>JAWZYU010000005.1:32200000-34700000 GCA_038380435.1 Ryuthela nishihirai | reverse complement strand
GAATGCTGTGTTCCATATTATTGGGAATGCAATTAATCTTCTTGATCATACCGATTCCTTGCAGATGGCTGTCCTTTAGGTTATGAAATATAACTGGAATCAGAGAAGCGCTAGGGGAAAAACTAGGGGGAGAAGACTATATCCATGCAAACTTGCATTTAGAATGAAAAGCAGATTTCAAGTTTGCTTTACTGTCATACAATCTTAGAGATAAACTCATTATATAGCTTAATCTTCAGATGCATGTTTCTCAATATCTATTCTTTGCATTTCCTCATAAATCTCGCAAGATAATTAAAGTAACTTGCTTGAAAGAATACAATCACTGATTCATCTTCCACATCTGTATATTTACTTTCATCGAACCATTTGCCGAAAAAGGTAAATTCGAAGCATCATCTGAGTCAGAAAATTATTTTTCCATATAGCTGCTAATTCTTTACATTGAAAATCTCACAATAGCCTGAAATGGACAGTACTTTACCCACGATGCAGCTATAAGTTATGATAACCAACAGATTAAAAGATTTATCTCATAGACAGTAGGTTAATTACTTCTGATCTAAGAAATCCAGAGATCCATGGTAAGACATGAGTGTTGCTGAGCACCTATGTCGTATGAAAGGATTCTGTAACCGCTATGACAAATAGTTGCATAAAGCCATTTTTAAAGATACACTGATTTCGAACTCACTAATATTATGCATTCAATAGAGATTTGTACTAAGGATGTGTATATTTTCGTTCTCATGCTTTTTTCAGGGTTCTGTGTGTATTTCTGCAGTTCCCCACTACGTTTCAATAAGCGCGTAAGTAAACTGCGTGTACACGTTTTTTCGACAATGATATGTATTCGTGTTTTTCACTACACGAGGAAATCTAACACACACATTTTCATGTCTAAAAATCCGTTTAGTTATTTTTCCTGCATGAGAATATTTCTACACTAGTGTGGAATTCTTAGAAGAAGTGGTACTATGCTTGTGTGAAAGTGGTTCTGGTAGCACACGTTTTTTGATAATGTTATGGTGTTTCACTTGTTTGGAAATCTGAAATAATACTATCTATAAAGAGAACATCATTACTACAGTAAGCTAGTACTAAATGCTTCTCGATTTTGAGGGCTCCCAGAACCGATCTGTTAGACAATACTTTGCGTTTCAACCGTTTTACGGACCTAGCGCATAAATCGCCAAGTCTTTCAACGGATATATCACACTTCAAACACTCATCAAGACAATCAATATTGCAGAAGTAAGATTGAAAAGGAGAAGCGATAAGAAAGAAAAGCACCCTACCCAGCATTCGCACATTAAAAGAAAACGTAACGTAAGCATTCATCGCCTTAAAACACTCCGACAGAGGGCGCCCTGTTCCAGCTAGAAAGGTAGCAAGGAGAATACATGTAACAATAGTTTAACCACAAATATTCATTTTTTAAGTATTGGGTATTTCTTACAACAATGTTCATTTCTAGTGAAGATCGAACATTCACTTTTTGCAGATGCATGTGAATATTACATTTCAGTTGTATGTGAAATTCACTTTTCTGAACATGGGTGAAATCGTTCCAATGGAGTGAAATACAGTGAAATCATAACCCAGGACAAGGCACTGACGTTGGAAATAGGTGATAAATCGTTCGAGATCAATAGCTGAAGGTTGTTCAGAAGGTTGGGGGAGGAGACTGAGGTAGAAGGGTTGGACCGACAGCGGGCAGCGATGCTATTTTTTGGTGAATTACCAGTACCAGCAGAGTTGGAATAGCTGGTACAAGGCAAACCGGTTCATGCATATATCGTGTCTGCTTCTTCATATACTATTCTTTCGAGCACAAATGTTAAAAGATTTCGAAGGATACATGCAACAGTTAAAAACAGTAAATAAGTGATTTTCTGCGTTTTGGGCGTTTAACCAGCGCCATCTATCGGTAAAGGTCACTGTTTCGCTTAACCGTTGTGAATCATTTGATGAGACCTTCAATAGAAATTATCTTTTGAAAGTTTCTTACAATAGCATCATCCTCATCATCCTCATCATCCTCATCATCATCCTCAAGCAGTCAAGGGCTACGGAGGTCCAACCAGACTGTGCAATTTAATTCTCCAAGCAAGTCTGTCTTCATCTCCATCTAGCGTCAGATCTCGACCAATGGAAGGCTGTTACAGGGGGACGTAGAACAGTGGTATGGACTGGTTTCTTACGCATCTGCAATCGTCGAAGCTCAAAAATATCGAATACGGCGAGTATGAACTGGATTGCATCATCCAGAAATATCGAATAAATCGAAATACGGCGATTCCATCATATCAGATGGTGTGATGGTTTGCTTCGTCGTGCTCAAGGGTAGACACGGGGTGCTCATTAAAAAAAACATCCCCCGTGATGGAGGTGTTGTAATTTCTTCATCGATTCGTCTCAGCGTCGAGCAGTGGGAGAGACTAGCAGATTTATGTGACTCAATCACCTACAGTTTGATGGCTCTGAAGTTTGAAAATGGTAAATTTTCGAATGCAGTGTGGAATGCAGAATTAGCTACAAATCTTCCTCGAAGAAACCTATCTAATGATCACCCCCATGAACAAGACAGCAGTGATTCCGTAAAGCTTATGGACTGTTTAAAACAGACTTTGAAAACAATCGTCAGAAAAGAACTTTTTACGATGCTACGTAATAACTGTTTCGGGTGTGAAGTGGATCATCCTAGTCAACTTTGTCATTCGTGCCTTACCATAAACGATGAATCAATTGTTGATTATTTCACAGAAGCAGTAGGAAACGTTCATTTAACTGATATTGCTGAACGTTTTGTGGAAGAATCGGGTATTGAATTAAATCGACCGGCTAATATCTCATTTATGTCTGAATTGAACTTTCCAACATTACTGAAAGAGCTGCACGATGAACTGGTATGTACATCTGAAATACGCACTAATTAAATATTAATTTGGCCTTAATGTTATTCTATTGTAAAAACGAGTGATAATTTGTTATGTTAATAAATATGAATGTCTCTCTGATATTTTTGTCATTGTGATTTCTTTCTTCGTGTAGTTAACATGAATTTTAAGTGTTAATATTATTTGCTGTAAATGAAAATGTTAATATTGTTTGCTGTAATGAACGTTCTCGTCTCTGTATCAAGACCCAGCACAGCCAGCAAGCTATGTTGGCGTGGATGTTTTATATCGGGCTGTAAAAGAAAGGGATGGGAGACTGAAGAAAGCAAAAAAAGCGGAATGGCTGCGTGGGTGGAGGAAGCTTACACCATTCACAAGCCCGCGAAACAGCGGTTTCTCAAGAATAGAGTGATAGTGGGGTGTAAAGATGAACTATTTCAGGCAGATCTGGTAGATTTGTCACCTCTTAGTAAATATAATGACAACTACAAATATTTACTGATAAGTATAGAGTGCTTTCGAAATATGCATGTGCAGTTCCTTTAAAACAGAAATCGGGGCAGCTGATCACAAAAGCCTTTCAGAAAATATTTCAAGAAAGAAAGCCTCAGAAATTACAAACAGATAAGGGGATGGAATTCACTAACCGAGTGTTTCAAAAGTATCTTAAAGCACACTCATAATTTTTCACCACTCATAATGAAACCAAAGCTAGCATAGTAGGACGATTCAACCGTACGTTAAAAACGAAAATGTGGAAATATTTCACAGATAAAAACATGAATCGCTATGTGGATGTGATAGACCAGTTATTGCACAGTTATAATCACACCTATCACCGCAGCATAAAAACGAAACCAGTTTCGGTGTCACGTGAAAACTACAGCTGGATATATAATGCCAATCTGTTGAGGTTTGTAAAGTGTTAGCTTCTTATGTAACGAGCATGTTCACACACGATTCATAGAAACAAAATGAACACCCACCCACACACACACACATCCGATTCACTTAAACAAACACAGAGACAAACATGAAAAACATATACACACAAACATACGCACCCGCACACGTCCACGCAACGCACGCACACGTCCACGCAACGCACGCACAAACATACAATTAACACATGTACAGAGACGGAGCCATCCCGTGGCCGAGTGGTTAGCGCGCTTGACTACTGATCTACGGGACCTGGGTTCGAGCCCCAGGTAAGGCATGGATGTTCGTGTTGTTTTCTGCTGAGGTCCTGCTATCCTCTCAGATCTTCTACTGTGGCATATAAACTGACAGGCTCCTGTCAGACCTCTGTGGCAAGCAGCTGCTTGAGGGGGTATTTATTTATTTTTTATTTTACGGAGACGGAAACAAGAACGTGACAAGAGGTGAAGAAAATTCGCATTCATGTATGCATCATACACTTAGAAAGACATCCGTTGAATATATATAATGCCATTCATTTCTTTATTTTGAATACTCATATTTCAGTAAGTATTTTTTTTCAACATGTTTGAATATTTTTTGAGTACGCCTGTCAGATACCTCATAACAAGAAAATGGTTTGAAATACATGAATATAATAAAAAATTAATGTTATGGACAATGATTTTTCTGATTCATAGATTTATCGTTACTAGTAAAGACGTATTTGTGTCTTAGTTTTCAGGATTCCCGTACCCGATAGATGGCGCCGGTTAAATGCCCAAAACGCAGAAAATCACTTATTTACTGTTTTTTAACTGTTGCATGTATCATTCGAAATCTTTTAATATTTGTGCTCGAAAGAATAGTATATGAAGAAGCAGACACGATATATGTATGAATACCAGTTTGCCTTCACCTTGTAACAACTCTTACAGCTCTGCTAATACTGGTAATACACCAAAAAATAGCATCGCTGCCCGCTACCGGTCCAACCCTTCTACGTCAGTCTCCAACCCCCAACCTTCTGGACAACCTTCAGCTATTGATCTCGAACGATTTTTCACCTATTTCCAACGTCAGTGCCTTGTCCTGTGTGAGGATTTCACTGTAGTTCACTCCATTAGAACGATTTCACCCATGTTCAGAAAAGTGAATTTCACATACAACTGAAATGTAATATTCCCATGCATCTGCAGAAAGTGAATGTTCGATCTTCACTAGAAATGAACATTGTTGTAAGAAATACCTAATACTTAAAAAATGAATATTTGTGGTTAAACTATTGTTACATGTATTCTCCTTGCTACCTTTCAAGCTGGAACAGGGCGTCCTCTGTCGGAGTGTTTTAAGGCGATGAATGCTTACGTTACGTTTCTTTTAATGTGAGAATGCTGGGTAGGGTGCTTTTCTTTCCTATCGCTTCTCCTTTTCAATCTTACTTCTGCAATATTGATTGTCTTGATGAGTGTTTGAAGTGTGAAATATCCGTTGAAAGACTAGGCGATTTATGCGCTAGGTCCGTAAAACGGCTGAAACGCAAAGTATTGTCAACTGATCGGTTCTGGGAGCCCTCAGAATCGAAAAGCATTTAGTACTAGCTTACGGGGGTAATGCTTTTCTCTTTATAGACAGTATTATTTCAGATTTCCAAACAAGTGAAACACCATAACATTATCAAAAAACGTGTGCTTGCCAGAACCACTTTCACACAAGCATAGTACCACTTCTTCTAAGAATTTCACACTAGTGTAGAAATATTCTCATGCAGGAAAAATAACTAAACCGATTCTTAGACATGAAAATATGTGTGTTAGATTTCCTCGTGTACTGAAAAACACGAATACATATCATTGTCGAAAAAACGTGTGCTTGCAGCTTAAAATATCCACCTTCGCCCTTATACATGCAGTTTACTTAAGCGCTTATTGAAACGTAGTAGGGAACTGTAGAAATACACAGAGAACCCTGAAAAAAGCATGAGAACGAAAATATAGACATCCTTAGTACAAATCTCTATTGATTGCATTATCTTAGTGAGTTCGAAATCAGTGTATCTTTGAAAATGGCTTTATGCAACTATTTGTCATAGCGGTTACAGAATCCTTTCATACGACATAGGTACTCAGCAACACTCATGTCTTACCATGGATCTCTGGGTTTCTTAGATCAGAAGTAATTAACCTACTGTCTATGAGATAAATCTTTTAATCTGTTGGTTATCATAACTTATAGCTGCATTGTGGGTAAAGTACTGTCCATTTCAGGCTATTGTGAGATTTTCAACGTAAGGAATTAGCAGATATATGGAAAAATAATTATCTGACTCAGATGATGCTTGCGAATTTACCTTTTCGGCAAATAGTGCGATGAAAGTAAATATGCATTTGTGGAAGATGAATCAGTGATTGTGTTCTTTCAAGCAAGTTACTTTAATTATCTTGCGAGATGTATGAGGAAATGCAAAGAATAGATATTGAGAAATATGCATCTGAAGATTAAGCTATATAATGAGTTTACCTCTAAGATTGTATGACAGTAAAGCAAACTTGCAATCAGTTTTTTATTCTAAATGCCTGTTTGCGTGGATATAGTCTTCTTCCCCTAGCGCTTCTCCTAGCGCTTCTCTGATTCCAGTTATATTTCATAACCTAAAGGACAGCCATATGCAAGGAATCGGTATGATCAAGAAGATTAATTGCATTCCCAATAATATGGAATACAGCATTCTCCCTTGGAACTTTGAATTTCATAGATTCTTATCGAGAAGCTAAAGTATCGGCAGAAGAATTCCTTAATATGAATTGCTGCATGGAACAGTAATTATTTATCTTTCTCATTAGGGCATCCTCGAGGAAGATAAAACTCACAGAGCAGTCCGCTCTTCCTGTAAGTAAATAATTTAGATAAACAGTAGTATATCTGTTTTTCGCATCGTAGGACTGTTCCATAGGGCAGTGCGTGAGTTGGTCCGTGACCTTTATCACCGGTTGCCTGTTGCTGCGCACTCGTCTCCCTGCATTTCGGCAGATCATGTGACAATGATAGTGGAAGTTTTCGGTACTTGTAACAGAGGCTATGTTAGAAGTGTGAGCGTGTATGGAATTTTCCTATATTTTTTAGAAGGGTATTGCAGGGATATTTCACGCTCTTAGTTAGTAAAGGTATTGTTCTGATACTTAGTACGCTCTATGGGAGAACATCAGCATATGTGCAGAATTTTTAGGCCCGATCAGAGCATATATGTCAGAGCATAGTTAGGCGGATTTTTATGATGGCGAAGAAGCTTGTTCCATAGATATACGGATATAGAATTAGCTCAGGTAAGTTGAGAGGGTACGATCCCTTGAGACTTATGTATTATTTTTATAGTAGGTTAGTGTATTTGTTAAAACTATTGTTCCCTACTCCGTTAACTCATGTTGGAACTAAAGTTTTTTATGCAAGCGGAAACGTGTGAATTCTACTTTTAGCATTCTGCCGCGTTTCTTTACAGAATTTACCCGATGAAAATAACTGACCTGGTAAAGCGTGTACTAACGAACTGACGCCGCAACGCGAATTTCATCAGCGTGATGAGTCAGACGTTCGCCGGTAAACGGTAGAAGAGATGATTTTTAAAAACTCTAAGAGCGATTGTAGATTTTTAAAAAATGATTACTACCATAGCTGATTTTTCTTCGGAGTAGCGTTACCTCCTAGGAAAGAGTTTGCATCATGTACTGAGGATACAGCGGTAATAAATATTAGGAATAAAACCATGTCGCATAACGGATATACTTACGGCGAGTAATTAATTGAGACATGGCAGATTTAACGTAAAACCACTTTCCAAAACTAGTACTGACGCGGAAACACAGATATCTGATGGCAACATCCTTCAACCCTATGGAGACTAAATAAGAGAAGCTCGACTCTTGGAGGTTTTCGGGCGCGTAATTTCAAAATGGCTTGTCTTCTTCCGACGGGGTAAACAAATAACTGACGTTTCATAAATGGGACGTTTCGATAAGAGAAAACATTGTTTCCATATCCTGTGATGGCCTGTAACGAAAGGAGATTGAAATGAGGATTGGTTTAGTCAGAGGTGCTGTCATCCGTCTCTGGACTTGGAAAATTTTCTAGTCCGAAAACTACGATCAAGAGTGCCAGTGGGTTTACATGTTGTAAGACATCGCGCCTGATATGGAAGCAAAGGGGTCGACAACGGAGAAGTTGTTTCATTGGCTTCATAATATATTGTTTCATTGGCTTCATAATATATTGTTTCATTGGCCTGCATAATATATCATTGCTTCATTGGCCTGCATAATATCTCTTGTTACTTGCTCAGTTGTTTCTCTTATTCTGGCTTACAAATGATGCAGGTCCAGAATTTAGTCCATGTAAACATAAATCTTTACAAAGCCCCATAAGAATAAATCAAAGGGCGTCAAATCAGGGTTTCTTGATGGCCATAGTATTGAACCACCTCTGCCAATCCATGTGTCAGGAAATGCTGCAGTAAAAAATTCCATAACAGCGCTTTAAAAATGTGGCGGTGAGCCGTCTTTGCTGGAAAACTATGGTGTTTGCCCGTAAAACTGTTGCCCGTAAACGTTTACGGGCAAACACCATAGTGGGGGAATATAAAGGCACAACATTCATTTTGATGATTTTGCGTATTTGAACACGGTGGTTCCCCGAAACATCGCCATTATCTGTCGGACATTCTACGTATAATATATATATAGCAACATATGAGATATGAACAATAATAAACATCAAACTAAAAGGAAATTAATATACTAAGCATGCTAATAATGAAACTGTATTCAACACAGAGAACGAAATAGTAGCTGAAAATCCATTACAGTTTTCACTCGCAAGTAGATTCAAATTTTACACTAATAAAATACGATTAGAAAAACTTCCAACCACAGTAATTTAATGTGTAAGAATCTAATTGAGAATATAAACTTAAAATTAATCAAATAAATATTCATTATTAATATTTATTAACCATAATTTAAGTTCCCCTCAAGAATTGATGATACAATATAGCGACTGTTCCAGCAAAGCAAACTTTTTGTGTGTTGTGTTAGCTCTAACTGAGGCAATGGGTCAGCAGTGACTTCTATTAGAGTGGGCGTGTCCTTGTATGTTTGTATGAGAAGGCCTGCAAAAGCTAGGAGCAGCTTCTAGTATTCTTCTCTGTCCTATGTGTTGCAAATAAAAAAAAAATTCGAGACCAGATCCCTTAAAATGGCATTAAAGTATCTACTAGCCAAAAAAATTTAAAACGTCTCCCAATTAATATTCTAGGAGCTCTAATATTGTGTCTCAACTAATTTGATAATCATGTATTTACTTCAAATGTCCTAATTTTCTGTTGACTTCAAGGTTTTTTACATTTGATCAGTTGGAAAGTATATAATTTAGAAATTTTATAAACTCCATCAACGCAGTCAAATTGTTCTAATAATTTTGCATATATTGCAATGGCTTAAATGTAAAATATTCAAGCACCTTTCACACCCTATTCTGATCAACAGAGCATATAAGAACGGGTTGAGTAAGTTTCATGGTTGTCCAGGATGATCATATGCCTTATAAACAGCTCTTGTCTCCTAATTCTATAAACTCCATGCAGGAATTGTTGCAGTCATGCATATTACACGATTTCATCATCATCCCGCTCGCTCTTGCTGAGTAATGTCACAGTATCACTCCATATGACATTTAATTGCATTTGTCGATAACCATTTTGGGTTCGAGTCGCTATTAATTTGTAGGTGACTTTGTTGTCTTTCTGCTGAATTCTGACAGGTTCCCCAATCGCATTCATTTCTATAAACAAGCATCAATTCGTTAGACACGAATATGATTGTATTTGAAAACATAGATGTTATATTATTGCAAGAGAGGCCTTACATGTTTCTATTGGCTTCATCTACTATTTCAGCATATTCAGTATCCGAAAAAAAA
The DNA here is from genome assembly GCA_038380435.1 of Ryuthela nishihirai. NCBI lineage: Eukaryota > Metazoa > Arthropoda > Arachnida > Araneae > Heptathelidae > Ryuthela > Ryuthela nishihirai. The sequence continues at coordinate 34,690,212 of JAWZYU010000005.1, read as the reverse complement.
AAAGAGCTTTATTCAGCTTTCGAAAGAATGATCCCTAAAGTTTGCTGATAATTTCTTTTTGAGTTTGGCAAGAGAATCTTCCATATGAATTTGGAATAAAAGTGATTGTTTAAAAACAATAAAAAGGAAATTAATGAAGCTTAAAATCGCTACTCGAGTAGAAGAGACAGTAGAAACAGAAAAACGAAGCTAAAACAGTAGCAAAAACATTTGTGGGCATCTTCAGCAATTGCCTTAACCGAATGGTCTAAAGACCAGATATGGAATGAGTTACGTTGGTTGTTTTACCTCTGAGCGGCCCTTTTCTTTGCACACAATGGACTAAATGGCCAGGTCACATGGACCCCGAAGGCCTAGAGAAGGTTGGGGGAGGGGGCCTATTGGACAGCTGTAAGGGAACAGATGGTAGCCTGCCGTCAGGGCCATCAAGATTATTCTTTAACGAGCACAGAGTATGGCTCTCTCTGCTCTGAACACAGGGTATACCAAGGCTTAACGTCCCATCCGACGGAAGGCGGCCTTTCCAAGCCCATCGGTGCTCCCTACTGACGAGCAGCTTTGTGGAGACCACGCCCAGGTGGGACTCGAATTATATGGAGTGAAAGACAATTTTTGAAACTTTGTGAAGACTATGAGGCTGCGTAGTTGACGGGTTAATTAAAAGTCCCTGATCTGTAATTCATAAGAACGGTCGAAGTCGATTGCGAAGCCTCATAGTCTGCGCAGTTGCCATCATTACTATAAAAACCAAAAATGTTCCTGAAGTTCATGACACATGGAATGTACATTTAAACATCTAAAGTCTTATCTAGAATAACATAGAATCTGCAATTGCACTTTTTTAGGTAAAAGAGATAAAATGGTAATTAGAGTTAGATTTCTTGTCCAATAGTTGGCTGGAAATGTAATGATATAGTCCAGTTTTCACCAACCTACCTTTCAAGCGCATGAGGCCATTAAGATGATTTTATGTGACCTCAATATAACCTCTTTAACAAAACAAATGCTTCAGGAATTTTTCAAAACTGTTTTTAACGAATTGTCGTTCTCAACCTTCCAATTATTATGTTAAATAAGAAGAAACCTGAAAAGGAGGATTATGGGTAGAGGAAGGGGGTACAAAAAGAGAAAGGGATTAATGATAATTCCACTGTTCAGTTTTATCCTTTACTACTTATCGCATTAAAGAAAGAAGTAATATTTCGCAGTTTTATTTTTTATCATCTTCTGCAGTAATACATCGAAATGGTATTTCTAAAAAATTCTCAACAAACTGAAGTATTTAAATATTCACAAAATTTATTTTAAAAATCCCCATGGACTCTCGGTTTCATAGTACTGACCTTCTCATATTTCTTCGTAATAACTCAATGTAGGCCACTTATAAAAAAAGGTTTTGGGATCACCGATCAAAGCTATTTAAATTAATGGAATAAAAAAAACCCTCAAGCAGCTGCTTGCCACGAGGTCTGACAGGAGACTGTCAGTTTATATGCCATAGTAGGTCTGAGAGGATGGCAGGTCATCGTAGAAAAACGACGTATTTTAAATCATGCCTTACCTTAAATACGTCGTTTTTCTGCTGATTATACATCCATGCCTTACCCGGGGCTCGAACCGAGGTCCCTTAGATCCGTAGCCAAGCACGCTAACCACTCGGCCAATTACATATCACGAAAGTATGGGATTAGTCGAAATAACTGTATATATCTTATGAGTCTGACATGAATTTTCTCTGAAAAATTTACAAATACGTTATGCTCATAGTCATGTTCAGAATCAACAAGTTGTGACATCTAAAAAAAATTGGAACTGCATTTCAGTTTTGTTCGGTATTTCTTAGTTTTCTCATAATTTCCCCATTCTTTTGTTTTATTTAACAACTGCAATGAAATTTCTTTTGTCCGTTTACTCTATGTTCAAAAAACACAGTTAAGAGTCCCTTTCTGACTTCCCTTTTTCGCTTTTCTGTAGTCCATACTGAAATGCAGATCTTAGGCAAAGTTCTCGTTAGAGCTAATTAGACGGACTCGATGTAATCTGTGAAAGGCCATGCGCCTAGCGAAGCAGCGCAAGGAAAAGGGCTTGCCAATTACCGGTCGGCTCCTCCCCCCCCCCCCACAGAAATGCTTAAGGAAATGGGCAAAAAAATGACAGAAACTCTGAAAGAACTCAGTATGGCTAATGAGGGAATTGCATAATGACGGGGCTTTTACACAAGGAAAAATGAAGAGACTGCAGCTAATAAGATAACGAAAGAGATAAAACGTTAAAAAGGGACATTTTCTATCATTTGGAAGGCGTATAATACTGCAGGGTCTCTTTTCTTAACAAACTCTAAAAATGAGATCTTCCGAATTAATTGCCAAATTTGCGAAGAATAATTGACAACATGAAGAAGATACCAAAGAAAATTACCTGCCTATTGACGACTTACCTTTTGTTTCTTGAGAAGCTTTTCTTATCTAATGAAATTAATTGAAGCTTTTCTCCCTTTTTCATTCTTGAGAGCTTGGAGGATTGATGAAAATGCCTAACGGAAGAGAATCTTTAAGGAACGGACTGGAGAACAAATGATACTCGAGTACATTTTGATTTCCAGTTACAAAATGGACAGTGCTACCATTTTAAAACTTTGACTCTTAAAAATAAATAGCCCCTCAAGCAGCTGCTTGCCACAGAGGTCTGACAGGAGTCTGCCAGTTTATATGCCATAGTAGAAGATCTGAGAGGATGGCAGGACCTCAGCAGAAAACAACACGAACATCCATGCCTTACCCGGGGCTCGAACTCATGTCCCGTAGATCAGTAGCCAAGCGCGCTAACCACTCGGCCACGGGACAGTTTGGCTCTTAGGATGTAATATATTCCAGATGCTGCGTTGCGTCTCATTTTCTACATCATCAGAAAGTTTTGTGCTTTTTTGATGTTTAAATGCATAATTCTTGTTTTTTGATAAAAAGATTTATTAATTGCTGTTGGTAATCTTTGTGACAATCTTTGGAGTTTCATAGTTGAAGAATTTTAGTCCATTTCTTACTATTAAGAGAGGACTTCGCATTGATAGTTTGGAAGTCATTTTGTTTATATTTTCCTCCTTCTCTCAGAAGGGGTTGGTTCAGTCGATAACTCTCCAGGCTTCTCATCTCCAGTTCAGGTTTGAGTCCTAACTGTGCCGGCGTTGAGATTATTCTCAACTCTGGAATAGTCGGGACTCCAACCTGGTTGAGTTTCACAGTTGAGATTTCCCTCAACTAACCTCACCCTGCTCTTGACGAGGAAGCGGACACCGATGGTCTTAGAAAGGCCGCCATCTATCGGATGAAATGTAAAATGGTGACCCGTGTGCAAGAGAGCCATACCCTGTGGACAATGAAGAACACGCTGGGTGAGCTTGAATGAAGACTTCCATCTGTCTCCTAATAGCTGTTCAGTGAGCCCCCTTCCCCCAACTTTCTCTTAGTCCTTGGGGTCCTCGTGACCTAGTCATTTAGCCCAATGTGTGCAAAAGAATGCGATTCAGGAGCAAAACAACCCAACCATCCACCTCTAGTTGTATAATTTGTTTTTTGTTCAGAAAATTATTTATTAAAAAATAATAATTAATTTTAAAAATCATAATAACACTCAATGTGAAATTTATCCAGCGCGTATTCTAAACTAAGATACCAGTTTATGAGGTACACCTACCGAATAGCATGTTGCGCTTCCTTTGGCCTTCAGAACAGCTCGAATTCATCGAGGAATGGAATTTACAAGATAATGGATGCGCTGTGCAGGAATGATCTACCATGCGGAAATGATTGTATTGTGCAGCTGCTGCAAATTGGACGCCGGCACAGACTCGCTATGAACAGCCTTTATTACCTCATCCCAAAGATGCTCGATAGGATTTAGATCTTGGGACTGTGGAGACCAATGAAGCAAGGAAAACTCGTCAGCATGTTCTTGAAACCATTCGGTGACGAAATATGCCTTGTGAATAGATGCATTTTCGTGCTGAACGTGTCCATCCTAGTGAGGATAAACTATAACGGTGAAAGGATGAATTTGGTCAGCAACGATGTCCATCGATGGGTATCAGGAGGCCTAATGTGTACCAAAAACACATTCCCCACACCATCGCACCATCACACCGTCACCACCGGCCTGTACTGTTCACATCAGACAAGATGGCTCCATGGTCTCATGTTGCTTGTGCCAAATTCTGATCATTCCATCAGCATGGTGCCAAAGAAACCTTGATTCATCCGACAAGGCTACCTTTTTCAAGTCCTCAACAGTCCAGGTCGATTCCCCTGCTCCCAGTGGAGACGTGCTTTCGTGTTCTTCTCTGATAATATAGGAACTCGACCTGTTGCAACCAATTCGCGACAAGGTCGATTGGTGCATTCGCAGATGAGCTTCTGCCCATCAATGTTTATTTCTGCTATGATTTTGCCTAGTTGTGGCCAGTCTACTCGCTTGCACGATCCTCGCCAGTCTCCTTTGAGCGTCCACAGGATCGCCGATCATTTTTAGTTTTTTTTGCTTTTTCGCAACATTCTCGGTAGTCTTTTGAAATTTTTTTGAAATTTTTGTCCCATTCTGACGCTCAATCCAACTCTAACTGATGCTCGAAGAGCTGGTCTGCCTGATTTATACTGTACACCACTGTCACGTGACGTATTGCGTGTTGGAATGACCCATTTATGAGATGAGGGGTGGTGCACCTAATAAACTGACATCTTAGTGTATACGTTTTAAGATGTGGCATCATTCCATAATTTTAACCACTACTGTATTTAACTTGAAATGCCAGATGTAAGGGTCTTGACGATCAAGTACTTAAGAGAATATCAAGTTCATAAAGAAATAAATTGTGTTATAATTGTGATTCTGCACAATAACTCTGTATTCGCCAATTGCATACTTGAGCATCGGTAATTTTTCTGTCACAGAGCAGTAGCGTAGGGTGAGTGGCAACTGTGGAGACTATAAGACTTCGCAGTTTAACCTTTCAACAGTTGTCAATCTACTTTAATCAGCCTATGTTGAGAATCGTCGTAGTATCAACTGCGCAGTCTAATAGCATCTCCATAGTTCATACCAATTGCTAATAATTCTGCTCCATTGATACAAGTACTAAATGTCCAGATCAAAATGGAGCGGGGTTCGTTTATTCAGTATTGCATCAGTCTTGTAACCTGATGGTCCAAGTTCAAGTCCTAACTCTGCCTGCATTAAGATTTTTTTCCACTAAGCAGAGCTCCGGCTAAACCCCTTTCATATCTGTCCTCCAAAAGGAACACCAATGGACTTGAACGGAAAGGCCGCCGTTAATGGGGCGGGGGTGGCTCAGTCGGTAGCGCGCCAGGCTCGTAATCTGTAGTTCCCAGGTTCGAGTCCCAGCTGGATCAGCGTTGAGATTTATCTCCTCAAAATTCCCCGCCCTGCCCACGGTCAGTAGGGGACACCGATGGGCTTGAAAAGGCCGCCGTCCGTTGGATGGGACGTTAAGTCGTGGCCCCGTGTGCGGGAGAGACATACCCTGTGCACGTTAAAGAACACGCTGGATGGCCTTGACGAGAGGCTACTATCTGTCTCCCAAAAGCTATTCCAGTGGGTCCTCTCCCCCAACATTTTCTGAGCCTTCGGGGTCCGTGTGACCTGGCCATTTAGCCCATGGTGTCAAAAAAGTGCCGCTCAGAGGTAAAACAACCCAACCCAACGGCCATCAATAGGATGGGGCGGTTGCAAGAGAGTCATACCCTCTGTACCTTAGAGAACCTTCTGGGTGGCTATGACGGTAGTCTTTCAGTTGTCTCCTAACAAATGTGTAGTGGATCCTCTTTCACTACCGAACTCTGAATCCTCGTGATCCTTTTGACGTGGCATTTTTAGTGTGCAGAAAAAGTGCGTTAAACGTGAAACAACCTAATTCAACAAGATCAAACTAACCATAATACTCATGGTGTTCAGGGTAAAGAAACCAACTGAACAAATATTAGAGTAAATGGTAGACTCTATTCAAGATTAATCATCTTACCCTATAAGATAAAATAATATGGTTCCCTTGTATAAGGAGTCCTAGGAGGTGGTAGAGGCTAAGGACCTTTGAGAATGATAGTTAGATAAAAGGGCAAAAAAATTGTAAAGCTTATTTATAGTTATGCATTTTTCAAGAATTTTTTGAACACCTCTAAAATCAAGGATGAAACCTATACTGAAATAGAAATTTATTCTCTTGCCCTCACTCCCTTTACTTTTTTACGCTCGATTGAGTCTCTTGCCCAACTCCTCCCTTTTATTTTTTCCAGATCCAGACCTGTCCTCGCCCTGCCCCAATGTCAGTAGGGGACACCGATGGGCTTGGAAAGGCCGCCGTCCGTCGGATGGGACGTTAAGCCGTGGCCCCGTGTGCGGGAGAGCCATACCCTGTGCACGTTAAAGAACACGCTGGGTGGCCTAGACGAGAGGCTACCATTTGTCTCCCAACAGCTGTTCCAGTGGGTCCCCTCCCCCAACCTTCTCTGAGCCTTCAGGGTCCATGTGACCTGGCCATTTAGCCCATGGTGTGCAAAAAAGTGCCGCTCAGAGGTAAAACAACCCAACCCAGCCCAAGACCTGTCCTTGTGTAAAGAATCAGTTTCAGTATTCCTTTCGAAGAAAGCGCAACCTTTTCAGTTCTTTCGGAGTTACCTTCATTTCTTAGATGAGACACTGATAATAAACCAAAACTTATAAAAATCTCAGAGAAATAAAAATCCCGTGATTTCCACCATCATTCAGAGAAAAAGGTTCTGTAAGAGTGCGCTTGATTCCATATCCTTTTCTGGTCTTTTATTTTCTTCATTATTAATTTAGAAAAATACAAATGACACACTCAAAACGAACAGGTAAGAATCTTCCCCTTTCTTTTGTCTCCATTAAATGATCAAAATCTTATTTTGACAACTGCACAGAGAAACTCAATTTCTGATAGGAACGGCCAGCGATATGGCTGAGAGCATATTTCAAATGTTTGAAAATCGAGCAATTTCGCTCGCAAAGTCTTTAAGCTTGACAGTGATGAAAAGAGTTCCTCTTGTTCTCTCATATTCATATTTGAGCCACTGGCAAGCAGAAACTTATTGGATATCGCTGCTAAATATGAAAACATAATAGTCGCGGAAAGCAGGTAAATTGGATGTAGAGACAGAGAGGAATCCTTCATCCCTGCTGAGTTGATAAAGCCCCCTGGTTGTCTAGCCAAGCTCATTGTAACATGGAGCAAACTGCGCTTCAGTAAAAGTAATTATGTGTGCTGGGGAGCTGACTGACTCTCTCTCACTCCATCTCTAACCGCTTCGCTCACATTATGGCGAGTTGGCAGCGCTCTTGCACAAGTGCTCTGTCATTATGAAATCGAAGCTGCTTTGTTGGGCATTCTCCATATTTATTGCATGGCATGAACTATTTCTGGGTCTTGCTCGCGATCGTCGAGACCTTGGCGTGACTGTCCACTTGTAACAAACGGCTCCAAACAAAATTAATAATGGCAACTTCGAGAAGTCGAGAGCCTCGAAGGAAAGAGCGCCTACACTTTAAAGGTAAGCGCTCCGCTCCGCCGCACGAGCGCACAGGAAGAAGAAAAAAATGTTTATTCAGACGAACTGTTCCATTAATCGTAAGTTTTATCAGCGAAGCGGTGAACGGATGAACGAATCGACAAGGAATGGTGTGGCCTGGCTCTCCGGACTTTGTAGTAACTCCAATCTGCAGGAGACCGCGCCCATTCGGTTTGTGACGTGAACTCGAATACGTAACCAGTAGGGAGGCCGGCTTTAGATTGGTCGGTCAGCTCACCTTTCCCAGCTTTTACGACTGCTGTAAATTAATTGGTTAAAAATAATGTTCACAACTGACCCAGAAAAGCGGAGGAAATATTAAGTTAACAATGTTGTATACTTAACTGCGTAATTAAGTTTTTTATTCATTTTTATTTTTTATGTCACATCTGTTGCAAGATCCAATTAGTTATTTCTTCTTTTTTTTTTAAATGATGTTTAAATCCTTTTAGTTATTTATTTCTAATTTCTGTAAGAGAATTTGATTTTCCAAGTGTAAAAATTAACACTATATTTGACTAAACATAGCTGTAAAGTACCTGCAGCTAAGCGGCACTTTTTTTAGCACAATGAGATAAATGGCCATGTCACAAAGAACCCCCAAAGTATCAAAATTCGGTAGATGATCCACTGAATAGCTATTAGCGGACAGATGGAAGCCTCCCTTCGGGATCATTAAGAACATTCTTCAACGTGCACAAGGTATGACTCTCCTGCACATGGAATCAAGACCTAATGTTCCATTCGATAGAAGGATGCCATTACAAGCCCATCGGCGTCCTCTTTCTGACTGAAACCAGGGTTCAGGTGGTTCATTTATTGGTGGGTGGGATGTGTGGGGGGATAGCGGAGAAAAACCTCAATGCTGTCAGAGTGGGACTCGAACCTGGGAACACCAGATTACAAGCCTAAAGCTCAATCAACTGAGCCTTCCTTTGTCCTGTTGTCTGAAAGACTATCAAATATGAATTTTTATAGTCTTGAAATGCTTCCATTTTGTTTGTTAGGAAAACATTTGGTCATGTTTTTAATGAAATGTGCTTCATTCTTTGTCTATAACAGCGGTCCCAATCTTTTTAAGCACAGTGTCCTCTTTACACTTTCTAATACTCCCTTTGCTTTCATGGAATTCAAAATCTTTTTTCCTGTACAATCGCACAAAAAAGTATACGAACACTATGGTTGATTACAGAATTCAGAAAAAATATCTGGCAGCGATTTTTTTAGAAATTAGTGATCTGCAACCTTCGTGTCACAGACATCTTAAAAAGAAAATACAACTCCAAGACCAGACGGAATTTCGAACAAAATCTTAAAAAAATTATCCCCTAACTGGGTTCGTTTTTTATTAGACTTTTAAAATAAAATTTGGACTTCCAGAAGTTATCCAAATTCATTGTCAGAAAATTACACGATCTTCCTTAAGAAAGAAACAAAAACCGCCAGATGAATTGAACTCATATCGTCCAATCTGCCTGAGCTCAAATATACTCAAACTTTTCGAAAAGATGATAGTTTATAGATTGAATTGGTATATTGAGAAAAAATAATCCCTCCATAATTAATGCTATGGCTTTAGATTTGGCCGTGCCACAAAAGATTTATTATTAGATATTATAACGGACGCAGAATTCGCAATCAAGAATAAATGTTTTATGGTGGCGACGGTCATTGACCTTGAAAAGGCGTTTGATTCTATCTCATATCAAGCATTGCTTTCTAAAATTAGATCATTAAAAATCTGCGGCAACCTCTATTACTTTTAATTCCATATTTTACAAAATAAATTCTAACACAGTCAAAATTGGTAACAATTTCTCTCAGGAATACAATTTTTTAAATGGAATTATCCAAGGGGACATATTGTCACCGACCCTGTTTAATATCTATTTAAATGCCATTGAAAATATATTTTGGAGACAATATTAAATTTGGAACGTATGTGGATGATTTGATTTTTTGGACAATTCATCAAGACACAAGTATAATCCAGAAAAGAATTCAAAATACTTTAAATAATGTAAATAAATATTGTGAAAAATGGAATTTACAATTAAATATAGAAAAAACAAATATTATCTATTTTCATAGAAAAAAAAAGTCTACCAAAGAATTTATAATAAAACTAAAAGATAGAAATATAAAAATCGTAAAAAATTTAAAATTTTTGGGACTTCATCTAGATTCAAAACTACTTTGGAATTCATTTTTACAAAATGCTCAGGATTAATCAAATAAATTATACCAATGTTTAAAATATTTAGGTAATTCAAGTTGGGATGTATAACAAAAAACTTATTACTAATTTATAATGCAATAATTTTACCCAAATTCACATATGGTTTAGAACTTATCAACAATATTTCAAAAACTAAAATAAAAACCTTGGAAAGAATCCAAATAAAAATCTTAAAATACTGTCTGGGACTCTTACAATCTACTGCAAACATTAATATCTATGCAGAAACTGCATTTCCACCATTGGATCTAAAGAAAAAATATCAACTATCAAACCTTATTTTTAGAATTATAACCAAAAACTCACAACACCCAATAATTGATGAAATTAAAACAAAGTTTACAGACATAACATTGTCTCAGTCATCAGAAAAAAATATTTTTATAAAAATTATAGATAACAAAATGAGTGGAGATATCATCACATATTATCCTTATTGGTTTTCACCATTTCCTAAAATGAACAATGAAATCCCTGGAATTTATTCAAAAAAGACACTAGACAAAATTAATTTAAAAATACTAACTGAAACATATATTGACAACACATATAAAGACTTTATTAAAATTTTCACTGATGGGTCTTTATTAAACTCAGATAGAACCATTGCATTAGGGGCATTCATTTGTAATTCACACAGCCATCAATTTCAATTTAAATTTAACAGACCTGTTCCTATAGTGATAGCAGAAATTACTGCCATAATTTATGCCATTTTTTGGGCTTTAAAATTTTACAATAGTAAAATTATTATCCTCACAGACAGTAAAATATCCTTAGATATTATTTGCAATAACCCATTCAAAAGTAACTTTGCTATCTACATTAATGATATTCTTGCAACCACACAACAACATTTACAACATAACAATCACATTCAATTACAATGGATACCTTCACATATTTATCTGAAAGAAAATGACATAGTAGATAACCTTGCAAAACAGGCAAAAGATTTAGACACCTCAATTTCTCCACCTCATTTCTTATATTTTCATAAAAAGCAACAAAATAAAAATATCAGAACTTCAAAATTGGTATACCCTTAATGCTATACACACACACAGATTTAATATCTCACAAAAAGTGACCAAATTTATGGATTATGGTCTAAAAAAGGAAATTAATATTATAATGAGAATCAAAGTCAACACAGCTTTGACAAACACTGCTTTGTTTAAAATGAGAAAAATAAACTCTCCAAACTGTACATTCTGCAATAAGCCCCAATCATTGGAACACATAATTTTTAATTGTAGAGAATACCATACTCAAAAACTGCAAAAATGCAATGTGTCCCAATATAATTTCACTACCATCTTAGAACCACCTAAAAATTCCCAAAAAGCAAAATTTTATAAATTACTGATTTCTTACTTGAGAGATATTGGACTCTTTGATAAATTACAACAAAATAAATGGGGGGGGGGGAAAGAGAAAAAAAATATGAGAAAAAAATGAGCACGAAAAAAAAGGTTTTGAAATAAAAGATAAATAATTTTTACTAATACATTATGGCTGAATGAGTCTGTGATCAGACAAGTGTCTTGACCACAGGAAAATTCATTTGGCGAGATGTATCAAGCAAGAGGTTGTAGACCGTTATAGGTATTTAGGTGTTTACTTAATTAGTAAACTCCAATACACAGGAAAATTTCCTTCATAATAATTTTTTCGTAGTAGGTAACTATGATAACACTGTTTTTTTATTGCATTTCGGTATAATGAATATATTTTATTCACCTTGCCGATTTCGTTATACTGACACTTCACTATATAATATTAGGCTTTAATAACGCTTGACACTAATCCATGCTATAAAAATCTGCGTCTGCAAACCAATCCCAAAGTTAAAATATGATTAACGAGCATTGCTAGTTGCAAATTTGAAACTCATAACTCAGTGCTCGTTTATGAAGACTACAAAAATAGAAGGTAATAAATTATATATCAACTATAACTTTGCTTCCTTTATTTTCAGATCCCAAAACATTCAAGATTACTCTTTAGTGATACAGATGTGAAAGGAGATAAGAAAAGCGGAATTGTTACAAGAATATCTAGATAAGGAATAGATAGCTGATGAATTGGATAAGGTACTGCGGAAAACTGAAACAATTGACGGAGTTAACAGAGCACAAAGTGGTACTCATCCAAAAAGTAGGAAAGCAAAACATTGAAATTCTTTTCAGGTGTTCTCAATCCGGAAGTTCCCATGATACTCCTCCAACGGATTTTTTCTCCTTCTTCTGTTCTTGAACGTTTCCTTCCCCTGCTAAAAACTTAATTCCATCAATTTTTGAAAGCTTTATCTAGCTCACAAATTCTTCCAAATAAAAAAAAAAATCTTTCTTCCATATCCTTTTCGAAGCCTATAATATTTATTTAATAATAATTCTGTATTCGTGAGAATGGAAGTTTTGATGTCTGAAAAAAAAAGCTAGAATGAAGTTTAACTCAGTTTATGGCCTGTTTTTTTAAATTTATTTTCAACGTATTGTATGTAACTACAACTGTGTGTTTCAAATTTGCAACACAAAGTGTTGAGTTGGGTTGTTTTACCTCTGAGCGGCACTTTTTTTCCCGCCGTGGGCTAAATGGTCAGGTTACAAGGACCCCTAAGGCTCAGAGAAGGTTGGGGGAGGGGACCCACTGGAACAGCTGTTAGGAGACAGATGGTAACCTCCCGTCAAGGCCATCCAGTGTGTTCTTTAACGTGCACAGGGCATGTATCTCCTGCATACGGGACCACGGCTTACCATCCCATCCGACGGACGGCGGTCTTTCCAAGCCCAGCGGTGTCCCCTGCTGACCGTGGGCGAGGCAGGAAGTTTTGCAGAGATAAATCTCAATGCTAACCAAGGCGGGACTAGAACCTGGGAACTTCACATTATGAGCCTAGGGCCCTACAGACTGAGCCACCCCCACCCTAAAAGCAAAAAGAAGCGGGGCAAGAGGTTTTGCAGAGATAAATCTCAATGCTGACCAAGGTGGGACTCGAACCTGGGAACTTCACATTATGAGCCTAGGGCCCTACAGACTGAGCCACCCCCACCCTAAAAGCAAAAAGAAGCGGGGCAAGAAGTTTTGCAGAGATAAATCTCAATGCTGACCAAGGCGGGACTCGAACCTGGGAACTTCACATTATGAGCCTAGGGCCCTACAGACTGAGCCACCCCCATCCTAAAAGCAAAAAGAAGCGGGCAGGAAGTTTTGAAGAGATAAATCTCAATGCTGACCAAGGCGGGATTCGAACCTGGGAACTTCACATTATGAGCCTAGGGCCCTACAGACTGAGCCACCCTCACCACAAAAGCTAAAAGAAGCCAGAATACATTTTTCTAAGAAAAAAATATCAATATTTTTCTAGTGTTCCTTGTCTACAGACTTCTGATAATTTATCACTGAATATTTTGACCTATTTTTTTTACATTGTTTAAATTAAATTAATTTTTTCTATCACTTTTATATGGGGGAACAAATCCCTTCCCCCAGTCCTGCCAACGCCCGTGACCTTACTCCAGTAACAGCGAGAGAGTTAGAAGAAAGCCATTTAGTCGAATAATGGAAGTTTTAATTTTTTTAATGATTCTTTCTCAAGAATGCGTCTTTTATTTATCCAGGTGAAAAACTTCTGATAAATGTTACAACTGAATGAATCAATTTAGCGTGAGACTTAAAAAAATAACTTTTATATAAATAAATGCCTTACTATCATTTATATGCATTAGTTTTATTCAGAAGAAATTTTCTGAAATGAAAGTGACAGTCAATGAGAATTAAGCAAATGTGAGAAAATTTATCCAATAAATTCTCTGTTTTAACGCACTTGCCTAGACTCCTTTTGTTTTCTATAAATATTAAATAATAAAATTAACATGATGTAAACTAAGTGAGAATCAATATAGACATTTGGGTTGTTTGTTTTTCCTCTGAGAGGGACTTTTTTTGCACACGATGGGCTAAAAGAACAGGTCAAAGGTCACAGGCCCAAGAGCTCAGAGCAGGGTAGAGTAAAAGGATTCAGTGATCATCCGTTGGAAGACAGATGGAAATATCACGTCAAGGTTTTCCAAGTGTTCTTTAACATGTCTAGGATGTGGCTCCCCGGCACATGAACCATGGCTTAACATCTCATCCGATGGATGGCGGTCTCTTCCAAGTCCATCAGTATCCCCAGGATAAAGCGGCGGCTGGAGCAGAAAATAGTGGGAACTTCAACATGTTACAATGGGAGAGAGGCGGCTCAGTCGGTAGCGCGTCCGACTCGTAATCGCAGTTACTAGGTTAGAGTCCCACATGGGACAGCGTAGATATTTATTTCTGCAAAGATCTTCTCTTTGCCCTGGGGTTAGAAGGGGAACTGATGGGCTTTGAAAAGCTGACCCAGGAAACACGTCCGCCGTATGGGACTTTAAGCCGTGGCACGTGTGTGGGAGAACCATACCCTGTGCACATTAAAAAGCACGAAAGAGTTAACGAAGCTCTATCAAAAATCATGCAAATTATTGAAACTATTACAGTTCTTCAGCAGCAGTTCAATCATTCTTCGCCACAAACAAATCTTGCTACAATAAACTCCCGTTTATCGGGGGGCGGGGGTGGCTCAGTCGGTAGCGCGCCAGGCTCGTAATCTGTAGTTCCCAGGTTCGAGTCCCAGCTGGGTCAGCGTTGAGATTTATCCCCGCAAAAATTCCCCGCCCTGCCCACGGTCAGTAGGGGACACCGATGGGCTTGGAAAGGCCGCCGTCCATCGGATGGGACGTTAAGCCGTGGGGCCCGTGTGCGGGAGAACCATATCCTGTGCACGTTAAAGAACACGCTGGATGGCCTTGACGGGAGGCTACCATCTGTCTCCCAACAGCTGTTCCTGTGGGTCCCCTCCCCCAACCTTCTCTGAGCCTTCGGGGTCAATGTGACCTGGCCATTTAGTCCATGGTGTGCAAAAAAGTGCCGCTCAGAGGTAAAACAACCCAACCTGTTTATCGGGTACTCAAGCATCAGGAATTCTCATGAAACCGGCATAAATTTCAAATTGAACATTTGAACTTGATACGGCAAATTTCAATGCATGTGTTTGTTTTCCCAGATACCACTGGCACCAGCATCCTCATTGGCGCATTATTACATTCACACTAGTTCCATTACGACCATTGAAGAAGCAGGTAGTTGAATTTGTGATCGCGTTGTTCAGTTTATCGGAAATCTGTCACCCATCAATTTGTAAATGCTGTCAAAGAAGAATACCACGCAAAGACTAAAGCGAAAATGTGTTGTTTGACTTTAAACAAAGACATTGAAATATGCAAAGCACTGCAAAAGGGGAGAATCTCAATCTGCTTATGAAGGAATTCAGCATTAGCGGAAAGCTTCAAGAGTTCTTTGGGAAATCCGAGAGTGATAAAAAAGTAGAATGAGATCGTCTACTTCACACCCCTAAGACAAAATTACTTTTTCCATGGTGGTTTTCAATGAAGCAGTTCCCGAAGATTTTGTTAAGTGTAAGGATTTAGATATTCATTAAGTGGAAAAATATGATAAATAAATCATATTTTAGGTATTCACATTTGTATTAAGAGCATTATGCTTTATTTTCATTATCATAATTTTAACTCCATTTTTATTTCCACTAAGGCTTGAATATTAGGTATAGAAAGTTTCATGCAACCTGCAGATTAACCTGACCAGCAGCTCCGATTCCTCATAAATGGGAGTTTGCTGTATATTTAAAAATGAAAAGGCTTTGCAGTAATGAAAAAATTTATATGAATCATTTCATCTCAAATCAGGCAGAGGGTGTCAGGTGACCCTCGCGGATTCTATTAGAAAAGATATATGTGAGACTACTCTTAGTGAGAACATCAGAATGACATCTGCTTTCGATCAAAAAAATTTTCTTCGAAAGTTATAAATAAAAAAAATAAATACCCCCTCAAGCAGCTGCTTGCCACAGAGGTCTGACAGGAACCTGTCAGTTTATATGCCATAGTAGAAGGTCTGAGAGGATGGCAGGACCTCAGCAGAAAAAACGACACAAACGTCCATGCCTTACCCGGGACTCGAACCCAGGTCCCTTAGATCAGTAGCCAAGCGTGCTGGCCACTTAAAAATCGCCGCTCAAAAATAAGGGTCGAAAACGGCATGTATTGTATTCCTAATTTTTCAAAAACTATCCGTTCAAACTTTTCAATTTACTTTTTATTTAAAGGACCATATCTTATGAATGCATCTGCTATTTGGTTCTTTTATCGTTAATGAAAAAAATTAGGAAAAATCATCGAAATATTGTTAAAAAATTGTTTTTAATTTCTTGTTCAGGTTACAGTTAAAATGCTGGCAACACCCTAAAAAAATTGTACTGTTTGGTAGCTAATGCAGTCATCTCTTCACATAAATAGTTGCGCTTCAATGAATTAAATATCAGTACTCCAAAAAAATTCGAAAACATTGAAATTATTGAAAACAAAAAAAGTGGCAAATTTCAAAAATCCTTTTAAAAGAAAAACCCACATTAAAAAAATCTGAAATTTCGCAATTTTTTTACGAAATTGATCACACTTTGAACAGGCTGACTAAACTGTTGCAAAAACTGATCACACTTTATAAAACGCATAGTTCCCTTGTGAAAGTCTCTTCTAATCTAATTATCTTTTCCTGGATTTGGGTTGGGTTGTTTTACCTCTGAGCGACACTTTTTTGCACACCATGGGCTAAATGGCCAGGTCACATGGACCCCGAAGGCTCAGAGAAGGTTGGGGGAGGGGACCCACTGGAACAGCTGTTGGGAGACAGATGGTAGCCTCCCGTCAAGGCCATCCAGCGTGTCCTTTAACGTGCACAAGGTATGGCTCTCCCCTACATGGGGTCACGGCTTAACGTCACATCCGATGGACGGCGCCTTTCCAAGCCCATCGGTGTCCCCTACTGACCGTGGGCAGGGCGGGGAATTTTGCGGAGATAAATCTCAACGCTGACCCACTGGGACTCGAACCTGGGAACTATAGATTACGAGCCTGGCGCGCTACCGACTGAGCCACCCCCGCCCCCCTTTTCCTGGAAGAAAATCCCTTTGAGTTCCGGCTCATTTCTACTACGGAAATCATGCGACTTTTCATCTCAGCGTAACGATTACGAGTTGTTAATATGACAGTAACCCTAACCTTAGCAAAACCAAGCTTGGCTACATAAAACGAACCGTTGCTATAATCGCTATTATCGTTGATAACAGGTGTAACGTTTTTCCGCAAGTTACTAACGAAGGTAAATAAGACATTACTAACTGAGAGTAAATAACAAGCGAGACGAAAAGCCCTACAACAAGCTGAATGAGAGAGAGGAAAATCCTGACAAATACGATGGAGATGAACACGACATAGATATTATTGACCTGTTGTTACACGCCACAGTTACAATATGCACCCAGTCACTAGTCGATAGAGATATGGCCGAGTGAATTGAAGGAGTTTGTTTACACGAGATGTCAAAATTCATTGTTCTCAAGCGAAACAGCGGAGAAGTGCGACGGATGCACCACTTCAGCAATGTCATAAAGGTAATTTGGTTTAGTGAGAGTGGCCACCTCGTAGCCGCTGCCACCTCGTTGCTTTTGTCCCTTGTATCCGTGCTTCACCAGGTGGGTCCTACCCGATTAGGATGCTTGTCCCACCGCTCCAACTGCTACTGTTATTAATCACCGGACTATTATGGCGTCATGGGTCACCCATTACCTCGGTAGGACTGCATTAGCTGCCGCTGTTCCCACCGCGAGCAATTTAATTGCTCATGTGTCAGCAAGCGCGACGGCCACCCCATTAGCCATTCCGGCGGCACGCGCCCCGACGTGCACGCCAAGACGCTAGGCCTAATGGGCCGATCTACTTCTGCTAATAAACGTGAGTGACGGTACAAGGCCGTGGGCAGCGGCTTCAATTAGCTCCGGTGTTGATGGGAGTTGATAGGGCGGGCATGCACGCCTTCCCCCCCGCCCCGTCGTCACGAGAGCGGCACTGTTCCCGACCCCTGCAGACGGCTCCGGATTTACATGCCGGAATCGTGACGATCTTGATATAAATGGCCGTTAATAAATTCCTTCCGCTGCTCGTATCGATTGTCACCGAACGGGAGTTGGCTGGGGCACGAGAGTCGGCCGAACGCTGTCGGAAACTGTACGACCTTTCGTGCCGAGTTGTCGATCAGTGGATAGATATGTACGGGTTGCAAAGTTTCTGTCTCAATGCATTTTCTTCCAAGTTGTGTTGCTTTGAAGGATGGAGAGATCCTTGTTTCTACAGCTTTTGCGTGATTCATCAGGAAGAGGAGAGAAAGAGGAAGATCATAACTCCCCTCCCTTCTTTAATGGAACACAAATTCAACTTATACAGAAAAATGGGATCAAAGTGTTCTTAAAATAAAGAAAAAATAACTTTGCGTTTCAATTAAGTTACTATGGCCGTGGCCGAGTGGTTAGCGCGCTTGGCTACTGATCTACGGGACCTGGGTTCGAGCCCCGGGTAAGGCATGGATGTTCGTGTTGTTTTCTGCTGAGGTCCTGCCATCCTCACAGACCTTCTACTATGGCATATAAACTGACAGACTCCTGTCAGACCTCTGTGGCAAGCAGCTGCTTGAGGGGGTATTTATTTTTTTCTGCTGAGGTCCTGCCATCCTCTTAGATGTTCTACTTTGGCATATAAACTGACAGGCTCCTGTCAGACCTCTGTGGCAAGCAGCTGCTTGAGGGGGTATTTATTTATTTTATTTATGGCATATTAAACTGGCAGGTTCCTGTAAGACCGCTGCGGCAAGCAGCTGCTTGAGGGATTATTTATTTTTTAAATAATAAATTAATTAACTCCTTTTATACATAGTTTCGATTCAAATCAAGTACAGGAATAACAATGGCGGCCAGGCCTGGATCTAGAAAAACACTAAGGATGCAATCGAGCAAAGAGCGAAGTGGAAGAGGGTGGAGGAGACCGGATCTCCGTCGCAGTGAACATTTTTCGTTTTCGATATTTAAAAAAAAATTGTAAAAAAATAAGTGAAATAGGCACAAGTGTATGAATGCCGTTACTAGTATACTCAAGGGATGATTTTCAAAAACGATACACATCTTTTTCCTTTCAAAAAGTACATAATACTGCTTTATCATTTTCAAAAGAGTACACAATACTTTTTTTTGCACTCCTTCCCTTGTGGCGGCTATAAGACTGAGGCTCATTGAAAAAGATATTGAGCAATCGTCTATCGATCTTAAGTCTATTAAATTAGTCAAATATCGGTATCTGTGTAAAAATTTCGATGTTCCCAGAGAATAAATGTATAACTAACGCGTATGTGTATATTAAATAAATAAATACCCCCTCAAGCAGCTGCTTGCCACAGAGGTCTGACAGTTTATATGCCACAGTAGAAGATCTGAGAGGATGGCAGGGCCTCAGCAGAAAACAACACGAACATCCATGCCTTACCCCGGACTCTAACCCAGGTCCCGTAGATCAGTAGCCAAGCATGCTAACCACTCGGCCACGGGACGGTCAGTGTATATTAAACTAGTTTTTAATATATGCTATTATTTTATAGTAATATAAATTATAATAGAGTTATGAAAATTATTTCTAAGTCTACGAAGAAAATAAGCCAACCTTTATTAGGTCGATGGACATTATCAAATACGACCTTATTATATTTTACTATATTAGCAAAATTCTATCGGTTTGTCAGGATATATGTATATGGCGAAATAAATTACGCTATCTAGTAGACTTTCTGATTTGGTAGTTGCTTGAGGTTATGTATAATAGATATTACTTACAATTTTTATTGATACAATATTGATACTAGGAAGCTTCGCAATTAACCATATTTCATTTTTCAAATTAACCTCACTAGAGTGACAGCTAATATAATCAAAAAGGTGTAAGGAGAAGAGAGTACTTCTTTCTCATTTTCGAAAGGTACACAATAATAAATAAATACCCCCTCAAGCAGCTGCTTGCCACAGAGGTCTGACAGGAGCCTGTCAGTTTATATGCCGCAGTAGGAGATCTGAGAGGATGGCAAGACCTCAGCAGAAAAACGACACACACATCCATGCCTAATTCCGGGGCTCGAACCCAGGTCCCTTAGATCAGTAGCCAAGCGTGCTAACCACTCGGCCACGGGACGGCAACAGGTACACAATACATCTTTCAAATTTTCAAAGGGTACCCAATACTTCTTTCTTGTTTTAAAATGGTACACAACATCGTTCTCATTTTCAAGAGGTGCATAATACTTCTTTCTTGTTTTCAAGCTACACAATACAAGCTACCCATTTTCAAAAGGTATGCAACCTTTTTATCTCATTTTCAAAGGTACACAATACTTCGTTCTCAATTTCAAAAGTAAGCAACACTTCCTTCTCAATTTCAAAAAAGTTACATAATATTTTTCTCCTTTTCAAAAAATGTACACAATATTCTTTCTTATTTTTCAAAGGTACACAATGCTTCTTTCTCATCTTCAACAAAGGTATACAATACATTTTTTTTTCACCTTCAGAAGGTACATAATACTCATCATCATCCTCAAGCAGCCATGGGCTACGGAGGTCCAACCAGACC
The DNA here is from genome assembly GCA_038380435.1 of Ryuthela nishihirai. Classification (NCBI taxonomy): domain Eukaryota; kingdom Metazoa; phylum Arthropoda; class Arachnida; order Araneae; family Heptathelidae; genus Ryuthela; species Ryuthela nishihirai. The sequence continues at coordinate 34,669,780 of JAWZYU010000005.1, read as the reverse complement.
ACGCAGTTTAATTTTCCAAGCATATCTGTCCTGAGCTACATCTGCTGCATCTGGCCACTGCACACCAATTCTAACAAGGTCCTGTTTGACATTGTCTGCCCACACTTTATCTTTTTTAACACAAATGCACAATACTTTTTTCGGCAGGATGAGGATCAAATTTCGCGGTCTACATTTCAAATACTTGTTATTTCTTCATTAAACTTCAACCGGGAAAAAGCAACTTGGTAGACATCATTCTATATACAGACAGATTATCTTTAACACTATACTATGGAGTTCATTCAAATCTTAACTCAGTTTGTAGCATACCAGCCTCGCAAACTGCAGTTCTACTGTTAGAGTCCCACCTGTGTCAGCGTTTAGATTTATATCGTCTAACCCTTACTCTTTCCTCGGTGAGAATGGATACACCGATGAGCATGGAAAGGCAGCCGTCCGTCAGCTACTACATTAAGTCGTGGCACCGTGTGCAGGAGAGCCATACCCTCTCCACGTCAAAGAACACGCTGGATATCCTTGAAGAGAGTCTTCTGTCTGCCTCTCTACAGCTGTCCGTGAGTCCTCCCCCCAGTCTTCTCTGAGTCCTAGGGAACTTGCCATTTATTTCACTGTATGAAAAAAAGTGTCCCTTAAAGCTAAAGCAATCCAACAGCAACCTGATTCACAGGAGCAATTTTAAGGCGAAAAATGAGGAGGGCGTTTTTTTCGATGCTACCACATTTAATATTTTGAATTTCAGATTTCAGATCACAACTCGACAACATTTATTATGCAACATGTTGCTCTTTAACACTGATTACTACTTTCAGCTTTAAAAGACAATAATTAAACAGTGTTTATATGGTTTAAATACTGAAATATATTCTACACAATCCGTAAAAACAACCTGAACAGCTTACAATTATATTTCGTTGTCATGCTAAGGATTATTGTAATGCTTACATCAAAACTTGGCATACCTAAACAAAAAAATTGTTTAAAAGTCTCTTACTGAACTTGAATTGATTGATATATTTCACACAGTTAATAAAAACCTTTTAAAATATGTTCACAGCGTTTCGAAACTTAAAAACAAATCACATACACGAAAGAAATGACTAAACCACATCGCACTACTTTTCTTTTTTCACTTAACGAAAGATCAGCAGCTACGCGGTTTTTTTCCTACACAAAAATTGACTCATATCGTGGTCCCAAAGCGAGCTCCACATGGTCCCATCCATTCAAGTGTTTTCATTATGACCTGAAGCCTTCAATAGAAGTTGTCACTCCGTCAAAAGCAGCGAGAGTGTTCCTTAGTGATTTGGTCCGAAATCAGCTTCATTTAGCAACCTCTGCGCTACGGTGCGTTTCGGCCGAACGCTCAATTGTCTAGCTTTTTCTGTTTTCTGTGGCTGACAAGAGAAGTGGTGTTTTCGCGCAGCGGACGTACGTCCGTCGTCTCTGTGATGCTCTGCCGTCACAAAACCAATTTCATCAAGCAGTTTCTGTCGGAGTGTTTTCTCCCATTCTCCTGAATGCGGCAGAGAAAAGGAGGAAACGCTCACAATTCCTCTTGCTTCATGTCCACCTGTGTCTCGCATGAGGGCTGGCAAGCAACAGCTTCTTATTATATGCTCTCAATGAAACAGGCAGAAAAATCGAAGCTGACCCAAAAGCGAAAATAAAAATAATAAAATTCATTTTTCTTATTTTTCCATTAATTTGTTCCCACTAAGAGTTCTATTCACTTTAATATATATATGAATGAAACAAAGTTTACTCCTCTCCTCTCTCTGTTAAGCGCGAGCTACATTTTCATTGGTGTTTTTTCGCTGCACCAGGTAAGGATACATAATTTCCTGTTGTTGTTGATTTTTGGGCTGCAAATGGTAGCTAGGTAGTCACTGGAAGGAGAGCTATGCACCAATCCCCTTTGATGATGCAGAGAACCAGCCATGCTTAGCACCTAATGTCCGAACCCGCCTTCTCGTGGTGCAGGCCGTTAGTACCTTTCAAAAGCGATACTCTCTCGTGGAAGTGAACGGAAGTGGAGGGCGGCCAGATTAGTTTGGCCTACTGATCTGGACAACTCTGGCTACTTTTTCTTTTTTTTTCTACCCTGCTGAGGAGTGGTCAACCACACAGGGTCCTGGTGCTGACCATGTAAACCCACTGGACTGGACAAATATATGCCTCTGAGCTTGATTATAGATCCTGATTTTGTTCCACTGGTGGGCTTCTGTGGAGGGAAAATCTTCCGCTGTGTTTTCTGTTTGTTTGTGGGTTGAGAGCCCCAAGTGAATAGATTCGCAGGATATGTTTATAAAATAAAAAAAATAAATACCCCCTCAAGCAGCTGCTTGCCACAGAGGTCTGACAGGAGCCTGTCAGTTTATATGCCACAGTAGGAGATCTGAGAGGATGGCAGGACCTCAGCAGAAAAACGACACACACATCCATGCCTAATCCGGGGCAGCTGGTGGATAATCCTGAGCAGAGGTCATCGCAGGCACCTGAACTCTTTGCTTCTACTGGTATCGTCAATTTCTATATTGGAGAAAGTCTTCCAGTGTAGATGGCTTCAGTCTTTAGTGGTGACGGAACGGGTCTTTGCCCCATGCCTGCGATTAGGGGGCTGTTTGATATTGTTAGCATTCCCTCTCTCAATAAACATAGTTTTTTTAAACATCCCCTAACTATTTTCTTTCCATAGGTAGTTGGAATGTGAGGACTCTACACAGAGCTTATTCTCTTGATGTCCTCACACAAGAATTCCACCGTTATAATTTAGATATTCTTGGCTTGCAAGAGACCAGATGGACAGATAAATGTCAGATTCTTAAAAATAATCTTAAATTTCTCTTTTCAGGGAGGGAAGATAATTAGCATCACCAAGGCGTGGATCTGCTTCTCAGCAGACACGCTAGTGATGCTCTATAAGATATGAATGAATCAATGAAAGGTTTCTTACAACAGCAAAATTTCAGACAAACATGAAAGACTTGAATGTTATTTGCTGTTATGCCCCCACTGAGGATGCCGATGAGGATGTGAACTATAGGTTTTACGGACAACTTCAAGATATTTTGAATTCTGTCAAGAAAGGAGATATTACCCTTGTTCTCGGTGACTTCAATGCCAAAGTTGATACTGACTCTGACCTGTGGGGAGGAGTAATAAGCCCTTTTGGTATTGGTAGCTGCAGTGGCAATGGGCAACGTCTCCTACAGGTAAGTAAACTCAATGGTTTCAGTATAACTAACACTTATTACAAACACAGCGACATATATAAGTACACATGGGTTAACCTGATGGGCTGCATAAGAATATGATTAATTATATATCAATTAACAGCAAATGGGCTAGTTCTGTTAGGAATACCATGGCATATAGGGGAGCTGAAATTGGATCTGACCATTACTTTGTTAAAAGTGTGTTGCAACTTAAAGTTAAATGTGTTGTTCTAGGGTTAAAATGTTTACCTTTAATACTAAAGCTCTGAAAGACCCAATTATAGCTAAAGCTTACCATAATAGGTTACTTAGTCGTTATGACAGTCATGGTTTTCTTACTACGGAAGTTGAGGAAGAATGGGACCATTTCAAACAGGCTTTTTTTGGAAATTAACAGTACTCTTTTACGAAAACAGGAGCAGAGGAAGCAGAATTATTTGAGTGATAAGGCACATGAGCTTATTTCAGAAAGAAAGAACTGCAGGAATGTCCTTAATCAATACCTTACTAGTCCTAATAGAAAGCATTACAGAGAGCTTAATAAACGTCTAAAGGATCAGTTAGCTGCTGATAAAGAATCTTTGGCTTGAATGGCTGACAAATCCGAGGAAGCAGTTAGACAGCACAACAACAGAGAGCTGTACCAGATAGTTAATGTTTTGTGTGGTAGAAAACGGACAGGTATATAGGGATTGAAGGAAAAACAAACAAGGTAAGATTATAGAAGGTGAGATTCTGTCATGGCTAGGTGAGCTGAGCATTTCAGTGATGTTTTAAACAATATGGTTAGTTCTATTCCCATTGTTTGTAATGATGATAGATGCATTGGTGGCTTTAATGTTGGCCCTATAACACAATCTGAAGTATTTTGGCTATTTCTAAACTTAGACTACATAAATTCCCAGGAGTAGATGAAATTACTACGGAAATGCTTAGAGTTGGGAATGTTTCTGTTACCACTTGGATTACTGAAATTTTGAATATCTTTTGTGATAAAGGCATGGTTCCTAAGGATTTTACCAGAGCTATTATTATCCCTATTTTCAAAAAAGTTGATCGCAGTTCCTGTGATAACTATAGGGGTATCAGCCTACTCTCCTGTACAAGGAAAGTTCTTACATGATTGTGCTTAATAGAATTAAGAATCTGGTTGACATGCAATTGCGTGATGAGCAATATGGATTCAGAAATGGTAAAGGATGTGTAGATCAGATATTTTCACTTAGGCAGATTCTTGAGAAATGTTTAGAATTTCAGAAACTTTTGGTTGCTAGCTTTGTTGATTTCAAAAAGGCTTTCGACTCTGTTGATCATCATAATTTGTGGTTGATTGTGAGATCACATGGTATACCAGACAAGTTAGTAACATAATGAAATCTCTCTGTAATAACACTGAGTCGAGTGTAAGAGTTGGTAAGGCTTGTAGCAATTGGTTTAGCATTACTTCTGGTGTTCGACAAGGGTGCATTTTGTCTCCTTTTCTCTTTAGCTTGGTAATTGATTACGTTATGCGAAATTCACTTCGAGGGAAAGATTCTGGCCTTAAATGGGCTTGACATACGAAAATTTCTGATTTAGATTATGTTGATGATTTAGCCCTTTTGGCAAATGATGTTGATGAGATAAACTCTTTCATTCGAGCTGCTGATGAGTCTGGCAGTAGAGTAGGCTTGGTTGTAAACAGAGAGAAAACTAAAGTGATAAAAATTGGTCAGGCAGGCTGTGATTCAGTTAATCTGAATGGTTGTAGTCTTGAGCAGGTGTCACAGTTTAATTTTCTTGGGAGCTATGTAACAGATAATGGTGATGTGCAGTATGAGATTAATAGACGAATAGGGATTGCTGCCAGGACATTTAAGAATCTATGGAGAGTGTGGAGAAATAGGCGTATACACCTAAAGATTAAAATTAGACTATATAATAGTTTGGTTCTTTTTAGGGTTAGTTATGGTAGTGAAGCGTGGACGCTTTGTAAAGAAGATAACAGGAAACTTGATGCTTTTGATTCTAGATGCTTACGCAGTATCTTGGGCATTAGGTGGTTCAGCTTTGTAACTAATGATGAGGTTAGGCAAAGGAGTCAGCAACCTCCTTTAAGCAACATATTGTGCAGAGAGAGACTCCGTTGGTTTGGCCATGTTGCGATTATAGATTGGCGAAGAAGGTTATGAACAGTGTGTCTAAATTGCCTCAGAAAGGGGGGGGAGACCTAGGATGCGGTGGGCAGACAATGTCAAACAGGATCTTGTTAGAATTAGTGTGCAGTGGCCAGATGCGGTGGGCAGACAATGTCAAACAGGATCTTGTTAGAATTAGTGTGCAGTGGCCAGATGCGGCAGATGTAGCTCAGGACAGCTATGCTTGGAGAACTAAATTGCACGGTCTGATTGATCCCATGGTTACTTGAGGATGATGTTGATGTTGTTGTTTTGCACCACATCAAGCATGAATTCTTTTTTCTAGTTCTTTTTAACCACATAAAAAGCGATTTTTCTTTTCTTTTATTCTTTTACATTAAATGAAGCATGATATCCTTTTTCTTACTTTTTTTTTTTTGTTATTACAACAAGTGGAGCGAGGATATCTCAGTCGATGGCGTGCGAAGCTCGTCATCTGCCGTTTCCAGGTTCGTTGCCAAACTGTGCCAGGGTTGAGATTTATCTCCGCTAACCGTCTACTCTTCCCGGTGAGAAAAGGGACACCGTTGGGATTGGAAAGGTACCGTCCATCGTATGGGACGTTAAGCCTGGGCTTAGTGTGCAGGAGAACCATAGTTGTGTACATTAAAGTATACGTTGGATGGCCTTGACTTGAGGATACCATCAGTCTCCTAACAGTTGCCCGCTGGGTTTCCTTCCCCCAACCTTCTCTGAGATCTTGAGGTCCTTGTGACCTTGTCATTTAGCCCACTGTGTGCAAAAAATGCTTCTGAGAGGAAGAACAATCGAAAATCCCATCAAACACGGATCTTCTTTTCCATAATTTCTTGTGAATACTTAATTAGAGTGCATCACCTTTTATCAGACATGTACAGAATTCTTCTTTGGTAAAAAAAATAAATTAAAGAAGAGAAATTTCATGATTTCTTATAATAAAAATGAATTAGGGGAAGAGATGTCCATGCTTTATGTTGTTCGAAATAATTAAGGAAAAGGAAAATACTTTTTTTCATGTAGTGAAGAAATGGAACTGAGGAAAAGAAAGTCAATGTTAGATGTGAAAATAAAACTAAGGAAAAGAATGTTCATACTTGAAATGATAAAGGACCGAATAAAAGGAAAAAAGGAAGCTCTTCTTTCATGTAGTGAAACTGAACCAAGGAAAAGGATTTCCACGCTTGATGTAATAAAAAAGAACAAACAAAATCAATTATCGATCTGATAAAAAAGAACTAAAGAAAAAGGAAGGCCACGTACGATGGCTAAAAAAATAAAGGGAAAAGGAATATATGCTCCGTGTAATGAAAATGAACAGAAAAAATGTTTAAATTTGATATGGTGAACTACTACAACTCATTCCTACTACAACGATAAAGACAAATGAAAAATAATATCCATGCTTGATATGGTGAGAAAACGTTAAAAGAAAAACGTCCTTCATGTGGTAAAAAAAGGGTTTCTAGGAAAAGAAGATCCATTCCTAACGTGGTAAAAAGGAACTAATGAAAAGAAAATCCATACCTAATGTGGAGAAAGAATCAGGGTGTGATTTGCGTTTTATTGATGCAGGAAAAGAGCATTTACGAAAATGCAGTCCGTGTTAATACAGAAAGGAAAAGTTCCGAAGAGAAAAAAAGAAATCCGTTTTAGATAGAAAGAGCAAAATGGAACTTCCTGTAGAACATTAAAACATTTCAATATATTGTTAACTTGTACATAACTTATTTGAATATAAAATTCAACATACAGTGTTCGTGTCAATATGTTTATGACAATACTAAATTAATTATTAATTATTTCATTAAGGTAACTATTTATTTTATTACATACACACACTGGCCACTGAATTAGAAACCTTTAGACACATGTACGTAAACGTCACTTGCGCAGCGTATATGCAAAATACGTGGTCAGGTGCATCACCACGTAATCTAGGCAACTAATTTAAGACTGCTGCTCATCAGTAATCGTCAGTAGTGTTGATCACAATGGGAAAACAAAGGATCTTTCGGGGTTCGATAAAAGGCTTATTGTGGGTGCCCGTCTGGCTGGAGCGACAATTTTAAAAACAGCAGAGTTGACTGGTTTCTCAAAAGGTGAGATGTCTCGGGTTTTTAATAAGTGAAAAAATAACCCACATTGCTTGTCTAAGAGACGTAAGTGTGGCGCGGCGACAATCTGTCAGGAACGAGATCACCGTCGTCTGAGAAGGCTTGTACGGAGAAACAGGACTTCCTGTGTGCAGCAATTGATCGAAGCATTCAATGAAGGCTGTTCCGGACCCACATCTCAGCGAACTATGCGTAGGGAACTGAAGAGGATCGGTATTAGCAGTCGTATGCCTATAAGGAAAACACTGGTTTCTGAAAAGAACAGGAAAGTTCGTCTATAGTGGTATCAGGAACACCTATAGTGGTATCACTATAGGTTTTCACCTATAGTGAACACCTATAGTGATACACTATATGTGTATATAGTATCACTATAGGTATCACTATAGTGGAACGTCTATAGTGGTATCAGAAACTGGAAAGATTGGACACTGGAAAACTTAAAGATTGGACACTGGAAGACTGGAAAAAAGTCGTTTTCCGACGAGTCTCGATAAACCTTGTTCTATACCGACGGTAGGCAGATAGTTTGGCGGGAGCCCAATGAAACGTTGAACCCATCTTGCCTTGTAAACGCAACTCAAGGTTCTGGAGGCCGTGTCATGGTGTGGGGCACGTTCTATTGGTACGGAACGGGTCCCCTGATATTGCTGGAAGGCTGTGTGTCCTCCAAGGATTTTCTGAACATTGTTGCCGATCAAGTCCATCCCACAATGTTGACTTTTTATACAGCAGGTGACGTCTGTTTCTTAGACGACAATGCTACTGTCCATCGCGCAAGATGTGTTCAGCAGTGGTTCAGTGAGCATGACAGCGACTTACACCATCTTCCCTGGTCACCACAAAGCCCGGATCTGAACCCCATTAGGAATGTCCGAGAGCAAAGTCCTCTTCCGTCAAATCTGAGACAGTTAAAGGACTGTCTGGTGAACGCCTAGTATGCTGGAGATGTAAAGGCGCTCCAACACCTTGTGGAATCTATGCCAAACCGCATACGTGTTGTAATTCGGGCTAAAGGAGGTCCAACTCGGTATTGAATAAATGTTTCTAATTCAGTGGCTGGTGTGTGTATTAGTGAATATATTAATGATGAGTGAATATATTAATGATGTTGTCGGACATTAAAATTTACAAATATGTAGCCAAGTTATTTGCTCCAGGTGAATACAGCCATTACAACTTTTCACAGTTGTGCAATTGAATACTGAGAGCTTCGTTTATTTAAGATTATTTTTTTTTCCGGTAAACAAAATTAATTTTTTCCTTTTACTGAAGCGGCATAGTTTAGGATCAATATTTCGATGCAAACTGTCTAGTGCAGTGTCTCGCAAACTTTTTTTACTCTGCGGCACACTAAATCTAATTTTTTTTCCGCGGCACACTGAATCTAATTTTTTTTCCGCGGCACACTGAATCTAATTTTTTTTCCCGCGGCACACCTAAAAAAGAATTTTTGATGGTTACGTAAAAAGAGGAAAATTGAAGTTTCGTTAAATGCATTTTATTTAAAATAAATATAATAATAAATATAATTAATCATAACTCGGTGTTTGTTTTAAATATTTGTCCATTCTATGACTTGAAATAATCAAAAATTAATACCAAAATTTGGAAAAAGCTTGATAAATACTTACAAGATCCCAGTTGATAAAATCTGAAAGTTTTTTATTAAAGCACGTCGATAACACGTCAAGTCAAAATGAAATCTTTGGAATATCTAGTGTCAATTTGAAAATCTCTCGCGGCACACAGTTTGCGAGACACTGGTCTAGTGAAAAAAAAATTGCATTTTAGAACGCTCTTTATCGTAAGAATTATAAAAGTGTTGCCATAATAGTACCATTCTACTGGTACGTATGCTTATCATAAAAATAATTGTTTTTCTTACCGAAAACATGCATTCGCTACAGAAAATTTCGTTATGTTATGTACAAGATTTGAAATTTTATGTAATACATAATTTTACTATAAGATTAATGTCCTTTTGATAAGAGAATAAAATCCAACAGACAATAAATCTTACAAATTCATTGCTCAAAATATCAAGACGAATTCCAAATTTTTTCTCATGACATTATAAATAGGCATAATTAGGTTAGGGATTTTTCGGATTTTATCCGATTTTTAACTTCCTAAGGTAGAGTAATTAAGAGTGGATTAGAACCCCTTTTCCTGCTGATAGTTTAGGATCAATATTTCGATGCAAACTGTCTAGAACTACACCTCCCCGTTTTGTCCAAATTTCATCATTTGCCGCATCACAGAAATGGAATGTTCATCCTGACGTCACTTTTAAATGACATAGAAATTCCTCTCCCAATGTGTAATTAATTCCGGTGCGCGCCAAAAATACATAGCAGTTATAATCAGTGTTGCCAATATAGGCATTCTGTGTCTCAATTTCGTAACTTTGATAACCACACAGCAATTTTAATGTTATAATAACAATTAGTTTTTAACTTTCTTTTAGCAATACTTAATCATTTTTGTTTTTGCAATCTTCAGAAATCTGAAAGTTATTTATTGATTGGTATTGTACGCAGATGATACTTTATGTAAACAATAAAACCAAAACCTGACCTTATATGGTGAGATGTTAAAATTTTCACTTTTAATTTACCCGAATTCAATCAGAAATTAAGAAATTTTAAATCTGGAATTTTTACCTTCCGATTGCAACTTCGTTTTTAATACGAATGTCCTATATACAATGCGCTGCATACAGAAAGTGATTATTTAGTCCAAATACCAGTTTTCAATATCCTTAGTTACCCTTACACAAGACCTTCGAAATCTTCAAGTTAATAACTTTAATTTGGCCAGAGTCAGGAGCCTACTTAAACGAGAGGTTGGGAAAGTCCCTCCCACCCACGTGCACACAAAGTGTAAGTCATATTAATGCTTTTGAAACATTAACTCCTAAGCATTGATATAAACTATAGCACAGCCTTATTTATTGCCTTTTTTAAATATTTATTTATTGATTACTTACGTAGCGAAGGACTATGTTTTGGGGAGGGGAGAAATCAAAAATTTTCCAACTCGAAAAATCAAATTTTGCCAACTGAGCTAAATTTTCCCTCCGTGGGTGGATGGGGGGGGGGGGGATTTTTCGCAACTGTCTAGCATTTTGCCATTTGAATTCCAATTTCCTTACCAACTAGCCAAACTTTCACAGAAATTATCCCAATATTTTCATCTCGTCTAAATTGTAGCAAGTCAGTGTGAATTTTCCCTTCATTTAGCCAAATCTCCTTAATTTCACAAAACCGATCCCAATCCAATCTTTACATCTCTCCTTCTTTGTCAAGTCAATTCAAAATTTTTAAACTCTCCAATATTTTTCCAAGTTTTCTCGATTTTGTCATCTCTCCTTAATTTTACAAGCCCAATCCCAATTATCACACCTCGCCTATATTTCACCAAGTGGATTCGAATTTTGCCAACTACCCTAGATTTTGCCAACTCGCCTATATTTTACCCAGTGGATTCGAATTTGGCCAACTCCCCTACATTTTGCCAACTCGCCCTAATTTTTCAGAAAAAATCGCGATTTTTACATCTTACCTGAATTTGCCAAGCACTTCTAATTTTATGATTCTCCTTAATTGCAAAAGAAACGTACAATTTTCACAACTCCCCTGTATTTTACAAAGTGACTTCGAATTTTGCCAACTCCCCTACATTTTACCAAGTTTCATCGATTTTGCCATCTCGCCACAATTTTACTGAAAAAAAAAATCCAAATTTTTTATATCTCACCTGATTTTTGCAAAGTCACTCTGAATTTTGCCAGCTCCTCCAAGATTTGCCAACTCTCCTAAATATTGCGAAGTTGCCTCGATTTTGCCAACACGCCATAATTTTACAGAAAAAAGATTGCAATTTTTACATCTCACCCGAATTTTGTCAACTCTCCACAATTTTGCCAAGTCACTTCGAATTTTGCCAACTGCCCCTAGATTTTGCCAACTCGCCATAATTTTACAGAAAAAAAATCCAAATTTTTACATCTCACCTGAATTTTGCCAACTCCCCACGATTTCGCCAAGTCACTCCGAATTTTGCCAACTACTCCTAGATTTCGCCAACTCCCTAAGTTTTGCCAACTACTCCTAGATTTCGCCAACTCCCTAAGTTTTGCCAACTCGCTATAATTTTACAAAAAAATCCCAATTTTTACATCTCATCTGAATTAGCCAACTCCCCACGATTTTGCCAAGTCACTCCGAATTTTGCCAACTCCCCAAGATTTTGCCAAGTTGTCCCAATTTTGCCAACTCACCTGTATTTTACTAAGTGTCTCGAATTTTGCCAACTGTTCTAGATTTTGTCGTCTCTCCATTTTCCAAACTGCCCTAGATTTGCCAGGTTGCCTCGATTTTGACAACTCCCCTTAATTTTACAAAAAAAAGATTGCAAATTTTCGCGACTCACCTAGATTTTACGATGTTGCTTCGAATTTTGCAAACTCCGAGTTACTTTGGGGGAGAGCCTCCCCCCATCCCCCCATGGCTACGCCCCTGATTACTTATTTTGTAATGATGAAAGAATTTCGTTTTTCGAACGCATCAAATCCCACCGCAAAACATTTTTTTCGAAATACACAACTGCGCAAGGTACTTGGGTGTCCTTGGTAATAACGAAAAAGTAGAGCCCCTTTTCCTGCAGAAAAAAATTTATAAATACCTTTTAAGCCGTCCCGTAGTCGAGTGGTTAGCGTTATTGACTACCGATCAAAGTGACCTGGGTTCGAGCCTGCCAGGTTGCTTGTGTTGTCTTTCTGCTAAGATCTCGCCTTCCTCGCGGACCTTCTACTGTGGCGTATAAACTGATAGGCTCCTGTTATACTTCTGTGGCAAGCAGCTGCTTGAGTGAGTATTTATTTTAAATACCATTTTTACCTTTACTTGCAAGTAGACTTTTACAAAACAATGGCGCCCCAGGGCTGTCGCCCGATTTGCCAGTAACTCGAGTTGGCCCTGTTGGAAAACTTTCTCGTAAATAAACACAACGTAACATCTGAGTCACAACCGAAATTCTTCTCCGAGGCCAAAACCCACTGAGCAAGCTCTAAACCAGTGATGCTCAACGTGGGCATATGGGCCCCCTACGGGAGAAATCAGTACTTATAGGGGACCGTGTGGAGCATTTTTTCTAACTAACAGCGGCTATGAAAGGTCATCACAGAGGTAAATAAAGTTGCTCGGAGAGGGGAACCAACGAACAAAAAAAAAAGATTTTGAGCCCTATAAAGTATCGAAAAAACCACAGGAGTTGTTTCGTATATTCTGGTTCTAAGAAAACGCAAGCATTTTTTAAAAACAAATAAAAATTAGGAAATCGTTCCAAAAAGTTCCTAAGAAAAAACTTTTCTTATACATGCAATGAATATATCTTATTAATAACTTACACCAGATGATGTCACATGTCGTTCAATGAACTTCTCGGAACTCTGTCTTCATTCTTTTTAAAGGTGGCAGGTTAAGAACGTATCTGTGTTTCGTATTCTGTTATACGTTTTCTGTTATTCTTTATTTTCCAAACTTTCGCCTATCTCTTTTTAATACTTCTGTCACCTCCTCCCCAAAAATGACTCCAATAGGCAGTGATTCCACTCTAATCAATTGCCACGATGACAAAGAATAGTGCTACCAGTTCGTGCTTCAGAAATACCTTCGATCGCTCTTCCAGGTGAAAAATAAGGTTTCCAGCTCCTGCAGAAATCAGAAATACATGTGATTGGTCTGCCAAGTGAAGAATTTTTGATGATAGCCAATATTATCCAGCTTCGAGCATGACACATTCTCACTTAACCATCATCATTGAAATTCAGATATTATGTTAGTGAGGGTCAATTTTCATCGCTTCTTGGCACAGCAGAGAACATTTTTGTTTGATATAGCCTGGATCAAAATACGTGTTTTAGCTTAATAAGTATATCAGCAACTAAAAACTGTCAGGAATGTTGTGATCAATAAAATAATTCCAGCATTTCAATAGACCAAAGTCAAAATAATACTTATTGACAGAAAAATGTTCATCTTCTTACAGAGCAGTGACCATATTTAGAGCATCAACTTCTTTACATATTCAAGGATTTTGAGATTCTATAACATTTGCAAATATTGAGATTTTTGGGAGGTGTTTTTTGGTCTATGTGGCTGAGGGATTAGCACGTTTGCTACTTAAATCTTTGAGCCCAGATAAGAGGTATGAAAGTTCCGGTGTTGACTTTTTGCTGAGATCTCGCCTTCCTCACAGTTCTTCTCTGCGTTGTATAAAACTGACATGCTCCTCTCAAGACTCTGTCGCAAACAGCTAATTCAAGGGTATTTATTAATTTATTTATTATTTGCCGTCACGCTTGACAATAAAACTACACCAAGGTTCTTCAACACCAGTGTTCCAAAATGGGCCGATATATTTTAAAAGGATCGAGGCGATTGAAAACGTCACACTTTTTTTCCAATATATTTCCCTCTGCTTCATGCATTGCTTGCATGCATTGCTTCAACATTTCCAGGTGTGTTGGGAAACAATTATGTCAAAATATCCTTTTAAGCTAGGTGTTGTTAACCTTTTTCAACTACGGCCTCTTATAGCTATGTATAGAGGTCTCGCACCTCCATCCAATATATAAGATGAATGTTTGTTTTTGTGTCTATCACTCGGCCTCCAGAAGAACGTGTGGCATCAAAATTTGCGTGAACATTCATTTCACCTAGGGGAAGAATATAGTGATGAATATATTTGTGCGAACTCGCTGGGAACCAATTGCCAAATAACTCCAATATGAATCCAAATTAGTGTGGGTGGGCTTGAATTTCTCGAAACACCCATAGACTTTAGCGGTTAAACTTCGGTGTCTTCTCATAGACTTTAGACAGGACCGGGCTTACGCATAAGCTAATTAAACTACAGTTTAGGACCTCACAATATATGAGGCCTCAAAGAAATGCATTTAATATTTTACTAGGTTAAGCAATTTTTTTTACATTTAAATTAATCTATTGCGCAAATACAGTTTATCTTAGCTTTACATAGTCATAAGAGTATTCCAATTACGGTGTAATATTTTCATCATATCACTTTCATGCTTAGTTTTTAATCTTCCTTTCAATTTGAATAATAAATATATATTTCGACTTTCGATTTTTTAGGTCGTCAACTTGTCATAACTGAAGACCTCTTAATTATGCTATAGCTTAGGGCCTCTTACATAGCCCTATGCCACAGCATAGGGCTTCGGAAGGTCAAATTCCGGCCCTGACTTTAGCATTAGCAGTTATTCAAAATCACGTGGGGAGGGAACATCTACTATATATTTTAGAGAGTTTCAGACATTTTCTAGAAGAGGGGAATAAAAGTTTTAGCAATGGGGGTAGCGGAGGTGGATGAAATATCGTAAAAATATTATGCCAAATGAAAGCTTTCTACTTGGGTAATGCCATCTTCTACATATATACTTTAGACAGTTTCAGACATTCCCTAAAAATTGGAAGATATTTTTTTTGCCGGAGGAGATAGCTGGAGGAGGACGAAACGATCCTAATAAGTTTTATGCCAATGAAAGCTTGTGACCTGGGGAATGCCATCTACTATAAACTTTAAAGAGTTTCAGACCCGCGAAACGACAGGTAAATCTACAAACTGAAAATAAACATAATGAAAAAATCCGATTTTCAAATGATCTTCTCGCAACTCGTAGACTCAGGGTCAAATTAAGGTGGTTTTTAGGCCCTAGACACTGCTGTTTTATAGGTCTTTTGAAGAAGCATTTTTATGGATGTATCGATTTCTATGAGTGATGAAAATTATTTTGAATAATTTTTCTCGGATAGTAAAATGGAATGTAACAGGCGTTAACACATGATTTGATCTCTGTTCAAGAAGAGATCAATGTTACATTACAAATTCTTTTCGTAGGGCCTAGGCGCAGTGCCCATTGACTAATACGACTCTGCCTGGACCCCTTTCCCGCACCCCTGGTTAAGAATTCCTGCTCCAAGCTTTCAAACAAATGAGTCATGGTGTTCCCCCAATTTTGGTGGACAAAACAAATGTGTGTGATGTTCGTTTGTTTCTGGTGGAAAATTCAAGTGCTGTTCCTTCAATTTTTATAGACAAATCAAGTGTACTGTAGCGTTCCTCCAGACGTTAGCAGGCAAAAAACAAGCGTGTGTTATGATCACCTAATTTTGGCAGACAAGCCAAGCGTACTTCCAATTTTGGTAGGCTAAAGCAAACAAAGGCCGTCCCGTGGCCGAGTGGTTAGCACGCTTGACTACTGATCTAAGGGACCTGTGTTCGAGCCCCGGAATTTAGGCATGGATGTGTGTGTCGTTTTTCTGCTGAGGTCCTGCCATCATCTCAGATTTCCTACTGTGGCATATAAACTGACAGGCTCCTGTCAGACCTCTGTGGCAAACAGCTGCTTGAGGGGGTATTTATTTTTTTTAAAGCAAACAAAAATGCAAGTGTGCGTGATGTTCGTTTATTTTTGGTAGACAAACCAAGTGGACTGTGGTGTTCCTCTAATTCTGATTTGCAAAACAAGCGTGCTTAGCGTTACCCTAGTTGTTAACAGAGAAAAACAAAAACAAGTGTATGTGTGTGTGTTATGTTAGTCTATTTTTTGTAAACAATCTAAGTGAATGTTCAGTTATTCAGCTGAAAAAAAGTTAAAAATAATCTTGGCTGCAATTGGATGCGTGGTGAAAAATCAGACATTTTAAGGGTTAAATAAGTTGTACGTAGAAAAAACGACTGAAAATAAAGATCTTGATAAAATCTAGCTAAATTTTTATTTTTTAACAATGTTCATTTATTATTTAAAGAGTCATGGAAGCTGAAATATGTAAAAAAAACATTCAAAATCTTGTAAAAATAGAAATAATCATTGAGCAAACTGGAAAAAAATATGCATTCATATTTTAGTATAATTTCTTTTGCTTTCTTTTTTAACTTCTTTCAATTAACTTTTCAAATCAATTATTTTAATTGGCACTGCTGGTTTTTCAACTTTCATGACTTTTTAAATGTGTAATAAATATAAATATTGTTGCGGATAAGAATTTAGGAGATTTCTTTGAGATTTTTAGCAATATTTTTACATAAAAGCTTAATTATTATTAAATTTAAATATAATTTATTAATTAATTTATAAATTAATTTATTAAAATTAATTAATTAATTATTTAAAATAAATTTATAAATTAATTTATTAAAATTAATTAATTAATTATTTAAAATAAATTTATAAATTAATTTAATTATTACTATTAAAGAGTTAATAGGCCCTTAATCTGTGTTTATATTAATGTAACCTGGGCCTAGTTGTAATAGAGCGATCACTTTGTCATTTGCTGAGGAAAACTAAACACACTGCTTCTCTTCTGTTCTTCACACATTAATTTCAGGTCAACAAATTACTTTCATCGGCTACCATTACCCTCAGGCAGTGATTTAACCCCCCCCCTCCTCCCCTTACATTGTGGCAGTATTTAAGATTAGCTTTCAAAATACCTTGGTCGAAGTAGTTAAAAAAACAACTAAGAGAGGGCAGAGTTATGACGGTTTTTGTCACAACATTCAGAAACTATTGAATGGCAGTATTCTGAGCCATATTTTCTGCTAGAGATAACTCTTAGCTGTGAGTGATAGAAAAAAAACAGTTGTGTGTGTGATGTTCAACTATTTTTGTGAACAAACCAAGTGTTCCTCCCATTTTGGTAGGAAAAAAGTGTAGCGTTACTACAGTGTTAGCAAACAAAGAAAAAAGACAAGTAGGCGTGATGTTCATCTGTTTTTGGTACACAAGCCAAGTGTATCATGCTGTCTCCAACTTTGGTAGACAAAACAAAGTGGACTGTGGCATTCCTCCAATTCTGGTAGCCAAAACATTTTTGTTGTAGCATTCCTCCAATTCTGGTAGCCAAAACATTTTTGTTGTAGCATTCCTCCAATTCTGGTAGCCAAAACGTTTTTGTTGTAGCATTCCTCCAGTTGCCAGCAGACAGAAAACTATTATGTATGATGCTCATCTATACCCGATAGCATTAGACATATCAAGTGTATCATGGTATTACTTCAAGGGCTATCGGACACAGCAAACATTACACAATATTTATTCAGATGTTGGAGGAGCAAGGGTGGCTCAGTCAGTAGTGTACAGTCACTCAAAAAAATATCCGAACGCTATGGTTGAATTCAGAAAAAATACCTGGCAACGATTTTTTTTAGAAATTAGTGATCTGACAACCTTCGTGTCACGTGACATGAAGGTTGCCAGATCACTAATTTCTAAAAAAAATCGTTGCCAGGTATTTTTTCTGAATTCTGTAATCAACCATAGCGTTCGGATACTTTTTTGAGCGACTGTACAATGCTCATGTTCCCAGGTGAGTCCCACTTGGGAACATTAAAATTTATTTCCATAAAACCCTCACCCTGCCCTTTGGTCAGTAGGGGACACAATGGACTTAGAAAGGTCACTGTCCATCTGATGGGGTGTTAAGCCATGACCACGTGTGCAGGCAAGAGCAATATCTCTGCACACTAAAGAATGCTGGAAGGCTCTTGACCACAGGCTGCCACTTGTCTCCTAACAGTTGTCCAATACCCTTCCCCCAATCTTCTACGAGACATTGGGTTCTTGAGACCTGACCATTTAGGACACGGTGTGCAAAACTCTCAGGAGTAAAACAACCCAGGTGTTGGAAGACAAAAGAAGAATGTCATAACGTTCCTACAAGTGTCATTAGACAAAGCATGAAATCTGGTGTTCCTCCAAGTGTTGGTGAATCTGGTAACTCTTCCTCTCCAATCGTTGCAGTTCACAATAAACGTCGACGCGCTCTTCCAAGTGATGGCAACCATTAACAAGGGTGTCCTAATTTTCCCCCAAATGTTTTAGCACAAAACAACTATACCAGTCGCATCCATCCAAGTTTAGAAGAAGACAAAACTAGTGTGCTTTGGTGTTCCTTCAGGTGCTGGCAGGCGTAATAAGAGTCCCGGGATTTCAGAAGTTTGCCTAAAGTTAAGTTAGTGTACGAAGAACAGGGTAGTCCATTAGTAATGTTGATCGAAATAGCGACAGCTGTTTGTACATCTTTGCCAAAATATTGGGAAATCTTTGGGACAGCTCTTTGACCAAAGAAAGCAATTCGAGTAAAATCCGACATCTAAGCGAAAGAAATGAACTCCGAGAACAATCACATGGAAAATAGGCCAACATGAGAATTGATTTAATCACAAATGAGAAAACTAAACAATATACATAACTTTAACTGTTCTCATATTGATAAGCAAATCAAGGTCCTAAATAGCAATTAATAAAGAAGATTTTCCATCCTTCAATTCAATTAAACAACATGCTGGATGATCTGGAAGAAAGGCAACTGTCCAACTCCTAACCGCTGTCCAGCGAACCCTTCCACCTACCTTCTCTGAACCCTTGGGGTCCTTGTGACCTTTTTTTAGCTGCACAACACTTAATAAATATTAAAATATAATTGGTGCAACGGTAAAGGTGCCACATTTTGATATATCATAATCAATTGTCAAATTTTTATGCTTTAAAAGATAGAAGTTTATGGGAAAGAAAAACCACAGAAAATGCTCCTGCAAACGTGTAACTCATGAAAGGTTTTCTGAAATAATTGAGTTGCCGCGATAGGAAACGAATGCTCAGTGGTCAGAACAGCAGTCATATCATCAGGAGTTTGTGGATTCGTATCACACTCCAGGCGAAACACATTTTTCAGCAAACTTTGCATGAGATAAAAATTGCTTTTAATGATTTTTACTGTTTTTCGAAATATCAACGAAATTTAGCGTATTTCTGGTTGATGTGGATTGGACTTTCCATAAATGTTATTACTTTAAAGGTGTGTAATGATGCCCGATTAAAATAACAATCAATTTCCGTTTATTCATATGTATCATAACATTTACTATTTTTACCAAATATATTGATGGGAATTTGCGAGTAATGAAAAAAAATGATAAAAAAAAGCAATCTTTTACTTACACAAACACGTTTGTGTAAGTAAAAGATTGTTTTTTTTGGAAAAAACGTAACAAATATTGCACCTGATATACCTATATAACATTTCAGTGACATGGTCATGTCCCATTCTTTACGTTGCACTCGTGCTTGGTTCGATAGTCGTGTTCAACCAATGTGGGATACAGCATATTAAGATTTACTTTTAAATTTCAGATACATAGGTTGGATTGCTTTACCTCAGAGAAGCAATTTTTTATCCCACAAGGACCTCGAAGGCTCAAGAAAGGTGGACGTTGTTAGGAAACAGATGGAAACCTCCTGTAAAGATCATCCATCCTTCTATTAACAGGGAATGGTTGTCCTGCACTTGGGACCAGAGCTTGACTCCCTCTCCGACAGATGGTGGCATTTTCAAGCTTACCAGTGTCTTCTATCTCTCTGAGGGCAGAGTTGGAGTTAATAGAGAAGAATTTACATCCTTCAATTCAATTGAATAACATGCTGGATGAGTAGAAGAAAGGCTACTCTCCGTAACATGCTGGATGAGTAAAAGAAAGGCTACTCTCCGTAACATGCTGGATGAGTAGAAGAAAGGCTACTCTCTGTAACATGCTGGATGAGTAGAAGAAAGGCTACTCTCCGTAACATGCTGGATGAGTAGAAGAAAGGCTATTCTCTGTAACATGTTGGATGAGTAGAAGAAAGGCTACTCTCCGTCTCCTAACTGCTGTCCAGTGGGCCCCTTCCACCAACCTTCTCTGAGACCTCGGGGTCCTTTAACCTGGCATTTAGCTCATTGTGCGCAAAAAAAGTGTCTTACAGAGGTAAAACAATCCAACAACAATCTCACAACTCCAAGACAAACCGGTTGCCGCATTTATTTTTCCGAATCATGAAATGTCGGCATGTTTCTGGAACCATTCGGTGACGATACGTACCTTGTGAGCAGGTGCTTTATCATGATGAACGTGTCCATTTGAGTGAGGATAAACTGTGGCCATGAAGGAATTGTGGCAAAGCACAATTCAAAGTTCAAAAAGACAGAAATATTTAACTCGAGCCAGAGCTGCATTCAGGGACGCAGCTGTAGCAAGAGGCCCGGCTACGGTAAAAAAAATTTCGATTTCTTTTTCGAGATTTCAATACTTATTCTTTTGGAAGTTTGTAGGTGAAGCTAAAAATAGTTTTTCCCAATTCTGTGGAATTTCTGTAAAATAACAATTATTATTATTAAAATCCTGTTTTTACGTAGTCGCAGGAGTTCGCGACACTAAGATCCCTCACGCTACAGCGCTGAGCTCCCCTTACTAGGGAAGCCCGTGCCTGGCTCGAGCAGTTGCGAATTTAACTCTCTCGGTAAAGTTTTTTTCCTTGGCAAAAAAATTCAGACATATGCCATACCATAATACCAACTAAGGATGCACGAAAATAAAACGAAAAACAATAAACTTATTGAAATATATATTTAAAAAATCCTTTTTCGCATTAGTAAATAATATGAAACAGTAAGGCATGGATATTTGTGTTGCCTTTCCGCTGAGGCTCCGCCATCCTCAAAAAACCTCTATGGCGTATAAACTGACAGTCACCTGTCAGACCTCTGCGGCAAGCAGCTGTTTGATGGAATATTTATTTTCATTTTTTACGCTTTCAAGGAATGTTAAATGTTCCCAGGTGAGTCCCACCAGGGAACATGAGCATTGTACAGTCGCTCAAAAAAGTATCCGAACGCTATGACTGACTACAGAATTCAGAAAAAAATATCTCGCAACGATTTTTTTTAGAAATTAGTGATCTGGCAACCTTCGTGTACTGTACACGAAGGTTGCCAGATCACTAATTTCTAAAATAATCGTTGCCATATATATTTTTTTTAATTCTATAATCAACCGTAGCGTTCGGATACTTTTTTGGGCGACTGTACACTACTGACTGAGCCACCTTTGCTCCTCCAACATCTGAATAAATATTGTATAATGTTTGCTGTGTTACATTTGCCAAGGAAAAAAACTTTTTTTGTGGTACCACTGTATTATTCATTATACACTGCTCGACATAGAAAATGCCATATCATGAAGGAGTGCACGAAATGAGACAAAACTCACCATACATGTGGACAAGTAGGTGGGAAGGAGTGATTTTATTTATAAGGGATTACATGAATGCGATGGCGAGGAGATAGGGTAATGTGGTCTTAGTCAGTAGGTCGTATTACCGCCATGTTGGACTATACATTCGACAACATGGCGTGGCATCTAGTGGAAAAGTCCCCAGATCGTGTGTCGTTGACCTGATTCCATAATTCATCGACATTGCAAGGGGATCATGCAGAGGAGAGAAGTCGTCTGCCAATGACGTCCCACACGTTCTCTATTGGGGAAAAGTCTGGGGGATCGCACTGGCCAAGGCAGCACCTGGACACCTTGTAGACACTATCTGCTGATGTTAGCAGTGTGCGGGCAGGCGTTATCGTGTTGAACTAGGCATCAGGGATACCATGGACACACAGCAGTAAAATGACTGCAGCACTTCATCGAAGCATCATTGTGTTGTTGAAAACTGATAGCGCCCCAAATCATGACACTAGGCTGAGCCATATAACACTCACGGATGGCAGCAAGATCAGCACAGTGACCACATCATCCCCAGACTCACAATCTGCGATCATCGGCACTGAGACATGCGAGACTCATCACTGAATACAATATGGTCCCATTTGTCCCACCACACGTATCTGGTACGGCACCACCACAACTTGCACAACGATGTGCTGCAGTGTGTGGCAATCGTCGCAATGGCTGGTGAAAGCATCAACTTGCCTCGGCCAATCGACGATTCACAGTCCATGTCGACACCGGGATGTCCGTAGTTGCCTGTACACGCATCGAATGTCGTCCACTATGGATTGGACGCTGCTACGGCTTGCCATCAAATGCGTCAATCGAGCCGTTCGGACGTCTGCCTACATGCACCAGTCCTACTACTGCAATGCACGTTACCTTATTTCAACCACTGTCACCAAATTCGGCTGACAGTTCTTGCATCCCGATGTGTTTACACTGTGGTGCGATATAGGGACCAGTTTGCTGTACATAACTCTATGATGAAGCCTCTGGTAAAGGTGTCCGTGTGATGGTATGATTTCCGATGATGTTGTCCAGGCATTCTCACTCCTTAGACGTGCATTCGCCGCCGAGATCACTCCGATTCATTGGTCCACACATCCAGGTGAGGACGACCAAACTTAGCTAGCCGAGCCGTTATGCGCTTTTATTTCCCTCACCTATCACGTGATTGGTTCGCAACTACAGTAATTTCCATAACCCGACACATATGCACCTATTTGCATGGCGCTCCGACAAATACTTCCTGGTGTGGCATGTTCTACGTCAAGCAGTGTATATTAATTTTTCCTAAGAGAAGCAACGCCCGCTCCCTCCTCTGCTGGCATCCTTGTTCTCCAGAAACTTCCAACCTGCTCCTTTTTCACGGAGGTAGGTTCAGTTAATAACTCGCCAACCTCTTAACCCCTCAGTTCCCAGGTTCGAGTCCCCTGTGTGATTTATTTCTAGTGACACCCATTCTCCCTTAGGTGAGAAGGGGGACACCAATGGGCATGACAGAGCCGACATCCGTCGGTTGGAACTTTAAGCCATGGTTCCAGGTCCAGGAGAGCCATATGCTGTGCACTTTATAAAACTCGTTGTGTGGCCTTGACGGGAGATTATCACCAGTCTCCTAACAGCTGTCCAGTGGATCCCCTTCCCTCAACCTTCTCTGAGCCCTTGAGGTCCTTCTGATCTGGCTATTTAGCCCATTGTGTGAAAAAAAATTCAATTTACAGAGATAAAACTTCACAACAGCAATTTTCTTACCATTTGAAATATGCTTTACTCATTACTGGAACCAGAAGAGAAAAGGTATTCCTTTTTCACCGCTGGGGCGGGGGTGACTCAGTCGGTAGCGCGCCAGGCTCGTAATCTGTAGTTCCCAGGTTCGAGTCCCAGCTGGGTCAGCGTTGAGATTTATCTCCGCAAAATTCCCCGCCCTGCCCACGGTCAGTAGGGGACACCGATGGGCTTCGAAAGGCCGCCGTCCATCGGATGGGACGTTAAGCCGTGGCCCCGTGTGTGGGAGAGCCATACCCTGTGCACGTTAAAGAACACGCTGGATGGCCTTGACGGGAGTCTACCATCTGTCTCCCAACAGCTGTTCCAGTGGGTCCCCTCCCCCAACCTTCTCTGAGCCTTCGGGGTCCATGTGACCTGGCCATTTAGCCCATGGTGTGCAAAAAAAGTGCCGCTCAGAGGTAAAACAACCCAACCTTTTCCACCGTAATAACAGCACTCAAATCCTCAGAATCGAATACCGTCCTAAACGAATGAGAATTACCCCTCATTGTTTCCTTTTTGACATTAAAAGAAAATATAAAAGACATCACAATATCATTCCTCTTTTCTACTCCAGTCTCTCATTTAGAAGAATTTAACAAAAGGCTTAAAGAGAGACTTCCTCCCTCCTCTCACTTCTCCACTTGTTATCCTCATCATCATCTGCAAACAAAACGAAAGCTTCTTTTTTTTTCACTTTCGGTGAAAACAGATTTCTCCGTTTATTAGCAGAACGACAAATCAGCGCCAAACAAATCCAATATTCCCGTAGTGGAGGAAACTTAAGCCTCACGTGACTCTATCAGTGTGCCACGCAACGTCCTGTCGCCACGCATGCAGGCGAATATCCGTCTGTCATCCATTACTTCCCGAAGTGGCGACAACGGCCAGGGGAACAGCTGCATTAATGTAATTGCTCTGTCGTCCACCAGCAATAGAGGGTCACCACTCCAGCCAACCTACCTAGGTTAATCTAATTCCCAGTAGTTACTGCCGCCATTAAGCGCTGGATCGTACAGAGGAACGTCTTACGTCGCTTGAATACAATGCTCCAGGATGAAGGGATTTTTTTTATCCGAGGCTCTTTCTGGAACATTCATTGGTATCAAGAGAATTTTATGACTCCAGTAGTCCTTGTAGCAAAAGAATGGGTCTTGGCTGGTTTGGTTTATTTCTGAGATGCACTTTTTTGCACACAGTGGGCTAATTGGACAGGTTACAAGAATCCCAAGGTCTCTGAGATGGTTGGGGAAGGGGATCCATTGCACAGTTGTTATAGGACAGATGGTATCCTCCGGTTAAGGCCATCGACTGTTTTCTTTAAAGTGCACAAGGTCTGTAAATGGTAGCTAGGTAGTCACTGGAAGGAGAGCTATGCACCAATCCTCTGTGATGATGCATAGAACCGGCCAGGCCTAGCACCTAATGTCCGACCCCGCCTTCTCGTGGTGCGGACCGTTAGTAACTTTCAAAAGAGATACTCTCTTGTGGAAGTGAACGGAAGGGGAGGGCTGCCAGATTAGTGTGGCCTACTGATCTGTACAACTATGGCTAATTTTCTTTTCTTTCTACCCTGCTGAGGAGTGGTCAACCACACAGGGTCCTGGTGCTGACCATATAAACCTACTGGACTGGACAGATATATGGCTCTGAGCTTGATTATGGATCCTGATTTTGCTGCACTGGTGGGCTTCTGTAGAGGGAAAATCTTCCGCTGTGTTTTCTGTTTGTTTGTGGGTTGACAACCCCAAGTGAATAAATTCACAGGATATGTTTATCAGCTGGTGGATAATCCTGAGCAGAAGTCATAGCAGGCACCTGAACTCTTTGCTTCTATTGGCATCGTCAAATTCTACATTGGAGGAAGTCTTCCAGTGTAGATGGCTTCAGCCTTTAGTAGTGGGGGAACGGGTCTTTGCCCCATGTCTGCGATTGGGGGCTGCTTGATATTGTCGGCATTCCCTCTCTCAATAAACATAGTTTCTTTAAACATCCCACTAACCATTTTCTCTCCATAGGTAGTTGGAATGTGAGGACTCTGCACAGAGCTTTTTCTCTTGATGTCCTCACACAAGAATTCCACCGTTATAATTTAGATATTCTCGGCTTGCAAGAGACCAGATGGACAGATAAAGGTCAGAATCTTAAAAATAATCTTAAATTTCTCTTTTCAGGGAGGGACGACAATAAGCATCACCAAGGCGTGGGTCTGCTTCTCAGCAGACACGCTAGCGATGCTCTTCTAGGATATGAGTGCATTAATGAAAGGTTTCTTACAGCAAAATTTCAGACAAGCGTTAAAGACTTGAATGTTATCTGCTGTTATGCCCCCACTGAGGATGCCGATGAGGATGAGAAGGATAGGTTTTATGAATAACTTCAGGATATTTTGAATTCTGTCAAGAAAGGAGATATTACCCTTGTTCTTGGTGACTTCAATGCCAAAGTTGGTACTGACTCTGACCTTTGGGGAGGAGTAATAGGCCCTTTTGGTATTGGTAGCTGCAATGACAATGGGCATCGTCTCCTACAGGTAAGTAAACTCAATGGATTCAGAATAACTAACACTTATTACAAACACCGCGACATACATAAGTACACATGGGTTTCACCTGATGGGCTGCATAAGAATATGATTGATTACATATTAATTAACAGCAAATGGGCTAGTTCTGTTAGGAATACCAGGGCATATAGGGGAGCTGAAATTGGATCTGACCATTACCTTGTTAAAAGTTTGTTGCAACTTAAACTTAAAAAGTGTTGTGCTAGGGTTAAAAAAATTACTTTTAATACTGAAGCTCTGAAAGATCCAGTTATAGCCAAAGCTTACCATGATAGGTTATTAGTCATTATGACAGTCATGGTTTGCTTACTACTGAAGTTGAGGAAGAATGGGATCATTTTAAACAGGCTTTTTTGGACACTAACAGTACTCTTTTAGGAAAAAAGGAGCAGAAGAGGCAAAATTATCTGAGTGATAAGACACTTGAGCTTATTTCGGAAAGAAAGAACTGCAGGAATGCCCTTAATCAATACCCTACTAGTTCTAATAGAAAGCATTACAGAGACCTTAATAAACTTGTAAAGGATCAGTTAGCTGCTGACAAGAATCTTTAGCTTGATGGTTTCGCTGACAAAGCCGAGGAAGCAGTTAGACAGCACAACAGCAGAGAGCTGTACCAGATAGTTAATGTTTTGTGTGGTAGAAAACGGACAGGCATACAAGGATTGAAGGATAAACAAGGTAAGGTTATAGAAGGGGAGGATTCTGTCATGGCTAGGTGGGCTGAGCATTTCAGTGATGTTCTAAACAATGTAGTTAGTTCTACTCCCATTGTTTGCAATGATGATAGATGCATTGGTGGCTTTAATGTTGGCCCTCTAACACAATCTGAAGTTATTTTGGCTGTTTCTAAACTTAAACTTCATAAATCCCCAGGGGTAGATGAAATTACTACGGAAATGCTTAGAGCTGGGAATGTTTCGGTTACCACTTGGATGACTGAAATTCTGAATATCTTTTATGATAAAGGCATGGTTCCTAAGGATTTTACCAGAGCTATTGTTATCCCTATTTTCAAAAAAGGTGATCGCAGTTCTTGTGATAACTATAGGGGTATCAGCCTACTCTCTGTTCCAGGTAAAGTTCTTTCCATGATTGTGCTTAATAGAATTAAGAATCTGGTTGACAGTCAATTGCGTGATGAGCAATGTGGATTCAGAAGTGGTAGGGGATGTGTGGATCAGATATTTTCACTTAGGCAGATTCTTGAGAAATGTTTAGAGTTTCAGAAACCTTTGGTTGCTAGCTTTGTTGATTTCAAAAAGGCTTTCGACTCTGTTGATCGTCATAAATTGTGGTGATTGTGAGATCATATGGTATACCAGACAAGTTAGTTAACATTATGAAAGCTCTCTATAATAACACTGAGTCGTGTGTGAGAGTTGGTAAGGCTTGTAGCAATTGGTTTAGCATTACTTCTGGTGTTCGACAAGGGTGCATTTTGTCTCCTTTTCACTTTAGCTTGGTTATTGATTATGTTATGCGAAATTCACTTCAAGGGAAAGATTTTGGCCTTAAATGGACTGGAGATACGACAATTTCTGATTTAGATTATGCTGATGATTTAGCCCTTCTGGCAAATGATGTTGATGAGATGAACTCTTTCATTCGAGCTGTTGATGAGACTGGTAGTAGAGTAGGTTTGGTTATAAACAGAGAGAAAACTAAAGTGATGAAAATTGGTCAGGCAGGCTGTGATTCAGTTAATCTGAATGGTTGCAGTCTTGAGCAGGTGTCACAATTTAATTATCTTGGGAGCTATGTAACAGATAATGGTGATATGCGGCATGAGATTAACAGACGAATAGGGATTGCTGCCGGGACTTTTAAGAACCTATGGAGAGTGTGGAGAAATAGGCGTATACACCTAAAGACTAAAATTAGACTGTATAATAGTTTGGTTCTTTCTAGGGTTAGTTATGGTAGTGAAACTTGGACACTTTGTAAACAAGATAACAGGAAACTAGATGCTTTTGATTCCAGATGCTTACGCAGTATCTTAGGCATTGGGTGGTTCAATTTTGTAACTAATGATGAGATCAGGCAAAGGAGTTTGCAACCTCCTTTAAGCAGCATATTTTGCAGAGAGAGACTCCGTTGGTTTGGCCATGTTGCCTGTATGAATAATTATAGATTGGCGAATAGGGTTATGAACAGTGTGCCTAAAGGCCTCAGAAGGAGGGGGAGACCTAGGATGCGGTGGGCAGACAATGTCAAACAGGACCTTGTTAGAATTGGTGTGCAGTGGCCAGATGCAGTAGATGTAGCTCAGGATAGACTTGCTTGGAGAACTAAATTGCACGGTCTGGTTGGACCTCCGTAGCCCATGGCTGCTTGAGGATGATGATGATGATGCACAGGGTATGGCTCTCTCTCTCCCCCATACGGAACCACGGCTTAGCTTCCCATATGACGGACGGAGTCCTTTCGAAGCCCATCGGTGCTCCTATTGATCGAGGGCAGGACAAGGAGTTTCGTGGAGATAAGTTTCAATGCTGACCCAGGCGGCAGTGGAACCTGGGAATTGCAAATTACATGCCTGGCGCACTACAACTGAGCCCTCCTCCCCAAAATAGGTTTTGGTTGGGTTAGGTTATTTTATTTCTGAGCGGCACTTTTTTGCACACAATGGGCTAAATGTCCAGGTCACAAAGACCTCAAAAGCTCAGATAGGTTGGGAGAAGGGACCCACTGGAACAGCTGTTGGGTAGATGGTAGTCTCCCGTCCAGGCCATCCAGCGTGTTCTTTAACATACGCAGGGTATAGCTCTCATACACATGGGCCACGGCTTAACGACCTATCCGACGATCGGTGGCCTTTCGAAGTTCATCGGTGTCCCCTACTGACTGTGGGAAGGACGGGGAGTTTTGCAGAGATAAACCTCAACTCTGACCTGGCTGGGACTCGAACCTGGGAAGTGCAGATAACGAACCCGTACGCTGCCGACAGAGCGGGTTCCCCGTCCCCTAGATATGGGTTTGGGATTTAGACTTAGCTCTCGGCTACGGAAGGCTTCTTAGAAGAGTGCAGAATTGGAATTGATGGGAAAGTGATTTGTCGGACTACTGAAAAGGATCTTTCGTTGGCAAAAATTGGACCAGTCAAAAATTCATATCTATATTGATCGTCCTTAATGCTGTAGTTTTGATTATACGTTGATACTGGATCAGGAGATACCCTGACCACGAGATTGTGTTTAATGACCCTAAAATAAGGTCATGAATTATTTTCACATGCAACATTTCATTTGAATAATAACAAACGAATAATAGCCTTCAAAGTACATCAAAATAAAATTTCAGCATTTGTCAACAACGTTACATTACTTCAAATAAACAAATTACATTTGAAAATTACCAAACCTGTTTCATTACTGTTTGAAACTTGCTAAATTTTCGACACATTTCAGAATAAATGGGGAGCGAAAATTTGCATAATGTCAAATAATAAGTTATGAACTTCCGAAAAAAGAAAAGGAAAAGTCATCGTATTGATGGATGGTGAAGTTGGGGGGGGGGGGAGTAGATATTTTTAGTAAGACTCAATGTTAGTCCAGTTCAAAGGGATGTTTGAACTTTACACTTTCAAAACGTTTACTTTTCACAATTGACCTGGGAATGTTTAAAACGAGTTCAACTGTTTTTTTTTTTTTGGTTTAAAAACAATTTCGCTTAGTTGCTTTTAAAATACCACATTTATGTTTTAAAATAGCAGGAATGAAAAAAAAATATTCTAATTAGAACAATTAAGGTAAGATATCATATTACAGATGCAAAATTCACTTATGACTCGAATTCATACTGCTGAAAAACCATAAATATCCCCCCCCCCCCAATACGTTCTTTAGAACAGCGCTTACTATATTTTTTTTTCTCAAGTACTATTTCATTGGTTAAACTTTACAGCAATTCGGAAAATTGAAAGGTTGAATACGAACTCCTTCAGCGTTAGGCAGTTGAAATGAAATGTAATTTCCGTTTACAGTTCAGACCTCTTTAAATCATTTCGAGTTCTGGTATGTTTAATAGATGACCCCACTTTGAAACTGAGTTTTTCATTGGTTTATATTTTTTCTCGTTTTCAAACTTCGAATTATTGTTTTTCCTTTCTCGTCAGTCCGTCTATAAACATTCATATTTTATTTTTAAGAGGTAATTGAAAATTTCTTTTTCACTAATAAAATATTATTATTTTTATTTTCTTAAACTTCCAACTGTTTTAATTACCACCGTTACGTTTATTACCACCGCTACAATTGAAAATTGGCGAAACTTGGCGAATTGAATTGCAAACAGTCTCTCCATGAATTGGCTAAACTGATTTGCAGACAGTTTCTCCATACGAGAAATTTATTAGTTACGTGGCATAGGTGTGTGTGATCTTGCACTGACAACCGCGACTTATCCACAGAGTTCATCAGACACTAATAAAATATCACTATTTGCATTTTTGGAATTTCAAACTGCTTGAATGTTTTAACATGAAGACGTTACATAGAGAATATTCTCTCCTCGGGCCGGATTAAAGTAGGAGGCCAAAGTAGTTAAGGAGTAGTAGGACCCCATTATACCGTTCCCCCTTTGCACAGTGATTTCCCCTATGACGTCATCGACTCCGCCTACTTCCGGTCCATGTTATGTTGCAACTGTCCACATTGCCTTCTCAGATTGAACTTTGACCCCTGTGTCGCAATCGACCGGAAATTGACCCCTCTGTCGCAATCGACCGGAAATTGACCCCTCTGTCTCAATCGACCGGAAATTGACCCGTGTTGGTCCACGTTGCCTTCTCAGATTGAACTTTGAACCTTATGTCGCAACCGACCATATTTCAAGCCCTCTTCATAGACCCCCTGGTTGACCTATATTTTAAGCCCCCTTCTCGAATAGTCTCGATTTTTCTTGGTTTCAGACCCCACCTATATTTTAAGCTCCCCTTCTCGAATAGTCTCGATTTTTCCCTGATTAACCCATATTTTAAGCCCACCCCTCTTCACCCCCCTGGTTGACCCAACTATATTTTAAGCCTTCCCCTCTTTAAAGCATACTAGTTTTTGCGCGTTTAATCGGTCTCATCCAACGTCCATACTATTTTTAGTACGTCTTCTGTAGTTAAAAAAAATTTGCTTACAAAGCCGTATTTGAACCGCTACCTCAGTGCCGATGGCTGGAGCGTATCACGTATTATATAATCACGTATCTCTTTATTAAGCTTGAGTTTTATATTTCAGATATTAACTTAGGTTTTTTAATATCCTACGTTTTTTTTTTACAACCTTCGTATTCTTTATAACTAGCGTTTTTCAGCGTATTTCTTACAATGAACTCCGTGACTAGAAGGACAAATCTGCGGTTTTAAAAGACTGTCCCACAAAAAGAAATACCAATGGGCAAAAAATTAATAAAAGGAAAAAAATCTGATTTTATTCGTCATGATGTAAAAAGGGATAATATGGTGACCTATAACTTTAGTGGTCTGTAAATGGTAGCTAGGTAGTCACTGGAAGGAGAGCTATGCACCAATCCCCTGTGATGATGCATAGAACCGGCCAGGCCTAGCACCTAATGTCCGACCCCGCCTTCTCGTGGTGCGGACCGTTAGTAACTTTCAAAAGAGATACTCTCTTGTGGAAGTGAACGGAAGGGGAGGGCTGCCAGATTAGTGTGGCCTACTGATCTGGACAACTATGGCTACTTTTCTTTTTTTTCTACCCTGCTGAGGAGTGATCAACCACACAGGGTCCTGGTGCTGACCATATAAACCTACTGGACTGGACAGATATATGACTCTGAGCTTGATTATGGATCCTGATTTTGCTGCATTGGTGGGCTTCTGTGGAGGGCAAATCTTCCGCTGTGTTTTCGGTTTGTTTGTGGGTTGACAGCCCCAAGTGAATAGATTCACAGGATATGTTTATCAGCTGGTGGATAATCCTGAGCAGAAGTCATCGCAGGCACCTGAACTCTTTGCTTCTATTGGCATCGTCAAATTCTACATTGGAGGAAGTCTTCCAGTGTAGATGGCTTCAGCCTTTAGTAGTGGGGGAACGGGTCTTTGCCCCATGTCTGAGATTAGGGGGCTGTTTGATATCGTCGGCATTCCCTCTCTCAATAAACATAGTTTCTTTAAACATCCCACTAACCATTTTCTCTCCATAGGTAGTTGGAATGTGAGGACTCTGCACAGAGCTTTTTCTCTTGATGTCCTCACACAAGAATTCCACCGTTATAATTTAGATATTCTCGGCTTGCAATAGACCAGATGGACAGATAAAGGTCAGATTCTTAAAAATAATCTTAAATTTCTCTTTTCAGGGAGGGACGACAATAAGCATCACCAAGGCGTGGGTCTGCTTCTCAGCAGACACGCTAGTGATGCTCTTCTAGGATATGATTGCATTAATGAAAGGTTTCTTACAGCAAAATTTCAGACAAGCATTAAAGACCTGAATGTTATCTGCTGTTATGCCCCCACTGAGGATGCCGATGAGGATGAGAAGGATAGGTTTTATGAGCAACTTCAGGATATTTTGAATTCTGTCAAGAAAGGAGATATTACATTTGTTCTTGGTGACTTCAATGCCAAAGTTGGTACTGACTCTGACCTTTGAGGAGGAGTAATAGGCCCTTTTGGTATTGGTAGCTGCAATGCCAATGGGCAACGTCTCCTACAGGTAAGTAAACTCAATGGATTCAGAATAACTAACATTATTACAAACACCGCGACATACATAAGTACACATGGGTTTCACCTGATGGGCTGCATAAGAATATGATTGATTACATATTAATTAACAGCAAATCGGCTAGTTCTGTTAGGAATACCAGGGCTTATAGGGGAGCTGAAATTGGATCTGACCATTACCTTGTTAAAAGTGTGTTGCAACTTAAACTTAAAAAGTGTTGTGCTAGGGTTAAAAAAATTACTTTTAATACTGAAGCTCTGAAAGATCCAGTTATAGCCAAAGCTTACCATGATAGGTTATTAGTCATTATGACAGTCATGGTTTGCTTACTACTGAAGTTGAGGAAGAATGGGATCATTTTAAACAGGCTTTTTTGGACACTAACAGTACTCTTTTAGGAAAAAAGGAGCAGAAGAGGCAAAATTATCTGAGTGATAAGACACTTGAGCTTATTTCGGAAAGAAAGAACTGCAGGAATGCCCTTAATCAATACCCTACTAGTTCTAATAGAAAGCATTACAGAGACCTTAATAAACTTGTAAAGGATCAGTTAGCTGCTGATAAGAATCTTTGGCTTGATGGTTTGGCTGACAAAGCCGAGGAAGCAGTTAGACAGCACAACAGCAGAGAGCTGTACCAGATAGTTAATGTTTTGTGTGGTAGAAAACGGACAGGCATACAAGGATTGAAGGATAAACAAGGTAAGGTTATAGAAGGGGAGGATTCTGTCATGGCTAGGTGGGCTGAGCATTTCAGTGATGTTCTAAACAATGTAGTTAGTTCTACTCCCATTGTTTGCAATGATGATAGATGCATTGGTGGCTTTAATGTTGGACCTATAACACAATCTGAAGTTATTTTGGCTGTTTCTAAACTTAAACTTCATAAATCCCCAGGGGTACATGAAATTACTACGGAAATGCTTAGAGCTTGGAATGTTTCGGTTACCACTTGGATGACTGAAATTCTGAATCTCTTTTATGATAAAGGCATGGTTCCTAAGGATTTTACCAGAGCTATTGTTATCCCTATTTTCAAAAAAGGTGATCGCAGTTCTTGTGATAACTATAGGGGTATCAGCCTACTCTCTGTTCCAGGTAAAGTTCTTTCCATGATTGTGCTTAATAGAATTAAGAATCTGGTTGACAGTCAATTGCGTGATGAGCAATGTGGATTCAGAAGTGGTAGGGGATGTGTGGATCAGATATTTTCATTTAGGCAGATTCTTGAGAAATGTTTAGAGTTTCAGAAACCTTTGGTTGCTAGCTTTGATGATTTCAAAAAGGCTTTCGACTCTGTTGATCGTCATAATTTGTGGTTGATTGTGAGATCATATGGTATATCAGACAAGTTAGTTAACATTATGAAAGCTCTCTATAATAACACTGAGTCGTGTGTGAGAGCTGGTAAGGCTTGTAGCAATTGGTTTAGCATTACTTCTGGTGTCCGACAAGGGTGCATTTTGTCTCCTTTTCTCTTTAGCTTGGTTATTGATTATGTTATGCGAAATTCACTTCAAGGGAAAGATTTTGGCCTTAAATGGACTGGAGATACGAAAATTTCTGATTTAGATTATGCTGATGATTTAGCCCTTTTGGCAAATGATGTTGATGAGATGAACTCTTTCATTCGAGCTGTTGATGAGACTGGTAGTAGAGTAGGTTTGGTTATAAACAGAGAGAAAACTAAAGTGATGAAAATTGGTCAGGCAGGCTGTGATTCAGTTAATCTGAATGGTTGCAGTCTTGAGCAGGTGTCACAGTTTAATTATCTTGGGAGCTATGTAACAGATAATGGTGATGTGCGGCATGAGATTAACAGACGAATAGGGATTGCTGCCGGGACTTTTAAGAACCTATGGAGAGTGTGGAGAAATAGGCGTATACACCTAAAGACTAAAATTAGACTGTATAAGAGTTTTGTTCTTTCTAGGTTTAGTTATGGTAGTGAAACTTGGACACTTTGTAAACAAGATAACAGGAAACTAGATGCTTTTGATTCCAGATGCTTACGCAGTATCTTGGGCATTAGGTGGTTCAACTTTGTAACTAATGATGAGATTAGGCAAAGGAGTTTGCAACCTCCTTTAAAGCAGTATATTGTGCAGAGAGAGATTCCGTTATTTTGGCCATGTTGCCCGTATGAATAATTATAGATTGTCGAATAGGGTTATGAACAGTGTGCCTAAAGGCCTCAGAAAGAAGGGGAGACCTAGGATGCGGTGGGCAGACAATGTCAAACAAGACCTTGTTAGAATTGGTGTGCAGTGGCCAGATACAGTAGATATAGCTCAGGATAGACTTGCTTGGAGAACTAAATTGCACGGTCTGGTTGGACCTCCGTAGCCCATGGCTGCTTGAGGATGATGATGATGATGATAACTTTAGTACTTCTCCTGTATTTTAAAAAAAAATTTACTTCTGACGCTGTATTTGAACTCGCTACCTATGTGCCAATAGCAGGAGCGTAATTGCGCTCAGCTATGCCTTGTACCTGATAATTGGCTTAGATGTGTCTCAATCGGGGTATAACCGTATAAATCACGTATCTCTTTATTATAGCTTGAGTTTTATATTTCAGATATTAACCTAGGTTTTTTTTATTATCCTACGTTTCTTACAACCTTCGTGTTCTTTATAACTAGCTTTTATTTTCTGTGTAACCTTCGTTTATAACCTACGTATTTCTTTTAACTCCGTTACTGTTGATTGTTGCATTTTTACTAGAAGGACTATTCTACAGTAAGACTGTACCTCAGAAAATGCCATGGGGTAAAAATATTTAATAAAAAGGAAAATTTAAAAAACTTATTCCTCATTATGTGTGATATGGTGACCAGTATGGTTGACCTAAAAGTCCCGCTTTTGAGCAAGTGTTCACCAACAGGCCTTTTTTTTTATCACAAGGGACCACGATTTACTGATCCTTTGACGATCCTCTTCGATAAACTCGTTAATCATCAAAAAGTCCTCCTTTCTTAAAAACCCTACATTAATTAAAACTCTTATCAAAAGTCCCCCTCATTAACAGTTCCACCCCCTTTCAAGGACTAGCCTGCAGTAACTGTTTTAATAAAATGTCCCACAGAAAATGCCAATGGGTAAAAAAATTTAATAAAAAGGAAAATTTAAAAACTTATTCGTCATTATGTGTGATATGGTGACCCTAAATTGTTCCTCACCACGGATCACGCTTTACTGACGGATGTCCTGTGAAATTAAAAAAAAAATTATTTATTGACGGATGTTTAAGTCCTGCGAAATTAAAAATTTTTAACTTCTACCCTCATCTGTAATTTTTCCACTAAAACGTTTTTTTTTTTGAATGGCAACGCGGGTATTGCAATTCTTTTACCCATAGTTCGACCTTTCATCAAATCGCGTGATGGCAACAAGCTGGCTGTGACAAGGTCACTTTAATTTCCTTCATTAAAAATAGAATTCCTAAGGTCAAGGTATGCAAATTCATTCAAAGTGACAAGCAGGGTGTGATTCTGCATAGTTCAATGAGTCCTTTGGTAGCCGTTAGGAAGGCGATAAGTAGGAGATTAGCAGACTGCGAAAAATAACACATCGGTGGAATATGGGATGTTCGTTTCCAAAGAGAATGAATGTTTTCATTTTACATCTTCAGTGCCCTCAAAAAGTTACATATCTACGGACTATTATTATTTTGATCCACGGAAAACCAGTTATCAGCCAAGAAAAATCAAGAGTTGATGTATATATTAATGTTTCGCTGAATTATTTATTGGAATGAATGCAGTAACATGAATGTTGGTGAAACAGTGCCAAACAAATTTTTTTCAAAGAGTTACATTTAGTACACACAATTCTTGTTAGTTTTTTTTCTCTGCTTTACACACGGTCGTCTTGTGTTTACTTCGACTGTCAAATGATCTCCTATCCTGAGCATGCTATTAGAAGCTTCTACGGCACCAACCGGGAAAAGCACGGGATATTTTGCTACCAATGAACTAGGAATTAACTGTTTTTTCCATTACCACTGGGACTACTTTCCACATATATAAATCCTGTATTAACTGTGAATGAGCCTGTAATAAATTGAACGCCTTAACAACTATATACATTTAGAAGAAAAATATATCTAAATTCGTAAAAATGAACAACATTTCTGTCAATGTTTTTGGACACGATAAAGAGGTGTTCCCACTCTACATCACAGCATTCAGATTTAAAGCGCACTCAAATCTCCTACTGTTATCAGAGATGAAAAGCAGCATTATTGTTCCATTAAGAATTTGTTTCTATGAAATTCAAAGGGAGAATGCTGTTTTCCATAATATAGGGAATGCAATTAATACCGATTCCTTGCAGATGGCTGTCCTTTAGGTTATGAAATAATCTTATTAGAACGCTTAAAATTGAGATGACACACATTAGCTCCTCGGAGAAGCGCTAGGGGGGTAGAAGACTATACACGTGTAATGAAAATATTCATTCGACATAAAAAAAAACACTTACGCCAATATCGCGTACATTAACGTGCTCCTTTTAGCTGATGTATTT
The DNA here is from genome assembly GCA_038380435.1 of Ryuthela nishihirai. Lineage (NCBI taxonomy): Eukaryota > Metazoa > Arthropoda > Arachnida > Araneae > Heptathelidae > Ryuthela > Ryuthela nishihirai. Next base: position 34,632,605 of record JAWZYU010000005.1, on the reverse strand, counting down.
GGTGGCAGATACTGATCCCTATCATTTTTACACAGCTCCTGCCTTCATACCTGAAGATGACAAATACTAGAGTTGATAACCTACAATGTACCTTTTTGGAAGGCATACGAAGAGCAATTTCAGTGATATGCAGGCAACAAGCATTTAGAATGAAAAACTGATTGCAAGTTTGCTTTACTGTCATACAAACCTGAAAAGAGATGAAATGGGTAGTACTTTACCCATGATACACCATGTGACTAGGTCGTTAAATAAAATTACATGCATAAACGAAAATTAGAAAAACAACGAAATGATTGGTTAATTCAATGAGAATCACTAAAATGTAAAGAGTGTTGGAATATCTGTAAATGCACACACAATTCTTTGGAAATGGAAGGTACAATAACTGTAAAACATACTGTGACGAGAGAGAAAGTATAAAAATGTAGTGGGTTGGCTGTAAAAAAATTGCTTCAAAACAGAAAATTACAACGCAAATACTGTAAGATAGAAAAAACGACTATTCGATGGTTATTCCAAGCCGCTATCTCACGCTCTTTTCATATTTCCTGGTTCTATAGTTCCCTGGTACGTAGCGCATAAGTGTGGGTGTAGTTGGCTATTTTTCGTTGCAAACACAAGTTGTTTTCACTATTAGTTATTTTTCCTGCATGAGAATACACTTTTCTATACTACATTGCGTACACATGGATGGACGAATATCACAAAATACTTTGCATATAGAAAACATCCGCAAAGAACCACAGAAGTTTGGAAATTTAAAATCTGAAAACTCAGTGTTTATAAGAAAACAACAATATAAGAAAACAACAATATAAGAAAACAACAATATTTTCAGTATGACCATGAAAAGTTGGGTCCCAGAATCGATCCGCTAGACCTAACTTTGCATTCTCTGACTTCAACCACCGATAAACGTAATGTAAGCTCTCTCGTCGGTTATCCCAAGCCGCTATCTCTTTTCAGAGTTCCTGGTCCCCTCGGTACGTTTGATAAGTATGGGTGAAGATGGCTGTTTTTCGCTGCAAACACAAGTTTTTCGACAAAGATAGGGTGTTTCACTACAATCTAACACGGGATTTCATGTTTGTTTAGTTATTTTTCCTGCATGAGAAATATTTCTAATCTATCTCATAGACAGCAGGTTAGTTACTTCTGATCTAACAAAGCCAAGGTTTGAGATCCATAGTAAGACATGAACGTTTGTGTTGTTTTCCTATCATGATCCCGACATCCTCTCACCCCCTTCTACGGGGTCGTATGAAAAAATTCTGTAACTGTTACGACAATTAGCTGCGTGAAGACGTATTTATTTTTAAAGCAAAGACACACTAATTTCGGACTCGCTAACTAGAGAACGATATATTTACTTGCTAAAGTTTGATTTTAACGATCAAATAGTGTATACATCACCACTTTTTTAGTTCATACTAATAACTTCTAACTTTTAAAGGAAATATTGTCTCATTATAAGCGATTTCGTACAAAGAGATACGCACTCTATGCTTCACATTTAAATCTATAGAGATAACGATCACTACCCATGGAACACATCTGTGAAAAAACACGCTATGATAGCGTTTGAGAAAGATTTTTAGCCCATAGGGGTGCTGCACTGCAGGAAAGCACATTATCTTTGATATCAGAACCTACATGAAAGTTATACTGTTTGGGTTTGAGAAAGATTCTTTAGTTCACAGGGCACCGCATGAATAAGCGCATAAGTGTGGGTGAAAATGGCTATTTTTCGCTGCTAACACAAGTTTTTCGACAAAGATAGGGTGTTTCACTACAATCTAACACGGGATTTCATGTTTGTTTTATTTATTTTTCCTGCATGAGAATATTTCTAATCTATCTCATAGACAGCAGGTTAGTTACTTCTGATCTAACAAAGCCAAGGTTTGAGATCCATAGTAAGACATGAACTTTTGTGTTGTTTTCCTATCATGATCCCGACATCCTCTCACCCCCTTCTACGGGGTCGTAGGAAAAAATCCTGTAACTCTTACGATAATTAGCTGCGTGAAGACGTATTTATTTTTAAAGCAAAGACACACTAATTTCGGACTTGCTAGCTAGAGAACGATATTTTTCACGAGGGGTTTGGGTGTGTCAAACTTAACGGCTTAGAGGTGGGGCATGTGACGTCAAATCTTAAACGCGGGGAGTGTGACGTCAGAATTCAAAATGGTGGACGAACGGCAAAATCACGGGAGTGTGGTGATGACGTCAGAATTCAAAATGGCGGACGAAAAGCAAAATCGGAGGGTGTGGTCTTTACATCATAGAGGCACATCACTACTTACTGGTCCTGACAAGATATCGAACTCGATGTTGAGGCATCTTCTGAAGAAAGCCATAACATATCTTTATACTATTTTTAACATACTTCTTAGAAACCATACTTTTCCTGATAATTGGAAAAATGCCTTTGTTCGGCTTATCCACAAGCCGGGGAAAGAACCCAACATTTCCTCTGAGTTATCACCCAATCAGCTTGCTCTCTTGCTCTTTGAGCCAATCATTCTGACCAGATTGGACGATTTTCTCTCCCTGCACCCTGTCTTGCCTGAAACCCAGTTTGGTTTCAGACGAAACAGATCAATGCAGCATCAAATTCTCAGAGTGGTGGAGAAAATCGCCGAATCTTTGAATAAGAAAGAAACAGTTGCTACTGTCTTTCTAGACGTGGCGAAAGCTTTTTACCACGTCTTAACGGATGGTTTGATTTACAAGTTAATTAAGATCGATGTGCCTTCGGGTCTTACAGTATTTTACAGTTATATTTGTCAAAGAGAACTTTTCAAGTGCAAGTTAAAACCTTTCTATCTACAGAGTAATGGCTGCTGGAGTACCCCAAGGCTCTCTCTCATCGGCCCTTCTCGCTTTTCACTCTAACTTTAACATGCCATCTTTTGATCGTATCCTATTAGCCCAATATGCTGATGATATCACCCTCCTTTCCCTTTCATTGGGTCCAGTGATTGCTATAGACAGGGTTGGGTTGTTTTACCTCTGAGCGGCACTTTTTTTGCACACCATGAGCTAAATGGCCAGATCACATGGACCCCGAAGGCTCAGAGAAGGTTGGGGGAGGGGACCCACTGGAACAGCTGTTGGGAGACAGATGGTAGCCTCCCGTCATGGCCATCCAGCGTGTTCTTTAACGTGCACGGGGTATGTCTATCCCGTACACGAATCCACGGCTTAACGTCCCATCCGACGGACGACTGCCTTTCCAAGCCCATCGGTGCCTCCTAATGACCGTGGGCAGGGTGGGGAATTTTTGCGGAGATAAATCTCAACGCTGACCCAGCTGGGACTCGAACCTGGGAACTACAGATTACGAGCCTGGCGCGCTACCGACTGAGCCACCCCCGTCCTCTATAGACAGGCAGCAGAGATGTCTTGATGAGATGGAGGAGTGGTACGATAAATGGAAGGTAAAGATAAACACTGAGAAGAGTACTGCTATCCTCTTCAGTGGAAAGCTTATTAAAATCCAAAACGTTTAATTTTTTAAATGAACCAATTGAATGACAAAAGACCATCGTGTATGGATATAATTTTGATGTTGGGTATAACCCTACATCAAAAGATCGAAAAGAAGTCTCATATTCATGATATTGTCACTAAAGTCAATGCAGTGAGATATCAACAAGAACCTCTCCTTCGGAGAAATACTATCTTGATGATTGACCATAAATTATTATTGTACAACATGATCATTCTTCAGATAATAACTTATGCTTCCCCTATATGGGCGAACACCATTCCACGAATATACGCAAGATTCAGGGTCTTGCAAAACAAAATATTGAGATCTGCGGTCGATGCCCCTTATCGATCGCAGATGGCAGATTGTGTTGTTTTACCTCTGAGCGGCACTTTTTTGCACACCATGGGCTAAATGGCCAGGTCACATGGACCCCGAAGGTTCAGAGAAGGTTGGGGGAGGGGACCCACTGGAACAGCTGTTGGGAGACAGATGGTAGCCTCCCGTCATGGCCATCCAGCGTGTTCTTTAACGTGCACGGGGTATGTCTCTCCCGTACACGAGGCCACGGCTTAACGTCCCATCCGACGGACGACGGCCTTTCCAAGCCCATCGGTGCCTCCTAATGACCGTGGGCAGGGTGGGGAATTTTTGTGGAGATAAATCTCAACGCTGACCCAGCTGGGACTCGAACCTGGGAACTACAGATTACGAGCCTGGCGCGCTAACGACTGAGCCACCCCCGACCCGCAGATGGCAGATCAACCCCTTGGGTTGTTACTAACAGACAACTTCATAAAGACTTGGGCATCGACCACATATATACTCATATTAAATGCATCTCAAAAATGCTTTTTGAGGCTGTTAAAAATAATCCTAATAAGATTTTTCTTCTTTGCTTAATTATGATCATAATGTTCTTAATAAATACAAGAGGCCTAAAATGATGGCTTTCTCTGAGGAAAGCTACTCACTTTAGGTCTCTTGTACATGATATATGCTATTTTTTAGCTTGTATTTTATGTTAGCTTCTAGGAGCCCACCCAATAGTGGTTTACTTGTTATATGTTTTTACTTATGCCAACTGGGCATATTCTCAGATGAGGTGATAATGGGTAAAGTTTTACCAGGAACATCGCATATCCATACACGATCTACCATACAACTTAGTGATTTTAATTTTAAGGACAACTCTAGCACGTATGCAATGGATGCTTTATTTATTATTATTTAATTATTATAATTATTATCAATTAATAAATTATGCTTATTTTAGAAATTTATCTCACAAACAAATATCAAGATAGCATTGGGTCTTATATCAGAAATATTGTTTAACGTGGCATCCGAAAATATTTGCAATATTGATAACACCTGTGGCTTGTTTACCGACAATTCTCAATAAAAATTTTGAATTTAATTTCGAAAATTTTTTTTAACTGTGACTTGTAGTACACACCCTGATTTTCGTAATGGTTCGATTTGAAAGAACTTAAAAGTCAGTTCGATATTTTCATTTGCATAACTGACTTACATCAACAATTTATTTGAAGAAGAGTGTCAAAAGCTAATGGCCCATGCAGCACAAATTTCATTTTAAATCTTCATATTCTCTCTCATATTTTTTTGCTTTTTGTGTGGTTCAGTAGTATCGCGTTGATTCGTGGTGATACTGCAACTGCTGGAGTCCGGGTTCGAGTCCCTTGATGGAACGATACTTTGTTTTGTCATAACTTGCTGCTAAGTTAGTAGCTTTCTGAATGTGATCACGAATGAAAAAAATATATCGATTTAGTGTATGATCCTCAAAGACTATGGCGTATTGAACTGATAGACTCCTGTTGACCCTCTGTGACAAGCATCTGCTTGAGGGAATACTTTCCATACAACCACAATATCCAGAATGCATCCGAAAGATATCTATATGGCAAATGGATATCCATTTGTCAACTTAAATATCCACATTTGTAAAAACTTGCTTCATTTAATCTACGGGCGGGGATGGCTCAGTTGGTAGCTCGCCAGCCTCGTAATCTTAGTTCCCAGTTTCGAGTCCTAGCTGGGTCAGCGTTAAGATTTATCACTGCAAAATTCCCCGCCTTGCCCTCGTCCAGTAAGGAACACCGATGGGCTTAGAAAGGCTGCTGTCCGTCGGATGGAACGTTAAGCCGCGGTTCCGTGTACGGTAGAGAGTGCCCTGTGCACGTCAAAATAAATTGAATACTAATACATTTTTAGAAGGTATTATAATATTGTGTTTTAACAAAGAAATTTTTTCGTTTCCGATCGGAAATTTAATTTCTGAGGAAAGGTTTATCAAAAACCAGTTCTATTGCCATTGTTGTTCTGTTAGGATTACTATAAGAATAAAATTTACCAATGATTATAAATATTTGAAACGGAATCTTCTAATAAATCTAAATGTTGTGATACGATATAAAGCAAATAATTAATACATGTAATCAAAGCATCACAATTCTGAATCTCTTGCAATTATATTTATCCTACCGTTTTATTTATAGTGAATATAATTACATAATGAATTGTTCGCTTTAATCCACAAAAGTTTTTGCTGTAGAAACTGAAACTAGAATATATCTAGAATGTATCCAAAGGATACTTTATATACAAAATCAATACTGTTAGCAAGATGTCAGTTGTAATCCAGCCAGGTTCGTAATGTGCAACTCCCAGATTCCCAGATCCCAGCTCTATCAGCTTCGAGATTTATCTCCGTAAAACTGCCCGCCCTTCTCTCGGTCAGTAGGGGATACCGATGGACTTGAAAAGGTAACCATCCGTCGAATGGGGCATTAAACCGTTGCGACGTGCGTAACTTAAAGAACACGCTAGATGGCTTTGATGGGAGGCTACAATCTGTCTCCCAACAGCTGTTCCAGTGGAACCCCACCCCCAACCTCCTCTGAGTCTTCGGGATTCTTGCGACCTGGTCATTTAGACCATGGTGTGCAAAAAATAGCCGCTCAGAGGTAAAACCTTCCTGTATATCCATCGAAGCTGTTCTTTAACATGCAAATAGTTTGGTTACAAATCGAGGCGAAAAAATGATGGATTTCATTATGTGATAACATTTTCCCCTTCGTTTCAAAAATCTTTAAAAAATTTCTTGAAAAATGCAGGAAAAGTTATTAAGAATAATAATGTGATGCACAATATCATCTGAAATCACTTTATTAAAAGAAGTATTGGTTAAAAAGAATAGATTTACCACCCATTACAATTTTTGGAAAGCAAATTGTGTTAAAATTGTTTCCACTTTAAACATTTTGAAATGCAATATTTTTTACCTAGTATCAAAGACTAGGTGTGAATACTTCAGAGGTCGAGGAATTCTTTAGCATTTAATTTATTACTGAGTGCTAAGTGCACTTGTCTACTGATCAAAGGGACTCGATTTCGAACCTGGGTAAGGTAAGTAAAAATCACCGTTTAAACATGGAGGATTATGGTCTCCATGGTTACGAGTTTTGTTTCAATGTTCAGTTTTCCCTTTCGCCCCTAAGAACAAAATACGCATAGAAATTTATATCATTTCATTCCCTGAACTAAAATCAATCATAAACTTAAGCAAAATATTTCATAATAAGACAGGTAAATACGGAGTGTTTAGTCTCCATGCTCTTTTCCCGGTCAGTAGGGGACACTGTTGGGCTTAGAAAAGCAAAGCCGTCCGTCGGATGGGACATTAAGCCGTGGGCTTATTTGCGGGAGAGCCATTCCCTGTGCATGTTAAAGAACACGCTGGATGGTCTTGATGGCAGGCTACCATCTGTCTCCCAACGTTGTCCCAGTGGCCCCCTTCCCCCAACCTTCTATTAGTCTTCGGGGTTCTTGTGACCTGGCTATTTAGCCCATTGTGTACAAAACAAGCGCATCTCAGAGGTAAGACAACCCAACCCAACCGAAGATTTAGTATTTGGGGAGGAGAATCCAAAAATTAGTTTCGGGGGGGGGGGATCAATATTTTATTTCGTGGGTTTCCCAATTATTAGGATATTTCTTCGGAGAGGAAAAATTAAAATATCATTCTACATGGAATTAAATTTCATAGTTGATTTTTAAATCTATTTTTAACGTCGGACACATACTATGGGGATAATATAAAGTTATTCAGAGACACCTGTTTTATATTTCAAAGGAGATACAAGTTTGAGATTTCTAAATAATATGACCGGACTTTCGTGGGTGGGGTACAGAAACGTACCCTTCCCCCCGGGGGTACGTTTCTGTACCCCACCACGTTTACACAGATATATAATAATTTCTCATCACATGGTTTCATTGAACGCAAAATCCAGATTTTTCAATTAAAGTATTTTTTTTTTTAATTTTGAATTATCATTACTGTATTACTTATTAAAATTAATAGTTTTTAATATTTTTATTATATTTAATTAAAATTTTTAAATTAACCCTTGGGCGGTAGTTTTGCCCACAGAGTGATTGAAATGGCCAGGTCACAAGGACTCAAGGGATTAGAGAAAGTTAGTGGAGGGGCCCCACTGAAAATAGCTGTTAGGAGATAGATGGAAGATTCTCGTCAAGGCGCCTAAATAAACAAATAAAAATAAATACCCCCTCAAGCAGCTGCTTGCCACAGAGGTCTGACAGGAGCCTGTCAAGTTATACGCCATAGCAGAAAGTCTGTGAAGATGGCAGGACCTCAGCAGAAAGACAACACAAACATCTATGCCTTTTCTGGGGCTTGAACCCAGGTCCTTTAGATAAGTAGCCAAGCGTGCTAACCTCTCGGCCAGGAGGCTGTTCTTTAACCTGGGCTAAGGTAAGGATACCTGCAAACGGCCCAACGGCTTAACGTCCCATTCGAAGGGGGGCGGGGGTAGCTCAGTCGGTAGCGCGCCAGGTTCGTAATCTGTAGTTCCCAGGTTCGAGTCCCAGCTGGGTCAGCGTTGAGATCTCTCTCCGGAAAATTCCCCGCCCTGCCCACGGTCAGTAGGGGACACCGATGTGCTTGGAAAAGCCGCCGTCCGTCGGATGGGACGTTAAGCCGTGGCCCCGTGTGTGGGAGAGCCATACCCTGTGCACGTTAAGAACACGCTGGATGGCCTTGACGGGAGGCTACCATCTGTCTCCCAACAGCTGTTCCAGTGGGTCCCCTCCCCCAACCTTCTCTGAGCCTTCGGGGTCATTGTGACCTGGCCATTTAGCCCATGGTGTGCAAAAAAGTGCCGCTCAGAGGTAAAACAATCCAATCCAACCCATTCGAAGGACAGGACTTAATTTTTCCTTTTTTTCATTATCCACCAACTCATTCGCCCTCTCCTGAATAAGACGACTTAACATCCCATCTATGAGAAGCTTTTGAAGTTCTTATTGTGACCGAGGGAAGTACGGGGTTAATTGGAGAAAATTTTCAACACAAGCATATGCAAGAGGGTGGAACGCGCAAAATTATTGCCATGATTTGGAGAAAGAATCCAGGCATCATGCATTGATGTATCATGCAGTGGCTTGAAATAATTAGTCGAAGAAAAATTAAAATTGTCCCACACGGGAGGGGAGGGGGATGGCTCAGTCGGTAGTGCGTCAGGCTCCTAATCTGAAGTTCCCATGTTCGAGACCCAACTGGGCCAGCGTTGATATTTATCTCCGTAAAACTCACCTCCCTGCCCATGCCATTCAGTAGGGACACCGATGTGCTTGGAAAGGCCGCCGTTCGTCGGATGGGACGTTAAGCCATGGCCCGTTTGCCCCTAAGAAAAATTATTTTGATGGTTCTTAGTGCTCTTTCTATTATTAACCTGAATGGGGGCTCAACCGGTCGAGCCCCCATTCGAGAGTATAAGATTATACATGAAAACATCTTATTTCTCATTTTACCTAGGTTTTTTTCCCGGGACAACCATATTTTGTGCACCTTAAACAACACGCTGGATGGCCGTGACGGGAGGCTATCATCTGTCTCCCAATAGCTGTCCAATGGATACCTTTCCACAACCTTCTCTGAGCCTTCGGGTCCTTGTGACCTGACCATTTAGCGAATTGTGTGCAAAAAAGTGCCACTCAGAGGTAAAACAATCCAATCCAAAGTACTAATAATAGGTGCTTTCGGAGATAAAACAATCATCTAAATAAACAATCATCTCCAGGTGCTTATTGCTAAGCAAGTAAGGTGATAACAAGTATATTTTTTTTGTCTCTATACCAATGCAGAACAGATTTTTCAAAAAACTATTTCGTGAAGGGATTCGTTTACAATTTCTATCCAGACACGATATTGTAGTGGTTATATAGAAACAAATATTATCAACTGAATTATTAGAAATAGTTTAAAAATACTTTTACAATGATTCTAAATATAGAAATTTGTTATAAAGCACAGAATTAATACGGGTATTGTAGTGGTTGGGAAACCCATGGAATAATTTCCTTGTTGTCTTGCAATTAGGTGTAATTTTTACTACCGTACTTATTATGCGTTAAAATTTTATAAAATAATATTTCTCTTTCATTCACCACTCATTTTCAATTCAAGAAAACAACTTCTAGTGAGTATTCATTTGGTACTTTCAATCACAAAAAAGAAAAATTTCTTAGCTAAGAATTTAAGGTAGACACAGATGCGTTTTCTGACATGTGAAACCTTTATGATATATCACTATCATCTTGGTTATGTTAAACGAAAATTAGAAAGAAGAATATTGGGAACCTCATTTCTGGAAGGCTTCTCCTTTGGATTTCTTTGTAGCCAAGGCGTTAGCACACTTGGCTCCTGATGAATGAGATTTGGGTTCGATTTAAGGTAATGGGGATTACTCGGGGTAGGAAAGTTACAAAATGCTGGATGCGTTGCGCAAGAATGTTGCACCTTGAGGAAATGATTGTGTCGTGAAGTTGATCCAAATTGGACGGCGACACAGTCTCGGTGAGAACAGCCCTTATCACCCCATCCCAAAGATGCTCGATAGTGTTTAGATCTGGAGACTGGGCAGCCAATGAAGAAAGGAGAACTCGTCGGCATATTCCTAGAACCATTCGGTGATGGTACGTGTTTTGTGAGCAGGTACATTATCGTACTGAACTTGTCCATCGAATGAAAATAAACGGTAGACATGAAGGGATGAACTTGGTCAGCAATGATGTTGTTCAGATGACAGACACTGTGGTGTTCAGATGTCCTTCGATGGGTATCACAGGATCTAATATATGCCATAAAAATGGCTCCATGATTTCATGATGTGTTTGCCAAATTCTGATCCTCCCATCAGCATGATGCAAAAGGAACCTTGATTCGTCCAACTAGGCTACATTTTTCCAGTTCTCAATGATTCAGTGTCGATACTGCTGCACCCACTGGAGATGCGCTTTGGCATTCTTCGCTGACAACATCAACACTCGACATGGTCACCGACTCTTGTAGTCCATTCGCCACAAGGTCCGATACATGGTGCATTCTGAGATGACCTTCTGCACACCAATGTTTAATTATGGTGTTACTTACCTTGTTGTGGCCCGTCCATTCGCTTGCACGATTCTTGACCCCCTTGATCCTCAAACTATTTTCGCCCACAGAATCGGTAGTCATTTGCTTTTCGCACCGTTCTCGGTAAACCCTTGAAATGGTTGTGCATGAAAAGAACAAAAAGGACTGTCGTTTGGGAGATGCTACAACAGACTGGCCTAGCACCAACTATCATACCACGTTCAAAGTCGTTCGTTTTGCCTATTCTGAAGCTCACTCCAACTCTAACTAATGCTTGAAGAACTGGTCTGCCTGATTTATACTGCACATCCCGGTCACGTGACCCATTACGTCTTGGAATAGACCATTTATATGACGAGGGGTGGTGTACCTAATAAACTGGCACTCAGTGACGATTGAATTTCATTCTGATGTATATTTTTAACTTATGTCACATCAGATATTTTTATTGACCACTTCATATTTAAAAAATGAAAAACTCCTCACTGTAACAAACACAGACATGGAGTACGGTAAAAAATGTAACATTCATAGTTCTACTCCAGTCTTTCCTTAGTAGAAAATTTCTTTTAAAAGAAAATTAATTTCTAAAATATTCATTTTTATCTTGAAATCATTTTATTAAAATTTTATTTTTTTATTAAAAATTGAATTTCATTTATTTTATCTGTAGTAACGCAATGGAATTATTTTGCATGTTTATGGAACTCGAATAATATTTTTTTCCCTACCGTTGTTTTTTTAATAAAAACTAATTATTAAATTATAATTCGCTTTGATTTAAAAACACTTTTGTGCAGTTTAGTTAGTATCACAGAGTATCAAAACACCCTTATGCTTGCTAATCTTCGATAACTTAAGGAGGTGCAAAGTTTATCGCCTTGTGCCCCAAAAGAAAGAGCATTGAAGGTTGTTCTACTCGTAGGTGGAAGCACTCATACTGAAATCACCATACTGTCAGTAGAAAATTCCATTGAGTCTTCTTTCGTCTCAGTCCACTCCTGTTCCACAAAGATCCTACTGTACTTACAATAATGTAAGGTCAGGAAAAAATACCCCCCTCAAGCAGCTGCTTGCCACAGAAGTCTGTCAGGAGCCTGTCAGTTTATATGCCATAGTAGAAGGTCTGAGAGGATGGCAGGACCTCAGCAGAAAAACGACCTATACATCCATGCCTTACCCGGTGCGCTAACCACTCGCCAAGCGCGCTAACTACTCGGCCATGGGACGTCAGGAAAGCGTTAGTTAATTATCCTTTCCTTGTCTACTTTGCAGTTTGATCCTACTGGCGCGAAATTTAAAACATTTCGGTTACCTACCCATCCTAACTCAAAGTCATTCGCTCCAAACCGCTGTTTCAACTAAAGCATCGATCTTTTGATTTTTCATCCAATTTATCGTCTATTTTAAACGCAATTTTTTCAATTGCGTTAAAATAGAAGTGGTAGAAAGTTCTGTAGGGACTGGGCAGCTGGTGCGGAAGAAGTGAAGGCAAGAATCGCCATTTTGGCGGCAAGGCTGTTTCATCTAGTGACAGAGCGCCAGCTTTCGTTCGGAGGGCCAGATGAAGAAAGGCGACAGGAGTCAGCCTGGCCGTAGTAACCTTCGAGAACAAGGCCACTGCAGTCTAAACTGACGTCACATCCTGTGGATCCACAGTGCATTCTGCGCACGTAGTTCTATCGTAGCAAATCGAGCATTTACTTTTTTTCATAAGATCGGGAGGGCATTTTTGTTTGATACTGTGCCCAAAAACTGATTGACATGGTATTATTATATGGTATATATGTACATTAGAGTAATATTTCTATGGCAAACCTTAAAATAAGGAAGACGTTGAAACTAAAATAGATCTTGATTTGTAATTGTGTTATATTGATGACTCAAAATGTAATCGTCGTTTAACGTTCTCTGAACATGTAGAACGAGGAGCGTCATAATCGGTTGTACGTTTAATTACAATGACACAATATGTTTAAAAATAAAGTTAAATGCAAATAATTACTCGGTTATATATTAACAAAAATAAAATCAATTCCTTCACATAGTTTTCGCGATAAATGCTGTCAATAACTGATCCAGTTTTTTGTACCATTAATAATATAATCGTGACATATAAATTGTTATGGAAAATTAGTGTGTTTTATTAAAAAAAGAAAAAAAAAACACGAAAATTATTCAGAACAATTTTATTGGCAAATGTGAACTAAAAATTAATGATATACAGTAATAGCTTTAGCTGTAACAATTTCAGTTAGTTATGGTTTAATTTCAATACTTTTTCTTAGTGATTAGACTGAATTTATAGGAATATTGAGCTATTTTTTTCCAAACTCTCATTAAATTTTAATAACATTTGGACATGGATACAACCTTCCGATGGAATACATATTCAAAAACTAGCAGGAAAAGTGTATCTAAACTTTAGAAACTACAATTTACTGCAAGCACACACACACATACTGTATATATTTTGGTTTACAAAGCTACCTTTAAATCTACGACTAAAGATTTGACAATAATACGCTCAACTAACCTCCCAAATGTAAAGAAAATGGTCTCTAATCAATCTTCGATTGTTAAAAAAACAATTCTATGCACCCTGGTAAAGAAAGATTAAATCATTTAGGCATACATCTTTCCAGATATAAGCCAGTGGTGTAAGACCACTAAACTAACAGACTCTGACTTTTTCCACTAATATAACTTATTAGTTTAGTGGTCTTAGAACACTGTGGTATGTACCTGGATGGATATGGTTCAAATCCCACATACCAGAAAAACTGTCACAAAACTGTTAATATCAAAGCCAACAGTTAACTCTGTGGATACTATTTATTGAGGGTAGACAACTTTCCCTTTTTGGCACTAAGACATTTTTTCTTATTTCCTAAATTCTCTAACAAACAATCACTTTTTATCTTGCAAAAATTGTTTAAAAATACATTTGTTGAACACCAGATAATAATTAAAGATAATAATCCCGCCAACAAACACACAAGCAGCTACGGGGTCTCAAGATGCTAGATCGACGAATGCTGACGTCAGAACGTGTGACGTCACCAGTGAAAAGGCCTTGAGTCTCGATGGTTACGGCCTGGCACGGCGATCGTGTCTGTACCCTATTGGTCGAGACACCCTAGCGTCTCCAAAGGACACGTGAGCTCATCCGGTAGGGTAGGTCTGAGTAGGTCTGAACTACCCTACCGGATGAGCTCACGTGACTGTGCGCGGACCACGAGGCTGTCCGGCTGTCAGACTGTTTGTTTGCAGCTCGTTTAAGCTTTGTCTGTATATAGCGGTGGGACCGCTGAGGCTCATTATAGCCTGTGTTGAATTTGGCCAGTGACTGTACCAGGTGGGCAGTCACTGTATGTATATAATTAAATATAAATAAATGTATATTTGAGAAAACACCTGAGTTTGTGTACATCGGCCACCTAGATAGATTACCCTGACTAAATAGGGACAGGTACCCTTCTACAAAAGCTCTCACACACATAGTTAGAAAAAGAATTCAGCCCAGACAGGCAGAGAAGAGTGCCGTCTACAATTTCTATATGCTGGAGTATCCTATAATTATGAAAATCTTCATGAGATTTAGCAAGAAATCGAAAGGTCAAATTGAGATCTAACTTGTTTATAAGAAAAAACAAATAATAGAAAGATCGAAAGTAATAAAAAAAAAAATTAAACATTTTCCCTTACCTCACATACATTCTTGGAGTATTGAGGAATCTGTTAATATTCTTTAAATGAAACTAGTTAATCAAAAGTATCTGGAGTCGCATTCGTTCAAAGTTATTCATCAGAATGAAATTTATCATTTTCGCCAAAATCAGAGATTTTAGGTTTTTGATTCTTTGATTAAAACTTAGTGTGAACCATTACTGACTAGAAGTTGGCTCTGTCTGTAGTTCGTCTGGCTCATAATCTGTGGTTCCCAGCCTCAAGTCCCAAAGGTTCCATCACCGAAATTTCTCCCATATCTTTTGCCTGTCCTCAGTAACAAAGGAAACACCTACTGCTGTTGAAACGTACAGCGTCCTTTGGATGGGACGTTAAAACAAGGTACTTTATGCAATTCAATTGTTTCACCGCTGAACGGCCCTTTTTTGCATACAATGTGCTAAATGGCAAGGTCACAAGGTCCCAGAGGGCTCAGAGAAAGTTGCGGGAAGAGGACCCACTGAAAGAGCTGTTGGGAGACAGATGGTAGCTTCCTGTCAAGGCCATACAAAGTGTTCTTTAAACTGCAAGAGCATAGCTCTCTCGCACACAGAGCCAAGGCTTAAAGTCCCATCCGACGGACGGTGGACTTTCCAAGCCCATACGTGTTCCCTACTGACCGTGGGCTTTCCAAGCCCATATGTGTTCCCTACTGACCGTGGGAAGGGCAAGGAGTTTTGCGGAGATAAATCTCAACGCTGACCCAGCTGCTACTCGAACCTGGGAACTACAGATTACGAGCCTGGCGTACCGTATGGTACAAGCCAACAGAAGGAATACTGTAGCGCAACTCTCTCGTAATTTGAATGCTGGTGACGGGAGAAGTCTCTATGACTTGGAAGAACTAGAGATAGAGGTCTGTGTAACCGTGTATATATCAAATGTCGTGTAACCATCGGAACTAAAAGTCTATGTGACTAGCAACCATCAATCTGTTTGACTAAGAAATAAAGAATCACTAAGAAACGATAGCAACCTCCTAAGACATGTCCCAGCAACAGGAAGGCAACACCGATAAAGAAGGATAGAATAAAGCTCAATGTTAAGTTTGCAATTAGTGTCTTCTCTTTATCCGTCGATCAAAGACAGCATAGTATTGGGCGAAGTATCAACGGGAGCAACACTCAGACACTGACACTGGATTAAATAATCCTCGAACCTTAATAGAAATTTTAAGTGTTAACGTCCCCTTTACCACTGAAGTCCAGCGAAAAGATACATAAATCAGATCAACAAGATAGTAAGGGGACGTGACAATTATTATATCATTATATATTGTTATTATTATTATTATGACCCCCCCCCCCCCCCCCCCCGGTAAAATATTAGAAATCTTGTAGTGTCTATGCCTCGCCGAGTAAAAGCTGTTTTGACGAGACGTGGAGGACCAACATCATATTAGGCAGGTGGTCATGTTTTGGCTCTTCGGTATAAAAAATTACTTGGACATAGAAACGAAAGAAATTAGGCGTCATGCCAAGTGGAAGTCAAATTCTTCGAGGAAAAATTCATACTTTCTAAAATAATATTTTTGTTCCAAAATTTGACGGAAAATAACCGAAATCAAGAACTTTTAAAATTATATTTTTAAGTGGCAGCTCAATTTTTAACGCATATACTTGTCTGAATCACGTTGAACGATCTTCCTAATAAATAATTCCTCACCCTAACACCAAAGAATTAAAGTGTATATATAACACATCCTCTCCGTCAACTCCTTTGAATATCGGATGCAGGGATTCAGTGAGTGTGTTTCAAGCCGAAAGTGCTCTCCGAATGTAAATGGAGGGTTGCTCCGTCGTTTTCGCAGCTCTCTTCGCGGCGGCTTCGCTGAGAGCACTTTTCTGCACCCCGAGCCCCGACAACTGGCGAGGTCACGCGAGCTGACAATTACTCTCGAAGAGTCGTAGGCACGTGCAGTCACCTGATGAGTTCATGGTCCAGTGGAGACAGGCGAGAGGCTGCGTCCATTATTGCTGAGGGTGTATCGTGGGATGCTGGCAAGGGAAAGAAGAGCGACAGAGTGATGGAGATGTGCTGGATGATCCCTCGGAAAAAACAAGATCAAAAAGGAGGATCGCAAAGGGTAGAGAATAAATGTCCGTCGAATTCGTGGCAGTGAAATATAGGCGTGCGAATCGACAATGATTGTCATAGAGCAGAGGTCGGCATATTTAAAAGAAAGAAGGGCCATTTTTTATTTATCTTTCAAATATTTTGAGAACCGAAACATATACACTGAGTGATCATTGAATTATAACTACCCAACCCATATCATGTAAATAGGACGATAACTTCGAAGCTCTATAACTTTTTAAATAAACGTTTCCTGAGACGATGAGACTGAAGTTAAAGATATCGATAAATTCTATTTTCATATCGATAAATTCTATTTAGATATCGATTTTCAATAATATTCCTTCAGTATTTAAAGAGTTATGGAAGTTTCAGCATTCAACAATTCTAGACAATAAAAATTTGCATTTAAGTTAATTGAAACTGAAATAAAAAGTATTTTTTCAAACCATTTCGTAAACAACTACATATTTAAAAAAAAGTGTGTAAATAATTCCTTCAACATTCGTTTAAATTTTTAATAACTCTCTTAGAGCACATTGCTGCTCTGAAATATTTAAATCTCCATAGCTCTTTAAATACTGAACTCAGGGATGGATCTAGAGAAAATAAATGAAGTGTGAAGGGGCAAGAAGCTCAACTGAGCCGGATTTGGGTTGGGTTGTTTTACCTCTGAGCGGCACTTTTTTGCACACCATGGACTAAATGGCCAGGTCACATGTACCCCGAAGGCTCAGAGAAGGTTGGGGGAGGGGACCCACTGGAACAGCTGTTGGGAGACAGATGGTAGCCTCCCGTCAAGGCCATCCAGCGTGTTCTTTAACGTGCACAGGGTATGGCTCTCCCGCACACGGGGCCACGGCTTAACGTCCCATCCGACGGACGGCGGCCTTTCCAAGCCCATCGGTGTCCCCTACTGACCGTGGGCAGGGCGGGGAAATTTTACGGAGATAAATCTCAACGCTGACCCAGCTGGGACTCGAACCTGGGAACTACAGATTACGAGCCTGGCGCGCTACCGACTGAGCCACCCCCGCCCCCAACTGAGCCGGAAAAAAGTAAAAGAAGGGGGACATGAGAGTGGGTTTCAATGGCAGTGTAACTTTTCCCCCTTCGTTTTAAAAGCATTTTAAATCTTCACAAATTAATGAAATATACATAAATCAATAGCAAGTTCACACATTACCTGTTGATATAGAATTTAACTAAATATAAAATTTAGTATAGTAGTTAGTGGATGATTTCAAAAATATTGAAAGAACTTAGGCGTCATGCCACTTGAAGTCAAATTCGATGATTCATACTTTCTAAAATAATATTTTTGTTCCAAAATTTGCTGAAAATAATGCTGAACAAAATTTGCTGAAACATAAAATCGTCAAAGCGCAGGAAGTAGATCCAATAGACAGCAAAATGAATGACTTACCTCTAAACAGGTCCAGTCAAACCTCTTGCCACAGAGGCAGTGTCCCTTTATAACAGCCTTATATATATATTATAAAGTGTCCCTTTATAACAGCCTTATATTTTTCCAACAGGGGAACATTCTTGCATTCCTCAATGACGGAGAGTTTTGCCGCCATTTTATTTTCCAGGAAGGAAACCACTGACGTAATCTGCTAAAAAATATTTAGATTACTAAATAATGTTTTGTAAAGAGGTAATTTCCGGACCACATAATCTTTCATATGTCCCAAATTGCCTATTACAGACCTGACACTTATAGGTCTAACAGTACCTGATTGTATGAAGTTCTGTCTATATTATCCAGTGTATTTTATCGAGCTCTTTTTTTTAAGTACTCAACTATGCGACTTTGCCTACCTAAAACAGCCGCTGCTCTACATAGAGGTCTGAAAGGAGTATGACAGCATATAACACCCCAGAGAATATCTGTGAAAAGCTAGTCCTCAGATTTCGTTAATATCATCCGACGTCTTTGCTTCATCCTCGTTTCAGAACTAAGCAACCTTCTCCTCCCACTGAAACACAACGAAACCTCTTCCGAATAAAGGAGACTTTTCCACTCCCTTTTCAGAGTTTCTTTTACATCAAAGAATGGATAAAGAGAATACTTCTCACAGCTCAGATTGGCACACGACAGTCTTCGAATCGGGAAACATTATACAATGAACTGGACACATTGCCAACGAAGCCGCTGCACTTAATAAAATTATTCCAGAGAGTGAATTCTATTTATGTTAGGCTCTCTTCAATAATAAATCTCAAAGGACCTCCCAAATTTTATACTCTTTTTTTATACCTATAGCCCTTTTATTCCTGAGAACTGGAAGTGAGGACATTTCATTTTTTTTCCCTCTAGGTACACCAAATAAATTTGATTGAAATCTTTAAATTACACTCACCCACATTTTCTTATAAAACGTTTACTTTAGACCTTCGAAATTAATTTGTCATTGGCAAAACATAAGATGGAGTGGTTTTACCTCTGAGCGGCACTTTTTTGCACACCATGGGCTAAATGGCCAGGTCACATGGACCCCGAAGGCTCAGAGAAGGTTGGGGAAGGGGACCCACTGTAACAGCTGTTGGGAGACAGATGGTAGCCTCCTGTCAAGGCCATCCAGCGTGTTCTTTAACGTGCACAGGGTATAGCTCTCCCGCACACGGAGCCACGGCTTAACGTCCCATCCGACGGACGGCGGCCTTTCCAAGCCCATTGGTGTCCCCTACTGACCGTGGGCAAGGCGGGGAATTTTTGCGGAGATAAATCTCAACGCTGACCCAGCTGGGACTCGAACCTGCGAACTACAGATTACGAGCCTGGTGCGCTACCGACTGAGCCACCCCCGCCCCCACTGAGCAGGCCCAGATATAGAATAGAATTGAGAGGATATAGGGCGTATTTGGATCTCTTCGAGATATTTTTTCTTTTTTGATTTCAGATAAAGATTCAGAATGCAGAGTTTAAAAACTTTGTTAAGGTGCCTGAGAGCAACTACGCACTTCACTTCCTTCACTATACGAAATTTTTACAACAAAAAGAGCCAAGGTTTAACCTTTACTCATGTTTTTTAGGGAGAATATCCAATATGTGGCTACAGAGTGCCTTTGAACTTCGCTGCAGTTTTATTTTTCGGTCTGCACGCAATGCGAATGTCCTCTCTACATGTGAGTCTTCTTCACATCGGAGCCCGAGACCGCATCAAGAAATTTTCTTCCCCCTCCCCAGTCGCCTTTTCCAAGAGAGGGAGGGTACATCACGCTGGATGGAAGGGGGAAAGGCAGTTAACAAAGCTGATCTCGTGCTAATTAGCCGTCCCCGTCAGTTGCAAGGGGAGAGAAAGAGTTAGTCTTCCATCCGTCACAGCCGCTACTTGCTTTCGGAGTATTCTAGTTAGTTCGCTCATTAGGTAAAAGTCCTCAATGAAGTCATATTAGCATGAACGGCTTCCTGAATAGCCTTAATCGGATTGTCGGCCGCTTCCTGAGCTACTGCCACTTACTGCAATAGGATTAGGCTCTAGGCAGGTTGGCCCCAGGTCCGCTCCGCTCCCAGGCGTCCCGTTATCCCGCGCCTCCCCATCACCTGAGAGATCTTGCTTACGCGACGAACAAACAAGCAAGCGCAGACGAAATCGTCGCGTGACGTTTGTCGCGAGAGAAATTAAATAAAGCACTTTTGTTTTCCGTTCCTCGAGGCTGTTTTTATTCGTAACCGTTGGAGACTAATTAACGTGCTGCAAAATACAATGTGTTTGCATAAACTGAGTTTTGGGGCTGTAAATCTGAGATTGCATGCAGAAAGATTGATAATTTCTTTTTTCATCTGTAAGTTTCGAATTTAAGTCAGTTTATTAAGAAATTCCTCCCGAACTACGGATCGAATATCTCCTAAAAGTTATAAACGTTATTGGAAAATTAATTTATTTCCTCAATGTTGGAATGTGACCAAAATTGTTTTTGTTTTAACGCATGAAAAATCATCTGTTTAGATATCTTCATATCGACTAATTTCCTTGACTGATCTCTAGCATGCTCAAACTTATGCAGAGAATGGTGAATAGATCATTTAGTGTTTAAATGCTCATAATTTGATACGTTTTGGCATTTATAGTTTTTAAAGAGACCATTGCCAAAGGCTATCATATGGATATGAGTTCACACTGATAAAATGGAAAAAGTACTAAAAGAAGCTTTTGTTGAGTTTTTTTCCCATAAATCTTGCATTAAAATTTGGCTTTCTTTACAAAAAGGTGCTAGGAGAATTTCAGTTAAACTTCTTTTTTTTTCGTCAGTTGCAAGTTTTTCTTTTCGTCAGTTTCGCCAATTGCAAATGCATTTTTATTTTCTTTCTTGAAAATAATCTCAACAGTATTCTTTTTTAGAGTTAGTAGTGGCAAGCAGCTGCTTGAGGGGGTATTTACATTTCGTGCCGTCCCATGGCCGAGTGGTTAGCGCGCTTGGCTACTGATCTAAGGGACCTGGGTTCAAGCCCCGGGTAAGGCATGGATGTATGTGTTGTTTTTCTGCTGAGGTCCTGCCATTCTCTCAGATCTACTATGGCATATACACTGACAGGCTCCTGTCAGACCTCTGTGGCAAGCAGCTGCTTGAGGGGGTATTTATTTTTATTTTTTTTTATTGGTAATCGATTATATATTAAAATGCAAGTTAATGCATAATCTTATCATGTCGTATATTCACCTAAGATATTCGGACATCTGAGAGACTAAAGTAATCTCTTTGCCAACATCTGTTTCCAGCGCTCGTGATTACTAAATGGTGCACCTTTTCACCTACCGGACATTTGAGAGAATAATCTCTTTACCAACATGGTTTTCCAGCATTCGCGATTACTAAATCATACACGTTTCTCCTATCGGATATTTGAGAGTACGATAATCTCTTTACCAACATCGGTTTCCAACTCTCGCGATTACTAAATTGTACACCATTTCACCTACCGTACATTTCAGAGAGTACAGCAATCTCTTTACCAACCAACCTTTGTTTTTTCATTTTACTCCTTATATCTGAGTTCTGACTGAGAGACTTTTGTGCCCTCACAAAAGGAAACGGTTATACATAGAAGGAGCTCATAACACCAGAATCAGTGGCAAGTATGGGCCTAAACATGGCAGATATTCTGTGGATTTCAAAAAAATTCCACGTGGAAACATACAAAGTTGAACAATGTGCGGAAAGCTGAAGTTTTAATCTAACAGAAGTTGTCCTGTTAAGGTCGCGCCTTTCTGACATAGATAGTCTCTATATCATATTAAACAGATAGGCTCCTGTCAGACCTCTGTGGCAAGCAGCTTCATAAGATTTATTTATTTATGTTTTTTATTGACAGCCTGCTGTTGATTGAGTGGAGTTCATTGGATCGTGGTGACATTATCAACTCACAATAATATTGAGAAACTATGGGCATTTGAAGGCATAAAATAAAATAGAACCGCGCAAGACTTTTGAGTAAGGTGGTGTTTCGTTGCATGACAACATCGGTTCATATATTGCCCAAGTAATAATAATAACAACCATTATACAGAGAGAGTTAAACAAATTGAAGAACGCAAGTTTCAAAAATTATAAAACTTTAATATTGTAAACAGTATACTAATATTATAAACATATGTTCTGGTGGGATAGTGTGATTTCGAAAGGAGATATTAACGAAAACTATTTGCTCTTCCTCATCCAGTAGAGGAGATCGACAACATTTTTGTTTTAAGAGAAAAATTAAAAATTCTTTCCAAGTTGAATGCACTGAAAAGACATTACGATTCGTATTTTACGAATCACAAATCGTACATTAGTTTCAATTTCCACCGTTAGATGACGCAGAAGTTGAAAATTTTCAAAATTTTTGTTATTTATTGCTTTGAAAAATTAGCATTCTATACTCTCCAGAGGCGATTGACTTTCTACGAAAAAAGTTTTCATCATCTGCAGATAAATGAAAAGAACTGCAAAATACAGCAGAGAAATTACATTTTGTATTAACAACAGTTGAAAACAATAAAAGTGTTTTACAAACTGTTGGGTTTACCTTGAGGATTCTTAGATCTACTTTTTATGAAAGGGAGTTTTCTTTAATGGGTGGGAAATAGCGACATCGAAACTCCTTATACCCATTTATATGCAAGGGGAGTTCTGCCGAGATCAAGGAAAATAAAATAGCATTAATAATTTTTTTTAATTTCAAATTTATTCAAAGAAATATGCAAAACACATACATAACAACAAATAAGGTAAACAAGAACAAGAAAAGGAAGAAAACTGGAAACAAGGAGCGTGTAGCTCGTCCAAGATTCTAGATAGAAATAAAATTCTTATTTTTAAAATACAATTCTGCTGAGGTCCTGCCATCCTCTCAGACCTTCTACTCTGGCATATAAACTGACAGACTCCTGTCAGACCTCTGTGGCAAGCAGCTGCTTGAGGGGGGTATTTATTTTTTTTATTTATTTAACAAATGCATTTGACAAAACTAATACAACAAATACGTTTGACGTAATCGAGCTAAGAATGTAAACTAAAATGATATGGCTAAGTAGTATAATGCGATATTATTGCATTGTGAATTTTGTTTTGGAAGACACGAAAGCTTTTCTCCATTCTGATATCGTAAAGTAAAAAAATTAAATAATCTCGAAGCAATAAAAACAAAATCTCTTCGCAAAATAGACTTTTTGACTAATGGAACATCAACAGAAAATGTTCATTGTATTGAATATTACTAATTTGCTAAATATTGCACTCGTTTCTTTAGCTTCTAAATATAGAAAAAAAACTCAGCATAAGTTCAGTTCAAATGTAAAAATTGTTTACAGATAATTTTTTACAATAAAATTAATGCTTAAATATACGGATTTTCTGTTGTTGTTTCCTTTGCCTTTTTTTGTAAAATGCATTTCGAATTTGCTAACATTGAAACTTTTGTCCTTCTTTTCGTCCTCCTTTCTGATCTGCATCCTCCCAAGTGCTTCTTTTTTCAGTCCTCTGACCCTTCCGTTTTGCTGACATATAGCCAGCAACCCTAATGCCGGCTCTAGATAGGATAGACACAAATTCTAAATTAAGCCAAGCTAACTGTAGAGCATGGTATCGAGCCTACGCACACTCCATTGCTACACCATGCAGAAAAAAAACATCTTAATGTAAGTACACTTACCTAAGTATAGAAATCGAAAAATAAATTATGTGATTCTGTTACTTTATTTTTCATTTTTATGCATAGTTTTCAATACTCTAAAGGCCGTTCAAATGAAAAGTCGATAAGTTCGAAATGAAACGCAAATCATTAATTAATCTGTTGAAATATGTCAGGCCAATTGGGATATTTGTCCCAACATGAAATTAGCAACTTGATATCTTCTTTCCTATAGCGACTTTGGCTTTGCATAAAAAAACTGTGACGATGCGCTGCATCTTTTCGTCCGACTTAAATTCTTTCTTTTCATGATATTTTTAACACTTCCAGAATTGTGAAAATCTAAATAGGGGAGATTCCACGACTATAAAAGGATGTTCCAGGCATTCCTCACCATACATGTTCAACGTTGTTATTGCTACTTACAAAGCAAAAGTTTGACTCAAAAGTCTTTGGTGCACAGAATTTTATTGGCTGTCTTCGAATGCCCATTAAACTACTAAAAACGCTTACTCGGTCTCTCTGTCGTTATCTCTGTAACTCTATATATCTTGTTCGAGTCCCTGCTGGGTCAGCGTTGAGATTTATCTCCGCAAAATTCCCCGCCCTGCCCACGGTCAGTAGGAGACACCGATGGGTTTGGAAAGGCCGCCGTCCGTCGGATGGGACGTTAAGCCGTGGTCCCGTGTGTGGGAGAGCCATACCCTGTGCACGTTAAAGAACACGCTGGATGGTCTTGACGGGAGACTACCATCTGTCTCCCAACAGCTGTTCCAGTGGGTCCCCTCCCCCAACCTTCTCTGAGCCTTCGGGGTCCATGTGACCTGGCCATTTAGCCCATGGCATGCAAAAAAGTGCCGCTCAGAGGTAAAACAACCCAACCCAACTCTATATATCTCAGCCATTATTAATCTCACCGACGTCAATTTTTGTATATAGACTCTCATTAAGAAGCTCTCACAAAACGCATAGGAGTTTTGGGTCCACTCACAGTAGAAGGTATTATTTCAGACTCAATTTTTTTCATAAACATTTGGGGGGTTGAAAAATAAAGATACACAAGGGACACTTTTGAGTGATCACCATCACAGAGCATCTACACGGAACATTGTGATTAAATAACTTTTGCGTGATGATAAGGTGATATTACATTTAGAAGATTATGGATTTTCAATGAAATTTTATTGACAAAAATAAGTTATTTCCTTAAATATTGACCTACAAGTTAAATCAAACTAAAACGTTTCAATGGGCTAGTAGCAGGGAATCCCAAAGTGGGGGAGGGGAATGAATATATTCCAAGAGGAGCATGAGGGTGTGAAATTTTTGCGTTTATTTTTATCTCGTTTAAAAAAAAAACAGATCATATGTTCATTTTGTCGTCTGTCTGTAGACACCGAACTATTAAAAATTATTTTTTGGGTTGTATAGGTATCGACAGGCAGTCCCGTGGCCGAGTGGTTAGCGCGCTTGGCTACTGATCTACGGGACCTGGGTTCGAGCCCCGGGTAAGGCATGGATGTATGTGACGTTTTTCTGCTGAGGTCCTGCCATCCTCACAAACCTTCTACTCTGGCATATAAACTGATAGGCTCC
Source organism: Ryuthela nishihirai (assembly GCA_038380435.1). NCBI lineage: Eukaryota > Metazoa > Arthropoda > Arachnida > Araneae > Heptathelidae > Ryuthela > Ryuthela nishihirai. The sequence continues at coordinate 34,607,117 of JAWZYU010000005.1, read as the reverse complement.
TGTCAGACCTCTGTGGCAAGCAGCTGCTTGAGGGAGTATTTATTTATTAGGTATCGATGAAATATTAGGATTCGCACTTTTTGAATCTCCCAAAAGCTATAATCGCGCCTCTTAAAGAATGGAAAAATTTCAAAATTGCAAATTTTTAACGAATTTTAAAAATGATGTATTTATGCTAAAAATTTGAAATTTTGTTAGCGTTCAAGAAAACTCCTTTGACAATAATTAGTTAACCCCTCATTCCCGGAGTCGGTGGGAAACATTTTTTTAATGATAATTGGAAAGCCCTTTTTTAGTTGGATTGTTACTAAGGAAATTATAATTCGTATTTTTGAATCTTTAAGTAGTATTAAATTATATCGTTGTACAGTCGCTCAAAAAAGTATCCGAACACTATGATTGATTACAGAATTCAGAAAAAATATCTGGCAACTATTTTTTTAGAAATTAGTGATCTGGCAACCTTCGTGTCACGTGATTACAGATTTCAGGAAAAATTTCTGGAGTGTGTACAGCAACTGTACACGCTCCAGTTTGCTGTGAACGGTAACTGCACACGCTCAATATTTCCGTGAGTGAGCCCACACGATCTAGTATCAAAATAATATGACCACCTACAGTCGCTCAAAAAAGTATCCGAACACTATGATTGAGTATAGAATTCAGAAAAAATATCTGGCAACGATTGTTTTAGAAATTAGTGATCCGGCAATCTTCGTGTACACGAAGGTTGTTGCCAGATCACTAATTTCTACAAAATTCGTTGCCAGATATTTTTTCTGAATTCTGTAATCAATCATAGTGTTCGGATACTTTTCTGAGCGACTGTAGACCACTAAATATGGCCACGCAAAATTTTTACAGAATGTTGAAAGTGATCTACTTATGGAAGAAATTTTAAATTTCGTTTTAGAGTGTCAAGAGATATGCCGCAAACAGCAACAACTGTCCCTTTTTTTAAAAGGGGTGTAAGAAAGCAAAACTTTTTAAATTGAATTTGTTTTAAAACTCAAAGGAGGACACACAGGACCCTGAACAGACTTCAAAGCAGAAAAAAAAACCATTCTGCTCGTCTTACTATTTTATGCCGTTTATAGAAAAAAAACATCCTTTCCCTAATTGTCCATTGTAAAACACGGAAAATTAGAAGTTCACAATTTCATCAACAATCTTTGCCATTGTTAAGACATTCTGCTTCCATTCTTTTCCTATAAAATATAAACCTAAATATGATATTTTAAAGGCAAGCTCTCCCTTTTTGCAAAGAACATTATTTCAGAGCTGTACCTACAGAAACTGTTGGGCCCCCTACTGCTACGAATGGCGAGACGTGGAAAGTAACATTCTCCAAGCACTTCAATTTCGAAAAGGAAGGGCAAGAAGCTAATGCTGTTTCTCGACGATAGCAGCTACAGGGCATCGACGTGGTCTACGACATCAATGTCGTAATCAATTGATTTTTTTCCCCGTTCGTCGCTCTCTCTTTGCTTTCCGACATACATTACGCAGGAAATTGCTTGATAAATCTAATCCGGATGGTCGCAGTAGGAGAGAATGCATGACAGAATGGCAAGACTGAAGAATAGATATAGCAGCAGGTTTTGGAGCTTGCCAGTATAAACTCTATAACATCTATTCTTTTTTTTTATCTCTTCCTTTACTTCCATTAACTATGGACTTGTAAAAAAAAACCAAGAATAATTCAAAACGTATATTGCTTGTTTTCTTAGAATTATTAAATTGTAAAGCCTTTTTATTGAAATAGAAACAGTTCACTTAAGCTTATTTTAGAGTAATTCTCCTTACATCAATACAGAATTGCAAGACTGAAGATTCGATGTAGTAGCAAATGTTGAAGCTAGGCAGTAAAATCTCTGCAAAATTTTCTGCTCTTTTTAATTTACATTACCTGTTAAAAGTCCACGAATAATTCATGAGGTATTATCTCAATTTTTTTTTATATATTTATTAAATTGTAAAGCACTTTATTGAAATAGGAATAATTCACCTATTCTCAGGCAAGTATTTAAAAAAAACCTAAGGGGAGTCAGTAACTCAATCGAACTGGATAGTGAAGTACCCAAGGGAGGAAGGGTTCAACCCCCCCACACACACACACTTCCTCTCTTCCCTTGAGGATTTGAATAGTGCATATATTCTAAGAATATCACGAACTACTGAATGAGGAAGCCTGTTCATGGTGAAGAGATCGCCCTGTAAAGCAGTGTCTCGCAAACTGTGTGCCGCGGCACAGTAGTGTGCTGCGAGAGATTCCAAGTGTGCCGCGAGAGATTTTCAAATTGACACTAGATATTCCAAAGATTTCATTTTGACTTGACTTGTGTTATCGACGTGCTTTAATATCGACGTGCTATCGACGTGCTTTAATAAAAATCTTTCAGATTTTATCAACTGGGATTTAACGAAACTTCAGTTTTCCTCTTTTTACGTAATCATCAAAAATTCTTTTTTAGGTGTGCCGCGGGAAAAAAAAAATTAGATTTAGTGTGCCGCAGAGTAAAAAAGTTTGCGAGACACTGCTGTAAAGCAATGGTTCCCAAAGGAGACACCACGGAAATGCACTGAAATATCGCCAGAAAATGCGGTTTAATTAATGATTTACTAAAAATGACATTTTAAAGGCAGTCTCTCCTTTTTGCAAAGAATATTATTTCAGAGATGTATCTACAAAAACTGCTTCTTCTATTGCTACGAATTGTAAAATATCATATATTTTCTATGAAGAAACGACAAAACACGGGAATTTGGAAATTTGAGAGTGTTTTCTTGATCTTAGAAACAGATTAAATGGAATATCGAATATTTATTAAATTAACGGAGGTGTGTTTTATTTCGACAGAAACACCTCAGAAATTCATGTCATACTCGTAAATTTGTATACACGGTAAATATTATTTCAACTAGTTTTATACAGGAAAAAATATTTTTTATTTTATGAAGGGATGTTAGAAAGAGTAAAGGGAGAATGAGAAAGAATAAAGGTGAGCTGGGATCAAAAAGATTTGGGAACCGCTACTCTAAAGATTCTGCGAGTTCTAGTACCTTCTCAGGGCCTTACACTCCCGTATGCTTATTTAACATGTGCTGCAACCGTGTCCCTCAAAAAGAAGATCTGGAGAGTGTCATGGTGGTTATCTTGTTTTTCTCCAGTCCCTGACTAGTGGTCAAGTAACTGCTTGTCAATCAAGTACAGGTCAGCGGTGGCAGTGTGCATGTCTGGGGGATGTTTTCCTGGTATGACTTGTGACTGCTGGTATCACTGGATGGGTCCCTGAACACCAATGGCTACCTGTCCATCCTCGCTGACCACATGCATCCCTTCATGTTGGACATTTACCCTGGTGGTGATGGGGTCTACCAACAGGACAATGCGCCCTCCCATGTCGCTAAGATGGTGCGTGACTGGTTCCAGGAACACGACAGCGATGTCTCCGTTCTCCCTTGGCTGTCGAAATCGCCCCACTTCAATCCCATAAAGCACTTGTGAGACCATTTCGATCGACAGATTCGGCATGCGGATCCACAATCACGTCATCTCCAGAACGTCCATGCTCTGCTGGAGTCCGAAGGGCACGTGTGCCTCTGGCAACCTTTCAGGGCCTCATTGCATCCATGCCACGCCGTCTCACCACTGTCATCCGGGCCAAGGGTGGTTATTCCCATTATTCGGTAGGTGGTCATATTATTCTGATACGACTGTGTATACTAGCTTATCTCCGCATAGTTCAAGGATTTATATTGCATTTTTTTCTTTCCCGAACTCACGGTTCAACAGCCTTTTTCGACACCTTTTTATTTATTCGTCATATTTTAATCATTGTCCATTAACAAGCATTTAACCTTCATCATAATCATCATCATCAAGCAGGAGGATTCAACCAGACTGGGCAATTTAGTTCTCCAAACACATCTGTTCTGAGCTACATATGCTGCATCTGGCCACTGCAGACCAATTCCAAGACAAGGTCCTGTTAGACATTGTATGCCCACCACATCCTAGGTCTCCCCCTCTTTCTGAGGCCTTTAAGCACACTATTCGTAGTCCTTATACATTAATCTATAGTTACGTATAGGGGCAACATGACCAACCCAACGGAGTCTCTCTCTCCACAATGTGCTGCTCAAAGGAGGTTGCAGACTCCTTTGCCTAACCTCATTACATACAAAGTTAAACCACCTAATGGCCAAAATACTGCGTAAGCAGATTGAATCCATCTTGTTTCCTTGTTTACAAAGGGCCCAATTTTAACTACCATAACTAACCCTAGAAAGAACCAAAATATTACACAATCTAATTTTAGTCTTTTTGGTGGGTATTTGTCTATTTCTCCACACTCTCCATAGATTATTAAACGTCCCAGCAATAATTCTTATTCTTCTGTTTATCTCATGCTGCAGATCACCAGTATCTGCTACATAGCTCCAAAAAATAATTAAACTTCGACACTTGTTCAAGGTTGCAACTGTTCAGATTAACAACCACAACCTGCCTGTTCCATTTTCAGCACTTTAGCTTTCTCTCTATTTATCACCAAACCTATTCTACTACCAGTCTCATAAACAGCTCGAATGAAAGAATTCATCTCAACATCATTTGCCAAAAGGACCAAATCATCAGCATTATCTAAATCATAAATTTTCAAATCTTCAGACCACTTACGGCCAAAATCTTCCCCTTGCAGTGAATTGCGCGTAACATAATCAATGACCAAACTAAAGAGAAAAAGAGACAAAATGCATATTTGTCGAAACCAAAAGCTACAAGCCAATTGCTACAAGATTTACCATCTCTCACACATAATTCAACCAAACCAATTGCTGCAAGATTTACCATCTCTCACACATAATTCAATGTTATTATAATGAGCCTTCATTATGTTAACTAACTTGTATGGTATGCCATATGATCTCACGATCAACCATAAATTTTTACGTTCAAAAGCCTTTTCAAAATTTACAAATCTGGTAACCACAGGTTTCTAAAACTCTAAACATTTGTCAAGAACCTGCCTAAGTGAAAATCTGATCAATACATCCCTGTTCTACGTTGTCTATCTGCTTCCTCTGTTTTGTCAGCCAAGCCATCAAGCCAAAGATTCTTATCAGCTGCTAACTGATCCTTTACATGTTTATTAGCCGAAAGGGCGAATCATAATATTTTATCAATTCCTATCTATACCTTAAAAAGATTCTCTTATTTATCTCTAAATACAAAGAATTATCTGCTAATGCAAAAAATTGCCTTCCCCCCATCCCTGAGTCTAAGAGGTCTATCATTGTTGCCAATAGAAACATCACGGCGTTCACATTCCACCACCAAAATTTAAAATTTTTAGCTTAAATACGTCGTTTGGAATATTTATTAGGAATTTTGGAATTTGAAAATTTTTCCACCGTTACAGGGCGCAATCATAGTTTTCGGAAGAATTAAAAAGTGTGAAACATAACATTTTATCATTTCCTATCTAATCCATAGAGAATTTTTGATTTATCTCTGAAAACAAACAATTTTCAGCTAAAACTAAAAAGGCGTGTTTTCCCACCCCATCTAAGTCTAAAGGAGTCAACTCATTATGACAATAAAAACTTCGTGACCTTCATATGTATTCCACCACCAAATTTCAAAATTCTAGCTTAAATACATCGTTTGCAATATTCGTTTGAAATTTTTAACTTTTTCCACCACTAGAGGGCATAATTATAGCTTTAGAGAGATTCAGAAAGTGCATATCGTAATATTTCATCAAATACCTATCCAACGCAAAAAATATTTTTTAATTTATTTCTATAAACAAAAAAGTTCATTGTCTGCAGACAGACAGACGACAAAGCGAAACTATTTTCTCGATTTTTTTTTTGGAAAACGAGATAAAAATATAAATAAATTAAACATTTTAAAAAAATACCGATCATCCTATGGAAAATAAAGCTAAAGTATAACGAAGGTGCAATCAGTCACAGAGTTTGTATTCACTTCAAAGAAATATAGGGCGCCGATTTATCTACACCATAAGATTGCTGACAGCCGTCCTATAGCCGAGTGGTTAGTGCGCTTGGCCACTGATCTAAGGGACCTGGTTTCGAGCCCCGGGTAAGGCATGGATGTTTCTGTCGTTTTTCTGCTGAGGTCCTGCCATCCTCACAGACCTTCCACTATGGCATATAAACTGACAGGCTCCTGTCAGACCTCTGTGGCAAGCAGCTGCTTCAGGGGGTATTTATTTTTAATTTTTTATAAGATTGCCGGCTTTCGAATCTTATTTGTATCACTTTTCTAAACCAAGAGTAGGATGGGGATTAGCAGTCCACACTCGAAACTCATAACACTGACTACGAGCCTGGCTAGCTATCGACTGATTCAACCTCAACCAGCCTCTCCAACCCCTGGGATCAAGGACACATGATTTTCCACGGGGGAAAGTGGCGAGTATCGTTTACAAAGAGATTTATGTGTTATCTGGAATATTTCTTGAAAAACTGGCGCACTACCCAAAGCCGGCACAAGAGTCGGGCGGAGCCGGAGATCATCCGGAGCACCACGGCACAGGGGGCGCCGAAGGCACCCATGTCGTTTATTAGATATGTGCTTAAAAATATAATTATCTATAGTAGACAAGCAGATTCGGAATTTCCATAAAGAGGTTAGGCATTTGCATAGGGCCACCAACATAAAAGGGCGTCATCATTTATATTTTACGATTTGTTCAAGCAATAACGATATTATATCCCTTTAGTTCTTAGAAAGAGTAATAAAGTAATTGCAGGTATCCATGGTATAAAGAGCGATTGCTGCTGTCTCTTTTTAGCATTCTCTCTCCTGACAATCGAAAGTGAAGTTTCAAAAGAATATGGATTTTGAAAATATACATGTTTATCAAATATATTTGGATTTTGTGAATTAATTTTTTTTATTTCATTTTTGTAAATAGAAAACCTGATTCAAAGCTCTCAAACTTTGAAAATAAGATTTTTTTTTACAGAGAAGTGCAACAAGAGATAATTACAGATCCTAGAATATTTAAATTTATCCAAATCTCAATTTTAAACAACATTCTTTTAATAGCTATTAAAATTAAATTATTTGATACTAGTCAGCATTAAGCATTTTCAACATTGATGGAAACTAAAAATTTTGATTCAGATAAACTTTTAAAATTACATTTATTTTAACAAACGATTTCTTATAACTTTAAATCATTACGAGTAATTCTCACTGTTGTTAAATTTTCAGCCGCGAAAAACCCGGCCGTCCCATGGCCAAGTGGTTAGCGCACTTGGCTACTGATCTAATGGGACCTGGGTTCGAGTCCCGGGTAAGGTATGGATGTATGTGTCGTTTTTCTGCTGAGGTCCTGCCAACTCTCACAGACCTTCTACTATGGCATATAAACTGACAGGCTCCTGTCAGACCTCTGTGGCAAGCAGCTGCTTGAGGGAGTATTTATTTATTTTTTCTTTTTATTATTATTCAAATTCAAATTTATTTTCAATAAGTATTATCTACAATTATTTTTTACAATCACAGCATTGCTTACTATGCTGCACAGCAGCACTCTTCTGCGGCAGGAGCAGGACGTAGTCCGCGGTACGAACAGAACCGAAGTTAGCGTACTTTTATGATAAAGAAAGCTTACTTAATCTCTAATTATGAAAAACTGAAAATCAATCTGTAAGCATCAGTCACTTATTAATGCTACATATACTTTTGGAGTAACAAGTACTGGTTGGTCGTTACAAGTCTCGCCTGCCGTAACTGCCAACATGGCGGCAAGGCTTAAGATAAACCACGTGCATCTGGTAAGGAAGATTGCATTTGGAAAACTACATCTATATTGTTACAAATCAAGCTTTTATTATATTTTTTCTCGGAGTGGCAAATATATCAAATAAAAGTGCTGAAGAGGAAAAAAAAACATTAAATCTACCTGAAATTCGAGATTATCATCCGCTGTTGTTCCGAAACAACTTGCTGAAAAGCTAGAGTTCATGCATGCGCAGAGATAATTCAGTCCTAGACTAACAACAATCAGTTTACTGGATTGCCCTGTAAGCACATTTCACAGCAGAGTGTGTATCTGGAGGTCAGTGGAGGTACACACAGTAGTAAGGAATCAGCTCTGGATATAATAAGACTTTCATTTCTTTACATATTGTTTGCTTTCAACATAGCTTTCCATTCACATAATATGAAAGTATCTTAATACCGTTGATAAATTTGTTTAATTTGTCTATTTCTAGAGCAAATGGAAAAAAAATGCAAGGGAGAAAGATGTCTGAATTTTCCTCCTTTGCATCTCCGAAACATATTTGATTATTGTTTTTCACTTCGTCGGTCCTGCTTTATTTTTTAACACAGATGGACGAACTGGGTCTCACAGACCTATGATACTATATTTCTTTATACTAAACACTTATATGTCGGCTCTTTTTTTATGAATTGTTTTTTATTAATTTGGAACATATTAATATGTATATCAACGATAAGAATCTGTTTTAGGCCATAAATAATAATCCCTATTTTTTTTTCTATCTATAACCAATATTTCACAGTTTTATGCTTGTGAATGGCATCAAAGCATTTCTAAACACCAGACAAGAAAAGAATCTGCTAAATGTCTGAGAGGGCGTGCTTGTCTTTTTGTTGACAAAACTCCCAAAAATTTTCGTCCCTTCAAAAAAAATTCTGCCCTCACATTTAAAACGTGATAGGAACTGGCAGTTCTAGCTCTTACCAACTAGAAGCAAACTCAGTATGCTACTTCTTTTAATCGTAGCTTATAGCAATGTAAGGGTTCGGACCCCAAAAAATTTCCTCCTTCCTAAAAAATGCCTCTCACCCGCAAAATATGATAGGAACCTCTCTTAAACGGTAAGAGCTAGAACTGCCAAACTTAGTATACCGCTTCCCCTAATCGTAACTGAGCAATGGTAAGGGTTAGAACCCTTAAAAGGTTTTCCTCACCGAAAAAAATTCTCCTCCCTCCCCCTCACCCCAAAATATGAAAGGAACCAACTGCTTCTAAACAGTAAGAGGTTAGACCACTAAATTCAGTATAGAGTTTCCTCAAACGGCAACTTAAAATAGTGAAAATCTCCCTAAAAAAATAATTCCCTGGAAGTTATGATTTTTTGCTTTAGGAAACACTGGAGGAATTTCTCTCGAACAACAAGAGCTATGATTGCCGAATTCGGTATACAACTTTCTCTCAAAGCAGATTAAAGATACGTAGGGAGTTGAACTCCCATCTTTCTTCCGTTTCCAATAAAAAGGCTTCCCCTCCCTCCCCACCCGACACACACGCAAATAGCAGGTAATTTCTCCTAAACGATAAAAGATAGGATCGCCGAATTTGCTATACAGCTTTCCTCTCATCCTAACTTTAAGAAATATGAAGTTTTAACCTCCCCTAACCTCCCCCCAGTAAAAAAAAAGACCCTCTACATAAAAGAGGAAAAAGAAATTTTTCTAAACGGTAAGAACTATTATCACCGAATTTGACATACAGCTTCCTCTCGTCATCATCATCATCCTCAAGCAGCCATGAGCAACGGAGGTTCAACCAGACCGTGTAATTTAGTTCTCCAAGCTATTGGAGTCTTTAGTTCTCCTTTTCCTCTCGTCATGGCTCTAAGCAAAGTAAGCGTTACCCTTTTGAAAATAAAAGTAATTTTTTTTTTCTTTTTCTTCACCTTTCCCGGTGACAAGGAAGGAAAAATCATTGCTGCTGGTAGAAATTTATTGACCTGATAACATTCTACCAACTCAATTTCGAATTTCTAGCGTGAGTAGATCGTTTGCAATATTCGTTTGAAATTTTACGTTTTAAAACTTCCACCGTTAGAGGGCGATATTAAAGTTTTTTTTTATTTTCGTTCTTCAATATTTTCTCCCATTGAAAACTCGAGTTAATGGGGGGATGTAATATTTTACTGCTACCTATTTAGCACAAAACGAAGTTCCATTCATCTCTTAAAACGATAAGTTGCTTTTTACCATCCCCACTGAGGGTTGGGTTGCTTCACCTCTGAGCGGCACTTTTTTGTACACCATGGGCTAAATGGCCAGGTCACATGGACCCCGAAGGCTCAGAGAAGGTTGGGGAAGGGGACCCACTGGAACAACTGTTGGGAGACAGATGGTAGCCTCCCATCAAGGCCATCCAGCGTGTTCTTTAACGTGCACAGGGTATGGCTCTCCCGCACACGGGGCCACGGCTTAACGTCCCATCCGACGGACGGCGGCCTTTGCAAGCCCATCGGTGTCCCCTACTGACCGTGGGCAGGGCGGGGAATTTTGCGGAGATAAATCTCAACGCTGACCCAGCTGGGACTCGAACCTGGGAACTACAGATTACGAGCCTGGCGCGCTACCTACTGAGACACCCCCCCGCCCCAAAACTGAGGGTAAGAGGGCTAATTATTGCAACCAATGACTTGACCATCACACCATACCACAAAATTTTCACATTTCTAGCACGAATGGATCGATCGTTTGTAATATTTGTTTTAAGGCTTTGATATTTTGAACCGTTAGAGGGCGCAATTAAGCTATTGGAGTCAGTGGCGCATCCAGAGGGTGGGGCCAGGGGGACCTGGCACCCCCAAAGTAAAAAGAAAAAAAATCATTAGAAAATTTTCCAAAAAATCTTTTTCTAATTAAAATTCATTTTTTATATTTGTGTCGTATCTTCTACTTCTATACTACTTATGAATTAATGGCCACATAAGGTGGGAATACCCTATAGCTCTGGGGAATCACGGCCGCTGTGAACACAAGTCGAACGAAGCAGTGCTCGGGCAGACCGAGTGCTACTTCGTTTGACCGAGCCTGGTCAGTGGGTCTGTCGGCTCCCCCCATTATTAAATCCTGAGTGCGCTACTGATTGGAGTGGTACGAAAAACACGAAAAATAATATTACCTCAATACTTACAAAAAACGTTAAACAATTTTTAATTTATCTCTAAAAACAAAAAAAATTACACTCGGTGTTGGTTAAACGAGTGTCTCGGTTAAATGAGTAAATCGGTGTTGTTAAACGGCGTTTTTATATAAGTATATTGTTGCATTAAACATTTTTTTAACATTTATTTAATACATAATACACTTGATTACATTGGACCAGACGAGTGGGAACAAATACTTCAATTGAATCTTACAGAAATCCACAACAGTTTATAACTGGTCTCTGGAATTTCATCATATTTCATGTATATAATTTATAATTTTGGCAACAATAGTCAATAAACGTTTTAAGCATTTATAAAGTAATCGAAAAATAAAATAATTTGAACAAATGGAAACAAAAAATTTGATAAATGATTAAAAATTATGAAATTTATTACACAATTTTTTTTATATTATCAATATCTAATAGCCATTTACGAAAATTTGAAGCAAAGCTATGTATTTTTTTATTTTTATATTATTTGGCAAAAAATTTTATAATTTAGGCGCAAGGTAAATATAATGTTTTCTAGTCACAGTTTTCTTAGGTGAGAATTCAACGAGATTAATAGAGTAACTGTATGCTGTGTTTTAATTTGTAAATTTTATATTTTGGTCTTTTGAATTCTGTCAAGAAAGGAGATGTTACCCTTGTTCTAGATGACTTCAATGCCAAAGTTAGTACTGACTCTGACCTGTGGGGAGGAGTGATAGGCCCTTTTGGTATTGGTAGCTGCAGTGGCAATGGACAACGTCTCCTACAGGTAAGTAAACTCAATGGATTCAGAATAACTAACACTTATTACAAACACAGCGACATATATAAGTACACATGGGTTTAACCTGATGGGCTGCATAAAAATATGATTGATTATATATTAATTAACAGCAAATGGGCTAGTTCTGTTAGGAATACCAGGTCATATAGGGGAGCTGAAATTGGATATGATCATTACCTTGTTAAAAGTGTCTTACAACTTAAACTTAAATGTGTTGTTCTAGGGTTAAAAATTTTACCTTTAATACTAAAGCTCTGAAAGACCCAATTATAGCTAAAGCTTACCATAATAGGTTACTTAGTCGTTATGACAGTCATGGTTTTCTTCCTACGGAAGTTGAGGAAGAATGGGACCATTTCAAACAGGCTTTTTTGGAAATTAACAGTACTCTTTTACGAAAAAAGGAGCAGAGGAAGCAGAATTATTTGAGTGATAAGGCACATGAGCTTATTTCAGAAAGAAAGAACTGCAGGAATGCCCTTAATCAATACCCTACTAGTCCTAATCGAAAGCATTACAGAGAGCTTAATAAACGTGTAAAGGATCAGTTATTTGCTGATAAAGAATCTTTGGCTTGATGGCATGGCTGGCAAATCCGAGGAAGCAGTTAGATAGCACAACAGCAGAGAGCTGTACCAGATAGTTAATGTTTTGTGTGGTAGAAAACGGACAGGTAAATAGGGATTGAAGGAAAAAAAAAACAAGGTAAGATTATAGAAGGTGAGGATTCTGTCATGGCTAGGTGGGCTGAGCATTTCAGTGATGTTTTAAACAATATGGTTAGTTCTACTCCCATTGTTTGTAATGATGATAAATGCATTACTGGAAATTACTACAGAAATGCTTAAAGCTAGGAATGTTTCTGTTACCACTTGGATGACAGAAATTTTGAATATCTTTTATGATAAAGGCATGATTCCTAAGGATTTTACCAGAGCTATTATTATCCCTATTTTCAAAAAGGGTGATCATAGTTCTTTTGATAACTGTACGGGTATTAGACTGCTCTCTCTGTTCCAAGTAAAGTTCTTTGCATGATTGTGCTTAATAGAATTAAGAATCTGGTTGACAGTCAATTGCGTGATGTGCAATTTGGATTCAGAAGTGGTAGGTGATGTGTGGATCAGATATTTTCACTTAGGTAGATTCTTGAGAAATGTTTAGAGTTTCAGAAACCTATGGTTGCTAGCTTTGTTGATTTCAAAAAGGCTTTCGACTCTGTTGATCGTCATAATTTGTGGTTGATTGTGAGATCATATGGTATACCAGACAAGTTAGTTAACATAATGAAAGCTCTCTATAATAACATTGAGTCGTGTGTGAGAGTTGGTAAGTCTTGTAGCAATTGGTTTAACATTACTTCTCGTGTTCGACAAGGGTGCATTTTGTCTCCTTTTCTCTTTAGTTTGGTTATTGATTTATGTTACGCGAAATTCGCTTCAAGGGAAAGATTTTGGCCTTAAATGGGCTGGAGATACGAAAATTACTGATTTAGATTATGCTGATGATTTAGCCCTTTTGGCAAATGGTGTTGATGAGATGAACTCTTTCATTCGAGTTGTTGATGGGTAGTAGAGTAGGTTTGGTTATAAACAGAGAGAAAACTAAAGTGATGAAAATTGGTCAGGTAGGTTGTGATTCAGTTCATCTGAATGGTTGCAGTCTTGAGCAGGTGTCACAGTTTAATTACCTTGGGAGCTATGTAATTGATACTGGTGATGTGCGGAATGAGATTAACAGACGAATAGGGATTGCTGCCGGGACTTTTAAGAATCTATGGAGATTGTGGAGAAATAGGCGTATACACCTAAAGACTAAAATTAGACTGTATAATAGTTTGGTGCATTCTAGGGTTAATTGCGGTAGTGAAACTTAGACGCTGTGTAAACAAGATAACAGGAAACTAGATGCTTTTGATTCTAGATGCTTACGCAGTATCTTGTGCATTAGGTGGTTCAAACTTTGTAACTAATGATGAGGTTAGGCAAAATGAGTTTGCAACCTCCTTTAAGCAGCATATTATGCAGAGAGAGACTCCGTTGGTTTGGCCATGTTACCCGTATGAATGATTATAGATATTCGAATACGGTTATGAACAGTGTGCCTAAGGGCCTCCAGAAAGAGGGGGAGACCTAGGATGCGGTGGACAGACAATGTCAAACAAGACCTTTTTAGAATTGGTGTGCAGTGGCCGAATGCAGCAGATGTAGCTCAGGACAGACTTGCTTGGAGAACTAAATTGCACGGTCTGGTTGGACCTCCATAGCCCATGGCTGCTTGATGATGATGATGATGATGATGATGATGATGATGATGATGATGATGATGATGATTAATTTTTAAACAAATGTTTTAAAATTGAATGCATTTTAAAATTAAAACATTTTCATATTTTTTTTTTTTCAATATGCATTTCATAATTCAATTTTGAGCTAATATTAATTTGCTAATATTAGTATAATATGTGCTTCCCCAAGAAGTAATTCCATATTGCAAATACGATTTAACCCAACAATTATATATCATCTTTAAAGTTCAAATATCTACAAATTGTCTAATATAATATAACTGTGGTGTTACAATATTTATCTTTTTAATAACATTTGCTATATATTCCTCCCAATTTAATTTATAGTCTATATAAACACCTAAATATTTAAAACAATCAACTCCCTTAATAAGTAAACAGGAACAATTTTTACCAATACATTCAAAAGCATGATAAAATATTTTATTATGTAGAAAATAACATTGTCCTTTTAATCTGAAATGGATATATTTTGTTTTATTTACATTTAAAAGTCATTTATTTTTTAAAAACAATTTTCTGATTTTAATCATATCTAAATTTATATTAATTATTAAAGAATTTAAATCTTTAGCAATATAAATTAAAGCTGTATCATCAGGAAAAGCAATTAAATTTCTTATTGTTTCAAATTTACATAAATCATTTATATAAATAAAGAATAAAAGTGGTCCTAAAACTGAACCCTGAGGAACACCAAACTGCACAGTTTCTCCCACACTAATATTTTCATCTATTTTAACTACCTGAACCTTAACCAATTATACATTCTTCCTCTAAATCCACATTTTTCAAGTTTAAATAGCATTGTGTCATGTGGAACAGAATCAAAGCTTTATGTATATCCAGAGAAACAATAGCTACTTTAAGGTTATCATTTATTCCTTTATGAACTATTAAAGTTAATTTTAAAATAGCATCCTCTGTATTTCTGTTTTCCCTAAATCCGAATTGATTTTGAGCAAAAAAATTTATCTTTGTAAGAAACTTTACCTTTTTTATATTCATAATTTTTTCAAAGAGTTTTGATAAATTTGATAATATTGAAATTGCTCTGTAGTTCCCTAGATTTTTTCGATCATCTCCTTTATAAACCGGAATTACGGTAGCCTTTTTTTAAACTATCTGGAAAACTGCCCTCTGATATATAATAATTTATTAAATAACAAAAGGTCTTTGAAATATATGGGCATATATTTTTTAAAATAAAGGGCGATAAATAATCATTTCCTGAAGCCTTTTCTATTTTTAGTGAATTTATTGTCTGTATCACTTCAGTTTCAGTTACATAATAAATAAAAATTGACTTTAGTATGGAATCTAATTCTGTCAAATTATATGTTTCATTTATTGGGATCATTTTTATTAAATTCCCTATAACACCAGTAAAATATTTATTAAATATATTAACAAAAACCAAAGAATTATCATGGAAATTGTAATTTCAATTTTGTAAATTAGTTCCGTAAGAAATATCTTATTTTTCTTTTCAACACCAGATAATTCGTTAATAATTTCCCCTTTGTTTTATTAAGTTTCCAAAATTTTTAGATATTTTATTTTTAAAATAATTTGATTTTTGCCTGCCTAATAAGGTTAAGTAATAAATTTCTATATTTAGTGAATTGTTCCCTTAAAATTTCATTTGAAGATTGTGCCTTACATAATTTCTACAATTTGTTCCTTTTTTCTATCGAATTTAATAACGCACCTGTAATCCAGGGTTGTATTTTTTTCCGAATACGATGATTACATTTAATATAACTTAAAATTCCAATTAGTTCCTGTAATTTCTTTATAAATAAATCAAATTTATTATTTAAATCAGTATAATTTTTTTATAATTTCCCAATCGTAATCTAATAATTTATTTATTAATATATTTAAATCTGTTTTAAATATATTTTTTATAATTCATTTGAATTTTATCTGAATTCACTTTTAAATGAATACCTAGTAATAATGAATGTTTGAATACGGTAAGTATTTAGTTTATTTGGGTTTGGTATTCTTGCAAAAATATGATCTAAACAGGTTTTTGTAGTTTCTCTAGTTATTAAATTATTTGCTACATAGAATCCTAGCTGATTAATCAAATTTAAATATTTTTCGCTTATTTGATCTCTAGTTTTGATGTTTATATTCATATCACCAGTTATAATAACATAATTTTTATTCATTGTATTTAATTTACATTCTAATTCTTCAATAAAATCTGATTTTGAATAAACATGTTATCTATAAAAGGCTAATAAAGTACAGATAATATTAAAATAAAATAAAATAAATATCCCCTCAAGCAGCTGCTTGCCACAGAGGTCTGACAGGAGCCTGTCAGTTTATATGCCACAGTAGAAGATCTGAGAGGATGGCAGGACCTCAGCAGAAAAACAACACGAACATCCATGCCTTACCCGGGGCTCGAACCCAGGTCCCGTAGATTAGCAAACTTAAATTCCATTTGTACCAAGTCTGCATTTGTGAACATAGTGTTACAAGAAATAACAATAAATTCATCTTTTATGTACACTGAGACACCTCCAGCTCTGTTTCCTAATTGGTATTTGTAATAAATATTATATCCCTGTAATTTATATAATTGTGTTTCATTCTCTTTTATCCAGATTTCAGTTAAAACAAATATATCTGGATAAATATTTGTAAGATTTAAAAGTAAAGAAAAACGATCAAAATTTTTTCTCATACTTCTAATGTTTCCCACAATGTTATTTAAATCCTTTCCCCAAGTATAATAGTTTTCATCACGTACATTTTCTCCTGATATAACATTTAATTAACAATTTAATTCATCGGATTAGGATTTTTCATCTTTTTTCACATAAAAAAATTCAGTTACTTTGTAATAACAAGCAAAAAAAGGAGATATTGAAATATATCTGATATCTCCAAATAATACTGAGAAGGAATGGGTCCTAGCTAATGTCGTTTAGAAAAGATTCAAGATACAGAATCGTCTGGATATGTAAGATCCAGCGCAACGACGGAGGATTCACCCTTGGTCGATTGCATACTGAATACAGTATATTATATGCTGCATATCATATTTATTGTTTTTATTTGTTAGCAAAACTATTACGAAATATCTGGATTACTTATTTTCAGGGATGTAAAAAAATTTTTTTTTTCCACAAAAATTAAAAACATAGTACATTAAATTGAGCACTACCGCTCTTTGTGCCGAGGGGTTGGGTTGTTTTACATCTGAGCGGCACTTTTTTGCACACCATGGGCTAAATGGCCAGGTCACATGGACCCCGAAGGCTCAGAGAAGGTTGGGGGTAGGGACCCACTGGAACAGCTGTTGGGAGACAGATGGTAGCCTCCCGTCAAGGCCATCCAGCGTGTTCTTTACCGTCAAGGCCATCCAGCGTGTTTTGTACAGGGTATGGCTCTCCCGCACACGGGCCACGGCTTAACGTCCCATCCGACGGACGGCGGTCTTTCCAAGCCCATCGGTGTCCCCTACTGACCGTGGGCAGGGCGGGGAATTTTTGCGGAGATAAATCTCAACGCTGACCCAGCTGGGACTCGAACCTGGGAACTACAGATTACGAGCCTGGCGCGCTAGCGACTGAGCCACCCCCGCCCCATGTGCCGAGGGCCATTTGAGGTGTAAATCCAGGCTCTGTAGGAAAAAAAAAATTTTAATATAAAAGAAAATAATTAAATTTATAGTGCAAAATCAAACATTTTAAAATTAAAAATACTTTTGGGAGAGGGGGTGCGTCGAAATGTTTTTTCGCCAGGTATTATATTTACAGTTGCGCTGGCCCTGGACTACCAGCTGAATAACATATACTTTGTTTTAAACTAAGAATTTGAAATTTGGCCCAAATCACTTCTTTTGCACACAATTGTTTAAATGTCCAAGTTATGAAGAACTCAAATGATCAGAGCTTTCAAGAAATAGATTATAGAAAGGCGATTCAATTGGCATATGCCAGGATATTTTTATTTGTGACGATCTCCCTTCCAACAACTGTAAAATGTAATGGGTTAATAAATACTTAATGATTTCCAAAAAAATTAAGAATGACATTTACGTGTTATTTTCTATGTCATAATGGCGTGTTTCAGCTGAATAAACTTCTCCAGGCGAATTATTTTAATAATACTAAATTCTGTTTATAAAAGTACGGCTCATGCTTTAACGATGTTTGAGTAGTCACATTTAAAGGTGTGCAAATAAAATTGATAAATGTTACCATAAATCAGTTTCGTTATATTAACTGTTCTTAATTTCTTTTGGCTTGTAAATGAACTTAATTATTAAGGGTTTAGAGAAAACAAGACCTAGTGGGAAGGGGGCACAGCGCCACCCCTTTTTTTATTATATTATATTATTTCCTGGATCTGTGTTCTACTTAACTTTCTAGAGC
This sequence comes from Ryuthela nishihirai, assembly GCA_038380435.1. NCBI lineage: Eukaryota > Metazoa > Arthropoda > Arachnida > Araneae > Heptathelidae > Ryuthela > Ryuthela nishihirai. Next base: position 34,588,664 of record JAWZYU010000005.1, on the reverse strand, counting down.
TCGTTTCTATTCAAAATGCTATATTATTTCTTCTTTTTTTATTGGGTTCAAGGGACTTATAAGCAGTTGTGTTTATGCCCCAAAATGAGAACAGGAGTTTTTCGATATATACGTATATACAGAATAAAATAAATAAATATCCCCTCAAGCAGCTGCTTGCCAGAGGTCTGACAGGTGCCTGTCAGTTCATATGCCATAGTAGAAGATCTGAGAGGATGGCAGGGCCTCAGCAGAAAAACGACACACACATGCCTTACCCGGGGCTCGATCCCAGGTCCCTTAGATCAGTAGCCAAGTGCGCTAACAACTCGGCCATGGAACGGCCATATAATGAAAAATAAATATCCCCTCAAGCAGCTGCTTGCCATAAAGGTCTGACAAGAGCCTGTGTAATACGCCATAGAGTTGGTCTGTGAAGGAGGTGAGACTTCAGCATGAAAACAAACATGAATGGCTTTATCGGGGCTCGAACCTAGATCCCCTTGATCAGTAGCCAAACATGCTAACTACTCGGCTACCGGGATGGCATATATAAATATATAGAGAGGATTAAACAAATATCAAGGGAAAATCACAACACACATGACATAACAAAGGACCAAGCCTTCCCAGGTATCGAACCCGGTAGTTACAGTGTTACCGCGAACGAGACACTACTACCGCACTATAATCCTATTCCACACGCTATTAGGGGTGTGACTCAATCGGTAGCGCGCCATGGGTTACCGATGGAAACCGATGGGTTAGGAAAGGCCGCCCGTCCATTTGATGGGACGTTATGCCTTGGCCTCGTTTGCAAGAAAGCCATAGTTTTTTCACATTAAAGAACACGCTGGATGCCTTGAGGGAAGGATCATTTATCTCACAACAGCTGTTCAGTGGGTCCCCTCCTCCCAACCTTCTCTGAGCCCTCAGGAGCCTTGTGACTTGGCCATTTTGCCCATGGTTTCCAAAAAATGCCGCTCAGAGATAAAACAGTCCAACTTAATCTATATGCTATTAATACATTATAATACATATAACGTATGGTACAAACCATACGTTTGTATCATATATATATATTATACGTTGTACCTAGGTACCAACGTATATGATCAAACGTATCTGGATAAGAGCTCATCTACATTCTCCAGGTAATAGGAAAGGAATTAATATCACGTTCGTCCACCCTTTGCTTCTATCACAGCCTCCACTTTGCAAGGAAGGCTTTCCACTAGATTTTAGTACTTTGCTGCGGGAATTGCCTGCCATTCTGCCACAAGAGCAATAGTGAGATCTGTCACTGATGTCGGCGGTTTGGCCTGGCTCTCAGTCGGTGTTCTAGTTCATCGCAAAGATGTTCCATGAAGTTGAGATCAGGGCTCTGTGCAGGCCAGTCAAGTTCTTCCACGCCCATCTCTTCAAATCATACCTGCACGGTCCCCGCTTTGTGGAAGAGGGCATTGTCATGTTGGGATGTGAAACAGTCGTCACCAAACTATTGCCGTAAAGTTGGGAGCACAGAATTGTCAAGAATGTCATTATAGGCCGCAGCGTTCAGAGTACTGTTCACTGGAACTAGGGGACTCAGCCTGAACCATGAAAAACACTCCCAGAGAATGATACCTCCTCCACCAAACTTCACAGTTCGCACAACAGTTCACAGTTTCACTGCTCATAGTCCACTGGCGCCGTGCTTTACACCACTTCAACTGACGCTTGACATTGATGTTGTTGATGTTAGGCTTGCTCGGCCATGAAAACTCGCGTTCTGCAGCTCGTGATGAACTGTTATGGTGTTGGCGTTGTTTTCAGAAGCATTTTGGAACTCGGTGGGGAGTGTTGCAACCGAGGACAAGTAATTTTGTCGCGCCACATGCTTCAACGCTCGGCGGTCCCCTTCTCTCATTTTACCCAGCCTACCAGGTCACGTTTGCGCTGTTGTTGCTCCTAGGCGTTTTTCCTTCATAATAACATCACTTGCAGTTGATCAGTGCAGCTGCTGCAGGGCCGAAATGTCCCAAACTGACTTGCTGCTAAGGTGGCATTCTATGACCGTGGCATGTTGAAAGTCACTGCAATCTGCCGTATGGCCCATTTTCCTGTTCATGCGTGTCTATGACGTTTACAAGGCCAGGGGACGTCCTTTCATACCTGTTTGAGCTATGACTGGACGTATATGGGCGAATCCACTACTAAGATGGGGTGTCCGTATACTTTTGATTAGATAATGTATTATATTGAAAGTAGATTCTCATTTCTCATTAGATTGAAAAAATGTCTTAAAACTAGCGGTTAAAAGATAAAACAAGAAATTATAATTATTACTTTTGCTGGTAACTGTACTATTTTAGTGAAATTCTAATACTTCCATATCTCACGCACGGTTTATATGTAGACCAAAACATTCTTATTTAAATTGCGTTTTCGAATATTCTGCATGAGAGGAATTCCAATCAGGTTCCACATTATGCGGTAACATTTAGCGTATTCATACCAGTTCCTTTATGCTAGAGTTGAAATTAGGGGAAGTTAACTTTTTTTTTACCACATTTCTGTTGCTTTTCGCTCTACTAGGTTTTTTGCTTTCTTTGTCGATTTGTCAAATAGATTGTTCTACCATGTACATTTCTTCCCCTCCCGTTGACCAATCGTAGCGAATTGCGCGAGAAATGAAAGTTTATGTTGTAGGGAGTGTTATACGGGATAAAAAAAAAATTCTTCCAATGCTATCTTTTCCCCTAAAAATTGGGAAATGTGAAAAGCATAATGGGTGTTAGCTATCAAATGAAAGTTTGTGATGTGGGGACTCTCTTAGACACCTCCATTTTTTACCTATCCTTCTTCTCCTCAAAAATCAGGGCAGCTTATCCATTGGGGCACTGTCTCACCAAAAATAATAACAAGAAATAGCAAGCGAATTTAATATTCATAATTTGTCTTATCTAAATCATCATATAATCATTTTTAAATTCCTTTTACAATCATTATTTGGCGTGTTATGTAAGACAATCCGAGCATTTACTGTTATAGCCTTAACTGGCATAATGGTTAGAAAGCTAGCGACTGTTCCAGCAAGGCAAACTTTGTCTGTTGTGTTAGTTCTAAGACAATGATCAGCAGTGACTTCGGTCTTAGTAGGACGTGTCATTATTGTATTTCTCATACAATAATGACCCTACTTAGACCGAAGTCACTGCTGATCATTGTCTTAGAACTGATCATTGTCTTAGGCCTGTAAAAGATGAGAGTAATTTCTAGGATTCTTCTCTGTCCTAAATGTCGCAGATCAATCATTTACTTTTTGAATCTGCACTATGGTGTCTGTTTTAGTGTACAATACGAATTTATACATTACGACCACCGCCATAAATCTTTATATTATCGATTATGACAAATGCACAAATACGTTTGCGCTAAAAATACAACAGCGATGAACTGCAAGAGGCAGGTCACTGATTCAAGGTGGCCCGTGATACTTGATTGGCTGATTCTACCAATTCAGCCAATAGTCGAAAACCTTATTACTTAGCCAAAATCTTCATTTGATTATGATAGGCTCAACAGGCCTAAACTTTCCTGCCAAGATCTGTTTGAACTTGAACTGAGTTACCAACTAATTTTGCCAAGGGGATATTTATGTATGAACAATTTAAGAAGAACGTTGAATACGAAATATTAAAATGTTTTAAACGTGTTATCTACAATGGAGTATTAATAATGCATTTTAATACGGTTTTTTGTTATCCATGCTTAGCTCAGTGCAATGGCTTTTGTTTTTTTACTTGCAACTCGAAGGTGTCCGGTTCTGTATGGTTCAGTATGGAAATGTTTATTCCCAAGAGAAATAGTTTTCCGTAAATAAATTCCGATGATAATTAGTAATCAGACCTAAGAGTGCAAATCGCATTTTGGAAAAAATAATGTTTCCAATTTCTGGTTCGTGGAATGGAAATGTTTATTCCCAAGAAATAGTTTGATAACCCCCCTCCCCCCTCTTCCCGAGCTCATGGGAAAGATACGTTCGAAGTAAACACGCGACAAAGGTCGAAAACGGAACGAAAGCGGCACCAGAATTATTTACTTAGCTTCTGTTTTTAACGAAGGAAATAATTTCATCAGATCTTACCAACAACAAAAACTGCAACTATTGCACATCCGAAGTTCAATAGGTGAACTCGGTGAACTCGTCAGTCGCCCTATGACAATGTAGCGATAAGAACCGACCCCGACCCATGTCACGCGCTCTGCAAGGTTAAAGCATGGCGTGTTAAAGCTTGTATATATTAAAATACGAATTATTATTCAGTGACTTGTGATTTGGAATAATATTTTTTAATTTCGCAGGACTTTTCAGTTTGTAAATCCATCTGTTAGTAAATCGTGGTCCCCGGTATGGGTGAGGTACCAAACGCTTGTTGTGAAATGCACGTCGCAGGACTCTGAATTACATGAAGGTCGATGTTACAAAATATTGAACTTCGCAATTATTTTGAGGATTGCCTCAACCATTCTGAGAGGTTAGTCATCCGAAGGGAGTGGAATTTTTGATAAACGTTTAATAAAGAATGTGCATATTAATAAGGGTTTTTTAATGAGGGGGTGCATATTAATAAAGGGGACGTCAGTTTTGATAAGTGTTTAATTAATAAGGAATAAAAATAAATACATGAAATAAAAATTCGCAAGTTAATAAAAATAAATACAGGGAATATACAACTACCACGTTAAAGTATAAAAATATTTGGGAGCTGATTTATAAGACCTAAAAATCTCGTGTTAATTTACGAAGAAATAAAAATTCGCGACAGGAATTTTTTAATAATGGGGGGCGGAACTTTTGATAACGGATTAATTAACGAGGTTGTGTGAGTTTTGATAGGGATTTAATAAAGGGGACATAATTTTGAAAAGGGTTTATTTTTAATGAGGGGTAGTCAAAAATTGGGACTTAGAAATCCCAATTTTCGTTTAAAATAGAGTGCTTGCTAAAGTATAGTATTTATGGTATACACTAGATGGCGCCATCAAAATAAATTACAAAATTCGGGAGTTAGGAAAATGGGGGACTTTTCAGCGGGGCTTAAAAAATACAGGTGGGTCAACCTGGGGGTCTTTAAAGAGGGGACTTAAAATGCAGGTGGGTCAACCAGGGGGTCTTTAAAATATGAGTTATGAAATAAGAATATTAATAAACATATCACGTGACTGGACGTGTGACGTCATATTACGTGACCGGATGTGTGACATTATATCACGGTGACCGAAAGTGTGACGTCATAGGGGGAAAGCACTGTGCATGGGGGTGGCCTGGAGTACGAATACACTACTTAGGTTGGTAGGTAATAATAAGGCCAAAAATGGATGAATAAATCGGAGCCAAACAGTTTGTGAAATGGTGTTTAAAAAACACATTCCCAAAATCTCCAAAAATCTCCTGTATGAAGAAATTCTGCAGGAGAAAATCAAACACATTTTGTCTTTAAATTGCTCTGTAGAGGTGGTTTATGACCTATATACCAGATAAAAAGACGAACTGCTCTAAAAGTATCAAACTCTAAATTTAAGAAGTCGAATAAGCTCGAAATGAATTTAGCAGTATGGCCAAATGAAACAATTACAGAAATAAATACTCTCCCCCCCACCCGTCTAGATGGGTGGGGTACTTAAGAATTATGAGCCCTCTCTTGTGTAAGTGTGGAAACACTTTTAATAGATAAAGAGAATAAAAAATATTAACCCTTTAAAATAGGTAGCTGATTCAATTTATAACAGATTCGGGCATGTTGCCCCTATGTATGGTTTCTTAGTCATTTGAGTAGTTTCAGAAATTTATTGTTGCTAATTTTAAACGTTGGGTACGTTTTTTAAATTTCTGTTTTAAGCATTGCTAGATTTTGGCAGCCAAGGTAATACTATTACTTTCCGACCTAAGGTTAGACCCTCTAACCAAGGCTACCTTAATATGCCAGGCTGGAACAGCCTTGAACAAAAGGAGGGAAGAAAGGAGAGAAATTAATTATGCAGAAACATGTATTGATTTAATGGGTTCAAAATTTACGTTAAAGCCATTTATTTTAAAACCAGTTAAAATGAAATAGTTTATTCATTAGAATTTTATTAAAATATTTGAGAATATTATAAAATTAATTACCAGATTTTAAAAAAATAATTTCCAGTCGAATTTTTAAAAATTTAGATATAATCAAACTGTTTTTATATACATGTTTTATTTTCCGTTTGGTCTTCTGTTCCTACAGTGTCCAGACCTGTTGTATCGAGGTGGATACAACAGGCTTCAGAATAGCTATTAAAACAAAAATGATTAAGTTGCCCCTCAGTTGTATATAGTTAAACACAAAAAGGACTAATTATTTATTTTCTCTAAATTTAATTTTAAAGTTCTTTCTTTTATTAAGAAACGAACCAAGAAGCCACATAAGATACTTGATCTTGTTACGAACACAATAACTGTACGGTTAGTTTCTACCGACAGATGGCACCACATTAGAATATATGCCTAACCTCTTTTATCAGACTAAATTGTTAAGTCTGTGTTTCAAACTATTAGCAGAAAAGTAATACCTAAACAAATTTAACAGCATAAGGGAACAAAATATAAATTAAAAATTAGTCTGATAAAATACAACTGTCCATAATTATATTAAGTTTCGATCTGCAAATAAAATTATGTCCAAGGAAGGGAGCGAAGTTGGGGACAATTGTTCCTATTTGAGCCTTAAACTCCTATTTTATACTAAATGATAGAGGTCCACTCGAATATTTTGCATCAGTGTCCATGATGATCTAGTTTCATCACTGCAAGGAAATAAATTTTCTATTGCGCTGGCAAAAGCGCTGGCTATTTCCTTCACAAATTTCAAAATCATTCACCCTCCTACGGAACTTCCCGGACTTCAGAAATGATTAATTTACAGTTGAACAAGAGTTTCCTTGTGTCCTTTTTTGTTCCAAATATCTTAAAAATATGAATATAAAAGATTAATAATGTTTTTACCTTACAAACCAGAAATGAATTCCGACTCGGGTTTTGTCAGGATCAAAAAAAAACACAAACGATTTTGGGCTCGACCACAGAATAATTTCAATTTCAAATATTTAATGCAATTATGAAAAAAAAGTATTAAAACATTTTTGAATATAATTTCAACACTTTAATCAGTCTTTAATAATTAAAAACTACGATGAGACTTTTGATGATTTTTTTTTCGTATTCTCTATGTTTAATAAATGAACGGATATTTGCATTTCTACTAGTATTTCTAATAGTTTTCTTTCATTTCAAAGAGTATTAATATTTTAGCTTTGTCATAAAATGATTGTAATCTGTATATAGGTCTTATGAGTGCAGTGGTGAAAGTAGATTTTATTTCTTACCAGTATGACCGAGTGGTTAGCGCGCTTGGCTACTGATCTAAGGGACCCTGGGTTCGAGACCCGGGTAAGGCATGGATGTGTGTGTTGTTTTTCTGCAGAGGTCCTGCCATCTTCTCAGACCTTCTGCTATGGCATATAAACTGACAGACTCCTGTCAGACCTCTGTGGAAAGCAGCTGCTTGAGGGGGTATTTTTTTTTTATTTTTGCGGTGCACTTCAAAGTATAGATATGCGTAAAAAACAACGCACAGGCGGTCACTCCCCTGAAGTACTCTTACAGGGTTAATTAAGTGGAGTGTATGGTGAATAAAATACGGAGCCACGTATTTTCTTTCTCTTAATGTTTTCCGCAAATGAAGAATTATTTAGTGTTTTTTTAATGTGAAATAAATATTAATGTGGCTAAACATTTGCTGATTCCGTTGTTTTCGCGAATTTGGTGGTACAGAAAGAATGAAAAAATAATAATAAAAACAGATATAGGGTTTTTATCTAGTGTAATGTCTGTAAATTGAGTTTAATCCTTAAAATTTAAGTCAAATTTTTTAGAAAGAAAATTAACCTTTCATTTGCATTTTAATTTGCATCGTTCAACTTGCATATTATAAACCTAGATGCTAACCTTAAGCATTTTTTTTTAGAATAACGTATATTGGAGATTCATAGTAACTTTTAAAATTCATCAAGTGTAATCAAAAATTACACTTCGTAAGGATATTTTGCCTCTGTGATATCCACGACAATAGATGCAAAATTGCAGCTTTGGGTTTTTTACCTCTGAGCTGCACTTTTTGTACACAATCGGCTAAATAGCCAGGTAACAAGGACCCCGAGGACTCAGAGAAGATTGGGAAGAGTGGACCCAATGGAACAGCTGTTGGGAAACAGATGGTTGCCTTCCGTCAAGGCATCCAGCGTGTTCTTTAACGTGAACAGGGTATGGCTCTCCCGTACACGTAGCCACTACTTAACGTCCCATCTGAAGGACGGCATCCTTTCCAAGCCCTTCTGTGTCCCCTACTGACCGTGGGCAGAGCGGGAAGTTTTGCGGAGATAAATCTGAATGTTTACGTAACTGGGACCCGAACCTGGGAGCTGCAAATTACGAATCTGGCGAGCTAACGACTAAACCACCCCCGTCCCAAAACTGTAACTTTCCTGCATCCAAAATGCGATAGGAAAAGAGTGGTTTTTACCAAAGTCACAAAATGAAGATTTTTCTTGCTCTAGGTTGCATTGTTTCAACAGACAACCTATTTGCCCATTTATCGATCATTAAAATTTATGTGCGGTTAGAGGAGCGCCGTACTCTTTCAGCTTGAGTGAAAAGTTGACCTTATCATGTAATATAGAGCATATTCTTCCCCTTAAATACAAGGTGATATTTTTTCTACTTGTTTTTCGTTATCCAATTTAGGCAATTTTTTCGAGAAATTGACGCTCTACTAATCTAGTATGAAGATACCATTACTTGTTCTTTCTACTATCCCTATAACACCACTACATGATCTCTTCAATAGTATCAATTTTTTGACAATGTTATAACAATTTTCTATCCACCTCTGTGTTACAGTGGTATCATGTTACATCTCGGCGACACTGCAACAGCTGAGGTCCTGGTTTTCGAATCTCTTTGGTGGTGGGATGGTTGTCCGTCTTGTGTTGTCCATGTATGAGAAAGCCTGTACAACCTAAAAGTAGCTTCTAGGACTCCAAGGGCGTACAAGGGGTGGGGAGGAACAAAAGATTCCCCTTAGCCTGACTAAAACTAGATTTAAGAAACTAAACAAATGAAAATTTTTATTCCATATAAACTGTTATTTAAATCTTTCCTGTTCGACTGAGTAGTTTAGTAATTGGGATATCTTATTCAAGTCTTATTCTTGGAACCCTTCTCCCCAAAAAATGAAATCTTGACTACGTGCCTGTTGGATGCTCATCGAAAAATTGAATATCACAAAAACAAATAACCTATCAACATAAGTGCGAGCTTTTGAAACTTTTGTGGGACGATAAAATAAAAGGTACGTGTATTAGATTATATGTTATGCTACATCAGTAGCGTAATGGTGATTAATTAGTAAAAATGGATTTTTAAAATATTTGCATGAATTTACCTTAACGGAAAATTATCAAATTTTAATTCTCCCCTCCACCTTCAAATTCATTATTTAAATTAGTTGAGCCCTGTACCCAAACACTCTCATTAAATTGCCTTCCGAGATTCTCAGCAATGTTAAAATTTTAAATTGAGCAGAATATGAAATTATTTGCAAAAATCTATTTAAAAGACGAAAGCATGAATATATACGCATCTTAGAACAGATCGAGTAATAGTTTAAATAAGAAATCTGTCTCTGGTGGTAATTAAGAACGAACCCGAACAGCTACGGCGGATGTGAAAGTGATTTGTCAGTGAACAGTTAATGACTCCTTGGTTGGAGTCACCTTTGTCTGTCTAGTTCAAATCTTTTTACCAGCCTCAAAGAGAGAAAGCACTACTTATTCCCTCTTGGTAGCCCCTGTCGGCAGAAATGAATCCTCAAGTATACGGTTTTCAAACAGCATGTACGTAAAGAGTAAAAAATGCAGTAGTGAAATTAAAAATTGAGGTATTTTTTTAAAGGATCCGCATTTTTTAAATTCAAGGCTCAGATGAAAAAGCATTAGAATGTAAAAGCAATCGTTAACTGCATCACTACTGAAGAATGTCTTGCCCGAACGGCGTACCGACACTTACCAGTCTATTCTCACCATTATATGTGACTCTCAGAATGAAAGTGGTATAAGTCAGCGAAACCAATTTTTTCAAAATAAGTAGTTTTGCGTTTTCTGCTCTTAAAGGGCTGCTTTTTGGGGAAGAACAAAGTGCTGCTCTCACACGAAATCTGGTTGAAACTGACTGATGCTACTTTGCCACATAAAAGATACCATCAAGAGCTGTACATATCGTTTTATAAGTCAAAACTCGATTTTCGCTGACTTATACCACTTTCATTCTGAGCGACACATATGAGCATCAGAGGAAGGTTTTCCCGTAAATCGGATTCGAGCAGGCTGAAGAATCAGCAATTGTCGAAATGGTTCAGACTCGGGCTTTGGATTGTTTTACCTCTGGGTTGGGTTTGGTAGTTTTACCTCTGAGCGGCACTTTTTTCCACACCATGGGCTAAATGGCCAGGTCACAACGACTCCGAAGGCTCAGAGAAGGTCCCAACCTTCTCTGAGCCTTGGAGGACTCGAACCTGGGAACTGCAGATTACGAGCCTGGCGCGCTACCGACTGAGACCCCGCCCCTACCAGACTCGGGCTTGGGGGGGGGGGGTAAAAATTAAGCCCGAAGTCATCTCTTTACAAATAAAGTGAACTTTTAAGAAGTAGTCAAACAGTTATTAACAGTAGTGTAGTCGGGCCAGCGAGGTATCCTGGTATTTTTTAAGAAACCAAGTTGGGCCCTTATCACTTTAATATTTATTTTATTAGATTTATAATATTTTGGAGGAACAGACGGACATATGGAAATTAGTTATTAGTGAATTTCGGTTCAAGGATGCTTAAAAAATGCATTTTCGCTGAAACCATTAAACGTCCATAAAGAAAAAGAGTATAACACTCTCTGTATGTCGTTCGATAAGAAAGTCAAAAACGCCGCGTCTAATTGTTTTTACGACTACACACTGATTATTAACAGATTAAGAAGGTGCATTTGAATGATTCTCTTTTTAAGCACAGAAAGTTTCCCTTTCTTAACTTTAGTTTTTCATGAAAAAAAGAAGCAATTATACTTATTCTCCTAAATTTTGAAGCCTACAACTGTAAAATAGAAATATTATTTTGAAAAATGGACATCACTTTTACGTCACCCTTTAAACATCTGAAACCCCAAGTGCGATGACTAACTAAATATAGACTTGAACTTTTTAATCATCAAAAAGATTTCATACATTAAAATAATTTTGCTTACCATTGAGTTTTTACGATTGCTTTTCGACAAGGTTTTTCCATACTGAAGAATTTTTGTTATGAATATTCATAAAAAATTTTAAAATACTTAAAGAAACCATTTCGTTTTCATTACATTAATATATTAGAAACGTTTTAGTTTTCTCATAATTAAGGTAATGAAATGTAACTGTTTTTATAAGCATCCAAATGTTGTAGGGCAGTGGTTTCCGAATTTTTACACTGGCATCAACCACTCAGCTTAACAAAGATTTCTCTGCCTCTTCCCTCCGTTATAAATGAACCCCCCCCCCCCCCCTACGTTTCCAAATGTAGGGGGGGGGGTTCATTTATAACGGAGGGACGAGGCGGTTCCAACGGTTTTCCAACTTTCCAACGTAATTCCAACGGCAAGAAATATCAATTCTTCAGACGTGGAGTACAGACAAAACAACATATAATGCACGTGAAAACTCTCAACACTGTTTTTGATGTTAAACTTTCAAATCGTTCAAGAGATACAATAACTGAAGAGATCGACTTGAAGCTGTAGGGGTGTGCTTCTAAAAGCAATACACGAAACTTAAGCAATCGATCTCTGAGAGTTTGAAGTTTTCTAATCAACTCAATTTTACCATAAAGCCTTCCTAGAAAATCCCGCATTCCCTTGAAAGAGGTAGCCTATCAGGCTCGTAATCTTCAGTTCTTGTGCCAGCGTCAAGATTTATCTCGCCTATTTACACTCCCCTCCCCCTGCCCTACCTTCGGTCAGAAAAGGCATATTGATGGGCTTTGGAAAGGCCGCCTTTCGTCGGATGAGACATCAAGCCGTGGCCGAGTGTGCAGAGTAGAAGCCTACTGAACACTAAGAGAAGGCTCTCCTGCACATTACGTAGTAGCCTTCTATCTGTCTCTTAACAGCTGTGGGGCGGGGGTGGCTCAGTCGGTAGCGTGCCAGGCTCGTAATCTGTAGTTCCCAGGTTCGAGTCCCAGCTGGGTCAGCGTTGAGATTTATCTCCGCAAAATTCCCCGCCCTGCCCACGGTCAGTAGGAGACACCGATGTGCTTGGAAAGTCCACCGTCCGTCGGATGGGACGTTAAGCCGTGGCCCCGTGTGCAGGAGAGCTATACCCTTTGCACGTTAAAGAACACGCTGGATGGCCTTGACGGGAGGTTACCATCTGTCTCCCAACAGCTGTTCAAGTGGGTCCCCTTCCCCAACCTTCTCTGAGCCTTCGGGGTCCATGTGACCTGGCCATTTAGCCCATGGTGTGCAAAAAAGTGCCGCTCAGAGGTAAAACAACCCAACCTAACAGCTGTCCAGTGGATCCCCTTCCCCCAACATTCCTTTAGCCCTTGGGGTCCTTGTGACCTGACCATTTGTCCCATTGTTTGCAAAATGTTCCGCTCATAGATGAACAAGCTGAGAGGTAAACTTCCCTAAGCAACTAATTACGACTTTCCACATTTGGGAACCACTTGATTAGGGAATATTCCCTACGAGAGTGAATACGCATTTCCGACAATTTCTTGAAGGTTTTTAAACAGTAGTTTAAGAGTTAATAATCATTGGTGTAGTCGTAAAAGTAATTACACGCGGAGTTTTTACTTTCTTATCGAACGATATACAGAGAGTGTTATACTCTTTTTCTTTATGGACGTTTCAAGGTTTCGGCGAAAATGCATCTTTTAAGCATCCTTGAACCGACTTCGGGCTCAATTTTTTCGAACCCTCCCCCCACTTAATAATATTCATTTATAAAATTTTATAAACACATTACATAAATTTAAGCAAAAAAAAAAAACACCGAACAATTTTTTTATCTTAATGTAAACATATTTTAAGTAAGTGGTATCATAATCTGAGGGGAATTTATGGCGGTAAAACGTATTGAAACGAAACAAATTGAAAAAATCACACACTCTTGAAATAAAACTAATGGTCCTACAGAAGTCAATGCAAAAATTCTAAAAAATAAATACACTATAAAACGGCAAAAAAATTCTGTGTAGATGTATGTATATATATATATACACACCGAAGAACCAAAACATTATAACCAGCGCATCTTTATGCAAATCGAAGCAAAGCAAGGTAAACGAAGCCGTGTGTGAAGATCATGAAATGGTATAAATAACACCTGATACTGAGCTCTGTTAATCAGTGTTATTTTTGTTCTTCAGATGGGAAAGGCAGCGGACTTTAGGAGTTTAACAAAAGCCAAATTGTAATGGCCAGACGACTGGGTCAGAGTATTTCCGAGACTGCAAGGCTTGTGGGGTGCTCACGGTCAGCCGTGGTTAATACCTTCAAAAAATGGTAAGAGGAGGGAAAAACCACGAACCGCCGGCAGTGTGGGCCGAAAACGGCTCATCGATGCTAGAGGTGAGTGAAGGTTATCCCATATGGTAAGAGCCAACAAAAGGGATACTGTGGCGCAACTCGCCCGTAATTTGAATGCTAATGACGCGAGTAATCTATCACATCACACAGTACATCGAACCCTTCTTAAAATGTGGCTGCATAGCCGCACGCCGCTCCGAGTACCCATGCTAACCTCAGTTCACTGTCGAAAGCGCCTACAATGGGCACTCAAGCATCAAAACTGGACCTTGAATGATTGGAAGAAGGTCGTCTGGTCCGATGAATCTCGTTTCCTGTTGCACCACATGGACGGCCGGGTACATGTGCGTTGTTTACCTGGAGAAGTGTTGGCACCAGTATGAACTGTGGGATGAAAACAAGCTGGTGGGAAAAGTGTAATGCTTTGGGCAATGTTCTGCTGGGAAACCATGGGTCCATTCATTCATGTGCAGGAAACTATGATATCTACCACCTACCTGAACATCATTGCAGACCAGGTACATCCTTTCATGGCAACGGTATGCCCCTCTAGTAGTGCCTTCTTATGCCACACTGCTCAAATTGTTCGAGAATGGTTCACGGAATATGAGGAAGACTTGCAGGTATTGTCCTGGCTCCAAATTCCCCAGACATCAATCCAATCAAGTATCTGTGGTTTGTATTGGAACAGCATATCTGATCTGCGGCGGCTCAACCACGTAACTTACAAGAGTTAAAGGATCTGCTGGGTAATGTATTGATACCAGATACCATAAGACACCTTTAGAAAAAAATTGTAGCGTCCATGTCTCGTCCGGGAAATAGCTGTTTTGGCGCTCGTGAAGGACCAAATCATCTTAGCTCATAAAGTCATAAGGGTTTGGCTCTTCGGTATATATAAATAATAAAAAAAATAAATACCCCCTCAAGCAGCTGCTTGCCACAGAGGTCTGACAGGAGCCTGTCAGTTTATATGCCAGAGTAGAAGGTCTGAGAGGATGGCAGATCCTCAGCAGAAAAACAACACGAACATCCATGCCTTAACCCGGGGCTCGAACCCAGGTCCCGTAGATCAGTAGCCAAGCGCGCTGTAGGTACCTTAAATGCTGTTTTCAGTTTTCGCTTTACCATATTAATTAAGATTATAACTTTAAAAGCAATTGATTTTCCAAACTTTGTTGTTTATTTCACATTGCTTTCGTCATCTTAATGTCACCTTTAAAAATAAAACTATGTAGAAGAACGCGTATTGCTTCTGGGGTAATGCGAATCTCGTTTTCAAAGCGAATGAAATTTTCTGTTTACCTACTTTTTCATTCTCTAAAAATTTAGTTTTTACTAATGGATGATGGGGGAAAAATACCAATAGTAGCATTTTATTAGTAATTATATAACATAAAAAGTATTTGTCTTTTATTTTTTAAACTTAAAGTGTTGCTTTTCTTACATCTCTGGGGACAGATTATTGCTACCAGCGGAATGTCTCCTGGCACTCTTACACTGAAACTTCAAATTTCTACCATTAACAGATCATTTGCAAAATTCGTTAAAAGTTTTGCAGTTTTCATATTCAGTGATCTCTAACAATATAAATTAAAACTATCTAAGTGTCTGAAAACTGCGAATTATAATATTTAATTAGTACCAATCCAACTGAAAAGATTTTCCACTTATCTCTTTAAAAAAGAGTAGTTGTCTTTCCCACCCTCTGGAGGTAAGGGATCAAGTCTTTGTTGCCAATAAAAACTTGGCAACATTCACATTTCACCATTAAAATTTCAAATTTCTGACTGAAAAATCCTCTGAGAAAATCTAACTGAGTAATCTGAGAAATCCTGTTATTTCAACATAAATACATGGTTTACAATATTCGTTTGAAACTTTGGAATTTCTAAAATTTTCCACCTTTAGAGAGGGAGATTATAGTTTCTGGGAAATTCGAAAGGTACACATCATAATAGTTCATTAATACCTATCCAACTCAAAAAGAATTTTTTAATTTATCTATAAAAAGAAACAATTATGTGTTAAAACAAAAAAGTTCCTTTTTTCCCAGTTCCACTGAGGATAAGTGTTGGGTTGTTTAACCTCTGAGCGGCACTTTTTTGCACACTAAGGACTAAATGGCCAGGTCACATGGACCCCAAAGATTCAGAGAAGGTTGGGGGAGGGGACCCATTGGAACAGCTGTTGGGAGACAGATGATAGTGTCCCGTCAAGGCCATCCAACGTGTTCTTTAATGTGCACAGGGTATAGCTCTCCCGCAGACGGAGCCACGGCTTGACGTCCCATCCGATGGACTGCGGCCTTTTCAAGCCCATCGGTGTCCACTACTGATCGTGGGTAGGGCGGGGAATTTTGCGGAGATAAATCTCAATGCTAGCCCAGCTGGTCCTGAGGATAAGGGGTCAATTCATTGTTACCAATAAAATGTCATGACCTTCACATTCCACCACGAAAATAAAAAAATTTCTAGTATAAATATATCGTTTGCAAATTTCTTTTTATATTTTGGAATTTTAATTTCCCAACTTTAGATGGTGCGTTTATAGCTTTTGGTAGATTCGGGGAATGCAAATCGTAATATTTCGCCAATACCTATTCAACCTAAAAATATGTTTAAATTATCTTTATAAACAAACAATTTTCTTTTAAAACAGAAATGGTCGCGTTTTCCCGCCCACCTTCAGTCTAAGGGTCAATTGATTGTTGCCAATGGAAACTTCATGACGTTCACATTCCGCGACCAAAATTTCGTTTGTAATATTTGTTTACAAATTTCGAATTTTGAACTTTTTTCACCGTTTGAGGGCGCTATTATAAAGTTCGAAAGATTCCGACAGTGCGAATCATAATATTTTATCAATTTCTATCTAACCCAAAAAATGATTTTACGTTGTTCTCTAGCAACAAACATGTGCTAAAACAAAAACTTTGAATTTTCCCACCCTCCTGGGTCTATAACGCCAACTCATCGTTTACAATATTTGTTTAAAATTTTGGAATTTAAAATTTTTCCACAGCTAGAGGGCGAAATTATAGCTGTAGGGAGATTTGGAAAGTGTAAAATGCATTATTTCATCAATACCTATCCAACACAAAAATTTTTTTTTAATTTTATCTCCTTAACAAAGAAAGCTCGATGTCTACATCCGAACAGACAGACGACAAAGCGAAACTATTATCTCATCTTCTCATTTTGAGAACAAGAAATGAACTTTCCACCTCACCTCCCAGTAGAAAATTCCACAAATTAATGCACACTAAATGTGCGAAATGAACCTGTAGCGTCCGGGGCCCCTCACAGGATCAAGATTATTCTTTGTTATTTATTTATTTAATTTTTGAATAATAACAACAATTATTATTTTTTTACACGTTCCAAGGAATTGGAGGAAAGGAAAACAAGTGGTAAAATGCGAACTGTCAACAGAACAAATATTGAAATCTTGTAAAACATGGAAACACCTTTAATCACAGTCTGGACCTTCCTACTACAGCTTCGTCCTGAAAATAAGTCCTGGTCAGCCCATATTTGAGCATAATTTGAGTAACAAAATCGATAGCAAAATATAACCTAAAATATTGATACCGATTGCCGGAATAATTTAGAAAATGTTCAAACTTTATTTTTATTTCGCACCTGGGTGAAGCATCTCTCCTATTGAGAAAATTTGATTTAAAACATGGAGCTAAATATTACGTGTCTTGGAAAACTTTTGTTCAAAGCGCTATGCAAAAATATGCAATATCTCTTATTTTCAAAGAATATTAGATTGATCAACAGATGATAGATGGCGCCACCATGTATAAATATTTATTATACCTCGCACTTGATAGATGGCGCCACCATATAGATCATTATTTCAATTTGCGCTGTTTGGATCCTGGATAATACAGATGCATTCTGAAAAACCGAGGTAAATTTATTACGTTAATCGTTAAGAGTTACTATTGTTGAATATAATCATCACAAAACGAAAGTTTAAAAAATTTATTGACACATTTACACGCAATAACCTTTGTTACTTAATTGTTTTTTTTTAAGACACACTTTAAAATATAGGTTTCTTTATAATGACCCTACATTTATTGATTTCAAAGGATTCACCTATAGAAGATTATTAGTGTTTGCTTTAAGAGATATATAAAATGTCCCTTTTAGTTTAGGCATGGATGTATGTGTCATTTTTCTGCTGAGGATCTGCATACCTCTCAGACCTTCTACTAATGGCATATATAAACTGACAGGCTCCTGTCAGACCTCTGTGGCAAGCAGCTGCTTGAGGGGGGTATTTTTTTTTATTTTATTATATAATAAGAAAATACATTTCGCAATTTCTGAATCGTTCAATATCTCACATTTCTACCATTAGAAAGTGCTAAAATTATAAAAAGGCAAAGATGAATGAATACTGTAAACAAGTAGCCAATAGATGATTCTTCGGGAAAGTATTGAAAGTTTGGACAAGCGTAGTGTGTAGCACTTTCGATGGTATCTTATAATCATGGTGGTTTCGGCTGAGGTCGTGCCATTCTCACAGACCTTCTACTATGGCATATAAACTGACAGGCTCCTGTGTGGCAAGCAGCTGCTTGAATATTTATATTTTTCCTGTCTCTGGGCAAGCAGCTGCTTCAGGGGGTATTTATTTCTATTTATTTATTATTGCCAAGGGACTTAGTGAATGAGCTAAAGAGATATGCGTTTATCCCTCGATTTACACGGTACTTAATTTACACGGTTTCGGTTTTCTACGGTCAAAAAAAATGCAACCGGTTCCGTTTTTCACGAATATAGAATCAGTTTTACACGGTAATGGTTGAGATTTTTTCTATGTATGAAAATATAATACACGTTACGAAGTACCAGTAGTATGGCATCAAGGGAGATTATTAGACTGTCATCCCAAAGTAAAAGGGAATGGGGATGGCTCAGTCGGTAGTACGCCAGACTCGTAACCCAAAGTAAAAGGGAATGGGGGTGGCTCAGTCTGTAGCGCACAAGGCTCGTAACCAAAAGTAAAAGGAAACTGGAATGGTTCAGTCAGTAGCGCGCCAGGCTCATAACCCAAAGTGAAAGGGAACGGGGATGGCTCAGTCGGTAGCGCGCCACGCTCGTAACCCAAAGTAAAAGGAAACTGGGATGGTTCAGTCAGTAGCGCGCCAGTTCATAACCCAAAGTGAAAGGGAACGGGGATGGCTCAGTCGGTAGCGCGCCAGGCTCGTAACCCAAAGTAAAAGGAACGGGGGTGGCTCAGTCGGTAGCGCACCAGGCTTGTAACCCAAAGTAAAAGGGAATGGGGTGGCTCAGTCGGTAGCGCACCAGGCTTGTAACCCAAAGTGAAAGGGAATGGGGATGGCTCAGTCGGTAGCGCGCCAGGCTCGTAACCAAAGTAAAAGGAAACTGGGATGGTTCAGTCAGTAGCGCGCCAGGTTCATAACCCAAAGTGAAAGGGAACGGGGATGGCTCAGTCGGTAGTGCGCCAGGCTCGTAACCCAAAGTAAAAGGAACGGGGTGGCTCAGTCGGTAGCGCACCAGGCTTGTAACCCAAAGTAAAGGGGAATTGGGTGGCTCAGTCGGTAGCGCACCAGGCTTGTAACCCAAAGTAAAAGGAAACTGGGATGGCTCAGTCAGTAGCACGCCAGGCTCATAACCCAAAGTGAAAGGGAACGGGGATGGCTCAGTCGGTAGCGCACCAGGCTCATAACCCAAAGTAAAAGAGAACGGGGATGGCTCAGTTGGTAGCGCACCAGGCTCGTAACCCAAAGCAAAAGGGAACGGGGATGGCTCAGTCGATAGCGGTCCAGACTCGTAACCAAAGTAAAGGGGACGGGGATGGCTCAGTCAGTAGCTCGCCAGACTCGTAACCCAAATAAAAGGGAACGGGGATGGCTTGATTGGTAGCACGCCAGGCTCGTAACCCAAAGTAAAAGGGAACGGGGATGGCTCAGTCGGTAGCGCACCAGGCTCATAACCCAAAGTAAAAGAGAACGGGGATGGCTCAGTTGGTAGCGCACCAGGCTCGTAATCCAAAGTAAAAGGGAACGGGGATGGCTCAGTCGATAGCGCCCCAGACTCGTAACCAAAGTAAAAGGGAATGGGGATGGCTCAGTCAGTAGCTCGCCAGACTCGTAACCCAAAGTAAAAGGGAACGGGGATGGCTTGATTGGTAGCACGCCAGGCTCGTAACCCAAAGTAAAAGGGAACGGGGATGGCTCAGTCGGTAGCGCACCAGGCTTGTAACCCAAAGTAAAAGGGAATGGGGGTGGCTCAGTCGGTAGCGCACCAGGCTTGTAACCCAAAGTAAAAGGGAATGGGGGTGGCTCAGTCGGTAGCGCGCCAGACTCTTAACCCAAAGGGAACGGGGATCGCTCAGTCGGTAGCGCGCCAGACTCGTAACCCAAAGTAAAAGGGAACAGGGATGGCTCAGTTGGTAGCGCGCCAGACTCGTAACCGAAAGTAAAAGGGAATGGGGGTGGCTCAGTCTGTAGTGCACCAGGCTCGTAACCCAAAGTAAAAGGGAACGGGGATGGCTCAGTTGGTAGCGCATCAGGCTCGTAACCCAAAGTAAAAGGGAACGGGGATGGCTCAGTTGGTAGCGCGCCAGGCTGGTAACCCAAAGTAAAAGGGAACGCGGATGGCTCAGTTGGTGGTGTGCCAAGCTGGTAACCCAAAGTAAAAGGGAACGGGAATGGCTCAGTCTGTAGCGCTCCAGGCTCGTAACGCAAAATAAAAGTGAACGTGGATGGCTCAGTCTGTAGTGCGCCAGGTTCGTAATCTGCAGTTCCCAGGTTCGAGTTCCAGCTGGGTCAGCGTTGAGATTTATCTCCGCAAAATTTCCTGCCCTGCCCACGATCAGTAGGGGACACCGAGGGAGCTGGAAAGGCCGCCGTCCGTAGGATGAGACGTTAAGCCCTGGTTCCGTGTGCGGCAGAGCTATACCTTGTGCTCGTTAAAGAACACTCTGGATGGCCTTGATGGAAAACTACCAATTGTCTCCCAACTCAAAGATTGCCTCTCTAACAACGAAGTAAAGCATCAAGTGATGGTAATCCTGTTCCAATGGGTTACCTCCCCCAACCTTCTCTGAACCTTCTGTGTCCTTGTGATTTAACCCGCTGTGCGCAAAAAAGTGATGCTTAAAGGTAACCCAAAGTAAAAAACGACTAAATTGGTTTAACTAGTACCATTTATTTTAAAGAATAAATCGACAATAGTAAATTTCTATATTAATCAAATTGTCATCTGTAATAAGTTATATTAATATTTTTTCGCTGAAATTATATTCTTTCCATTGTAATGCAATCTGCCTCGCGACATCTTAATGAAATGAAGCCTATTTTGAATGGCAGCGAGATCTGAATTTTCTAGACTGAATTTTTCAGACTAGTAAAACCGTGTTTTATCTCACTTTTAGCAACAGGTTTAACTTCGTAGATAATACAAATTATCTACGAAGTAAGATATTTTGTATTATCTACAAAGTACACTGTTTTATAAAATATCACATAAATATTAATTTTACGAAGTAAAGCATCAAGTGATGGTAATGTAGGTTAATAGCAATGTAATTAATCTGTCATGTAAATCGGAGGATATGTTCATATCAATGTAAGAGAGAAGACGATATATTTTTCTTTCTCTCTTCTGTACATTAAAAGAAACCTTGCAACATAATTAATCGTACTGGGTTCAATGGTGAAAGTTGTTGTTCTTTCCGGTGGAAATGTTTTACTGTTCGAATATTTTTCAACCTTGGAAAACAACGATCCATGCCAAAGAAGAAAATAACTCACCAATGGTGAGTGGACAAGGCGATCTGCGCAGCCCTCGTGACTATTGTTGTATTCCAAATGAATGGCTGACGATTCGGTTGCCAAGTTCGTCAAACATGTCCCAATCCTGAATATTGTAAGATCCGATTTGTAATTGATTTACAACCAGGTATAGAGATATATTCTAAAAATTCTGATGTCATATGAATATGCTTCTTGAATTACCCTATTTCTATTTCCTCTACCCTTAAGTCACTAGTATGGTTCATTTGGTGTGTCATTATCTAGGGAGAATCCACAGTGAAACCTATAGAGAATCTGAAGTAGAGATCCACAGTAGAGGGTTGTTTGGGTTGTTTTACCTCTGAGCGGCACTTTTTTGCACACCATGGGCTAAATGGCCAGGTCACATGGACCCCGAAGGCTCAGAGAAGGTTGGGGGAGGGGACCCACTGGAACAGCTGTTGTGAGACAGATGGTAGCCTCCCGTCAAGGCCATCCAGCGTGTTCTTTAACGTGCACAGGGTATAGCTCTCCCGCACACGGGGCCACGGCTTAACGTCACATCCGACGGACGACTGCCTTTCCAAGCCCATCGGTGTCCCCTATTGACCGTGGGCAGGGCGAGGAATTTTGCGGAGATAAATCTCAACTCTGACCCAGCTGGGACTCGCACTTGGGAACTACAGATTACGAGCCTGGCGCGCTACCGACTGAACCCCCCCCCCCCGCCCCCCACAGTAGAGAATCTGAAGTAGAGATCCACAGTAGAGAATCTGAAGTGTCCGAGGAAAATCCACAGTGAAACCTTTAGAGAATCTGAAGTAGAGATCCACAGTAGAGAATCTGAAGTGTCTGAGGAGAATCCACAGTGAAACCTGTAGAGAATCTGAAGTAGAGATCCACAGTAGAGAATCTGAAGTGTCTGAGGAGAATCCACAGTGAAACCTGTAGAGAATCTGAAGTAGAGATCCACATAGAGAATCTGAAGTAGAGATCCACATTAGAGAATCTGAAGTGTCTGAGGAGAATCCACAGTGAATAACAAACAATTTAACAAATTTCTGGGTTCTCGTTGCCGTTCCTGCTAGTCTAGAGTCC
This sequence comes from Ryuthela nishihirai, assembly GCA_038380435.1. Taxonomy (NCBI): domain Eukaryota; kingdom Metazoa; phylum Arthropoda; class Arachnida; order Araneae; family Heptathelidae; genus Ryuthela; species Ryuthela nishihirai. The sequence continues at coordinate 34,566,120 of JAWZYU010000005.1, read as the reverse complement.
CGCTTAACAGATGTTCTTGACGATTACTTCTGGAGATGAATTTAGACACAGAAGATTTATCACTTCTCTAGAGGAGTCAGTAATAATAATTTTAATTACACTACAATCTACTCAATCTAGCGATACAAAAGATTTAGGTTTATAGTTTCAATACGACTGTCCCACATGGGCCAACGACGTCGATACTCCTACTCAAATCAATCGGAAAGATCCCTTCTCCCACAGTTTACGGGGCGGGGGTGGCTCAGTCGGTAACGCGCCAGGCTCGTAATCTGTAGTTCCCAGGTTCGAGTCCCAGCTGGGTCAGCGTTGAGATTTATCTCCGCAATATTCCCCGCCCTGCCCATAGTCAGTCGGGGACACCGATGGGCTTGGAAAGACCTCGTCCGTCGGATGGGACGTTAAGCCGTGGTCCCGTGTGCGGGAGAGCCATACTCTGTGCACGTTAAAGAACACGCTGGATGGCCTTGACGGGAGGCTACCATCTGTCTCCCAACAGCTGTTCCAGTGGGTCCCCTCCCCCAACCTTCTCTGAGTCTTCGGGGTCCATGTGACCTGGCCATTTAGCCCATGGTGTGCAAAAAAGTGCCGCTCAGAGATAAAACAACCCAACCCACAGTTTACCCACATGGAAGGATGAGCAGCCATCGACTTCCCTCTCTTTCCACGGAATCAGTTGTCTGCCTCTTTCGTCTAGCGCCAATGTTTGTTCACTGATATCCAGTCACTTAAACGTTTAAATTAATATCCAAAATTACCTATTACCTTGGCTTTACTGTAACCCCTGCATGGAATAAATTATTATTAATATTGTCATATTTTTTGGAATACTCGTCTGTTTAATTGTTCCCATGTAGAACTAAAAGGTATCTATTTACAAACGGTTTGAGCCATAATCCGCCATTGCCACTTACAAGTGACAATGCTGCCAGATGCTCCTACAGTTTGTCACCTGTCTAGGAAGAAAGAGCAATCCACAGTGAATAAATAATCAACAACTTAATTATTTTTTTTTGGTCAAAGTGATGGTTCATGCAAAAGTGTTTGGCCCATTTCTTTTTCTTTTTTTGCACATCTGAATTCCAGATATTCTACATTCAATTTCGAATAATAATGTCAGATTGTCCCCTTGACTTTCAAACACTGCTGAAGACCTTTTCGCGGGGGGTGGCACCCATTTACAAGGATAGCAGCTCAAATTTGACAAATTGATTCTCGTTTTATCAGTATGCGTTGAAAGAAACAAATAATAAACAATTAATAAATTTGTTTTAAATCATATCTTTATGGTATTTCTTGCATGAAACTGATTTTTAAAGTTTGTCAAATATAATTTCGAAGTCCAAGTAAATAACATACATACATACATACATACATACAAAAGTCTCATGAAGCCATGGGCTACGTAGGTCCTACCAGACTGTAATTTTCCGCTCTAGACATGTCTGTTCGGAGTTACAGCTGTTACATTTGGCCACTGTAGGCCAATTTTAGCAAAGTCCTGTTTGACATTGCCTGCCTGTACAAACCATCCTAGGTCTAACCCTTTTCCTGAAGCCTTTAAGCACATTGTTCATAAGCCTGTTTGCCAATCTGCAGCTATGCATACGGGCAACATGGCCAAACCAACGCAGTCTCTCTCTGCACAAAATGTTCTCAACGGAGGTTGATGACTTCTTCTTCTAATCTCATCAATTCTTACAAAGTCGAACCACCTAATGCCCAAGATACTGTGTAAGCATCTAGAATAAAAGATCATCAAGTTTCTAGTTATCCTGCTTACAAAGAGTCCATATTTCGCTACCATAACTAACCTTTGAAAGAACTAAACTATTATATACCCTAATTTTGGTGTCTAGTTGTACTGAAAAGTTATTTCTTCTCTTAAATAGATGAAATCAGTTGACATAATGCAACTGCTGAATCCCCCCGAGAAAGAAAATGAATTTTTCTGTGGGAAATAATCAGTATGGTAAAAGAAGCAAAAACGAAAAGTTTCTTTGAATAATTGGAAAAGTCTCATTTGGTGATTCGTACATTTTCATTGGCTGATTTGGAAAGTATAATTTTCGAATCACCGAATGAAAAATTTACGATTTTTTCATTCGGTGATTCGAAAAGTTTCGTTTAGTGATTTGCAAAGTTTCATTGTCCAATTCATAAAGTTTCATTGGGTAATTTCCATATATTATTGCATGATTCCCAAAGTAGAATTGAATTTTTTAATAAAATATAATTAATTTTGAATGAAATTAATTCATAGTGTGTTTAGTAAATTCTCGAATTTTCATTCTGAAGTTTGTAAAGTTTCCTTGATTTGCAAAGTTTCGTTAAATGATTTGCATATTTTTTATTAATATATTTGAAAAGTTTCATTGGGTGATCCGGAATTTTTGTTTGAGTGATTAGCAAATATCAAACGTCGTTTATCCGGTCTCGAACTTAGTTTCTTTGATCTACAAGAAGGGGCGGGGGTGGCTCAGTCGGTAGCGCGCCAGGCTCGTAATCTGTAGTTCCCAGGTTCGAGTCCCAGCTGGGTCAGCGTTGAGATTTATCTCCGCAAAATTCCCCGCCCTTCCTACGGTCAGTAGGGGACACCGATGGGCTTGAAAAGGCCGCCGCCCGTCGGATGGGACGTTAAGCCGTGGTCCCGTGTGCGGGAAAGCCATACCCTGTGCACGTTAAAGATGGATGGCCTTGACGGAAGGCTACCATCTGTGTTCCAGTGGGTCCCCTCCCCCAACCTTCTCTGAACCTTCGGGGTCCATGTGACCTGGCCATTTAGCCCATGGTGTGCAAAAAGTGCCGCTCACAGGTGAAACAACCCAAATCTACAAGAAAGTACTCTATATGATCACTCTTTGAATAGTGAATGGATATTGTTGAATTTAGAAGAGTTAGAGTTGATATAAATCTTCGCCGTCCCGTGGCCGAGTGGTTAGCACGCTTGGCTGCTGATCTAAGGGACCTGGGTTCGAGCCCCGGATTAGGCATGGATGTGGGTGTGTCGTTTTTCTGCTGAGGTCCTGCCATCCTCTCAGATCTCCTACTGTGGTATATAAACTGACAGGCTCCTGTCAGACCTCTGTGGCAAGCAGCTGCTTGAGGGGGTATTTATTTTTTTATAAATCTTTATTAACCTTTTACCATAAAAATCTTATTTGTAGAAGTCATAGAGCTTCAAAGTTAAATTTTTCCTTAATATTTTTACAAATTTTTATAGTGATTAACAGAGCACGAATTCAAAGTAAACCATCAATCTAAAAATAAACTAATTTAATTACAAAGATAATGAAATTTACATAAATAATAATTTCAACTAAACACCAATACATTCTCTAGTAATACAAAGTGATCAGGATAATCACAATTAGCAGACTGGTCGATCAAGCACATTTTTAAAACTGATCTTGTTACCAAAACCAAACACAAAGAGTATATTCAGCAAAACAGATATGTTGCTTTTTATTTATAGTTTTCCTTTATTACCAATTCACTATCGAGAACTATTTATAACTTAGTTTAATACCTATGTACTCTCTAATTAAATAATTACTTCTAGACAAGCACGCACAAAATTAAATATCTTTACTTTAAATACTCCTAAAATTAATCATTAACTATCACAACTAGTTGAAAAACGACTACTGCATTTTTTTGTTCTCTTTCAAGGTTAATTGTTTGTTCGATCAAATAAGTGACGAAATTAACACTCTAGTCTATGGCACACTCGAGTGTCAGATGATATCATAGTCACGACTTCCCTGTTGCATGTTTTCTTAACAATATATCACAGAAATTCTGCGATTGTTTTAGTCAATGTACAGTCGCTCAAAAAATATCCGAACACTATGGTTGATTACAGAATTCAGAAAAAATATTTGGCAACGGTTTTTTTAGAAATTAGTGATCATCTGGCAACCTTCGTGTACAGTACACGAAGGTTTCCATATCCTTCGTGTACAGTACACGAAGGTTTCCATATCCTTCGTGTACAGTACACGAAGTGTACGTTGCCTGTACAGTCGCTCAAAAATTATCCGAACACTATGGTTGATTACAGAATTCAGAAAAAATATCTGGCAACGATTTTTTTAGAAATTAGTGATCTGGCAACCTTCGTGTACAGTACACGTTGCCTGTATAGTCGCTCAAAAAATATCCAAATATATCTAGATATATAGGATACAGATATAAGCCTCCCTTCAAGATCAAAATATCCGAATATATATAGGATACAGATATAACACACAAGAATAGCATTTATAAACGACGAAACACTGAAATTAGTGATCTGGCAACCTTCGTGTACAGTACACGGAGTAGTTTATTCACAACCGGGGAATCCCCCTTTGCACAGTGCTTTCCCCCTATGACGTCATCGACCACGCCCCCTATGACGTAACAGGCCACGCCCCCTATGACGTAACATTACGTACCGTGACGTAATCATTACATAATCATTACGTAACAGGCCACGCCCCTTTATTAATAATTAATAAATCCTCCCCCTTTATTAAACCCCCCTTTCACCCCCCTTTTCCCCCTCAGTGGCGCCATCTGTTGACAGTGAGAAGTACTATTTTCCCAAAAACCCTTTATTTTCACTCTAATTTCTCGTTTTCGGACCCCCCGGTCGACCTACCTATATTTTAAGCCCTCCCCCTTATTAAAAACCCTCCTGGCGCCATCTGTTGACAGTGAGAAGTACTATTTTCCCAAAAAACCCTTTATTTTAAGTCTAATTTCTCGTTTTCGGACCCCACGGTCGACCTACCTATATTTTAAGCCCTCCCCCTTATGAAAAACCCTCTGGTTGACCATTTTAAGGCCCCACTCGGCTGATGCAAGTCTCAGAATAATTGCATGGAACGATTGACTGGTCTTAGAATAATTGTACAGAAAGGAATGATACAAAATTCCCTTACCTCTATTAAAAATCATCCTACAGTTGAAACTCATTTTACTCTTACTGTTTCCATAGAAAATACCATAGGGTGAAATTAATAATGGTTTAAATTATTCGTAGGGATGACATGTTAAATCTGCTTTTAGAACACACGTCTGCAGCGGAAAAATTTTCAAACTCCGTTAATCAACTCCCTAGTAATTAAACACTCGTCAAAATATTCCTCACCTTTATTAAAATCACTCCACGGTCGAAATAAAAAGCAGTTTTCTGTAAATGTGTTTCACCGGAAAAAAAAAAAATCGTCCCTCGCTCTGTGGATTCCAGGACTATGCCGTGTACTTGCTGTGGCTTAGATGCGTGTCGAACGGGTGGGACATTTCAGATTATTTATAACCTAGCATTCTTTATAACTAGCTTTTTCTATGTATTTCTTACACCAAAACCCGATAGTCCTTTCACATTAATATATGTATTTTAAGTCCGTTTCAGTAACACTTATTTCTTTTAACTCCGTGACTGTCGCTTACTAGATCTATCCACAGTAACTGTTTTTAAAAGACTGTCCCGCAGAAAATGCCGATGAGTAAAAAATCTGATTTTATTCGTCGTGACGAAAAATATTGAGGAGTGATAGGATCGACCAAATAGACTCTGTGTTCGGATCCTCACCCCTGGACAACGTTTCACTGACAGATGGTTAAGTCCTACGAAAATAAAAAATTCCAAACGTGGGATCAAATTGACGAATGAATCTGTGCTGCTTCAGGAGCGCTGTCTTACATCGTGAAAACTCACGGGCACTCTTTATCGTGGATTTCGGACTCGATATTTTCCCCAAGTCCGGAGACGGTTCTCTGCACAACCCTTTATGATAGGTTTCAACGCACCCCATGTAGACTTTTGAAATGACACGTCCTAAACCTTCAAGAGTTGTGCGTATTAGTCTCCATCGGGTTGGTGCCGTCAGATATCTGTGTTTCCACGCAGTAACGCAACACCGAAGAAAAATCGTCTCTCCCATCGTTTGCGTGCGAGCGTATGTCTCATCACGCTGATGAAATCGGGTAAAAAATAACTTTTTGTACGAGGTAGAATGTTATAGAAAGTAAGAATGCTAAAAAACTTTCATCATGAATGCATATTAACGGAGTAGGGGAACATTAGTTTAAAACTTCGACTATAAAAATAATACATTGCTTCACGCACCCTCTCAACTTACCTCCACTAATCCACTGAAAAAATATATGCAACGGGGCTGATAGCCAAAATTTAGCAAACGAAACCGCTTAACTGACATGTATGCTCTGATCGCGCCTACTGCTTACAAGAGAGACGACCTTCTAACCCGTTTCGACAACTTGTACACTCATCCCCATGTGATCTGGTGAACCATAGCAACAAGTGGGGTGGTGTGCAAAGGTCAACGGTGGAATGCTGCGTCTTTGAGAAGAGTGGCGGGTCCGTCCGAAAACCTAATGGGAAAGTTAAATAATTACTGTTTCCTCTCGAAATACAGAAGGAATTCTTCTGCTGATAGACGCACTTAAAAATAGGAATCTATGAAATTCAAAGGGAGATTGTTGTTTTTTCCATATTATCGGGATTAATACCGATTCTCTGCCGATGTCCTTTAGGTTATGAAATATAACTGGAACCTTATTAGATCACTTAAAATTGAGTTGACACACCTTATGACCGACTCCTCGGAGAAGTGCTAAATCTATGTGGCAGAATGCTAAAAATAGAATTCATACGTTTCCGTAAAAAACTTTAGTTCCAATATGAGTTAAAAGGTTATGGTTCGACTCAGGAAAAATAGGATTCGACCTCGGACATTAGAAAAGATGTGCACCGTATAATTCCGTGGAAAAATACGAAAATCTTTAGCAATATCCCAGGCGTCTTTTGTTAGGCGATAGTATTAACATCCTTATACGTTCTCACTTCAAGCTTGCTTTCTCTATCATAACCCTCGATGCTTGCGAAAATTATCAAAGATGAACAGAGGTCTGAATGTACAATCTTCGGAGTTCATTTTACTGTAGATGTCTAATTCTGGCAGGATCCCTCTCCACTTTTAAAATTTAGATCTTACACCGACAGTCTTTTCATATACGTATTTTTTATAACCAACACTTATTTCTTTTAGCCCTAGCGATTACTGGTTGTTTCATTTTTTACTAGAAGAAACCCTACCCCGCAGTAACAGCTCCGCAGAAAATAAAAAATGTCGATGGGTAAAAGAAAACAAAAAAATCTGATGTCATGATGAAAAATATTGAGGACCCCGGACAACTTTTCACTGACAAACGGTTAAGCCCTACGAAATTATTCCAAACGGGGAAGCACAGACTTTTATTGACGAATGAATCTTGGATCTGTACTGCTTCAGGAGCGCTGCCTTTACATTGTGAAAACCCGCTCACACCCTTGATCCGTGTTTAAGTACTCGAAATTTTTAAAGTCCAGAGGCGGCCCCCACCATTCCCAATTTACTAGTGAAAAAAATATTTTTTGTACGAGGTAGAAAGTAAGAATGTTAAAAGTACGTTGCGTAAAAACTTTAGTTCCATCGCTAATACACGTTGATGAGGGTAGGGGGACATTACTTTTAGCAAATACTTCAACTATAAAAAAATAAGTCTCACTTGAGCGCATCGCTCCCAACTTGTCTACGCTAATCCGCTGAAATTTTATTTGCAACGGGAGTGATAGACGAAAATACTTCTTCCCTATGTGCTCTGACCAGCGCCTGAAATGTTCGCCCCCCCACCCTACTGCTTCAACCCTCGTTTCGACACTCCCGCTCTATGTGATCTGCACGACGCACTGATAACGTAAAAAGGCCACTGGAGGAGCGGTGGTCAGCCCCTGTTGAATGCTATCTTTTTTTTTTATTTCCAGCCGCAATAATACACCGTTTCTGTGGAACACTGGTGACTTCGCCGCAAAGGGTGATCCACACTAAAAAACAAATCCCATAGACAATAAAGAACTAAAAAAGTCATTAAAACAGTGAATGGACTTATGTACAGAGATTGACAACGGTAATATAGACAGGAACCCATCGCTCACTATCATAGCCCCCGAGAAATTATCAAATCTGTAAAGGTCTGGCCACACAATCTTCTGAGTTAATTCTGGACGGATCACAATGACTTTTTCTCACATTCGTTAATCAAAGTGTCTACGCATCAGACTTGTCATTACCCCGACAAACTATCCATAGATTGAGTAAGCATTTAGAATGAAAAATTCAGTTTGCTTCAGTGTCACAGCTTTAATTTTCAGATGCACTCCACAGATTCGTAAAACACTCATTAGGTATGCGTTCACAAGAGAGTTCACCACGGATTCATCTTCCCTATCTTTCTAATAAATCATACGCCCAAAGTAGATAATTATATTACGAAAATAAAATCGATTTTAAGTGATTCCGTATTCGTAATTTATTAATGCTAAAGAATCACGACGAAAATCTCACAATAGTCTACCCAATACTTTACCATAGCCGATACAATCACAAGTTACGATAGTCAGCATCTGCTCCCATAGACCAGGGACGGGTGAATAGCGACCCGTGGGTCGCATTCGGCCCGCTAAGAGTTTTTTTGTTCTCCGCCAAGACAGAAAAATCCTCCCCGAGCGCGACCGAAGATTCGTCTCGTATTTTCCATTAGGACGGCCACGTCAATATGCATACGAAGTGTATGAAAACAATTGTCCGCTCCAGCCATAGACAGTAGGTTAGTTACTTCTAACAAAGTCAAGGTTTGAGATCCATAGTAAGACACGAATGTTACCGAACGCCTATGTCGTGTGAATGATAACTGTTAAGACAGCTAGTTGCATATTTTTTTAAAGATATGTCGAATGCACTTTTACATGAACGAAACTTCCATTTCCTAAAGTGTGAGGGGGAAAGCGTGAACAGTCAATGCTGACTGCATGAAATATGACTCGAACGAAAGACAATCTGAACAGGTGCTTTTGTTTAAAAACTGAAAACTCACTGTTTATAGTATTTCCGTGAAAAGTTGGGGAAGCCAGATGCGACTTAGCTTTGCGTTTACTGACTTCCCGCCTACCCCCCTTTGCAATTAGGAAAAAACTCTCGAGAGCAAATTATATCTAAAACCAGTTTCACTTGAGTTTTTCGTAACCCTCTTGTGCCGTCGAATTAAGATTCAGACACTGAGCTGTCGGGCATAAGGTTAAACTAATTTCTCACCAAGGTACGTTTGCGCACGCTGCAAACACAAGTCTTTCGACAAAAGATAAGGTGTTTCGCTACAACATAACACGGAGATGTCTGTTTAGTTATTTTTCCCTATTTCAACACTGTCTATGGAACATTACGCCTCTACATACCATAACACCTCGCGATTCTAAGCGTTCCCCGAACCGATATTAATCTGATTTTTGTAGTTCAACGGAGTTTTTTGAGTTTGCTCAACCTCTGTCAAGGGTTGGACCAGTGCTTGCACCGATGTTATTGCTCGTACTAGCAGAACCGGTACAAGGCGAATGCAAATCGGTTCATATCTCTATTCTTTCGAACACAAATGTTAAAAGATTTCATGTAGCAGCTAAGAAACAGTAAAAAAGTGATTTTCCGCATTTAACCATCTATCGGGTAGAGGAATCCTCAAAACTAAGTAACAATACTAGAAAAATCACTATCCATAACATTTACATTCATGTATTTCTTGTTGCGAGGCATCTGACCGTAACGTTAGCATTCATTACCTCAAAACAGATAAGACAGAATGCGGCGTCTTGAAAAACACCGAGAAGGCTAGTAACCACGGTTTAACCATTCATTTTTTAAGTATTAGGACGTTCATGTTACAATTTCTTGCAACAACGTTCATTTCTGGTAAAGATGCATGTCAGCACATTCACTTTACGTGTGTGATTTCAATCGTGTGTGAACCAGGCATTCAGTTGAGAAGAGTATGTGAATCAGTCACTTCAGAATACTAACACCTTTGCGCGCTCACTGAAACTACCTCCTTCTTGTGTCTCTCCATATACTATTCTTATGAGCACAAAAGATAGGATGTTTCACTACAATCTAACACGGAGATGTCTGTTTAGTTATTTTTTCCTCCTATTTCTACACCAGTGTGGAAGTCTTAGAACAAGTGGTTAGCACACGTTTTTAATATGTATCTTGTTTAGAAATCTGAAAGAACACTGTCTATGGAACATTACCCCCTTGCAAGCTAGTACTAATTACTTCACGATTCTGAGGGACGAAGGTTGTAATCGTTGGCGGATATTTTTCAGAATATGTAATCAACCATAGTGTTCGGATATTTGATCCATAGTAAGACATGAACGTTGTTTACCTCCCATCGACAATCCCTTCTACGGATCGTATGAGAGATGACTGTTACGACAATTAGCAGGGTGAAGTCGTATTTGTTTTTAAAAGCAGAGACACACTAATTACCGACTAGCTAGAGAACGATATATTAACCTGCTAAAGTTTGATTTTAACGATCAGATATACCATCACTTTTTTAGTTCATACTATTATTCCAACTTTTAAAGGAAATATTGTCTCGTTATAAGCGATTACATGCACACTCTATACTTTAAATCTATAGAGACAGCGATCACTATCCCAGGAACACACCTGTGAAATATCACCACATTTTTGTTTTTAACGCACGGTTGAATCGTTCTCTAGCTAGCTTTGGTTTCCCATCCCTTTCTTTTACACCTGATATAAAACATTCGACCCAACATAGCTTGCTAGCTGTGCGAGGTCTTGATACAGAGAACAATATTAACACTTCTAAGGCTGACCTTAAAATCCCCGTTAACTATACAAAAGAAATCACATTGACAAAAATATCAGAGACATTCATATTTATTTACATTAAGGTCACATTAATATTTAGTTCGTACATACCAGTTCACCTGCACCTCTTTTAGTACTGTTGCAAAGTTCAATTTAGACATAAACGCGACATTAGCAGGACGATTTAGTTCGATACATGATTCTTCCACAAAACTTACGGCAATATCAGTTAGATTAACGTTTCTTACCACTTCGGGGAAATAATCGTAAGCTGATTCAGCGTTTATGTTGAGGCACGAATGGCGAAGTTGACTCGGATGATCCACTTCACACCCGAAACAGTTCTTACGTAGCAGCGTAAACAGTTCTTTTCGGAGATCTGTTTTCAAAGTCCGCTTTAAACAGTCCATAAGCTTTACGAAATCACTGCTGTCTTGTTCAAGGGGTCGATCATTAGATGGTGGGCTTCGAGGAAGATTTGCCGCTAATTCCACCTTCCGCACTGCATTCCAAAATTTACCGTTTTCAAACTTCAGAGCCATCAAACTGTAGGTGATTGGATCGCATAAATCTGTCAACCGATGCCACTGTTCGACGCTGAGCCGAACCGATGACGAAAATACAAGTCCTCCGTCACGGGGGATGCTTTTTTTAATGACCACGCCGTGTCCACCTTTGAGCACGACGAGGCAAACCATAGCGTCCAGTTCATACTCGCCGTATTCGACATCTTCGAACGCTTCGACGATTGTAGACGCATACGAAACCAGTCCATGCCACTGCTCTTCAGACAGCATCACACCGTCCTTTGTAGATATAGTTTTAAAGAGTCATCACTCTGGAACACACGTATGTGCACTTTAGGATATGACCGATATTCACAAACGCTCGCAAACAAATCCGATCCGAGTTGAAACATATGGCTATCATCATCTCTAACAGCAAGTCGCTTCGCAGGAAGATCACCATCGGTCAGGGAACGTTTAGCACAAGCCATAGCAAGTCGATACTGGAAAAAATAATGCCTTACAGCCCGTCGAAGGGTAATACTTATACCTTAAACCTGTGACGTGTCCCTGTAACTCCATCCCATTGGTCGAGATCTGGTAGATTTGCCATCTCTTAGTAAACATGATGACGTCTACAAATATTTACGAGCCTGTATAGACGTGCTTTCGAAATATGCATGTGGTGCTCCTTTAAAACGGAAATCGTGGGAGCTTTTGATCACAAAAACCTTTCAGAATATCTCTGAAATTACAAACAGATAAGGGGGGTTGAATTCATTAACAGAGTATTTCAAAAGTATCTTAAAAAACACACTCATAATAAAACCAAACCTAGCTTAGTGATCGCTGTCTCTATAGATTTAAAGTATAGAGTGTGCATGTAATCGCTTATAACGAGACAATATTTCCTTTAAAAGTTGGAATATTAGTATGAACTAAAAAAGTGATGGTATATCTGATCGTTAAAATCAAACTTTAGCAGGTTAATATATCGTTCTCTAGCTAGTCGGTAATTAGTGTGTCTCTGCTTTTAAAAACAAATACGACTTCACCCTGCTAATTGTCGTAACAGTCATCTCTCATCGATCAATAGAAGGGATTGTCGATGGGAGGTAAACAACGTTCATGTCTTACTATGGATCAAATATCCGAACACTATGGTTGATTACATATTCTGAAAAATATCCGCCAACGATTACAACCTTCGTCCCTCAGAATCGTGAAGTAATTAGTACTAGCTTGCAAGGGAGGGGGTAATGTTCCATAGACAGTGTTCTTTCAGATTTCTAAACAAGATACATATTAAAAACGTGTGCTAACCACTTGTTCTAAGACGTCCACACTGGTGTAGAAATAGGAGGAAAAAATAACTAAACAGACATCTCCGTGTTAGATTGTAGTGAAACATCCTATCTTTTGTGCTCATAAGAATAGTATATGGAGAGACACAAGAAGGAGGTAGTTTCAGTGAGCGCGCAAAGGTGTTAGTATTCTGAAGTGACTGATTCACATACTCTTCTCAACTGAATGCCTGGTTCACACACGATTGAAATCACACACGTAAAGTGAATGTGCTGACATGCATCTTTACCAGAAATGAACGTTGTTGCAAGAAATTGTAACATGAACGTCCTAATACTTAAAAAATGAATGGTTAAACCGTGGTTACTAGCCTTCTCGGTGTTTTTCAAGACGCCGCATTCTGTCTTATCTGTTTTGAGGTAATGAATGCTAACGTTACGGTCAGATGCCTCGCAACAAGAAATACATGAATGTAAATGTTATGGATAGTGATTTTTCTAGTATTGTTACTTAGTTTTGAGGATTCCTCTACCCGATAGATGGTTAAATGCGGAAAATCACTTTTTTACTGTTTCTTAGCTGCTACATGAAATCTTTTAACATTTGTGTTCGAAAGAATAGAGATATGAACCGATTTGCATTCGCCTTGTACCGGTTCTGCTAGTACGAGCAATAACATCGGTGCAAGCACTGGTCCAACCCTTGACAGAGGTTGAGCAAACTCAAAAAACTCCGTTGAACTACAAAAATCAGATTAATATCGGTTCGGGGAACGCTTAGAATCGCGAGGTGTTATGGTATGTAGAGGCGTAATGTTCCATAGACAGTGTTGAAATAGGGAAAAATAACTAAACAGACATCTCCGTGTTATGTTGTAGCGAAACACCTTATCTTTTGTCGAAAGACTTGTGTTTGCAGCGTGCGCAAACGTACCTTGGTGAGAAATTAGTTTAACCTTATGCCCGACAGCTCAGTGTCTGAATCTTAATTCGACGGCACAAGAGGGTTACGAAAAACTCAAGTGAAACTGGTTTTAGATATAATTTGCTCTCGAGAGTTTTTTCCTAATTGCAAAGGGGGGTAGGCGGGAAGTCAGTAAACGCAAAGCTAAGTCGCATCTGGCTTCCCCAACTTTTCACGGAAATACTATAAACAGTGAGTTTTCAGTTTTTAAACAAAAGCACCTGTTCAGATTGTCTTTCGTTCGAGTCATATTTCATGCAGTCAGCATTGACTGTTCACGCTTTCCCCCTCACACTTTAGGAAATGGAAGTTTCGTTCATGTAAAAGTGCATTCGACATATCTTTAAAAAAATATGCAACTAGCTGTCTTAACAGTTATCATTCACACGACATAGGCGTTCGGTAACATTCGTGTCTTACTATGGATCTCAAACCTTGACTTTGTTAGAAGTAACTAACCTACTGTCTATGGCTGGAGCGGACAATTGTTTTCATACACTTCGTATGCATATTGACGTGGCCGTCCTAATGGAAAATACGAGACGAATCTTCGGTCGCGCTCGGGGAGGATTTTTCTGTCTTGGCGGAGAACAAAAAAACTCTTAGCGGGCCGAATGCGACCCACGGGTCGCTATTCACCCGTCCCTGGTCTATGGGAGCAGATGCTGACTATCGTAACTTGTGATTGTATCGGCTATGGTAAAGTATTGGGTAGACTATTGTGAGATTTTCGTCGTGATTCTTTAGCATTAATAAATTACGAATACGGAATCACTTAAAATCGATTTTATTTTCGTAATATAATTATCTACTTTGGGCGTATGATTTATTAGAAAGATAGGGAAGATGAATCCGTGGTGAACTCTCTTGTGAACGCATACCTAATGAGTGTTTTACGAATCTGTGGAGTGCATCTGAAAATTAAAGCTGTGACACTGAAGCAAACTGAATTTTTCATTCTAAATGCTTACTCAATCTATGGATAGTTTGTCGGGGTAATGACAAGTCTGATGCGTAGACACTTTGATTAACGAATGTGAGAAAAAGTCATTGTGATCCGTCCAGAATTAACTCAGAAGATTGTGTGGCCAGACCTTTACAGATTTGATAATTTCTCGGGGGCTATGATAGTGAGCGATGGGTTCCTGTCTATATTACCGTTGTCAATCTCTGTACATAAGTCCATTCACTGTTTTAATGACTTTTTTAGTTCTTTATTGTCTATGGGATTTGTTTTTTAGTGTGGATCACCCTTTGCGGCGAAGTCACCAGTGTTCCACAGAAACGGTGTATTATTGCGGCTGGAAATAAAAAAAAAAGATAGCATTCAACAGGGGCTGACCACCGCTCCTCCAGTGGCCTTTTTACGTTATCAGTGCGTCGTGCAGATCACATAGAGCGGGAGTGTCGAAACGAGGGTTGAAGCAGTAGGGTGGGGGGGCGAACATTTCAGGCGCTGGTCAGAGCACATAGGGAAGAAGTATTTTCGTCTATCACTCCCGTTGCAAATAAAATTTCAGCGGATTAGCGTAGACAAGTTGGGAGCGATGCGCTCAAGTGAGACTTATTTTTTTATAGTTGAAGTATTTGCTAAAAGTAATGTCCCCCTACCCTCATCAACGTGTATTAGCGATGGAACTAAAGTTTTTACGCAACGTACTTTTAACATTCTTACTTTCTACCTCGTACAAAAAATATTTTTTTCACTAGTAAATTGGGAATGGTGGGGGCCGCCTCTGGACTTTAAAAATTTCGAGTACTTAAACACGGATCAAGGGTGTGAGCGGGTTTTCACAATGTAAAGGCAGCGCTCCTGAAGCAGTACAGATCCAAGATTCATTCGTCAATAAAAGTCTGTGCTTCCCCGTTTGGAATAATTTCGTAGGGCTTAACCGTTTGTCAGTGAAAAGTTGTCCGGGGTCCTCAATATTTTTCATCATGACATCAGATTTTTTTGTTTTCTTTTACCCATCGACATTTTTTATTTTCTGCGGAGCTGTTACTGCGGGGTAGGGTTTCTTCTAGTAAAAAATGAAACAACCAGTAATCGCTAGGGCTAAAAGAAATAAGTGTTGGTTATAAAAAATACGTACATGAAAAGACTGTCGGTGTAAGATCTAAATTTTAAAAGTGGAGAGGGATCCTGCCAGAATTAGACATCTACAGTAAAATGAACTCCGAAGATTGTACATTCAGACCTCTGTTCATCTTTGATAATTTTCGCAAGCATCGAGGGTTATGATAGAGAAAGCAAGCTTGAAGTGAGAACGTATAAGGATGTTAATACTATCGCCTAACAAAAGACGCCTGGGATATTGCTAAAGATTTTCGTATTTTTCCACGGAATTATACGGTGCACATCTTTTCTAATGTCCGAGGTCGAATCCTATTTTTCCTGAGTCGAACCATAACCTTTTAACTCATATTGGAACTAAAGTTTTTTACGGAAACGTATGAATTCTATTTTTAGCATTCTGCCACATAGATTTAGCACTTCTCCGAGGAGTCGGTCATAAGGTGTGTCAACTCAATTTTAAGTGATCTAATAAGGTTCCAGTTATATTTCATAACCTAAAGGACATCGGCAGAGAATCGGTATTAATCCCGATAATATGGAAAAAACAACAATCTCCCTTTGAATTTCATAGATTCCTATTTTTAAGTGCGTCTATCAGCAGAAGAATTCCTTCTGTATTTCGAGAGGAAACAGTAATTATTTAACTTTCCCATTAGGTTTTCGGACGGACCCGCCACTCTTCTCAAAGACGCAGCATTCCACCGTTGACCTTTGCACACCACCCCACTTGTTGCTATGGTTCACCAGATCACATGGGGATGAGTGTACAAGTTGTCGAAACGGGTTAGAAGGTCGTCTCTCTTGTAAGCAGTAGGCGCGATCAGAGCATACATGTCAGTTAAGCGGTTTCGTTTGCTAAATTTTGGCTATCAGCCCCGTTGCATATATTTTTTCAGTGGATTAGTGGAGGTAAGTTGAGAGGGTGCGTGAAGCAATGTATTATTTTTATAGTCGAAGTTTTAAACTAATGTTCCCCTACTCCGTTAATATGCATTCATGATGAAAGTTTTTTAGCATTCTTACTTTCTATAACATTCTACCTCGTACAAAAAGTTATTTTTTACCCGATTTCATCAGCGTGATGAGACATACGCTCGCACGCAAACGATGGGAGAGACGATTTTTCTTCGGTGTTGCGTTACTGCGTGGAAACACAGATATCTGACGGCACCAACCCGATGGAGACTAATACGCACAACTCTTGAAGGTTTAGGACGTGTCATTTCAAAAGTCTACATGGGGTGCGTTGAAACCTATCATAAAGGGTTGTGCAGAGAACCGTCTCCGGACTTGGGGAAAATATCGAGTCCGAAATCCACGATAAAGAGTGCCCGTGAGTTTTCACGATGTAAGACAGCGCTCCTGAAGCAGCACAGATTCATTCGTCAATTTGATCCCACGTTTGGAATTTTTTATTTTCGTAGGACTTAACCATCTGTCAGTGAAACGTTGTCCAGGGGTGAGGATCCGAACACAGAGTCTATTTGGTCGATCCTATCACTCCTCAATATTTTTCGTCACGACGAATAAAATCAGATTTTTTACTCATCGGCATTTTCTGCGGGACAGTCTTTTAAAAACAGTTACTGTGGATAGATCTAGTAAGCGACAGTCACGGAGTTAAAAGAAATAAGTGTTACTGAAACGGACTTAAAATACATATATTAATGTGAAAGGACTATCGGGTTTTGGTGTAAGAAATACATAGAAAAAGCTAGTTATAAAGAATGCTAGGTTATAAATAATCTGAAATGTCCCACCCGTTCGACACGCATCTAAGCCACAGCAAGTACACGGCATAGTCCTGGAATCCACAGAGCGAGGGACGATTTTTTTTTTTTTCCGGTGAAACACATTTACAGAAAACTGCTTTTTATTTCGACCGTGGAGTGATTTTAATAAAGGTGAGGAATATTTTGACGAGTGTTTAATTACTAGGGAGTTGATTAACGGAGTTTGAAAATTTTTCCGCTGCAGACGTGTGTTCTAAAAGCAGATTTAACATGTCATCCCTACGAATAATTTAAACCATTATTAATTTCACCCTATGGTATTTTCTATGGAAACAGTAAGAGTAAAATGAGTTTCAACTGTAGGATGATTTTTAATAGAGGTAAGGGAATTTTGTATCATTCCTTTCTGTACAATTATTCTAAGACCAGTCAATCGTTCCATGCAATTATTCTGAGACTTGCATCAGCCGAGTGGGGCCTTAAAATGGTCAACCAGAGGGTTTTTCATAAGGGGGAGGGCTTAAAATATAGGTAGGTCGACCGTGGGGTCCGAAAACGAGAAATTAGACTTAAAATAAAGGGTTTTTTGGGAAAATAGTACTTCTCACTGTCAACAGATGGCGCCAGGAGGGTTTTTAATAAGGGGGAGGGCTTAAAATATAGGTAGGTCGACCGGGGGGTCCGAAAACGAGAAATTAGAGTGAAAATAAAGGGTTTTTGGGAAAATAGTACTTCTCACTGTCAACAGATGGCGCCACTGAGGGGGAAAAGGGGGGTGAAAGGGGGGTTTAATAAAGGGGGAGGATTCATTAATTATTAATAAAGGGGCGTGGCCTGTTACGTAATGATTATGTAATGATTACGTCATGTTACGTAATGTTACGTCATAGGGGCGTGGCCTGTTACGCCATAGGGGGGTGTGGCCTGTTACGTCATAGGGGGCGTGGTCGATGATGTCATAGGGGGCGTGGTCGATGACGTCATAGGGGGGAAAGCACTGTGCAAAGGGGGATTCCCCGGTTGTGAATAAACTACTACACAGTTGTCAGATCACTAATTTCTAAAACAATCGTTGCCAGATAATTTTTCTGAATTCTGTAATCAACCATTTTTTGAGCGACTGTACAATCCCATCATTCTTAACCAATAAATTTAAGAACTGTGGTAAGATGGCTTATGGCATTTCTTTGAATAACTAAAGCTATGATGAATTATATGTATTATAAATTAATCAGCATAACTCCCTTTCCACAGTGTTACCATGTCTCTTGCTAAAGTCCATATGCCATTAAGCTCTTTTCATAGACGCACTCAGCAGATTTTCTTCGGTTGGATTGGGTTGTTTTGCCTCTGAGCGGCACTTTTTTGCACACCATGGGCTGAATGGCCAGGTCACATGGACCCCGAAGGCTCAGAGAAGGTTGGGGCCCACTGGAACAGCTGTTGGGAGACAGATGGTAGCCTCCCGTCAAGGCCATCCATTGTGTTCTTTAACGTGCACAGGGTATGGCTCTCCCGCACACGGGGCCACGGCTTAACGTCCCATCCAACGGACGGCGGCCTTTCCAAGCCAATCGGTGTCCCCTACTGACCGTGGGCAGGGCGGGGAATTTTGCGGAGATAAATCTCAACGCTGACCCAGCTGGGACTCGAACCTGGGAACTACAGATTACGAGCCTGGCGCGCTACCGACTGAGTCACCCCCGCCCCAGATTTTCTTCGAAGTGGGAGACATCTTCCACATAATCATACGTATATAATAATTCTTATTTATTTTCCTCATAATTGTTTATATAGAAGAGTTAGATGGTGCACCGCACTCTTACTCTTTCCCTGTTCTCGTCTTCAATCACAGATTAAAGGGTTTTGATGAAATTCCTTCCATCCTAATATGACCTTGGTAGCAAAATAACAGAGAGAGAAATAGCATACTAATAACTGACTTTAATATTTAGTTGCTTTTATTTTTATCTAGCCTAGTTTTAATTATATGCATATATGTTTCTTTGGTGTGCTGTCCTTCTGCTGAAACCTATGGTCCATTATACTGAACAAGCAGCTGCTTGAGGGGTAATTTAATTTTAAAAATGCAAAATTAAAAAAACTTTTTTTTTTACTTTAAGGTTTTACATTTTTTCCCTCTCTGTTATATATTGCATATTTCTTATTTTTTCATATTCTTGAATTGCATTTAGGGACCCAAAATTATGGACCCCACATAAACACACACACACCGCACAGCCCGAAAGTTATCGCCAGTCGTTCAAAATGACATGGGAGTTATATAAATTATGGTCAGAGTGGGAGGTCGCCAAATGAATGAGGGGGGAGGTATGTGCAATCTAGGAGGATTGAAAAAGATTCAGAAAAGGAAGTGGTATTCGAACCCAGGTTTCTTCGGTCGAGTTGTTTTACCTCTTAACGACACTCTTGGGCACACGATGGATTAGATGGTCAGGTCACAAGGACCCCAAAGCTCGGAATTAGCTTGGGGAAAGGAACTCACTACACTAATGTTAGGATACAGATATAAAAATTCCTTCAAGATCATCCACGGTGTTCTTAAACGCGCACAGTATATGATTTTCTGCACACTAAGGCACGGTTTACGTCTCATCCGAAGGACGGCGGCCATTCCTAGCCCATCGGTGTCCATTTCATAACTAATGTTAGGATACAGATATAAAAATTCCTTCAAGATCATCCACGGTGTTCTTAAACGCGCACAGTATATGATTTTCTGCACACTAAGGCACGGTTTACGTCTCATCCGAAGGACGGCGGCCATTCCTAGCCCATCGGTGTCCCATTTCTCACCGGTGGCTTGTTGGTTGGTTGTTTTACCTCTGAGCGGCACTTTTTTGCACACCATGGACTAAATGGCCAGGTCACATGGACCCCAAAGGTTCAGAGAAGGTTGGGGGAGGGGACCCACTGGAACAGCTGTTGGGAGACAGATGGTAGCCTCCCGTCAAGGCCATCCAGCATGTTCTTTAACGTGTGCAGGGTATGGCCCACCTGGATTAACCATGGATTAACGTCCCATCCGACGGACGGCGGTCTTTCCAAGCCATCGGTGTCCCCAACTGACCGTGAGCAGGGCGGGGAGTTTTGCGAATCCCACCGGTGGCAGGATATAGGCTAGCGGAGATAAATCTCAAAGCTGAACGATACTGGCAGCAGAAGTGCGAGTTCAGGTTCGCATATCTTATTTTTTGCATGAATGGTCACATTTTTCGGCAACACAATGATCGCAGGTGTCAGACAATTTTCCCATAAGCATATAAATTTTAATGCTCTGTGGAAAAATGGATAAAGAGCAAAAAGTACCGGTAAAAAAAAGAGGAATTTCTCCACATTGATTAAACAGTCAATTACCACTTTTATTTCTGAAACGTTTTAGCTGCTTTACACCACGATGTGCATTGGCTTTTACTTCAACTGAAATTTAATCATTGAAAATATCTATTTCGGATTTAAAAGTTGGGTAGCAAAATCTTTGGAAAGGGCGCAGCACATTCAATTTTAAGTTTGAAATTTTGAGACTTATTATACTGATAATCTCCTGTCGTGAGAGGGTGCTTCAGGGGTAATTTATTTATATTTTACATTAAGTTGAAAAAATTTAAGAACCCGTTTTTTTTTAAAGTTGCATGGTCTGTGATATTGATAATTTTCAATCATTGGACAGAACAGAATTATCACAGTTTACTAACGATGAAACACTGAAACTGACGCATTTAAAATTGACAGCCGCCAAATTTTGCATCAAATTGAGATATTAATGTCGAGCACTGTGTGGAAAAGCCATACTTTTTTGCCTCCCTTTACAACAACGTAGATGTGCGAAGCAGATTCATCTTAAATCTATAATAATAAGAGAAGGTGTTTGTGTGTGCGTCTGTGTGTCTGTGGCAGTTATAACTTATTGGGAAATCATGGTAGACGTTTCAAATTTTCAGCGAATGTTAATGGGTCTGGTCCGGATTACAGTGAAAAATTTCGTCGAAATTTCAAAAAGGGAGCTTGCTAAAAATAAAAATATTTACCATGCTATTCCTGCGAGAAACGGTAATCGCTGTCTAATTTATTGTTGCCATTTACAGCTCCCTAACTATGAACGTAAGTGTCATAATAACATTTAAATTTGCTGCCATTGCCAGATTCCTCACATTTCCAAAATTAATTTTATTTTAAGGCGTCCCATTGCAGCAAAGGACCTGATTTTTTAACCCACCACGGGGTCAAACAGGGGGCACCCGTCTACTAAATTTGGTACCGTTCGGTCAAGTATATTGGTAAATACAGAGAATTTATCGAAATAAAAATCTCGATAGTTTGAGACGAAGCCACGGGTTACGAAAGTGCGCAGTGACGTCAGAAGCGACCTGAACAACGGCGGGCAATTTTTCGTGTTGATTCTGTGCTAAAATGTCGGGGGAGAGCAGAACTCACAAAACAAACCTTTAATGCAGTAAAGAACAAAATACACAGATTAAAATTGAGATCCTGGCAGCCACAATACTATGCTAAAAGAAGCCACGGGCCAAGTAGGAACCTAATTATTTAACCAATCACCAGGGCACACGGGGGAGAGGAAGCCATGTAGGAAATTTTGGCCATTCAGTCATGTATTACGGGAGCCATAGGTCAGCAAAATCTGTCGTAAAGGAAATAAAAATCTCGATAGTTTCGGTAGAAACAGAGCCATGGGCTATGAGTGAGCGTGCTGACATCAACAATGCTGTGCAACAATGCTGTGCAGGGAGCGCTGACGTCAGCAACGATCCAAGCAAACGAAACGTAGGGAAAATATATTTTCTTCGTGTTGAATTAGCGGGAAATTGTCGGTAGAAAGCGATTTACAGAACTTACCTTTAGTGCAGTGAAAATAGGAATATACGGATTAACTGGATTATTAGAAAATTTTCGCATTCTTTTGTGTTGAGTTGTTTTTGTTTTTTGTGTATTTAATTCAATGTGACAACTGATGTTTTCAATTTAAATCGTTTCTGTATGGACTCACTCTAAAGGTTACTAAAGAGAGTGCCAATAGGGTTGTGGAGGGTGAGACGATTACACTCTTAGCTCTGAATAGTAATTATCATCGGAATTTATTTTGGGAAAAATTATTTCTTGGGAATAAACATTTCCAATCTACGAACAAGAAATTGGAAACATTATTTTTTCCAAAATGGGATTTACACTCTTAATTATTAATTAATTTAGGTCTGATTAGTAATTATCATCGGAATTTATTTAGGGAATAAACATTTCCATACTACGAACCAGAAAACCATGGCATCTGATTAATACCATCATTAATTCCAACACAGTTCAGCCATGTGAGTAGTATCATCACATTATACCGACCCCCCTTTGCACAGTGCTTTCCCCCTAATTAATATCCAATTAATAACTAATTAATATCCAATTAATATTTAAATAATATTCAATTAATAACTAATAATATTTAATTAATATTCAATTAATAACTAATTAATATTTAATTAATAATTCATAATTAATAATTCTTACCCTTTCACCCCCTTTCCCCCTCAGTGGCGCCATCTGTTGACAGTGAGAAGTACTATTTTCTCAAAAAAACCCTTTATTTTAAGTCTAATTTCTCGTTTTCGGACCCCACGGTCGACCTACCTATATTTTAAGCCCTCCCCCTTATTAAAAACCCTCCTGGTGCCATCTGTTGACAGTAAGAAGTACTATTTTCCCAAAAAACCCTTTATTTTAAGTCTAATTTCTCGTTTTCGGACCCCACGGTCGACCTACCTATATTTTAAGCCCTCCCCCTTATTAAAAACCCTCCTGGTGCCATCTGTTGACAGTGAGAAGTACTATTTTCCCAAAAACCCCTTTATTTTAAGTCTAATTTCTCGTTTTCGGACCCCACGGTCGACCTACCTATATTTTAAGCCCTCCCCCTTATGAAAAACCCGCTGGTTGACCATTTAAACACCATGCCTATATTTTAAGGCCCCCCTCCTTCACTCGGCTGATGCAAGTCTCAGAATAATTGCATGGAAGATTGACCGGTCTCAGAATAATTGTACAGAAAGGAATGATACAAAATTCCTTAGTAATTAAACACTCATCAAAATTCCCTTACCTCTATTAAAAATCATCCTACAGTTGAGACTCATTTTACTCTTACTGTTTCCATAGAAAATACCATAGGGTGAAATTAATAATGGTTTAAATTATTCGTAGGGATGACATGTTAAATCTGCTTTTAGAACACACGTCTGCAGTGGAAAAATTTTCAAACTCCCTTAATCAACTCCCTAGTAATTAAACACTCGTCAAAATATTCCTCACCTTTATTAAAATCGCTCCATGGTCGAAATAAAAACCAGTTTTCTGTAGATGTGTTTCACCGGAAAAAAAAACAGATCGTCCCTCGCTGTGTGGATTCCAGGACGCACGGGACTATGCCGTGTATTTGCTGTGGCTTAGATGCGTGTCGAACGGGTCAGACATTTCAGATATTAACCTAGCATTCTTTAGAACTAGCTTTTTCTATGTATTTCTTACACCAAAACCCGATAGTCCTTTCACATTAATATATGAATTTTTATAACCCACGTATTTTAAGTCCGTTTCAGTAACACTTATTTCTTTTAACTCCGTGACTGTCGCTTACTAGATCTATCCACAGTAACTGTTTTTAAAAGACTGTCCCGCAGAAAATGCCGATGGGTAAAAAATCTGATTTTATTCGTCGTGATGAAAAATGTTGAGGAGTGATAGGATCGACCTAATAGACTCCGTGTTCGGATCCTCACCCCGGACAGCGTTTCACTGACGGATGGTTAAGTCCTACGAAAATAAAAAATTCCAAACGGGGGATCAAATTGACGAATGAATCTGTGCTGCTCCCGCATTAGGCGCGCTGTCTTACATCGTGAAAACTCGCTGGCGTTCTTTATCGTGGATTTCGGACTCGATATTTTCCCCAAGTCCGGAGACGGTTCTCCGCACAACCCTTTATGATAGGTTTCAACACACCCCATGTAGACTTTTGAAATGACACGTCCTAAACCTTCAAGAGTTGTGCGTATTAGTCTCCATCGGGTTGGTGCCGTCAGATATCTGTGTTTCCACGTAGAACGCAACACCGAAGAAAAATCGGCTAAAAAATCGTCTCTCCCATCGTTTGCGTGCGAGCGTATGTTTCATCACGCTGATGAAATCGGGTAAAAAATAACTTTTTTGTACGAGGTAGAATGTTATAGAAAGTAAGAATGCTAAAAAAACTTTCATCATGAATGCATATTAACGGAGTAGGGGAACATTAGTTTAAAACTTCGACTATAAAAATAATGCATTGCTTCACACACCCTCTCAACTTACCTCCACTAATCCACTGAAATTATAATTGCAACGGGACTGATAGCCAAAATTTAGCAAACGAAACCGCTTAACTGACATGTATGCTCTGATCGCGCCTACTGCTTACAAGAGAGACGACCTTCTAACCCGTTTCGGCACCTTGTACACTCATCCCCTGTGATCTGCTGAACCATAGCAACAAGCGGGTGGTGTGCAAAGGTCACGGGGGGGGGGGGCAACGAATGCTGCGTCTTTGAGAAAAGTGACGGGTCCGTCCGAAAACCTAATGGGAAAGTTAAATAATTACTGTTTCCTCTCGAAATACAGAAGGAATTCTTCTGCTGATAGACGCACTTAAAAATAGGAATCTATGAAATTCAAAGGGAGATTGTTGTTTTTCCATATTATTGGGATTAATAGCGATTCCCTGCAGATTTTTTCCCTTTAGGTTATGAAATATAACTGGAACCTTATTAGATCACTTAAAATTGAGTTGACACACATTATGACCGACTCCTCGGAGAAGTGCTAAATCTATGTGGCAGAATGCTAAAAGTAGAATTCATACGTTTCCGTAAAAAACTTTAGTTCCAATATGAGTTAAAATGTTATGGTTCGACTCAGGAAAAATAGGATTCGAGCTCGGACATTAGAAAAGACGTGCACCGTATAATTCCGTGGAAAAATACGAAAATATTTAGCAATATCCCAGGCGTCCTTTGTTAGGCGATAGTATTAACATCCTTATACGTTCTCACTTCAAGCTTGCTTTCTCTATCATAACCCTCGATGCTTGCGAAAATTATCAAAGATGAATAGAG
Organism: Ryuthela nishihirai; assembly: GCA_038380435.1. NCBI lineage: Eukaryota > Metazoa > Arthropoda > Arachnida > Araneae > Heptathelidae > Ryuthela > Ryuthela nishihirai. The sequence continues at coordinate 34,540,641 of JAWZYU010000005.1, read as the reverse complement.
GTCTGAATGTACAATCTTCGGAGTTCATTTTACTGTGGATGTCTAATTCTGGCAGGATCCCTCTCCACTTTTGAAATTTAGATCTTACACCAAAACCCGATAGTCCTTTCATACACGTATTTTTATAACCCACGTATTTTAAGTCCATTTTAATCAATACTTATTTCTTTCAACTCACCCCTCGTGACTATTGGCCGGCACATTTTTACTAGAAGAAGGGCTACCTCACAGTAGTGGCCCTGCAGAAAATAAAAAATCTGATTTTATTCCTCGTGATGAAAAATATTGAAGGTAATAGGGTCGACCTAAAAGATCCGTGTTCGGATCCTCACTCCGGGTGGCTTTTAACAAAAGTCCTACGAAATAAAAAAAACTCCCCCTGTTACGCGACGTTGTTTAAAAATACTTATTATGGCTGTATCCTCAGTACATGATGCAAACTCTTTCCGAGGAAGTAACGCTATTCGATGCACCCCACAGTTACATGCCTTTACAGGGTAAAGCCTGTGTGGCAGAATGTAAAAGTAGAATTCATACGTTTCCGTAAAACTTAAGTTCCAACATGCGTTAAAGGAGTATGGTTCGACTCACTTTGAGAGGAGCAGTCACTCGGACCAAAAGCTTGATGGGTCTCCTGCCGAATGCTACACTTTATCAGAACACCGTGTGGGATGCCTTCTAGAAAAGGGGAAAATTTTTAATGTCATATGAAATGTGTGACGTATAATCCATGGAAAAAATACGAAATCTTTAACATCCTCACTTCAAATTTTCATACCACATTCAGGGGTTAAGTTTCAACTTTTATTTTTTCCAGCCGCAATAATACACAGTTTCTATGGAGCACGGCTGACTTCGACGCAAAGGACGTTCTACACTAACGACCGTGCACTAAAAAAGTCATTAAAACAGTGAATGGACTTGTGTAATGTACAGAGATTGACAGCAGTAATATAGACAGGGACCCATCGCTCACTATCATAGCCCTCGAGAAATTATCAAAGATGAATAGGGTTCTGGCCACACAATCTTCTGAACTAATTCTGGACAGATCACAAGGACTTTTTCTCACATTCGTTAATCAAAGTGTCTATGCATCAGACTTCTCATTACTCCGACAAACTACCTATCCATAGGCTGTGTAAGTATTTAGAATGAAAAATTGAGTTTGCTTCAGTGTCATACCTTTAATTTTCAGATGCACTCCACAGATTCGTAAAACACTCATTAGGTATGCGTTCACAAGACAGTTCATCACTGATTCATCTTCCCTATCTTTCTAATAAATCATACGCCCAAAGTAGATAATTATATTACGAAAATAAAATCGATTTTAAGTGATTCCGTATTCGTAATTTATTAATGCTAAAGAATCACAACTATCATCAGATTATATCTGCTCACGACGAAAACCTCACAATACTTTACCATAGCCGATACAGTCACAAGTTACGATAGTCAGCATCTGGCCCCCCATAGACCAAGGACGGGTGAATAGCGACCCGTGGGTCGCATTCGCCCCGCTAAGAATTTTTTGTGGCCCGCCAAGACAGAAAAATCCGTCTCGAACCGAGATTTCCTCCCCGTGCGCGACCGAAGATTCGTCTCGTATTTTCCATTAGGACGGCCACGTCAATACGCATACGAAGTATATGAAAACAATTGCCCACTCCGACCATAGACAGCAGGTTAGTTACTTTTAACAAAGTCAAGGTTTGAGATCCATAGTAAGACACGAATGTTACCAAACACCTATGTCGTGTGAATCATAACTGTTAAGACAACTAGTTGCATACTTTTTAAAAGATACGTCGAATGCACTCTTACATGAATGAAGCTTCCATTTCCTAATGTGTGAGGGGAAAGCTTGAACAGTCAATGCTGACTGCATGAAATATGATTCGGACGGAAGACAATCTGAATAGCCGCTTTTGTTTGGAAATTTAAAATCTGAAAACTCACTGTTTATAGTATTTCCGTGAAAAGTTGGGTCCCAGAATCGAGAGCTAGCTCGGCATTCACTGACTTCAACCGCTGATAAAACGTAAGTTCTCTCGACAGTTATTCCAAGACACTTGCTCTTTTCAGAGTTCTCTGGGAACGTTTGAATAAGTGCTTGCGAAGGTGGCTAGCTGCAAACACAAGTTTTTCGCCAAAGGTAGGGTGTTTCACTACAATCTAACACAAGCATTTTCACATCTAAGAATCGGTTCGGTTATTTTTCCCTGCATATTTCTATACTAGTGTGGAATTTTTAGAACAAGTAGTACTATGTTCGTGTGAAAGTGGTTCTGACAGGCACACGTTTTTTGATAATGTTATACATCCTGCTTGGTAAGAACACGACCTATGGAGCATTACTCCTGTAAATTCCATAAGCATAATGCTTCGCGATTCTTAGCACCCCATAACTGTTAGACAATACTTTGCATTTACAGGACCTAACACATAAAGTCTTTCACACTCAATCATCACATTTCAGAAAGAAAGAAGATTGAAAGGAGAAGTGATAGAGAAGCGTAAGAAAAGCACCACACTCAGCATTCTCACATTAAAAGAAAACGTGAGCATTCGTCATCTCAAAACAACTAAGACAGAGGGCGCCATGTGCCGGACTGAAAAGCTGTAAGAAGGTTGATAGCAATGGTTTAACCATTCATTTTTTAAGTATTAGGACATCCATATTACAATTTCTTGCAACAACATTCATAGCTAGTGAAGATACAAGTCTGCAGCATTCACTCTTCTGTGTAAACATGTGAATATTACATTTCAATCGTGTGTGAACCGAACATTCAGTTGAGATGAGTATTTAAAAACATCAGTGTGAACTCATTGATACATAAAACGTGTCTCCTTCTTGTGTCTACATCTTAATACCTATATACTATTCTTACGACCACAGAAGATAGAACTGTCGTAGGAAGATGGACCATGCAACAGTTAAAAAAAAAGCGATTTTCAGCGTTTTTCAGCAGCGCTATCTATCGGTTCAGGAATCCTCAAAACTAAGAAACAGTCAATGGAGTGAACTACAGTGAAATCCTCACACAGGACAAGGCGTTGAAAATAGGTGATAAATCTTCGAAATCAATAGCTGAAGGTTGACTAGAAGGTTGGGGAAAGAGACTGCGGTAGAAGGGTTTGACCAGTATTGTACCGATGGGCTGGACCAGCAGCGATGCTATTTATTAGTGAATTGTCCGTACTAGCAGAGTTGTAAGATTTATTAGTGAATTGGTACTATTTATTAGTGAATTGTCCGTACTAGCAGAGTTGTAAGGTGAATGCAAATCGGTTCATACATATATCGTGTCTGCTTCTTCATATCTCTATTCTTTCGAACACAAATGTTAAAAGATTTCATGCAACAGCTAAGAAACAGTAAAAAAGTGATTTTCCGCATTTAACCAGCACCATCAATCGGGTAGAGGAATCCTCAAAACTAAGTAAAAATACTAGAAAAATCACTGTCCATAACATTTATATTCATGTATTTCATTTTCTTGTTACGAGGCATCTGACAGAAAACGTAAGCATTCATCACCTCAAAACAGATAAGACAGAGGGCGCTATGTGTCGTCTTGAAAAACGCCAAGAAGGCTAGTAACCACGGTTTAACCATTCATTTTTTAAGTATTAGGACGTTCACGTTACAATTTCTTGCAACAACGTTCATTTCTGGTGAAGATGCTTGTCAGCACATTCACTTTACGTGTGAATATTACATTTCAATCGTGTGAACCAGGCATTCAGTTGAGAAGAGTATGTGAATATTACATTTTAACTGTATGTGAATCAGGCACTTCAGAATACTGACACCCTTACGAGCTCACTGAAACGTACCTCCTTCTTGTGTCTCTCCATATACTGTTCTTATGAGCACAAAAGATAGAACTTTCGAAGTAAGATGAAGCATGTATCAGTTTAAAAAAACGATTATCTGTTTTTGAGCTTTTCACTAACGCCATCTAGGGACAACAATGTTGACTGTCTGATTCAAGCAGTCTGTTTATAAATATGTGGGAGAATGTAAAGGCATGTAAAGGCATGTAACTGTGGGGTGCATCGAATAGCGTTACTTCCTCGGAAAGAGTTTGCATCATGTACTGAGGATACAGCCATAATAAGTATTTTTAAACAACGTCACGTAACGGGGGGGAGTTTTTTTTATTTCGTAGGACTTTTGTTAAAAGCCATCCGGAGTGAGGATCCGAACACGGATCTTTTAGGTCGACCCTATTACCTTCAATATTTTTCATCACGCGGAATAAAATCAGATTTTTTATTTTCTGCGGGGCCGCTACTGCGAGGTAGCCCTTCTTCTAGTAAAAATGTGCCGGCCAATAGTCACGAGGGGTGAGTTGAAAGAAATAAGTATTGATTAAAATGGACTTAAAATACGTGGCTTATAAAAATACGTGTATGAAAGGACTATCGGGTTTTGGTGTAAGATCTAAATTTCAAAAGTGGAGAGGGATCCTGCCAGAATTAGACATCTACAGTAAAATGAACTCCGAAGATTGTACATTCAGACCTCTATTCATCTTTGATAATTTTCGCAAGCATCGAGGGTTATGATAGAGAAAGCAAGCTTGAAGTGAGAACGTATAAGGATGTTAATACTATCGCCTAACAAAGGACTCCTGGGTGTGTTTAATTACTAAGGAATTTTGTATCATTCCTTTCTGTACAATTATTCTGAGACCAGTCAATCGTTCCATGCAATTATTCTGAGACTTGCATCAGCCGAGTGAAGGAGGGGGGGCCTTAAAATATAGGTATGGTGTTTAAATGGTCAACCAGCGGGTTTTTCATAAGGGGGAGGGCTTAAAATATAGGTAGGTCGATCGTGGGGTCCGAAAACGAGAAATTAGACTTAAAATAAAGGGGTTTTTGGGAAAATAGTACTTCTCACTGTCAACAGATGGCGCCAGGAGGGTTTTTAATAAGGGGGAGGGCTTAAAATATAGGTGGGTCGACCGCGGGGTCCGAAAACGAGAAATTAGACTTAAAATATAGGGTTTTTTGGGAAAATAGTACTTCTCACTGTCAACAGATGGCGCCAGGAGGGTTTTTAATAAGGGGGAGGGCTTAAAATATAGGTAGGTCGACCGGGGAGTCCGAAAACGAGAAATTAGACTTAAAATAAAGGGGTTTTTGGGAAAATACTACTTCTCACTGTCAACAGATGGCGCCAGGAGGGTTTTTAATAAGGGGGAGGGCTTAAAATATAGGTAGGTCGACCGGGGGGTCCGAAACGAGAAATTAGAGTAAAAATAAAGGGTTTTTGGGAAAATAGTACTTCTCACTGTCCACAGATGGCGCCACTGATGGGGAAAGGGTTGAAGGGGAGGAATTATTAATTATTAATTATTAATTAAATAATAATTAGTTATTAATTGAATATTAATTAAATAATAATTAGTTATTAATTGAATATTAATTAAATATTAATTAGTTATTAATTGAATATTAATGAAATATTAATTAGGGGGAGAGCACTGTGCAAAGGGGGCTCGGTATAATTTGATGATACTACTCATGTGATATTTCGTAAAGGGGTAACGTATCCGAAATGCATGACTGTATCAGTTGAAATTCGGTCCACAAAAACTTAGAAAAGATGTAATCTTAAACCTATGAAAGAAAGAACCGAACCCTTCCCCTATTGAGGAGGACTATGTGATTCGGACATAATTTGAGCCAGATTGGCTTTTACATGCTGTGAAGAAATTTTATTGTCGCCTTGAAGGGGAAAGAAATTTAATGTCGGGTGAAGAAATTTGACTCTTGTCACCTTAACGGGAAAGAACGCTATTTAGAGAAATGCATTCATACGTATTTCACAAAACGGTGTGAAAAGGTTTGAAAACTATGAACACACGAGATTTAACTTTGAAAAAATAAGGACAGAATTTTTGCGAGATAGTGACTTGAAACTTTCCTATGGAAAATACAGTCAATTGATTCATTATGAGCACAAACTGATTTCGTGCTAAATCATCTTTCACACCAGATTTAAGCTTACTTTGAAAACTAAGGTTAAACATTTAAGTGATTTAGTGACTTGACAGATGGAATCACTCATTTTCCATAAAAATATACTATTATGACACAGTGTCGGGAAGAAATATGTTTCAACGAAAAATTCATTCAACTGCATATATTACGATCAGAAAAATAATTTAGTGGACAAATTTTAAACAAGAAAACACGTTCTTATTTCATACCAAATTTTATCATATCTAAACAATATGAACAAAAGTCGAGTTAGATACAAAGTTAAGACGAGCAAAAATTAGTGTGAGTAACGAATTTCACCTGATAGAGATAACATAGAATTCACGTTTTAGCGTACAAAGCACGCGTTCCAGAGGAAATTGTTTTGAAAACTTATTTTGTGATGAAACAAGACGCATGTTCTTATTACACATTTTTCGTTTAGTGTGCAAAAATAAAGAAAAATTTATGCAGGATAGAAATATTAAACGATCCAAAAAAGTTGTATGGTGAAATTTTACTTCTCATAGGGATAACATTGGGTTTTAGTGTACAAATTTTGTTTCGCATACAAAAACATTTTAAGCATAAAATTGGTTTGGTGATGAAACATAAAACTGGAATCATGTTCTTATTTTAACCAAATTTTAACTTATTTAAAAAATAAGATCAAAATTCTGGTGAGCAAGTGATTAGAAACGTTAATATACATGACCTGTTTTACTTTTACACACTGAATACAATTAGAAATATATATTATATATGCACATCAGTATATTTCGCCCAGCATTCTTCTGGGAGACCTGGGTTCGAATCCCAGTCAGGACAACCAATTTTCATAAACTCATTATTATCTTAGATGATTAGATATAGAGAGGTCAAATAACAGCAACCAAAGAAGTCAAAGTTCAGTGGATGAGGGAGATCTAAAATTTAAAATGCTTCAGAAAATTCTAAACCCCAATAACTATCCCTTACCAAAAAAAGCGGAAGAATTACCAGCTTATTTTGAGACGATAGAGAAATTGTTTAAACATACGAAATAACGGATGACTTACAAGGAATGCTAGTGCATCCTTTGTTGGGAGAGAGAGCACAAAACATTTTTACTATGCTGAGTGACGAGAAAATTCAAAACTACTAAAAAAATTTGCCGTGTTAAAAGACAGCCAATTGACTCCGTTGGAGTATAAAAGGAAATTCGATTTAATGTTTAAGTTCTCTAAGGAAACCTGGGCTCAGTTTTCATCTCAAATGAAGAGTCACTTGAACTATTATATGAAAAGTCGGGAAGTGGATGATTTCCAAAAATTAAAAGAGTTGATGTTAGCGGACAAAATTAAAGATCTATTACCACCGGATGCGAAAAATCATATCACGTTGCAGGAGAATGGGTCATGGAAAAATTGCCACGAAATTGCCGAAGTTGCAGAGAACTTTCTGCAGGCACAAAGAACCTGCAAGATTTATTCACGGGAAAATTTTAAATCAGAAAATAGAGAGAACAGATTTGGCCAATCAGTTACAAAATTAAATTTTAGTCAAAGGAATTTAAGACAAAATTCGAACCTGTAAAACAGATTGGCAGAAAGCAAAAATGCTGATTTTAAAAGAAAACAGAATCAGAACTTTTCTTCCTGATCATTTTTCATCTGTAACCGGAAAGGTCATTTGGCTAAGGAGCGTAACAAGAATACGAAAGTGGCCAGAGCATTTAATGTGAACACTCCCGAGTCGGCGAGCTCGTGGAGGGGAGCGGGGTTATTATTGCAAAAGTTGGTTGCCAGTTTACGACGTTAGAATCAGAAACAACATTGGCAGGCTGTGATGCAGAAAATAGGAAATGCAGAGGTCTGGGTCTGAGGCATAGAGCCTTTAACGAGGGCTCACATTCAGTGTGAAGATAAAATATTTAATGCTATTGTGGACTCAGGGGCTCAAATTTAGGTCATAAATGGTTCTTTAGTCCCAGAGAAACACAAGAAGTCGGAGGCAAAGATATTACTGGCTAATGTTTTCAGAGGCTGATTGCAGGCTCCATTAATCACTGTTCCTCTTAAACGGGCTACTGATGGAAGTCAGGCAGGAGTATATGGAGGAAAGTGTGAAATTTTGTGTGCGATGGTGGGTGAATTGAGTGATGATATGTTAATCACTCGGTATTCTTTCACCGCCCTAGAGAGATTGGTTGAGTAGGCCGAAGATAACGCTAAATTTGAAGTAAACAATGAGAAAAGGTGTAGCAGTGATGCACTTACTGCAATTAAATTTAAGGTGGAGAAGAATGTGCTTAAATTTACTGAAGAAAATATTTCTCTAGATCAGTGGTTCTAAATCTTTTATGCCTCATGTATCCCATGGAATGTGTATCCCATGGAAATGAAAAAAAAAATATACCCATGGAAATGTGTATGTAACTGGCGTACCCCTTGTATATATAGATAAAACTATAGTTATAGTATAATAATGGGAAAACCATTATACTTTGTTACCGGATCTAGCAGCTTTTGAGCTCTCACGGCATACCCCAAAAAATTTTACCACGTACCACACGTTGAGAACCCCTACTCTAGATAATAAGGGTGAAATATTGTGAAATGTACCTGATAAGGAGATAGATGATAGTAAGAGTATTAATATCAATGAAAGAGGTGTAGAGTATAGTGATTTAATTGAGAGCAAAGTTAATAATAATGTAGATAATGATAAAATTAATGTGAGGGGGTTGAGGATAAGATAGATTTAAATAAGGATTTGTATAGTAGAGAAGCCATCCCGTGGCCGAGTGGTTAGCGCGCTTGGCTACTGATCTACGGGACCTGGGTTCGAGCCCCGGGTAAGGCATGGATGTTCGTGTTGTTTTCTGCTGAGGTCCTGCCATCCTCTCAGATCTTCTACTGTGGCATATATACTGACAGGCTCCTGTCAGACCTCTGTGACAAGCAGCTGCTTGAGGGGGTATTTATTTTATTTATTTATTTTATAGTAGAGATGTGGCTAAATTTAATGAAAAAAATATTTATCAGTATGATAAGGGTAAAATATTATGTATGGTACCTGATAAGGAGAAAGATGATAGTAAGAGTATTAATATCAGAGAAAGAGGTTTAGAGCCTAGCGATTTAATTGAGAGCAAAGAAAATAAAAATGTAGAGAGTGATAAAATTAAATGTGAGAAGAATGAGGATAAGATATATTTAAATAATGATCTATCTGGTAGAGCGGTTGATTACTGTACCGTAATTGATAAGTATAATAAAATCAATTGTGAAGAGAGCGCGATTGATGTAATAGCAGGCAGAGTCAAAGGTGATAAAGTTGATATTTGTGGAGAAAACAGTAGTCATAATGAAGCTGAAATCACAACTAAAAATCAGGATATGAGGTTCTTGGAGAATTAGGATAGTTTTGTAACTGCGGTTGACTATCTAGTAGTAGGAAATTTGATTAAGTCAAAATCTCGCAATAATTTTCAGAAAAAAGCATCGTGTCAGTCTGAGGTTAAGGATAGAATGCAGTTTAAAAAGGTGACCAATTCTGTGGTATATGAGCATGGTCAAGCAATTAGAATAAATGATCCTGAGGTAAAGTGTGATCTTCCGATAGAAAGGAAAGGTAGTTTGGAAAGTAGGAGTGAAAATTTTTTTGCATAAAGTGTCTGAATGGGATGCCGAAAATAACTATCCTGCAGATCAGAACCCTAATGCTAAAATAAAAATTAATGTTTGTTTGAAAAAGGTGGAAGAAATTAGCCAAGTAATGCCACATAAGGGTCAAATAAGTGATATATATATAATTCTGTGGTAACAGATAGCATAGAAATATTGGATAAGAATAAATCAGAGGAAGTTAGACAATTAATTAAAAGTGATTATCTAACTGGGAAATTATGTAAGATCGAAAATGTAAATGTTCAGGAATTAGGTTTTAAATATAAGGGCGACCGTAATATGGAGGATTATGTAAATAGTAGTGATCAGAAGAAAATTTTAAAGGAGATATGTGAGAGATTTTTAGACAGAAATGATCTTAAGGAAGTAGATTCTATAATCAATAAGAGAGAGGAAGTGTTAAAAGGTCACTTAATTGCGGCCAAAGGTATGAAAAGAAAAGAGAAGCAGTTTTGTTTAAATGACCGAAGTATTGACGCTAAGGTTAGAAGTAGATTTAGCGGAGGGGCAGATCTAACAGAAAAAGGTTCTGATGTTCATACAGTCATTGGACAAAATTGGATAAATATAGAAGAAAGTACGGAGGTAGACTTATGCAGTCATTAACTATTGATAAAGAGTGTAGTAATAGTAGGCGTAAATTCGGTTGGGTTGGGTTGTTTTACCTCTGAGCGGCACTTTTTTGCACACCATGGGCTAAATGGCCAGGCCACATGGACCCCGAAGGCTCAGAGAAGGTTGGGGGAGGGGACCCACTGGAACAGCTGTTGGGAGACAGATGGTAGTCTCCCGTCAAGGCCATCCAGAGTGTTCTTTAACGTGCACAGGGTATGTCTCTCCCGCACACGGGGCCACGGCTTAACGTCCCATTCGACGGACGGCGGCCTTTCCAAGCCCATCGGTGTCCCCTACTGACCGTGGGCAAGAGCGGGGAATTTTGCGGAGATAAATCTCAACGCTGACCCAGCTGGGACTCGAACCTGGGAACTACAGATTACGAGACTGGCGCGCTACCGACTGAGCCACCCCCGCCCCCGTAAATTCGGTGTTAACAGGAACGAGGCAAAAGGATTTGTTTCTGAAGTAAGGGATGATATCTCGTTCAAGAATAATGTTTCGTTTAAACACGGAAGTTCAATAAAAATTAGTGATAGAAGAAATAAAATATTTATTAGGAAAATGTCGGAAGGCGAAGAAAACAAGTCCGAAGGAAAACAGGGGCTAATGAAGTTTGAAAAGAGTAGTACTTTTAGATTCATAATAAAGAGGTGGAATTGAAAAATGAAAGATAAAGCGCGAGCAATAGCATTTAATTATTCCGGAAGTAACCGATTTACAGATGCCCAGAAAACTAAAAAGGGAGTGCTTTGGATGCATCATCGTCCTCGGTACATGACATCAGACGAAGGTCATCTATCCAAAAGCACTCCGTCATTAAGAAAGTTCATGGGAGTGTTGGTAATTAGGTTAGGGGTTGCAATGGAAAGGGATGAGATGGCAACTCAAAGGGGTGTAAAATGAGAACGGACAGAATCCACCCGATTCACTTGTGGAGAGATACTCTGTTCGGACAGTGAAGATCAACGAGTCTGCGAGCACTCAAAGAAGTGAACTGAAGTTAATTACTTCTGAGTGGCAGAGATGTTTGGTACACTCCTAGTAAATTAACTGGATAGTCTTCGGGTGAAGACACACTGTTCATCAGCCAAGCCGGATGTCATTGATATTAGAGTAACAAAAGGCATGAGTTTTATAAGTATGGTAAAAACTGATAAAACTCTTTGGGGAAGAGACGTATCATGTCACTCTAATGTACTTATTTTTATTTATTGTTGCATTTTTATTGTATTTTTGCTGTAAATATTTATATGTATTAAGTGTGATTTTGGATGTGCTATTGTGGGGATGTGACTCATAGATGCTGTTTTCAGATCTGGGCTAGCTCCCTGCACATGCCGACGAGTCCAAAAGCCCTTTTACGGCCATTTGCAACTAGCCTGGGGCGTGAGTGTGAACGCTGAGGACGAGCCGTCAATAATAAACAGCAGTCTTGAGCATCGCTGTCAAACAGGAAACACGTTTGAACATGTGCCAAGGTACACTGCTCTTACTCAAACAACCTTTAAGGAGAGGGTTCGTTTCTATGTGAGAACCAAGGTACGATTCTTGGTGAACCAAGTACAATTCTATGGAACTGAAGGAGTTCTGTGTGAACCACATTGTGAGCAAGTATTGAATATCCTTTCGCCGAGTTTGAGGTCGGTAAAGCAAGAATCTGCAAAGTGCGGTTCTCCATCTCATTGCATAATTGTTTGCAGCAGCAAAGCAGCAAAGGCCTACCGATTCTAGAGTATTCCCAGCATGTGATTGTATATAAATGTGAATAAATTGTGTCGTCCCTACACAACGCTCGTGCGTGAATTGTTGGCATATCTCTATACATCATTTAGCACAGAAAGTCTGAGGCATACGTCGGTACGGGTATAACAACCCAAGAACCTGTTATTTCATCTAAGTAATGGCGAATCTAATCAAGAGACTAATTGATCGTCCTCTACTATAGAGTGGTTAATCGTTCGCCATCCCAGCCAACGACAAGTGCGTACTCCTCGATAAGGTCTCTTCTGGTTTGTCACTGGGGAATCATCGAAGGCAGAGGGACGTCTAATAAGAAAGATTATAGAACATAGCACTCAGTTTTATATTAGATAGAATGAAACACTTGTTTGTCGAACAATCTAGATACCGTTTACTTACTTTTAGTTTTCACTCTTCTTATAAGTAATAGGCAGAACGTTGAAGAAGAGGGATTATGTCAGAAATTTAATACTGGAGTATTTTTCGACAACTATACATTTCTTTTCCAATAACTGATACCCAGACCTGGACTGTATAGATAACTATTTTTTTCACTAAAATAGAAGGAACAGAATTATATACTGGAACTGTGTTTTAGTTTGTTCTGGCTCGATCCGATCACTTTTCCATTTCTCAAAATCCAAAATATTTATCCGTTTATTCACTAGATCTAGGATATTAGAAGAAACATACACTGAGGGATCATTGAAGTCAGTGTCATCTTCTGTGTTAGCGTCCCATTGGCATAATATGACCACCCCATATTACTAGTTATGAAGCTAGTTCTCTCACAGCTTTTATTTGTCAATGCTAGTTTAAGCTAGAAAATGATGTCGCAAACAATAAAATTAGCTTTAGAAATGAATTGTGATATTGTTAATCAAAACTGCAAAAAAAAGTACAAGAGACTACAATAATTATATCAAAAACAACAATTAGGTCGCTAATCATTACACAGAACAAAAACGTAAAATATATAGTTTTAATAATTATCGTATGTTAATTATTTCAGAAAACAAAACGTTTATATTTCAAAAACTATACAAAAAAAGTAATAAGTGATCTTTATGTTTAATTTTGCACGATAAAACACTATCTTTTGGTTTACATAGTCTGAAAAACTTGGTAAGTGACAAGAAGATTCTGTTATTCTGACTCAAATTTGACAACAGAAAGGAAAATTCTACTGAATGGACTTTGATTTGAAAACGTAGATGAATTTTAAAATGAGGTACACAGATTGCACAAGTGACGAGACACGCATTCTAGTAATACAGGCTTTTAGGATTCTATACTCTACTGATTCATTGCCTTTGTGACCTAAGCTCCTTTGGGTTTTTATTATAATGCGGCAGACGGATTCGTAGGAAACGAAGATTCAAACTTAATAAATTCCGTACTTCACGGATTCACACCCTCTATAGCACAGTGTTGAGAACTGAACTGATGAAAATAGGTGGCAGGCTATGCGTGATAAAAATTATCTGAACTACTATTGACTAATAATGTCTGTGAGAGAACTAGATTTTATTGAAATTTTAGTAAATACTAAAATTTTCAAAAGGAATTTGATTTTTCCAAATAGCTTTCATCATTTCTACTATTGACTAGATTAGGGGTTCTCAACGAGGGGTACGCGGTAAAATTTTTTGGGGTACGCGTGAGAGCACAAAAGTCGCTAGATCTAGTAACAAAGTCGATAAATTTGCAACACTGCCACTGGTCTTTTATCTTTAACTGCTTCAAAAAATAAATATAGGAATAGACTTGATGTTGAAGATGACTTGCGACTCTACCTTAGCAAGATAACCCCAACCACTGATGAACTGTGCAAGCGTAAACAATCGCAACCATTATACTGATTACCCAGTAAAATGTTTATAATTTTATAAGATTTGGTAAATTGTTTATGTCATTTTTTGTGTTTATCGATATATGTAATTTATGAATACAAAATTTAATCTGTATAATGTACATTAAATTTAATAAATAAAACATATATGATGTTTTATTTTATTCCCATTGTTGCAATATAACTATAATTTTTTCTATCTATACAATGGGTACGCCAGTTACATACACGTTTCCAAAAGGTACAGTCGCTCAAAAAAGTATCCGAACACTCTGGTTGATTACAGAATTCAGAAAAAATATCTGGCAAAAAATATCTGGCACGTGACACGTGACACGAAGGTTGCCAGATCACTAATTTCTGAAAAAATCGTTGCCAGATATTTTTTCTGAATTCTGTAATCAACCAGAGTGTTCGGATACTTTTTTGAGCGACTGTACGTGAAGCATAAAATGTTGAGAACCACTGGACTAGATAAAACTTGAAATTAACTGAATCGGGTTTAACTCTTTGTACATGTATATATATGAACATATATACATATATATAGGGGATTCCAAACAAATGTATAAAAATATAAATAAATTAAAAAACTTAAAAAATACCAATATTTTCTGCGCTCCCCAAAAAAGTAGAAAATAATCCTAAAGCATATCGATGGTGCAATCAGTCATTGAATTCGTATTCACTTCAAAGGACGACATCTCGTTGAGTAGGTAAATCGGCGTCCTCTCTTATTTTGATGTGAATGCTAATTCAATGACTGATTGCACTATCGATATGTTTAAGTTTTGCTTTGCACTTTTTAGGGCGCATATGTGAAGATAGGTATTTTTTTAATTTTTTAATTTATTTATAATTTTTCTTTGCCTTTGAAAACACTTAGAAACGTTCATTTCATATATGACTCATTAACATCGAACACATTTTTCCTCCCCTTGTTTTTGGAATCGTGTTAAAGTAGCCCATGGCATTGGAAACGAAAGTTTTAATTTCAGATATAACTTACTAAGGTCCACCCCACGCAAATATCCGCCCCTTTCTTGGGGGGAATGGGGGGGGGGGGAATTTCGAAACTCTCTCCTGTTGTTCTCATATGAGCTTTCATTTCACACCTAACTCATAACTATAGGTCCTTGCATTCGGATGATATAGCGGAGCAATTGCTTTCATCTTTCTCTTTTATTAGGGGAAAGAAACAAGACGGTGTTGTTGGGTTGGGTTGTTTTACCTCTGAGCGGCACTTTTTTGCACACCATGGATTAAATGGCCAGGTCACATGGACCCCGAAAGTTCAGAGAAGGTTGGGGGAGGGGACCCACTGGAACAGCTGTTGGGAGACAGATGGTAGCCTCCCGTCAAGGCCATCCAGCGTGTTCTTTAACGTGCACAGGGTATGGCTCTCCCTCACACGGGGCCACGGCTTAACGTCCCATCCGACGGACGGCGGCCTTTCCAAGCCCATCGGTGTCCCCTACTGACCGTGGGCAGGGCGGGGAATTTTGCGGAGCACAAGACGGTGACGGTAGATGTTTTTTAAATTGTACATTGCCCATGTCACAAGCTTTCATTTGATGCATGAAGAAGAAGATATAGTGGATAAGCATGGGGAAGTTCAGAAGATATAGTGGATAAGCATGGGTGTCAATTTTTTATGGCTTATGGTACTCCTCGCGTTACAAACTTTCATTTGGCATTTAAATCATAAGTCTCACCATCGCGTTGAAATGATATGGAGGAAAAACTCGTTTGACAAATTCATAAACCGACAAACCGAGAAATGACGAGCGAAAAGCATTATAATTTAATTGAAAATTCCTCTCATTTCTAAGTTCTACATCCAGAATATAAGTAAATATACTAAATACATACTTTTGTCATACAATTAAGACGATCTCCAATGACATCAATGACACAGTCTGAGTATTCCAGGTCGTGACATTTCCATTCACACCATTCTCACACCCTGGGTTTCACCTTCCTATCCATCCCGGTAGAGTTAAAAATAAATTAAAAATTAAAATAAAAACTTTTTATATGCACCTTAAAAAGTGCAGAATAAACCTAAAGCATATCGATGGTGCAATCAGTCACTGAGTTCGTATTCACTTCAAAGGAAGATAGGGTACCTACTCTACAAATATAGGACATGTTTTTTTTTTAAGGTTAAAGAAAGCAGGGGCGTCAATTTTTATAGGCTATGACACTCCCCATGTCACAAGCTTTCATTTGACCTATAGTTTATTTTCTGCACTGGCGTTCAGGAGATGTAGGGGAACAACTTTTTCATATTTCCCCCTTTTCAAGGGAAAAGAAAGCATGGGTGGTAATTTTTTTGTAGTCTGTGACACTCCCCGCGTCCAAGCTTTCATTTGACACATAAATCATTAAATTTTTGCGTCGCTTTCGAAAGATATGGTAGAGCAACTCTTTTGAAAAACTCACAAACCGACAAATGTTGAGGGAAAAGCAATAAGAAGATTTGTAATAAAAAGAAAGTTGAATAATATTTATTTTTTTTTTTTGAGATACAAATAAAATTATAAAAAATAAATCTTCTGATGACTTCTTATTTTTATTTGATTCAATTAATAAACTTCAATATGTATAGTGTCATTGGCTTTAAATAATCTTACCAGTTTCCAAGCATCTAGTATGGCTGAGGATGGAATATCATGGATAGGAGTTTAAGCTAATCTAGAGCAGGTGATAGTCAGTTTTTTTTTTTTTTTGATAACCTCCAAAGGTGTTAAACAAGGAATGAATTTTCTTAAAATAAATGTCTGGGTGCACTGTAATATTTTCTATTCTATACTGACATTATTTTTTTCAATGAACGAACCGTAACCAGTAATTCTTCTACCAAATGAGCTGGAATTTGTTTTCATGATACGGTATTATCTATCTTTACAACTGAGTTGGAAACTGCACAGAAATGTAATAATGATGAGATCTAATGATATATTGAAATTTAGTATTCGAAGCAAATGAAACTTAAAAGTCTTCAAAAGATTTCCACAGATGACTGACAGGAGCCTGTCAGTTTAATTTACTTTTTAAAACTTCAGTGGTAGGGCAATGGTAGAGCAACTGGCGAGTAACCAGGAGATCTAGAGTTCGAGCCCTGGAAGCGAATGGATGGATTTTTTCCACACTTTCCTAATTGCTACAAATGATTTTTGCTGTACTAAAATTCCTTTCTTCCCTTCAGAAGATTTATTTTTCAAAATTTTGCCTACATCTCAAAAGATAAAGCATTATTCAACATTATTTTTGGAATATTCATTTTGGGACACTTTGTATATTTTTTTGCCCAAAATTAATTAGTTGTTAAAATAGGTGTGACTATTTCTGCGCTATTTTCGCAATTACCTAATACATGACCTCAGCATCCCTTAAAACATCATATCCAAATGCGTCATCCCAGTTTTTAAAATTTACATTAACAGAGCGTTCATAAAAGGTGAGTTTTGTGTGGGAGGGTTTACTTACTACTTTTCTTCTTTGCCTGAATCAGATTTGTGGTACTGAGTAGAAATGGAGGATCTTACTGCGCAGGATGGACGATGGCCACGTTGACTGCCAATGAAACACGGGGCATGATGAGATTCAATCTAATGAGCAAGATTCGCAGACGGGAGAGGAAATTGAGGAGGTTGCTGGGAAAAACACTATCTAAATATCCTTAGTTCACTCACTATCACAATCCTAAGCAAGCCCTATGTTTTATTGTATTCTACAGGAGAAAATACCAATTTACTACAATGTTAGGGGAGGGGGTGGCTCAATCGGGTAGCTCGCCATGCTCGTAATCTGTAGTTTCCAGGTTCGAGTCCCAGCTGGGTCAGCGTTGAGATTTATCTCCGCAAAAATTCCCCGCCCTGCCCACGGTCAGTAGGGGACACCGATGGGCTTGGAAAGGCCGCTGTCCGTCGGATGGGACGTTAGGCCGTGGCCCCGTGTGCGGTAGAGCCATACCCTGTACACGTTAAAGAACACGCTGGATGGCCTTGACGGGAGGCTACCATCTGTCTCCTAACAGCTGTTCCAGTGGGTCCCCTCCCCCAACCTTCTCTGAGCCTTCGGGGTCCATGTGACCTGGCCATTTAGCCCATGGTGTGCAAAAAAGTGCCGCTCAGAGGTAAAACAACCCAACTACAATGTTAAATAAAAATATATTTCAAAATCATTTGGATTCAACGTTAATCGATTCTTCCTAATTAATGATCGGCTTTATCCCTATCGCATGGGTAGGTGGCAATATTCGTTATTAATCGTAATGAACATGAAAAAGGCCAATGTTGTGCTAACGATGCTTCACAAAAAAAAAGGTTTTTCTGTAATGCTCAAATTTCAATTTAACATTCGTAAGTTAGCATTTACTAATAATGAAATATGCACCCAAATCGGGAATCACTAGAATAAAAGCGGCAAAGAAAATGTAAATAAATAGAACAATGTTCTTTATTTTTCCCAAAAATATCGTGTCAACACACACCCTAGAGATTGCTGCTACTCGAGAAAGAATAAAGAAATATAGACGTCAAATAAAAAAAAAACACAAAAAAAACAGCTGTTTATCATAGTGATGGTGTAACTTTTCTCTTTTCTTTTTTCCACGTATCCTACCCCATTTCTTCCCTCCATCGTCTGAGAACCTTGCTCATTTGATGGGATCTCATCATGTCACGTGTTTCATTGGCAGTCACGTGGCCATCGTCCATCCTGCGCAGTAAGATCCTCTATTTCCGCACACTTAGCATCACTTTCAGGCGAGTGTGCATTTAGAGCATCACGTCTCTCCTGTATCAATCATCCAAGTTCCGATTTCTCCCAGATCCAGGCTGGTTCAGATAAAGTAGTATCAGAAGAAGAAGAGTGGCAAACAACCCCTCCAGCGCAAAACCCGCCTTTAAGAACTCTCTGTGAGTGTAAAGTTTAAAAACTGGAAATGTAATCAAGAGCAGAAGTGGAGAACGTTGTTGAAACTGTCCGGGATCCATACCCACTTGGCAGGATGTAAGTACCGAAGAATAAAACATGTTAGTCGACTTTAAAGCCATTAAAAGTCGAACTTTGCCATTGAAAAGCGAGGAAAACAATGGCTTTGAAGCGTTAAAATGCGAAGAAGAGGGAAACATGTGAAAGTGCTCTCTTGGCTTGCAGCGGTGACTCTCTGTGATCTCGCTCTCTCTTTCACTCCATCAGCTCCCCTTTACGGAGACGTCAGTCCGACACGGAGCCACCATCCTCCACTTTGCTCCATGACCAGCGGAAGGGACAAGTCGATTCTTTAATCTCAGTGCATTTCTCCTCATTTCCCTGGCACTGGGAACCTTTGTATTCACTTAGAATGGTTTTTAACTTAAATCGAAACAGTGCGACGCCCCTTAAGGAATTGGAATAAATGATGTGAAGCAGGCGTTAAAGCGGCACATCAACTTTCACACACGTGTGCTCAAAACAGTGTAGCCTAATCTTGTGACAACCTTAGCTTTGATTTTTATTCGTAAAACAGCTATTGTTTGCGAAATTGAATGGATTTGACAATAAACTCGATATCGATCGAATTTTGTTGCAGATTTGCCTGCTTCCAACTGGTTGCTTATTCAAAGGTTTCAGTTCTGATTAACTTTTCTTTTAATTCTTTTCAAACTTAGATTTCAAAGGTTAAACTCACATTGTAGAAAATAATTATTCTCTATCCGGCAGAAAATATGTGCATTTTATCGGTCATCTGTAAAAAAAAAAGAATAATCTGAAATATAACGTATGGCTCTTCCGAACACGGAGCTTTATGTTCCATCCGACGACGACATCCTATCCAATATAACTGAAGAAAAATAATAATAAAGAATGAGAATAACGGTTAAAAAAATGAAATTCAAATATTAAATGACACTTACTGCCTTTTATATTATATCCTTGAATTCATCCGCTATTAGAGTTCACCACATGAGCTTTTAACCGTCCTTTTTATCCGCGTTAATATTAATCTCTATCCGCGAAAAACTTTTAAATGCAGATATCCTCTCAGACATGAAATCACCACATTTCAAAATTTGTTATGATTGCATGTCTCCGAAGAGCGGAATATCTAGAAATTCTAATCTCTGGAATAGACCAGCGAAAAATTGATCACCACTGCAAGTGGAAGCATTGAAAAGACAAAAAAAAAATCAGACTCACTTATAACAACTTTAGCTTGGTTGATGAAAGTGGCTTCACTTTCAAACTTTAATGGGTTTACTGGATAACAAACAGATAGTAAAGAACAGCAAACACGTGATTAGGCTATTAAAATGTATTTGAGAGAATGTGATACATTATGCAAATCACCCTTTATGTTAATACTAGAAAGAGAAATGTGTTTATTTCAAAACCATACGGTGAGATTACTAACAGGTAAACACAGGTAACACCGGTAGAATGGAAAATTGTCTTGAGCGAGATACGAACCCATATATACCCTCGGTTCCACCAGGCTCAAGACGATATAAGAGATATAATGAGATTTCACTACGTGCAAGTCGAATCTGGTGTGTACTTGTGTATTTATGGAAATAATGTGAATTGAATATTAAATAGCATACAAAATATTTCAATACGACCATTTCTGCTTCAGTTTTGTCGAGCAGTAAGGATAATTGCTGATTTTGATAAAAATCTATATTTATACCGCATTAGAATAAGAACACAAATTCACTTTGCGCAACATTTGCTTTCTTTTGTTTATTATACAGCGATACAATTCGCAAAATCTTTTTTTTTTTGCAATACACTCAAAGGGAAAAGATTGATATTTCTTGATGAATAAGTAGGATTGAATGGAATGAAACGGAAGGAGGGGGAACTGAACGGAAGGGGAGGGCTGCCAGATAGTGTGGCCTACTGATCTGGACAACTATGCCTACTTTTCTTATTTTTCCACCCTGCTCAGGAGTGGTCAACCACACAGGGTCCTGGTGCTGACCATATAAACCCACTGGACTGGACAGATATATGGCTCTGAGCTTGATTATGGATCCTGATTTTGCTGCACTAGTGGGCTTCTGTGGAGGGAAAATCTTCCGCTGTGTTTTCTGTTTGTTTGTGGGTTGACAGCCCCAAGTGAATAGATTCACAGGATATGTTTATCAGCTGGTGGATAATCCTGAGCAGAGGTCATCGCAGGCACCTGAACTTTTTGCTTCTATTGGCATCGTCAAATTCTACATTGGAGGAAGTCTTCCAGTGTAGATGGCTTCAGCCTTTACTGGTGGGGGAACGGGTCTTTGCTACATGTCTGCGATTAGGGGGCTGTTTGATATTGTCGGCATTCCCTATCTCAATAAACATAGTTTCTTTAGACATCCCACTAACCATTTTCTCTCCATAGGTAGTTGGAATGTGAGGACTCTGCACAGAGCTTTTTCTCTTGATGTCCTCACACAAGAATTCCACCATTATAATTTAGATATTCTCGGCTTGCAAGAGACCAGATGGACAGATAAAGGTCAGATTCTTAAAAATAATCTTAAATTTCTCTTTTCATGGAGGGACGACAATAAGCATCACCAAGGCGTGGGTCTGCTTCTTAGCAGACACGCTAGTGATGCTCTTCTAGGATATGAGTGCATTAATGAAAGGTTTCTTACAGAAAATTTTCAGACAAGCGTTAAAGACTTGAATGTTATCTGCTGTTATGCCCCCACTGAGGATGCCGATGAGGATGAGAAGGATAGGTTTTATGAACAACTTCAGGATATTTTGAATTCTGTCAAGAAATGTGATATTACCCTTGTTCTTGGTGACTTCAATGCCAAAGTTGGTACTGACTCTGACCTTTGGGGAGGAGTAATAGGCCCTTTTGGCATTGGTAGCAGCAATGGAAATGGGCAACGTCTCCTATAGGTAAGTAAACTCAATGGTTTCAGAATAACTAACACTTATTACAAACACCGCGACATACATAAGTACACATGGGTGTATAAGAATATGATTGATTATATATTAATTAACAGCAAATGGGCTAGTTCTGTTAGGAATACCAGGTTATACAGGGGAGCTCAAAATGGATCTGACCATTACCTTGTTAAAAGTGTTTGGCAACTTAAACTTAAAAAGTGTTGTGCTAGGGTTAAAAAATTTACTTTTAATACTGAAGCTCTGAAATACCCAGTTGTAGCCAAAGCTTACCATGATAGGTTACTTAGTCATTATGACAGTCATGATATGCTTACTACTAAAGGTGAGGAAGAATGGGATCATTTTAAACAGGCTTTTTTGGAAACTAACAGTACTCTTTAGGGAGAAAGGAGCAGAGGAGATAGAATTATCTGAGTGATGAGGCACTTGAGCTTATTTCGGAAAGAAAGAACTGCAGGAATGTCCTTAATCAATACCCTACTAGTCCTAATAGAAAGCATAACAGAGAACTTAATAAACGTGTAAAAGATCAGTTAGCTGCTGATAAGAATCTTTGGCTTGATGGTTTGGCTGACAAAGTCGAGGAAGCAGTTAGGCAGCACAACAGCAGAGAGCTGTACCAGATAATTAATGTTTTGTGTGATAGAAAACGGACAGGTATACAGGGACTGAAGGATAAACAAGGTAAGGTTATAGAAGGTGATGATTCTGTCATGGCTAGGTGGGCTGAACATTTCAGTGAGGTGAGGTAAACTTCCCACACAATTGAATTTTCCAGAATAGTATAGTCTATTCTGACTCATTCAGGTCATATTAGATCAATATTAAAAAAAGAAAATTAAATAAGTAAAGGATGTAAGAATTTATGTGAGTGAGAAGGCATATATAAAGTTTTATTTAAGATAAGTGTATATGTTATATTTTCTTCATGTTGTTGTGTATGTATTTTTCTTTTCTTTATATATATATGTCTTTTGATATTTAGTCTTCATGTTGTATATGTTGTATGTTTAAAATAAGTTATATATTTTATTTATTAT
The DNA here is from genome assembly GCA_038380435.1 of Ryuthela nishihirai. Taxonomy (NCBI): domain Eukaryota; kingdom Metazoa; phylum Arthropoda; class Arachnida; order Araneae; family Heptathelidae; genus Ryuthela; species Ryuthela nishihirai. The sequence continues at coordinate 34,517,809 of JAWZYU010000005.1, read as the reverse complement.
TATAATGAGAGAGTATTCTTCATGTTGTTTGAGTTGTTGTTTTGAAGTTAGATATTTAGATTTTGTTGAATAACTCACAATCTTTGAAGAAGTTTATAAGAAGTTTTAAAATTTTCTTATTAATAAGTTGATTATGGTGTTGTAAGATGGATGAAAAATTATTGGGTAATATATTATGTTTTAATAATTTATCAAAATAGGATTTTCTTTGTGTTATGAATTTTTGACAATGGAAGATTGTGTGTTCTAATGTTTGAGGGGTGTTGCATGAATTATAGTTTGGTGAATTACAGTTTTTTTATATGTGTATAAAGTTGAGTTTGTTAGAGCCCAATTTGTTTTGATTTTTGAAATTAGGCTGATCTCATCTTTTTTGAGGCCAAAATCATTGAATTTTTGAATTTTATGATTTTGGCCTCAAAAATATAATATAAGATACCTATGAGAGTTTGTTGCATTTGTTTGAAAGTATTGTTGAGTTTCATCAAATAGAAGTGTTTTATTTTTCTGTTTATGTGTGTATATGAAAAAAGGAGTTTGTACAGTCGCTCAAAAAAGTATCCGAACGCTATGGTCGATTACAACATTCAGAAAAAATATCTGGCACCGATTTTTTTAGAAATTAGTGATCTGGCAACCTTTGTGTCACGTGACACGAAGGTTGTCAGATCACTAATTTCTAAAAAAATCGGTGCCAGATATTTTTTCTGAATGTCGTAATCGACCATAGCGTTCGGATACTTTTTTGAGCGACTGTATTATATTTGTATTATTTTGTGCTTGCTTAGCTAATAAGTCAGCTTCATCATTACCAGTTATGCCAGTATGAGAGGGTATCCATTGAATGTAAATAAAGTTATTTTGTGAAATATGTTCAAATATTAAAATGTGAATATCATTTGAAAAGATAGGATATTTTGATTTATAAGGATTAGTGTATAGAAGTTCTATTGCAGATTTGCAATCAGAAAAGATGACTATGGAAGAATTATGGAAATTTAATGCCCATTTAACTGCTAAAATGATGGCTAATGTTTCAGCAATTATGATTGAAGACTGTTGGTTAAATTTAAAGGAATTGGATTTATTAAAGTTTGGGCATATGAAAGCTCCTGATGATGTTTTTGTGGTATCATTATATGAACCATCAGTGAAAATTTATAATATGATGTTTATAAGTGTTGTCCATGTGTAAGTTTGTTAGAGTTAGGAGTTGATCTGTGTTTAGATTATTTTTTTTTATGATTCCTGGTATGTCTAAAGATACGATTGGAGGACAACTTGTCCAAGGTGGAAAATTAGGTATATGATCTCCACTTAGATTTTGTGATATAATTTCTATTAATTGTTGAGTTTGATTGATATTAGAGAAAGAATTACAAATAAAATTATTGGTGATTTTATCTATGATGGGGTGTAATTTATTTTTGGAAAAAATTCTGAATATTAGATTTGATAGTAGGTATTTTTTATTAATTATAATGGGTGGGATGGCAGTATCCGCATATAAATCTATGTTTTTACTACCTTTTGGGATTCCTAATACGTGTCTGATAATTTTTGTTTGAACGCTTTCTTGTTTAGAAATGTTAGGTTGAGATAAATTGTTTAGGAGTGCTATCCAATATTGATATTTAGGTGCTATTAAATTTTTATAAATTAATAATAAATTTTTTGTGATACATCCCCAGGAAGAGTGGCCAAGATATTTTAATAATTGGAATAATTTATTAGCTGTTATGATTGCATGATTAATTTGTTTATTCCATTTAAGTTTAGAGTCAAAATGTAAGCCTAAAAATTTTGTCTTTAACAATTTTGATTTTTTTGCCATTTAAAAATATGTTTCATTTTTTAAAAGGTAATTTATTTTTAAAAAATGGAATGATAATAGTTTTTTCTGAAGAAATGTTGAGGTTCCATGTTTTACAAAAGTTTGATAAGTTGTCTATGTTGTGTTGTAGAGTATTTTTTATAATGTTTAAATTGTTATGATGAGACCATATAATTATGTCATCAGCATAAATGCCAAAATTAATATTAGGAGTGAACTGTTCAGGGAGATCATGTAAGAATAAGTTGAGTAAATTAGGTGATAGAATATCACCTTGAATGATTCCAGTATTGATTGGATATGTAGGAGATAAATAATTTTTAATTTTGACTTTAAAGGTTTTTTGTGATAATATTAAATAGAAATTTATAAATATTTCCATGAATATTAAAAATATGTTTCATTTTTAGCTGTTATGATGGGGTCTGATAATTTTTGTTTGAACGCTTTCTTGTTTAGAAATGTTAGGTTGAGATAAATTGTTTAGGAGTGCTATCCAATATTGATATTTAGGTGCTATTAAATTTTTATAAATTAATAATAAATTTTTTGTGATACATCCCCAGGAAGAGTGGCCAAGATATTTTAATAATTGGAATAATTTATTAGCTGTTATGATTGCATGATTAATTTGTTTATTCCATTTAAGTTTAGAGTCAAAATGTAAGCCTAAAAATTTTGTCTTTAACAATTTTGATTTTTTTGCCATTTAAAAATATGTTTCATTTTTTAAAAGGTAATTTATTTTTAAAAAATGGAATGATAATAGTTTTTTCTGAAGAAATGTTGAGGTTCCATGTTTTACAAAAGTTTGATAAGTTGTCTATGTTGTGTTGTAGAGTATTTTTTATAATGTTTAAATTGTTATGATGAGACCATATAATTATGTCATCAGCATAAATGCCAAAATTAATATTAGGAGTGAACTGTTCAGGGAGATCATGTAAGAATAAGTTGAGTAAATTAGGTGATAGAATATCACCTTGAATGATTCCAGTATTGATTGGATATGTAGGAGATAAATAATTTTTAATTTTGACTTTAAAGGTTTTTTGTGATAATATTAAATAGAAATTTATAAATATTTCCATGAAATCCAAGATTTATTAGTTTAAAAAGTAAAGCATTGTGATTAATAGAGTCGAAGGCATTTTTAATATCTACAATTAGAGCAACAAGGTAATGTTTATTGGAAATAGCATGTTCTATATCAGAAATAAAATGTAAGAGTAAATCTTTTGTTGATTTACCTGGTCTAAAACCATAAGAGTGTTTACTCAGAATATTGTTGTTTTCAATATATCAGGTTAGTCTGGAGTTAATTAATCTCTCAAATAGTTAATTAATCTCTCATATAGTTTTAGTATATTTGAAGACAAGCATATTGGACTATAAGAATCTAACTCTTTAAAATCTTTTTCTGTTTTATGTATAAATATCATATAATTTTCAAGCCATTGGTGGGGGGGGGGGGTAAAATTCCTGATTTCCAGATTTCATTAAAATTTTTTAAAATAAAAAGTAACCATTTCCCAGGAAGATGTTTTAATGTTTTATTAGATATGTTATCAGGGCCATTTCAGTGATATTCTAAACAATGTGGTTAGTTCTATTCCCATTGTTTGCAATGATGATAGATGCATTGGTGGCTTTATTGTTGGCCCTATAACACAATCTGAAGTTATTTTGGCTGTTTCTACACTTAAACTACATAAATCTCCAGGGGTAGATGAAATTACTACGGAAATGCTTAGAGCTGGGAATGTTTCGGTTACCACTTGAATGACTGAAATTCTGAATATCCTTTATGATAAAGGCATGGTTCCTAAAGATTTTACCAGAGCTATTGTTATCCCTATTTTCAAAAAAGGTGATCGCAGTTCTTGTGATAACTATAGGGGTATCAGCCTACTCTCTGTTCCAGGTAAAGTTCTTTCCATGATTGTGCTTAATAGAAGTAAGAATCTGGTTGACAGTCAATTGCGTGATGAGCAATGTATATTCAGAAGTGGTAGGGGATGTGTGGATCAGATATTTTCACTTAGGCAGATTCTTGAGAAATGTTTAGAGTTTCAGAAACCTTTGGTTGCTAGCTTTGTTGATTATAGAAAGACTTTCGACTCTGGTGATCGTCATAATTTATGGTTGATTGTGAGATCGAATGGCATACCAGACAAGTTAGTTAACATAACGATAGCTCTCTGTATAATAACACTGAGTCGTGTGTGTGAATTGGTAAGGCTTGTAGCAATTGGTTTAGCATTACTTCTGGTGTTCGACAAGGGTGCATTTTGTCTCCTTTTCTCTTTAGCTTGGTTATTGATTATGTTATGCGAAATTCACTTCAAGGGAAAGATTTTGGCCTTAAATGGACTGGAGATATGAAAATTTCTGATTTAGATTATGCTGATGATTTAGCCCTTTTGGCAAATGATGTTGATGAGATGAACTCTTTCATTCGAGCTGTTGATGAGACTGGTAGTAGAGTAGATTTGGTTATAAACAGAGAGAAAACTAAAGTGATGAAAATTGGTCAGGCAGGTGATTCAATTTATCTGAATGGTTGCAGTCTTGAGCAGGTGTCACAGTTTAATTACCTTGGGAGCTATGTAACAGATAATGGTGATGTGCGGCATGAGATTAACAGACGAATAGGGATTGCTGCCGGGACTTTTAAGAATCTATGGAGAGTGTGGAGAAATAGGCGTATATACCTAAAGACTAAAATTAGACTGTATAATAGTTTGGTTCTTTCTAGGGTTAGTTATGGTAGTGAAACCTGGACACTTCGTAAACAAGGTAACAAGAAACTAGATGCTTTTGATTCTAGATGCTTACGCAGTATCTTGCGTATTAGGTGGTTTAACTTTGTAACTAATAATGAGGTTAGGCAAAGGAGTCTGCAACCTCCTTTAAGCAGCATATTGTACAGAGAGAGACTCTGTTGATTTGGCCATGTTGCCCGTATGGAAAATTATAAATTAGCAAATAGGGTTATGAACAGTGTGCCTAAAGCCCTCACAAAGAGTGGGAGACCTAGAATGCGGTGGGCAGACAATGGCAGTGGCCAGATGCAGCAGATGTAGCTCAGGACAGACTTGCTTGAAGAACTAAATTGCATGGTCTGGTTGGACCTCCGTAGCCCATGGTTGCTTGAGGAGGATGATGATGATGATGAAGTAGAAATATTTGCGCGCTGGAATGTATTCAAATTGATTTCTCTATAAGATTGCATTTCCTCAAATTATTTAGATATTTGCCTTGTCAGATGCAGTTTCGTAAATTGATATACTCTTACATTTATATTTTCTAAATGCATTTATATAGAATTCTTGTTTTCAAAATCTCGAGTAGATTTCAAAAAGTTAGTATTAATTTAACGCTAAAGAAATTCGCAGTAATTGATTTTACTTTTGTGGCAACCGTTAATGTACCGTTGTTGCCAGAAGACTTACGATATTATTTTAACAAGAACGTTCAGTCATACGTTGTGATGATATATTTATCTCAGGAATAAGAAAACATTACAAAGGCCCTTATAAAGCAACGTGATGTTATCAAGTGAATGATGATGGGAATTTTACCATCTAAAATATTAGAGGAAATCTGTCATGGGAATCCTTTATGAAAATATTGTCAGGATTTCATATCACCAGTTTACTTTTTCTTTAGTCTTCAATTTGTGACGTCTTATTTTTCCTTCAGCACATCTAAAACTTCTCTCTTTATGACTCACAGTTAGTTATATAATTAGTTTTAGTAAAATCTGCCTAATAAAAGTTAAATTGCAGTGTAGGTTTTATATTTAATGTGCTGGTTGATTTTGAAAGTGTTCAAAAGCAGTTCAGCATCTGCATTACGTTAATGATTAGTGAATAGGCAAAACGAAAGGGAAATAATAATATTAAATTGTAACAGAGTATTTATGTTGACAATAAGTACTCTTTTTCTAATATTTACCAATTACGAAGCTCAGATCTAGAGAAAAAATTAAAGCGTGTACAATCGAATGAATTGAACCAGCTATATTGACAGGTTGATAGTATCAAAGTCTTTTTCTCTAAAGCGACTATTTTTCTCAAAATCAGTAATTATACTGCTCGACAAAATTGAAGCAGAAACGGTCGTATTGAAATATTTTGCATATTGTTTTATTTTCGATTCCCATTATTTCCATAAATACACAACGTAACATTCTGTAAACGGTAGCTAGGTAGTCACTGAAAGGAGACCTATGCACCAATCCCCTGTGATGATGCCTAGAACCGACATCGTACCACCTAAAGTCCGATCCCGCCTTCTCGTGGTGTAGACCCTTAGTACCTTTTAAAACAGATACTCTCTTGTGGAAGGAAACGGAATGGGAATGCTGCCAGGTCAGTGTGACCTACTGATCTGGACAACTATGGCTATTTTTCTCTATTTTTCCCTACCCTGCTGAGGAGTGATCAGCCGCACAAGGTCCTGGTGCTGACCATATACACCAACCGGAATTGAATAATGTCTCTGAGATTGATTATGGGTCCTGAATTTTCTGCACTGTAGGGCTTCTGTTGAGGGAGAATCTCCCGCCGTATTTTCTGTTTGTTTGTAGGTTGACCAAGGTAATAGACTCACAGGATAATCCTGATCTGAAGTCATCGCTGGTACCTAAACTCTTGCTTCTACGGGCATCGTCAAACCTTCATTGGAGGAAATCTTCCAGTGCAGATGGCTTCAGCATTTAGTAGTGAAACAGGCCTTTGCCTCATTTCTTCTACATTGAAAAAATAGCACCATTAACAATTGAAGAGTAATCCATGAGATTCATTTAGCAGAAACTACTTGTTGAGAGAAAGGACAGTGATCACACGTGTGAAGTGATTCAATGTCTATTTTACCTTTTAAGGAGTATTTCATTTTACAGAAGGCAATGGTAGCTAGGGAGTCACTGGAAAGAGAGCTATGCACCAATCCCCTGTGATGATGCATAGAACCGGCCAGGCCTAGAACCTAATGTCCGACCCCGCCTTCTCGTGGTGCAGACCGTTAGTACCTTTCAAAAGAGATACTCTCTTCTGGAAGTGAACGGAAGCGGAAGGCTGCCAGATTAGTTTGGCCTACTTATCTGGTCAACTCTGGCTACTTTTCTTTTTTTTTCCTATCCTGCTGAGGAGTGGTCAACCACAAAGGGTCCTGGTGCTTACCATATAAACCCACTGAAATGAATTATGGATCCTGAATTTGCTGCACTGGTGGGCTTCTGTGGAGGGAAAATCTTCCGCTGTGTTTTCTGTTTGTTTGTTGGTTGACAGCCCCAAATGAATAGATTCACAGGATATGTTGAACTGCTGGTGGATAATCCTGAAGCACAGTCATGCAAAGAACTTTCCCTGGAACAGAGAGTAGAGTAGTAGCCCTGTCTGCCTCCACACAGCATACTTGTATGATTGTGCTTAGAACTACTAGTCTACTGTCTGTTCCAGGAAGACTGGAACTGCAGTCACAAGTACTCTAACACAGCATACTTTGTATGACTGTGCTTAGAATCGCAGGCACCTGAACTCTTTGCTTCTACTGGCATCGTCAAATTCTACATTGGGGAAAGTCTTCCAGTGTAGATGGCTTCAGCCTTTAGTGGTGGGGGAACGGGTCTTTGCCCCATGTCTGCGATTAAGGGGCTCTTTGATATTGTCTGCATTCCCTCTCTCAATAAACATAGTTTCTTTAAACATCCCACTAACCATTTTCTCTCCATAGGTAGTTGGAATGTGAGGACTCTGCACAGAGCTTTTTCTCTTGATGTCCTCACATAATAATTCCACCGTTATAATTTAGATATTCTCGGCTTGCAAGAGACCAGATGGACAAATAAAGGTCAGATTCTAAAAAATAATCTTAAATATCTCTCTTCAGCGATGAACGATAATAAACATCACCAAGGCGTGGGTCTGCTTCTCAGCATACACGCAAGTGATGCTCTTCTAGGATATGAGTGCATTAATGAAAGTTTTCTTACAGAAAATTTTCAGACAAGCGTTAAAGACTTGAATGTTATCTGCTGTTATGCCCTCACTGAGGATGCCAATGAGGGTGAGAAGGATAGGTTTTACGGACAACTTCAGGATACTTCGAAATCTGTCAAGAAAGGAGATATTACCCTTGTTCTTGGTGACTGACTCTGACCAAAGTACCAACTCTGCCAACGTTGGTACTGACTGACCTTTGGGGAGGGGTGATAGGCTCTTTTGGCATTGGTAGCTGCAATTGAAATGGGCAACGTCTCCTACAGGTAAGTAAACTCAATGGTTTCAGAATAACTAACACTTATTACAAACACCGCGACATACATAAGTACACATGGGTGCATAAGAATATGATTGATTATATATTAATTAACAGCAAATGGGCTGGTTCTGTTAGGAATACCAGGTCATATAGGGGAGCTGAAATTGGATCTGACCATTACCTTGTTAAAAGTGTCATGCAACTTAAACTTAAAAAGTGTTGTGCTAGGGTTACAAATTTTACCTTTGATACTGAAGCTCTGAAAGACCCAGTTATAGCTAAAGCTTACCATGATAGGTTACTTAGACATTATGACAGTCATGGTTTGCTTACTACTGAAGTTGAGGAAGAATGGGACCATTTTAAACAGGCTGTTTTGGAAACTAATAATACTCTTTTAGGGAAAAGGAGCAGAGGAGCCAGAATTATTTAAGTGATAAGGCACTTGAGCTTATTTCAGAAAGAAAGAACTGCAGGAATTTCCTTCATCAATACCCTACTACTCCTAATAGAAAGTATTACAGAGAGCTTAATAAACATATAAAGGATCAGTTAGCTGCTGACAAGAATCTTTGGCTTGATGGCTTGGCTGACAAAGACGAGGAAGCAGTTAGACAGCATAACACCAGAGAGCTGTACCACATAGTTAATGTTTTGTGTGGTAGAAAACGGACAGGTATGCAGGGATAGAAGGATAAACAAGGTAAGGTTATAGAAGTGAGGATTCTGTCATGGCTGGGTGGGCTGAGCATTTCAGTGATGTTCTAAACATTGTGGTTAGTTCTATTCCTATTGTTTGCAATGATGATACATGCATTGGTGCTCTAATTTTGGCTCTATAACATATTCTGAAGTTATTTTGGCGGTTTCTAAACTTAAACTACATAAATCCCCAGGGGTAGATGAAATTACTAGGGAAATGCTTATAGCTGGGAATGTTTCTGTTACCACTTGGATGACTGAAATTTTGAATATCTTTTATGATAAAGGCATGGTTCCTAAGGATTTTACCAGAGCTATTATTATCCCTATTTGCTATTATTATCCCTATTTCCAAAAAAACGTGATCGCAGTTCTCGTGATAATTATAGGGGTATCAGCCTACTCTCTGTTCCAGGTAAAGTTCTTTCCATGATTGTGCCTAATAGAAGTAAGAATCTGGTTGACAGTCAATTGTGTGATGAGCAATGTGGATTCAGAAGTGGTAGGGGATGTGTGGATCAGATATTTTCACTTAGGCAGATTCTTGAGAAATGTTTAGAGTTTCAGAAACCTTTGGTTGCGAGCTTTGTTGATTATAGAAAGACTTTCGACTCTGGTGATCGTCATAATTTATGGTTGATTGTGAGAGATCGAATGGCATACCAGACAAGTTAGTTAGCATAACGATAACACGGTTTCTGCTGCCCTTAACACTGCTGTCTTAATAACAACGATAGCTCTCTATCATAACACTGAGTCGTGTGTGTGAGTTGGTAATCTCGTGTCGTAATCGTGAAATCGCTGTCGTTGGTAATCGTGAAGTCGTATGTGTGAGTTGGTAACACTGAGTCTTGTGTGTGAGTGAATTGTATTTCATCCAATGACTTTCAGTCTTGGATCACGGTTTCTGCTGCCCTTAACACTGCTGCCTTAATAACAACGATAGCTTTCTATAATAACACTGAGTCGTGTGTGTGAGTTGGTAAGGCTTGTAGCAATTGGTTTAGCATTACTTCTGGTGTTCGACAAAGGTGCATTTTGTCTCCTTTTCTCTTTAGCTTGGTTATTGATTATGTTACGCGAAATTCACTTGAAGGGAAAGATTTTGGCTTTAAATGGGCTGGAGATAAGAAAATGTCTGATTTAGATTATGCTCATGATTTAGCCCTTTTGGCAAATCATGTTGATGAGATGAACTCTTTCATTCGAACTGTTGATGAGACTGGTAGTAGAGTAGGTTTGGTTATAAAAAGAGAGAAAACTAAAGTGATGAAAATTGGTCAGGAAAGCTGTGATTCAGTTAACCTGAATGGTTGCAGTCTTGAGCAGGTGTCACAGTTTAATTATCTTGGGAGCTATGTAACAGATAATGGTGATGTGCGGCATGAGATTAACAGACGAATAGGGATTGCTGCCGGGACTTTTAAGAATCTATGGAGAGTGTGGAGAAATAGGCGTATACACCTAAAGCGAAAATTAGACTGTATAATAGTTTGGTTTTTCTAGGGTTAGTTATGGTAGTGAAACTTGGACACTTTGTAAACAAGATAACAGGAAACTAGATGCTTTTGATTCCAGATGCTTACGCAGTATCTTGAGTATTAGGTGGTTTAACTTTGTAACTAATGATGAGGTTAGGCAAAGGAGTCTGCAACCTCCTTTAAGCAGCATATTGTACAGAGAGAGACTCCGTTGGTTTGGCCATGTTGCCCGTATGGAAAATTATAAATTAGCAAATAGGGTTATGAACAGTGTGCCTAAAGGCCTCAGAAAGAAGGGGAGACCTAGGATGCGGTGGGCAGACAATGTCAAACAGAACCTTATTTGAATTGGTGTGCAGTGGCCAGATGCAGCAGATGTAGCTCAGGACAGACTTGCTTGAAGAACTAAATTGCACGGTCTGGTTGGACCTCCGTAGTGCCTGGCTGCTTGAGAATGATGGTGATGATGATGATGACATTTTAATAAGGTGTTGAACCTCTTCGAGCAACAATACAAGTTTCCAATCTGGCATGCAATCGGTCGTACAAATGCTGGATATCACGCTGGGGGATACCATTTTATGCGTTTTCAACTTGGACGCGTAATTCAGCGATGGTCATTACCTGCCGCGGGTTCGCGGAAGATTCTTTGTTCGATCCAGCTCTAGACATGTTCGATTGGACACAAGTTCAAAGAGCGTGCTGGTCTAGGGATTTGGTACATTGCCTGAAGAGCATGTTGAGTTGCCCGGGTGGAATATGGGTGGGCATTATCCTGCTGGAATATCGCATTTGAAATTACACTCAAATGTGGCAGGACGACTGGCTGTATGATGTCGCTGACGTACGTATTGTTATTTAGTGTACTCTGTAGAAACACCATACACGTACGAGAACGATAACTAATCGCTGCAGGGGCGGGGGTGTCTCAGTCGGTAGCGCGCCAGGCTCGTAATCTGTAGTTCCCAGGTTCGAGTCCCAGCTGGGTCAGCGTTGAGATTTATCTCCGCAAAATTCCCCGCCCTGCCCACGGTCAGTAGGGGACACCGATGGGCTTGGAAAGGCCGCCGTCCGTCGGATGGGACGTTAAGCCGTGGCCCCGTGTGCGGGAGAGCCATACCCTGTGCACGTTAAACAACACGCTGGATGGCCTTGACGGGAGGCTACCATCTGTCTCCCAACAGCTGTTCCAGTGGGTCCCCTCCCCCAACCTTCTCTGAGCCTTCGGGGTCCATGTGACCTGGCCATTTAGCCCATGGTGTGCAAAAAAGTGCCGCTCAGAGGTAAAACAACCCAACCCAAACAACTAATCGCTGCCAACACCATGATGCCCGGCGTGGGCCCTGTGTGCCGCTCGCAGATGCACGATGGAAGAAGCCGTTCACTTTATTGCCTTCAGAAGCGTAAACGACCATCAGACGCTCCTAAGCAGAATCGGCTTTCATCACTGTAGACCACAGACTGCCATTCTTCGCTCCAATGAACTCGTTCTTGACACCACTGCAAAAGTGCTCGACAATGACTAGGTGACAGTGGTAACCATGCCAGCCGCAAGCGTGCCCATAGTCCTGCTTCCAAAAGATGATTGCATATCGTTCTTGTAAACATCCTTGTTATGACAGAAAATCGAATTTGGGACGCCATAGCCGTCCGCTCTGCCACCACAGCCTTCTGATACGCCAAACCTCTCTGAGTCCATAACCCTGTGTTGCAAGGAACCACGTCTGCGAATGTGTGAATTCTCTTGTGACCATCGACGCCACCATCGTACCACAGCCGATACCTCTCATTCAATGCGGTGTACAATTTGACGAAAAGACCAACTTGCTTCCCAAAGACCCACTATACGACCTCGCTCAAACTCCGCTAACTGAACAAATGTTGTGCGCCTGCATCGTCCAGGCATGGTAGCTTCTTCAAAGAACACTGTACAACACGACACAAAATTAATAATTTCTTTCTTAACGCTCTAATCCTTAAATACCCACTGCGTACATTTACATGTTGTCGTCCTCAGTGAGGTCATTATTTCATCCAATGACTTTCAGTCTTTGATCACGGTTTCTGCTGCCCTTAACTATTAAAGTATTATAACATGACGTTCCTAAAGTACTTCCTTCTGGGTGTTCTTTTTTCAATTTCCGCCGGTGATTTAGAAGGCTTTTTCATATTGTTGGCACTTCCTTCTCCATAAGCATTTTCCTTAAACATCCCACTAACCATTTTTTCTCCATAGGTATTTGGAATGTGAGGACTCTGCATAGAGTTTATTCTCTTTATGTCCTCACACAAAAATTCTACCGTTATAATTTAGATATTCTTGGCTTGCAAGGGACCAGATGGACTGATAAAGGTCAGATTCTTAAAAACATTCTTATTTTTCTCTTTTCAAGGAGGGAAGATAATAAGCATCACCAAGGCGTGGGTCTGCTGAGAAGCAGACCCAAGCCTTGGTGATGCTTATTATCTGGGATATGAGTGCATTTATGATCTGGGATATGAGTGCATTTATGAAAGGTTTCTTATAGCAAAATTTCGGACAAGCATTAAAGACTTGAATGTTATCTGCTGTTATGCCTCCACTGAGGATGCCTATGAGGACGAGGAGGATAGGTTTTACGGACAACTTCAGAATATTTTGAATTCTGTCACGAAAGGAGATATTTTTCTCGTTGTATGCGACTTCAATGCTAAAGTTGATACTGACTGACTTTGGGGAAGGATGATAGGTCCCTGTGGTATTGATAGCTGTAATGGCAATGGGCAATATCTCCCACAGGGAAGTAAACTTAATGGTTTGAGAACAACAACCATAGCACACATGGGTTTCGCCAGATGGGCTGCGTAATAATTTCATTTATTGTTTGTTAATTAACAGCAAATGGGCCAGTTCTGTTAGGAATACCAGATCACATAGGGGAGCTGATATTGGGTCTCACTATTACCTTGTTAAAGGTATTACAACTTAAACTTAAAATGTGTTGGGCTAAGTTTAAAAAAATTACCTTTAATACTGAAGCTCTGAAAAAACCGGTTTAATCTAAAGTTTGCGATAAAACGTTACTTAGTTATTATGACAGTGATGGCTTTCCGTATTAACTAGGGGCGGGGGTGGCTCAGTCGGTAGCGCGCCAGGTTCGTAATCTGTAGTTCCCATGTTCGAGTCCCAGCTGGGTCAGCGTTGAGATTTATCTACGCAAAATTCCCCGCCCTGCCCACGGTCAGTACGGGACACCGATGGGCTTGGAAAGGCCGCCGTCCGTCGGATGGGACGTTAATCCGTGACCCCGTGTGCGGGAGAGCCATACCCTGTGCACGTTAAAGAACACGCTGGATGGCCTTGACGGGAGGCTACCATCTGTCTCCCAACAGCTGCTCCAGTGGGTCCCCTCCCCCAACCTTCTCTGAGCCTTCGGGGTCCATGTGACCTGGCCATTTAGCCCATGGTGTGCAAAAAAGTGCCCGCTCAGAGGTAAAACAACCCAACCCAACCGTACTAACTACTGAAGTTGAGGATGATTGGGACCATTTTAAACGGAATTTTCTTGAAACTAACAGTACTCTTTTAGGAAAAAAGGTGCGGAGGAGACAAAATTATTTGAGTAATATGGCGATGGATTTTATTTGGAAAGAAAGAACTTCAGGAATGTCCTTACTCAATATCCAACTAGTCCTAACAGAACGCGTTACAAAAACTTAATAAACCTGTAAAGATAAGTCTTTGGCTAGATGACTTGGCTGAGAAAGCCGTGGATGCAGCTAGACAGCATAATAGTAGAGAGCTGTACCAGATAGTTATTGTATGGTAAAAATAGACGGGTATACAGGGATTGAAGGATAAACAAAGTAAGGCTGTAGAAGGTGAAGATTCTGTCATGGCTAGGTGACTGAGCATTTCACAGATGTTTTAAACAATGTGGTTAATTCTACTCCCACTGTTTGTAATGAGGATGCATGCATTACTGACTTTAATGTTGGCTCTATTTCACACTATGAAGTTATTTTGGCTATTTATAAACTTAAACTTCATAAATCCCCAGGAGTAGATGAAATTATTACGGAAATGCTTAGAGCTGGGAATGTTTCGGTTACCACTTGGATGACTGAAATTTTGAATATCTTTTATGATAAAGGCATGGTTCCAAAGCATTTTACCAAAGCTATTATTATCCCTATTTTTAAAAAAGGGAATTGCAGTTCTTGTGATAACTATGGGAGTATCAGCCTACTTACTATTCCAGGTAACTGATGTGCATGATTGTGCTTAATAGAATTAAGAATCTCGTTGATGGACAGTTGTTTAATGAGCAATGTGGATTCAGAAGTGGTAGGGGATGTGTAGATCAGATTTTTTCACTTAGGCAGAATATTCAGAAATGTTTAGAGTTTCAAAAACCTGTGGTTACTAGTTTGTAGCTTTCGAAAATGCTTTTAATTCTGTAGATTGTCATAATTTGTGGTTGATTGTGAGATCGTATGGTAATACCAGGTAAGTTAGTTAACATAATGAAAGCTCTGTAATCAACACTAAATCGTGTGTGAGAGTTGGTAAGGCTTGCCACAATTAGTTTAGCATTGCTTCTGATGTTCGACAAGGGTGCATTTTATCTCCTTTTCTCTTTAATTTGGTTATTGGTTATGTTATTCGAAATTACCTGCAATGGAAAGATTTCGGTCTTAAATTGCCTAGAGATTTCAAAGTTTCTTATTTAGATTATGCAGATGATTTAGCCCTTTCGGCAAATGATGTTGATGAGATGAATTCTCTTATTAGAGCTGTTGATGAAACTGGTTGTAGAGTAGGTTTGATGATAAAAAAAGAGAAAAACTAAAGTGATGAAAATTGGCCAGGCAGGCTGTGGTTCACTTAATCTAAATAGTTGCAGTTTTGAGCAGGTGTCTCAGTTTAATTATCTTGGGAGTTAACAGATACTGGTGAGGTGCGGCATGAAATAAACAGACGAATAGGGTAATTTTTTTAAAACTGGGATTTTTAAGTATCTATGGAGATTGTGGAGAAATTGGCGTATACACATAAAGACTAAAATTGGACTTATAATAGTTTGGTTCTTTCTAGAATGAGTTACGGTAGTAAAACTTGGACCCTTTGTAAGCCAGATAATAGGAAACTCGATGCTTTTGATTCTAGACGCTTACGCAGTATCTCGTGTATTAGGTGATGCAACTTTGCAAATAATGATGAGGTTAGGCAAAGGAGTCGGCAACGTCCTTTGAGCAGCATATTGTACAGAGAGAGACTCTGTTGGTTTGGCCATGTTGCCCGTATGGAAAATTATAAATTAGCAAATAGGGTTATGAAAAGTGTGTCTAAAGGCCTCAGAAAAGGAGGGGGGGGAGACCTAGGATGAGGTGGGCAGACAATGTCAAACAGGACCTTGTTAGAATTGGTGTGCAGTGGCCGATGAACCTTAGATAGATATGCTTGGAGAACTAAATTTCAAGATCTGGTTGGACCTCCATAGCCCATGGTTGCTCGAGGGTAGTGGTGATGGTGATGATTTCCATCATGGACTGCTGTCAACCATTAGCAACTCTTCTTAGGAATAATGCATGTTAGGAGGCACATTGTGTACAAATTGAAACACGTTGGAATATGGTCGCAAGTAACAGCAGAACAGCAGGCAGTCAGCCTGTGTCATGTTTTGGCTTTGAAAAGGTATTAGATTTGTGTGTGTGTGTGTGATTTTCTGGAGGCAATGGCTGATATGGAAACTGAGCAGCGGTAATACATAACTGTGTTCGGCGAGGCTTAAGTGATGCGCAGATAACAGAATAAATGATTCAGGATTGGGCTGTTTCACCTCTGAGCGCCACGTTGTTGAACGCAATGTGCTAAATGGCCAGGTCACGAGAACCCCAAGGGATCAGAGATGGCTGTGGAGGAGAGTCACTGGGCAGCTGTTAGGAGACAAACGATAGCCTCCAGTCAAAGCCATCCACGTGTTCTTTAACGTGTAAAGGGTATGGCTCTTCCGCATACATGGCCACGCCTTTAACGTCCCATGTGATGGACAGCAGACTTACCAAGCCCATCGGCAGGGCGGGGAGTTTTGCAGAGGAGATAAATCTCAACCCTGGAATATATGACTGAAGTGTATGGAGAACAGTGCTTGGTTGACTGGATCTTCGTTCGTCCTCCACGGAATTGCCCCCGTCTGTGAATCGTCTGTGCCACTTAAAAATATCGCTTTGTTCAAGAATATACCTCTGCTCAATTTTCAGATTAGTCATATCCTGCAAAAAATCGCACGGCAAAAACTAATACCCTTGCATGGCGAGAAAATGACAGAGACTGACTGCATACTGTTCTGCTGTTACATGCGACCGTATCGTAAGGTGTTTCAACTTGTACACATTGCTCCGTGCCCTTGAAGAGTCGCTGTGTTGCCACATGTCATGTATCAATTCATAGAAAAATCTGCTAATTGTTGTCCACTAATTATATGCTTTTTTTTCCAGAAAATGTTATCTCCAAATAGTGTAGCACATGTTTCAACTTTTCCATATAAATGGAACTTATCATCATCATCATCCTCAAGCAGCCATGGGCTACGGAGGTCCAACCAGACCACGCAGTGTAATTCTCCAAGCATATCTGTCCTGAGCTATATCTGATGCATCCGGCCACTGCACACCAATTCTAACAAGGTCCTGTTTGACATTGTCTGCCCACCGCATCCTAGGTCTCCCCCTAATTCTGAGGCCTCTAGGCACACTGTTCATAACCCTATTCGCCAATCTATAATTATCCATAACGGCAACATGGCCAAACCAGCGGAGTCTCTCTCTGCACAATATGCTGCTTAAAGGAGGTTGCACACTCCTTTGCCTAACCTCATCATTAGTTACAAAGTTAAACCCCATAATACCCAAGATACTACGTAAGCATCTAGAATCAAAAGCATCTAGTTTCCTGTTATCTTGTTTACAAAGTGTCCAAGTTTCACTACCATAACTAACCCTAGAAAGAGCCAAATTATTATACAGTCTAATTTTAGTGTTTAGGTGTATACGCCTATTTCTCCACAATCTCCATAGATTCTTAAAAGTCCCGGCAGCAATCCCTATCGGTCTGTTAATCTCATGTCGCACATCACCGGTATCTGTTACATAGCTCCCAAGGTAATTAAACTGTGACACCTGCTCAAGACTGCAACCATTCAGATGAACTGAATCACAAAGTGCCTGAGCAATTTTCATCACTTTAGTAATTATTCTTATTAAATGTATTAATATAATTTCTATGTTGTGCTCTTTTTGTGACAGTCACGTTTATTAAAATTCCTCAAACCTTGACGCTCTTATTGTCAATGATTGAAAAGGGTTTACAGTTTTACCTATTTCTTGCTTTATGTATTTTCTGACCATAAAAAGTACAATTATAGTTATATTGTCGGAATAAGCTGATAACTTAAAATAGGTTTCGTTAAGCAAATATCTTGTTCAAAGCTCTATAATCACGGTATAGCTTTATGCAGCTTGCTGAAGAATCTGATAATGAAATTAATTTTCAGTACCATTTGATCAGAGATACAGCGAAGAGATGATTGTTTGGGAGAGTCGTTTGGATTGGATTGCTTCATCTGACTTTTGTTCACACAATGGCTTGTGGAGAGAAATGGAAGCTTCTCGTCAAAGCCATTCAGGATGTTTTTTACATAGACCAGTGTCTCGCAAACTTTTTTACTCTGCGGCACATTGAATCTAATTTTTTTCCGCGGCACATTGAATCTAATTTTTTTCCGCGGCACACTGAATCTAATTTTTTTTTTCCGCGGCACACCTAAAAAAGAATAAAAACAAACTCTATATAATCGTCATTATATTTGCGCTTTGTTGAAGTCATCAGCCTGGTTTTACTTGAAGATTTGCTCTTGTTCTTTAATTCATAACTCGGTGTTTGTTTTAAATATTGGTCCATTCTATGGCTTGAAAACAAAAAATCAAAATCAAAAATTAATTCCAAAATTTGGAAAAAGCTTGATAAATACTTACAAGATCCCAATTGATAAAATCTGAAAGATTTTATTAAAGCACGTCGATAACATAAGTCAAGTCAAAATGAAATCTTTGGAATATCTAGTGTCAATTTGAAAATCTCACGCGGCACACTACTGTGCCGCGGCACACAGTTTGCGAGACACTGACATAGACAGAGTACCCCCCTCACGCACCCGAATCCGCAGACTAAATCCCATACAAGCGACGGCGTCTTTCGAAGTCCATTAATGTCCTCCTTCTCTCAGAAGATATAACTGGGATTAAGAGATAAAATCTCAACTCGGGCAAAGTGGGGTGTCGAACTAGGAAACATCAAATTATGAACCTATATTATCACATTATCGGCTGACTCAATCCCAACCTTAGAGCTGGGATAAACTAAACTAAACAATTCTAAATTAATCTTTATATTAATGTCTATACCTAGTGGACAAAGAAAATAGTCCCCCCCACCTCTATCCGCCAATTTCTACATTGGAATTTGAAACACATTTAACAAACATTAAGAAAAAAAGTTATGCTTTTGTCCTTCCATGTCCTAAATCCTACAGACCTTTTTTTTGTTATTTATTCAGTTATTTTGCTTATTGTTAAAAGAATAACGAAATAAAACAAGCAACAGGAATGCAGTGAGGAAAAATAACAGGAATAGAGAAAAAATAGAAATCTGGAATATAGCCTGAAACGGGACTATCACTTTCCCAAAAACTGTCACTCCCCCAAAAAATTCTAAGAGAGTACAAAAATTAAAGAGAATAAGATTTAAAAACTTTTGCTTTATGAATTTTGTTGTTTTTAAGCCACTTATTTTTCATTACATGCAATTATATATGCATTTTACTAACAGTGAATAAAAGGCATTTCACCTATATTGATTATTTTCCGTTTCATTATGATTATTGTAAGGCACTGCAGTGATCTTCTCTCGAGAGAGGTGGTGGACTACTCCCGAACTTTCTTTTAATTTTTCCTTTTAAAAGTGAATTTTTTAATTTTAAATGCTGCTCAAAAGAAGTTGCCGATTCCTTTGCCTAACCTCATCATTATTTGCAAAGTTGAATCACGTAATACCTAATACCACCTGCGACTGTAGAAGAATACACAGATCTGTGCTTCGATGTGAGTCAGACGAGATATGCCTTCGATGTAAGAAGTAAATGCCCACTGCACTATGTAGAAGATGACACACCATTTATTTACATATTTTACATTCACACACACACACATATATATATACTATGGGAATGCACTTGATTCTGTGGGCCTTAGCTCCTCTCAATACTTTGCTGAATTCAATGATTTAATTTGTTTGATGGACTTCGGAGACTTTCACCCATCAGCTTAACATAGATTGAATGCTGATTTGCTTTCACAGGAATTCACTTAATAAAGCGCAAATCTGAACTTCCCCGTACAGAAATCCCTTTGAACCTCAGAACACGGTGAGAGGATATCCTAATTCTTGCCTGTATACCCTGATTCACCATAGAATAGAACTCTGCTCTTTTGGGATTTGCGAGAAAGAGCTATTTCACTTTGACGCGCTAAACGAACGTGACTCCTTAGTTTCCTCTCTCCTCTCTCTCGATCATTTGCCCCCTAACCCCTCCGACTACAAGTCGGGTGGAGTGACGGAGATGCCAAGGACGGAGATTCCGCAAGGATCTAGAGAATTGCATAGCAAGGTTACGAATGACAACTGATGACCAGCATTGCCATTTAAGGCTCTTCTTAAAATACATTTATATATATAACGTATAATATATACAATGACAATAAATTAGAAAATAAAATAAATTAGAGGTACACAGCAACAACTATTGTGCAACATTATTGGAAATTATCCCCCCCCCCTCACTCCCCCACCCAGAAAATGTTTTGCTCCGCGAGGGGGATATGCAACAACAGAAACACAGACGAAACAACAAATAAGCAAATAAAATTAGCAGAAAGATATGCCTAGGAAGATATACGTAAGAAGTACATGAATGAAAATAAACAGCGAACGAGCTGAAAATTGCAACAAACATGACAGAGATTATGAAGAAATTGAATATTAAAAAAAATTAAGAATTTTTATACATTTTATACATCAAGCTATAATAGAACTTTTTTTTCTTTAATTATCATTTTTCCCACATGTGATTCTTTATTTTTTCATTTATCGATTTTCACACGACTTTTTTATTTTATTTTTAGTTTTAGTTTTTTATTTATTTTTTTTCGAGAGTTACAACAATCAACTATCTTGGAATGCATATAGACAGATTCAACTTTAAAGTTGAAGACACATATCAATAAGCTGAACAAAAAAATATATACATATACAGTATATAAATTATAAGAAGGATAGTATCAAATATATTATTATATAATATATTAGATTATTAGATTTATATATTTGGTAATATGGATTTACATATTTGGTATATTAGATAATTATCTTAGATTATTAGATAATATATTTGATTATTAGATTAGTTATCAAATATTTTATGTGAAGGATTGTATCAAATGCGTTGATGATGGAGTTATACTATGCAAGGATTCAGTCTGCTATGCAATATATTGTTACGACAGATGAACGTGCTACAATGAATTTATGATACACGTGTCGTGAACGCTCGCATATGCTTCTGCGTGAGAATTATGTAACCAACGAATTGGAACGAAAATCCTATCCGAAAAATAAGAGAGATAGAATTTTTATGTTGGAGTTGTTGATATGTGAAAGAAGACATAGTCTCAGTCTAAACACGATAAGTGGTTAAAAAAAAAGAAAAGTTTTATGCGGTGAGTGCGCGGGAGGTTAATTAGTTTATTAGTGTAAATCCTACTAGGGAATTAACAAGGAAAATAAGAATGGTTTACGCCTGAAGTGAAAGTTACATAAGGGACATTGACAATAAAAATGAAGAGGTAAACGTTAGTCGAATAGACAGAGCTAGTCTTAACTTTTCTGTAGGAAGAGATTATTACTTGTTGCACGATAGTATTTGAGTTTGTTTGTAAGAATTGGTGAGGTTATTCTCGATAGTTGCGTATTCGTTTACAAACATGATTTTACAGTTCATCGAATGATATTAGGTTTGCTTTGTGATTTGGGTGTGAATAGAAATAAGATATGGATTCTTCTGAAAGTTTATATTGATTTAGATTTTCGTGCCGGTTGACTTAATTTGTAAAAATAATTTCATCCATGCTTTTCTAATAAATTGCATTGTTTTGTAATTATCATTGTAATATATTTGCTTGAAATCATGTTCAGTGCTAATACATTTAATTTGTAACAATATATATGTGGTTAAATTGTTTGGGGAGGAGCATATTTAACATTTGTCAGAAACAAATATTTAGAAAACTAATATTTTAAGGAAAAAGTAGGCATGCTGTATTTTACGAAATGTAGAATGTAAATTATTTATTCCTCAGGCTAAAAAGAAAATTTCGCATAGACATTTTATGTTTTGTGGTCCGAGAATCTATAAATCATTGACCATAAACGTAGGAAGAAAAAGATCTGTATAAATTAGTTTAAAATGGCTAAAGTTTCTGCACGTTGAAATAAAGTCATTCAATTCAAAGTTCCAGAATGAGATAGCAGAATTGCATCATCACTTACGATTGCAGTTGTAATTTTCTTTTGAATTTTTGCAGATTGAATTTCATAGACCTATCTTGGTCTATGAAAAAAGTGAACACTTGTGAAAACGTTGATTGTAAGGGTAGAAAACATTTCAAGTTATTGTAAATAAATACACCCTCAAGCAACTGCTTGCCACAAAGGTCTGATAGGAGCCTGTCAGTTTATATGCCATAGTAGAAGGTCTGAGAGGATGGCAGGACCTCAGCAGGAAAACGACACAAACAGCCATGCCTTACCCGGGGCTCGAACCCAGGTCCCTTAGATCAGTAGCCCCCTGTGCTACTTCGAAGATCAGTAGCCCCCTGGGCTTTCGAAGATCAGTAGCCCCCTGGGCTCGAACCCAGGTCCCTTATATCAGTAGGGACCCGGGGTTCGAACCCAGGTCCCTTATATCAGTAGGGACCCGGGGTTCGAACCCAGGTCCCTTAGATCAGTAGCCAAGCGCGCTAACCACTCGGCCATGGGACGGTCAAGTTATTGAGCATATAAAAATTGCGTATGCCCCTGTAAATGTGCCTATCACCAAGCGTAACAAGACTAGGTTGCAGCCTACTTTATAGGGTTGCTACCTAGTCTTGTCACGCTTGGCACATCCACTCTTTGCAACTATGTTAAAAATTCAGCGATGATTTCTTGTCTGCAAATACATGAAGATAATTAATTCAGCTATGTGCTTTCCAGGTTTCTTTTCAAGACAGTTCCTTTTATTATAACTGATGTAATTTCCGCTGATATAATTACATTGGGCCTCTTAATGCATAATTTTACATTAGAGATGAGTTAGGGTTCAATTTTTCGAGGCCGCGCTCGCACGAGTCCGAGCCCGATTTGAGGAAAAAAAAATTTCAGGAAAAATATCAACAAAACCTGAAAGTTCGTGCGTTAAATCATTATTAAATGCAACAGCCATTCATTTATTAAAGATAGGGAATGCGCAAAAAAAAAATAAAAAGCCGCATTCTGGTTACTTTTATGTATCAAAGACTTTGGTTGGTTGGTTGGTTGTTTTACCGCTGAGCGGCACTTTTTTACACACCATGGGATAAATGGCCAGGTCACAAGGACTCCGAAAGTTCAGAGAAGGTTGGGGGAGGGACCCACTGGAACAGCTGTTGGGAGGCAGAAGGTAGCCTCCCGTCAAGGCCATTCAGCGTGTTCTTTAACGTGCACAGGGTATGGCTCTCCCGCACACGGGGCCACGGCTTAACGTTCCATCCGACGGACGGTGGCCTTTCCAAGCCCATCGGTGTTTCCCCTACTGACCGTGGGCAAGGCGAGGAGTTTTGCTAGATAAGTCTTAACGCTGACCCAGCTGGGATTCGAACTATCAAAGACTGGTTATAAGATTCAAATTATAATAAAAAAATTTATATTTCTATTAATGTTTTCCTCATTACAAGAAATATTTGAAATTTATATTATCCTGAGACCGAGTTAGCTTTATTCTACATTTATTTACTTGTTTCAATCAATAAATTGTATTTATACACTGTATGCGAATTTTTGTGTAAATTTTGCAGAAAATGCGTTTGTTCATATTTAATAAATTAACAATTTGCTAGTATTTATTAGATTCTCCACCAGACGCCTTGAGTCTGTAGAGCGATTCAAGCACGATATGCAATCTTCGACTCAAAACAGAAATGCACCAATCTTGAAGTTAATTTCATTTTACACCGACAGATGGCGCCATTGAACTGTCAAATAAACTTTAACTCTGAAGAATCCGCATGTTTTAGTGGTTAAATCAGATCGAATTCTCCATTTAGTTTCTTCGTTGTAAGAAATGAAGAAACGCGCAACCTATTTAGCTGGATGAAAAGCACAAAATTGAAACAAAATGATGGGGGAAACTTGCAATTCTCACAAATCTTTGATTCTTATTTAAAACACGTGTTAAATCAAATTGCAAATGTACATAGTTTGTCAATGTATTCATAAAATCGTGGTTACATTAATATTTATTTAAACCGTATTTTCTTCTGTAATATATTAAAAAAATGTTGTATTGTTAATATTGTGCAAGCGTTTGTATTTTGTATTTTTGTATAAGTGTTTGTATACTGTATTAGAAACCAACACAGACCAAAAATTTAGAGGTTATCTCCGTATAAATAGTAAAAAATTGTTCTGTAAATTTTTTGCTGTTGATGATAAGGGGTTAGAGATTATATCAAACTAGTAAAAAAATATACTACTGTTTCATATTTTTTTACAAATGCGGCCAAAATGTACCTACTGTAATACCTAATAATCATACCATACGTTTGTATGTGTTTAATATCAAGTTATACATACAGTATATCTTGCCTTGGAACACTCATTATTATAGGAGAAGTAAAATATTCAAGAAAAAAATAATAATTCCCAAGCATTTTATCAGGGGAGCGCTAAACGAGTGACCAAAACAATGAAGAGGCCTGAACGGTCGAATAAAAAAATCCTCTGATATCTAAAAAACATCATTTTTTCATTAATAAAACATTACAACATAATTAATACATTTCTGTCATAGATTGTGCAAGGAACAGAAACTTCTTACTAGCTTTAAATTTCTCGCTGGTTCCAGCACGTTTATTGTCTCATCGACTATATTATTATAAAACACGGAAATTCTCCAATAGCGCATTGTGCAGCAACTGCGGTTAGCGCAGCACATTGGCGAATTTCGGCGAGAAGTGAAAATGAAATTGTGCTAATATGGCAA
This sequence comes from Ryuthela nishihirai, assembly GCA_038380435.1. Lineage (NCBI taxonomy): Eukaryota > Metazoa > Arthropoda > Arachnida > Araneae > Heptathelidae > Ryuthela > Ryuthela nishihirai. The sequence continues at coordinate 34,493,150 of JAWZYU010000005.1, read as the reverse complement.
TCCAAGTTAGGAAACTTGTCCACGAAATCTCTGACTGAATACCTTAGTTTTAGCAGTTTTGACAGTAGTGTGACTTCGTTGGTTGTTGTTTTGATTTCGGTTTTCTACTTATATATATAATACTAACTGTCTCCTAACAAAAATATTCCATTTTAATGATTGATCATAAGCTTTTACTCTATGATATGATCATCAGTCAGGTGATTCTCTATGCTTCACCCATATGGGCCAATACTACACCCACCAATTTTCGTAAGATTCAAGTCTTACAGAACAAGATTTTGAGAACTGCGGTCGATGCCCCTTGGTTTGTCACTAAGAGACACCTCCATAAAGACCTGGGCATCGACCATATATATATACACACATACTCAAAAAGATTTTTTGAGGCTGTAAGCAATAATCCCAATGAGATTATTTCTTCCCAGATTCTTTACGATCATACTGTTTTGAACAAGTACAAGAGGCCTAAAACGCTAGCGTTCTCTGAGGAGACCTACCCGTTTTAGGTTTCTTATACAATTTTACTGCTATTTTTAGCTTTTCTTATGTTTGCCCTTAGGGGCCCACCTAAGGGTGGTTTACTTATATATATTTTTCTTACTCACGCCAAATAGCCATATCTTTATGATGGAGATGGTTAGGGGTAAAATGATTATCCGGTACATCGAATATGATTATACGATCTACGATCTACCAACAAAAGTTTGGAGCGTAACTTAACGTCTCCTTTTTTTGCACGGACGCGACGCAACACCTAGTTGTCTCTGTTCTTAGAAATAAAGGCTGAAAATGACACAGTCTGAGTTAATCTCATTTTTTGAGAGAATACCTGAATGATCGACGGTAATCTTCCTCTTTTCTGTGAGAATAGGCGAGCGATTGAGCTCCTTTTCCCTCTTCTTTTAGAGAGAGAATAGGAGATAATCGACCCTCATTTCCCTGTGTTTAGAGATATAGAAGACTTTGAAAAATATATATTTAATTTTTTTCGATGTCGTCTATCGTTGGAATGGTTGAAACTACATTCAGTTCAAATTTTGGATAAAAATAATCAAAAACTTTTATTTCACTATATAAGCATATTAAAGAATATTAATTTCAAGCTATATAATCAAAACACTTCTGGGACATCAAGCCACTTGAAAATTTAAATTAATATCCAAAATTACCTGTACCTTAGCTTTACTGTAACCCCCTGCATTAAATAAATTATTATTATTATTATTATTAAAATGGTGGAGCAATGAATAAAAACGAAACATACAAATTCCGGAAAAGCGGAAAAAAAACATTCAAGGATTTCAAGTTCGGAATTAAGTGGCAAAATAATTCCTAAAAAAATCCCAATTCAAACTTCTTCATTAAATTCTGTCAACTGATCAGTCTTTCCACAAAGTGCTGCCACATCACATTAACTTCTCAGTCTCATATGCCCATAAAGGAACACTAACTGTAGAACAGTTTTATTTTTTATTTAATACATAACTTTTAAATATCATATATTTTTGAATTTAATTTTCCATGTATAAAAATGCAATATAGTTACAATTAATAAAGGAATTTTTTTTTCATTTTCATTATTTATTACTTTTTACGGCAAATGATTTCGTGCATTTTTTTCCCGCCTAACCATATTATATAATTAGGGCCTGAAAGGAGTAAATATTCCGACAAGTTTCTAAATTTTAAATTAGTTATAAAATTATTCATTAAAAATTCATAAATTTTAAAAGAGATGCAATTTCTTTTTATGTCGTTGTTGGGTTTGGTTTCTGATATTAAGCAAAAAGAATTGAATTTAAAGAAAGATTGATTCTAACCAAAATATCGCCCTAAAATACGAGTTTCTTTTGTTTTTTTAAAGTTTAGGAGACAGATGGCAAACACAACCAAGACCATCCGGTGTGTTCTTCAACATCTACAGGGTATTATGCCTATCGTGCACACAGCTCCTCGCCCTAACTTCACACTCGACGGACTTTTCCAAACCTAACTCTTTTTTTTGATAGTTAGGTTTAGAGCAGATAAATCTCAAAGCTGGTACAGTTTGGACTCAAAGATCGGAACTGCAGTTTATGATCCTGGCACGCTACCGACTGAGTCAATCCCTGCACATTTCAGGTATCCCTGAAATCGAGTAGTGTTTTTCGAAATACATCTTTCTTTGTTGGCATCTGACGTCTGAGTGATTCGTGCTATTGCGCTCAGTTTTTACATTTAAGCAATTTTAATATGGAATAGTTTGGTTGTGTTGGTATTACATACCTCTGAGCAGCATGTTTTGGTCTAAAAAAGGGCTGAATGATAACTCTAAAAGAATATGAAGAGCTCGGAGAAGGTCAGAGAAGGAAATTCACTGAATAACTGTTAATAAATATATGGAAGCCCCCCCCCCCATTAATGCTTTCCTGATTATTCTTTAAAGCTTACAAAGTATGACTTTTCCTGCACAAGGCCCACATCTAACGTCTCATCTGAGAAACGGCAGACAGTCCAACTTACCATTGTTCCATTTCTCGCCGAGGATACAATTGGGGATCCCAACCTGGGAACACCATATTCAGTGCGTGACTTGTTGACAATTGAGCCAATCACTTCCCATCTGGTATCGGAAGAGTAAAAGTGCAAACAAATTTTACGGTTAGAAAAGTGTTCTAGCTCCTCAACACGATCCTCTACTAGTAAGAGTCAACGGGATTTTACCAGCTCCTCACCACAACCCTCAACCAGTAAAAGTTAACAGGATTCCAGTTCCTTACTACAATCCTCTACTAGTAAGACTCAAGGAGGATTCTAGCTCCCGACATTACCCTCTACCAGTAAGAGTTAACAGAATGATTCTATCTCATCACCACAACCCTCTACCATTAACAGTTAACAGAATGATTCTAGCTCATCCCCACAACCCTCTACCAGTAAGCGTTAACAGAATGCTTCTAGCTCATAACCACAACCCTCTACCAGTAACAGTTAACAGAATGATTCTAGCTCATCACCACACCCTCTAGCAGTAGGCGTTAAAAGAATGCTTTTAGCTCATAACTACAACCTTCTACCCCTAAGAGTAAACAGAATGCTTCTAGCTCGTAACCACAACCCCCTACCAGTAAGCGTTAACAGAATGCTTCTAGCTTGTAACCACAACCCTCTACCAATAACAGTTAACAGAATGATTCTAGCTCATCACTACAACCCTCTAGCAGTAAGCGTTAACAGAATGCTTTTAGCTCATAACTACAACCTTCTACCCCTAAGAGTAAACAGAATGCTTCTAGTTTGTAACCACAACCCTCTACCAGTAAGAGTTAACAGAATGTTTCTAGTTCATCACCACAACCCTCTACCAGTAAGAGTTAACAGAATGATTCTAGCTCATCACCACAACCCTCTACCAGTAAGAGTTAACAGAATGATTTTGCTCATCACCACAACCCTCTACTAGTAAAGGACAATAGGAGAATTCTGTCTCCTCACCGCAGCCCTCTTCGACTAAGAGGCCAATGGAGCATGATAACTCTTCAGACTCGGAATAAAAGCATTTTTTTTTGTATAGTGTATTTATTTTTAGTGTTTTAATTGCTATTACAGGTATCAGATACATGTATTAAATGACGTATTTAATGTACCGCATCTTTGTTACAAGATATGATCGTGTACTCTGTGAATCGTCATAGAAACTTTCGGAATTAACGGACTTTCTGCATCAACGATCATCCCATCACCCTATTAGTCCGTTAAATCAAGAGTTTCAGTCTATGAATAAAAGTAATATGTACCTAACGCTTACTCATAAAATAAAATCACGAAGGTGTTTAGATGCTACAGAACTCCCCTTTAACAATTTAAAAGCTAGAAATTGAAAAATGATAAAATTATTCAGAGGTTCAGTTCAAGGAAAGGGTTGGGAAAACGCCTTGTTAACTCAAATTGAGTAAAAAGGTACTAAAGCAATTTGTTAGTTTATAGAAAAGGATGTTTAGCCTACCCCGTATTTTTAATCTGAAAACACGACGGAATAAACATGAAATAAGACTCTAATGGACAAGCGATTAAAGTATCAGTCAATTTAAGAAATTTTAGTTTTCTGAACCATCATCACATGTAGCTTTGTTTTCAACAAGGCAAACCAACTTTTTGTAGTTTTTATAGTAAGTTTTTGTGTTGATAGAAAAGGTTCTGACCACCCTACTCTATATGGGTACCAAAAGTTTTATTCTAGGCCAGGGGTTCTCAACGTGGGGTACACGGTAAAATTTTTTGGGGTACGCCGTGATATCTCAAAAGTCACTAAGTTGTCACTATTATACTATAAATATAGTTTTATCTATCTATATAAGGGGCACGCCAGTTACATACACATTTTCAGGGGGTACGTGAAGCATAAAAGGTTGAGAACAATTGTTCTATGCTATTGAAAAAAATATTAGGTTCAGTACCCTCCCCCCCCCCCCCCCCAAAAAAAAAAAAAAAAAAAAAAAACATTTTGTAATCGCGCCTGATTAAAGTGAATTGCGAGTTGTATTGATTAGCAATGCACGCATGGGAAAAGATTATGTGCAGTGTACGTGCCTTGTTGTACTAACCCTAATTATCTCGCTTTCAAAGAAAAACGAGATAATGTTTTCAATTCGTTCAACTTTTTTGTTTCTAAAGATAAATAAAAAAAATTTTTCGAGTTGGATAAGTATCGATGAAAATTGCGATTCGCCCTCTCCAAATCTCACAAAAGTTTCAAATGCGATGAAAAAATTACGGTAGAAGAATTAAAAAGTTTCAAAACTGCGGAAAGATTAGAAAAATTTCATTGAGGTTGAGAAACGCAACTTTTTTGTGTTAAGAGATAATTTTTAAGAGATTTTTTTCAGTAGGATAGGTACAGTCGCTCAAAAAAGTATCCAAACGCTATGCTTGATTACAGAATTCAGAAAAAATATCTGGCAGCAATACGTACACGAATGTTGCCAGATCACTAATTTCTAAATAAATCGCTGCCAGATATTTTTTCTGAATTCTGTAATAACGTGTTCGGATTTTTTTTTTTTGAGCGACTGTACTAATGAAATATTTTATTTGCTGTTTTTCAAATACTTGCCTATATTTATTTTATATTGCTATAGAGCACTAAATGTGGAAAATTGGAAAATTTACGAATACTGCAAGAGATCTGTTTCCGGTATCGGTTGGGTTGGGTTGTTTTACCTCTGAGCGGCACTTTTTTGCACACCATGGGCTAAATGACCAGGTCACATGGACCCCGAAATCTCAGAGAAGGTTGGGGGAGGGGACCCACTGGAACAGCTGTTGGGAGGCAGATGGTAGCCTCCCGTCAAGGCCATTCAGGGTGTTCTTTAACGTGCACAGGGTATGGCTCTCCCGCACACGGGGCCACGGCTTAACGTCCCATCCGACGGACGGTGGCCTTTCGAAGCCCATCGGTGTCCCCTACTGACCGTGGGCAGGGCGGGGAATTTTGCGGAGATAAACCTCTGGTATCGGAATTAAAAGAAGGGGCAATTTATTGTGGCCAATTCAAATATCTTGATCATCACGCTTCACCCCAAAATTTCGTTAAAACAAAATTTTCTACCACAAAATTTAAAACATCAGTGCTAGAATGTCAAGAGATATTCCATTGACATCAACAACCTGACCCCTTTTCTCATAGTGATGTGGGAAAAGCAACTTTATTCATTTTAAGGAATGAAAGAAAAAATTTTATTTTTATATTAATTGATAAATACTAATGCAATATTTTTAATTGCATCTTTCCAATCATCTATTTGCTCAATTTGAAACTTTTAGGTGTGAAAAAATTGGCAAATGGGAAACTTCATTCCCTTTGAAAACGAGATTACAATATTCGCCCGAGCCGATATATGTTCTGATATTTTTCTCTGTGTTTACGTGGAAAAACTTGTCATATTTTTTTATTGTTTTCCTCTGCAGCCTTTCCCTTCTCCAGCCATAAGCAAATCTTGTGACTGGTGATCTGTTGATGTCAATTCCTGTTCCATAGGGGCGGAAGTGGTTCAGTCGGTAGCGCGCCAGTCTCGTAATCTGCAGTTCCCAGATTCGAGTCCCAGCCGGGTCAGCGTTGAGATTTATCTCCGCAAAACTCCCCGCCCTGCTCACGGTCAGTAGGGGACACCAATGGGCTTGGAAAGGCCACCATCCGTCGGATGGGACATTAAGCCGTGCCCCGTGTGCGGGAGAGCCATACCCTGTACACGTTAAAGAAACACTGGATGGCCTTAACGGAAGGCTACCATCTGTCTCCTAACAGCTGTTGAGGTGATTCCCCTCCCCCAAACTTCTCTGAACCTTCGAGGTCCTTGTGACCTGGTCATTTAGTCCATGGTGTGCAAAAAAGTGTCGCTCAGAGGTAAAACAACCCTGTTCCATAATTCTGTTGCAGTCGATCAGCCAAACGTAGATGCTGTTGTCAAGGAAGGTATTATTCTTAGTTTTACGTCAATGTCAATCATAAAGTCTTCTTGAGGCTGTTGTGAGCAGCTGGGACAATGCTTTCATGAGAACACAGAAAATTTTGTACTGTAGAGAGAAGATTCATAGCATCAATTGGAGGAGATCTTGATCGGAAGCCAGTAGCTCAGTGGTCAGAGCACCTGATATGTTATCGAGAGGTCGGGGTTCATCTCTTACCCTGCCCGGGACAATTTTTCTTCTAAAATTGATATCGACGTTAAGCTGAGAGCGATACTTTCTTGACAGTTGCACAAAAACGACGAGAAGTTTCTTCAATTTATTCAGTAGATGCTGTTCAATTATTTCGTTCCTCGCACTATCACAGGGGGCAGCTTTGAAAACCAGAACCAAGACGTCACTGTTCTATAGACAAGGAAAAAAAACGGTTTTTCATGAATCAGCATAACAATAAAGATCACTAAGGAAAAAAAAAGCACAGAAAAAGAAAAAGTAGAAGAAAAACATTTAAATCCGCTTGACAACCCGATAAAAAAAAAAAACACTAAACAACATTTCTCAACAAAAACACCGCCAAAGGCAGTGAACAAACTGCAAAACACCTTTTCCATCACATGAAACCTCAGCGAAGCCCAGTGTACTCTCAGGGCCTCCCAAATATTCATCGCACTCTGTCGTCTGTCCCTCCGCGAAGCAGGTTCCTGCCTCCAACATCCACACAGCCGTAGCTTTGTCAGTTGACAGGCAGCGCCCTGCTGCGACTTTTATTAAAACCTGGTTGGTGATCCCCGTTGCTGGGACAACGGATCCACGTGTCGCGTTGCCTGCGTAAAGCTCCGGGGAAGACCGGGGGTGCGTAAGTCTAATTAATGCAGCCTCCTCGGTCTGTGCGACGGGCGTGAGCTGTTTGCAACCGCGGGTAGAATGTGGGGTACGGGGATGGACGATTGGGGTTTCTGTGCTGCACGCGCAGAGGAAGGGGCGTTAGGGAAGGGCTAATATCGAGTTCATTACGCATGTAATACACATGGTTGTTGAGAGACGGAACAACTCCGCGCACGTGCGTTCCCCGGTGCCCACTATGTCGCAGGAATCAGGGAGGAAACAGAAGATCGGGGACGACAAAGAACCACGTGGTGTTGATTTATGAGGGACATATCGCAAAGGAGATAAATGTCATTGATGAATCAGAGAGATAGCTTTACCGAAAACGTTTTTTCCTTTTTAAATTTAACCCTTGATTTGGTTGACTTTTCCCTTTTTGCAGAGACAAAAGCGTGAGAGATTCAACAAAACTAACGAACAAATGACATCCCATGGCCGAGTGGTTATCGCGCTTGGCTACTGATCTAAGGGACCTGGGTTCGAGCCCCGGGCATGGCTGTTTGTGCCGTTTTTCTGCTGAGGGCCTGCCATCCTCACAGACCTTCTACTATGGCATATAAACTGACAAGCTCCTATCAGACCTCTGTGGCAAGCAGCTGCTTGAGGGGGTATTTATTTAAAGAACAAATGACAAACGCGTGCTCCTTCTTTGTATTTTGATATGTTTTAAGGATCGTTCAAATGAAAAGTCGACAAGTCGGAAATAAAACATGTGGTTAACGCTCTCAGCTATGATGAAACGGCACCTGGGTTCGAGTCCGGATAAGGTATGGATATTTCTTGTGTTTTTTCCACTGCGCTCTCGTCTTCCTCACAGATCTTCACAGATCTTCACCACATTATAATGATATATCAGGTGTGAATCAGAGAGATGACTTTCCCGAAACTGTTCTTTTTTCTTTTGCCGAGACAAAAGCATGAGAAATTATTTTTCAATGAAATGAAAGGAAACTACAATGTGCAACATAGGTTTGAAAGACTGACACGAAAATGTGTGTACCTCTGTGGCAAGCAGCTGCTCCAGGAGAAATTAGTTTTATTTATTAAACAGAGGAGAAAATGTTTCTCTTTCTCTTCTTTTGCCGAGACAAAAGCTTGGGAAATTTTAGGAGAAATTAGTTTTTACTTATTTAACAGTTAAATCCAGCAGCTGCTTGAGGAGATATTTGTTTTTATTTATTGAAGAGAAGATCTGTGAGCCTCCCGTCAAGGCCATCCACCGCATTCTTTAACGTGCGCAGGATGTGTCTCTCCCGCACACGTGGCCACGGCTTAACGTCCCATTCGACGGACGTTGGTGTCCCAACTGTCCAAGCCTATCGGTTGGACAGTTACTGACCATGGCAGAGCGGAGAGTTTTGCGGAGACAAATCTCAATGCTGACCCAGCTGGGACTCAAAACTGGGAACTGCAGATTACAAGCCTGACTCGCTACTGACTGAGCCACCCCCGCCCCAACCCTGTTCGTAAAACGATTTTGGTTGTTGTTTGAAAGAACTCAAACATTGTACCTCCTCATCAGAATCCGACTTTCTTCCTTGAGACTGACGGAGGTCGGGGAGTTTTGAGGAGGTAAATCTCAATGCTGGCCTAGCTGGGACTCACACCTGGAAATTGCAGATTACAAGCCTGGCACGCTACCAATAGAGGCACCTCTACCCCCTTATCAACAGTGTACCTTGATAGAGAAATTAATGCGTCAGCATATGTAAACTGACAGACTCCTGTCAGACCTCTGTGGCAAGCAGCTGCTTGAGGGGGTATTTATTTATTTATTTATACTTTACATTGCTCAAGTTTTGATGTTTCCATGCGAGGTTTGTCTGGAATCCACACAACATCTATCAAGTTCAAGCTGATACTTGCGATTGATTCTAGTGTCCCTGTCGCGAGTATGTGATGTACCTATGTCCATTTCTTTGCTTAAGGGCGCAACGTTTGCTCAGCCCCTTGGCTAAGTCACACGTATCCTAAGGGCTCAGAGAAAATTTGGGAAGTGTATTCACTGGACAACTGTTAGGAGACAGATGGTAGCCTCCCATCAAGGCCATCCAGCGTGTTATTTAACTTGCACAGGGTATGGATTGGGTTGGGTTGTTTTACCTCTGCCCACCAAATTTTTGTACACAATGGGCTAAATGACCAAGTCAAAACAACCCCGAGGGCTCAGAGTAGGTTGGGGAAGGAGACCCTCTGAACAACTGTTAGGAGACAGATGGGAGCCTTCTGTCAAGGCCATCCAACGTGCTTAATAACGTGCACAGGGTATGGCTCTCCTACACACAGGGACCGCGGCTTAATATCTCATCAGAAGGACGGCGGTCTTCCCAAGCCCATCGGTGTCCCCTACTGATCGAGGGCAACGATCTTACAACCCCAGGTGGAACTCGAACACAAGTATTATGAGTACTGAGAAAAAAATTGTCTTGAGTCTGGTGGAATTCGAACCCAAGACCCCTTAATAGCATGTCAGGGGCTCTAACCTCACATCACTCATGACATGAGGTCATACTCATGATTCATTTACAGCGTAACAGTGATCTAATACATAGTTAGCTTGTGAAACCATCCCCGTTCCTTTTACTTGAGGTAATATGTTTTTATTGTGGTGGGGGGCTGGTACTTCGGTACCCGCCCCCCACCGCAATTATTAAGAGGTAGTGCACAACTTCGGCGATTTTTGTCGCCGCTAACCCCAATTCTGTCCTCGGCGAAAAGAGGAACAACGATTGAATAGGGAAAGAACATATGTACCCTTGTTGCGTAAATTAAGGAAAAATGAGAAATATCGCGAGAATTCACCAAACAAATTGTGCGATCCTCACCAAACTTGTTCATGTAACCAGTAATGCCGAGTGAGCATATCGTATGCAAATTAGTCTGGATTGCGTCAATTTGCGTAATCGGATAGCGGCATAAAAACGGGTGTTTTGGAGTGGATCGTTATTATGTGTTGTAAGTGTGAGTAAAGAAATTCGAAATAGCCATTTTTTAGGAATGACCTCGAGACATCATTTGCCAAATTAACTGCGGTGGAGAGCTATTGGCCGGCTCGAAGCAGGCCAAAGTCAGTCAGACGTGGCACGATGGCTGAATGTGATTCCTTCTGTGGTCCATAGACTGTGGAATCAATTTCTTAAGCACGGATTCCGCGTCTCGGAGGTTTAGCTGAGGAGGGGCTAGAGTTACGACCGCTTGTACAAGACCGATATCTGCGATTAACAGCACGAAGGATCAGGACGTCTACTCCCTCTCAACTGCGATCCTCTCTTGCAGCAGCCACTATGAGGGCTGTATCAGCTTCTAAAGTGCGTATAAGGCTTCATGAGGGAGGTGTGTACGCTAGAAGGCCACCAATTTGTATACCCGTCACGCTAGAGGAGATAGCGGTTGAATTGGGCACGCATGGGACAGAAGAGCAATGAAGATCTGTACTCTTCACAGATGAGTCCAGATAATGTTTGCAGAGTGATTCCGGACATGTTTGATATGAAGAGAACAAGGTACCCGCTATCATCCCAGTAACATCCGCCAAAGAGACAGTTACGGCGGAGGTAGCGTGTGTGTTTGGGGTGGCATTTCCTTAGGTCAGTGTCTCGCAAACTGTGTGTCGCGGGAGATTCCAAGTGTGCCGCGAGAGGTTTTCAAATTGACACTAGATATTCCAAATATTTCATTTTGACATGACTTGTGTTACCGACGTGCTTTAATAAAAAACTTTCAGATTTTATCAATTGGGATCTTGTAAGTATTTATCAAGCTTTTTCCAAATTTTGGAATTAATTTTTGATTATTTCAAGCCATAGAATGGACCAATATTTAAAACAAACACCGAGTTATGAATTAAAGAACGAGAGCAAATCTTCAAGTAAAACCAGGCTGATGACTTCAACAAAGGGCAAATATAATGACGATTATATAGAGTTTGCTTTTATTCTTTTTTAGGTGTGCCGCGGAAAAAAAATTAGATTCAGTGTGCCGCGGAAAAAAATTAGATTCGGTGTGCCGCAGAGTAAAAAAGTTTGCGAGACACTGCCTTAGGTGGATGCACAGACCTTTATGTGTTGACGAGTGGGAACCTCAATGCTCAAAGTATAGAGATGACACCCTGGACCCTTATGTACGTCCTTACGCTGGTGTAATAGGTGAAACATTCATCTTACAAGACAACGCTCGTCCACACAGAACTCGACAAACGGAACAATACCTTCAAGAGGACACCATTATGCGCATGGAGTGGCCAGCTCGATCTCCCGACCTAAATCCGATTGTGCATGTGTGGGATGCTCTGGGGCAGTGGTTCTCAACCTTTTATGCTTCACGTACCTCCTAGGAATGTGAATGTAACTGGTGTACCCCTTGTATAAATAGAAAAAACCATAGTTATAGTGTAGCAATGGTTATTTTTACTTTGTTACTAGATCTAGCGACTTTTGAGCTCTCACGGCGTACTCCCAAAAGTTTTACAGCGTACCCCACGTTGAGAACCCCTACTCTAGGGAGACGTTACTGCCCTCAACCTGCCACCTGAAACAAAGCCAGAGCTTATTACTACTTTAAAGGAAATATGGTCGTTATTCCCTACTGAGCTAATTCACATCATAAAAAGTATGGGACATCGCTGTCGTCCCCGCATTGCTGTAAGGGGTGACCACATTACTTATTAAAGAACTTTGCCCATTGCATTCTGACAGCTCATTTTTGGACAAATTCCTGTAAGTGTTATTTTTTGAAAAAAATGTTTCTAGTGTAAAATATTTTATGCCATTCTGAAACCAGTAATTCATGTTTTCATCACATTTCATTAAAATCATTCATATAGATTTTTGTTTATTATAATTTTTTCTGAGTTTTCCTTAATTTATGGAAACCAGTGTATGTGCGTGTAATAAAATTTCCATATATATATATTGAGGCTTATGTGCGGCACGTATCCCAGGATTTAGTTTCAGGGTGGGATGGCGGGGGGAGAATTTAGTTCAGAAAAGGATTCGAGAATTTAGCCTCTGGGGGGGCTACTTAAGCTTACTTCAAACTTTCTCGTAATATTTCGCGTTGATAATTATGGTGCGCAAGACAGTTTCAAGTGCGTTACTTCACTAAATGCTTATTGAAATGAAATAAAACGGGCAAGGTATTTTAGAGAGTAAATATCCATGTAAAATATTATTTTTATTACATATTCCAATTCGGGTGGCCGAGTGGTTAGCACGCTTGGCTATTGATCTAATGGAACCGGGTTCGAGCCCCGGGTTAAGGCATGGATGTGTGTCGTTTTTCTGCTGAGGTCCTGCCATCCTTTCAGATCTTCTACTATGGCATATAAACTGACAGGCTCCTGTCAGACCTCTGTGGCAAGCAGCTGCTTGAAGTGGTATTTAATTTAAAAAAATAAAAATTAAAAAATGTATATTACAGAAACTTTGGTTGGTCCGGCACCTCTGGCCCCCAACGACGAGCCGCCACTGTAGGTAGTAATAATTTATACCATGTGCTTGTTAATACTTCTTAACAGTGCATGTTAAAATGATACTTATTGAAAAAAAAAAAACCCTCCGAGATGGATCGAGTCTTGTGCATATAGATAGCAAGTACTCTAACAATAGCGCCTTCAAGTATAGTCAGTCAAATGACAACGGATTCTGGTGAATTAAACAACATCAACAATAGAAGAGATCTCGATCCAGATCACTAATTTCTAAAAAAATCGTTTCCCAGATATTTTTTTTGAATTCTGTAATCAACCTTAGTGTTCGGATACTTTTTTGAGCGACTGTATCTCATCAGGAGATCGTGGATTCGAGTCCAAGCAGGACGGGATTATGGTGTATGCAAGTATGAAGGTCCACAGAAGGCAGACTCTTTTAGACCATTTAATTCACTTTCAGATTGCTCGACAATATCCCTTTAGCTCTTTTACCCAACACCACTTTAAACATTGAATGCCGCTTAAAGAGTGCAAGAAAACGAGTTGCACTCTCATTAAATATGGTTTCGTTATTACTTATGTTTCGTGAATTGTATATTGTACTAAATATAAATGTCATAGTATTAAAATATTGAGGCGGGGTGGCTCAGATGGTAGCGCGCCAGCCTCGTAATCTGTAGTTCCCGGGTTCGAGTCCTAGCTGCGTCAGCGTTGAGATTTATCTCCACAAAAATTCCCCGCCCTGCCCACGGTCAGTAGGGGACACCGATGGGCTTGGAAAGACCGTCGTCCGTCGGATGGGACATTAAGCCGTGGCCCCGTGTGCGGGAGAGACATACCCTCTGCACGTTAAAGAACACGCTGGATGGCCTTGACGGGAGGCTACCATCTGTCTCCACAGCTGTTCCAGTGGGTCCCCTCCCCGAACCTTCTCTGAGCCTTCGGGGTCCATGTGACCTACCCATTTAGCCCATGGTGTGCAAAAAAGTGCCGCTCAGAGGTAAAACAACCCAACCTTTTAAAATGTTAATACTACGATCACTTTTATTTGCATTTTTATCATACGGTTGGAGTTTCAACATTCTAAACTTGTGGCCTTTGTATCAAAAAATACATGAAGCTCGCAGATCTTGAACCCACCATGCACAAAAGTCCTCCACTAATGTTCAAAGTTAGGTATAAGAATAAGAAACATAAATTAATGTTCATTACAATTTTTTCCTCCACGAAAATTTTAAATTTTCTTGCAAAATTTTCCGTTCATGAGATATTAATTAAGAATATTAAAAAAACGCTGCCTAAAATATTACTTCACTTCAAAAATTTTATTAATTTTAATTCCCTCTATCGGAATATAAACAGACAGAAACCACGTGCTTTCAGTATCATCCAAAAGATGGCGCGATGAGCAATACAATGAGAAAATATGTTTCTCGTGAGATAAACTGACGATCATGTAATTAAGATTATATTTCAACTGATTTTTGAACCTAATTATTAATTTATAACCATTCATTCTTTTTAGGATGATCTTTTTCTTTCACGATGTAACCTTTCCAAACATCGCTCTATTTGTGTCATGTGATGTAGAGGTAAAGATGCTGAAGATCTGACAAGAGGAAAGAGGGATCACCTTCAGAGGAGGATCGATCGATGCAAGAGACAGCAGAGCAAGCTAACTGAGCTTCTTGTCGCTCACAGAGAGGTTGAAATTTAAGCAACGCCTTTGCTCTCGCCAATCCGATGTCGTTATCAGAATGGGCAGAGGTGAGGGATGAAATCGCCCGCCGCATCTGAAACCATCTTCGGGGGACATTTCTCTTTCTGTGTCGCCTCAGAAAGCGAATGGAGGAAAATGGAGAGAGGTGAAAACAAAAGCGGAAAAAGGTATTAAAATTAACTGAATTTCGTTTTTTAATGTGACAACTAAATACACGAAATTCTAGTGGAATTTTCTATGCATGCAAACGTATTGAACGTTGATATTTTTTACATTCAAGAGAATCAAACCACTCTGGTTACAAGTCACCATAGCAATGAAGAGAAACTTTGAATTTAAAACAAGATCAGTCGTTGCGAGTCTCAAATATCAATCTCTATACCACAACTTGTGAGCTTAGTATTGATATCTTTCAGTGTACAGTCGCTGAAAAAAGTATCCGAACACTATGGTTGATTAAAGAATTCAGAAAAAATATCTGGCAACGTTTTTTTTTAGAAATTTGAGATCTGGCAACCTTCGTGTCATGTGACAGGAAGGTTGTCAGATCACTAATTTCTAAAAAAAATCGTTGCCAGATATTTTTTCTGAATTCTTTAATCAACCATAGTGTTCGGATACTTTTTTGAGCTACTGTATTGATTTTTATTTTTATACTAATAAATATATACACTCGAAATGCTTCCGAAAACAAAAGAAACGTACAAAAAATATTGCATTCCGTTAAAAGATCAGTCGTTGGGAGTCTCAAATATCACTCTCTATACCTCAACTTGTGATCTTAGTATTGATATCTTTCAGTGTACAGTCGCTCAAAAAAGGATATAATTTTTAGCTTTCAAAAAAAGTATATTATTTTTTATAAGCGATAATAATTTTTAGTACACCTATATTATTCATCAAAATTTAATTTTCAGATCAATTTCTTTAGGAAGTGGCAACTGGATCTCTTCCTCCAAAACGACCAATCATGTAGTGATAACAAAGATTGAACTAAATATTTCAGCTTTTTTGCCTCACGGCGCTTGAAATGAACAGGGTTGTTTTACCTCTGAGCGGCACTTTTTTGCACACCATGGGCTAAATGGCCAGGTCACAACGACCCCGAAGGCTCAGAGAAGGTTGGGGGAGGGGACCCACTTGAACAGCTGTTGGGAGACAGATGGTAACCTCCCGTCAAGGCCATCACAGCGTGTTCTTTAACGTGCACAGGGTATGGCTCTCCAGCACACGGGGCCACGGCTTAACGTCCCATCCGACGGACGGTGGCCTTTCCAAGCCCATCAGTGTCCCCTACTGACCGTGGGCAGGGAATTTTGCGCAGATAAATCTCAACGCTGACCCAGCTGGGACTCGAACCTGGGAACTACAGATTACGAGCCTGCCGCGCTACCGACTGAGCCACCCCCGCCCATGAAATGAACAGATCAAGAAAGTATTAAAGATGTGCTAATAAAACCCCCACAAAACTGCCATTAATGAATTGCTGAACCTGGGAGTCTTTCGTCAAGACAGTTAATTACAATTTTTAACATAAAAACTCACACATGTCCGAAAAGGTTTTGGAAGCAAAACCAAACAATGGATTTCATCGGAGAGACTGCAAAAGCACAATTCTGGTTTTCGTCATTTATATTTCTTATTGATCAATGCGTAGTAAATTAATTTTTCAAAGCCCAAAAGAAGTGAAATACCTTTTCTTCTCTTTTCCCGTCAACACTGATGAGCTGACACATCCACCTACACAATAGCACATTTAGAACTATAGCGATCCAGCCCTCCTAAACAGAACAATATTTACGGGCCCTTATGGTATGTACAGTCGCTCAAAAAAGTATCCGAACACTATGGTTGATTATAGAATTCAGGAAAAATATCTGGCAACTTTTTTTAGAAATTAGTGATCTGGCAACCGTGTCACGTGACACGAAGGTTGCCAGATCAATAATTTCTAAAAAAAGTTGCCAGATATTTTTTCTGAATTCTGTAATCAACCATAGTGTTCGGATACTCTTTTAAGCAACTGTACTTGAAATGACCTCTGTAATTACGAAGGTTTTTTTTGATTTTTGCGTGCTATTACTGAAAAATGAGCATTTTACTTTGATAATAATCATAATAATTAAAATACGATAGTGCAATCAAAACACAAGAAATTCAGGAAACGATTTGGGAGGGGCGACCTTCAGGAGTAGGGAGCCCTAAGCTCCCTACTCCTGAAGGCCTTCATTTAACTAACAAATGGGAACCTACAAATGATTTTTTTTTTCTTCTTAAGACACTCTTTTTAGATTTTAAAAGGTTTCGTTGTCTCTAATGGTTTACATCGGAACGGCACTTTTATGCACACAATGAAATAAATAACCTAGTCGCAAAGGCTCCAAGAAGGAGTTGTGCTTAAGATTGGGCAGGCAAGAGACATCTTTGAACAGTGGTTAGGAGACAGATGGACTTCCAGTTAACGCTATCGAGCGTGTTATTTAACCTGCCTGACACGTGACTCTCATGAGATACGGCTTAACGTCTTACCCGACAGACGACAGCCTTTTGGTGTCTCCCTTCCCATTAATAGTAAGATGGGTGTTAAATAAAAAAAAATACCTCCTCAAGCAGCTGCTTGCCACAGAGGTCTGACAGGAGCCTGTCAGTTTATATGCCACAGTAAGAGATCTGAGAGGATGGCAGGACCTCAGCAGAAAAACGACACACACATCCATACCTAATCCGAAGTTCGAACCCAGGTCCCTTAGATTAGTAGCCAAGCGTGCTAACCACTCTGCCACGGGACGGCTCAAGATGGGTGTTACCGGTCTTTAAAACAAATCATTTCAATTTATTTGAAAGACTAAAGGCTCAGCACTTCATATATAAACCTGCATAAACCAATTATAGCCAGATATTAAGTGCATGGTCACACTACAATTTGCACTACAATTTGCACTATGAGTGCACGATTGCACTACCATTGCACTATGAGTGCACGAAACAAAACATTTCCTTTCCAAAATTATTAAAAGTACGGAAAGAGAAAGAAAACTTTCAACCACTTCTCATGAAAATTAAAACTATATTACTAAATTACTAGCAGACATGGGCCTCCACAGAAATTTCACCTGGTAGGGGGGGCAAGAATCTTTGAAAGAGCGCTATTGCTTTTTTTTTGATTATTGGTGTGTGTCTTCTTAGAATACATTTAATCATATCTAGTGTTGAACCAAAATAGGATAATTTACGTGTTTCCATTCAATATTTTCTTTTATTTAAAATAAAAGAATAATTTATTAGCAAATATTTTATCACGTAAATCCCCGTTAATACAAGCCAAAAAGTAAGTAACCCTTCAGATTCCTCATAATTTAAACAATCACATTTCTGAAGGGGGGGGGGGGCACTTGCAGATCCCCATGCTATCAGATAAAATAAAAATATCCCCTCAAGCAGCTGCTTGCCACAGAAGTCTGACAGGAGCCCATCAGTTTAATACGCCACAGAAAAGATCTGTAAGGAAGGCGAGACAGCTGAAAGACAAGAAAAAACGTTCATAGTTTACCCATGACTCCAACCAGGTCCCTTGGATTAGTAGCCAAGCACGCTAACCATTCGGATGCCACGGGACGGCGTCCGACTGCTAGCAGATATCGTCACCGAAAAGTTGTGAGCAGAATGATATTACGATATCATTTTTTATTACCCAATATTCGAACCCAGTTTCAATTAATCTGTATCCAAACACGACAATCGGTGAAACGACAGGGGAACCGAAATCTAGGGTGATCAGAAGTCCCCGTTTTTAGGGATAGTTCCTGGATGAAAACTAGACAATAAATATCCTCATACGCTGCTCGACATTGAAAGTGCCCCACCCAGAAGGAAATGTTGTACAAACATGCAAATAGGAGGGTGGACGGGCACAGCTGAGATATGCAAATGACAATCATCCGGAGCCAATAACGTGTGTGGCTCAAGATATAAAAGGTGCAAGAAGGAACAGGGATGGTATTGTTTTGCAGGTGGAAGTCTTGCGAACGGTTGAGATTTGGTTGTTCTGCTTGGAAATTGTTCAGCGAAGGGCGAAAATGCCTGGTACATGCCGTCGGCAGGTTTATCACCATTTGGATGCTTTTGAGAGAGAAAGAATAATAGACTTATGTGAAATGGATGGACTACAGGTTGTGTTGCTGCCCATGATCATCGGGATGCACGAACTGTTGGATGCTGTTGGCAACAGTGGCGAAATGAAGGTTCTAGCGTGCATCGTAGAGGGAGTGGTACCGTCCGACAGACGTCAGCAGAGCTTGATAGGCGCATTGTTCGACATGCTCGTTCATCACGGCAGAGCATTGCAGGTGATATTCGATAGATTGTGTCAGCAGCCATGAACGTCCCCATAATAACCTGAATGGTAAACCGAAGATTGTATGAGACACAACTGCCCTCTAGGCAACTGTTACATCGACTGCCATTGACTGCAAACCATCACAGCACTCGTCTGGCTTCGTGCCGAAGTCGTGAGAACTGGGGTCACGAATGGAACACTGTTGTGTTTTGTGATGAATCCTGTTTCTGTCTGACACTGACGATCGACAAGTCCGTGTATGGCGACAACCTGGCGAGAGGAGGGATCCAGCTTTAGTTCACGGCTGGCATGCCTCCTGTCAGCCAGGCATAATTGTATGGGGTGCTATTGGATATGACAGCAGATCAGCTCTTGTCTGCATCACGGAAACACTGACAGCTGCCCAATATGTTAGTGTAATTCTGCAGCCCATTTTGTTACCGTTCCTGGGAAGCATGCAGCAGCCCATTTTCCAGCATGGCAAGCCCATGTACACAATGCTAGGGTCTCCAGATAATGTTTGCAACTTGTTCAAGTATTGCCATGGCGAACACAATCTCCAGATTTATCCCCAATAGAAAATCTGTGGGACCACATTGGACGACGTGTGCAATCCTCTTACTGGCCAGCGCACAATCTCGATGAATTCTGGGAGCAAGTCAACGCTGCTTGGTGTGAAATTCCTCAGGACCATATCCGTCAACTGCATGACTACATGCCACGCCGTATTGCTGCCTGTAATTGCCGTTTACGGCGGTGCAACCACCTACTGAGGCAGTCATATTGTGCTGAATTTTCTCATCTTCTAACCACTGTAAGTGGCTGCAAATTAAATCATGGTATGCCAATATTTATTCCTATGTGTGTGTTACATTTCACCCCTATCCCCTCACTCCTTCTGGGTGGGACAATTTCAATGTCGTGCAGTGTAAGTAAAGACGGAATTTAACTTCGGATTTCTTTTTTTAAATGCTGAATTAACTCTACACCATGAGCAGATCTTTTACTAATAGATTAGTAGTGGCAACATTCTCATCAAAAAATTAGGTTGGCAATGAGGTAACTCAAAACGTTGCTGCACTATTATAACGCTAGCTGTCAAAAACAGAAATTTTTCATGATTTTTTTTTCGAAAATTTTGGAATAACTTAAAAAAGAAATGTGTGCTAAATGATACTTTATGCCAGCTTTACCACATTTAGAAAGTGCATTAATAATAATAATAAAAGTAAACTGCCGTTTTATGCTCAGTGTGAAATAGTTTTTCTCAGTTGGAAGTGGATGCAAAGCTTCGGTTATGAAGCCACAGGTTACTGCTAAACATTAAAGTACACTATTAACAGGAGCAACGTCTCTCCTAGGTCAGAAAGGGAACACCAACGGGTTTGTAAAGGTCACCGTCTGTCGTATGCCCCATACGTATGCAGGAGAGCCTAAACACTGTGCACATTAAAGGACACTCGATGGCCTTGCTAATTTTTAGGCTACCATTTGTCTCAACTTGTCTAGTGTGCCCTCTTCCCCAACATTCTCCGAACCTAGGGATCTTTATGACCTGGTTATTTAACCCATTGTGTACAAAAAAGTGCCCCTCAGAGGTAAAACCAACCAATTAGAGTTCTAACTCTTATCTCATATCTTCAAGTTTCAGAGTGATTGACTACCTAATCGCATGGAATGAGCATTTTGATAATATGCGAACACTGAGGTCACTGCGTTTATTAAAGCAAATTCCAGTTAGAGATGATATTGAAGGGTAATTTAATTGCTTTAACAGAGGAATACAACTTTTTGTTGTTGACGTTAAATATATGTGAGAATATCTTACCGACTGACAGAACGACCCGGTGGGCGCCTGGTTAGCGCGCTAGGATATTGATCCAGTGGTCCCGGGTAAGGCATGGATGTTTGTGTTGTTTTTCTGCTCAGGTCTCGCCTTTCGCACAGATTCTTCGCTTATGGTATATTAAACTGACAGGTTTCTGTCAGCCTTTCTAACAAACGTTGCTTGAGGAATAATTTCTTTTTTTTTTGACAAAAAGAAAATTTCAAAACAACTTCTGTGCAAATGAAAAGTGGTGTCATGTGTTTAAGCATTTAAAAAAAATGATGCATTACTCAAAAAAAATTAAGGAAACTAGCTGAATTAACAATATGCTAATTCAGCTAGTTTTCTTAATTTTCTAGTAAATGAACTTAACGCTCTAATTCAAAGAATGTTTCCAAACATTAATTAAGAATGGACGTATTAGAAATTGCGTAGAAAGTGGATACCGTTATGACTTTAATGTATTTTTTCTTTTGAAAGGGTATATAGAAAAACTTGCATTCACTTTCCTTTACTGCAAGTGAGAACAAATTTTCACGTCTCTTGTGAAATCTTTAATTCAAAACTTGCCCAAAATAAAAATATGTTAGAAAAAAATCCATTCGTTGAAATTTTCACAAAATAATAGACTAAATGATACAAAATAATATTCTTAATGAAAAGAGGTTTAACCTCTCTTCATTCAAACCTCATTCTGTGCCGCTGTGAGAGTGTTCCACAAGTCCGAGAACATTTTGTTACATTTCAGTAATAATCAGTGATTTTCATATGTTTATTTCATTTTTTTTGTATCATAAGCCTTAGGAGACTGCGCTCTTGGAAACTTCTACTTCTGGAATTATTCAAACGTATGAGGAAATTCAAGATCATCATCATCATCATCATCATTTCATGATGTGGTCTGCACTTTCAGCTCATCCCCTCATTGGACCATATTTCTTTGATGAACAGGTGAATCAGCACAGTTATTTACAGATGTTGGAAAACTGTTTAATGCCAGAGCTGGAGACACGCAACATTGCTGATGATATTTGCTTCGAACGTGACTGGACAACAGCTAATCATACAAATACTGTTCGGGATTATTTGAATGCAAATCTCCCCAACCGGTGGATTGGTCGGTCTTTGACAACATTACAATAGTTTTCATGAAGTCCAAATTAACAATTTAAGATAATTCTCTGTGGGATTTGTATTAAAGTCAAAGTTACCCTGCACAGTACTACCTCAGTTGATCACACTCAAGATGAAGATTTAAGAAGCCATCAGCCCAATTACCCATGCCAAGCAAACCTTACTGCTTTACTTTGATATTTGTCGAACTTAGGTTTTGGAATTTCTTGAAAAATTAAAAAAGCTTGAAAATTACATCGGCGTACGTTGGAAACTCCTAAAACAGAATAAAGCCGGATCAACACTCTATTAAAGAGAGTAAATTCTGAAAACATGATACAGGAAAAGTTTTTTACACGAGAAAAGAACTCTGTGTTTCACAGTCTTTTCTTAAGAAAAGAAAAACTTGTCTTTTCTCTGAAAAAAGAAGAATTCAGTGTTCCACGGTATTTTCTTAAGAAAAGAAGAACTCTGTGTTTGGTCTTTTTCTCTAAAAAAGAACTCGGTATTTTGCAGTTTTTTTTTTTTTAAAGAAAAGAAGAACTTTGTGTTTAGTCTTTTAAAAAAAAGAACTCGGTATTTTACAGTATTTTCTTAAGAAACAGAAGAACTCTGTGTTTAGTCTTTTTCTCTAAAAAAAGACCTCAGTGTTTTACAATACTTTTCTTTAAGGAAAGAAGTACTACCACTCATCAACTTTTTCTCTTCGAGACATGCGGTATGAAAAATGTATCCCCATGGAATAAATTAATCGCTGCTGCAAAATTACTAAATTCTCAGAATTGCATATTAATAAATTTTTGATTGATCTGACTTCAGAGGGCTGCGTTAAAACAAAGATTTCGAAAGAATTACCGAAGAATATTTATGTTCAAACCAGGAACAACCACAAGTTAGTAATACGTACTATAACGTTGTTACTATAACTGCGAATGTGTAGAGGATTTGTTTCTGAAGAATCGACCACAATACCTTTTTCCGTTAAAAACAATAACAAAAAATAAACTACTAAATATCCGAAGATAGCATAATTCCCCCGTATGCTAAGAATAATTCCGCAGTATGCCGTATGCATAAAATAATATGCTATGTTAATTATAACATAATTCCGCAGTATGCTAAAAGGTGAACGAATTAACAATCGTCAGTATTCCACTTACAGTATATCAAATCTGATATCAATCAACTTAAAACTCTAGTGAAATGAACCTTCACAACGAGTTCTCCAAGGAACGATGGCTGGAACATCACTCTAGTGCACACAGAAACGAATGATAAAAGGAAGCAACCACATCAGATCACTCAGGTTGTGACTCTGCCGAAAGCAATGCAAAATTTGCCTATAATTAATGTAAATCGACTTTATCTGTCTAGCTCATCTTTTTCCTAAATTACTCATTCATCAATCATTTTCTAAATCAGTCCAGTGGATTTTTCACGAAGTTGGAAGCATGCGAAGGAGGCCGAAGAAGTTAAGATTATATAGATCGAACTCTGGTCCTGTACGATCGCCCCGCCTCGACTCCCTCTATCGGGCGAATCGCGGATATACCAAGTTAGGTATTCGGGAATCATTGAACCCAATGAGCCAATCAGATGCACTCCCCAGAAAAAAAAGATATGGCGTTCAATTCTGAATTTACAGACTGGAACTAGTCTTGACCAGTTCTCAAATGCAGAACTGGGGCACTGACAGCTGATTATGCTGCGGGATGCTGCTCTGTGCGGGATCATGAGAAGGAAGAAGAATTGCTAGTAGTGAGTTCCCAACCTGGGGCACTTTTACCCCCGTGCTTTCCCCCCTATGGCGTCAATACCACAACCCCTATGACGTGACTGACAACGCCCGCCATGACGTCACTGACCACGCCCACTTCCTACCACGCCCCCTTATTAATATTCATAATTAATAATTCAGAATTAATAATTAAAAATTAATTTAAAAAAGCCCCTTCCTACCCCCCTTTTAACCCTGGCGCCATCTGGTGATTATAAGGAGTACTATTGTCGGAAAAACCCCTATTTTAGCTTTAATTTCCCGATTTTTGACTCCCCCTTATTAAACCCCCTTCCTTCCACCCTTTTTAACCCCTGGCGCCATCTGGTGACTATGAGAAGTACTATTTTCGGAAAACCCCCTATTTTAACTCTAATTTCCCAATTTTTCAGCCAACCCATCATTAAAGACCCCTGGTTGACCCACCTATATTTTAAGCCCTTCTTCTCGAATAGTCCCGATTTTTCTTTATTTCAGACCCCCTGGTTGACCCACGTATATTTTAAGCCCTCCTCGAATAGTCCCGATTTTTCTTTATTTCAGATCCCCTGGTTGACCCCCTATATTTTAAGCCCCCATTAATCTCTGAATAAGTCCCTTACCAACTAAACTTTGGGTGGCAACGATTGGCTGATGCAAGCCTCAGAATAATTGCATGGGTGGCAACCTCACGCAGAAAGGGATGATGCAAGTCTCTAAATAATTGCAAAACTTTTGATAGCAGTCATTCACAGAAAATCAACTCCCAAAGTTTTATTACCCATTTTTATTCCTTATTAATTAAACACTCATTAACCCCCCCCCCCCTTTATTAAACCCCCTTATCAAAAGTTCACTCTATTAAAACTTCACTAATCGCAAACTCCCATTCATTTTACAAGTCCACTAAACTTAGAAAATCAACTCCCAACGTTGTATTACCCATTTTTATTCCTTATTAATTAAACACTCATTAAAAACCCCACCTCCACTTTATTAAACCCTCTTATCAAAAGTTCACTCTATTAAAACTTCACCAAACTCCTTTGGTTGGGTAAAAATGTAATAAAAGGAGAAAAATCTGATTTAAAAATAAATTATTCGTAATTATGAAATGATATTGAGGTGTAATATGGTCTGTAGGGGTGACATATAAAACCCGTTATAGAACACGCAACAGACGTTTGGTACCTCACCCCGGACCACGTTTTATTGACGGATCACTCTCAGCACTGAAAAAATTTTCGAAGTCTCTAATCTTTCACCTTCCTTCAAATCATACGACGGGGTCATTTATCAATGGGTGCAATCGGACTTTCATCAACTCGTGTGATGTGCATTTCGCAACAAGCGGGTTATGTACGATAGAACTGCTGCTATCTGTTTTATATTAATAATATAAATATTTTATGTTATTAATATAAATTAACAGCAATATTTGCATCTGCTACTGATGAACGATTTCCTTCATTAAAAATAGAAACTTGGTAAATAATTCCACTGCATTCATTAAGAACAGAACTGATTTCCTGCTAAAACATAGTCTTCCAGAACTGGAGAGAAGAAACACGCGACATTATTCAAAAGATTCGTAAGGCTGAAAACTGTAAAAGGTACGAGAACTAAGGTCAAGGTATGCAAATTCATTCAAAGTGACAAGCAGGGTGTGATTCTGCATAGTTCAATGAGTCCTTTCGTAGCCGTTAGGAAGACGAGATGTAGGAGACTGAGAAAATAACATATTGGTGGAATATGGGATGTTCGTTTCCAAAGAGAATGAATGTTTTCATTTTACATCTTCAGTGCCCTCAAAAAGTTACATATCTATGGTCTATTATTATTTTGTACCACGGAAAACCAGTTGATCAGCCAAGAAAAATCAAGAGTTGATGTATATATTAATGTTTCGCTGAATTATTTATTGGAATGAATGCAGGAAATACAAAACATGAATATTGATGAAACAGTGCAAAAACAAAATTTTTCTAAGAGTTACATTTAGTACATACAATTCTTGTTAGTTTTCTTTCTCTGCTTTACACATAGGACACATGACCGTCTTGTGTTTACTTCGATTATCAAATGATCTACCCTGAGCATGCTATTAGAAGCTTCTTCTGCACCAACCGGGAAAAGCACGGGATATTTGGCTACCAATGAACTAGGAATTAACTCTTTTTCCATTACCACTGGGACTACTTTCCACATATATAAATCCTGTATTAACTGTGAATGAGCCTGTAATAAATTGAACGCCTTAATAACTATATACATTTAAAAGAAAAATATATCTAAATTCGTAAAAATGAACAACATTTCTGTCAATGTTTTTGGACACGAGAAAGAGGTGTTCCCACCCTACATCACAACATTCAGATTTAAAGCACACCCAAATCTCCTACTGTTATCAGATGATGAAAAGCAGCATTATTGTTCCATTAAAAATTGATAAGAATCTATGAAATTCAAAGTTCCAGGGGAGAATGCTGTTTTCCGTATTATTGGGAACACTATTAATCTTCTTATTTTTTGATCATTCCTTGTATAATAAGATGGCTGTCCTTTAGGTTATAAAATATAACTGGAACATTATTAGGGAGCTTGAAAATTGGGATGACACGTATTATGAGCGCCTCCTCGGAGAAGTGCTAAAACTATGTGTCAGATACTATGAAATTGATTCCTGTCATGTTTACACAGCTCCTGCCTTCACACCTGAAGATGACAAATATAATTGATAAACTACAATGTACCGTTTTGGGAGGTATACGATGGGGAATTTCAATGAATCGTTTTAGCACGGCAAGCAACAAGCATTTAGAATGAAAGACTGATTGCAAGTTTGTTTAAACTAACTCTTCAGATGCACGTTTCTCCATAGATTCGTAAAACTCTCATTATGTATTCTTTGCTTTCTCTCTCACATGATAATTAAAGTTCAAACACTAATACATCTTCCCTATGTGTATCTTTCTAACAAACCATACGACCAAAGTAGATAAATCGCAAGCATCATCTGCGTCAGATCTGATTCCATATATCTGCTTACGACGAAAATCTCACAATAGCCTGAAATGGACAGTACTTTACCTACGACACAGCATGTGACTAGGTCGTTTAATCAAATTACATGCATAAACGAAAATTGGAAAAACAACGAAATGGTTGGTAAATTCATTGAAAATCACTAAAATGTAAAGGGTATTGGAATATCTATAAATACACACACACATTTCAGTGGATAGGTGAATATTTTCACAATTTTTTGGAAGTGAAAGACTTCAGACAAGAAGTGAAATAACTGTAAAACATACTGTGACGAGAGAGAAAGTATAAAAATGTAAAATAAGTGAACCTAAGGAGTAACTGATAAAAGTCACTCTTTAGCAAAGGAGTAATACAGGAAAAATCATAAAATATTAAGGTCCCACGCTAGTAAATCACAGTCCATTACATACACGCGGATGGATAAATATCACAAAATACTTTGCATATAAAAAACATCAATAAAGAATCACAGATATTTGGAAATTTAAAATCTGAAAACTCACTGTTTATAAGAAAACAACAATATTTTCAGTATTTCCATGAAAAGTTGGGTCCCAGAATCGATCCGCTAGACCTAACTTTGCATTCTCTGACTTCAACCGCCGATAAAATGCAACGTAAGAAACGTAAGCTCTCTCGATGGTTATTCCAAGGCGCTATCTCTTTTCAGAGTTCCCGGCCCCCTCAGTACATTTGAATAAGCACATAAGTGTGTGAAGGTGTTTAGCTGCAGACACAAGTTTTTCGACAAAGATAGGGTGTTTCACTACAATCTAACACGGAGATGTCTGTTTAGTTATTTTTCCCTATTTCTATACTAGTATGGAGTTCTTAGAACAAGTGGTACTATGTTCGTGTGAAAGTGGTTAGGGCAAACACAAGTTTTTTTTTGATAATGTTATGTATCTTGTTTGGAAAGAACACTGTCTATGGAGCATTACTCCTGTAAGCCAGTAATAATTTCGATTCTGAGGGCCCCATAACGGATAGACAATACTTTGCATTTCAAACGGACCTAACGTATAAAGCGTCAAGTCTTTCAAAGGTTATTTCACACTTCAAACCACGACAAACAATATTGCTGAAGTGAGATTGAGAAAGAGAAGCGATAGGAAAGCACACTACCTGCATTCTCACATTAAAAGAAAACGTAAACATTCGAAACAGAGGGCGCCCTGTGCCAGCGTAAAAGGCAACAAGAAGGTTGGTAACAATGGTTTAACCATTCATTTTTTAAGTATTAGAGCGTTAATGTTACAATTTCTTACAACAGCGTTCATTTCTCATGAAGATGCAAGTCAGCAACATTCACTTTTCATGTAAGCATGTGAATATTACATTTCAGCAACATTCACTTTTCGTGTAAGCATGTGAATATTACATTTCAGCTGCAAGTGAATCAGTCACTTCAGAATATTGACACCCTTACGAACTCACTGAAACGTGTCTCCTTCTTGTGTCTCTTCATAGCTATATACTATTCTTACGAACACAAAAGATACAACTTTCGAAGGAAGATGATCAGTGCAACAGTTAAAAAAAGTGATTTTCTGAGTTTTGGGTTTTTCACCAACGCCGTCTAGTGGCAAATATGTTGACTGTCTGATTCGAGTAAAAAGAGGATTATTACTTTCAAGCAGTCTGTTTATGAATATGTAGGAGAGAATATGTAGGTTGAGTCGAAGTAAACACAAGACGGCCATATGTCCTATGTGTAAAGCAGGGAAAAAAACTAACAAGAATTGTGTGTACTAAATGTAACTCTTAGAAAAATTTTGTTTTTGCACTGTTTCATCAATATTCATGTTTTGTATTTCTTGCATTCATTCCAATAAATAATTCAGCGAAACATTAATATAGACGTCAACTCTTGATTTTTCTTGGCTGATCAATTAGTTTTCCTTGGTACAAAATAATAATAGACCGTAGATATGTAACTTTTTGAGGGCACTGAAGATGTAAAATGAAAACATTCATTCTCTTTGGAAACGAACATCCCATATTCCACCAATATGTTATTTTCTCAGTCTCCTACTTCTCGTCTTCCTAATGGCTATGAAAGGACTCATTGAACTATGCAGAATCACACCCTGCTTGTCACTTTGAATGAATTTGCATACCTTGACCTTAGTTCTCGTACCTTTTACAGTTTTCAGCCATACGAATCTTTTGAACAATGTCACGTGTTTCTTCTCGTCAGTTCTGGAAGACTATGTTTGAGCACGAAATCAGTTTCTGTTCTTAATGAATGCAGTGGAATTATTTACCAAGTTTCTATTTTTAATGAAGGAAATCGTTCATCAGTAGCAGATGCAAATATTGCTGTTAATTTATATTAATAATATAAAAATATTTATATTATTAATATAAAACAGATAGCAGCAGTTCTATCGTTACATAACCTGCTTGTTGCGAAATGCACATCACGCGAGTTGATGAAAGTCCGATTGCACCCATCGATAAGCGACCCCGTCGTATGATTTGAAGGAAGGTGAAAGATTAGAGACTTCGAAAATTTTTTCAGTGCTGAGAGTGATCCGTCAATAAAACGTGGTCCGGGGTGAGGTACCGAACGTCTGTTGCGTGTTCTATAGCGGGTCTTATATGTCACCCCTGCAGACCATATTACACCTCAATATCATTTCATAATTACGAATAATTTATTTTTAAATCAGATTTTTCTCCTTTTATTACATTTTTACCCAACCAAAGGAGTTTGGTGAAGTTTTAATAGAATGAACTTTTGATAAGGGGGTTTAATAAAGTGGAGGGGAGGGTTTAATGAGTGTTTAATTAATATGGAAAAAAAATGGGTAATACGACTTTGAGAGTTGATTTTCTAAGTTTAGTGGACTTGTAAAATGAATGGGAGTTTGCGATCAGTGAAGTTTTAATAGAGTGAACTTTTGATAAGGGGGTTTAATAAAGGGGAGGGGGTTTTAATGAGTGTTTAATTAATAAGGAATAAAAATGGGTAATACAACTTTGGGAGTTGATTTTCTGTGAATGACTGCTATCGAAAGTTTTGCAATTATTTAGAGACTTGCATCATCCCTTTCTGCGTGAGGTTGCCACGCAAGCAAATATTCTGAGGCTTGCATCAGCCGATCGTTTCCACCCGAAGTTTAGTTGGTAAGGGATTTATTCGGAGATTAATGGGGGCTTAAAATATAGGGGGTCAACCAGGGGGTCTGAAATAAAGAAAAATTGGAACTATTCGAGAGGGAGGGCTTAAAATATACGTGGGTCAACCAGGGGGTCTGAAATAAAGAAAAATCGGAACTATTCGGGAAGGAGGGCTTAAAACATAGGTGGGTCAACCAGGGGTCTTTAATTACGGGTTGACTGAAAAATTGGGAAGTTAGAGTTAAAAATAGGGGGGGAGGGTTCCGAAAATAGTACTCCTCATATTCACCAGATGGCGCCAGGGGTTAAAAAGAGGGTAGGAAGGGGGTTTTAATAAGTGGGAGAAATTTTTAATAAAGGGGTGTCAAAAATCGGGAAATTAGAGCTAAAAGAGGGGTTTTTCCGAAAATAGTACTCCTCATAGTCACTAGATGGCGCCAGGGGTTTAAAAAAGGGGGGTAGGAAGGGTTTTTTTATAAATTAATTATGAATTATTAATTATGAATATGAATAAGGGGGCGTGGTTGGAAGTGGTCGTGGTCGGTGACGTCATAGGGGGAAAACACGGGGATAGAAGTGCCCCAGTTTGGGAACTCACTACTATTGCTCATCTGGATCCTAAATCCAATCGAAACGAGTTCATCTTGTGAAATCAGCGGAAAGAGTAAATTCTGATACTATTAAATATTGTACCATTGCAGGAACTTTTTTATGTGGATATAAGTAGGGCGGGGAGATAAAACATTATTAAACTTGTGCATATTTCATGCATTTTTCAATAAATTTTTTTGAACGGGAGGGAAAATGTTATACTTCAATCAAATTTCAGTCCCTTGCCCCCACCCATTTATTTATTTTTTTTTCTAGATATGGAACTGAATGAAAGGGAATTCCTGAACATCCTCTTCACTTCCTTCACTTAATTTAAAATCACAATTTTTTTTAATTAACTATTAGAATAAAATATCGTCTCTGGCATATATGAGACGCCAGCTTTCAATGAGAATTACTTTTGTTCTCCGTCTTTAGCACCTTCTAACGGTGGAAATTCGAACTAGAGAATGATTGTGAAAATGCAAATAGTAATATTTTATTAGTACCTATAAAACATAAAAATTATTTCTCGTTTATCTCTTCAAACAAATTCCGCTTCCATCACCACACAGAAGTATCGTATAAATCCTTGATGCCAATGTAAAACCTCTTGACTATTATTTCTAAGACCAAAAGTTCAAATTTCTGTCATAAATTGATTGACTGCAATATTCGTTTATAATTTTGGCATTTTCCAACATATTCTACGTTAGAGGGCGCTAGTGAATTTTTTTTATCTTCCCCCTTTAACACTATATAACAATAGGTATTCTAACAATAGATAATAGGTAAAATGCAAATGGTAAAATTCTATTACTACCTGTGCAACACAAAATGAATATTTCATTATCATTATTAAAGCAAAAAAGTTTCATTTTAATCCTCCTGCCGAAGAAATAGGACTGACCAATTTTCGAATTTCTAGCATAAATAGATCGTTTCAATATTTGTTTCAAGTTTCTTTATTTTCCGAATTTTTCCGCCGTTAGAGAGCGTCATTATAGCTTCTGATAGGTTCGAAAAATGTGAATATATTATCACTATTCAACTCAAAATGGATTTTTGATTTATCTCTGTAAAAAAAAAGTGAATATTTACACACAGAGGAACAGACAAGAAAATGGAAACATTGGCGCATTTTTTTAAAAATATGGCTAAACTATAAAAAAATTTCTTGACAATGGAAAATTCTTTATTGCAGTCATTATAAAAATTAAGAACGATTTTTTAATGAAAGAGAGAATACCCGAAAAAAATATCGAAAGCTGAACAGTAATTATTAATTTTAACGAGCAAAATTAGAAACTTAATTTATGACTGAAGAATGTACCTGAAGACCTCAGTCACCTGGAACACCTCGGACTTAGTTTTCTGAGCTCAGCCTGGTCCTGAACCCATCTTTATTATACACATACACTATATTCCAAAAAGTGTCCGAACACTTTCATGTTAAGTGAACAAATAAGCCACATTCAAATTTACATAACTTTGAAAATAAGCTTTTTACAGAAAAAGTCACTAGACATAAATTGAAAATCTTGGTCAGAGTTCTCTAAATCTCTATTTTTCTATAATATTATTCTAATATTTAAAGAATTGTGGAAGCGAAATATTTAAGTGAAACTTTTGCTAGTTTTGAAAATTTACTTCAAAAAGTTAAATCACGACTGTTATAACAAGTTGTTCGCAATGTACAGTCGCTCAAAAAAGTATCCGAACACTATGGTTGATTACAGAATTCAGAAAAAATATCTGGCAACGATTTTTTTTAGAAATTAGTGATCTGGCAACCTTCGTGTCACGTGACAAGAAGGTTGACAGATCACTAATTTCTAAAAAATATCGTTGCCAGATATTTTTTCTGAATTCTGTAATCAACCATAATGTTCGGATACTTTTTTGAGCGACTGTAAATGCGATATTTGAATTTTGTGTTAGAATATTTGAAGCTTTAATCATTTGGGGGGAAAATGTTTTGAGAGTGTGGTGTGATAACATCTGTTGTTAAATATTATAGCTATCATAACTCTTTAAATATTAGAGTATGTGACAAATTACTGATCGGAAGTCCGGAAAATTATCTAAAATAGATTGCGTTATCCTTTTCTGTTTCTCTTTCGCAATTCAGTGTAAGATGATAAAACATTTAATACTCCACGCTTTACACAGCACGATCTTTCGAAATCAGGATTGTTATCACTCGAATTTTCAATTGCATCTTGTATTATCTTCATAAAAATATATTTGTAGTAGTATGGTGCATTTTTTTATCTTATCAACTAGTCTGACAATGGTAAACTGATAAGAAAATGAAATAAATCACTTAAAAAAACAGCACTATATCAAATAGCGTTAATTGAAGTAGCTTGTAAGTTGCCTTTTGCCCTCTAATTCTCCTTCTATAACTATACTTTGCCTAATTTCATCAACAACCCCACTGGTATTCTCAGACTACTTACATATGCTTATTTACAGAATTTCAAAAGAATCATGCGATTTTATAAACGACAAATCCTTTTTCCTCTGATTTTTCCATTCAGATATAGCGCAACGGAAACGTGAAAAAGTTCCCTTTGGGTTTTTACAAGCGAAACTACTTTGGAAAAGAATTCTTGAAAGCACTTCGCTGAATAGCTAAAGGGAGTGCTTTTTTTCTCTTTTTACTTCCAGCAAAGTGAACCAATGTTCTCCTGCAGGAGCATCTCCATTTTCCATATTTTATTTAATCATCCTTCCTGCTTAAAGCTAGGCCACGCACTCGCCAGACCCCCTCGAACACTGCCACAAACTGCTGTGGAGAAGATTGAAAAGGCTCCGTTTTACACAAACTGAAAGCTCTCCTCTTTCCATTGGCTGGCCATATTTCAGGTCGAGTTAGACGATCCTTTCCATCCTCTCTACCAGGCGATACAAGGCCTTTCCCAGTCTGCAGCATCACGGCCGGGATGGGCGAACACTCTCCCCGGGGTAATTAGGAGCCGGTCCAAATTACCTGGTGGCTGTTCTTGGAACCGCCTGGAGAAGCGGCGTTAACCTCCGTACTTTAGTCGCGGGAGGCGCGAGACTGCCCGTCTAGA
Organism: Ryuthela nishihirai; assembly: GCA_038380435.1. Classification (NCBI taxonomy): domain Eukaryota; kingdom Metazoa; phylum Arthropoda; class Arachnida; order Araneae; family Heptathelidae; genus Ryuthela; species Ryuthela nishihirai. The sequence continues at coordinate 34,459,792 of JAWZYU010000005.1, read as the reverse complement.
TTGGCGGCCTGTCCGCGTCTGATAACGTGCGCCCGGACTCGGTCATAGCGCCTGCTTTATGTGATGCGAGCTCCGCCGCCTGGCTTAGACGTTCTGCGGTAAAGCTCACCATCCAGGCGCAACATCGTCGATGGAAGGATTTGTGCAAGTCCATTACGGCGGGTGGGGAGAAACTTTGTAGCTCGCACTCCCCACAACTTAAAACTACAGCGTAACAAAGTGAAAGTTGGTAATGGCGGCCACAGACTGGGCAGTCGCGTCGGTAATGGACGCCCTGCTTCTCCCTGCTCTCTCGCCACCAGCCCGAGACCGCGCAAGCACAGGTAATGGACCGTGAACTCTCGCGACCGCCATCTTGGATTGCTGATGGTGGGAGAAGTGGAAGAGATTTCTCACTGGTCATTCGCCCGTGGCGGAACTTTTAGAGTCATTCTGGGATTTTATTTGTGTACGCTGAATAATTTACAACGAAAAGCTCTGATGGAAGCAAAAATTTATTTTCTTCTGCTAAATACTTTTGCAATATGGGCTTACTTCTCAAATAGTATGTATAAATAGTAAGGGAAAGGTTTCAACCCGTCATAGGTCAACCTAATAAGTTTCAGATGAATGACAAGTCAAGATTTTCTTTCTTTACCAGAATTCCATTAGGTTAAAGACTTTTAGATACATCTGGATCAGAAAGAATATTTGTCGAATGCATCTTTCCTTTTCTTTGATTCAGTGTTAACAAAATGCAACTCAGTGGAAAATAGTCTTGCTGTTCTTAAAGTACTGATTATTTCCCATCGACAATTTAACTAAATTTTTAAAAGCTATTATTCTGAGGAGGTATCTTAACAAAGAAACGTTTAAATTGACTGAAATGAACTGTGCATTCCGTAAAAGAAAACCACTTACTATGAAAATAAATTTTAAGGTAAAATATAATGTGATGAGAAATATATCAAAAGGTTAAGTTACAGGGTTAGTGGATAAAGCGCCTAAATTCTGTTCGAGTAGCCTTACTGTTTTTGTATTAACTCTAATGCAATGACCAGAAAACTCTGTCTCAGTTGGGAGTGGGTTGTTTCATCTCTAAGCGGCACATAATGGGCAAAATGGCCAGGTCACAAGGACCCCAAGGGCTCAGAGAAGTTTGGAGGAAGGGAACTCACGTGGTCATCTGTCAGGAGACAGATGATAGCTTCCCATCAAGGCCTTATAACATGTTCTTTAACGTGCACAGAATATGGCTCTCCTGCACATGGGACCCCGGATTAACGTCCCAACCAACGGATGGCGTACATTTCTAGCCCATTGGTATTCCCTTTCTTAACGAGGGCAGAGTTAATGTTACTGGAGATAAATTTCAACGCTGCCACAGGAAAGTCGAACCTGTGAATATCAGATTACGAATCTAACACACTACCGGGTGAACCACCCCGCCCTTCTCAGCCCGCCCTTCTCTCTCCACCCCGCCCTCCTTGTATGAGAAATCTGAACAAAATAGTTCGCTATTTATTTTTCTAAAATTGAATTGTTCCTAAGGATTTCATCAGAGCTATTATTATCATCCCTATTTTAAAAGAGGCGATCGCTGTTCTTGTCATACCTATAGGGGTATCAGCCTACTTTCTGTTCCAGGGAGAAATGTATAGAGTTTCAGAAACCTTTGGTTACTAGCTTTGTTGATTTCAAAAGGCTTTTGACTCTGTTGTTGCAATCGCCATAATTTGTGGATGATCTTGAGATCGTGTGTCATACCAGACAATTAGTTAACCTAATGAAAGCTTTCTATAATAACACTGAATCGTGTGGGAGATTTGGTAAGACTTGTAGCAATTGGTTAGCATTGCTTCTGGAGTTCGACAAAAGAACAAGGGTGCATTTTGTCTCCTTTTCTCTTTAGTTTAGTTATTGATTATGTTATGCGAAATTCACTGCAAAGAAAAGATTTTGACTTTAAATGGTCTGGAGGTCTGAAAATGTCTGATTTAGATTATGCTGATGATTTAGCCTTTTCGGCAAATGATACTGATAAGATGAACTCTTTCTTTCGAGATGTTCATGAGACTGGTAGTAGAGTAGGTTTTGTAATAAACAGAGAGCAAACTGAAGTGATGAAAATTGGTCAGGCAGGCTGTGATTCAGTTAATCTGAATGGTTGCAATCTTGAGCAGGTATCACAATTTAATTACTTTGGGAGCTGTGTAACAGTTAATGGTGATGTGCGGCATGAGATTAACAGACGAATAGGGATTGCTGCTGGGACTTTTAAGAATCTATGGAGAGTGTTGAGAAATAGGCATATACATCTAAAGACTAAAATTAGACTTTATAATAGTTTGGTTCTTTCTAGAGTGAGTTGTGGTAGGGAAACTTGGACGCTTTGTAAACAAGATAACAGGAAACTCGATGCTTTTAATTCTAGATGCCAATGCAGTATCTTGGGAGTTAGATGGTTTAACTTTGTTTGTAATCAGGAGGTTAGGCAAAGGAGGCTGCAACCTCCTTTAAACATCATATTGTGGAGAGCTACTCATTTAGTTTGGCCATGTTGCCCGTAAAATTATAGATTAGCGAATAGAGTTAAGAATCTAATGAATTGTAATCTAGATCATATTTGTAAAACCATATATGTACATTCCCGCTGATAAGCTTCGGCATAGTGGGATTTTTTTATGTAAAATAATTATAGATAGTACTTATTGAAAATAAATTTGAATTTGAAAAAAAAAAAAACAATGTTCTTAAATTCCTCAGAAAGAGAGGGAGCAAACCTAGGATGCGGTGGGCAGACAATGTCAAACACGACCTAGTTAGAATTGGTGTGCAGTGAACATTTGCAGCATATGTAGCTCAGGACAGATATGCTCGAAGAACTAAATTTCACGGTCTGGTTGGACCTTAGTAGCCCATGGCTGCTTGAGGAGGAGAAGGATAATGATGATGAATATACTGTATATTCCATTTACCTAAGTTTCGTTACCTGGGAGGGTGACCACCTAGGAACATCGCGTGCAGTTGGCAAAAAATCTGCTGAGGACCCGCGATCCTCACAGATCCCTCTACTATGGCATATTAAACTGACAGGCTCCTGCCAGACCTCTGTGGCAAGCAGCTGCTTGAGGAGGTATTTATTTTTTATTGTTATTAAGTTTCGTTGAATTAACTTTCAATTAGGTTTCTTGATTAAGTTTTTTGCTGGACAAAAAACTATAAATAGCAATTCTACTCTCAAAAGTCATCCCCAGCCATCGCTCATTCTAGATTAAAAATTTCTATGGAAATACGACGGTCGTTCAAAATGTTCTTGTCATGCATCTGCAGAACAAAACGCATTGCACTTGCTTCAACAAAACTTTTCCTGTCCTTCAAAGTACTGCCCTCAGCATCTATGCAAAGTTGCAGACGTCTGTGCCAATTCTGAAACGCTTAGTGGTACTCCTGTTGAGGATTACTTTGCAACTCTGAATGAACGCATTCTGAAAGGTCTTGCAACCTTGGAAAAGGCATCGCAGCAAGTTCCATTTCAACTTTTGGAAACAACCAAAAATAGCATGGTGCAAGATACACTGATATGACACCACCCCTCGTCGCATAAATGGTTCATTCAAACACATAATACATCACGTGACTTTGGTGTGCGGTATAAATCAGGAAGACCAGCTCCTTGATCATCAGTTAGAGTTGGTTTGAGTATCAGATTGGGCAAAATCTTGACTTGAGCGATTCTGAACGTGACTTGATAGTTGGTGCTAAGTGTGCCTGTTTTAGCATCTCCTGAACGGCTGTCCTCCTCGGTTTTTACACACAGCCATTTCCACGGTTTACCGAGAATGGTGTGAAAAGCCAAAAACTACCAGTGATCGGCAATCCTGTGCACGAAAACAGATTGTGGATCAGAGGGATCAAAAGAGACTGGCGAGTATTATGAAAATGAACAGATGGGCTACGACCAACGTAATAATGTGTGGCAATCCCGGTGTTCCGCTATTCTGAGACAGCACTACACCAGGAGGGAGTTGCCACGAAGCCACAATCCACTAACCAAGGTACTTTCATTGATCTTGCCTTCTTAGATCATGCCTTACCGCTGGGGAAGATCTATGGAAGAGACAGACCTTACTTTTAGAACAAGTCTGTCTGATGAAATAATCATTGAGGTGCAGTGAGTGGGTATTTTTGAATTTAGAAACTTGCCTAGGAAAAAGCCAAAATCACTCACTGATTTTTGTCCAAATACTTTGCCAAAATCATATCAGATGGTATCTTTTGAATTTAGAAGCCAAACTTTGAAGAAATCCTATCTTTTCGAGTCTTCTGTAGCAGATACTCCCAGGCGGCCCCGTCGGAGCCACGCGTAATCGGTGCCAGCCTAGCCTTTCAGCATGACCCTCAACTTCGTCCGTCCCCTCCACAGTGCCGACCGGAGGCCCCCAGCGAAGCAGAAGCTACCCACTTCGGGGCTGCAATCGAGCCCTTCGCAGATGCAGGATAGGTCTGCCTAATCGGGTTCTCCAAGTCCTTTCAACAGACCCTCCCGTTCTAGGCATCTCCAGGAGGTTGCCAGCTGTGCGGACGCTAGAGGACCCCCGGCCCACACCACTTAGGAGCACCTAGGCCTCTCCACTACGAAAGCCATGTTCTGCCTAAAGATCTCATGTGGGACTCTTAGTTTGGCTTTTTCATTGATAAGCCCATCAACCAGGTTAGCCCTCCTGGTCGTGAGCCTTCAACTTCGTCATCTTTATTGGAAGACTGTTTACTGGGGGCCGAAGTCCCCCAATAAACAGTCTTCCGACCCTCGATATCACTGACACCGCATCGATGAGTCCACTGGACCGGGTTCTCCAGACCCAGTCCGGCAGACCCCCAAGTACGGCCCCTCAACCGGGGCTGAAACCCCCAGCTTCTCAGGGGACAAGTCAATAAGTCCACTGTACCGGCCCCCCTCTAAAATCAGTCCGCAGGCCTTCAACCACGACCAGGCAAATCACAGCAGAATTAAACATTGGTGTGCAGAAGGTCATCTTTGAATTCATCACGTATCGAACGTATTGGCTACAACAACTGTCGATCATGTCAAATGCCAATGTTGTCAGCAGGAAAGCACATCTCCAATGGGCTCAAGAGAATCAATACTGGACCATTGAAGAGCAGGAAAGCACATCTCCAATGGGCTCAAGAGCATCAATACTGGACCATTGAGGACTGGAAAAATGTAGCCTGGTCAGATGAATCACAGTTCTGTTTGCATCATACTGATGGAAGAATCAGAATATGGTGCAAGCAACATGAGATCATGGAGCCATCTTCTTTATTGTCAACAGTACAAGCTGGTGGTGGCGGTGTGATGGTGTGGGAATGTTTTCCTGGCACATATTAGACTCCCTGACACCCATTGAAGGACATCTGAATGCGACGCATATTTGAACGTCATTGCTGACCAAGTTCATCCCTTCATGGCTATAGTTTATCGTCAATTGGATGGACACATTTGTAATGATAATGCACCTGCTCACAAGGCACAAATCGTCACCTAATAATTCCAGGAACACACCAATTGGTTTTCCTTGCTTCATTGGCCTGCACAATCCCCAGATCTAAACGCTATCGAGCATCTTTAGGATGAGGTGGTAAGGACTGTTCACAGCAAAGCTATGCTGCTCTTCAATTTGTGGCCACTGTGCGACACAGTCATTTCTGCATGGTACAACTTTCCTGTACAACACATCCAGCATCTTCTAAGCTCCATGCCCCGACGAATTAGAGCTGTTCTAAAGGCCAAAAGAGGCGCAACACGGTATTAGGTAAGTGTACCTAATAAACTGGCATATCAGTGTAGGGTGAATATGCAAGATGGAGGTAGCTATTTGATTTTTTTTCTGCACCAGATAGGCCGTAACATGTCGGGTTTGTGAGCATTAGTATTGTCATGAAGAAGGAGAACCCTTGACACGAATGTTCATCTACTTAACCATTTTGGGCAAAATAATATTGATATAATATTGGCCATTTATAATCAGTTTTTCAGATAAGGGGTTCACCGTTACCACTCCTTAGGAATTGAAAAAAAATGTGAATCTTTCTCTTCTTTGAGCGAAAGTTTTGTTGGAGGATATGGGGATGCATTTCATCTTCCGCAACCCAAACATACATTATATTGCAAAAAGTGTCCATACACTTTCATATTAAGTGAACGAATAGCCACATTCAAATCTACGTAACTTTGAAAATAAGCTTTTTACGGAAAAAAAGTCAATAGACATAAACTGAAGATCTCTGTCAGAGTTCTCTAAATCTCTATTTGCTATAATATTAATCTAATATTTAAAGAGTTATGGAAGCTGAAACATTTATGTGAAACTTTTGCTAGTTTTGAAAATTTACTTGAAAAAGTTAAATCACAACTGTTAAAACAAATTGTTCACAATATATATGCGATATTTGAATTTTGTACAAGGATTTTTGAAGCTTGATAAATTTAGGGGAGAAAGGTTTTGATAGTTTGGTGTGATAACATCTGTTGTTACATATTACAGCTTCCATAATTCTTTAAATATTAGAATAATATTATAGAAAAATAGAGATTTAGAGAGTTCTGACCGAGATCTTAAATTTTTATCTAGTGACCTATTTCCGTAAAAAGCTTATTTTCAAAGTTAGGTAGATTTGAATGTGGCTATTCGTTCACTTAACATGAAAGTGTCCGGACACGTTTTGCAATATAGTGTAGCTCTCGATCTTTCTGGGAATTGCATAACAACGTCTCATCACCTGTGACAATGTCTGTTAAACTTTTGGGGCCACTAGGTTCAAACATTGCCAGCATCTCTTTGCATGAGTCTCTTTGCATGAGCCCTTTTTGCTGTTCTGTCAGTTTGTGAAATACCCATTTGGCACGATCTTTTGAAATTTAAATATTGCTGAATAATTGTTTCCATCTGCAAATAGTTACCCTCATAGCTAAACTTATTTTCTGAAAGATGATATGTGGGCTTTCCTCAACAAGTTCACCAACAGCAGTAATAAATCTCTCATTCAAGGCCTCCTTCGGCTTCTTGCACGAGGGAGGTATTCGAAGCTCAGCCGTCCTTCTCTGAATTTGCGCCTTCATTCCGTAATAGTGCCATATGAATTTGCATGATCCCATATCTTGTGATGAATCTGCATGAACTTTTTTCTAGCGTCCTCCCCAAGCTGCATCCTTGTGAAAATGTAAAAACTTCCCCCCCCCCCGTCTTTAGTAGGCTCCATATATTCTATTATATGGAATATATTCTATTATTTCTCTATTTTTAACCTGCAACGACAAGTTTAGACAAGCTTTCAAAAAAATTGTAGCTCGTTAACTCCGAAGGAAGCTGTACAAATCTACAGACAAAGGTCAAGGACTTTTTGAAAGTCTTTCGTAGCTGAGCTGTTTTATAATTAGATGGAATTCTTACTTCGTAAAATAATAAGATTTGTCTGTCAATCTTCCCAGATGGAACTGTGGTTAGGTAATATTAATAACAATATCTGCCAGACATTCGAACATATATTTATTTCGTATTTTTCCTATTCCTTAATGTTTGAATCTCCCGGATGAATATGCAAAAAAATCAGTCCATCGACTAAACCAGTAAAGCACAAACTGCGGGTAGTGATCCCACTGGAGTTGGTGCGTAAAATTTAAATTAAATGTAAATAGTCAAAACAAACTCATTTTCATTGCCTTTATTTCAAAATACTGTTACAGATTTTTAGAAATATTTTTATTTAACACCAACCGTGAGTGAATTCGTAATAAACAAAAAGGCAGTAAATCAACTGGCTTAATAACTGAGGCAATTAATTAACATCAATAACGTGAAAGTTTAGGTATTAATTACTTGAAATACCAATAGGCTAACTAAATAATGACTACTTTGTTTTTAAATAAAAAATAATAAATATCCCCTCAAGCAGCTGCTTGCCACAGAGGTCTGACAGGAGCCTGTCAGTTTATATGCCATAGTAGAAGGTCTGTGAGGATGGCAGGCCCTCAGCAGGAAAACGACACAAACAGCCATGCCTTACCCGGGGCTCGAACCCAGGTCCCTTAGATAAGTCATTCATCAAATCCCAAATGATAAATGAGTACAACATTCGAAAACTGAATCATAGAACAAATCATATGTTGAACTTTTAATAATCGTCTTTTTTATTGACTATGCAAAATGTATGCAGGAAATAATTTTTTGTGACTGTAACTTCAATAACTTTGACATTCATCGAAATGGGTTACATTGGTCTCGGAGGACTCAAATGCTTCAGTCTTGCCATCCGAAATTATATTTCTCAACCATCACGGTTGAGAAATATAATTTCCGATGGTAAAACAAATGCGCCGTACTCTTAAAGAAATTCCTGACCATTCATCCGAAGTAAGTTTTCTTTTTTTAATTTGTGATCAGACCTGTAAAGTTACTAGCTTATCTGAAAGTTATGGTAGAGCAAATGACCATGCTCAGGACTCGAACTCAAACCCCAGTATTGCAGTGTCACCGAGAACCAACTCGACACCTTTTCGCCACTTTGGCAGTATTGTCGGTTGAGAACAGCTCTGAGACAATAACGAAAACGATGACAACGAAAATAACAACTACGATAACAAGGACAACGACAATAACAACTACGATGATGCAAATAACAACAAAGCTGCTTTCCACCTAGAGAGACCTCAGTAAAATAATTTGCCAGAGAATAATCCGGTGAGGAAGGCGAGAACTCAACAGAAAGCAACATTTGTACTTTTCCTGATACTAGAACCTGGGCGCAGAAGACATAATACTCTAATTCACAACGCGCCCATTAGAGATGAATTTGGATTAAACTTTTCCGGCCTACGCCGGCCGGAGCCCGAAGTTATTGAGTTTTAGTTCTCCTGAGTGAGAATCGTTTCGACAATTGGAGAGCCCGATTTCAGGAAAAATTTCTCTGACACATAGCAAAACCTACATACAGAAATGCTGTTACCAATCATTCATTTTATTCTCATATTATTAATTTTAATAATTTTTTTAATTAATTTTGACAGAAATATTGGGTTGGTGCACATGAAATGCCCAAAATAAAAGTGCCACCTGAAAACCTTCATAAAAATGGGAAGCAGTTACCTGCCTAGTCAAAGTACTGCCCCCCCCCCCCCCCCCAACGGTATCGATACATTTCTGCCAACGGGTTACGAGGCTGTGGATCCCACAACGATAAAACTCTGTAGTCTGTGAGGAAAGGAAGATGGCAACAGCTTGACACACAGCTCGTCCTTTGGAGAGGTGTTCTCGGCCAACAAATGATCCAGATGCTAGAAGCAGCAATAATTCGCGGGAGCAAGATCAGTGGAATATGCAGCGTGCAGCAGTGTTTCGTAGTCCAACTGATGGATTCATTGGACGGTCCTTTGTGAGACATGCGGGAAGGCATGTCATGCAGCAGGAAGACCCCCATGCCTGTTGATCAAAAATAACTGTTTGGTATCGAGTTTTCCGTGCATCTGCAGCATTTCAGCACAATAGCGGTCCAAATTGATGGTTTCACTTGGTCGAATGGTGGATCATGCCAGCAGCAGACACCATAGGAGAACCAGCACTTTCCGCGGGTGTAGGGATTGCTTTGGACAATGTTTTGGTGGCTCCATGGTATCCATACACTGTGATGATCGGTGACGTTTATCGTAGAGGACCCACTTTTCATCGCAGGTTACGATCCGATGCAAGATTCCGTCCCATTTGTTCCGGGCAAAGAGGCAAATGCACACATCCAGATTGTGTGTCCTGTTGGCTGCTGTCAATTCCTGTGACACCCAAACATCCAGCTTTTTTACCTTCCACAGGGCTGTCAGGCGCCAGACAACCGTCGAATGATGCGCACGGGTCTTCGCTGCGATCTCACCGACACTCTACCGTGGTCAGCTTCCACGATATTCTTCACCTTCTCATCTGTTGCAGATACTGGTGAACGAGGTTAAATTTCAAGGTTTTCAAGGAGGTTAATTTTCAAGGGCTATGTCTCCTGCTTGGAGTTTTGCAAACCATCGATGTATTGTACGTTAATTAGTAGTACCCTGTCAAAATACTGCATTAATATTTCGGGCCGCTATACCAGAGGAATGTCCGAGTTTGAACTCATACAGAAACATTACGCACAACTAGACTATCTCCATGATTCCACTTTGATCGAAGCCTGGGCATCGTGGTTGAACCTCGTCACGAAATGAAGCACATAACACGTACCCCAGATATATACCGACCTGTGTGACGTTGCTAGATGACACCAATCCGCTGGAGGGGTCGAACAGGTTAGCTCGCTGAAAGCGGACATTTCATCGGCATCAACCTAATATATTGCAAATACTAGTAGAAACTGCAAGTTTGTGGGTAAGATCTTAATAAACGCAAAGAAACATTCATTAATTCATCATCATCATCATCATCATCATCATCATCATCATCATCATCATCATCATCATCATCAAGCAGTCATGAGCTTACGGAGGTCCAACCAGACCGTGCAATTTAGTTCTCCAAGCAAGTCTATCCTGAGCTACATCTACTGCATCTGGCACTGCACACCAATTCTAACAAGGTCCTGTTTGACATTGTCTCTACACCGCATCCTAGGTCTCCCCCTCTTTCTGAGGCCTTTAGGCATACAGTTCATAACCCTATTCGCCAATCTATAATTATTCATACGGGCAACATGGTCAATGCACAATATGCTGCTTAAAGGAGGTAGCAAACTCCTTTGCCTAACCTCATCATTAGGTACAAAGTTGAACCACCTAATGCCCAAGATACTGCGTAAGCATCTGGAATCAAAAGCATCTAGTTCCCTGTTATCTTGTTTACAAAGTATCCAAGTTTCACTACCATAACTAACCCTAGAAAGAACCAAACTATTATACAGTCTAATTTTAGTCTTTAGGTGTATACGTCTATATACATCCGTTGAATTACAGCAACTCTTTAATAACCACAAAAAGATGAAAACCTTTTTTCTCTTTATATTTAGATATCATATAGTATGTATATATCACTTTGTCTTCCAGCTGCTATTCCTGATCAAGATTTGTTGTTTTGAAAATCTCAAATATGTTTCAGCCAGATATAATAAATTATTCACAAGGTACTACTTGAAAAACTTTTGTTGCCACTGGAAAAACAAATAAAACTTTCTAAACGTTATCATTTAAAATTTTATTTTATTGCAATATTTTCAAACTGATATCCCAGGAGAGTAACTTTCGACACCGAGAATAAGAAATTGCAGACAGTGCGAAAAATAAGAATACAAATGCTTCTATTTCTAATTAGAAACTAAAGAATTTCCGCGGAATTTTGAAATCTCTTAGGAAATTCTGTCTATAATTTTTTCAAATGCAAAGCTTTCCTGAATTCAAATGAAATTACTTTAAAAATATGTAAGTCTACTGTGAAACAAACACGACTGAACAATATAAGGCATTCATGTCTATATATACGTATGAAGGCCGAGTGGCGGCTATTACAGAAAAAAACACATCTTTCATATTTGCATTTGAAAATTAATTTATCATAACAACAAATGGAAAACTGAGACCAGAATTTTTAGAATATCTTGTTTAAAATGAAAGCATTTCCTTTCCATTAAAATTTTTAACTAATATCATTAATCTATGTTGAAGAGCGATAATTTACGAATATTATTCTTTCCTATTTTAGGCATATGAATATTTTCTATTCTAAATTATAGAACTGAAGTTTTTAATTTCAATTAGTTAACTTTTACATATTGTTATTTAAATTAAGCCTGATGTTTAACCATTTCTTACATGAGTAATTATACCGCAGTATACTGCTCCTATTAAGGCCATTCAGAGTGTTCTTTGACGTTAATCAAGTGTGTCACACTTTGCCACATTTAAAGTCTCATCTGACGAACAGATGTGTTTTTCAAAGCAGAGTCACCTATCTCACCGATGGAAGGGTTTAAGGAAATAAATTTCAATGGCAATACATTTGGGGACTCTAGCCTAGTAATAACAGTTTATGAATTCTGTGCTACGGACTCAACCGACCACTGCCACTGTACTATATGAAATTTCACAGTTGATATGTCTCCTATCCTAGCTTATCTTAAATTTAGTCTGTAAACCATTACAATGTACTCTGGCAATTTTACTGTTACACTACCTTTCCTTTCACAAATGCGATTTTGTAGATAGGGTGCCTCCCACTACATTCATGTGATTTTTCACTTTCTATTTCTTCAACTTGTATTTTAGAGACGACGACACATTCACATGCTCCCTCGGATATGCTTCCTGAAACAATAGATTTGAGCAGTAGCCTTCTGTTTGTGATATTATTTACGCAAATACATTCAGTTGCATTCATTAAGAGCATAAACTGACTTCGTGGTAAAGGAGAAACCGAAAGCATGTTCTTATTTCATACCAAATTTTAGTGTACTATTAATTTAGTGTAAATCTACTACCATTAATTTAGTGTAATTATAAGATTTTACTAAATTCTGTTTCTTATTACTATTTAACTATGAACGGTAACCCTATCTCGTCACGGATTAACAATTTTCATCCCTTTGGATGAATTTTTGCTTTCTGCACTGAAATATTGCCACATACACATAATATTCGAATACTTAACAACATATATCGTTTACACTATGCTGATAACCCATAAGTCCAGTATATTTCACATATATTTTTATCAAACAAATCAGTCCCTTCACCATTCCAGATTCTTTGCATAATTGGGGCGGGGGTGGCTCAGTCGGTAGCGCGCCAGGCTCGTAATCTGTAGTTCCCAGGTTCGAGTCCCATCTGGGTCAGCGTTGAGATTTATCTCCGAAAAATTCCCCGCCCTGCCCACGGTCAGTAGGGGACACCGATGGGCTTGGAAAGGCCGCCGTCCGTCGGATGGGACGTTAAGCCGTGGTCCGTGTGCGGGAGAGTCATACCCTGTGCACGTTAAAGAACACGCTGGATGGGCTTGACGGGAGGCTACCATCTGTCTCCCAACAGCTATTCCAATGAGTCCCCTCCCCCAACCTTCTCTGAGCCTTCGGGGTCCATGTTACCTGGCCATTTAGCCCATGGTGTTCAAAAAAGTGCCGCTCAAAGGTGAAACAACGCAACCCAACTCTTTACATAATTCTAATCAACACCTGCTTTTCGTTACAAGTTTTATCACCGTACCGATTTCTTTTTCGAAATATTTTAGTAACAGACATCATTTTTGACACGCACTGCTCATTTTCCCATGTTTTCCTATGGGAAGTCGATTTTGTATCCAGTTTAATATATGTCCCCTTTTTCCTTTTTTCATTTCTGACCTCTGTGGTAAGCAGCTGCTTTAGGTAGTATTTATTTATTATTATTTATTTATATATTTTACCAACTAAACCAAAACTTGGTTTAAAGCAAGAAAACCTTTCCAGTTTTGTGTTTACAAAATTATCACCAAACCTATTTTATGTTAAAATTTTTTTATACCCGACACAAAATTTGTACACTAAAAATTTTTTAATTATTTATTAATATTTATTGATTTTTTTATCATTCTGGGAAGTCCTTCCTCAAGATTTACCAAATTCTGTTAAATAGGAAGGTTACAACACTAAAAGATAAGTCCCATGTTATCCCTATGGAAAGGGATATTTCACCTTTCATTAATTTTTGATCGTTTAATACTTCTATCTTGCACAAATCTTACCTTTATTTTTGTACACTGAACGAAAAACTTGTATGAAATAAGAACACGTGTCTAGTTTTCAATTCAGTTTTATATTCAAAAACGTTTCCTAGCGAACGTATATGTTGCACGCTGAAATGGAAGTGAAATTCGTTACTCACACTAATTTTTGTTCGTTTTAATTTTATACCTTACACAAATTTTGTTCTTATATTTTAGGTAAGATAAAATTTTCTATGAAATAAGAACATGTATTCCGTTTCTTGTTTAAAATTTGTCCACTAAATTATTTTTCTGATCGTAATATATGCAATTGAATGAATTTTTCGTTGAAAGATATTTCTTTCCGACTCTGTTTCTGTGCCATAATAGTATATTCTTATGGAAAATCAGTGATTCAATCGGTACGTTTCAAGTCACTGGCTCACATAAATTTTTAACCTTGATTTTCAAAGTAAGCTGGAATCTAGTGTAAAAAAAGATGTTTACAGTTTAAAGTTTTAGCGTGAAATCAGTTTATGCTCTTAATGAATGCAAGTGAATGCATTTTTCCATAGGAGCGTTTCAAATCACTAGCTCACATAAAATCTGTCCTTAATTTTTCTCACTAAATTATTTGCTATGGAATAAAGAACACTAAGATTTACATTAAATTAATAATACACTGAAATTCGGTATGAAATAAGAACATGTTTTCGGTTTCTCCTTTACCACGAAGTCAGTTTATGTTCTTAATGAATGCAACTGAATGTATTTTCCGTAACTAATATCGTTCTTCATAACCCGGTTTTTCTGAATTATAACAAATTCCTAATGTTAATTCAGTGAGGGCGCAAATTTCTTCCAACCATTACATCATGAACGTTTTAAATTACTACCTCGCATAAATTCTATCTTTAATTTTTCAAGTAAAATCTGGTATGTGCATGTTTATTTGTTTAAAACCTTTTCCAACGAATAGTTTTCTGATCTTAATAAATATGTATGAACGCATTTTTCCAACATCGTTCTTCTCTGTCAACTTATGGAAGGAGACAAGAGTCGAAATTCTTCACAGTGTGGCCGAGTGGTTAGCGCTCTTGGCTACTGATCAAAGGAACCATGGTTTGAGCCCCAGGTAAGGCACGGATGTTCGTGTTGTTTTTCTGCTGAGGTTCTGCCATCCACACAGACCTTCTACTATGGCATATAAACTGACAGGCTCTTGTCAGACCTCTGTGGCAAGCAGCTGCTTGAGGGGGTATTTATTTATTTTTTTATATTGTTTAAAATCCTATCTCTTTCTTAAATTTCATCACGTGGTCCTTCTCTGTGGGGGGGGGGGGGGGGCTCAGTCGGTAGCGCGCCAGGCTCGTAATCTGTAGTTCCCAGGTTCGAGTCCCAGTTGGGTCAGCGTTGAGATTTATCTCCGCAAAATTCCCCGCCCTGCCCACGGTCAGTAGGGGACACCGATGGGCTTGGAAAGGCCGCCGTCCGTCGGATGGGACGTTAAGACGTGGCCCTGTGTGCGGGAGAGCCATACCCTTTGCACGCTAAAGAACACGCTGGATGGCCTTGAAGGGGGGCTACCACCTGTCTTCCAACAGCTGTTCCAGTGGGCCCCCTCCCCCAACCTTCTCTGAGCCTTCGGGGTCCATGTGACCTGGCCATTTAGCCCATGGTGTGCAAAAAAGTGTCGCTCAGAGGTAAAACAACCCAACACAACACAACCCTTCTCTGTGGCGGAATTGTTCGGTTCTGCTTTTTTTTTCATAGGTCTTTTGGACTGGAGTTTAGAAAAAAAATTATAAATTGCTTTCCTTTGCAACTTTTTATATACGCCCAAATCAGTGACTTTTCCCCTATCAGCATCTGATAAACACCGAGCTCAAGGGGAATTGTGAGATACATTTCCTAACCTTCGAAGTGCACATCCGGCAAAGGTCGAGTATGATGGATTGAAAGAGCACCATTTGGTTCAAACGATTACTTACTCAAATCTGTGGTTAATGAAGGAAATAGTTTAACAGATCTTATAAGTAACAAATACAAATATTGCAGAGATATGAGCAGCTAGCGTCCTTCCGGAATTCAATCTGTGAAGTTGTCATGCTCACATTTATTTGCAAAATGTGGACACGACGGTTTTGTACGAGAGACTCCAGCCGTCATTACCACTTTGCCTGTTAATTTCCTCCATCTTGGAGTACCCAGTCGACGACGAGGAAGAAACACCCCGCAGGCTCAGAAATTCTGCAACCCGGTCTGGTAGGCTCCAGATAGCGAAGGCCTACGTGACCGACCATCCAGAACAACACACGTCACATGGGTTGGGGATTCGCACCTCGACCCACGCGGACCAATGGGCGCCATTCACACACCCACAGATGGTAGCAATTCGGTGGAGGATGATCCAAGGATCGGGCAAAAAATGGGAAAAACAGATACTTTGTTTTGGGACAGTAACGCAGGAGGACTGCTTTCTAGTCCTTCCTGCAAGTGGAAAAAGCAAATCTGCAAAAAGGGCCTATGTACGGAGAGTTGTTGATGACTGATGATCCAGTGAGCCAAACTGCCTGCTATCCTAGCTAAAGACTGCCGTGCATGAGCCAACCATGAGCGGACGACTGCCTAGCTGCAGCTAAACCGCTTGCGAAAAGAGTGACGTTCTCCAGCCTACAGGGTAAGGGTCAATTTCTCTGATCTGGCGCTCTCTAGCAAAGTGTAGTGTAGTTTCTTGCCGCCACGCTGTCCGCATTAGGAGATGCAGATTTATTAACTTTGTTAGCCTCTAGGAATATTTTTCTCGTGATTACGAGCCGAAAATGGACTTTTCCCTCAAGTGGGAGGGACAGCGCCGTGGACGCCTGTAATAAAAATTTATTGTGGAAGTGTGTATAATAAAGGTGTGCTATGTGAAATGCTTTTTGCTGAGAGTGTACTATTTATGTATGCTAATTTTTGAAATATAATATCCTCTATGCTGTGGCCAGTTCGCCCCTAAAGTTATACCACCTCCAAACCACTCAGTGGTAGTTACAACAAATGGTTTTCCTGACCATGATTTTTCGAACCTGAGGTTTAATGCGGCCAAAAGTTGGATAAGACAGTATAGTCAAATAAAATATATCAATGTGGAAAAGACTGTCAATTTATTGGGAAAGTGTATAAATTTATGAAAAGTTTGTAAGGAACAGATAAGGCTGATGTCCTATGAAAAATACAGTCGGCCCTCAACATTCGCGTTGGTTAGGTGCGCAGGACCGCCGCAAATGTGGAAAAACCGCGAATATCTCTGCCCCCCCCCCAAACCTTGACTCTTAATACTGTTAAGTAAAACAATACATTGTACTGCAACAGTATGTTTTATAAATTTAAAATTGCAGTATGAACAATGTAGGCTAACACACACACAGAGTGAAAGAGGGGATGGGGGGGGGGGGGTAATACAATACACGTACAGTATGTGATGCAATACATGTACAGTATGTGATGCAATGCATGTACAGTATTTAGATAGCAGTGTAACAGATAATGGTGATGTGCGGCATGAGATTAACAACGAATAGGGATTGCTGCCGGGCTTTTAAGAATCTAGGGAGAGTGTGGAGGAATAGGCGTATACACTTAAAGACTAAAATTAGACTGTATAATAGTTTGGTTCTTTCTAGGGTTAATTATGGTAGTGAAACTTGGACGCTTTGTAAACAAGATAAAAGGACACTAAATGCTTTTGATTCCGATGCAGTATCTTGGGCATTAGGTATTCCAACTTTGTAACTAATGATGAGGTTAGGCAAAGGAGTCGGAAAATCCTTTAAGCAGAATATTGTGCAGAGAAAGACTCCATTGGTTTTGTGCCCTTATGGGCCTTATGGCAAGTTGCCCTTATGGCTAATTATAGATTGGAAATAGGTTTATGAATAGTGTGCCTAAAGGCTTCAGAAAGAGGGGGAGACCAAGGATGCGGTGGGCAGACAATGTCAAACAGGACCTTATTAGAATTGGTGTGCAGTGGCCAGATGCAGTAGATGTAGC
Organism: Ryuthela nishihirai; assembly: GCA_038380435.1. NCBI lineage: Eukaryota > Metazoa > Arthropoda > Arachnida > Araneae > Heptathelidae > Ryuthela > Ryuthela nishihirai. Next base: position 34,442,075 of record JAWZYU010000005.1, on the reverse strand, counting down.
TCAGGATAGACTTGCTTGGAGAACTAAATTGCACGGTCTGGTTGGACCTACGTAGCCCATGGCTGCTTGAGGATGATGATGATGATAATGAAAATTATTAAAGTTCATAAAACATAGTTATATACAGTACAGTACAATATAGTATTGTGTTTTATAAACTTTAATAATTTTATGCTTTTAAAATTTCCTTTGGCTTTCACACGATGATTAAGCTAGCGATGACTATGTACAGATGATGATGAAATGCAAACACTTCTGATACACAGTTCTTGCTGTACAGTTATGAGACTTACAGTACACACATGCACATTCAAATAATATTTATTGTAACTGTGCTGCATTATTGTTATTTATTCGAGCAGTGGAAATAGATCATCATAGTTTTCATCCTCGTCGTCTGATACGTGTTCTATATGCGGAGGAGGAGGGGAAGGGGGTGCCTCAAGGGTAGCAGGGGTGGCAGAGCTGGAAGGGGTAGAAGGGAAGGCAGGGATACTCATTGTTATCTTCTTGAAATACATTGTGATTTCAGTTTGGCTATTTCGCCTCTTCATTTCTTTAAAAATGTTGGTATACATAGAAAATGCCTCTTCTACCAATTCCTTCAACTTCAAGGAACGTAACATAGACGGGTCGATATCATAAAAATAGTCGTCACAGTTCTAGCGTACTGAAACCTTTTTCAAAATTTAACATTTTATAATAAATTTGTGTATATGTTTATGGTAGTAAATGATAAAAATAGATTAATAATGCATACATTTTATGTATTTATGACTTACTAAACCTTTTTTAGTTTTCTTTACTTTTTCTAGTCTGCACGCGTCGTCTGCGATTTTCCGCAGTAAACTTCAAAAAAATTCCCATCTAATTATTGACGGCAAACTCGCGAATAATCAAATCCGTGAAAGTTAAACCCGCGAAAGTAGAGGGCCGACTGTATATATATTACAAATTACTATGTTAAGACGAGGCAGCGGCGGAAAAATTAGGAATTGTTACAATTAGGTACTGAATAGGACTGAAATATTATAATATACGTAAAGCAGTGTATTTTAAACAGCAGAAAGACTTGTGTTAGCGAGGATTGTGATGTGTGTTTTTACACAGGATTTTCAGGAACATCTATTTGCAACAAAATACTGTTTCTGAGCTATTTTTGGTATTTTGGATTTGCGATAGTGTGATGACCAAACTATATAACAAAACAGTTTTTATTTGCATATTTGATATTAGCAATTAAGAAATAGCTAGGCCCAAGTGCAGAATGTATGATAACGAGATAGTTAATCGACTAGGGAAATACTGCAACATTTTATTTTAGCTAGAAGTGATTTTGATTTATGTCGATTGCATTTCTGTGAGACACCTCCCTGCACTTTCAGAGGATACAAAGAAAATGAACACCACACCAACACCCAGTACACTAGGGTTGGGAAGACAAAACATGGAGAACACGGTCAAAGTAGAGACCCCAACAGAGGAATCGAATTCCCAGGAAAGACCATTCTTTCAGGATACATAAGTCTGGTGAACGAGTATTATGGCGACAGCAGCTGATCAGCTTCCGTATTCTTCGAGCAACTGGAGAGAGTAGTCAGTTTGTCAAGGTGGCAGCCGAACGAAATGACAGTCATTGCACGTTCAAATAATAATATTTATTCATCATCATCGTCATCTCACAAAATACAGATGTAGAGAGATTTTATACATTTGACCCACAAAGCTAATATTTTATCTGCAGGAAATATTGATGAGCATTAGTTAGCTTAGAGAGCCTACATTAGCTATGAGGGGTGGCAGCGGTGTTTGTAAATGCATCCCAAGAGCTGCACACGGAGGTTAGATACGAGGACTTAAAAAGAGTTTGAACAGTTCGAGGTGGAGTAACCATTAGCCACCCGGCTCCACCAGTTCTCCACGTGCCAGCAGAAATTGAGAGAGGGTGTGAGGAAATATGTAGTAAGGCTGAGGACACTGGCGTATAAATTCTTGGGAAGGAACCAGCTGGACAGTTACACCTGGCAGAGTTCTTGGCAGGGATGCTCCCCAAATTGAAGAGATGTGTGTTATCTCATAACCCGAACACTTTTGAGGGAGCGCTGGAAAAATCCCTGCTGGAAGAAGGCAATGAGGAGGGCCTTACGACCAAGAAGCCACTGCTTCAGGTCGTGGGTTCGACCCCGGAACCCACCGTCCCCAATGCAGGTCCTTCACAGGAGCTGGGAGCAATCCTGAAGGCTCTCCCACTCTGTCAGATACAGGAGGACTAGCTACCTTGATGAATCAGGTGAAAGCACTGGAATTACACACGCAGGAACCCCCAGTTCCCCAGCTGATACTCTAAGCCACGCAACGCCAAGTTAGTGCATGACCCCGGGAAGTCACCTGCTTCGCTTGTGGGAGGCCAGACCATTTTGCTCATCAGTGCTGGCTGAGGTCATCTGCACATACATGCGACTCTGAGGTGGCATACTGGCAACAGCCACATAGTATGTGTGATGAGGGTTACCTATGCCTGACTACACCAATCCCGTTGACAGGTCAGCCATGGCCACAGCAGTGACAGGGAGTGAATTCAAGGCCCAGCACCACACTGATAGTTATCCTTTAAACCAACAAGGGAGAAAAGTTTGAATGTATTTTCCAGAACCCCGGCGAGAGTCCCAGCATCCAGATTGCATCTTGTGTCATCTCGGGCTATGATGAGAAGGCTCCTTCTGGCTTAATAGAAAATATGAATTTCTGGCTTCATAGAAAATATGGTAGTCTCTACGCTCCTAGACATGTGTGCCACACTTTTCGTATTGAACCAGAATTGTTTGCAGCATCTGAAACCCCAGATATTAAAAGAAATGATCCTGTGGTCACAAGAATTGAAAATAGTTAGAGGAACCAAACTCCTGGTCATCGGCAGGTTTATGGTGAACTTGACCATAAATGGCGAAACCTTCAGACACCCAGTGGTGGCACTTGATATCGACACTGGCAATTATAAATAAGTAATCACTGGAAGGAGAGCTATGCCCCAATCCCCTGTGATGATGCATAGAACCGACCACGCTTAGCACCTAATGTCCAACCCCGCCTTCTCGTGGTGCAGACCGTTAGTACCTTTCAAAAGCGATACTCTCTTGTGGAAGTGAACGGAAATGGACGGCTGCCAGATTAGTGTGGCCTACTGATCTGGACAACTACAGCTACTTTACATTTTTTACTGCGCTGCCGAGGAGTGGTCAACCACACAGGCTACTGGTGCTGACCATATATTAATTCAGTCCACTGGACTGGACTGAATTAAGGCTCCGAGCTTGGTTATGGATTCTGATTTTGCTGCACTGGTGGTCTTCTGTGGAGGGAAAATCTTCCGCTGTGTTTTCTGTTTGTTTGTGGGTTGACAGCACCAAGTGAATAGAATCACAGGATATGTTTATCAGCTGGTGGATAATCCTGAGCAGAGATCATCGCAGGCACCTGAACACTTTGCTTCTATTGGCATCGTCAAATTCTACATTGGTGGAAGTCTTTCAGTGTAGATGGCTTCAGCCTTTAGTGGTGGGGGAACGGGTCTTTGCCCCATGTCTGCGACTAGGAGGCTGTTTGATATTATCGGCATTCCGCTCTCAATAAACGTATTTTCTTTAAACATCCCATTAACCATTTTCTCTCCATAGGTAGTTGGAATGTGAGGACTCTGCACAGGGCTTTTTCTCTTGATGTCCTCACACAAGAATTCCAAGGTCAAAATTTAGATCTTCACGTCTTGCAAGAGACCAGATGGACAGATAAAGGTCAGATTCTTAAAAATAATCTTAAATTTTTCTTTACAGGGAGGTCTGCTTCTCAGCAGACTCATTAGTAATGCTCTTCTAGCATATGCGTGCATTAATGAAAGGTTTCTTACAGAAAATTTTCAGACAAGCGTTAAAGACTAGAATGTTATCTGCTGTTATGCCCCCACTGAGGATGCCGATGAGGATCAGAAGGCTAGGTTTTACGGACAACTTCAGGATATTTTGAATTCTGCCAAGAACGGAGATATTATCCTTGTTCTTGGTGACTTCAATGCCAAAGATGGTACTGAATCTGACATTTGGAGAGGAGTGATAGGCCATTTTGGTATTGGTAGCAGTAATGAGCCCCCATAATAGTCCCTCCTTTGCACAGTGATTCTCCCTATGACGTCACCGGCCACCCCCCCTTACGTAACCAGCCATGCCCCTACCGACCACGTGATATGACGTCACTGCCCCTTTTAATATTCATAATTTATAATTAATAATTAATTAACAATTAATTAATGTTTCATAATTAATCCCCCTTTATTAAAAAACCGTGGCACTCTCTAGTGTATATTATGAGAACTATATTTAGAAACGCTCTCTGTTTTAACTGAAATTATTCCCAATTTTTACTCTCCCTCATTAAAAAAATCGCTCTTATGAAAATTTCCTCAACCTTTATAAAAGCCCGTGGCGCCCTCTAGTGTATATTATGAGTACTATATTTAGAAAAACCCTCAATTTTAGTCGTAATTTTTTCAATTTTTGACTCCCACTCATTAAAAACCCCCTCCCAAATATTTTTATACTTTAATGTGGTAGTTGTATATTCCCTGTATTTATTGCGAATTTTTATTCCTTATTAATTAAACACTTATCAAAACTGCCTTCCCCTTCATTAAAAAAAACCCTTATCAAAAGTTCTGCCCCCTCTATTAAACTCCCCCCTCACCGATTACATAGCCTGAAGAAGTCCCTTGATTTCTACCCTCATCTGAAATTTGCCAACTAAACTTTCAGTGGCATCCTCTCAGAATGGCTGATGCAATCCTCAAAAATAATTAGAGTACCATATTTTGTGAATTCGATCTTCATTAAGTCCTACAACGTGCATTTCGCAAACAAGTGTTTGGTATCTCACCTGTACTGGGGACCACGTTTTAGTGACAGATGGTTTTACAATCTGAAGCGTCCTACAAAAATTTCCAAACGGGGAATCACAAGTCTCTGAATAATTATTCGCAAGTTTTGCTCAACCATTGCGAATGTTTATCGCAACGTTGAAGGTATCCCACTCATCCCTTTGGCGGTCAATCTTCGATAAATCAACTTCGATCGGTTATTCATCAAAAAGTCCTCCCATTCCTCCTTTCTTAAAAAACCTTCATTAATTAAAACTCTTAGAAAAAGTTCTGCTTCCCTTTTAAGGACTATCCAGGCAGTAACTGTTTTAAAAGACTGTCCTGCAGAAAATGAAAAAATGCTATTGGGTAAAAAATTAATAAAAGGAAAACAAAAAAATCTTTGCTTCAAAAACAAATTATTCGTAATTATGAAACACATTGAAGGGTAATATGGTCTGGTGACCTGTATGGGTGACATAAAAGACCTGCTTTAGAACACGCAATAAGCATTTGGTACCTCACCCTTACCATGAACCACGTTTTATTGAAGGATGAATCTTCGATCAAGTCACCCCCTGCACTGTCGATACCCCTTTGCTTCCCTATCAGACGCAATGTCTTACAACATGAAAACCCACTCGCAGCCTTGACCACTGTTTTAGGACCCATCTCGAAATTTTTCTAAGTCCAGAGATGGATGACAGTCCTTCTGACTAAACCGCATTGTCACCCCAATTCTACCTCCCTTTGTTTCATTATAATGATGGAATTTTTGTGTGAGGACATCAAGTGAATATTCTCTATGCAGAGTCCTTACACTCCAACTACCTAGGGAGAGAAAATGGTTAGTAGGATGTTTAAAGAAACTATGTTTATTGATAGAGGGAATGCCGACAATATCAAACAGCCCCCTAATCGCAGGCATAGGGCAAAGACCATTCCTCACCACTAAAGGCTTAAGCCATCTACACTGTAAGACTTCCTCCAATATATAATTTGACGATGCCAGTAGAAGCAAAGAGTTCAGGTGCCTGCGATGACCTCTGCTCAGGATTATCTACCAGCTATAAACATATCCTGTGAATCTATTCACTTGGGGCTGTCAGCCCACAAACAAACAGAAAACACAGAGGACCCACCAGAGCAGCAAATTCGGGATCCATAACCAAGCTCAGAGCCTTATTTCGTCCACACCAGTAGGTTTATATGGTCAGCAACTTGGATTGTTTTAACTCTGAGCAGCAGTTTTTTGCATACAATTGGCTAAATGGCCAGTCGTAAGGACTCAAGGAGCTCAAAGAATGCTGAGAAGGTAACCTACTTGACAGCTGTTAGAAGATAGATGAACGCTCCCTGTATACACCACCCAGTGGGTTTTTTATGTACGCAGGATATGATCTTTGGCATACTGAACCGTGGCTTAACAGCTAATTCGACGATGTCCTTTCGAAGCCCATCGGTATCCCCTTTTCCACCGAGGGCAGAGTGGGGGATAGTGGAGACAAATACCAATGCTGCCAGAACTAGTGACCCGAACATAGAATCTTTAGAGCGAAATGTTTTCTCATTGATGTGCAGCAGTAGATTCCACATCAGTTCATCGACAATTCATCGCAAAGTCTTAATCATCCTCATCAGTTCATCGTCATCTTGGTCAATTCATCGCAATATCAGTTCATGGTGGTCAATTCATCGCAATATAAGTTCATCGCAGCATTAGTTCATTGCAGCGCAATTCATTGCGACGTCAATTCATCGCAGCGTCAATTCATTCCCTATACACTGAGATGTCAGTTTGTTAGGTACACCACTCCTCGCAGCATCAAGTTTTCATTACAACTAATAATACGTGATAGTGTTGTATGATATAAATCAGGCAGACCAGCTCTTTGAGCATCAGTTAGAGTTCTATTGAGCGTCAGTATGGGCGAAATGACCGACCTGAGCAACTTTGAATGTAGCATGATAGCTGGTGCTACGCATGCCTGTTCGAGCATCTCCCAAACGGCCGTTCTCCTGGGCTTTTAACTCCATCCAGCATCTTGTAAGTTCTATGCCCCGACGAATTCGGGCTGTTCTGAAGCCAAAAGAGGCGCAACACACTGCTAGGTAAGTGTACCTAATAAACTGACATTTCAGTGTAAAAACTTCTCGTGCACCTACATGTTTCTTCAGCCGGTTGACAAATCTACCCATCCCTTACCACTGCAAGTTCAAATACGAACAAAGAGGTTCTTTTATTTAACAGTGTGATATACTTTGGCTGGTAATTCTTTTCCAACATATCATTTACAAAATCGTTCATTGTAACAAAATTATATTAAACAAAAGCAAGGCTGGATCTAAGGGGGCATGCCCCCCCCCCCACTAGAATGCTAATAAGAGTAATAGAGGCAAAAATCATTAAATTTGTGCGTATTTCGTGCATTTTTCAAGGATGTTTTAAAGATCTCTGAAACAGAGGGGAAAATGCTGCACCGTAATGGAAATCCAATCTCTTGCCCATTCCAACCCAACCCCCTTTTACTTTTCTCTGACTTGATTGCATCACTTGCCCATCCCTCTCCTCCCTAGTATTTTTCTAGATCAGTGCCCGAAAAAAATCTATTTCGTGCCACGATAAATTTGAAATATGAAGAGCTCGCATGGATCAAGTGGATCTTCATAATACGAATGTAGTCTATATCGATTAGCCAAAAAGATTCCCAAACATCAATCACGTAGAACCAATCTGGAATGCTGTAGAGAAGGAGTTCTCAAACTGATTGGAGTCTTTACAATCATCAAAAACAAAATACATGTTTTTTTTTAACGAAAACAAATTGAGAAATCTTGACTACTTGATCTAAGGGATCTGGGTTCGAGCCCGGGTAAGGCATGGATGTGTGTGTCATTTTTCTGCCGAGGTTCTGTCATTCTCTCAGACCTTCTACTTTGGCATATAAACTGACAGGCTCCTGTCAGACCTCTGTGGCAAGCAGCTGCTTGAGGGGGTTTTTATTTATTTTTTTAACTGTGGATATTTACACTTAGAAAGATAAAGGAATTGCAAATCGTAATGTTTTTTTAAATACTTATCCAACCCAAAAATAATATTTTATCTCTTCAACGAAAGTTGAATATTTACAGACTGATGGATTATTATTTATAGCAAAAATACGACAACAATAGCTTTTTTTTAATATGATTGATGTGCCAGCAGCAATTAGCTGGTTGCGCTAATCTTAATTGAAAATTAAATTAGCATGTAAATAAGCTTTTAAAACATTTTAATGAAAGCTCGGTCAATTATTTTAAGAAGAAGCAATTACTTTATAGAAGTATATTAGGTGTGTAAATGGTAGCTAAGAATAACTGCGCACTGTTCCTCTATGAAGATACACTTAATCGGCCAGATTTAGCATCTAAAGTCTTACCCTCCTTCTCGTGGTGCAGGCTATTAGTTTTTCAGGGTTCAGGTTTCAGGGAGATATCCTATCATCTGAAGGGGAACTGAAGATGAGGGCTAACAGATCAGTTTGGCTTATTGATTTCTTTTTTTTTCTACGCCTCTCCCTTTTTTCTTTCAACCCTGCTGAAGAGTGGTCAGCTTCACAGGATCTCGATTCAGGGAGATATCCTATCATCTGAAGGGGAACTGAAGATGAGGGCTAACAGATCAGTTTGGCTTATTGATTTTTTTTTTCTACGCCTCTCCCTTTTTTCTTTCAACCCTGCTGAAGAGTGGTCAGCTTCACAGGATCTCGATTCAGGGAGATATCCTATCATCTGAAGGGGAACTGAAAATGAGGGCTAACAGATCAGTTTGGCTTACTGATTTCTTTTTTTTTTTCTACGGCTCTCCCTTTTTTCTTTCAACCCTGTTGAAGAGTGGTCAGCTTCACAGGATCTCGATTCAGGGAGATATCCTATCTGAAGGGGAACTGAAAATTGGGGCTAACAGATCAGTTTGGCTTATTGATTTCTTTTTTTTTTTCTGCGGCTCTCCCTTTTTTTTCTTTCAACACTGCTGAAGAGTGGTCAGCTTCACAGGATCTCGATGCTAACCAGTGGTACACAACCCACTGCCCGCATTTTACAGGCCGCTGCTTTTGGCGCTGCTAGCAACAACTTATATTGATGCCAAAATTTCTAATGATACTTGAGATTATTCGTTACCCTTATTGTTGTTATTGTGACAAATTTGAAAATAATGCACTCATTTCTGTAATTTACTCACTGAAATTTTGTGTTTACACGTAGAGTTATTGTCGTCAATGTGTTCTCCATATCAAAATTTTCTTACTATTCCCGCAAGCACGGAAAATATTCTCGTTCGGCCATTAACATGCAAATATTGCACACCACTTATCTAATATTGGCTATTGTTTTGAATTATGCAGGGGTGATAGATCCTTTTGGCATTGGTATTTGCAATAACAATGGAGAACAGCTCCTACAAGTAAGCAAACTTAATGATTTGAGAATACCGGAATATTTTTAAATGCACACGGCTTTCATCTGATGGATTGCTTAGAAATATGATTGGTTATGTACTAATTAACAGCAAATGAACTATTTCTATTAGGCACACTAGTTCGTAGGGGAGCTGAAAATCGATCAGACCATTACCTTGTTAGGGTGTCTTGTAACCCAAGCTTAAGAAATGTTGTGTTAAAGTTATTCTTAAAGATTCGAACTGAATGATGATTCCTTTTGAATGACATTTATGGTTCATGTTATCTGTATCTATCCTTCGCAATAGAGGCGGGGGTGGCTCAGCCGGTAGCGCGCCAGGCTCGTAATCTGTACTTCCCAGGTTCGAGTCCCAGCTGGGTCAGCGTTGAGATTTATCTCCGCAAAATTCCCCGCCCTGCCCACGGTCAGTAGGGGACACCGATGGGCTTGGAAAGGCCGCCGTCCGTCGGATGGGACTTTAAGCCGTGGTCCCGTGCGCGGGAGAGCCATACCCTGTGCACGTTAAAGAACACGCTGGATGGCCTTGACGGGAGGCTACCATCTGTCTCCCAACAGCTGTTCCAGTGGGTCCCCTCCCCCAACCTTCTCTGAGCCTTCGGGGTCCATGTGACCTGGCCATTTAGCCCATGGTGTGCAAAACAGTGCCGCTCAGAGGTAAAACAACCCAACCCTTCGCAATAGTTACTGAGTATGATAAGAGTTTCAACTCTGGTCTATCTAGTCATGATTTCAAAAGAGGTAAATTTTCCCAACATCAATGAAATCGATACTGCCACTCTAAGGGTTTAAAAAATTTGTTTTAATACGGAAAGACCCTCAGACCTCCAAAACTTACCCCAATAGGTTTCTCAGACATCACTCTAATCGTGCTTTGTTTACTACTCAATTTGAAGATGAATGGAAACCTTTTTTTTTTAACAAGCTTTTCTTTAAGCTAACCGTACTTGTTTTGGGTGAAAGGGAGTTGAGGAGACAAAGTTATCTGAATGATAAGGCAATGGAATTTTTTTCTGAAAAGAGAGAATGCGAAGCCGAATTTAATCAACACCCTACTGATTTTAACAGAGAGCGTTAGAAAGAGCTCAATAATCGTATTAATGATCAGTTGAAGGCTGATAAGAAACTGTGGCTTGGTAGCCTGACTGAAAGAGGCAGAAAGAGCAATTAGAGAACACAACAACAGAAAGTTGTATCATGTAGTTAATATTTTAAGTATGAGAAAACGGAATTGAATATTAGCATTAAGTATAAGGATGAAGAGTTTGCTGAAAGTGAGTTTCTTGTTATGATGGGATGGGCTGAGCATTTCAGAGACTTTCTGAATAATGTTGTTATCTAATGGGAGTTAAATAGTTCTACTCCCATTTTCTGAAATGATGATGGCTTTATCACGGACTTTAATAATGGCCCTATTACACGATCTTGGCCATCTCTAAATTGAAATTGCGTAAGTCTTCAGGGATAGAAGAAATCACACCTGTTTTCAAATATTAGTGAATTTTTCAGGCATTAATTTTCCCTTGAATATTTTCTAAGATAAAGGGATTGTTCCTAAGAATTTCACGAGTAGTATTATAATCGCTATTTTCAAGAAAAAGTCCAAAATTCGTGTGAAAATTATAGGGTCATCAGCCTACTCTTTATTCTGGGTAAAGCTTTTTCCATTATTGTTCTTAACAGAATTAAACATTTGGATGATGGACAACTTCGGAATGAAAAAAGGGTGGGTTCTGAGGTCGTAAGAGCTTCCTAGATCAAATCTTTATGTTGAAACGTATTCTTAAATGTTTAGAGTTTCAGAAACCTATGTTTTTTGCTTTGTAACTTTCAGAAAGACTTTTGATTCTGTTGATTGCCATAATTTGTGGTTGATTAGGAGAGCATGTGGCATTCGTCTTATAGTAAACATAACAGCATCTCCACCTCTGTGGCGCAGTGGTATAGCGTTGATTTGCAGTCTGGCATGGATTTTAGTTTGTGTGGCGTTAGCTCTAAGTGAGCCAGTAACAACCAGCTTAGAGAGGAGACAAAATTCCTTGTATGAAAAGACCTCTACGAAACAAGAATAGTTTATAGGAATCTGCTATATGTTGCAACTCAAAAGAAAGCAACATAGTGATAGCTGTCTATAATAACGTCGTGTCGTGGGAGTAGGTAAGTCTTTTAGCAATTGCTGGCATAATTGTTGGATATATTAACGCAAAGTTCTCTGTCGTTGAGCAATAAAATTTTTAAAATTGATTCTTCAAACTATTTGCGTATTCAAAGGTTTAATTTTCTGAACAAGAAGTTTTTTAATTATGACTACTACTGAAGTTCGACAAGGCTGCATTTTTGTCACCTTTTATATTCCGTTTGCTTATTTTGGTTGTTCCTGAGGAATCACTGCAGTATTACTATTCTTATTTTAATTAATAACGGAATTAATTAAATTAACAGAGTCTATAATCGTGTGCAACGAATTATTCTCTCATTTAAAGCTAGTAACAGTTTCAGTTTGTAGTTTTTGTTAGCTCATTTACACGTTACCCGACAGAGGAAGTCAGATTCAGAACTCAGTAACTTTTATGGAAAAATGTCACTGAAGATAAAGATTTCAAGTAAATCTATCAAAATCTCTATTTTCAAACACGTTTATTCATTGGTTAAGGGGTTAGGTTAACCGGAAAGTTGATCATTCAGAATTAACGAAACCTGAATAAATCATTTCAATAAACTATTAAAATGTGCTTATACTTTTCAGCAGTTTAGTATTATGGTTTTCGCTTTCATTTTAAACTGTTTTCATTAGCTTTTCATAACAATTTTAACTAATTAAATATTTCAGCTTTCATGACTTTTGCAATACTGAATGAATATTGTTGGAAATTCAGAATTAACTGAGATCTTTAATTTATCGTCAGTCACGTTTTGAAGTTTATTTAAGAAACCTCACCGAATAACTCGATTGAAGAAAAATTAAAAAGAACCAATTATTTTTTTTTTACGAATGTTGAAATGCATGCCTTTCATACCCCTATTTACTCATCATTGTGAAAATCTCATTGAAATTATACATAACGATATTAGGTAACAAATATATTAAATTAAATAAAATGTATGAATACTAAAATTAACGTATGAATACTAAAATTTCGTTTCACATTTAGTGTTGGTATTCTTTACTGTTCACAGTCAATAAAAAAAAGACCTCGGAATTTTTTTTTGATGGGTTAGGGGGGGGGGTTAAGATAAAAGTTCGAGAAAAAAACTTTTCCCCATGGCTCAGTAAATGATAATATTCCATTCCTATTTTCAACGCAAAACTATGAATGAATGAATCAAAAATGAATTAATTTGTTTTTTTTCGCTAAACTGGTCCCTTTTGCATCGGTTAGCAGAGAGTTTAAAACTATTCAAAAGTTTTAAAAATTTTTCAAAAATATTTAAAACTATTCAAAATTCATCGAAGTCATAAGCTGCATTCGTATATACATTGAATACGAATCCAGTGCAGCTCCGACCGCTGTCATTGAAAATTCTCCACATCCTGTCCTCGGTCAGTAGGGGACACGATGAGCTTGGAAAGGCCGCCGTCCGTCGTACGGGACGTTAAGCCATGGCCGGTGTGCGAAAGAGCCATTCCCTCTGCACGTTAAAGAACACGCGGGATGGCCATTATAGGGAGGCTACCATCTGTCACCTAACAGTTTTTCAGTGGGTTCCTTCCGCCCAATCTTCTCTGAGCTCACGGGGTGCTTGTGACCTGGCCATTTTGCCCATTGTGTGCCAAGAAAGTGCCGCTAAGAGGTAAAACAACCCAACCCATATACACATTTTATTGGCCAATCCTATCTACACATGTGTATCCTATTTGTGAAATGCTAGCAATTCTGTAAATCATCAGTAGCATTAAGTTTCAAACAAGTAGGTCTATCCACGGTCATCGAGGCCAAAAGTTAATTAAAAGATCTGATACTAGTTTCACACAATGGTAAGCTTTTAGACTGAATTTGTGTTCTAAAATTGCTGTGAGGATTTAGACCATAAACTTTCATCATGTTAAACAAAATACGGACAGATTTGATGGAATCAAATAGTGTGTTGAAATCAAAATAGAAGATAATTTTCTCTTCTCAATGGAAAATCAAAAGTTCAGAGAACTTCCAAAAATAAGGTTTTTGTGGAAAATGAGGTGAGGTCTAATTAAAGATCTAAATCGAATCTATCTAAAGCTTGATTTGCAATCATACTTATTTAAAATATAAAGAGTGAGAAGGGGAAATTTGTGTGTGAAATTGTGTGAAATTCCCAAAATTATAAGTCAATTTCTAGCTGGGAGTTCCAAAATATAGGGGGTGGCTCAGTCGGTAGCGCTCCAGGCTCATAATCTGAAGTTCCCGTTCGAGTCCCAGTTGGGTCAGCATTAAGATTTATCTCCGTAAAATTCCCCGCCCTGCCCACGGTCAGTAGGGGACACCGATGGGCTTGGAAAGCCCGCCGTCCGTCGGATGGGACATTAAGCGGTGGCTCCGTGTGCGGGAGAACCATACCCTGTGCACGTTAAAGAACACGCTGGGTGGCTTTGACGGGAGGCTACCATCTGTCCATCTGTTCCAGTAGGTCCCTTTCCCCAACCTTCTCTGAGTCTTCGTGGTCTATGTGACCTGGCCATTTAGCGCATGGTGTGCAAAAAAGTGCCGCTCAGAGGCAAAACCACCCAAACCAAAATATAGTCTATATTCTTAAAAACAAACTCATCAAATTTGATGCCAAGCTAACCTACGACTCATTGAAAAGAATTTGCGTCACATACAACAAATCATCAATGTACTGAATCTGGCTCATTTCTTCCGATATTTTTGACCAAATGTTTTTAGGTTGGGTTGTTTTACCCCTGAGGGCATTTTTTCCCACACACAATGGGCTAAATGGTCAGGTCACAAGTACCCCGAGGGCTCAGAGATGATTGGGGAAGGGGACTCGCTAGGAAGCAGAGAAGACAGAAGATAACCTCCCGTCAATCTCATCCAACATTTTTAGGTGCATAATTAAACGATTGTCTAATTTACAGTACTTGATAAAAATGTATATTTTTTGTTCTTTCAATCAAGAAAATTTCTTGATTCCTTATAAAAACAGTTTTCATTTCTTTTTCATTCATTGTTCATTAGAAATGTGTTTTTATTTTTAAAAGAATTTCTCCTACTGCTGATTAATGATATATCTTTTTTTTTTGCTTTTCGCTAAGTCAGATTTATTTAGGTATTTAACATAGTAAGTGAAGTTTTTTGCAGCATCTTTTACCCTTTATTACTTTCTTAAGGAATGAAAGTTACTATTTTTCCAGTAGAAAGAAAAAACATTTTTTTAATTCCGTTTGTCATTCCTAGTTCTTTGAGAAACTTCCTTTAAAAAACACAGAATATAAGTTACCTCTCAAGTTGATGCTTGCCACAGAGGTACAACCTGTCAGTAAACTAATAAGAACCGAAACCTCATAAGAACGATAACACAAGAGAGGGAACATTCCTGCTTCATCCGGAACTCGAGACTGAAACCTTTGCTCAGGAGCGTAGGTTGTCAGACTTGTGATCTGCAATAACCCACGATCGAGTCCCATTTGTGCGAGCGTTGAGATTTTTCTACGCTAAATCCCCAATCTGCCATCGGTGAGAAAGAGGTCATCAAAGGTCGCAGTCTGTAGGATGGACGTTAATCCGTGGTGTCGTGTGCAGGTTCTCCATACCCTGTATACGATAAGAAAACACTGGGTGGCCATTACGGAAGACTTCAATCTGTCTCCTAACAGCTGTTTAATGCACTGTTTTTTTCACCCCTTTTCTCTTGGCGACATGCTTCTGAAATATTCCATTCACCCCGACACGCCTGTGGTAAAAAGTCCATATTTATACTTTATATACAACTAAAAGTGCTAAAAATTTAATTAAAAACCGATAATAAACTCAATATCCGAAAAAATGCAAAAAAAAAAAGTACTAACCAGTATTATTCTTTGTCCTAAAATTTCACGACACGTCTGAATGCGATTGTTTTACCTATGAGCGGCATTCCCGAGGTCTGAACCTTGAGCGCGACATACTATTGTAGTCGTGACACCGCCCACACGATTTCAGCAGTATGTCGTGATTCGCCCACGATTAGTTCTGAGCACATATCCAGGATTTAGTTCGGGCTGCGGGTCTGAGAATCAAACTTCAGTAGGGTTTCCCAATTACTAAAATATTCCACTGAACCAGAATGGTTAAAATGAGTTGTTCTTTAAATATATTTTTAGTGTCTGAGGCTAAAGTAAAAATATACAAATACCACTGTTTTCAGGTATACAAGTTTGAGATTCAGGAATTTTTGGAGATTCGGATTTTCTGGGGGATGAGCAGGAGTCTCCATGGGTACGTCACCATATGACCCACCCTTTGAGAAAAACTGGTCTAGTGGATTCCCTTTCCCAACCTACTGTGAGTCCTTGTGACCTTTACATTTAACCCACTGTGTGCATAAAAAGAGCTCTCAAATGTAAGCCAAGCACGCTTACCAGTCGGTCACAGGGATTTCTTTCAATGGTATAAAGTTTTTTTTTCTAAAAGGTACTTACAAAGAGAAAATTTTGGTAGCTTTAATTGGAATAAATGTTAACACGAAAAAATGCTAGATTGGTGAATACGAAGATTTCTTAAATATATAAATTTCGAATTTTAATAATTTTCAAATACTCATTATTTTGCTTAAGTGTTAATATATTTTTGGCAGTCCAATCTATTCTTAAGGATATTTACATTAATTTTCATCTCATAAATCAACAAAAGGTCGAAAATCAAAGTTGAGTATATATTGTCTCAACGTGATGTTTCAGCAGAAGTTCATCAGACTCAAATCAAATGTTATTTAACACTACCAAAACCATGAAGTTTCGTCGACAAATTCCTCGTATCGCAATAAACAAGACTGATAAGAAGCAAGTACGTGCTTTACTCAGTGGTTGTTTCAGTAATGATCTTGATATTGCTCTTACTTTATTTATTACTCTGATTTAATACCTTGAATCATTTAATAATGTCTCAGAGTGTAAACAACAGATTTTACTTCCATTATTTCCCTGATGAAGCTTCCATTTGTACGCTTTCATCGAGATATTAATGTGTATTGAGTTCGTCTCCACGAAACAGATCAGTTTCTGGTTGCACGGTGCTCTGATTAAATCTTTCCTCCTGTTTATGAGAAAACCGAAGAAGTCTCTGTCTCCGAGAATCTCTTATCTTCTAGAATGCACCGAGTCAATTCACTTAACATCTCTTATGGCAAAGCCTAGACAGAAACGGCAAAAATGCGAGAGGAATTCCTTTTGAAATATTCGCCCTCCCATAAAGGCTTACTCCAGCTGTAAAAATTCTCCGTTCTCTAATCTCCCAGAGCATTCCGTCGCCGAGTAAATAGTGTGCTTGCGCGCAA
Source organism: Ryuthela nishihirai (assembly GCA_038380435.1). Classification (NCBI taxonomy): domain Eukaryota; kingdom Metazoa; phylum Arthropoda; class Arachnida; order Araneae; family Heptathelidae; genus Ryuthela; species Ryuthela nishihirai. The sequence continues at coordinate 34,425,262 of JAWZYU010000005.1, read as the reverse complement.
AAGCGCCCACCTCGTAGCATTATCGCTCCTTCGGCTCTTTCGTTGCTAGGCAACGGGAGGCGGGGCTTAACCAATGGCGAGCACTCTGCATAATATAGTGGAGCGACATCCGTCTTTACGCCTTTAGAAGGAATCATCCAAGATGGCGGTGGAACGGGAGGCACGCATCACTATCAACACAGAGCAGTAAGGGGAGTGAGTACAAGAAGATATAAAGGACTTAAAGATACATTTGCTGGTTTCGCTCCTCGAAATTAAAATGCTCTCTTTGCATTGTTTCGTTTCCAAGTTTTGTTAGTTGCATCGATTAGCATTTTTTCTCAGTATAGTTTTCCGTATTTAGCTACAGTTAGTACAAACAAATTTCAAATCTGTTCAATGTCTTCCGACATTTCCGATTACGATACAAAAAATACGATATCGAATCGAACTCAAAACATTCGTATGCGCAATTTTCATCTTAGTGATTATTAATCGAGTTGGATTGTTTAGTTGATTCGGGGAAATGCATATTAGTGTTTAAGTTTTGATTCTGAGAAGTCTATAGTAGCACAACAGCTTTTAAAATATGTTAATAAAAAGTAAATAAATACCCCCTCAAGCAGCTGCTTGCCACAGAGGTCTGACAGGAGCCTGTCAGTTTATATGCCACAGTAGGAGATCTGAGAGGATGGCAGGACCTCAGCAGAAAAACGACACACACATCCATGCCTAATCCGGGGATCGAACCCAGGTCCCTTAGATCAGTAGCCAAGCGTGTTAACCACTCGGCCACGGGACGGCTAAAATATATCAATTAATTTAAAATCCTATAATGACCACCGCAATTTGCAATTGACTAACAAACAAAATTCAGTCATATCAAGTGAATAATTTGTGGTATTATCGTCTAATACCTATTTATCCAAAGTTTTTCAGTTATTTTCTTTCATCCAAAACATTTCGAATTACGGGATTCTTCTGCGTTTGTGACTTAAGATGAATAATTAATCATACTTTCTTTTTTATATAACTGCTTAATCGCTAGAGAAATATTTTCCCAATTCTGGACTTGCCAGTGGCTTAATGGGAGTTTTAATTGGTACATTCGTGCATACACCGCACATAACCTAACTCTCGTCCAAAAATTATTTGAAAGCTAATCTAGTCTACAGTTGTTGCTTTGGGTTGTTTTACCTCTGAGCGGCACTTTTTTGCACACCATGGGCTAAATGGCCAGGTCACATGGACCCCGAAGGCTCAGAAAAGGTTGGGGGAGGGGACCCACTGGAACAGCTTTGGGAGACAGATGGTAGCCTCCCGTCAAGGCCATCCAGCGTGTTCTTTAACGTACACAGGGTATGGTTCTCCCGCACACGGGGCCACGGCTTAACGTCCCATCCGACGGACGGCGGCCTTTCTAAGCCCATCGGTGTCCCCTACTGACCGTGGGCAGGGCGGGGAATTTTGCGGAGATAAATCTCAACGCTGACCCAGCTGGGACTCGAACTTGGGAACTACAGATTACGAGCCTGGCGCGCTACCGACTGAGCCACCCCCGCCCCCTAGCCTACAGTGATAATAAAAAAAAAAAGATATAACAATTCATTTATAGCTCGAAACCGAACTATCACTTTTGACCGGAATTGATTCCGACTGATTATATAAATTTTGGAACCAGTAAATCAGTTTGTCACAGGAATTTTTTCAGGAATACAGTTTTAATCCCTCTCCCCCACTCGTGTGGTTGGTGGTTAATCGACTTAAACAAGAACAAGATGGCAGAATGGTCCCTGAAAAACGAAATTTGTATTTAATAAATTACTGTCAATTTTGTCTCCGTCACAAAATGTTTCAAGTAGGCCATTGTTCATGAGAATATAAATGTCATTGCAGTCCGTTTAGTTCTGATATATCTTGCACTTCCCGAAAACCTTCCAAAACGCTAGGTACGACTACTTGGTCTTTTAACGAACAATTTGAACGAAAATTGTGGTCTTTTATTGGAAGTCTGAGGTATATTTTAGCTCATGTGGATTGGCATTAGCATGTACGTCCATGCAATAGAACAATTAAAAGCAATAGCATATGGTAATTTATAAAATAATGCTGGATCATTTTATCCTTTTTTCACTATTTTTTCAACTATTATAACTTGTTGAAAGCTACAATAAATAAATTAATATTAATTTAAAAATATCTTTATTAAAATTAAAAATGTTCTGAATGATATGGTGCTCAAGTTTCTATCTTGTCAAGAACTCCAAAATGCTTCTGTTATGTGCTGGTTACAATGTCTAATATTTTTAAACAAATACCTATCCATTTATCAAAGTTTTTATCGTAGATACTACCGACATTTGTTTCATTGTCTACTCTCTAGAAAAGTTAGTAATCCCTCTTCGGTATAGACAAAAAACGTATTCGTGGCATTTTAACTCAGTAACGTTTGGTCGATGAAACTTGAAATCTTTATAATGATATTAAGAAGGAATACGCGTTCTCTTTGCTTCATTGTTCGTGAGGTTGTTTATTATCTTAACGACTTTAGAATATTAATGTTTCCTAGCAGGGCAGAACCATTCCGGTAATCGACTGGATAACATACTTGGATCGGGTTCTATCCCCAGGTAAGTCATGAATGTTTTCTTTCTGTTCAAGTCTCGCCTTTCTCACAGATCTTCTTTATGGCGTATTAAACTGAAAAATCTTTCGTATAGACCTCTGTGGCAAGCAGCTACTTGAGGGGTAATTTATTTTTATTTACCGTATCTACAGATAACAATAAGGGAAGTCGAGCAATGGCAATGAAACATAAACGCCGACGTTGAGAATTCAATCAAGAATTGGGACGACAAATTTAAATTACCACATTTCGGAAAAGGTCGGCCATGTGAATGGAATGAATGATGATACTTAATTTATACAATTTTCACAGATAGGGCGTGTGCCCGGGTGTTACCCCCTAGGTCCGCCAAGTGTATCCTCTGAGAGTAGTGCGCAGTGACTGATTGATACTGGCGCATTGAGAATATAGACCACGAATGTCAAAAGCACAATTTTTTTACTGACAGACATAAATATTGCTGGGTGTGTAAATTGTGCGTAGATTATTGTTTCTTTCTGTTTTATTTCCGTTCGGAAATTTTGACGGAATATTATTTAGGTTCGTAATCAACATTACATTATGTTACACCGTTAAGCTCTAAATCAATGGTTGTTATATACTGGGGGTAATTTATCCTCTGAGGAGTAATTCGGAATATTTCAGGGGATAACGAATGCTATTGTATTAAAGAAGTGCTATTAAATTAAAATACATGCTAAAGCATACATATCATTTTTGTTTCAATCAGAGGATTGATTTATTTCATTTGTGAAATTTTAATGTGTTTTGTACCAAATTGTACCGTTAGGAGACCTACAGTAGCTTGTTATACCTCGCATAATGGCTTGATCTGAATTGCTATATGTGTGTGTTGTTAATGAACAATGGTGAAATATTATCGTTAATTGTGTGATCTGTGGTGAGTGAGTGAATAATAATTGTTAAATTGAAATTACTTGTTACTTCAGGTGAGTCATTGTTTAATATTAATTGACTTTTAGCACATAACATATTTATTGTTTATATCAATCTTCTGTACATAATAATTAAATATCCAAGTTCATTGTTTTATATGCCAAAGTCACTCATTGTCGTGCCCATGCGATTTACTGTACACGATCTCTAGAATTTATATACTACGCATTTTTATTGTTAAAAATGTATTATTTTCACCATTATCATCATTATTGTTGCTTATGATGAAGATGATAACGATATTTCCCGTTTAATCTAGCTGCTCCCCCTCTCCTAATATTTTCATCCTTTCCAACAAAAGTATGTTGTGCTTATTTTTCTGCATTTCAACTGCTCAGAATATTTTTTTGGTTTGGTTGTTGAGTTGTTTTAACCTCTGAGTGGCATTTTTTTTTCACACATATTTTCTAGGTATCACCGGTTATAAAAGAATGAACGCAGCTCTTCTAGATAAAATAGCAATTATTGGAACTCACATAATTGATCTTCATCGATTAGTTTAAAAATGAATTCAATAACATTTGTTTTCTCTTTTTCATATTAGCCTGTGGAATAAATTCGTCCAATATCCATATTTAAAGCCCCAATTACGTTTTTTTCATTATTTGCGCTCTTAAGACATTTGATCAGTTTTTCTTTTCTTTTTGTTGCTGTTTTTTTTTTTTGAGATATTAAATATTTTTCCATGAATCAAAAATTGTTTACATGTATGCACATTCCACTTTTATTCAAAATGAATTTTTTTTCTGTTAAGATAAACTTTGCAATAATAAGTTACATCTCTCTATAACATTATACAACTGATCTTTAGGCTTTAAAAAATACGTTAATGATAAAGAATAATAAAAGAAAGTTATTTGGTAAGTCTTTATTTTTCCCTAATTCGCAAAATAAATACCATGCCGATATAACACCATTTTCCATCAATATCATAACTGATTGCACTTCTCAGTCTTAAGTGAGCTTACTACACAAAATTAAAGAAAAACAGACATATATATATTTGCCTCTGACACGTTTAATAAAGTCTACGGTACTGTACATGGAAATTCACATAACCATGAAATGACATATATATATATTCGGCAGTCAAATGATTTTCTCACCAGACTCCAAGTACACTAGAACACAGTAAAAAGGATGTCAGCTGAGACAGTCTGCCTTTCTTCAAGGAACTGTGCAGCATCTGGATTCAAGTCCTTCCACGCTGCACATTCTCCTATGAAAAACGTATGACTCAGATGAATGTTCTGAACATATGATGATGGAAGTCACTTGGAATTGGTGTGTGGCCAATTACCACTAGTGAAGTCGTTGGCAGTTTATAATTCTTTTTTGTTTCATATCTCTGTCATGACGGTTACAAAAAACATATGCAATGATTATTATACATTGGTACACAGAAATCGCCTTAAAACTCTATACCATAAACTTGTGACGAGAGAGAGACAGAACAGAAAGTACCGTCTTTATTCCACAGTTTATGAATTCTTACAAATTCTAAGGCTTCGCATTTTTTTTCTAACACTTTCATCGACTGTTTTCTGTCGAATATGCGTTATTGTGATATCCGTAAGTGTTTTTTTTTAAAGTTTTCCAGCTTTGATATTTTCTATTCTACATAATTCGATGCTTTCATTTTACTTTAGTTTTTAGCACATCGTAGTATTGATTTCTGTCGAGGAGATAAAACTCCATCGAAATGCAAAAGCAAAAAACGCAGCAAAGTCTCTGTGGTGTTTAATTTGAGGTTTATAAAGAAATAAAATCCAATTTACAAATTCATGAAATTAGTCGCTCTGGGAGAAAGAGAACATGAAGCCTAATGCTTCAAATGCTATCACTAAAGAAAGCATTTTTTAACATTCCTTTTTCTTTTGCTTCGGTATCTCATACGTTTCTTTGTTTTCTAGTAATTTGCTAAAGTAGAAAGGGAATAAATCTATAACTCAAAAGATATTTTGTTCTGCTTCCTCTAATGGTTTCATCTTCCGTTTCTTTTTTTACAAATTTCAGTGCCAACCCTCTACTTTTGCTTAATTTACATACATATATTATTTACCACAATTGTACCTTTTTTTTTGACTGAAAGGTACCATTCTTTCCTCTTTACCGTCTTTCTTAGTTCATAAATCTCTAGGTCTCCTGTGAACTAGCGTAAAATAGAACGGCTAAAGGCGTTTTTGTAATTTTGCAATCGTTACATTTTAATTTTAATTGTTCTCCTTCAAACACTCTCTTTTCAACATAAAATAATCCAATATGAATCAGTTAAGATGCCTGGGTAACAGTTTTGCCTAAAATGATTCTAGAAATCTAAAAATGATTACACCAACATGAAATAAACTGTAACAGCACCTTTAGTACAGCAGAAAACTGGCAGCAATTGAAATAATTAGAAACAGCATAAAATTCGTCCTTAGGCTGTTGCTGAAAACTAACGAAGCAGTTGCATTCACTGCACAGTTCTCAGAAAATAGAAAGTCCAGTTTCATTGATAACAATTTAGATTTCAGTTTTCTTTTTCAAAAATATACAAAAGATAACTTTGATAATTTAGGCTAATATTGATGAAAAACTAGGTTACATATAGGAAAGGGTATAGCACAATTCAATATCGTAGAACAGTGTTTATCAAATGGGATTCCGTGCGGTGAAAATAAGTGTTCGAAAAATTCCATTACAGTATTAAAAAAAAAATAATTGAAATTTTCTTCATTTTCTCGCATACCTGAAATGCGATTTTTCTTTATAAATAAATCCAATTAAATAATACGTTGATCTCATATACTTGTTTAACGTTTATTTATTATTATCTTTATTTATTTGTAATCTAGATTTTGAGATTTATATATAAGAATTTAATTAAGGATTCCGCAAAACTTTTTCTAGTACGAAAGGGTTCGTTGCCAAATTAAATTGGATTGGGTTGTGTTGTTTTACCTCTGAGCGGCACTTTTTTTGCACACTATGGGCTAAATGGCCAGGTCACATGGACCCCGAAAGCTCAGAGAAGGTTGGGGGAGGGGACCCACTGGAACAGCTGTTGGGAGACAGATGGTAGCCTCCCGTTAAGGCCATCCAGCGTGTTCTTTAACGTGCACAGGGTATGGCTCTCCCGCACACGGGGCCACGGCTTAACGTCCAATCCGACGGACGGCGGCCTTTCCAAGCCCATCGGTGTCCCCTACTGACCGTGGGCAGGGCGGGGAATTTTGCGGAGATAAATCTCAACGCTGACCCAGCTGGGACTCGAACCTGAGAACTACAGATTACGAGCCTGGCGCGCTACCGACTGAGCCACCCCCGCCCCAATTAAATTGGAAAACTCTGCCATAAATCATTTATAAAACAAGAGTGATGTTTTCTTTGTTATTTCAAACCCTTTCTTTGCATTACATTTCTTATTTTCCAAAGCTAGCGATTATCTTGATAATGAAACTTTCAATTTACAGTATATCGCCACTTCAAAAATCCAAACGTTTAGAAATGTGTAAAACAAATGGAGTTTCAGGACATTTTACGAGCAAGACCTGTCATATTTCGCATTTTTGAAAAGGATAGCATTTTAAAATAACATTAATCTTATTAATTTGGTGGCTGTTATGTATATAAAATTGTCTGAAACTTAGTGGTACAGAATACATGTTACTATATTGTGATAGCCTTAAAGAAAATATTCATCTGCACTATGACAATATCAAATGTTCAGCAATTAAATTATCGGCGGAAATTTCTATTTCTTGTAAATATTTCTAGTTTTCTTTCAGTGCCAACTATCACAGAATATCTGTCTACTTCTTAACTTCCATTTTAAAACAAAACTTTAACGAAAAAAAAAGCCAACAACAATGAGCAGTTTCTAGCTAACTTTTAGATCTAAAATTTCATACTACTATGCAATGGTAGGATTTAGAAATTTTAGCAACCGGTTCACATGCACCTTACCGCCCTTTCATAGTCAAAAATAAAAACCAAAAATATTTTATTGAAATTGTGATTTGGACAATAATCATCCGTGGAACAGCGCGACAATAATTGCGACCCCAGAACTTGAACAGCAGACTGTCCGAAAGAATTAAAGACCGATTCAGTGAACATGGGAAATTCTAGGAACAGGTTCGCACGAACCGGTGCCAACCGGCTGAATCCCACTACTGCTACTATGACCTGGCGATTTCTAGCAGTAATTATCGAAACCGTATTTCCAGAGATGTGATTCCAACAGCGAATGAGCATTTTTAGAACTGCAACCCAAGAACTAGGGAGACTTTCCTGGAACTGAAACTGAAAAAATTTTTGATTGTTGATAGAATTTGCTGATTTGCGATTTTATCAAAGAACCAGGTTGTCAGTTTGGATGTGGATCCAAATTTAATAATTTGTGGTAAGAGTAGATAAAACTAAGGTTAATAGTTGAACGCTAAATTTTGCTCGCCTGCTTATAAATTTAAAACAATTTCATTAATATAATCTAACAGCTTCAGAATCGAATCCCTTATAATAGCCTTTATTAACACTTTTGGTATTAGGGACTCCTTAAGAAGTCTCGATCATTCTAAGGATCCAATTCCCAAAATTATCTCATACAATTTTTATTAAATAGCATATATAATACTAAAATATAAATGCCGATTGGTATAGTTACTGCATCATATAAGTAAACAAGGATGAAAAAATTTTTAAAAGTAACATTTAAAGAAGAAATTTTTACAAATAAAAGATATATAATTTTAAAAACCTTTATTAAGTTAATGCACAAAATATTACACAAAAGAATAAATGTAATTATTTTAATAATGTCAGTAATGATAATAAAATTAAGGGGAGGATATTTTTTTTATTCTACTGAGTATACTGTGCGTTCCGAACTCCTTAGGCACAATTCGCAGACTCCCAAATGATTAAACACTGTGCTAGACAACGCCAATATTTGCCGATTTTGTTCCTTAAGAAGTAAAGGCATCTCATATCTCGAAAAATACCTTACTCAGAAATCCGGAAATATAAAGAAATTTTGCCAATATTAGAAGCAATCTTCAGGCAACACTGCAATATTTTTGATGAAGAGTAATCTATTTATAAACATTCGGAAGTCTTCTGGAGAAAACCTCACAATGTATTTTATTTTTTAGAGAAAAATTAATTTCGAATATAATCTATTTGACACAATATTTAATATTTCTCTTTTCTAATATCACATGACACAGAGAGAAAAGGTATTTTTATTTTGCGAATAATGTGTGTAATTCATAAAAGTTAAAGACTATGAATTAGAAAACCATCTAATGAAAACCATGAGACTTGTATTCATGACTTTTTCTATGCAAATGTTTACAAATCACTTCTGTAGGTTACACCACATTTTATCACAGTAAATCAAGGCTAGCCGAACTGGAGTAAGAGGAAGAGACATGAAGAAATTTCAAGGGAGGTGCGAGGATCGGAAATTTTCAGCAAAGCAAATAATTCTCATATTTTTTACTATGAATTTTGAATGTTTTTTGGTAAATCAGAGATAGGTAGGCGTGAGGATTTCGCAAAAATCAAGAAGGCGTGATGCTGAGAAATTTAGGAACCAATGCAGAAAATTAATCGCAATGAAATAGGCATTCCTCATTACCCGTCGTTGAAAGGTTAAACCTGGAGCTGCTGGCTCAAATGTCTCCGCATTATCCCAGCCCAAAGATTTGCCAGTTTGGGAAACTATTCTTTGGAATTTTTTGTGATTATTAATTCATTTGTGATTCATGAGTTAAGTGTAAAAAGAGAAAATTAACTGATCAATTCGTCAATGCATAATTATTGGTTGTGTAATTTTAACACGTGGGAGTTTTTCCATTCCCTTTGAATTCTTTGTGTGATAATTAATTGGCTCCGTCACAAGAACTGAGAAAACGTTACTGTGATACATTATATAGTTTTGTGGTCATTGGCCGTTTGTTTTCCTTAGAAGGAATGCAGGCACAATCTGTCATGGCCCAAGAATCGCGAAACTATGAACAAGAATAAGGTAAAGAAACACATTGGACAAAAAATTAATTAATTTTGCGTTGATTTGTTTTACCTTTGAGCGGAACTTTTTTGCACAAAATAAGTTAACTGGTCAGGCCACAAGGACTGGGAGAAGACGACCCATTGAACAGCTGTTAAGACGAGAAATGAGTCTCCCGTCAAGGCCATCCAGCGTGTTCTTTAACGTGCACAGGGTTTCTTTTGCACACGGAACCACGGTTTAACAGTCCATCCAACGGACCGTGACCTTCCCAATAACGTCGGTGTCCCCTTTGTCACTGAAGGCATGTGAGAGTTAGAGCAGATAGATCTCAACGCTGGCGCAATTGGGATTCGAACTGCAGACTGTCTTCACTACCGATTGAGACCTCCCCCCCCCCCAAGAATTAGTATCAAATAAGGTTCATTAAATTTCACAACGTGACTTCTTCTATAAGCACAAGATGAACGTCCCATTTGAAAAATGGGGCCATGAGAAGACTGTCTTCCTTCTTTTCTGCCAAAAGACAGCACGAAGTAGAGGTGCTAATCTGAATTAGGGGAAGGCTGTATGGGGATTGAATCTGAAAACTTCAGGTTGCAAGACTTACACGTTACTATTAGGAAGGGTCTTCTGTATGGTGGTATTTGGAGCCACCTCTAACAGACCGTCTGTTCCTGTTAGAGGTACGGAGAAGACTTCATTCAAAATTGAGAGTGGAATTTCCTTGGAATTGTTTAAGTGAAAATAGTCAATAAGAAACTTAGATTTTTCATTTCTTAATGAGATGGTGAATGAATTATCAGCTCACATGTCTAAATGTATTATTATTATATATTTTAGAGAGCTTCTTTGTATGTATGTCAAAACTTCGTCTACAGCTTCATCTCACCGTAACTTAGTACATTATAAGGTTTTTGGGAGAGCCCATAAAATTAGGCCCTCCCAAAAAAAGTTGGCCGCAAAATGTCTATCCAATGATAATTCTTTGCATCAATAACGTACTACTCAAATCATAAGGTACGCAACTGCAGCGCCCCCAGAGATTTCGAACACTTCCCACTATTTAAACCCGACCCACCACAGCTAGGATCCCGCTCTCTCTCAACCCTACCAAGTGGGACATCCACACCAAATTCGGTGATCGATCGGTCAAAAACCTTCGGAATTATGGAGAACGAAAACTTCCGCCACTAGTGACGTCACCCCAGACATAATCGAGTGTCTGCGCACACGTCGGGGACACGTCTGGAAGCTTGCTACACTCAGTCATTTTATTTACGACGAACAATTCTGCTGGTCTTATAGATTAAAGAAACTGCTTGAAGTTAGTAGAAGTAAGTATAAAACATATTGTTAATTTTCGTATGGGGGCGGGGGTGGCTCAGTCGGTAGCGCGCCAGGCTCGTAATCTGTAGTTCCCAGGTTCGAGTCCCAGCTGGGTCAGCGTTGAGATTTATCTCCGCAAAATTCCCCGTCCTGCCCACGGTCAGTAGGGGACACCGATGGGCTTGGAAAGGCCGCCGTCCGTCGGATGGGACGTTAAGCCGTGGCACCGTGTGCGGGAGAGCCATACCCTGTGCACGTTAAAGAACACGCTGGATGGCCTTGAAGGGAGGCTACCATCTGTCTCCCAACAGCGGTTCCAGTGGGTCCCCTCCTCCAACCTTCTCTGAGCCTTCGGGGTCCATGTGACCTGGCCATTTAGCCCATGGTGTGCAAAAAAGTGCCGCTCAGAGGTAAAACAACCCAACCCTAATTTTCGTATGTAACAGTAAAAAGCTATGTATAATCTACTCTTGTGCGATATTAAAAAAGGCTATTAATTATACCAAAAGAGGAACAGCTATTCGCAGAAAGACATAAGTAACGAATAATGTTTCACATCAAGAACATGCTAATAAATAATAAAAAGCTGAAATTTTCTGATAATGAGAGGATTAAGTTTTTTCAGCGTCTTGTAGAAAAAGGGGAAAAAGAACAAGTGAAAAAAAAACTGATTAAATAACACGAAAAACTAAGTAAAAAAACGTAATTAAATATTCATCATTTATTCGAGATAGAAAAAGAAACAAAGATATTAGATTTTTGTCTTCAACACTAAAAAAAATCCAATTAAAGCAAAGAACTTGTAACGAAAAAAATTCTCCTTTATTTCAGATATGAAAAAAAAACCACTTAGATTAATTATTAAAGGTGTTTTCTTCACTAATTTATCACCTTTAATAAATTCTTGTGCATCTTTGAATTTACATCGCTTTATTTTATGTATTGTAGAAATAATTTAAATAGTGCCTTTTGTAAAAAAAAATATATGTATAGTACAGTTTTTTTAGCATAAATTATCTAAACGATGATTATTGCTAGTTACTCTTTGACTAATGCTGTAGCACTTCATAAGTGATTATTTTTTAGGCCAGTTAAAACATCGAAAAAATAGGGAAAGGTGGAAAATATTTCAATATTTTTCGCTCCAGGTTTGTTTGCTTTTTTTACCTTTGCTGCGATGCTGTATTCAGTAAAGGAAAATAGCATAATTACAGAGAACTGAACTTTGAGAGTAAGAGGAAACCTTTGCTACAAGATATCGTTTTTTGCTCGCAGTCGACAAATCTTTCCTAAACTTGTTGTAATAAATTAATTAATAAAAAAAGTTATCTTATATGATGGTAAAAGTTTTCGATTTCATTTCCAGCATAACCTGTTTTTTTGAGTTTCAGAATTGATAAAAAAAATCGTAGAAGATGACAAAATAATGATATTTATAGATTGTCGTTAAAATAAAAAATTTTCTACACGTTTCAATTATCTTTAGAATCACACTGAATATATTTCTTCCTCTTCCATTTGACATCATAAACTTAAGTTAACAAAATTCATATTGGGATATGTGATAAAACAATATTTTTTATTCCATTCTTTTCTGGTGAATGATAATAAGACACTAAATTTATTCACAAACTTCGAATAGATTTTTTTACAGCAATTATGATGCTCCAAACCAAGTGGAACTTGTTCAACGATTACTGGCCACAGAATAATTGATTAATAACGGAACAGTTCTAGATTTAAAAAAAAAGGATTACACAGTTTATGATAAAACCTTGTAATGGCAAGTATGCAATGCGCTAACAACTAAATCACGTGACTTCACTGCACCGTCAGCCATCTGTCCTTGGAGGCCTGTGCAGCGGCGGTTCAGAAAGCCTAGACTCCGTCTGTAGTTTGTCCTTTCCGGCAGATACACATTCCCTGTTCCCGTGGTGGTGGTGTTGCGGAGTACAACTATGGCTTACGAGACATACAACCACAGACACGCACACAGACTGCTAGAAGTCAGGACTGCCAGTCGGGGAGGGCGACGCGATGAGAGTCAACCTCCCTTCACCTGAATACGGACATGGAGGCGGTGTGCTCGAGCGCTTTCCGCCGCAGAGATGCGATGCTGCTGCCGCGCCACATATCACTCGTGTCGGCGCCGGGGTGGCCCATCGGCCCCATGCCCATGTTGCACGCGAGCTGCGGCGGTGACGATGAGCCGGAGTTGGGCGGGGTAGCGCCTGAAGCAGCGGGCATACCTGCGGCCATCCCCGCAGTGACGGGAGCCAGCCCCGGCGGCGGAGCCACGGAGGGTGAGTTGAGGGAATTGAGCCCGCCGTATGGAGACTGGTAGACGGCGGAGGAGCAAGCGCTGGTCGTGATGGAGGGTAGAGAGTTGGGAGCCAGCTGCGTCGTCACCTGGTTCATCCCGCTCATGGCAGCTGCGGCGGCTGCTGCGGCGGCTGAGTGCTGGGACAGAGACTGACCCAGCCCGGGTTGGCGGGATAGGGACGGGCCCAGAGGCATTCCAGGTGACCCCATCTGGGACATGCTGGCTGCCATGGGCCAGCGGGTGTCCGCTGCTGGCCCGAAGGAACAGAAGCCGTCGCCCATCGAGCCGAAAGGAGGCAGACTGTGGGACGGCAGCAAGGCGCCTGGACTACGGAACACATTCGTTGTCTTCTTCCGCTTCTTCCATTTCGCCCTTCGGTTCTGGAACCACACCTAGGAAGAAAATAGATTATTTACTTTCAAATATTTCAGAAAAAATTTAATACATAATCATTATATGAGCACTTTCCTTAAAAATAAGCCCAAGTTAAAGTTTCTTTTATTAATGCTAAATAATTCTAGACAGAACTATTTACAATACCGAATGGAAATAATTTCTAATAATTTGGTAATTGGCATTGTAATATAATACGTAGACAGGACATAACTCGTTTTAACATCTTAACTTTCAAGTTCAGTGCTAATAGTTAGAATCATCCTCTCCCATTTGGTAACCATTTTTTCGCACTTCGGAACTCACCTGTAATAACAGCTTTTTTATTCTTAAAGAGTGGCTCACGGGATTTTTCTTCCCGTAGACCGGCGAGACAAAAAAAATCTGTGGACCACCACACACACACACACCAGAAACTGCCACATAAAAAATAATAGAAATAACGGTAACAACGAAATTAACGGGCTACTTCAGAAAAGAAACGTTCATCCAGGATTTCGATTATTAGGTGTTCCGTAGAAGTTCTTTCTTTAAAAATATGTGTATACGATATGTTAAAATCGGTACCCGACACGAATCATAATGTGAGACATAGAACAGAATATTTAGGAGTTAATAAATATTTTGATTGGATTCATAATATATGACACAGGACATAACTAATATATGATACAGGTTCCTCTTCGGAAATATATGTGAAGTTATCGGAAGGAAGTCAGGTAGTAGGCTAAGAATGGGCATTTCCCACATTATTTCTGCTCTTAACCTTATGGTTGATGATTATATATTCAGCTGTACATTTCCATGTCAAAAGTAACTGAAATACCGAACTCAGCAACTTCCTAAATCAGCTTTATATGAAAAAATCTCGCTGCTGATAATTTAAAGGCCTCAATCAAATTTGTTTCAATCTTGAATTTCAGCAATATGCATTCAGTATTTTAAGAGTTATGGACGCTAAAACATTTAGCTAGTCAGCTCGATCTGCAAAATCATTCAAAATTGGTGAAATTAGCATAATATCACGCAAACTGCTAAAAATATTTTTTATGCGTGTCAGTAACGTTTAGTATAACGACTATTGTTTTCGTTTTAACTTTTTAGAGCAAGTGAAAAAAAAATTAAACTGCATTTTGCTGTTAAATATTCCAATTTTCGCAATTTTCTAAATACCGAACGAATATCATTGAAAATCGAGATTTTGAGAGATTTGAGTGAGATCTTTAAATTATCTTCAGTCACATTACTTTATAAGCAGCTTATTTTAGAAATTGCTGAGTTCCATGTCTCAGTTACTATTGGCATAACATGAAACTGTACCTAAGTAGCCTATGAGGGTAAATAGTACAATAATTGAGCACACCTTCCCCCATAAATATACCTTAATATTACTATCATTAGGTCTATTATTTTAGTATTTTAATCCTGTCATTTTGCTTATATAGGCTAACGTTGTTGATTAGAATCAATTTTTAAATATCTTTTAAAATTTGGACCTATCTGCTATGGATGAAACGTTATTAACACAAATATTACGAAGCTTAGATGGCATCATAGGATGGAATGCTACTAAGTTTAAATTTACATTTCACTCTACCATATTCTAGCACAACGTTGCAGAGCAGACCCCCCCCCCTTCCATTAAAATTTTCATCTCTCTAAAGTGAAGGTAGGGTGTGGACCTAATTCGAGGTAGGTCGCGATACTGTCCAAACAAGAAGCATTCATTTGAAATACAACTTGTTACGCTTCGTAATCACCTTATATAGTTTCTCTTTTTTGGGGAGAGGGAAGAAAGTTTGGGGAGTCAAGGGTCTTTGGGTTGCTTTTAGCCATGATCTAAAGAAATTCTACACTGAACTGGAAGATCTTGCGCTTCCCGTTTAAAAGCAATTATCCCTCCGTTTTCTTCTCTGTTGTTGTGGAAAAGAAATGCCGAAGAGTGAAACCATTAAAGATCATTAACTTACAATGAGAGAATATTGTCTACCGAATTCGGTGGTCGTAGTTCTTATCATTTAAGAAATATCCATCTTTCACTTTTTTTCCCCGAGGGGTGGGGATGAAGAAAGATTTTTAAATTAAAAGGGCTTCAATGAAGAACGTTATTAACTATCACCTTTCATCATCCTCATCATCATCATCATCCTCAAGCAGTCATGGTCTACGGAGGTCCAACCAGACCGTGAAATTCAGTTCATCCAAGCATATCCTGCAGTATCTGGCCATTGTACACCAATTCTAACAAAGTCCCGTTTGACATTGTCTGACCACAGCATCCTAGGTTTCCCCCTCTTTCTAAGACCATTAGGTTTGGTTTGGTTTGTTTTACCTCTGAGCGGGTTTTTTTCTGCTGAGTCCTGCTTTCCTCACAGACCTTCTACTATGGCATATAAACTTACAGGCTCCTGTCAGACCTCTGTAGCAAGCAGCTGCTTGAGAGGGTATTTTTTTTTCATTATTAACCACTTTTTTGCACACATTGAGCTAAATGGCCAGGTCACAAGGACCTGGAGGGCTCAGAGAAGTTGGCGAGAGGGGACCCACTGGAACAGTTGCTGGGAGACAAATGGTTGCCTCCCGTCAAGGCCATCTAGCGTGTTATTTAACGTGCACAGGGTATGGCTCTCCCGCACACGGTCTCACTGCTTAACGTCCGTTAGCAGACAGATGGTCTGCTAACGGACGGCGGCCTTTCCAAGCCCTTCGGTGTCTCCTGCTGACCGTGGGCAGGGCGCACTTTAGGCACACTGTTCATAACCCTATTCCCTAGTGTAGATTTATCCATACACTCTCTGCATCATATGATGCTTAAAGGAGTTCGCCAACTTCACCTTTGCCTAATCTCATCACTACTTACAAAGTTGAACCACCTAATGCCCAAGACACTGCTCAAGCATCTAGAATCAATAGCATTATCTAGTTTACAATGCGTCCAAGTTTCACTACCATAACTAACTACAGAAAGAACCAAACTATTACACAGTCTGATTTTAGTATTTACTTATTTCTCCACACTCTCCCTAGATTCTTAAAAGTCCCGGCAACAACCCTATTCATCTGTTAATTTCATGCCGCCTATCACCAGTATCTGTTGCATAACTAACAAGAAAATTAATTGTGATATCTGCTCAAGACTGAAAACATTCAGATTAATTGAATCACAACTTGCCTGACTAATTCTCATCACTTTACTTTTCTCTCTGTTTATAACCAAACCTACTCTACTACCAGTCTCATCAACAGCTCTAATTAAAGAGTTCATCTCATCAACATCATTTACCAAACGGGCTAAATCATCAGCATAATCTAAGTCAGAAATTTTCGTATCTCTAGCCCATTTAAGGCCAAAAGCTTTCCCTTGAAGTGAATTTCGCATAACATAATCAATAACCAAGCTAAAGAGAAAAGGAGACAAAATGCACCCTTGTCGAACACCAGAAGTAATGCTAAACCAATTGCTACAAGCCTTACCAACTTTCACATACGACTCAGTGTTATTATAGAGATCTTTCATTATGTTAACTAACTTGTCAGGTATACCATATGATTTCACAATCAACCACAAATTATGACGATCAACAGAGTCGAAAGCCTTTTTCAAATAAACAAAGCTAGCAACCAAATGTTTCTAAAACTCTAAACATTTCTCAAGAATCTGCCTGAGTGAAAGTGTACATATCCTCTATCACTTCTGAATCTGCATTACTCATCACACAGTTTTCCATCAACCAGATTCATAATTCTATTAAGCGCAATTATGCAAAGATCCAAGGTTTACCTGGAACAGAAAGTAGGCTGACACCCCTATAGTTAAGAACTGCGACCACCTTTTTTAAAAAATAGGGATGATAATAGCTCTGGTAAAATCCTTAGGAACCATGCCTTTATCATAAAAGATATTCCAAATTTCAATCATCCAAGTGGTAACAGAAACATTCGCAGCTCTAAGCATTTCCGTTGTAATTTCATATACCCCTGGGGATTTATGTAGTGTAAGTAAAGAAACAGCGAAAATAACTTGACTGTGTTGTAGGGCCAATCAATCAGGCATCTATCATCATTATAAACAATGGGAGTAGAGCTAACCACATTGTTAGGACATCACTGAAATGCTCATCCCACCTAACCATGACACAATCCTCACTTTCTATAACCTTAACTTGGTTTTTCCTTCAATCCCTGTATACCTGTCCGTTTTCTATCACACAAAATATTAACTATCTGGTACAGCTCTCTGCTGTCTGTTATGCTGTCTAACTGCTTCCTCGGCTTTGTCAGCCAAAGATTCTTCCCAGCAGCTAACTGATTTTTTACACGTTTATTAAGCTCTCTGTAATGCTTTCTATTAGAATTAATAGGTACTGATTAAGGACATTCCTGCAGTTCCTTCTTTCTGAGATAAGCTCAAGTACCTTATCACTCAGATAATTCTGACTCTTCTGCTCCTTTTTTCCTAAAAGAGTACTGTTAGTGTCCAAAAAAGCCTGTTTAAAATGATCCCATTCTTCCTCAACTTCAGTAGTAAGCAAACCATGATTGTCATAATGACTAAGTAACCTATCATGGTAAGCTTTGGCTATAACTGGATCTTTCAGAGCTTCAGTATTAAAAGTAAATTTTTTAACCCTAGCACAACACTTTTTAAGTTTAAGTTGCAATTTTAACAAGGTAATTTAACAAGGCAATTTTAACAAGGTAATGGTCACAAAAAATTTAACAAGGCAATTTTAACAAGGTAATGGTCAGATCCAATTTCAGCTCCCCTATATGCCCTGGTATTCCTAACAGAACTAGCCCATTTGCTGTTAATTAATATGTAATCAATCATATTCTTATGCAGCCCGTCAGGTGAAACCCATGTGTACTTATGTATGTCGCGGTGTTTGTAATAAGTGTTAGTTATTCTGAATCCATTGAGTTTACTTACCTGTAGGAGACGTCGCCCATTGCCATTGCAGCTACCAATGCCAAAAGGGTCTATTACCCCTCCCCAAAAGTCAGAGTCAGTACCAACTTTGTCATTGAAGTCACCTAGAACAAGGGTAATATCTCCTTTCTTAACAGAATTCAAAATATCCTGAAGTTGTCCATAAAACCTATCCTTCTCATCTTCATCAGCATCCTCAGTGGGGACATAAGAGCAAATAATACTCAAGTCTTTAATGCTTGTCTGAAATTTTGCTGTAAGAAACCTTTCATTAATGCACTCATATCCTAAAAGAGCATCACTAGCGTGTCTGCTGAGAAGCAGACCCACGCCTTGGTGATGTTTATTATCTTCCCTCCCTGAAAAGAGAAATTTATGATTATTTAAGAATCTGACCTTTATCTGTCCATCTGGTCTCTTGCAAACCGAGAATATCTAAATTTTAGAAAGTATGGGACGCTAAAATTAGCAATGCCTATAAATAGAGTAGGTCTCTACGCATTAGAAACCAGTCACGGAAAAGTAATCATCGGCAAAGGCAGCGACATAAATGAGTTTGACTGTGATCAAATTGTAGGTGCGAGGAAGACCAGTTGTTCAATCATCGCAACTGTTGGGATTTCTATGCCATACCGTCGCATATGTGTACCAAGACTACGTGATATACAGAAAACATCCAACCAGCGGAAGAAATGTGGACGTAAATGTGCAATTGACTCTTGAGGTGAATGCAGATTGTCCTGCACTGTTACAAGGAATTGCACAGCTACTGTGGAGCAGATAATGTCGGAATTGAATGAGGGCACGTCCACAAGCTTATACACAAAAACTATCTGTTGTACCATGAACAAAATAGTCTATGGCAGTAGATGTCCACATCATGTCCCCTTGTTGACTACAAGGCACAGAAAGATTAAGCTGCAGTTTGAAAAGGCCTATCGCAACTGCAGTGTGGAGGATTGGATACACGTCATCGTGTGACGAATCACGGTTTCAACTCTATCACGCTGATAGGAGGGTGCATGTGTGGCGTAAGCCACAAAGAGCGATGGATCCAGCTTGCCAGGTTGGGGTCATATAGACAGGTGAAGGCGGTGTAACAGTTTAGATTGTGTTTACAATGTGCTTCCTTTAGGCCCTCGTACCCGTCAAGACCTCCGTCATTGACACAAGGTATGTGAACATCCTCGCCGACCATCTACACCCGTTCGTAACGATTCTCTTTCCGCACCATGACGCAAATTTTCGATAGGACAACGCCACACTGCATACTTCCTGAGTAGCGACCAATTGGCTCCAGGAACATTCAAGAGAATTTACTATATTCAAATGGTCCCCTCGATTGCCGGACCTCAACCCCATTGGGAATTTGTGGGACGAATTGGAAAGATCTTTTCGAGCTCACCAGGGACGGGGGTGGCTCAGTCGGTAGCGCGCCAGGCTCGCAATCTGCAGTTCCCAGGTTCGAGTCTCAGCTGGGTCAGTGTTGAGATTATCTCCGCAAAAATCTCCTGCCCTGCCCACGGTCAGTAGTGAACATCGATGGACTTGGAAAGGCCGCCGTCCGTCGGATGGGAAGTTAAGCCGTAGCCCCGTGAGTTGGAGAGACATACCCTGTGCACGTTAAAGAACATGCTGGATAGCCTTGACGGGAGGCTACATTTGTCTCCCAACAGCTGTTCCAGTGGGTCCCCTCCCCCAACCTTCTCTGAGCCTTCGGGGTCCATGTGACCTGACCATTTATCCCATGGTGTGCAAAAAAGTGCCACTCAGAGGTAAAATAACCCAACAACTCCAGCCCACCAACCCCCACTGGCAATTGTGGATGCTCTACGACAGCGATCCTTGCTTCATGAGCGGCAATACCACCTTCGTGTTTTCAATACCTCATTCAGATTCCTCATTGAATCTTTACCAAGAGGTCTGGGGGCTGTTGTGAGGGTGGAATTAGATATTAGATAGGGGTATATAATAATTTGTGCATTCAGTGCATTTTAATAAATATTAATATGCCCAATAGAGAGTATAAAAAACAAACTAAAATAGTTGTCAGTGGACAAATGGGAAACAAAATAGCAAAATAATCCTTTAAGGGTTATTAGTTGTAACTGAGTATAATGTGAAAGATATTTCTTATGATATGTAGAGTAACATTTCATCCATTTTTTTAATGAATGCATGCTAAACGAGATTAATAAAAATATTCCCATGTTTTAACTGATGTATATTTGATTTCGTTTTCTTATTATATTTGCTCACAAGTGGATTTTGTGTAATAAAACTGATATGAAGTAAATGCTTGTAAAGCAAATAATTCTCTCATGTCTTCCATTTTCGCTTCTGATTAAAAGTATCCATGTTTTCCTAATAACAACAATAACTTTAGATGTACTTTGCAATCTTTTTGTTAAGATATTCATATCTAGGGAAATCACTCTTGATATCTAGGTTTGCATATCGCCATTGAATTACTGTGACACAGTTTTTGTATGCAAAATATGGCACACAATAATTGTAGAAAAATAGATACCAGGAATTATTATTGCCAGTTCCTTAAGTTTATATGAAAACATTTAATCTTAGAGAACAAATTTATAACAGAATTGTGCATCGTTTTTTTTTTTGTTTTTCATTACTCAGGGGTAGGGGTTGGATCAGTGGTAGCGAAGTTGTCTTGTAATTTGTAGTTCCAAGGTTGGAGTCCATATGTGACAGCGTTCAGCTTTATCTCCGCTAAACCTCCAGCCTGCCCTCGGTGAATATTGGACCGATGTAAAGCCATGAAAGACGTAAAGCCGACGTGAAGCTCATATGGGGTCGGATATAGAGGGTTTGGTGTAACAAGGGGTCATTTCCCCCCAGGCAAAATGGTGTTAAACTTATGTATATTTCATGTATTTTTCTATACTGCCATGGAAATCCAGTCTTCTTACCCTCCCCGCTTTACCTTTTTCCTCCTAGATTGAATTACTTGCCCTTCCCCTTTATTTTTCATTATTTTTGATCCTGGCCTTGTCCCATACATTTGCAGTTTTCAATCGTGAGAATTATTATCGCTATCTTCCTATATTAAAATAAAAACTGAATTGAAAAAAACTTTTCAAATAACTGAACTAGTACACTAAAATAGAAAATTGTTAACAAAAATGAGTCGTATTCTTTTAATGAGAAAAGTCAATATATGTATAAAATTTCATATTTGCTATGTATAAAATTTCATATTTGCTATACAACTGCTTGTAACTGTAATCAAATAAGTAGAAGAAATATGAGAAGGCTTACAAATTATTCAAATGTAGCTTTCTCTCCTGTAGATAATCTTTCAGGATCTCTAACAACTTCAAATGTGTTATTTATATCATGACTGTCAAAATAAGATATGTTAAAAAGAAAATTGCAAGCAAAAATCAATTATTATTACAAAACGTATATGTAGTTAATACTAAAACAGTTTTCATAATAAAGTAAAGCCTCAGTTATCTGTTACCTATGAGGAATTGGGGGATAAGTGTTGTTTCAGGTTGCTTGAGATTTACTCTTTGAAATATCTCATAGAGTATTTTAGCGTATGAATGCATTTTTATAACAATAATAACTCTTCATTTTCTTTGCATTTATACTGTATATACAGAGTTGATCATAGAAAGCTCTAAGAACTTAACTGTAAGAACAAATGCTACAAACATTCTCCTTACAAATGGCACATACAATTAATAGAGAAAAATGGAACACTTAACTAGAATAATAATTTTAATAAAAAACTCCGCGAAGCATGATGTAACTTATCAGCAGGAAATTTAAATATACAGTATGTAGTACAAGTAGTTGCTATATATTGGTTATATATTGACATTCATACAAGAAGTCTTGATATATATATATATATAACATACAAATGCTAATTAATATTAATATTTTAATGATTCATTTATTAAAAATCAGAATTTAAATATAATTTTATTTTAATAATTTTAGTATACAACTGCTAAACATTTTTCATGCCAGTGAAAGAAACTACAATGCAGAAAATCAATAGAATTATGAACATACACAAACATATACAATAAAAATGAGGCAAAAAAATAATGATATTCTTTTGTATTCATAGTAATCCTATATTCAAGCCACTATTTTTGATGTATCCCTTTAATAATGGGTGTAGGGAAATGTTGGGTCACCCAGTTCTAAACAATATTTCCCCTATACCCAGTATTAACAGAATACAGCGAAGATAGTGGCTTGAACATAAAAGATAATATATTTACTGTACTTGTCTCAGAGGAAGATCTGCAGAACCTGGTCTTCCTAATACTATAACTGTCCTTGAAGTTAAATTTCTCTGATAAAGTCTACAAATAACTTAAAACAGTTCACTTAAAATTAACGTTTGGACAAAACAGTTTATTGGGTTGGTTCTTAAGATCAAGATATCTCATCAGGACCATCAACAGATAGCAAAGAATTTTCATGAAGATCAACTGATGTTGATTGTATAGGATCAAGAGCAATGATGTTATAGGTCAAGGGTCAGGAGGGGCAGATGTGGATTTCATGACTGCTCTCTTGAACATTATACCTACCGTATATTGCTATTACAGACACTATATGGCTTTAATTATAAAATCATCTAGCTTCCTTTTTTATCCCTCTTATATGGGATGTTGCAACATTACAAATTCATGTATCTGAACGGTGTAGAGTTTATAGCAGTATTCAAAGTCAATGGAACCAACTTGCTATAGTCAGCAGCATGTCAATAATCTGTGTTAAGTCCACATCTCTCGCTGTGCATCCGGGTAACTCCTTTTGGATGTCTTGACTCTTGCCGTAACAGGATCACACAAAGCAACTCTTAATTTGCAAACAAAATCAATGATATAAACATGTTAAGAAGGCCAAAAAATCCATAAAAGGCACAAAAGTTAAAAACTTTTGACTGTCCCTTTAATGTACCTAGGGGTACAGAGCGCCTCTCTCGTGCAAAACTAGAATTTGCATGATGTGCAACTGTATTACTTATTGAGCAGAGATTTGGGTTGTTTTACCTCTGAGTGGCACTTTTTTGCACACCATGGGCTAAATGGCCAGGTCACATGGACCCCGAAGGCTCAGAGAAAGTTGGGAGAGGGGACCCACTGGAACAAGCTGTTGGGAGACAGATGGTAGCCTCCCGTCAAGGCCATCCAGCGTGTTCTTTAACGTGCACAGGGTATGGCTCTCCCGCACACGGAGCCACGGCTTAACGTCCCATCCGACGGACGGCGGCCTTTCCAAGCCCATCGGTGTCCCCTACTGACCGTGGGCAAGGCGGGAAATTTTGCGGAGATAAAGCTCAACGTTGACCCAGCTGGGACTCGAACCTGGGAACTACAGATTACGAGCCTGGCGCGCTACCGACTGAGCCACCCCCGCCCCATTGAGCAGAGAAGAATGGTTGCTGTTTGATAAAAGAAATTATAGTTTCAAATTATTTTGCATGAGACTGAAGGTTACATGAATTCCGGATATCCGGGACTTTATTGCAAAAAGTATGATTGATATTAGCATAATATTGTAAATTTTATTAGTTGGTTTTGGTATTAGTTTATGTTATTAGTGTTTAAATATTAGCAAAGCACATACTGGTGACTAAAGCGGCTTGGCAACTAATCAAAAGACAGGTTCTCCGTCGGATATAGTATGGATGTTTCGTTTTATGTTTTCTTTCCGCTGAGGTCTCCTATATGACATATCATACCGACACTCCTCTCAGATCTCTGTTGCTTGAGGAGTTATTTTCTGTTTTAGAATATTAAAATTATTTTCAAAAGTTTGAAGATAACCTTTAATGATTTTGGTCACTGGTTCGGGAATTCCAAAATATAACTGACGTAACTTTTAATCGTTGATTTTTATTCCAGTATTTACAAATTGTTTGTTCACTTAATATCTTCACTGTGTTTCAAAAAAGAACGCGGCCCTTCAAAGCTACGACATCAGCTTTTTGATGCACGATTGGTCTTTGCACTTCACGTGCATCATCGCTCCACGGCAAGTAATTATGCATAAGTTCTTCTCTTTACCTTCTTATTACAAACACGTTATTTTTATTTAAAAATGCACTGTTTTCTGGATGACCTTTTCCTAGGGCAATACATTCGGCCTGGATACAAAAAAAAAGAAGGATGGATAGTGATCCGAGTAGAAGCGTTGTGGGGGGGGGGGGCACTGATTCCAGTGAAAGTGGATGGGTGGGGGGCGATGATCAATTCGAAATGAAAATGAATCGGAACGCCATTCAGTCACAAACTTTTTCCGCCGGTTTTAGTGGTCTTTAACAAATGGGCTACTGAATAATAATTTTATCACATAATATGTATTTGAAAGCAAATTAATTTAAATCAATAATATTAATTTTTATTATTTCATGTACTGTTTGTCATGAGTGGCAAACAACAAATAATTCTCTCTTCTAAAATGAGTTCCTAAATTATCTAAAATATATTTATTTAAAAAGAGAAAAATCGCAGAACAGAGCAAAGATAGAGAACAGTGTTTTTCAACTTTTTTCTCTTGGCGACACACTTCTAAAATAATCCATTTACTGCAACACACTTCTGAAATAATCCATTTATCTCAACGCACTTCTAAAATAATCCATTTACCGCGACACACTTCTAAAATAATCAATTTATGCGACACACTAGTGGGTGGGGCTGGGTGGTGGTTCAGTCGGTAGCGCGCCAGGCTCGTAATCTGCAGTTCTCACGTTCGAGTCCCAACTGAGAGAGCTCTGAGATTATCTCCGCTAAACTCTCCACCCTGACCTCGGTCAGTAGGGGACACCGATCGGCTTGGAAAGGCTGCCGTCCGTCGAATGGGGCGTAAAGCAGTGACCACGTTTGTAGAAGATTTATACCCTGTGAATGTTAAAGAACAAATTACTGAAGATGGATTTGACCTCAGTCTTCTACCTGTTTCCTAACACCTGTTCAGTAAGTTCCCTACTCAACCTTCTCTGAGTCCTCGGGGTCCTTGTGACCTGGCCATTTAGCCAAATGTGCGCAACATAGTGCTGCTCAGAGGTTAAACGAGATACTTCCTAAATAGTCTATTATCGCAATGCACCTGTGGTAAAAGTCAAATATCTAAAAAAAAATCCCCTTATTTCAACAAAAACGCAGATTATACTCAACATTTAACAAAAAAAAGTTAAATAATAATAAACAACTGCAATAAGTACTGAAGTAAAATTTAATGTAGTATTTATTATTCTTTTTCTTAAATTTTCGCAACGCACCTGAATCATGGACGTGATATACCGGTTGAGAACCACTGCTACATTATTGACTTTCTGTCGAACGCGGAACCTGTTGCTTCTCAGAAGTATTTTTAGTTACAAACACTAATTATATTAATTTGTCATTTTCATCAAATGAAAGTTAATTCCTCCATAATCAATAATCCATAGTCAATAATTAGCTAACTATATGACAAAATAGAGCCAGTGATAATACTAGGTTGAAATTGTTTCGCAATTAAGTCAAAATACAATTTGAAAGGTGTGAAAAACGTGCAAAATCTTAAGAAATTTCCATTGATAGTCGCAATAATAATAAATAATAAATACCCCCTCAAGCAGCTGCTTACCACAGAGGTCTGACAGGAGCCTGTCAGTTTATATGCCACAGTAGAAGGTCTGAGAGGATGGCAGGCCCTCAGCAGAAGAACGACACAAACAGCCATGCCTTCCCCGGGGCTCGAACCCAGGTCCCTTAGATCAGTAGCCAAGCGCGCTAACCAGTCGCAATTAATGAAACAAAACGAATTAATTCAAATCAGACGTTAGAATAAAGAGCGAAAGAAAACAGAAAGTCGGCAGAAGTTGGGAGATGAAACTGACCAAAAATATAATGTGGAAAATTCACCTAACACTATTTACAGAAAAATTGTATATATATAACCAAAAAAAATTTCCCTCGCAAACTTTTTACACGTTTTATGTTATGCATGGATTTATTCCCAAATTCAGTATGCCATCTGCAGTTGGGGAGGAGACTATAATATTAGTCTGCTGCCATCATAAAATGTTCATCATAGAATAATTAAAACAGTTTTTAATTATGAATATTTGGGAGAGCAGTGCAATCCTCTTTTAAACACTAGGCAACTATACAGACTTTTAAGGTTTTTGTTTTCTCATCAAGATTGGTTTAAACGAAAAGAAATAAAACTTCATCATTATCATCATCCTCGAGCAGCCATGGGCTAAGGAGGTCCAACCTCCTTAGCCCAAGGAGGTCCAACCTCCTTAGTCCAAACAGAAGAACGACACAAACAGCCATGGCTTACCCGGGGCTCGAACCCAGGTCCCTTAGATCAGTAGCCAAGCGCGCTAACCAGTCGCAATTAATGAAACAAAACGAATTAATTCAAATCAGACGTTAGAATAAAGAGCGAAAGAAAACAGAAAGTCGGCAGAAGTTGGGAGATGAAACTGACCAAAAATATAATGTGGAAAATTCACCTAACACTATTTACAGAAAAATTGTATATATATAACCAAAAAAAATTTCCCTCGCAAACTTTTTACACGTTTTATGTTATGCATGGATTTATTCCCAAATTCAGTATGCCATCTGCAGTTGGGGAGGAGACTATAATATTAGTCTGCTGCCATCATAAAATGTTCATCATAGAATAATTAAAACAGTTTTTAATTATGAATATTTGGGAGAGCAGTGCAATCCTCTTTTAAACACTAGGCAACTTTATATACAGACTTTTAAGGTTTTTGTTTTCTCATCAAGATTGGTTTAAACGAAAAGAAATAAAACTTCATCATTATCATCATCCTCGAGCAGCCATGGGCTAAGGAGGTCCAACCAGACTGGGCAATTTAGTTCTCCAAGCTATATCTACATCTCTCTACTACATACTAATTCTAACAAGGTCCTGTTTGACATTGTCTGCCCATCGCATCCTAGGTCTCCCCCTCTTTCTGAGGACTTTAGGCACACTGTTCATAACCCTATTTGCTAATCTATAATCATCCATACGGGAAACATGGCCAAACCAACGGAGTCTCTCTCTGCACAATATACTGCTCAGAGGAGGTTGCCGACTCCTTTGCCTAACCTCTTCGTTACTTACAAAGTTGAACCACCTAATACCCAAAATACTACGTAAGATCAAAAGCATCAAGTTTGTAGTTATCTTGTTTTCAAAGCGTCCAAATTTCACTGCCATATTTAAACCTAGAAAGAATCAAGCTCTTATACAGCCTAATTTTAATCTTTAGTTTTATAAGCCTATTTCTCTACACTCTCCATAGATTCCTAAAAGTCTGGCAGCAATCCTTATTCGTCTGTTAAACTCATGTCGCACATCACCCAGTATCTGTTGCATAGCTCCCAAGATAATTAAACTAAGACACTTACTCAAGGACGATATTCCGATCTCGGATTTTGAGTGTATCGGACATGCCAATGTTGGCCTGTGTGTTCTTTTAAGCATTTTACTTTGAGTGAAGTTAATTAATTAATTCATTTTCTGTGCTTGAAGTTTGATGTCTACAATGACTAAAGGAAAGAAGCCAAATGTCAGACTGAAGAAAACTGATGGCATTCCCATCAAATCGAGCGATAAAGCTCAAGCAAATAAGCTTGAGAAACACATAAAAAAAATGGAACTTTCCAATATCTACAGAAGCTTATCTTCAAGTGATATAAACAAAACTGAAGTAAATGAAGAAATTTTCAATGACCTACTCAAACTTAAAAAGAAGAAAAAGAAAAACAAAAAATCTAAAAGCAATGCTAATTTACCAAAAGATCTTGAAATACAAGCTGAAAATTCAGATTCAGCAACGGAAGATGAAGATTCTTCAATTAAGGAAATTAAAACAAGTGATGAGAAATCTCCAATTAAAGAATTAAATATAAATTAAGCTCAAAATGATGAAAGCATAACTCCAATAATCTTTTATAACGAGAATTCAAAGCTCAGTGACTTAGATGATGTCAAAGTCACCGATTTCTTTTTTAAATGCTTTCAAAAAGATCTGAGAGGCACTTTACTAAAAAAGGGGACTTAATCCTATTTCCTGACACCGAAAGTGAGCTAAACAAACTGATGGAAATAACTAATATATTAGGTACAAAAGTCTCATATAGATTCCCACAGAGTGATTTTTTGCTTGGCATGATGGAGGGGGTCAATAAAAAATATTCTGATGAATTCCTTCTTAATGAATTGAGCAAATATAGAATTTTTTCTGTTCGTCGTATGAATAGATTTGCCCCAAATCTTAAGGACACCATTATTGCCGAAGATCCTACAGAATGTGTAGTATTCAAAATCGATTCTGACATGCTCCCAAGATTTGTATTTGTAGGATTATCAAAGATAAGAGTGAAACCCTACTTCTTCCCTCCAGCTCTGTGTCTCAGATGTAATAAATTCGGTCATACGGGCAATGGCTGCAGGGGTAAACTACGATGCAAGAGATGCTCTGGGCCGCATTATTATAAGAACTGCAATTCCGAAATTCTCTGCTGCCCAAATTGCTCAGGAGAACATCCTGCAACCTTTTACGCCTGCCCTATAAAGCGAGTAGCTTGCAGAGCTAAAAGGATTCAAGACTTACACGACTGTAATTGGAATGCTGCCTATAAAATTGCGCTATCTGAACTTGCTCCGAAAACCATAAAAACGTCAATATCAAATGATAATACATTGGCCAAAACCTACACTGGTAAAAATGAGAGGAAAATCATTGACATTCACGCATGTAATGAAAAACCTAAAGAAGTTTCTTCACAAGAAGAAGAACCTACTAATCTCATTGTAGTAGCAACTCCAACTCAATCTAATGAAAAATCGAAACTTAAAAAAGCAAAACTTCTACTAAAAAATACAAGTCCTTCTACAACCAAAGAAAATCAAAATGCTATTGACCCACAACCTTCAACTAGCAACTGTCAACAAGATACTTATGCACAAATTACAAAAAAATCACTTCATATTAATCATCCTAAAAAACTTCTTCAATCTCCTGCAAGTATTGAAGACAACATCAAAAGTGAAAACATCTCTATGAATTTAATCATAGATTTAATTCTCCAACTCTGTAAATACATCTGTAAAACAGAGGATGAATACTCGATCATTGAGGATATCATACTAAGCCTCAAAATATAAATCAACTAGTAAATTCATTTTTTTACAGTGGAACTGCCGAGGAATTGACTCTATGTGGGAAGAAATCGTTCTGCTCGGTAAGTACAAAAGGTTAAGTGTGGTAGCCCTACAGGAATTGTTCACTAAAAAACATATTAAGATTTCACCGTACATATATTATTCTTGTTTTACATCTGAAAACTCAAAGGGTGTAGACTTTTTTGTAAAAAAAAATATTTTACACAAAATTATTTACATTAAAGTTAATAATTCTGATATTGATGTTTTAGGACTTGAAATTTTACTAAAAAATTTTAAATTTACAATTATTAATGTATACAACCCTTGTAAAGTTATTAATGAAAATATTTATGCTGAAATTCTCACTCAGGTATCACCTCCACTTTTTTTTGTTGATGACTTCAATGCACATCACTTAGCATGGAACTACTATCATATTAACAGAGCTGGAACCCATCTCAATAATTTTATCAATAAAAATGAATTTATCATTTTAAACGACAAACAGAGTACTCATGAAAATGCAAATAATGAACGATCAATTATAGACTTATCCTTTTGCTCACCTGATCTTTATAATAAATCTTTATAATAAATCTTTATAATAAATTCTCATGGTCACTTCTTCAAAATACTAGAGGCAGCGATCACCATCCGATTTTAATTTCATACAATTTACATAATTCAGAAAAAAAAACTACAAAATTGAATAATTGGTATCAGTTTCATAAACTACTAATCCAACCCCCCCCCCAATCCTGATACTATTAATTATAACATTTTTTTTAATCATATCGAAAAAAGTACTAAATCTTGTTTCATAGAAATCATTAATAAAAACCCGAAAATTCATAAAAATATATGGCATATGAATAAAATTACAACCATCCGTAAAAAAGCTGAGAACAAATCTAAACGCACCAGAGATTTTAATGACATTAATTATTTCAAAAAAATTAAAGCCCTTGTTAGAAAAAAACTAAAAGAATTGTATCGTGAAAATTGGAAAATTTTTTCTAGCTCTCTAAGTCCTCACTCCTCAAACAAACTTGCCCTTTAGCAGAAATTGCATTAGATAAATATTTAAATTTGTCGCAAACTGCAGACCTTATGGGTTCCAACTTAAAAATCACTCAAATCATTAACCTTACTCAAAAAGAAAAAATCTTAGAATACCATGTCAATAAAACAATTAATTCGGGAAAATCGGACATTCCTATAATGGATGCTAAATTTTCTTTAAATGAATTCGAAAATGCTATTAAAAATTAAACAAAAATGCTACCCCTGGTCCCGACAAAATTTTAAACAAATTTTTTCTCAATCTCCCAGTACTTGGAAATCCAAATTACTTGAAATCTATAATTTTATCTGGTCAAAACACAATTATCCACTTGCCTGGACAAATTATTATATAATATTTCTTCAAAAACTGGTAAACCCCCTTCTGACATTAAATCCTACAGACCCATTTCGTTATTATCTAACAGTTTAAAATTATTCGAAAAATTAGTATTTCGGCGTCTTAATTGGTTTATAGAAAGTCAAAAAATTTTTCCTAACAATTTTTACGGATTCAGAAGAGGTATGTCATCTAAGGAATGCATTTCAACTTTAATAACAGATTGTCAAATTGCAAAAAATAAAAAAAAATATCTTGTAGCCATCTTTTTAGATTTATCTTTAGCATTTGATTCAGTTTGGCATAAGGGCTTACTACACAAAATTATTAATTTAAATATTAGCGGTAATACTCTCCAATTTCTTCATTTTATTTTAACTAAAAAATTCTTCCAGGTAAAAATTAATAATGAATTATCTTCCACTTTCAAAATGACTCAAGGAATTGCTCAGGGCTCAATATTGAGCCCAATTCTTTTTAATATATATTTACATGATCTCTTTATTAACTTTGAACCTGATATTAAATTTGCCACTTTTGCCGACGACATAGTTATTTGGGGATACGACAAACATATTCCAAATCTCATCCACAAACTTCAATCCCATATCAATTTAATAATAAATTTTTGTAGCACCTGGCATTTATCCATTAATCAAGAAAAAACTTATTGCCTACCCTTTACTTATTCAAAACGTCCTCCACCCGAAATCATTTTACGTTTAAATAATCAACAAATTAAACAAGCTACCTCTTTTAAATATTTAGGCATACAAATTGATTCCAGACTTAACTGGAATGACCACCTTACTTATCAATATAGCAAAGGCTGCAAGCTCTTAAACTTTTTAAATGTTTGTCTACCACAAATTGGGGAACTTCGCCTGAATTTTTAATATCTCTTTACAAAAAATTAATCAGACCTAAAGTCGAATACGGCTTAGAATTCGCTCTTGGAACTAGCGGCACTAAACTTAAAAAATTCACAACCCTACAAAATCAATTTATTAAATCAGCTTTGGGCCTACCGAAATTAACACCTTCAATTGCCTTAATAGGCGAAACAGCCATTGCTCCATTTAATATTAGAATTAAAATTCTATCAATAAAATATCTTTCTAGATTACACTTCAAAATTCCTAATCATCCTTTCATAACATTCTATAAACGCAACTCAAAAATTTTTAAAAAATATCATGCCACTTTGGATAATGACTCATTACTAAAAGTTATTTTTAATACCTCCACTTCTGGTGATACATTTTATCATATCGCGGACTGGAGCTTTTATAAACCGGAAATTCATGACAACCTTCCGATCATAAATACTAAAAAAGACTTCGCCCCTGAAGTATTAAAAATTTTGGCCAATTCATATTGTAATTCAAAATATCAAAATTGCATTAGCATTTACACTGATGGCTCGCTTCATTCTAATGCCGCTGCAGCAGCTTTTTACATACCAGATTTATCTATTTCTCACTCATTCAAACTCCCATCAATTATTCCTATTACACACGCAGAAATCATTGCTATAATAGAAGCACTAATTTACATCACGCAAACGTTCACAAATAAATCAATTATTATTTACACAGACTCCAAATGCGCCCTAGAAATATTAAACCAAGATTACTACTATACGAATCATACTCAATTTATATATCAACTTTTAACTTCTAATTTTAAAGTAAGATTTTAAAAAAATGACATCTCCCTTCAATGGATTCCAGCTCACTGTGATATCCCGGACAACGAAAAAGCTGACAAATTAGCCAAAAATGCAATAAACTTTCCTAATTTCTCACAAACTATTTATTTTTATAACCAGTTCAAAAATTTAATAAACAAACACGAGTTTTATCTAACAAATATCTACTTCAAAATTAACGGTTGTCTTAAAAATAATTTTACATTTAATCTTAACCCCAATATTCAATACATGTTCAAATATAAATTGCATAGACCATTAATGTGTAAAATCTACAAACTAAGATCAGGAGCTACCACATTTAACCCTTTCTTATTCAAAATTAAACAAATTTCATCTCCAAATTGCCCTCATTGTAATGCTCTAGAGTCAGTTAATCATGTCCTACTAAATTGTCCCAAATATACTCTTGAAAGAAATATTTTATTCAAAAACCTAATTTTACTTGGAATTGATGATTTTACCATTACTAATTTATTAGATTTTCCAAACTCAATTATTAAACAAAAATTTTTTTGCCTTTTAGAACGATTTCTTAAAGATACAAACCTTTGGAAAAAAATATAAAAAAAAATTTTTCAACCTAATTAAGTATTCATAAAACTCTAATCTCAACTAATATATTCAAAAAGTTTGCTAATATTATCAAATGAAGTTCTTTCCCTTGGGCTTAGCTCCGCCCATTCCACGTCGTAAAGATTTAGAGAATTTTGATTGGAGAGATGAGAAAGCCGGCAACCGACGTCTCAGAGAACTGTAACGTTGAGCAAGCAAGCAAGCTTACTCAAGGACGCAAACATTCAAAGTGACTGATGTTCTGCCTGACCGACTTTCATCACTTTAGTTTTATCTATAGCCAACTATATTACCAATTTAATCAACAGCCCTAATGAAAGAATTCATCTCATCAACATCATTTGCCAAAAGGGCTAAATCATCAGCATAATCTAAGTCAGAAATTTTCATATCTCCAGCCCATTTAAGGCCAAAATCTTTCCATTGAAGTGAATTTCGCATAACATAATCAATAACCAAACTAAAGAGAAAAGGAGGCAAAATGCACCCTTGTCGAACACCAGAGGGGGGTAACATGGCCAAACCAACGGAGTCTCTCTCTGCACAACATGCTGCTTAAAGGAGGTTGCCAACTCCTTTGCCTAACCTCATCATTAGTTACAAAGTTGAATCACATAACACCCAAGATACTGCGTAAGCGTCTAGAATCAAAAGCATCTAGTTTCCTGTTATCTCGTTTACAAAGTATTTAAGTTTCACTACCATAACCAACCCTAGAAAGAACCAAACTATTATACAGTCTAAGTTTTATCTTTAGGTGTATACGCCTATTTCTCCACACTCTCCATAGATTCTTAAAAGTCCCAGCAGCAATCCCTATTCGTCTGTTAATCTCATGCCGCACATCACCATTATCTGTTACATAGCTTCCAAGATAATTAAACTGTGACAACCAGCTCAAGACTGCAACCATTCAGATTAACTGAATCACAGCCTGTCTGACCAATTTTCATCACTTTAGTTTTCTCTATGTTTATAATCAAACTACTCTACTACCATTCTCATCTCATCAACATCATTTGCCAAAAGGGCTAAATCATCAGCGTAATCTAAATCAGAAATTTTCGTATCTCCAGCCCATTTAAGGCCAAAATCTTTCCCTTGAAGTGAATTTCGCATAACATAATCAATAACCAAGCTAAAGAGAAAAGGAGACAAAATGCACCCTTATCGAACACCAGAAGTAATGCTAAACCAATTGCTACAAGCCTTACCAACTCTCACACACGACTCAGTGTTATTATAGAGAGCTTTCATTATGTTAACTAACTTGTCAGGTATACCATATGATCTCACAATCAACCACAAATTATGACGATCAACAGAGTCGAAAGCCTTTTTGAAATCAACAAAGCTAGCAACCAAAGGTTTCTGAAACTCTAAACATTTCTCAAGAATCTGCCTGAGTGAAAATATTTGATCCACACATCCCCTACCACTTCTGAATCCAAATTGCTCATCACGCAATTGCCTTTCAACTAGATTCTTAATTCTATTCAGCACAATCATGCAAAGAACTTTTACCTGGAACAGAAAGTAGGCTGATACTCCTATAGTTATCACAAGAACATCGACCACCTTTTTTAAAATTATAGATAATAATAATAAATAAAAATAAATACCCCCTCAAGCAGCTGCTTGCCACAGAGGTCTGACAGGAGCCTGTCAGTTTATATGCCACTAGAAGATCTGAGAGGATGGCAGGGCCTCAGCAGAAAAACAACACAAACGTCCCATGCCTTTATAATAAAATATGTTCAAAATTTCAGTCATCCATGTGGTAACCGAAACATTCCCAGCTCTAACATTTCCGTAGTAATTTCATCTACCCCTGGGGATTTATGAAATTTAAGTTTAGAAACATCCAAAATAACATCGGACTGTGTTATAAGGCCAACATTAAAGCCAGTAATGCATCTATCATCATTATAAACAATGGGAGTAGAACTAACAACATTGTTTCGAACATCAGTGAAATGTTCAGACCACCTAGCCATGACAGAATCCTCACTTCTATAACCTTATCTTGTTTATCCATCAATCCTTGTATCCTCTCCATTTTGTGCTACACAAAACGTTAACTATCTGGTACAGATCTCTGCTGTTGTGCTGTCCTCGGCTTTGTCAGCCAATCCATCAAGCCGAAGATTCTTATCAGCAGCTAACTGATCCTTTACACGTTTATTAAGCTCTTTATAATGCTTTCTATTAGGGCTAGTAGGGTATTGATTAAGGACATTCCTGCAGTTCTTTCTGAAATACGCTCAAGTGCCTTATCACTCAAATAATTCTGTCTCCTCTGCTCCTTTTTTCCTAATAGAGTAATGTTAGTTTGAAAAAAGTCTGTTTCAAATGGTCCCATCCTTCTCAACTTCAGTAATAAGCAAACCAAATGACTGTCATAATGATTAAGTAATTTAGCTATAACTGGGTCTTTCAGAGCTTCAGAATTAAAGCAATGTTTTTTAACCTTAGCACAACACTCCTTAAGTTTAAGTTGAAAAACGTTTTTAACAAGCCAATGGTCAGGTCCAATTTCAGCTTCCCCTGTGCAGCAATATGACCTGGTATTCCTAACAAAACTAGCCCATTTGCTGTTAATTAATATATAATATATCTATTCTTATGTATCCCATCTGATGAAACCGATGTGTACTTATGTATGTTGCGGTGTTTGTAATAAGTGTTAGTGTAGGAGACGTTGCCCATTGTCATTGCATCAACCAATACCAAAACGGCCTTTCACCCCTCCCCAAAGGTCAGAGTTAGTACCAACTTTGGCATTGAAGTCACCTAGAACAAGGGTAATATCTTCTTCCTTGACAGAATTCAAAATATCCTGAAGTTGTTCGTAAAACCTATCCTTCTCATCCTCATCGGCATCCTCAGTGGGGGCAAAATAGTAGATAATATTTAAGTCTTTAATGCTTGTCTGAAATTTTGCTGCAAGAAACCTTTCATTAATGCACTCATATCCTGGAAGAGCATCACTGGTGTGTCTGCTGAGAAGCAGACCCACGCTTTGGTGATGCTTATTA
The DNA here is from genome assembly GCA_038380435.1 of Ryuthela nishihirai. Lineage (NCBI taxonomy): Eukaryota > Metazoa > Arthropoda > Arachnida > Araneae > Heptathelidae > Ryuthela > Ryuthela nishihirai. The sequence continues at coordinate 34,388,822 of JAWZYU010000005.1, read as the reverse complement.
TCGTCCCTCCCTGGAAAAAAAAATTAAGATTATTTTTAAGAATCTGACCTTTATCTGTCCATCTGGTCTCTTGCAAGCCGAGAATATCTAAATTATAACGGTGGAATTCTTGTGTGAGGACATCAAGAGAATAAGCTCTGTGCACAGTCCTCACATTTCAACCTACCTATGGAGGAATAATGGTTAGTAGGCTGTTTAAAGAAACTATGCTTATTGAGAGAGGGAATGCCGACAATATCAAACAGTCTCCTAATCGCAGGCATGGGACAAAGACCCGTTTTCCCACCACTAAAGGCTGAAGCCACCTACACTGGAAGACTTCCTCCAATTTGACGATGCCAGTAGAAGCAAGAGTTCAGGTGCCTGCGATGGCCTCTGCTCAAGATTATCCACCAGCTGATAAAATATATCCTATGAATCTATTCACTTGGGACTGTCAAGCCACAAACAAACAGAAAACACAGCGGAAGATTCTCCTTCCACAGAAGCTCACCAGTGCAGCGAAATGAGAATCCATTATCAAGCTCCGAGTCTTATTCTAGTCCAGTAAGTTTATATGGTCATCACCAGAACCTTGTGTAGTTGACCACTCCTCAGCAGGGTAGAAAAAAAAAGAAAAGTAGCCATAGTTGTCCAGATCAGTAGCCACACTAATCTGGCAGCCTTCCTCTTCCGTTCCCATTCTACAGGAGAGTATCTCTTTTGAAAGGTACTAACGGTCTGCACACGAGTAGGCGGGGTCGGACATTAGGTGCTAGGCCTACCCGGTTCTATACATCATCACAGGTGACTGGTGCATAGCTTTCCTTCCAGTGACTACCTAGTTACCATTTAATTTAATTCAAGAAAATTTTTTTACAAAAAAAAACCTATCTTACCATATACGCTCTAAAAAGTAGAAAATAAACTTAAAACATATCGATGTGCAATCAGTCACTGAGTTTGTATTCACTTCAAAGAAAGATAGGGCGCCGGAAATCTTGTTGAATAGGTAAATCGGCGCCCTATCTTCCTTTGAAGTGAATAAGATTTCAGTGACTGAATCAACTTTTATTTCCCATTTTTAGTGGGGAGAAACAGGGGGTGAAATTGTTTTATCCTGTAGCATTCACCATGTGATAAGCTTTCATTTGACGCAAAGCTCGTTATTTTCGGCCCTTACTTTCAGGAGATATAGCGAAACAATCGTTTACATATTTCCCCCTTTTAGGGGAGAAGAAAGCATGGAGGGGTCAATTTTTTTATATTCCTCGCGTCATAGTTTCAACTGATACATAAATCATTAAGTTTGTATGTCACGTTCAAGAGTTGGGTTGGGTTCCTCTGAGCGTCACTTATTTTGCACACCATGGGCTAAATGGCCAGGTCACATGGACCCCGAAGGCTCAGAGAAAGTTGGGGGAGGGGACCCACTGGAACAAGCTGTTGGGAGACAGATGGTAGCCTCTCGTCAAGGCCATCCAGCGTGTTCTTTAACGTGCACAGGGTGTGGCTCTCCCGCACACGGGGCCACGGCTTAACGTCCCATCCGACGGACGGCGGCCTTTCCAAGCCCATCGGTGTCCCTTACTGACCGTGGGCAGGGCGGGGGAATTTTGCGAAGATAAATACTCAACGCTGACCCAGCTGGGACTCGAACCTGGGAACTACAGATTACGAGCCTGGCGCGCTACCGACTGAGCCACCACCGACCCACGTTCAAGAGATATGGTAGAACAATAGTTTCGACAAATCCACAAACCGGCAAACTGACAAGCCGACAAATGTCGAGAGAAAAGCAATACGAAGATAGGTAAAAAAAATATATTCTTTGTTAAAAAGAGAGTTGACAAAAATATAATAATAAAATAAATACCCCTTCAAGCAGTTGCTTGCCACAGAGGTCTGACAGTTTATCAGTTTATATGCCATAGTAGGTCTGTGAGAATAGCAGGACCTCAGCAGAAAGACAACACGAACAACCATGCCTTACCCGGGGCCCTTAGATCAGTAGCCAAGCGCGCTAACCACTCGGCCACGGGACGGAAATGACAAAAATATATTAGTAATATTAATGATTCTGAGAGCTTCATTTCGTTTTCATTTTTGATTCAAACCAGCTGCATATTTTGGCAAATTGTATATTTTGAAATAATCACCTATAATAGATAATTTTATGTAGTAAGTCATACCTAGCTGCGATTTGTTGCCTTAGTTTCATTGTAGAAGTAAATTTTATACGCCAAGGGGTTTTTACCCCTTGGCGCAAACGCTAAAAATAAGATTTTTAATTTTCGTTTTACTAATTCTATTTTATTTTCTTCTTAATCCATTTGTTGTTTTATTTATTTTGATGTTCTTATTCACATTTTAGAATAAATGATTTTTCAATGTTTTGTATTATAAATTTGTAATTAGATGATGAATAAAGTTATTATTATTGAGTCGTCTCTCGAACACCCAGCTTCAGAAACGAGAATTGATAAACCTCCTGGATATGGAGAGAGTTGAAAAGGAAGAAATGAGACCTTTACCAACGAAGACGAATGCCACATCTCCCAAGGCACTAATCTGCGGTCAGTAATATCAAATTAAGAACGCGAAATTAGAACTTTTGGTGTCTTGACCTGGCCATTTAACCTTTTGAAGCAGAAGATGCCATCCCGTGTTTAATAAGCAACTAACCGTGACTTCCTGAGGCAATTAGATTGCTTATTAAAATAAATATTCCACCAGCTTCTGTCTGCTCCGTGCTTTCCACGTGAGCAGTCATATCATCGTCCTTGGATCACATCTCGAAAATTGATCCAATGGTTAACCAAAAAGTTGAAATAGCACTGGTAATTAATTTTATTGCTCAAAGATTGTCAGACGTGGTAGATAATAGATTTTATTTCATATCTACAAACAAGATAAATATATATGTTTATCGTAAATATGTTTAGAAATCTCATACAAATGACTATGCAATTTGATAACCCGGATATCTTGATCCTACCCTAAGCACCTAAGAGGATTTATACAAATTAATCAACCACTTAATAATAATTACTCGTATATCTACTTTAAGCACTTTGGATTTGCTTTCATTTTATTACTATCCTTCGGATCGTGGCAAATTTTATGCTAAATTTCTGATTGGTTTGTTTTTATAAACTGCTAATGATGAATCACTGAATCGCTACGATAACATCGATTATACAAATGAAATAAAAATACTTAGGAGCTAATTCCAAATCGAATATGCATATAAATAAATTGCGCAATGAATCTAAAGAGTCTGTGCACAAAAATAATGCAGATTTCAATTTTTTTTGTGAATGTCATTTGATAATGACGCACAGTCACAGAATCCACGAATCTTGCGTAACATATGAAATTCATGCACGTGACAATCCATGTCTAATTTTAAGAAACTGGAATCCATTCAAAATTAAATTTTAAAACTTAAAAGTATGATGCGAAAATGCAATGAAAACCTTCGACAACAGATTATGCTTTCTGAATATTCTATATATTTCTAATCTGTACGAATACGATATCTTTGTTAAATACTTCTTTGAAGAGATATTACATTGAAGTAATTCCTCATTTTAAACGCCCACTTTTTAAAAACAACTGCAGGAAGATAACAAAATCTTTCAAATCCCTTAACAGTAATTCAATGGGTTAATCAGATATATCCTGTATCCAAAATCATAGTATTAAATTAAAAGTCAAATATTGAAGTGATTAAACTTTCAAGAAAAAAGAACCCTTATTCGGTCATGCTGCCTGATTTGACACTAAGAACCCTTTCTTTTTTCATAAAAACAAATCTTTTACATTTCTTTTCTTCGCATTTGTTAATATGTTAGGTACAGGTCCTGATCTATATAAAAAAAATAAAGGAGAAGGGGGGGGGGGGTAGCAAGTGATGCAATCGAGACGGAGAATATTTAAGGGAAGCGGAGAGCAAGATTTTCATTGCAGTATAACATTTTGTCCTCTGTTTTTAGAAGTTTAAATAATTTCTTTTAAAATGCGTGAAATATGCACAAGTTTTATAATTTTTAACCTCCATTACCCTTACTATCGGACTTCAAGGGGAGCATGGCACCCTTGCCCCTCCACCCCAGATTATATTTAGAAATTTCCCACCCATTTAATAGTCTTGAAATGTCTTTTCGCTTCCGTCCAGTTACTAATATTCTCAAATTGGGAGTTAAGCCCCCCCCCCCCCCCCCCGTGATTCGTTTTCCTTGTAATAAATAATAATTCATATATGTGAAAGAGAAGTTATATTCAAAGCTCCATTATGTCTAAAAACTCCAAAAATTTTCCTTGAAAAAGATTGCATATTTAGATTAAACTCCCATAGAATATCATGATTAGTAAATATATCTGATTAACTCATTGAATAGATAAGGGATTTCGACGATCTTTGATGATAGTAATATCTTGAATATCAATACTTAATGAATATATCTCGGTATTTATTAGAGCAGCTCCTTGAAATACGTGGTTTAAGAAATTTTAACTTAGGACTAATGAATCATATCTTCAAGCTGTCCGCTTTTTGCTTACCAGAGGTTAATACCAAAATCGTTTACAAGCTATACGTATAGCTAAGTAAACCATAAGAGTTGTATTTATGCATTATGTTACATAATTTTAAAATATTTGTTTCACTTCCTCATTTCGAGATAAAAAAAAAAGTAAGTTTCTGTCTTTAATTTTTATAATTTGCGTTAACTGCAGGATATCAAGCGTCTTTCTCGGATTTTATATGACCCGGGCAACCATTCAAATAGTCTTGCTTTGCTGGGATATTACAAGGTTTAAAATAAATAAATTTTTCTAATGATAATGATAATATAAATAAAATATATGTTAAATTTGGATCAACTGTTTGTAATTTAAAACTTAAAGAAGAGCATATTTTCTCTGACTAATACGGAATACTCTTTTCCAAAGATAATAAAGTTTTTCATTCTCCGCCTTTAGCACCCTCTAACATCAGAAATTCGAATTAATGGATGATTGGAAAAAGTATTTATTACTACCAATTATAAAACACAAAAAGAGTTTTTACTTTATCTCCTCAAGCAGAAAATTTGCGTTTTTGCACCCCTTTGTAGCAAAAGGAAAAATAATTGGATGTCAATGTAAACCCTCTTGATCATAAAACACTCCACCACCAAAAGTTGCATTTTCAAGTATTAGTAGATCGTTTGCAATATCCTTTTCAAAATTTTACACTTTTAAATTTTTTTTCTACGGTTATAGGGCGGTATTGAAGTAATTGGTAAATTCAGAAAACGTGGATTGTAATATTTTATCAATATCGATCAAACCCAAAGAAATTTTTAATTTCTCTCAAAAACAAAAAGTTGAATGCCTACAGATGGCAAAGTGAAAATATTAGCTCGCCTTTTGTTTTTTAGCTAAATAAGCTAAATAAACAGCTGAAAAAGTGGAATATATGCATTAGAGAACGTCATTTCAGTCCGATTCCGTTTAATTTAATAACCGACATCTTCCCAAAACACATTTTCCTACATCCTGCCTTGCCTCTGCAAATCAAAGTGCCCCACCAAAAAATTTGTTAGTTACGCATCACCACTACTACAAGAAATACACAGTCGTATCAGAATAATATGACCACCTACCATAGTATGTATGGTAGGCGGTCATATTATTCTGATACGACTGTGTATACATATGTATATTTATATTAACCTAAGTAGCAATTCTGATAGACATAAATATATATAAATTCATAAAAAAAAAAGCTTTTTCAAGCTCATTTTGAAACACAAATTAACACACACACACGTGAATCAGGGAATTTAGAGGAAGATTGTTGTTAAGGCGACGCATTTGAATTGTTTACTTTATTTAAGATACGTGAGCATGAGCGTCTAATGGAAACTATTATATGGTATACGTATTTAAAAACGTATCCATTTAAAATACGTATATATACATAAATATAAAATATTAATAATTAATTACTGTACATATGGCTGCATCCTATTTCAGCAACTGAACTGTTTTATGCAACGTTATTATACAGTCACATCCTGTTTACGTTATTAATGTATCCTATAGAAGTTCTCATGGGGGAGGGAGGGATTAGTAAACCTCATAATCCCTATCCTGGGTACTCCACTATGTACAGTCGCTCAAAAAAGTATCCGAACACGATGGTTGATTACAGAATTCAGAAAAAAATATCTGGCAACTTTTTTTAGAAATTAGTAATCTGGCAACTTTCGTGTACTGTACACCATGGAGGTAGGAAGATAACAGGAGGAGCCCTAAGCACTTGAAAATGATGCTTCGGCGACTGCGCGGCAGCCATGTTGTTCTATTCATTGCATTAAAAAGAGCAATATAAATTCCAAATAGCTTAAATGGGCTTTCTCTTAGTCGTAAAAAAATAATCTTCCCGTATATAACGCACAGTAAAACTGAGTATAGCACGTGAAAAGTAGCTTGATTGCAGCGGCAGACGGTTTGTTTTGAATGCAACAATATGGCTACCGCCCTGATGCGTCAGCATCATTTTCCTTGGACAGGGAAAGCGCGTTAGGGTATCTCCTGTCATTCATACCTCCGTGCTGTACACGAAGGTTGCCAGATTACTAATTTCTAAAACAAAGTTGCCATATATTTTTTTCTGAATTCTGTAATCAACCATAGTGTTCGGATATTTTTTTGAGCGACTGTACGTGCTGAGACCGAAACGACGTAATAATTGAAAAAGATGGATAATGCACGTGCTGACTCTGAAAAATAACATTCGCATGTGCCGTTATTTGCTTGCATAACTATTAATTAATTATTTATTTATTATTAATTCCGAGGGCGAAGACAAGATTTTTTTTGCACATTTTAGCATTGCTTAAAAAACAAATTTTATACCAAAAAATAAGAGATGTAAAGATATTTCATTGCCATTTCGCAGCATACATTTTAATCAATCTTGTGCAAATTAACGTAAAATAAGTAGTTAAATTAATACTTTGCATTAATTCAGTGCATTTATATTTTATTTCATTCATTATAATACTCTTAATTAAAACACTACAATTTTATTGTAATTTCGAGTTGAAAAATGTAGTAGCAGTGTACTAAAGTTTCAAAATAAGATTTTATTTAAGATAATAATACGAAATAATTTTTTAAACCATTCTACCGTGGCCGAGTGGTTATCACGCTTGGCTACTGATGAAAGGGACTTGGGGTCGAGCCCCGGGCTAAGGTATGGATGTTTATGTTGTTTTTCTGCTGAGGTTCCGCCATCCTCACAGACCCTCTACTATGGCTTATTAAACTGACAGGCTCATGTAAGACCTCTGTGGCAAGCAGCTGCTTGAAGTAATTTTCATTTTATTGATTCTCGCAAAAGTTCATGAACATTGATATCGAAAAAATTTCTATTGCATTTATTATTAGCATTAAAATGTAAAATTAATATAGCAACATAACTATTTGGGTAATTAGCTTTTAGACACCGGTGTGTATGCACAATTCGGGAAAATATTTTTTTCTAAAAAAAATAACCGGCACTCTTATGCGTTCCTATTTAATCCAGTCAATTTCCTCCCATCTTAATATTTTCATTTTCTACATATACGTTCAGGATACAGTTTTTTCTTTCCAAACAAACACTGAGAGAAAACTGCCAACTGTGGTGAATTATGAGGAAATATTAATTTCAATGTACGAAAATTAGAATGGAAAAGTGCAAGTATTGAAGAATATTTTTCATGAATAACTGTATTTTAATATTGTTAATTTTGAATTATTATTATTATACATTAATAATAATATAATAAATACGTTCAGTTCCGTTTAATTCAATAACAGGCATCTTCCCAAAACATTTTCTACATCCTGGCCCTTCCTCTGCAAATCAAAGTGCCTCACCAAAAAATTTGTTAGTTACGAGCCACCACTACTACAAGAAATACACAGTCGTATCAGAATAATATGACCACCTACCATATTATTCTGATACGACTGTGTATAAATCTGTATATTTATATTAACCTAGGTAGCAATTCTGATAGACATAAATATATATAAATTCATAAAAAAAAGCTTTTTCAAGTTCATTTTGAAATACAAATTACCACACATACACACGTGAATCAGGAACTTTAGAGGAAGATAGTTGTTAAGGAGACGCATTTGCATTGTTTGCTTTAATTAAGATGCGTGCGCATGAGTAGTCTAGCGGAAACTATTATTTGAATTATGAGGAAATATAAATAATTATAGATATATAATTATAGATATATAGATTATTATAAATAGATATATAATTATAGATATATAGATTATTATAAATAGATATGTCAATATAGATTATTATAAATAGATATGTCAATATAGATATATAGATTATTATAACTAGATATGTCAATATAGATATATAGATGATTATAAATAGATATGTCAATATAGATTATTATAAATAGATATGTCAATATAGATATATAGATTATTATAAATAGATATGTCAATATAGATTATTATAAATAGATATGTCAATATAGATATATAGATTATTATAACTAGATATGTCAATATAGATATATAGATGATTATAAATAGATATGTCAATATAGATTATTATAAATAGATATGTCAATATAGATATATAGATTATTATAACTAGATATGTCAATATAGATATATAGATGATTATAAATAGATATGTCAATATAGATTATTATAAATAGATATGTCAATATAGATATATAGATTATTATAAATAGATATGTCAATATAGATATATAGAATATTATAAATAGATATGTCAATATAGATATATAGATTATTATAAATAGATATGTCAATATAGATATATAGATTATTATAAATAAATATGTCGATATAGATATATAGATTATTATAAATAGATATGTCAATATAGATATATAGATTATTATAAATAGCTATGTCAATATAGATATATAGATTATTATAAATAGATATGTCAATATAGTATAATAATAAATATATCATGGTTACGGTCAATGGAATTACTATGCACTACATGCCATGTTATGCTTTTATTATTCAATGAGAAAAAAGCTTGCATTCAATTTTTGAGATCAAAAATTATTATTTGAATGCATGCAGGACAAGGAGAGAAAAAGAGTCCCTGAAGATTCTGAGAATCCATTGGATGCGTCCTCTTTCAGAGAAGCCATTAATCAAATAAGTCGATGAAGGTGGGAGCAGAAGAGAGTGATTGGGTTTGCAAAAGCCGATTGGAGCAAGGACTCGAGCAAAGAAGAGAGTTGATCAGGCTGGAAAAAAAAACATCCGGAAAGAAAGGAGAGAGAGCAACCTTGGTGACTAACGAGGAAGGTCGTGTGTTGGAAGACCCGGGGGGACCAGGGGAAACTGCCCATTGTTTTTACGGCAACGAGAGCGGGAGAAGGCTTCCCTAGTATAACTCCGTGAAAAGAGTTGAGGGAACAAAACTGTAGAGAATACAAGTAATAAAAAGTGGGAATTGGGAAAGAAATTCTTCCATTTGGCAGAGGTAAGAGAAAATGTAAGTGGCTATAAAGAAGATCAAGTAGTTAATCCCACTTCGGTGACTAACGGGAGAACAGCTAACAATAAGATCGATCCTACAGAGTTAATAGAGAGAAAAAGGAATAAAGAGAGGTTTTGGATTCGCCAAACTGGTGTTAATTGTGGATTCTTTCCTATCAACGGAAAACATGTAAAAGGAAAGTCCTTAGAAATATGTTATTCAAAGTAATATATTTTCGTTACTTTATGTTCAGTATTAATAGAAATAAGTAAAAAAAAATATATGAAAATACGTTAAATATCTGAATAATTGACAAAAGAAACCACAATTAAGAACAGACGAATATTTTTTTAAACAAGATAATTTATTGTTAAATATTACGGATTCTCTATCTTTTTAAATACCAAACGATTATTATTGAAAATCGAGATTTAAATAAGATTTGAATATGGCCTCTATTTTATCTTCATTCACATTTTCCCAGTAAATGCATATTTTAAAAGTTATAGAGCTTCGAAGTTAGATTCTCATCTACATAACAGAAATTGTCTAATTATAGCCGTCGAATATTCGATATGAGCCAAATTTTGTGCAATCCTAGTTATACAGAATCTTTCCTTATCTCGTCGAAACGATCAATGAGAAAAGGTTTCGAAAACAAACAATTCTTTTTTTCTTGCAGTAATCAATTGGGTGAGGTTTAGAATGATTATAATCTCGTTCTATCTATCTTTGCTATGAAGATTAATGGGAAGACGTTTAAAAAAATATTTTTTGGTTCGTCGCAGTGATCGATAAGGAGAAGCTTAGTAATTAATATTTCCTATCTTGTAGAATTGATCAATGCCTGATGCATAGACGAAAATGCCACGAAGATCAATGGGAAGCAGTTTAGGAAATAATATTTCCTATCTTCTAGAATTGATCAATGTCTGATGCTTAGAAGAAAATGGTTCTCATTTTGCCACGAAGATCAATGGAAAGCAGTTTAGGAGATAATATTTTTTATCTTCTAGAATTGATCAATTGCCTAATACTTAGAAGAAAATGGTTCTCATTTCGCCACGAAGATCAATGGGAAGCAGTTTAGGAGATAATATTTCTTATCTTCTAGAATTGATCAATTGCCTGATGCTTAGAAGAAAATGGTTCTCATTTTGCCACGAAGATCAATGGGAAGCAGTTTAGGAGATAATATTTCTTATCTTCTAGAATTGATCAATTGCCTGATGCTTAGAAGAAAATGGTTCTCATTTCGCCACGAAGATCAATGGGAAGCAGTTTAGGAGATAATATTTCTTATCTTCTAGAATTGATCAATTGCCTGATGCTTAGAAGAAAATGGTTCTCATTTTGCCACGAAGATCAATGGGAAGCAGTTTAGGAGATAATATTTCTTATCTTCTAGAATTGATCAATTGCCTGATGCTTAGAAGAAAATGGTTCTCATTTCGCCACGAAGATCAATGGGAAGCAGTTTAGGAGATAATATTTCTTATCTTCTAGAATTGATCAATGCCTGATGCTTAGAAAATAATGGTTCTCATTTCGTCACGAAGATCAATGGGAAGCAGTTTAGGAGATAATATTTCTTATCTTCTAGAATTGATCAATTGCCTGATGCTTAGAAGAAAATGGTTCTCATTTCGCCACGAAGATCAATGGGAAGAAATTTAGGAGATAATATTTCTTATCTTCTAGAATTGATCAATGCCTGATGCTTAGAAAATAATGGTTCTCATTTCGCCACGAAGATCAATGGGAAGCAGTTTAGGAGATAATATTTCCTATCTTCTAGAATTGATCAATGCCTGATGCTTAGAAGAAAATGGTTCTCATTTCGCCACGAAGATCAATGGGAAGCAGTTTAGGAGATAATATTTCTTATCTTCTAGAATTGATCAATTGCCTGATGCTTAGAAGAAAATGGTTCTCATTTCGCCACGAAGATCAATGGGAAGAAATTTAGGAGATAATATTTCCTATCTTCTAGAATTGATCAATGCCTGATGCTTAGAAAAAAATGGTTCTCATTTCGCCACGAAGATCAATGGGAAGCAGTTTAGGAGATAATATTTCCTATCTTCTAGAATTGATCAATGCCTGATGCTTAGAAGAAAATGGTTCTCATTTCGCCACGAAGATCAATGGGAAGCAGTTTAGGAGATAATATTTCTTATCTTCTAGAATTGATCAATTGCCTGATGCTTAGAAGAAAATGGTTCTCCTTTCACCACGAAGATCAATGGGAAGCAGTTTAGGAGATAACATTTCTTATCTTCTAGAATTGATCAATTGCCTGATGCTTAGATGAAAATGGTTCTTATTTCGCCACGAAGATCAATGGGAAGCAGTTTAGGAGATAATATTTCTTATCTTCTAGAATTGATCAATTGCCTGATGCTTAGAAGAAAATGGTTCTCATTTCGCCACGAAGATCAATGGGAAGAAATTTAGGAGATAATATTTCCTATCTTCTAGAATTGATCAATTGCCTGATGCTTAGAAGAAAATGGTTCTCATTTCGCCACGAAGATCAATGGGAAGCAGTTTAGGAGATAATATTTCTTATCTTCTAGAATTGATCAATTGCCTGATGCTTAGAAGAAAATGGTTCTCCTTTCACCACGAAGATCAATGGGAAGCAGTTTAGGAGATAATATTTCTTATCTTCTAGAATTGATCAATTGCCTGATGCTTAGAAGAAAATGGTTCTCCTTTCACCACGAAGATCAATGGGAAGCAGTTTAGGAGATAATATTTCTTATCTTCTAGAATTGATCAATTGCCTGATGCTTAGAAGAAAATGGTTCTTATTTCGCCACGAAGATCAATGGGAAGCAGTTTAGGAGATAATATTTCTTATCTTCTAGAATTGATCAATTGCCTGATGCTTAGAAGAAAATGGTTCTCATTTCGCCACGAAGATCAATGGGAAGAAATTTAGGAGATAATATTTCCTATCTTCTAGAATTGATCAATTGCCTGATGCTTAGAAGAAAATGGTTCTCATTTCGCCACGAAGATCAATGGGAAGCAGTTTAGGAGATAATATTTCTTATCTTCTAGAATTGATCAATTGCCTGATGCTTAGAAGAAAATGGTTCTCCTTTCACCACGAAGATCAATGGGAAGCAGTTTAGGAGATAATATTTCTTATCTTCTAGAATTGATCAATTGCCTGATGCTTAGAAGAAAATGGTTCTCCTTTCACCACGAAGATCAATGGGAAGCAGTTTAGGAGATAATATTTCTTATCTTCTAGAATTGATCAATTGCCTGATGCTTAGAAGAAAATGGTTCTCATTTCGCCACGAAGATCAATGGGAAGCAGTTTAGGAGATAATATTTCTTATCTTCTAGAATTGATCAATTGCCTGATGCTTAGAAGAAAATGGTTCTCATTTCGCCACGAAGATCAATGGGACGCAGTTTAGGAGATAATATTTCTTATAGAATTGATCAATGGCGTGATACTTAGAAAAAAATGCTTCTCATTTCGCCATGACGATCAATGGGAAGAAGTTTGCAAGATAATGTTTGCTATCTCGTCGCAGTGATCAATGGGATGAAATTTAAAAATAATGTTTCTATTGTTTAGTTAATAATAATAATATATGTTATTAAAAATGTTTATTGTTATAAATTTAGAAGCTAATAATTTTTATCTCGTCGTAATGATCAATGGGGCGAGATTTAGAAGAAAGGAATGCTTCTTATTTCATTGCAGATCAAAGGATGGAGGTTTTCATTTTTACTAGCAGTATTATTAATTACTTTAAGTAGAATTTTCATACTTTAAATGCACTATGAGGGAATATTTTTTTACCTTTCTTTATATGAAATTTTGTTAATTTTAATAGAAATCACACTGGTTTACATTGTTTTTTTCAATAAGCTTATTAAATATAAAATGTTCTTTTTCTATTATGTCTGTATCTCGTACACTGTAAAAAAAGTTTTAACCTTTTCACAATATGGTGAGGGGAACTACGTTACCACCATTTGATGATGTAAAGCAGCCATGAGCAACTTGAGGTCTCGAAGGATCTCAATAAGGAAATTATTATAAAATTAGAACCGAAAATATTACCTCTTGTCGGATGACATCACTGAATTTTATCATATATTATTAATGTTGTACTTGTTTTTATTTTTTTATTCACATTTCACATTATATATCTCTATTCTCTTTCATTGTCCGTTAATTCCATATGTAATAAATACTATATAAAAAGCTATAAATCAAGTCTTTTTTCATGTCTGTTTTCTCTAGGTCAGTGGTTGTCAACCTTTTATGTTTCACGTACCCCCTGGAAATGTGTATGTAACTGGCATACCCCCAGTATAGATAGATAAAACTATAGTTATAGTATAACAATGGGAATAAAATAAAACATATATATCAGTGGTTCTCAACCTTTTATGCTTCACCTACCCCCTGGAAATGTGTATGTAACTGGCGTACCCCTTGTATAGATAGATAAAACTATAGTTATAGTATAACAATAGGAATAAAATAAAACATATATCAGTGGTTCTCAACCTTTTATGCTTCACGTACCCCCTGGAAATGTGTATGTAACTGGCGTACCCCTTGTATAGATAGATAAAACTATAGTTATAGTATAACAATGGGAATAAAATAAAACATATATATAAGTGTTTTTCAACCTTTTATGCTTCACGTACCCCCTGGAAATGTGTATGTAACTGGCGTACCCCTTGTATAGATAGATAAAACTATAGTTATAGTATAACAATGGGAACAAAATAAAACATATATATCAGTGGTTCTTAACCTTTTATGCTTCACGCACCCCCTGGAAATGTGTATGTAACTGGCGTACCCTTTGTTTAGATAGATAAAACTATAGTTATAGTATAACAATGGGAACAAAATAAAACATATATATCAGTGGTTCTCAACCTTTTATGCTTCACGCACCCCCTGGATATGTGTATGTAACTGGCGTAACCCTTGTATAGATAGATAAAACTATAGTTATAGTATAACAATGGGAATAAAATAAAACATATATATCAGTGGTTCTCAACCTTCTATGCTTCACGTACCCCCTGGATATGTGTATGTAACTGGCGTAACCCTTGTATAGATAGATAAAACTATAGTTATAGTATAACAATAGGAATAAAATAAAACATATATATCAGTGGTTCTCAACCTTTTATGCTTCACGTATCCCCTGTAAATGTGTATGTAGCTGGCGTACCCCTTGTATAGATTGATAAAACTATAGTTATAGTATAACAATGGGAATAAAATAAAACATATATATATATACACACATTAAATTTGGTATTCATAAATTTCATATATCGAAAAACACAAAAAATGACATTTTTGTACAGCAGTGTTGCCAATTTAGCGACTTTGTTACTAGATCTAGCGACTTTTGAGCTCTCACGGCGTACCCCAAAAATTTTACCGCGTACCCCATGTTGAGAACCTCTGCTCTAGGTAAATGGAGGGTCATGGGTAGAAAAAGGTTTCGCATTGCTAGTGTCAAGTCACACCAGAAACAAATAGAAAATCTGGAAAACGAACCACACCAAAACTTCGAGTAAAGTTAATAACGTTTTCATAATTATGCTTTTTAACATTTGTATTTTGCTATATTTCCTGTAGAAATATACTCATATTTATGCTGCTAGATATTAGTAATCATGATATTATAAGTAACGAGCAAATATAACGTTTAATATGATACGTAAAATCGGAAATAAGTTTATAAGTTTTACTTTTTAAATATATATTTAAACTACTTTTTTAAAAAATATTATGAAACTAATGTTAAATAAAGAGGACCTAGAAGTTTATTACAGTTAAAAACAATTTCAATTATGATGTGGAGGTAAGCAATGTCATAGTTTCAAAGAATTTTTAATGAAGAATCTCTCTACAAGGAAAATAACTAAAGAAACGTAATTTCAAAAATTATTCAAAGAGCAGTCAGCATTACTGAAAGGAAAAAACAGCAGCTTACTGGTACAGATACGTCAACTCTAGTCACCACTTATACATGTACTGAAAAATGCTACCAATAACACTGCATATCACTTTCTCTGTAATACTCCTCTGCTATGCTGCAAATACGAATGTACGGGAGTATCGATTTCTGAACCAATGAACTGGCTAAAAAAAAAACTTCTGAATATAGGTATAATAAAAATAAATACCCCCTCAAGCAGCTGCTTGCCACAGAGGTCTGACAGGAACCTGTCAGTTTATATGCCACAGTAGAAGGTCTGAGAAGATGGCAGGACCTCAGCAGAAAAACGACACAAACAGCCATGCCTTACCCGGGGCTCGAACCCAGGTTCCGTAGATCAGTAGCCAAGCGTCCTAACCATTCGGCCACGGGACGGACACATAGGTATAATATTATACCTATATTCAGAAGTGAAAAAGTCTTGTGAAGAAGTCTTGTGATCTGATATATAGGTATAATATAGTATATATTACATTATATAATATATATCAGTATAATATAGTATATATATATATATCAGTATAATATAGTATATATATATATATATCAGTATAATATAGTATATAATATATAATATAGTATATATCAGAATTATTATACCTATATAGGCTATATAGATATAATAATTTTGAAAGAAATTATCGCTGACGCGGCGGGAATTGAATCCACAACTCTCTAGATACATGCTAGAACGCTCTAACCATTAAACAACGCATCAGACGCTAAAATGTTCCAGAATAGCATCTGATGCGTGGTTTAATGGTTAGAGCGTTCTAGCATGTATCTAGAGAGTTGCGGGTTCGATTCCCGCCGCGTCAGCGATTATTTTTTCCAGATGTTTTTAACTATTGTTGAAGTCTACTTCTACAGGTAATCTGTGTATTTACTATGGATGGATTTTTAATAAACTGGCGTTGCGTTTTACCATAACACGGTGTTATGTAAACGTTGCAAAGTCCTGATCTTACGGCATTTGCTGAGTAATTACACCATACACTGGTGTAAATTTTCTCTCATGTTAATTTTCTCTCTTATGGTGTTAGTTTTTCTCTCTTATGTTTTTGATAAGCTGTCCGGGTGGCCGAATGGTTAGCGCGCTTGGTTACTGATCAAAGGGACCTGTGTCCGAGCCCCGGCGAAGTCACGGATTTTTGTGTGTATTTCATTCCTCATAGATCTTCACTATTATGTATTAAACTGATAGGTTCCTGTCAAACCTCTGTGGCAAGCAGTTACTTAAGGGTATTTGTTTATATTTTAAAAGACGTTTTACCTTTCCTATTTCATTACACTTCTTATACAATTTTAGGTTTTTCGATTTGACAGAATTCAGTAAATATAGAACAAAAAAAAAATTACGATTTTTAATGCTCCTGTTTTCGAAATTTCATCTTTCACTTAGATAAAATATGAATTTTTACTCCACGCATAATCTAAATAAATAGAATGTTCCTCTAATTACAGTTTTCTCTAACCTGTTACACCAGGTTTTGTCGTTGTCAATGATAGTAAGATTTTCCCAAGTACGTTTGCGATGAAAATGGTAAGCTTTCACTTGCAGGGTTGTGGCTAATCCAGTCAATAGAACGCAAGGCTCGTAATCTGCAGTTCCCAGGTTTGAGTCCCATCTGGACCCGTGTTGAGATTTACCTCTGTAAAACCCCTGCCCTCAGTCAGTAGGAGATGCTGATGGGCTTGTAAAAGCTACCATCCATATGATGGAATATAAAGCCGTTGCTCCGTGTGTAGAAGACTCATACTCTGTGCACGTTAAAAAAACACACAAGGACCCCGAAGACTTAGAGAAGGTTGCCACTGGACAGTTGTTGGAAGAACAGATGGTAGCCTCCCGTCAAGGCCATCCAGTGTGTTCTTTAACGTGCATAGGGTATGGCTATCTCGCACACGGCCATGGTTTAACGTCCCATCCGACAGACTGCGGCCTTTCCAAGTCCATCGGTGTCGCTACTCACTGGACAGGGTGGGGAGTTTTGCGGAGATAAATCTCAACGCTGGCTCAGATGGGATTCGAACCTGGGAATTACAGTTTAAGTCTGGTGCGCTACCGACGTAGCTACCCCAGCCCCTCCGCGCTCGGTTACCTTGACAGGAGAATACTATTTATCTCCAAACAGCTTTAAAATAGGTCCCATTCTCTCACCCTTGGTGTGCTTGTGATTTTGTCATTTAGCCCACTGTGTGCAAAAAAAATGCCACTCAGAGGTAAAACAACTCAAATTTTATTTCCGGATATTGTATTTTAATGTTCCCTTTAAAATGCCAACAAACGACGTAATATTCAAAAGTTCCCGAAATCCCAAATTCCAAAAGGAAATATTTTACACCTTTATTTTACTAGTTGAAATTTATTTTATATAATAAATGATATTTGGCCTTCCGGAGAAAAAAATAATCCGAAACACGTTTTCTTCACACGAGAAATCGTTAATACTTCTGTATTGTCTTTCTCGTCGTAAATTCACAGATATTTCGTTCAGTCTCTTATTACAGTTGCCAGAAGGAAGAAGACAGAGCACGTATTTCTTTTTTTTACGTTTTAGTGTGTGCTGTTGAGATAAAAAAAAAACAATTTGACTATAAATACTGTTACAGAGATGTTCAAAATTTGATTAACCTGGAACTGCTTCTTAACGTCGTTTCCATTACTTTTAACAGCGCTTTAATTTAAACAAGAGAAATGTTAATAACTTTGAATTAGCATAAAGGAAGCTTCCGACAGAAAACGAAAGCAAAAATATTTTTAAACGATAAAAAATTATATATCAAAGAAACCCAAACTTTTGAACTTTAATCCTTCTATAGATTCTTATTACCAAAACAATAGTAATGATTCAAAACTTTAACTCCATTTATTCTTTAGTTCTTCTCAATGCCTCAAGCTCCAAATTAGTTACTTCAAATTATTATTTTTATTTCATTACATTATATATTTTCGAGTATTTTATATTCACATTCTAATTCATGATCTAGTTTCTCGTGAATAGGCTGACATTTAAAATTTCAGTGCAAAATCGAAATCCTGAAGTCCTTTTTTTACAATGATAAATTACAGAAAGTATAATTTGCTCACAAATGCGAGCCAAATGATAAATTTCTAGAACATGAACTTTTTCTTTTGACATATAGGACAGAGTAGAATCCTAGAAGTTACTCCTAACCACTAAGATCGAAGTCACTGCCTAGGGTAGAGTTAATACAAGTTTGCCTTGCTGGAATACTTGCTAGCTCCCTAGCCACAGTACCAGTTGGCTTGTGTTTTTATGGTGCATTGGCAACTAAGGTCATAATGTGCCCACTGTGCGAATTAAGGGTTGGGTCAACTCTCAAAGCTGTAGACCTAATGCTACATATTTGAGCAGCACATAAATTTAAATGCAGTGCATATTCGTGTACCAAGCGCCACTATATAGGATTCGTACCTTTTTACGAAATACTTTCAAAATAATGGACACCAGCTGGAAGTATATAACATAAGAATCCGCCTTTATCATAATCATCGTATCATTCACAATAGAAAAAAACAAGCCTCATATTCAGACGACTTCTCAAAATAGTGACACGCTGATCATGTCTTCTAGATGTTGATCAATAAGACACGTTGATCTTGGCTGAGGGTAACATCTTATCCTGCATTGAGGATCATCATCGTCCTCAAGCAGTCATGGGCTACGGAGGTCCAACCAGACCGTGCAGTTTAATTCTCCAAGTATATCTGTCCTGAGCTACATCTACTGCATCCAGCCACTGTACACCAATTCTAACAAGGTCCTGTTTGACATTGTTTGTCAACTGCATCCTAGGTCTTCTCCTCTTTCTGAGACACGCTGTTCATAACACTATTCACCAATCTATAATTATGAAATGGGCAACATGGCCAAACCAGCGGAGTCTCTCTCTGCACAATATGCTGCTTAAAGGAGGATGCAGACTCCTTTGCCTAACCTCATCATTAGTAACAAATTTAAACCACCTAATACCCAAGATACTACGTAAGCATCTAGAATCAAAAGCATCTAGTTTCCTGTTATCTTGTTTACACAGCGTCCAAGTTTCACTACCATAACTAACCCTAGAAAGAACCAAATTATTATGCAGTCTAATTTTTCTTTTTAGGTGTATACACCTATTTCTCCACACTCTCCACAGATTCTTAAAACTCCCGGCAGCAATCTCTATCCGTCTGTTAATCTCATGCCGCACATCACCATTATCTGTTACATAGCTCCCAAGATAATTAAACTGTGACACCTGCTCAAGACTGCAACCATTCAGATTAACTGAATCACAGCCTGCCTGACCAATTTTCATCACTTTAGTTTTCTCTCTGTTTATAACCAAACCTAGTCTACTACCATTCTCATCAACAGCTCGAATGAAGAAAAAATCAACATCATTTGCCAAAAGGGCTAAATCATCAGCATAATCTAAATCAGAAATTTTCGTATCTCCAGCCCATTTAAGGCCAAAATCTTTCCCTTGCAATGAATTTCGCATAAAAATAATCAATAACCAAACTAAAGAGAAAAGGAGACAAAATGCACCCTTGTCGAACACTACAAGTAATGCTAAACCAATTGCTACAAGCCTTACCAACTCTCACACACGACTCAGTGTTATTACAGAGAGCTTTCATTATGTTAACTAACTTGTCAGGTATACCATATGCACATCATCATCATCATCATCATCATCATCATCATCATCCTCAAGCAGCCATGGGCTACGGAGGTCCAACCAGACCGCGCTTTAATTCTCCAAGCATATCTGTCCTGAGCTACATCTGCTGCATCCGGCCACTGTACACCAATTCTAACAAGGTCCTGTTTGACATTGTCTGCCCACGCATCCTAGGTCTCCCCCTCCTTCTGAGGCCTCTAGGCACACTGTTCATAACCTTATTCGCCAATCTATAACTATCCATACGGGCAACATGGCCAAACCAGCGGAGTCTCTCTCTGCACAATATGCTGCTTAAAGGAGGTTGCAGACTCCTTTGCCTAACCTCATCATTAGTTACAAAGTTAAACCACCTAATACCCAATATACTGCGTAAGCATCTAGAATCAAAAGCATCTAGTTTCCTGTTATCTTGCTTACACAGCGTCCAAGTTTCACTACCATAACTAACCCTAGAAAGAACCAAACTATTATACAGTCTAATTTTAGTCTTAAGGTGTATACGCCTATTTCTCCACAATCTCCATAGATTCTTAAAAGTCCCGGCAGCAATACCTATTCGTCTGTTAATCTCATGCCGCACATCACCAGTATCAGTTACGCAGCTCCCAAGGTAATTAAACTGTGACACCTGCTCAAGACTGCAACCATTCAGATTAACTGAATCACAACCTGCCTGACCAATTTTCATCACTTTAGTTTTCTCTCTGTTTATAACCAAACCTACTGTACTACCAGTCTCATCAACAGCTCGAATGAAAGAGTTCATCTCATCAACATCATTTGCCAAAAGGGCTAAATCATCAGCATAATCTAAATCAGAAATTTTCGTATCTCCAGCCCATTTAAGGCCAAAATCTTTCCCTTGCAATGAATTTCGCATAACATAATCAATAACCAAACTAAAGAGAAAAGGAGACAAAATGCACCCTTGTCGAACACCAGAAGTAATGCTAAACCAATTGCTACAAGACTTACCAACTCTCACACATGACTCAGTGTTATTATAGAGAGCTTTCATTATGTTAACTAACTTGTCTGGTATACCATATGATTGCACAATCAACCACAAATTATGACGAAAATCAACAAAGCTAGCAACCAAAGGTTTCTGAAACTCTAAACATTTCTCAAGAATCTGCCTAAGTGAAAATATCTTATCCACACATCCCCTACCAGTTCTGAATCCACATTGCTCATCACGCAATTGACTGTCAACCAGATTCTTAATTCTATTTAGCACAATCATGGAAAGAACTTTACCTGGAACATAGAGTAGGCTGATACCCCTATAGTTATCACAAGAATTGCGATCACCTTTTTTGGAAATAGGGATAACAATAGCTCTGGTAAAATCCTTAGGAACCATGCCTTTATCATAAAAGATATTCAAAATTTCCGTCATTCAAGTGGTAACCGAAACATTCCCAACTCTAAACATTTCAGTAGTAATTTCATCTACCCCTGGGGATTTATGAAGTCTAAGTTTAGAAATATCCAAAATAACTTCAGATTGTGTTATAGGGCCAACATTCAAGCCACCAATGCATCTATCATCATTGCAAACAATAGGAGTAGAACTAACCACATTGTTTAGAAAATCACTGAAATGCTCAGCCCACCTGGCCATGGCAGAATCCTCACCTTCTATAGCCTTACCTTGTTTATCCTTCAATCCTTGTATGCCTGTCCGTTTTCTACCACATAAAATATTAACTATCTGGTACAGCTCTCTGCTGTTGTGCTGCCTAACTGCTTCCTCAGCTTTGTCAGCCAAGCCATCAAGTCAAAGATTCTTATCAGCAGCTAACTGATCCTTTACAAGTTTATTAAGGTCTCTGTAATGTTTTCTATCAGGACTAGTAGGGTACTGATTAAGGACATTCCTGCAGTTGTTTCTTTCCGAAATAAGCTCAAGTGCCTTATCACTCAGATAATTCTGTCTCCTCTGCTCCTTTTTTTCTAAAAGAGTACTGTTAGTTTCCAAAAAAGCCTGTTTAAAAAGGCCCCAATCTCCCTCAACTTCAGTAGTAAGCACTCCATGACTGTCATAATGACTAAGTAACCTATCATAATAAGCTTTAGCTATAACTGGATCTTTCAGAGCTTCAGTATTAAAGGTAAATTTTTTAACTTTAGCACAACACTTTTTAAGTTTAAGTTGCAAGACACGTTTAACAAGGTAATGGTCAGATCCAATTTCAGCTCCCCTATATGCCACGGTATTCCTAACAGAACTAGCCCATTTACTGTTAATTAATATGTAATCAATCATATTCTTATGCAGCCCATCAGGTGAAAATATGTCTACTTATATTTGTCGTGGTGTTTGTAATATGTGTTAGTTATTCTGAAACCTTATTTATTACTATTACTATTAGGAATTTATTACTATATACTATTAGGAATACTTACCTGTAGGAGACGTTACCCATTGCAGCTACCAATACCAAAAGGGCCTATCATCCCTCCCCAAAGGTTAGAGTCAGTACCAACGTTGGCATTGAAGTCACCTAGAACAAGGGTAATATCTCCTTTCTTGACAGAATTCAAAATATCCTGAAGTTGTGCGTAAAACCTATCCTTCTCACCTTCATCAGCATCCTCAGTGGGGGCATAACAGCAGATAACATTCAAGTCTTTAATGCTTGTCTGAATTTTTGCTGTAAGAAAGCTTTCATTAATGCACTCATATCTTAGAAGAGCATCACTAGCATGTCTGCTGAGCAGCAGACCCACTCCTTGGTGATGCTTTCCATCCTCCCTCCCTGTAAAGAGAAATTTAAAGTTATTTTTAAGTATCTCACCTTTACCTGTCCATCTGACCAGATGGAGAATTCTTGCAAGCCTAGAATATCTAGGTTATAGCGCTGGGATTCCTGCATGAGGACATCAAGAGAATAATCTCTATGTAATGTTCTCACGTTCCACGTTCCTGTAGAGAGAAAATGATTAGTAGGATTTTTAAAGAAACTAGGTTTATTGAGATAGGTAGGGCCAACAATATCAAACAACCCCCTGATCGCAGGCATGGGGCAAAGACCTGTTCCTCCTCTGCTAAAGGCTGAAGTCACCAATGCTGGTAGGAACTTCAGGCACCACATTTTCAAGTGGACTTTTTCAAGAGCTATATGGCCTGCCTGAAACACATTACTCCAGTTTAGGCTTGACGATGCCCAACTAGCTAAGTAAGGTTCAGGTACCTGCGATGGCCTCTGATAGGATTATCCACCAGCTGATATAAGGCATGCCTCTGTTCACTTAGGGCTGGCAACCCAGAAGCAAACAGAAAACACAGCAGCAGATTCTCCATCAACAGAGGCCCGTCAGTGCAGCAAGTCCAGGATCCATAATCAAACTCAAATCCATAAACAAGTCCAGTCTAGTAGGTATAAATAGTCAGCATCAGGACCCTGTGAAGTTGACCACTCCTCAGCAGGTTTGAAAAAAAAAGAAAAAAGTGGCCGTAGATGACCAGATCAGTAGGCCATACTGAACTGGCAGCCCTCCCCTTCCGTTCCGTTCCAAAAGAGAATGTCTCTTTCGAAAGGTACTAACGGCCCGCACCACAAGAAGGCGGGGTCGGACATTAGGTGCTATACCTGGCCGGTTCTGTGCATCATCACTAGGGATTGGTACACAGCTCTCCTTAAATGGTAGCTAGGCATTGAGAATACAACTTTTTATCTGATTGGTAGTTCATCAGTCAGAGCATCTAATATGGTTCAAGATACTACTTGGTTCAAGACATTTTTTCCTCTAAATTTCATAACCGAAGTTAAACTAAGAGTGATTACTTCCTTTTCAGTTGAAATTAACGCCGACAAATTTATTAAGTGATTTTTAAGAACTGTTGGCCCAAGCTTCTTTAGGAGCATATGCCTATTTTTTCACAATCTCCACAAAGTCTTACGACTCAACGCAATGTTGATTCTCGTATGTGTCGCATGTTACTTTTATCTGTTACACATAAACTGAGAAATTTGCTCCCAATAGCAATTCAAAATTGCTGAAGTGGCACCTTTTGACCTATTTTCGTTGCATTAGTTTTCTGTCTGTCATCAACCTATCTTGTTCATCAACAGCTCTAATGAGAAAGAGTTCATCTAAACATCATTCGGCAAAAGTCCAAATTGTTAGCATAATCTCAGTCAGATATATTCATATCTTCACACCATCTAAGGCTTTTTTGTCTCTCCTTTGAAATCAATTAATTATAATATTATCAAAAACAAGCCAAAAGGAAAAGGTGACAAAATGAATCCTTGTTGGACTTAGTGAAAAGGAAAGATCGGGAAAGAATTAGGCAGAAAATGTGAAATTAGACTTGGTAAGGTTGGCATGCAAAGGACAAATGCTACAGTTGTGCTCAGGATTATAAGTATCTTAGAGAGCTGAATTATTCAGTGTAATTTGATCTTTATAACACATGGCTTCTTGAGGATTATGTACTTATATATGTATGAGAAATATAGATTTTAGTATGTAACCCTTTTAAAGTAAATTCCTGAATTTGATAGTTACCAGAGTTACCAGATTCCTGAATTTGATAGTCATATCCCAAAAGGTTTATAAGAAATGAAATGAAAAATAGTGTACATATAAATTTTGAAATGAGGAAGAATAAAATTCTTGCACATTTAACGACACACCACGTGTATGCAAATTAAAATTGCTATAAAAGAGCATATGGCTGAGGTCTCCTCTCATTTCCATTCCAGCCAACTTGGCATTAACTTGGGTATCAATTTCATTTCACTTTGCTACCAAGATATTGCATGGATGTTTGTGTAAGGTAAGAGCGATAGATGCGATGGAAAGAAAGTCAATTGCTGACCGAAGTATCCAGGGAATTAACTGTATCAAAAAATGTCCTCTCAAGACTTTGGAGAGAATTTTAAGGACCACGTTAGTCTTATCTAACCTACACGGTTACACCTCTTAGGACGACAGAGTCTTTAACAGCGAGGCGATCTATGGGTTGGGTTGTTGTTGGGTTGTTTTACCTCTGAGCGGCAATTTTTTGCACACCATGGGCTAAATGACCAGGTCACATGGACCCCGAAGGCTCAGAGAAGGTTGGGGGAGGGGACCCACTGGAACAGCTGTTGGGACAGATGGTAGCCTCCCGTCAAGGCCATCCAGCGTGTTCTTTAACGTGCACAGGATATGGCTCTCCCGCACACGGGGCCACGGCTTAACGTCCCATCCGACGGACGGCGGCCTTTCCAAGCCCACCGGTGTCCCCTACTGACCGTGGGCAGGGCGGAGAATTTTGCGGAGATAAATCTGAACGCTGACCCAGCTGGGACTCGAACCTGGGAACTACAGATTACGAGCCTGGCGCGCTACCGACTGAGCCTCCCCCCCGCCCCCGATCTATGGAAATGGCAGCTAAGTAATTATTCTTAAGAGTTGTCAGTGACTACATAAGCGACAGTTTCGAGACATAATGTGTACAGGAGACTGCATGAAAGAAAATCAATGATTTTTGCCCATCCACCCACCTCCTTCAACAGAATAACTTGTTTATCGTGGTGAAGACTACTCCGTTAGAGCCCAGCCAGTGAAAAAATGTCCTCTTCGAAGGTGAGTTGCGATTCAGCTTGAACACTGATTTTCAATATGGGTATATTCACCACAACCCTTGTAACATTGAAGAATTTTGGTGACATTTATATGATGGTGGCATCATAATGACCTGTATCATAAAACTTCACACCTTCAACAGACAATCTGCCTGCTTGGCAACAAAATTATTGCCACTTACATGAGGCTTTTCATAGGAAAGGGAACATCTTTTATATTTAACCACTGACAAAACATCATACTGGTAATAGTAGGAGAAGTTTAGCCCAGATTTCACCTTTATGAATGATAATGCACTTTCCTTAAACTCATATGGTCAGCGTTTTTTCTAAAGTGAAGATGTTCATAGAATGGAGTTGCTAGTCAAATCCTCAGAACTGAATCCAATTGAACAGGTCTGGGATGTCCTGAGGAGATGAATTTGCCGGACGCAGACCCTTTTCAGAACCCTCCATGAGCACTGTTCTTCTCTTGCGAGAAAATTGTCTTTATTGCCACAAATCTCATCCACAGCCTCTTCGACAATATAAGGGTTGGATTGTTTCACCTCGGAGCAGCACTTTTTTGCACGCAAAGAACTAAGTGGCCAGGTTACAAGGACCCCAAAAGCTCAGAGAAGATTGGATAGAGGAGACCCACTGAACAGTGTTAGGAGACAGATGGTAACCTCCCGTTAAGGGCAACCAGCATGTTCTTTAACGTGCACAGGGTATGGCTCTCCCACATACGAGCTGTTGATTTATGCTCCATCCGACAGACAGTGGATTTTCTAAGTCCATCAGTGTCCCATATTGACCGAGGATAGGATGGGGGTTTAGCGGAGTTAAATCTCAACGCTGGCCCAGGTGGAACTGGAACCTGGGAACTGCAGATTACGAGCCTGGCGCGCTACCGATTGACCCATCCATTCCCCAACAATAAGAGGACACGTTACGTGAATTATATGTCTGTCAAGGGTGATCATAGAAGTATACCTTATTAATATCACCTGTCCACTGATCCGAGTACCTCCTTTATGGGAACTTAGTAGTACTCGTGTATATTACATGATTTTTTCATTATTTCACTTACTGTTAGTCAGCTATATCACAATACCATTCCCTATAGACATACTGTAAAATCGCGATTACTAAAATCCATTTTGAGTTAGTAACATTTTTGTCCATTATCCTTCACTTTTGAGCACCAGTGTATATTAACATATTAGCAGTGTAAGTAATGTACACAATCAAGGACTATTGGAAAGATTTAAGATTTTTTAGGAGTTGTTCAACATATTGTACGAGATTGGAGACAGGGTTGGACTGCCTAAATTTCAAATGAGACATTTAAAATTTAATACATCTCAATTCAATTACAAATTGTATATTTCATAAATTTAAATACAACTAGAAAGCTTAATCGCCTCAGTGTTGCGCTAAGATTAAAAAATTTACCTTTAATTCTGATGTTCTGAAAGACCCAGTTATAGCTAAAGCTTACTATGATAGGTTACTAGTCATTATGACAGTCATGGTTTGCTTACTGCTGAAGTGGAGAAAGAATGGGACCGTTTTAAACAGGCTTTTCTTGAAATTAAGAGTACTCTTTTAGGGAAAAAGGACCAGAGGAGGAAGAATTATTTGTGATAAGGCACTTGAGCTTATATCAGAAAGGAAGAACTGCAGGAATGTCCTTAATCAGTACCCTATTAGTTCTAATAGAAAGCATTACAGAGAGCTTAATAAATGTGTAAAGAATCAGTTAGCTGCTGATAAGAATCTTTGGCTGACAAAGCTGAAGAAGCAGTTAGACAGCACAACAGCAGAGAGCTGTACCAGATAGTTAATGTTTTGTGTGGTAGAAAACGGACAGGTATACAGGGATTGAAGGATAAACAAGGTAAGGTTATAGAAGGTGAGGATTCTGTCATGGCTAGGTGGGCTGAGCATTTCAGTGATGTTCTAAACAATGTGGTTAGTTCTACTCCCATTGTTTGCAATGATGATAGATATGTTACTGACTGTAATGTTGGCCCTATAACAGAATATGATGTTATTTTGGATATTTCTAACCTTAAACTACATTAATCCCCAGGGGTAGATAAAATTACAATGGGAATGCTTCGGTTACCACTTGGATGACTGAAAATTTGAATATCTTTTATGATAAAGGCATGGTTCCTAAGGATTTTACCAGAGCTATTGTTATCCCTATTTTCAAAAAAGGTGATCGCATTTCTTGTGATAACTATAGGGGTATTAGCCTACTCTCTGTTCCAGGTAAAGTTCTTTCCATGATTGTGCTTAATAGAATTAAGAATCTGGTTGACAGCCAATTGCATGATGAGCAATGTGGATTCAGAAGTGGTAGGAATTCAGAAGTGGCAGATCAGATATTTTCACTCAGGCAGAGTCTTGATAAGAGTTTAGAGTTTCAGAAACCTTTGGTTGTTAGCTTTGTTTATTTCAAAAAGGCTTTCGATTCTGTTGATCGTCAAAATTTGTGGTTGATTGAGAGATCGTATGGCATACCAGACAAGTTAGTTAGCATTATGAGAGCTCTCTATGATAACACTGAGTCGTGGGTGAGAGTTGGTAAGGCTTGTAGCAATGGGTTTAGCATTACTTCTGGTATTCGACAAGAGTGCATTTTGTCTCCTTTTCTCTTTAGTTTGGCTATTAATCATGTTATGCGTTATGTAACAGATACTGGTGACGTGCGGCATGAGATTAGCAGGCGAATAGCGATTGCCTCTGGGACTTTTAGGAATCTATGGAGAGTGTGAAGAAATAGGCATATACATCTAAAGATTAAAATTTAGACTCCATAATAGTTTGTTTCTTTCTAAGTTTGGTTATGATAGTGAAACTTGTACGGTTTGTAAACAAGATAACAGAAAACTTGATGCTTTTAATTCTTGATGCTTATGCAGTATCTTGGGTATTAGGTGGTTCAACTTTGTAAGCAATGAACAGGTTAGGCAAAGGAGTCGGCAACCACCTCTGAGTAGTATATTGTGCAGAGAAAGATTCCGTTGGTTTGGCCATGTTGCCCATATGGATAATTAGAGATTAGCGAATAGGGTTATGAATAGTGTGCCTAAAGGCCTCAGAAAAGAGGGGAAGACCTAGGATACGGTGGGCAGACAATGTCAAACAGGATTTTGTTAGAATTGGTATGCAGTGGAGAGATGCAGCAAATATAATTCAGGACAGATATGCTTGGAGAACTAAATTGCCCGGTGTCGTTGGACCTTCGTAGCACATTACTGCTTGAGGATGATGATCATGATATTCAAGTGTATACAATAACACAATTGAAAAGAAGTATTTTAAAAAATCTTCCATTCATCAGTGTGAGTTTTAGGTCTGTCTTCTCTAGTTACTTATTGAAATTTATGGTGGATTTAGTGCGTTTGAATTGTATCAGTGTTTTCAACCTATTGTCCACCAACATGTTTCAATACTGGTTTTAATGAAAATCGCTATGAAATTTTTTTTGAGAGTTGAATGTTGAATCAAAAAGCGTCAGGAGCGATGTTTTAGAGTGCTGAGATCCAGCGATTCTCGACTCCCTGCTATCATCATCTAAATCTCACATTTCTAGCATAATTCGACTGCTCCGATTATTATTTGGAAATTTCGCCACTTTCCAACTACTCCCTCTAAACACGAAAATTAAAATTACTGAAATATTCCGAAATAACGACTCCTAACATTTTGATATACAACTATCACTTACTAGTCTAAAGAGGGTCTATACAACAATCACTTACTAGTGTAAAGAGGGTGTATACAACTATCACTTAGGGATTGGCTCATTTGGTAACGTTCCATGATCTACAGTTCCCAAGTTTGAGTTACAACTGTACAGTTTTAAGATTTATCTATGCTAGCCCTCATCCTGCTCTCAGTGAGAAGGGGGATACCGATGAGCCTAGAAAGGTTGCCGTCCGTTGGATGGGACGTTAAACCCCTTCCAATAAATGGATCCAACATATCCCTATTGTTGCTTCTTTCTCCACCTCCTCCTATCGCTGCCTTTTTCTACATTTCTCCCTTTGCTGCTTCTTTCTCCACTTCCTGCTATTACTACTTCTTTCTTCACTTCACCCTAATGCTGCTTTTTCTCCACTTTACCCTAATACTGCTTCTTTTTCCATTTTCCCTATTGTTGTTTCTTTCTCTACTTCACCCTATTGTTTCCCACAATTATGCATGATAATTTTATTCTACAAGAGAATTTAAAGAAAACCGTGTGCATGAGAACCATACTCTGTGCACGTTAAAGAACGCGTTTGGTGGCTTTAACGTAAAACTCCCATCTGTCCCCTGCCCAGTTCCCTTTCTCCAACTTACTCTGGCCCCTTGAGGTCCTTGTGACTTGGCCATTCAGCCCATTGTGTACGAAGAAAATATATATTTTCTTCGTACACAATGGGTTGAAGGCTTGATACACAATGGCACAATGGGCTGAAAATGGCAAATGGACTGATACACAATGGACACAATGGGCTGAAAATATATATTTTCTTTGTACAAATAAAATTAAATTTGCTAATATTACTATTTGTGACCACTTTATTTATATTCCCTCTTATGCACAAAAATTATTTTAAAAACGATTAAAAATATTATATATTTAACTACTTCGTAAATAAGTAGTTTTTTTTTCAAGTGAAGAGCACTGAAATATTCTCAAGAGAGGTAATGTTAGATTGGCAACGTCATGTGAACTGAAAAAAAAAAGTAAATAATTGAAATGCATCAAAAACGATCGTGACTAATAACCAATGTTACCAACTCTATGAAATATGGTAAATAATAGTGACAAAGGAAAGAAAATTGTGAAAATAACAAAGTAAACGACTTTTTTTTTCTCGTTTATATTGTTGCAAATATTTAAAAAATATATATATACATAAATGTAAAAGTTCGTTAACGCTATTCATTTCGTTACTCATTTTTTTCTCTATTTCAACACTCTATACCTGGTTCTCAAACTTTTATGCTTCACGTACCCCCTGGAAATGTGTATGTAACTGGCGTACCCCTTGTTTAGATAGATAAAACTATAGTTATAGTATAACAATGGGAACAAAATAAAACATATATATCAGTGGTTCTCAACCTTTTATGCTTCACGTACTCCCTGGAAATGTGTTTGTAACTGGCGTACCCCTTGTATAGATAGATAAAACTATAGTTATAGTATAACAATGGGAATAAAATAAAACATATATATCAGTGGTTCTCAACCTTTCATGCTTCACGTACCCCCTGGAAATGTGTTTGTAACTGGCGTACCCCTTGTATAGATAGATAAAACTATAGTTATAGTATAACAATGGGAATAAAATAAAACATATACATCAGTGGTTCTCAACCTTTTATGCTTCACGTACCCCCTGGAAATGTGTATGTAACTGGCATACCCCTTGTTTAGATAGATAAAACTATAGTTATAGTATAACAATGGGAATAAAATAAAACATATATATATGTGTTTTTCAACCTTTTATGCTTCACCTACCCCCTGGAAATGTGTTTGTAACTGGCGTACCCCTTGTATAGATAGATAAAACTATAGTTATAGTATAACAATGGGAATAAAATAAAACATATATATCAGTGGTTCTCAAACTTTTATGCTTCATGTACCCCCTGGAAATGTGTATGTAACTGGCGTACCCCTTGTTTAGATAGATAAAACTATAGTTATAGTATAACAATGGGAACAAAATAAAACATATATATCAGTGGTTCTCAAACTTTTACGCTTCACGTACCCCC
Source organism: Ryuthela nishihirai (assembly GCA_038380435.1). Lineage (NCBI taxonomy): Eukaryota > Metazoa > Arthropoda > Arachnida > Araneae > Heptathelidae > Ryuthela > Ryuthela nishihirai. Next base: position 34,357,224 of record JAWZYU010000005.1, on the reverse strand, counting down.
TGGAAATGTGTATGTAACTGGCGTACCCCTTGTTTAGATAGATAAAACTATAGTTATAGTATAACAATGGGAACAAAATAAAACATATATATCAGTGGTTCTCAACCTTTTATGCTTCACCTATCCCCTGGAAATGTGTATGTAACTGGAGTACCCCTTGTATAGATAGATAAAACTATAGTTATAGTATAACAATGGGAATAAAATAAAACATATATATCAGTGGTTCTCAACCTTTTATGCTTCACGTACCCCCTGGAAATGTGTATGTAACTGGCGTACCCCTTGTATAGATAGATAAAACTATAGTTATAGTATAACAATGGGAATAAAATAAAACATATATATCAGTGGTTCTCAACCTTTTATGCTTCACGTACCCCCTGGAAATGTGTATGTAACTGGCGTACCCCTTGTATAGATAGATAAAACTATAGTTATAGTATAACAATGGGAATAAAATAAAACATATATATCAGTGGTTCTCAACCTTTTATGCTTCACGTACCCCCTGGAAATGTGTATGTAACTGGCGTACCCCTTGTTTAGATAGATAAAACTATAGTTATAGTATAACAATGGGAACAAAATAAAACATATATATCAGTGGTTCTCAACCTTTTATGCTTCACCTACCCCCTGGAAATGTGTATGTAACTGGCGTACCCTTTGTATAGATAGATAAAACTATAGTTATAGTATAACAATGGGAATAAAATAAAACATATATATCAGTGGTTCTCAACCTTTTATGCTTCACGTACCCCCTGGAAATGTGTATGCAACTGGCGTACCCCTGTATAGATAGATAAAACTATAGTTATAGTATAACAATGGGAATAAAATAAAACATATATATCAGTGGTTCTCAACCTTTTATGCTTCACCTACCCCCTGGAAATGTGTATGTAACTGGCGTACCCCTTGTATAGATAGATAAAACTATAGTTATAATATAACAATGGGAATAAAATAAAACATATATATATGTGTGTTTTTCAACCTTTTATGCTTCACCTACCCCCTGGAAATCTGTAGGTAACTGGCGTACCCCTTGTACAGATAGATAAAACTATAGTTATAGTATAACAATGGGAATAAAATAAAACATATATATCAGTGGTTCTCAACCTTTTATGCTTCACGTACCCCCTGGAAATGTGTATGTAACTGGCGTACCCCTTGTATAGATAGATAAAACTATAGTTATAGTATAACAATGGGAATAAAATAAAACATATATATCAGTGGTTCTCAACCTTTTATGCTTCACCTACCCCCTGGAAATCTGTATGTAACTGGCGTACCCCTTGTATAGATAGATAAAACTATAGTTATAGTATAACAATGGGAATAAAATAAAACATATATATCAGTGGTTCTCAACCTTTTATGCTTCACCTACCCCCTGGAAATGTGTATGTAACTGGCGTACCCCTTGTATAGATAGATAAAACTATAGTTATAGTATAACAATGGGAATAAAATAAAACATATATATCAGTGGTTCTCAAACTTTTATGCTTCACCTACCCCCTTAAAATGTGTATGTAACTGGCATACCCCTTGTATAGATAGATAAAACTATAGTTATAGTATAACAATGGGAATAAAATAAAACATATATATCAGTGGTTCTCAACCTTTTATGCTTCACGTACCCCCTGGAAATGTGTATGTAACTGGCGTACCCCTTGTATAGATAGATAAAACTATAGTTATAGTATAACAATGGGAATAAAATAAAACATATATATCAGTGGTTCTCAACCTTTTATGCTTCACGTACTCCCTGGAAATGTGTATGTAACTGGCGTATCCCTTGTTTAGATAGATAAAACTATAGTTATAGTATAACAATGGGAACAAAATAAAACATATATATCAGTGGTTCTCAACCTTTTATGCTTCACGTACTCCCTGGAAATGTGTTTGTAACTGGCGTACCCCTTGTATAGATAGATAAAACTATAGTTATAGTATAACAATGGGAATAAAATAAAACATATATATCAGTGGTTCTCAACCTTTCATGCTTCACGTACCCCCTGGAAATGTGTTTGTAACTGGCGTACCCCTTGTATAGATAGATAAAACTATAGTTATAGTATAACAATGGGAATAAAATAAAACATATACATCAGTGGTTCTCAACCTTTTATGCTTCACGTACCCCCTGGAAATGTGTATGTAACTGGCATACCCCTTGTTTAGATAGATAAAACTATAGTTATAGTATAACAATGGGAATAAAATAAAACATATATATATGTGTTTTTCAACCTTTTATGCTTCACCTACCCCCTGGAAATGTGTTTGTAACTGGCGTACCCCTTGTATAGATAGATAAAACTATAGTTATAGTATAACAATGGGAATAAAATAAAACATATATATCAGTGGTTCTCAACCTTTCATGCTTCACGTACCCCCTGGAAATGTGTTTGTAACTGGCGTACCCCTTGTATAGATAGATAAAACTATAGTTATAGTATAACAATGGGAATAAAATAAAACATATACATCAGTGGTTCTCAACCTTTTATGCTTCACGTACCCCCTGGAAATGTGTATGTAACTGGCATACCCCTTGTTTAGATAGATAAAACTATAGTTATAGTATAACAATGGGAATAAAATAAAACATATATATATGTGTTTTTCAACCTTTTATGCTTCACCTACCCCCTGGAAATGTGTTTGTAACTGGCGTACCCCTTGTATAGATAGATAAAACTATAGTTATAGTATAACAATGGGAATAAAATAAAACATATATATCAGTGGTTCTCAACCTTTTATGCTTCACGTACCCCCTGGAAATGTGTTTGCAACTGGCGTACCCCTTGTATAGATAGATAAAACTATAGTTATAGTATAACAATGGGAATAAAATAAAACATATATATCAGTGGTTCTCAACCTTTTATGCTTCACGTACCCCCTGGAAATGTGTATGCAACTGGCGTACCCCTGTATAGATAGATAAAACTATAGTTATAGTATAACAATGGGAATAAAATAAAACATATATATCAGTGGTTCTCAACCTTTTATGCTTCACCTACCCCCTGGAAATGTGTATGTAACTGGCGTACCCCTTGTATAGATAGATAAAACTATAGTTATAGTATAACAATGGGAATAAAATAAAACATATATATCAGTTGTTCTCAACCTTTTATGCTTCACGTACCCCCTGGAAATGTGTATGTAACTGGCGTACCCCTTGTATAGATAGATAAAACTATAGTTATAGTATAACAATGGGAATAAAATAAAACATATATATCAGTGGTTCTCAACCTTTTATGCTTCACGTACCCCCTGGAAATGTGTATGTAACTGGCGAACCCCTTGTATAGATAGATAAAACTATAGTTATAGTATAACAATGGGAATAAAACAAAACATATATATCAGTGGTTCTCAACCTTTTATGCTTCACCTACCCCCTGGAAATCTGTATGTAACTGGCGTACCCCTTGTATAGATAGATAAAACTATAGTTATAGTATAACAATGGGAATAAAATAAAACATATATATCAGTGGTTCTCAACCTTTTATGCTTCACCTACCCCCTGGAAATGTGTATGTAACTGGCGTACCCCTTGTATAGATAGATAAAACTATAGTTATAGTATAACAATGGGAATAAAATAAAACATATATATCAGTGGTTCTCAACCTTTTATGCTTCACCTACCCCCTTAAAATATGTGTATGTAACTGGCATACCCCTTGTATAGATAGATAAAACTATAGTTATAGTATAACAATGGGAATAAAATAAAACATATATATCAGTGGTTCTCAACCTTTTATGCTTCACGTACCCCCTGGAAATGTGTATGTAACTGGCGTACCCCTTGTATAGATAGATAAAACTATAGTTATAGTATAACAATGGGAATAAAATAAAACATATATATATATGTGTTTTTCAACCTTTTATGCTTCACCTACCCCCTGTAAATGTGTATCTAACTGGCGTACCCCTTGTATAGATAGATAAAACTATAGTTATAGTATAACAATGGGAACAAAATAAAACATATATATCTGTGGTTCTCAACCTTTTATGCTTCACGTACCCCCTGGCAATGTGTACGTAACTGGCGTACCCCTTGTTTAGATAGATAAAACTATAGTTATAGTATAACAATGGGAACAAAATAAAACATATATATCAGTGGTTCTCAACCTTTTATGCTTCATGCACCCCCTGGAAATGTGTATGTAACTGGCGTACCCCTTGTTTAGATAGATAAAACTATAGTTATAGTATAACAATGGGAACAAAATAAAACATATATATCAGTGGTTCTCAACCTTTTATGCTTCACGTACCCCCTGGAAATGTGTATGTAACTGGCGTACCCCTTGTTTAGATAGATAAAACTATAGTTATAGTATAACAATGGGAACAAAATAAAATATATATATCAGTGGTTCTCAACCTTTTATGCTTCACCTACCCCCTGGAAATGTGTATGTAACTGGCGTACCCTTTGTATAGATAGATAAAACTATAGTTATAGTATAACAATGGGAATAAAATAAAACATATATATCAGTGGTTCTCAACCTTTTATGCTTCACGTACCCCCTGGAAATGTGTATGTAACTGGCGTACCCCTGTATAGATAGATAAAACTATAGTTATTGTATAACAATGGGAATAAAATAAAACATATATATCAGTGGTTCTCAACCTTTTATGCTTCACCTACCCCCTGGAAATGTGTATGTAACTGGCGTACCCCTTGTATAGATAGATAAAACTATAGTTATAATATAACAATGGGAATAAAATAAAACATATATATATGTGTTTTTCAACCTTTTATGCTTCACCTACCCCCTGGAAATCTGTATGTAACTGGCGTACCCCTTGTACAGATAGATAAAACTATAGTTATAGTATAACAATGGGAATAAAATAAAACATATATATCAGTGGTTCTCAACCTTTTATGCTTCACGTACCCCCTGGAAATGTGTATGTAACTGGCGTACCCCTTGTATAGATAGATAAAACTATAATTATAGTATAACAATGGGAATAAAATAAAACATATATATCAGTGGTTCTCAACCTTTTATGCTTCACCTACCCCCTGGAAATCTGTATGTAACTGGTGTACCCCTTGTATAGATAGATAAAACTATAGTTATAGTATAACAATGGGAATAAAATAAAACATATATATCAGTGGTTCTCAACCTTTTATGCTTCACCTACCCCCTGGAAATGTGTATGTAACTGGCGTACCCCTTGTATAGATAGATAAAACTATAGTTATAGTATAACAATGGGAATAAAATAAAACATATATATCAGTGGTTCTCAACCTTTTATGCTTCACCTACCCCCTTAAAATGTGTATGTAACTGGCATACCCCTTGTATAGATAGATAAAACTATAGTTATAGTATAACAATGGGAATAAAATAAAACATATATATCAGTGGTTCTCAACCTTTTATGCTTCACGTACCCCCTGGAAATGTGTATGTAACTGGCGTACCCCTTGTTTAGATAGATAAAACTATAGTTATAGTATAACAATGGGAATAAAATAAAACATATATATATATATATGTGTTTTTCAACCTTTTATGCTTCACCTACCCCCTGGAAATCTGTATGTAACTGGCGTACCCCTTGTATAGATAGATAAAACTATAGTTATAGTATAACAATGGGAATAAAATAAAACATATATATATGTGTGTTTTTCAACCTTTTATGCTTCACCTACCCCCTGGAAATCTGTATGTAACTGGCGTACCCCTTGTACAGATAGATAAAACTATAGTTATAGTATAACAATGGGAATAAAATAAAACATATATATCAGTGGTTCTCAACCTTTTATGCTTCACGTACCCCCTGGAAATGTGTATGTAACTGGCGTACCCCTTGTATAGATAGATAAAACTATAGTTATAGTATAACAATGGGAATAAAATAAAACATATATATCAGTGGTTCTCAACCTTTTATGCTTCACCTACCCCCTGGAAATCTGTATGTAACTGGCGTACCCCTTGTATAGATAGATAAAACTATAGTTATAGTATAACAATGGGAATAAAATAAAACATATATATCAGTGGTTCTCAACCTTTTATGCTTCACCTACCCCCTGGAAATGTGTATGTAACTGGCGTACCCCTTGTATAGATAGATAAAACTATAGTTATAGTATAACAATGGGAATAAAATAAAACATATATATCAGTGGTTCTCAACCTTTTATGCTTCACCTACCCCCTTAAAATGTGTATGTAACTGGCATACCCCTTGTATAGATAGATAAAACTATAGTTATAGTATAACAATGGGAATAAAATAAAACATATATATCAGTGGTTCTCAACCTTTTATGCTTCACCTACCCCCTGGAAATCTGTATGTAACTGGCGTACCCCTTGTATAGATAGATAAAACTATAGTTATAGTATAACAATGGGAATAAAATAAAACATATATATATATGTGTTTTTCAACCTTTTATGCTTCACCTACCCCCTGTAAATGTGTATCTAACTGGCGTACCCCTTGTATAGATAGATAAAACTATAGTTATAGTATAACAATGGGAACAAAATAAAACATATATATCTGTGGTTCTCAACCTTTTATGCTTCACGTACCCCCTGGAAATGTGTACGTAACTGGCGTACCCCTTGTTTAGATAGATAAAACTATAGTTATAGTATAACAATGGGAACAAAATAAAACATATATATCAGTGGTTCTCAACCTTTTATGCTTCATGCACCCCCTGGAAATGTGTATGTAACTGGCGTACCCCTTGTTTAGATAGATAAAACTATAGTTATAGTATAACAATGGGAACAAAATAAAACATATATATCAGTGGTTCTCAACCTTTTATGCTTCACGTACCCCCTGGAAATGTGTATGTAACTGGCGTACCCCTTGTTTAGATAGATAAAACTATAGTTATAGTATAACAATGGGAACAAAATAAAACATATATATCCGTGGTTCTCAACCTTTTATGCTTCACCTACCCCCTGGAAATGTGTATGTAACTGGCGTACCCTTTGTATAGATAGATAAAACTATAGTTATAGTATAACAATGGGAATAAAATAAAACATATATATCAGTGGTTCTCAACCTTTTATGCTTCACGTACCCCCTGGAAATGTGTATGTAACTGGCGTACCCCTGTATAGATAGATAAAACTATAGTTATAGTATAACAATGGGAATAAAATAAAACATATATATCAGTGGTTCTCAACCTTTTATGCTTCACCTACCCCCTGGAAATGTGTATGTAACTGGCGTACCCCTTGTATAGATAGATAAAACTATAGTTATAGTATAACAATGGGAATAAAATAAAACATATATATCAGTGGTTCTCAACCTTTTATGCTTCACGTACCCCCTGGAAATGTGTATGTAACTGGCGTACCCCTTGTATAGATAGATAAAACTATAGTTATAGTATAACAATGGGAATAAAATAAAACATATATATCAGTGGTTCTCAACCTTTTATGCTTCACCTACCCCCTGGAAATCTGTATGTAACTGGCGTACCCCTTGTACAGATAGATAAAACTATAGTTATAGTATAACAATGGGAATAAAATAAAACATATATATCAGTGGTTCTCAACCTTTTATGCTTCACGTACCCCCTGGAAATGTGTATGTAACTGGCGTACCCCTTGTATAGATAGATAAAACTATAGTTATAGTATAACAATGGGAATAAAATAAAACATATATATCAGTGGTTCTCAACCTTTTATGCTTCACCTACCCCCTGGAAATCTGTATGTAACTGGCGTACCCCTTGTATAGATAGATAAAACTATAGTTATAGTATAACAATGGGAATAAAATAAAACATATATATCAGTGGTTCTCAACCTTTTATGCTTCACCTACCCCCTGGAAATGTGTATGTAACTGGCGTACCCCTTGTATAGATAGATAAAACTATAGTTATAGTATAACAATGGGAATAAAATAAAACATATATATCAGTGGTTCTCAACCTTTTATGCTTCACCTACCCCCTTAAAATGTGTATGTAACTGGCATACCCCTTGTATAGATAGATAAAACTATAGTTATAGTATAACAATGGGAATAAAATAAAACATATATATCAGTGGTTCTCAACCTTTTATGCTTCACGTACCCCCTGGAAATGTGTATGTAACTGGCGTACCCCTTGTTTAGATAGATAAAACTATAGTTATAGTATAACAATGGGAATAAAATAAAACATATATATATATATATATGTGTTTTTCAACCTTTTATGCTTCACCTACCCCCTGGAAATCTGTATGTAACTGGCGTACCCCTTGTATAGATAGATAAAACTATAGTTATAGTATAACAATGGGAATAAAATAAAACATATATATATATGTGTTTTTCAACCTTTTATGCTTCACCTACCCCCGGTAAATGTGTATCTAACTGGCGTACCCCTTGTATAGATAGATAAAACTATAGATATAGTATAACAATGGGAACAAAATAAAACATATATATCAGTGGTTCTCAAACTTTTATGCTTCATGTACCCCCTATAAATGTGTATGTAACTGGCGTACCCCTTGTTTAGATAGATAAAACTATAGTTATAGTATAACAATGGGAACAAAATAAAACATATATATCAGTGGTTCTCAACCTTTTATGCTTCATGCACCCCCTGGAAATGTGTATGTAACTGGCGTACCCCTTGTTTAGATAGATAAAACTATAGTTATAGTATAACAATGGGAATAAAATAAAACATATATATCAGTGGTTCTCAAGCTTTTATGATTCACGTACCCCCTGGAAATGTGTATGTAACTGGAGTACCCCTTGTTTAGATAGATAAAACTATAGTTATAGTATAACAATGGCAACAAAATAAAACATATATATCAGTGGTTCTCAACCTTTTATGCTTCACGTACCCCCTGGAAATGTGTATGTAACTGGCGTACCCCTTGTTTAGATAGATAAAACTATAGTTATAGTATAACAATGGGAACAAAATAAAACATATATATCAGTGGTTCTCAAACTTTTATGCTTCACGTACCCCCTGGAAATGTGTATGTAACTGGCGTACCCCTTGTTTAGATAGATAAAACTATAGTTATAGTATAACAATGGGAACAAAATAAAACATATATATCAGTGGTTCTCAACCTTTTATGCTTCACCTATCCCCTGGAAATGTGTATGTAACTGGAGTACCCCTTGTATAGATAGATAAAACTATAGTTATAGTATAACAATGGGAATAAAATAAAACATATATATCAGTGGTTCTCAACCTTTTATGCTTCACGTACCCCCTGGAAATGTGTATGTAACTGGCGTACCCCTTGTATAGATAGATAAAACTATAGTTATAGTATAACAATGGGAATAAAATGAAACATATATATCAGTGGTTCTCAACCTTTTATGCTTCACCTACCCCCTTAAAATGTGTATGTAACTGGCATACCCCTTTTATAGATAGATAAAACTATAGTTATAGTATAACAATAGGAATAAAATAAAACATATATCAGTGGTTCTCAACCTTTTATGCTTCACGTACCCCCTGGAAATGTGTATGTAACTGGCGTACCCCTTGTATAGATAGATAAAACTATAGTTATAGTATAACAATGGGAATAAAATAAAACATATATATCAGTGGTTCTCAACCTTTTATGCTTCACGTACCCCCTGGAAATGTGTATGTAACTGGCGTACCCCTTGTTTAGATAGATAAAACTATAGTTATAGTATAACAATGGGAATAAAATAAAACATATATATCAGTGGTTCTCAACCTTTTATGCTTCACGTACCCCCTGGAAATGTGTATGTAACTGGCGTACCCCTTGTTTAGATAGATAAAACTATAGTTATAGTATAACAATGGGAACAAAATAAAACATATATATCAGTGGTTCTCAACCTTTTATGCTTCACCTACCCCCTGGAAATGTGTATGTAACTGGCGTACCCTTTGTATAGATAGATAAAACTATAGTTATAATATAACAATGGGAATAAAATAAAACATATATATATATGTGTTTTTCAACCTTTTATGCTTCACCTACCCCCTGGAAATATGTATGTAACTGGCGTACCCCTTGTATAGATAGATAAAACTATAGTTATCGTATAACAATGGGAATAAAATAAAACATATATATCAGTGGTTCTCAACCTTTTATGCTTCACGTACCCCCTGGAAATGTGTATGTAACTGGCGTACCCCTGTATAGATAGATAAAACTATAGTTATAGTATAACAATGGGAATAAAACAAAACATATATATCAGTGGTTCTCAACCTTTTATGCTTCACCTACCCCCTGGAAATCTGTATGTAACTGGCGTACCCCTTGTATAGATAGATAAAACTATAGTTATAATATAACAATGGGAATAAAATAAAACATATATATCAGTGGTTCTCAACCTTTTATGCTTCACCTACCCCCTGGAAATGTGTATCTAACTGGCGTACCCTTTGTATAGATAGATAAAACTATAGTTATAGTATAACAATGGGAATAAAATAAAACATATATATCAGTGGTTCTCAACCTTTTATGCTTCACCTACCCCCTGGAAATGTGTATGTAACTGGCGTACCCCTTGTATAGATAGATAAAACTATAGTTATAGTATAACAATGGGAATAAAATGAAACATATATATCAGTGGTTCTCAACCTTTTATGCTTCACGTACCCCCTGGAAATATGTATGTAACTGGCGTACCCCTTATATGGATAGATAAAACTATAGTTATAGTATAACAATGGGAATAAAATAAAACATATATATCAGTGGTTCTCAACCTTTTATGCTTCACCTACCCCCTGGAAATATGTATGTAACTGGCGTACCCCTTGTATAGATAGATAAAACTATAGTTATAGTATAACAATGGGAATAAAATAAAACATATATATCAGTGGTTCTCAACCTTTTATGCTTCACGTACCCCCTGGAAATGTGTATGTAACTGGCGTACCCCTTGTATAGATAAATAAACTATAGTTATAGTATAACTATGGGAATAAAATAAAACATATATCTAGCGACTTTTTAGCTCTCACCGCGTACCCCAAAAAGTTTTACCGCGTACCTCACGTTGAGAATTCCTACTCTAAGCAATACCCAGCAGCAATACCTAAGAACTCTGTTTTTCAATAGCGAAAAAAGTATTTAACAGATGCTAATTCCCCTGGTGGAAAAAGCTTGGAAAAAATGGAATTTTTTGCATAAACGACTAAGTTTGTATAGTTGCAACAATACATCAAGGAATTTAAAAGTACACACACAGAGAGAATAAAAGGATTAGGATCAAACACTGAAAACGCTAAAAAAAGAATGATTGTGTCCCAGTATTTAAAATCACAAAGAAAAATTTAGGCCTAATCTATAGTCCAAATTAACGTGCTCTCTCAAATTTGGTGCTTGAAACAAAATAATTCACTTAAGTGCTTTTCTAATAAGGCTGTAACTTTTATAAATGCAATTACTAACTACTTCAATTTTTTCATGATCAAGATTTGTATATATAGTTCTTCTTAAATCAATTATACTTTTAAAATAATGATAAAATGGTTTCAAAGTATCATGATTTATTTCGCCAAACGCTGTATTCAATTTATTTATTTATTCAACATTACATATATTTGAGAGGTCCTTATACAGGCTTTCGCATCATATATTTTTTTAAAATAATTAACTATAATAATTTTTTAGTTTAATTTTCATTTTACTCTTTTTGTTTTTGTTTATTTACTTATTTATTTATTTATTTTTTTATTTTTCAGATTCTGTTCCATAAATCTGTAAAGATTAGAAATTCAAATAAAATTTTATAAATTTTAATTTTAGAATCAAAATCTTTCTGATTCAAAATTAAATCAGTTCTAATCTCCTGAAACTCATGATTTTCTAGTGATTTAACGAATTTTTTCCTTTGAGTTGTGTTGTTTATACAGTTAAGTAAAATATGATGAATTGTTTCGGGTACGTTACAGTTTTTTCAGTTTGGAGAGTTTGAAAGTTTAAGATAAAATTTTGTTTGATTCAGCATTGCTGTATTTGTTCTAAGTCTATAGAGGATACTTATCTTCTTGCAAACGGTAGATTTTGAATATAATTAATATTTTTTGAAAGAACGTATCTGAAGTGATCCCCTGTGATACTGCATAGAACCGGCCAGGCCTAGCTCCTAATATCCGACCCCGCCTTCTCGTGGTGCAAACCGTTAGTACCTTTCAAAAGAGATACTCTCTTGTGGAAGTGAACGGAAGGGGAGGGCTGCCAGATTTGTGTGGCCTACTGATCTGGATAACTATGGCTACTTTTCTTTCTTTTCTACCCTGCTTAGGAGTGGTCAACCACACAGGGTCCTGGTGCTGACCATATAAACCCACTGGACTGGACAGTTATATGGCTCTGAACTTGGTTATGGATCCTGATTTTGCTGCACTGGTGGGCTTCTGTGGAGGAAAAATCTTCCGCTGTGTTTTCTGTTTGTTTATGGGTTGACAGCCCCAAGTGAATAGATTCACAGGATATGTTTATCAGCTGGTGGATAATCCTGAGCAGAGGTCATCGCAGGCACCTGAACTCTTTGCTTCTATTGGCATCGTCAAATTCTACATTGGAGGAAGTCTTCCAGTGTAGATGGCTTCAGCCTTTAGTGGTGGGGGAACGGGTCTTTGCCCCATGTCTGCGATTAGGGGGCTGTTTGATATTGTCGGCATTCCCTCTCTCAATAAACATAGTTTCTTTAAACATCCCACTAACCATTTTCTCTCCATAGGTAGTTCGAATGTGAGGACTCTGCACAGAGCTTTTCCTCTTGATGTCCTCACACGAGAATTCCACCATTATAATTTAGATATTCTCGGCTTGCAAGAGACCAGATGGACAGATAAAGGTCAGATTCTTAAAAATAATTTTAAATTTCTCTTTTCATGGAGGGACGACAATAAGCATCACCAAGGCGTGGGTCTGCTTCTCAGCAGACACGCTAGTGATGCTCTTCTAGGATATGAGTGCATTAATGAAAGGTTTCTTACAGCAAAATTTCAGACAAGCATTAAAGACTTGAATGTTATCTGCTGTTATGCCCCCACTGAGGATGCTGATGAGGATGAGAAGGATAGGTTTTATGAACAACTTCAGGAAATTTTGAATTCTGTCAAGAAAGGTGACATTACCCTTGTTCTTGGTGACTTCAATGCCAAAGTTGGCACTGACTCTGACCTTTGGACAGGAGTAAGAGGCCCTTTTGGTATTGGTAGCTGCAATGGCAATAGGCAACGTCTCCTACAGGTAAGTAAACTCAATGGATTCAGAATAACTAACACTTATTACAAACACCGCGACATACATAAGTACACATGGGTTTCAACCGATGGGCTGCATAGGAATATGATTGATTATATACTAATTAACAGCAAATGGGCTAGTTCTGTTAGAAATACCAGGGCATATAGGGGAGCTGAAATTGGATCTGACCATTACCTTGTTAAAAGTGTCTTGCAACTTAAACTTAAAAAGTGTTGTGCTAAGGTTAAAAAATTTACTTTTAATACTGAAGCTCTGAAAGATCCAGTTATAACCAAAGCTTACCATGATAGGTTACTTAGTCATTATGACAGTCATGGTTTGCTTACTACTGAAGTTGAGGTAGAATGGGATCATTTTAAACAGGCTTTTTTGGACACTAACAGTACTCTTTTAGGGAGAAAGGAGCAGAGGAGACAGAATTATATGAGCGATAAAGCACTTGAGCTTATTTCGGAAAGAAAGAACTGTAGGAATGTCCTTAATCAATACCCTACTAATCCTAATAGAAAGCATTACAGAAAACTTAATAAATGTGTAAAAGATCAGTTAGCTGCTGATAAGAATCTTTGGCTTGATGGTTTGGCTGACAAAGCCGAGGAAGCAGTAAGGCAGCAAAACAACAGAGAGCTGTACCTGACAGTTAATGTTTTGTGTGGTAGAAAACGGACAGGCATACAAGGATTGAAGGATAAACAAGGTAAGGTTATAGAAGGGGAGGATTCTGTCATGGCTAGGTGGGCTGAGCATTTCAGTGATGTCCTAAACAATGTAGTTAGTTCTACTCCCATTGTTTGCGATGATGATAGATGCATTGGTGGCTTTAATGTTGGCCCTATAACACAATCTGAAGTTATTTTGGCTATTTCTAAACTTAGACTTCATAAATCCCCAGGGGTAGATGAAATTACTACTGAAATGTTTAGAGCTGGAAAAGTTTCGGTTACCACTTGGATGACTGAAATTCTGAATATCTTTTATGATAAAGGCATGGTTCCTAAGGATTTTACCAGAGCTATTATTATCCCTATTTTCAAAAAAGGTGATCGCAGTTCTTGTGATAACTATAGGGGTATCAGCCTACTCTCTGTACCAGGTAAAGTTCTTTCCATGATTGTGCTTAATAGAATTTAGAATCTGGTTGACAGGCAATTGCGTGATGAGCAATGTGGATTCAGAAGTGGTAGGGGATGTGTGGATCAGATATTTTCACTTAGGCAGATTCTTGAGAAATGTTTAGAGTTTCAGAAACCTTTGGTTGCTAACTTTGTTGATTTCAAAAAGGCTTTCGACTCTGTTGATCGTCATAATTTGTGGTTGATTGTGAGATCATATGGTATACTTGACAAGTTAGTTAACATAATGAAAGCTCTCTATAATAACACTGAGTTGTGTGTGAGAGTTGGTAAGGCTTGTAGCAATTGGTTTAGCATTACTTCTGGTGTTCGACAAGGGTGCATTTTGTCTCCTTTCCTCTTTAGCTTGGTTATTGATTATGTTATGCGAAATTCACTTCAAGGGAAAGATTTTGGCCTTAAATGGGCTGGAGATACGACAATTTCTGATTTAGATTATGCTGATGATTTAGCTCTTTTGGCAAATGATGTTGATGAGATGAACTCTTGCATTCGAGCTGTTGATGAGACTGGTAGTAGAGTAGGTTTGGTTATAAACAGAGAAAACTAAAATGATGAAAATTGGTCAGGCAGGCTGTGATTCAGTTAATCTGAATGGTTGCAGTCTTGAGCACAGTTAATCTGAATGGTTGCAGTCTTGAGCAGGTGTCACAGTTTAATTATCTTGGGAGCTATGTAACAGATAATGGTGATGTGCAGCATGAGATTAACAGACGAATAGGGATTTCTGCCGGGACTTTTAAGAATCTATTCAGAGTGTGGAGAAATAGGCGTATATACCTAAAGACTAAAATTAGACTGTATAATAGTTTGGTTCTTTCTAGGGTTAGTTATGGTAGTGAAACGTGGACACTTTGTAAACAAGATAACAGGAAACTGGATGCTTTTGATTCCAGATGCTTACGCAGTGTCTTGGGCATTGGGCATTAGGTGGTTCAACTTTGTTACTAATGATGAGGTTAGGCAAAGGAGTTTGCAACCTCCTTTAAGCAGCATATTGTGCAGAGAAAGACTCCGTTGGTTTGGCCATGTTGCCCCTATGAATAATTATAGATTGGCGAATAGGGTTATGAACAGTGTGCCTAAAGGCCTCAGAAAGAAGGGGAGACCTAAGATGCGGTGGGTAGACAACGTCAAACAGGACTTTCATATAGTTCAGGATACAGGTAGTTCAGGATAGACTTGCTTGGAGAACTAAATTGCACGGTCTGGTTGGACCACCGTAGCCCATGGCTGCTTGAGGATGATGATGATGATCTAAAGTTGTTATTTTTTAATGATGCTTCAATTTGAAAGAATTGTTCGGTCAATTTAAATTCTATTTTTTTAATATCTTTTTTTATAGTGTTATAAAAATTGAAGCAGTTGCTAATTTTGTTAAGTTAAGGAGCATTTTTTGCTAATCCATCAACAAATTCATTTTCAATGATCCTATATGACTAGGGATCCATTGAATTGTAATTTGATTATTTTTGAATTGTTTGTTAAATGTATTAAGTGTTAATAGTTTGTAAATGTATATATTAGAGTCTGAATGGTATAATTCTTGTTGTAATGTTTGTATGGCTCCTTTGGAGTCCACAAAAACTGCAATTTTACAATTTTTTAAGTTATTTAAAATCCAATTAAATGCTTCTGTTATTGCCATTAATTCCGCATGTATTATTGAAGTATTTTGAGGCAATTTAAAAACTGTAGAAAATTTATCTTGAGGAACAAAAAATGCAGCTGTAAAGGTGCATTTTTTGCAAAAATGCAGCTTTACAGATGGATCTGTGCTATGTGGTAGCACAGATCCATCTGTAAAAATGTTGAGGTGTTTTTTATATTTTTCTGACTGAAAATTTTTAAGAATTTTTAATGATGCTTCAGGTGGAATATTCTTTTTAGGTGTTACTAGAGGAATTTCACTAAACATTTCGGGTTTTTCATAACACCAATCAAGTACAGTGGACCTTCGTTATAGCGCTGCTCGCTCTACCGCGCACTCGGTTATAGCGCGGGCGATGTTCGCGATAAGTTCAAACATGTTTATACAGGTCCGTGCGGCGTTAGTGAGTATCGCATTTTATTGTTACTACGTATTGAGTAATTGTATATGTATTGATTTCCTGCATGTATTTTGAATAGAGTTTAATTATTGTATGCATGATGAGTAAAAGAAAAGCTTACAGTGCGAAATTATTGTGTCGCCACCGCGCCGCTCGGTATAACGCGGTTCACCTTATAACACGGGTGTTGTTTACCGCCCGACATGCGCGTTATATCGGGGGTCCACTGTATTAGATCTGGCAAGTCTCCTTTTAATAATTTTCCTAAATATACATTAAAAAATTCATGTATAATTATATCATTTTGTAGATTTTTAAATAAGGGATTATTATTAAAGTTTTTGCAAAAGGGATGGTTAGGAAGTTTATAATGTAATCTAAGAATATATTTTAGAAGTAGAATTTTTTGTCGAATTTGAAAGGGTGGAATTGCCGTTTCTGCTATAATAGAAATTGTTGGACTAACTTTCGGTACTCCAAGTGCAATTTTAATGCACTGGTTTCGAATTGAGTTTCATTTTTTAAATTTTGTGTTTAAAGCACCTTGAATAAATACAAGTCCATATTCGATTTTAGAACGTATTAAATTTTTATAAAGTGTAATTAGATAGAATTTATTTGTTCCTCCATTTTTAAAGGTAAAGAAGTTTAAAAAATTAATTAATTTAAGAGCAGAATTATAATTTTTTTTCCAAATGAGAGTTCCAGTTCAATCTGGAGTCAAGGTTGATTCCTAAAAGTTTTCCCTGATAGAGTAAAGGAAGTTTTTCTTTATTAATTTGTAAAGTAAAAGTAGGAATAAATTTTCACCTTTTAAAGATAGGGATACAAAACGATTTTTAACATTAATTTCCAAGTGCTATTTTTGGCAATATACTTGTAGTAAATTTATTTGTGTTTGTAAATTCCTTTATAAAAGTTTTTCATTTTTATTTGTTGACCAAAAAATTAGTTCGTCAGCAAACCTTGTAAATGTAATATCGTTTAGAAATATGTTTTTAATATCATGAAAGTAAAAATTAAAAATAATTGGTGACAATATGGATCCCTGGGATGAACTTTGCGTAATAGTATATGTTTTTGATAATAAATCTCGAAATTTGACTTGTAGTGTTCTATGTAGTAGAAAATTAGAGAGGAAAAGTATAAAGTTTGAGCTTAGATTGATATTTAATAATTTTAATAAAAGTCCATGGATCCAAATTGAATCAAAGGCTTGTGAAAAGTCTATTGAAACAGCCAGTAAAGTTTGCTTAGAATAATTAGCAATATTAATATCATTAAGTAAAAGAGAAATATTTTCCTTTGCTGAACAGTTTTTGCGAAATCCAAAGAATGTTGATGGAAAAAATTCTCCGGATTCCAGAAACCAATTAAGACGTTTAAATAGGATTCTCTCAAATAATTTAAAAGGATTTGATAGCAATGAAATTGATCTGTAAGAATTTAGATTAATTTGGCAAATTTGATCATCTGTACAATACTAATTTCAAACGTTAAAATTTAAAATATGGATGATATTATCTACGACATTACTATAATCCTGTCAAAAAATGTCATTACAAATAATTAATCGTACAAAACTAAAGGGGCGCAAAAATACTTCAAAAACATTCTCCACCTCCTCCTATTGCTGTTTCTTTCTCCATTTCCTCTATTGCCGCTTCTTTCTCCAGTTCCCCCTAGTGCTGCTTCTTTCTCCATTTCAACCTATTGCTGCTACTTTCTCCATCTGGTTTCATTGCAGCTTCTTTCTCCACTTCTATTGTAGCTTCTTTTTCCACTTCTCCTATTGCAGCCTCTTTCTCCACTTCTATTGCAGCTTCTTTTCCACTTCTCCTATTGCAGCCTCTTTCTCCACTTCCCTCTATTGTTACTTCTTTCCCCACTTCCTGCTACTGCTGCTTCTTTTTCCACTTCCCCCTATTGCTGCTTCTTTCTCCACCTCCTGATATTGCTGTTTCTTTCTCCATTTCCTCTATTGCAGCTTCTTTCTCCAGTTCCCCCTAGTGCTGCTTCTTTCTCCACTTCAACCTATTGCTGCTACTTTCTCCATCTGGTTTCATTGCAGCTAGAAGTGGAGAAACACTTCTATTGCAGCTTCTTTTTCCACTTCTCCTATTGCAGCCCCTTTCTCCACTTCTATTGCAGCTTCTTTTCGACTTCTCCTATTGCAGCCTTTCTCCCCTTCTATTGCAGCTTCTTTTCCACTTCTCCTATTGCAGCCTCTTTCTCCACTTCTATTGCAGCTTCTTTTCCACTTCTCCTATTGCAGCCTTTCTCCCCTTCTATTGCAGCTTCTTTTTCCACTTCTCCTATTGCAGCCCCTTTCTCCACTTCTATTGCAGCTTCTTTTCGACTTCTCCTATTGCAGCCTTTCTCCCCTTCTATTGCAGCTTCTTTTCCACTTCTCCTATTGCAGCCTCTTTCTCCACTTCTATTGCAGCTTCTTTTCCACTTCTCCTATTGCAGCCCCTTTCTCCACTTCTATTGCAGCTTCTTTTCCACTTCTCCTATTGCAGACTCTTCCTCCACTTCCCTCTATTGTTACTTCTTTCCCCACTTCCTGCTATTGCTGCTTCTTTTTCCACTTCACCCTATTGCTGCCCACAATTATGCATAACAACATCAGTCTACAACAGAATTTAAAGAATCGTCGTTGCAAGAAGTTCATTACTCCCGACTCGAAAGAGGGAGATCGATCCCTAAACTAAGCTCTATTAACCTAAGCGCTGTTGACGGGATTTAAAAGTAAACTAGAACACATGTCGACTTTGCCGAATATGAATTGCTCATTTTCAAAGTGAATGAATACGTTATTTTCTAACTACTGCACTCTTTTAGGTGATAACGCGAACTAATAAATGATCGGGAAAATGCAAAGAGTGATATTTTTATTAATTCTTAAAAAAATTAAAAATTAAAAAGAATATTTATTTATCCCTTAAAAAATATGATCCCAGCTCTGTGATAAAAGGGGGCAAATCAGTACTGTCAGTTTAAAAAAGTCTCTTGATCTTCACATTCTACAGCAAAATTTAACACCGATGGGCTTGGAAATGTCGCCGTCCGTCGGATGGGGCGTTAAGCCGTGGCCCCGTGTGTGGAGAGCCATATTCTGTGCACGTTAAAGAACACGCTGGATGGCTTTGACGGGAGGCTACCATTTGTCTCCCAACAGATGTTCCAGTAAGTCCCCTCCCCCAACCTTCTCTGAGCCTTTGGGGTCCATGTGACGTGGCCATTTAGCCCATGGTGTGCAAAAAAGTGCCGCTCAGAGATAAAACAACTCAGCCCAACATGAAATTTAAATTTTTTCTAGAATAAATAGTTCTTTTGCAATATCAGTGTAAAGCTTTCTTATATTGCATATTTAGCGCCCTCTAATAATGGAAATTTGAACTTTTCGAAAGATTTCAAAAATGTGATTAATAATATTTCATTAGTATCCACCTCGAAAGAACTTTTCTTTTTTTTTCTGTTGAAACATAGATCATGTTTTCCCACCAGTTTTTTTTTTTTAATTCGTTCGTTCTTTTATGGGGAGGGAATGTTTTTCAACAATTTCATTTATCAAACATTTTTTATCCTTGGGAGTAAGGGGGGAAAATTATTTTTATCAACACAGCCCTTGTCTTTACCGCCAAAATTGGTAGCATAAATATATCGTTTGCAATATTCATTTAAAATATTTGAATTCCAATTTTTTATACCATTAGAAGTCACAATTATACTTATTGGGGATTCAGAAAATACCAGTCCTAATAGTTCATCAATAGCTAAATAACCCCCCAAAAAGATTCTTTTCCTATTTACTTATCTTGGAAAACAAAAACGTGAATCTCTATAAATAAAATAAATAAATACCCCCTCAAGCAACTGCTTGCCACAGAGGTCTGACGGGAGCTTTTTTTTCTTTTTTTGTAAAGGAGCAAATAGTTAAGCGCGTTTTATGCATGATCTATTAATGTTGGTACCACGTCCTCTTTATTTGTTACTATATCTTTTCTTCTCCATTTGTTTGTAATTTTTTCCATTCATATATTAATAACGTTCCATGTGTTTTTGTGTATGTGTGAACGTGAGGGCTTTCAAAATTATTACCTTAATATTTCAGCTCAAGTGTCGTTTCTTTGGTTTTTAAAGGTGTTTCACATTTTAGAGATATCTCTTTATTCTTATTTCTGAGTGTGTTCACTAATTTATTTCATGTTATCTTTGTTCTCAATTGGTAATTTACATTCTTCGTCTTCCAGGACAGTACGCAAAGAGGAGGAGGAGGAGAGCTGGATGGTGAAACCTCCTCCCTAATATATCTTTACCCATTTTTTTTCTAAACCAGCAAAAAAACTTGGATATCTCGGAAAACTGTTCTTTTATCTCAAAACAAATTGCAATGCTATGGGGGCGGGGGTTGCTCAGTCGGTAGCGCTCCAGGCTCGTAATCTGTAGTTCCCAGGTTCGAGTCCCAGCTGGGTCAGCGTTGAGATTTATCTCCGCAAAATTCCCCGCCCTGCCCACGGTCAGTAGGGGACACCGATGGGCTTGGAAAGGCCGCCGTCCGTCGGATGGGACGTTAAGCCGTGGCCCCGTGTGCGGAGAGAGACATACCCTGTGCACGTTAAAGAACACGCTGGATGGCCTTGACGGGAGGCTACCATCTGTCTCCCAACAGCTGTTCCAGTGGGTCCCCTCCCCCAACCTTCTCTGAGCCTTTGGGGTCCATGTGACCTGGCCATTTAGCCCATGGTGTGCAAAAAAGTGCCGCTCAGAGGTAAAACAACCCAAAACAACCCAACGCAATGCTATGTAAAGTTCCTTTTGCAATATATATATATATTACAGACATTTCTCTAACCTTACACCATCTCTGTTTTTCTTTTACCTTCAGAAATTAGAAATAAAAATAGCCCTATGCTATTTAAAAGATATTTATGATTATTTGTTTTAAATATTTCTGATTTGAAAATTTATTGTAAAGAAATCCAAGAGTTTTTACTTTATATCCTTGATCGTTGTTTACGATGTGAGACAGCATGCTGCTGACGAAATTATCATTTAAAATTTTCACCAGAACCTATACGGGCAATTGCCCTTTGGTTCTCGATTGTGGAGATTACAATTATGTTCTTTATCATTTATGACGCATTTTTATTTATTGTGTATAGCTGTGTGTATTGTTTTTCTGTGTATGTTTTGTATTTATGAAATAAATTATTATTATTTTTAATAACTAAATGTATTAGGCTGTGCAAAAGTTCTGTGATTCATTTAGTTGGACACATTCGTGTGCCTTTATACAAATGCACGGAGGACACAGGCAACAGTCAGAGTGAGTGGGTTAGGTTGGGTTGTTTGGGTTATTTTACCTCTGAGCGACACTTTTTTGCACACCATGGGCTAAATGGCCAGGTCACATGGACCCCCGAAGGCTGGGAGGGGACCCACTGGAACAGTTGTTGGGAGACAGATGGTAGCCTCCCGTCAAGGCCATCCAGCGTGTTCTTTAACGTGCTCAGAGTATGGCTCTCCCACACACGGGGCCACAGCTTAACGTCCCATCCGACGGAAGGCGTCCTTTCCAAGCCCATCGGTGTCCCCTACTGACCGTGGGCAGGGCGGGGAATTTTGCGGAGATAAATCTCAACGCTGACCCAGGTGGGACTCGAACTTGGGAACTACAGATTACGAGCCTGGCCAAGAGATTCCACTTCAAGCACAAGATGAGATTAAAATTGGGATTTCATCAGTCAGCTGCATCTAAGCACATTAAGAACCGTGTATGCATTTCAAATAACATCATTTAAGTACTTCGTCAAACTGTCACAAAGCAATTTACTTGACAGAGAGTGGTATTATGTCCCATCGCGCCCGGCAGATTGCAGAGCTGTTTTATAATAATTTTATAATAATAAAAATTTATTTTATTTCCATATTCATTTATAAAAACATTACATCGAAAATTTATAATCAAAGCTTGAATGGAAACAACAAGAACAAAATGAAATTAAAAAAATGATGAAAAATAAAAGCAAAAAACAATTTTAGTATCTCTCAAATATTACCAAGGTGTATAACAAACTCGTCCAGGTATTGAAATAAGTTATCTACAAATCAGCAGATAACATTAGCTGAAAATACTAAAAGAGTAATTTTAAATAATTACATTGAACAAATATTCAAAATCATTTCTCTTATTTAAAAGTTCTCTAAGTTTGTGCTTAAATGTAATTTGATTGTTAGATTTCTGATATCGTCTGGTAATGAATTGAACATTTTTGGAGCCAGGTACAAAATTTGTTTTTGACACACAGTTTTGTTAACTTTCGGGACAACGTAAATTCTTCCCGATTCTCTAGAAAAATATGACTTTACCTTTAATTGAAACCATTCAGAGTTATTAAAAACAAATAATATGGACTTGAATATAAAAGATTTTCAGAGTGTTAGAAGAGAATTATGTGAATAAATAATCATCAAATTTCATCTCTTGTTTTAAATGCACATTTTACTATTTTATTTTGCAGTCTACTATAAAGGAGGCCAAAAACTGTTACAGTTTTAAAGTTATGATTTAACGATTGTGGTTTTGGTCGTCATTTTTATTTATTAATTATTTTCCTATTGTTTTTTGTTCGTCATTTGTCGGTTTGTGAATTTTTCAAAACAGTTGTTCCATTGAATCTTTCGAACGCGAAGGACAAATGTAATTATTTATTTGTCAAAGAGAGCTGAGACGCGGGGAGTATCATAGACTATAAAAATTTACCCTAGTGTATTCTTCCTCCCTAAACAAAGGGGAAGTATGAAAACAATTGTTCTTTTATATCTTCTGACCCCCCCCCCCCCCCCCCCCGATAGGGGACCACCTTGACGTGGTGGAGGAGCTTGAGGCCCAGCAACCGGTCGAAGATTCTGCTGACCGGTCTGGTCCTCCGATTGGACAGAGCCAAGACCAACCGAGGCTGAAGACATTGCTGACCGGTTTAGTGGCCCGGTTGGACAGTGCAAAGACCTCAAAATCAGGTGCTCAGTGGAGCAGTTCAAGGGCCCTGCAGAACGGACTGGTGCCCTAGTAGGAAAGGGCCCTTTTCAAAGTCTGGGTCCCACTAAGAGTCTCCACCCCGGGTGCCGAGCGAACTTGGATCTACATATCTTTGTTCATGGCTAACCGGGGAACAGAGTAAATTTAGGTTTTGACCGATGGATGAGCTTTCCTTCTATAGGACTGATCGCCATAGGATTGTTGGGGATGAGATGCATCTATATGGTGTGCCCTTACCCCCGACAGTAGATAGTCGCGGCTTTCCATAACTTAGTAGTGTCGAAAGACGGAACCGGGGATTGCCGTGTTGCTGTGTTGTGCAGCAACAAAGAGTACTATATCTTCTGAACGCGAGGGCCGAAAGTAACGGACTATGCGCCAAATGAGAGCTTGGTAGATGGGGAGTGTCACAATATAAAAATTCCCCCCCCCCGGGATTTTCTTCCCTCCGTCAAAAACGGGAAAATATGTGAAGATTGGTCTCCTACATCTTTTTCTAACGAGAGGAGCGAACGTAAAAAGTTGTACGACATATGAAAGTTAGTACCCTGAGAAGTGTTGTGGGCAATAAGAATATAATTTCCCTTGCTTTCTTCCCGCATAAAAAAAGAGGAATATGAAAGTCTTTCTTCTACTACATCTTCCGAAGCGAGTGTCTACAGTTACGAGTTAGGTGTGAAATGAAAACTCATATGAGTATCGTCGTAGAATACTTCGAATTACGACCAACAGCCATTATCCTCCCAAATATACACAAATAAAAGAAAGACGGAAAGAGTAGAAAGGAAATATCGCGGAAGGGGGGGAGGCGACCTTAATGAGCTCTACTGAAATTAAAACTCCTGTGGTCTCCAATGTCATGGTCTACCTAAAACACGACCTCTTATGCACACACACACCCTGAAAAAAAGGTGGAATAGAAAAGGGATCGATTTTATGAATCATGTATCAATTGAAAGTTTCTGAAGATAGGTATTTTTAGTGACAAAAAAAGGAAGAAATATTAAAAAAATTAAAAAATACCTCTCTTGCTATACGCGCCCTAAAAAGTAGAAAATAAACCAAAAGTATATCGATGGTGCAATCAGTCACTGAGTTCGTATTCACTTTAAAGAAAGATAGGATTATTTTTTTTCATTCTTTTTTTTTTCTCATTCGCTTTAAGCCACGATTTTGATGTAATCTAAATCTTATCTGTTAAAATCATATACATTCCCACTGACAAGCTTTGGCTTAGTGGGATTTTTTACGTGAAATAATTGTGTAGATGATACAGTACTTTGAAAACGAATTTGAACGTTTCTTGACCGTGTAAAATCGAGTCTATCACCGTATAATTCACCGAGGATAGATGCACACGCCGCCTTTGTCGCCTCTTCATTTCTCAACCATCACTCCAACTCCTATTTGATATGAAAGCGACACAGGACCTGAAATTCCTTAACCTTTCTAAGATCTATGATCCGAAAGCGTTCTATGCACCAATTTTTAGTTCCCCAGACCTTCTACTCTGGCATATAAACTGACAGGCTCCTGTCAGACCTCTGTGGCAAGCAGTTGCTTGAGGAGGTATTTATTTTTTATTTAGTACCAATAAAAAGAAATTTGACCTCTGACCTTTAAAGACTCATCGCAAGCAAAATTTTATAAAGTTTCTCAGATCTACGCCCCAAAGTACTCTCATAGACCAATTATTAGCTCTTTAACACAGGTAAATCCGAATATGAGTTCTAAGCCACCCACTCTCCAAAACCGAAATTCGTAACACTTCCAAGGTGTACCACTCAAAACGCCCCTAAGTACCAAATTCCATTTTTCTAGCATTTGTAGATCAAGGTTGGTTGGTTGGGGTTTTATGGCTCAAGAGCAACAAGGGCTATGTTGCGCCAAACGAGAGTAAATAAATGATAACAGACATTGAAACCGTAACCGTAGTTAAAAACAACACACAGAAAGAGGAAATCAATGAAAATGGAAAGGACACAACAAGAAAGGTATAAAATCCAAACAATGCGTGTATGGTACCCATGAAATAAAATCAAGAATTCAAAATATCGAATAGGTAAAAAAAAAAGTACGTTAAATAAAAGCAACTAGTCACACGAAAAAAGTCAAGGAGAGAGATTGAAATCGAGTTATCAGATAAAAGATAATCCTAGAGTAAGGGACTCTGCCAAGTCACAACGACCCCGAGAGTTGGTTGATTTACCTCTGAGCGGTACTATTTTTGCGCACAATGAGCTAAATGGCCAGGTCGCAAGTACCCCGAGAAGGTTGGGAAAGGGGATTCATTGCACAGCTGTTAGGAGGGGACTTCTATGTCACCTCTATTTTACCCTGAAGGACACGTCAGACGTCAAAATTCGGATTTTTTCAGAGATCTACAATCGGAATTAACCCAACGTGCAAATTTTCAGATCCTCACCATCACAGAATTAGCGTTATCCTCTATCAGCCACCGAGTCGCTCAATCACTCAAAGTAGTTTGTATGCAATATATTAACTGGTTGCATTTCTTAATGCACTGCTTTGCCAATAGTTAAGCATCTGTATTTTGCTGAAGAACTAATAAAATGTGGAATTTCTATACAGTATAAAAATTTTGAGCCGTCGCATGGCCGAGTGGTTAGCGCGCTTGGCTACTAATCTAAGGGACCTGGGTTCGAGCCCCGGGTAAGGCATGGCTGTTTGTGTCGTTTTTCTGCTGAGGTCCTGCCATCCTCTCAGACCTTCTACTATGGCTTATAAACTGACAGGCTCCTGTCAGACCTCTGTGGCAAGCAGCTGCTTGAGGGGGGTATTTATTTTTTTTATATTTTTTATAAAAATTTTACTTGCAAGTATAGGTTTTGAGCAATTTTGGTGATTAGATTTTGCTTCTGTGGCCGAGTGGTTATGTGCTTGGGTGCTGATTAGAGGGACCTGGGTTCGAGCCCTGGGTAAGGTATGAATGTTTGTGTTGTCTTTCTACTGAGGTCCCGCTATCGTCACAGACCTTCTACTGTGGCGTATTAAATTGACAGTCTCCTGTCAAACCTCTGTGGCAAACAGCTGCTTTACGGACTATTTATTTATTTATATTTATTTCACAATCTTGATACATTTAATAACGGGTCGATATCATTTAACTAATCGATAAAATCTTCTACTATAGTAATGAACTTCACCCACAGAGGAGAACGAACCACAATAGGAACCGGCAATACAGGTAAAAAGGTCAGTTAGCTATGAAAGGGTCATACCTCTGAGTGGTACTTTTTTGCACACCATGGACTAAATGTCCAGGTCATATGTACCCCGAAGGATCCGACCCGAGAAGGTTGGGGTAGGGACCCACTGTAACAGCTGTTGGGAGACAGATGGTAGCCTCCCTTCAAGGCCATCCAGCGTGTTCTTTAGCGTGCACAAGGTATGGCTCTCCCGCACACGGGGCCGCGGATTAACGTCCCATCCGACGGACGACAGCCTTTCCAAGCCCATCGGTGTCCCCTACTGACCGTGGGCAGGGCGGGAAGCGCTGACTTAGGTGGGACTCGAACCTGGGAACTACAGATTACGAGCCTGGCGCGCTACTGACTGAGCCCTTCCCCCCACACCCCCACCCCCACCCCACTCTATGAAAGGCATTAAATGCAAGTAGGAAACACTTTTTCTCAACCACAGCGAAGGAACTGTTAGAAAGTAAAAATTTATACGATTCAAAGCAAAAATATTGTTGTTTTAAAATATTTTATGCACTTTCTGTTTGTGATGTAGTAAATAAATAAAAAAATAAATACCCATTCAAGCAGCTGCTTGCCACAGAGGTCTGACAGGAGTCTGTCAGTTTATATGCCATAGTAGAAGATCTGAGAGGATGGCAGGACCTCAGCAGAAAAACAACACGAATATCCATGCCTTACCCGGGGCTCTACAGTTTAAGAACATAATGTGTGATTAAATTCAATTTCAATAATTCCATTTTTGACTTTTGCTTAAATGAGTTTTAATGAATGTTAATTGCGTATTTACATATTTCTATTGCATAATATACTAGAAGAATTGCCCGCCGTTGTTCGGGACTAAATAAAAATGACTCAGAGTCTTATAAAAATGACTGAGGTTTTCTGAGTCATTTTTATGAAATCCCGAGTCTTGAGTTCCTTCTTCTAGGCGTATTTCGAACGTGTGCACGGACACTCGTTTACCTATGAGGTGACGTCACCGGTAGCCGAAGCTGTCGGCTCCCCGAATTTCCGCAAGGACTTGACCGATCGGTCCTCACTAGCTGCGTAAAAGTTTGTAGATCAGGATCCTAGATGCAGCGCGTGTCGATTAAATCCGCTGCAAGTGTCCGAAATCTCTGGGGGAGCTGCGGGTTGGGTTGTTTTACCTCTGAGCGGCACTTTTTTGCACACAATGGGCTAAATGGCCAGGTCACATGGACCCCGAAGGCTCAGAGAAGGTTGGGGGAGGGGACCCACTGGAATAGCTGTTGGGAGACAGATGGTTGCCTCCCGTCAAGGCCATCCAGTGTGTTCTTTAACGTGCACAGGGTATGGCTCTCCCGCACACGGGGCCACGGCTTAACGTCCCATTCGACGGACGGCGGTCTTTCCAAGCCCATCGGTGTCCCCTATTGACCGTGGGCAGGGCGGGGAATCTGGGGGAGCTGCAGTCGCCTACTTATTAATGTAGAGTTGAAAGTTAAGAATGAAATAGTAAGTTATCGATGCACAGGCTTATCATTGGATAGACATTTCACGGCCAACCTTTTGGGTAGGGTCTAATTTTATGGGGTCGAAAACCTTATTGGGCACATAACGTAAGTTACAGTCAGAGGAGTTGAGTTGTTTTACCTCTGAGGTTCATTTTATGGCGCACAGTGGTCTAAATAGCCAGGTCACAAGGACCCCGAGGGCTCAAAGAAGGTTGGGAGAGAGGACCCACTGGACAGCTTTTGGGAGACAGATGGTAGCAACCCGTCAAGGTCATCAAGCGTGTTCCTTAACGTGCGCAAGGTATGGCTCTCCGGCACACTGAGTCACTTAAGCCTATCAGACGGACGGCGGCCTTTTCAAGCCCATCGATGTCCCCTACTGACCAAGGGCGAGAGTTTTGCACAGATAAATCTCAAAGCTGACCCGGCTAGGAATCGAACTTGGGAGCTACAGAATATTAGCCTGGCGCGCTTCGAACTGAGATATCCTCGTCCCTACGGTGAGATGAAGCTGTAGGTGAAATTTCGTGGTCCTAGCTCTGACGTCTAGGAGTAGTTGTCGAAAAAACAGATAAACGAAATGAAAGACAAACTCTGTAAATCATATCATTATAGTCATCGTCCTCAAGCAGCTATGGTCTACGGAGGTTCAATATAAATTGTATGATTGCTATTTATTCATAGATTTAAATGGAAGTTGAAAAGAATAGTCTTGAGAAGATTGAAAGGAACAGTATTGAAATGCTACGGAGATTACAAATGAATGGAGAAAGGAAGAATACATAAACTGATTCTAGACTGGAGCCCTGAAGGAAGAAGTTGGGTTGTTTTGCCTCTGAGCGGCACTTTTTTGCACACCATGGGCTACATGGCCAGGTTACAAGGACCCCCAAGGCTCAGAGAAGGTTGAGGGAGGGGACCCACTGGAACAGCTATTAGGAGACAGATGGTAGCATCCCGTCAAGGCCATCCAGCGTGTTCTTTAACGTGCACAGGGTGTTGCTCTCCTGCACACGGTGCCACGGCTTAGCGTCCCATCCGATGAACGGCGGCCTTTCCAAGCCCATCGGTATCCCCTACTGACCGTGAGCAGGGCGGAGAGTTTTGCGGGGATAAATCTCAACGCTGACCCAGTTGGGACTCGAACCTGGGAACTGCAGATTACGAGACTTGCGCGCTACAGACTGAGATGCCACCCCCTGCCCCTGAAGGAAGAAGAGACGGAGAAACGTAAAAAAAAATCGCTGATGGAGGTAATGAGGAAAGCAATGGTACAATGGAATTTAAGAGGTAAAGATTGTGAAAACAGAATTCAATGGAGAAGAAGAATTCAATTTTGGCATTTCTGGATTAATTCATGATTTTTGGATTGCAGAAAGCCACGTAATCTGTTGATCCGAATGAAAAATTCCGATTCTTCCCCCACGTGATCTCCAAATCAAATCATAAAACTCTATATTGTGTCTTTGCAGGCAATTTATGAAGTGTCAGCACGTTATTATAGGAAATAATCGTATGGACGAACATTTATTATATCTGACCATTCGGAAATTTCAACAGGTTTACAAATTTGGTGCCCATAGCAACGAGCATGAATATGCAAAGAAACCCTTTATATTCTATATTCTATGACATTATTTTTCTTGTGTTATGCATATCCTATACCAGTGCAATGATTACTCTACATTTAATATTTATGCTCTTAAATTCTCTAATTTTTTTTGGGGGGGGGGGGCGGGGGGGCTCAGTCGGTAGCGCGCCAGACTCGTAATCTGTAGTTCCCAGGTTCGAGTCCCAGCTGGGTCGGCGTTGAGATTTATCTCCGCAAAACTTCCCGCCCTGCCCACGGTCAGTAGGGGACACCGATGGGCTTGGAAAGTCCGCCGTCCGTCGGATGGGACGTTAAGCCGTGGCCCCGTGTGCGGGAGAGCCATACCCTGTGCACGTTAAAGAACACGCTGGATGGCCTTGACGGGAGGCTACCATCTGTCTCCCAACAGCTGTTCCAGTGGGTCCCCTCCCCCAACCTTCTCTGAGCCTTCGGGGTCCATGTGACCTGGCCATTTAGCACATGGTGTGCAAAAAAAGTGCCGCTCAGAGGTAAAACAACCCAACAACAACTCAAATTTTTTTTGTGTATGTATGTTTCGGCTGCTACCAGGAAATTCTTCTATACAAAAACTGTAATTGGAAGTAATTCCCCTAATTTAATTAATTAGTTAATTATTAACACTTAATGTTGAGCAGTTATTGTGAAGATGGGAAAAATTATCTTTAGAAAATCAATGCTTAATTATTTTTTGGTGCAGTCTTTTTCATAGCTAAAAACAAATTTGCTGAAGTGTACATAGGCATATACAATCTTAATGGGGCTATATATTTTTGATAGTTCATCATATTTCTGGACTGAAAAATTGACACACGCAAGAAACGAAAAAGTATTCCTATTAAAAAAAAAAACTACCGAAAATTAAAACCTTACGTTTTAGTTGCATTTGTTGATTCGTCTTCCAATTCTTATTATTGATACACTTAGTTTCTAATGAGAATTTACTATTAGTAGCTCTATGGTCCACAAACTGGTGAACGTGATTTAATATTTAGGCAATTGTGACCAAAATTAGTATATCATGTTCAAAAAAACAATAGTGTGAAGCATATCTGTATTGACCTCAAAGTTTACAATTTAGTTAATAAGCATTTTTAGGAGTAATCCAAACACTTAGTAATTAATCACAGAATAAGTAGGGGTAATAAATCGCTGTTGTCTAAGGGAGGAAGAATATTTGAATCCCCCATGAATGCAGCAAATAGAAAGTGGGGGGGGGGGAAGGATTGGAAAACTTTTTTTTAATATATATATGTGAAAATTTTTCAAGCGATAAAATGTTTAAAAAGGTAATTATCACTTGGCACATACTTCTATTCTTCTCCAACTAATAGTCAAAATATCACCTTTCTTATGATTTTTCACTTTCTGTCAAGAAAAAATGTTAGAAAGAGAAGACATCAGCCCTCCCTTTCGTAGCGAAAGGAAGCTCGATTTAAATTACATATATAGGGGTTTTTCACCTCTGAGAGTTACTTTTTTGCACACAATGGGCTAAATGGCCAGGTCACAAGGACCCCGAAGACTCAGAGAAGGTTTGGGAAGGGACCCACTGGATAGCTGATGGGAGATAGATGGTAGCATCCCGTCAAGGCCATCCAGCGTGTTCTTTAACGTGCACAGGGTATGGCTCTCCCGAACAGGGAGTCACGGTTTAATGTATCATCCGAGGGACGGTGGTCTTTCCAAGCACATCGGTGTCCCCTACTGACTGTGGGCAGGGAGGGAAGTTTTGCTGAGTGAAACAAGGCTGGCTCAGGCGGGACTAGAACCTGGGAACTGCAGATTACGAGCCACGCCCGCCCCTTATAAATATAGTTTGATATATAAGTTTGAGATATTAATCCATATTTCAAGATATTAACTATGCTTCTACAAGCATGATAACAGAATTTCGATGATCAGGAATTATCAGATATCCTCTGATCGAAGCTTAGATGGTCCCAGGATGATAGACACTCACCCTTTAAATCCTCACTGCTTTCTGTATAATCAGTTCTAACAAGCAGTTAATCTGTGACTATATGGTTATTATAAGATCGTGTTACCTAAAGATGCGTTAAGTTCTTTTACCTCTGAGGGCCACTTTTGTGCACACATTAGGCTAAATTGTCCGGTCAGAAGAACCCAAGTACTCAGATAAGTAATGGGAAAGGGAACCCATTGATGGCTCTTAGGAGACAGACATGGGACCAAGGCTTAACGTCCGATCCGAAGGATGGGTGTCTTTTCTAAGCCATTCGCGGTACTCTTTCTCATCTAGGTCAGGGTAGGGGTTTATAAAGATAAATATGAAGGCTGGAACATTGGGATTCGAAGTTAGGAATTGCAGATCACGAGCCTGGAGCGCTACCGACTTAGACTCTGTCATCCTTTGAAACGAAGAGATATTATGTTATACATATATATATACAGGACTGGATCTGGGAGAGAGCCTTTGAAACTACTCTTAAATTCAATGGAGGCCAAAAATTATTAAACTTTCTCGTATTTCATGAATTTTAAAAGAATCTTTTTACAAACCTCTAAAAGGAATGGAAAACACAATGGAAATAGAGTCTCGTACTCCCCCCCCCCCCCCCAACACAGACGCGATTGCCACTCCTTCCCCCTCCTTATTTTTTTTTACTCCCCCCACAGACGCGGGCATGTATATATATATATATTCTACGATATAAACTGAGTGATCATTGAATTAATACCACCCCACCCCATGTTATGTCAAGGGGACGTTAACTTTGAAGATCTATAACTTCAGTTCTAAATATTGATTTTTCAACAATATCCGTTCAGTATTTTAAAGAGTTATGGAAGTTTGAACATTTAACAACAGTAATGTTTTAGACAAAATAATTCACTTTTGAAGTTAATTGAAACTGAGAAAAGTTTTCAGTAGTAAAGAATCACAGGATGAATCCTGTAGACATGGAACTCATGAAATAATAATTTCATAAAACACATGAATAAATATTTCATGAAAAAAGTAGCATTATTTGAAACATAAATATATATTACAATACAAATAAATTCAATTTTAAAAGTGTGCTAAATAATTTCTTTAACAATCGCTTAAATTTTTGATAAATTCCTTAGAACGCATTGCTGCTTTTTAATGCTTTAACCTGCAATACCTCTTTAAATTCGGAAAGAATATAGTTGAAAATATCGAGATTTACATAGATTCAATTGAAATCTTTAAATTGTTTTTAGAATCTTCTTTATTTACCCATAAAACGCTTATTTTCAAAGTTATAAAGTTAACGTCCCATTGACATAACATTGGGACGAGTGGTCATATTTCAATGATCACTCAGTGTATGTATATTTCACATTTCGCTTCAAAATATTAATACAATTCAATTTGAACTGGAGACTACAGAAAAAATATGTGAATAAAAATGGAAAGTGTTACATAACTTGAAGGGCGACTGACAGTTACTTAGAACATTCCATACGACAGGAGCACCCCGCCCCCCTCCAGTCGTATGGAATAATACAATATGGAATATAATTTATTTATTGACCCCCCCTCCCCCGGTAAGAAATAAATTCAAAATGATTGTGATAAATAAAAAAGCAAATAAAGAATAAAACGGAAAGAAGTTGCAAACCTTCAGAGTTATTGGTAATGGAAATTAAACGTATTTATTTCTACACAGCAAAATTCGTGTTTTTCATAAAACCGCCAATGTTGGAATTATTTCAAAAATAAGAAAGGAAATTTCTTAAAAGGCACAAAACAGTCTTTAGAGCAAAATGGGGAGGAGGGTTGATTCAGTCGATAGGCTAGGATCGACTGAATCAACCCTCCTCCCCATTTAGTCTGATCCCCTTCACAGGATTCGAGTCCTACCTGATCCAGGGTTGGGTTGTTTTACCTCTGAGCGGCACTATTTTACACACCATGGGCTAAATGGCCAGGTCACATGGACCCCGAAGGCTCAGAGAAGGTTGGGGGAGGGGACACACTGGAGCAGCTGTTGGGAGACAGATGGTAGCCTCCCGTCAAGGACATCCAGCGTGTTCTTTAACGTGCACAGGGTATGGCTCTCCCGCACTCGGGGCCACGGCTTAACGTCCCATCCGACGGACGGCGGTCTTTCCAAGCCCATCGGTGTCCCCTACTGACCGTGGGCAGGGCGGGTAATTTTGCGGAGATAAATCTCAACGCTGACCCAGCTGGGACTCGAACCTGGGAACTACAGATTACTAGCCTGGCGCGCTACCGACTGAGCCACCCCCGCCCCACCTGAGCCAGAGTTGAGATTTATCTCCGCTAGCTCCTACCCTTCCCTCTATGAAAAAGGGGGGACACTGTTGGGCTAGGAAAGAAGACCGCAGTCCGTTGGATGCAACGTCAAACCGTGACTCTGTGTGCTGAAGAGTCATACTCTGTGCACGTTAAAGAATACACTGGATGGACTTGATGGAATCTCCATCTGTCTTCTAACAGTTATCCAGTAGACCCCTTCCACAATTTTTTTTCATTCCTTGAAGTCCTTAAGACCTGGTCATTTATCTCATTGTGCACAAAAAAGTTGCGTTCAGAGGTAAAAAAAAATATAACACTTTCAGGCTAAATGAAGAGTTGTGATTCGCATATTAGATATATTGGTAACTCACGTCTGTGTTTTGTCTCTTTTTTTAAAGTATTTTCGGTGTTTGTTTAGAACTTGTTTTATGCCAAGTGAAATTTTTTTAAAACTTGTTTTATGCCAAGTCGATTTAAAAAGAAATATTATGTCTGCAATATATAAGAGCCGTGTCGTTTTTCTGCTGAGGGCCTGCCATCTTCTCAGACCTTCTACTATGGCATATAAACTGATAGGCTCCTGTCAGACCTCTGTGGCAAGCAGCTGCTTGAGGGGTATTTATTGTCTATTTATTGCGGATATAACGATAGTGCCGATCAATAAATACGAGGGGCTTTCAATAAGTTCTAGATATGCATCTGCAGAATAAAACCCATTGCACTTACCTCATCAAATCTTTTAAATAATAAAATAAATACCCGCTCAAGCAGCTGCTTACTCTCCAACAAAGTAATCCCCTCCAGCATCTGTGAAAAGTTGCAGACGTCTAAGCCAATTCTAGAACTCTTGGTGGTACTCGTGTTGGGGATTACTCCGCAGCTTTGAATTAACCCATTTTGCAAGGTCTTGCACCCTTGAAAATGGCTTCCCAGAAAATTCCTTTTTAATTTTTGGAAACAACCAAATATTGCATGGTGCAAGCTCGTGTGAATATACAGGGTGCACGAACTGTTTGATCTTCGCTTGCTCCATAGTGGCCGGAACTTTCTGGAATTTGTGAGCATTGTCATGAAGAAGGAGAATCCTTGACACGCCTGTTGTTGAACGCTGCTCCTTCATCTCCTTAACCATTTTGGGCAAAACAATATTGCTGCGTTGACCATTTTCAGGTAAAGTGTCCGCGGCTATCACTCCTTGGGAATTGCAAAAAAAAAAGGGAAGACTCTTCCTTGAACGAAAGTTTTGTCGGAAGATTTGGTTACACGGTTCATCAACCCAAACATAGTTGTCGACCTTTATGGGAGTTGTATATAACTCATGGCCGAGTGGTTAGCGCGCTTGTCTAATGATCCAAGGGACCTGGGTTCGAGCCCCGGGTAAAGCATGGCTGTTTGTGCTGTTTTTCTGCTGAAGGCCTGCCATCCTCTCAGACCTTCTACTATAGCATAATAACTGATAGGCTGCTTGAGGGGGTATTTATTTTTTTATTTATTTATAGTAATTAAACCAAGTCTCACACCTATGACAATGTCTCTTAACCGTTTGGGACCACTAGGATCAAACATTGCTAGCATCTCTCTACACGAGTCGACTCTAGCCGTTTTTTAATATTTTATCAGTTTGTACCCATTTGGCACAGATCTTTCGGAACTTTAAATGTTGATGAATAATTGTTTCCACACTGCCAATCGATTCATTGACATCTAAATGTATTGTCTAAACGGTGACATGTGAGTTTTCCTTAATGAATTCATGAACAGCAGCGATGGTTTTCTCGTTCACGGCCGCCTTCGGTCATTTTACCTGAGGAAGGTCTCCAGAACTCTGCCGTCTTTCTCTGAATTTGCGCATCCATCCGTAACAGTACCATATGAACATGCATAATCCGCTATACTTGTGATAAATCGGCATGAATTTTTATCGCGTCATACTTAAGCTGCATCCTTGTAAATATGTAAAATCTTTCCCTGTCTTTAATAGCCTCCATAGCAACAACGCACAGATTTCGCAGACCGAAATTTATGCGACGCCAGCCAAGAAAGAAATGATGATACGGCCTTTCTTTTATGACATGTAATGACAAGTTTCGACAAGCTTTCAAACAGGTCATAGCTCGTTAACTTCGGAGAACGAGTGCAAATCCACAGATATGTGTAGGGGGCGGGGGTGTCTCAGTCGGTAGCGCGCCAGACTCGTAATCTGTAGTTCCACGGTTCGAGTCCCAGCTGTGTCAGCATTGAGATTTATCTCCGCAAAATTCCCCACCCTGCTTACGGTCAGTAGGGAATACCGATGGGTTTGAAAAGACCGCCGTCCGTCGGATGGGACATTAAACCATGGCTCCGTGTACGAGAGAGCCATATCCTATACACGTTAAAGAACACGTTGGATGGCCTTTACGGGAGGCTACCATTTGTCTCCAACAGCTGTTCCAGTGGATCTCCTCCAGGCCATTGATCCCATGGTGTGCAAAAAAAAGTGGCGCTTAGAGGTAAAACAACTCAACCCAAAAATACAGATATGTGTAAGAACTTTTTGGATGTTCTCTGTACCGGAAATACCATCCAGCCTTATTAAAATAAAGGTGAATGAAGATTATCTTTAGACGTTTGCTGAGTTCAGCTATTTATATCTTTTCTTAATATGAGTTCCATTATTAAGGAATATCTCTTATTTGGATAATAAAGATTCACTTCCTTACCAAAATATTAAAGAATTACCATTTTTTGTCAATTCGAATCTAACTTCGAAGCTTTATACTTCTAAAATATTCATTAATTAAAAAAAATGACTGATGATAATTTAAAGATCATAATCAAATCTCTTTAAATATCAAATTTCAATAATATTCGTTCAATATTTAAAAAGCTATGGAACCTAGAATATTTGACAACAGTAATGCGTTATAAGATTTCTACCTCAAAAATTAATTAA
Organism: Ryuthela nishihirai; assembly: GCA_038380435.1. NCBI lineage: Eukaryota > Metazoa > Arthropoda > Arachnida > Araneae > Heptathelidae > Ryuthela > Ryuthela nishihirai. Next base: position 34,320,103 of record JAWZYU010000005.1, on the reverse strand, counting down.
AATTTAAATTAAATTCAACTAAAATTAATTATTTTAAATAATAAATATTGTTTCAAATCCTTTAATAAAATAAATATATATTTTTACAAGTTAGCGTATTGATTATTTCAATAATACAATTATGAATGTTTTTTATAAAAGGAAATTTATTGATTTGATTAAGATTTGATTATGATCTTTAATTTATTTTCAATAACAATTTTCCATTAAATGCATGATTTAGAAGTTATAAAGATTTGTATTTAGATTCCCATTGACATAACATGGAAATTCTATAATAATTTTGTAGGGCAGTATACATATGTATTAGACACAGTGTTAAAAAAACTTTTCAGGGATAGTTGCACTTCAAAACTTTAAAACATTTCAGAAACTCCAACTTTAACTCAGCTTTTATGCCACCATTAAAGATCTCTTCCCAAAGATGAGTTAAAATATTTTATAACGTGATGAATCTCTGGCCCACAAGTATTTTATAAAGTGATGAAGTCTCTGGCCCCAACGTGATGAGTCTCTGGCCACAATAACGTGATGAGTCTCTGGCCACAATAACGTGATGAGTCTCTGGCCCACTGCAATTTTTTATGCAGTCGACGTGTAAAAAAATAGTGAAATGAAAAATTATACAGTGCTTACTGCGAAAAAACCCTCTCAAAACAGAATAATGCTTTTCCTACTCTAAGTAAAAAAAAGAGAAGTGCAAAAGAAAATCAAATTAGCATAATTACTTAGGTCTGTTTCCTCTGGAGATTAGGTGTTCATTAGGACTCCTAATGTTTGAAGTATCGTTCTGGGAAACTAATTTTGAGACTGACTAATCTAGCAGCCTGCAATCTTTTGGCTTCAACTGATTAATCTGGCTGCTTCTCCCGACAACGAACTTGTATGAGGACTGACTCCTCAGTAAGGAAAATTCTTATGAAGTTCTGAGATGCAACAAAACACTGAACCGAGAATTAACCCTTAATTAAAAAAAAAAGCAAACTCTCATTATAAGACGTTATTATAATTATGTCACAAATGCTGTAATTTCATATTGTTACATTCCTTTATTTAATGCCGTTATTAATGCTTTCGCTGGGAAACGTTCCGTTCTTCGTTTATTATAGTTTTGCTAATAGTGCTAAAATCGCGAGTTTCACATGCTACCATTAATTAATCACGAGTTCTAAATTTAATTATTCACAATTCAAAAAGGATGTAGCTTTATTTTTTCTGCCAGAGTTAAGGGTTTCTTGCACAGTTCACTGAGCTGAATCGTAAAGTGAGTGAGGGTGATTGCCGTATAAAAAGTTAAAAACTTCTACTCTCGAAAAGAGGAAAAGTGCACCAGGAGAAAGAATTGTAATAAAAATATTTGTATGAAAAACCAAGTTAAAGGGAACGAGGAGCGAAAAGGCTAAAATGACTCTTAGGAACGGAGCGAGTTGTAATTGGCACGTTGAGCACGTTGGATGTCACGTTGGGCACAATATTTTATTTCATGATGAGTCGTCCCGGATTGCAAGAAAAGAAAAATCAAAGAGGGAGCCTTTGTTCTTAATATGTGGGCTCGTTAGTTGTTAAGCGACATTTCAGGCATAGCAGCCCTTCAAAACTGCAAAACATTTCAGAAATTTACATCTTTAATTAAGTTTTTGCCACCATTAGAGATTTAGTTCTCAAGTTGGTATCGAAACTGTATTAAGGTTCAGATTTATCTCCGCTAAACGCCCACCCTGCTCATTATCTATCTATTACCAGTTTTATCAGCCTACCTATTACCTGCTGAATCAGCCTATATATTACCTGCTGCATCAACCTATATATTACCAGGTGCATCAGCCTATGTTACCAGGTGCATCAACCTATGTTACCAGGTGCATCAACCTAAATATTACCAGGTGCATCAACCAATATATTACCAGCTGCATCAACCTATATATTACCAGGTGCATCAACCTATATATTACCAGCTCCATCAGCCTATATATTACCAGCTGCATCCATAAGCGCTGACTCCACGGGGGACACGGGGATTAAGAATCTTTTCACCCCCGTGTCATTTAATAATTAAAAAACATAAATTATATCTTGCGCAAAACGAAATACAAATCGGCTCGTGTACAATAGTGAATTGTAAAAGGCGCTAATTTTTACTTCCAAAGCAAAATTATTTCTTTAGTTGCAGTTAGCAACGCTGAACCAAGGTGGAAGTTGCGGTCTGTGCTGTGGTAGCACAGTACTGATAGGGGTCAGCTTGATTAGTTCAGTTAATTCAGTGCAAGCCTGTCGTAAAAGAAAATAGAAATATTTAGTTCAATATCTGTTTGAATTTTCCTCGTCAAAAACCTTTTTTTTTTTCAGTTCAGGTTTTATCAAAATGAACAGCATTTTTGTATTATTTTTGGTGAAAAGCTATATAAATAAATAAATACCCACTTATGCAGCTGCTTACCACAGAGGTCTGACAGAAATCTGTCAGTTTATATGCCATAGTAGATGGTCTGTGAGGATGGCAGGACCTCAGCAGAAAAACAACACAAACATCCATCCTTACCCTGGGCTCGTTTATGGGCAGTTTTATGAAGCCAAGTTTCAGTAGCCAAATGCTCTAACCACTCGGCCATGGGACTCGAATATAATCAAGGTCGTATGTAGAACAATGGGGGGGGGGGAATAGAGTCGAGTGTCGGAAAAAGTAAAAAAGAAGGCGGCGGGGGCAAGGGACTAGATTTCCATCATTGCAGTCATAACACTTTTCTTCCCTTCGTTTTAGACGTTTTCTAAAAAAAAAGTTTAATCATTTCCGCCCCCCGCTACCCATTTACAAGGGGAAGGGGCATGGCTCCTTTGTGGCTGCGCCCTCCTGTATCCAGCCGATTTTTAACTATTACCACCGGGGCAGAATATATATGGTAATTTGTTAGGTAATTTTATACGGTAAAAGTTAGAAGTCGGCTCCTATGGCTGCATCAGCTTACCAATTACCTGCCTATTTCATACTTTCTACAGTGTGCTCCATAAGTTCATAGTTTTCTATTTCTACAAACCATAGTTCATATTTTTATGTTTCTAAATAAAAAAAAATAAATACTCACTCAAGCACCTGCTTGCCACAGAGGTCTCACAGGAGCCTATCAGTTTATATGCCAGAGTAGAAGGTCTACAGGTCATATAATATCTCTGAGCAAGGAAGAACGAATCCAAATAATTCTACTCATATAATTACTATTTATTACATTAGAATTAGTCATAAAATTATTAAGAAGAGGACTTCTGCCAAGTAGAAAATCGGAATCAAAGATGGACATTTAAAATGCTGCATCTAGACAGCGAGCCAATAACACAGAGTTGTTTTAGCAGACTTGTTGCAAAGTTTAAAGAAACAGGATCCACAGAAGATAAACCTCGTATGCTAGAAGAAGAAGCCTTTCCTAGTGCCTCGAACGAGGATGGAGATTTCCCAACATGGTTCCACCAAGACAGCGCTCCTGCACTTTACTGTATCAAAGTAAGGGAATTCCTGTACCAAATATTCTCTGGTCATTGGCTAGGACGTCGAGGACCAGTAGAATGGCCAGCGAGAAGCCTGGATCTCGCGCCACTAGATTTTTATCTCTGGGGCCACTTAAAAATGCTGGTATATGCAGAGAAAATTAGGAGTGTTGAACATTTGCAGCACCGCATTATTGAGGGATCTAACATCATTATTCCGGATATCATTCACCTTGTCTTTGTTGACTAGATAAAATAAACACCCGCTCAAGCAGCTGCTTGTTACAGAGGTCTGACAGGAGCCTGTCAGTTTATATCCCATAGTAGAAGGTCTGAGAGGATGGCAGGACCTCAGCAGAAAAACGACACACACAACCATGCCTTACCCGGGGCTCGAACCCTGGTCCCTTAGATCAGTAGCTAAGCGTGCTATTAACTCGGCCATGTGACACCATCTATTATCATCCTTATTCCCTGTTTCATTAGCTTACTTTGGGGCTGGGGTGGCTCAGTCGGTAGCGCGCCAGGCTCGTAATCTGTAGTTCCCAGGTTCGAGTCCCAGCTGGTTCAGCGTTGAGATTTATCTCCGCAAAATTCCCCGCCCTGCCCACGGTCAGTAGGGGACACCGATGGGTTTGGAAAGGCCGCCGTCCGTCGGATGGGACGTTAAACCGTGGCCCCGTGTGCGGGAGAGCCATACCCTGTGCACGTTAAAGAACACGCTGGAAGGCCTTGGCGGGAGGCTACCATCTGTCTCCCAACAGCTGTTCCAGTGGGTCCCCTCCCCCAACCTTCTCTGAGCCATCGGGGTCCATGTGACCTGGCCATTTAGCCCATGGTGTGCAAAAAAAGTGCCGCTCAGAGGTAAAACAACCAACCAACATTAGCTTACTTATTATCCGTTTCATTAGCCTACCTATTATATGTTTCATTAATAAAAATAAATAAATACCCCCTCAAGCAGCTGCTTGCCACAGAGGTCTGACAGGAGCCTGTCAGTTTATATGCCACAGTAGAAGGTCCGAGAGGATGGTTAGGACCTCAGCAGAAAAACGACACGTATTTTAACCTCCCTATTATCTGCCTATTAACAGCTTCAGCCTATTTATTATCAACTTATTATCAGCTCCCTCAGTCCTATTTATTATCAACTTATTACCAGCTCCATCAGTCGATCTATTACTATCTTCATGACCGAATTTATCACTTACTTTATCAACCAGTTAATTACCAGCTCCCTAATTATCACAAGACCAGCGATCACTTTCTTGAAAATAGAGATAATTATACCTTTAGTCAAGCTCGACTCGGGATGTTTGCTAAATGCACATTATCCTCTAGAGCGTTTTAAAAAATTTTTAAAATCTGTCTTGAAACTGATATTAATAATATTTAGTCAAATTAAAATTGATCCATAAATGCTTAATTTATCATTGTAAAATATTTACTTTTCTATTACTTTTTTTAAATTTCGTCTAACTTATATTTAAAAAAAGATATGTTTGCTTATGCACTCAATCCCTTTTAAAGGGCTAGAGGCAGGGCCCGGACTTTGATGTTCTGAGCCCTATGCTATAGAAAATTAGAGGCCCTAAGCTATAGCAAGTTTAACAGACACAAAAATTTCGAAGTCGAAATGTATATACTACTCTGATTGAAGGGAAGATTAAAAAACAAGCATGAAAATGACGAAATATGAACATGGAAAAGAATTATTATCATGAGTAAATTAAAAGAAGAAATAGTGTAAATTTTATTTCTACCTTCTAGGGAAAAATCCATTGTTTCAAAAATTTGCAAATTAATAGAGGCCTGCGTGGATGTGGATATCAGCATTTAAAAGTGCTCAGCGGATAAAAGATTAATGTCAACGCAAATAGCGGATACCATGTGGGGTAAAAAAAATTAATATTAACACGTAGCGGATAAAAAGAATAATATTAACGCGAATAGCGGATACAATGTCGGGTAAAAAGATTTAATGTTAAAGCGTAGCGGATAAAAGATTAATATTAACGCAGATAGCTGATAAAAAAAAAATTGTGAACGCGTAGCGGATAAGACGTGCGAAACATGATCAAACATTTCTGTCTTATTTATGGCTGACATGAGTGAAAAAACTTCTTGAGATAATGGAAAAAAACTTTCTTTGATTGATTGATGATTGAGTGAAAATTCATTGACGACATTTACTTTAATTGTTTTTTTTTTTTAAATTCATTAGGATAAAGCCACAAATTAAAAAACTACTTATTTTATGTGATGTAAGTGATATTTCTGCAGGCAACTCGGAATATGAGTTCAAATAATTGCTCGAGTGTTGCGTAAAAAAAATTTCAATTAAATATGCTAAAATATCAATAGTGAAGATCACGAAGTTTGCATAGTGAAATGTTGAAGGGAATTTGCTGGATAATAAAGAATGTATTCCCATAACTGTTTTTTAAAAAACAAAATTAAGTAGTAGTAAATAAAATAAATACCCCCTCAAGCAGCTGCTTGCCACAGAGGTCTGACAGGAGCCTATCAGTTTATATGCCATAGTAGAAGGTCTGAGAGGATGGCAGGTAGTAGCTTTTATTTCCATTTATATTATTTATGATACAAACTAAGAAGAATTTGCAAATTACTTTCAGGTAAATTTTTATCAATTAGTAACGCCTATTTCCTAAATATAGGCTTTTCAGCAAAGCATATTTTTCTAAAATCAGGCTTTTTCAATTAATTTTTGTTCACTGATAACCCCTAGACTGATTTCCTTAACGCATAACATACATCCTACCTCAAGTATTTGCAAAACCTCGAAGATTATTAAGTAGCCAATATACAAGGATGCTAATAAAGTATTGCGTATGCTGATAAAGATTTGCGGTTGTGGATAAGACCATGCAGATGCGGACATAATTTTAATTAATAGTGCAGGTTGTGGATAAGACCATGCAGATGCGGAATAATTTTAATTAATAGTGCAGGTTGTGGATAAGACCATGCAGATGCGGACATAATTTTAATTAATAGTGCAGGTTGTGGATAAGACCATGCAGATGCGGACATAATTTTAATTAATAGTGCAGGTTGTGGATAAGACCATGCAGATGCGGACATAATTTTAATTAATAGTGCAGGTTGTGGATAAGACCATGCAGATGCGGACATAATTTTAATTAATAGTGCAGGTTGTGGATAAGACCATGCAGATGCGGACATAATTTTAATTAATAGTGCAGGTTGTGGATAAGACCATGCAGATGCGGACATAATTTTAATTAATAGTGCAGGTTGTGGATAAGACCATGCAGATGCGGACATAATTTTAATTAATAGTGCAGGTTGTGGATAAGACCATGCAGATGCGGACATAATTTTAATTAATAGTGCAGGTTGTGGATAAGACCATGCAGATGCGGACATAATTTTAATTAATAGTGCAGGTTGTGGATAAGACCATGCAGATGCGGACATAATTTTAATTAATAGTGCAGGTTGTGGATAAGACCATGCAGATGCGGACATAATTTTAATTAATAGTGCAGGTTGTGGATAAGACCATGCAGATGCGGACATAATTTTAATTAATAGTGCAGGTTGTGGATAAGACCATGCAGATGCGGAATAATTTTAATTAATAGTGCAGGTTGTGGATAAGACCATGCAGATGCGGACATAATTTTAATTAATAGTGCAGGTTGTGGATAAGACCATGCAGATGCGGACATAATTTTAATTAATAGTGCAGGTTGTGGATAAGACCATGCAGATGCGGACATAATTTTAATTAATAGTGCAGGTTGTGGATAAGACCATGCAGATGCGGACATAATTTTAATTAATAGTGCAGGTTGTGGATAAGACCATGCAGATGCGGACATAATTTTAATTAATAGTGCAGGTTGTGGATAAGACCATGCAGATGCGGACATAATTTTAATTAATAGTGCAGGTTGTGGATAAGACCATGCAGATGCGGACATAATTTTAATTAATAGTGCAGGTTGTGGATAAGACCATGCAGATGCGGACATAATTTTAATTAATAGTGCAGGTTGTGGATAAGACCATGCAGATGCGGACATAATTTTAATTAATAGTGCAGGTTGTGGATAAGACCATGCAGATGCGGACATAATTTTAATTAATAGTGCAGGTTGTGGATAAGACCATGCAGATGCGGAATAATTTTAATTAATAGTGCAGGTTGTGGATAAGACCATGCAGATGCGGACATAATTTTAATTAATAGTGCAGGTTGTGGATAAGACCATGCAGATGCGGACATAATTTTAATTAATAGTGCAGGTTGTGGATAAGACCATGCAGATGCGGACATAATTTTAATTAATAGTGCAGGTTGTGGATAAGACCATGCAGATGCGGACATAATTTTAATTAATAGTGCAGGTTGTGGATAAGACCATGCAGATGCGGACATAATTTTAATTAATAGTGCAGGTTGTGGATAAGACCATGCAGATGCGGACATAATTTTAATTAATAGTGCAGGTTGTGGATAAGACCATGCAGATGCGGACATAATTTTAATTAATAGTGCAGGTTGTGGATAAGACCATGCAGATGCGGACATAATTTTAATTAATAGTGCAGGTTGTGGATAAGACCATGCAGATGCGGACATAATTTTAATTAATAGTGCAGGTTGTGGATAAGACCATGCAGATGCGGACATAATTTTAATTAATAGTGCAGAGCTCTACAAGTAAAATTTTAAGTCATGGTTGGATTTTTGGGTAGTACGCCTAACCGGTTCTGCATCATCACAGGAGAATGCTGTACAGCTGTCCTTTCAGCGTACCCCTTTCTACATCATTACCCATATTCGAACTGAAACATACTAACTCTTATTCGCATTACAAATTAAGATTTTATTCTTATTAAAAATCTATACCGATAAATAATTATCTGTTAAACTGTATTAAAGCTCAATGCAATATGCCTAAAAGTTTAATAAACATATTGCAATGATGAAAAGAGTTCGAATAAAACATTGTCCTGACGCTGAAGATGATGTCAAGAACATTAAAATCAGTGTGTTATGTTTTTGTTTGTGATTGTAAAATCTTGTTTGTTCACCACTGAAAACTTCTGCTTCATTACGTGCTCTTTCTACGTTTACTGGTCCATTCGGTGAAGCATCTAATCAGAGGAAGTGATACAGTCAATTTTCAACCACCTTTCCCATCATTACTCTACAATAATACAATGGTTTGAAATATTTTAGATAACAGGTTGAAAAGAAAAATTTAACACAAAATACTCAAATCGTTTCGAAACCGTTTCTTACTGCAATATCGCCATTTCTCTACGACAGTGGGGGGGGGGGGGCTCAGTCGGTAGCGCGCCAGGCTCATAATCTGCAGTTGCCAGGTTCGAGTCCCAGCTGGGTCAGCGTTGAGATTTATCTCCGCAAAATTCCCCGCCCTGCCCACGGTCAGTAGGGGACACCGATGGGCTTGGAAAGGCCGCCGTCCGTCGGATGGGACGTTAAGCCGTGGCCCCGTGTTTGGGAGAGCAACACCCTGTGCACGTTAAAGAACACGCAGGATGGCCTTGACGGGATGCTACCACCTGTCTCCCAACAGCTGTTCCAGTGGGTCCCCTCCCCCAACCTTCTCTGAGCGTTCGGGGTCCATGTGACCTGGCCATTTAGCAGCCCATGGTGCACAAAAAAGTGCCGCTCAGAGGTAAAACAACCCAACCCTACGACAGTGGTCTGTTTTCGAACTCTTATCATCTGTGGAACCCTTGTCAGTCAATCTAATTTATTGCGGAGATCCGTGTACTTTCAGGTGCAGAAATGAAATAAGACTTTTCAAAACATAATCTTTTGTTTAAAAACATACAATATTTACACAATTTTTGCCCTATTATTATTATTCATATTTTTATTTACACAAATTTAAGCCTGATTATATTGATAACCTATATATTACTATTTATTATTACTACAAACTATTGCTTGTTTCGCAGAACTCGGGGTTTCACGAAAAACACATTGAATGCCACTGATATACAATATCAAATTGCTGGCAATTCCTAAGATTCCTAAACTTTACCGTCAGGTCCTTCATATTCACAAGGGCGGGGATGGCTCAGTCGGTATCATCCATTCTTGCAACCTGCAGTTCCCAGGTTCGTGTACCACCTGGGCTAGCGTTGATATTTATCTTCGCAAAATCTCCACCATGTCCTCGGCAACTAGAAGACACCGATGGGCTTTGGAAGGCCGCCGTTCGTCGGATGGGACATTAAGCTGTGGCTCCGTGTGCGGAAGAGTATACCTTGTGCACTGTAAAGACCACGCTGGATCCCCTTAATGAGAGGCTACCATCAGTTTCTCAACAGCTGTTCCAATGAGTCCCCTTCTCCCAGCCTTCTCTGAGATCTCGGGATTCTTGTGACTTGGCTTTTAGTCCATTGTGTGCAAAAAAGTGCCGCTCAGAGGTAAAAAAAAAACAACCATTGACGTGAGGCTACCATCTGTTTCCTAACAGCTGTTCAAGTGGGTCCCCTTCCCCAACCTTCTCTAAGCCCTCGGGATTCTGTGACTTGGCTATTTAGCCCATTGTGTGCAAAAAAAGTGCCGCTCAGAGGTAAAAAGAACAGCCATTGACGGGAGGCTACCATCTGTTTCCTAACAGCTGTTCAAGTGGGTCCCCTTCCCCAACCTTCTCTGAGATCTCGGGATTCTTGTGACTTGGCTTTTTAGCCCATTGTGTGCAAAAAAGTGCCGCTCAGAGGTAAAAAAAAAAAACCATTGACGTGAGGCTACCATCTGTTTCCTAACAGCTGTTCAAGTGGGTCCCCTTCCCCAACCTTCTCTAAGCCCTCGGGATTCTTGTGACTTGGCTATTTAGCCCATTGTGTGCAAAAAAAGTGCCGCTCAGAGGTAAAAAGAACAGCCATTGAAGGGAGGCTACCATCTGTTTCCTAACAGCTGTTCAAGTGGGTCCTCTTCCCCAACCTTCTCTAAGCCCTCGGGTTTCTTGTGACTTGGCTATTTAGCCCATTGTGTGCAAAAAAGTGCCGCTCAGAGGTAAAAAAAAACAACCATTGACGTGAGGCTACCATCTGTTTCCAAACAGCTCTTCAAGTGGGTCCCCTTCCCCAACCTTCTCTAAGCCCTCGGGATTCTTGTGACTTGGCTATTTAGCCCATTGTGGGCAAAAAAGTGCCGCTCAGAGGTAAAAATAACCAACCATTGACGGGATGCTACCATCTGTTTCCTAAGAGCTGTTCAAATGGGTCCCCTTTCCCAACCTTCTCTAAGCCCTCGGGATTCTTGTGACTTGGCTATTTAGCCCATTGTGGGCAAAAAATTGCCGCTCAGATGTAAAAAAACCAACCATTGACGGGAGGCTACGATCTGTTTCCTAACAGCTGGTCAAGTGGGTCCCCTTCCCCAACCTTCTCTAAGCCTTCGGAAAAGTTAAGGTAAGCTGCTGGTTATTTCTACACTGCTCTTCTAAATAATTATTTTCTGCGAATTCTAAGCGTATTTTTCTTTGCTTATGTTTGTGAATAATACAATGGTTTGAATTAAACCGAATAAACAAAAAACAATATTCAAAATATCAGCTGTTCACCAACATTCAGTGCTCAAAACTGGTATTACAACTTTGAACCAAATTATAAAACGCTTTCTACATATAAACAATAGCAAACTTTCCCACTAAAGTGTAAAATTCACACACACTAAATAATACACATACCAATTATGACACCAAAATTTAATTGAAACATTGAAACAGGTTAAGAAATTAGTACCTGGTACGTTTGGCTACTGATCTAAGGGACCTGGGTTCGAGCCCCGGGTAAGGCATGGATGTATGTGTCGTTTTTCTGCTGAGGTCCTGCCATCCTCTCAGACCTTCTACTCTGGCATTTAAACTGACAGGCTCCTGTCAGACCTCTGTGGCAAGCAGCTGCTTGAGGGGGTATTTATTTATTTTATTTTTATTTACAATGCATCAAGTACTCTACTATAGTCAACTACGATCTCTGGTCTTCAGTTTCAATGAAATTTTTGCAGGTTGCAATTAATTTTTTTGCAGATTGTTAAATATTTCAGCATTCATAACCATTTGAATATTATTTAAAATCGAGATTTAGATAGATTTATTTGAGATTGTTAAATATTTCAGCATTCATAACCACCCAAATATTATTTAAAATCGAGATTTAGATAGATTTTATTGAGATTTTTAATTTATCTTCAGGCATATTTTTCATTAAAAATCTTATTGAAGAAATTATTTATCTCTGAATGTGATTTCCTATTGAAATAACACGAAAGTAGTATAGTCCCATTCTACGGATACCCTTTGCACAGTGCTTTCCCCCTATGACATCACTGACCACGCCCCTATGACGTAACCATTACGTAACTGACCACGCCCCTTTACTAACTTTCATAATTATTAATTATGAATTATTAATTGTGAATATTAATAAATGGGCGTGGTCGGTTGCGTAATAGTTACGTCATAGGGGCGTGGTCAGTGACGTCATAGGGGGATGCACTGTGCAAAGGGGGATCCGTAGAATGGGACTATACTACTCAGGGAACTGTTTCCAGTTTTCTGTCCGGTACCTGTACACATTACATCAGCGTTTTTCAAACAATTTTGACCGCGACTCACAACAAGAAATACATTTTACAACGCGATCAAGTCTGTGAGATCCACTCTGATATTTTATTTTCTATTTTTTTAATAAAATTCTAGTCGTGGCTCACTAAATTCATTTCAAGACCCATTAATGGGTCGCGACCCGCAGTTTGAAAACTCTGTATCACACATTTCATGGGCTGCAGTGGTCAAACCAGAATCATATTGGGTTGTTTTTCCTCTGATAAGCGATACTTTTTTGCACAAAATGGGCTAAATGATCAGGTCATAAGGACACCAAGGGCTCAAAGAAGGTTGGGAGAGAATACTCACTGGGCAGCTGTAATGACAGATGTTTGACTCCCGTCAAGGCCATCCAGCGTGTTCTTTAACATGCACAGGGTATAGCTCTCCTGCATACGGGACTTTACGTCCCATCCGACAGACGGCGGCCTTTCCAAGCCCATCGGTGTCCCCTACTGACAATGGGCAAGGCGGGGAATTTTGCGGAGATAAATCTCAACGCTGATCAGGCTGTGACTCGAACCTGAGAACACAGAAGACGCGCTACCGATTGAGCTACCCCCGCCCCCAGAATACACAGTTTTCTAACCTGTTCTGCAGGCATCCCTTCCATATAGGAGCCAAGTATAATTCTGATTATGAATTTCATGATTTTCGTAGCGCATAAGGGGCACCAAATATTAGCTAGGTCAAGAGCCCCATTGCCTCTCTATCCAGTCCTGCAATCGTACCTATCCAAGCATGAGCGACTTCATTTCACCACTGCAGCACAATTCTAATAAGGTCCTTATCGATGCTTTTGCCCATTTCATTCTTGGTCTGCAACTTTCCCCTTTCAACTCACACATTTCGTTTCTCAAATATTATCGTTTGATCAAGAATGCCTCCCAAACTATGAAAGTTAAAACCACAACACTGTTTATATAATTTCATTTTATCATAATTTAGAGCAACGTAAAGGTTTGGTTCTGCAAGGAAAATTTAATGTGTCTCGAATGGTATTCCTTCGCACAAAACCTAACAGAAAAAATACAATCTTCAACTGAGTTGCTAATGAAAAACACCATACCAAATGAGTAAGAAAGTATGACGAAAGGAAATACAACTGCCTCTCAAGAAACCTTAGAGAAAGATAAGGATAAAACGTAGAAATTTGGTGCAAGTACTCTCCTTTGGCAATAACGTTTTTCTTCGATGCTGTTTTTTTTTAGAAAAGAAATCGTTTAAATCAAATTCAGCAAAGAACCAGAGCAACGCCGGATAAATCGGCTATTAGGTAAAATAAATTAAGACGAATATTTGTTTTACTCTAATAATTAATTTGCCATTATTAATTTTTTATTTCTCTGTGCAGCGCATTTACTGTTAACGCATTAAGCTACTTTCAAAAGATACCACGGAAAAAAAGTACAAAATATAAAGTGAAAGAAACAATGAAGAGTCAGATGAAATTGAAAAGTCAAAAGAAATGTTTATAAACATTGATTGGTTTATTTTACTTTTGAGCTGCCCATTGGACGCACAGTGAGCTAAATGTCCACTCACAAGGACCCCCAAAGGTCCGGATAAATCCGCTACTAGGTAAAATAAATTAAGACGAATATTTGTTTTACTCTAATAATTAATTTGTCATTATTAATTTTCCATTTCTCTGTGCACCGCATTTACTGTTAACGCATTATGCTACTTTTAAAAGCTACCACGAAAAAAAAGTACAAAATATAAAGTGAAAGAAACAATGAAGAGGCAGGTGAAATTGAAAAATCAAAAGAAATGTTTATAAACATTGATTGGTTTATTTTGCTCTTGAGCTGCCCATTGGACGCACAGTGAGCTAAATGTCCACTCACAAGGACCCGAAAAGGGCTCAGACCTTGATAGGGAATTTTTTAGGAAGCTCTTATGAGACAGGTAGAAAATTCCCATCAAGATCATCCTACATGTATTTATATTTTAAATAAAGCAGTATGGAGAACTGTATACTTAATGTGTTATCTTTAAATTAAGCATTAAACTTTGGAAATGCAGCAAACCATAATATTATTATTAATTTTTAAAAAGTTCTTAGGTTTGGAAGCCTTAGTAAATCATACATGTTTGACTTCTATAAATATATGTTGGAAAATTCTAGTTTTAAGAAATCGTTCTATCATGTCGTTTAAAGCGTATAATAAACCTTATGGTTGGCTAATGATCTAAGACATTTAAAATCTTTTTATTAGGCCAAGCATAATGGTTTGCAAAACACCATATGAAAAACAACAACAACAAAGAAGCGGTTAGAGTAGTAACAATTGACAGAAAATGTTGACGGACAGACAAAAGTGATGTGAATTTTTAGCAGTAGAGAAAATTATAGAGGAAGTCATTCATATAACACACTCCTCCTAAAATTTTCTCTTGATCGTAGATTGGTTCGGACAATGTTCTTAAGGACCACTTGACTAAAGAATCTAGGTGTCCTTTTTGATCAATTCTATTGAGCCTTCTGTTGTTTGTTTATGATAACTCTCTGAATTCATGGCTTATTTCAGCATTTAATAAATATTTTTTGTTGCAAAAAAAAAGTACGCCTCAAATTCAGAAGTTAACAAATCTTTCAGAACAGAAATAGACACGATAGGCGGTCGAGTAGACGCAATACCCAACAGATAATTAATGAACAGAATTTTGTCGAACGATTACATTTTTACGATTTTTTGTCGTAACTTTATACAGATTCTGTTCAGCCCTCACTACCAACGTCCCTAGTTTTCTGGGACAGTCCCTGGATGAAACGTTCTGTCCCCGACGAATAAAAGTCCCCAGGATTTGTTTTTAGTTTGTTTGTTTTTAAATATTATGCACTTAATTGTTCCGCATGAACAGATAACGTATAGAATAGTAGGGTCATTCACGCAGAGTATTAAAGTAGGTCAATCACATAAAAAATTTCGGTCGGTAACGCAAGTGACTGAAAAATTTTCAGGCTAGATTTTTTGAATGGAAAACGCCAATTGCGAGCTGTCAAACTAGGATGCCAAGAAGGAGGGACATTTGAATACACTGGACCCAGACTGCTCTTGAACAAAAGGGAGGAAAAAGAAAAATTAAATGTGATTAAAAATTCAAGTGATTTAATTTGTCTAAAGTTTAACCGAAGGTTTCTACTTTTAAATAGTATAAAACAAGATACTTCATTTATTAAAAATATTTATGAGTGTTTTAAAATTAATTACTGAATGAAATCTATATATTTAAAAAATTTATTTCTTATTTTTGTGCACTGTCCGGACCCGATATGATAGAAGTGTCTGTGCCAGGGGGCGGGGATGGCTCAGTCGGTAGCGCGCCAGACTCGTAATCTGCAGTTCCTAGGTTCGAGTCCCAGCTGAGTCAGCGTTGAGATTTATCTCCGCAAAATTCCTCGCCCTGCCTACGGTCAGTAGGGGACACCGATAGGCTTGGAAAGGCCGCCGTCCGTCGCATGGGACGTTAAGCCGTGACACCGTGTGCGGGAGAGCCATACCCTGTGCACGTTAAAGAACACGCTGGAGGCCTTGACGGGAGGCTACCATCTGTCTCCCAACAGCTGTTCCAGTGGGTCCCTTCCCCCAACCTTCTCTGAGCTTTCGGGGTTCATGTGACCTGGCCATTTAGCCCATGGTGTGCAAAAAAAGTGCCGCTCAGAGGTAAAACAACCCAAACAACCCAAAGTCTCTGCCAGATTTAAATTTAGTTTCGAAAATTCTTCGGATGTTTTTGTTTAAATCTACTCACCCTATACTACTAGGTCCGTTGCTAAAACAACAACAGAACACCAAGCGACTCGAAATCAGGTCGTTTAGCGAAGTAAACAAAAAATAAATCAATTTGCCAAGGGTGTGAGCTTCATAATCAGATCGACTACAAATTGAAAACTGGCAAACGGAATGGTAGCAAATGATGCTTTAAATGCATTTCTTCCAATAGGTGCAAGTTTCGTTTTCATAATAAACGAGAGCATGCCAATAGCTAAAAAGAAATGAAAATGTTGTAAAGGGGTTTTCCCCTCTCACCAATAAAGAGTGGCATTTTGCAACTGACAAATTTGTTTCTCATTTCGAAAACTTCACCCTCAATAAATAACGCAATGTCGCAGGTTGTTGTTTAAAAAACAAAAGAGCCAGTGAATGGCTTTCAGAGCTTCTATTACACGTATTCTTCTACACGCATATTTCGGTTCAAACATAAATTTAGATTAAACAAGAAAGCAAATAATTGGTCTGAAACGCCCTGGAATTTATGCTTTTTTCGAAATTAATCAAATACGCATTCAAATTCAACGGCTTGACACTTTAATAAACCTTCAGTAATTTATTTTCTGCTCTTGGCAGCCCTGATTTATTAACTTTTTTTTCTCATTTTCTTTTTGTAATATTTTTTTGTCGCAGTATTTTATATTTAACGTAACACCAAGCAAATTTGTCAAGTGATTTATAGCCACACACGTTAACAAATATTTGTTAAGATTTTTTTTTTTCATTATAAAGTTGTAAAATGAAAAATACACGCAAATGGGCGTCAACGCACTGCAACTTTCACCAAAAATCTATCTTATCTTTCAAATATTAGAATTTTATATTTGAAACTTTACTACTTTATTAATCCTACTGTTGGCCAAAGTAAGGATTATGGAAATTAATACGCAGAGTAACTCTGATTCAAAAACATTTATGTTTTCCTTATTAAAGCAAATTAATTATCCTTCAGGGAAGCTTGCTTGCCACAGAGGTCTGACAGGAACCTCTTAATGTAATACACCATAAAGTAGATCTGAAAAAAAGGTGGGACTGCAGCACAAAGACAAAGCAAATAAAGAAACACCATACCTTGTCCGAGAATCGAACCAAAGTCTTTTTGGTGAATAGCTAAGCGGACTAACCAATTAGGCCAGAGGGAAAGCTTGGAAACTACCACTCTGAATATTGTTTAAGGAAATTATTTATTTGTTAAAATTTTCTAAACCTCATTATAATTGTTAATTTTGCTGCGTTAAGTATTTTGCCTTAACCATTTCACGACTAAGGGAAACATTTTTCCCATTTTAAAATTGGTGATTGTCGTATTTAATTATAATCTTATCTGCATTTTTTATACAGAATGTCAAAATGGAACGTATGCCGAACGCAATTACGTAAACGGGAACGTTTAGAAAATAAAAACAGAACTGTCAGGACGCATAATATATGTACTATGTGCAATGTCCATCTTTGCCTCACTACCAAAAGAAATTGCTTCGCAGAATATCATAATTAGCACATCATTTTTTAGAGTAATTTTATTTCATAATTTTGTATTATTTTAGTTAACATTTTGTTCTAATAAACCAATAAATAAAAGACATTGCATAATAACCCTAACTATAATTTGTGTTACCTTTATAGTCCATTGGGAAAAATATTTCCCATAAAATTCCAAAAAAACTACACATTGTTATGTATCTTTCTTATGATTTTTATTTATTTTACGTCTAAACAAACTAAAATAAACAGTTACATACTAATATTTACTCTTAGAAACCTTATGGTCCTGAAAGGGTTAAAAAGCAATTTTATGAACCAAAAGTAAAAAATTAAGCAAGCGTGATCTAGAAAAACTGTTAGACTGATTCTTGATGGCTTTTTATTCTGCTTTAGAAAGCATTTTGAAGTGTAGCTAATCTTGGCTTACACTTAATATTCTGGCTCAATATTCGAACCCGCGCCCGATTTGGGGAAAACATTTCTTTGGAGTTAATTCTTAATTATTTTACGACAGAATTGAAATGTTAATAATATTTGGAATGAAAAATATTAGAAATACTAGTAGAAACCGAAAGTTCATAAACGCTAAGAGCAATTCATTTATTAAATATATGAATTACATAAAAAAAAAAGCCACATGGTATTTTTAATTACTAAAAGACTGATTAAAAGGGTGAAATTATAACGATTTTTTAAAATTTTTGTCGTTTTTTTCACAATTAAAAGACATATTTTAAATTTAAATAATTATGAGCTCGATCCTGAACTCATCTCTAATATGCAGAGAAAGTATTTCATAGCCAAAATACTGAGCCAATTATATTAGAGTCGGTTTATTTTAATAACTGCTGCTACAACTAGAAAGTCCAATCAGAAAGCTCTTACCGTCCAGGAGGGTTGTTTTTACCTCTGAGCGGCACCTTTTTGCACACCATGGGCTAAATGGCCAGGTCACAAGGACCCCGAAGGCTTAAAGAAGGTTGGGGGAGGAGACCCACTGGGACAGCTGTTGGGAGACAGATGGTAGCTTCCCGTCAAGGTCATCCAGCGTATTCTTCAACGTGCACAGGTTATGGCTCTCCCGCACACGGGCCGCGGCTTAACGTTCCATCCGACGGACGGTGTCCTTTCCAAGCCCATCGGTGTCCGCTACTGACAGTTGGCAGGGCGGGGAGTTTTGCTGAGTCTCAACGCTGACCCAGCTGGGGACTCAACTTGGGAACTGAAGATTACGAGTATGCGCGCTACCGACTGACCCACCCCCGTCCAGGAGGAGATGTCGAACAAACAGACAGACAAACATAGACTCTCCGTTTTATATATAGATTATTTAAAGGTATATTGAACTATCAGAATCTGGCGAGGAAGGAGTGCTTGAAAAAATAAATTGCATTGTCGGAACAGCTCAAAGGCATTAGATCCTAAAAGCAGATCCATCCAATCCAAACTTAGTGATGAGCGACTAGAACAAAATGTATATTCATAAATAGCTGCAGAAAAAATTATGTACTTAAAATCTAAAATATTTATTTCTAAAGAGTAATGAATTTAAAAAACTATGCTTTTAAGGAATCGAGAAAATATCGTGATTACAGAACAAAAATGTACATTTCTCATTAGTACTGTGAATTGGCAAAGCCGTTTTAATTATGCACCTAAAAATTGGAAGAAATGAGCCGGATTCATTATATTGATTATTTGTTTTATAAGC
Source organism: Ryuthela nishihirai (assembly GCA_038380435.1). NCBI lineage: Eukaryota > Metazoa > Arthropoda > Arachnida > Araneae > Heptathelidae > Ryuthela > Ryuthela nishihirai. The sequence goes on along the minus strand of JAWZYU010000005.1, from coordinate 34,301,003 downwards.
CGCAAGTTATTGGCAATGAGCCGCCGGTTGGAAGAGAATATTTTAAAGATTGCCATTCATTTTTTCCGCTCATATAGGATAGTGCTGAGATCATGCCATCCTCACAGACCTACTATGGCATATAAACTGACAGGCTCCTGTCAGACCTCTGTGGAAAGCAGCTACTTGAGGGGGTATTTATTTATTTTATTTATATAGGATAGATGTCAAGAAAGCAAATGTATTCCCCAATAAATATTCATCTTTCTCGCCTTTAATTCTCAGGAGAAATACATGACACAGTAAAACATTTATTCTCACATTTACTATAAGTGGTTTTGTATTCACTACATTATTTCTTAATTGGTAAAAACCAAATACCGGGGAAATATTTGGAAATCTGGAGGAGAAAACGTTCTAATGCATTATTTACCGAAAAAGATATTTGATTTATATAAATCTTAAGGGTTTTAAATTATAACATAGTGATTTTTTTAACAATGATATAAAAAATGTGAAAATGGGACTTGAACTTCCATACAGAGATGATAGGAAGCTGCCATTGTAAGAATATGTTAATCACATTTTGGGACACTAATCCTCTTCCGTTAATCTATATAAATATATACACTGGTGGAAAACGTTAAGTTACAGCCCTGTGTTATGTGAATGGGGGGGGGGGGGGGCTAAAATTGAAGCTATACAACTTCTAAAATATTTATTTATTTTTTAAAAATGTGATAGCAGATAAAGATCTCAATGAACTATATCAAAAGCTCGATTTTCAACAATATGCGTTCAGTATTTATTGAGTTATGCAATTTTGAATATTTAAAAATAACAGTGTCAGTCATAAAATTTTTTTTAATTATTATTAAAACTCATAATTATGAACTCATAATTATTATTAAAACTCATAATTATTATTAAAACTCATAATTATTATTAAAACTCATAATTATTTATTAATTATTAAAACTCATAATTTAAATAATTATTAAACTCATAATTTAAATAATTATTATTAAAACTCATAATTATTTATTAATTATTAAAACTCATAATTTAAATAATTATTGACGAACACTGGAAGATTAATTTCATAACCTTCTACATTAATTTTAAATAATTAATCTTTAAAATAATAATACTTAATCAAGTAATAGGTCTGAGATAAATTCTTATGACTGGCATTGCTATTGTGAAATATTCAACCGTACATAATTCATTGAATACTGAAAGAATATTGTCGAAATCCGAGAGTGATATTGATTGAGATCTTTATCTGATATCACTCAAAAAAAAAACGTTAGCTTCCCATTTACATAGCATAGGATTGTAACTTAAATTTTGTCCACCGGTGTGTATTTCCCAATAATTTCTACGCAATTCTCTTTTTCTTTTATGTCTCCAAAACTGTGGAATAAATTATTGTTCAATGTACAGTTCAAGATTATATCTTTCTGGATGAAACAGATAACGCATATAATCTTAAGATGGTGTAGGCCTGGATTATAAATCGCTAAATGGTTCCACTGCATATTCTTCGGTTGGAGTCGTTCTGATTTTGACGACTCCAAAACAAGTCAGGCTATGAAGTTTTATTAGAGAAACTAGCTTTTTTCTACCACGGAAAATAAATTACATACAGTTCCACTAACTGCGGGTATCCAGCCTTGAGTATCCGCAATTAGTTATCCGCAAAACAATCGTGACTAATTTTCGCACATTACAAAGAGACTGTAATAGTAGTACGTCATAGTGATATGAGAGTGAAAATTTATATTAGCGAGAGGAGAAAGGATTTCTAGAACAGTAGAACTTCATCCGAATTGCTTTAATTTTGATTTTCGCTTTTACTGATTGGAAAACGAGAGAAATCCATTAATTTTAAAAGATCATTTTTGAAGGGATTTATTTTTCTTGGAATTTGAGCGAGTTCTGTTCCTCTTTTGTTAGGTGTCAGAAACGATAGATTTTAAACGACACTGATTGGAAAACGAGAGATATCCATTAATTTTAAAAGATAATTTTTGAAGGGATTTATTTTTCTTGGAATTTGAGCGAGTTCTGTTCCTCTTTTGTTAGGTGTCAGAAACGATAGATTTTAAACGACAAGTCCGTGATGGAAAACCTTAGACCTGCTGGTGTAATGTTTAGCGTACCTGACTACTAAGACCAGCGGGGAATGTCCTTGTGTAAGTGTTGTATGAGAAACCAAGACAAGCATAATATAGGTTATCTCCGTCCTTTGTGGAGTACTTTCTTCTTTTTTTTTTTAAAAGTGAAAAAAAACTATTATGAAATAAATGCACCTGCAGCAGCTGCTTGCCGCAGAATTCTGATAGGAACGTGTCAGTTAAATACGTCACAGAGAAGATTTGCGAGAAAGACGAGGCAACCCCAACAGAAAATAAAAATCTATACAGGACGAACAGGTCCTTTTTTAAGGACGTAGTTATATCGTTGGGGGGGGGGGGGTCTGAGAATAAGATTTGTTTAGACCTGAGTAGGGTATGAAATAAGATTTTACAGTGGTTCTTCTTTAAATCTATTTTTAGTGTCGGACATAAAATATGGGGCAAAAATAAATTTCACAAAACAACTGTTTTGGTTTCCAAAGAAGGCATACTATTGCCTCAGTTAGGGCTAAAACTACACACAAAATTTGCCCTTCTGGATCAGTAGCTAGCCTCCTTACCCATTAGGCCAGTTAAAGCAGCTAGGGTTAAAAAAAAGCAGTTTCTCACTTGATAGATTCGCACTCATCACAAAAAAAATTTGCTGTTTCATTTCCATTTTTGCTTGGTGTTCCATTCCAGAGTTTTAAAATAAAAGTCAAGAAAAATATTGTCATTTTTATAAAAGCCGAAATAAACTAGAAACATAATTAGTGTTTTTCAGTCTTGTCCTCATGCAACCTACAAACATATACACACACACATATCCAGGGCCGGATCTAGGGAGAAGAAACTGGGGGGGGGGGGGGGGGGGGCATGCCCTCCTCCGGCGAGAGTAGCTAGTAAAAGTAATAGACGCCAAATCATTAAAATTGTGCAAATTTTGCTCATTTTTCATCAGTATATTTTTACAACCTCTAAAACCAAGGGTAAAATGTTACACTCCAGTGAAAATCCAGCCCCTTGACACTTCCCTCCCCCCATATTTTTTTCTAAATCCGTGCCTACAGGAATTGCTGTTTAAATTAAATTTCTCAGGATAAAACGAACCAAAGAGCATTAAATAATTCTACCCAATCATATTACCTTATTATAGAAAATATTGAATCTAACTAAATTATTTTATGCGAGTATAATTCTCAGGATAGTTACAGAAAATATTGAATATACCTTATTATAGAAAATATTGAATCTAGATTAATTTATTTTATGAGAGTATAATTCTCAGGATAGTTATAGAAAATATTGAATATACCTTATTATAGAAAATATTGAACATACCTTATTATAGAAATTATTGAATCTAGATTGATTTATTTTATGAGAGAATAATTCTCAGGATAGTTATAGAAAATATTGAATATACCTTATTATAGAAAATATTGAATCTATATTAATTTATTTTATGAGAGTATAATTCTCAGGATAGTTATAGAAAATATTGAATATACCTTATTATAGAAAATATTGAATCTAGTTGATTTATTTTATGAGAGTATAATTCTCAGGATAGTTAGAGAAAATATTGAATATACCTTATTATAGAAAATATTGAATCTAGTTGATTTATTTTATGAGAGTATAACTCTCAGGATAGTTAAAGAAAATATTGAATATACCTTATTATAGAAAATATTGAATCTATATTAATTTATTTTATGAGAGTATAATTCTCAGGAGAGTTATAGAAAATATTGAATATATCTTATTATAGAAAATATTGAATCTAGTTGATTTATTTTATGAGAGTATAATTCTCAGGATAGTTAGAGAAAATATTGAATATACCTTATTATAGAAAATATTGAATCTAGTTGATTTATTTTATGAGAGTATAACTCTCAGGATAGTTATAGAAAATATTGAATCTAGTTGATTTATTTTATGAGATTATAATTCTCAGGATAGTTATAGAAAATATTTAATATACCTTATTATAGAAAATATTGAATCTAGTTGATTTATTTTATGAGAGTATAACTCTCAGGATAGTTATAGAAATATTGAATATACCTTATTATAGAAAATATTGAATATAGTTGATTTATTTTATGAGAGCATAATTCTCAGGAGAGTTATAGAAAATATTGAATAAACCTTATTATAGAAAATATTGAATCTAGTTTAATTTCTTTTATGAGAGTATAATTCTCAGGTAAGTTACAGAAAATATTGAATAAACCTTATTATAGAAAATATTGAATCTAGTTTGATTTCTTTTATGAGAGTATAATTCTCAGGATAGTTATAGAAAATATTGAATATACCTTATTATAGAAAATATTGAATCTAGATTAATTTATTTTATTAGAGTATAATTCTCAGGATATTTATAGAAAATATTGAATATACCTTATTATAGAAAATATTGAATCTAGATTAATTTATTTTATAAGAATATAATTCTCAGGATAGTTATAAAAAATATTGAATATAGTTGATTTATTTTATGAGATTATAATTCTCAGGATAGTTATAGAAAATATTGAATATACCTTATTATGGAAAATATTGAATCTAGTTGATTTATTTTATGAGAGTATAATTCTCAGGATAGTTAGAGAAAATATTGAATATACCTTATTATAGAAAATATTGAATCTAGTTGATTTATTTTATGAGAGTATAACTCTCAGGAGAGTTATAGAAAATATTGAATATACCTTATTATAGAAAATATTGAATCTAGATTAATTTATTTTATTAGAGTATAATTCTCAGGATATTTATAGAAAATATTGAATATACCTTATTATAGAAAATATTGAATCTAGATTAATTTATTTTATAAGAATATAATTCTCAGGATAGTTATAAAAAATATTGAATATAGTTGATTTATTTTATGAGATTATAATTCTCAGGATAGTTATAGAAAATATTGAATATACCTTATTATGGAAAATATTGAATCTAGTTGATTTATTTTATGAGAGTATAATTCTCAGGATAGTTAGAGAAAATATTGAATATATCTTATTATAGAAAATATTGAATCTAGTTGATTTATTTTATGAGAGTATAACTCTCAGGAGAGTTATAGAAAATATTGAATATACCTTATTATAGAAAATATTGAATCTATATTAATTTATTTTATGAGAGTATAATTCTCAGGATAGTTATAGAAAATATTGAATATAGTTGATTTATTTTATGAGATTATAATTCTCAGGATAGTTATAGAAAATATTGAATATACCTTATTATAGAAAATATTGAATCTAGTTGATTTATTTTATGAGAGTATAATTCTCAGGATAGTTAGAGAAAATATTGAACATACCTTATTATAGAAAATATTGAATCTAGTTGATTTATTTTATGAGAGTATAACTCTCAGGATAGTTAAAGAAAATATTGAATATACCTTATTATAGAAAATATTGAATATAGTTGATTTATTTTATGAGAGCATAATTCTCAGGAGAGTTATAGAAAATATTGAATAAACCTTATTATAGAAAATATTGAATCTAGTTTGATTTCTTTTATGAGAGTATAATTCTCAGGATAGTTATAGAAAATATTTAATATACCTTATTATAGAAAATATTGAATCTAGATTAATTTATTCTATGAGAGTATAATTCTCAGGATAGTTATAGAAAATATTGAATATACCTTATTATAGAAAATATTGAATCTAGTTGATTTATTTTATGAGAGTATAACTCTCAGGATAATTATAGAAAATATTGAATATAGTTGATTTATTTTATGAGATTATAATTCTCTAGATAGTTATAGAAAATATTGAATATACCTTATTATAGAAAATATTGAATCTAGTTGATTTATTTTATGAGAGTATAATTCTCAGGATAGTTAGAGAAAATATTGAATATACCTTATTATAGAAAATATTGAATGTAGTTGATTTATTTTATGAGAGTATAACTCTCAGGATAGTTATAGAAAATATTGAATATACCTTATTATAGAAAATATTGAATCTAGATTAATTTTTTTGTGAGAGCATAATTCTCAGGAGAGTTATAGAAAATATTGAATAAACCTTATTATAGAAAATATTGAATAAACCTTATTATAGAAAATATTGAATCTAGATTAATTTCTTTTATGAGAGTATAATTCTCAGGATAGTTACAGAAAATATTGAATATACCTTATTATAGAAAATATTGAATCTAGTTTGATTTATTTTATGAGAGCATAATTCTCAGGAGAGTTATATAAAATATTGAATAAAGATTAATTTATTTTTAGATAGATTTATTGAAAAAATTGAATCTAGAAAATTTTTTCTAGAAATATTGAAATCTAGATTAATTGCTTTTATGAGAGTATAATTCTCTGGATAGTTATAGAAAATATTGAATATACCTTATTATAGAAAATATTGAATCTAGATTAATTTATTTTATGAGAGTATAATTCTCAGGATAGTTATAGAAAATATTAAATATACCTTATTATAGAAAATATTGAATCCAGGATAATTTTATGAGAGTAATAAAGGAAACAGATTTGCTTGAAGTTATTAATTTTTTATGAACTAAAACTTGCATTTCGCGTTTATATATCATTATAAAAAATTACTATCTATCAAATATGAATTTGGGAAGTATTGTTATGTTATTTTGTAAGTATACAAATAGCAAAGTTGGTTGTTATTATTGCATCATGGGTGATTAGTAAAAAACGCGTCCAACAATGTAGTAGCTGACTTCTGGGGAATAATTATCCTTGAGATTCCATCCCTGTTGTCTCCTATTTATTATACATTACTAAAAATAGATATATAAATACAGGGCTGGATCTAGGGGGGGGGGGGTTCAGGGCTTCCCCTCCTTTTTTTTCAGAATGTCAGTAAGGATAATAGAACAAAAAAAAATTCAACTTATTTATATTTCAGACATTTTTCAAGAATTTTTTTAAAGACTTCCAAAACGAAGGTAAATTATACTGCAACGAAAGTCCAGTCCCTTCCCCCCACTTTTTTATGTTTTCGACTTGATTGAGTTTCTTCCACCACCCCTTTATTTTTTTCTAGATCCGGGCACATGTAAATATTTACATTAATCATCATTGAGAACTTTATCCCAAACTTAAATTAAGGTTTTTAAAGAAAGGTATTTGTGATAAGATTAAATAATGAATTCCCTCTTACTTAACAATAATGTCCCTGTTTCTTTAGAACCCAAAATCCTTCCTTGTCAATAAAAGTGAGTCCCCTTCTCTCCACGAGGAGAGGAGGAAATGGGAGGTGCCTATACCATGAGGAGAGTGAAAAATGGGAGTAGGCGCCTATATCATCTATAGAAGCCAGTGGTCTTCAAATGCTGATTAATTTTTACGTTTTATAATAACCCATACGTTTACATTAAGTTGTTACTAGAAAACCCCACTGACCTGATAGACGCTACAAAAATATTTGTAAAATGCAAGTATACTTTGCCAAAAATTAGCAACTGAAATATTTTTTTATTATTATTTGGATTGAGAAATAAGAAAGATTTGAAAGAGAAATAATATTTCGATTGAGAATAAAAAAGTCACCTTATATTCACGTCAATAAAAATTTTTTTAAATAATTTCAGCAATACATGGTTTCATTGTTTACATTAATGTTTTTCGCTTTTGCGCGTGTTCTAGAAGGAAAAGAAATACTAAAAAGTTTCTAGTATAGTGTACCGGAAAGAAAAAGTGCATTTGAGGCTTTATGGGACTAGAGAGGGGACGTGAAAAACTCGGCGATTCCGCTTTGTCCGATTTGCATTTTGTTTTTCATTTGGAAATGGGCTTCGTTTGCCATTAAAAGGTGAAGCCATTTGATATATTTGTTTTTAGGTTTTCGTTTTTTGAGAGTAGAGAGAGTTATTTATTATACAATGAGTATGAATTTTGTTTCATTACCATTTGTCTTAACACCTCTTCATTAAGATTCCAGGGCAAAAATTAAATATAAGGTTGACAGGCTCCTGTCAGACCTCTGTGGCAAGCAGCTGCTTGAGGGGGTATTTATTTTTTATTTTTTTATTCTTTGGGAAATATGGAGATTAAATGCAATGGTTCCGTGGATTCAAAAACAAATCGTCACATTCCTGCCCTGATCAGTGGTTCTCAACTTTCCTAAGCCATGCACTGCTTTCCATAATTCATGTATAGCAACTTACTAATCTCTTAAGTAATGATACAATCAACGGTCCTTTCATAAAAGCTTGGTATTAAATGTTTATTCACTTCAATTTCAGTGTACTTTTTACAACATAAATGTTTAGTATTATTTTAATGCTTTGGACTTTTGTTGCCATTTTCTTAAATTCAGAATTTAAGTCACGATAATTCCCATCGCTTGCGTGCATTTTATTGCCTGTTTTACATGTTCAGTTTTCTACTTATTATTAATAACAAATCTTCAACCATATATTTCACACCGACCAACAGTTTCGATGTTTCTTAATCAAATATAGTAATTGAAGAAATATTGCCATCTCTCCCAAGGGAAGTCGAATCACCATTGAAGTGAATGCGCCAATTCCTTTACCATTAATCTATGGATCTGTCAATTTCTCATTCTCATAGCTAGTATATAAAGACATCAACAAGTTCCTACTAACAGTCAGTTCCTTTCTCAGACTGGAATTTCTAAACGTCTATGCCAACCAGATGGAGAAATCATCATCTCAAATCATCAAAATCAGATTAACAGAAAGAGCAGACTGGCGCCTCCTCTTAACTGCTGGTGTCGTCTTCCCTTGGGGATCACCGATATCGGCGATATTTCTTCACTTGCGATATTTGATTAAGAATCGCTCTTCAGATGTTTTTCCAGTTATGCTCATTACCTCTGAAAGAGCTCACGTTTCCATTTCGGAAAGCTTCTTGCAATTCAAGCAAGTTATTCACCCAAATAACTTTCATATCAATAATCATTTTCCCTTAGGAAACTATTAGATGCTGATTATTAAAAAGTTTTGGCATTTTTTACTCAATGCGATACATTTAAAATCATCTGCCATCTCTGAAAAATAGGATTTTTGAAATAAATATCCAAGAGTTACTCTCGATTATGAAAGATATCATATTTAATCAACCAGTTTCTTTCTTCAGTATTTGATTTTTTTTTCTTATACTCAACATAAAAATATTGCTTAAGTGTAAAATCTTGTCTCCTTGACATGTATTGTATAAACATCGAATCTCTATTACCCACGTAATGTCACATTAGTCGCAACCAGGCCCGGATCCAGAAAAAAATCGAGGTCGACCCCCCCCCCCCCCCCCCCCCCCCCAGATCTGACCCTGGTTGCAATCTCTACGTAGAGTAAGAAGTAGCGAATGAAATTGACAGGTGCCATATTTGTGCTTAGAACAGCCACAGGGACCGGCGGCTCTCAGCACTCTAAAATGTGGGTCTTGACGCTTTTTGGTTTAACATTCAACTATGAAAATTTTTTAATGTATTTCATTAGGAACAATCACCAAGCAGGTTGGGACGATAGTTTGAAATCATTAATGCAGTTCAAATGCTGTAAACTAGGGGTTCTCAACATGAGGTACGCCGTGAGAGCTCAAAAGTCGCTAGATCTAGTAACTTAGTGTTTTATTTTATTCCCATTGTTATACTATAACTATAGTTTTATCTATCTATACAAGGGGTACGCCAGTTACATACATATTTCCAGGGGGTACATGAAGCATAAAAGGTTGAGAACCACTGCTCTAAACACACTCCAAATTTGATTCAAGTTGGTCGAGAAAAACTCAAAAGTCACACTCATGAATGACAGATTTCTTAACAATTCTTTTCAATATTTTTATTATTTACACTTGGTGACACCTATCTTAAAATTATACGTTATGGATTTTTTTTCTTAATAAAATAATCTGATGTTTCGTTTTTCCTGTTATGGCTCTTGACCCAGTAAAAATAATAATTTGCGGCTCTCAAGATTTACTAGTTTATGTACCTTTTTTTATTTTGTTCTTTTGTCTCTTGACTCAAAAAAGGTTCTCGATCCAGGCTTAGAATGATTTATTATCTTGTTTTCCTCTTTCTTATATGGATATACAGTAGCCTTAGTAGCTTTCTGGGAGTAATGTTTTGCTACTTAAAGGATATTTTAATTGAAACATGCCCCTTAGCTATTCAATCACCGAAAACAAAAAAGATACAATATACAGTCGCTCAAAAAAGTATCCGAACACTATGGTTGATTATAATAAAAAAATAAATACCCCCTCAAGCAGCTGCTTGCCACAGAGGTCTGACAGGAGCCTGTCAGTTTATAGGCCAAAGTAGAAGATCTGAGAGGATGGCAGGACCTCAGCAGAAAACAACACGAACACCCATGCCTTACCCGGGGCTCGAACCCAGATCCCGTAGATCAGTAGCCAGGCGCGCTAACCACTCGGCCACGGGACGGCCCAATGGTTGATTACAAAATTCCAAAAAAATATCTGGCAACGATTTTTTTAGATTAAACATAGTTAAACATAGCATGTTGTGCCCGAAGTAGAAGTTTAGAAGAACATAAATTTATTTTTAGCTGACGAGAGCAATTTTTGTTTAATCTTATGTCCTACGTAGTTTTTCAATCGAGAGTTCGGCGAAATTTTCTAGTTTATTGGGAATATATTAAGTGGGTTGCGTTGGTTTGTTCTACTCTGATGTTAAGGGACAAGGCCACAAGGTCTCAGAGAAAGTTGGAGATGAGGATCCGTTTGATATGTTAGGAGACATATGGGAGCCTCGCTTCAAGACCATCCAGCGCATTCTTTAACGTACATAAGATATAACTGTCCTACACACGCAGCCATGGCTTATCGTTACAGTCGTTCAAAAAAAAAAACACTATGGTTGATTACAGAATTCAGAAAAAATATCTGGCAACGATTTTTTTTAGAAATTAATGATCTGGCAACCTTCGTATACTGCACACGAAGGTTGCTAGGTCACTAATTTCTAAAAAAACGTTGCCAGATATTTTTTCTGAATTCTGTAATCAGTCTGTAATTTGCCCTCGGTGATTAATTTCCTCCGGCCCCAACAGTGTTTACGTTGAGATTAATCTCAACTGGCACAGTTGGGACTCGAACCTGGGAACATTCATTACATGTTCGCACTTGTTCGTTGTGCTTGTCGTGGGCAGTGCAGTGTTGTTTCAACATCTTTATTCCACGTGTTGGAATTTGCATACTTGCATACATTATATCTTGTTTATCCGTTTCGGAGGGGGGCGGGAGGGCTCAGTCGGTAGCGCGCCAGGCTCGTAATCTGTAGTTCCCAGGTTCAAGTCCCAGCTGGGTCAGCGTTGAGATTTATCTCCGCAAAATTCCCCGCCCTGCCCACGGTCAGTAGGGGACACCGATGGCTTGGAAAGGCCGCCGTCCGTCGGATGGGACGTTAAGCTGTGGCTCCGTGTGCAGGAGAGCCACACCCTGCGCACGCTAAAGAACACGCTAAAGGTGCACGTTAAAGGTCACCGCACTTTCGGCCCGGTTTTCTCCGGAAGTATGGCTCAAATTGAGAAAAACGTGCTAAAGTAACTTTATTTCCTTTTACTTTAATGAAACGAATTTCAGGATCCGTGTGCAGATCATAGTTAACATCCTGTATAATTGCAAAAAAAGAAAAGTTCTTCCCATTTTTGAGCCGATGACCGTCTTCCTTACCCTAGCTAGCAAGTCCCAGTTCATACTGTATACGAGCGATAAAGATGAGTTAGAGCTCGTGCTTTGCTCGGGCTCAGAATAATTTTAATTTCAATAAATATTTCTTGTAATAGTTAAAAAAAAAAAAGTAAAAATATTTATAAAATATTTTTTATTATAATTTCAACTTTTAAATCATTTTTAGTAATTAAACATCATGCGGCATTTGATTATTTTTTCTCTATTCTCTATCTTTAATAAATGAATAGTTCTTTGCGTTTATGATGATGTCACCAACGAAATTTCTGTTTCTACTAGTGCTTCTAACCTTTTTTGTTCCAAACAGCATTAACATTTTAATTTACTCATAAAATGATTATAATTAATAATGATTAGCGATATGCATTTCTGTATATATGTCTTATAATGAACCAGAATTTTTTCCTCCGAAATAGGCCTCGGGTGGACTCGTGCTTACTAACTTCGGACTCGGGCTGGCGCGAACTCTAAAAATTCAGCTTGAACTTAACTCTAGTGAGAGAACAACATTCCGTACTTTTTACCTCTTGACGTTTTTTTTTTTGATTTGTTGATTAAACGTGGAACGAAGGAATTAGGTTAATGAACAATTCCACAGTCACAAGAATAAAGCAGATCTTTTGTGCTGATTGTTCTTCATAGAGGAAAGTGAGGGAAGACAAAAAATCCTCCAGATGTTGAAAAATGTTATAGATTCCTTACTATGTCAAATTACTATGTCATATTACCCAGCTGAAAAAAAAGGTTGAGACTTACTCGTCAGTGCATTAGTATTTGGAAACTCCCTAAAAATAGAAAAATTTTGATACAAATCGTTATATACAGGGTGAATCTGAAAAAGTGGGCAAAACTTTACGGGGTGGTAGAACGCAGCTATACGAGCAATATTCGTCATAGAAAGTATGGGCAGAATGCAAACGGCGAGCCGCTAGGTGGAGTTGGAAATGGTATAAAAGGGTCGGTCCTCGCACAAAACGGCATTTCTACCGTGGATTGCCGAGAGGATGGCTGGTTATACTAACCACGAAATGGCGGATATGCACTTTGTGTACGGTGCGGCGGACGGGAATGCAAGTGAGGCACAGAGTATCTCCTCTCCTTCTTGTGTTCATTCTTTAAATGTGTCAGTGGAACACTACCTTTTAACTTCTCACCGCTTGCGTTCCGACCATACATTCTATGACGACTATTGCTCGTATAGCTGCGTTCTACCACCCCCCGTAAAGTTTTGCCCACTTTTTCAGATTCACCCTGTATATTCTCGTGAAATTCGTCATTTTATACTCTTTTTCTACGGCAAGCATTCATTGATTATTGACTTACAATATCCTTAATCACAGGGGACAATTGTTCGTACTCCAACATAATATATCGAATCAATAGCTGGAACCATTAAGGCGGTAGAGACCTAATTAGATCGATACATAGAGAGTCGGTAATACAAAACCTTGTGAGTTCAAGGACACCTGAAACGTCATCAACTAGAGACTCTCTTCATTTAACTACAGTAAACTCTCGCTAATATCAGTTTCGATTTATCCACCGTTAATAAATGTTTCACCAGGATCAAACAGTTCACGGAAAAATCTGAGTCAATATGACTGCGCGTTGATACATCGTCAGCTCTCCTATATTTTATTTCGCATAAATATTGGAGTGGCAAAATCTAAAGATCAAAGAAAGCAATAGCCAATGAAAAAGTGAGACACCCATGTGAGTTTTAGCAAGAACAACTTAGAGATGTAACACTCCACTATACGAAATAGTTCCACTCTTAGGCAAGACATAATAGTAATTATGTAAGTGTGAAAAAAAATTCATCCGTCCTCCTCCCGAAATCGAGTTGTTGGGTTGGATTATTTTACCTCTGACCGGCACATTTTTGAACACAATAGGCTAAATGGCCAAGTCACAAAGACCCCGAACGCTCAGAGAAGATTGAGGGAGGAACTCAATGGACAGCTGTTGGGAGACAGATGGTAGCCTCTCATCGAGGCTTTTCAGAAAGTTCTTTAACGTGCATAGGAGATAGCTCTCCCGTACGGGGCACCACGGTTTAACGTCTCATTCGACGAACGACGATCTTTCCAAGCCCATCAGTGTCCCCTACTGATCGTAAGCACGTTGGGGAAATTTTGTGGACATAAATCTCAAAGCTGGCCCAGCTGGGACTCGAACCTGGGAACTGCAGATTACGAGCCTGTCGCTCTACCGACTGATCGCGCGCCAGTTTCTCTACCATTTGAACTAAGGCGGGGGCAATTTACACTTCCTTAAGAAAGATTGTGATGAATTTCCCAGTCTTGAAAGAAAGAGTAAGGCAGCTGGCGAGCAACCTGGAGATCTCGAGTGTGAGAGGCTAAGCGGTTGTTTTTTTTTTTACACATTTGCTTAATTACTGCAAATTATTTTCACCGAAATGAGATTCCTTCCTTCTAAGAAACAAGTACTTTTTTTAACGTATGTCATTATGCATAGTTTATGCAAATAAGCTGTTTAAAATGATTTCTATGGACATTATATTATTCGCGTTCTTTCTTTTTAAATTCGTTGACTGTGCTTAAGAAATTTACCACTGCGATATTTGTCTCTTCCCAGCATTGGTGCTTCAGGTTCACAGAGAGCATTCTGTCTTAAAAGAAATAATTCTTTCTTTACCAACAACTCGAAAGGAAAACGTTAAATTCACAGACGAAGGTAGCAATTTTAAATTAGTATTCCAAGTCGATAAGAATAAAATCATTAGCGGTTCAAGAAGCAGTGAGCAAAACATTTATTTTGACCTTCCTTTCTGCAAATATTATTGACGCTGCTAAGAGTTGGGTTGGGTTGTTTTACCTCTGAGCGGCACTTTTTTGCACACCATGGGCTAAATGGCCAGGTCACATGGACCCCGAAGGCTCAGAGAAGGTTGGGGGAGGGGACCCACTGGAACAGCTGTTGGGGGACAGATGGTAGCCTCCCGTCAAGGCCATCCAGCGTGTTCTTTAACGTGCACAGGGTATGGCTCTCTCCCGCACACGGGGCCACGGCTTAACGTCCCATCCGACGGACGGCGGCCTTTCCAAGCCCATCGGTGTCCCCTACTGACCGTGGGCAGGGCGGGGAATTTTGCGGAGATAAATCTCAACGCTGACCCAGCTGAGACGCTGCTAAGAAACTACTGTGTAGGGAAAGTATAACACGTACTCCCAGCAAGGAAAGGCCTCATAAATCTATAAACTTCAGAAGTGATCAAGTATGTGTAACTTTCACAAATACAATACTTGCAATTAGAGGTAAAGTTTATGAGTTTTTATTAAAATGAATCACCAACAGTTCAAAAAAATACTCAAGTGATAAATGATCACTATGAATGCCACACATTATTCGGCCTACACCAAAATTCAAAATCAGCATCTTTGAAGGATACTGATTTTGAATTTCACAAACGAAACCAAAGGTAGCAGCTCTATTATCGATATCATAAGCACGAAGGCATAAAATTTCGTTTCCTTATTTCGTATAGAAAGATTTTCTTTTACATGATTTTTATAAATAAAAAATAAATATCCCCTCAAGCAGCTGCTTTCCACAGAGATCTTACTTGTTTTTAATTTTGGAACATTGAAGAGTTACAGCATGAATCATAATTTCTTTTCCACCGGTAAACAGGGGCAGGGGTGGCTCAGTCGGTACCGCGACAGGCTCGTAATCTGTAGTTCCCAGGTTCGAGTCCCAGCTGGGTCAGCGTTGAGATTTATCTCCGTATAACTCCCCGCCCTGCCCACGGTCAGTAGGAGACACCGATGGGCTTGGAAAGGCCGCCGCCCGTCGGATGGGACGTTAAGCCGTGGTCCCGTGTGCGGGAGAGCCATACCCTGTGTACGTTAAAGAACACGCTGGATGGCCTTGACGGAAGGCTACCATCTTTCTCCCAACAGCTGTTCCAGTGGGTCCCCTCCCCCAACCTTCTCTGAGCCTTCGGGGTCCATGTCACCTGGCCATTTAGCCCATGGTGTGCAAAAAAGTGCCGCTCAGAGGTAAAACAACCCAACCGGTAAACAGGTTTGGACTGGGACAAGATTTAGGCCCTGGAAAGTTTAATCATAAACTGTCCACATATCATCAAATGTCGATTTCTATTTCACTGCAGAACGTTTGTTATGGTCGATCGCTACGGCACAAGGGGAAATTCCCGGTAACCTCTATATGACCAGTCCCTGCCGGTACATTCTCGTTGTAAAATACTTGCCGTACAAGCTCAAGTTGCGGATTGATATATTTTCAGGCGCCACATCGTTCGTTTTATTGGTTTGTTGTATAAGAATATTAAGCGACGATTGGACGAGAAACTTTTTCAAGGGTAATTGCCGCTCCTTTATTTGCATGAAACAGAGTGTAGGTCATTGGTATCATTTACTTCTCAATCATTTATTTTTCACTGAACCAATAATCACATAGATCAAAAACCATCGGTTGATTCTTCAGTGATTGATGGCTCAATCAACCAATAACCTAAAAGAGCGCCAATGCATCAATGTCTCATTGACTTAAATGTTCCCGTGCACCTTCGCCACTTGATTTTCCCAACCCAATATCGGGACTCAAGTATATGCTGTTGTACTCGAAACCATGACTAATTTAAGTGGGTTGGGTTGTTTTACCTCTGAGCGGCACTTTTTTGCACACCATGGGCTAAATGGCCAGGTCACATGGACCCCGAAAGCTCAGAGAAGGTTGGGGGAGGAGACTCACTGGAACAGCTGTTGGGAGACAGATGGTAGTCTCCCGTCAAGGCCATCCAGCGTGTTCTTTAACGTGCACAGGGTATGGCTCTCCCGCACACGGGTCCACGGCTTAACGTCCCATCCGACGGACGGCGGCCTTTCCAAGCCCATCGGTGTCCCCTACTGACCGTGGGCAGGGCGGGGAATTTTGCGGAGATAAATCTCAACGCTGACCCAGCTGGGACTCGAACCTGGGAACTACAGATTACGAGCCTGGCGCGCTACCGACTGAGCCACCCCCCGCCCCTAATCTAAGTGTACTGCAGCATTGCGCCCATAGTGATATACTGGTGGGTACTTATGTCACCAGAAGATGAAATAATTTCTAGTAGTATAAAACCTAATCTAAGGGACCTGGGTTCGAGCCCCGGAATTAGGCATGGATGTGTATGTCGTTTTTCTGCTGAGGTCCTGCCATCCTCTCAGATCTCCTACTGTGGCATATAAACTGACAGGCTCCTGTCAGACCTCTGTGGCAAGCAGCTGCTTGAGGGGGTATTTATTTTTATTTATATAAGCATCGTTAAATTTTACCATTTTACCATCGTTAGATTAACCCCTGGAAGTGCGTAATGCAAAAGACCCATAAATGCCTATGGAGACGCACACCAGAAATTTGGCAACGACATGTAAAAACTACCTAAGACATGCTCTCCATTCAGTTACCTTGATCATATAGATTACAGAATCCGTTTACGGGACTTGAGCAAATTGAAAAACTCCTTCTGTTGCCTAAGTAAATATTTCGCTTACAATAACTTCAGAACAAAAAAAAAAGACAGATGAAGATAGGTCAGGAAATCTTGTTAAGAGCCAAATTATTACAAACGACGCTGTAACAAAAGAAGTCTTTCATGTCATTATTGCTGAATTTTCAAATATGTCTTTTTGGACTCTTCTACATCTTCCGGTAAGAAAACGTAATTTGTGATTCGTCCTTCGAGTCCAGTAAGCACGGTCCTACATGTCCTATCATGAAGAAGCATCAATAGCATTTTTGCGTTACATCTTCTAATGAGCAAAAATTATCTTGAATTTCCCCAGAATAGAGCAATAGGTTGGTCCAAAGTATGCATGTATTGTTATGTTAGTGATTGTTTTCAGCTTACGCGGGTTAACATATTGCAGAACGTGTGTTTGCCTGTTTAATAAAGGAAGTAACTCAAAAAAGTTATTCACAAGAATGTTATTAGATTTTCTAGCTCTCCTCCAAGAAGACATCGATAGAATCGCATAACATCAGGGCCCGGATCTAGAAAAAAAATCGGCTTCGAAACAGATAGTAGAACAATTCTTCATATATCTGTGGGAAAGAAACCTTGGGGGGGGGAGGAATTTTTATAATCTGTCCCGTGGCCGAGTGGTTAGCACGCTTGGCTACTGATCTAAGAGACTTGGGTTCGAGCCCCGGATTAGGCATGGCTGGATGTGTGTGTGTCGTTTTTCTGCTGAGGTCCTGCCATCCTCTCAGATCTCCTACTGTGGCATATAAACTGACAGACTCCTGTCAGACCTCTGTGGCAAGCAGCTGCTTGAGGGGGGTATTTATTTATTTTTTTTACACTCCCCATATCACAAACTTTCATTTGAGTGATAGCAACGAGGAGGGAGGGAGGGAGGGAGGGAGGGAGGGGGGAAGAAACACAATCGAGCCGTAAAAATGTAAATGGCGATGGAGCATGAGACTGGATTTCCAATTCAATATAACATTTCATCCTCCGTTTCACAGGTTTTTAAAAAAAGTTCTTGGAAAATGCATGAAATACACAAGTTTAATCAATTTTTTTCTTCCGTCCCGTGGTCGAGTGGTTAGCACGCTTGGTTACTGATCTACGGGACCTGGGTTCGAGCCCCTGGTTAAGGCATGGATGTATGTGTCGTTTTTCTGCTGAGGTCCTGCCACCTCTCAGATTCCTACTGTGGCATATAAACTGACAGGCTCCTGTCAGACCTCTGTGGCAAGCAGCTGCTTGATTGATTGATTGATTTAACTTGACACCACAATGGGAGGTCCTTTCTCAGGCTTTCCCAACTAAAACATTTTATTTTATAATTATATGGCTTTAAATGAGTCTCTCTTTTTTTGTACATTTTTAGACTATTTATATTTTTTTTCAAAGAGATTTTTTAATATTTTATATTTTTTTCAAATATTATATATTTTAGATTACTTTTTTCCTTAAACTTAAAGGAGAGAGACTTGTAATTAAAATATTTTTTTTTCTTTTCTTTTTATATGCTTTTTTATCCAAACATTTTCCTTAACTTAATTAAATTCCAGTAGTTTGTCCTCTTCAGGAACTCCAAAATTAATTTGTAAATCTTAATTTTTAAGCTTTCCAAAGGATGATTTAAAATTAAATCTAATCTAAATTCATCCAGACCTATTTCACTTAGTTTATCAAAAAAGTTTTGTTTAAGAGTTTCATATATTGTGCAATTCAAAAGAATATGTGGAGTATTTTCAGGTGTGTTACATGTTAAACAGTTTGGGGAGTTTAAAATGTTGATTTTAAATTTTGTATTGTCACTGGAAGGAGAGCTATGCACCAATCCCCTCTGATGATGCATAGAACCGGCCAGGCCTAGCACCTAATGTCCGACCCCGCCTTCTCGTGGTGCAGACCGTTAGTACCTTTCAAAAGAGATACTCTCTTGTGGAAGTGAACGGAAGGGGAGCGCTGCCAGATTAGTGTGGCCTACTGATCTGAACAATTATGGCTATTTTTCTTTTTTTTCTACCCTGCTGAGGAGTGGTCAACCACACAGGGTCCTATTGCTGACCATATAAACCCACTGGACTGGACAGATATATGGCTCTGAGCTTGATTATGGATCCTGATTTTGCTGCACTGGTGGGCTTCTGTGGAGGGAAAATCTTCCGCTGTGTTTTCTGTTTGTTTGTGGGTTGACAGCCCCAAGTGAATAGATTCACAGGATATGTTTATCAGCTGGTGGATAATCCTGAGCAGAGGTCATCGCAGGCACCTGAACTCTTTGCTTCTATTGGCATCGTCAAATTCTACATTGGAGGAAGTCTTCCAGTGTAGATGGCTTCAGCCTTTAGTGGTGGGGGAACGGGTCTTTGCCCCATGTCTGCGATTAGGGGGCTGTTTGATATTGTCGGCATTCTCTGTCTCAATAAACATAGTTTCTTTAAACATCCTACTAACCATTTTCTCTCCATAGGTAGTTGGAATGTGAGGACTCTGCACAGAGCTTTTTCTCTTGATGTCCTCACACAAGAATTCCACCATTATAATTTAGATATTCTCGGCTTGCAAGAGACCAGATGGACTGATAAAGGTCAGATTCTTAAAAATAATCTTAAATTTCTCTTTTCAGGGAGGGACGACAATAAGCATCACCAAGGCGTGGGTCTGCTTCTTATCAGACACGCCAGTGATGCTCTTCTAGGATATGAGTGCATTAATGAAAGGTTTCTTACAGCAAAATTTCAGACAAGCGTTAAAGACCTGAATTTTATCTGCTGTTATGCCCCCACTGAGGATGCCGATGAGGATGAGAAGAATAGGTTTTATGAACAACTTCAGGATATTTTGAATTCTGTCAAGAAAGGAGATATTACCCTTGTTCTTGGTGACTCTGACCTTTGGGGAGGGGTGATTGGCCCTTTTGGTATTGGTAGCTGCAATGGCAATGGGCAACGTCTCCTACAGGTAAGTAAACTCAATGGTTTCAGAATAACTAACACATATTACAAACACCGCGACATACATAAGTACACATGGGTTTCACCTGATGGGCTGCATAGGAATATGATTGATTATATATTAATTAACAGCAAATGGGCTAGTTCTGTTAGAAATACCAGGACATATAGGGGAGCTGAAATTGGATCTGACCATTACCTAGTTAAAAGTGTCTTGCAACTTAAACTTAAAAAGTGTTGTGCTAGGGTTAAAAAATTTGCTTTTAATACTGAAGCTCTGAAAGACCCAGTTATAGCCAAAGCTTACCATGATAGGTTACTTAGTCATTATGACAGTCATGCTATGCTTACTACTGAAGTTGAGGAAGAATGGGATCATTTTAAACAGGCTTTTTTGGACACTAACAGTACTCTTTTTGGAAAAAAGGAGTAGAAGAGACAGAATTATCTGAGTGATAAGGCACTTGAGCTTATTTCGGAAAGAAAGAACTGCAGGAATGTCCTTAATCAATACCCTACTAGTCCTAATAGAAAGCATTACAAAGAACTTAATAAACGTGTAAAAGATCAGTTAGCTGCTGATAAGAATCTTTGGCTTGATGGTTTGGCTGACAAAGCCGAGGAAGCAGTTAGACAGCACAACACCAGAGAGCTGTACCAGATAGTTAATGTTTCGTGTGGTAGAAAACGGACAGGTATACAGGGATTGAAGGATAAACTAGGTAAGGTTATAGAAGGGGAGGATTCTGTCATGGCTAGGTGGGCTGAGCATTTCAGTGATGTTCTGAACAAAGCGGTTAGTTCTATTCCCATTGTTTGCAATGATGATAGATGCATTGGTCGCTTTAATGTTGGATCTATAACACAATCTGAAGTTATTTTGGCTGTTTCTAAACTTAAACTTCATAAATCCCCAGGGGTAGATGAAATTACTACAGAAATGCTTAGAGCTGGAAATGTTTCGGTTACCACTTGGATGACTGAAATTCTGAATATCTTTTATGATAAAGGCATGGTTCCTAAGGATTTTACCAGAGCTATTGTTATCCCTATTTTCAAAAAAGGTGATCGCATTTCTTGTGATAACTATAGGGGTATTAGCCTACTCTCTGTTCCAGGAAAAGTTCTTTCCATGATTGTGCTTATAGAATTAAGAATCTGGTTGATAGTCAATTGCGTGATGAGCAATGTGGATTCAGAAGTGGTAGGGGATGTGTGGATCAGATATTTTCACTTAGGCAGAGTCTTGAGAAATGTTTAGAATTTCAGAAACCTTTGGTTGCTAGCTTTGTTGATTTCAAAAGGCTTTCGACTCTGTTGATCGTCATAATTTGTGGTTGATTGTGAAATCATATGGTATACCAGACAAGTTAGTTAACATAATGAAAGCTCTCTATAATGACACTGAGTCGTGTGTGAGAGTTGGTAAGGCTTGTAGAAATGGGTTTAGCATTACTTCTGGTGTTCGACAAGGGTGCATTTTGTCTCCTTTTCTCTTTAGTTTGGTTATTGATTATGTTATGCGAAATTCACTTCAAGGGAAAGATTTTGGCCTTAAATGGGCTGGAGATACGAAAATTTCTGATTTAGATTATGCTGATGATTTAGCCCTTTTGGCAAATGATGTTGATGAGATGAACTCTTTCATTCGAGCTGTTGATGAGACTGGTAGTAGAGTAGGTTTGGTTATAAACAGAGAAAAAACTAAAGTGATGAAAATTGGTCAGGCAGGCTGTGATTCAGTTAATCTGAATGGTTGCAGTCTTGAGCAGGTGTCAGAATTTAATTATCTTGGGAGCTATGTAACAGATAATGGTGATGTGCGGCATGAGATTAACAGACGAATAGGGATTGCTGCCGGGACTTTTAAGAATCTATGGAGAGTGTGGAGAAATAGGCGTATACACCTAAAGACTAAAATTAGACTATATAATAGTTTGGTTCTTTCTAGGGTTAGTTATGGTAGTGAAACTTGGACACTTTGTAAACAAGATAACAGGAAACTAGATGCTTTTGATTCCAGATGCTTACGCAGTATCTTGGGCATTAGGTGGTTCAACTTTGTAACTAATGATGAGGTTAGGCAAAGGAGTTTGCAACCTCCTTTAAGCAGCATATTGTGCAGAGAGAGACTCCGTTGGTTTGGCCATGTTGCCCGTATGAATAATTATATATTGGCTAATAGGGTTATGAACAGTGTGCCTAAAGGCCTAAGAAAGAAGGGGAGACCTAGGATGCGGTGGGCAGACAATGTCAAACAGCACCTTGTTAGAATTGGTGTGCAATGGCCAGATGCAGTAGATGTAGCTCAGGATAGACTTGCTTGGAGAAATAAATTGCACGGTCTGGTTGGACCTCCGTAGCCCATGGCTGCTTGAGGAGGAGGAGGAGGAGGAGGATTATTTAACATAATTTTGTCCGTTCTGAATCGAAAGATAATTTTAGATTCTTTTCTATTAAAAGGTAGTTTTAGAATTTTATTGATATTGTTAGACAAATGATATCTGAAGGAAGGTTTGATTATAGATTCAATTTGAAAATATTTTTCTGTTAGGAAGCAGCTGCTTGAGGGGGTATTTATTTATTTATTTATTTTACCCTTACTTGCATTCTGAAGGGGGGAGCATAACCCCCTTGCGCCCCTCCCCCTAGATCCGGCCCTGCATAACATGCCTAGTAAATGAGCATTCCGAATCATCCTATATATATAAGAACGAAAAATATTGACTGCATATATATGTATTGTATGTACACCGAAGAGCCAAAATATTATGACCAGCGCGTCTGTATGTAAATCGAAGCTACTGCAGGTAAACGACGGCGCGTGTGAAGATCATGAAACGGTATAAATAACACCTGATACTGAGATCTGTTAATTAGTGTTATTATTGTTCTTCAGTTGGGAAAGGCTCCGGACTTAAGTGAGTTTAACAAAGGCCAAATTGTAATGGCCAAACGACTGGGTCAGAGCATTTCTGAGACGGCAAGACGTGTGATGCTCACTGTCGGCCGTGGTTAGTATCTTCAAAAAGTAGTCCCAGGAAGGAAAAACCACGAACCGCAAGCAAGATGTGGGCCAACCATGGTTCATCGATACTAGAGGTGAGTAAAGGCTATCCCGTATGGTACGAGCCAACAGAAGGGATACTGTGGCGCAAATCGCCCGTAATTTGAGTGCTGGTTAGGGGAGTAATGTGTCACAACACACAGTACATCGAACCCTGCTGAAAATGGGGCTGTGTAGCCCATTTTTAGTGACTATGCTAACCTCAGTTCATTGTTGAAAGCACCTACAATGGGCAGGCGAGCATCAAAACTGAATCTTGAATGATTGAAAGAAGGTCGTCTGGCCCGATGAATCTCGTTTCCTGTTGCACCATGTGGATGGCTGGATACGTGTGCATCGTTTACCTGGGGAAGTGTTTGCACCAGGATGAACCGTGGGACGAAAACAAGCCAGTGGAGGAGGTGTAATGCTTTGGGCAATGTTCTGCTGGGAAACTCTGGGTCCAGACATTCATGTGCAGAAAACTATGACATCTACCACCTATCTAAACATCATTGCAGACCAGTACATTCTTTCATGGCAACGGTATTCCATTCTAGTACTGCCTTAGTGCCTTCTTTCAGCAGGATAATGCGCCATGCCACACTGCCCGGATTGTTCGAGAATGGTTCGCAGAACATTAGGTAGACTTCCAGGTATTGCACTGGCCTCCAAATTCCCCAGACGTCAATCCAATCGAGCATCTGTGGTTTATATTGAAACAGCATATCCGATCTGCAACGGCTGAACCACGTAACTTACAAGAGTTAAAAGATCTGCCGGTAACGTGTTAGTACCAGATACCATAAGACACCTTTAGAAATCTTGTAGCGTCCATGCCTCGCCGGTTAAGAACTGTTTTGGCGGCACGTGGGGACAGGCATCATATTAGGGAGGTGGTCATAATGTTTTGGCTCTTCGGTGTGTATATATATATATATAATTTGCAATCGATGTCTTCATTTTGTATACCGAAAACTATTTCCATTTATTCTATTTCTCTTTTGTGTTTTGTTTTATATGTAATGGAACTTAAAGTACGAGCTACCTTTTCAAAAGGTAAATTTAGTGTTCTGTACCTTGGAAGCACGAATTCTCATTATAATTACAAGTTTGCCAATATTCCGATTACAATTATATACATGCTGAAACGTTTAGGAGTGTTACTCTTCCCACAGTTAACTTTTGGTGAACTCTATAACAACATTTCTAGAAAAGTTAATCGTACCGTTTATTTAATCTGAAATGTTTTGCCAATTGTGGCATTCATTGCCTAATTCGTGCTTTTGAGACTTTCATCAACCCTTTAATAAATATGTCTCACCTGTATACACACCGCATCTAATATCAAATATTAAAAATCTTGAATGCATCCAGTGATGGTTTACAAAACGACTGCCTGGATTTTACAATATGATATGTGGCCGAATGGTTAGCACGCTTGGCTACTAATCTAAGGGACCTGCGTTCGAACCCCAAGTTAAGGCATGGATGTACAGTCGCTCAAAAAAGTATCCAAACACGATGGTTGATTACAGAAGTCAGAAAAAATATCTGGCAACGATTTTTTTAGAAATTAGTGATCTGGCAACCTTCGTGTCACGTGACACGAAGGTTGCCAGATCACTATCTCTTTGAACACTTGAGAAATGGAGATTTGACTAATCACCATTTCTCAAGTGTTTCAAATTTTAATTAAAATCGTAAAACGTTTCGTTTTTTTAAACAATGTACTAATGGCCGAGTGGTTAGCGCGCTTGGTTACTGATCTAAGGGACTGGGTTCGAGCCCCGGGTAAGGCATGGATGTTTGTGTTGTTTTTCTGCTGAGGTCCTGCCATCCTCTCAGACCTTCTACTATGGCATATAAACTGACAGGCTCGTGTCAGACCTCTGTGGCAAGCAGCTGCTTGAGGGGGTATTTATTACTAATATTGTACCTTCCGGTCATTTCTGTAATAATAATAATATTAAACTATAACTGTGCATTTAATTTATTCGTCACATTCAATTTAATTTCTCTCAAATTTAGTTGAGCAATCATTTGTATCACGTAAAAAAAATCAGTCTCCATCGGTTTTTTTTGTGTTGAAAGCAATTGTTTTTGTGTTGAATTCACACACTAGAAATAAATAGTAGTAAAAATAATTTCATTGGATTGTTTTACCTCTGAGCGGCACTTTTTTGCACACCATGGGCTAAGTGGCCAGGCCACAAGGACCCCGAAGGCTCAGAGAAGGTTGGGGGAGGGGACCCACTGGAACAGCTGTTGGGAGACAGATGGTAGCCTCCCGTCAAGGCCATCCAGCGTGTTCTTTAACGTGCACAGGGAATGGCTCTCCCGCACACGGTCCACGGCTTAACGTTCCATCCGACGGACGGCGGCCTTTTCAAGCCCATCGGTGTCCCCTACTGACCGTGGGCAAGGCGGGGAAATTTTGCGGAGATAAATCTCAACGCTGACCCAGCTGGAACTCGAACCTGGGAACTACAGATTACGAGCCTCGCGCGCTACTGACTGCGCCACCCCAAAATAATTTGATAAATGCGACCTTTTTGGGGGTGGTTGGCGCGAGGCACGCTTATAAATGAAGCATTTTTATTAGTTTTTAACAAAATTACATCTCATTGGGGGGAAAACACAAAAGATAATCTGCTGCTTAACAGAAACATTGCATTCAGCGATATTATTACTGATCAGGATAGAATATTGGGGGGGGGGGGGGGTTTTAACCCTTTCTTGAAAATGCTATTAAGGGCAATAAGCCAAATAATTATTAAACTTATCAAGTTAAAATGAAATTAATTTTTCATTCATTTTTCAATAAATGCTTTAAAGATCTCTAAAACTGAGTTGTAAATGTTATACTGTAATGGAAATCAAGTCTTTGTCCCCCCACCTTTTACTTTTTTCCGGCCAAATTAAATTTCTCAACCTCACTTCCCCTTAATTTTTTTTTTAGATCCGGAACTCCTACTGATGCTCCAAGAAATCGACAATTTTGCTTAGTTCATTTATCTTGCTTTAGGATCCCACTAACACGAATTTGATTAACACGATTTTTAAAATAGAGCTTATTTTCCTCTAACACGACACGACTTCTCATTCGAGTTAAGATTAATTTTCCATTACTTCTCTACGATCGTTTGTTATTGTATTTACGATATAAAAGACATCTTTTTCTCGTCTCACTTATCTGGCCTATCCTTGTTCATATTTCAACATTTTGAAACTGATTTTTTTTTCTGATTCGCCTGTATAAATGATGTGTTAAACAGCTATGAAACTTAACATATTGGGAAACGATAACAAACATATTAATGGCATCTGAGATGACAATCTACACTTATGCAAATCCCCTCCCCCCCGATTGGTTAATCACATCGCTTTCCATTAATCTTAACAAATAATACAACAAAATGCATAGAAAACATGAATGTTGGTCAAAATTTTGTGCATCGTAGGCAAAAAAACTGAAAAATCATTTCGTCCGAATTTCATAGAGATTTGTTAAAAGTCATGAAAATGAAAAAAAAACTATTAAAAAGAACTCAATTACACTTGGCTACTGATATACTGGACCTGGGTTCGAGCCCCGGGTAAGACATGGTTGTATGTGTCGTTTTTCTGCTAAGGTCCTGCCATCCTCACAGACCTTCTACTATGGCATAGAAACTGACAGGCTCCTGTCAGACCCCTATGGCAAGCAGCTGCTTGAGGGGGTATTTATTTATTTTTTACAGTAGTTCAACCGATTACATTTGGATATTTTGTTGATCTTTGTTATGAAGAGCATAATCAGTG
Source organism: Ryuthela nishihirai (assembly GCA_038380435.1). Classification (NCBI taxonomy): domain Eukaryota; kingdom Metazoa; phylum Arthropoda; class Arachnida; order Araneae; family Heptathelidae; genus Ryuthela; species Ryuthela nishihirai. The sequence continues at coordinate 34,273,892 of JAWZYU010000005.1, read as the reverse complement.
TAAACCCACTCTCAAACACATAACAAAAGACTTTATTACCCGAAAATCATGACCTGATTTCTTCCGAAAACAGAAGAGACATCTGGGGGGAGAGTTTAATATCTCTTTTGCCAATATGAGGAAAGAAATTGAAGAGAAGTCTGAAAATTATTGTATTTACAAATGCATTTGACTACAATGACTTCGCATATAATGTCACCGCTTCATTAAATCTGTTTCTATCTTCCAATCACCACCTCATGATGATTTGTGTGTTCGTGAATAAGTCATCGAAGCACCTACTTCCGTTATTTGCCCTTTCACCAGGCGATAAAAATCAAGAAATCATCAATGAAGGAGATTGATCATTAACAGAAGTGAAGACGCTGTCAATGAATTCTAAAATCTTTGGAGGAAAAATCTTCAGAGAGCATCATCGAAAGAATTAAAAGACCTTTGGATTACCATGGGACCAAAACAACATATTTCAAAAGGACCAAAACAACATATTTCAAAATGATGAGATAGAATAATTATAACAAAAGCAACAGTGTAGGCATTAGTACCACATGATTCTAAGCTTGGGAAAAGATGTCTTTAAGCGTTAATTTTATGCTTTATCTATTAAGATTATTGACTCACCTACAGTATTTTAACTATGGCCCTCAGGCCATAGTTTGCCCAGACCTGTTCTAGATCAATATTTACCTTAAAGCTTTACTTTTTATATGTTTCACATATAATAGCGACTCATCATCAAATACGCACAGACGGTCACCATCCTTTATGCATCTTCGTTGTAAAGAAAGGTTTTTCTAGTAACATAACGAATGCTATAAGAAGTTTGAATATATACAAAGGCACTAGCTTAAAAATGTCCTTTTTGTAGAAATTAGTATGATAAATTAAAATGAATTTTTTGTTTCAGTTATTGAAATTTTCTGGTGCAGGCACCAAAATTGCCCGATGGCGGCACTTGATAGCCATTGTTCTACATAATGAGTCTCATATCCATACTTTGAATTAAGGATTTACCTTCCTCTTTTATGCTTTAAATTTTGCTTCACCAACCTAATGAAACTTCACCTTTAATTTTATTGTTTTTATTTTATCAACGGCATGGCAACACTGTTCTTAGACTCTTTAGTCAACAAACTCGAATAAATTTCACTTCTTACATCTTGATTAAGTTAAAATTTCCAGAGCAAAATCAGCTAACAACAAAATATTGAACGCAAAAATTTGATATTCGCATTATATTATAACCAAAAATATTAAATGGCAGAACATAGCAATCCGAGGTTCAATTTCTTTTTTTCCAGTTAAGTATTAAAGCGCATCGAAAATTGTCCAAAAAACAGCAAATTGTACGCATCGCACAGTATATGATATTCAACAACCAAAATACTCACAATCGCAAGGTATACAAAAAAAAATAGCAGTGCACTAGTTATAATTTTTTTAACGTGTGAACTTAAAGAATTTCCCTATGTCCTAATTAATGATAAAACAAAAATTTCTATACCGAAAGAAACTTTCATTTCAATGATAAACACAACACCAAAAAAAACACAGCTTCGCTAACATAGAGTCACATTTCTTATTTATAAAATTAACACACTGCCGAATCGGCGAGTAAATGCAGCTTCAATTCGTCGACCGGCTCTCGTTTGCTGCTCTCTAACAACAGAAGACAACATTTTCCGACTTCGCTTTGGGAGACGATCGCTAAGACGACATTAAAGGCACATTTACAGAACGGCAATACAGAAGAGAAAGAGAGCAGCCAGATGATTCCGCTCCCATCAACGCACGAGGAGAGATTTTTAAGTAAAAATATCCAACGAGCGGAGAATGTTTCTTTTTTTTTTGGATCTGAAGCAGGTTTCTTCGTTGTCGATCCTTTTTTATATATACATTTCACTCGAAAAAGAATTTCTTTTCTGTATCATCGAGCGACTGGCTCTCTCTGTGTTTTTAATACTTCGATCGCTCTCCTTATGCTTAGATGAATATAAAAAGGTAATAAAGGACAGTAAAAAAGGATTATTAACGGCTAGATTACTGCTATTTGGCAGTTGTTATTCATATGCCGATAGTTCCGTTCCCTTTATGCCGAGCCAGCCAGCTCGACCGAGAGCCAGCAAGCAGCGAGAGCCCCAGGAGACCGCAGTGTTCGTCAGGGCTAACTCGAGCCAGGCCGCAGTTTATAAATTATCCATGATGCTGCTGACAGGCGTCGCCGGCGAACGCTGCTCTTTTCGCCGCTGCCAACTATGCCCCCGAGGATCGTTAGCAGGCAAGCAATCTCGGCTCGCGGCTCGCTGCGCGCGCACACGGCTCGACGCTCCTCTCGTCGACAACGAACTCGCATTTGATATTAATGTGGTTTTGCTGTCCCATTAAAAAGTAATCCGTCCCGGCGAGACAGTAGCGGAGAGGAGGAAACAGAGAGACACTGAGCTTGCTGGCTGGCTCGGTCTCGGTAGCTGAGGAGGGGGAAGCGCAAGAGAAAGAGGCACTCACTGATGCAGAGTAGGGATGTTGGAACGGGAGGATGCGGAGATGGCAGGATGTCGGAGGATAATGTATCCCGCCACCTGGGACACGAGCAGGCGACAGTGGCTCCGGCGGACTGGCGTCTGGATATTAACACGGAGATATTTACCACTACAGTCTTCTAATTACGGAAAGACTCAAAAAGGCGTCATCTTCGAACCGGGGGAGGGTGGAAAAGCAAAGCGCGTGATCTTTCTCTCTTTCTTTCTGCTGGCACGGATCCGCAGGAAGAGAAAGAAAGCGAGAGTGATGACGGAGCGAGAAGAAGAGGAATAAAAACCCAGCGCTGTCATCTCGGCACTTATCACCCAGAATCTGGCCACTTCCGAAATAATGTGATTATCAATCACCGTCTGTCGTATTCTGTTTCTTCATAATTCGTTTTGAAAGCTCTCCTTGTATGGGAATCTCCCACAGTGTAATAATTAGTTTTGGCAGGAGCTCCAGAGATTTAATTCTGAATGACTTGTTTCAATAAGATGAATAATTTGTATATTATGATAGGTTATTAAAAAAGGCGGTCCTATTATTATTTTCGATGTCTGCTCGAACTACAAGCGAAGCTTGCTATTCGATGCTGACTCGAGAGGTAAACGGTTAATCCAATAACAGAAGTGGAAAGATAAAAATGCTAAGATGAGAAGGAAAGAAAAAGTGATCTTCGTGACATTGACCTCGAATGGAGGGATGACAGCAGAAGACGCGTTTCTGAAGCCACGGAAGTAAACAATGATATATTTGTCGACGATTAAGAATTCCTTTCAATCTAACTGCTTTTCTTGTTTGTTGACAATCACAAGCAAAAGTAAGAAATATGTATAATTATATTCAATTTTTCTAAAATACAAAAATCTACGTCTCCAAAATGGTGAAAAGAAATAGATCGGTTAGCCAAGACTTGTGCACTTCTCATTTGCTTAGATTTACTACCAAGGCTTCCAAATTTGGATCATCTTTCAAAATTGGCATCCTTAATGTTCTAACTGAAACAAAATGTATTTTTGGGATATTTATGCATGTGCTCGTTGTTCTACATAGTTTAGTGGATCATCGTCTCAATAAACAGGCAAAGCTTTAGTGGATCATTATTTGGAATGTCTGCACCTAGGCTGATTATCTATATCGTCAACTATAAGTGTATAATCCTTTACTTAGATAAGATTTCAGCGAGTTACTATTTGTAAAGGTTCAGTTTGATAGAAGTTGACGCAGATGAATTTTAATTTTTCATCATTTGCACGATAAAGATTTTTTTTTAACGGAAACTACAAGAAGAAAACGAAAAAAAAAATAAACGATTAAATAAAAAATAACTTTGTTATCTACTCGAGATGAGTTTGGGCTCAGTTTTTCGAGCCCGAGCCTGAACCATTCCGACAATTGTTTTGCCTGAGTCCACCGGAGCCCGAACAATTTTCATGATTTTGAGCCTGGGCGACCGGAACCCGAACCATTTTGATAATTGTTGAGCCTGGGCGACCGGAACCCGAACTATTTTGATAATTGTTGAGCCTGGGCGACCGCAACCCGAACCATTTTGATAATTGTTGAGTCTGGGCGACCGGAACCCGAACCATTTTGATAATTGTTGAGTCTGGGCGACCGGAACCCGAACCATTTTGATAATTGTTGAGCCTGGGCGACCGGAACCCGAACCATTTTGATAATTGTTGAGCCTGGGCGACCGGAACCCGAACCATTTTGATAATTGTTGAGCCTGAGCCAGCCGAGCCTGATTTGAAGAAGTAACTTCTCCAATAATTTATTTTATTTCTTGTATTTTTAATTTTATTTCTTGTATTATTCATTTTATTTCTTTATTATTAATTTAACCCCTTTTATGACAATTGTTAACAGTTATTTATGACAAGGTTAAAAATGGTAATGCTGTTTAGAACGAAAAATGTTAGAAATACTACTAGAAAATTAAATTTTATGGGCATTTTAAATGCAGTGAGCCATTTTTTTATTAAAGATAGAGAATATGTAAGAAATAATCAAAAGCCGCATGTTACTTGTTTTTAATTACCCAAGACTGTTTAAAATGTTGATATTGAAAAAAAAAATTTTTTTTTTGCTTATTTTTTCACAATTACAAAAAACATGAAATTTAAATTGTTATGAGCCCGAGCGCGAAGTCATCTGTGCTATTTTTAGCACCCAGGCCCGATCGAGCTCGGACTCAGCTCCAAAAAACTCCAGCCCGAACTCGTTTTATATGATCTACTAGATATTACCAAAGGATCTAACAAACCATATCCACATAAGTAAAAAGATTACACAAAATACAAATAAGTAAGCAACAGAGCCGGAATAACTATAAAAGTTATTCTTTAATTGCATTACATTCCCTTAAAAGCAACATAGAAGGGCTCAGTTCAGGGTAATTTACATGTAGGGCTAACACGATGAGCTAAACAAATTACCCTGAGACCACTATGTGATGTTGGGGATCTCGCGCAGGCTAATGAAATTTTGGGCATTCAGATGTATTCTCTGAAACCTGTTCTTTATCAAAATATTTATACATCAGTGCTGATAAACAGTGGATCCAAAAAAATTGATAATCTCCAAAAGGCGAATGAATCACAGCTGTTATTCCTTCACAATAGGGGGCGGGAGGGGGCTCAGTGGGTAGCGCGCCAGGCTCATAATCTGCAGTTCCCAGGTTCGAGTCCCAGCTGGGTCAGCGTTGAGATTTACCTCCGCAAAACTCCCCATCCTGCCCATGGTCAGTAGGGGACACTGATGGGCTTGTAAAGGCCGCCGCCCGTCGGATGGGACGTTAAGCCGTGGCCCCGTGTACGGGAGAGATATACCTGTGCACGTTAAAGAACATGCTGGATGGCCCTGACGAGAGGCTATCATCTGTCTCCCAACAGTTGTTTCAGTCAGTTCCCTCCCCAAATCTTCTCAGAATCTTCAGGGTCTTTGTGACCTGGCCATTTAGCCCATTGTGTGCAAAAAAGTGTCGCTCAATGGTAAAAGAACCTAATAACACACCTCTTGAGTCACTTTGGTTATTAACTGATGTGGTTAAACTTGCGTGTATTAAATTTCGTCTTTAGTATTTCTCTTTTAATGCGTATGTTTTATGAGTGTTTTTTTTTAAATTCCTTGTTTATCATGGCTACGAAAGGGATATATATTTATTTGTGTAGAAATTGTTTTTAGAGCTACTTACGTAAAGAAATTATTTTATGATAATTATATTCAGTAGATTTTATAGAAAAAAAAAGAGTTTATTCTTATAATTTTGTGTAACCACTCCCATTTAGTAAAAACTTCGATTTTACAAAATGCGATATATTAGAATGAGAAAAGTCATGAGAAGAGTGATTCCCTCAGGGATTCATTAAATCAAAATTTAACTTTTAATATGTTTCTTATTTTCATTTCCTAACTTCTTTTATTGCTTTTCGTTCGTCATTTGTTGGTTTGTCAGTTTTTCACTTTGTGTGTTTGTCAAAACAGTTTGTTCCAGCATATCTTTCGAACGCGAAGGGTGTCATAAATCAATAAAAATTTACCCCACCCTTATGCTTTCTTTCACCTAAAACGGGAAAATATGAAAATGATCGTTCTTCAATACCTTCGTTGCTATCAGTCAACTGAAAGTTTCTGATATGGGGAGTGTAAAAAAGTAAATAAATACCCCCTCAAGCAGCTGCTTGCCACAGAGGTCTGACAGGAGCCTATCAGTTTATATGCCACAGTAGGAGATCTGAGAGGATGGCAGGACCTCAGCAGAAAAACGACACACACACATCCATCCATGCCTAATCCGGGGCTCGAACCCAAGTCCCTTAGATCAGTAGCCAAGCGTGCTAACCACTCGTCCACGGGACAGATTATAAAAATTCTTCCCCCCCCCCCCAAGGTTTCTTTCCCACAGATATATGAAGAATTGTTCTACTATCTGTTTCGAAGATGAGGGCCAAACGTAACATGCTGTATGTAAAATGAAAGCTTGTGACGTTGTTTTGAGGAAAAAATACCCCTTTTGCTTTGTTCTGTCCTAAAAAAGAAGGAAACTGAAAAGTTGTTCTTTTACTATACCTTCCGAAATCGAGGGCTTATAATTGCGAGTTAGGTGTCAATCGAATGAAAGTTCATACAAGGACATCGTAGACTACTTCGAATTATATCCCACATTTCCATCCCCACTGAACAAAGAAAAGTGGGGATGAAAGATTCGCGGGAATCTGGGTCAACTTTAAGGAGCTTGGCCTCAAAGCTTGTCAATTCTCCAATATTGATTGACAATCAAGTGAATCGGAATTCCGTATTATCGATATGCTTTAGATTTATCAACATCGATATGCTTTAGGTTTATTTTCTACTTTTTAAGGCGCATATGGGGAAAAAAATATATATTAAAAAAATTTTAAATTTGCCTATCATAAAAGTCCTATTATACATATATATAATTTTAGGGCTTTATAGGAATAAAGCCCTAAAAAGTAGGAAACAAATCTAAAGCATATCGATGGTGCAATCAATCACTGAGTTTGTATTCATTTCGAAGGAAGGTAGAGTGCCGATTTACCTACTCGACAAGGATTGCTGGCATCCTATCTTACTTCGAAGTGAATACGAACTCAGTGACTGTTTGCACCATCTATATGCTTTAGGTTTATTTTCTACTTTTTAGGGCCTATAGAAAGATGGATATTTTTTAATTTTTTAATTTATTTTTTTTTCAAATTCTTTATTTATATTTTGTTCACCAATTGGTTTGCTTTTATATTTCATTTGTGAAAACAAAATAGTTGTCTACTTCTTTTTACTCCTCCATTTTTCCTACATTCTCCATCGGCTAGAAAATTTCTCCCACTCCCGCCTCTCCCGAATGTTACTTGCGAGTCGCAGTTTCAATGGCGATGATACATAGCGATACTTTGGCGGAGAGAACAATTTGAGAGCAATATGATTTATTTAAGCAAATTCTGTAAAAGCTCCGTTTGCCAACTAGTTTACTGACAGTTCCCATTGCAACTGAGGGTTGTTTATTAATTAATTATTGAATGTTTGCTACGTGTCTTTCTACTGCTCTCCGTCACAATTTCTGTTCAGTGGCGGATTCGATCAACTTTAAGCTCGAGGCGTACTTTTAGATAAATAATTTATTTACTAAAGTAAGAATGGTTCATGCAACACACAAATCAACAAACTCATCGACAAACTGAAATGCCAAAGGGTCCAGAAGAATCAGAGATTTTCTCCTGGATCGGTCGAAAATTAATCCTGTTTCCATCCCAAATGAAATTAAAATATCACTTCATCCCTGACTGTATTTATTTTTGTTTGTTTTTTTAATATAGGAGGGACGGGGAGTGAATCAGTCTGCAGCAGCTAGGCTCGTAATTTGATGTTTTCAAGTTTTTTTCAAGTTTTTTCGAGCATTCGTTGTGACTCCTTTGAATTTTTTTTTCGCTAACTAAAGTTCTCTCTTCGTTGAAACAGGAGACACTGATAGGCTTGTAAAGGCCGACGTCCGTCGAATCGGATATTAAGCCATGGACCCGTGTGTATGAGATATTAAAACTGCCTTAATGAGAGGAGGAAAATGGCGGCTTCCATCTGTCTCCCAACAGCTGTTCAATAAGTGATCTTCCACTATCCAACTCTGAGCCCTGAGGGTCCTTGTGATCTAGCCATTTGTTTCATTGTGTACATAAAGGTACCTCTCAGAGGTTGAAACATCCAATAACAACCCAATGTAAATATTAATAAAAAGGAACAAATCTTCTAAGAAACTTTTGTACAAAAAGTTTTTTCAGGACTCTCAGTAGATATATACAAAATGATAAAAAAATCACGCAACCCGTAGAGTTTATGTCTTTTTTTTTTCCCCCTAGTTCAGTGTCTCGCTAACTGTGTGCCGCGAGAGATTCTAAGTGTGCCGCGAGAGATTTTCAAATTGACACTAGATATCCTGAATTCAATATCCTGATCACCTCAATATCCTGAATTGAGCACAAAAGCTATTCGAGCCTTGTTACCTTTCTGCTCGTCTTATCTTTGTGAACTTGGATTCTCATCATTGACTGAAATTAAATCTAAAAAGTTGAGCGGCTTCAGATGATTGATGAAGAGATGCGAGTGTGTTTATCTAACTTTGAGCCAAGAATAATGCAAATTTGTTCGCAGAAGCAAGCTCATACATCCCATTGAAATATGTTCATATCCAAATTTTAAATAAAATGCATTTAACGAAACTTCAATTTTCCTCTTTTTACGTAACCATCAAAAATTCTTTTTTTAGGTGTGCCGCGGAAAAAAAATTAGATTCAGTGTGCCGCGGAAAAAAATTTGATTCAGTGTGCCGCAGAGTTAAAAAGTTTGCGAGACACTGCCCTAGTTAAATCCAAGATATATAAGCAATGCGCACTGTTACATTTCAAACAATAAATATAACAGTGTGCATTGCTTATATATCTTGGATTTAACTAGGAAAAAAAAGCCATCAACTCTACAGGTTGCGTAATTTTTTGATCATTTTGTATATATTTGTATATAGTTTCAAACAATAAACTACCTATAAATGAAAAATTCTTTTTGTGTCCCATAGGTACTAATGAAATAATATTATTTGTATTTTACCAATCATCCATTAATTCGAATTTACAATATTAGAGGGCGAAAAAAAAGAGCTCTATTCTCTTTGATCAAGCGTTCCATATTCGTGGAATATTCCTGGCTTTTGAGCCAAAAATATTACACGAATAAGCTAGACTTCTTTAGATTTCCCGTTTCACGTATTCATTTATCAAATAGCCTAATTGGGCAATTAATAAATAACCACTAAGCCTTAATTGGCATAGTGGTTAGGCAGCTAGCGACTGTTCCAACAGCGGAAACTTTGTGTGTTGTGTTAGCTCTAACTAAGGCAGTGGTCAGCAGTGACTTCGGTCGTAGTAGGGCATGTCCTTGTATGAGAAGGCCTGTAAAAAGCTAGGAGGAGAAGCTGTATAGTTTCTAGGATTCTTCTCTGTCCTATATGTCGCAAATAAAGATAATAATAATGTGAATAATTGCAATCGTCGCTACGCACGATTGCAACTTAATTTTGATTGAGAGAACGAGGCAATTGTGATAAACATTCGCTTGAGTTTCTTGTAAAAGGAATCTTCTATGAAAGACACCAGCATGTTTTTGTGCATTGCTTGTAAAATCAGAAGCGTAATGAATATTTACAAACGAAAGACCTAACGCAACTGCAGATTTGAATCTTTTCAGTTAATGATTAACATTCAACGCCCAACGGAAGAATTGTGAATGGGTTCTAAATCAGTTATCAAGACATGAACGTAGGGAAAAACATTCTGAGGAAAGTTACAGCAATTTGAGTTCAAAATCTCAAATCACTAGCAGAAATTAAACGTTGTTGCTATTTTAAGGTAACTGTTATTTAAACTAAGGATTCCCACGTGGGGTACGCGGTAAAAATTTTTGCGGTACGCCGTGAAAGCTCAAAGGTCGCTAGATTTAGAAAGAAAGCCCTAAGTTATCATTATTATACTATAACTATAGTTTTATCTATCTATATGTCGCAAGGAGATGATGAAAATAGGGATATGATCAAATCCCTAAGGTATATGATAAATTCACGGAAGATGTTAAAATAACAACTCTGTGGGGTGATTTCCCTGAAGAAAGTAAGTGATTTGATCAAATCCCTTAACTGTTTTAGTGAAAAGATGAAATAAACAAGTCAGGACTAGCACAGCTCTATGTTTCGCTTGTTACCACTCCCCTTTACCTCACGGCTCCCCTCTGGCGTCCGTGCCGGCCAGCGCCCAAACATTACGCGAGGAAGGTTGCGCGCATTTTTATTATTGTTTTCTATATTTCGAGTTTTATCAAATACTTACCGTAGAAAAATGAGTTCAGATATAGAAAAAAATCAAACTCTGACCGAATTTGTATCTGAAGAACAGTTTAATGAAACTATCAGGACGTTTTTGAACAAGCGGCATGAAAAAGAAAAAACCTTTGTGGACTCGCGAAAGGATAGAAGAAGCTGTCACAATCATTGAACAATTTAAATTAGCACCACTACTTAAACATTTTTCCCAGAAAGGTAAAAAAAAGACCCTTTCTAGTGTCCAAAGTAGTGTCACGTGAGCTAAAGATTCATACTCAAGAGATTCACCACTTGACGGATTCGTTCTCACTTGGCCTCCGCTCATTCGTGGCGTTTCATTATAATTCGGACCACGGAGTCACGTGACCCGAAGATTCATACTCAAGAGATTCATCACTTTACAGATTCGTTCTCACTTGGCCTTCGCCGATGAAGGGCGTTTTGAATAATTCGGCAGGCGGTGTATTGTAGATCGAGATACATTAAGAATACCTTAAAAAGGCGATTCGGAAAAAACAAAAAAAGTACAATATACCGGCTATTACAATTCCGTAATAGCCGAAATAATTTGTGTTTCAATGACTATTGTTGTATTAACTATTCTACATTTAATAATGCTGTTTTTAAAAATATCAGCTTAAGTACCTATTTCTTTTGTTAATTAGTTTCGAATAAATAATTTGTGTTTCAATGACTATTGTTGTATTAACTGTTCTACATTTAATAATGCATGGTTCACTAAATAAATACTTTTAATATCTAAACAATATTATTTCATCTTTTCACTAAAACAGTTAAGGGATTTGATCAAATCACTTACTTTCTTCAGGGAAATCACCCCACAGAGTTGTTATTTTAACATCTTCCGTGAATTGATCATATATATACCTTAGGGATTTGATCAAATCTCTATTTTTATCATCTCCCTGCGACATATATAATGGGTACGCCAGTTACATACACATTTCCAGGGGGTACGTGAAGCATAAAATGTTGAGAATCACTGATTTAACCTATTTAGTTTGTGAATCAAAGGATAATGCGATCATAGAATGTGATAATCAGATTTATGTAATATATAGAGAAGTCTGTGTGATAAGAATTTTTTTTTTCCAAAATTATCCATTCGGAGTTTACTTTATCGATCATAAAAATTCGAAAAAAAAAAAAGTTTTTTCAACTTTTTTTCTGAAACTTTATACGCGCCAATTTGAAATTTTTTCGTTTTTTGATGCAAAGCTTCTTTTTTTTCACACATACACTGTCTTACAGAATAATCGATAATCATGTTATGTCAATGGCAATCTAATTAGAAGCGCTTATAACTTCAAAAATATGCATTTAATGGGAAAATGCTACTGAAGATAAATTAAAGATCATAATCAAATGTATCTCAATATCGATTCCTCAACAATATTCGTTCAATATTTAAAGAGTTATGGAATCTGAAATATTTTACAACAATAATGAGTCAGAAAAACATTCCTCAGAAATTAAAACTTTAATGAGGATGGTTTAAATTATTTAATGAAATAAATTTACATTTTAGAAGTGTGCGAAATGATTTTTTTTGGGAATTAAACAATTTTAAATGCTTTTAATAAAACAAGGTAGTTTATTGTCAAATATTCTAACTTCCATAACTTTTAAATACTAATCAGTTATTGTTGAAGAATTATTTTTTTTTTCTGATTTTTAAAATATCTTCAGTCACATTTTTCATTAAATGCATATTTTAGAAGTTACAGCTTTTCGAAGTTATATTCCCAAGAACTTTCGATGTTAGACATAACACAAAAATTCTGCAATTTTTTCGTGGGGCGGTGCATACTACTATCTTATCACTCCATATTTTAGTTAGAGTATAAAAAAAAAGCCTTACGTAACGGATTGGGTTGTTTTACCTCTGAGCGGCACTTTTTTGCACACCATGGGCTAAATGGCCAGGTCACATGGACCCCGAAGGCTCAGAGAAGGTTAGGGGAGGGGACCCACTGGAACAGCTGTTGGGAGACAGATGGCAGCCTCCCGTCAAGGCCATCCAGCGTGTTCTTTAACGTGCAGTGGGTATGGCTCTCCCGCACACGGGGCCACGGCTTAACGTCCCATCCGACGGACGGCGGCCTTTCCAAGCCCATCGGTGTCCCCTACTGACCGTGGGCAGGGCGTGGAGTTTTGCGGAGATAAATCTCAACGCTGACCCAGCTGGGACTCGAACCTGGGAACTACAGATTACGAGCTGGAGCGCTACCGACTGAGCCACCCCGCCCCCTTACGTAACGGGAGAAAGCGTCGAGTGGAATTATTTAGGGGGAAGGTTGAGATTAAAGATCATCTAAAACAGCATTACCTAATTTATGGAGAACGAATCACAATCTACTAGTATCATAATAGTTAATGAATATCGTTTTACTGGATAACTAAGAAACATTATCTATAATAATAATAAAAGAAATGTCTGTCTGTGGCAACCATAAATCATCGAGAAATCGTGGTAGACACTTCAAGAGTTTGAAAGAGTGTTTCTGGTTGTCTTCAGAGATCAAATGATAAATTTCAAGTCAAAATTCCTAAAGGGAGGCATGCTACAAGCAAACATATTTACCATGCTATTCCTACAGAAAACCAAAGTCGCTGCCAAATCCGTTGTTGTTAATTAGCTGCAACTTAAAGAGTCATAACAACTTGTAAATCTGCAGCCGTGTCCAGATTCCCCGCATTCCCAAAAGACAATATAAAAAATAAAAATAATAAATACCCCCTCAAGCAGCTGCTTGCCACAGAGGTCTGACAAGAGCCTGTAAGTTTATATGCCAGAGTAGAAGGATCTGAGAGGATGCAGGACCTCAGCAGAAAAACGACACAAACAGCCATGCCTTACCCGGGGCTAGAACCCAGGTCCCGTAGACAATATAATACGTATTAATTCGTCCCATTGCTGATAGGAACTTGATTTTTTAAACCAACACCGGTAACAGAGTGGTGTTGGACCGGGTATGAAATTTCTGATCATTCGGTCCAAAACCTCCGGAAGCACAATGTACCAAAATATGTTCAAATGGAAATAAAAATCACGATGTTTTGCCTAGAAACGAAGTCACGGTCTGTGAGAGAGAGGACGTAACGCCGGGAAATTCTTCGTGCCGAATCTGTTCTAAAGTTGGGGGGGGGACAGTGCTCGAGGGAGGAAAAATGCTCTGGCAGGCGGGAGGGAACATTTGCCGCGATTTGGGGGGCAGTGCTCACAAAACTAGCCTATAGCGCAGTGAAAATCAGAATATACAGATTAAAAGGGAGACTTCGGCAACGCCGGGCGCCCTTCAGCTAATTATTAATAAATTCAGGATTATTTTTCAAAAAGAAAAAGATACCGGAATGCAGCAACTATTATACCTTTGCAATAAGCCTTTTCTGGCGCTGTAACCTAACGAAACACTGAAAAAAGCACGAGTAATGTGCAATACCTGATCAAATTTTTATCAACTTCAACCTAATTCATCGTCGTATTTTACAATCATAATACTCGGTACATACGATTTCAAAATTGAAAGTTTGCAATGCTCTGCGCATAGTTCTCATTGAAATCGCTCATCTCCAGAGGTCATATCTCTCAGCTGATGGACTGTAGCAGCTGTTTTGCCATACCATTCGTGCCAACAAACGCCTGTCCCTGCCTGCCAGAGCATTTTCCCTCCCGCATTTGCCGCGATTTGCGGACGCTTTTTGAGCCCTTGCCATCCTCCAAACACTTGAGATATTGTACCCCGTGATTCTCCACTGAGTTCCAACACCTTAATTACGAATTCTCCTGCCCATTGCGTTCCAGTGATGACCGATCAGTGGATCCCCTCTCCCAACATTCTCTGATCCTTCGGGGCCCTTGTGGCTGGCCATTTAACCCACTGTGTGCAAAAAAGTGCCCCTCACAGGTTAAACAACCCAACCCCTTTCAAGATTCCCTTTCAAAGTATGAGCATCCTTTTTACCCATGTCGCACTTGACATTTTGCTTTCCCCCAGGCGGCACGTTTCACGACACTTCGCGAACGATCTATATTCCTAATAAATTCGTCAGGGAGTGTATATATATACCACAAGATACGTATGAACTGCATTCATCTTACGTATGAATAGTTTTATGAATCTTGCTATTAAAAATTTCGTTCCTAAAAATAATCCCGTAAAACAGTACCGACAAAAAAACTTTGAATAGATTTATGGAGTTAGATTGCGTGTAATTTATTTCCTTACCCTAGTATATTACTTTTTTTTCTTACTGAATATGAAACATTTTTAAATATTAAAGCAAAATCGAAATTATAATATTCGTGAAAGCTTTTCAAAACAAATGTTTATTTTATTAAGATATCATATTTACAGAGTATCAGAGACGACGATATCCAGATTTTCACTCTCAAAGATATAGACAATTTGATATTTTAAATATAAAAAATCTGTTAGATAGCACAAATCACTGTTTTAAAACCTCACAAATATTTCAAACGATAACTTAGGGCTGCATATTTACACTTTTACACAAGACTGTTTTGCGATTTTCGACAAAAAAAGGCATTTTCCACCAAACATGTTTTAGATCTACCATTTCTTCTGGGGCTTTCAGGCCTGTTGCTCATAACATGCAGTCACTCTCTTACATAGCGTGTAGTAGTTATAATTTAAATGCATCAACTCTCTAGTCGTATTGAAGCACGCTTTATATAATTATATTAATGTTATTTGTATTTGGATTTTCGTCCAAATAGACATTTAACTTAGCCAACGTTTCTTCAACGTTTAAATTCGGGAGTGGTGACACTCTCCTGACTGGAGGTGTGTGGGAGGGTGTTTTTTTTTCTTTTCATTCGTGAAGAAATAACATAACCAAAACAATAGTAACAAGCATTTGGTATGGAGTAGAAACACTTGCAGATTTTTTAAGGGATCGATTATATACTGTATTTAGATACATTTTAACTGTATTAGAAGGGGCGGGGGTGGCTCAGTCGGTAGCGCGCCAGGCTCGTAATCTGCAGTTCCCAGGTTCGAGTCCCAGCTGGGTCAGCGTTGAGATTTATCTCCGCAAAATTCCCCGCCCTGCCCACGGTCAGTAGGGGACACCGATGGGTTTGGAAAGGCCGCCGTCCGTCGGATGGGACGTTAAGCCGTGGCTCCGTGTGCGGGAGAGCCATACCCTGTGCACGTTAAAGAACACTCTGGATGGCCTTGACGGGAGGCTACCATCTGTCTCCCAACAGCTGTTCCAGTGGGTCCCCTCCCCCAGACTTCGGAGTCCATGTGACCTGGTCATTTAGCCCATTGTGTGCAAAAATGTGCCGCTCAGAGGTAAAACAACACAACTCTATTAGATATATTTTAACAGAATCAAAAATAGCACGGGTTTTTTTTTCTACCTTTCCACCAATCATGGACTAAATATAATAAATAAAGCAGAAAGTTTGTTTTTTTGTGTGTGTCTCCGCTTATGCACTCGACCCCCCCAAAAAAGAGCTAGAGCCTTCCAATTTTGCATGAACTTTCCCTTCACCCAGGAGAAAAATATAGACTATTTGTGTACCCGCTGTAGTCAACCGAAATTGGGGTGGGCGGGTTTCAATTTCTCAAAATTCCTATAGACTTAACATTAACGCTTGAAATTTATTAAAAATAACTGTTGTCACTTAAATTTGAAAAAAGGAATACGTCAAACTGAACTAATATCTGATTTCGCTGATTAAACATTAACAGTTGAAAGTTATTCAAAATAACTGTTGCCACCAATAAATTTGAAAAAATGAATGGCATCAAACTAATTTCTTTCTGATTTCGCGTGATAAACTCTCATTTTTCAGTTTTTCTGGATCAATAGCACGAGATTCTGTAGATATTGAAGTCGTTCTAATTCAGCACTAGCGAAACACGAGATTCTTTGTTGAAATGAAAGCTTCAAAAGCTAAATTCGTATCGGAAGTTAAAATCATTAACTTAATTTGAAAAATATGCAAAAGCTAATGAAAGTATAAACAAATAATTAATAAATGTTTTAAATATTATGTTCAGTAATAAACAATTTTGTTTAATAATAATAATTTTTCAATACCTTTACATTTTTTATGCAACTCAGATCATAAAAAAAATACCACCTCAAGCAGCTGCTTGCCACAGATCATAGGTAATTAAAATTTATTTTCTTTTATTATAAAGTTGCATATGCCTGGCAAATTGTATCCGAGGAACTCTTTTGGGTAAGAAGTGATTTGAAAAGTTCGATTATCTGAGGGAGGAAATTGCGGATTTTGGTTTAGAAACTTCTGACGTGGGAGGATTATGGGTACCTCGAAATATGTCCATTTCTTTTCTCCCATAAAAGAGAGGGAGAAAATATTCCGGAGGGGTGGATTGGGTTCTTTTTGCTCCGAGCGTCAGTTTTTTTACAGATAGTGGGCTAAATGGCCAGATCACAAGGACTCCAAGGCTCAGATGAGGTTGGGGGAGGGGACCCACTGGATAGATGTTGGGAGACGGATGGTAGCCTCCCATCAAGGTCATTCAACGTGTTCTTTAACGTGCACAGGGTATGGCTGTCCCGCAGACGGTCCAC
This sequence comes from Ryuthela nishihirai, assembly GCA_038380435.1. Classification (NCBI taxonomy): domain Eukaryota; kingdom Metazoa; phylum Arthropoda; class Arachnida; order Araneae; family Heptathelidae; genus Ryuthela; species Ryuthela nishihirai. The sequence goes on along the minus strand of JAWZYU010000005.1, from coordinate 34,256,887 downwards.
GCTTAACGTCCCATTAGAAGGACGGCGGCCTAACGAAGCCCATCGGTGTCCCCTGCTGGTCCTTCAGGGCATGGAGTTTTGTGGAGATAAATCTCAAGCTCACCCAGCTGGAACTCGAACTTGGGAACTGCAGATTACGTGTGTGGCGCGCTACCGACTGAGCCACCCCTGCCCCTCGGAGGGGGAGGAGATCGAGTGTAATGATATTTATGTCAAATGAAAGTTTTGAGGAGATAAATCTCAATGCTAACGCGGATGAGACTCGAACCTGGGAACTACAGATTATGTATCTGGCGCGCTACCGACTGAGCCACCCCCGCCCCTCGGAGGGGGAGGAGATCGAGTGTAATGATATTTATGTCAAATGAAAGTTTTGCGGAGATAAATCTCAATGCTAACGCGGATGAGACTCGAACCTGGGAACTACAGATTATGTATCTGGCGCGCTACCGACTGAGGCACCCCTGCCCCTCGGAGGGGGAGGAGATCGAGTGTAATGATATTTATGTCAAATGAAAGTTTTGCGGAGATAAATCTCAATGCTAACGCGGATGAGACTCGAACCTGGGAACTACAGATTATGTATCTGGCGCGCTACCGACTGAGGCACCCCTGCCCCTCGGAGGGGGAGGAGATCGAGTGTAATGATATTTATGTCAAATGAAAGTTTTGCGGAGATAAATCTCAATGCTAACGCGGATGAGACTCGAACCTGGGAACTACATATTATGTATCTTGCGCGCTACCGACTGAGCCACCCCCGCCCCTAGGAGTGGGGGAGATCGAGTGTAATGATATTTATGTCAAATGAAAGTTTTGCGGAGATAAATCTCAATACTAACGCAGATGAGACTCGAACCTGGAAACTACAGATTAAGTATCTGGCGCGCTACCGACTGAGCCACCCCCGCCCCTCGGAGGGGGAGGAGATCGAGTGTAATGATATTTATGTCTAATGAAAGCTTGTGACGTGGGGAGTGCCAGCTACTCTGCATTTTAGAAAGTTTCAGATCGGAGCAACGCCGGGTAAATCTGCTAGTGCTGAATAAATCAATTTCCGCTGCTACCAACAAATTTAAATTGAATATGAACCTTTGTTTTGAAACATCCTTGAAATAGAATAGGAAAATAGCTTATACCACAGAGCAAGGCCCGTCTAAGGGTTTACTAGCCTACTCTTCTGACAGTTCTAGCACCACCAATATCAAAACAGGGACCTAGGGTTAGTTGTAATGATTATATAAATATTAAAAATGAATGTAAAATTATTTATTAGTTTTTAACTAGAAGAATAATATCTCTTCTGGTGAATATAGGATGTTCTTACAAAACACAAAAAAATCCCTACAAAACGCAAAAAAATAGATTTATCTCTTAAAACAGAAAAAAAAAATTCCTCCCCCCCCACCCATCCACTGGGGAACTCACCCCCCCCACCATCACCGAGAATAAGGGGTCAAATCATTGCTGCCAATGAAAAGCTCTTAACCATGACACCAAAATTTAAATATTTCTGGAATTTTTCTTTCTTTTCTCCACCGTTAGAGGGCGTAATGAAAGCAATTAGGATAGTCGGAAAATGCTAAGGGTCCGTGACCGAGTGGTTAGCGCGCTTGGCTACTGATCAACGGGATTTGGTTTCGAGCCCGGGTAGGGCATGGATTATTTGCGTTGTCTTTCTGCTGTGGTCCCGCCATCCTCACAGACTTTCTGGGGCGGGGGTGGCTCAGTCGGTAGCGCGCCAGGCTCGTAATCTGTAGTTCCCAGGTTCGAGTCCCAGCTGGGTAGGCGTTGAGATTTATCTCCGCAAAATTCCCTGCCCACGATCAGTAGGGGACACCGATGGGCTTGGAAAGGCCGCCGTCCGTCGGATGGGACGTTAAACCGTGGCCCCGTGTGCGGGAGAGCCATACCCTGTGCACATTAAAGAACACGCTGGATGTCCTTGACGGGAGGTTACCATCTGTCTCCCAACAGCTGTTCCAGTGGGTTCCTTCCCCCAACCTTCTCTGAGCCTTCGGGGTCCATGTGACCTGGCCATTTAGCCCATGGTGTGCAAAAAAGTGCCGCTCAGAGGTAAAACAACCCAACCCTCACAGATTTTCTACTGTGACGTATTAAGCTAACAGGCTCCTGTTAGCCTTCTGTGGCAAGCAGCTGCTTCAGGTGATATTTTTTTATTATTTTATGATACCTATCCAATTCAAAAAATAATTTTCATTTATCTCTAAAAACAGAAAGGACTGAATGTCTACAGACGTCAAAGTGAAAATATTGGCTATTTAAAAAAAAAAACGAACTAAAGATAAATAACCAGATGAATTCTGAAATCACAATTTATATTACAAATCTGCACCAAAATTTATTTCTTTGCAAATAAAAAAAAACGATTTTTAGTTGTGTTTTATTTTTAATGGAAGTTAGTTCGTTGGCCATCCCGTGGCCGAGTGTTAGCGCTCTTGTTTTCTGATCTACCGGACTGGGTTCGAGCCCCGGGTAAGGCATGGACGTGTGTGTTGTTTTTCTGCTGAGGTCCTGCCATCCTCTTAGATCTTCTACTGTGGCATATAAACTGACAGGCTCCTGTCAACCTCTGTGGCAAGCAGCTGCTTGAGGGGGTAATTTTTTTTTAGTTCGTTGGGAACTAACTTCCATTAAAGCCACCAGTGGAGGAATGCGCAAGTTTCCCTCTAGCAGCTGCTTGCCACAGAGGTCTGACAGGAACTTGTCTCCTTTCTCTGTGATTCAAACGACATCTTCAAGGGCACTGGGATAAATATCATCACCAAGGACATGAGAACAACTGATCACCAGCAAATCGTACATCCTTCCTCAGTTCTGGTAATCAGCAACCTTTAATTGGCGTCACTCATTGCCTCTAATGAAAGTCAGATGGGACGGGAGTGTCTGATGTTCCAAGTAGCACATGTTCGACATTAGTATGTGTCACTTAATGGGTAACTCAGAGATAATGCCACCCTGAAAGAGACCTCAACGCTTTTGAGTAAGCCGACAAATGTGTGTGCCCTTGCGAGAACCAATCTTTATCCCTAGGTTCCCACTTGGGCGGAAATCAATAGCTGAGCTTCCCAACGTGAATCTGCAGCAATGTAAAAGAAATAACAACATAGTGAGGGTCAGTTGCTTTAGATCTGACAGGAGCATGTCGACATAATACGTCCTATGAGGGATGCAAAAACAATAAAAATGTTGCTATTGCGATAATCGTAACAGTAAATCTCAGAGGGACATCACGTCTCAGAAAGGTTTTACAGATAGCCATTATCGCTGATGCCATAATTTAAAACCCTGATGACTAAGTTGACACTTGTATTTTTAAAAAAAGTAAGAACATCGTTGCAAAAATTGAAAAGAGCTCACGTGGTGCTCCGTTCGATATGTTATTAGCAGTAAAAAAAAGTTAAATTCATTAGTTGAAATAAAAATCTTGAAACTTTTGCAAGAGAAACAAATTTTAACTTTTGTGTATTGTTTTTCTATAAAGTTGTAAATCACTTTTTCCGACATTGAACTATACGGGTGCAGTGGCATGAAGCCCGTGATACTTCATAATTTTGGAGGCCCTTCTGCTACCAGGGTTGGGTTGGGTTGTTTTACCTCTAAGCGGCACTTTTTTGCACACCATGGGCTAAAATGGCCAGGTCACATGGACCCCGAAGGCTCAGAGAAGGTTGGGGGAGGGAACCCACTGGTGGAACAGCTGTTGGGAGACAGATGGTAGCCTCCCATCAAGGCCATCCAGCGTGTTCTTTAACGTGCACAGGGTATGGCGCTCCGCACACGGGACCACGGCTTAACGTCCCATCCGACGGACGGCGGCCTTTCCAAGCCCATCGGTGTCGCCTACTGACCGTGGGCAGGGCGGGGAATTTTGCGGAGATAAATCTCAACGCTGACCCAGCTGGGACTCGAACCTGGGGAACTCTGCTACCAGAAATCAATCTTTAATTATGTATAAAGTAATGAAATTGATGAAAAAACTGTTAACAATATTGAATTATCTAAGTAAACTTTGTTTTATTACTTGCATCATCTCTTTTTAAGACACTTGTATTTCCCTTAATACAGAACTGAGAGAAAAATAATTTGCAGTCTTTATAGCTAGTATGTAGTTCAGATATATCGATTTAAATAAAATAAATAAATACCCCCTCAAGCAGCTGCTTGCCACAGAGGTATGACAGGAGCCTGTCAGTTTATATGCCATAGTAGAAGGTCTGAGAGGATGGCAGGCCCTCAGCAGAAAAACAACACACACAACCATGCCTTTTTAGAATGGTTTAAATTTAATTCATTTTTGATATTTCGAAAGGTTGCATAAATTGTCAAAAAATTATTAATTGGGCTACTGAAGTCCTAACAGACTGTAATTGATCTGTGTGTCTGACCATTTAAAACCATTATACTGGACTTCACGGGTTATTACTCTTTAATTGGGGATGGGGTCTCAGTCGGTAGCGCGCCAGGTTCGTAATCTGCAGTTCCCAGGTACGAGGCCCATCTGTGCAACGTTGAGATTTATCTCCGTAACCCCTACCTCTGCCTTCGGTCAGTAGGGGACACCGATATGCTTGAAAAGGCCGCCGTCTATCGGATGGGACATTAAGTCGTGACCCCGTATGCACGAGAACCATTTCCTATCCGCGTTAAATAACACGCTTGATCGCCTTGACGGGAAGCTATCATCTGTCTCCCAACAGCTGTCCAATGGGTCTCCTACCCCAACCTTCTCCTCGGGCGGTCCTTGTGATCTCACCATTTAGCCCATGATGTGCAAAAAAAAGTGCGCCTTGGAGGTAAAAACAACCCAACAGAACTGTTTAATTTTGTGATATTATTTGGTGTACACCCTGTATATTTTTACTTTCTTTAATTTGCGAAGATTATAACCAGAGATGATACCCTAAGCAAATAAAAACGATTGTTATTTTCAATGTTAACAATCATAATGATTATTTAACAATGTTACGGATGTCGACTGCAGGTAGAACTCTTCACTAATGCGCATAGAATACTTCTACAATGCGAAAAGACTGCAACGGAAGGATGCGGAGATTGAAACAGATTCAATAACATGCTTATCCACTCACTTTGCTGGTTTATGTCCTCGTTATTAATATATTAAATAATATTCGCCTCACTATTTTTTCTCTATCCCATATTTTTAACATCAAGAATTGTAACCGCATTAAGCCATTCGGAATTTCACCATCCATTACGCTCGCCTGGCCTTGTATCCATGGCAACTGATGCTGCGCTGCCCGCTACCATCCCTCAAAGAAGACCACCATTTGCCCCCAGCAAGTCTCTCCAGACAGAGCTGGCAGCAGCCAGAGCATCCTCGTGCGTCGTCGGTTTGGTTTGGCCTCGAGGCAGTTGTCAGCTCCATTGGCCTGAAGTGAAATAGCGCCATCATCTGTCAGTCAGCTGCTGAAATTAAGTCTGTGCTCCAGAGACGATGCGTCCCGAGGCCGAGATTAATGGGTTAAATCGCAGTAATGAATCAAATTAATGGTTGTGGAGCCGGCCAATGGCACGGACTGGCATCTTGCAGTCACCGCAAATGAGTCGTTCGATGCGAGGGAGCTGCTCTCTTCTCCTCTTCCTTGCTCTTAAAGCTCTTCCTTTGCTCCTCTCAATGAGTCTGGGCGTTTTTTTTTTTCTCCCCAGATCTATGGCTGAATTGCATTGTGGTCGTTTTTCATCGAGATAGTCGCAACATCCGCATACGCCTTTCTTGGAAGTTATCAAATTCAAAAGCGTACTCAAGCGGTTCTGTATGCAAAAAAAAAGCGTCCTTCATGTCGTAAGTGGTCTGTTGAATTAAATGATAGATTCCCAATCACTTTTCTTCAACGATGACTGTAACTACCTCTCGCACACTTTCACGAAGGCCTCTCACGAAAAGCCGTGGTGCCGTGTATAAGAGAGCCATATCCTGTGCACGTTAACGAACAAACACGCTGGATTACCTTTTCAGGAGGCTTATATCTATCTATTTACAGCTCTGCAGCAAGACCCCTACCACAATCTTCTCTGGCCCCTTGGGGTCGTTGTGACCTGTATGCAAAAAAAGTGCCGCACAGAGATAAAACAACCCAAAACAACTAAAGGATGATTTTTTTTTAATTTCTGAACACTGCAATTTATTTCATCACAATGGGTCAAATGGCCTAAAGCCTTAAAATGGCGACTGGGACTACTAAACAGTTGCATCCTTTTTGCCTAGTATTTTGCTTCTGAACTTCGATTCGCCAACAGATCCATATCCGAGATTGCAAACAATCATGACCCGCTTACTCTTATCAAGGGGATAAAATAAATAAATTACCCCTCAAGTAGCCTCTTGCCACAGAAATCTGACAGGAGCCTGTCAGTTTATTATGCCATTTAGAAGATCTGTGAGGCAGGCGAGACCTATGTAGAAAGACAACACAAGGTAAAAACCTCTGTGCCTTATCCGTAGCTGTAACCAAGGTTTCTTTGATGAGTAGCTAAACTGAACCAGTGATCCATCCTCTAGATCGTCGTTTTACGAACTGTGGTACCGGTCTTTAGAAAATATACAAATAGTATCATTATCCTATTAACCATGGGCTAATGATTGGTTACCACCGCATATTTCTTATTTTCTTCTTAGTTATTTAAACGTTATAAAGAGCATACCTAAAAATGATTGTTATAAAGTTAAGAGAGCATTTTTTTTTAAATATTTTTGGGCTTCTAAAAGGCAAAAAAAAAAAACGGTTCTCAGTTATATAAAGTTTGAGAACCATGCTCTACATTATTCCCAAGGCCGATTTTATGCGTTAGGCACTTCTAACAGGCTCGATCTCGAAAAACATTAAAGTGGTGGAAGGTCCCAAGAAACTCAATCGAGCTGAAAAAAGCAAAATTGGGGGAGATAGAGATTGGATTTCCATTATAGTATAACACCCCCCCCCCAATGTTTTAGAGATCTTTATTGTCTTACTTTTGGGGGGGCGGGTATGGCTCAGTCGGTAGCGCGCCAGGCTCGAAATCTGTAGTTCCCAGGTTCGAGTCCCAGCTGGGTCAGTGTTGAGATTTATCTCCGCAAAAATTCCCCACCCTGCCCACGGTCAGTAGGGGACACCGATGGGCTTGGAAAGGCCGCCGTCCGTCGGATGGGACGTTAAGCCGTGGCCCCGTGTGCGGGAGAGCCATACCCTGTGCACGTTAAAGAATACGCTGGATGACCATGACGAGGGGGGCTACCATCTGTCTCCAACAGCTGTTCCAGTGGGTCCCCTCCCCCAACCTTCTCTGAGCCTTCGGGGTCCATGTGACCTGGCCATTTAGCCCATGGTGTGCAAAAAAGTGCCGCTCAGAGGTAAAGCAACCCAAAGTCTTACTTTTTGGACAAAAAAGCATAAATTGCAACCTTAGCTAAATATCTGTAGAAAATACGATCCAGAGAACAAAAGGGGGCCCGTGCCTTTCACGAATGCGGGTTAACGTTCATTGTTCGTTTTTATTGATATTGATACATGGACCAACAGAGCAAGTGTTTTGATGTTCTGTTTCATTTTCTATCCGCTTTCTGAAATTGCATCTTAGGTGGTACTTATTTAAATAATGTAACTAGTTAGTGCTCCTGGCTACTGATCAAAGGGATCTGGGTTCGAGCCCCGAGTAAGGCATGGATGTTTGTGTTGTCTTTCTGCTGAGGTCTCGCCTTCCTCACTTCACTCTGTGGCGTATAAATTGGCGGGCTGCTGTCAGACCTCTGTGGCAAGCAGTTGCTTGAAGGGGTATATAATATCTCTAGTAAAGTTCAAAATTTTCTATCTAAAATCTGGTTCAATATCTAAATCTATATATTAAGTTCTAGTTAAGTTCCAATTTAAAATCATGTTGTACTGCCGGAAAAATAAAAGAAAATATGACAGCATTAGAAACCTACATACATGCATATATGCATACGGGAATTCCCGGATCTAGAAAAAAAATCGAGCTGGGGTTAAGGAAGAAAATCGAGGAAGAAAAGTGTAAAACGGGCCCCCAAAAGACTGGATTTCCAATGCAATGTAACGTTTCTCCCTCGGTTTTATAGGACTTTGCGCAGCCTCTCTTTGCCTAATATCCTACTCAGAGGTGATTGCTGATTCCTTTGCCTAACCTCATCATTACTTACAAAGTTGAGCCATCTAATGGCCAAGATACTTCGCAAGTAACTAGAATCAAAAGCATCAAGTTTTACTGTTTTCTTGTTTACAAAAGGTCCAAGTTTCACTGCCATAACTGGGGCGGGGGTGGCTCAGTCGGTAGCTCACCAGGCTCGTAATCTGAAGTTCCCAGGTTCCAGTCCCAGCTAGACCAGCGTTGAGATTTGTCTCCACAAAATTCCACGCCTTGCCCACGGTCGTCAATAGGTGACACCGATGGGCTTGGAAAGGCCGTCGCCCATCGGATGGAACGTTAAGCTGTTGGCCTGTGTTCGAAAGAACCATAGCTATGCACGTAAGGCTGTATGGCATTAACGGGAAGCTTCGATCTGAGTCGCAACAGCTGTTCCAGTGGGTCCCCTTCCCCAACTTTCTTGAGCCTTCAGGGTCCTTATGACCAGGGGCGTAGCCATGGAGGGGAGGGAGGGAGGGAGGCTCCCCTCCCCAAAGTAATTCGGAGTTGGCAAAATTCAAAGCGACTTCGTAAAATCTAAGTGAGTTGTGAAAATTTGTAATCTTTTTTTTTTGCAAAATTAAGGGGAGTTGTCAAAATCATTGGCAAATCAAGGGCAGTTTGAAAAATGGAGAGACGACAAAATCTAGAAATAAACCCCCCCCCCCCTCAAGCAGCTGCTTGTCACAGAGGTCTGACAGGAGCCTGTCAGTTTATATGCCAGAGTAGAAGGTCTGAGAGGATGGCAGGACCTCAGCAGAAAAACAACACGAACATCCGTGCTTTAACCCAGGTCCCGTACCAGATCCCGTAGATCAGTAGCCAAGCGCGCTAACCACTCGGCCACGGGATGGCAAGCCACTTAGTAAAACACAGGTGAGTTGGCAAAATTGGGACAACTTGGCAAAATCTTGGGGAGTTGGCAAAATCTTGGGGAGATGTAAAAATTTGGATTTTTTTTTCTGTAAAATTATGTCAAGTTGGCAAAACGTATGGAGTTGGCAAAATCTAGGGGCAGTTGGCAAAATTCGGAGTGACTTGGCAAAATCGTGGGGAGTTGGCAAACTTCAGGTGAGATGTAAAAATAATGATTTTTTTTATGTAAAATTATGGCGAATTGGCAAAACTTAGGGGAGTTGGCAAAATTCAGAGTGACTTGGCAAAATCATGGAGAGTTGGCAAAATCATGGAGAGTTGGCAAAATTCGGAGTGACTTGGCAAAATCATGGAGAGTTGGCAAAATTCGGAGTGACTTGGCAAAATCATGGAGAGTTGACAAAATTCGTGTGAGATGTAAAAATTGCAATCTTTTTTCTGTAAAATTATGGCGTGTTGGCAAAATCGAGTCAACTTCGCAATATCTAGAAGAGTTGGCAAATCTTGAGGGAGTTGTCAAAGGGAGTTGTTGAGATGTAAAAATTTGGATTTTTTTTTTTTGCAAAATTGTGGCGAGATGGCAAAATCAAGGAAACTTGGCAAAATCTAGGGCAGTTGGCAAAATTCGAATCCACTTGGTAAAATACGGCCGAGTTGTGAAAATTGGGATTGTTTTTGCGAAATTAAGGAGAGTTGACAAAATCGAGAAAACTTGGCAAAATTTTGGGGAGTTTGAAAAATTTGAAGTGACTTGGCAAATACAGGAGAGATGTAAAAATTGGGATTGTTTTGCGAAATTAAGGAGAGTTGGTAAAATCGAGACAACTTGGCAAAATCTAAGGAAGTTGGCAAGACTGGAAACCATTTGGTAAAGTACAGGTGAGTTGTAAAAATTGGAATTGGTTTTGTGAAATTAATGAGAGTTGGAAAAAGCGAGAACTCTTGGCAAAATTCGAATCCACTTGGTAAAATATAGGCGAAGTGTGAAAATTGGGATTTTTTGTGAAATTAAGGAGTGTTGGAGAAATCAAGGAAACTTAAAAAAAATGTAGGGCAGTTGGCAAAATTCGAAGCCATTTGGTAAAATACGAGGTAGTTGTGAAAATTGTGCCTTTCTTGGGCAATTAAGGAGAGTTGATGAAATTCGAAGTGACTTGGCAAATTCAGGAATGACGTAATAATTGCAATTTTTTCTGTAAAATTATGGCGAGTTGGCAAAATGTAGGGTAGTTGCCAAAATCCGAATCCACTGGGTAAAATATAGGCGAGTTGGAAAAATCTAGGGTAGTTGGCAAAATTCGAATCTACTTGGTGAAATATAGAAGAGGTGTGATAATTGGGATTGGGTTTGTAAAATTAAGGAGAGTTGACAAAATCGATAAAACTTGACAAAATATTGGGAGTTTGAAAATTTTGAAGTGACTTGACAAATAAAGAGAGATGTAAAGATTGGATTGGGATTGGTTTTGTGAAATTAAGGAGAGTTGGCCAAATGAAGGTAAAATTCACACTGGCATGCTACAATTCAGACAAGATATAAATATCGGGATAATTTCTGTGAAATTATGGAAAGTTGGCAAAATTGGAAGTCAAATGGCAAAATGCATGAGAGTTGTGAAAAATTGCCTCTTACCCCCCCCCCCCACCCCCATGGAGCGAAAATCTAGACATTATTTGTTCAGTTGGAAAAATTTGATTTTCGAGATGGAAAATTTTTGATTTCTGCCCCTCCCCCAACCACAGTCCTTCGCTACGCCCCCTGCTTGTTACCTGGCTATTTCGCAAATTGTGTTTTGACGCAATTATTGACGCAATTATTTTCGCATATTGTGTTTTGACGAATTTATTTCGCAAATTGTGCTGTCCAATAATGCAGTCTGGTCCAGCAACCAGTGTCCAGCTATCCACTGTCCAGTGGGTTCCTTTCCACCAACCTTCTCTGAGCCATTGTGGTCCTTGTCCCCATTTAGAATGAACGCTCAACTTCTGATTCTTTATCGATATTTTTGATTCTTTCTTTTCCGATATTTTTGATTCTGCAGCGATTGCAAATATGCCAGTATTTCCATTCTCTCCGACGCGTTTTATAAAACCAACAAGGCAACCAGAGGAATGGCTGATACACTAAAAGGAAAACTGATTATCGCCCCCTTTTTCAAACCAGTATTACACCTAAAATAAAGATAATTACATTTTATGTAAGCTACTTTCAGTTTTCTTATGGAGTCGTATACCTGACGATTAATTCGGATTTATACTTGGTTGAACAAAAATTATAATAACTTCTTAAAAACATGGGCATCAACATTAGAAGTAAGTGTGACAGCCTTGCTCGATTTTGAAAAAACAGCCGTATTTCAGCTCCAGTTTAATTTTTCCATAGCGTGGCCGAGTGGTTAGCGCGCTTGGCTACTATATATATATAATTTGCAATCGATGTCTTCATTTTATATACCGAAAATTATTTTCATTTATTCTATTTCTCTTTTGTGTTTTGTTTTATATGTAATGGAACTTAAAGTACGAGCTACCTTTTTCAAAAGGTAAATTTAGTGTTCTGTACCTTGGAAGCACGAATTCTCATTATAATTACAAGTTTGCCAATATTCCGATTACAATTATATACATGCTGAAACGTTTAGGAGTGTTATTCTTCCCACAGTTAACTTTTGGTGAACACCATAACAACATTTCTAGAAAAGTTAATCGTACCGTTTATTTAATCTGAAATGTTTTGCCAATTGTGGCATTCATTGCCTAATTCGTGCTTTTGTGACTTTCATCAACCCTTTAATAAATATGTCTCACCTGTATACACACCGCATCTAATAGCAAATATTAAAAATCTTGAATGCATCCAGTGATGGTTTACAAAACGACTGCCGGGATTTTACAATATGATATGTGGCCGAGTGATATAAGCACGCTTGGCTACTAATCTAAGAGACCTGCGTTCGAACCCCGAGTTAAGGCATGGATGTACAGTCGCTTAAAAAAGTATCCAAACACGATGGTTGATTACAGAATTCAGAAAATATAACTGGCAACGATTTTTTTAGAAATTAGTGATCTGGCAACCTTCGTGTCACGTGACACGAAGGTTGCCCATGTCTCCCACATTGCCCACTTCCTCGTCACAGTAACTTAAAAATATAAATAAATACCTCCTCAAGCAGATGCTTGCCACAGAGGTCTGACAGGAGCCTGTCAGTTTAACACGCCATAGTAGGGGAATCTGTGACGATGGCGGGTCCTCAGCAGTTTTTGTTGCCAACTGCACGCGGTGTTCACCCTCCCAAGTACTAGACCGCGCACAAAGCTGCTTAACTGCGGTGATCGGAAGATAACCGGTGTTTTCAACTTAGTACTGCCGTGCGGTGATCAGACAAGAACCGGTGTTTTCAGCTTGGTACTGCTGTTGGCACAATAACTTAACGGTATGCTAAAGAGCATGTTATCGCTAATTTGCCTTCCACACATGTCGGCAATGTGAGTATGCTTCAGGCATAAATCTGTAGGGACTCACGCTCCATGTCAATCCAGATGGTTTCCCAGATCGGTTATCAGTTGAAGTGTTCAGCCAGCCACACATGTTGCCTATTAGTGCATTGAAATATTTCCTGTTGTTCTCAGCTCTTCGCCACCTGTGAAGAGCGACGACTTTCAAGAAGCTTTAACCAAGTTGTTATAGCCCGGTCTCTTAATTGTAAGCAGCATCCGTTTCACAGCCATTAAGGGGAACTTGGGCCCCCATCTTAACAGAAACTTCCCTTTATTTCGGATTTTTCGACACATTTGCTTTCTTTTTCCCTTTAACTCTTTACTGGAAAATGAGACAATGGAAAGGAATTCAAAAATCGTTAAATTTATCGACTAAGGCTGGAAAGCATTATTTTCCACCTAAATGTGCCTAAGTAAGAAAAATCGTGTTTATCGTAATAAATCTGATCAATCAGTATAAAGATATACCTGATTCTACCCAAAATGGCTGAACTGTAACTATTAACAATCGTGGCCATGGGATCCGATGGAAATTTTCTACGGGGATCGGGAGGGGTGGGGGAGAAGGGTAAACTTTCTTCAGGGAGAGGGAAAATATTTCAAGTGGAAGGGGCAAAAAAATCTATGTTTCAAGGCAGAAATATTTATGTCTAGACGTTCATTGATGAGCGCCATTGCAAATAAAGAATCGTGCATACATGGTACTACCAAGGTCCGATCAGGGGGGCGTGCCCCTCCTGTCGCCTTCTTTTTGAGAATGCTAGTAATGGTAATTATTATGCTTGGGCTAGAAATTATTTAGCTTGTGCATGTTTCACGTATTTGGTAACAAACATTTTAAAGAACTGTAAAACAGATTGCAAAACATCACACTACAATGGAAATCGAGTCTCTTGACCCCTTCCTTTAATTTTGTTTACGGATCGATTACGTCGCTTGTCTCCCCCCCCCCCCTTAATTTCTTTTTAGATCGGGGCCTGCATCGTATCATCGTACAACGAAGGATGTCCGTAAACAAAACAAAAAAAGAAACATATTACTTAAAATACTCATAAAAATGTTTTTTTTTCCTATGATAATAAATAAAATAAATGAACTACTTCTGACAGTAAAAGTAAACGCAAAAAAACACCAAAATTTGCATTTCTTTAAAGGAAAAGAATATTGTTTTTTGGTACACGAATTTATTTGACAAATATTATTTTTTTCGATCATTTTTTCGGGGAGGGGTAATTGTCCCTCACCCCACCCGCTGGCTCCCATGGTCGTAGTCGTCCATTTCTTCTACCCAACGAATAAAATGCCAAAATTTAAGACAGGGTTCGGTTGGTTTTAAAAAAAATACCCCCCCCCCCTCCTCAAGCAGCTGCTTGCCACAGAGGTCTGACAGGAGCCCACCAGTTTTTATGCCATAGTAGAGGGTCTGAGAGTATGGCAGGCCCTCAGTAGAAAAACAACACAGACAGCCATGTCTTAACCCGGGGCTCGAACCCAGGTCCCTTAGATCAGTAGCCAAGCGCGATAACCACTCGGCCATGGGACGTCTCGGTTGGTTTACTTCTTAGAAATGGTGTATCCAAGAATTTAACAGAGACTTGCATTTTTTGCAACGTAAATAGTATACCGTAAGATGGTTGCTTTGTTTTAGCTCTGAGCAACACATTTTTTGCACAAAAAGGGCTAAATGACTAGGTCTCAGAAATGACCGAGGCCTCAGAAAAGGTTGAGGGACGGGGACCCACTAGACAGCTGTTAAAGACAGATGGAAGTTTATAACGTGCAGAGGGTATGGCTCTTCTGTGCACGGAGCCACGGCTTTACGTCCCAACCGACAGACGGACAGCAGCTTTTCCAATCCCATCGGTGCCCCTTTTCCGATCAAAAGGTAGGGTAGGGATTTTGCGGATATAAATCTCAACGCTGGCCCAGGTGGGACTCGAACCTAGGAATTGCAAATTACTAGCCTGGCGCGTTACCAGCTGAGAAAACCCCACCGTGAGAGGATCGATGAATAACTCAATATAAAACTGAGCAGGAAATTAAATAAATAACCAAAGATATTGATTATTTTTTGATTACACGTTTCTCACTTATGCGAAACACAAACAACCTCTTACTAACGAAAAAAATTCAATAGATACGGCTCTTGATTTGCGAGGGTGGCATCCCCATGTAAATTACATTCACTTAAAATATAGTCATGTAAATCAAAAATGCATAAATCAAGCATAATTTTCGCGTAAGAAATAAAGAAAATGATAGGAACTGTTTTATTTTTCACTATACAGTGTCAATTTAGAGTTCTATCTGATGCACATCGGCACTTTTATATCAATGTTCTCTTTCTTACCGAGGACAGAACTGAGCTTAACGAAGAAAACATCATCGCGAGCATTGGTGGGGATTCGAACCCGAGAACATCAAATTATGAACTTGATGCTCTACCGACTGAACCAATTTTAATATTAGAGAAATTGAATCGCCAAAATGAAAGTGCTTATCTTCTTCGAGAGCCTTAAATAAACAAGCATTTTAATTTACGATTATCCTGAAGTAGTGGGTTTTAAACGCATACTTGCATACAAAATCTTCATGCAGCCATGGGCTACGGAGGTCCTACCAGAGTTCTACCAGGAGTCTGTCCTCAGCTGAAGCTGCTGTATCTGGCCAATGTAGGCCAATTCTAGCAAGGCCCTGTTTGACAATGTCTGTCCACCGCATCTTACGTCTCCCCTTTTCCTGAGACCTTTAGGCACATCGTTCATCTTATTCGCCAATTTGCAGCTATGCAAATGGGCAATATGGCCAAACTTAATCTCTCTCTCTGCACAAAATATTGTTCAAAGGAGATTGAATATTCCTTCTTCTATCCTCATTATTACTTACAAAGTCAAACTACCTAATGCCCAAGATACTTCTAAAGCATCTAGAATCAAAGACATCAAGATTCTTGTTATCCTGCATACAAAGGGTCAAAGGTTCTTTCATACAAAGGGTCAAATCGTGCATACATTGATACTTCTAAAGCATCTAGAATCAAAGACATCAAGATTCTTGTTATCCTGCATACAAAGGGTCAAAGGTTCTTTCATACAAAGGGTCAAATGTTTACAAAGGGTCAAAGGTTCTTTCATACAAAGGGTCAAATCGTTCATATCATAACTGACCTTAGAAAGAGTCACTTATACAGCCTTTATTTTCTGTCTTCAGGTGTACGCGTCTATTTTTTCACACTCTTGATAGATTCTAAAAGTTCCAACAGCCATCCCTATTCGTCTGTTTATATCATGCCGCACATCACCAGTATCTATTATCTCCGAGATAATTAAACTGGAACACTTGCTCAAGAGTGCAATCATTCAAAGCAAATGAAGCACCATCTACTTGACCAATTTTCATCAGTTTAGTTTTTACTCTGTTTATCACCAAACCTACTCTATTACCAGTCTCATCAACAGCCTGATGAAAAAATTCATCTCATAAACATCCTTAGCCAACAGGGCCAAATCATTCTCATAATCTAAATCAGAAATTTTGACATCTCTGGATAACTTAAGGCCATAACCTTCCCCTGCAAAGAATTCGAAAAAGATAATTAATAAACAAACTACAGAGAATAGGAGACAAAATGCATCCTTGTCTAACTCGAAAAAACACAAAGACTGTTTTACGATATACTTTCTCTACAGGTTTTTATAAGCATATTTAAGCGTGACACTTGCAGTTTATTCGCTGTTAAAGTAGAACACTTTGCATGGGATTATTGAATAATTGTATTTAATGGAAGGTCGATTATATGTCGTAATTTATAATATTGATACAATATTAGAGAAATTATAAAATTGCTCTGCCCAATTTTCGGAAATTCTGGATCAGTGTGACTCTATAAATGAATTTGATTAGTTTCCATTGTAGACTCCGTTGTGCCCGCTAGAGGGTTTTATGTCCGCTCTAAATATTGTTTAAATAATTATTAAAATTTGATAATGATACTTCTCCGTTAACAAACTGTGTAGTTCGCAATGTCTGGAACTTTTTTCCTTAAATGGTAAATTTAAGAACTGCAATTAAACTTATTATGCATCGATGGTTAGGAGGGAGTGAAGAAGTGGACTTCTGTGTGTAACGCACCAAGCTCGCAATCTGCAGTTTCCAGAAGTCCCACCTTGGAAAGCATTGCGATTTCTCCCCACTAAATCCTTACCTTGCCCTCAATCAGAAAGGTGACACTGATAGGTCTTGGCTAAATGCTGCCTACCGATCGATGGGACGCAAAGTCGTGATGCCGTGCACAGGAGAGCGTCCTGTTCACTTTAAAGAACGCCCTGATAGCCCTCCATCTGTCTCCTAACAGCTGTTCAGAGTGTCCCCTTTCCCAACACTCTCTAATTCCTTGTACCTCTTACCTGGCCATTTCAATGGAGTTAATGTTCCAAAGACCCCAAGAGCTCAGGTGTATGAAAACAGTGCCGCTCAGAGGCAGAAGAGCCCAAGTTAATGTTATTTCATTTTTGTGTATGAAAGTCATTTTTGGACCTTTCGCAAAACACCTAAGTTACTGCCACGGCACGCCGTTTTCTCAACACTGTTCTAAATCACTCAACCAATCATTGGAGTTGTTTTTCTCTGAGTTGGGTGATCATTGGCTGGATTGTTGTACCTCTGAGTGATCGTTGGTTGGGTTGTTTTACCTCAGTGATCATTGGCTAAATTGTTTTACTTCCGAGTGATCACTGGTTGGATTATTTTCCTCTGAACGATAACTTGGGTTGTTTTACCACCAAGCGATCATTAGCTGCGTTGTTTTACCTCTGTGTGATCATTGATTGGGTTGTTTTACCTCTGAGTGATCATTAGTTGGGTTGTTTTACCTCCGTGTGATCATTGGTTGGGTTTGTTTACCTCTGTGTAATAATTGATTGGATTGTTTTGCTTCTGTGTGATCATTATTTGGGTTGTTTTACCCTCTTGGTGATCATTATTTGGGTGTTTTACCCTATTAGTGATCATTGGTTTTGTTGTTTTAACTCTGAGTGATCTAGAACAGTTTTTCGTAAATGTCGGGCTGTCGCAGTAACTGACTTAAGTATGCCTCAAAAATGCCCAAAAATGGCTTTCACACATCATCACCGAAATAAATTGATAATAACTTGAGATTCAAAACTGTCTGACCCCATCACTCTGGTCTGAACCAGACTTTGAAATTTAAAAATAGTGGTGGGAAAATTGTTATTATCAGAATATCGTTTCGTGTTATTACGTAACTGCAATACCACTTCGAGTTCTTGCGTTAATCCTCGAGGCGTTAGTAATAAATTATTTTTTTCTTTTTTTTTTGAATTTATAAATTTTTAATTTTGGAAGTTTCTTGATTTTAAATGTGTTATTCGTAAAAACAATTTCCAAAGCAGCGTTTTGGTAAAAAAAAAATCCCCATTTTAATTGATTAATTCTCTTTTTATTGCTCAGAATTTTTTACTATACTGCAAACGAAAAAAGGTTTGCAGATAACGGTCTAGAAGTGCTGTTATATTTATGCTTTAGTAGTATATCTGGAGAAAAGATTTCGAAGTGCATCTGGAGAAAATATCTCATATAGCAAAATACTGACCCAATTACATTAAAGTTGGTTCATGTATGAAACTATTGCAACAACTAGAAAGTCACTCTGATGAATATGGATTGCTCGTTTTCAAAGATAAAAAAAGTTTTACCCTTTTCCAAACTCAGTGCCATCAAACGGTATAAATTCAAAGTACTAAAAATTCTATCAAGTAATCACAAAAGTTTTTACCATTTTTGGTACTTGTAGAAAAAAGAGCACAATTCGAATTAAAAACAATTTTATTCAGCGAAGTAGTTTCCATTTGATTCAATTACCTTTTTCCATATTGAAACTAGCTTACAAATATCTCTTCAATAGAAGTCCCAGTTTTTAGAACAGAAGATAGTTTATATAGCGACCTGTACCTCTCTGTCAGTAGGGGGATAATGGGGGTTCTGGACCAGGGCGGGTCAATGTTAATCCTATGGGACCTGCCACCCATGTGTTTCAAGCTGGTGGCGGGTCATTATCAAGCACATTGATCAGAATTCTCACTGTTTTAAGACTGAAGTCGGACAATGGTGAATAAAATACCTCCCTCCAGTGATGTAATAACCTGAAATTATATTATTCAGTTAAATTGTAGATAATCCATTCGTAATTACCACCGACGTCCATCTTGGTTTCCACAAATTTTTTCGAGTCCACCATTTAGAAACATGACCTGCCACCAACTTGAAACACAGGGGTGGCGGGTCCCATAGGATTAACATTGACCCGCCACTGGTCCAGAACCCCCATTATCCCCCTACTCCTGTCGTTCTTAAACTCTTGTCCACGCAGATTATTGTCAAGGACCAGAAACAAGTGATAATCCTAAGGAGAGATAGATATCCAGTGAACAGGGTGGATGACACAAAGGCTCGCATTCAAGGCGTTGGATTGTCTCTGTGATCACTTTAGCAGTAATTGGACGGGCGTTATCATGAAGGAACAGTATTCCTTTACGATTGATAAGTGCTGATTCCTTCTCTTCAATGCCTCATGAACACATTCAATCTGTTGTGAACAGAGCTCACCAGTAATGGTTTGGCCAGGTTTCAGCAGCTCAGAAAACAAGGCGGACAGTTCCACAAGCTGTCCACCATACACATAGGATCACCTTACATTGATGCTGATGACCTTGAAGTTTGTGGAGCGGGATCCGTGGTAGAGACCAATGTCGTTTCCTTGAAAGATTCTTATATTGGATCCACTTTTCATCACAGTCAGCAAACGATCGAGAAATAGCTTTTTATTATGGTGGGAGAGCAAGTTAAGGCAAGCTGACACATGTTGTTGTTTCTTGGTGTCGGACCCATTCGCTGAATTTGTGTGTCCAGATGCCTTCTAATGGTTTCATCATTAACACCGAACATCAAAGCAAGCTCTTGGCATATTCGACTGCTCTATTCTTCAATGTCTACTTTCAAAGCTTCATTGTTGATGGCTACAGGAAGAACTTTCCGCGGTGCATCTTCAGGTGACTCATCCCCGGTTCGAAATTTTTGGAACCAATTTCTAGTGTACATTCCTTTACATCATCCTGTCCAAATGCGAGGCATATTCTTCTCGTGGCTTCTGCAGCAGTGTTATCGAGTTTAAACTCATAAAGTAAACAACGTCTGATGAGCTTCGACACTTCCATTTCAATATTTTATTGGGTTTACTACTTGGATGATATTATTATGTAAATAACATACAACGCAATTTCAATATGCAGGTAGTTGTTCTGACACGGCATTAACGTCATCTATCGACTATTTCTTTAACTAAATGAGGATTATTTAATATGACACATAAATGGCAAGAACTTTTGTGGTTACTTGATAAAATTCCAAAAATCGAATAGTAATATTTTACTAACAAATAATTATTATTAAATTTAAAACTAAAATTGAAATGAAACGCGAGGGAAAATTTGCTCCATTGCTTATCATTGAACAGTTGTTGTTGTTATTTTGCACACAGAGATAAAATAACTAGGTCGAAAGGACTCCAAAGCTCAGAACATTTACTAAGAAAGAAAGGATACGATTGTTTTATCTCTGAGCTAACTTTTGTTAGACACAATGGGTTAATTTCGCCAAGACACAAAGACCAAGGACTTTGGGTTTTTTGGGGGGGTTGTTTATCCTCTGAGCGGCACTTTTTTGCACACCATGGGCTAAACGGCAAGGTCATAATGATCCCGAAGGCTCAGAGAAAGTTAGGGGAGGGGACCCACTGGAACAGCTATTGGGAGACAGATGGTAGCCTCCCGTCAAAGCCATCCGGCGTGTTCTTTAACGTGCAAAGGGTGTGACTCTCTCGCACACGAGGCCACGGCTTAACGTTCCATCTGACGAACGGCGGCCTTTCCAAGCCCATCGGTGTCCCCTACTGACCGTATGCAGGGAGGGGAATTTTGCGGAGATAAATCTCAACACTGACCCAGCTGGGACTCGAACCTGGGAAATACAGATTAAGAGCCTGGCGCGCTACCGACTGAGCAACCCCCTCCCCGACCAAAGACTAAGAGAAGGTTAGGGAAAAAGATCTACTAGACAACTGTTAGCCAAGACTCTCGTCAAGGTCATCCTAAGTGTGAGTTATCGTGCGCAGGGTATGGCTTTCCTATGCACAGAACCACGTCTTAAAGTCCTATCCGATGTAGAGCTACTTTCCAAGCCCACCAATGCTCTTTTCTCATTGAGGATAAGGTGGGGGTGAACCGAGATAAATCTGGCAATCGCTTAGATTTATCACAACAGTGGAATATGGCACAGTTGGAAGAACCTTGGAACATTAGATTACATGTCTGGTACACCACCGATTGAGGAAGATCACCTGAACAGCTGCTAGGATAAAGTGAAACTTCCCCGTCGACCATACAAGGTATTTCTTACGTGAACAAGAAGCGACTATGAGAGACTTTAAAATTACGCAGCTACAGCTTTGACGGTTCTCATCGATCGTAACTCAAGAGAACCGTCTCATAGTATCCCTTTAGTCCTCCTAATTCCCACTGTACATTAGGCTGTCCAACGCTTACCACTGCTTAACATACCAAACGATCAGGAACAAGGGTAGCTCAGTCGGTAGCGCGCCAGGCTCCTAATCTGCAGTTCCTAGGTTCGAGTCCCGCCTGGGTCAGCATTGAGATTTGTCTCCGCTAAAACTTACGGTCAGAAGAGGACACCGATGTACTTAGAAAGACGTCCGTCCGTCGGATGAGGCTGTAACCGTGGTTCCGTGTGCGAGAGAGCCATACCCTATGAACGTTAAAGAACAAATTGGATGGCTTTTGATGGGAGGCTACCATCTGCCTCCCAACAGCTGTTCCAGTGGATCCACTAGCCTTCGGTGTACACATGGCCTGGCCATTTAGCCGACTGTGTAAAACAAAAGTGCCCCTCCGAGCTGAAACGACCCAACGCTCTTTAAAATGACCTTGAGATTCAAATATAGAACCTCATTTTTTCTATCTAGTGAGGAACATCAATCACTTTATCAGATATATCTTATTCCAGCGTGCGTGTTTCCCCCCCCCCCTTAATTAATAACTGTTTTTTAAAGATGAAAGAAAGTAGAAAATTTTCATTTCTTTCCCTACTAACTCCATATTCTTGTTTATACATATTTCTCTCAATTTCTTTTTCACGATACTCCATAACCGAAACCATTCATACTCCGTTGCCCTTTCGGTAGAAATGTCATATTTTAATCAACTTTACTTGCATGTTTTCGTGAAGTGTTTTGACAGTGAACTTTTCTGACAACAGACTGTCGAGATGAATCTGAACAACCTGAAACTTTCATCCCGTGTCGTCCCAAAGAAGTTGTCATGTATCTGTCGCTCCAGTAACTCACCGACACAAACATACACAGCAGAATTACAGCCATGTTGCTTTTCATCCATCTATCTATCCAGCAGCAAGCATCTCTTCGTTACACCTATCTATCCCTCCGTATCCCTCTGCTCCGAATCCTGGGGAGGATGCGAATCCCCAGCCTCCGGACCAGCAACCGTAGCGACACGCCATAAATATTAGCCAAGGTTTTTGTCACCGTGTATTACAGCGGACGGACTGCGGCAGTCCCTGGCGGCGGCGGGCGGCTAATCTCAGTGACACCTCATTAGGCCTGGCCGCTGCGTTAAGGACTGACAAATGGATGTGATTAGTGGTGCCGTGGACCGTGGTGGCGTACACGTGACGCCCGCCCGCATGCAAAGGCAACAATCAGTGCCCGGCTATTAAAGCAGGGGTTTGTGTGTGCACGAGCCCACCATCCCTCTCTCTTGGCTCTCCACCCTCCCTGCACGTGTGTATGTATGTGCGTGTTCGCAAGCTCACGCACCGACGAGGACGGGAGACTGTGGAGAGCGTACTTTTGTAAATAGGAAAGTCTGAATTTATTAAAAACAAGGCACTGCGGAGGATACGGAGGAGCAGTGAGATGCAGAGAGTCGAGTCAGCGGCACCCATCCGAGAAGAGTTTACAATTTCGCAAAAATTATTCTTGAACTTAAACTTAGAAGTTCCTGAAACTTCTTCATTCAGATGTTTATAGATATGTCTGTGAATAGCAAAAAAAAAAACTCTTCTTTATTTTACCGAGAAAAGAGGTTCTCGAGTATTTCCATACAAAGATACCTAATGCTCTGTCGTTAGGCTTTTCACAATAACAAGGAATTCTGAAAGGAAATTTCTATAGCAGAGAAATGTTTGCGAAAAGGTTGGAAAAGAAGTCCGTTGTTTTTGCTGCTGTTTTTGTCCCAGTGGTCGCTTAAATCAATGCGAATGGCAAATCATAGTGCTTTTTAGCTCGACGTTTGTGTTTTGGTGGATTTGTTTCAGTGATTAAAAATGGAAACAGTCTTATTTCGATGCTAACGTCATTGCAGTGACCTTTGAGAAGCGGTTTGAGTTGGGTTGTTTCACCACAGAGCGGCACTTTTTTGCAATGGGCTAAATGGCCAAGTCACAAGGACCCCGAAGGCTCAGAGAAGGTTGGGAAGAGGACCCACTGGAACAGCTGTTGGAAGACAGATTGTAGACAGAGACAGATTAAGACAGTAGATTATTAGATTAAGACAGTAGCCTCCCGACAAGACCATCCAGCGTGTTCTTTAACGTACACAGGGTATGGCTCTTCCGCACATGGAGCCACGACTTAACGTACCATCCGACGGACGGCGGCCTTTCCGAGCCCATCGCTGTCCCCTACTGACCGTGGGCAGGACGGGGAATTTGCGGAGATAAGTCTCAACGCTGACCCAGATGGGACTTGAAGCTGAGAACTGCAGATTACGAGCGTGGCGCGCTACCGACTGAGCCATCCCCGCAACTTTGACGGGCGGAAGAAACTGTCGAGCATAAAATCTTCCTAAACAGAAGTGACATATTTATCTTTTATTTCATTTTTGATCAAAGTGTTAACGGTAAATAAACAATCGTCGAAGCAAAGTTGAAATAATAGACAAATATTCTGATAATTAATTTTTATAATATTCTGAATTAATACAAATTTAGAAATTCATTTGGGTGTTCATATTTATTTTTCTGGTTGCATTTTTATATTGCCGGTCGGTGAGTATTTAAGCGCTTGGCTTTTGATGGAAGGGACCTGGGTTCGAGCCTCGCGTAAAAGCACTGTCTCTCTTTCCTCACAGATCTTCTCTGTGGGTTGGGTTGTTTTACTTCTGAGCGGCACTTTTTTGCACACAATGGGCTAAATGGCCAGGCCACAAGGACCCCGAAGGCTCAGAGAAGGTTGGGGGAGGGGACCCACTGGAACAGCTGTTGGGAGACAGATGGTAGCCTCCCGTCAAGGCCATCCAGCGTGTTCTTTAACGTGCACAGGGTATGGCTCTCCCGCACACGGGGCCACGGCTTAACGTCCCATCCGACGGACGGCGGCCTTTCCAAGCCCATCGGTGTCCCCTACTGACCGTAGACAGGGCGGGGAGTTTTGCGGAGATAAATCTCAACGCTGACCCAGCTGGGACTCGAACCTGGGAACTACAGATTACGAGCCTGGCGCGCTATCGACTGAGCCACCCCCGCCCCTCTTCTCTGTGGTGCATTAAACAGCCAGACTCCTGTCAACCCTCTATGGCAAGCAGCTGTTGGAGGGATAATTTTAACTTTTAAGGCAGATTCCATAATATTTTCACGTTTTTAAGTTCAACAATACTCTAAAGATCTTGAAATCTAACCACTACCCTCTCAAGAAAGCTCACCAGGCGGCCATTTATCTGATTTCCTGTTTATATCATGTGGTGGCAAGAAATTTAAAATGTCTATTCTAAAACCAAGTAGCAGTCATCACTTAGCTCCATAAAACTGCAGCTGATCTCTATCAAACATCCAAGCGTGTAGAGCAGAGGTTCCCAAACTTATTTGTCTTACCGCCTCCTTTTCTGAAAAAAATTACTCAGCGCCCCCTAGAAACCTACTTTCTTTAAGCGAATAAACAAAAAGATGCAGTGACAAATTTGCTTTCTTTTATGTATCTATATTTCTACGTACGCCCTATAACATAGTAAAGAAAGATGTTGTTGTAAATAAGACACCTTGAAGCTCAAAATTATAAAATTATTTATTAAAATCAACCATAGTAACATTCGCATTACACACAGAAAATTAAGATAACGAAGGATAATTTTATGTGTTTATTTGGAAAATAATCACTACGACTTTAACTCTATGTTACACAGCAGATGAAACATGTACGAACGGTTTTTCAAAATTTTCTTATCTTCCCTTCTTTCTTTATGTTTCCACAGCCCCCCAATTGTACCCGAGGCTACTACCGACCCCCTGGATCGTTCTAGCGCCCCGCAGGGGGCGGTATCGCCTACTTTGGGAAACATTGGTTCCCAAAGTAGGGGGTAAGAAGAAAAAGTACCTAAAAAGTTATCCCCAAAGTAGGGGGGTAAGAGAAAGGTAAGCATTTACCTTTCTCTACACCCAACAACTTTCTCTACAGACAAGAGTCCCAAGTTTCGCAAAACAGGGGTAAGATGCTTTCTCTGCGTAGATCATATTATTATTAAGAAATCGTTTTTCATAACTTGCTACTATTGATTCCATATCTATTTAATAATTACCTATTGCTGCTTTTTTATAAAATTTTATTAAAATATTTAAAAGGGGGGATTCCCATGCAGATTGTTTGCCCCCAAGGGCCAGTGTTCAGTCGAACACCAAGGGTTCTACATTGCACCCAGAAGTACTAATGTTATTAACCTTTAAAGTGCGGAAAACACTACAGCTGGTGAAAACTTTTAATACAAGTTTATTTAGTTAGTTGGGGTTATTATCCCCAATGCAAATCGTCCTCTTAAAAGCTTTGTAAATTTTTTTAATTACCCAAAAAAATAACAAATTACATTTTGTATAATAACACTAATCACTGCTTCTGTTAGTTACCTACTTTGAGTTCTTTTCGTGTTCAACATTAACCCTATACTTTAAGGGTTAACTGTAGACAAAGATGGGTCAGCGTCGAGATTTATCTCCGCAAAATTCTCCGCCCTGCCCACGGTCAGTAGGGGACACCGATGGGCTTGAAAAGGCCGCCGTCCGTCGGATGCATTACTCCAGTAAATTCCGTTTATGTATGTACTAAATGCTTCTCGATTTTGAGCGCTCCCAGAACCGATCTGTTAGACAATACTTTGCGTTTCAACCGTTTTACGGACCTAGCGCATAAATCGCCAAGTCTTTCAACGCTTATTTCACACTTCAAACACTCATCAAGACAATCAATATTGCAGAAGATTGAAAAGGAGAAGCGATAGGAAAGAAAAACACCCTACCCAGCATTCTCACATTAAAAGAAAACGTAACGTAAGCATTCGTCGGTTCGCCTCAAAACACCCCGACAGAGGGCACCCCGTGCCAGCTTGAAAGGTAGCAAGGAGAATACAAGTAACAATAGTTTAACCACAAGTATTCATTTTTTAAGTATTAGGGTGTTAATTTCTTACAACAACGTTTATTTCTAGTGAAGATGGAACATTCACTTTTTGTGCAAGCATGTGAATATTACATTTCAGTTGTATGTGATTCAAATATTCACTTTTCCGAACACGAGTGAAATCGCTCCAATCGAGTGAACTACAGTGAAATCCTCACACAGGACAAGGCATTCACATTGGAAATAGGTGATAAATCCTTCAGTTCGATATCAATAGCTGAAGGTTGGCCAGAAGGTGTGGGGGGAGGAGATTGAGTTAGAAGAGTTGAACCGGTAGCGGACAGCGATGCTATTTATTGGTGAATTACCAGTTTCAGTATCAGCAGAGTTGGAAGAGCTGGTACAAGGTGATGGCAAACCGGTAATCTTTCAAACATATATCATGTCTGCTTCTTCATACCTATTCTTTCGAGCACAAATGTTTAAAGATTTCAAAGGAAGATTTCATCAGTCGATTTTGGCATTTAACCAGCGCCATCTATCGGGTACAGGAATCCTGAAAACTAAGACGCGACCTTCTACTATGGCATATAAACTGACAGGCTCCTGTCAGACCTCTGTGACAAGCAGCTGCTTGAGGGGGTATTTGAACTGTATATTGAAGGGGAAGTCTATGAACAGAACCAGAAAAATCACTGTCCATAACATTATTTTTTTCATTATATTCATGTATTTCAAACCATTTTCTTGTTACCAGGCATCTGACAGAAAACGTAAGACAGGCGAGCTCAAAAAAATACTCAAACGTGTTGAAAAATACTTACTGAAATATGAGTATTCAAGTTCAAATCAAGAGATGACTGACATTATACATATTCAACGGATGTCTTTCTAAGTGTATGTCTGTCTGCATACATGAATTCGATTGACTAATTTTGTCACATACATGTTTCATGTTTCGTCTCTGTAATTGTATGTTTGTGTGTGCGTGCGTGTGTGTATGTTTGTGTGTATATGTTTTCATGCTTGTTTCTGCGAATGTTTTCATGCTTGTTTCTGCGAATATTTTCATGTTTGTTTCTGCGAATGTTTTCATGTTTGTTTCTGCGAATGTTTTCATGCTTGTTTCTGCGAATATTTTCATGTTTGTTTCTGCGAATGTGTTTGTTTCTGTGAATCGGATGTGTGTACGTGTGTATATGTTTTCATGTTTCTATGAATCGTGTGTTCAACATGTTATCTGTCAGTTACCCGTTACAAAAGAAGCTAACACTTTACAAACCTAAACAGATTGGCATTATAGCTCTATTAGGAATTTTCAAATCTCATCGAAGTCACTAAACCGAAAGATGTACTCCAATATTGTATACAGTTTTCAGATAGTCTTTCTTTTACCTTTCTCGATTCAGTTAACGAATAGTCAATAAAACAGCTTACACTAAGAAATCACAATGACGACCAATCAGATAAAGAACAGAAATTACTCTTCTACAATTGGGTTTTTAATATCACTACGAATTAGATCTCGACCAATGGCAGGCTATTGCCAGATGACATCAAAGGTTTTAGGTATAAGTAGTACACTTGATGTGTGAAAAGACATAGTTTTGCAGTACTGAAGTGTTAACGATGACCTGTGTTCCATCCAAAAGTGATCTCACCGTGGAGCGGTTTGCTATTGGAGATGACGGCTACCAGCTAGGTTCTGACTTATTGGTGAAGATTTGCAAGAACATTCCTGAAGTGCACATATGTTTGTTTCAAAAGTGCAGTGGCATTCCGTTTAGACCCATAAAGGCTTCAGTTATATTATCCAAAGAACAGTAGTATGGACTGGCTTCTACACTCACCTATACGTTTATCTTCGATCATGAACTGAATGGCATGGTGGTGTTCAAGGGTAAAAAAAGGGGTTGTGTGTGATGAGGGTACTTCAATGATTTCTTCGGTACATCTCAGCATCAAACAACGGACGTGGTTAAAAGATTCCCGCAAATAAGCTAAAAATTCCCGCAGCTAAGTTTCAGAAAAACATTAAACACACTTGCCAGAAAAGAACTTTTTTGGATTCTACGTACGAAGTGTATTGGGTGTGAAGTAAATCACCCAAGTCAGCTTCGCCATTCGTGTCTTGCCATATCCGATAAATCAATTGATGTCCATTTCGCAGAAGCCGTGAGAAACATTCATTTAAGTGATATTGCTAAACTTTTTGTGAAAGAGGCAGGAGTTGAAGATAATTATTCCTACATATCTACATGTCTTTCCTATGTTACTAAACGAAATGTACGACGAATTGGTATGCACCTCTGAATATGTGCTAAATAAATGCTAATAGTGTTTTCGAAAAAATAAATTCTTTTTTAAGTAGTTGATAATTGTAACCTTCCTGAAGATAGTGTATGAACAAAAGATTTTTTTCCTGCAAAGCTGTTTTATTGACTATTCGTTAACTGAATCGAGAAAGGTAAAATAATGACTATCTGAAAACTGTATATAATATTGTAGTACATCTGTGACTTAAAATAAAACGTGGTCCCCGTTTGGAATAATATTTTTTAATTTCGCAGGATTTTTCAGATTGTAAAACCATCTGTCAGTAAAACGTGGTACTGGGGGAGGTTCCGTACGTTTGCTGCGTGTTCTAAAATGGGTCTTTTATGTCACCCATATAGGTCACCAGACCATATTACCCTTCAATATTTTTCATAATTGCGAATAAAAAAAATCTTTTTCTTCCTTTTATTAATTTTTTTATTTTTACCCAATAGCATTTTTTCCTTTACTGCGGGACAGTCTTTTAAACCAGTTACTGCGGGGTAGTCCTTATTCTAGGGAAGGTCAAATTCGTAAAATATGGGGCCTTGTAATTATTTTTGAGGATTGCATCAGCCATTCTGAGACGGGGATGAGCGTTGCCACCAAAAAGGTTTAGTGGACTTGGAAAATTTCAGATGAGGGTAGATACCAAGGGAGTTTGTGATAGGTTAGAGGGGGAGTTTAATAAAGGGGGAGGGAACTTTTGATTAGCGGTTTTTAATAAAGGGGAGGGAATTTTAATAAAGGGGGTGGAATTTTTGTTAAGGAATGCACAGATCAGTTTGATGTTCATATTGTGGGTTCATTGGCGCCAGTTATACATGTCAGTGTAAACAAGCCTTAAGAAAACTAATCTAAGAGTCGGACACTCATTTTTTTTTTTGTCTCACTCTAGGTTTGTCGTAGTCTAATGCTCTTGAAAGGTTTTAACATTTCCGATACCATTTCCGATACCAATCTCTCTCAATAATTAGAAGAAGTGATTATGTGTTTCTAATTTTTATGATATTGCTAAAAAGATTGTTCATGATTTTGTGTATTTATGTGTTCAAATATATTATCGCAAGATAAGAATTCAGTAGCCGTCCCATGACTACTGATCTACGGGACCTGGGTTCGAGCCCCGGGTAAGGCATGGATGTATGTGTCGTTTTTCTGCTGAGTGCCTGCCATCCTCACAGATCTTCTACTGTGGCATATAAACTGTCAGACCTCTGTGGCAAGCAGCTGCTTGAGGGAGTATTTATTTTTTTAAAGAATTGAGTACAAAGTAACAATTAGATGGAATTATTAGAAAACTTTCGAAATTATGCTAAATATTTTGTTTTCCTCAGAATCATAAATATCATTTACTACAAGGTAGGTGGTTGGCTTCGCTCAGTCAGTTGAATTTCAGGCTCAATAACCTCATGGTCTCAGGTTCTGTTTGAATTCTCACTAAGCCTCACCTGAGATCTGTTCCGCTAACTCTCACTCTGCTCTCGATGGAACACCAATGAGCTTCGAAAGGTAGCCGTCCATCGGATGGATTGTTAAGCCGTTGCTCCATGCGCAGTGCAGCTATACCCTATATTCATTAAAAACATGCTGGATGACCTTCACGTGAGACTTCCTTCTGTCTCCTAATAGCTGTTCAGCGGATCTCTTCCTCTACTTAACTCCGAGCCATTGGAGTCCTTGTGAACTGGACCTTTAGGGTATTATTTGAAGAAATGCCGCTCAAAGGTAAAACAATACTCTTACTTAGTATTGAACGTCAGCTTACTCTCCTGAAAGTAACTGATAAAATAACTAATGACATAGACAACCTCTTTCTTAGCTTCCATCTGTCTCTAACAGTTGTCTAGTGGGTCCCCTCCCCGCAACCTTCTCTGAGCCCTTGGAATCCTTATGACCTGGCTATTTAGCCCCTGTGTGCAAAAAGTACCTTTCAGAGGTAAAACAACCCAAAAAAAAACTTGTGATTATTAAACGGAAAAATCATCATTTTTAAGAACCAGTTTCAAAACTTTCAAAATCAAATTTACATAAATTCTGCACACTTCAAAAGTAAACAAGATTTGCATTTTTATTTGGATCTTAGTTTTCAAATCTTTGTTATTAACGGCAAAAGAATATTAATAAATGATTTAACTTCGCGTTGATTGCGTATGTAAATAATGAAAACACTGTCCGATTCACACAAGAGATCCAAAGATATATGAGCTATTTTGCACAGTGGATGAAAGAAGACGAAAAAGCGCTGCAAAGAGGCTCCAGATGAAGGAAATACCCGAGTTTTAATATTGTGTTCGTTGCTGTTTATTTGCGAAGAAACAAAGATGAGCGACAGCAAATTAAGATATGACAAACCGGCGATGATGATGATATGAAAGAGAGAATGAATGATGTGAAGACAAGTATGCAAATGACACGGTTATTAGTTCAAAGTAGAGAACAAAAACAGCGCTTAATTTCTAGTTTGAATGAGGCAAAGAATAACTTAAATTAGATATGAATAGTGGGAAGACAAAGGTTATGTGCTGTTGGAGTTAAAAGAAGGAAAAGATAATGAAATGTCACACTGAGCTGAATCGATGCAACAGACGGACAGAACTGTGACGCTGACGTACTTGGTGAAAGAAAAGCCATGATTGATAGCTGCAGCCTATTAATGAGAAGAATGTTTGCTTTAAGAAAAAAATGTTCAACACTAATGAAGGATTTAAAAAGAAGCTGAGCTACTCTATTCTCAGCTTAGAAAAGTAACTATTTCTGGATCTGTAAAGGAATAATGTTGCTAAGGAGAATTCCTAAAAGTATAAATTAGTTCTCTAAATGAAACTACAATAAAGAGGAGCGTCGAAGTTAATAATAAGTTAGAAACATTAGATGAGCAGAAAGAAATCAGATACAACAACGGTGAACATAATATTTTCGTTTCCAAGCTTTGTAAAGAATGCAATCCAATCCAATCATGGAATAAGGCATTGCCAAAGAGATAAGCGAAAAACAAATATTGGTAAGGGTATAAGCCGAATAGAAATAAACCAAAACAAATCTCATTTTAAGGCTCTCTCGATGGAACACCAATGAACTCCGAAAGGCAGCCGTCCATCGGATGGATTGTTAAGCCGTTGCTCCATGCGCAGTACAGCATACCCTATGTTCATTAAAGAACATGCATAAATAATCATAAAGATCATTATAAAATGTCTTTGCATATGAGGTTAAGGTCCTCTCCAAAGGATGGCGTCATTTCCAAGTCTATCAGCGAAACGTTTTGCTCATCTGAAACAGAACGAGGTGAGCTAAGAAAATGTCTAAGCAGGCACAGTAGTGATTCTAAGAGAATAGAGATTACGACTCTCACCACCCCTTTATTTGGAAGCGAGGATTGGCTCAGCTGTTCACCAACCCTTCCTCCAACTACGAGAAAGGTGAGTCTTCAGCTAAATGTCAACACAAATCCGTATTTGTGGGAGTCTAATTAGATACTTCATAATCACATTATTACCACTCCGTCAGTTGGGTTCGGCGTTTTACCTGTGAGCGGCAATTCTTTGCACACAATGGGCTAAATGGTCAGGTCACAAGGACCCTGAAGGCTCAGATAAGGTTAGGGAGAGGACCCACTGGAACAGCTGTTGGAAGACAGATGGTAGCCTCGCCAAGGTCATCAAGCGTGTTCTTTAACCAGCACAGTGTATGGCACATAGGGCCACGGCTTAACGTTTTTTATATACGCACATAGGGCTTAGGGCACGCTTAACGTTTATATATCCTGCACATAGGGCCACGTCTTAACGTCCCATACGAAGGACGGTGGCTTTTCCATGCCCATCGGTGTCCCCTACTGACCGTTGGCAGGGAGTTTTGCGAAGATAAATCTCAACACTGACCCAGCTGGGGCTCGAACCTGGGAAATGCAGATTACCAGTCTGGAGCACTACCGACTGAGCTACCATCGCCCGCAGTCCGTCAGTGATTAGATTTATTATTCATTGTTCTGAGTAGTCACTTTAAAACGTTTGAGGGGGTGGGGCGCCAACGATTGAACACTAACAAACCAGAACACTTGTATATACTACATAGATAGATACACCATTCCCACACTTATATGAATTCCATCAACAAACTTTTTAACGACTAATGCGACTGATCGTTCGATTTAACATGATTTTTCCCCCTTCTCTCTAAACGTAATATTATTGCATTTATAAATTACCATATAAAAAAAACACCCTGAATGTTTTCATTGTCTCCCCCGTACCTGTTCAAAAGTTCAACACTTCCCAAAAGATTTTTTCACATTTGCCTGTACAAAGCAGTGTGTTTAAGCAGCTACTATGCGTAATATATGGATAATGGTAGCTCAGTCGGTAGCGTGCTACGCTCGCAATCTTTAGTTCCCAGGTTCGAGTCCCAGCTGGGCCAGCGTTGAGATTTATCTCCGCTAATTCCCCACCCTGCCCTCAATCAGTAGGGGTCGCCGATGGGCTTGGAAAAGCCGACGTCCGTCGGATAGGATGTTAATCCGTGTGAGGAGAGCCATATTCTGTGCACATCAAAGAACGCGCTGAAAACAGCTGTTCTAGTGGGTCCTCTTCCCCGAAACTTCACTGAGCCTTCGGCGTCTTTGTGCCCTAGCCATTTAGCCCATTGTGGGCAAAAAAAGTGCCACTCAGAGGTAACCCAACAACACGTAATATATATATATACAATAACGAACGTTTTTTAGCTGCATCTGACCAGTGACGTCAGCCTAAACAAATTCATCTTGATTGGTTAAAGGTTATAATTTATCAGTGTAAAGTTCAAACACTTGTAAATTAGTGATCTTTGTTAGTAAAAAAAAAGTGTTTACAAAAAAAATCAATATCCGATTTTAATCTTCATTCCTCGACAATAATTTATACGGACCATGTATTAAAATCAAACTGCACTTATGATAATAGCTTTTATTCCTACCTTTACTTTTGTTTCATTTCTATAAAAATGAGTTATGTAAGAAATGCACAAAAAAAAATACGCAAATCATTAAAAAAAGTATGGTCATCATAAAGGAATAAAAATGCGCCAATCAGGATTGAATTCTCAAAAGTATTCCCCGCTATTCACTTTTTTTAAAAAAGGCGGCGCTGCAAGCAGTGATACTGAATCGTCCATCTGTACCAGCTAGTTATTATGTGAGTTTCCCCCCCCCCTCCTACCTCCTCCATATCCAGCCCGCATTAAAAGAAGTTTTAGTAAAGAGAGAGATTTTGACGAAAAATCCCTTCATGTTACGATCACTTGAGTTTTGCGAAATATTTCTGTGGTACAGTGGCTCAAAAAAATATCCGAACACTATGGTTGATTAGAGAATTCAGAAAAAAAAAAATTTGGCAAAGATTTTTTTAGAAAATAGTGATCTGGAAATCTTCGTGTACGTACGCGGCCAGGTCACAAGGACCTCGAAGGCTCATAGAAGGCTGGGGGAGGGGACCCACTGGAACAGCTTTTAGGAGACAGATGGTAGCCTCCCGTCAAGGTCATCCAGCGTGTTCTTTAACAAGCACAGGGTATGGCTCTTCCGCACACGGGACCACTATGCAACTACTGTTTAAATAGACATTAAGCACGAAATAAGTTTAAATCCACCATTTTCTCCAATGGAAATTTATTATTTTTGCATTTCAAAATTTATTTATTTGGCCAAAAAAAGCTTATGATCACAATCTACATTTTCTCCCGATCATTTTCCTTAAAATATCCTCACAATTTACAACAAATAAACTATACAACCAATTGCTCTCAAACTTGATCCATTAAGCAGGAGAATTTTGATGCAATCCTGAATTTTCCCAAAGAACTCTTTCCAAAGATAAAAAATACTAGATTTCTTACATCTTATTAAATTATTCCTGAAATATTTTTCGTTTTCATGATTCGAAGTTAAAAAAGAAGTTAATATATATTCGCTTTATTAGGAGGGGAAATCCTTAAAAGAAATATATATACATCAGATCTGTGTTCAAAAAAAAGGCTTAAGATGAAAGAATTTTTTTTTTTTACCTTGATAGGCATCTTAGTATAGCTTTAAACTGTTCTGTGAGATAAATTGTGTCGAAAGAACTGTCTCAGAATATCAGATAAGACCAATTTACCTTTACTGGTCGATGCCTGATGTTTTAGTTCTCAAGACTCGACTCATGAGAAAAAGACACCAAACAACGTGCATCTAGTAAGTCTAGTTCATGTTAATCTCATTTTTTATATTTGCTACCTTAATGATTACACTTGTGACAACCATTAATGTTAAAACAATCTTAAAATGTTTTCAACTTATGTCTTTTATACTTTCGCAACATAATTTACATTCCAACTTAATACCTCAGACTTCATTAGTAATTCACGTCGAATAATCTCCTCGTGAAATGCGAATAAAAAATAGCAATTTTCTCCTCTTGAAAATTACGACACAATCTGGAGCAAGATGAGCTCTTAATGAGCAGAGCAACACCTCCACCGATGACGAAAGGAAAAAGTAAACGGCAATAAATATCACCAGGAATCACAACAGCCGCTGAACGGCTGCAAATTATAACGATTAACGTTAATGGATCTCGTGGTCCCTCGAGGCCGTACTCCGGTTCATAGAGAAAAATCTTGACTGAAACTATCCTGGTGTAGTTCGAAGAGCGTTAGTCAAGGCTATTGCTCTTCATTCTCAAAATCTTCCGAGTAGCAGTTCGTTGGGCAAAAATAGCCACTTTCGACTGATATTTGCCCCACCTGGAATGCGTCTTTAAGTGGGATAATTAAATTTTACGTACTTCGTTTCAATACTGGATATTCTTCCAGATAAGGCTGCAATAGTATAATATGTTTAAAAAAAGGAACTGGAATCGGAACGGTACTCAATTTTTGACTGACTTGGTTCTGGTTTTGTTAGTTGCATTTACATAAGCAAGTTCTTCTTGTTCCTCAAAAGTATTAATGTCCTTCATAGGATATAGTGTTTACTTATCCCAAAGTTTACTGGCTTACTTTAATTTTATGAGGTGCCAAACTTCCCTACAAGAAGTGGAAAGCTTTTGTTTTTACATTCAGGCACTTTTTGACCTGTGAAAAAATCCTTATATTATCATTTCAACAGGTGATTAAGTGTATGTATTTGCTCCAAAGATAAGGTAAGGACGTTTATGTATTGTCTTTCTGCTGGGTTCGCGCCTTACTCACCGACCTAGGTTCTCTATTGCAGGGAGGGCCAAACTTTTGGACATTGCGATCGACTTTTAAGACAGAAAATCTTTCGCGATGGACCATAGTACATGAGTCATAAAAATAATTTAACACTGCTTGATCAGCTAAGCATAAAATTACAATTTAGCATCAAACATATTAACGTGACATTGTTAAATTAATTAAAACACAATCTTTTCCACCTAAAACTATTTATTATAAATACACTGGGCAACACACAAAAAGGCTTTGAAATGAAAATAGCCAATCTTTACTAATATCGAGATGCTGAACACGAAAATGGCAATAAATTTTGTCGATTGGCTCTTGTTTAGGAGAGACAGAGATGGTCATGTATGAACGACTCAGTCCGCATTGAGTACATAGGTAACCATTTCGCAACGCTGTACTTCATACTCCAGATTGCAACATATTGCGTTGTATTGCATCAGCCCGTCATACACACAACCCCCGGAGGTATTGCATCATTGTCTGATGCAATGTTGCAATACCTCCGGGGGAAAAACTGAAGGGTTTGAAAAAGTCATAACTTGTTCATTTGCAACCGTTTTTATTTTTCTTTTTTTACAGGTTATAGAGCATCCCTTGGAGATTAAAATGGCTACGTATGATGCGCACTGACGTAGCGGTGGAAGCTGTACGGCAGAGTGTCCTTGAGGATCCATCTGCCTCTACCCGTCGTCGCTCTACTCAACTAGGCATTGCCAGAACATCGCTTCAGAAGATTCTGAAACTGGATTTAAAAATGTTTCCATACAAGATCCAAATGGTCCAAGCAACCGGGCGATTAGGTTCCGAATCATGTTATCGCTAGGAGATACTCTGACATTAAAATGTTGCCGGTATTTTCTCTGAGTTTCAATAATTGATCTTTCATTGGAATAGAAAAACCCAATGAGTTTTACTCGTTGCTGGACATCATACGTAGCCATTTTAATCTCCAAGGAATGCTCTATAACCTGTAAAAAAAGAAAATAAAAAAGATTGAAAATGAACAAGTTATGACTTCTTTCAGTGGCAACCCTGTAGTTGAGTCATGGCATCCTGCTTACGATCGCGGATAAAAGATGATGAATCGTTAGTTATAAGCGACGTCTCGTAGGGTGAGCAAGTTTTTTGAGCGACTCCCATTTACCTCTGAGTCATAAGTACAACACAAGTGATCCTTGCAGTTTTAATCCAGGAGTAGTGATGCCTTGTAACTGTGTTAATAGTGCAGGTTCATTTTATTACATTTGCTGGGGAAATGACGTTTACAAGCCAGAAAACGGCCATCATTGCAATAGTGAAAGCGGCGTATGAGTTTTATTTTGGATGCAAGATCGGGGACCAGGATAAGGCCTGGCCCCCACACATATGATGCAGTACGTGTACAAGAAATATTCCAAAGTGGCTGAAAGGCAAAAAAGTGGTGATGCCATTTGCTGTTCCTATGGTTCGAAGAGAGCCAAGCAATCACATAAATGACTGCTACTTCTGCATGGTTCTACTTGTCTCTAGAGGCATCACAAGGGAAAAGAAGTGGACAATAGCGTACGAAAATATATAATCTGCTCCCCGACCAGTTCAGCATGGTGAAGGCCTTCCCATTGCCAAACCTCCAAAAGAATTTTCCATCGATTCAGATGATGAGGAGGGAAGCAAACCGACGACGGGTTCTCCACACTCTTTGGTGTCGAATGATGATCCCTATGTTTGCCACGGTGCGTCATCTGCGCCACACATTTTCACCGAAGAAGAAAATGAACATTCTTGTTCGCCATCTGGAGCTATCCAAGGCCAAAGCAGAGATACTTGGATCAAGACTTAATGGAATCTTCTCAAGGAAAATATCCGACTGACTTCGTTTTGAACTCATCATGAGCAGTTTGCACCTTACTTCAGAAAGGAAGATGATCTTGTGTTCTGCTCCAATATAGATGGCCTGATGAATGCCCTCGGAATCAAATCTGACCCTCAAGAATGGCGACTATTCATAGACTTCTCGAAATTGAATCTCAAGGCAGTGTTGCTGTATAATGGAAATTGATTTCCATCCATTCCGATCGGACACGCTGTCTACATGAGAGAAACCTATGATAACCTAAAACAGCTGTTGAACTGTTTTCAATACAGCAAATATGGCTGGCATCTCTGTTGTGACTTGAAGATAGTGGCTCTGTTGATGGATCTGTAGCTGGGATAAATGAAGTACTGCTATTTCTTATGTGAATGGGACAACCGAACAAAGACTTTGCACTGCATGAAGAGAAACTGGCCTCAGAGGGAATCTCTGAAGGTCACAGATAAGAATGTGGAACACCTAGCACTGTCAGAAATGCACAAAATCCTGCTACAGTCCCTACACATCAAACTCGGTATGATGAAAAACTTTGTAAAAACCATGGACCGAACTGCATCAGCTTTCAAGTACTTGGCTGACAAATTCCCTCGACTCAGCGAAATGAAAATTAAAGAGGGAATTTTTGTGGGTCCTCAGATCTGCGAGCTGTTCAGAGACCAGATGTTCGACAACCTGCTTCAAGATGATGAGAAAAAGGTTTGCGACGTGTTTCATCTGGTGTCAACTAAATTCCTCGGGAATGTCAGGGCAGACAACTACAAGAAATTGGTTCAGGACATGTTGTCTATGTATCACAAACTTGGCTGCAATATGTCCTTAAAGATCCACTTTCTCCATTCCCACTTAGATTTCTTCCCCGACAACTGCGGCATGGTTAGTGATGAGCACGGTGAACGTTTTCACCAGGAGATTGTAACGATGGAGAAACGATACCAGGGAAACTGGTCCACTTCAATGTTGGCTGACTCCTGTTGGACGCTCGCCAGAAATGATCCTGAGCAGCCGTACAAGCGAAGGGCAAAGCGACGTCGGAGGTAGAAGCGGAGTTTTACCGATACATGTCACATGTACGTATTACTCTATTACAAAAGAAACTATTGCGGATTTCTCAGAAATCGTAGCCAATTTTGCATTTTCATTGTCATATTCGTGTTCAGCACCTTGAAATTTTTATGAAATGGCTATTTTTATCTCAGAGGCATGACTTTTATGAAAATTTGTTCCCCAGTGATATCCATAACAGGTGATTGTTTTCACTAACTTTACTATTGAGAAGTAGATCCATGACACTGCATATCTTCTGCGGGCATATTTTTCGAAGCAATAATTTAATAGATAAAATAAGTGAATATAAAACTGTTAACGTGTAACGAAAGACCTGTATGCTATAACTTTTTGTAATTCGTATTTATGAAACATAATGACAACATTAGCGTGATGATAAATCAAGAATTAAAGTGATTACACTAGAATTAAATACTTTATAAAAAAAAAAAACTGTTAAATATAGCTGCAGATTCGCTCCCAAACACTAAGACTTGTGATACAGTAGTGTCAGTGAGTTCACATTAGTGTAAGCTGATAACCAGCTAGGACAGCTACGCGATTGACTGTTTGGCCACCTATGCTCTATTGTGTATTAAACTGACATGCTCCTATCAGACTTCTGGGCAAACAGCTGCTTGAGGTGTGCATTTTTTTTTTTGTTGTTGTTGACTTTTATCTACCTTACTCTATATAGCAGATTCTACATCATCCTTCTCAAATTCATGATTCCTGTGTGAAAATTCCTCCTCTAAAGCATCGAAAATCCCTAAATAAGTTACTTCAGTGAGTAAAAAAAAAAAGCCTTAATTCTTCAGGAGAAAATTTTGTCCATTAAATTTGAGTGTTTTTAACCCTTTTCAGACAGGATGCCTGGAAGTTATCTTCCCTGCATTAATATGCACTTCGTAATCTTTTAATTTTTACATCTCTTAATCTTTCACAACTTGGTTTGTTGACATTTTTTTCTACAGCCAAGTACCACAAATATTTTCTACAGCCACAAATAAATCAGAGGTTGGGTTCAAAGAACTCTTTGTAGCATGCGCTGAAGCAATTACAAAAAACAATATTCTAAATTTGCTAGAAAAAAAATTCTAGCAAATCAAATTTCTAGCACGAAATTCTGCAATTGCCTGTCGAGAGTTTATTTTAAAGTTATTCAGAGAGAACGAAACTTATTGTTTTTTGAACCAGCCACACTTCGATATCCAAGAAGTATACAAATGATTTTGCCTTACAGCCAGAACTTTATTACTGTGATCTAAAAGCTTCCTATGATTCAGCTATACAACTAGTGACAAAGCCTGGACAAAATTTGAGGTCCCCTTGTTAAGAGTTGATATAAATAAATTGATAATTAGCATAAATTATTAATAATCTATGAAAAATGTGAGACCTCAGCAGAACAACACAAGAAAAAAAAACATCCATGCCTTATAAGAAATCGAGTGAGAACTACCGAGCCTCGACAATGCACTGTGGAAAGAATTAATTTTTTAAAAGAAAGAAATATGTGTTTTAAATAAAGTACGTATCTCTTAAATTTCAACTGGTAATTGATTTTAAAATATTCTTAAATGTTTCAATAAATCCATATTAAATCAATTATTTACATTATCTGTTTAAAAAATGAATTATTTTTAGGTAAAGCCCACATATTTTATTTACCTCCTTTTGATGTGGCTGCCCTGTTCTGTGTATATTCAGGTGGCGCTGCTCGAATCGTTCGAATCAATAGTCGAGCACGTTAACCACCCGACACTACACGGACAATAATAATGTTTCGAACGGTAATTTTTTTTTTGCACCGTTGTTGACTATATTTCATGCAAACGTTTACCAACAAATAATTTCCAGAAAGTTCTGAATCTGCGTTTCTACAAGCATCACTTTCTGATATACTATTGCGACAAGAATGAAATAGATTTAAAGATTCCCACCCAAACCCTATCTCAATAACAATTCAGGGGAGCTTTGAAAGGAATAGATTAAATTGAAAACTCTAGGAACGTTTTTTTTTTTAATAATTATTCCCACAGAACAGAGCAATGTGCCTTCCCTGCTTTCTAGCTGCCTTTCAAAAAAATGAATCACGAAAATAATATGTGCAACTCTTAGTTTGCTATTTTAAGTACAGTCGCTCAAAAAAGTATCCGAACACTTTTTTGAGCGACTGTAGGTGGCCACATTATTTTGATATTAGATCGTGTGGGCTCACTCACGGAAATATTGAGCGTGTGCAGTTACCGTTCACAGCAAACTGGAGCGTGTGCAGTAACTGCACACGCTCCAGTTTGCTGTGAACGGTAACTGAAGCGTGTACAGTTGCTGTACACGCTCCAGATATTTTTCCTGAATTCTGTAATCACGTGACACGAAGGTTGTCAGATCACTAATTTCTAAAAAAATCGCTGCCAGATATGTTTTCTGAATTCTGTAATCAACCGTAGTGTTCGGATACTTTTTTGAGCGACTGTACACCATTCAAGTTATTAATATACTCTATGGGACAGCATGATCCAGTCCTGTTCGCATGTCATAAAATAAATAATTCCTGAATGGAATATTAATTCCCTTGGTCTTGTTAACTGCAATGTAACTAACACCTTATAATAGCTTTATATTTTTCTTGGATTGAGAAAATTTGAGAATGAAAACATATTTATTTTCGAAATCACAAAGAGATATAATTGGCAGGAGAGGTTATTATAGTAATTAAAAATGTTTCATAATTTATGAAAATTAGATGATTAAAAAATCTTTGACAATTTCCGAAAATCGTAAAAAATAAAAAAATAAATACATAACCCGTAAATATTGAAATCGATGTTCAGATTAATTGCTTTTATTGAAATTTAACATATTAACTTTGCAGCAGTGTATGGGATATATTTCCGGAAAAAAATGTACTATTTTTTTTAATTTTTAAGAAATGGTGTTCTCAGCACAACTGGAGTTTTACATTTTTTCCTGGAGAAATGATATCAGATTTTGCAACAATTTAAGTTGATAACCCTTGAGAGAAAAGTTTCTTAATTGCTTTATGTAAAAATTAGTCATTTTTTTAACTGCATTTAAATGTTTGTACGAGACAGTTGCAGTTATGTGCAGTTAAAGTTT
Organism: Ryuthela nishihirai; assembly: GCA_038380435.1. Classification (NCBI taxonomy): domain Eukaryota; kingdom Metazoa; phylum Arthropoda; class Arachnida; order Araneae; family Heptathelidae; genus Ryuthela; species Ryuthela nishihirai. Next base: position 34,215,302 of record JAWZYU010000005.1, on the reverse strand, counting down.
AAAAAATACATGTGGGACTTGCGAATCGGTATTATAATTCTCAAACGCAAAATTCCAGTAGTAAAGCTAACAATTTCATTATTTGAACAGTATTTAGAGTACAAACTTTGTTATCCAGCATATATGGGGAAAAGGAATTACCGGTTAATCAATTATGACGGTTACTAGGCGACAACGGCCAAAAGGAAATTTTCTTATGGGCGGAAGGGGACCGAAAATTTAGAGAATTATGTCATGAATTTCAAATCAATATCAATTGAAAAGGTAAATAAAGTATGCCAGGCAGTAAAATTTGATTAATGTAAAAATTCGAAAGCATCAATCTTTTGAGTTTTCAAGAATATCATTTTTCTATTCATTCTTCGTCTAAGAAAACATGTACATTTTTAGGGGGGGGAGAGAATCCAGACTCCAAGTACCCCTTCCTACTTACGCCACTGCTAGACAATTACACAGTCGCATAAGAATAATATGACCACCTATGATACATATACTATGGTAGATGGTCATATTATTCTGATACAACTGTGTATATGTAGAAGGTAGCTAATATTAAAGGTTTACATTGCGTAAAACTATCAGATCAGAAATTGTAGTTTTTGCTCATTATTTGGTGATATTATAACACATTTCTCACTGTGAAGTAATTCAATTTGTTCGGTGTAGAACCTTATATATTAGAGATGAGTTCGGAGTCAATATTTTGAGCCGATCCCGATTTGGGAAAAAAGATTTCTTTGACGCAACTTAAGATCTATATTCAGAATACATACTTTATTATTTAATTATAATTTCTTATAATTAAAATTATAATTTCTTATATTATTTAATTGTTAAAAACGTATCTCCGCATAATTATAGAACCTTATATATTAGAGATGAGTTCGGGGTCAATATTTTGAGCCGATCCCGATTTTGGAAAAAAGATTTCTTTGACGCAACTTAAGATCTATATTCAGAATACATACTTTATTATTTAATTATAATTTCTTATAATTAAAATTATAATTTCTTATATTATTTAATTATTAAAAACGTATCTCCGCATAATTATAGAACCTTATATATTAGAGATGAGTTCGGAGTCAATATTTTCAGCCCGATCTCGATTTGGGAAAAAAGATTTCTTTGACGCAACTTTATATATTTTTTTAATATTATTATTAATTATATTAATTTCAATTAATAATATAAGAATAAAATAAATGATCATTTATTTATTTTATTCTTATATTATTAATAAAAATTATTAATAAAGAGAGTTTCATAACACAATTAAAATGTCAATGCTATTTGGAAAGAAAAATCAATCCACCGTGTAAATCTCTCGATTTACACGGTGGATAGGTTGCGGGAAATCACCGTGTAAATCGAAACCAGTAACTTATGGAGAAAGGGAAATAGTTTCCAACAAAATCCTTGTTATGAATAAAACCGGCGTTGAAAGTTTCATTTATGCATATTTAGCTCAGATTTCAGTTCAGAAGTAATAATAAGTAATGATGTAACATTATTTTGCAGTTTATTTGCACTAATTCCGATAAGCTTAGATTAATTTCTCGTATATTCTTTTTTGGTCACGATAAACACTCATCGTTAATGTAGGCCAATGTGTCCCAAAGTGGGCGATGCCGGCCCTGCGGGGGTGCTGGAATGATCCAGGGGGTCGGTAGTAGCCTCGGGTTCCATCCGGGGCGGTGGAAGCATAAAGAAAGAAGGGAAGATAAGAAAATTTTGAAAAACCGTTCGTACATGTTTCATCTGCTGTGTAACATAGAGTTAAAGTCGTAGTGATTATTTTCCAAATAAACACATAAAATTATCCTTCGTTATCTTAATTTTCTGTGTGTAATGCGAATGTTACTATGGTTGATTTGAATAAATAATTTTATTATTTCAAGCTTCAAGGTGTCTTATTTACAACAACGTCTTTCTTTACTATGTTGTAGGACGTAGGTAGAAATAATAGATACATAAAAGAACACAAATTTGTCACTGCATCTTTCTGCTTATGCGCTTAAAGATGGTGGATTTCCAGGTGGGCGCTGAGTAATTTTTTTCTGAAAAGGGGGCGGTAGGACAAATAAGTTTGAGAACCACTGATGTAGATGTACACTATCGAATTTCAAGTCGAAATTTAAAAGAAGAATATTGATGAACTGAATATAAATTAGTAATTAAGCATTTGTACTAACACTTAGGGCTTAATTTTGCAAAATTAATATTTGTATGATATTTTATGAACGACTGTGTTTACGAATTAGCTGTATATAGCCGACGTAAGTCTACAAAGTTAAACCTGGTACTGAAATTGAGATAAAACATGATTTTTTACTAGTCTGAAAAATTCAGTCTAGAAAAGTCAGATCTCGTTGCACATTCAGAAGACGCTTCATTTCATTAAGATGTCGCGAGACAGATTACGTTATAAAAAATAAAATAAATACCCCCTCAAGCAGCTGCTTGCCACAGAGGTCTGACAGGAGCCTGTCAGTTTATATGCCATAGTAGAAGGTCTGTGAGGATGGCAGGACCTCAGCAGAAGAACGACACATACATCCATGCCTTCAATGACAAAATATAATTTTATCGAAAGAATATAAATATAACTTGTTATAAATGGCCATTTTATTAATATCGAAATTTATTATTATCTATTTATTCCTGAAAATAAATAATATCAAGTAAAACCATTTAGAGCCGTCCCATGGCCGAGTGGTTAGCGCGATTGGCTACTGATCTAAGGGACCTGGGTTCGAGCCCCAGTTATGTGTCGTTTTTCTGCTGAGGTCCTGCCATCCTCTCAGACCTTCTACTGTGGCATATAAACTGTCAGACCTCTGTGGCAAGCAGCTGCTTGATTGAGGGAGTATTTATTTATAAAGCCATTTAGTTGATTTTTACTTTGGGATGAGAATCCAATAATCTCAAAAAAATCTAAATTCTGCAGTATAAACCCGAGTCTATCACCTGTAAACAGAAACTAGTTGCATTTTCTTGACCGTGAAAATCGAGGGACTGGTGTACATTGAAATGTCAGTATAGCGAATGCCAGATTACCAAAAATATTCAGTATAACAAAAAGAGTTCCTATCCCGGCCAATTTATTATGTAGCTATAAGTAATAATCTTTCCTTTTGGCGAATATAAATATAACGAAAATATCAGCTTAGCGAAATGAAACTTTATCCTGATACAAAAAAAAAATGGCCATTGTAACGAATTTTTTTAAAAAGAAAATGCTTAAACAATATGTACAATGCATAGTTTATCATCTGGCAACGCCGCAATAATTTAAAACTCTGTGAAATATCTAACCAATCATAGCGCTATGAATCAAGCTCTCATTAGACAACAGTTGTCTCCAGACACAAGCATTTATCGCCTGGAGTTGGGTTGTTTTACCTCTGAGCGGCACTTTTTTTTTTTAACACCATGGACTAAATGGCCAGATCACATGGACCCCGAAAGCTCAGAGAAGGTTTGGGGGGGGGGGGGACCCACTTCAACAGCTGTTGGGAGACAGATGTCTCTCCCGCACACGGGGCCACAGGGTATGTCTCTCCCGCACACGGGGCCACGGCTTAACGTCCCATCCGACGGACGGCGGTCTTTCCAAGCCTATCGGTGTCCCCTATTGACCGTGGACAGGGCGGGGAATCTGGGGGAGCTGCAGTCGCCTACTGGAACCTGGGAACTGCAGATTACAAGCCTGGCGCGCTACCGACTGAGCCACCCTCTCCCCATATCGCCTGGAGTGATAGATGCTTGTATATCGCTTGGCACGCATCTTTGCCGATCCACTGCGTGGCATAAATTTTCTCTACACGTATCGGCATAATGCTTTAAAACAGTTTTGCCATATTTTCCTGACATAAAAGGAAATTTTGAAACTTGGTGATCTAAGCGATTTGATTGTATTACAAGTAACGGTTGCGTCAGCGAAAATTAGTGCCAAAGTTGCCAAAATTATGTATTTAAATAATTTGTAAGTTAACCTAAATGAGCTTAGATGATCTTGGGTTAATAAGAGTATTTCAATATATGCTGTTTGTAACCTAATTATTATAAAAAAACTGAACAGTTCGAATTCACTTCGCTAATTTTAAGCTTTGTTATATCTGTTCGTTATCATTATCGTTTTAATTAAGTTTTTTTATTTTGATTTGCGACATATAGGACAGAGAAGAATCCTGGAAGCTACTCCTAGCTTAATACAGGCCTTCTCATACAAGGACATGCCCTACTAAGACCGAAGTCGCTGCTGACCTCTGCCTTAGTTAGAGCTAACACAACACACAAAGTTTGCCTTGCTGGAACAGTCGCTAGCTGCCTAACCACTATGTCAGTTAAGGCCTAGTTAAGTTCGTTAATTAGTTTAGTGTCGCTTTTACTAGGTTGGGTTGTTTCACCTCTGAACGGCACTGTTTTGTAAACCATGGGCTAAATGACCAGGTCACATGGACCCCGAAGGCTCAGAGAAGGTTGGAGGAGGGGACCCACTGGAACAGCTGTTGGGAGACAGATGGTAGCCTCCCGTCAAGGCCATCCAGCATGTTCTTTAACGTGCACAGGGTATGGCTCTCCCGCACACGGAGCCAGTGCTTAACGTACCATCCACCGGACGGTGGGCTTTCCAAGCCCATTGGTGTCCCCTACTGACCGTGGGCAGGGCGGGAGAATTTTGTGGAGATACGTCTTTAATAGGCAATATGGCGCGAAGTCTTCGCGGTTTCGTAATGACACGGAAGGACATTACGTTGGAAAGTTGCGAAATCATATAAGAATTCGTGGAGAAATAGATGCTTGTTACAATAGACGGTAAAAAAAACAGTAAATTTCTTTAATAATGACTATTTTGTAGTATGTAACTCATTCCAACAAAGCCCGAACTTATCTCCATTATACACTGTAGAATTTAAAAAGTCCGGTTAAGACCAGAACAGTTACGTAGAAAACTGGAATTAAATATGGCAAAATTTCATTAATAGAAATCATCCCACAATATCAAGGTAATATCCGTAGAACATCTAAGATTAGATTTAAGTAATTTTTTTGTCTAATATTTAGTAACGCTATAGTCATAATAAAGAAATATTTCCAAACATATTTCACACCTTAAGTATTTAAGCAGTCAATACACGTATAGGGATGTTGCTAAACTTCTGCGTCTGAGGATAAGACTGCTGCAGATACAATTTTTTACTATTCGTCAAGGGCTCTAGCTACAGTCATAATAAAGAAATACCTTTTAACATCACGTCAATCAAATCAGGATTCTGCAACGCATCCCCCCCCCCCCATCATTTACATTATTTTTTAGGAGAAATTCTCATCCGGCTAACACGATTTCACCTTATACGAATAGTCGGGGGTGGCTCAGTCGGCAGTACGCCAGGCTCGTAATCTGAAGTTCCCTGGTTCGAGTCCCGTCTGGAACAGCGTTGAGATTTATCTTTTTAAAACTCTACGCCCTATCCTCAGTCAGCAGGGGACACCAATGGGCTTGGAAAAGCCACCGTCCTTCGGATGGGACGTAAAGCCGTGGCTCCGTGTGCAAGAGAGCTATGCCTAGTGCAATTAAAGAACCCACTAGATGGACTTTATGGAAGACTACTAGCTGTGTACTATAATTGTCTAGTGGGTCCTATTCCCCAACATTCTCTGAGCCCTCGGGATCCTTACCCTTACACGAATTATTTGAAGAACCCGTCTTGGTCGACTGGGTGTATTAAAAAATTCAATTATTTACTTTTCTTGTAAAAATGAGTCACTGAATTGAATGCTTGGGTTGTTTAAAAAAAAGCGCCTGGATGAAGATCTGGTTCGGTTGCGACACATTGGGAATTCTCCCAATTTTCCTCTTTGTCAATTTGCAATTACAACTCATTAAAAAAAGTATTTTTCGACCAACAGAATTCTAATACACAACTGCAAATCGTAAACTTATTCAATGACTCTTTTACACCGAGTTGAGATACAGTCGCTCAAAAAAATATCCGAACACTATGATTGATTACAGAATTTAGAAAAAATATCTGGCAACGATTATTTTTAGAAATAAGTGATCTGGCAATTGTCACGTGACACGAAGGTTACCAGATCACTAATTTAAAAAAGCGTTGCCAGATATTTTTTCTGAATTCTGTAATCAACCATAGTGTTCGGATATTTTTTTGAGCGACTGTACAAGAACTGTACACTTTAAATACGGAAGAGGTCATATATGATAATGATTTAGAAACTTTGCGCTGTAATTTTGTCATAATTTCTACAACTTTGACTTGAATGTATGGCATGATTGGAATTATCCTTAAATAGAGTAGACTTCTTATTAAGGTTATATCTTACTGTATGATGAATTCAAAAGGAAAATTTGTGTTGGCATTATCATTTTTCCACTGATATAATTAGGAAGATATTCACTACAATGATAATATAACAATTTTTCGTCTCAACCCATGAGGTATGCCTAATTAGGGTGGTTTAGAAGCCTTACGAACGATCTTCTGAGGATATCATTTTTCCCAGTTGTGTAAAAAAAGCTCTTAGGTTATGAGCAATATTTGGCTACTGGACTGAACAAACCCTTCGAAAGCAAATGTCAGTTCTGAAAGAAAAGTTTAAAGGATTTTTTTCCTCTTAATATGTCAGTTTATCTGCTTCTTCTGAAAAGTGGCATGAAATACGAAAAAAAGAAACAATTGCTGATATTTTTTGGTAAATTATTTTAATATATTATCATTTTACGTTAAAGATCCATTAACCTCATGCAAATGCCTCATTCACAAAGTGGTAGCTTTGTGAGCAGCATAAGTAGTTTGATTTTAAAGGTTCAAAATTTAATTTCTGCTCCATCAATAACGAGTCGATTTATTCTGAATATTTTTAGAAGAAGATCTTGCCTTCCTGCTGTCTTCGAACAAAGAATTTGCCAAAATCGCAAACACATTCGGGGAAAATCTGGCTAAAGCTGACGTCGTTTTTGCACCAAGTCGTGAGGGACAATTCTCCCCATCCGATAGCGGAAGCAGTTTATCGACTTGTGAAGAGGATGGCGGAACCGAGAGAAGGGGAACAACTAACGTCAAGGAGTCAGGAGTAGAACAGTAACTGCACCTCTATTGTCTGATGTATAAATAATGAGAAAAAGCCTTCCTATTTTGTACATTAGGGACGTTACTTCGGCGGTAGTGGAAGTGGTGTCAGGTATAGTGGTCTTCCCATCCTGGAGCCCCTCTCTGCCCCTGGTCCCAGCGGCCCATGACGCTCCTAGCTAATGGCGGGTCCATGTAGCAGTGCACCCACGGGCTCTTCCGTCACAAGCTGTGACAACAGTGGCCACGGGGGAATCCCCCCTTCCTACTCTCTTCCCCACTCCCTCCCTCACCTGCTGGAGACAAATGCTCGTGCGGCTCCTATGGCACTCATCTAAACCCCTGTGTGGGTCACTGCTCAGTTCTGCCATGGGGCAATATGGAGACTCATCTCCGAACTCGTTCGTTGGCCATCGATTTCCTCGAAAGAGTTTGGATGTTGAATCCTGTGTTTCCCAGTAAAATAATCTGTTATCGGAATTCAAAGCTTTAAGTTATAGAAAAGTAGAAACATTAATTTGCGTTCGTTTTTATGCACCTGCTATGCAGTTTTTTTTTTGTTTTTTTATGGAGTTGATGAGGCTCTGGCGTAGGTTTTGACCGAAATCAGTCTTGTTCTTCGTAGAAAGTGATGATAACACGAAATCTCTTTGCTCGCTTTAGATATCTAGCGTATACAGGGTGAATCTGAAAAAGTGGGCAAAACTTTACGGGGTGGAAGAACGCAGCTATACGAGCAATATTCGTCATAGAATGTATGGTCGGAGCGCATGCGGTGAGAAGTTAAAAGGTAGTTTTCCACTGTCACATTTAAAGAATGAACACAAGAAGGAGAGGAGATACTTCAGAAAACATTTTATTAACAGGAATGTAATTGAGGTACATGCTCAAAGAAATTGCTCAAAAGAGCTGCCGCTGGTTAGTATAACCAGCCATCCTCTCGGCAATCCACGGTAGAAATGCCGTTGGGTGCGAGGACCGACCCTTTTATACCATTTCCAACGCCACCTAGCGGCTCGCCGTTTGCGTTCCGCCCATACATTCTATGACGAATATTGCTCGTATAGCTGCGTTCTACCACCCCGTAAAGTTTTGACCACTTTTTCAGATTCACCCTGTATATAACGATATATAGGATATAAACGTAATATATAGGATATAAAAGTTGGGTTTTTTTTATCTCTGAGCAGCAATTTTTTTGCACACCATGGGCTAAATGGCCAGGTCACATGAACCCCGAAGGCTCAGAGAAGGTTGGGAGAGGGGACCCACAGGAACAGCTGTTGGGAGACAGATGGTAGCCTCCCGCAAGGCCATCAAGCGTGTTCTTTAACGTGTACAGGGTATGGCTCTCCCACTACACGGGGCCAGTGCTTAACGTACCATCCACCGGACGGTGGCCTTTCCAAGCCCATTTGTGTCCCCTACTGACCGTGGGCAGGGCGGGGGAATTTTGCGGAGATACGTTTTTAATAGGCAATATGGCGCGAAGTCTTCGCGGTTTCGTAATGACACGGAAAGACATTATGTTGGAAAGTTGCGAAATCATTTAAGAGTTCGTGGAGAAATAGATGCTTGTTGCAATAGCCTCCCGCAAGGCCATCAAGCGTGTTCTTTAACGTGTACAGGGTATGGCTCTCCCACTACACGGGGCCAGTGCTTAACGTACCATCCACCGGACGGTGGCCTTTCCAAGCCCATTTGTGTCCCCTACTGACCGTGGGCAGGGCGGGGGAATTTTGCGGAGATACGTTTTTAATAGGCAATATGGCGCGAAGTCTTCGCGGTTTCGTAATGACACGGAAAGACATTATGTTGGAAAGTTGCGAAATCATTTAAGAGTTCGTGGAGAAATAGATGCTTGTTGCAATAGACGGTAAAAAAAACTGAAAATTTCTTTCATAATGACTATTTTGTAGTATGTAACTCATTCCAACAAAGCCCGAACTTATCTCCATTATACACTGTAGAATTTGAAAAGTCCGGTTAAGACCAGAACAGTTACGCAGAAAACTGGAATTAAATATGGCAAAATTTCATTAATAGAAATCACCCCACAATCTCAAGGTAATATCCGTAGAACATCTAAGATTAGATTTAAGTAATTTTTTTGTCTAATATTTAGTAACGCTATAGTCATAATAAAGAAATATTTCCAAACATGTGCAGATTAAAAAGATACTATTATAAAGCAGTTATGGATTATCAGAGTATAGAAATTGGGAATATTCTACCTCTTATTTTTAATCTGCAACCACGAAGGAATAAACGTGAAAGAAAAGGAACTAATCAATAAACAAAGAAATTATCAGTGACTTTTTAAAAATTTTATTTTCTAAACCACCAGCACAGATACGTTGTTTTCAACAAGGGTTGGGTTGTTTAACCTGTGAGCGGCACTTTTTTGCACACCATGAGCTAAATGGCCAGGTCACATGGACCCCGAAGGCTCAGAGAAGGTTGGGGAGGGGACCCACTGGAACAGCTGTTGGGAGACAGATTGTAGCCTCCCGTCAAGGCCATCCAGCGTGTTCTTTAACGTGCACAGGGTATGGCTCTCCCGCACACGGAGCCACGGCTTACCGTCCCATCCGACGGACGGCGGCCTTTCCAAGCCCATCGGTGTCCCCTACTGACCGTGGGCAGGGGAATTTTGCGGAGATAAATCGCAACGCTGACCCAGGCGGGACTCGAACCTGGGAACTGCAGATTACGAGCCTGTCGCGCTACCGACTGAGCCACACCCGCCCCCTTTCAACAAGGCAAACTACGCTTTGTGGTTAAAAGATGAGAATAAATTTAATTTACAAAAACTGATCGAATACATAAATACATATATATATATAAGTTATATATGCAAAAATATAACCCCTCGGTAATACAAATTCAAATATTTTGAGCATGCTACTGCACGTGGGGCGCCAAGAGTTTTTTTTTTCAAGTTATTCAAAAAAACTTTAGATTCAGCAGCTCCTTAAAATAATCATAGCTTCAGTCCGCCTCTCTCCCTGCCGAAGAAAAATCCTGAATAAGAGCCTAGTACCTCTCAAAGGTAAAACAACCCAACTGTTTCTTTATTTCTGTCTTTGAAACAGGTCTTAAAAACGTATGTAATATTTATATATAACTTTTTTGTCAACTTTCCTGTTTTTAAAATTATCCAATATGAGTGTGGCATGATCTCCTACCCCATCCTAAGATGTGTCACTGCAAAACTTAGCAAAGTTGAGCAAGGTCAGTTCATTCATGACCTATTACTGTTTTAACTGGGTTTCAACGGTGATTCTCTGCGCCGATTTTGAAGAAAAATGTTTCAGGTGGAGCAAGTCTGCTGTTAAATATTTCCTTCTCCCATAACTCTTGAAATATTCAAAGAACATTGTGTAAACTGAAAATATTTTTCCTTTAATGAATTAATATAAGAAATTATAGAGGTTTCCACAATTTTTTAAATTTCTGATCTTATATAATAAAGCAAAATTGTGTGAAACAAAATCGAAATCTTTTTCTAAACTAATTACCACTGCTATCAAAAAGAATTTATTTTTAAAAGAATATTCAATGTCTGTAATTAAATGAAGGAGTAAGTCCTTTGTGGATCTTCCATATTTAAATTCAAAAATATTATTTTTGAAAATGTTATTTTTTTCCAAATGCTAATTGAGTCTATGTACAATCATTCTTTCAAAAAGTTTTAACATATTTGAACTGAGACATATTAGTCGGTACGAATTTAAAAGTTTCAGGTGATTTATTTCGTTTTTTAATAAAGACCATATGATTATTGAACCAGTTTACAGAATAAATTTTATATTTCCCAAATTCATTAAATAGTTTTAATAATTTTCTTAACCATGAATTTGGTAAATTTTCTAATCATTTTATTTGTAATTTCGTCTGGTCCTGGAACTGTATTTTTTTTAGAAACATTGTGATAGGCAAAAATGCGTGCCGAGCGATATAAAATAACACCTGGTTCATAGCGCTGTGATTGGTTAGATGTTTTACATAATTTAAATCATTGCAGAGTTGCCAAATGCTAAAATGTATATTGTACATATTGTTTAACGATTTTTCTTTTTAAAAATTTTATTATACTGATAATATTTTTTTTTTTTGTTTCGTGATAAATGTTGACTTCGTTAAATCGATATTTTATTTATACTGGTATTCGTTAAAATGAAACTTTTTTTACATAGAGGTACATAGTAAATTGGTCTGAGTCGGAAAAATATTGGTGATACTGATCTAGCACCGTTTAAGTCTCTAGCACCGGTATATCTAAATTTGACCTTGATCTCGAAGAACCCATCACATCCATAATTTCATAATGTTTCTGAAGTCTAAAACCTAAAATACCCTCCCAGGCACTCATTTTTGGATCTGTAGAACCCATCGCATCCAAAAAAATGAGAATAACGAAATATTCAGTATAGCGAATATTTCGTTGTTATGGAGTTCACTATATATTCCTCAGATATCAATAAATTATTTCTCACTAAAAAATCCTAGAGTAAATTTCGTGAAGTTTTAACATCATTACTTGTGTACAAATAAAAAGAAAAATCCTTGGATTTCATTTCAACATGTACAGGGTTGGGTTGTTTTACCTCTGAGCGGCAATTTTTTGCACACAATGGGCTAAATGGCCAGGTCACAAGGACCCCGAAGGCTCAGAGAAGGTTGGGGAAGGGGACCCACTGGAACAGCTGTTGGGAGACAGATGGTAGCCTCCCGTCAAGGCCATCCAGCATGTTCTTTAACGTGCACAGGGTATGGCTCTCCCGCACACGGGGCCACGGCTTAACGTCCCATCCGACGGGCGGCGGTCTTTCCAAGCCCATCGGTGTCCCCTACTGACCGTGGGCAGGGCGGGGAATTTTGCGGAGATAAATCTCAACGCTGACCCAGCTGGGACTCGAACCTGGGAATTACAGATTACGAGCCTGACGCGCAACATGTACAGGAATGCCTTGTTTAGCGCGGAGGATGGATTCTTGGAAATGCTACATACACATAACATTACATGCAAGTGATTCGGTATGAGCAAATCCAAAACCGGTGGTAATATAATTACATATTCTACATATTAACCCTTTCACGACTAAGGGAAACATTTTTTCCCTTAGTCGTGAAATTTCCCTTAGTCGTGGTGATTGTCGTATTTAATTATAACCTTATCTGCATTTTTTATACAGAATGTCAAAATGGAACGTATGCCGAACGCAATTACGTAAACGGGAACGTTTAGAAAACAAAAACAGAACTGTCAGGACGCATAATATATGTGCTATGTGCAATGTCCATCTTTGCCTCACTACCAAAAGAAATTGCTTCGCAGAATATCATAATTAGCACATCATTTTGTATAGTAATTTTATTTCATAATTTTGTATTATTTTAGTTAACATTTTGTCCTAATAAACCAATAAATAAAAGACATTGCATAATAAGCCTAACTATAATTTGTGTTACCTTTATAGTCCATTGGGAAAAATATTTTCCATAAAATTCCAAAAAAACTACACATTGTTGTTTATTTCTTATGATTTTTATTTATTTTACGTCTAAACAAACTAAAATAAACAGTTACATACTAATATTTACTCTTAGAAACCTTATGGTCCTGAAAGGGTTAAGAAGGTACCATTTAATATTACCAATATAGTACTTTTTATTAGTTATCAATTTCAACTCATTTGGTAATATATTCCATAATGAGAGATCATCTTGAATTTCGGTACAAATAGATTTTTTTTCTTGGATCTGGTTATCACTAAATGAATTCCCTTTCTCTTCTTCAAACAAGGATCAAATATTGATAGTAATAATTTTCGTTCCCAGAAAAACACAAACTTATAAATATTAAGATCTCATATCTGAAAAATATTTAAAATTTATAATTCCCTGGAGAATGAAGTTACTGTTGCTCTATACTGCAAATTTAAAATTAAGCGAACGTATCTGTTTTGTAATAGCAGAAAAGAATTTAAATTTTGATTTTATGTGCTAGATCATACAATGTTGCCATATAGCAGAGGTAGGGTAAATATAAGCGTAATAAAGCATTAGTAAAATTTTGGGTAATAAAGTTTTGCATTCTGTAGATTTTGCTGATAGCTATAATGATTTAGGTAAAAATAATAAATAAATAAATACCCCCTCAAGCAGCTGCTTGCCACAGAGGTCTGACAGGAGCCTGTCAGTTTATATGCCAGAGTAAAAGGTCTGAGAGGATGGCAGGACCTCAGCAGAAAAACGACTCAAACAGCCATGCCTTACCCAGGGCTCGAACCCAGGTCCCTTATATCAATAGCCAAGCGTGCTAACCACTCGGCCACGGGTGCAAATTGCATGGGAGTTCCATTCAAGATTTCCGTCTAACATAATTGTACCGGACAGCGCTAAATGAGGTATACCTGTATTTACAGGCATCAGGCACATTACTTTGTACACAAATACACGTTATTTAGTGTCCCTCATAATGCAACGTCAATTGTTTCGCGTCATAGATCTAGGATATTATACTTAATTTCGGATCCTGTTGGTCTTTCGAAATTCAAAAGTTAAATTTCCATCAACCAGTGCTAGAGATTCAAAAAAGAGTGCCTGGGAGGATATTTTAGGTCGTAGACCTAAGAAACATCACGAAATTTTGGCTACGCTGGGCTCTAGAGATCCAAAAATGAGTGCCAGGGAAGATTTCAGGTCTCAGACCTCAGAAACATGAAATTTTGGATTCGGTTGGGTCTAGAGATGAAAAAAAAATGAATATTTGGGAGGGTATTTCAGGTCTTAGACCTCAGAAACATCATGAAATTTTGAATGCGATGGGTTCTAAAGATCCAAAAATGAGTGCCTGGAAGAGTATTTCGGGTCTTAGAATAAGAAACATTATGAAATTTTAGATGCGACGGGTTCTGGAGGTCCAAAAATGAATGTCTCGGAGGGTATTTCGGGTCTTAGACCTCAGAAACGTTAAGAAATTTTGGATGCGATGGGTTCTAGATAACCAAAAGAAGTGCTTGGGTTGTTTTGGGTTGTTTTACCTCTGAGCGGCACTTTTTTGCACAACATGGGCTAAATGGCCAGGTCACATGGACCCCGAAGGCTCAGAGAAGGTTGGGGGAGGGGACCCACTGGAACAGCTGTTGGGAGACAGATGGTAGCCTCCCGTCAAGGCCATCCAGCGTGTTCTTTAACGTGCACAGGGTATGGCTCTCCCGCACACGGAGCCACGGCTTAACGTCCCATCCGACGGACGGCGGCCTTTCCAAGTCCATCGGTGTCCCCTACTGACCGTGGGCAGGGCGGGGAATTTTGCGGAGATAAATCTCAACGCTGACCCAGCTGGGACTCGAACCTAGGAACTACAGATTACGAGCCTGGCGCGCTACCGACTGAGCCACCCCCGCCCCCCAAAAGAAGTGCCTAGATGGGTATATCGGTTTTTAGACCTCAAAAACATTATAAAATTTTCGTTGCGGTAGTTCTAGAGATCCAAAAATGAGTGTCTGGGAGGGTATTTCGAGTCTTAGACCTCAGAAACATTAAGAAATTTTGGATGCGATGGTTTGTAGAGCTCCAAAATGAGTGCCTAAAAGGGTATATCGTTTCTTAGACCCCAAAAATATTATAAAAATTTGTATGCAGTGGTTCTCTGGATCCAAAAATGAGAGTCTGTGAGGGTATTTCGAGTCTTAGACCTCAGAAACATTATGAAATTTTGGATGCGATGGGTTCTAGAGATCCAAAAGGAGTGCCTAGGTGGATATATCGGTTCTTAGACCTCAGAAACATTATCAAATTTTTGATGCGGTGGTTCTAGAGATCCAAAAATGAGTTCCTGGGAGGGTATTTCGGGTCTTAGACCTCAGAAACATTGTGAAATTATGGATGCGATGGGTTCTTCGAGGTCAAGGTCAAATTTAGATATACCGGTGTTAGAGATCTAAAATATTGGCGCATAGGGGAACTCAGAAATGTTAAGAAATATCCGATCCGGTGTTCAAGTTAAAATAGGGTTCAGAGTGATGATGTAGAAATTAAGAGTTTTAAGTGTAGATTTCTAGTAAAATATATGTCGGAAAAGTTAAAAATTGCCTGGTCATCAACACAAAAAATGTTTTAAAATATTTCAACCTTTCCAGAGTAGCCTTTCTTTTTTTTTTCCAACCTTCGTAGCTTTTTCCAAGAATAATTTCGCTTATTTTTCACTGAAAAATAAAGAAGTTCTTTAAATAATCCTGATATCCGCTTCTTTGGGAAGTATTTTTTTCCTAATACAAAACCATCACTGCATTAGTTGCTATGTGCAACTGAAATTCAAAAGAGCGATATTTCTCTCCAGTCGAACAGTGACGAAACATTAAAAGAGACTGAAACACAGTCTCCCCATTTCTGCCATTAATATTTCTCTATCTCTAACCGTAAGTACCGATTTGGGAATTATGTGTCCGAGCCGTTTGCTTAGAGGAGATCTGTGAGGAAGGCGAGACCCAAAGCAGAAAGACAACACAAAATGGTGTTAGGGGAAGAAAGAAAAAGCAGAAAGACAACAAAAAATTTATCCGGGGCTCGAACCCTGGTCCCTTTGATCAACAGCCAAGCGCGCTAACCCCTCAGTCATTACTTATGATTGCCAAAAACATTAGTTATGATTAGGGATAGATGATAAATCAATAGCAGAAATATATAATTTAAGTAAGAAACATTTTTCCAGTGTTATCTCACTAAGTTTAGGGCAATCCATGGCATAATTATTATGAATCCAACTTTCATATACCACGATTTTTCAAAAATGGAGGGATTCACTTTACAGGAATGGCAACCCAACCAATTGCTTTACATTAACCCTTTCGTTTTTTTTTAACGACTAAGGGAAACATTTTTCCCCATTTTAAAATTGGTGATTGTCGTATTTAATTATAACCTTATCTGCATTTTTTATACAGAATGTCAAAATAGAACGTATGCCGAACGCAATTACGTAAATGGGAACGTTTAGTCCATGTCCATCTTTGCAATAATGTTGCATCTGTGCAATGTCCATCTTTGCCTCACTACCAAAAGAAATTGCTTCGCAGAATATCATAATTAGCACATCATTTTGTATAGTAATTTTATTTCATAATTTTGTATTATTTTAGTTAACATTTTGTTATAATAAACCAATAAATAAAAGACATTGCATAATAAGCCTAACTATAATTTGTGTTACCTTTATAGTCCATTGGGAAAAATATTTCCCGTAAAATTCCAAAAAAACTACACATTCTTATGTATTTTTCTTATGATTTTTATTTATTTTACGTCTAAACAAACTAAAATAAATAGTTACATACTAATATTTACTCTTAGAAACCTTATGGTCCTGAAAGGGTTAAACAATGATCATTTAACTGATAGAACTAAAGATTTATTGTCTTTGCGTGATGACTCTTATGTCAAACCATATTTTGTTGCTATCTTTCTCATTTTTCAAGAAACGCTTCTCTCAGTCTCTTTCGCACAAAAGCAAACTAACCGAACAATATTAAACAATTTTCGGCTCAAGATGTGTTACTCAGAAATGACTCATTAATTACTCCACTTATTAAACCATCCAACATTACATAATGTATTAAACACCAGCACCTAAAATTACTTCTCTATCCACACCAAGTCCAAATTCCTTTTCTTAAGCTATGCATTCGTTTCCTTGCAAAAATCGTACATCACGAGTAATCAGTAAAACAACTTCCAAGACAATAAGAACGAAAAGTTTCCGCAACATTATCAATTTAGAAGAATCACAGCAAACGTTCAGGCTTTAATCACCTTAGTCGTTTAACTTTTATCTCTATTCCTATTCTACTACAGAACAGTCCTAATGTATAATTCGTCATCTCTATGGAGAACGACTCTAAATTGTCAGCATAATCTAGGTAAAATATTCCTAAACCTCAAAACACCACGGGTAGCAGTTTTAACAATCCAGATCACTTTACCAGGCACATACAACGTAATAGGCATCCCGGTAAAACCAACAAGTTATTTTTATTTATCAATTTTTATCCGTAGCTACCACAGATTACCTATAAATGAATGCAGATTGAAAGCAACCAGGTAAAACAGAACACGTTCATTTATTTATAGGAATTTTGCGAATAGCCCTTAGGATTTTGAAAAAATAGCACTCCCTTTCATACGTTTAAGCCTGTGTAGAAAGAACACGTGGTGAGGACGACTAAATCGTGGTTGAGTCATTTGCTTCAGACGGCAAATAAACGTTTCGTGGGTAGTATACGGATTTCAATTTGAAGATCAAATTAACGAAAATTTTTCATACTATATTCCAACAATTCTTTGCTGTAAAATGAACCTAGTTAAGTAAAAAAAAATCATTGTCTCCTCACAAAAGAGTATTTAAGAATTTAAAAAGTGATTAATAATTATTAAACTGGAATCCGACATCGCCAAGTTGGTGTTCGGCCTAAAAAACACAAAAGTCTCATTAATAAAATTTTATAAAACTTCTCTGTAAATTTCTAAAATATAATTGTTTTGTCTTTTGGCTTTTCGCTTTACTTTTTTACCAAACGTTTGTAACAAACATGGGTTGTTATCGTGGTTAAGGTTTTTCTTTTTATACGTATTTAAACCATTGTAGTATGTACAAAATCATTTATTTAGATGCAGGAAAAGAATGAGGAAGGCTGAAAGCGTGAGAGAAACTCTCAAAAATTAGGTATTTTACAAATGAGAAAACTGTTTGAACTACAAGTGTTAAAATATATTAAAAAAGAATTCGAGAATGAAGTTTCATAAAACGTTTGTGAAAGATATCTGATCTAGACACTGGTAACAGATGTCTGGTACAGATGGCCATTTTCTTTACTCGCAAGACTTCAATTCAGAAACATTTTGTTCCTTTGGCAGGAAAATCTTTAAAATTTACTGCCGGATACAAAGTCGAGTGAAAGTATAACTTTATATTTTAAAAATATTAAATTATGATTATTGACTCACTGAAGCTTCGTTTTAAAATCCGGAAAATGGTATTGTATTCATTTTCGCTAATATTAGACGAATTACACTATGTAACGAGAAATTGTTAATGCCATTTTCTATGTGTTTCTTGGATAAATAAATAAGCTGTGTTTGAATGCAATGCTGCCATTAGTTTTTCTCCGTTGATAATATTTGCAAACATATAACAACCAATCAGTTTTTCACAAATTCAGAATTTTGGGCTCGCTATATGTACCTTGACTCCCCCCCGTCTCTAAAATTATTATATAAAATATAATAATCAAGAAATATAATAATCTCCCCATATTTATATAAAATATATTCTGTAAAATAGAGTACTAGTCATAAATTATATGCAAAATATATAAAATGTCTGCAGTGGTTTAATATATTGACTATTCTTTCCTATTTCAGTGAATGACATCTAATAGTCGAGGTTGTAAACTGTCAAAAACTCGTTCTTCTACTTTTGCGGATATTATATTGGTCTTAAACAGGTGAAGCACGAGACTGTAACCGGTGCAAAGTTTTGTAGTGCATATGAAGCGTATTTTGGAGTCCCCATCAGTTATCAAGACAAATCATGGGCTCCTCATATGTACTGTGGTAGCTGCCGATTATATTAGAAGAGTGAATGCGTGGAAACAGGTAGTATATGCCATTTGTAGTCGTTCGAATATGGAGAGAGCCTACTAACCACCATATGGCTGCTACTTTTGTATGGTGGACATAATGCACTACAAAATGGAGTAAGGTGAAAGAAATTAATATATCCAAGTATACTGTCGTCTATTGCTCCAGTTCCACACAGCGCAGATTTGCCTATCCCAACTTCACCTGTGATTTGGTTCACAGAAGAGGAAATTGCAAGCTCAGCTGTTAATACCGATGAAGACTGTTGCGGAGCACGTGACTTGGGTTGGGGTTGTTTTACTTCTGAACGGTACTCTCTTTTTAACACAATGGCTAAATGGCCAGATCGAAAGGACCCCGGGACTCAAAGAAGATTGGGGTGACGAAACCCATTGGACAATTGTTAGGACAGTTGTTAGGAATAGCCTTCCATGAAGGTTATCCAGCGGGTTCTTTAACGTGCATATTGCTCTCTCGCACACGGAGCCACAACTTAACGCCCCATCCGACAGATGGCGGCCTTCAAAGCCCATCGGTGCCCTCTACTGACCAAGGGCAGGGCAGGGACAAATTTCAGCTTTCCAGAGATAAATCTCAACGCTGTTCAACGCGGGACTCGAACTGTGAACTACAGTTACGAGTCAGGCACGTTACCGACTCTTCAAGCCCCGCCCCCGTCCCCGGAGCAAGTGGCAGCAAATAGCCACGTTTTCCAAATCAAGCATAATTAGATGACCTAATCAGGGATTTATGTCTCACTAAATCGAATGCGGAGCTAAACATCCCGTCTAAGACAAGGAAATTTATTGGATCCGATCTGCAAGATATCAACTTATAGGAAAAGGCATGCGAAATTTATGCCCTTCTATGCTTTGGCCGAAAGTTTGTGCTACTAAGCTGATGTCGATGGTCTAATTGAAGCCATTGGATTATTTCATGATCCAAAAAATTAGCACCTATTTATCGACGGATTAATCATAGGTCTGAAGGCTGTTTGCAACACAACAGCAATCAATACCCTTCCATTCCGGTAGCGCATTCAGTGCATTTAAAAGAAAACTTTGAAAATGTGCAAAACTGTTCGAGAAAATAAGCTATCAACGTTACAATTGGAATGTGTGTTTGTGGGGAGCTCAAGATTCTAGGATTTCTACTAGGTTTACAATGTTCTTGTTTCCTCTGCCTCTGGAACAGTAGAGCATCAGGCCAGCACTATGTGAAAAAGAGAATAGCCAGCCGGAAGACAATTAATTGCAGGCACACACAATGTTTTCAAGAAGCTCTTGTTCCAACTGACACCACTTCGGATTAAATTGGGATTGGTCAAAGTTTTGAATCACACATCAGATGCGTTGCAGCATACACGTTCCATGTTCTCTCACGTGTCTGAAACAAAAGTTAAGGATGGCATATTTACTGGACTACAAATATGATGGATGCTACAGACTCAAGACCTGGAAGACAAAATGACTGTTTACTGAAAGGAATGCATGGAATACTTTTCGACAAGTGGCGCATGGTTTTCTCAGCAACAATAAAAGTTGGGCAAAAAACTTGTGGAAAATTTGATTGAACAATATCGCCTATTGGGTTGTAAAATGTCTGCAAAAATGCATAATTTACATTCACACCTGGACTTCTTCAGACCAGATTTGGATGATATGATATTGAAACCATGGAGAAGAGATACCATAGACGATGGGATATGGCAATGACATTGGGCACTATATTTGGGGCTTACTTTGAGAAGATGAATTCAGTCAGAAACGCCAAAGACGTTCAACGTTTCCTTTTGAATCATGCCTTAAAGCTGAGTTCTTATGCAACAATTGCCTAGCATGTATTTTTCTTCATTTCGATACGATCATGCAATGTTTTTGGCAATTACATATGGTTGGTTGGTTGGTTGTTTTACCTCTGAAGGGCACTTTTTTGCACACAATGGGCTAAATGGCCAGGTCACAAGGACCCCGGAGGCTCAGAGAAGGTTGGGGGAGGGGGCCCACTGGAAAAGCTGTTGGGAGACAGATGGTAGCCTCCCGTCAAGGCCATCCAGTGTGTTCTTTAACGTGCACAGGGTATGACTCTCCCTCACACGGGGCCACGGCTTAACGTCCCATCCGACGACGGCGGCCTTTCCAGCCCATCGGTAATCTTTACTGACCGTGGTATCTCCTACTGACTTCGGTATCCCCTACTGACCGTGGGCAGGACGGGGAGTTTTGCGGAGATAGATCTCAACGCTGGCCCAGCTGGGACTCGAACCTGGAAACTGCAGATTACGAGCCATTACATGTGCATTTATTATGACATGTTGTATGTATTAATATAATGTTCTATATAAATATTAATATCATTATTTCTGTACGTTGGGTTAATGCCATGTACAAACCATTGATATATTTGTAATCAGCACGATTGATAGAATCAATAAACACCAAAAAAAAAAAGATAAACATAAATTACATTAAAATTTGTTGTGTTATTTATGTTTTTACTATTATTGTGAAAATATAATTATATGTATATTTAATACTTCTGTCACAAACGAATATTTGCTCCCGTGGACGATTATTACATTTCTTCTGAGATTGTCAGAATCCTTTGTCATTGTTCTGTAATCTGTATATTTTTTCTGAAGAAATAAATACTACTAGTACTTTTTGTTGCCTTTTCTTATTATTTTAGTTTGCAGCACAAAATAAAAACCAGTTTTCCTTATATAAAAAATATCAATCCTCTATTTGAGCTACCAAATTGCTTAAAAGACTAACAAAACCTCAATTGATTATGAATGGATCAAAAATGCGTCAAGCTAATGCATAAGGAATATGTGCATTAACTTAAACCACAAGCTTAATGAGGGTTATTCTTGTTATTAAAGTTGCATTTAACCGCATAAATAACTAGGATCTCATTCCGAGCTGTTTATTTAAGCTTAGCATCCATTGTAAAGTACCTGTAGTGTAATGGTTATCACCTCCGCCTAACACGCGGAACGTCCCAGGTTCGAGACCTGGCAGCTACAGCAATTTTTGCCGTCCCGTGGCCGCGTGGTTAGCATGCTTGGCTACTGATCTAAGGGACCTGGGTTCGAGTCCCGGGTAAGGCATGGATGTTTGTTTTGTTTTTCTGCTGAGGTCCTGCCATCCTCTCAGACCTTCTACTATGGCATATAAACTGAAGGCACCTGTCAGACCTCTGTGGCAAGCAGCTGCTTGAGTAGGTATTTTTTTTTTATCCATTGTAACTAAAGGTTAAAAATAATTTACCCTGGGGCGCTGCGATTAATTCCTAGGGGCGACACAGGATATTCGAAAATTTTAATAATTCCAGGCAATGTTTATTCAATGCTGCACGGTCGCAATGATAGATTCGTATGCTTCGGTGGCTGTTTTCTTCAGGCGATAACAAAATTTCAACGCAGCATTCTGTTCCTCCCTTATCGCAGACATTACGCACGCTCCAAATACCGCTCAAAATTCAACGAGGAGCGGGAAATGAGGGTAGCTGTGTCTAGTTCGAATCCAAGATTTGAGAAACTGTGTGGTGAACAACAGGCTCACCATCCCACTAATTGGTAAATTTTTTAGAGCGCCGTGAAACGAAATAGTTTGAAAATCACTGATAAAGAAGAAAATTTCCTTAACCAAGTAGTAAAACAAAAAAACTTTACTTTTTTACCCTTTAACGTTTTATTTTTGAAAACTTAGGTAAGTAAAAGTGTTCATAGAAATTCCATACATATAAAGAAACCTTCAAAAACATTAAAGGAATGTAAAAAATAAATCGAAATATATCTATATAACAAAAGAAGGTGTCTGTCTGTCTGTCTGTCTGTGAAAGCCATAACTCATCGGGAAATCAACGTACACGCTCCAAATTTTCAGAGAACGTTGCTGGTTGTGGTCCGAATTGCAGTGCCAAATTTCAGGTCAAAAGTCCTGAAACACGGGGGACACTGTGCAGGAAATTTGGACCGTGCAGATGAATATCACAGGAGCCACAGAGCGGGAAAATCTGTGGTAACGGAAATAAAAATCTCGATAGCTTACGCAGAAACTAAGCCACGGGCTATTAGAGAGGTCGCTGACGTCAACAACGATCCAAGTCAACACTGGGCAAATTTCTTCCTGTTGAAAATCTGTGCTAAAGTGTCGGGGGGGGGGGGCTTACAAAATTTACTTTTAATGCAGTGAAAATAAGAATATTTTTACAACACTGGGCAAAATTCTTCCTGTTGAAAATCTGTGCTAAAGTGTCGGGGTGGGGGGGGCTTGCAAAATTTACCCTTAATGCAGTGAAAATAATAATATTTTTACAACATTGGGCAAATTTCTTCCTGTTGAAAATCTGTGCTAAAGTGTCGGGGGGGGGGGGGGGGGCTTACAAAATTTACTTTTAATGCAGTGAATATAAGAATAATTTTACAACACTGGGCAAATTTCTTCCAGTTGAAAATCTGTGCTAAAGTGTCGGGGTGGGGGGGGGGGCTTGCAAAATTTACCCTTAATGCAGTGAAAATAAGAATATTTTTACAACATTGGGCAAATTTCTTCCTGTTGAAAAACTGTGCTAAAGTGTCGGGGGGGGGGGACTTACAAAATTTACTTTTAATGCAGTGAAAATAAGAATATTTTTACAACATTGGGCAAATTTCTTCCTGTTGAAAAACTGTGCTAAAGTGTCGGGGGGGGGGGGGGGGGGCTTACAAAATTTACCTTTAATGCAGTGAAAATAAGAATATTTTTACAACACTGGGCAAATTTCTTCCTGTTGAAAATCTGTGCTAAAGTGTCGGGGGGGGGGACTTACAAAATTTATCTTTAATGCAGTGAAAATAAGAATATAGAGATTAAAAGTGATACCCGTGCTACGCCGGGTACGTTCAGCTAGTCTATGTAATAAATGATTTTTGTGTGTCTGTCTGTCTGTGGCAGCCACAACTCATCGGAAAATCAACGTACACGCTCCAAATTTTCAGAGAATGTTTCAGGTTGTGGTCCGGATTGCAGTGCCAAATTTTAGGTCGAAACTGCAAAAGGGGGGCTTGCTAGAAGCAAAAATATTTATCATGCTATTCCCAGGGGAAACGAGAATCGCTGTCAAATCTATTGTTGCCATTTACTGCTCCCTAACTCTGCATATAAACTGACAGGCTCCTGTCAGACCTCTGTGGCAAGCAGCTGCTTGAGGGGGTATTTATTTTTTTTATTTAACTCTGAAAGTAAAAAGTTAAAACAGCATTTAAATCTGCTGCCGTTGCCAGATTCTCTACGTTTCCAAAGGCATTATTGAGGCGTTCCATCGCAGTTAGGAACTTGATTTTCTAACCAAAAATGGGGTCGGGCACTGGGAATCCGCCTACGAAATTTTGGACCTTTCGGTGAAGTACGTCGGGAATTACAGAATGCCAAAATCTGCCACGGGCTCTGAGAGCGCGCGCCGAGTCAGCAATGACCTTTGCAACAGCGGGAAATTCTTTGTGTTCAAACTGTGATAAAATGTCGGGGGGGGGGAGATACTCACAAAACTAACCATTAGTGCAGGAAACAACAGAATATGCAGATTAAAAGTGAGACACGAGCTGTCACAATTTGTGTAGAAACGAAGCCACGGGCCAAGTGGGAACCTAATTTTTAAACCAATCACTGTGGCACACGGGGGACGCTGTGCAGGGAATTTGGGCAGTGCGGACGAATATCACGGGAGCCACAGGGCAGCAAAATCTGTGGTGACGGAAATAAAAATATCGATAACTTACGCAGAAATTAAGCTACGGGCTATGAGAGAGCTCGCTGACGTCAACAACGATCCAAGTCAACACTGGGCAAATTTCTTCCTGTTGAAAATCTGTGCTAAAGTGTCAGGGGGGGGGAGTACTTACAAAATTTACCTTTAGTGCAGTGAAAATAAGAATATACAGATTAAAAGTAACACCCAGGCAGCGCCGGTTACGTTCAGCTAGTATATATATATTCTTGGAATTTCTCGTGTTATTTCACTGTAGTAATTTCGATATAATAACATATGAAACCGAATGGTTTGAAATACAATAATCTGCCATTAATAACTTATGAAATACAGTGCAAAACGGTTAGCACGGAAGAAAGGGGACCAGTATAATATTTCGTGTTAGCAAAATTTCGTCTTAGCACTATGCTGATGAATGGCATTGTTGACTCCTAACGCTCTTTATAGACTGCTTGCTACATGTAAATGTAATTAATGTATTAATAACGCAATAGCAAAAAACAAATTATTTAAGCTACAGTTACTTTTGGTTGCTGAACAGTCAAATGGAGCAACGGGGGAATTACGTAGAGTCACTTTCTGTAACACATCAGATGGATATTTTAAATTTTTTCAAGTGTCAGTTTAGTCAGAACAGAATTTTATTTTATAACTGGCCATTAGAGAAGATAGTATATAAGACCTAGAATCAATTCTAGAACTATCCATAATAAGGTATGGATACATACTACCTAGAATCAATCCATAATAAATTCACGGATTGCCTGTTCACACATAATTCAAGAAAAAATTCTAAGGAAAAAATGCTTCACCGATGGGTGGGATTCGAACCCACTCATCGCGAAGCATTTTTTCGCAAGATCATTAAATTCCGAGAATTAAATAAAAAAAATTAAATGTTATAGTTGTTGTTGTTTTTTTTTTAAGACTATTTTTAATGTCGGACATCTACTAAGGGGCTAAAATAAAAATATACGAAACAACTGTTTCGGATTTCAAAGAAGGAGTCAATTTTGAGATTTCGTATAAGACGACCGGATATTCGGGGACGGGAGTGGCTCAGTCGGTAGCGTGCCAGGCTCGTAATCTGTAGTTCCCAGGTTCGAGTCCCAGCTCGGACAGCGTTGAGATTTATCTCCGCAAAACTCCCCGCCCTGCCCACAGTCACTAGGTGACACCCATGGGCTGGTGGAAACACCACCATCCGTCGGATGGGACGTTAAGCCGTGGCCCCGTGTGCGGGAGAGCCATACTCTGTGCACGTTAAAGAACACGCTGGATGGCCTTGACGGGAGGCTACCATCTGTCTCCCAACAGCTGTTCCAGTGGGTCTCCTCCGCTAACCTTCTCTGAGCCTTCGGGGTCCATGTGACCTGGCCATTTAGCCCATGGTGTACAAAAAAGTGCCGCTCGGGGGTACGTTCTTGCTTTGAACTAGTATCGTTAAATAAAACAAATTATCTCTCATGCAGCTGCTTGCTTCATAGGTCTGATAGAAGCTTGTCAGTTTAATGCGACATAAAAAAGATCTCCTGAGGAAGACGAGACCTCAGCAGAAAGACAACACAGAAACGTCCATATATTTTATCTGGATTTTGAACACGGGTACCTTGGCAGGAAATAAATAGTAATATCTGGGAAAACTTGATTTTTAACTATCAGAGATTATATTAAAATATAAAAATTGATCTTATGCGTTAAATGAAAAAAACAAAAAAAGATAACGATTGTTGATCAACTTGTAGCAGACATATTAAAATATATTTGCTAGAAATAATGAGTTTTTTACAAGTAGAGAATTGGAGTTTTCTGGAAAAAGCCATTATCGAAATCAAGACTTTAAGTGCTATAAATATCTTTTATTTTCGTATGACAAGAGTCATTTGTGAGGCTTCAAAATCGTCAGCTCATTTTTAGAGTTTCTTCAAATGTAATAATAATTGTTTCCAATCTACTGCAAAGTCACAATAGATAAATACATGCTATATTCTCACAAAGAAAAATCATTATTTTATTATAATTTTTGCACCATTCAAAACACTGAATGAGTTAATTCCTTTGTTTTTCCATATCGTTTCAGTGGATATTATTACTTTAATAAAAAAAAATATTATTTCTGCACGAGGAGTGAAGAGAAAAAACAAGACATATCCTGACGTGTGCTTTCACAAGACTGATTCCATGTCAAATCAACACAAAAAGAGACGATTTTGAACCTGACTATTTTTGATTTAAAAAAAATTGTATTTTTTTTTGTATTTATAGAAAAACTCGCACATACCAAACTTCATTATAAGTGAATGTTGAGAAATAGAGACTCAAAAAATTAAAAAGTGTCAAATTTGTTTAAACTAAACTTTATTTAAAAATTAATATATCTGTACCTAATTAGGATGTTAAAATCGGTTTCATCTTAAAGCTCTTTTCTGACCCTTTAAATTGATATATTTCAAATAAATGTTCTTACAATAAATAGTTTCAAGGTTATTGTCCAAAATTTTTGACCTTGAATATCTCAAAACGCGTCGCCTTAAATATTTTTAAGCGTGCTGAAGCATATATATTAATCAAAGAAATCTAGAAAAATTTTGCCTTTGGAAAATCAGAGGTTCCTGAGTTATAAATTACTGAATTTGTCAAGATTGTGCAAAACCATGGATATAATCTTATAGAACAGTAACAGATTTACAAATAACCTTATAGAACAGTAACAGATTTACAAATAATCTTATAGAGCAGTAACAGATTTACAAGCCGTTGCTCGGGTCTGAAATCCAGATAATGTTTTTTGAGGTTGTCGTGGGTCAGATCTTTTCTTATTGCATTAAACACTATAAACTTATCCTCCTCTCGCCCCCACGTCCATTGCTCTGAGTAGGCAATATATGTAAACCATTAAATTTTCACATGAATCTATTTATTTCAAAAAGGAACCAAAAGGGAAAATGTTGACTGATATAGTGTCTTTTGATATAGTGCTTTTATAATATTAATGAAAAGACTTGTTTTTAATTAAAATTATGATTAAATATACAAGAAACTGAAAGTAAACAGCATAATTAAATAAAAGTGAAACGTATTTCAATGGAAATTAGCAATGACTCCACATCCAACACCACTAATTAAGCTGCGTTACAAACATCAGTACTTTCATCAAGAGCCAAAGAAAAATATTCAAATTTCGATGCAAGCTCTGTAAAGGAATTTTTTATATTGCCAGCAAATTCATCGATACACCTGATTACGGTTTTGTGCGATAAACTTACGTTATCTCTCTGGGCTAAAACATACCAAACACCGTTTGCAGGCACTCCGTCATAAATTCGCCATCAGAATAATTTTCAAAATCTTTTGCAATTTTCTCACTAGTAAGAAAACTTGATCACATAATAGCATCGGAGTTTTGAGACCTTTAGGTAAATGAAATTTTTTGTGTGTTTAATGCACAATAAGTTTCTGAAATGTTTTTTCTATGATGGTTTTGTAAACTTCCATAATTAAAACGTTGACTGATATAGTGTCTATTTGAGTGAGAACTGAACTCTTTAATCTGGAGCTGAATAGTACATTCAAAAACTCCTATCTACCTCTATGGGCAAAATCTGTCATGTGGGTCGATGTCATTGTAAATTAAACTTGGGATATTAAAGAACACTTTTTCAAAAACAGTGCAAAGGAAAATTGAGAAAGAAAGAAAAATTGGTATTACACATAGTACAACAGATAAATTTAATAATTTTCGCGGACACAGGTTGACCATGTCTGCTCTAAAGTATCTAGTAGATGACACTCTCTACTGCAATCTTTCATTTAGCATTAAACTCATTACGATCGTTTCGTCCCTTCCCCCCCCCCCGTTACCATGCCCTGGTAAAAGTTTTATCACCCCTCATTTGGTGGAGGTCTGAAATTCTCTAAAGTGTATAGTAGATGGCATTCATACACCGGAGGAGGCTTTAATTTGGTATGAATTTCAATACGATTGTTCCTCCACCCCCAGGTTAAGAATTTTACCCTTTCCTTCTAGGGGAGGTCTGAAATTTTCTAAAGTATATAGTAGAAGGCATTGCCCACTTCGCAAACTTTCATTTCGCATAAGACTCGTTACAATCGATTCTTTCCCGCCCCCTAGGTATAATTTTCTTCCTCCTCTCTTCACTTCCCATGTGATTTTGACTAACTGCTAATGCAAAAGTCTATAAGAGACAGGTGTTAAACTTCTAATATGAACTCTAAGGGGATTTCGAGAAATTCAAACCCACCCACTCAATTTTGGCTGACCCCAGCGGATTCGCACGTAGTCTATATTCTTTCCTTGGGTGAAGGGTACGTTCATGCAAAGTTTTGTGCCTCTAGAACTTCTGGAGGGTCAAGTGCATAAGCGGACAGGCACACAAAAAAAACAATTTTTTTATATATATACATAAATATATAGCAACATAGAAATAATGCAAAGACAAATTTTATGAAAAATGCACTATTCAGGTTCAGTAAGAGTTGTTACTAAAGAGGCATTCCATCTCGAATCAGACAGAGGATATTTAGTGACACTCGACGATTCTATTGGAAAAAATATGTTGGAGATTACTCTTAGTAAGAACATGGCATCTGCTTTGATACAAAAGCAGATACCATGAATGGCATCTGCTTTTGATAAAAAAAATATTTTTTTAAAAAGTTATGGCCACTAGAAAATAATAGCTCCAAAACGGCATGAATTTGTACTCTTAATATTTCAAAAACTATCTATTCAAACTCTTTCGTTCATTTTTATTTAAAAGATCATATCTGTCTAACACATCTGAAAGTCATTCCTTTCTTTTAACATTAATAGGAAATTTATTAAATGACGCTAAATTAAAGTTACAAAAATGAATTGTTCTCGTTTTCTCGTTCACGTTATACAGCTCACATTGTGGCAACACACTTAAACAAATTACACTATTTAGTAGATAACTCAAACATCTCTCCACACGAAGAGTTTAACTTTAATAAATTAAATATTAATGATCCGAGAAAATTCGTAAAATTGAAATTTTGAAAAAACTTGAAAAAATTTGCATATTTTAAAAATCATTAACAAAAAATCTGAAACTTTCGCAAATTAAAGACAAAGACTTAACTTAAATAACTGTGGAAAGAAACTTCGATGTATTTTAGTTTAAAACCCGAGAGCAAGTACTAGAGACGAATCACATGAGTATCTGCCTTGTTTAGCATTACATTCATGGAACATACATGGAGACATCTTAAGCGGGTCAAGTTCTTACAATCCGGGTATAAAAATTGTTGCACGGTTAAGGCGTGCTCTTCACTGAATGCAGAACTATACAGTTCGCGATTCTACAGAAAGGCGTCGAAGTAGAATATCTTTTCACAGGTAAGTTTATTTTGATCCGTAGCATATTGCAACAGATAGAGTAATTAGCATTTTAAGAATGAAAAATGCGTGATTTAAGGGGATACTTAGTTATTGCTGTGTGTGAGTTTGCAATGACTTTTGTACATTGTTTTAGTTCCCCACTGGGTTGGGTTGGGATGTTTTACCTCTGAGCGGCACTTTTTTGCACACCATGGGCTAAATGGCCAGGTCACATGGACCCCGAAGGCTCAGAGAAGGTTGGGAGAGGGGACCCACTGGAACAGCTGTTGGGAGACAGATGGTAGCCTCCCGTCAAGGCCATCCAGCGTGTTCTTTAACGTGCACAGGGTATGGCTCTCCCGCACACGGGACCACGGCTTAACGTCCCATCCGACGGACGGCGGCCTTTCCAAGCCCATCGGTGTCCCCTACTGACCGTGGGCAGGGCGGGGAATTTTGCGGAGAAATCTCAACGCTGACCCAGCTGGGACTCGAACCTGAGAACTACAGATTACGAGCCTGGCGCGCTACCGACTGAGCCACCCCCGCCCCCGTTTCCCACTGACACTCAAATGATGATGCAATCATAAGATAGGTAAATATAGGCCATTTAACACGTTCAGTAGAGAACTTACGATAACGACGTATAATGGTAACTAATATTGGCGAAATTTTTGTTGAGTTCCAGTTTTAAAGAAATAACCTAAGAGAAAATATTTTGAAGCAATCTTTGTAAAACACTTATCAATAGATTCTGTTCTTGAGGTGCAGAATATTTTTAAAACTTTATGAAGACATCAATATATACACTCCGTATCATTGAAATTATATCAATGTATATATTGAATGTGATATATTGAAATAATATCCTGTTTTATCAATGGAAATCTACTTTCAAGCTCTATAGCTTCTGAAATAAGCTTTTAATTGAAAAATGTCACTAAGATGAACTAAAGATCTCAATGAAATTTATCTGAATCTCGATTTTCAACAATATTCTTTATTAAAAAAGTTATGGATGCTTGAATATTTAATAACGTAGATGTCATACATGAAAAATTTACCTCAGAAGTTAAAGGAAACTTAAATAAGAAGTATCATTTCAGACTATTTAATACAATAATTCTTTTATCGTTTAATTTATATTCTTTTATCGTTACAGAAAATTTATTAAATATGTATATTTTAAAAAGTATATGTATATTAAAAAATATATTATAAAAATATGAAAATACATATATTATAGTTATAAAATATATATAATGTTATTTTAAAAAGTTTGTGTCAATAATTATCTTTAATTTTAATATCCGTCAATTTTGCATATGGTAATGCTGCTTCAAAATATTCCAACTACCATGCATCTTTAAATACTAAAGAGATATTTTTGAAAATTGAAATTTACATAGATTTAATAAGATCTTTACCTTGAGTCACATTTTTGAATGAAATCTTAATTAGAAGTTATAGAGCTTATTTAAAATTATATTCGCATTGACATGAAATCAGGTGAGGTGGTTATAATTCAATGACCACTGAGTGTATTTCATCAGAATATACATAATAATATAATGGCAAATCATGGCATCTGTCAAGCAAAAATCAATAAAAAAAACATTTCATGAAAAAGGATACTTTTAATGAAGAAATTGCTGCTCCTTTAGTAATAACCAAAAAAAATGATATATAAAAGATATGATGCATAGCAAAATGAAAGAGATCATACAATATTCTGTTTCTGACTTTTTAATCGCAGGGAGCTTTTTTTTTTTACTAAACTTATTAAATTTTTTACTCTTCAGAAAAGCTGATATTTGCAAAAGCTTTAATTTCCTTTTAACAAGTATTGGAAAGGTATCTCCCCTTTTTTTAAAGGGGGATTTTTTTTAGCTATGATATTTTATCATAAAACAAGTTTGATGTGCAACTAGATCGCTATTTTTTGGGGGGTTACATATATGAATCACACTTATGGCGACATAAGTTTTAATTTCAAACTAACTGATGGTCTCCATCTTTCGAAGTGTGGTGGAAATATCGTTAAAAAGGTTGTCCCTTATATTTTTTTTGGGAGGAGGGGTTATGTAGTCTCTGACATCATGAGTATAAGTTTGATACGTTACTTAATGCGATAGGCTTTTTTTTTTCGGAGGAATGGAGGGATAACTTATTCAAGCAAGCATTTAAAACAGTTTGTTTGTTCTTTTTTAACGAGTGGGGAGAATAATGGAAAAATGTCAATTTTTTTATATAGTACAGTCGCTCAAAAAAATATCCGAACGCTATGGTTGACAATCATCATTTGTCACGTGACACGAAGGTTGCCAGATCACTAATTTCTAAAAAAATCGTTGCCAGATATTTTTTCTGAATTCTGTAATCAACCATTGCGTTCGGATACTTTTTTGAGCGACTGTATTAATCGTTATTATAAACCTACATTTCATATAATACTACAATTGTTACCTGCACTGAAGATGGTGTCGAAAATTTGTTGAAATATATTTCACTGTCTTGGATTGTAAATGAGAAGGAAAATATATTTCATTTTAATATTTGTGAGAAATATCAAGAACGACTGAGATCGAGGTATGCACAAATTTTCATAACATAGTTTTCGCACGTATAAGCCTTCTTATCAGACACTTCATCACTGACAATTGCATAAAAACGAAGAAAAAGAGAACTTTTTTTCTAAAAATGGGCATATAAAAATTGGTAATATACTGATTTTCAATATTACTTGAAAAGAAAAAAAGTAGTACTATATATTAATATAGGTATCCTTTACATTTCGACACCATGAATATTCCCTAAACTCTATGTAAGGTTAATGTAGATACATTCATTTTTAACTCCATGCTATGACGCCAGTCTGGTAGATGTTATCTCTTAATACTCGTATATATATATGTTACCGCTAAAGTGCAGAAATCAGTTATTCTACAGATTATCTAGGTATTGTGCAGATTAACTAGGGTGATCCGTTAACGTGCGGAAAATTGTTTCATTCCTCAAATTATCTAGGTGATCTGCAAATTACCTGGATAATCTGCACATTACCTACTAGGCACTCGTTAAAGTGAAAATAAGATCTCTGCTGAAACAACAGGAACGTTTCTGTACGCTTAAATTAACATAATGTTATTTATCTAGTGTCCGAGAGTAGAGTTGAAACCAGGGTCATCCCTCTGTCAACATAAATCAGTCGTCCGAATTATAAAAAACGCCCCCAAAATGAGCAGGCCAAGTGAGAACGAATCATTTTAGTGATTCGTTATCAAGAATGAATCACTTTACCGATTCGTTCTCACTTGGCCTCTGCTCATCCGAGGCGTTTTTTATAATGCGGACGAGTGAATCACGTGACACGAAGATTCATATTCAAGAGATTCACCACTATGAGAGAAACAAACTTTTGAACTTTAACGATACGGAAGCCGTTAATGTGCACATTACCTAGGTAAAATGCGGAAAACTCTTGATTCCGCACGTTAACGGAGCAAATCAGTTAATCTGCAGATTAGCTAGGTAATGTGCACATTAACGGCTTTCGAGCTTTAGCGGAACATATATATAACTGTTAAAAAGCTTTTTTTCGGTCTTTGAATATTTTGATAGTTTTATTTTCATTACTGCAGAATTATGAAAGAACTGTTCCTAATATTTAGAAAATTATTTGTTGAAACTTTTTCATTTATTTTTAATTCAAGAGATCTTATTCGTTAATAATATAATAATTCTTTTATCGTTACAGAAAATTTATTAAAAAAAATGTGAAAATAGGGTTGATAATTGAATTTTTCTCGATTTCTTGTTCACGTTACAGTTCAAATCTGGCAACATTCCAAAACAAATTATACTATTTAGTAGTTAACGCAGTCATCTCTTCACACAAAGGTTGCGATTTAATATAATAAATACTAGTGTTCAAAAAAAATTCGAAAACATTATAAACCTAGGAACACTTGAGAAAGTGGCATATTTCAAAACTCATTTTAAAAAAAATCTGACACTTTCGCAAATTAAAGACAAATACTTGAGTTAAATAACTGTGGAAAGAATGCTCTGTTATAGTTTAACAATATATTGAAACAGAAGGAACATGTGCAATAATAAAGGCGAGACTATATGACACTCGAGATATAGCTCGAAGTGAGAATGACGTCACTAATCAGTTTGAACGATGAGTTTAAAAAAGTAGAGAAGACAGTTGCAATTCGGAAGAATCTGTGTGAAGAAGAAAGTGAATTGTCTTAGTCCTGTGCTCGTTAGTCTAAAGAAAAAAGGTTTTATTGGAGTGTGCCTGGGAGTGTAAAATAGTTTAATAAGTTAAAAGTAAATTATGAAGAAGTAATAAAGAAAGTTTAGTGAATGTAATATGAGAATTTAGCTTGTGTTAGCGCTGTGATAAGTTCTTTGTGTTGAAGTGGTAAGATTAACCAAATTTTGAAGCATATCAGAGAAGTGTGTGCATCACTATTTAAATATCTTATTAAAATCCTATTTAAACATTGAAATGAGATTTTAAGATTTATGCCATGCATTGATTTGTAAATCCGTTTGTGCTTGATTTAACAAATAGTTTAATAATTATGATCAACCTCATACTCATAGATGACATATTGGTGTTCAGTTAGAGAGCTCTTTATGTATTTTCATTACCTTCCATGTTATTAAACCTGTTCATTTTCAGATTTTTTTTTATTTTGAATTCACGCTCTGTTGACTAATATTCAAATACAACTGGAAATCCGTAACACTGTTTTTGATCTTTGAATATTTGGATAACTTCATTTTCCTTACTGCAGCATTATGAAGGAAAAGTATTGAATTTTAGCAAATTGTTCTGCTAAGAAAAGTAAATTAAATTTATGATTCACTCTTCTTTTAAAAAATCGTGTTTGACTAGATTTTGTTGATCGCAATGTTTATAATGCTGAATTGTTATAAAAAACAGTTTGGGGTGAAGTGATGTAGTTGAAAGTGATGTAGTAGAAAAACCATGGTATAGCTAAAAAAAATTTAAATCGACAATTAGAAAACTGATATAAACACTATTGTAGAAGTGGCATAACTCTATCACGAGAATGGTGGTGACTCGATATCTATCCAATTGTTATTACAAAGGAGCTCATCCAGTTTCATATTATCTCTGTGATCTAATAAATTTTGGAACACCCTTCGTACATCTGCAATATTATAAACATCTATTACCTCAAATGTTCTCCATTAAAAGTCTAAAACGTGTCCATCTTTTGAATAGTAATTTGGGCAGATATCAAGTCACAACCATTCTTGGGATATAGTTAACCAAATGTAACTTCAATAATGATATCCATATCGGTTTTCTAATCTGCGATTTTTTTTAAACTTAGCCATATCATTTTTTTTCCTACATCACTTTTGCCGTCTTTCAAAAACTGATCTTTCTAATAATTCAGCTTTATTAACATTACTATTCAACGAAATCTAGTTAAACCATTATTTTTGCAAAAAAGAGTGAATCACAAATTCAGTTTGACTTTTTTTAGTAGAATATTTTGTTAAAATTCGATACTCTCCCTTCATAATGTTGCTGTAAATAAAATGAAGCTATCTAAATATTCAAAGACCAAAAACATATTGTTAAACTACAATACATCAAAGTTATTGAACTCAAGTTATTGTCTTTAATTTAGGAAAGTTTCAGAGTTTTGAATAGGTATTTAAAGTTTTATACGTACTTAAAGTGCAATAATAAATAACTCAGTGATTATTTCTTTTGATGTTAACAGAGTTATTACCCATGCCCATTTGTGTTGTTTGTCTCCAATTTGTCAATATTGTCTATTATCTGATAAAAAAAAACTATGTGATACAAATGTAATTTGTGTTACAGCAATTATAAATACTGCTACAGAGAACAGTGAATGATATCTGTAGACTTTTGTGAGATAATTAATTATATCTTGAGGCCCGTTTCATATCCTTCTGACAGACCTGGGGGAATTGATGGAAGTGTCAAACAAAAAATGTTTGCGAACAGATTTCAGATTTCTACCCCTTTGTGGTTTATATGCTTCCATCGCAACAAAACTAACTTTATTAGTGCAGAAATTTTAAGTTTACCATGCGCAGCTACTGAAAGAACATAATACATTTGCTCATACAAAATGCTGAATTAGGGGGAGGGGGCTACGGCTCCACACTACACAATTTAATTTTCCCCACAGTAGGTCATTTCCAAAGAGGTCCAGTTTGACATTGTCTGCCCACCGCATTTCAGGTTTCCCCCTTTTCTGAGGCCTTTACGCACACTGTTCATAATCCTATTCCCTAATCTATAGTTATGGATCTACAGTCAAAGGAGAGTTCCGATTCCTTCGTCTAACCTTGTACTACCACCCAAGATACTGCGTATACATTCTATAAGCATCTCTTCTCCTATAACGTAGGATAAGACGTACGTTAGCATCTATAATCAAAGGCATCAAGTTTCCTGTTATCTTGTTTACGAAGAGCCTATGTCACTAACATAACTAACTTTAGAAAGGATCAAACTATTGTTGCGATGATTTCCGCAAAACAAAATACACAGAAAAACTAAAGAGAAAAGGGGTCAAAATGCACTCTTGTCGAAATCGTGTTGCAATGCTAAACCAATGCAACAAGCCTTATTGTATAGCCTAATTTTAGTCTTTAGTCGTATATGCCTATTTTGACAGACTCTCCACATATTCTTAAACGTCCCAGCAGCAATTCCTATTCTACTGTTTATCTCAAGCCGCACACATCACCAGTATCTGTTACATGGCTACTAAGGTAATTAAACTGAGGCACTTGCTCAAAGGTGAAACCATTCAGATTAATTCGATTACAACCGGCCTGACCAATTTTCATCACTTTAGTTTGCTCTCTGTTTATCACCAAACCTACTCTACTGCCAGTCTCGTCAACAGCTCTATAATGAAAGAGTTCATCTCAACACCATTTGCCAAAAGGACCAAATCATCAGCATAATCTAAATCCGAAAATTTTCCTATGTATATACCATTTAAGTCCAGAATCTTCCATTTCAGTGAATTCCGCATAAAACAATAAACAGAGAAACGAAAGAGAAAAGGTAACAAAATGCACCCTTGTCGAAATCGAGTAGCAATGCTAAACCAATTGCTACAAGCCTTACCAACTCTCACACAGGACTCAGTGTTATTATAGAGAACTTTCATTATGTTAACTAACTTGTCTGGTATGCCATACGACCTCACGATCAACCACAAATTATGACAATTAACAAAGTCGAAAGCCTTTTTAAAATCAACAAAGCCTTGTAACTACAGGTTTCTGAAACTCTAAACATTTCTCAAGAATCTCCCTCAGTGAAAATATTTGATCTACACATCCCCTACCACTTCTGAATCCACATTGCTCATCATGCAATTGCCTGTCAATCAGATTCTTGATTCTATTAAGCACAATCATGCAAAGGACTTTACCAGGAACATAAATTACCCTGATACTCCTATAGTTATCACAAGAACTGCGATCACCTTTTTTTAAAAAATAGGGATAATAATAACTCTGGTAAAGTCCTTAGGAACCATGCCTTTATCATAAAAAGTATTCAAAATTTCAGTCATCCATGTGGTAACCGAAACATTTCCAGCTTTAAGAATTTTAGTAGTAATTTCATCTATCCCTGGGGATTAATATAGTCTAAGTTTAGAAAGAGACCAGATAACTCTCCACTGCGTTATAGGTCGAAAATTAAAGCCAGTAATGCATCTATCATCTTACAAACAATGGGAGTAGAATTAACCACATTGTTTAGAATATCACTGAAATGCTCAACCCATCTAGCCATGAAAGAATCCTCACCTTCTATAACCTTATCTTGTTTATCCTTCAATCCCTGTATACCTGTCCGTTTTCTACCACACAAAACATTGACTATCTGCTGTTGTGCTATTTGGCTGCTTCATCGGCTTTGTCAGCCAAACTATTAAACCGAAAATTCTTATCAGCTTTCAACTGATCATTTACACGTTTATTAATATCTGCAAAAAGTGTCTGTTAGGACTGGTGGAGTGTTGATTCAGGTTATGTTTGTAATTCTTTCCTTCAGAAATAAACTGTAGTGCCTTATCACTCAATAACGTTTTCTCCTCTGCTTCTTTTTACTTAAAAGGGTACGGTTAGTTTCAAGAAAAGCATATTAAAATGGTCCCATTCCTTCTCAGTTTCAGTAGTAAGTCATATCATGACTTACTACTGAAACTGAGAACTGAGACAGGAAGCTATTATGATTTGAGTTTTATACCTTGTCCTAGGTAGATGACTAACTGTCTTAGATGTAAGTTAGGTTCCCATTCTGTAGTTCAATCTGTCATTTTGTGTTACGGGCACCGGTTTTTTTTATCTAAAGATCACCTGGTTAATTTTCCTCTACAGACATTCTTGGCTGCTATTGCGCATTCACGTTTTTTTTTTGGGGGGGGCGGGGGGGGTCAGTCAGTAGCGCGCCAGGCTCCTAATCTGTAGTTCCGAGGTTCGAGTCCCAGCTGGGTCAGCGTTGAGATTTATCTCTGCAAAATTCCCCGCCCTGCCCACGGTCAGTAGGGGACACCGATGGGCTTCGAAAGGCCGCCGTCCGTCGGATGGGACGTTAAGCCGTGGCTCCGTGTGTGGGAGAGAGCCATACCCTGTGCACGTTAAAGAACACGCTGGATGGCCTTGACGGGAGGCTACCATCTGTCTCCCAACAGCTGTTCCAGTGGGTCCCCTCCCTCAACCTTCTCTGAGCCTTCAGGGTCCTTGTGACCTGGCCATTTAGCCCACGGTGTGCAAAAAAGTGCCTCTCAGAGGTAAAACAACCCAATCCAACCTCACGTGTTTTTTTTTTTTTTTGTCGCTGATGATGTGGTCTTTTATCCAAAGAGCATCTGGCTTGGAAGGTTTTTCCTTTAATCCTGAATGCGATTCTTAATTCGCACGACAGTGCAGAACAATCATCTGAATTCCTATTCTACACTTTAATCTTTCAGTTTTTGTTACAAAACAAGGGCGCTTTTATCTAAAGGCTAGATGGTGCACTTTAATGACATTAGTTTAAAAGCACTGATACTCCACAGACTGAATCTTAACACTAAAGATTAACCAGAATGACGTCAACCAAATCAGAATTAAGCGTTCAAATGATTGGAATAATCGGCAGAGTGAGGTCGCGAAGAAGGAGAATGTGGCTTTTATTCAGTAGGATATATTGCTGATGCAGGAATGGTACTGTTACTTTTAGACCACTTTTACCATTGATATGGCCTTGGTCTTTTCTTTTTTCCTTTTCCTCTTTATTTTGGTGTCTTTTCAGATATCTATTAGCGAAAATGTTCCAACTGAGTAAAAAAAAAGCCGAAGTCTAAGTAGATTTCTTTTCCTTGGGACTGGGCCAACGCTCAAAGAAATTCTGAAGAGCTGACAATCTTAATGGGTTTCGATTTTTGTGAAATTTAATATCTTATATACCACTTAGCCCTTAAGGGTTCACAGATGATTAGCTTTTGTGTTATTTCTTAATTGTCTTTAACAATGAATAATTCATAAGGCTCTCAAGCTTCACAATACTGTACAGAGATCCTAATAAGGGCAAATAGAGCAATGGATACTTTAGACATCAAGTGTGGTTTAAAGTGCATCAAAGATTGCGCTGCTAACACAAAAACTGATCCTCACGTTACGAGCATGGTACTCAACCTATTAACGCGTTCTCGCATCCATTGCACTGATTTTGAAACAGAGAGAAAAAATGACTACTAATAAGAGAACAAAGAAGACTCTAAATTAGACGGATGACTGCAACACAGAGAGTAGAAATAGCTGTGGATAGGGAGAAGAGATGCTTGCGAAACAAAAGGGAACAAAGAAAGAGGAAAAGGAGAGGGTGAAACAGGAAGCATAGAGAATTAGGGAAAAAGAGCCGAGTTTACTTTGAAACATACAGCAAACATAATTATGAAGCATAAATCAGAGAGTAGGAGATAAGAGAAGAATGACTAAAACAAAGAGCAGAAATCAAAGCAAAATGGAGAGAACAACTAACTGTGAAACAACCAAAATA
Organism: Ryuthela nishihirai; assembly: GCA_038380435.1. NCBI lineage: Eukaryota > Metazoa > Arthropoda > Arachnida > Araneae > Heptathelidae > Ryuthela > Ryuthela nishihirai. The sequence goes on along the minus strand of JAWZYU010000005.1, from coordinate 34,175,347 downwards.
GCTATAAAAGAGAAAGAGTGAAGAGGGCTGTGAAACAAGTATGAAAAGGCGATTACGAAGGAAAACATAGCTGACAAACAGACATTAGAGAAGGCTGCGTGAGCAAAGCTAAATGCGAAAAGGAAAGCAAAGAGGACTGTGGGACAAGGAGCAAAGATGATTTTGAAACAGAGAGCATAGTTTACTTGCATATTTTTATAATACAATAATTTTTTTTTACCTTCTTGTAGGGCGGGGGTGGCTCAGTCGGTAACGCGCCAGGCTCGTAATCTGTAGTTCCCAGGTTTGAGTCCCAGCTGGGTCAGCGTTGAGATTTATCTCCGCAAAATTCCCCGCCCTGCCCACGGTCAGTAGGGGACACCGATGGGCTTGGAAAGACCGTTGTCCGTCGGATGGGACGTTAAGCCGTGGATCCGTGTGTGTGGGGAGAGCCATACCCTGTTCACGTTAAAGAACACGCTGGATGGCCTTGACGGGAGGCTATCAGCTGTTCCCTAACAGCTGTTCCAGTGGGTCCCCTCCCAACCTTCTCTGAGCCTTCGGGGTCCATGTGACCTGGCCATTTAGTCCATGGTGTGCAAAAAAGTGTCGCTCAGAGGTAAAACAACCCAAAACAACCCAACCTTCTTGTAATATATATGCCTAATACTGGTTATATCCACAAGAGTTTGCAAAAACTTGGCAGTGGATAATATTTTCTATATACAGATTACTCGTAATTTTGCAATTCTTGATTACACCTGTTCATTAGAGTTATTCTAATATTTATAATAATAAAAGGATTTTATAATTCTCTGTGTGCCTGTAGCAACCATAACCCATCGAAAAATCGTGGCAGAAGCTTTCGAATTTCACAGAGTGTTTTTGGTTATCATCCGAGTTGCAGAGCCGAATTTCAAGTCGAAATTCCGAAAGGGGGGCTTACTGTAAACAAAAATACTGACCATGCTGTTCCTTCCGGAAAAGGTAATCGCTGCCAAATCCATTGTTGTCATTTCCGGTATGGGTGGGCATATTTCGCAATAACTCTATAACTATAATACATCTTGATATTTGATACACTTATTCTTCATGTAAAAGTACGTTATATTTAAAGATGATATATATCTGCCGAATACAAGAAAAATGACAGCGGTGATCATCTGAATAGAATGCAAAATTCTCAATTCGTTTAACCGGTACAGATATACTGTTCACAAAAATTAGGGGATATTTCAAAATGAATATGAAGCGATAAAAATATCCCCTAATTTTTGTGAGCAGTATATTTGAAAACGGTTTTCTTTGTCGTATATTTCGCTCTTTCTGATCGTTTCATCCGCACACAATATGGAGCTATCTTTTCAAATACGCGGATTAACTTTGAGTTTCATAAGCATTGCCCTGTTGCACCATCAATTATATTATGGTTCAAATAATATTATGGTTCAATGCTCTCAAACGAATCCTACAATAATTTCACCAAGTTGACCTACTTCAGTTATATTATTTAGAGATAGATTAAATTCAGTAACAAGAAAAGCCAAATTAATGTTAATATAAAAAGCCTTTTCGCTATTTTAACCAAACACTGATTGCTGTCAAACCGGAGCAATAATATAGATTAATCCGTTCAGATCCTGCTGTATTGCAATGTACGTTACGTTTTAGAATTTTTCTAAACACAAGAAGACATATTCAAAAGAAGAAAAGGTTCTTGTGGTCTTACAATGTTTACAAAGTGCAAAACAATCTTTGGCCTACAGCAAGGTGCCCATTACGGCGCTCGCGAGTTACCGGTTGCTCTTTAGCAAAGTAGAAGCCGCCCACGGCATGGTAAGTAGTACAATTTGTTTTTAAGAGGAAGGTTTTTTTCTACTAAACATTTTTGGATTTATTTACCGTAAAAATAGAAATGTGTTTTTAACACGTTAAACGCCATTTAAATTATTTATTTTCAATTGTTTTCTACTGATGTCACCCCCTTTATTGCTTTACACAGTCGTATCAGAATAATATGACCACATACCATTCGTATTATTAGGTAGGTGGTCATATTTTTCTGATACGACTGCGTATATTCAAACGTAAATAAAGATTTATTAGTCCTCCAAAGCAATCCTAAACTACAGGTTGCCATGAAGTGAAAAATATTTGGGCACCCCGGGTCTACAGGAACAGGCTGAAATTTGGTGCTACCTTTGGATATAATAGAAACTACATACAAAAAAATTGAAGATAATTGTGCCTGACATACAACAAGAACTGTTTGTCTACAATTCGCAGGTGTTGTGCATTCGATGATGTTATCATGACAATGTTCTTATAAATCATAATTCTTTTATGTTCCTTTTTACTGCTTTCTGGATTTTCAGAATTTTACAACTTTTGGAACGGTTTCTACATTATTACGGTTTACAATGTGCATCACGAATTTCGGTGGAATGATGTTACAAAAATAAATTTCGCATATTCTTGTTCCTTTAGTGATAAATGCGGCATATTATAACGGAAAGATTTTTTCTTCTGTATACAAAAATTCGGGTCTGAAGGTTCCTGATTTTTAATATTTTCTATTTGAGAATTCTTCTTTATTTTTTTTTTCCTTTTCTAACAGTTTCAAATTTTAAAGCATGTTAAGAAAAATATTCTGTTTCTTGTTAAGTTTACTCCAAATTCTCTCAAATATGTTCCTTTGCAATAACATATTTTCAAAATCTGTACAATCGTGTGGAAAAATATTATCTTCAATCGTTTTTCTTCCCATCTTCAAAATTCTGTGAGCACATAACTACATATCGCCTGCAATATTTCGGCATACCATAGTTATTTGGCCCCTTAATAGTCATTAAATCGTTTTAAAAAATTGCTGTTAACTATTTTAAATTAAAAAGTATGTCTCACTCGATTCTCGTTTGCGTTGGATGGTCATATATTAAAAAAGCATAAAACAAGGCAGAAAAAGAGAACGTGTTCTCTTGTTTTTACATCAAAAAAAGGAACTCTTTATTTTCTTGCTGAAAATACAAAAACTTGCAGGAAACGTTTACAAATTTATTTCAGAAAAAAAAAGAACTAATGTTACATAAAATTATTATCAGAGATAAATTTATTTTTTCTTTTATAGTTTATAATTAAGATTGATTGCCATCCCGTGGCTGAGTGGTTAGCGCGCTTGGCTACTGATCGAAGTGGACCTGGGTTCGAGCCCCCGGGTAAGGCATGGATGTTCGTGTTGTTTTTCTGCTGAGGTCCTGCCATCCTCTCAGACCTTCTACTACGGCATATAAACTGACAGGCTCCTCTCAGACCTCTGTAGCAAGCAGCTGCTTTGAGGAGGTATTTATTTAATTAAGGTTGTCTTTCTCGGAAGATTCAAATTCAATATTAAGCAATCAAAACTGAATCAAGAATCACTGTCAACAATTAGGAATTAATTATCCTTTGAATTTGACAATTTAAATAGCATTCAAGTCTTCGGCATTTCTGCTTAATTTTTAATATATGATTAGTAATTTTTTCTAAAATATTAATATATTTTTGTCTCGTTAAATATTTTATAAATTAAGTTTTTTGTCAGTTGAAAAACAGAACATTTCGTCTATAAAAGAGGGTAAAAAAGATCCGAACTGAAAAAGAGAAAATGCGCTTTTCCCTGGTTATGTTGATTATCTGAGGTAATATCTGGTGAACTAGAAGAATCACGTATCACCTCTGACGAATATGGGATATTTGTTTCTCAAATAAAATAAATATTTTAGTTTCAAAGTTTTGCATCTCAAATAGAAGATATTCGAACTAATGGATGATTAAGAAAATACAAAGAATAATATTCTGCTTTACACAACAGAAAGGTATTTATTTATTTTTTTTTTTTCATTTAGCGTTTAAAATTATAACATTATGTTTTCCCACCCCTTTGAAGATCTAGGGAAAATCAGTCAGTGTAAACCTTATTATATTATTAAACCTTTCGACACATCAGACTCTACCACCAAAACCATCGGCTTTCTAGCATAAATAGGTCATAGGCAATATTCGTTTAAGGTTTTCTGTTTACCATTACTTCTACACTAAAATACCCCCTCAAGCAGCTGCTTGCCACAGAGGTCTGACAGGAGCCTGTCAGTTTATATGCCATAGTAGAAGGTCTCAGAGGATGGCAGGACCTCAGCAGACTAGAGGATGCTATTAAAATTATTGGGAGATACAGAAAGTGTGAAGACTAATATTTCTTCGATACCTATCCAACAAACAAGCAAAAAAACTTTTGATTTATCCCTAGAAACAGGAAAAATGAAAGTTGCAAGCAATTTTCATAATGCCTATCACGTGTAACTTTTTTAAATTGTTCTTCAATGTTTCCTTAGAATTACATTCTATAATATTCGAATCTCTCCCACCACTACTACACTATCAACCCACTCCACTCATACTCCCTGTCTATTCAATATGTAGATGATCAACAATCTTCTGTGTTTCTAAAAGTTCTGACCGCACATAATTTTCATCAAACAACAATCCAAAATATGCCATGTCTTCTACATGCATGACGGTTTTAGTTACAATAAGTTGGGATGGGCGTGGCTTATTCGATAATGAACCAGGATCGTAATCTTACGTTTCCAGTTTCGATTCCACCACGCATGAATTTTTCGGCTAATTTCTGCTCTGGCCTCGGTGAGAAGGAGACATTAATAGATTCATAAAGGCCACCTTCCACCTAATGAGACATTAAGTCGTGACGTCGTGTACAAAGCAGCTTTTTCCTGCAAACGTTAATGAATGGTTTTAACAGGAAACTTCCATCTGTCTCCTACAGTCCAGTGAATCCCCTACCCCTTTCTGAGCTCTTGATGTTTCTTTGGCCTCCATAACTACTATTTTGTTGCCTAACTCCATAATAACTATTTGCAATTTGTTGCATTAACTAATTTTTGTGTGAAAAAAAAGTGATGCTCAGAGGTAAAAGAACCTAATTTAGGGGGGGCGGGGTTGGCTCAGTCGGTAGCGCGCCAGGCTCGTAATCTGTAGTTCCCAGGTTCGAGTCCCAGCTGGGTCAGCGTTGAGATTTATCTCCGCAAAATTCTCCGCCCTGCCCACGGTCAGTAGGAGACACCGATGTGCTTGGAAAGGCCACCGTCCGTCGGATGGGACGTTAAGCCGTGGCCCCGTGTGCAGGAGAGCCATACCCTGTGCACGTTAAAGAACACGCTGGATGGCCTTGACGGGAGGTTACCATCTGTCTCCCAACAGCTGTTCCAGTGGGTCCCCTCCCCCAACCTTCTCTGAGTCTTCGGGGTCCATGTGACCTGACCATTTAGCCCATGGTGTGCAAAAAAGTGCCGCTCAGAGGTAAAACAACCCAACCCAACCTAATTTAGGGAACTTAAAATACTGGTCATCAATATCTTTATCTTTACGTTAGGACTATTAATGTTTTGCCAACAATAAAGACTCTCAAATATTCCATCATTTGTTCACTTGTATTTTTTTAAATGTATGATTTTTACATTAATTAACTTAATGAAAAAGTAAATTGCTTTTCAAGCAGCTGCTTACCACAGATATCTGACAGGAGCCTGTCAGTATAATAGGACATAGGGAATGTCTGTAAGGAAAGCGAGCATATATTGTTAGCAGGAAGACAACACACGAAAAGAAAACATGGGCTGCTGGTCAGAGGGGTCAGAATTCGAACCCCGGAAACCACTAGGCCTCCAGTCAGGCACGTACCCAGGATTTAGTTTCACAGGAGTCCGAAAATTTTGTTTCAGGGTGTTGCGAGAATTCAGTTTCGGGGAGGTTCCGAGAATATAATCTTGGAAGGGAGGGCTTCCCTTCAAAATTTAGGAACTGTAGAATGCTGATTTCATATGATCATTTTATATCTTATTTCACTTTTGCATGCAGTTTTTAAACGTTTACATTCCTAATATTTTCTTTCCTGTACTTTTTCTTTCTTTGTCCAATTCTCAGTCTCTAAGCACTAATAATTCATTGCACCTTTATCCCCTATCAATGAGAATAAGAAAAATTGAGACCGGGCTCACACAATTTTGATAATAATTGAGGTTGATCCCTTCTGAACCCAGTTAAGTGGGGGGGGGGGATACGGAAATACATGAAATGCATGCCGTAAAACCATTTTTCTATTCTTCGTATTATATTGCTTTAGAAAAATTGTCATTTTTTGAAGATCAGTTTATGCTAAGAATAAGACTTCAGCAGGTTTTCCCAATTACTAAAATATTCCACTGAACAGGAAAGGTTAAAATGATATTCTATACGGCGTCCGAAGCAAATTTTTTGTATAGCCGTCCCGTGGCCGAGTGGTTAGCACGCTTGGCTATTGATCTAAGGGACCTGGGTTCGAGCCCCGGGTAAGGCATGGATGTTCGTGCTGTTTTTCTGCTGAGGTTCTGCCATCCTCTCAGACCTTCTACTGTGGCATATAAACTGACAGGCTCCTGTCAGACCTCTGTGGCAAGCAGCTGCTTGAGGAGGTATTTATTTTATACACGGAATGAGATTTTACATTTGTTTTTTGTTTTTTAATCCATTTTTAGTGTCGGACATAGAAATATGGGGCAAAAATAAAGTTATGCAAAGACAATTGTTTTGGATTTCAAAGCAGGTAGACAAATTTGAGATTTAGTATAAGATGACAAGATTTTCTGCGGAGGGGTCCGGACCCTCGTATCTCCCTCTGTGTCATCAGTTGTTATTATAAAATTATAAGTCTTAATAAAACGAAAATTACAAGTTGCTCTCTTTATAAGCCATGATTATATACTTAAAGAACACTTTCTCTCATATTTAAATAGTTGATGCAGCAAAGAATTAATTTTCCAAAATAATATTCGTTTTATATCGTTGTTCCAGTTTCTTGTTAGTTTCAGTTACAGATTTCTATTTTTTAACGTTCATAATTTAATCGAGCAGTTTGCGAAACATTCAAACCGGCGACTATTATGTCAAGCCTTTTTTTCCCTCACAGTATTCCAATCTGCTGCTGGAAAGCGTGAAGACGAAATTTTTAAACCAAAGATCAGAATAGAGTAGGCGAATTTATGGAGATCTCACAAGTAACCTGGTATGGGTAGAGTGAGGTTAGAAATTATAAGGGTGAAAGAATGAAAAGCAGATTGTTAAAATTATTGATAAAACGAGCCAGACAATGTATGAAGTGTTCAGAGAAGGAACAAAACTGACCAAAATAATTTTGAGATGAATCCTTTAATTTAGAAGATGGAGAAGAATAGTTTATTTATTATTATTTATCACAGTAATTTTTTATTATTTATTATTAGTTATTTTTTATTATATATTATTTATCACAGTAATTTATCATAGTATTATTATTATTTAATCACAGTAATATCAAAAAAAACTATCAGATCATTACTGTATCATTTTTTATTGATATTACGTGATTTTACTATTTTTTTATTCCTAGTATTATGAAAATTAAATCTTTATTATTCCTTTCACAACAATTTACTCAGGTGAGGAATTACTGTTAACTTCTCTCAAACTTAGAATTGTCTGTGAATATCATATAATTTTGCAAACTCCGCATTTGTTTTGAAGAAATGAATACTAATACATTAATTAAGTTATTATTATTCTTGAAAGAAAATTTGAATAGACAAAATTCAAACTGGATGTTTTTCATAATAAAAGAGCATTTCAACAGGCAGGAAAGTTTCAAAGTGTGTATGCAGAGGAAGAGATGTCTTTACATTCAGGGTCTGATTGGGGAGGGGGGGAGCGTCTGGCAAGGGGAACTGGGTACAAGAAAAACAAAAGTGGGAGAGCCCTCTTTTGCTAACACCAAGGATTGTTAAAAATAAAATTAATATATTTTTGAACTTATGCAAATTTTAAATTGGTTAGGTAATACTATCCTCAAAGAAAGTTGCTATATGATCGGAGCTTTAATTTATTCATTTATATTTGATTTCTGAAAACATGATGGGACTCCCCTCCCCCAAAAAAGGTTTAGGTGCCCCCACTTGCTTAATCTGACCCTGCTATCGCTACAAGATTCTCATCCAAGTTACAATCAACGATTTATAATAATGATCAATAACAACAAATACAATATTAATTGTGGACATTCAACCTTATACATCGAACTTGCACACATCAATTGAGCAAATGCAGTATATCTGTAATATAAGCTTTCGCAAACTTTTGTTTCTCAAATAATAACGACGCTGTATAATGATGGCCGAGTGGTTAGCGCGCTTGGCTACTGATCTAATGGGACCTGGGTTTGAGCCCCGGGTAAGGCATGGATGTATGTGTCGTTTTTTCTGCTGAGGTCCTGCCATCCTCACAGACCTTCTACTATGGCATATAAACTGACAGGCTCCTGTCAGACCTCTGTGGCAAGCAGCTGTTTGAGGGGGGTATTTATTTATTTATTTATTTATTTATTTATTTATTTATAATGATAATGGAATATATGAATTCTGTATTCGGTAATAACTATTTACAAGATTCAAAGAACTAGATCTTTGTTTATAAAATAACAGCATGTAGAGGGGTCAGTCGCAAAATATTCAACTGCCTTTGTTCTCAACATTGGCCTTGCCCACGGCCGGCTCAAGCCAGTAAGCGAGGTAAGGACTACGTCAGGGCGCCTTCTCAAAAGGGATTCCTTCGAAAATGCGGCTCCTGTAAAATGTTTGAAAAGGTGTGCTTAAAAGGGACTTGGCATTGGGGCGCAAACATACCTCAAATTGATCCTTGGCCTTCCAAAAATAGGTGCACGTATTTATCCTTCATTCGATTAAAAAAAAATTATTTAAGTTGACAACAGCTACACAAACCTTATCAACTGAAATTTTCAATCAAAATATTTTTCTTCGCTGATTAAAAATCCATTAAGCACATGTGTAAAATTCATTTTAAATAATTTTCTTCTAACTTTCACCTAAGTAACACGTACAGCACAAAAAAAAGAACTGCTTTTTTTAGTTCTATTTTTGGACGCAACGACAAATGGCCTTTAAGGCACGGTGAATCAGATAATATCTAACCATTTGAACCAAAAGTAATTGTAGTCATTCGTTTTGGATTCATTCTTTTCATTTACATCAAAAACATTTATTGCTAATGTAACAATGCGCGTGCACCCTGTAACGAGAGTCTTTTTCAAATAACTCAAAAGTTAATACGTAGCATAGATCTTTTTTATTTCTTTCCAAAACTTCTATTCTTCCTTCTTACCCGCTTTGCAAAGTACATAAACTGAATTTGTATTAACAGACATCAAATCCTTAAAAAGAAATTAGTTTCACTACACTGCCCTAGCAAAATATCAGAGAATTTCTATATTATGTCAATGGAAATCTAAATTCAAAGTCCTATAGCTTCAAAAATGTGCATTTTATGGGAAAATGTAACTAAAGAATTATTAAATATCATAATCAGATCTATTTAAATATCGATATTTCAATAATATCCGTTCAGTATTTAAAGAGTTAGGAAAGCTGTAATATTAAACAACAGTAATTTATCATAACTACTATACTATTTTTTTCAAACGTTTAATAAAATAAATATATATTTTAAAAGTTCGCGTAATGATTATTTAGATATTAGACAATTCTGAATAATGTAAAAAAATTGTATAAAAATATACAATATTTTTATACAATATTAATATTTTATAAAATAAATAAATATTGTAATAAAAATATATTGTAAATTAATTGTTGAATGTTCTAGCTATAATACTCTAAATACTGAAAGAATATTTTTAAAAATTTAGTTTTAAATGGATTTGATTGCGATCGTTATCTTCATTCACATTTTTTCATTAAATTCATATTTGGTAAGCTCTAGAGCTTCAAGTTAGGTTACTATTGACATAACATAGAAATCTTCCAATAGTTTTAGAGTTTTGATTGCTTTTTGATTCCAGATGCTTACGCAGTATCTTGGGCATTAGGTGGTTCAACTTTGTAACTAATGATGAGATTAGGCAAAGGAGTCGGCAATCTCCTTTAAGCAGCATATTGTGCAGAGAGAGACTCCGTTGGTTTGGCCATGTTGCCCGTATGAATAATTATAGATTGGTGAATAGGGTTATGAACAGTGTGCCTAAAGGCATCAGAAAGAGGGGGAGACGTAGGATGCAGTGGGCAGACAATGTCAAACAGGACCTTATTAGAATTGTTGTGCAATGACCAGATGCAGTAGATGTAGCTCAGGATAGACTTGCTTGGAGAACTGAATTGCACGGTCTGGTTGGACCTCCGTAGCCCATGGCTGCTTGAGGATGATATCGATACCAGCGAACTTCGCACAGCCAACATAACCAATCATGATTCAATCTAATAATCATAAATATACAATTCTGAAAGAAAGCTTTAGCCATTGCTGCAGTTAATGTGGTTCAAAAAAAGGAAGGGGATTGCGTATTATATCTGGTACTCTTTCCAATACTTTTCTATACTGGTGTACAAAAGATAAAACCCAGTGTTGTGTCAAAGAGAAGCAAATTTCAAAGTTCTATATAACTTGTAAAATAAACTTTTTTATGGTAAAATGTGACAAGATAAAATAAAGATCTAAATCAAATCTACGAAATCTAGATTTTTCAACCAAAATAGCTAAGTATTTTAGAGTTATGGAATCATTGAAAAGAAGAATAAATAATTGAACAATTTTGAAAGAATTGCTTAAGAAATCTAGTCAACATCATAAGTTTTTGATTTAAAAATCAGATTTTCAAATTAACTTTTGAGATAAATTTTTTGACTGTTATTGCTGTTGTTAAATATATGAAACGTCCATAACTCGTTAAATAAAGACCGAATATTGTTGAAATTCGAGCTTTAGAGTGTTTTTTATGATCTTCAATTTATCTGCAGTCACATTTTCCCATAAAAGCTTACTTTTGTACTAAATAATAGATTATTTATTAATTAGATATTAATTTATACTAAGTAATAGAGCTTCCAAATTATTTTTCCATTGACTTAACACTATTTAGTTTTAGTGTAGGTTTTGCGTCTGTGTTGAAGAAAAGCATATTAATCACGGCATTGAACACCATGGAATTCATAAAAGAAACAAACCTATCCACTCTAAACATCTGCCATCTTTAAATTATAAATAAGAACATTCCTGTTAATATTCCAGATTCGATTTAATAAAACATGGCTAATGAACTTATTTCTGACTTCTTGAGGAATGACCCTTCTTCATTTGCATGGGCTATCTGATCCTTGATACTTGCAACACATTTTCCGCAAACATCAGAGAACAAGAAACAAGTCCTGAAGAATGAAAAAATATGCAGTACTCATATAGTACTTTTAATCATCCGAAATAGGATTCTTGAGACAATATCTAGCCAATGTTTTAAGTGCTGAATTTTCAACGTTTATTTTTTTCACTGACCCGTGGTCGAGTGGTTAGCACGCTTGGCTACTGATCTACGGGACCTGGGTTCGAGCATGGATGTATGTGTCGTTTTTCTGCTGAGGTCCTGCCATCCTCTCAGACCCTTCTACTAGGGCATATAAACTGGCAGGCTCCTGTCAGACCTCTGTGGCAAGCAGCTGCTTGAGGGGGTATTTATTTATATTTTATGACCCTTTCGCAATATAAAGTCTATCCTTTGCAGTAGTGTTTTCCAACCTCACTGTGTGATCCATCCCCTAATCATCCAATGTTTTTCAGCCTTTCTTGAGTGGTCTAAGATCACTCAAGGTCTTACACTTTGTGAAACTTCTTTGTGAAATAAATCACTTTGTGAAATTGTCGGAACACTCATAGACAAATGCATACATCTTTAACATATATATAAAGTTGATTTTCTGTATTTAATAGAAACATTCTAAATAAATTCGCTTTTGGCAACAATATTTATGAAAAATATCTAAATTAACAGAAAATTTCATTTTTGGTGGGACATTTCGAGGAACACTGGTTGGAAGAAAAACACGTATCCAAATCTATATTTTTCGTATATATCATTAATACAATAATTTAGTTGTTTTTGTTTGTTTTTTTTCCGTTGCGTACCTACTTTTTAAGGAATCTACAATACCCGCACTTTCAATAAGTAAGAAAGGAAGTAAATAAATGGATCCATACTATTATTATTATTAAGTGAATATAATTCCTAATTTTAACAAATAATATGTCTTTGGCGGGTCTTAGATTTTTTTCTCTGGGGGTAGGCATGCCAATGGATGAGAAATTCTACTTTAGATTAGCGGTTCACAATAATAAATCAACAGTGACATATTGATAGGATTTCATTGTTGTTTGCTATCTCAAGTAAAACACATTCAGAAAAAAATGCAGAGAAGCAATTTTTAAGTTAACGGAAAAATTGTCCTTTGAGGGATGTGCTACTAATTCATGTCTATCCCATCCATCGATCCAAGAGCAACAGAAAGAACGATATAGTTGATAATATAGCTGTAAATGTCGATTCCAAAAATCACCCTGAAAAAAGCATTTTATATCTTTGCTTAATTAGTAGAATTATAAGGGGAGCGCATTGGATTTCTTCCCTTGTTGCTTCGTTGTCATCGTCATCATCATCCTCCTTAAGCAGCCATGGGCTACGGAATTCCAACCAGATTGTGTAATTTAGTTCTCCAAACGTATCTGTCCTAAGCTACGTCTGCTGCATCAGGCCACTGTACACCAATTCTAACGAGGTTTTGTTTGACATTGTCTACCCACTGCAACCTAGGTCTCCCCCTCTTCCTGAGGCCGTCAGGCACACATCATAACCCTATTCGCTAATCTATAATTAATGCGTACGGGTAACTTCGCCAAACTAACGGAGTCTTCCGACTTCTATTAACTGTGAAGCATATTTCAGGTGCAACCCCAAAACAGAGAATGTTGAAATGTTTGAAACTAAACTCAAATATGTATCTTTCTAACGTAACATAAATTCGTGGTCCAAACACAAAAGACGGAGTTGCGTTGTTTGAGAAATATCTTCGGTTACAAGACCGCTTTCAAATGCAAACAATAATGTTTTCGTATAAGAAGAGAATTGTATCATGATTTAGCCCTTTCAATTCGGAATTCATTTGGTTGATTTAAAAACATTTGAATCATGATATTATTGTCATTTGAATCCAATTTAACATCTTTCTCCAAAAGGAATTTATTGAAAATAAAAAGACAGTAAATAAAAAAAGCTTAAATACAAAATAAAAAAATACTATTATTAATTGTAAATTTATTACGCGTTCCCACATGGAAAATAATTTTTTGGAGAAGTATATTGTTTAACAACGTTACATTATTAATCAGAAAAAATTTTACAATTAATGTTTCCATATACGTATATGGGGGACTCAAAGGGTTTTCTAGAAGTAAACGAAATTGCTTGAACTCCAGGTTAGGCTAAGTACTAGCCTTTTGTAAATCCTATACGGCTATTTCTTTAGAAGTAATATTTATAAAGCAGGCAACTGTGTTAATAACTTTAGTTTACTCTAGTTACATCGCTGAAATTAAAATATTAAACATTTGCATTAAAATTTTTTTGATGCTCCTAACTAAATATATCATAACCATAGACATGCATACGGGATATTCAGGGTGTACCCAGGCTCGCCCTAATATCTCAAAAATAAAATGGTTTCATTCTCTAGGATAGGAAGATGAAGAAATCGCAATCTGTTTTGGTCAATTTGGGTTATCTCATTATCTGGTTAAAGATAAAGATCATAAAAATTGACATCATATTTGTATATGCCTGGTTATCACTAAAGCAAAAATTTAGTATTTTGTATCTCTTTTTTAAGTTTGTATTTTTTTAAATAAAGTTTAGTTGTTAGTTTGAAAAAAATTGGGTTTAGTTAAGTTTTAGTTTCTTTAGTTTGTTTTATGAATAAAAATAATGTCTTTATGGTTGAGTATTCAGTAAATATTCGCCTTCAAAAAAAAATAAATAAATGAAAAATAAAATCCCTAGGTACACACCTAGCCGTCCCATGGCCGAGTGGTTAGCACACTTGGCTACTGATCTAAGGGAACTGGGTTCGAGTCCCGGGTAAGGCATGGTTGTGTATGTTGTTTTTCTCCTGAGGGCCTGCCATCCATCACAGACCTTCTACTATAGCATATAAACTGATAGGCTCCTGTCAGACCTCTATGGCAAGCAGCTGCTTGAGGGGGTATTTATTTTTAGGTACACACCTTAATGAGAAGTGCTGCGCATGCCTATCATCAGAACTAAATCTGTAAAACACTAAAATATGACGTATTTCATTAGAAAGAGTAAAACCACATCAAGTATTTTAATGATAATATGACAGAATAGGCAAAAGCTTTTTAAATGATTGTTAAGTAATTGAACTTGCAGATGAGGGTTTTTAAATGTGTTTATTAAATGTAATTCTAAAATCTGATAAATTATAATAGAAGATCTAATATTAACTAATATAATAAGCATAAGAGCATAATAAGGCATTTCCCAAAACAAAAATTAATGATACACATAAGAGTCAAAATATGGACTTTAGAAATGATTTGTGAATATCATTTTAAATGCAGGTGGTTATCGCGAAATAACAAGCTGTTGTCATCAGCAAGAAAAAAGAAAATTTTCGAGAATTGCTTCCTCCTCCTCCGATCCTACCCCTCTCAAATAACATTATACATGTAGATTAGACGGAATGTTACAGGGAACCTGCGCACATACAGCGGCCTGCATTCAGAAACTCTTACTGCACCACACGTCAACAACCTGATGGCTGGCATCAGATCGGTAAAAATGTCACTTCTGAAGAAATTTCATTCGAACTGAGACTAATTTCAACATGAGACTATTCCTATACTCAACGTATACTAGTTACTCACATATACTAAATTCATAACTTAACTATATTCATAACTTAACTATATTCTGTTTATCTTCTCTTGCCGTTTTGGGAATAATGGATAGAAAAGAAAATTGTGAACTAGAAATCGATGTTTACGAAATGATGAGAGTTTTAAATATCTGCTACAAAATGTTTGTTACTGGGATAACTGAACATAAAAATCGCTTCCAAACATGTAACATGAAATGAACTAAAACCATTGAACAAACATCAGTTAAAAAAAAATGTTAAAAATGGTAGATTTTCCTTTTTGAGTTCAAGGCTGTGTTTAAGTTCTAAAAAATAATACCGTACTCTTTTTTTAGCTATGTATGTTGAATTATCCGATTATATGTATTCAAACAACAAAACCATTTCATATTAATTTCTTCGAAAAATTTCAAAAGATACAATTTGCTTAATAAACCAATAGTAAAAAATAATACATTTCCTTAACTATTGCTGATGATTTTAAATATTTCAAAGTGACTCATGTTGTAGGATAATTGTAGCGATTAGTTTATGTTCTAACTAAATAATTAAATGCATGTTACATACAATGAGGTTAATTAAAAATCAGATTTTTTTTAAAATTATGGTGATAAATATTACATAGTATACATGTTAAAGAAAATAGACTTACATTACAAATATTACACACATACATAATCAGAAAGAACAAATAACAAAATGGTCGTAAAATTTCGCGCAGTATTCTCTGCTGCCATGCTTGCACTACATAAATAGCATTGCGTACATCTATTTTCTAAACTTTCTAAACATATTTTAGACACTAAAACTGTAAAACTATGAAATACACACAAGAAAAATATCAAACATGGAATGTTGTGTATAATAGTTAATTAGACATTTGGATATGCAACTTAGTTAAAGTGATAAATCAAGACTCTCAATTTTATAGACTCATGGTTGTTACGTATATGTTAAACTAAGTTTCATTCTTTCATGAGATTACCCATTTGTAGTTTTGTGAGAAAGAAAAAAAAATTATATTGATGTAAATTTGTTGAAGTGTTTGAATAAAGTTTTTTTGGTGTAATAATGTTTACCATGGTTGTAGCAAATTTCAATCAAAATTCATTGTAAATGTAAGATTCTCAAAACTTATAAGCGTTCTATATGAAAGCAAAAAGTTTGAAACATTAAAATATTTGCCTTTGTTATGGAAAAAAAAACATTACGGAAACCCATTAGGTTTAATGATTTTTCACTGTGTTCAAAAAAGATGTAGGTAAAATATTCAAATCTTGATGAGATTGGTGAACTAAATTGTTACTTTAGCAAATAAATATGAATTAAATTATTGAATTGAATTTTTTAAGTTCATATTTCAATAAATGTAGTTTAGTAAATACCGATTTTTAAATACTTTTTTATATCGATGTATAATCAACTAAAATTTTAAAATACGATTCGATACAACTAAATCGACTATTTGAATCTCTCTTTAGCAAAGAAGATTGTACAAGCGTGTATTAACTGAAGCATCATTGAAGATCGTAATCACTGCGAAGGAATCTTTACAGTTTCTACAAAGAGTCGAAATCGCTACGAAGGAATTTGTACAGTTTCTGAAATAAATAGAAATCGCTACAAAAAGACCTTTAGAATTTCTACAATGAATCGAAATTTCTACGAAGGATTATTTACAGTTTCTGAAAGGAATCGAAATCGCAACCAAGGAAACTTTGCAATTTCTAAACTGAATGATTAAAAATGCAAATATAAAAGAAAATCATGTGAAATGTTGTATTCGAAATGAAAACACACTTTAGCTAACATAGATCTAGCACGGGCAATGCAGTAAAACATTCAAAAGTTTCGATAACTTTCATACATTTCTTTTACCCAATTTACAAATCAGAGAGCTTATTAATAATATTAAATTTATCAAAAGTTGATAAAAAAAAAGCATTTCTCTTTGTACTGAATAGTCTTCGAAATAATTCATCCATCAAATGTTTCATAAGTGAGGCTGTATCCTACAGGAATATTCGATAATTCTATCTCACAGATAAAATGCAAGTCTTGAATATCTTTCATTTGCAATGATTTGCTATTAGTATCATACCCTTTTTTCAACAAAATAAGCGCTCATTTAAAATCTGGGCTATACGTCTACAGAATCAATATGGAAAACTTACATAAATAACGGACAGAGAGGATATATAAACATGCTATCTACTTATACTTCAAGAGTCCAGTTCATTACGTTTATTAGCTAATTTATGAATATCTAATTTATGATGAACACGTATGAACACGTATTTACACCCTTTTTATGAAAAACGCGTAGTTACCCAAAGATATTTCCTACGATTATCATACAAAATTAAACTAGTAGGATCCAAAACACATAACTAGCTAAATCTAGTTTTGAAAATGTATGTTTTATCTCTCTCAGATAATTCCTGACTTTTCATTCTAACTTCTAACTATTTCATTCAAATTTGAAAACTTCAAAACGTGTAGAGTTGCTGTATAATCGAATGTATGCTTCGGATAATTTCTACTAAACAGAATTTAAAGATTTCATTTGTCTCCGATAAATGAAATCAAATCTTCTCGATAAATGCAATAGCAATTGAGTAAGCTTGAATATCGTTTTTCGAAACTACCCTTTAAGCACAGAAAAGAAATACCAAAATAAAGTATTAAAGTAACAATAATAAATCTGATTCACAAAATTAATGAGCGGTGAAAAAGGCAATCCCGTTACCGAGCAGATTTAAAAGGAAGCGCAAAGCATAAATAAAAATCGGTATTATAAAACGGATATACAAAGAGGTTACAAAAAGAGTAGAGGTCAAAGGTGACTTACTTGTACTCTGGACTCGGTGAGTCCGATGCGCATGGCGAGTTCCTCTCGCATGAAGATGTCTGGATAATGGGTCTTGGCGAAGCTCCTCTCTAGTTCTTGAAGCTGAGCCGGAGTAAAACGAGTACGATGCCTCTTCTGCTTGGCGGGCTTGTCAGCATCACCGGCAGTTGGAGGGGCTCCGTGTCCACCGGCATGACCTCCGCCGTGGACCCCGCCGTCCAGCACCTGCAGGGTCCCGCCGCCACCGCCGCTGCCGTCCACTCCGCCATTCGGCTTGAGCCCCTCGCTGCCGTCGTCCTTGGTCACTGGCACAGGGAGGGAAAAGGCTGCCGCTGTTTATAGTCGCCAGCTAATTTCTCTTTCATTAGTTTTAATTTGCGCACGGAGCGATCTTGGGAGCCCTAGCCTCGTTAATGGCATCCTCTTGGGTCACTAACTGACCACCGCCTCCCCTCCCTCCCTCCCCCTCCGTGCAGCATACGGAAGGAGGGGTTATTTTTTTTAATTCTCCATCAAGTCGCTTCGTGCCCAAATTTCGCGCAGCGTCCGTCCCTAGTGCGCTGCGCCGGGCCCAGGTCCTAGCCCTGGGCTCGCCCTCGCGGAGCTGCTGTTTATTTTAGGGCAGCATGCAGAGTGGCTGGCCGCCTTTACATCTGCGCGGGAGCAGCGGCACTGGGAACGTGGCAAATTACATTTAGGAGGCAGCAGAGAATAGGCTGGCGGCAAACTAGTTAATCCCCGCTTCACAAATTTAATCAGGAGCAAACCTATCAAATCAGAACGAGCTAATGAAAGAGCGAAATAACTCAATTAATTGTCTTTGGGAGCGCGATGGGAGAGAGAGCGACGCCGAGCCGGGCTTACCTAGGGGAGTGGAGCCGCCGTGGAGGTTGTTCAGCATCCTGGGATCAGATAGAGCGGGATCGTAGCAGGAAAACAGGACCTGTGATCGGAGGGCCACCTTGCCCGTTT
Organism: Ryuthela nishihirai; assembly: GCA_038380435.1. Taxonomy (NCBI): domain Eukaryota; kingdom Metazoa; phylum Arthropoda; class Arachnida; order Araneae; family Heptathelidae; genus Ryuthela; species Ryuthela nishihirai. The sequence continues at coordinate 34,156,693 of JAWZYU010000005.1, read as the reverse complement.
CTGCGCTGGCGGTTATCAATTGCAGCCCGTAGAATTTGCCAATGCGTTTAAAACACCAATATACTCAGGCGGTCCTTTTGTTCTAGGCAATCCAGCACGCGCAAACCTAGCGTCGACCAATCAGAGACGGCCTTAGTGGCGCGGCGCGGCCCCGCTCGGCTGTCAACTATTGTCACTGCCGCCGTGGCGCCGGCGCTGGGCCGGCCGTGCTGAGGTTGCGAGCGGCGGGCGGCAAACGGCGACGGCACGGAGTCCCCTCCCCGCCGGCACCCCCTCAGCACCCCTGGGACAGACACACGAAGCGCTCAGGTGAGCCCACACTTTCAGGTGTCCTATAGGATGTTTCTAACCTTCCACTCCTTCACTTTCTCAGATGGTAAGGTGCCGAACATGACGGTAATCGAGCCATCTGGGAAATGTGTGAACTGCTCCTTTCATGATCGGAAGATGCTACTTCCGGCCTTTTGGCAATAGCTGAAGGTCATTCATTATCTTTGGCATCCTGCGGTCCAATTTGTAGCGGAAATGTGAAAAATGTCTGCGATTTAACCGTTTGATAGGAAATGAGTTTTGAAGAGAAATGGGTCTTTTCCCTTGTTGCAATGAGAGAAATGTTTTGGATGGTAAGAGAAACGAGCACCAAAAATTATTCAGCTATTAAAAAAGGTCGGAAAAGTCCTGTTCTTTTAATATATGCATATTTTCTATTATTTTTATTGTCTATGTATGTGTTTTAATTTTGATTTTTTATTTGTTTTTATTTTTTCGACAGAGTAGAATCCATTTGCATTTGAATAGATCCAAGTATTCTTCGAACGCAATGGATTACTTTGGCGTGATAAAGTATACAACAATATACTTTTTAAAAAAAACCGAGGTCTTATTTCTCCTGCAAATGCAAACTTTGTCTCCCTTTGATGCTAAATACGTGATTTTTGCATATCCTTTATTTGTTGTTAGATGTGTAAGAATTCACTTCACACTACAGATGAATGAATGGCATGAAAAAGATAGCAATCAAAAAATACAACATACTCGTTGCCTAAAAAAAACGATATTTTTTAAAGTACCTAGCAATTTTATGACGATCGTAAAACTATGAAACAACTGAATTAAATGTTTATGGACAGGATTTACAAAAAATGAAGATAGTCTTTGTTGGATTATTAATTTATCCATTGAACATTACTAATATATTTTGCCCAGGATTCTTTCATTCTATACTTTTTAAAGAAATTGTAGTTTTTTTATGATATAGCACATCTAGCATTAAAAGCAAAGGAAATTTTTCTCTGACATCCACTTATCATAAAGGTGTAATATGATCTAAACAGGGCAAATCTAGGGGGGCAAAGGGGCCATGCCTTCCCCCTTCCTTCCCCCTTGAGAATACTTAGCGGAATGGAGGCGAAAAAAATATTTAGCATACATAAATTACGCGTTTTTTTTCCTCAGGAATTTGTTGAAGACCACTAAATGCAGATGGAGAAAAAAAATGCCGGAATGGTATTTTTGTTCCTTTCTGCCCCCACCCAACCCGCCTCTTATTATTTATTTTTTTTCTAGATCCGAGCCTCGATCGAAATTAGTGTAACTTGCCATAAGACTTGAGGGTAATTAGTGAAGATAAATATCACGCTAGCGCATCTTCATTCTGCATCCAAAACCACTGCCTCGAGATCGCTTCAATAGATGCGATTATTTCATTTTTTGTCTAATTTAAAACCGTGGCCGAGTGGTTAGCACGCTTGGCTACTGATCTAAGGGACCTGGGTTCGAACCCCGGATTAGGCATGGATGTGTGTGTCGTTTTTCTGCTGAGGTCCTGTCATCCTCTGACCTCCTACTGTGGCATATAAACTGACAGGCTCCTGTCAGACCTCTGTGGCAAGCAGCTGCTTGAGGGGGTATTTATTTATTTTATTTATTATCCTTCATCTGTTGTTCTGAGATCTATAAATCACAGCAGGCTGATTCGGTTATAAATCGTTAGAAGAGAAATTAAAACCTTTTAGCACAGCACGTCTGTCCCTTATATGTACGGTGACCATATTTTTATGGAGAAAATAAAGGACAAAACAGAAATTGTTTCACAATAAAATAAAAGCAGGTTGCGTTTATTTGTTTCACTAAAACTAAAAAGCTTTATAAAATTTATTATAAAATATAAGCATATACATAGCATTTTAAACAATCATATTATTACTTAAAAAATTTAATTTTGATACTTTTTCACAAGAATGAACTTTTTTTAATAAATCAGGTTTGTGTTTTAAAAATTCATAAAACTGTATACAATTCATGTCAAAGTTGCATTTGGTATAAATGCATGTTTTCAATGTTTCGATTTTTAATTGGGTTTTTTCACTGGTCCACATATTGTTCACTAATGAAAATACTCTTTCAGTGGGGGCATTAGATCCAGGGAGACATAAGCAAAATTCAACGATTTTTAAAATGTTTTTAAAAGATACGTGTTCATCTGTGAAATATTTAAAAATTTCAACCCATCAACGTTGACAGGACTTATTTTGTCGCCATTCTTTGGTCTTTTCACTGGTGATATAACTTTTAATACACGAAACCTCATCAAATAGTTCGCTGTCATTGATATTTAAGTTCCATTGAGTGGATCAGTCGATAGAGGGATTTCTCGTAGTAGGACCCATTCAAACACTTTCATTTCCACGAAAGAGCTGTCCCAGTTATTTAAAATAATCAATGCAGGTTTGGTAAAATTTATGAACTGCATTTTTAAATACGTTAACATCAATGTTTTGGGATTTTTCTAAATCTAAAAATTTTTTTTTAGTATTTACAGGTAAAAACCTGTAATAACCTTATTATCACAAAATAAAGGACAAAATGGCCATTAAAAAAATTAATTTAAAGGACAGAGCAGTGAAATAAAGGACTGTCCTCTTAAATAAAGGACATATGGTCACCGTACTTATATGTCCAATTATAAGGTGATATTTTAGAATAGGGGTTTTCAAAACTAAGGTGGCGTGAAGACATTATAAGGGGGGGGGGGGGCGAGGATTCGAATTTTTTGTGTTTATTTTTAATTATGAATTGAAATTTTTATTAACGGGGGAGTAGTCTGATGATAAATGATATGTTGGATGGCATGCGGGTTTCTTAAAAATCGAAAGGGGAGTGTGATGTCGCGGAGTTTTAGAACCTCTACTTTAGAATCTAATTCAGAAAACAAAACATATTTCGGTAAACTTAGGAATTTTCTTTTTTTAATCATGTTTAGAATTACAATTAGAGATGTGTTAAAACTAGAGATTTGGGAGATATTCAACTAAAGAAAACGGACATGATGCTAATAGCAATTTGTATTGTAATTAAAAAACGTACATGAGCATCTTGAAAAGTTTTTAACATTCCAACCAGGGCCGTATCTAGGGTAGGAGAGGGGCAAGGTATCCATGTCACCCCCCTCCCCTCATCCATTTCAGAATGCAAGGGTAATAGACACAAAAATTTATTAAATTTATTTATATGTCTAAATTTTTTTAAGAAATTTTTCAAGACCTGTAAAACGGAGTGGGAAATGTTATCCTGCATTAGAAATCCCGTCTCTTTTACCCCCCCCCCTCCCCCAATTTTTTTTCCAGCTCTGGGTCTGATTCCAACTCACATATAACTGATAACTTCTTTGCAACTGATGCATTTTCATGTTTCCATTCTGAATCCATGACAACAACTTTATCTTCAAAATCACGTGATTTTAGAAATTAGCAAAATAATCCCCTAAATCAAAATAGCCTAGACACGATGAGATATAAAGAAACGCAGTAAATGAATAGTTCATGTTTATATACTATAACAATATCCCTGAGAATCTGAATTACTTAATCTCCCGTCCCATGGCCGAGTGGTTAGCACGCTTGGCTACTGATCTAAGGGACCTGGGTTCGAGCCCCGGGTAAGGCATGATTGTGCATGTTGTTTTTCTGCTGAGGTCTTGCCATCCTCTCAGTCCTTCGACTATGGCATATAAACTGACAGGCTCCTGTCAGACCTCTGTGGCAAGCAGCTGCTTGAGGGGGTAATTTATTATTTTTTTTCTGATGCATTATAAATCATTGTTGATCGCTGTTGAATAATGACATGACACACCAAAGGTGTCAAATGCACGACGAGCCATTAAACCTACATTCACGTCCTGACGGACGTGAATGTAGGTTTAATCTCTTAACCAAGGAGCCTTCTTTTTTGTATTCACTCTCTTACTGGAACTTTTGGGCTGTTAAAAATATTTTATTTCATACTAAGGGTTACAATAAAGGTAATATACAGTTAACTTGAAAGGATAGTTATGGTAAGTGTGACAGCCACTGTTGCGTTATTTTTGTTGATCATGGAATAATGGACGCTAAACCCATTATTCCATGATTTTTATTATCATAGGTCCCTTATTTCAATGATTACATATATTTAGGACTATATTGCACCTAAAGTTAATAATTATTACTGTTCAATTATAATTTCATAGGACTGAATTAAAGCTATGTAATTATGAATGATAATAATTAATTATTATCATTCATAATCATGAATGAACTTAAAAATATTTCATTAATATGCATAAAAATATTGTTGCACATTTTTTTAGCATAATACTGTAAAAATTTCAATAAAAGTGCTTTAATTATTTACATTAAAAAATCAGACTGTTCTCTAGTAAGGATCCGACACATCACTACTTATATTATATTATTTTTTTTTTGTTTGCGATTTTCTATTTAAGGAAAACCACTAATAATGAGACTCTTGATGTAAGGAATAACTTGGCCCTATTTCTCATTACCTCGATGCATTTGATTCTTGCTTTTATGGGCACTGAAAAGGGAAAAGGGATAGGGAGCATTATCGTCTCATTTATCATCACACAACTCTCCTGTTAACAAAAATTTCAATTTCAACTTCATTTCGAAATTACTCAAAAACGCTAAAACGCAAATGAGTGCATCTCTATGAAAATACTAGGAATGAAAATACCCCAAAAATAATATTCTATTTGCAATTTTCCATACCATTCCCCTTACTCGCAAATGTAGCAGCCAGTGGCAGTGATGTGGAAAATGGCAAAACAGAGGAAAATTATGTAGCAAAACAGAGAAAATCAATGAGTGAATTGTGCTAGCCATAGAATCGATAGCTGTTTAGAGAGAGATAGTGGACATAATTGGGAAAGATTTAAAGATAACTTGGACCCTGGGTGGTTACTCGGTCATGGTTCATCCCTATTCCCATTCACATCCTGCAGTAATATACAATAGATATCGAAGTCCCTTCTCAGATTGATGCTAAGATTAAATTAAAAGAGTGTTTTATTAGGCTTCGAAATAATTAACATATACCGGGCTGAGTTTTATTTATTTTATTACTAAATATGAGATCAAAATTGGCATCACCTGCAGACTTTGGCCCGGCGGGAGATTCACCATCCAACTCCTCTTTAATCCGCCGCTAGATCTAATAGATACGGAATCTTAAAACTCTGAACATATATATTATGTCAAAACGATGAACATTTACAGAAAAATTATGTTAATGAATAAGTGTAAACATAAGAGATATAGAATATTTATTTTTATTTTTTTGTGGAGGGGCATGACCTTTCTATAAGTGGGTTAAAATGTTTGGATGAAAATTAATTGGGAGATAATTCTTAAATTCAAAGAAGTTTTCGATTTAGATCAGAATAGCAAGAAACGACTGATTTATGTGGCGCATATTTTAAAATTAATCTGAGGTTTTTTTAGTATCGATCAGATCTTCAGGTACTACTATTCTTCCGCACTCTGACCTTGTTTAGAAAGAAAATCGCCGTTCGCCCTATGAGAAATTAAGCTGTGGACACCTCTGCAATATAACCATAACGTGTGGATGCTAAAAAAATGGTTGGTCACCGCAAAGTTGTAATCTGTCTCAAATTCTTTCTTATTGGAGATAAAAACAATCAAAACCAAGGAAGCTAAATTCAAGTTTCTTTTTTCCAGGTAACAAAAAGGAACGAATTGTAAATATAAAAAAAAACGTTATTATCTTGACTACGCAAAAAAATAAGTTCTCTTTGTTTTCTCAAACATAAAAAAAATAATTTTAAGAAAAGTTTATTTTTGTTCTAAACTCAGCGCTTACCAAAACATTTATCGTCTTCCTTTAATCAAAGAGACACTTTGAGCCCGCATCCACCTTGCCTTTGAAGTGTCCTAGTTCTCAGTAATTTCCTTGTAATTTAGAAGTAAAAATGCACGGTTTGAAATCTCCTTAAGCCTTCAAAATTGCCACGATAGTGTACCGAATAATAGAATCTTCTCACGCTGAGACAATTGCACGAATTATTTAAGAACTTGAAAGCGATGTAAATTTATATTACAGCATGGCAACACTCGTTTTGAAACATCTAAGCCACTGAAAATATGTCTGGAACGATTTGAGATACTGGCGGCGAATCGGGCAACTGCCTAGGGCAGTGTCTCGCAAACTGTGTGCCGCAGCACAGTAGTGTGCCACGAGAGATTCCAAGTGTGCCGCGAGAGATTTTCAAATTGACATTAGATATTCCAAAGATTTCATTTTGACTTGACTTGTGTTATCGACGTGCTTTAATAAAAATCTTTCAGATTTTATCAACTGGGATCTTGTAAGTATTTATCAAGCTTTTTCCAAATTTTGGTATTAATTTTTGATTATTTCAAGCCATAGAATGGACAAATATTTAAAACAAACACCGAGTTATGAATTAAAGAACGAGAGCAAATCTTCAAGTAAAACCAGGCTGATGACTTCAACAAAGCGCAAATATAATGACGATTATATAGAGTTTGCTTTTATTCTTTTTTAGGTGTGGCGCGGAAAAAAAATTAGATTCAGTGTGCCGCGGGAAAAAAATAGATTTAGTGTGCCGCAGAGTAAAAAAGTTTGCGAGACACTGGCCTAGGGTGTCAATATCTGAAGAGAACATTTATGGAAACCATTTTTTTACATAAAGATTAGATAGTAATTAATAAAAAGGGAAAAAAATTGGAATACTTTTTGCGTCGTTGCTCTTGATGCTCAGGCCATTCCTGAGGCCAATTTATAGTCCATTGCTGTTAATTAATTTCTATTAATATTAGTAAGGATACTGCAGTACTTTATTTCTGCATTATTGAATTTTTTACCCTTTTGGAATGATAAGGTATGCTTTTCTGTCAGGGCCTGCTATTTTGCCTCCGTGAACGAACTTACTCTACAGCCCCTTTCTCCAAGTCTGATCTTATATATTAATCATCAATTTAGCTAAACTGAATGTCATTTCTAAAAGCAATTGAAAATATGTTGAAAAATAAGTCGTACACTCTCCAATTAACCTTACTGCAGCTATGGTCGTCAGTTTGTTTTTCAAATTTGCCGCTGGTGCGGTGGCACCGGTCGCACCTGCGACAGCGTCGTCCCTGTTTCCTGTGAATCTTTCGATAAAGTCCGGATAGTTTTGCTAAAGTCTGCTTCAAACAATTTCAATAAAGTTTGAATTTCCTCTATTGAGCCTATTTATTGCATTAGCTTTCAAAATAATACACTCACCATCGGTCTTAATGCACTACGAGAGATAATAACAGCCTTGCTATTAATCTTTTTCTTTAGACATTCAGAAATTGTGATCTCATTCTAAGCTAAAAAAAAGAATTGAAATAAGATTCACTAATACCTCTCTTTCCATTAACTCCTAGCCTCATCCAGGTCATCATTCACCATATCCAATCATTTCACCATGTCCAAGTGTTTTCATTTGCAATTTGTGATATGTAAAAAATCCGAGATGACTAAGGGGTTAGTGGGTCTTCACTGCAGATTAAAGTCATTGAACTCTGCCTCTAGAAACGTAACACTGTGCAGACGGGGTATGGAAACTTTTTTTCTCTTCTGGCCATTAAAAAAAAAGTTAAACATTAAGAGGCCCGTATTGAAAAATCCAATGAAACCACATATCATATACATAACTACGGGGATTAATAAAAAAAAAAGTGATTATATCGATCTTGAAATAATAGTATTTATTAAACAATGATAAGAAAAATTGCATTTAAAGAACCTACATAATTAAACTTATGTTCCCGTGGCCGAGTGGTTAGCGGGCTTGTTCTACTGATCTACGGGACCTGGGTTCGAGCCCCGGGTAAGGCATGGATGTTCGTGTTGTTTTTCTGCTGAGGTCCTGCCATCCACACAGACCTTCTACTATGGCATATAAACTGACAGACTCCTGTCAGACCTCTGTGGCAAGCAGCTGCTTGAGGGGGTATTTATTTAATGAGTAATTTTTAAAAATATAAAAGGAACTCTTAGTTTTATATGTTGTTTCTGCTGTTTTCGATTGTAGTCAATAATAATATTCTTTTCTTGCCGGCGGGTCACAAAAAAAAAGTCATCTCGCTGTACGGAGTTCCCTCCCCCTCCCTGCTGTACATTGAATTCAAAGGATCATGATTACTTTCGATTCGAGCATGTACACTTTTTTTGTAGATTTGGGACCCGAGGCAGCCTTGTCTGCTCTCCCAAAAATCCGTCACTGATGTAACCTTTGTCACGACAGTTACTTTAGTATATAAAAATAATTTGTGAAAATGAAAAAGTTGTCAATTTTAAAGCAATTATTTGTGTTATAAAAGATCCTATTCATAAAGATCCTACATAGTGATTATTAGCTGATATTAGCTACAGAATTTTGCTGAAAAATATCAATGATCGCGAAGAAACATTATTAGAAAACGGATATTTTTACCTCTGAGCTGCACTTCTGTACACAATGGGCTAAATGGCCAGGTTATAAGGAAATCAAGGACCAGAAAAGGTTAGATAAGGGAATCCCAGAAAAGGTTAGATAAGGGAATCCCAGAAAAGGTTAGACAAGGGAATCCGCTTGACATTGAGAGCAGACAGATGGAAACGTATCATTAATGACATCCAATTGCATTCTTTAACGTGCATGGGATGTGGCTCTCCTATTGATAACGTGCATGGGATGTGGCTCTCCTATTGATAACGTGCATGGGATGTGGCTCTCCTATTGATAACGTGCATGGGATGTGGCTCTCCTATTGATAACGTGCATGGGATGTGGCTCTCCTATTGATAACGTGCATGGGATGTGGCTCTCCTATTGATAACGTGCATGGGATGTGGCTCTCCTATTGATAACGTGCATGGGATGTGGCTCTCCTATTGATAACGTGCATGGGATGTGGCTCTCCTATTGATAACGTGCATGGGATGTGGCTCTCCTATTGATAACGTGCATGGGATGTGGCTCTCCTATTGATAACGTGCATGGGATGTGGCTCTCCTATTGATAACGTGCATGGGATGTGGCTCTCCTATTGATAACGTGCATGGGATGTGGCTCTCCTATTGATAACGTGCATGGGATGTGGCTCTCCTATTGATAACGTGCATGGGATGTGGCTCTCCTATTGATAACGTGCATGGGATGTGGCTTTCCTATTGATAACGTGCATGGGATGTGGCTCTCCTACTTGACGTCCCATCCGAAGGACGGCGGTTGTCTTTCCAAGCCCATCGGTGTCCCCTTCTCACCGAGGGTAAAATGGGAATTAATGAAAATAAGTCTCAACTCAGTCACATTTGGGACTTGAACATGGAAACTGCAGATTACGAGCCTGGAGTGCTTATGATCGATATTAGTAGATTGGTGAACCGCAATGTATGAACTCCGCAATGTATGACTTTGATTGTAACTTAATAATAGTACAATGTATGCACATTACCAAAGCATTGAAGCAGTTCATTTTGCGTGAATGAAAACCTGCATTCAAACCTCCTTAACTTTAAAAATAATTTTTTACTAATGCCACTGGTAACAAAATAAAGATCTCGCTGATATCTCTCTCTGAATGTTGATTTAGTTATGCTCGTCTTATAAGCTTTTCGTTAAAATTGATGAAAACTGAAAAACCATTACACAAACAAACTTTAATGTTCGATATTAACTTTTCAGGTAAATTCTTTCGTCTAACAACGCTGCTATTAAATGTTTGTTCCCAAAACTCTAAATTTTAAACACATTCCCAGCCTCCGACAGTTAGCGTGCTTAGCTACAAATCAAAGGGGCCTAGTTCGATCCTCCGAATAAGAAATGGATGCTTTCTTGTGTTGTTTCGCTGAGGTCTCCTCTTCCTCATACACGATCTCTATGGAGTATCCATACTGAGAGGCTCCTGTGACACCTCTGACACGATCTCTATGGAGTATCCATACTGAGAGGCTCCTGTGACACCTCTGACACGATCTCTATGGAGTATCCATACTGAGAGGCTCCTGTGAGACCTCTGACACGATCTCTATGGAGTATCCATACTGAGAGGTTCCTGTGACACCTCTGACACGATCTCTATGGAGTATCCATACTGAGAGGCTCCTGTGAGACCTCTGACACGATCTCTTGGGGCGGGGGTGGCTCAGTCGGTAGCGCGCCAGGCTCGTAATCTGTAGTTCCCAGGTTCGAGTCCCAGCTGGGTCAGCGTTGAGATTTATCTCCGCAAAATTCCCGCCCTGCCCACGGTCAGTAGGGGACACCGACGTGTTTGGAAAGGCCGCCGTCCGTCGGATGGAACGTTAAGCCGTGGTCCCGTGTGTGTGAGAGCCATACTCAGTGCACGTTAAAGAACACGCTGGATGGCCTTGACGGGAGGCTACCATCTGTCTCCCAACAGCTGTTCCAGTGGGTCCCCTCCCCCCAACCTTCTCTGAGCCTTCGGGGTCCATGTGACCTGGCCATTTAGCCCATGGTGTGCAAAAAAGTGCCGCTCAGAGGTAAAACAACCCAACCGTGACATGATCTCTATGGAGTATCCATACTGAGAGTCTCCTGTGAGACCTCTGTGGAAAGCATCTACTTTTGAAAATTGGGTGCAGAGAGATTTGATAGAGGTTTGCAATTTATCTCCAGAGACGGTTTTTGGCAAAAGCTTATTTTCAGAATTATGTTGTTGTTTTTTATATTATTGAATATGGCTTTCCTTTCACAATAAAATGGAAGTATCCCAATACTTTTGGTTACGTTACATATCTGGTATGTGTCTGTGTATATCTTTCACCTATTTGCCGAAACATGATGTTAATGAAACATAACTCATTGAAGAATGGATTTCTGAAGAAAGGATGTTTTGCTCAGGATTGTTTACCTATGACATTTCCCAGTGTGGCCTGCATATCCCAGGATCTTTTAATGGATGTACTTGGACTGCTTTGATTGGTAAGATTCAGTAATGGCCTCAATTTCGTCAATATTGCGGAAGAATGCGGATTTCCGTTGTAAAGATAAAGCTACAGCTTCGCAACTCGTTTGCCATGTCGACATTGAAAGTTGCAAAGGCGAAAATGTTCAAAATTGCTTCGCCGCTGGATTGTGTAGGTTGGTGACTTTAGCATTAAATAAGCTGGCAAGAGTATATCAAGGAGTCGCATATTCGTGTGGACGAGCAATGTCGTAATTAGAGTTAAATTTTAGAATGGCCTATGAGTAGGATGACCAGATTTAAAGAGAAAGATCCTGGATTTCTGGAAATTAAATGAGACTAGACATTTATGAGTAGTGAGCAGAGTCTGGGGCGTCTGCTCACTCTAGTTTTAAAGCTCGATATTGATGAACTCTCAATATAAATTTCTAATTTCAATTCTTCAATCTCATACATTACCTTTTAATAAGGTTACATACATTACATGTTAGTAATACTCTTATGGGTTGGGTTGTTTTACCTCTGAGCGGCACTTTTTTGCACACAATGGGCTAGATGGCCAGGTCACTTGGACCCCGAAGGCTCAGAGAAGGTTGGGGGAGGGGACCCACTGGAACATCTGTTGGGAGACAGATGGTAGCCTCCCGTCAAGGCCATCCAACGTGTTCTTTAACGTGAATAGGGTATGGCTCTCCCGCACACGGGGCCACGGCTTAACGTCCCATCCGACGGACGGCGGCCTTTCCAAGCCCATCGGTGTCCCCTACTGACCGTGGCCAGGGCGGGGAATTTTGCGGAGATAAATCTCAACGTTGACCCAGCTGGGACTCGAACCTGGGAACTACAGATTACGAGCCTGGCGCGCTACCGACTGAGCCACCCCCGCCCAATACTCTTATGAATCCCATGTAAGTTAACATACAAGTTATTTAAGAACATGATTTCGGCAACATCGATATTGTATATAACGTAAAAAGAATTTACAAAACAATAAACAAATTTAAAAAAAGAGAGTTCACGCTTTTTTACTTTAACAAGAAATCAGGCTATTGTCATTTGTAACGCTCATTACTTATTTGACAGTAATTGATTTTAAATTCAAAAAAGAAATATTTTATTTCAAATTATAATTGAAAGAATTAAAATTTTTGCACCAAATAAATAAAATGTTTCTGCATAATTTTTTTCTTCAAGTGGCAACAGAAACCTTTTCCCATATCCCGCATACAGTAATTCCCATTATGCAGCATTGAAGATAATTTAATGTTCTAAAAAAAATAAATGCCTTAATGGAATAGACGTCAAATTGTATACTTATAAAAGAAGATAAGGGTATTATATTTATTTGGTAATATTTGGGGTATGAATTTATTTTTTAATTGCTCGTGGGCGCATTTCCGGCAACGAACACAAAACGAAATTTAAATTTGTATGTACAGACATCTAAAATAAACTCACACATAAACATTTTTTTTGTTTGAGAATGTAAAAACTTCCAAGTTTCATTTTGAATACCAAATATTCAATCATCTTTATACACATATTGTGTGCAGCCTTTAGTTCGAGGAATGGCTTTAATAATAAAATAACGAAATCTGTATATATATATATATTGTTTGTTTGAAAATGCTCTTTCTGCGTAGAATCTGTATTATAAATAAATATTATCATTAATACTTTTTTTAATTTCAAATATTCAAATTTTCTGGTGACCGCACTTGAGAACTACTACTCCAGATCAACACCCACGTCCACCCATGTCCTAGAGCAGTGGTTCTCAACTTTTTATGCTTCACGCAGGGACATAACTATGGGGGGATGGGGGGAATCTCCCCCCCCCCCCCCAAAAAAAAAAAAGTAGCTCGGAGTTGGCAAAATTTCAAAGCGGCTTCTTAAAATCTAGGGGAGTTGTGAAAATTTGTAATCTTTTTTTTTTGTAAAACTAAGGGGAGTTGCCAAAATCGAGGCTACTTGACAAATCTAGGGCAGTTTGGAAAATGGAGAGACGATAAAATCTAGAGCAGTTGGCAAAATTCGAAGCCACTTAGTAAAATACAGGTGAGTTGGCAAAAACGGGACAACTTGGTAAAATCTTGGGGAGTTGGCAAAATTCCGAATGACTTAGTAAAATCTTGGGGAGTTGGCAAAATCGTGGGGAGTTGGCAAAATTCAGGTGAGATATAAAAATTGGGATTTTTTTCTGTAAAATTATGGCGAGTTGGGAAAATCTAGGGGCACTTGGCAAAATTCGGAGTAACTTGGGAAAATCGTGGAGAGTTGGCAAAATTCGGAGTAACTTGGGAAAATCGTGGAGAGTTGGCAAAATTCGGAGTGACTTGGCAAAATTGTGGGGAGTTGGGAAAATTGCAATCTTTTTTCTGCAAAATTATGGCGTAATGGCAAAATCGAGGCAATTTCGCAATATCTAGATGAGTTGGCAAATCTTGGGGGAGTTGGCAAAATTCAGAGTGACTGCAAAAATCAGGTGAGATGTAAAAATTGGGATTTTTTTTCTGTAAAATTATGGCGAGTTTGCAAATTCGAGACAACTTGGCAAAATCTAGGGGAGTTGTAAAAAAAAGAGTGAGTTGTAAAAATTGGGATTGATTTTGTGAAATTAAGGAGAGTTGGAAAAATCGAGAACTCTTGGCAAAATCTAGGGGAGTTGGCAAAATTCGAAGTCACTTGGTAAAATACAGGGGAGTTGTGAAAATTGTGCCTTTCTTGTGCAATTAAGGAGAGTTGATAAAATTCGAAATGACTTGACAAATTCAGGGAAGAGGTAAAAATTGCGATTTTTTCTGTAAAATTACGGCGAGTTGGCAAAATCTAGAGCAGTTGGCAAAATTCGAATCCACTTGATAAAATTATAGGCGAGTTATGAAAATTAGGATTTGTTTTGTGAAATTAAGAAGAGTTGGACAAATCGAGGAAACTTAGCAAAATCTAGGGCGGCTGACAAAATTCGAATCCACTTGGAAAATACGGGCGAGTTGTGATAATTCGGATTGGGTTTGTGAAATTAAGGAGACTTGGCAAAATCGAGCAAACTTGGCAAAATCTTGAGGAGTTTGAGCAGTTTGAAGTGACTTGGCAAATTTAGGAGAGATGTAAAGATTGGGGTTGGTTTTGTGAAATTAAGGAGTGTTGGCCAAATCAAGGGGAGTTGAAAAATTCACACTGACTTCCTACAATTCAGGCGAGATGTAAACATTGGGATTATTTCTGTGAAATTATGGCTAGTTGGCAAAATTGGAAGTCAAATCTCAAAATGCAGGGAGAGTTGTTAAAATTGCCTCAACATCTCCCCCCCCCTCCTCCCACCTAGCGAAAATCTAGGTACGAACCTGACAGAGACATCATTTTCTCAGTCGGCAAAATTTGATTTTCAAGTTGGAAAATTTTCGATGTCTTCGTCCCCAAAACCATAGTCCTTCGCTACGCCCCTGGCTTCACGTACACCCTGGAAATGTGTATGTAACTGGCATACCCCTTGTATAGATAGATAAAACTATAGTTATAGTATAACAATTGGAATAAAATAAAACATATATATCAGTGGTTCTCAACCTTTTATGCTTCACGTACCCCCTGGAAATGTGTATGTAACTGGCGTACCCCTTGTATAGATAGATAAAACTACAGTTATAGTATAACAATTGGAATAAAATAAAACATATATATCAGTGGTTCTCAACCTTTTATGCTTTACATACCCCCTGGAAATGTGTATGTAACTGGCGTACCCCTTGTATAGATAGATAAAACTATAGTTATAGTATAACAATGGGAATAAAATAAAACATATATATCAGTGGTTCTCAACCTTTTATGCTTTACATACCCCCTGGAAATGTGTATGTAACTGGCGTACCCCTTGTATAGATAGATAAAACTATAGTTATAGTATAACAATGGGAATAAAATAAAACATATATATCAGTGGTTCTCAACCTTTTATGCTTTACATACCCCCTGGAAATGTGTATGTAACTGGCGTACCCCTTGTATAGATAGATAAAACTATAGTTATAGTATAACAATGGGAATAAAATAAAACATATATATCAATGGTTCTCAACCTTTTATGCTTTACATACCCCCTGGAAATGTGTATGTAACTGGCGTACCCCTTGTATAGATAGATAAAACTATAGTTATAGTATAACAATGGGAATAAAATAAAACATATATATCAGTGGTTCTCAACCTTTTATGCTTTACATACCCCCTGGAAATGTGTATGTAACTGGCGTACCCCTTGTATAGATAGATAAAACTATAGTTATAGTATAACAATTGGAATAAAATAAAACATATATATCAGTGGTTCTCAACCTTTTATGCTTTACATACCCCCTGGAAATGTGTATGTAACTGGCGTACCCCTTGTATAGATAGATAAAACTATAGTTATAGTATAACAATGGGAATAAAGTAAAACATATATATCAATGGTTCTCAACCTTTTATGCTTTACATACCCCCTGGAAATGTGTATGTAACTGGCGTACCCCTTGTATAGATAGATAAAACTATAGTTATAGTATAACAATGGGAATAAAATAAAACATATATATCAGTGGTTCTCAACCTTTTATGCTTTACATACCCCCTGGAAATGTGTATGTAACTGGCGTACCCCTTGTATAGATAGATAAAACTATAGTTATAGTATAACAATGGGAATAAAATAAAACATATATATCAGTGGTTCTCAACCTTTTATGCTTTACATACCCCCTGGAAATGTGTATGTAACTGGCGTACCCCTTGTATAGATAGATAAAACTATAGTTATAGTATAACAATTGGAATAAAATAAAACATATATATCAGTGGTTCTCAACCTTTTATGCTTTACATACCCCCTGGAAATGTGTATGTAACTGGCGTACCCCTTGTATAGATAGATAAAACTATAGTTATAGTATAACAATGGGAATAAAATAAAACATATATATCAATGGTTCTCAACCTTTTATGCTTTACATACCCCCTGGAAATGTGTATGTAACTGGCGTACCCCTTGTATAGATAGATAAAACTATAGTTATAGTATAACAATGGGAATAAAATAAAACATATATATCAGTGGTTCTCAACCTTTTATGCTTTACATACCCCCTGGAAATGTGTATGTAACTGGCGCACCCCTTGTATAGATAGATAAAACTATAGTTATAGTATAACAATTGGAATAAAATAAAACATATATATCAGTGGTTCTCAACCTTTTATGCTTCACGTACCACCTGGAAATGTGTATGTAACTGGCGTACCCCTTGTATAGATAGATAAAACTATAGTTATAGTATAACAATTGGAATAAAATAAAACATATATATCAGTGGTTCTCAACCTTTTATGCTTTACATACCCCCTGGAAATGTGTATGTAACTGGCGTACCCCTTGTATAGATAGATAAAACTATAGTTATAGTATAACAATTGGAATAAAATAAAACATATATATCAGTGGTTCTCAACCTTTTATGCTTCACGTACCCCCTGGAAATGTGTATGTAACTGGCGTACCCCTTGTATAGATAGATAAAACTATGGTTATAGTATAACAATGGGAATAATATAAAACATATATATCAGTGGTTCTCAACCTTTTATGCTTCACGTACCCCCTGGAAATGTGTATGTAACTGGCGTACCCCTTGTATAGATAGATAAAACTATAATTATAGTATAACAATGGGAATGAAATAAAACATATATATCAGTGGTTCTCAACCTTTTATGCTTCACGTACCACCTGGAAATGTGTATGTAACTGGCGTACGCCTTGTATAGATAGATAAAACTATAGTTATAGTATAACAATGGGAATAAAATAAAACATATATATCAGTGGTTCTCAAACTTTTATGCTTCACGTACCACCTGGAAATGTGTATGTAACTGGCGTACGCCTTGTATAGATAGATAAAACTATAGTTATAGTATAACAATGGGAATAAAATAAAACATATATATCAGTGGTTCTCAACCTTTTATGCTTCACGTACCCCCTGGAAATGTGTATGTAACTGGCGTACCCCTTGTATAGATAGATAAAACTATAGTTATAGTATAACAATGGGAATAAAATAAAACATATATGTATATACACACATTAAATTTTCTATTCATAAATTATATATATCGATAAACACAAAAAATGACAACTAATTTAACAAATTGTATAAAATTATAAACATTTTACTGGGTAATCAGATCTAGCGACTTTTGAGCTCTCACTGCGTAACCCAAAATTTTTTACCGCGTACCCTACGTTGAGAACCCCTAACCTAGAGCAATGATTCCCCATCTTTTCGGGAAATTTTATTTTTCTAATCCCTCTCCCCTCTTCCTGGAAGGATATGCTAACCAAAGGAGTATTCAATATTCTATTTTATCTACTTTCGCAGCAAAACTCAAGAAAACGCCCCCCACAAATTTCTAAAACTCACCTAGGATGCTTTAGCACCTCATTTGTAACCACTGATGTAGAGTTTGAATCAGATATAACACCAAATAGATCAGATAATAATACATCAGATAAAACACATAAAGATAGCAACACCGAACGAAATGAGGAGAGTCCAACTACAATAACGACTGTTGAGCTCTACCACGAAAAGTCGTCACACTGTTTTTATTAGCTTTCACTTTGAATCTTCCCGTACTAAACAAAAGTAAAGTGTCTAGTTCTTGGCAACTTAATGAAGCTTGGTTCGATAATATAGCTTTCTTAACACAGTCCCAATGGCTGATTGGCGCATGAGGCTCTTTTCTTGGGGCCATGACATTCAAGAAGGGCCTTGGAATAATCAAAACTTAATTTTTTCCCTCAATATTTCATTTAGTAAAATATTTTCAATCAGTTTCATATACTACTTATGTACAAATCTCATGTTTTAACTAAAGTTGTTAATACTTAGGCAATAGCTTAGGACAAATATAATGCTTTTTTTTTGTTAAACGCACTACAAAAAAAAGATATTAATTTATGTTGATAAATTATTTTTGAATTATTTTTCTGTATGTGCAAATAATACATTAAATTTTGAGTTTTGTTTCGTAATTTATTTAACCTGCTGAATACAATTTTTTTCTTTCTTAAGTTGTAGGTTGGGTTGTTTTACTTCTGAGCGGCACTTTTTTGCACACCATGGGCTAAATGGCCAGGTCACATGGACCCCGAAGGCTCAGAGAAGGTTGGGGGAGGGGACCCACTGGAACAGCTGTTGGGAGACAGATGGTAGCCTCCCGTCAAGGCCATCCAGCATGTTCTTTAACGTGCACAGGGTATGGCTCTCCCGCACACCCGTCAAGGCCATCCAGCATGTTCTTTAACGTGCACAGGGTATGGCTCTCCCGCACACGGAGCCACGGCTTAACGTCCCATCCGACGGACGGTGGCCTTTTCAAGCCCATCGGTGTCCCCTACTGACCGTGGGCAGGGCGGGGAATTTTTGCGGAGATAAATCTCAACGCTGACCCAGCTGGGACTCGAACCTGGGAACTACAGATTACGAGCCTGGCGCGCTACCGACTGAGCCACCCCCGCCCCTCGTAAGTTGTAAAAATGCTTGTAGATTGCATTCCTTCCCTTCCCTGTCGAATGTTTTGCGTCTGGGCCCTTTCATTCATTAATCCGTCACTGAATAGACCAGGTTTCGATGATGGCAAATATGAGCAAAATACGTTTTTTAATAATGCAGGATTTTCATTCACACTTCAGTAATTGCTCAAAATACTTCTTTAGAACCAAAATGCTCACCAAAACTTAACGGCAGGAATTCATGATTAAGAAGATCTGGGCAATTAAAAATTTGGAATGAGAAACGCACCGACAGATGGCCTGTCGCTTGGTTAGCTTGCTTGCTATTGAAACCGAAAAAGGTATATATAGATGGTTCATTCCTTATGTTGTCTGAGATCTGTTTTTCCTGAGGTCTTGCCGTCCTCACAGATCTCATCTGTAGCGTATTATACTAACAACGTTCGTCGAACTTTGTGCAAATCTCACAGACCTTCACTATGACGAATTATCCGTAAACTCACAGGCTTTTGTCAGATCTCTATGCAAGCAAAAGCCTGAGGGATAATTTCATTCTTTCTTTCAGCTGTCATTTCAAATACACTGCTCACAAAAATTAGGAGATATTTCAAAATGAACATGAAGCGATAAAAAAAAAGAAGCATTTGAATTTTTTTTATTAAACAAGAACATCAGAAAAGCAAACGACAAGTCACAGAAAGTTGTTCGATTATGCAAATGAGATGCAAACTCAATTGTCGTGATTGAGTAGCAAGTGACATATCGGTGGGGGTGAACAGAAGCATGTCAAACTGGACGAGAGTGGCACACATTGACTGTTCAGTAGAGTGTATGGTCACCCAAGACTGCCAAAACACACTGACAGCGATGGGGCCTTGACAGGATCAGAATGTCCAGCAGTTCTTGTGGGATCCTCTGCCACTCTTGCTCCAGGGCAACTTCCAGCTCAAGAAGTGTTGTGGGAGGCATTGGACGGTTTGCCAGACGTCTTCCCAGTGCATCCCAAGCATGTTCAATGGGATTCAGGTCTGGAGAACGGGAAGGCCAGTCCATGCGTTCGATTCCTGCCTCCTGAAGCATGTTGTTGACGAGATGCGCACGGTGGGGCCTTGCATTATCGTCCATGAAAAGAAAGTTGTTTCCAAATGCTCCAGCATAGGGTACCAATATAGGGTGCAGGACCTCATCTCGATATCTGACAGCAGTCAGCGATCCGTTTCTGATGACGTGGAGGTCGGTACGACCACCAATGCTGATGCCAGCCCACACCATGATTCCACCACCACCGAAGGAGGCCCTTTCTCGCATGAAACGTGGATTCTCCCGTGTTCCTCGTTCACGCCAGATCAGGACACGATGATTGTCAGGCTGCAGACTGAACCGTGACTCATCAGAGAAGAGGACAGTTGACCACTCATCACGGGTACAATGACGATGCTCATCAGCCCTCCTTCTATGGGTTCTACGTTTTTGATAATGGAATGCATACCATTGGTCGCCGGGCATGCAGTCCAACATGATGGAGCCGATTTCGTATGGTCTGGGTGCATATCCGTCGTCTCGTGGCAGCAAGAAACTGTCCCCGCAGCTCTGTTCCTTCTTGCCAACAAGGTCAAGTAGCGGTCATCTCTTGCTGTTGTGGAAGATGGGCGACCCTGCCCTCGTCTTCTTCTTGCTGTGCCAGTCTCTTGAAAGCGATTCCACAGTCTGCTAATCACGCTTTGGAATGTTCCAAGTTCTGTTGCCACTGTCGTCTGTGTTTGACCAGCTTCAAGACGTCCTATGGCTCTCCAGGCGTCGCATTCGGGCAAATCGTGTTGCAGGGGCATTGCAAAGGCTGGGAAATTGCAGAATGCGTACTTTCAATATTAGGGAACGTGCAGATACTCCAGTACTTTCAGCTTTTTGTATAGTGTATTTTCACCAATGAAATAAAAGTTGGTTTTGCATCTCATTTGCATAATCGAACAACTTTCTTTGACTTGTCGTTTGCTTTTCTGGTGTTCTTGTTTAATAAAAAAAATTAAATGCTTCTGTTTTTATCGCTTCATATTCATTTTGAAATGTCCCCTAATTTTTGTTTGCAGTGTATAATGACAACTGACAAATAGAAAAACGTCAAAATCTCTTAGGAGTAAAACTATCTTTGCGCATGCCACTTATTACAGAGAGCAGACAAAAATCTCTGAATGCGGGGAGATCCCAGGACTACCTAAATCTGAAAAAAACACCCTTTTCTTGTAAGTGTTTCGAACCCGGATCCCATTGCTCCACAAACTTGTCACTCAGCCACTAATACGGATTATTAGAACTTAGAAAAACTACTCCTCATGCAGCTGCTTTGTACACCATGGGCTAAATGGCCAGGTCACATGAACCCGGAAGGCTCAGAGAAGGTTGAGGGAGGGGACCCACTTTAACAGTTGTTGGGAGACAGATGGTGGACTCCCGTCAAGGCCATCCAGTATGTTCTTTAACGTGCACAGGTATAGCTCTCCCGCACACAGAGCCACGGCTTAACGTCCCATCCAACGGACGGCAGCCTTTCCAAGCCCATCAGTATCCCCTACTGACCGTGGGCAGGGCGGGGAATTTTGCGGAGATAAATCTCAACGCTAACCCAGCTGGGACTCGAACCTGGGAACTGCAGATTACGAGCCTGGTTCGCTACCGACTGAGCCACCCCTGCCCCTAATCTATCACTATTCCATAGAGAATATCTGAGAGAAAAGCAGGACTTCTTTAGAAAGACAGCAAATGAAAAAAACATCCATACCTTGTCTGCCCCTCCTGATGGCCGAGTGGCTAGCACACCTAGATATTGATAAAAGGGACCCGAGTTTGAACCCTTGATAAAGGCTTGGATGTTTTCTATCTTGTGTTGTTTTTCTGATAAGTCTCCTCCTTCTCTAGATCTTTCTCTATGAAATTATTTTACTCACAGGTTCCTGTCAAACTTCTGCGGCTTGAGGGGTAATTTATTTCGCTACTTTTTTTACGCTATCCGTGGTTCGAACCCAGGTTCCTTTCCTAAGCACGCTAACCCTCAGTCTCCTGACGGCCTATTATCACTACTGCTATGATGGGGCGGGGGTGGCTTAGTCGGTAGCGCGCCAGGTTCGTAATATGCAGTTTCCAGGTTCGAGTCCCAACTGGGTTCAGCGTTGAGATTTATCTCCGCAAAATTCCCCGCCCTGCCCACGGTCAATAGGGACACCGATAGGTTTGGAAAGGCCGCCGTCCGTCGGATGGGACGTTAAGTCTTGGCCCCGTGTGCTGGAGAGTCACGTTAAAGAACACGCTGGATGGTCTTGACAGGAGGCTACCATCTGTCTCCCAACAGCTGTTCCAGTGGGTCCCCTCCCCCAACCTTCTCTGAGCCTTCGGGGTCCTTGTACCTGGCCATTTAGCCCATGGTGTGCAAAGAGTGCCCCTCAGAGGTAAAGCAGCCCAACTGTTATGATGATCAATCACCACTTTTTTTTTTGTCAAAAGCTTCGTCACGTTACCAATAATGATAAGTTAAAAACGTTTCAAATAACATGTTTTCAGTTTTTTTTTTTTCATTACCCTCCCACCAGGTTGATGTTGACGTCATAATTGCCACTGAAAAATAGTTTATTGCGTTGCTTTCACATTACTTATATGGCTTCGTTTCTCGACGTTGTGTAACTGACACAGACAAGAAACGTTTTAGCGTCAAAACATAGATCGCACTATTAGAAATATTTTAAAAATCACTGTAGCTCACTATTACTTCCTATTCACAATTAGTCAATGCTGAAACCAAAAACAACTGACCAGTCTCTTTATTTAAACTATTAGGCGCAGTAAAGCTTAGCAATGGATAAATTACATTCGTCATTAAGAAGAGAAATGCAGGACAGAAACGGGAAGACTTTGTGAACATAGACGAGTGTTGTGTCCTTTGTCACAACGCGATTAAGATGTCGCGGGAAAGGATGGGATATTTTAGGGAGACAAAGAAGGGAAAGTGGGAGATAACTTAAAAGCTACTTCATTCTAATTAACTCCACTGGATTAACATAGGAAAGAAGATGAGAGGAAGACCTAGAAGAAGATGCGTATGTTTGAAGGAGGTAATAATAGAAATGGTTAGAACAGAATTTACCTAACTTTATACAGCTGCAGACCTTTTTTTTTTCACGAACGATATAGGGCCGTGGACCACACTTTGGGAAACGATGATTTAGAAGAAATTAACAAAAGCGGCATAAAGTTCTGTCTAGCCATGTGCAGCTCTACAAGGGAAAATGCTTTAAATGAACATTTTAAACATTTTAAAATGTTCGCACTCTCTCTCTCTCTCTCCTTTCATATACACAGTCGTATCAGAATAATATGAACACCTACCATAGTATATGTATGGTAGGTGGTCATATTATTCTGATACGACTGTACATATATATGTGTGTATGTGTAAATTTGGGTAGCGCCACTTTATTTTTGTATAATTGTTCATTTGTATTCTTTTAGTAGGACATTTCATGGTTCAAAAGCTCACTTCGTTCTGGAAAGTTCACAAGGTTGTGTTGGGTTGTTTTACCTCTGAGCGACACTTTTTTGCACACCATGGGCTAAATGGCCAGGTCACATGGACCCCGAAGGCTCAGAGAAGGTTGGGGGAGGGGACCCACTGGAACAGCTGTTGGGAGACAGATGGTAGTCTCCCGTCAAGGCCATCCAGCGTGTTCTTTAACGTGCACAGAGTATGGCTCTCCCACACACGGGCCACGGCTTAACGTCCCATCCGACGGACGGCGGCCTTTCCAAGTCCATCGTTGTCCCCTACTAACCGTGGGCAGGGCGGGGAATTTTACAGAGATAAATCTAAACGCTGACCTAGCTGGGACTCGAACCTGGGAACTACAGATTACGAGCCTGGCGCGCTACCGACTGAGCCACCCCCGCCCCGGAAAGTTCACAAAAAATATGGTCTGTTCGGATAAACTTCCCGCGATTCGCTACTTTCGTTGAAACGGCCGATTGGATTTCTCAGCTTTCATAGCTGTTGCATCTCACGAAGTCACTTGTTTCAAATTTTCAATGTCACGCAAATTTCGTTATTGCAAATACTTCTTATACAGGTACTAAAAGAGTTTGCTTGCCTTTTCCATTATCTAATTGCTTTGCTTACATGTACGTACAATAAAAAAAAAACAAGTGTTTTTCGCATTTTATTTCGTGTTAACACTTGACATTAATTAAAATATTTTTATTAGCAATGCATATTAGACATACACTACATTAGCAAAAGTAAACGGAATCTTCCTTGTTATATAAATGGAAAGTCTAATTCAGCGCTCCCTAATTTGAAAATAAACTTTTCACACGTCATTAAAAATAAATTGAAGATCTTACTCAAATCTTTCTAAATCTCAATTTTTTTACAATAATGTCTACTTTTTCTTTCGTTTCTAAACTGCTAAGCAGTGGTCAACCACACAGGGTCCTATTGCTATCATATATACCGAAGAGCCAAAACATTATGACCAGTGTGTCTTTATGCAAATCATAGCACCTACAGGTAAACGACGGCGCGTGTGAAGGTATAAATAATACCTGATACTAAGCTCTGTTAATCAGTGTTATTCTTGTTCTTCAGATGCGAAAGGCACTGGGTCAGAGCATTTCCGACACAGTCAAGGCTTGTGGGGTGTTCACGGTCAGCCGTGGTTAGTACCTTCAAAAAGTGGTCTAAGGAGGGAAAAATCACGAATCGCTGGCAAGGAGTCGGCGGACCATGGCTCATCGATGCTAGAGGTGAGCGAAGGCTATCCCGTATGGTACGAGTCAACAGAAGGGAAACTGGGGCGCAACTCCCCTGTAATTTGAATGCTGGTGACGGGAGTAATGTGTCACAACATGCAATACATCGAACCCTGCTGAAAATAGAGCTGTGTAGCCACAGGTTGCTCCGAGTGCCCATGCTAACCTCGGTTCACCGTCGAAAGCGCATACAATGGGCACGTGAGCATCAAAACTGGGCCTTGAATGATTGGAAGAAGGTCGTCTGGTTCGACGAATCTCGTTTCCTGTTGAACCATATGGACAGTCGAGTACTTGTGCTTCGTTTACCTGGAGAAGTGTCGGAACCAGGATGCACTGTGGGATAGAAACAAGCTGTTGGAGGAAGTGTCATGCTTTGGGCAATGTTCTACTGGGAAACCTGGATCCAGTCATTCATGTGCAGGAAACTGTGACGTCTACCACCTACCTAAACATCATTGCAGACCAGGTACATCCTTTCATGGCAACGATATGTTTCGCCTTCTTTCAGCAGGATAATGCGCCATCCCACACTGCTAAGATTGTTCTAGAATGGTTCGTGGAACATGAGGAAGACTTCCAGATATTGCGCTGGCCTCCAAATTCCCCAGACATCAATCCAATCGAACATCTGTGGTTTGTGTTGGAACAGCATATCCGATCTGCGGCGGCTCAACCATGTAACTTACAAGAGTTAAAGGATCTGCTGGTAACGTGTTGGTACCAGATACCACAAGACACTTTAGAAATCTTGTAACATCCATTCCTCGCCGGATAAAGAGCTGTTTTTGCGGCACGTGGAGGGCCAACATCATATTAGGCAGGTGATTATAATGTTTTGGATCTTCGGTATATATACCAACCTGAATGGAATAATGAATCTTAGTTTGATTATGCATCCCGAATATGCCGCACTGGTGGGCTTCTGTTCATGGAAAATTTCCTGCTATGCTTTCAGTAGTGGGGTCCCACTATATGGTAATTAATACTACTGGTTTGACGTCACAAGCCATGACCACTTCCGGCCATAATTCATAATTAATAACCAATTAATAACTAATTAATAATTAATTAATTAGGGTTTTTCTAAGAATAGTACTCCTCATAATCACCAGATGGCGCCACGGGTTAAAGAGGGGGGGAAGGAAGCGGAGAAAGGGGAGGAATTTTTAATAAAGGGAGTTTTTTTAATAAAGGGGATTAATTAATTTTAATTAATTATTGATTAGTTATTAATTGGGTATTAATTATGAATTATGCATATTAATAAGGGGGCGTGGCTGGGAGTGGGCATGGCTTGTGACGTCAGACCCGAAGTATTAATTACCGTATAGTGGGACCCCACTACTGAAAGCATAGCAGGAAATTTTCCATGAACAGAAGCCCACCAGTGCGGCATATTCGGGATGCATAATCAAACTAAGATTCATTATTCCATTCAGGTTGGTATATACACCGAAGATCCAACCTATAAACAACCTATAAACAAAGAGAAAGCATAGTGGGACCCCACTACTGCTTTCTCTTTGTTTATAGGTTGGGAGCCCCAAGTCAATAAATTCACAGGATATGTTTTATCAGCTGGTGGTTAATTCTGATTAGTGGCCATCGCAGATATTTGAACTCTTGCCTCTACAGGCACCGTGAAACCTACATTGGAAGTCTTACCAGTGTAAACGACTTCAGCCAGTAGTAGTGGGGAACAGGTCTTCGCTCCATGCCTGCAATTATAGGCTCTTTGATATTGTCTGCACTTCCTCGCTCAAAAACATTGTTTCTTTAAATATCCCACTAATCATTTTCTCTCCACAAGTTCTTGGAATGTGAGGACTCTGCAAAGAGATTATTCTCTGTCTTGTCAAGTTCCACCATTATAACCTAGATATTCTCAGCTTGCAAGAGACTAGATGGCAAATTAAGGCCAATTACTATAAAATAATCTTAAATTTCTCGTTTCGAAAAGGGAAGCATCTTTAAGATGTAGGTTTGCTTCTCAGCAGACAGATATACTAGTGATGCCATTCTAGAATATGAGTGCATTAATGAAAGGTTTCTTACAGCTAAATTTTAAACAAGCATTAAAGACGAGAATTATTATTTGTTGTTATGCCCCATCAAGTACTCCGATAAGGCGACAAAGATACATTTTGCGAACAACTTCAGGACATTTTTAATTCTATTACCCTTGTTCTAGATGACGTCAATGCTAAAATTGACTCTGATCTTCGGAGAGGGGTGATATGTTTCTTTGGTATTAGTAGTTGTAAGGGTAATGGAGAACGTTTCCTACACGTAAGTAAACTTAAAGGTTTGAGAATACCTAATACTCATTGCAAACATCGCGACATATATAAGTGTACATGGGTTTTACCAGCTGGATTGCATTGATTGTATATTAATTAACAGCAAATGGACTAATTCTGTTAGGAATACCAGATTATATAGGGGAGCTGAAATTGGATCTGACCATTATCTTGTTAAAAGTGTCCTTCAACTTAAATTTAAGAAGTGTGCTAAGGTTTAAAAAACAGTTACTTTTAGCACTGAGAGACCGAGTTATGTCAAATTCTTACAATGATAGGATACTTAGCATTATGACAGTCTTTGTTGATTTCAAAATGGCTTTTGACTCTGTTGATCGTCATAATTTGTGGTTGATCATGAGATCGTGTGGCATATCAGACAAGTTAGTTAGCATAATGAAAGCTCTCTATGACTCTCATGAGTTACAACTCTCACACACTGAGTCGTATGTGAGAGTTAGTAAGTCTTGTGCAATTGGTTTAGGATTGCTTCTGTGTTCTACAAGGGTGCATTTTGTCTCTTTTTCTCTTTATTTTGATTATTGATTATGTTGTCAGAAATTGACTGAAAGGAAAAGATTTTGGCCTTAAATGGTCTAGAGATCTGAAAATTTCTGATTTAGATTATGCTGATGATTTAGCCCTTTTGGCAAATGATGTTGATGAGATCAACTCTTTCATTAGAGCTGTTGGTGATGAAAATTTGTCACGCAGGCTGTTATTCGGTTAACCTGAATGGTTCAAGAGATTGAATTAAATTTAACGGGAAAGAAAGCCGTTCTGGTTTATAATTTTTGCCTCCATTTCAATAAAAAAAATTTCTTGTAATGTGAAAATGAACAAACGAGATGCACGTGTAGTATAATACCCCCTCAACAATCAAACGGATACAATACCTGTTTCAGCTGGTTTCTGCTTCTGGTTCTAACAACATCTCCCATGTTCGAAACGGGTGAAGAGTGTATGTGTTAGCCCATAAAAGAAACCGACTTGTAAGACGATGAATACTGTGTGATCGAATTTCAACATTATTGCTGAAACAATTTTTGGTCCAAAGCAAAATTGTAACGATGGAACACCCACTCTATGAAAGGGGGCCCATTTTGGCGACGTGCAACACATAAAAAAAAACATTTCCAAAGTGGACTTTCAAAGACCTTTAGAAGAATGGAACGCGAAAATGAAGAAGTGAGTTATAGCCAACGGGGAGTACTTTGACTGGAGCAACGTCTGATTTCCGTGCTTTTTCAATAATAAAAGTTTTATTGATGTAATTTCGTTTCCTTTTGTCATACCTCGTATCATGGGTGTCAACAGGGGGGACACCCCCGCCCGCACATCCCACTTCCCTCCCCCCCCCCACCTGGAGATGCGATTTGTTCTATTTTGCTATCGCTGTATATTGATGTATAACTGTCTTTTTTTTTTTGTAACAAATATAGTTAATGTAAACAACAGTAGATATGATTAAACATATTCTAAGAAGCCAGGCCCATTATCTAAAACACAGTGGCGCTCTATTAAAGGTCAAACTCGAATCTAAGAATCGCAGACTACTATCCTGGCGCTGTATCGACTGAGTCAACCCCGCCCTAATTGGAGAAAAATAGAGAAGTAGAAGTTACCGTGCTGCCATCTAATATAGACATAATGAACTATTTGGACGAAATTTCTTGTAGGTGTTTACAGCTTTACACGAAGCGTATTACCTTAATCTCAATTGAAGGGTAATGACTTAGAAAGGCGTACAGTCTTCTTCATTGGCCGGGGATTTTCCCTTAATAGAGGCATCACTTGACCCAGGACACATCATTTTTTTTTTTATACAACTCTCTTTAATTACGAACGAAACCTTTTTCTGTCTGCAGAGCGGTTATTGAATTCAGAACTGTCTTACAATTTCTTTATAAGAATGCTTTAAAATGAACGGCAGTTACCAATCCTGCCAATATAATGTTATGAATTTAAACGGATGGGAACTGAGCGTGAGGTCTAAAGTATATTTATCAAACCAAAGTATGAATGAAGTAATTTATTACAAAGGCACAAAATCATACAAATAAAACAATCTTATCTAAACACAAGTATTTCTTTTCCCCTTAGTATAAAGTAAAACCATAAAAAGAACGATTTACTGTACTTAACTAATTTTCAATGTTTAAACCACAATGCTGTCAATATTAATCTCCTATGACAAAAGGGGCGGGGGTGGTTCAGTCGGTAGCGCGCCAGGCTCGTAATCTGTAGTTCCCAGGTTCGAGTCCCAGCTGGGTCAGCGTTGAGATTTACCTCCGCAAAATTCCCCGCCCTGCCCACGGTCAGTAGGGGACACCGATGGACTTGGAAAGGCCGCCGTCCGTCGGATGGGACGTTAAGCCGTGGCCCCGTGTGCGGGA
The DNA here is from genome assembly GCA_038380435.1 of Ryuthela nishihirai. Taxonomy (NCBI): domain Eukaryota; kingdom Metazoa; phylum Arthropoda; class Arachnida; order Araneae; family Heptathelidae; genus Ryuthela; species Ryuthela nishihirai. The sequence goes on along the minus strand of JAWZYU010000005.1, from coordinate 34,127,388 downwards.
GAGTCATACCCTGTGCACGTTAAAGAACACGCTGGATGGCCTTGACGGGAAGCTACCATCTGTCTCCCAACAGCTGTTCCAGTGGGTCCCCTCCCCCAACCTTCTCTGAGCCTTCGGGGTCCATGTGATCTGGCCATTTAGCCCATGGTGTGCAAAAAAGTGCCGCTCAGAGGTAAAACAACCCAACCCAACCTATGACAAAATAGAACCTATTACCTTGTAACATTCAACAAACCAATCAATATTGAATTTCATTTGTGATACAAAACTACCTTAACAATACTTTATACCTTATAGATGCGAAACATCTAGCATTAACCTTCCCTGATAGAGGACCCAAAGCAAACTTTACTGTTTCGATATTAACCCTTTCACATTCGGAACAAGGCTTCATCTTGAATCAAATAAGAGCAGTCTTCATACGTAGCATCACACAACACTAATTCAACACACTCTATCTTTCTTTACTACTCCACTATACCTTTCGTTTTTCCTCCACAATTCTTATTATTCAAAGCGTCTCTCCGTTCTAATCAGTTGATAATGTAATTGACACGATGAAGCATGTGCCAGCGTTCATGACACATCTACCATAAGTTCATTGCAGCATGTTCATCTGTCGTAACAATATTAATACCCATCCAATCGTCGAACAAACCTCGTTCCAGGACTGGGTGCGTACAGTAGTTCCATGTCCCTGATAAACGTTTAGATTAGATATTGATGTATAACTGTCTTTGTTTTGTTTTTTATAACAAATATAGTTAATGTAAACAACAGTAGATATTATTAAACATATTCTAAGAAGCCACGCCCATTATCTAAAAAACAATGGCGCTCTACGAAAGGTCAAATTCGAATCTACGAATCGCAGATTACTATCCTGGCGCTCTATGAAAGGTCAAACTCGAATCTAAGAATCGCAGATTACTATCCTGGCGCTGTACCGACTGAGTCAACCTCCGCCCTAACTGGAGAGTGGGGAGGAGGGAAGTGGGATGTGACGGCGGGAGTGTCCCCCCTGTTGACACCCATGATACGAGATGTGGCAAAAAGAAACGAAATAAAACTTTTCTTATTGAAAAAGCACGGAAACCAAACAGTTGCTCCAGTACTCCCTGTTGACGGTTAGAACACGATAAAACGTTTTTGTTCGGAAAAACGTTTTTGTTCAAACCTTTCTTATTTTTTTATTTAAATGAAATAAATTCCAAAGAATGCTTGGATGATCGATGATTAAAATGCGAATAAATGATAATCACTAGAATTGCCTTTCATCTGGGGTATTACTGAATCCGCTACAGTCTAGAGTACGGATTCTCAAGTGGGGTACGCGGTAAATTTTTTTGGGGTACGCCGTGAAAGCTCAAAAGTCGCTAGATATATGTTATATATAATATACATGTTTTATTTTATTCCCATTGTTATATTATAACTATAATTTTATCTATCTATACAAGGGCTACGCCAGTTACATACACATTTCCAGGAGTACGTGAAGCATAAAATGTTTAGAACCACTTCTCTAGAGAGCTTCGCGCTTCTTTCGATTTCTTTTTAAAAACTGAAATTTTCTTCAAATTTCACTGCAGTTTTGCTGTAGAAACCTAGCACACGAGTCCTTTTTTTATGAGCTCATTTCTGCCATAAATTTCGATTTTATTTTGCCGAAATATGGAAACCTGAAGAGAAATGAAGTCTCTAACAAAAGCGTGTGATGCCTCTTTTTAAGAAAAGTTATTTTTTTTTTCACTTCTAGAGAAAATGCATTTTCGTTTCTAAGACGTTTCCGTCTTAGAAAAGGACCGTTCCCTTTATGAAAAGATATATATTAATCTATGAAGATTCGATATTAACTATTTTCGCAGAAAAACTCGAGAACCCCTCCCCAGAAATTTCTAAAACTCCTCTATTAAGAACCACTGCTTCAGACGAACTCTAAGTTAAAGATTTTGTACCCTTTCTATAAATACTTACACTCAGAATTAAACTTATATTTGGAACCACTTAGGCAGCTAAATCACCACCATCAGAGACGAACATCTCCACAATTAGGTGAATATCTCCTACTGTGGCATATAAACTGACAGGCTCCTGTCAGACCTCTGTGGCAAGCAGCTGCTTGAGGGGGTATTTATTTTTTTATAACCTTCGAATATCCGAGTCAGATGATCGGACTTTCTCCAATCCTTTGTTTGAACAATCGAGAGGACAAAGTTATAAAATTCAGAGGGCGATTGCCAGCTTGAATCGGGCTGCTCTTCTCAGAATAACCACCCCTGGGTGCAGTTCTTTGGTCAGTGCTCTCGGTGATCTTGATGCTTTCTGTCTCCAAAAGTTGTAGTAATGACAAACATGTGCGAAATGTTCTTAACGCTGAACCTCTCAAGCAACTTTCTATTCGGTCGTGCTAAATTTGTAATTATACAACTGCATTATCGGAATTTAGGGGGGAAAATAAGCTTTTTAAAATTTATGATTATATTAATATTATTTTCCATAAACCTCTTTTACATGCAAATTTTTTCCATAAACCTCTTTTACTACAATTTTTTCCCATAAACCTCTTTTACATGCAATTTTTTCCCGTAAACCTCTTTTACATAAAATTTTTTCCCATAAACCTCTTTTACATACATTTTTTTCCATAAACCTCTTTTACATACAATTTTTTCCATAAACCTCTTTTACATACAATTTTTTTTTCATAAACCTCTTTTACATACAATTTTTTCCCATAAACCTCTTTTACATACAATTTTTTTTCCATAAACCTCTTTTACATACAATTTTTTTTCCATAAACCTCTTTTACATACAATTTTTTTCACATAAACCTCTTTTACATACAATTTTTTCCATAAACCTCTTTTACATACAATTTTTTCCCATAAACCTCTTTTACATATAATTTTTTTCCATAAACCTCTTTTACATACAATTTTTTTTTCTGTGCAGGAGTTCGTTCCCTTTAATACATCTGCTATAATATGCTGCCGGAGACAAGTGAGGCACGTTCCTAGTTCCAAAAATGTGTAGTGTTAGTTAGCAAAATTGTTTGCCTAATAGTTAAGCAAAACGAAAACCCAACGAAAGATTTTGCAGGAATTTGCAACATTTCGTGATCATGGCTTATTCAGGAAACTGCGTCTGGAAGGTGATATACTATTTTTAAATTGAACAACAATGTCTGTACTAGAATTCCCTGAACGCCTCAACAACAAAGTCCAAACTGTTTCATTAATTCAAAGGCATAGTAATGGGGGAAGAGTGTTCAGTCACAAAACCGAAATCAGCGCAAACCGTGCTAAATAAAAATATGAAAAGTTAATAATTAAATTGTTAATTTTTGGTAATAAAAGTTCAGTAACTAATTCTGATAATTAAATTTTCACGCTAAAGTTTTTCAAATTGAAAACTGAGAAAGAATTTTATTGAAAACCGCATGTTTCAGTTTCGACTAAGTTCTGGTCAAAATATCAATTTGGCGACAATAAGGCACATCAGCTTGACTTTATCTGACCAAGTAATTGATAAATTTGTAAAGAAGAAACCTTAGGGGGGGGGAGAATTAAATTCGGTAGATTATTGTTTTAAAACGATCGAAAATATTTCATATGTATTCACCCTGAACTTCAGCTGATACATAGAATGATTCTGGCCATGTGAATGAAAATGTTCAAATGAAAATCTATAAAAAATAATTGTTTTAAAATTTCTCTAACATTAGAAGGCTGAAGGTAAGAGAAATAGTTTCTTCAGAGGGTCAAAAAACTTGGAGTTGGATTGTTTTACCGCACACACAAATGAGGCAAATCGCCGGGTAGCAAGAACAAAGCTGCATTGAGAAAAAAAAGAGTCATTAGACTCTCTTTTTTTCTCTATGCTTTTTTTAAGAGAAAAAAAGAAAGTAATTTTGGAGAAAAGGGAGTCATTAGACAGCTGTTGCGAGACAGATGGAAATCTCCCGTCAAGACCATGCTCTTTAACGTGCACAGAGTATGGCCCTCGCGCATACGGGTTCACGGTTTAACATATCAACCGATGGACGGTGATCTTATGACCCCAATGATTTCCCCTTTTACACTGAAAGCAGCACTAGGTCTCTTACAGAAGACTCTGACTTATCAATAACAGATTCTGAGCTATTATCAGCCAAAAATAATAATAAATATCCCCTGAAACAGCTGCTTGCCACAGATATCATAAAAGTACGCCATAGAAGTATGTGAGGAAGGCGAGATCTCAGCAGAAAGACAAACATCCCTTCCTAACCCAGGAATCGAACCCAGATCCCTTTGATCACTGGCCAAGCACGCTAACCACTCGACCACGAATATACAGATAATGAAGTAATAATCAGAGAGTACACCATTATGAACCAACAAAAAGAATTTGCCCCCCACCCCACCCCAAGCCGCTGCTTGCCACAGAGAACTGACATGAGGCTCTCAGTTTAATACACCGCAAAGAACATCTGTGTGAAAAGCGAGATCTCAGCAGGAAGACCACACAAGAAAAGTTCATACATTATCCAGGCTCGAATACTAGATCTCTTTGATCAGTATTCGATGCCAATCAGCCAAGCACGCTATCCCCTCGGCCAATTGGAAATAAAAGTGAGGACGAATCGATGCCCATTTTTCCCCATTATTCACATGAAGCCTTGTGCCTTTCTATTCCTTTGTATTTCTTACAAACGAAAAAAAACTCATACACCACATCTTGCTTCACAGTGCATGTCTCTTGAGAAATGAAAAGAGGCTTGTTAGAACCTCTTTTCAACAACGAGACAATATATATATTTTTCTTTTCTACAAACGAGATTATATATATATTTTTTTAAGCATCCATTCGCGAATGATTATTACTCCTTGCAGTCTAATGAAACGGAGCAGTTTCAATATTTTTTTTAGTATTCGGTAAACAGTACCGTTAAAATTTATCGACCTCTTGAATTTATACCAGCCCACTTCGTCCCGTGGCTGAGGCGGCGGGAGTGGCTCAATCGGAAGTGCTACAGGCTCGTAATCTGTAGTTCACAGGTTCGAGTCCCAGCTGGGTCAGTGTGTAGATTTATCTTCGCAAAATTCCCCACCCTGCCCACGGTCAGTAGGAGACACCGATGGGCTTGGAAAAGCCGCCGTCCGTCGGATGGGACATTAAGCCGTGGCCCCGTGTGTGGAGAGCCATACCTTGTGCACGTTCCATCTGTCTCCCAACAGCTGTTCCAGTGGGTTCCCGCCCCCAACCTTCTCTGAGCCTTCGGGGTCCTTGTGACCTGGCCATTTAGCCCATGGTGTGCAAAAAAATGCTGCTCAGAGGTAAAACAACCCAACCCATGGCTGAGTGGTTAGCTTGCTTGGCTAGTGATAAAAAAAACCTGCGTTCGAGCTCTGGGTAAAGTATCGCTGTTTTTCTGCTGAGGTCCCGCCATTCTCACAGATCTTCAACCATGACGAATAAACTGACAGGCTCCTGTCAGACCTCTGTGACAGGCAGCTGCTTGAAGGGATATTTATTCTTTTGAATTTATCTTCATTATCATCATTATTTGGGAAAGGATTGACTCATTCAGTCTCTCCAGGTTCCTAAACTGACGGTATCAGTTTAGAGTCTCCACTGAGACTGCGTTGAGGTACCACCACTCTGCTCTCGGAGAGAAAGAAAAGATGAACTTTAGAAAGATCACTGTCCTTCGAATAGGATTACGTCGCAGCACCACGTGCAGGATAGCGATACCCTGTTCGCATTAAAGAACACACTGAATGGCCTGGAAGGAAGTCTTTCATCTGTCTCCTAACAGTTGCCCAGTGGGTTCTATTCCCCTATCCAACTCCGAGTCTTCAGGTCCTTGTGGCCTGTCCATTTAGCTCTTTAGATGCACAAAAGTACCGCTCATGTAAATAACCTCTGCATAATGAAGAACTGTCTGCCATAGTATTACATTTACATGACAATTCAATTCCTAGTAAGGGAAAGGCCGCCGTCCGTCGGATGGGACGTTAAGCCGTGGCCCCATGTGCGGGAGAGCCGTACCCTGTGCACCTTAAAGAACACGCTGGATGGCCTTGACGGGAGGCTACCATCTGTCTCCCAACAGCTGTTCCAGTGGGTCACCTCCCCCAACCTTCTCTGAGCCTTCGGGGTCCATGTGACCTGACCATTTAGCCCATGGTGTGCAAAAAAAGTGCCGCTCAGAGGTAAAACAACCCAACCATCAGAGGTAAAACAACCCAACCATCCCTAGTAAGGGATGCATAAAATATAAATTCGCTTCCTTACTTCTAGTTCGAGTCCCACCTGAGCCAGAGTTGAAATTTATCTCCTCTAAAACTCTCACCCTGCCCACGGTCAGTAGGGGACTCTGATGGGCTTGGAAAAGCCGCTGTCTTTAAGGATGGGACGTAAAACCGTGGCCCCGTGTGCAGGAGAGCCATACCCTGTGCACGTTAAAGAACATGCTGGATGGCCTTGACGGGAGGCTACAATTTATCTCCTAGCAGCTGTTTAGTGGACCCACTTCCCCAACCTCCCTTGAGTAATTGGTGTCCTTATGACCTGACCACTTATCCCATTCTGTGCAAAAAAATGCTGCTCAGAGGTTAACCCTTACTTCAGCGAAACTTGAACGTTTTACTGAGAATTCTGGAAGTAGAAACAAAATTGGCCGAATGATTAACATGCTTGACTACTGATCAAAGGGATCTGTATTCGATCCCCGGATAAAGTAAGAACTTTTCCTTTCTCGAGTGTTTTTCCTGCTGAGATCTCGCCTTCCTCACAGATGTTCTCTGCGGCGTATTAAACTGACAGCCTCATGTCATTGATAAGAAGACAAATTATGTTTGGTTAGTTCATAATGGTCCATTATCTATATTAATTAATAAAACGTATATAGTATATTCTTATACAACTGTTGGAGAGACTGGGGCGGGGGTGGCTCAGTCGGTAGCGCGCCAGGCTCGTAATCTGCAGTTCCCAGGTTCGAGTTCCAGCTGGGTCAGCATTGAGAGTTATCTCCGCAAAATTCCCCGCCCTGCCCACGGTCAGTAGGGGACACTGATGGGCTTGGAAAGGCCGCCGTCCGTCGAATGGGACGTTAAGCCGTGGCCCCGTGTGCGGGAGAGCCATACCCTATGCACGTTAAAGAACACGCTGGATGGCCTTGACGGGAGGCTACCATCTGTCTCCAAACAGCTGTTCCAGTGGGTCCCCTCCCCCAACCTTCTCTGAGCCTTCGGGGTCCATGTGACCTGGCCATTTAGCCCACGGTGTGCAAAAAAGTGCCGCTCAGAGGTAAAACAACCTAAGTTAGAGAGACAACCCTCCCACTCCCATGAACATATTTTCTGCCTAGAGAAATCTTATTCGTTAAAAAGTGGGTGAAATATAAATTTGGAAAGTCGAGAAAGTTCAACATCCCTTTCTATAGGATACTGAAAAAAATTTGAAAACCATGCTCTGTTTTTATCGGTCTGCAAACTCTGGCACTCGATCTTCAAAAGGGGTGCTTAAAAAGAATGTGGCCTCATTTACAAGATGCGTCTTTTCGCTTCTAAAGAGAAAATTCGGGGGAGGGAGGATCCTGAAGATCCTCCCCCCCCCTCGAAAATTCTGTCGTCTTATACTAAATCTCAAACTTGTCTACCTGCTTAGAAATCCAAAACAGTTGTCGTTGTATGATTTCATTTTAGTCCCATGTTTTATGTCCGACACTCAATATAGATTTAAAAATAAAAACTATGAAATCTCATTCCACATAGAATACCATTTTAACATTTCCTGTTCGGTGGAATAATTTAGTAATTGGGGAACCTTACTAAAGTCTTATTCTTAACGTCCCCCCCCCCCCAATTAAAATTTTCGGAGTCAAAAACGAATTCAAAACGTTCGAGAATTCAAAACTGAATTCTCAAAACTGAATTCTCGAACCCCTAAAACAAAATTCCCTCGTCTCTAAATCGTGGGCACGTGCCTCATGCACCACACCTTGTTTCGTGCCGCATATCTGCGTATGACATCATCCTTTTACTAATTAACGTCTACATTTAAATCACGCTTGTGCCATTTTTATAATTTATTACTACCGGAACAGTACTTTTACGGCAGGATTATGATCGGCCTCCAGGATTGGTTGAATTCTTATCCTTATATATCATGCATGAATTGGTCTTCAACATTTCAAATAAATATGTTATTAGCTTATTTTTTTAAAGCTATTGTTTTGCCCTTTGTCTCTGTTCTTCCATCTAAAAATATCCAACTAAAATGGGGCGGGGGTGGTTCAGTCGATAGCGCGCCAGGCTCGTAATCTGTACTTCCCAGGTTCGAGTCCCAGTTGGGTCAGCGTTGAGATTTATCTCCGCAAAATTCCCCGCCCTGCCCACGGTCAGTAGGGGACACCGATGAGCTTGGAAAGGCCGCCGTCCGTCGGATGGGACGTTAAGCCGTGACACACGGGTGTGCGCGAGAGCCATACCCTGTGCACGTTAAAGAACACGCTGGATGGCCTTGACGGGAGCCTACCATCTATCTCCCAACAGCTGTTCCAGTGGATCCCCTCCCCCAACCTTCTCTGAGCCTTTGGGGTCCTTGTGACCTGGCCATTTAGCCCATAGTGTGGAAAAAGTGCCGCTCAGAGAAAAAACAACCCAACCCAACAAAATCAAAATATTAATATTTATTTTTGTTCCGTGTAGGTAAAATACTAGGTGAAAAGTTATATTGATTATATGATTCACATTAAAGACCGTGATAATTTTTCAGTTTCTGATGATCAGACTCCAAAGCTACTAGCTTATCTGCAGGTTATGACAGAACAAACGACCATGTTATTACCGGGACTCGAACCCCGACCCCAGCAGTTGCAGTCACTAAGAACCAATGCAATACCACTGAGCCAATTTCGGAATCAATAATTTGTATGATGTCATATGTCACAGCGGGAAGTAAAACAATGCCGATCCCCGCATTTATTTTTCAGAAGATCAAGTGACGATCGATTGAGTCGGAAAGTAAGGGACAGGAGACTGGAAATCCATTGGGGATATAACATTTTCCCGTCAGTTTTAGAAGTCTTTCAAAAATTTCTTGAAAAATGCGTGAAACATGCACAAATTTAATACTATTTTTGCCTCTATTTCCATTATAGGGGCGGGGGTGGCTCAGTCGGTAGCTCCCAGAATCATAATCTGAAGTTACCAGGTTCGAGTCCCAATGGGTTGGATTGTTTTACCTCTGAGCAGCACTTTTTTGCACACGATGGGCTAAATGGCCAGGTCTCATTGGATCCCGAAAGCTCAGAGAAGGTTTGGGGAGGATACCCACTGGAACAGCTGTTGGGAGACATATGTTAGCCTCCCGTCAAAGCCATCCAGCGTATTCTTTAACGTGCACAGGTGGGCGTGGAGTTTGGCGGAGACAAATCTCAACGCTGACTCAGCTGGGACTCGAACCTGGGAACTACAGATTACGAGCCTGGCGCGCTACCGACTGAGCCACCCCCGTCCTGAGTCCCAATGGGGCAGCGTTGAGATTTATCTCCGCAAAACTCTACGCCCTGCTCTCTGTCAGTAGGGGACAACGATGGGCTTCGAAAGGCCGCCGTCCGTCGTATGGAATGTTAAGCCATGAACCGTGTTCGGTAGAGCCATGTCCTGTGCACGTTAAAGAACACCTTGGATGGCCTTGACGGGAGTCTACCATCTGTCTCCTAACAGCTGTTCCATTGGGATCCTCTTTCTCCAACTTTCTCCTTCTTTCTTGTGACCTGACTATTTAGCACATTGTCTGCAAAAAGAGTGCTGCTCAGAGGTAAAACAACTCCACCCATTGCTAGCAAATTGAAGAGGGTGGATCTTTCAGTTATAGTTCTGTCCCAAGCCGCTCAGATAACGAAAAATTTGCTGCATATCGATTTCCCCCACTTTACATCCCCTGGTAACAATAAGTGAACTAAATAAAGATGTTATAACGCTATAGAGGAACAGCTACAAGAAAGAAATTAGAATAGCTACCGCTAGGTAGTACTGGTTTCTCCACATTGCATGAAGCGTGAGAACTTCTGTGAATATAGCTTTCTGCACATTGACGAAATATAACTCTTTTTTCCATTGCAAAAAATAATTTATAATCTGATGCACTGGGAAGGGTCATAAGTTTATCCACATCAAATGTTTACCCCCCTGGTGTTTTAAATATTCATTAGACGTTACGATTTCCAAAAATGGAGATGAATTAAATGTAAATAATTAATAGACCAATTTTTATGCAAAAATTATGTAGTAGAAAACAGATTAAATTTTTATCTGAAGAAATATAATTTATGAAAAACACTTCGGATTTCGTGAGAATGTTGACTCAGAAATACAACAAGAACTGACACAATCAATTTATAACGGTATTAATAAATGGCACGAGGTAGTTGTACTGTTTTTTTAGACTTTCCGGATCTAGCCCCCCCCCCCCCCCCCGATAGGGGACCATCTTGACGTGGTGGGGGAGCTTGAGACCCAGCAACCGATCGAAGACTCGATGACCGGTATGGGTCCCGGTTGGACAGAGCCAAGACCAACCGAGGTCGAAGGCATTGCTGACCCTTTTAATGGCCCGGTTGGACAGTGCCAAGACCTCAAAATCAGGAGCTCAATGGATTGTTTTCTAACCTTATCATCTCAGAAGGCTGAAATTTCGAATTATTTGACGATTCGATAAATGCAAATAGTAATCTTTGTTTGTACCTATCGAACCAAATAATAATTTTTCATTTTTTCTCGTAACGCAAAAATTGTTGCGTTTTACCACCCACCAATAAAGTCAAGGGTATTTCAATGTCTCATGTACGACTGTATATACGAACCCCTGATAATATGTCAAGTGCTCAGACAATTGAGCTATCGGCTGCTGATCAAGATACCTCTCTTTAAGGGCGAAAAAACTTTCCTACCTGTTTCTCTTTGAAGATAGGGTCTTCGCTGTTTACAAAAGGTATTAATTTTTACAAATTAATATATATATTATTATTAATTATTAATGTATATAAATTATCATTAATAATTAATGCATGAAATTATCTTAAATTATAAAAAAATTAATGTTATAAACATTAATGTTTTCAAATTTCATTTGTTTTCAGGAAATCGTGGCATCGTATCTATCCTGCTCAAAATAATGTTCCCTCTAAATTTGATATCAACGTTAAACTTTAATGACAATTTCCTTTTCATTTCAAATAACGGTTTATCGTGGTAATAATTATTTCAATATTAGACAACGTTGAATGATATTTATAAAACGAGATTATTTATTGTTAAATATTCCAACTTCCGTAATTCTTTAAACACTGGACAAATATTGTTGAAAATCGAGATTTAAAGAGATTTCATCATGATCTTTAATTTGTTTTCAGTCATATTTCACTATTAAATGCATATTTTAGAAGTTATAGAACTTCGAAGTTTGACTGCCATTGACAGAGCATGGCAATTCTTTAAATATTTTGATAGAGCAGCTCCATTGCGTCAATATTTTGATATATATATATATAAATAGCGAGAGCAATATTTTAAAACAGTTTATAATCCCCATTGATTCCGGGGCGGGGGTGGCTCAGTCGGTAGCGCGCCAGGCTCGTAATCTGTAGTTCCCAGGTTCGAATCCCAGCTGGGTCAGCGTTGATATTATCTCTACAAAATTCCCCCCTGCCCACGGTCAGTAGGGGACACCGATGGGCTTGGAAAGGCCGCCGTCCGTCGGATGGGACGTTAAGCCGTGGCCCCGTGTGTAGGAGAGCCATACCCTGTTCACGTTAAAGAACACGCTGGATGGCCTTGACGGGGGGCTACCATCTGTCTCCCAACAGCTGTTCCAGTGGGTCCCCTCCCCCAACCTTCTCTGAGCCTTCGGGGTCCATGTGACCTGGCCATTTAGCCCATGGTGTGCAAAACAGTGCCGCTCAGAGGTAAAACAACCCAACCCATTGATTCCTTTGTACAGATGAAAACTTTGTGTTATCGATGTCAACTTAACTGAGTGACGATTTCAGAGAGCAATGCTATTCGCGATTAGATGTATTCTAAAGATTGCAGCTATAGAAAATCCCGTTGTAGCATCTTTTTCCATAGAATTGATGGGGAATCTATTCTAGATCCCAAATAGGCCGAGATATTTTTATCCGAGCTGCTGAATAATGCTGAATGTTATTATTAAATATTTTATATGTTTTAAAATCCATAGCTGAAATGCTAAATCGTTATGCAAAAAACGGATAATATTTCTGCTTTATACTATTACTGTATAAAAAACTTATTTGCCATTCATTCATTTATAATTTGTATCTAGTTAATAAAATTAAAGAATGGCTTTTTTCTTTAAGTTTCTAAAACATTGAAAAATAAAGAGGTATTGAAAGCAATATGTAATAATTAGGTTTTCATTTCACGGTGAACATTACTTCATTAAATGTTGTTGTATTGGGTTGCTTCATGCCTGAGCGGTAGTTTTTGCGCACAGTGGACTAAATGACCAGGTTACAAAGACCCCAAAGGCTCAGAGAAGGTCGGGGAAAGGGGACAAACAGGACAGCTGTCGGGAGACAGACGCTAGTCTGCTAGTCTCCCTGTCAAGTTGGGTTGTTTTACCTGTGAGCGGCACTTTTTTTGCACACTATGGGCTAAACGGCTAGGTTACATGGACCCTGAAGGCTCACAGAAGGTTGGGAGAGGGAACACACTGAAACAGCTGTTGGTAGACAGATGGTAGCCTCCCGGGTGTTCTTTAACGTGCACAGGGTATGGCTCTCCCGAACACGGCGCCACGGCTTAACGCCCCATCCGACGGACGGCGGCCTTTCCAACCCCATCGGTGTCCCCTACTGATCTCCCCGTCAAAGCCATCCAGCTTGTTCTTTAACTTGTCTCGGTTTTGCGTTCTATCCGAAGGACGGCGATTTTTCCAAGACCATCGGTTTCCCCTCTCGAACTGAGGACAGGTGGAGGTTCTTTTATTAAATGCGAAGTAAATAATTTAAACAGAGTTAAATTAAACAATTAGCAAAAAGATTATTAAATTGAAGCTATTAAATAATATAACAGACTGAAAAAAAAGAAATAACTATCTAGTTGAAAGGCAAATTTAAGCTACCTTGTTCGCTGCTTGCTTTATTATGTTCAGTTAAGCTGAAACTCAAGAGAAAACTTAAATTGAATCTGTTTTTACTTGTAGTGCTCAAATACTCCAGTCCTCTTGAGGCACATTATGTGGCGCGTGCAAACACATACTTCGCCTTCTTGGCTGCTTGGAGTTTCCGATGCGAAATGCATTGTAGCAATTCTTTCCCCCAACCTTCATTCGTGTTATAATCAATGTACAGTCGCTCAAAAAAGTATCCGAACACTATGGTTGATTAAAAAAATCAGAAAAAATATCTGGCAACCATAGTGTTCGGATACTTTTTTGAGCTACGGTACGCAATAAAAATGCGCTTTGTCGCACACCAATGAACACATACACAAACTCTACCAAAATATTACAGAATTTCGATGTTATGCCATCCCGTGGCCGAGTGATTCGTTCTCGGCTACTGATCAAAGGGATCTGGGTTCGAGCCCCGGGTAAAGCATGGGCGTTGTGTTGTTTATTTACTGAGGTCCTGACATCCTCACAGACCTTCTAGTATGACGTATAAACTGACAGGCTCTGTGGCAAGCAGCTGCTTGAGGGATTATTTTTTTTTTTCTTATGTCAATGTGAATCTAACTTCGAAGCTCTATAACTTCTAAAATATACATTTAATGGAAAAAAGGGACTGACGATATATTAAAGGTCATAATCAAATCTATTTAAACACTGAATATTCTTTTAATTTTTTTCATACATTGTGACAAAAATCTTTTGAGTATTTTGTTGACCTAGAAGTCTTTTTTTTTTACATTCAGCATCCTTAATTTCGTTTACTATATTTATTAAAGATGATTGAATTGTTTCGTTCTACTAGTAAGTTTCAGACTTTAAACAACAGAATATTCTTTGAGCCTTATTGCGGAAATTTCCCCACTTGCTTGGCAGCCAAATCCTCGTTTGGTCTCGTGAGCCTCTATGATGAGATGTTCTTGTTTTAGTCCTTTCATTCGTATGGCCCTTATTCCCTTGAATTTCATTTCCTTGGTTGATTATTTCCGATATACTTTTCTTCTGTATTGAAAAAGGAAAAAAAAATCCTCATACAGCCACGGGCAATGAAGGTCCTCCCGGACTGTGTTAATTTCCTCTCCCCACATATTTGTTCTGAGCTACAGCTGCTGCATTTGGCCACTGCAGGCCGATTGCAGCAAGGTTCTGTTTCATATTGTCTGCCCATCACATCCTAGATCTTCCCCTTTTCCTGAAGCCTTTAGCATACTGTTCATAATCTTGTTTGCCAATCTGCAGTTGTGCATACGGGTAATATGCCCAAGCCAACGCAGTCTCTCTCTGCACAAAATGTTGCTCAAAGGAGGTTCGTGACTCCTTCTTCTAACCTCATCATTACTTATAAAATCAAACCGCCTAATGTCCATGATACTGTACAAGAATCGATAATCAAAAGCATCAAGTTTCCTGCTATCTCGTTTACAAATGGTCCAAATTCCACTACCATAATTAACTCTAGAAAGAACCAAACTATTTTAGAGTTTAATTTTAGTCTTTAGGTGTATACACCTATTTTTCCACACTCTCCATAGAGTCTTAAAAGTCCCAGCGACAATCCCTATTCTTCTATTTATATCATGCCGCACATCACCAGCATCTGTTACATAGCTCCCAAGATAATTAAACTGAGACACTTCCTCAAGAGTGCAGCCATTCAAAGCAACTGAAGCACCATCTGCCTGATCAATTTTCATCACTTTAGTTTTTTCTCTGTTTATCACCAAACCTACTTTATTACCAGTCTCATCAACAGCCCTAATGAACAAATTAATCTCATAAACATCATTAGCCAACAGGGCCAACTCATCTGCATAATCTAAATCAGAAATTTCGAAATCTCTAGACCATTTAACCCTTCCAGGGTCAAGGACATCTATAGCCTTTTTTCGTACAACACGTGAAATTTCGATTTTTAATTTTAAAAAAATTGCCGTTTCAAGCTTGAAAAATAATATTTTATTTTTACATTTGATGGATGTTTTATTAAACTACAATATAAATAATTTCATAAAAAAAGCCATCTGATTGCAATATTCAGAAGCCCCATAGGGTATTCTCGATTTGTTTGTTAACGTTACTCTCCATTGAAGCAATCACCTGATTTGAGCTCACAAGTTTCACTTAAACTATTATCAATATATTTTTCCTTAAATTTTCGAAAATCTCCTAAAAATTAAGGAAAAACTGCTATTTTTAAAAACGGAAGATTTTGGAATTAATTATGAAATATGTACCTATTTTTTCTGTATACCACTGCAAAAAGTGTTATTAAAATTAATGTTACTGTAATATTCATATTTTTACTTCACTAAAATTCAGAATTGAATTATTTTTAATTTGGTATATAACATGACCTATTTCTGTTGATTAGTTGTTTATTAAAAAATATTTAAAGTTGACTTGTTAATTAGACTCTGCAACATGCCTGGACTTTTCTCAAAGTATGGTACGAAAAAAAATATTACAAAACGGAAAAAATATTTACTTTAAACAAGAAAATAACTTTTTTTCGTTATTCAGAAATAGACTTTCTATTCCATGTTCATTATAATCATTTCTATCTATTAGTGTTTTTTAAGTAAATTTTTATTTGTGTTGCCAGATGGATTTTTTTTTACTACATGACTCTATATAAAAAAAGTTCTATTAAAATAAAACTAGTAGTCTTTTTTTAAATATTTTATTTTCAGAAAATCCAGAATTAAATGGTAATTAATTTGGCATACAACATGCCATAATTTCCTTCATTAGTTATTTGGCAAAAAAGTTCTAAAATTATTTTTTTTCCCTGATCAGATTGAAAAAATAACTGAACCTGGGAAGGGTTCAGGCCAAAAAATCTTTCCCTTGAAAAAAATATCGCATAACAAAATCAATAATAAAACTAAAGTGAAAAGGAGACAAAATGCACCCTAATCTAACTACACCAGCAATGCTAAACCAATTGCTACAAGCCTTACCAACTGTCACACACGACTCAGTGTTATTATAGAGAGCTTTCATTACGTTAACTAACTTGTCTGATATTCCATAAGTAAAATGCTAATTTTTCTATAATAGTGTAGAAAAATTAAAAATGTTTTCAAAATTGTAGAGGTAATTTCAACTACACATCATAGGGCCCCTAAAAATGTTATTCCGCTTCGTGCTCCTGGACCTCGAAATCAGATACTGAATATGCCTAAGGCTGGAGGTAAAAGCAGAAGTCTTCAAATTTTAAATCAATTTACTTACTACCTCAATCTGCTTGTAATGACATTAAAATGAAAAATAAACAATTCTAAAATGAATTTATTAGTGAGAATAACGCAGACATGGAACCTGATAGTATTCGCACGAAACCTTTCATTGCACCTCAGTATAGATGCCATTTGAAGCAAAATGAAATGGATTTTGACTACCTTTGATTTTGATATTAAGAAAAATAAAATCAGCTGTCCGGAAGAAAGGGAAAAAAATTAGAAAGCAGATAAAATGTCACATTTCTTTTAAAAGATAATTCATCCTCCTCATTCTGATGTTTCCTTGAAGTTTTTTTTTTATTATACATTTACATACATATAGTTTGTAAAATTATGATGTTTCAATTATGCGTGTTTTATGATTATCCAGCCCTGCATGTCTATTTTAATAGCAGTTGTAATCTGAGGCTTAATTCTGAGGAAATAAAATCAACAGGACTGTCCAATGCAGCCTAAAAGTGATTATTTTAGGTTGGTAGGGTTGTTTTTACCTATGTTGTTGTTGTTTTTGTTATTTTACCTCTGAGCGGCACTTTTTTGCACACCATGGGCTAAATGGCCAGGTCACATGGACCCCGAAAGCTCAGAGAAGGTTGGGGGAGGGGACCCACTGGAACAGGTGTTGGGAGACAGATGGTAGCCTCCCGTCAAGGCCATCCAGCGTGTTCTTTAACGTGCACAGGGTATGGCTCTCCCGCACACGGGGTCACGGCTTAACGTCCCATCCGACGGACGGCGGCCTTTTCAAGCCCATCGGTGTCTCCTACTGACCGTGGGCAAGGCGGGAATTTTGCGGAGATAAATCTCAACGCTGACCCAGCTGGGACTCGAACTTGGGAACTACAGATTACGAGCCTGACGCGCTACCGACTGAGCCACCCCCGCCCCGTTTTTACCTATGATCGGGAGTTATGTGCACATAATAGACGAAACGACCAGGTCACAAGGACTCTTAAATCAATGCAGATTTTTGAAATTCAAAATCGTCATATGAGTTACATATCAGTGTTGTATCACCTGCAGAAGACTCGATGCTACATTGTAATTAAGTTCCGAAAGCTCGTTAGCATTAAAGACAAATAGCTTGGATCCCAGAATAGAACCTTCTGCAACAACAAACATAATTTGTTTTTTAGTTAAGATGTCACGTGTTTTTAACTCGTTTCAAAAAAATAAAAAAATATTTTTTTTTTATATTTTGTTGTCCATTTGTTCTGCAGATATATTTTTTTTGTTTTTGTTTTTGGAGATAAATGAACAGTTCTTTTTGGGTTGGATAGTTGTTGATCAAATATTAGGAATCGCATTTCCCGAATCTTCTCTGAAAAGTTTTAATTTACGCCGTTAGAGGGAGCTAAGAGTGGAAAAGTAACAAAATTTCAAATGGCGATTGTAAACGATCTGGCCATCAGGGCCGGACTTTCACATAAGCTAACTAAGCTCCTCTCAAAGAAATCTATTTCAAGTTTTACTGCATTATGAAAAAAAATTAATATTTAATCTATTGTGCAAACACTGTATCTTTTCTTACCAATGCTAGAAAAATGTTTTCACCACATCAATTTAGTGTTTATTTTTCAATGCTCCCCTCAATCAGGATACCTATATATATTTTTTGAATTTTTGGTCCTCTTAAATATGCTTTACCTTAGGGCCTCAGAAGACCAAATTTCGGCCCTGCTAGCCATAGTAGGAATTTGAAATTTATGTGGTAGAGTTCTATCCCACCCCGCTCAAAACAATCTTTTTCTCTAAATTTGATATTGGCATTAAACTAAGAGTGATAACTTCCTTTTCAGTTCCTAAAATGCTTATTTATTTTATTAAATAATTGGAAATAATGCTTATTATTTATAAAAAATAAATAATTATCTCTCAAGCAACTTTTTCCATAGAGGTCTCACAAGAGCCTGTCAGTTTAATACGCCATAGATGGGAATGTGAATAATGTGAGACCTCAGCAGAAAGACAACACAAACATCTATGCCTTACCCGGGGCTCGAACCCAGACCACATTGTTCAGTAGCCAAGAGTGCTACCACTAGGCCAAGGGACCGTCATTACTTAGGACTTAATTTCCGAGAAAAAGTCTTATTGCGCTTTACTATTATGAACAATTTTAGCTTCCATAGCTTTAAACACAACGAATACTGTTGAAAAATCGAGATTTAGGTAGACTTCATTAGGATCTCCAATATTTTATCCTGATTATCTTTAAATGATTAGTATAGTAGGAGTCATATTTTTGCATTAATTTCATATTTTAGAAATTATAGAGCTTAGAAGTTAGATTCCCATTGGCATAACATGGAAAATCCCTACTATTTTGGTACAGTACCTCAAAAAAGTATCCGAACACTATTATTTACTTTCGAGTCACGTGACCCGAAGGTTGCCAGATCACTAATTTCTAAAAAAATCGTTGCCAGATATTTTTTCTGAATTTTGTAATCAACCGTAGTGTTCGGATACTTCTTTGAGCGACAGTACGACAGGTTTGTAGTAAATAATATATATATTTCGCTGATTTCATTTTTTTCCCTCGCTGTTGAAGATAAAAATCAAGATTTATTCACTTTGAAGCGGTAAAAGACCCTGAAAAATTCTACATCACGTGTTTGCCGTTATTGTCAATGGGTCAGACACTCCCAAAGATCAAAAGATTTCTCCGTCTCTTAATTCATGAAACTGGAGTACAAAGAAAATGAACCAGATACATTGGTCACTCGGAAGTTATTCGTCAGAAAGTTTCCACACATATTCTCTGACCTTTTTATTATAACTGCATTTTTTTAATAGTGAATTGTATCCAACACGCTGGGTCTCGATTAAAAGCGCAAAAATAGAAATTAGCTTAAAATATTCATTTCTGAAGAACAGAAAGTTTCTACGAAGTTTTTTTTTTCAAGCGACTGCTGTATAGATGTGTGAAGATTAAATGTGTGAAAAAAAATCGTGATTCTTCTACATGCGAGCATTTTTTTTGCAACCTTCTGTGTAGAATTTCGTTTTCTCCAATTATACTGCTAAGCTTCTGTGAGACTTCCCTGGCAAATGGACAGACTGAGGAGCAATTTATTTATTATGCTAAAAACAGTTTGTATACACATTATACATGGTTTAGATCCCACCCAGATGATGATAATTTTTCTTCTATCAGTGGTGTCCAACCTTTTTCCCGAACAGGGGGGGCGGGGATAGCTCAGTCGGTAGCGTGTCAGGCTCGTAATCATGCAGTTCCCAAGTTTAAGTCCCAGCTGGGTCAGTGTTGAGATTTATCTCCACAAAATTCCCCACCCTGCCCACGGTCAGTAGGGGACACTGATGGGCTTGGAAAGGCCACTGTCCATCAGATGGGACGTTAAGCCGTGGCCCCATGTAGGGGAGAGCCATACCCTGTGTACGTTAAAGAACACGCTGGATGGCCTTGACGGGAGGCTACCATCTGTCTCCCAACAGCTGTTCCAGTGGGTCCCCTCCCCAACCTTCTCTGAGCCTTCGGGGTCCATGTGACCTGGCCATTTAGCCCATGGTGTGCAAAAAAGTGCCGCTCAGAGGTAAAACAACCCAACCCAACCCAAACAGGGGCCATATTCAAAGCTAGATTTATTTGGCGGGCCGCCCGAGTGATTCGAGAAAAATTAGTGTGTTACATTTTCCAGTTACACGTAAAAGGAAGTCTGTAACTGTATTTAGTTAAAAAAAATTAAGGTTCGCTAAGCGTACATATAACTGCAGTGGACTACATTTAGCACTGTTCTGATCGGGCATGCGCATATTTGATACAAAACATAGATAAAAGGAACAGAATTCACGGCACCACATTGTAAACATTACAATGGACGGCCTTGATGAAAGGCTACCATCTCTCACCTGAAGAGTTGTCCAGTGGATCGCCTTCCCTAATCTTCTCCGAGCCTTTCAGGTCTTTGTGATCTGGCCACTTAGTCCATGTGTGCAAAAATGCACCACTCTGAAGTTAAATCCAATAGAAACCCAAGAAAACCTGAAAGGGAAGATGAGAGGCTTTGAACATATGAACATTTGAAAAACGCAAGCATTTAGGAGAGATTTAAAGAGATGTTAGAAGAAGCTTATTGCCGCAGAAGTTTGTACAAGGGCATGTCAGGATAATACGACACAGAGGAGATCTGAATGGAGGCAAAACTACAGCAGAAAAACAACCAGATAAGAAACATCTATACATTGTCCGTGGCTGTAATCTGGTCCTTTTGATCAGTAGCTAAACATGCTAACCACTCAGCCATTGGGACTGTTATAAGAATAAAAGATCATTTCTAAGTACATAAGACGTCTTCGGTTACAATAAGCGAAAGTGTTTTGCCCAAATATCAAAAGCCGGCTCTGATTTATTAAGAGTTCGATTGGGTTGTTTTACCTCTGAGAGGCACTTTTTGCACAATGGGCTAATTTTGATAATGGGATAAATGTCCAGATCACAGGAACCCCAAAGGACCATAGAAA
The DNA here is from genome assembly GCA_038380435.1 of Ryuthela nishihirai. Taxonomy (NCBI): domain Eukaryota; kingdom Metazoa; phylum Arthropoda; class Arachnida; order Araneae; family Heptathelidae; genus Ryuthela; species Ryuthela nishihirai. The sequence continues at coordinate 34,106,471 of JAWZYU010000005.1, read as the reverse complement.
GTTGGGGTTAGGAAACAGATGGTAGTCTCCCGTCGAGGCCACCCAGCGTGTTTTGGGGCGTTTTGTAACGTGGATGTTTTGTAATGTGTTTTGTAACGTGAATGGAGGTACGAGCTTGCTGCACGTGGATCTTCTGCTTAATGTCTCATCCGAAGGACGGCGTTTATTCCAAACCCATTAACAAACTTTTTGACCGAGGGCAGGGGGGGTGGGGGTATAGCGGACATTTAGTAAGAGAATCGACTTAAAAAAAATACTAGTTAATAATCTGCAACGACTACTTCCACTTTGCAGACTCCTTAAAAAACGTTCGAGTCCCAGCTGGGTCAGCGTTGAGATTTATCTCCGCAAAATTCCCCGCCCTGCCCACGGTCAGTAGGGGACACCGATGGGTTTGGAAAGGCCGCGTCGGATGGGACGTTAAGCCGTGGCCCCGTGTGCGGGAGAGCCATACCCTGTGCACGTTAAAGAACACGCTGGATGGCCTTGACGGGAGACTACCATCTGTCTCCCAACAGCTGTTCCAGTGGGTCCCCTCCCCCAACCTTCTCTGATCCTTCGGGGTCCATGTGACCTGGCCATTTAGCCCATGGTGTGCAAAACAGTGCCGCTCAGAGGTAAAACAACCCAACCATAAAAAACACTTTTCGAAAGGAACCTCCGTGTCAAAAAGTTGGGTGCCACAGACATAGATGAGTACTTTAGGAAAAGATCATCTGCCTCTTTCGTTGGTGCCTCAAAATAAGTGATCACTTTCTCCTCGCTTGATGACGTATTGAATACGAAACGCGTGGAATGACATGCTCCATAACAATTAATTACCTTCCCACAGTCCAGCCCATCAACAGAAACCTCACTCCCCCCTTAGTTTCCATCTCCCGTCGTGTGCATCCCACGCCCTCCCGCCTTCACTGCACGCGCTGTGTCCCAGCATGGGGCTAGCAGGGATGCTGGAAATGAAACTGAGATGTAATCTGATTGCCGGGTTGACTGGCAGGCCACGTGTGCGCCAGGTGTGGCCAGAGATCAATTAAACTGTCCTATCCCATTAATAGCCATTAAGTGATGCTCCTTTGTGAAGCGAACACGGGCCTGGCTTCCTGTCTGGGGAGATGGAGGAACAATTGCTCCGTGTACATCTCATTGGCTCACATGCACTGACAGCCTGCCGTCGTGTGGTCACGTGATCGCATTCACTCCTGTCAGTGTTCCTTGATCCAGACCGTCGCATCACCAAGTCAGCGCCAACAGCTCTGATGCGTGGCCAGCTGAGGGCGACTACACTTCCGCCTTACATCGTTCAACTATCAGAGCACTCCTTCCTAGCTGTGAAGTGGATGTGGCAGAGTGTCTTTAAACAATAAATTCATAGTTTTGGTTTAATATTCCAAGTCTTGAAAGAGAGCTTCCATGACTTGGTTTAACTCTGGTTTGGAATGACTTTGGTTTAACATTCCAAGTCTTGGAAAGTTAGTTAGATGGCCTACACTAACTTACGTGAGAACACGTTTATTTCCTGATAATTCTTTGTTGCTTTTAATTTAAGGTTTCGTACTTACCAGGCTTATTTCGGACTATACAGGCTCATTCTGAACTAGTTACACTCATTTCGGACATGCTAAGCTGCTTTCAGACTAGTCGAGCTAATTTAGGACTAGTTAGATTCATTTCGGACTTGTCAGGCTCATTTTCAGACTAGTCGAGCTCAATTTTGGCTAATTAGATTCAAGTAGTGAGTTCGCACTATGGGGCACTTTTACCCCGTGCCTTTCCCCTATGACGCCACCAGCCACGCCCCCTTACTAATATTCATAATTAATAATTCATAATTAATTAACAATTAATTGATTCTTCTTATTAAAAAACCTTTATTAAAAATTCCTCCCCTTTATTAAAAGAAAGCCTTCCCCCCCCCTTTAACCCGTGGCGCCATACGGCGATTATGAAGAGTACTATTTTCGGAAAAACCCCTATTTTAGCTCTAATTTCCCGATTTTTAGACTACCCCTTTATTAAAAATTCCTCCCCCTTATTAACCCCCCCAATAGGGGACCACCTTGTCGTGGTGGGGGGGGGGGGGCCTAGGGCCCAGCAACCCGGCTGAGGCTTTGCCGGTCGGGATGATCCCCAGCTGGAGCAGGCCAAAGGATTTGCCGGCTGTAGTGGGCACCAGCTGGAGCATTCCAAGGTTTTGCCGGTAGTCCCCGGCTGGAGCATTGCTGAAGCCAACCGAGGTTGAAGACGCTGCTGGCCGGCTTGATTGCCGGTCGGGTGGTGACGGCGTTGGAGACCTCACCTATCAGGAGACCTGTGTGGTCTGTTCGACGGCTCTGCCGAAAGGCACGAGCTGTCAAAAAAGTCTGGGTCTTACTAAGAGTCTCCACCCCGGGTGCCGATCGAGCTTGGATCTTTATATCCTTGCACATTTGCAAACCGGGGAATAGATTAAAGTAAGGTTTCTTCCGGTGGTCAGCTTTCCTTCTATAGGACTGCTGTCATGTGAGGCTGGGGTTGAGGTGCGCCTATAGGGCGTATTCCTTGCCCCCAGCTCTAGATGGTCATGGCTTTTCTTAACCAGGTAGTGCTGTCAGGCGAAACCGGGAATTGCCGTGGTTGCATAAGATCGCAACAAAGAGATTCCCCCTTATTAAAAAACCCTTCCTTTCCCCCTTTTTAACCCCTGGCTCCATCTGGTGACTATGAGGAGTACTATTTTCGGAAAAACCGCTATTTTAACTCTAATTTCCCAATTTTTCAGCCAACCGTCAATAAAGACCCCTGGTTGACCCACCTATATTTTAAGCCCTCCTTCTCGAATAGTCCCGATTTTTCTTTATTTCAGACCCCCTGGTTGACCCTCTATATTTTAAGCCCCCTTAATCTCCGAATAAGTCCCTTACCAACTAAACTTCGAGTGGCAACGATCGGCTGATGCAAGCCTCAGAATAATTGCATGGGTGGCAACCTCACGCAGAAAGGGATGATGCAAGTCTCTAAATAATTGCAAAACTTTCGATAACAGTCACTCACAGAAAATCAACTCCCAAAGTTGTATTACCCATTTTTATTCCTTATTAATTAAACACTCATTAACCCCCCCCCCCTCTCCTTTATTAAACCCCCTTATCAAAAGTTCACTCTATTAAAACTTCACCAAACTCCTTTGGTGTCCACGTTCATCTGAAATTTGCCAAGTCCCGCTAAACTTTGGGTGGCAACCCCTCGTTGGATGGTTGATGCAATCCTTGAACAAGGTCCCCGTATTTTGCGAGTTCGACCTTCACTAGAAGTAGGACATAAGATCACTGCACATAAGGTCACTGAATAGACTGAAAAGGGACACTAGCAGCCTACATTTTGTGAACACCAAGCTACATCTGTGTCAGGATGCCCTATCTGCACCTGTGTCAGGAAGCATTAGAAAACGACTGCAATAATCACTGCTGTACACACACTGTCCATTGGATCATCTACATCTGAAACGATCCCATCATCATTTGCATCTGCAGTTGGTACAAGGGAAAAAGCTGCTTGGGATACAAGACTGGTAGTGTGTCATTTTTAGTGACGAATCATGTTTCTCTTTGGGATTCAGTAACGTCCATATTTGCATCTGGAGAGATGCCGTGAACAAAGGTAGTCCAGCCTGCATCACGAAACGTCATTCCGTGCCAATACCTGGGAAAATAGCCGTTGGGTTGGGTTGTTTTACCTCTGAGCGGCACTTTTTTGCACACCATGGGCTAAATAGCCAGGTCACATGGACCCCAAAGGTTCAGAGAAGGTTGGGGGGAGGGGACCCACTGGAACAGCTGTTGGGAGACAGATGGCAGCCTCCCGTCAATGCCATCCAGCGTATTCTTTAACGTTGGGTTGTTTAACCTCTGAGCAGCACTTTTTTGCACACCATGGCCAGGTCACATGGACCCCGAAGGCTCAGAGAAGGTTGGGGGGAGGGGACCCACTGGAACAGCTGTTGGGAGACAGATGGCAGCCTCTCGTCAAGGCCATCCAGCGTGATCTTTAACGTTGGGTTGTTTTACCTCTGAGCGGCACTTTTTTGCACACCATGGGCTAAATGATCAGGTCACATGGACCCCGAAGGCTCAGAGAAGGTTGGGGGAGGGGACCCACTGGAACAGCTGTTGGGAGACAGATGGTAGCCTCCCGTCAAGGCCATCCAGCGTGTTCTTTAACGTGCATAGGGTATGGCTCTCCCTCACACGGGGCCACGGCTTAACGACCCATCCGACGGACGGCGGCCTTTCCAAGTCCACCGGTGTCCCCTACTGACCTTGAGCAGGGCGGGGAATTTTGCGGAGATAAATCTCAACGCTGACCTAGCTGAGATTCGAACCTTGGAACTACAGATTACGAGCCTGGCGCGCTACCGACTGAGCCACCCCCGTCCCAAAAAAAATAGCCGTCCATATTTGGTTATTATTGATGGCACGTTAATGGCAAGACATTACGTTAAACCCATTCTGGGACCAGTGCTTCTGTCCTTTCTACACTACATCCCAAACACTGTTTTTCATCAAGACAGTGTCCAATCAAATACAGCCCTCATATCTCAATAGTGCTTATATGATGTGAATATGCTTCCTTGGCCTGCACGTTCCCCAGATCTGTCGTCCATCGAACACGTTTGGGATATGATGGGACTTTCACTGACCACCACTCTCAGTACCCTAACACGGTCTAACTAACAGCACAGGTGCATTAAGCATGGTTTAATGTATATACAACAGGATGACAATTGCCACCTGCATTGAAAGCTCCATAAATTCTTCAATCAGCCCTTTGAAGATACAAGAACATAGTTTATGGTTCTTGATAATTGTAATAAAAATCAAATTTCACTATTATTTCAAAATGTTATATCACTTAATCAATATTGAGCATTAATATTGTGACCCGTGAGTCACCTCCATTTAATGGCTTTACCAGAGATATACAGAGTCCTAAGGTTCGAGTCCCAACTGGGTTAGCGTTGAGACTTATCTCCGTAAAACTCCCCGCCCTGCCCAAGGTCAGTAAGGGAAACCGATATATATACCATATGGGTCATATATATATATATACCATATGGGTCAGTAAGGGAAACCGATTCATATGACCCATATGGATCATATGGATATGGGTCAGCGTTGAGATTTATCTCCGCAAAACTCCCCGCCCTGCCCACGGTCAGTAGCGGACATCGATGGGTTTGGAAATGCCGCCGTCCGTTGGATGTGACGTTAAGACATGGCCCCGTGTGTGGGAGAGTCATACACTGTGCACGTTAAAGAACATACTGGATTGCCTTGGCAGGAGACTACCATCTGTCTCCCAACAGCTATTCCAGTGGGTCCTCTCCCCCAACTTCTATGAGCCTTCGGGGTCCATATGACCTGGCAATTTAGCTCATAATAATAAAAAAAATACCCCCTCAAGCAAAAAAAAATGTACCGTTCAGAGGTAAAACAACCCAACCCAAATACAGAGTCCCAACAAAATCTAAAATCTAACTTCGAAGCTCTATAACTTTTAAAATATGCATTTAATGGGAGTCGGTAGCGCGCCAGGCTCGTAATCTGTAGTTCCCAAGTTAGAGTCCCAGCTGGGTCACCGTTGAGATTTATCTCCGCAAAATTCCCCGCCCTGCCCACGGTCAGTAGGGGACACCGATGGGCTTGGAAAGGCCGCCGTCCTTCGGATGGGACGTTAAGCCGTGGCCCCGTGTGCGGGAGAGCCATACCCTGTGCACGTTAAAGAACACGCTGGATGGCCTTGACGGGAGGCTACCATTTGTCTCCCAACAGCTGTTCCAGTGGGTCCCCTCCCCCAACCTTCTCTGAGCCTTCGGGGTCCATGTGACCTGGCCATTTAGCCCATGGTGTACAAAAAAGCGCCGCTCAGAGGTAAAACAATCCAATCCAAGCATTTAATGGAAAAATGTGACTGAAGATAAATTAGAGATCATAATCAAATCTATTTAAATATAGATTTTCAACATTATTCGCTCAGTATTTCAAAGCATTATGGAAGCTGGAATATTTTGCAACAGCAATGCGTCGTAAGAATTTACCTCGGAAATTAATTAAAAGTTGAATAATGAATATTCTTTCAAACCCATTTAATAAAGTATATATTTTAGAATTTTCCGTAATGAGCATTTTCATACCAGACAATTATTAATGATTTTATAAAACAATTTATTGTTAAATATATATTTGTTGAAAAGATTTGATTAGGATCTTTAATTTATCTACAGTCATATTTTACCATTAAATGAATATTTTAGAAGTTATAGAGCTTTAAAGTTAGATTCCCATTGACATAACATGGAAATTCTCTAATAATTTGATAGTGCCGTGCAATATAAGAAAAATGATTGTCGATGAACAAAATCTTTGTTTCATTGTCTCATATCAAGACAGAACAAATAACGCCCTGGTTAGTGTGCTTGGTGGGGTGGCTCAGTCGGTAGCGCGCCAGGCTCGTAATCTGTAGTTCCCAGGTTCGAGTCCCAGCTGGGTCAGCGTTGAGATTTATCTCCGCAAAATTTCCCAGCCCTGCCCACGGTCAGTAGGGGACACCGATGGGCTTGAAAAGGCCGCCGTCCGTCGGATGGGACGTTAAGCCGTGGCCCCGTGTGCGGGAGAGCCATACCCTGTGCACGTTAAAGAACACGCTGGATGGCCTTGACGGGAGGCTACCATCTGTCTCCCAACAGCTGTTCCAGTGGGTCCCCTCTCCCAACCTTCTCTGAGCCTTCGGGATCCTTGTGGACTGGCCATTTAGCCCATGGTGTGCAAAAAAGTACCGCTCAGAGGTAATCCAATCCAAGTGTGCTTGGTTTCAGAATCAAAGGGTCATGGATAACATTCGGATAATCGAGTTCCAGAGAATATGAGAATATGTTCCTGCTAAAGTCTGGTTTTCCTCTTAGCTTTCAGAATAGTTATCTTTTGTAAAGATAAGGTTGGGTTGTTTTACCTCTGAGCTGCACTTTTTTGCACACCATGGGCTAAATGGCCAGGTCACATGGACCCCGAAGACTCAGAGAAGGTTGGGGGAGGGGACCCACTGGAACAGCTGTTGGGAGACAGATGGTAGCCTCCCGTCAAGGCCATCCAGCGTGTTCTTTAACGTGCACAGGGTATGGCTCTCCCCTACATGGAGCCACGGTTTAACGTCCCATCGGGACGGACGGCGGTTTTTCCAAGCCCATCGGTTTCCCTTACTGACCGTGAGCAGGGCGGGGAGTTTTACGAAGATAAGTCTCAACGCTAACCCAGCTGGGGCTCGAACCTGGGAACTGCATGATTACGAGCCTGGCGCGCTCCGACTGAGCCACCCCTGCCCCTATTAAAGATAAGCAGCACTTTGTTCAGAAAATGGTATTTGTTCAAACACGGTGAAAGAAAAAATATTTCATCTTCTAGACTTATGGGATCGACTGATATTTTACCTTCGCTGGGCAGCTTTAAATTATATTTTCTGAGCCTTGTTGATATATCAAGGGAAGACTGATCCCCATAGTCCCTGCATTCATCAATTTAAAAATATATAAATAATAAAAATGTAATTCCATTTCCCCCTCGTGATAATTAGAATATTCTTCCACCCCTACCCCCAACAAACATTTTCTGCTTCTGCGTTGTTACCTATCAACCACAATCCGACACACTGCTCAGTTACCTATCAACCACAATCCGACACACTGCTCAGTTACCACTCTACGGCGAGAAAGGTGATTTGGAAATAATATTTAACGGCATATTATTAAGACGACGTTAGTCTTATCACTATACCTAAGGCCAATAGAACTGATGGAGGTTTCCAGCATTCTGCCCACCGCCGCTGGCCAAGTACACAGAGGGCAGATTAACGAAGGGAGATGTGCTTCTCTAGTGCCGTAATGAGGAGAGTGCGGACGGACAACCAGGAGCAATCTCTACAGAGGCTCAACTAGACGGAATTATATCCTCGGCAGACTTTCCAACCGCTCGATTCAACCACGCTGCTGAACAACTGCAAACGTAGAGAACTGTGCACGCCTTAGTCCCATCCTCCTCAAGAGCTATTCCCCACAGACATTCCCGGCGAGAGCGCTGCATTATTTAGAGCTCTATACGGCGCGTGAATTATTCCTGCGTCGATCATCTCAACCACGGGCAGCGAGACGATGTCGAAGTTTATGAAGTGCGTCCCCACAGTACATTGTTTAGGGTAGAGTAGATGTTGTCACACGGGAATCGATGTAGTAAAATTGAAAATCAAGGCGAAGATATCATATGTATAAATATAAACATGGTTATTATTCTGGTATTGCAGCAATGATATCTAGTAAATCTTTTTGAGTATTGTAATTGTTATTGTGTTTTGGGGAGAAGGATACTAGAGAGCTGATCTTTTTTTTTAGGGCAAGTAAAGATGCTAGAATGTATCATGGCCTAATTCAGAAATACCCCAGGGAATAAACGTTATTGAATAAATGCTATTTCTAAACTGTGAGCAAAGTGGGACTTGATTTTGATGAATGAATAGACTGATGGGACTCTGAGGACAACGAGCTAGTGCTTAGGGTTGGGTTGTTTTACCTCTGAGCGGCACTTTTTTGCACACCATGGGCTAAAGGGCCAGGTCACATGGACCCCGAAGGCTCAGAGAAGGTTGGGGGAGGGGACCCACTGGAACAGCTGTTGGGAGACAGATAGTAGCCTCCCGTCAATGCCATCCAGCGTGTTCTTTAACGTGCACAGCGTATGGCTCTCCCGTACACGGGGCCACCGTTTAACATCCCATCATATAGACAGCGGTCTTTCCAAGCACATCGGTGTCCCCTACTGACCGAGGGCAGGGCGGGGAATTTTGCGGAGATAAATCTCAACGCTGACCCAGCTGGGACTCAAACCTGGGAACTACAGATTACGAGCCTGGCGCGCTACCGACTGAGCCACCCCCGCCTCAGCTAGTGCTTACACTATGAGCATGTGCGGAGATTGGCTTAGCCAGTAGCGCGCCAGACTCATGATCTGCAGTTCTCAGGTTCGAGTCCCAACTATTCCAGCGCTGAAATTTATCTCCGTCCTTCTTTCTCTTAGGGAGAAAGTGTATACACTCAGTTCGGGAATCAAACCAAGGTGTGATGCTAAGAGAACTAGACCTTAGGGATTTCCGGAATCTTAACCTCATTGACATAATTTTTATTTTTTTCCCTTTGATGTGACTACACTTTGGTTAATGATTTGTGTTCCTTATTTACTTCTGTTTGTTTCAGAAAAGTAAGTCACTCAATTGTAGTGAAAAGAAACAATGATAAAGGTAGAAACGTTACGAAAACAAAAAAACGAATAATAGAGATTGAGAATTGAGAAATTGATTGTCGTAAAAATTAATTTCGAGTAATGAAGATTAAAAATGGGAAACTGATTATTGTAAAAATTATTGTTCAGTAATGAAAATTGAGAATGAGAATTTGATTGTTGTAGAAAAAATATTGTCCAGTAATGAAATAAAAAAATATTGTTGAGTAATAAAGATTGCGAATGGGAAATTGATTGTTGTAAAAAACTATTGTCGAGTAATAAAGATGATTAACTATGTTTACAAGAATTTATATTTTGAATAATATATAGCCCCTCAAGCAGTTGTTTTCCACATAGGTCTGACAGGAGCCTGTGTTTATATTTATAGTGAAGGTTTGTGAGGATAGCGGGACATCAGCGGAAAAGTCACACAAATATCCATGCCTTATCCAGGGTTCAAAGCTAGATTCTTTTGATTAGTAGCCAAGCAGGTTAACTACTCCGCCACGGGATGGCTTTTATAGTCTCTCAACTCTTTAACCAATCAAGGTGAATTTTTCGGGCATGTGCCCAGTATCGGGGTGAGTGGAGAGTATAGGACTTGAATAGGGTTTCCCAATTACTAAAAGACTCCACTTCACAGGAAAAGTTGTTTTACCTCTGAGCGGCACTTTTTTGCACACCATGGGCTAAATGGCCAGGTCACATGGACCCCGAAGGCTCAGAGAAGGTTGGGGGAGGGGACCCACTGGAACAGCTGTTGGGAGACAGATGGTAGCCTTCCGTCAAGGCCATCCAGCATGTTCTTTAACGTGCACAGGGTATGGCTCTCCCGCACACGGGACCACGGCTTAAAGTCCCATCCGACGGACGACGGCTTTTCCAAGCCCATCAGTGTCCCCTACTGACCGTGGGCAGGGCGGGGAATTTTTGCGGAGATAAATCTCAACGCTGACCTAGCTGAGACTCGAACCTGGAAACTACAGATTACGAGCCTGGCGCGCTACCGACTGAGCCACCCCCGCCCCCCCACAGGAAAGGTTAAAATGACATTCGATGTGGTATAAAATTTTATAGTTCATTTTTTTTTAAATCTGTTTTTAGTGTCGCCTATGTAATATGGGGCTGAGATAAAATTATATAAAGGCACCTGTTTTTAATTTCAAAGCAGGTAAAAAAGGTTGAGATTTCTTATAAGACGACGGGATTTCAAAGGGGGAGAGGTCCTCTCCTCTGGATCGTTGTTTGCGTACGCGTGCATTGTCATCGGTCAGCCATAAGTGAATAAATGTTCTTTATTGTTTGCAAATATGTTGCGTTTTAGAACTATTTAAACGCTGTAATTGCAAACGCAAATGTGAAAAATCTTTTTCGAAGTGCTGGTTGTTTTATCTCGAAGCGGCACTTTTTCTGCACACCGTGGGCTAAATGGCCAGGTCACAAGGACCCCGAAGGCTCAGAGAAGGTTGGGAGAGGGGCCCCACTGGAACAGCTATTGGGAGACATGATATCTTCCCGTCAAGGTCATCCAGCGTGTTCTTTAATGTGCACAGGGTATGGCTTTCACACACACGGGACCGTCTTAACGTCCCATTCGACGGACGGCGCCCTTTCTAAGCCCATCGGTGTCCCCTACTTGACCGTGGGCAGGGCGAGGAGTTTTGCGGAGATAAATCTCAACGCTGACCCAGCTGGGACTCGAACCTGGGAACCTCAGATTACGAGCCTGGCGTGCTACCCACTGAGCACCCCCGCCCTTTTCGAAGTGCTGAAATTATGAACAAGGATAAGTGAGACAAGACACACATCCAAGGCATTAGTGGTATTAGTAAAATTTTATTTTTCAAATTTTAGAGTATTTAAAGTTTATTTTTCAAATTAATTTTACGTGCACAACTGTATTTTTGGATCTCTCAAGAGTTTATCTCGCTCGTTAGACTTCCATAATTTAACAAATAATTTGCAAACTGTGGACGTAATAAAGAATAAACATGCAATACAACACATAAGAATTTGAGTGCAAAATTTTTTCGCTACATCATCCATCTTTAAAATATGGTCCTCAAGGACCTCAGAAATATATGAACTATTTGTTGTGTCTTTAATGGTGAACAGAGGTGAGGAAAAAAATTTTGGAGCAAAATATAGGTAATAGTGTCTAAATATTTTCTTGTGTAACTGAGGCATTTGGTAGTTTCGTATTTTTGTCGCACCTTGATTGATATTGATTTCCAGCTTTTTTGACATGCTCATTTCTGAAATAAAAATATTTTCAAATTTCAAAGAAATAATCGTACCTCAAAGGTATACTTGTTAAAACAAAGACAGCGAAAGTTGCATCCTTGAACTTTTAGTAGAGTTAATAAATCTTTTCTTTACCTTAAAGTTAGTTAATAAATCTTTAATTTAAAGTTAGTTAATAATTCTTTACTTTAAAGTTAGTTAATAAATTTTTTCTTACTTTTTGAACTTTTAGTAGAGTTAATAAATCTTTGAAGTATTAATAGTTGTTTAAATTCATTGTAGTACAGACGCTCAAAAAAATATCCGAACACTATGGTTGATTACAGAATTCGGAAAAAATATCTGGCAACGATTTTTTTTAGAAATTAGTGATCTGGCAACCTTCGTGTCACGTGACACGAAGGTTGCCAAATCGCTAATTTCTAAAAAATAATCGTTGCCAGATATTTTTAGATGATACTACATTTTGCACCAAATATTTTAGATGATACTACATTTTGCACCAAATATACATAATCACGCGAGTGCACCAAGGACTTTTTGTTTTACCTATCCAGCGTGTACGTTCTAAGTTAAGCCAGATTCCAAGACTGAAACTATGCGAATTTCTGGGCATTTGAACTGATTATTTTGCTATTTACATTCAAAATCATGAAAAATGAGTAAATTATTTGAAAAATTGTCAAAGCTTAACAATTTTGTTTCAAATGGGGAAAAAAGAGCATTTGTCTTTTTCTTTATAATTATAGTTAATAAATTAGTTTTAAACCAGTTTCGATTTAGTAGCAAGTCAGCGTTGGCCTGGGATACAATAGTTTGAGGATTGGGCAAGTACGTTTCAAGCAAGCATCATCTGCACGTACAGTTAATTTTCCATTTAAACCAATTGTATCTAAGCCAATTCTAAACCAATTGTAATAAAGGTCCAAGAACTGATTCTTATGGTTACGCTATAACTAACTTTATACCGATTAATATAAGCATTGCATATTATAACTTGCTGTATTCTATTAGTTAAGTAACTTTTAAATCATTTTAACGTAACGTCTCTGAGTTCAGCCCTCTGTAGCTTTTACAATAAAATTCCATAATCAGCAATATCGAATGTCTTTATGTCTAAAAATATTTTAAGCGCGTGCTTGCGCTATTATTCATCGCCATGTAAATTTTATTTCTTAGATCAACAATGCATCATCAGATCCCAAGTTTTTTCTAAAGCCAAATTGATTTGGGCTAAAAAAAATTATTTTCGAAGTATTCGTACAGTTTAAGCTTAACAAGCTTTCCTAAAATTTTCGATATTACCCGCAGCAGAGCAGTAGGTCTATAATTACTTAAATCTTTTGCATTTCGATCTTTAAAAATGGGGACTATTAATGTTCTGTTTTAAATATCCAAGAAAATTCCTTGCTCGATGCAGAAATTAAAAAAAGTTTTTGAATAAAATTTTCCCCCAATGAATAAATTAGCTCTTCTGTTAAACCATCAAAACCTGCAGATTTGTTCCTAGGTAACAATCTAATTTGAGTCTCAATATCAGTTGTATTATAGGTCTTAGGAAAAAAGATTTGGATACGCTCATAATTTCCTTAGTTCCCTTCCAATCAACATTACACTAAAATAATTATTGAATAAATTTACAAAAACAAGTCGTATTTAACTAACACATTACCATGCTTGATTAAAAATAAATGAATACCCCCCTCAAGCAGCTGCTTGCCACAGAGGTCTGACAGTTTATATGCCATTGTAGAAAGTTTGAGAAAATGGCAGGACCTCAGCAGAAAGACAATACACACATCCATGCTTCACCCAGGGCTCGAACCCAGGATCCCTTAGATCAGCTGCGCGTTAACCACTCGGTCATGGGACGGCTTAATGCTTGATTACAGTAGTATAATTATTAATTTCTTCATAACTACCACTTGCTACTTTTACTACATCCCACTGTTTCGTCAAATCTCCATCCTCTCTTAAAAATTTATCTGCCTAGTTTAACGATTTTGTTTCGCTCTTCATGATGCAAAAAATTCCGAAAGTGGTCAAATGATTGTTTAAGGATCCCATCTAATGAGTTTTTCCTCGTTTTGCGATATAGTTAACCGCGATGTTTAATTAGAAATATTTTTTCGTAGCTATCCAAGATTTTTATTTGTTTTATTTTTTACGAATTACTCTGGAAATTTTTGTTAATTGCCTGACCATATTAATTAGTTATTAAATGATGTATTCACACAACTGTTAACGAATAATGAATCCCAATTTGCATTTGCACTTAAATTCATTAGATGATGGTAATCCACCATTTTTATTTTATTATCTATTAATTTTTGTTCAATTTTAATTTCTACAATATAATAATATATATGTTACCGCTAAAGTGCAGAAATCAGTTATTCTACAGATTATCTAGATATTGTGCAGATTAACTGGGGTGATCCGTTAACGTGCGGAAAATTGTTTCATTTCTCAAATTACCTAGGTAATCTGCAAATTACCTGGATAATCTGCACATTACCTACTAGGCACTCGTTAAAGTGAAAATAAGATCTTTGCTGGAACAACAGGAACGTTTCTGTACGCTTAAATTAACATAATGTTACTTATCTAGTGTCCGAGAGTAGAGTTGAAACCAGGATCATCCCTCTGTCAACATGAATCAGTCGTCCGAATTATAAAAAAACGCCCCCAAAATGAGCAGGCCAAGTGAGAACGAATCATTTTAGTGATTCGTTATCAAGAATGAATCACTTTACCGATTCGTTCTCACTTGACCTCCGCTCATCCAGGGCGTTTTTTATAATGCGGACGAGTGAATCACGTGACACGAAGATTCATATTCAAGAGATTCACCACTATGAGAGAAACAAACTTTTGAACTTTAACGATTCGGAAGCCGTTAATGTGCACATTACCTAGGTAAAATGCGGAAAACTCTTGATTCCGCACGTTAACGGAGCAAATCAGTTAATCTGCAGATTAGCTAGGTAATGTGCACATTAACGGCTTTCGAGCTTTAGCGGTAACATATATATAATATACTTTAATCAAGCAGTGATCCATACATAATTCCAATATCGTCTGTTAAAATTTCTTTTCAAATCTTAAATTCGAAGAAACACATGATCAATGCCCATAGCAGAACTTACCATAATTCGACTTGACTTTTCCGTCATATTTGAAAAACTTTTCTCTGGAAATTACCCGAGATATTCGTCAGTATTTGCATTATCACCAATAAATTAATATTTATGTCTCCAAGATATGAAACCTTTTCGGTAACAAATCTAATGCCACCAATAATACCCAATCGTCTTTTTTTACTTCGAATTTTTATAACAGCATTGTCTGCCCAACTCATTTCAATTTTTTTCTGAATAACATTAACATCGCGGTTGGCATAATTTAAGCCCTCCCCGAAAAGCCAAAGTCATCCCTACAAAAAAGAAAAATATTTATATCCTATTATATTCCACTGTCAGACCTCACAGGAATAAATCCAAATTTTTGTTATTACAATAACCTCGAGTCTTTCCCGTAAAGTCTCTAAGTATACCAAAAATTCGTTAAAATGCGATCTAGTACTACATAACTTAACATATTCAATTGTAAAAGGGTAAATATATCATAAAATAAAAATAATAATCCACCATATTTATTTTATTATCTTTTAATTTTTGTTCAATTTTAATTTCTAGGTTAGTTTGTTTTACCTCTGAGCGGCCTTTTTTGCACACTATGCGCTGAAGGGCCATGTCACATGGACCCCGAAGGCTCAGAGAAGGTTGGGGGAGGGGACCCACAGAAACAGCTGTTGGGAGACAGATGGTAGCCTCCCGTCAAGGCCATCCAGCGTGTTCTTTAAGGTGCACAGGGTATGGCTCTCCCGCACACGGGGCTACGGCTTAACCTCCCATCCGACGGACGGCTGCCTTTCCAAGCCCATCGGTGTCCCTTACTGACCGTGGGCAGGACGGATAATTTTGCGGAGATCTCAACGCTGACCAACTGGGACTCGAACCTGGGAATTACAGATTACGAGTCTGGCGCGCTACCGACTGAGCTACCCCTCCCCTGCACATTAAAGAACACGCTAGATGGTCTTGGCGGGAGGCTACCATCTGTCTCTCAACAGCCGTTCCAGTGGGTCCCCTCCCCCAACCTTCTCTGAGCCTTCGGAGTCCTTGTGATCTGGCCATTTAGCCCATTGTGTGCAAAAAAAGTGCCGCTCGGAGGTAAAACAACCAACCAACCGGTCAGACCTCTGTGGCAAGCAGCTGCTTGAGGGATAATATATTTTTTAAATGTGCAAATTCAAAAAATTTGTCCTGTCAATAGAATAGTAAAGCGAAAAAAAATTACTAATGAATGGATCAGGATAGTGAAATGAATGTTTTACTGACAACAGAATAGAAATCTTCAAGAAATTTTTATTAATCTTGAAATGAATAAAAATCAATTCTTATTCTCTGAAAATCAATCAATTAATCAATCAATCAATTTTATTTCATCATCATATACAATTTATAACATAGAAAAATATGAGTAAACCCAAAAACCACATGGTTTGTCTGGTCCACTAAAGGAAATTAATACAAAAATCAATAACGACTTACTCACTACAAAGATTACCAGAAAATTTTAGTAATCGCAAATATACGAAATGTAAAAAAAAAACGATTTCAGAATAAAACAGATTCGAGATTGTCAACAACGTAAAATTTCAGCTACTCTCCCTAAGATTTTGAAAAGCAAACTTTCAAGCTATTTCAATAATTTTTGGTTACAGGAGGGTTGAGGACCAATTAAGCTACTTTATATTCTCATAACCTCTCTCTGAGAACCAGGTCTATCAGTAAAAATACCCTTAAAGTGAGATATTTCTCTACTTCCTTTTAAAAAATGCTCCCCCTGAGGCGAAACCCCTCTTGTGGGATAGTCCAGATCCCGGTAACAAAAAAAGCAGTTTGCTCTGCGAGTTCCCGGGGGAAAAAAGGGCGTTCATGTGTGGTATCCGGAGGCCGGTCCACTGATAATTTCCAGGGTGGTTCCATTTACTACTCCGTCAATGAGCACACCTCACACCCGTCTTCCATGTTTGCCCCGTTGCCACAGGTTGTCTTCTTATATGGTAGTAAATACAGGCATAACCTCAATTAGCGCCCAGTACGCATTCCTGAAATCCGAACGTTAAATGGAACAGCATTCAACTAGCCTTAATGTATACTATACTGTATAGTATTCAGAAGGAAATTTTTATCCATATTTATATGACTTGTAAATTTTTAAACACAGTAAAAGGCTGTTAAATTGGTCAAAAAATAAAAGGCGTTAAATTGGGATAATTGCACATATCAATTTATTTAAAAATCCTGCATTCTATCATTTAATCAATTCACTTTTATATTTCTATTCAAAATAAAATTCAAATCTAAAAGAATTTAACAAAATTCGAAAGAATATGTGACACGTTACTCAAAGAAGGCTTTTGAGAAATTATACACCTCAAACAGCCGTTTAGGTGTGACAGGGGTTTGTCAGCAGAATATGCAAAAATGTTCGTGAGGAAAGTGAAACATCAGCAGAATATACCACAAATATCCGTGAGAAAGGTGAAACATCAGCAGAATATGCAAAAATTTTGGTGAGAAAGGTGAAACATCAGCAAAATATGCAAAAATGTTAGTGAGGAAGGTGAAACATTAGCAGAATATGCCACAAATATCCGTGAGGAAGGTGAAACATCAGCAAAATGTGCCACAAATGTCCGTGAGGAAAGTGAAACATCAGCATAATGTGCCACAAATGTCCGTGAGGAAAGTGAAACATCAGCAAAATGTGCCACAAATGTCCGTGAGGAAGGTGAAACATCAGCAAAATGTGCCACAAATGTCCGTGAGGAAGGTGAAACATCAGCAAAATGTGCCACAAATATCCGTGAGGAAGGTGAAACATCAGCAAAATGTGCCACAAATGTCCGTGAGGAAGGTGAAACATCAGCAAAATGTGCCACAAATGTCCGTGAGGAAAGTGAAACATCAGCAAATTGTGCCACAAATGTCCGTGAGAAAAGTGAAACATCAGCAAAATGTGCCACAAATGTCCGTGAGGAAGGTAAAACATCAGCAAAATGTGCCACAAATGTCCGTGAGAAAAGTGAAACATCAGCAAAATGTGCCACAAATGTCCGTGAGGAAGGTGAAACATCAGCAGAAAGCTAACACTGTAAAGAAATATTCCCATCCTATCTGGGTATCGCCAAGAGCTTTAGCAACTGTTTCCAATACTAATTTCTATTTTAGTCATTTCACAAATTTAGAGCCCTTTAACGGAAGAAATTCAAATTAATGAACAAGAAGTGTAATACTTTGCAATTATTTCGAATTCAAATTCGAATTTATTAAAACATAAATGAACGCATGAATACATTAAAAGGCAAAATATACAACACATCGTTCAATTTAAAACAATAAAATTACGAACATGGTGCAGAATATTAATCAATAATATATTAACAACAATTTATTATTTACCAAAAACAAAGGAAAAAAAAGTAATTTATCTTTTAGAATAAAAAGAAAGATTGTGTACTTATGGTCAGACTCATTTTTACTTATTTATTTATTAATTTATACGCAAATGAGTTAAAAATTCTTTGATGATGCCAGAACTTTTTTTAATTTTTAGATCGTGTTTATATTTTAATTTAGGATAAAAACGAATAATTGAAATAATATTAGATTAATTTTTTGAAGCACTAATATCTCGTTGTATGCACTTTGAAAAGTTTAAAAATTGTCGAAGGTTATATCACTTAGTCTCATTAATTTCAAAGATACTGAGTTAACAATTTTCACCGTAATTAAATAGAAGAATATTAATGTAGTGACAAACAACTAGGAGACAAAAAATATTCGAAATTTAATTATATTTATTTTTATCCACATACATAATTATTTACCTCCTACAGGAGTTAGTAATTACCTCGCATGTGAAGAGATAATTAATAAAAACATATTTGTTTGCAACAATTTTTAAAAAATATATATCATATTGATTCCACAAGAGAAGTTCCAATAACTTATTATTTCGGTACATTTCACGTATTAGTCTCAATTTCGACCGTTTAAAAAAACATTTTTCATGTTCTTTTAGAGAATTGTGTTATTTGAAGATTTTAGATTATTCAATGATGAACGAAATAACATTTAATCCACTAAATTCAACCTGTTTTTGCCATAATTCTTTGGTCTTGAAACGGAAATTTTTAGTCGCCACTGCTCTCCAAAAATATTAATTTGGGAACAAAAAGATTATTCCTCAAGGAGCCACTTGCTACAAAGACTACTTGAGACTGATAGGGGCCTGTCAGTCTCAGGGAACTCTATGAAAAAAAGCTTAAGCAAAAAGGTTGGGTTGGGTTGTTTTACCTCTGAGCGGCACTTTTTTTGCACACCATGGGCTAAATGTCCAGGTCACACGGACCCCGAAGGCTCAGAGAAGGTTGGGGGAGGGGACCCACTGGAACAGCTGTTGGAAGACAGATGGTAGCCTCCCGTCAAGGCCATCCAGCGTGTTCTTTAAGGTGCACAAGGTATGGCTTTCCCGCACACGGAGCTACGGCTTAGCGTCCCATCCGACTAACGGCGGCCTTTCCAAGCCCATCGGTGTCCGTTACTGACGGAGGGCAGGACGGATAATTTTGCGGAGATCTCAACGCTGACCAACTGGGACTCGAACCTGGGAATTACAGATTAAGAGCCTGGCGCGCTACCGACTGAGCCACCCCCGCCCCTTAAGCAAAAAGACAACATTAGGAAAATGAATACCTTTTCCAGGGATCGAAACTGGTTTCCTTTGCATGACAGTTGAGCACTCGGCCAATTGCCACCTTAAATTTATACATATTGAATAGGACTGTCCTAGTGACTAGCAAACTTTTTCTACTAATCGAAGTAACGTGTTTTCGAGCACCAATAAAGTATGGATGTGTCTTTCTGACAAAGTCTGATCTTCTTCACATATCACCTCTCTTGCGTATTATACTAATAAGCTCTTGGCAAGGACCTGGGTTCGAGTCCCGGGTAAGGCACGGTTGTTCGTGTCGTTTTTCTGCTGAGGTCCTGCCATCCTCTCAGACCTTCTATTTTGGCATATAAACTGATAGGCTCCTGTCAGACCTCTGTGGCAAGCAGCTGCTTGAGGGGGTATTTATTTTATTTTTTTTATAGCTACTTAAGGCGAAATTACATTTTTTCTTTCTTAAATATGTACATTGCAAAGCCTGTTTTAAATTTAGCAGTTGAAGATTTCTAAAAGCATCTTGGTAGGGAAATTTCGTGGTTTGGGTAAAGTTGAAGCATTTTTTCTTAAAACACTCTTAAGATAGATGTGATAAAGATGTACTGGAAAAGAAAACTGACTTGGTAATAGCAGTAAAGTTTTTTTTTTTGGCCAAAATGTTGCTTTGTGAGCGCCGTACATCAAATATCAAAATGTGCACACCTAGAAGTCGAAAATATCTGATACAGCTGCAAAATTTATGAGTCATGATGAGTCTCGTTTTTTTTTTTGGTAAACCCTGGAACTATTTATAAAATTAAAACATAGATTTTTACTTATTAAGTTGTGGGAAATTTTCTCGTTTCCGAGTTTTTTCTTCTTATAGTGAAAAACGTTGGTAATACGTTTCGAAATACATTTGTGTCTACAGCTAAGATAATATAACAACCTACTCTATTTTCCAGGGAAGGTAGGGCTCAGTCGGTAGAGTGCTACGCTCGTATTATGCTAGTTCCTAGGTCTAATCTTACCAGTACCAACGTTGAGATCTACTCCCTCTTGATGAGAAAGGAGACATCAATGTGCTTGGAAAGGCCGCCGTCCATCTGATGAGATGTTAAGCCGTTTCCGTGTGCAGAGGAGACATACCTTATGCACGTAAATGAACACGCTGGATGTCCTACTATCTGTCTCTTAACAATTGTCCACTGCGCCAACTGCCCCAACTTTCTCTGAACTCTTGGGGTCTCTTGACCATTTAGCCCATTGTGTGCAAAAAAGTTCCAGTCAGAGGTAAAACAACCCAACTCTAATATCAGCACCCAATATCATTTTTTTTTTCATTGAACAAAAAAAAAATCATTAAAGTACAGAAATGTGCATATAAAGACAAAATGTCTGAATGACACAAAATCCAGGATAAGTTATCCGCAACCTTGTTATTCTGCAGTACCTTCTGAAACTTATCCACAATCCCCGAAAGACTAAAATATCAATCACGAAATTCAAAATTTCCGATACATAAATATTCAAATATTCATAATAACTTAAAAAAACTCAAATGATACGGCATTTCTCAAGCCCTGTTCTTCACTGTAAAACAACCTCGTGTACTGGTTTTAAAAGATTCAAGCAAAGAGATTCCAAAAACCACCCGTCTGCGTGCCTTCAACAATATGCATGTTCTGCTTGTGTCCGGATCCGGAGCGTTTGGGGGCCACGTGCAGTCAATGCTTAGTTTGTTCCCACACTGTCAGGATGACAATATTAGTGGCACTAAACCATTTATCTCTGCTCGTCCGGAAATTGCCCGCTACGCCGTCCCAGTACCGGTCGTTGTCAGCATCCCGCCCTCCCGAACTCACACGGCGGCGGCGGGCGGGGAGTGTCGGTCGGGGAGGCGGAAGTGGACGCAGGAAATCACAGCCATAAGCCGCGTGCGTTGCACGCCCCGCCCTCCCGGCTAGTAGAGACGGTAATGGAGCCATCAGAGCTAAGACATTATCGTCGTCATCAAACATTTGTTTCTGGCTGCGGGCTGGAGCTTTAATGGCTTGTCAGAAAAGTGCCTGGAGTAGGTGTTTTGTTTGTATACTTTACTTGCTTACGTGGTCGAGTCAGTGAGGCAGGATTTTTCAGTGGTGATCAGGAGCTTCGTGAAAAGGGGGGACAGTGTGAGGGGGAGGAGAATGATATTACTGTTGTGGGATAGTCAACAAACTAGGTCAAAGCGCAGTTGGGTTAAAACCGTTCATATGAAATTTTTGTAACACAGAAGTTCTTTTGGTGAGAGTTACAGTTGGGTTGTTTTACCTCTGAGCGGCACTTTTTTGCACACAATGGGCTAAATGGCCAGGTCACATGGACCCCGAAGGCTTAGAGAAGGTTGGGGGAGGGGACCCACTGGAACAGCTGTTGGGAAACAGATGGTAGCCTCCCGTCAAGGCCATCCAGCGTGTTCTTTAACGTGCACAGGGCATGGCTCTCCCACACACGGGGTCACGGCTTAACGTCCCATCCGACGGACGGCGGCCTTTCCAAGCCCATCGGTGTCCCCTATTGACCGTGGGCAGGGCGGGGAATTTTGCGGAGATAAATCTCAACGCTGACCCAGCTGGGACTCGAACCTGGGAACTACAGATTACGAGCCTGGCGCGCTACCGACTGAGCCACCCCCGCCCTAGTGAGAGTTAACATACACCGAGGAGATAGCAAGGCATCTGTTTTCATAATTCTGGTAAATCGTAGATATTTCTATTGTGTTTCTGCAGAAGTTTCGTATCATTTGCATATCGTAAGGGACCTGGGTTCGAGCCCCGGGTAAGACATGGCTGTTTGTGTCGTTTTTCTGCTGAGGACCTGCCATCCTCTCAGACTTTCTACTATGGCATATAAACTGACAGGCTCCTGTCAGCAGACCTCTGTGGCAAGCAGCTGCTTGAGGGGGTATTTATTTTTTTATTATAGACTTCCGTGATAAATGGGCTGCCTGAAGTGATATCAATTTCTATAGTCGTTGCACAACAACTGACCAACTTTGGAGCAGGAAATATACTTATTAATCTCTGTACTGTTAGTGGCGTATATCGTGAGTATAGATGCTAGCCTTCCTGTCGAGTAATTTTGTTCGAAATATTAATATAAAACTATGATTTTAAAATTATACAAGTAGCTTAGATTTCATTTTTAAAAAGGCAGCAGACAGGTCCTAACGTTTGTTCCACCTATGATGATTAAAAATAAAAAAAAGTTTATATAAGAATATTATAAAATAATCTAGTCTTCATAAATAAATTTCCTCTCTCATTTTTTTTATAAAAGGCAATAACAAAAGCAAATAATATTCAGATACCGAACTGCAAAGTAAGATGTCCGCACACTTTGAATGGTCACCCAGGCAGTACCGCTCTGTGCTCGTAATATATATGGGTTGGGTTGTTTGACCTCTGAGCGGCACTTTTTTGCCCACCATGGGCTAAATGGCCAGGTCACAAGGACCCCCAAGGCTCAGTTGGGTTGTTTTACCTCTGAGCGGCACTTTTTTGCAGACCATGGGCTAAATGGCCAGGTCACATGGACCCCGAAGACTCAGAGAAGGTTGGGGGAGGGGACCTACTGGAACAGCTGTTGGAATACAGATGGTAGCCTCCCGTCAAGGCCATCCAGTGTGTTCTTTAACGTGCACAGGGTATGGCTCTCCCACACACGGGGCCACGGCTTAACGTCCCATCCGACGGACGGCGACCTTTCTAAGCCCATCGGTGTCCCCTACTGACCGTGGACAGGGCGGGGAATTTTGCGGAGATAAATCTCAACGCTGATCCAGCTGGGACTCGAACCTGGGAACTACAGGTTACGAGCCTGGCGCGCTACCGAATCTCGTAATGTACAGTTCCCTGGTTCGAGCGCACCTCGACCATCGTTGAGCTTTATCTCCGCAAAATTCCCTGCCCTACCCTCGGTCAGTAGGTGACACTAATGGGATTGGAAAGACCGTCGTCCATCCGATGAGATGTTAAGCTCTGACTCCATGTGCGGGAGAGCCATACCCTGTGCACGTGAAAGAACACATCTTGACGGGAGGCTACCATCTGTGTCATAACATCTGTGCAGTGGGTCCCTTTCCTCCAACCTTCTCTGAGCCCTCAGGATTTCTTTAACTTGGCCATTTAGCTCATTGTGTGCAAAAGAAAGCGCCGCTCAGAGATAAACCAACCAATGTGATTTCTGTTCAGTGTTCTATGTGAGTATTATAAAGTTTACTTTAAACCTGTTGAAGAAGTTTTTGACTGTTGAACGACAGTTTGCAATTTGGAGGAAGTAGTTTTATTTCAGCACAAGTTGTTTACGTATCGAGTCAGTTTTGCATTGGTTAAATTTCCAAAGATGGGTTGTTTTACCTCTGAGTGGCACGTTTTTTGCATACAATGGGCTAAATGGCCAGGTCACAAAGACCCCGAAGGCTCCTGGAACAGCTGTTGGGAGATAGATGGTAGCTTCCAGTCAAGGCCATCCAGCGTGTTCTTTAGCGCGCACAGGTATGACTCTCCTGCACACGGGGCCACAAACTTGGAAAGGGCAGCGTCCGTTGGATGGATTTAACTTTCCATCCGACGGATGCCGCCCTTTCGAAGCCCATCGGTGTCTCCTACTGTCCTCGGTTGTAGACACAGATTTCGATTATAGAAATTCGTATCTCCTAGCCATCCCGTGGCCGAGTGGTTAGCGCGCTTGGCTACTGATCTAAAGGACCTGGGTATCGAGCCTCGGATAAGGCATGGAAGCTTGTGTAGTTTTTCTGTTAAGGTCCTGCCATCCTCACAGACCTTCTACTGTGGCATATAAACTGACAGGCTCCTGTCAGACCTCTGTGGCAGCAGTTGCTTGAGGGGGTATTTATTTCCAAAGTGGTTGCTTTTTAATTGTTTACAAAGATTGCTAGGTTGCGAATTTCATAACATTGCTAACTATTATTCTATTGAAAATCGAAACCTATTCGCTTTCACGGGATTCCCTGTCAATATGGAATTCTGGTAACGATTTGGCTAACAACTAAGTCAAACAGGACTTGGATCTTACAACCATTTCAAAATAATTGCATTTTTATTATGTAAAAAAATTGTTGAAAAAAAGAGAGAATATTATTAAACCCTTTTTTTTTTAAAGAAATCGTCCTGTCTTTAGTCTACATAGATTACTTCTTTATAGAAAGATCTCAGAGTTTTAATTTTTCTCGACTGCAATTGAGTATCATATCTCATTTGAGAAGTGGTCATATCTGGGCTAAAATATTATTTATATAAGATTAAAAAAAACTCGATCACAAAATTGCAAAGCTAAAAAATTATAAATGACATTCTTTTAAACTGTAATAAATATGTAGAAGCTAAACAAATACTATTTGAAAATCTTTCCAAACTATATATGTAAGAGTTTGCTTTGCAAACTATTTTAAACCAGTGAAACTTATCTCTTGAAAAATGCTGTTACTGTGAATTACGAAAATTTCTGTACTTCACAAAATTAATTAACATTTTGTAGTGGATTTTCCTTCCTTTTTGTCCCTTCAACTTTTCAAATTTATTGTAATAATTTTATTTGCATTTGATTTTGTTTCTAACTCTTTTTGTTTCAATTGTTTTTGCTCTGATAAAGAGGCATTTACATCAAGAGTTGGGTTGGGTTGTTTTACCTCTGAGCGGCACTTTTTTGCACACCATGGGCTAAATGGCCAGGTCACATGGACCCCGAAGGCTCAGAGAAGGTTGGGGGAGGGGACCCACTGGAACAGCTGTTGGGAGACAGATGGTAGCCTCCCGTCAAGGCCATCCAGCGTGTTCTTTAACGTGCACAGGGTATGGCTCTCCCGCACACGGGACCACGGCTTAACGTCCCATCCGACGGACGGCGGCCTTTCCAAGCCCATCGGTGTCCCCTACTGACCGTGGGCAGAGCGGGGAATTTTGCGGAGATAAATCTCAACGATGACCCAGCTGGGACTCGAACCTGGGAACTACAGATTACGAGCCTGGCACGCTACCGACTGAGCCACCCCCGCCCCATTTACATCAAGATCTCAGTTATTTGTAATGTATAATAAATAATAGAGAAGAATTTTTTTCCTATTTTTTTAGGGATGTTGTTCAGTAATTTAATATGTAATCTAAGAAAATAATAAAAATCTTTTTTCCCCACCATCGAATTGGAGAGCTTTCTGAATAACAAACAGTTGTTCAGAAAAATTTGTTGCGGTGATAATTGCAATTAAAACTTTTAGTATCTTTTTTATTTGGAACATAAAAGGCTCCTAAAATGTCGGAAGAAATTGGATCAATTGAGCCATCTATATAAATATGCAAGAAATATCCGTATATCTTGTCTAATTTTCTCCATGGTTTCAGAAGTTAAAACACAAGTTTGCGCATTTTTTAATTCAAATTTTATCCGAGAAAAAATAATTATTAAAATAGCACGATCACTTTTATTGACATCCTCAATCATTAACGAAGCAAAAGAAACTTCAGCCATCTTACCCTGTTTGAAACAACATATATTACTAAACAACATAATACATAAAAAATATATTACCAAAAAAACACATATTACTAAAAATTATCTATTGCATATTTTGCTCTTGCAGCCTACTTTTAGAAGCCTGTTATATTTATATAACTTAAAGCTTCGTGTTTGTCAGCTTTAACAAGGCGCGTATCTAAAACTTTATTTATTTATTTCTATTTTTTGTGGGGGGCAGGGGACCTGTATATATATATACACACCTTCGAAGCAATTTAAGTAGAAGAAACTTGTTATCTTCTTTAAACCACAAAAAGTTGCTTGCCTTGTTGAAAATAACGCTATTGTAATGGCGACTTTAGAAACACAAAATTTAACAAATTGACTAATAATTTCCTCGCTTGCTGATTAGTGTCATATTTTATGCTTATTCATTCGTAGTTGTAGATTAAAAATAAGATGTAGGCCAAACCCCATTTCTACAATCTGACAAACTGCAAGTGCTCTAGTATCTTTTTTACTCAATTTCAGTTAACAAGGCATTTTCTCCCAAACATTTGATACATTTGATACATACCAAACATTTGATACACATTGAACAGAAAACATGATGAATAATCATATCATTTTTCAATATGAAACTTTAAAAAATTTCTAGGGGAGGGCGCTGTAGCACCCTAAGACCCCCCCGCTGAATTCACGTCTTTCTCTGGTTGTCAGTTTGTATCATAAATGAAGCAAAAACGTATTCTAGGCTGACTCGTCTTGAAACGATTTTTTTTTTTTGTATTGTGTGTCCATAGTCCTTTTTGCATAAGTAGTTAAAAAGAGTGAATATTACGGTTTGATCCAGCGAATAATTAATGAACTTTAGTTATTTTTCACTGTGGAGTGTTAGATTTTGAAGGAAGTTTTGAAATCTTAGTGAACAATTCCTAGTAAATTAAAACCTAGGAAGTTTTCATTCTATATCTTTTCATCTGTCATCTTTATTCTATATTCTCATTCTATATCATATTATATACTCGGTTTCCTATTGAAACTTAAGCTATAAAATTCGAGCTTAGCTAATAAAACTCGAAGTCCTCAACAAAATAACTTTCAGCTTTATTCAATAGCTCAAGTTTCAATAGATAACTGAGTCGAGATATAGAATGAAAACTTACTAAGTTGTAATTACTAGGAACAGTTTACTAAAATTTCAAACTTGGACAATGACACCACAAATAAACACACTAGAGTATTAATAATGAAGATTCGAGTAAAAGAGGTGCATTCTAACTGTATCTAACAATATAAACTCCCTATGAGTTTTTTTTTCTTTACGGGGGGGGGGGGGGCACATTTTGGAGGAGATACCATTACGAAAACTGGTATCCAAATCAAAATCCGAAGTAATAGCATGTGTATTTCAGTAGAGAAAATTCAGTTCCTTAAAATGCTTCAATTGCATATTCTATATCGTGGAACACAAAACATGTGCGCTAAGTACTATTTTGCAAGAAATAAGAATCGAAATCCTCAACAAAATAGTTATTAATTTCAATCAATAGCTCAGGTTTCAGTAGATAACTGAGCTGAGATTCAGACTGAAAACTTACTACGTTCTATAATTCAGTACTAAAGAATGACAGGATGTGTCCTGTAAACATGGAACTCATAAATAATAAGCTGGAAAAAAATTGGTTTTGCCGTAAGTTGGGACTTAAGTCTCCTGGAAACATGCCAGTTATGCTAACCACCTCACCATCATCGGCTAACATCTAACTTACTACGAACTGTTTAAGATTTCAAACCTTCCTCCAGAATCTTTTGCGCTTTTCAATTAGAAAAATGAAACCGTGAAATCGTCACTGGTCATCAGAGAGGCTTTTAAAATTTCCGCAGTTTCTTCACCCAATGCGAAACCCTTTTGAACCTTCTTTATCCGAAAATTTTGAATCGTACGCAGAAGCAGAACAAATGATGATTTTTCTCGGATGAAACCAGAGATTATCTTCCCGATATTGATTACTCATCGGTTTTTTCTCATCCCATTAGCCGTCCCGTGGCCGAGTGGTTAGCGCGCTTGGTTATTGATCTACGGGACCTGGGTTCGAGCCCCGGGTAAGGCATGTATGTTCGTGTTGTTTTCTGCTGAGCTCCTGCCATCCTCTCAGATCTTCTACTGTGGCATATAAACTGACAGGTTCCTGTCAGACCTCTGTGGCAAGCAGCTGCTTGAGGGGGTATTTATTTATTTATTATTTATAGCTCTGAAGATCCCATGCTGGTACTTTACTCCATATTCCGAAAGAACTCTGAATGCTTAATTCTCTTCCCTCGGAGAGGCAAACCAAAGAGAAGTCTCCACCTCCGTTGCGCTGGTTTTTCCTCATCACGCGTCTTCATCTCTGCAAGTTGGTGAACTTCTCCATTACGCGGGAGCTGCAGAGGAGACCCGTTCTACAACCCATTTTATGACGCCTCCCCGATCAGCCAGTCTTTATGTGCGGGAAGTAGCGATGTCGATATTGCGTCCTAAGCCTGCTGGTGTCGGAGCCGCCAGAAGGCAATATGTGTTCCCGGCACCCAGATCACGTTCGCCTGTAACGCATCCAGGGGGTCCCGGGAGGCACGTGACTGCCGCATCCGCCGCCGAAATCGTCGCTTAATAACGTCGGACCCGGCTCAAGCAGCGGGCGGTGGGTGTCAGCATCCCCGGGCGGGGGTCGGGTGCGGATTGAGACGTCAGAAGACGCCTGGCGCGCTAGCTGCACGTGGTCGCGAGAGCTAATCTGTGTGCCGGGCTCTCCCTCCACTTTCCACGGCGCATCCTCCATCATTGTGCGTCACCCCATGCTGTTTGGTTGTACTCACTAATGGCCACACTGCTGGGACCTCTGGTGCTCGTAAAGGGACTCATAGAACGAAATTAAATAGTCATCGACCACGTGGACTGGTTTTGCACATCTTCAGGAGGATCAAAGCATCCCGTTCTAATGTTTATATTCCTGGAAAAAATCGAGTTTAGAAATTAACTACAATTTACTTGATTCCTTTATCTTTAATAGCCTTTAAGGAGTGGTTGCGGTTTTATTAACTTCAAAATCGATGATGATTACCAAATAAGCAAGGCTTTAACGGTAAAATTTAGAAGAAAGAAGACTTTTGAAAATTTCTTCTTCCTTTTAGACTTTATCATTAAAACCTCACTTATTAGATTCCACGGTTTCCTTACTTGCTTATTATGGCCGAGGTTAGCTCAGTGATAATTTGATTTCCCCAGGCTCGAGTCGTAATTACGCAACGTCTCCCGTGGCCCAATAGTTAACGTGCTTGGCTACCAATCAAAGGGATTTATATTCAAGCCCCAGAAAAGACAAGGATGCTTGTATTGTTTCTCAATTTAGATACCGTCTTTCTCACAGACCTTATCTATGCCAGTATTTATTGACAGGCTCCTGTCAGACATACGTAATTGCAGCTGGATGAGAGGGTATCACTTTTTCAGTTAAAGTCTGTCTTATAAAGGCGGGGAGGGGGTGGCTCAGTCGGTAGCGCGCCAGGCTCGTAATCTGTAGTTCCCAGGTTCGAGTCCCAGCTGGGTCTACATTGAGATTTATCTCCGCAAAAATTCCTCGCCCTGCCCACGGTCAGTAGGGGACACCGATGGGCTTGGAAAGGCCACCGTCCGTCGGATGGGACGTTAAGCCGTGGCCCCGTGTGCGGGAAAGCCATATCCTGTGCACGTTAAAGAACACGCTGGATGGCCTTGACGAGAGGCTACCATCTGTCTTCCAACAGCTGTTCCAGTGGGTCCCCTCCCCCAACCTTCTCTGAGCTTTCGGGGTCCATGTGACCTGGCCATTTAGTCCATGGTGTGCAAAAAAGTGCCGCTCAGAGGTAAAACAACCCAACCCAACTGTCTTATAAAGGTCGCCATCCGTTGAATGGGTCGTAATGCCGTGGTCTCATGTGCAGACAGATCATACCCTGTGATCGCAAGTGAAGAGGTTGGATGTCTTTAACGAGAGGCTGCGATCTGTCTTTTAACAGCTATCCAGGATCGTCCTCCCCTATCTAACGCTGAGTCCTTGGGGTCTTCGTAACCTTATCATTGAGACCCATTTCGTACATAAAAATATCGTTCAGAGATAAAACAAGTGAACAATAAATGACTCTTTCAACACCGTGTGACAATTATTAATTGTCGCACAGTTTTTAAAGAGTTGTGGAAGCAACAATATTTCACAACAGTAATGTCACATAACATTCAGAAAGTGTGACAATTAATAATTGTTATGTTTTTTGTGTGATGGTATTCATACTAGGTTTAATTAATTTCAATTATTGAAAAATGTGACGATTAATAAAAATTTAATTGAATTAAAAACAGCTTGAAAAATGTAACAATTATTAATGGTTCGTTTTCCAATTATTAATTGTCACATCTCCTGAGTTACAGATTGATTGTCACATTTTCTAAAAATCATTACAGAAAAAATATTACAATGATTATCACCTTTAGTTAAGAAATTGCAATTAAATTTTCAAACTGGTTTTCCTCTCCATTTTTTTTTAGCCGTTCTCCGGGTCAGTGTAATAGTCCCATTTATTAATTTGCGATAATTTTAACTGGTTTTATTCGTTTTCCAAATCTTATAGAATTTCAATATGGCAACCAAAAGGGGAAGTATTAAGTTCAGGAAATGAAAATACTATTCTATTGGAGGATTCCAACAGTCAAAAGGAATGTGTTTGCAAGATGTCAAAACTGTTTCCTCCTCAGTT
Organism: Ryuthela nishihirai; assembly: GCA_038380435.1. Taxonomy (NCBI): domain Eukaryota; kingdom Metazoa; phylum Arthropoda; class Arachnida; order Araneae; family Heptathelidae; genus Ryuthela; species Ryuthela nishihirai. Next base: position 34,075,857 of record JAWZYU010000005.1, on the reverse strand, counting down.
TCTGCAAATCAATCATTTTGTGTTTTATGTTGTTTTTCATTTCACTCGTTCACTTTTCAATCCTCTTTTCTTCCAGATCGGTCAATGACCTCTTTTTTTTTACCCCCTGAAGAGGAATCGATTTCGACAACAGCGTTTGCAGGAGGATTTCTAAGGGTAACTGGCAGGGCAAATCAGAAAACTTGAGCAACATTTGAGAAGTTTAAGAAATTATAATACATTTAATTTTATCGTATGAGTTATATTTAAGACATTACTTTTTTTTTGCGTTTTATATATATATTCGTTTTTTTGAATTCGAACGAAATCAAATAATGTTTTCGTTAATTTTTGTCATTTGATATATCTGGATAAAATTTAGTTTTATTGTGCACTGCGATACTAAAGCCATTACAGAATTTCCATGTTATTGCAATGGATATCTAAATTCAAAGTTTATAACTTCTAAAATATACAAAAAATAGAAAAATATTATTGAAAATTTAAAAAACACATAATCAAAATCGATTTAAATCTTGTTTTTTAAGCAATATTCATTTACTATTTAAAGAGTTAAGGAAGCTGGAATATTTAACAATAGATTATCTTTTCATAAAAAACTTTTATGAAAATTTTTTTCAACGATTTTTTTCAAAAAGAAAAAATATCTTTCAACGATTTTTTCAGAAATTAGTGATCTGGCAACCTTCGTGTCACGTGACACGAAGGTTGCCAGATCACTAATTTCTAAAAAAATCGTTGCCAGATATTTTTTTCTGAATTCTGTAATCAACCATAGTGTTCGGATACTTTTTTGAGCGACTGTAGGTGGTCATATTATTTTGATACTAGATCGTGTGGGCCCACTCACGGACATATTGAGCGTGTGCAGTTACCGTTCACAGCAAACTGGAGCGTGTGCAGTAACTGCACACGCTCCAGTTTGCTATGAACGGTAACTGGAGCGTGTACAGTTGCTGTACACGCCCCAGATATTTTTCCTGAATTATGTAATCAACCATCGTGTTTGGATACTTTTTTGAGCGACTGTACAACCTGCAGGTGTCTGTTTTTCTTATTATCTTGCCCACTGTCTGAAAGTGGACACCAATGGGTTTCTAAAGGCCTCTGTCCGTCGGATGGGACGTTAAGCTGTAACACCGTATGTAGAAGAACCATATCCTGTGCACATTAAAGAGAACGCTGGATGGCCTTTACGGGAGGCTATCATCAGTACGCTACTTCCCTAATATCTGTACCTCTACCTATCCTAATATCTGCCCACTGGATTAAAAATTTTCAGTCTAGGTCCAGATCAGGAAAGAGGGGGAGTTCTTTACACAGTTTTCTTTACACAATTTGCTAAATGGTAGGTCACAAAGACCAAAATGGATCAGAGTAGGCTGGGGAACGGATCCACTGGACAGATATTAGTTGTAAGATGGTAGCCTTCCACCAAGGCCATCCAGCATGTTCTTTAAAGTGCACACGGTATGGCTGTCCCGCCCACGGGGGCCATAGCTTAATTTGAGTCATTGCTCACCTGAACATAGGAACCATAACTTAATTTGAGTCATTGCTCACCTGAACATAGGAACCATAACTTAATTTGAGTCATTGCTCACCTGAACATAGGAACCATAACTTAATTTGAGTCAATACTCTCCTGAACATAGGGACCATAATTTAATTTGAGTCATTGCTCGCCTGAACTTTGGGCCATAGCGTAACGTCTCATCCTACTAATGACGGCATTTCCAAGTCCATACGTGTTTACTTTCTGACTGAAGGCAGAGAGTAGGAAACACAGTCAACTCCAGTTTGTACAATACTTCCAAACTGGGAACTTCAGATTACTAACCTAGCGTGCTACCCACTGCACCAACCTCCGTCCCAATGGGGAGAAAATGACTAGATCCCCCCTTTTTTTTTTCCAGAAAATATTCTTCTCATTAAGTCCAATATATTTTTTTCCTTCTTTCTAGAGTTGTTTTTTTTTTGTGAAAATATTCTTACCAAAATATGATCAACATGTATCTTTACTATTTTTATTATTTTCACTTCCATTCCAGTTTTAAAAACTAGCCAAAGTGTAGGACGTCTCTTTGCCCCACTTCCCCATCCTTCTATCCTAGAACCAACAGTGATTCTCAAGAAACAGTCAAAACTTAACTGAAAACGTAACGGTCACCAATATTCAGCTACAAATGGAACAGAAATTCGACGACTGATATCTCCTTTTTGTTGGGATCAATCATTTAAGTTGAGGAACTAAAGAGCCTTTAGCCAAAGTGGCTGCTTTTGAGGCGCTGATTGCCATCTTCTGCCTTTACTGCTCCCTTGCGCTAATGGTCTGTCTCTATTAGTCCCTGCAGACACAGCCGTGGTCAAGGAACGGCTCAATGGACAACGGTCAAAGGACGGGGCTGCATAAGTACCAATCAACGTGAAACTTCTTCATGACATGTCCGAAAAGTTGGAGTTCTCTGGCTGCAGAAGTTCGAAATTTGCTGATTGAAAGAATATTAATTGCTGCATTCCTGTTGAAGCCACTTCTCATAATCCGAATCAAGAGTGGCAGACTCTTGTCTTACCTAAGGGGCATATAGAGAGATATTTGTTTATACTCTTACTTCTATACGATATATTGCTATACTATTGTTTTTCTGCTGAGGTCTTGCCATCCTCACAGATCTTCTTCTGTGGCATATAAACTGACAGGCTCCTGTCAGACCTCTGTGGCAAGCAGCTGCTTGAGGGGGTATTTATTTAATTATTTATTTATTGTTATATCAGTTTCAATGATTTCATCTTTGGACTCCCTGTTAAATGACAGACTTTTTCTGACAAAACTTTTTTTTATTCTTATATAAGAAAATAAATTTACTCCTTAAGCAGTTGCTTGCCGCAGAGATCTGACAGGGGCGTTCCAAGAAGATATAGGGGGGGGGGGGGAGACCTAAACAGAAAGACAACGTAGAAAAAAAACACCGACACCTTATTAGGTGCCGCCCGTATCCATTTCTCTTTGATCACTAGTCAAACAGGCAAAGAAAAGAATAATTGCCACGTTAATTAGGGGCGGGTTGGCTCAGTCGGTAGCGGGCCAGGCTCGTAATCTGCGGTTCCCAGGTTCGAGTCCCAGCTGGTTCAGCGTTCAGATTTATCTCCGCAAAACTCTCTGCCCACAGTTAGTAGGGGACACCGATGGGCTTGGAAAGACCACCATCCGTCGGATGGGACGTTACGCCGTGGCCCCCGTGTGCGGGAGAACCATACCCTGTGCACGTTAAAGAACACGCTGGATGGCCTTGACGGGAGGATACCATCTGTCTCCCAACAGCCATTCCAGTGTGTCCCTCCCCCAACAGCCATTCCAGTGTGTCCCTCCCCCAACCTTCGGGTTTCTTGTGACCTGGCCGTTTAGCCCATGGTGTGCAAAAAAGTGCTGCTCAGAGGTAAACCAAAAAAGCCGTGTTAATTCATCCACTGGCCGATTTTATTTTGATGGAGTGACCTTAACTTAAAGGTCACTCCATCAAAATAAAATCGGCCAGTGGATGACGGGTACGAATGTTATGCAGTTTGGATGACGGTTATGCAGTACGAATATTATGCAGTTTAATGCAGTTTGGATGACGGGTACGAATGTTAATATATATGTCATAATCCGGTTAAAAATATGTCATAATCCGGTTAAAAATATGTCATAATCGATATACGAATTGTTTAATTCTGACAGAACAAATGATGATAAACTGTATCACAGCCTTTTGTCGGTATGTCATCCATTTAGAATATCCCTGAGTGCAGAAATTCCTCATAAGACAGTCGAAAACAAGAATTTTCAAAGTTGAATTATGAGGAAATGCAACTAGATAAATCTAGAATGTTGAAAACTCTGTATAATGGACTAGGCTTGTTTCGAGAACGAGGTCTTCAGTTGATCGACATGTTTCGCAGACAAAAGCGTTTCCGCGTTTGGGAGGGTTGCTCAGTCGGTAGCGCGCAGGTTCGTAATCTGCAGTTCCCACGTTCGTGTTCCAACTATGTCAGCGCAGAAATTTAAGTCGTCTCTCTTCCATTCTGACCTCGATGAAAAAGGGAACAACAGTGTGCTTGATTAGGCCACCGGCTATTGGATGGGACATTAACCCCTGAAGCAGTGGGCACGAGAGCTATAATCTTTGCACCTTAAAGAATACGCTGGATGACCTTGAAGGGAGACTATTATCTGTCTCCGAACAGCTGTCCAGTGTAGGGAGAGAGATGTTTGTTTTCTGCTGAGTCCCGCCATCCTCACAGACCTTCTACTATGGTGTATAAACTGACAGGCTCCTGTCAAACCTCTTCCACCAACTTTCTTTGAGTCCTTGTGACCTGCCAATTTAGCTCATTGTGTGCGAAAAAATGCCGCTCAGAAGTAAAACAACCAAAACCTGTCTGTATGAAGATCAGTGGCGGCTGCGTATAGGCATTGTGGAACTGCAGCATCCCCAATTTCAACTTGATATTATCGATAACATTTAATATAATGAGTCCTTTTTTCTTTAATTCTTTCTTTATACTTGTACAATATATAATCCTTAAGCTTAATGTCAGTAGCCATCCCCCAGTTTATGAAAAAGATACAAAAATCTTTGTATGGAACTGTGTGCTTCACAGTACTATCGGCGAGGTGTTTGACTGTTGTGCGCATGCGCACATAGGAAGCTGCACTCGAGGCTGCAAGGGAGAGAGAGCACTGTCGTTCCCGCAGTGCCGACTCTGGCGTGCTGGTTGAAGGTAATTTTTTTTTACTCCGCGTGTGTTGTGCTTAAAAACCGTGTACCATATTCTTGAATGTGATAAAGTGTAGGATTAGATTATTATCCTGCTTCCAGCTATTCTATTTCATTCATTTTTTTTTCGCGCAAATTAAAACAAGAAGAATGGATTTCATTTTTAAATGAATAGATTAAGCTTGAACTGTAACAATTTAGGTTAAAGTAAGTAAAAAATGTTTGATTTTGTTCTTTTAGGATTTTATCAAGTTTCTGAATAAATTTTCTTTTTATACATGTTTGTTTCCTTTTACACAATTTTAAAACAAAGGCTAAAAATTTTCTGGAGCAGCACCCCCACTAATTTTAGCTACGAGCCGCCACTGATGAAGATCGAAGTGGCTCTGGCTTATTTATGTCTGCAGGTTGGATGACGGGTACGAAATGCTCCTGTCATATCCAAAAGTGGATCTGCAAAAGTGAACTGTGTAGCCACCAATCTGGTTTTTGCTTCAAATGACAACATGCCCAAAAAATAATATTACTCTGTGCGCTAATAATTGTTTTTAACTCGAAGCATTGGTAACATAAAGACGTATACAATTCTTCAAACTGAAGTTAACTAAGTAGGCTACCCTTTACACTTCCATAACAAAATGGAAAACAAATCCAATGTGTATTAAATTTTTTTACACTAGCTAACTTCTAAACTAATACATTCCACTACATGTGCCACCTGACCATTGCTATGAAATACAAAAATAATGTCATTAAAATATCACTAAAACTGAAATAATTTTTAATTCGTTCCGTTGTGGAATTTGGTAGCGACCGTTGGTAAGATTTACTGTTTGCACCAAGCGACCCAAAGTCTCTCACTAGCAGCTGTTGATATAAGCCGTATATTGACTTGGAATGATGAGTTGAGTTGTTTTACCTCTGAGCGGCACTTTTTTGCACACCATGGGCTAAATGGCCAGGTCACAAGGACACCGAAGGCTCAGAGAAGGTTGGGGGAGAGGACCCACTGGAACAGCTATTGGGAGACAGATGGTAGCCTCCCGTCAAGGCCATCCAGCGTGTTCTTTAACGTGCACAGGGTATGGCTCTCCCGCACACGGGTCCACGCTTAACGTCCCATCCGACGGACGGCGGCCTTTCCAAGCCCATCGGTGTCCCCTACTGACCGTGGGCAGGGCGGGGAGTTATACGGAGATAAATCTCAACGCTGACCCAGCTGGGACTCGAACCTGGGAACTACAGGTTACGAGCCTGGCGCGCTACCGACTGAGCCACCCCCTTGGAATGATGAATGATTAGCTGTTACAAGAAGTCAACAGCCTTATCTCGATTCAGCTATAGCGCTCTGAACTGAAATTCATCACCTAAACCGGTGTATTGTTGGTATGTGTATTGCGTTATTGTACAATACATTTATCATGCTGAATATTGTGACTATGTATGTCAACTACTGGTCCATAGTTTGGACTGTAAGTTAAAATTTCTTTTTTTATCATCATGTTCGAGTGGTTAGCGAGCTTGATAACTGATCAAAAGGACCTGGTTTCCAGCCCCGGGATGTTAGTTTTCTGCTCAGTCCCACCATCCTCACAGAGCTTTTACTATGGTGTATATACTGACAGGCTCCTGTCAGACTTCTATGGTAGGCAGTTGCTTAAGGGGGGGGGGGGGGGGGGGGGTATTTATTTTTTATTTATTTGAAATGGATATCGATTTGCATATATTTGTGTAGTACAGGTATTGGACAGAAAAATGAAAAGAGTTCCATGTTATCTCAACAGAAAATCTCATTCAATACTCAATAACTTCTTCAATATGATTTTTAATTTAAACAATATTTGTTTACTATTCAAAGAGTTATGTAAGCTGCAAAATATCAACCCCAAAATTTAATTTAAAGCATTAAAAGATTTTAAACTAGAGATCCTAGTTGACTCTGGTCTTTTAACCTGTTTTAAATTTTGGGGTCGATTTTTTTGACGCCTGTTAAATGTCCCAACTTTCATAACTCTGGATCCTGAAAAAATATTGTTTAAAATCGAGGTTTAGATGGATCTGATTGAGATCTTTAACTTATCTTTAGACATATTTTTCATTAAAAATCGTATCGAAGAAGTTATAGAGCTCTGAATGGGATTTCCTATTCAGGAGATTGTCTATCTTTTCTTCGTGATATCTTCACTTCTCTGCAGTCACACAGACTGATTACGAGGGGCGGGGGTGGCTCAGTCGGTAGCGCGCCAGGCTCGTAATCTGTAGTTCCCAGGTTCGAGTCCCAGCTGGGTCAGCGTTGAGATTTATCTCCGCAAAATTCCCTGCCCACGGTCAGTAGGTGACACCGATGGACTTGAAAAGGCCGCCGTCCGTCGGATGGGACGTTAAGCCGTGGCACCGTGTGCGGGAAAGCCATACCCTGTGCACGTTAAAGAACACGCCGGATGGCCTTGACGGGAGGTTACCATCTGTCACCCAACAGCTGTTCCAGTGGGTCCCCTCCCCCAACCTTCTCTGAGCCTTCGGGGTCCTTGTGACCTGGCCATTTAGCCCATGGTGTACAAAAAAGTGCCGCTCAGAGGTAAAACAACCCAGACTGATTACGATTTGTCTCTTAGACTAAAAGAACAGGAATATGCTTGGTCACACAGATCTTTGCAATGTATGGTCACACAGACCCCTGATTATATATATATATGGTCACACAGACTTCTGGTTACTTAGATAACATCAGACCTCTTGTTACTTAGATAACATCAGACCTCTGGTTACTTAGATAACATCAGACCTCTGGTTACTCAGATAACATGGAATTGTTTTACTTTTTCTATCCAATATCTGTTTAAAACTAATGTGAAAAATGATATTTCTAACTAATTGCTTCAAGATTTAACCTGCAAACAGCAAGGAGATATTGTTCGAAGTTTCCCAATCAAATATTGCAGAAAGAGTAAGAATTGATATAATTTAACAAAAATAATAAGAAGACCATCGATTTTATTGAATTTCTACTTTGGTACCCTGTACAGATTTAAATTGAAAAAAACAGAAGATTCCAAAGGCGTGAATGGTATGTTGTAGCTATTCAACTAAAAAAAAATTTCTGATTTTTTTTGTAATACAAAAAAGGTGAGTTTTTCCATATCCTCCGGGGAAGGATTTCAATTACTGCTGTCAACGTAAAGTCCTTGAGTACCAAACTCAGCCACTTAAATTTAAGATTCGATACGACTAGACTGCTTACAATTTTGAAATTTTGCCATTTCAAATTTTAATAGCTTCTAACGATAGAAATGTGAATCGTAATGTTTCATTAGCATCTATTTAATCAAAATAGAATCATTTACACCTTAAAACAAAAATGCTGAAATATCTACAAACAGAGGCTTTGGGTTGGGTTGTTTTACCTCTGAGCGACACTTTTTTGCACACCATGGGCTAAATGGCCAGGTCACATGGACCCCGAAGGCTCAGAGAAGGTTGGGGGAGGGGACCCACTGGAACAGCTGTTGGGAGACAGATGGTAGCCTCCCATCAAGGCCATCCAGCGTGTTCTTTAACGTGCACGGGGTATGGCTCTCCCGCCCACGGGGCCACGGCTTAACGTCCCATCCGACGGACGGCGGCATTTCACAAGCCCATCGGTGTCCCCTACTGACCGTGGGCAGGGCGGGGAATTTTGCGGAGATAAATCTCAAAGCTGACCCAGCTGAGACTCGAACCTGGGAGCTACAGATTACGAGCCTGGCGCGCTACCGACTGAGCCACCCCCGCCCCACAAACAGAGGCGCGTCTTTTGAAAAAGAACTAAAAATGAACGAAAAGTAATCAGAAAACAAGCATTCTTACATTTTCAATTTGGGGTGGTTTAAGCATTAGACCAGTTTTGCTGGGATTTGGAGTTAGCTCAGTCGGCGCCAGGCTCAAAATCTGCAGCTTCCAGATTCAAGTCCTAACTGTCCCAGCGTTGAGATTTATCTCCACTAAATCCCAATTCTGCCCTCGGTCGGAAAAGGACACCGATGCGCTTGGAAAGGCCGCCCCCCGTCGGATGGGACGTTAAGCCGTGGGACAGTGTGTGGGAGAACCATATTCTGTGCATGTTAAAGAACATGCCGGATGTCCATGACAGGAGGCTTCTATCTCCCAACAGCTGTTCCAGTGGATCCCCTTCCCCTAACCTTCTCTGAGCTATTGGGGTTCTTTACGTTTGATCATTTATGCCCATTGTGTGCCATTATGCCCATTATGCCCATCGTGTGCCAACTGTACGTTTGGTCATTTAGCCCATTGTGTGCAAAAAAGTGCCACTCAGAGGTAAAACAACTCAGGCTAGTCTTGTACATGGGTTTAATGCAACACTGACTCCAAGGTCGTTTTTTTGTGTGTGTGTGCATCATCTGTGTCGCGTCCCCTACTTCTCGAGTGGCCAATCGATGTCACACTTCGCTGGCTTTCAGTGGTAAGGGTAGAGGATGTTAAACGTTTAAAATTTATATTAAAGTTTGCGGATTATTTAATCCAGTGCCAGTGTCGTAGATTGCTTATCCTGTCAATAATTCCGCTCGATGCTATGCAACCTTTGAGAGAGATGTATGTCCGAAAACTGTACAGTAGTCTCTTTTCATGAATGAATAATCGGCAGGCAATTATTGAAAATTTAACCTGAGTTTTATTTAATTTCCTTATCATCAGTGTTGCCTGTCTGTTGCTGAGATCACCTTAGGAGATTGTCGTTTCTTCGTGGGTTGGGTTGTTTTACCTCTGAGCGGCACTTTTTTGCACAACATGGGCTAAATGGCCAGGTCACATGGACCCCGAAGGCTCACAGAAGGTTGGGGGAGGGGACCCACTGGAACAGCTGTTGGGAGACAGATGGTAGCCTCCCGTCAAGGCCATCCAGCGTGTTCTTTAACGTGCACAGGGTATGGCTCTCCCGCACACGGGGCCACGGCTTAACGTCCCATCCGACGGACGGCGACCTTTCCAAGCCCATCGGTGTCCCCTACTGACCGTGGGCAGGGCGGGGAATTTTGCGGAGATAAATCTCAACGCTGACTCACCTGGGACTCGAACCTGGGAACTACAGATTACGAGCCTGGCGCGCTACCGACTGAGCCACCCCCGCCCCGTTTCTTCGTGATATCTTCATTTCTCTGCAGTCACAAAGACTGATTACGATTCGTCCCTTAGACTAAAAGAATAGGAATATGCTTAGTCACACAGACCTTTATTATGTATGGTCACACAGATCTTGCAAAATTCTCCGCCCTGTCCAAGTCATACATATCACACATCAGCAATTGAATATTCCTTCAAGGAGAACACTCGTTTCCCCGAAGACTCATTCAGGCACTTTTGATAGATTTCATTTCTTTTTTTTCTATATTAATTTTTATTTTTTTATTTTTATAAGGAATTTAAAGAGGCTATGCTCTTTTGAAAATTAATTAGTAGATTATAATATATGGGTTTAAGTGCTTTTTCTTTTGGTTCAAGGATTGATTGAAAGTTAAATTGATTAGTTTTATGTTTTCTGAGTTTTTGGAAGTATTTATTTCTTTCGTCTGTAAATTCTTTACATTGAAAAATTATGTGTCCTATTGTTTGTGGTTCATTACATTTTAGACAATTTGGTGAATTTATTTTATTCATTTTAAAGAGCATAGTTTTTGTTAATGCTAGGTTGGCTTTGATTCTTAATATTATGCTAATTTCCTTTTTTTGTAATCCATAATTGTTTAATTTATTAATTTTATGTGAAATTAAGTATCTGTGTGTGTGACTTGCATATGTGGAATACCAACTTTGAAGTGTATTGTTCATGTGTTTTTTATTTAAGTTTTTATGTACAAGAAAATGATATGGGGAATTCATAGAATGGTTCAGTTTTTTGCATTTTTTGTTAACGTGTCTGGAATGTCATTGTATTTTAGATTAATGTGTGAGTATATCCATTGTATATGTAATATGTTGTGTTGTCAGTAGGGGACACCGACGGGATTGGAAAGGCCGCCGTCCGTCGGATAGGACGTTAAGCCGTGGCCCGTGTGTTTCAGAGCCATATCCTGTGCACGTTAAAGAACACGCTGGATGGCCTTGACGGGAGGCTACCATCTGTCTCCCAACAGCTGTTCCAGTGGGTCCCCTCTCCCAACCTTCTCTGAGCCTACGGGGTCCGTGGTTCTTGGCCATTTTGCCCATGGTGTGCAAAAAAAGTGCCGCTCAGAGGTAAAACAACCCAACCCAAGCCAAAAAAAATATCCATGAATCACGTGATAAAGCTTTATAGCACAACCATCAAAACATTTTTTAAGGAAGTGTGAATTCTCCCTGCCTTAGCTGAAATGACAGAGTAACTGGAGATCCCTGTTCGAGGCGGATAGGTGGTTTTTTTTCGCACTTTTCCAATTATTGATTGTTCTGTCACTGAATTTCTGCCAATTAACACATAAAAAAAAATTACCCTCTAAGCAGCAAAGCTGTGACAAGAGCCTGTCAGTTTTGTCAGGGGGGAGGGGAGACAAGGAGTCCGTACCCTCATCCCACCTCCGAAACTAAATCCTGGATACGCGCCTGAGTATTGTACACCATACACCATAAATAGCATCTGCGACGAAGGCGATACCTCAATAGATGAACTTCATTCGTGGCTCGAACCCAGGACCCATTGATCAGCACCCAAGTTTACGTACTTCTCTGGCACCGAAACAGTTTAAAAATAAATCACTCCTTAAGAGGCTGCTTGCCAGAAAGGTGTGACAGAAACCTGTCGCTTTAATACGCCTTAGAGAAGATCGAAGTAAAAAGGGTAAGGCTTAGCATAAAGGCAAGAAATTCCCATTTCTTGTCTTGGACTCGAACCCAGGTCCCTTTGATCAGAAACCTCTCAACCAAAGGGACGGCATCTAATCGTAAAATAGTATGAATTAATTTCAATTCGCAAGATTATCGATTTACAATGCGTCGATTTCAACATCAATTGGTCCGGTGGCCAATTGATGTTGAAATGGACCAGATAGTCCATTTCAACATCAACAGGTCTCTTTCAAATTGAACTGCAGCGCGACCTAGCGTGAGGCCCGAATTGCTTATTTTCTCTCAGCTCTCGCCTTGTTAAGACCGCCATTGACTTTCGTAACTTTCAACAGGAGAACGAAAGATATGTTGATATATCGTAAAATATTAGAAAAAGGAAAAAAAAAAGGTTTTAAACTAGTTACTTCACGAATATGTAAAAATGAACATGCAAATCACACTCTTAATATACTAGGATCTAGCAACCTTCGTGTGATATTTTTTCCGAATTCTGTAATCAACCATAGTGTTCGGATACTTTTTTGAGCGACTGTACTCAGTGGTGAGTGTCGTCAAGTCTTGAAGTAGCAAAAGCATCTTACCAAACTAGTTGTCTATTTTTTTTACAATCGCTCATACAATCTGAATCTTACTATAACACAAAAACAAACTGAATTATGAAAACAGAATAGTATAATCGGCGTTTAGTTTACAATGAAACATAAATACTATAAAAAAAAAATCAGTAAGCAATCTTTGGCATCGCGCAACATCGGCGACACAGAGGTCCCCAATTCGACACTGGCGACACAGAGGTCCCCAATTCGAAAGCGACTGTGGGGAGCGTTTTTTTTTTGTGATAAGATCTTTGGAACTTCCGGGTCTTGTTCATAGAGGCGCTGCGATCGCTTCTTATAACCATGGGTCTATGGGAGTTATCTATCTGTACCAAGGTTTGTCTGTACTCTCCTTCATCAGTGGAAATGGACAGTCGTGGTGGCAGGTGATTGGTGAGGTCAGCAGAGATCACCACGAAACTTTGAAGGAAGGAAGAACGTTTCTGGTAGTCGGCTGCAGCAGTAAGTCAGAGACTGTGTGAATTATTCTCTGGGTGAGTTAGCGAGGCTGTGTCTCGCTTGGAGGCCTATGTAGGCCTGAGTTCGGTTTGCTGGAGAAGGCAAACGGATTAGATTCGAGACCCCAATATTGGTCGTCCTTTTGTATCTATGTGTAAATATACGTTATATAATTAAATATTTGATCCGCAGTCATTGTACCGAGATTCAAATCACCAGTTTGGCATAATTTCCTGACAATAGCTAGAACTTCGCAGGAAAGAACCACATGAAAGCACACTGACGCAAATAGCATAAGATCATAGGTGCCTGCGGGAGGTGGCTCTCGCAAGCTTGATTAACATAACTTTTATAAGAGTCGCTAAAAAATCAGACACAAATATTCAACCACACTCTTGACAGTCAAATTTGAAAAGCCTGTACCTCATATCCCTTTAGACGTTTTGGGGAGTCCAGTGGTTTGAAATCGACAAGGATTGGGTTGATTTACCTCTGAGCTGCACTTTTTTGCACACCGTGGGCTAAATGGCCAAGTCACAAGGACCCCGAGGGCTCAGAGAAGGTTGGGGGAGGGGATCCACTGGAACAGCTGTTGGGAAACAGATGGTAACCTCCCGTCAAGGCGATCCAGTGTTCTTTAACCTGCACAGAGTATGGCTGTCCCACACACGGGTCACGGCTTGGCGTCCCATCCGACGGCCTTTCCAAGCCCATCGGTGTCCCCTACTGACCGTGGGCAGGGCGGGGAGTTTTGCGGATCGACAAGGGAGGAAGGGACAAATGAGTTGATTATAACCGATAGAGCAGAACGCCTTCCGCTTTATATTTCATCATTCCTTTCCCGCTATTGAAATAGTCCAGGAGAGATGGAGCACAACATTCTTGGCTAATAAAAAATGTGCTCGACACAATGCTTTGATACACATCTGGGTCAAAAGCATTTTATTTGAGGAGTACGAGCAATATCCGTCCCGTGGCCGAATGGTTAGCACGCTTGGCTCCTGATCAAAGGGACTTGGATTCGAGCCCCGGTTAAGGCATGGATGTTATGTTGCCTTTCTGCTGAGGTCCCGCCGTCCTCACGGACCTTCTACTCTGGCGAATTAAACTGACAGTCTCCTGTCAGATCTCTGTGACAAATAGCTAGTTGAAGAGGTTGGGTTGTTTTACCTCTGAGCGGCACTTTTTTTGCACACCATGGGCTAAATGGCCAGGTCACATGGACTCCGAAGGCTCAAGAAAGGTTGGTGTAGGGGACCCACTGGAACAGCTGTTGGGAGACAGATGGTAGCCTCCTGTCAAGGCCATCCAGCGTGTTCTTTAACGTGCACAGGGTATGGCTCTCCCGCACACGAGGCCACGGCTTAACGTCCCATCCGACGGACGGCGGTCTTTCCAAGCCCAGCGGTGCCCCTTACTGACCGTGGGCAGGGCGGGGAGTTTTGCGGAGATAAATCTCAACGCTGACCCAGCTGGGACTCGAACCTGGGAACTACAGATTACGAGCCTGGCGCTGTACCGACTGAGCCACCCCCGCCCCTGGTTGAAGAGGTATTTATTTATTAGTATGAACAATATTCCTGCTCTTTGGTTTCAACATGATGGATTATGGGTAGAGGAAACCTCAGCATTCATTGGCTTAATAGTCATTTATACACATTTTCCATAGGTCTCGAGGCAGGTGCGGCTCGATCATTAGCGTTACAGTCTTGTAATCAGCAGTTCCGGGTTTCTTCAATGTTCTGGGAAATCAACGCTGTCACAGTTGGGAACGAATACTAACTATGCCACCAGCGTTAAGATTTAACTTCGCTAACCTCCACCCTGCCCAGGGTCAGAAAGAAAACAACTATGGGCTTGGAAAGTCAGCCGTTCAGATGGAACGTTAAGCCGGAGCCCTTGGGCAGAAGTGCCATACTCTGTGCAGGATAAAAGCATGTTGGATGCTCTTGACAGAAGGCCACCATCTGTCTACTAGCAATTATCAGGTGGATTCCCTTCTCTAAGCCTTTGGCGTCTTTGTGACCTGGCGGTTTTGCCCATTGTGTGCAAAAAAATGTATAACCCAAGCCATATCATTAATCTCAATTTCTTTGATCTCCGAAACTATTGGCCTGTCCCCACTTGGCTTTTTCGTCTAAGACTTTCGAGAACCCCCTACAACAGGGGTGGGCAATTGTTTTCGTATCTACACTGCGCATGCGTATTGACGTGGCCGTCCTAATGGAAAATACGAGACGAATCTTCGGTCGCGCACGGGAAGGAAATCTAGGTTCAAGGCGGATTTTTCTGACTGTCTTGGCGGGCCACAAAAAACTCTTAGCGGGCCGCTATTTGCCCATCCCTGCCCTACAAAGTGGTCCAATTAACAGAAGAGGATGTTTAGAAGACTTTCGAGAGAAAATATTTTCCCAGCAGCTTCCTTAAGCAACTTCTAAAGTCAAAGAACCAAGTCGTAGAGTTAATGCGACTTGAGATGAATATGAGACTGTGCAGTCGTTGCCTTAACGGTTCTCATCGATCATCGGTCATCATGCCTTAACGGTCTCATCGATAGCGAGCCAGGCTTGTAATCTGCAGTTCCCAGGTTCGAGTCCCAGCTTGGTCAGCGTTGAGATTTATCTCCGCAAAATCTCCCGCCCTGCCCACGGTCAGTAGAGGACACCGATTTGGCTTGGAAAGACCACCGTCCGTCGGATGGGACGTTAAGCAGCGGCGCCGTGTGCGGGAGAGCCATACCCTGTTGACGTTAAAGAACACGTTGGATGGCCTTGACGGGACGCTATCATCTGTCTCCCAACAACTGTTCCAGTGCTCCTCCCCCAACCTTACCTGATCCTTCGGGGTCCTTGTGACCTGGACATTTAGCCCATGGTGTACAAAAAAAGTGCCGATCAGAGATAAAACAACACAACATGAGGATCCCACATTCTCAGAGAAAATTAGAAGATCCACTGAACAGCTGTTAGAAAACAGCAGCCTCCGGTCAAGGCCATCCATCGTGTTTTTTAACGTGCACAGGATCTGGCACTCCTGCACACGAGACTACGGCTTAACGGCGCATCCGATGGACGGCAACCCTTTCCAAGCCCATCGTTGTTTCCTTTCTGACCGAGGGCAGGGTGACGATTCAGCGGAGATAAATCTCAAAGCTGGAACAGGTGCGATTCGAATTTGAGAACTACAGTTATGAGCCTGGCGCGCAATTGCTGAGCCAACCCCACCCCGCCCCAGAATTAATCATCAGAATCATATTGGCCTGTCACCACTTGGTGTTTTCGATGATTAGCACGCTTGGCTACTGATCAAAGGGACTTGGATTAGAGTCCCGGTTAAGGTATGGATTTTTATGTTGTCTTTCTGCTGAAGTCCCGCCGTCCTCACAGAAGCTCATTTACTGTAGCGAATTAAACTGACAGTTAATTCACTACAGTACCCCAATAGGTACTGTAGTGTCGGATTGGACGGGGAGTAGAGAATTTTGTTTTAGGGGTCTGAGAATTCAGTTTCGGGGTGGGGTTGAGAATTTTGTTTCCGGGATCTGAGAACTTAGTTTCGGGTTGGAGGGGGAGTTCGAAAATTTTGTTTTCGGGGTCTGAGAATTCAGTTTCGGTGGTGGGGATGAGAATTTTGTTTTCAGGATCTGAGAACTTACTTAGATTCAAAATGCTTAAATTTTTTGGTGAATTCAGGGTAAACACTCCAACCCGCCCCAGAATTAATCAGAGTTGTGGAAAAATTCTGGAATTTGTCAAAATCTGTGTAGGTACATGCACATAAATATGTCTGAATATTGTGGCCGAATGGTTAGCGCCTTTGACTGCTGATCAAAGAGACCTAGGTTCGAGCCTCGGGTAAGGCATGGATGTTTTTGTAGTCTTTCTGCTGAGGTCCCTCTTCCTTCACAGATCTCTATGGCGTATTAAACTGACAGGCTCGTGTCATACCTCTGTAGCAAATAGGTGCTTGAGGGAGAATTTATTTATTATTGAGAACCCCTTATAGTCAAATAAAAGCTTTCTGGGCTTCTTTTTGTACTCTTGTGTGCCGTTATAAGATTTTTCACAGACTTATTAAATAAGAGGAGTTTCTATTTTTACTAACTCTGTGCATTTAACGTCGTTGCAACGTCAGTTACTTATCAAGCACGGTGGTGTGAACTGATTATCGTTCAGTATTCCTCAGAGGTTCTATCATTGAACTAGGTAGGTAATATAATCTTCACTTAAGCGAGGCGTTACACGGCAAGATAAAATATGGATAGTTAAAAGAGAAATAAAAACTCCTCCTCTTGGGAATAAAAAAAAGCCTAATGCAAAATCGATTTCTTCCTCTGACAGGAGCTTGGTCTCTTCTCTTCCTCCCCCCCCCCTTTATTCAGCAGCCCACGGTCCGGCAGAGTGAAGAAAGGGTCTGGCATAGTGCTCCCCTCTCAGTTTCATAACACACTTCACCGCTGCTGACATATCGCAGAAAAGGTGAAAGGTGAGGTGAGGCCACGCGAGCCGCTTCTGTGATTGGTGGAGAGTGTCTGGTTATTACCCTCCCGCCAAGTCTCTCTCCTCCGTCCTTCCTCCCCCCCCCCCCGCCTCCCAACCTCCCTTTCCCGTTCTTCTTCTCCTTCTTCGCTACCCTTGAAACGCTCATGCAGTCCCACCACAAGACAGTGTCAATTGGATAAAACGATGTCCGGGGAATTCCGACCATAACCATGATTGGAGGATATGGGCCAATGGAATTTGCACGGCTGAAAGCAGTATTTATGGGAGAAAAGTCGCTTCGCAGATTGGGTTCGGTATGAGGGGTTCATTGTAAAGGGATGACGGCCAGCTGCTCTCCTAATGCGGCACAGAAGCTCACTCTTATCGGCGTAATACATTTTTATTAGAGGTGGAAGTGGCATCCATAGTTCAGCCAATCGTCGGCCCGCAGCGACACAAATGAGGCGCGAGTTCTTCGTAAAGCGAGAGCGCCGAAGCCTAGCATTCTAAAGAGCGGAAGAGAGAGCGAGCATATGACAATATCTGATATTGTTCTGCTGAGAAGGAGAGAGACGGAAGAGAAAGAAAGGAGCAGACAGACCATTCGGCTGATGCCCGAGAACAGCCTGTCGAAAAGTATTCGCTGCCTCCGTCACTGACAAAACAATATTGCGTAAAGAGATGCTGTTACTCTTGACAGCTCTCGTGGTTTTTATGAGACTGGGAGAAACGAATCGACAGCGTCAGTGCTTAAGAGGGAAATGCTCATTAGATTCATTAGAGTAATATGGCACGTCTAATAAAATAAATTCTGAATTAATGAAATGGTGCTTCTGTGGATTAAATAAGGAAAGATCTGTTCTATTTTGTTACTTTCAGAGTTAAAAATTAACACTACATCGAATATGATAACGGAAGAAATGGGAAGTCATAGATTTAGAAACGTTATTTCTTACAGCGTTAGAAAAATAGTTTTCCTTAATCGAATATATTTTTTTAACAAAATTTGATTTTGGTTAAAGCAGAGTGATAAGTAATAGGTCAACATTCAATGATTAAAAGTTTTCTATAAGCTGCTTTTTAAGTTTTTAGCATCATTATTTATTGCTAAATTTCATTCCCACTGCAAAGGAAATTTTTCCTCAAGTTGTGTTACATCTGAGCGTCTTTTTGTGCTCACAGTGGGCTAAATGGCCAGGTCATAAGGACCCCGAGGGCTCAGAGAAGGTTGGGGAAAACAGATCCACGGAATAGCTGGTAGGAAACAGATGGTAGCCTCACGTCAAGATCATCCAGCGTGTTCTTTAACGTTCACAAACACGAGGTTACAGCCTAAAGTCACATTCGATAAACGGTGATCATTCCAAGCTCACCGATGTCCCCTTACTGACCGAGAGCAGAGTGGGTAATCAGCAGAGAAAAATCTCAGCACTACACAAGTGGGACTCGAACCTGGACCCATGTGCAGGAGAGCCATACCCTGCTCATATTAAACTCGCTGGATGGCCATGACAGGAACAATCTTTAACTTAATAATCTTTAACAGTTGTCAGCACCTTCACCAATTTCTCTGAACCGTTGTGACCTGGCCATTTAGCTTATTGTATGCAAAAATGCGTCACTCAGAAGTAAAACAACCCAGGTCTTTGCATAAGTCCAAAGGGAGAGTGTTCAAAAAATGATGGGGATGATTTAAAAAAAAGAAATTAGAATATGATGCTTATATCATCTAAATTAGCAGATTACCTTTCTTGCCCCTGTATTAATTCTGAGAAGATCCAAAAGACGAACAAATATCCTCATATACATGAGGAAACGTCAAGTTTATTATTGTAGCATTTTGAATTTTGCTTTCACTTCATTGAACATTTTACGGCTAAACTTCCTTTGGACAAAGCCGCATGATATCTGTAACTCAGTAGAACGGTATTACTTCCCCACTATTGGGGGTGAAAGGGTCGAGCCCACAAGGACTGACCTTGACCCCGGAGGGTCGATAGATCTCCAGGCAGACAAGAAGCAGGCTGTTCGGTAATGACAATGCCCTGGTACTCGCCAAAGCTCTCTTTGAACGCCTTGATACTGGCCAAGTTTGTCATTGAGTGGCTTGGTGTTCGCCAAACCTCTCTTTGAATGTCTTGGTGTTCTGCAAAGTTCTCTTTTAATGACTTGATGCTCGTCGTGTTCTCTTGAAAACCTTGGTTTTTTTCAAGCCTCTCTATGAATGCTTTTGTGCTCGCCAAGCCTCTCTTTCAACGGTTTGGTACTCGCCAAGTCTGTCTTTGAATGGCTTGGTGTTCGCCAAACCTCTCTTTGAATGTCTTGGTGTTCTGCAAAGTTCTCTTTTAATGCCTTGATGCTCGTCGTGTGCTCTTGAAAACCTTGGTTTTTTTCAAGCCTCTCTATGAATGCTTTTGTGCTCGCCAAGCCTCTCTTTCAACGGTTTGGTACTCGCCAAGTCTGTCATTGAATGCCTTGGTGTTTGCCAAGCCTTTCTTTGAATGCCTTTGTGTTTGCCAAGCCTCTCTTTGAATGCCTTTGTGTTGGCCAAGCCTCTTTTTGAATGCCTTTGTGTTGGCCAAGCCTCTTTTTGAATGCCTTTGTGTTTGCCAAGCCTCTTTTTGAATGCCTTTGTGTTTGCCAAGCCTCTCTTTGAATGCCTTTGTGTTGGCTAAGCCTCTCTTTGAATGCCTTTGTGTTTGCCAAGCCTCTCTTTGAATGCCTTTGTGTTGGCTAAGCCTCTCTTTGAATGCCTTTTTGTTTGCCAACCCTCTCTTTGAATGCCTTTGTGTTTGCCAAGCCTCACTTTGAATGCCTTTGTATTTGTCAAGCCTCTTTTTGAATGCCTTTGTGTTTGCCAAGCCTCTCTTTGAATGCCTTGGTGCTCGCTAAGACCATTTTAGATGCTTATCAAAAGAAGTTGCAAACTCCTGTTTTAGCCCAAAGTAACTGCTGTGAACAGAATGTTTTAAAATTTATTGGTCATTTTATCCCATGTAAATGAAAGAAAATTGAAGAATTTAGTTTTTCAATGGTTTATTGCATATTATTCATACAGACTTCTCTTCCAGGTGTACTGGAATAAAACAGAATCTGGACGATTAAGTTTCCTCGTGGAAGTGAAGCAGCTGCACTGACCTCGTCCTCTCGCCTATCATAAGCAGAGAAGATTCAAAAGAAATTCATCATTAGCATTGCTTCATTTCATTCAAAGATTTACAGCAGGTTATGATTATGAATGAACTTTCTTCCTTCTAACAACGCATACAACTAAGAAATCGACATATTTTCCTCGCACCACTAATTCAAGGGAAAAGAGGAAACGAAGTAAGACTGCAAAGGAATTTAAATTAATCTACCTTGCTTTTCAAAATTAAACTATTAATCACAAAAAATTGTAATTTCACATAAGAAATTGATAGCACAGATATATATATATTGTAACATATGGAATGGTGATGATTAATAGTCAGTAGAGTTAATGCAAGCCGTCCCGTGGCCGAGTGGTTAGCACGCTTGGCTATTGATCTAAGGGACCTGGGTTCGAGCCCCGGGTAAGGCATAGATGTATGTGTCGTTCTGAGAGGATGGCAGGACCTCAGCATTCTGCTGAGGTCCTGCCATCCTCTCAGACCTTCTACTGTGACATATAAACTGACAGGCTTCTGTCAGACCTCTGTGGCAAGCAGCTGCTTGAGGGGGTATTTATTATTATAGAGTTAATGCAATTAAGGATAAATTGAAATATGGAAATGGTGTAATACACTTAATAAAGGATAATGCCCTTTACGGCTCCTTCACGAGCCCCTTCACGCTCTAGGAGAGGATCCACCTAGGCCATTTTGGGGTGGAGCTAGATATCTGTGAGGCCCCGAAATATTCTCAAACTATTAATTAAGTTTTAAGGCAAAAAACTTCATTGAACAAAATATAAAAATGTTCAAAGTAGTTTATTATTTTTAATTCTCTAGCCGTCCCGTCCCGTGGCCGAGTGGCACTACTGATCAAAGGGACCTTGGCTCTAGTCCCGGGTAAGGCATTGGTGTGTGTTCGGTGTGTTGTCCTTCTGCTGAAGTTCCGCCATTCCCACAGACCTCCAAACTGTGGCGTATAAACTGGGAGGCTTCCTGCTAGACCTCTGTTACAAGCAGCTGTTTGAGGGAATATTTATGTTATACTTATAGAATTCAATTATTTGTTTTAGTCAATATCATCATCCGTGTATTCGTCATGGTCTTTATCGTAATCATTAAGGGTTTCAAAACTTTAAAATGGTTGGTCTTTAATTTGGCCTATAGTGGCCTTTGCCCCCAGCCCCCCGCCCCGCTTCCAAGAGTAACGCAGACCTCGAGAGTTAATTCCTCCTGCCACTTAGTATCCAGTTAGGAGTGGATACTAGAGAAGTGTTCCAGCTCAGGATCAGAATAATTCAAATTTCAAATATCTCTTGTAACTGTGAAAAAAAAATAATCAAAAATATAAAATGTTTTTTGATTATAATTTAAACCTCTTAGATTTGAGGAAAGGATTTCTTAATCAATCTTCATTCTGTTCCGTGGCCGAGTGGTTGCTGACCAAAGGGACCTGGATTCGAGCCCCGGTAAGGCATGGTTATTTTCCTGCTGAGGTCCCACCATCCTCACGGACTTTCTATGGCATATGGCATTTAAAAGCTTTATATTTTATATAAATATTTTAAAAAATTTTATTCAAAAATATTTTTATATAAAAATATTATATAAAATATAATTTGGTTTATTACAATTATTTTTATTATAATTATTATTATTATTATTTAACCAATCTTTAGTAAGTAGAAATAAGCACCATGTGCTCTTGATTATATTTTAAGCATTATAATCGCTGTTTGCGTTTATAATGATGTTATTTAGAATTAACAATTTGCCATAAAATTTCAAATTTGCCTTAAAGTCATTATATTTATAAAATATAATAATACAATAAATGATTAGCTCATGCATTCAATGGGGCGGGGGTGGCTCAGTCGGTAGCGCGCCAGGCTCGTAATCTGTAGTTCCCAGGTTCGAGTCCCAGCTGGGTCAGCGTTGAGATTTATCTCCGCAAAATTCCCCGCCCTGCCCACGGTCAGTAGGAGACACCGATGGGCTTGGAAAGACCGCTGTCTATATGATGGGATGTTAAACGGTGGCCCCGTGTGCGGGAGAGCCATACCCTGTGCGCGTTAAAGAACACGCTGGATGGCCTTGACGGGAGGCTACCATCTGTCTCCCAACAGCTGTTCCACTGGGTCCCCTCCCCCAACCTTCTCTGGGCCTTCGGGGTCCATGTGACCTGGCCATTTAGCCCATGGTGTGCAAAAAAGTGCCGCTCAGAGGTAAAACAACCCAACAACCCAACCCATGCATTCAATAAATATATATGCAGAAAAAATTACTTTTGCTGATGGTGGGGGATTGAAACCCACGACCCTTTAGATACATGACACTCTACAGCTAAATCAACCATCAGACAATAATTTGCTTCCACAATATTACCTTTATATCTTTCGCTGAATGTTACAGGACTGGGTTTCGTTCCTTCAAAGATTTACCGCAGGTTATGATTACGAAATTTTTTCCTTTCCAGAAAATCGCCATAAAATTTCTTTCCATAATTTCGCCATGAAATCACCAATGGTGATTATAGACGGCGCCACAAAATATTTCATGGCGTCGTCAATAATCAGAAAAGGCAACTTATTTTCCCAATTATTGCTAATGAATAAGATGTAAATTAGAAAAATCACTCTCACTTAAGCGTAAGTTACCTTTCCTGATTGTAGATGGGGCCAGGTCCGCTAAGTTCAGCGAAAGATATAAAGGTCACATTGGGGAAATAAACTAATGAACAGATGGGTGGTTTAGTGGTTAGAGCACTCTGTGATGTATCTACGGTTTAGATACATGCCCGATTCCAGGGGGTACGTGAAGCATAAAATGTTGAGAACCATTGTTCTCAATATTTTATACTTCACGAACCCCCTGGAAATGTGTATGTAACTGGCGTAACCCTTGTATAGATAGATAAAACTATAATTATAGTATAACAATGGGAATAAAATAAAACACTAAGTTACTAGATCTAGCGACTTTTGAGCTCTCACGGCGTACTCCAAAAAAATTTTACAGCGTACCCCGCGTTGAGAAACCCTAATCTAGAGAGTCGTAGGTTCGAGCGGGGCCGTCGTGAAGGAACGTGTCTGCTCCAACGAATCGAGACGTCAATGGCGTGTACTTACGTTCATCAAAGTGATTGAAGTATGCTACAGGAAAATTCACTGTTTCCCCTTATATTCGATACATTCTCGCAAATATCGTTCGAAAATGTCTACATTGACACCTCATGAATTAAAATAAATATTTTTTTTTGAATGAAATTTTGCCAAATCAAATTTTAAAGTCATGCTGCTGATAGCTGCAGAATTAAACGGTATATTTATTTCAATTATTTTTATTTAATAACATAATATTTTAAAGTTTTTTTACTACTGATAGTTGTGGAATTAAAGTACGAATGTAGATTATATTCAACAATTTTCTTCAAAATCAGATGAATAATAAAACTTTTGCAATGCAGTTTCACATCTTGTAATGGAAATACAAAATATTTCTACCTGATTATAATATAAAAGCGAAGGTTTATTATAGAAAATTGCAAATAACAGAAATGACACAACTATTACATAACATTTACATCTCGCCTAGAATTAATGCTTTTTAAACACCTTGCACTTCAAAAAAGAGAATTATGAATTAGTTTTAAACAATAATTTCGCACTAACAGGGGAACTAAATAATAAATGTTTGAATAAAAAGAAATCTTTGATTATTATTTGCTCAAACATCTCAACAAATAAAGACAAAATATTCTAATAAGCCATGAGTTTCTTTTAAGCAATATTTTGAACTACTGTTTCAAGACATGCTACATCAGTCATCAGATCAATATTTGATTGCAAATGATTTGTGAATGTCATTGACACAACTAAGCAAATAAACACAATAAAAAATATTTTATTCTGTTTCAATTGCTGACTCAGTAGAGACATTTCAGGAGAGACACATTCAAAGATCGACAAAGACACATTAATATTTGCTTTAAAATGACTGCTGAAAGATATTTACTCACACAACTATTCAAATGAACAGAATCAAAATATATTGTAATGATGTGTGAGATTCTACTAAGAAATTTGAATTACGCACTTAACATTGATAAATATTACATCTATCATCACAAGAATATTTCTTTTGAAATGAAGTCTGAATATCTTTTGCTTACACATTATGAAGGAAACAGAATAAAACAAATGTTGTAACATCTATGATGCTGACAATGTTGGACATAAGAAAATAAACTAATTTTCAATGTTTAAAAGATAATTCTAAGATTTTGTCATTTTACTTGTAAGCACTGAAAACTTTCTTGTTTTTGTTTTATAGTTTTTATCATTCCTCACTTTGCTATAATTATTTAGCCAAATGTTTGAAACGCAATCAATACTTTTCTGTAATAATGTATTAGGCGAAATGCCACATAAACAAACAGCCTCATTATTTATTACGGATGCTACTATAGAAATTAATCGTCTGCAGCCGAAAAGCGTAAGCGCATGGTACTGACGTCACGTCACGTGATATACAGCTTGGAGCAGGCCTCTAGTTGATACGGTCTCGGTTCGAGTCCCACACGGTCGACAAACCCCCCCCCCCCCCACATATGTATTTATTGAATTCTATATTTACAGGTAATCTGTGTATGGATATCTATATGCATTTCTACGTATATGTCTTATGATGCGTTAGATAAATGTTTTTCCCAAATCGGACGGACAAGGATAACTTCGGATTCGGACAAATGCGGGTTGCAAAAAAAATGGGCCTAAACTCATGTCTAGTAGATGCCATTGATTTAAAATTACATCCTGAAGCTCATGGGATGGCCAAAAAATTTAGAGGACTATAATGTTTCTTACTCCTCCCCAATATTAATCAATCAATCAATTTTATTTCATCATCATATACAATTTACAAAGAAAAATATGAGTGAACCCAAAAACCACATGGTTTGTCTGGGCCCCTAAAGGAAAAATTAATACAAAAATCCATAACGACTTACTCACTACAAAGATTACACACAATACGTGCCATTTTTCCGATATATGTACAATACATTTTTACTTCACACTTGATTGTTTAACATAGGTGCAACATCTTTCAAAGAAAAGAGAAAGTTTTTTAAATTCTGCTTGAACATATTAAAATTTTTTTCACTTCTAATTTCAAGAGGCAACTAATTGAAGATTTCAGGTGCGATATACGAATAATGCTTATGAGCAATTTCTCTTTTGGTCAAAGGAACTGAGTATTTTGGACCTTTCTTTCTGAAGTTGTGTAAATCCGGCTGAATGGGAAAATTAAAACAATTCTGCATAAAAAAAATCATCACTCTAAAAGCAAATATGTGTCGAAATATCATCACTCTAAAACCAATATATAGATAGAATTTTTAGCATAACGTAACGACTGAAATTGCTTAAAATATCAGTGTTATTTTTTGCAATTAATTTAATAATTTTGTTTTTCAAACACCAGAAGATTAAAAACCAAGATATAAGTTCCAAATATCATATGTCTGCTGTTGTGCTCTTTAAAATATTCTGTGTTCACTTTGCTGCTTCCCAAAATTGGCATTTATCATACATCAAGAGGAAGTCTTCAAATGCAGAGATCTTTTCACAAAGAGCAAGAATCATGTCTCTGTGTGTGACATCAAAAATTTAAAAAAAAATTTATTATAATTTGAATCTCTTGGTTTTGAGGAAGGATTTCTTAATTCAATCTTTATTCTGTTCCGTGGCCGAGTGGTTAGCGCCTTGGCTGCTGCCAAAGAGACCTAGGGACGAGCCCCGGTAAGGGTTCGACGACTCGTTATTGGAACACGTGAAACTCTGTGCACCAACCTAAGGATATATCCCTGTATCCTAACACACTACTTCCACCATGTGTAGATCTTTCTCCAATGTTGAATATCAGTTAGTGAATGTCCACTTCTCTACTGAACTTGAAGGGGGGCGGGGGTGGCTCAGTCGGTAGCGCGCCAGGCTCGTAATCTGTAGATCCCAGGTTCGAGTCCCAGCTGGGTCAGCGTTGAGATTTATCTCCGCAAAAATTTCCCGCCCTGCCCACGGTCAGTAGGGGACACCGATGGGCTTGGAAAGGCCGCCGTCCGTTGGATGGGACGTTAAGCTGTGGCCCCGTGTGCGGGAAAGCCATACCCTGTGCACATTAAAGAACACGCTGGATGGCCTTGACGGGAGGCTACCATCTGTCTCCCAACAGCTGTTCCACTGGGTCCCCTCCCCCAACCTTCTCTGAGCCTTCGGGGTCCATGTGACCTGGCCATTTAGCCCATGGTGTGCAAAAAAGTGCCGCTCAGAGGTAAAACAACCCAACTGAACTTGAATCTATCTGTAGCGAGGAATCCGACTCGTCTTTGAACAGTATCAACCGCCACTCAAAAGGGTTGCCTCACTTTTTTTCACACAATAGGTTCAGTGGCACCCCAAAGGCTCAGAAAAGGTTGGGGAAGGGGACTCACTGGACAGCTGTTAGGAAACAGATGGTAGCCTCCTGTCAAGGCCATCCAGCGGGTGCGTTAACGTGCACAGAGTATGGCTCTCCAGCACACACGGGGCCACAACTTAATGTCCCATCCGACGAAGAATTTTATCATCTCTCTACCTCACATTGCGCTACTTTTAATCACCCAATGACTCCACATCTCCCAAATCAAGATGATTAAAACACTCCTCTGGAGCAGCCGCTTGCCGCAGGGATCTAATTAAAACTTGTCATTATACTGCTGAGGTACCACCAATAGGATCTCTATTAGTTCAGCAGAAAGACAACACAGAAATGAAACAACTATATTTTATCAGGGTTCGAACCCAGATCCCTTTGATCAGTTGGATTGTTTTACCTCTGAGTGGCACTTTTTTGCACACCATGGGCTAAATGGCCAGGTTACAAGGACCGCGAAGGCTCAGAGAAGGTTGGGGAGGGGACCCACTGGAACAGCTGTTGGGAGACAGTTGGTAGCTTCCCGTCAAGGCCATCCAGCATCAGGGCCGTGCGATAGATTTTCTCATTATGATGCAAGTCTTCGAAATGCCGCTTCTTAATTGTTTTTTCTTTAAAATAACCTTCGATTGTGATTTAAAAAAAAAACTGCACAAAATGTACGAACACTATTTTTAAATTGAAAATATAAACTACTTTAAAATAATAATATCAACTACAACAATCTACTACAGTTTTACCCTTCTAACTTTAACTTTAGCAAATTCGTTAATTAAGGGATGTGTAGTCTAGAGTGGCAGCCAATGTAGATTCAATAGAAATTAATGACAGATTTCTAAGTTTTGTTTGGCTTATTGAACTTCTTAAGTAGTGTTTTATTAATTTTAATTTGGAAAAACTTTTTTCCCCACTAGCTACAGAGACAGGGAGTGTTAATAAAATTCTCAGAGCTACAACAGTATTCGGATACAAAGCAATTAAGTTATTTTGGCACAAATAATTTAAAACATCCAAAGGTTTCATAGAATATGGAAGCATTCGGGACACATCACGTAATTCTTCTTGAAGATCATTTGCATTTACTTCTGATTCATTTTCGACCGAAAGTATTGACTGGAGACTGGTACAATAATTTTCTAGCGTTTTGTCATCTATATCCTTGAGTTTTAAAATGTCATATAAAAACTGAAAATTTTTGCTATGGGTTTCCAGAAGCGTGAATCGTTCATTCAGAGAATTAAGGGTAATGTCCAGAATATAATTGAAAAACTTTATTTTAAATTTATTCTCCTCTGTTAAGGGTTGATCGACAGCTTCTTCATAGTCAAATTGACGCTTTTTCCTTCTGGCTGTAACTTCAGTTTCGGCAGGAAATTCTGCACTGCATTCAAGATTCTCTGCAATCTCATTAGCAGCAATTTTTATCTGATCATATCCAGATTGTCTTTAACTTTTCACTTTTTGTATGGTTTCTGATAATATCCTTACACAATCTGACAAATTTACAGTTACAGATTGCAATAGCTTCGAGATTGATACCAAAGAGTTAAATGTAATTGTAAATGTAAATAACAATAAATATAATAAATTGTAATTTGTAATATTTTTTGCTAACCCTCTTGCTTTAACTTTAGTTTCTGCATCTCTGTTGATGTCTTCTATTATTTGGAATAATGCATCATAGATTTCACAAAGTTGAAATCGTAAAGGTTTTAACGCATCTACTTTGCTTGACCACCTAGTAGCACTCAATGGTTTTAGAGTTAATTGTGAAACATATTTTTTTAGCACTTCCCAACGCTTTGTAGAACCAGAAAAAAAAGTGTAAAGTTCTTGTACAGTCGCTCAAAAAAGTATCCGAACACTATGGTTGATTACAGAATTCAGAAAAAATATCTTGCAACGATTTTTTTAGAAATTAGTTATCTGGCAACCTTCGTATCACGTGACACGAAGGTTGCCAGATCACTAATTTCTAAAATAATCGTTGCCAGATATTTTTTCTGAATTCTGTAATCAACCATAGTGTTCGGATACTTTTTTGAGCGACTGTACAATAGAAAAAAAAGTTGTTATTTCTGTAGAAGAAGACGCTGCATCATTAACAACTAGGTTTAAAGAATGACATGCGCAGGGCACATAAAACGCCCTTGGATATTTTTCAAGTATTCTATTTTGTACACCCTTTCTTACTCCTTTCATATTAGCTCCGTTGTCACAGCCTTGTCCTCTAAGCCACTTTAACTCAAAACCTAACTTTTCCAAATGTGTCAGAATAAGTTCTGCCAAACCCTCTCCGGTTGAATCACTAGCTTCAAAAAAACCAATATAAAATTCTTCAATTTCATATTTATTTTGAATGGAGTTTAAAGCGACAACTCTTATTGTTAATGAGAGCTGTTCAATATGACTTACGTCTGGGGTACAATCGGCGATTATCGAAAAATATTTAGCGATTTTTGTTATTTCGACAACTTTGTTTAAAATTACATTTCTCATCAAATTTATCAATTCATCTTGTATATTATTGCTTAGATAAGTCACAGACCATTTATCAGACTCGCGTTGAACTCTCCTGATATGTTCTTCCATAACTAGATCAAACTCAGAAAGCAATTCTACCAACTTTAGGAAGTTTCCGTTATTTGGCTGAAACAAATGTTCAGTTGTTCCACGAAAAGCTAAGCATTGTGAGGCCAATAGTCTAATTATTGACATAATTCTTTTTAGAACTCCTCTCCATTGCTGAATTTCCATATCTATAATTCGTTGATATTCAGCGTCAATAGTTTTTTCTGCTTTAATCGAATGTCCAATTCTTTCCATGCTCTAAAAGCATTTCTGTGATTTACAGACTTTTCGTGCATTGTAAGGGCTCTTATAAGATTTCCCCAGTCAGAATAACCTTTTTTGAGCCAGTCATTAATAGCAGATGAATTATCAAATAATATACAACAAAAGCAAAAAATGACATCATTTGTAACAGAGTAAATCAACCAACTTCTCTCAACGACTTCACTATTGCTCATATAATAAAAATAAATAAATACCCCCTCAAGCAGCTGCTTGCCACAGAGGTCTGACAGGAGCCTGTCAGTTTATATGCCATAGTAGAAGGTCTGAGAGGATGGCAGGACCTCAGCAGAAAAACGACACATACATCCATGCCTTACCCGGGGCTCGAACCCAGGTCCCTTAGATCAGTAGCCAAGCGCGCTAACCACTCGACCACGGGACGGCTAAAAATAAATACCCCCTCAAGCAGCTGCTTGCCACTGAGGTCTGACAGGAGCCTGTCAGGTGCGAGGGCGAAAATCTATGCCTTTCTTTATTAATAGTAAACTCGAATTCTTTAATTTGATGTTGACCCCTCTCAACCAGTATTTGACGAATTTCAGATGACATGCAGAAAGCATTCCATAATGCAGGATCAGAAGGAATTTCGCTTAATATCTGCTGTCTGCCACTGCTACCCGGCTCTTGATGAACTTCTGATGGTGTTATTTTTTGGCTCTCTTCAACAACTTCTTCTGGAAGTGATTGGGGCGGTTCTGAGTTTTTATTTGTCAAATCCAAAGCAGTCGCTGTTGATGTGGACGGCTCATCTAAACAGGACTTTTTGTACTAAGAATTCCTTCATAACATAGCTTAGCTTTCTTCCTTGTTCCTCTTTCTTTAAGCGTTTCTTTTTATATTGACTTTCAGACAATTTTTTCCTTTTCTGTTCCATACTGTAATAAAAATATTAAATAAAAATTCACAGTCCTTCGCAAAGAAGTAACCGGGGGCGGGGGGGGGGGGTCATTGAAAATGATTAAATATGATGATGCTTATGCTATTAAAATAGGGTAGATAAAATAACGATAGAAATGAGTTGCAAAGCTAGTAAGATTTGTAGGTAACAGAACATAATAAATAGATAACGAATATCTGTCAAATTGACAGCTAGCAGCCGTTTTGACATAGCCTTTCTTTAACTTGTTATTGTATTGTCTCCACTTCAACGTATATGAATTTGGTAAAAATAGAGCAATAAATAACGAACGCAAAAGTAGGCAAATTCAAATATTTCCTAAGCAACTCTCTCTCTATCACACACAGAACGCAAAAGTAGCCCGATATTACCTAAATAACTCTATCTATCACACAGAAACACACGTTCCGCACCTGAGAATATACCCAGTCCATGCAAATGCTACTTTTTAATTCGAGTCCCTATTGTCATAACATAATCATTTTCAATGATAATAAGTAACTACAATTGCTGTAAAAAAACAATAATTCTCTTACCTGTTCTACTTTTTAAACACAAAAACTGAATTAGTAGAAATGCACAAATATAATACTGATACAGATATATTATATATCTGATTTACTGATTTAAATACAGCACAGCCACTTGCCACTTCTCATGACAAACCAACATTAAAATCAAATATTGTCAATAATTGTAAGCTCAAAGCAGAACTATCAATACGTAACACGTGCAATTGTCTTTTGTGATAATTGCCGCCTCAGCTTTTAGGAGCGGCCGCGCGGTATATTACAATCAAAAATAATAGCTTCGCGCTGTCAGATCAAAAGTCTTTCGGCGAGCGCTCGCCAACGATGCACCTGCACCAGAAACCGAGATCAAAGGGTACCGAAAGCGCTTAGGCAGAGGCGTACGATAAATCATAAATCGTATACATCAATATCGGAATAACATAGACCAATATAGAAAAGCGTTGCGTAAAGAATTTTAATTATTGAATGGTTCAAATTGTATTTTGATTTCGCTGCTAATGCCGCCCCCTTACGGTGCCGCCTGATGCGGTCGCCTCTCTGTATCATAGCACGGCACGGCCCTGTCCAGCATGTTCTTTAACGTCCACAGGGTATGGAATCTCCCCCACAGGGAGCCACAGCTTAACGTCCCATCCGACGGACGGTGTCGTTTCCCCAAGCCTATCGGTGTCCCCTACTGACCGTGGGCAGGGCGGGGAGTTTTACGGAGATAAGTCTCAACACTGACCCAGCTGGGACTCGAACCTGGGAACTGCAGATTACGAGCCTGGCGCGCTATCGACTGAGCCACCTTCGTCCCTCCCTTTGATCAGTAACCAAGCGCGATAACTACTCGTCAACCAGGACATTTTAGAAATAAATTACTCTTGAAGAATCTGTTTGTTACAGAGATCTGACAGGAGCTTGTCAACAATTTACTATGATCAGGACCCGGCGCTAACGATTTTGCTGCCAGGAGCGAATTCGGACACTGTCGAATTCGCTCCTGGCAGCAAATCATCTTTCTCCGAATCTGATCATAGATATTAATGATTATTTTAGCTAAATTAAATGTCATTTTTAAAAACAATTGAAAATCATATGTTGAAAAATAGGTCGTATTCACTCCATTTAACTTTACTGCAGCTAAAGTCGTCAGTTTGTTTGAAAATTTATCGCCCCTATAAAATGCCACCAGTTGGGGCACTTGGGGAGTACCGACGTCTCTGAGTATGATACGCCGTAGAGATCTGTTAAAATAGCGGGACCTCAACAGAAAAACAATACAGAAACAACATCCATATTTTATTCGGTGCTGTAACCCAATCTGCTTTGATCAGCGAGCTAACAATTGTATAAAAGGCATTGCTACGATTTTCGATAGTCTAGAAATATCGCGTTGACATCCAAGTTTGAACTAACGCTGTATAGTTCTATATTCATCTTACACGACAGTCTGCAGATGACTGTGTATTCGAATATTTTTATACAATATTGCTTCACAAATCATATTTTCTATATCTGTCGCATTACAGCTATATAAACATAACATTGTTTTTGATTTATTACTACATAATTACGGGAGAGGGTGGCTTAGTAAACAGCTCACCAGGTTCTAAGCAGCAGTTCTCAGATTCGAGTCCCAGTTGTGCCAATGTTGAGATTTATCTCCGCTTTGCCCCCATCCTGCCATTAGTACTGCCCTCGTTGAAAAATGGGGCGCCGATGGGCTTGCAAAGGATGCCATCTATCGGATGGGAGGTAAAGCTTTGGCCCCATAGGTGGGATTGTTGTTGTTTTATCTCTGAGCGGCACTTTTTTGCACACCATGGGCTAAATGGCCAGGTCACAAGGACCCCGAAGGCTCAGAGAAGGTTGGGGGAGGGGACCCACTGGAACAGCTGTTGGGAGACAGATGGTAGCCTCCCGTCAAGGCCATCCAGTGTGTTCTTTAACGTGCACAGGGTATGGCTCTCCCGCACACGGGGTCACGGCTTAACGTCCCATCCGACGGACGGCGGCCTTTCCAAGCCCATCGGTATCCCCTACTGACCGTGGGCAGGGCGAGGAATTTTGCGGAGATAAATCTCAACGCTGACCCAGCTGGGACTCGAGCCTGGGAACTACAGATTACGAGCCTGGCGCGCTACCGACTGAGCCACCCCCGCCCCTGGGAAACAAAAGAATCGTAAGCTTTTAAAATAATGTTTCCCAAAATATATATTAAATTTTCGATGCATCAATGGCAACCTGCCTTACAGAAATGAAACATGACTTACTGAGATTCTTTTGTGTAAACAA
This sequence comes from Ryuthela nishihirai, assembly GCA_038380435.1. Classification (NCBI taxonomy): domain Eukaryota; kingdom Metazoa; phylum Arthropoda; class Arachnida; order Araneae; family Heptathelidae; genus Ryuthela; species Ryuthela nishihirai. The sequence goes on along the minus strand of JAWZYU010000005.1, from coordinate 34,042,576 downwards.
TCACTGACATAGTCCTATAGGAACATTTTAAATAACACATTGCTCTGTTTTCTGCATTGATAATAAATATTTTTTATAAAAATATTTATACATATACAACGTCATTCTCCAATCTGGTACCTACGAACTTTATTAATCCTATAAATGTACTATTTGTTGCTAGATGTTCGGCAACCCCGGCGATCCCCGGTTCCGTCTTTACGACACTACCAAGTTAATGAAAAGCCGCGACTATCTAGAGTCCGGGGCAAGAATGCGCCATATAGACGCACCTCATCCCTGATCTCACATGGCAGCAGTCCTATAAAAGGAAAGCTAACCACCGGTAGAAATCTAAAATTTAATCTATTCCCTGGTTAGCCATGAACAAGGATATGTAAATCCAAGTTCGCTCGGCATCCGGGGTGGAGACTCTTAGTGAGGCCCAGACTTTGAAAGGGCTCGTGCCTACTAGGGGACAAAATCCGTTCAGCCGTGCCCTTGAACTTACTCCACGGAGCACCTGATGTGAGGTCTTGACACCGTCCAACCGGGCCACTAAACCGGTCAGTGATGTCTTCGACCTCGGTTAGTCTTGGCTCTGTCCAACCGGGGATCCAATCCGGTCAGCAAAAGTCTTCGACCGGTTGCTGGGCCCGAATCCCCCCCCACCACCACCACCACGTCAACGTGGTCCCCTATCGGGGGAGGGGGGTATTGATCCTATAAAAGAGTAATCTAAATTTATAATATCTGAAGCAGGCCTGGATTTTTTTTTTTGGGGGGGGGAAATAAGGGGAAGGACAAGTGATGCAATCGAGCCAGAAAAGAGGTCTTTAATTTTTTTTTTTCTTTAATCAAGGGGACAAGAGGTCTTTAAAAATGCGTTAAATATGCGCAATTTTATCTTCTTTTTCTTTTGCCTTCCTTATCCTTACTAACGTTCTCAGGGAGTGGGGTCTTGCCCTTGACTTAGATTGTATCATCAGACTAAGGGGGATGCCCCTGCCCCTAGTCTGATGATGCAATCCAAGTCATAGTCAGTATTATTTGAACTCTTTTTTTTTCCTGTTAGTTTCCTGAATGTGCATTTTCTAACCAGTGTTATGTACAATCGCTCAAAAAAGTATCCGAACACTATGGTTGATTACAGAATTCAGAAAAAGTATCTGGCAACGATTTTTTTAGAAATTAGTGGTGACACGAAGGTTGCCAGATCACTAATTTCTAAAAAAATCGTTGCCAGAAATTTTTTCTGAATTCTGTAATCAACCATAGTGTTCGGATACTTTTTTGAGCGACTGTAGGTGGTCATATTATTTTGATACTAGATCGTGTGCGCTCACTCACGGAAATATTGAGCGTGTGCAGTAAGTAAGTCCACTGGAGCGTGTGCAGTTACTGCACACGTTCCAGTTTGCTGTGAACGGTAACAGGAGCGTGTACAGTTGCTGTACACGCTCCAGATATTTTTCCTGAATTCTGTAATCACGTGACACGAAGGTTGCTAGATCACTAATTTCTAAAAAAATCGTTGCCAGATATTTTTCTGAATTCTGTAATCAATCATAATATTCGGATACTTTTTTGAGCGACTGTAGCATTCCTTTGAATGCAGTGCTGCAGCCAATTGCCTTCTAAGAGAACCCACTAGCTCCGTACGGCAATGTTCCGAAGCAGGTTCTTTTTTAAATTTTAATACCTGTTTAGGGCAACTTTCGATAGTAAGTTAGAAGGGATATCAACTCTCAAAAATAATATAATGAACTAAAATATTTTCAGTGAAAAAATATAATCAGCTCAACCTACAGTTAATTTCTCAATAGTACATCTTCACTGTCCCTTAGCCGAGTAGTTAGCTTGAGCCCTGGATAAGACATGGACGTTTGTGTTGTTTTTCTGCTGAGTCCTGCCATCCTCACAGACCTTCTACTATGGCATATAAACTGACAGGCTCCTATCAGACCTCTGTGACAATCAGCTGCTTGAGGGGGTATTTAATTTTTTATTTACAGTTTCACTCTAAGTGCCATGACGGCACTTCCATTATTGCTCTTAAATACGATGTGCAAAATAGAATTATGAAGCTAATTGCATGATAAATATGATTTATGCTTTATCGCAATTGTAAACTCGAACATTAAACTAATAGTGAAAAAAAAATGAGAGAAATTGGATGTTAGATTCAGCGTGTTTATCCCCGAGCAGTGGTGTAGTTAAAACTTTCACTGGGGGGAGGTGAATGGGGGTTTGGGTTGTTGGGTTGTTTTACCTCTGAGTGGCACTTTTTTGCACACCATGGGCTAAATGGCCAGGCCACAAGGACCCCGAAGGCTCAGAGAAGGTTGGGGGAGGGGACCCACTGGAACAGCTGTTGGGAGACAGATGGTAGCCTCCCGTCAAGGCCATCCAGCGTGTTCTTTAACGTGCATGGGGTATGGCTCTCCAGCACACGTGGCCACGGCTTAACGTCCCATCCGACGGACGGCGGCCTTTCCAAGTCCATCGGTGTCCTCTACTGACCGTTGGCAGGGCGGGGAATTTTGCGGAGATAAATCTCAACGCTGACCCAGCTGGGACTTGAACCTGGGAACTACAGATTACGAGCCTGGCGCGCTACCGACTGAGCCACCCCCGCCCCAGGTGAATGGGGGAGTAGAATGGGAGAGTTGCAGGCGCACACCTAGAATATTTGGTGGGAGAGGGGGGGCTTCTGAATTTTCACAAAATATGTCACCCAAAACTTAAATTTGATCAATTAAAAAAAATCAAAAATCTAAAAATAAAAAAAATAAAAATTATCTTGAATAATTTTTTCTCGGATAGCAAAACAGTATTTAACAGGTTTCAACGCTGATTTAATCACCGTTTAATGAAGAAGAGATCTTTGTTGCAGTTTTTATGATGCAAAGGAAGAAATAACATGGCCAAAACATTTTCGTAGTCCCTGGGCACAATTGCACCTATTGGATAATTCTGCCCTGATCTTAACAAACACAATCTTCTAAGTTTCTACTGCGAACTTATTTGTAAGGGTTTTTCGATAAAACACTTTTAAAGGAAGAGCTCCTAACAAGTTTTTAGGAGGTCGTGGGTTCGGTTCCAACTCCCGCCGAAACTCTTTTTTTTTTTTGCAGCTAACTCTTCAGTTGTTAAAGGACCATGACCTCGTCATTCCCCTTCCACCAACCTTCCCTCAGCCCTTGGGGTCCTCATGACTTGGCTATTTAGCTCAGTGTGTAGAAAAGAGTGTCCTTCAGAGATTAAACCAACTCCCCATTGCTTCCCTAATTTCCACTCACATTATGCCACTAATATCAATTTAAGTTCAAAGAAAAGATCGAGTTAAGCATCACGATCATTTAAGATGAAAATTTCTACGCGTCATCTGCAGTGCCAATAATTTTAACTTTAACACTGTTTATAAAAATCCCTCTTATCCTTTAGAATTTCAGGGGCGGGGTGGCTTAGTCGGTAGCGCGCCAGGCTCGTAATCTGTAGTTCCCAGGTTCGAGTCCCAGCTGTGTCAGCGTTGAGATTTATCTCTGCAAAACTTCCCGCCCTGCCCACGGTCAATAGGGGACACCGATGGGCTTGGAAAGGCCGCCGTCCGTCGGATGGGACGTTAAGCCGTGGCCCCGTGTGCGGGAGAGCCATACCCTGTGCACGTTAAAGAACACGCTGGATGGCCTTGACGGGAGGCTACCATCTGTCTCCCAACAGCTGTTCCAGTGGGTCCCCTCCCCCAACCTTCTCTGAGCCTTCGGGGTCCATGTGACCTGGCCATTTAGCCCATGGTGTGCAAAAAAGTGCCGCTCAGAGGTAAAACAACCCAACCCAACTTTAGAATTTCAGAGGATACCACAATCATCTAATAATACGAAGTATAATCAAGATTAAAAATAAGTTGATCCATTACAGCCCAATACGATGAAACATTACCTTCCTTCTCTGTAGGATGTTTCATTCTATTGATTCGTTTCATATTGTAAGTTCGTATTCATATTCCCTAGAAGGATCGCGTTGGAAATAAAACTTCTTTATCTCTTTCTGAGGAAATACGCCTTTTCATGCTGAGAAAACTTTAAAGGAATCCTGTAACGCTACTTCAGGCTTTCACAATGAAAAGGAATGTTCGGATAACACATCTTTACTCAATGAAGATGTGCTATCCGAAGAAGACCTTTGGTTTAATTTTATACCTTGAAATTTGCCAGTTTTTGGTAAAAGATGGGTTGTCATTACTTTAAATAGTTCATCTTTTGCAAACACTGAATTCTCTGTTAACTCCATTCTAACCTCGATGAGAAAGGAGACAGTGATAGACAGTGATGGGTTCCGAAAGGATACTGTTTATTGGAGGAGACGACACATTCTGTTCACATTAAAAAACACGCTGCATGGCCTTGATGTGAGGTATTCCGTCTCTTAACAGCATAAACTTTCCAATGGGATACCTTTCCCTACACATCTCTGAGTTAATGGGATTCTTATGATTTGGGTTTTAGCATATTCTATGGATAAAAATTCCGCTTGGGAGGAAAAACAGCCCAAGAAACTCAGTGTCCAGAGTACAGGAGAGCCGCACCCCAAGAACATTAAAGAACAAGTTGGATGACCTTGATGGGTGGCTTACTTCTATCCCCTTCTCATACCGCAACTTTGAACCCTTTGGGTCTTTGTGACCTGGTAATTTTACCCATTGTGTGCAAAAAGAGGATTCGATTTGCATATCATACCTAAAAGTTGAACTCAGAGGTAAGACAACCCAACCAAAGGCTGATCATTTCTATGCTATTAAGGTCTCCGTAAGGAAAGATAGGTTTGATTACTTTGAAACTAAATGAATAGGAAATGGCAAGGACACACAGAATTCGTTTCATTTCACTTTCGTTCCATTTCAGCACTAATTATCATCTGTTTTGCATTCGCTATTTATACACAATATGAATATGAAAATCGATCATTAGAGGATACTGATGGACTTGGAAAGACCGTCGTCCATCAGATGGGACACAAATCCGCGTTGTTCTGTGCAGGAGAGCCATACCATGTGCACGCTAAAGGAACACTCTGGATGACCATTTGTCTCCTAAAGCTGTCTAGTGTCTGCTCTTCCCCCAACCTTCTCTGAGCCCTTGGGGTTCTTATGACTTTAAATTATCTCCGCATCGGATGGGATACTTAGAAGGTTCCTATGAAGGTTCTTATGACGATATTGTGTTAATTTTATCCCAAAATATTTGGAAGTTGGATTCCGTAAGATTAACATCCACCTCTGAATGTGGGCGAAGGTGTCAGTTAGTGTTGCGCCAGGCTCGTATTCTGCAGTTACCAGATTAGTGTTCCAGCTATTGCAAACGCCGAAATTATCTCCCAAAAGGTGAGGACCCTGCCTTCGATCAATAGAGGATACCGATGGACTTGGAAAGATAGCCATCCATCGGATGGGACACAAATGCACGTTGCTGTGTGCAGGACAGCTATACCATGTGCACGCTAAAGGAACACTCTGGATGGCCATTTGTCTCCTAAAGCTGTCCAGTGTCTCCTCTTCCCCCAACCTTCTCTGAGCCCTTGGGTTCTTATGACTTGACTATTTAGCCCATTATGTGCAAAAGAAAAGTGTCGCTCGAGGGTAAAGCAGGTCAATCCTCTACTCACATGAAATTAATTCCATTAATCCGAAATCCATCTCTAAATCAATTAGTAAAACAAAAGAGAATTATAGAACTCCAAATACAGAATACTACCCCCCCCCCCTAAAAAATAAATTAAACTATTAAAGGTTGCTACTTTTTTTCTTATTATTATTTTGATTTGTTTTTTCTGTCTCTCTTCGGGCATTTGATGTGATCAGAACACACAAAAGAACTTTTACTTCTGTGTCGTCGTCTTCTTGAAAAACTTTCCCATCTAGCGAGTCGATGACGGGATCGTTATTCTTATTGGACGGACGGAAAGACTCGGCAACGCCTCGCCTCTCTCCTCAGCGGTACCTTCTCTTGTAGAAAAAAAAAAAGGAAAGAAAAAATAACCGCAACACGAAATATACACCAAGCTAAAACCTCCTCTTGTTTCCCCATCGAAACGGTGCATTATGCAAAACAAACACATTATTCAATTTCGAAACAACAAGCTTATCAAATTTAAACCCGCATTCTCTCAGCCACCGAAAAGAGCTGTTGTTGGTTTTGTTTTCAAGTTCTAAATCCTGTACCATTTTTTCCTCCTCTTCCTTTCCACCATGGGGCTTACCTCTCTCGTAACAATCCGTCGCTGTCGACTGGGGCCTCGCCTTTTTTTCCCCTTCGCCGCTGGCTCCGTTCGCCCATTGACTATAAATATCAATGTAACCGCAGGAAAGCACCTGTCCGCAACAATATAGCAGCAAAGTGTAGGCAAGCGAGCCTGCAAATATCATTCTGTAAAATAGACTTTTTTTTTCTCTCTCCCTCTAGCCTTCTTTCCTCCTCGAACTCAAGGCAGAAAAGAGGGAAGGAGGAGGAGGACGGGGAAAAGGGGGGGGACTAACCACATTTGTGTCTAAACAGACAAAGGCTCTCTGGACCGCCTCGTGAAGATCCATTTGAAAGCACTCCACAGATTACCCATCTACCTGCGGTTGGTAAAGGCGGCGCGGGGGAACAGGAAAACGGCATTAGCTGTCAGAAAAACTCGCTGCTCGCCGTGACAATCTTTCATCAGTCTCGATATTCCTCCACTCGAGCATGATGCCGCAGCTTCTAGTTTATGGTCCGCATCCCTTGCAGCGTCGTCTCCGGCAATGCAGGCATCAATGGGGTGGTGCTGCGAACCTTCCTGTGTTTGCTGATATGCGAGGATCATCTGTCACCATCTTCTCCATCTTCCTCCCACATCCTGGTCGGATGCGAGACAGCTGTCACGTGATGTCCCTCCATTGCCGGAACATGCACCGTCTGAGGTTGAATGCCATGCGATGGAAGAGCCGCCATCACCGAAGTATGGATGTCTGCGAAAGGAAGGAATCATTCGCTCGTGTTCTGCACGCTTGCAACGCATCCACTTTTTGCCCAACAACAACAGGCTGTCTCGATGACGTCCAAACATGCGTCTACACTTCAGTCCCTCACAGAAAGAGAAGTCTGTCTCTATCATGTCAACAGAAGAGGGGTTTTTATCCCCCCCCTCCCCCATCAAATTCCACGCCCATTCCTTTTAGGAAAAAATCAAAACTAAGCAGTATAAAAAATATCTAAAAATATGCAATAATGCTTTAGTTTGCGAAATATTCTTGCGAGAAATTACTTTAAATAAATGGATGATACCAAAATAAAAGATGGGAAAAAAAGATTGAAGAATACCAAAATAATTTGCTAGCAGCTGCTTGAGGGGGTATTTATTTTTTTTTTATTTAATTAATAGTTGTATTTTAATTAGTGGCGTTCTTTTGAAAAAGAGTAATTTTTAAGGAAAAGTTTACAAAATGTGGTCATTTCGTTTTGTTTGTTCTCCACTAAGAAGTTAAAATGGATCATCAGATATTGTAATCTTTCAAGATAATTTACAAATAGGAGTTAATTGGCGGAATATAAATTAAAATTATTTAAAAATACCTGTCTTCCTATAGCGCCCTAAAAAGTAGAAAATAAACCTAAAGCATATCGATGATACAATCAGTCACTGAGCATGTATTCACTTCAAAGGAAGGCAGAGTGCCCATTTACCTACTCAACAAGATTGCTGGCGCCCTATCTTTCTTTGAAGTGAATACGAACTCAGTGACTGATTGCACCACCGAAATGCTTTAGGTTTACTTTCTACTTTTTAGGGCACATGCATATGAAGATAGGCATTTTTTAAATTTTTTAATTTGGGTATTTTTTTATTTATTTTTTATTTATTTTTTATTTATTTTTTTTTTTGGCGGGGGGGGTTTACTAACCAAGGTGTTTTTTTCTTTGGTCACCTACTTCAGAAATTTTCATTTGACATATGACTCATATACATCGACTACATTTTCCCTCTCCCCCCCCCCTCCCTCCCTTTTTTTTTCCATTTGAAGGGAAGCGGTCGTGTTTATGATAGCTCATGATATTAGAGTAGCTACAAGCTTCAGGTCTGTAAATGGTAGCTAGGTAGTCACTGGAAGGAGAGCTATGCACCAATCCCCTGTGATGATGCATAGAACCGGCCAGGCCTAGCACCTAATGTCCGACCCCGCCTTCTCGTGGTGCAGACCGTTAGTACCTTTCAAAAGAGATACTCTCTTGTGGAAGTGAACGGAAGGGGAGGGCTGCCAGATTAGTGTGGCCTACTGATCTGGACAACTATGGCTACTTTTCTTTTTTTTTTCTACCCTGCTGAGGAGTGGTCAACCACACAGGGTCCTGGTGCTGACCATATAAACCCACTGGACTGGAAAGATATATGACTCTGAGCTTGATTATGGATCCTGATTTTGCTGCACTGGTGGGCTTCTGTGGAGGGAAAATCTTCCGCTGTGTTTTCTGTTTGTTTGTGGGTTGACAGCCCCAAGTGAATAGATTCACAGGATATGTTTATCAGCTGGTGGATAATCCTGAGCAGAGGTCCTCGCAGGCACCTGAACTCTTTGCTTCTATTGGCATCGTCAAATTCTACATTGGAGAAAGTCTTCCAGTGTAGATGGCTTCAGCCTTTAGTGGTGGGGGAACGGGTCTTTGCCCCATGTCTGCGACTAGGGGGCTGTTTGATATTGTCGGCATTCCCTCTATCAATAAACATAGTTTCTTTAAACATCCTACTAACCATTTTCTCTCCATAGGTAGTTGGAATGTGAGGACTCTGCACACAGCTTTTTCTCTTGATGTCCTCACACAAGAATTCCACCATTATAATTTAGATATTCTCGGCTTGAAAGAGACCAGATGGACAGATAAAGGTCAGATTCTTAAAAATAATCTTAAATTTCTCTTTTCAGGGAGGGACGACAATAAGCATCACCAAGGCGTGGGTCTGCTTCTCAGCAGACACGCTAGTGATGCTCTTCTAGGATATGAGTGCATTAATGAAAGGTTTCTTACAGCAAAATTTCAGACAAGCGTTAAAGACCTGAATGTTATCTGCTGTTATGCCCCCACTGAGGATGCTGATGAGGATGAGAAGGATAGGTTTTACGAACAACTTCAGGATATTTTGAATTCTGTCAAGAAAGGAGATATTACCCTTGTTCTTGGTGACTTCAATGCCAAAGTTGGTACCGACTCTGACCTTTGGGGAGGAGTAATAGGCCCTTTTGGTATTGGTAGCTGCAATGGGCAACGTCTCCTACAGGTAAGTAAACTCAATGGTTTCAGAATAACTAACACATATTACAAACATCGCGACATACATAAATACACATGGGTTTCACCTGATGGGCTGCATAGGAATATGATTGATTATATATTAATTAACAGCAAATGGGCTAGTTCTGTTAGAAATACCAGGGCATATAGGGGAGCTGAAATTGGATCTGATCATTACCTTGTTAAAAGTGTGTTGCAACTTAAACTTAAAAAGTGTTGTGCTAGGGTTAAAAAATATGCTTTTAATACTGAAGCTCTGAAAGACCCAGTTATAGCCAAAGCTTACCATGATAGGTTACTTAGTCATTATGACAGTCATGGTATGCTTACTACTGAAGTTGAGGTAGAATGGGATCATTTTAAACATGCTTTTTTGGACACTAACAGTACTCTTTTAGGAAAAAAGGAGCAGAAGAGACTGAATTATCTGAGTGATAAGGCACTTGAGCTTATTTCGGAAAGAAAGAACTGCAGGAATGTCCTTAATCAATACCCTACTAGTCCTAATAGAAAGCATTACAGAGAACTTAATAAACGTGTAAAAGATCAGTTAGCTGCTGATAAGAATCTTTGGCTTGATGGTTTGGCTGACAAAGCCGAAGAAGCAGTTAGACAGCAACAGCAGAGAGCTGTATCAGATAGTTAATGTTTTGTGTGGTAGAAAATGGACAGGTATGCAGGGATTGAAGGATAAACAAGGTAAGGTTATAGAAGGTGAGGATTCTGTCATGGCTAGGTGGGCTGAGCATTTCAGTGATGTTCTAAACAATGTAGTTAGTTCTACTCCCATTGTTTGCAATGATGATAGATGCATTGGTGGCTTTAATGTTGGCCCTATAACACAATCTGAAGTTATTTTGGCTGTTTCTAAACTTAACTTCATAAATCCCCAGGGGTAGATGAAATTACTGCAGAAATGCTTAGAGCTGGAAATGTTTCGGTTACCACTTGGATGACTGAAATTCTGAATATCTTTTATGATAAAGGCATGGTTCCTAAGGATTTTACCAGAGCAATTGTTATCCCTATTTTCAAAAAAGGTGATCGCAGTTCTTGTGATAACTATAGGGGTATTAGCCTACTCTCTGTTCCAGGTAAAGTTCTTTCCATGATTGTGCTTAATAGAATTAAGAATCTGGTTGACAGTCAATTGCGTGTTGAGCAATGTGGATTCAGAAGTGGTAGGGGATGTGTGGATCAGATATTTTCACTTAGGCAGATTCTTGAGAAATGTTTAGAGTTTCAGAAACCTTTGGTTGCTAGCTTTGTTGATTTCAAAAAGGCTTTCGACTGTGTTGATCGTCATAATTTGTGGTTGATTGTGAGATCATATGGTATACCAGACAAGTTAGCTAACATAATGAAAGCTCTCTATAATAACACTGAGTCGTGTGTAAGAGTTGGTAAGGCTTGTAGCAATTGGTTTAGCATTACTTCTGGTGTTCGACAAGGGTGCATTTTGTCTCCTTTTCTCTTTAGCTTGGTTATTGATTATGTTATGCGAAATTCACTTCAAGGGAAAGATTTTGGCCTTAAATGGCCTGGAGATACGAAAATTTCTGATTTAGATTATGCTGATAATTTAGCCCTTTTGGCAAATGATGTTGATGAGATGAACTCTTTCAGCCGAGCTGTTGATGAGACTGGAATAGAGTAGGTTTGGTTATAAATAGAGAGAAAACTAAAGTGATGAAAATTGGTCAAGCAGGTTGTGATTCAGTTAATCTAAATGATTGCAGTCTTGAGCGGGTGTCACAGTTTAATTATCTTGGGAGCTATGTAACAGATAATGGTGATGTGCGGCATGAGATTAACAGACGAATAGGGATTGCTGCCGGGACTTTTAAGAATCTATGGAGATTGTGGAGAAATAGGCGTATACATCTAAAGACTAAAATTACACTGTATAATAGTTTGGTTCTTTCTAGGGTTAGTTATGGTAGTGAAACTTGGACACTTTGTAAACAAGATAACAGGAAAATTGATGCTTTTGACTCTAGATGCTTACGTAGTATCTTGGGTATTATGGGGTTTAACTTTGTAACTAATGATGAGGTTAGGCAAAGGAGTTTGCAACCTCCTTTAAGCAGCATATTATGCAGAGAGAGACTCCAGTGGTTTGGCCATGTTGCCCGTATGAATAATTATAGATTGCCGAATAGGGTTATGAACAATGTGCCTGGAGGCCTCAGAAGGAGGGGGAGACCTAGGATGCGGTGGGCAGACAATGTCAAACAGGACCTTGTTAGAATTGGTATGCAGTGGCCAGATGCAGTAGATGTAGCTCAGGATAGACTTGCTTGGAGAACTAAATTGCGCGGTCTGGTTGGACCTCCGTAGCCCATGGCTGCTTGAGGAGGAGGAGGAGGAGGAGGAGGAGGAGGAGGAGGAGGAGGATTGTGATGATGATGATGACAAGCTTCAATTTAAAATATAACTCGTTAAGATCGATCTCGTGATTTCCATCCCCTTTTATGGGGAGATAAAGAGAGAATGTTTGGTGGCTTAGTTCGAAGTAGCATTCGACGGTCCTCTTATGAGCTTTCATTATACACCAAACTCATATTTGCAATAAAAGAGCAAGTTTTCAATTTCTCCTTCATAGGGAGGGAAGAAAGAAGGGGGGATATATTTTTATTGCCAAAACATTCCCCACGTCCCAAGCTCTCATTTGACATACAACTTGTTACGTTTGGCTTGTTACGTTCGAAAGATAATAGCAGAACAATACTTCATATATTTCCCCTTTTTCAGGGGAAGAAAATATCAGCGGGATTTTTTATAACCTGTGACACTCCCGATGTCATAAGCTTTCATTTGATGCCTAGCCCGTTACTTTCGGCCCTTGCGTTCCGAAAATATAGTGGAACAATCGTTTTCATATTTCCCCTTTTTAGGGGGAGAAGAAAGCATGGGGGAGAATTTTTTTTTATAGCCTGTGATTCAGTTAATCTGAATGGTTGCAGTCTTGAGCGGGTGTCACAGTTTTCAAGTTTGTTAACATAATGAAAGTTTTCAACCCCGCGACATAAGCTTTCGTTTGACACATAAATCATTAAGTTGCCTCCGTCACTTTCGAAAGATATGATGGAACAACAGCTTCGAGAAACACAAAAACTGGCAAACCGACAAATGACGAGCACTGGATGTAGATCACTTAACTAAAAGGCCATTTATTCCTAATGACTGCTCCAGTGATGAATTGGGTTGGGTTGTTTTACCTCTGAGCGGCACTTTTTTGCACACCATGGGCTAAATGGCCAGGTCACATGGACCCCGAAGGCTCGGAGAAGGTTGGGGGAGGGAACCCACTGAAACAGCTGTTGGGAAACAGATGGTAGCCTCCCGTCAAGGCCATCCAGCGTGTTCCTTAACGTGCACAGGGTATGGCTCTCCCCTACATGGGGCCACGGCTTAACGTCCCATCGGGACGGACGGCGGTCTTTCCAAGCCCATCGGTGTCCCCTACTGACCATAGGCAGGGCGTGGAGTTTTGCGGAGGTGAATCTCAATGCTGACTCAGCTGGAACTCGAACCTGGGAACTACAGATTACGAGCCTGGCACGCTACCGACTGAGCCACCCCCGCTCCAGTGATGAAAATTTCACTTTTGCCCACAACCTGCCTTCGGTGAATATGAGTTAGAAAGACCATCCGTCGTATCGAATTTTAAATCATAGTCTCGTATCTAGAACATCTTATAAGCTTTCTATCACCAAACCCTGAATCCCTTGGCACTTTAAAAGTGTTTTCTCGCTTACGATCTAAATGGGGGCGGGGGTGGCTCAGTCGGTAGCGCGCCAGGCTCGTAATCTGTAGTTCCCAGGTTCGAGTCTCAGCTGGGTCAGCGTTGAGATTTATCTCTGCAAAACTCCCCGCCCTGCCCACGATCAGTAGGGGACACCGATGGGCTTGGAAAGACCGCCGTCCGTCCCGATGGGACGTTAAGCCGTGGCCCCATGTAGGGGAGAGCCATACCCTGTGCACGTTAAAGAACACGCTGGATGGCCTTGACGGGAGGCTACCATCTGTCTCCCAACAGCTGTTCCAGTGGGTCCCCTCCCCCAACCTTCTCTGAGCCTTCGGGGTCCATGTGACCTGGCCATTTAGCCCATGGTGTGCAAAAAAGTGCCGCTCAGAGGTAAAACAACCCAACCCAACGATCTAAATGCCGGAAATGACGCTGGAATTAAGGCGAACTCTGCGGCTCGTCCTCTCCCCTCGACCCCCCCCCCCCCACACACACACACACACTCCCCAGGGCGAGTGAAAAAATTCGCTATTCTGATAACTCCATTTAAACATAAAGGAAAAAACAGTATATTTGGAACTTTCAAAATTATTATTAATATCAAATTTAAATATTTCATATTAAATATATTATATTTTGCAATAATAATTTAATTTTTCAAATTAATTTCATACATTTATAATGTTATCATAAACACTTGTATTATTCCTTTAAACTTTTATATCGTTTACGAATTTTTAATGTTAATTCTGAAGCCTCTCATTTCTTCAAATTGCGGATATTGTTTATAAAAAGAGTGTGAAGCACAAAAATCATAAATTATTTAATATGGATCAAGTTCCATTTTTGTGTACCTCCAAATATCAATTGCAATATTAAGTTTTATTAATTGCGGCTCCTGAAATATCAATTCCATTTTTTAGAATAAGCTCCAATGTCATATCACTCAAATAATTTTGTCTCTTCTGCTCCTTTTCACCCAAAAGAGTACAGTTAATTTCCAAAATAAGCCTGCTTTAAAAGGTCCCATACTTCCTCAACTTCAGTAGTAAGCAAACCATGACTGTTATAATGACTAAGTAATTTAGCTATAACGCGGTCTTTCAAAGCTTCAGAATTAAAGGTAACTTTTTTAATCTTAGCACAACACTTTTTAAGTTTAAGTTGCAAGACACTTTTAACAAGGTAATGGTCAGATCCAGTTTCTGCTCCCCTATATGACCTGGTATTCTTAACAAAAGCAATTTACTGTTAATTAATATATATATAATTAATCATATTCTTATGTAGCCCTTCTGGTTAACCCTTATGTATGTCGCGGTGTTTGCAATTAGTAATTCTCAAATTATTAAGTTTACTTGCCTATAGGAAACAGTTGTCCATTGCCATTACAGCTACCAATACCAAAAGGGCCAATCACCCCTCTCCAAAGGTCAGAGTCAGTACCAACTTTGGCATTGAAGTCAATTAGAACAAGGGTAATATCTCCTTTCTTGACAAAATTCAAAATATCCTGAAGTTGTCCATAAATCCTATCTTTCTCATCCTCAGTCGGGGTCTAACAACAGATAACATTACAAATCTTTAATGTTAGTCTGAAATTTAACTGTAAGAAACCTTTCATTAATGCACTCATATCCTAGAAGAGCATCATTGGTGTGTCTGCTGAGAAACAGACCTACACCTTGGTGATGCTTATTTTCGTCCCTCCCTGAAAAGAGAAATTTAAGATTACTTTTAAAAATCTGACTTTATCTGTCCATCTGGTCTCTTGCAAGCCGAGTATATCTAAATTATAACTGTGAAATTATAACATGTAGACATATATTTTAGAAAACAGCGAAAATTTAATTTTTAGGGAGATCAGTTCATACGATTTGCATCAGCCTCTCTCTACTATCGATTCTTTGAAGTATAACAGGTGTGAAGGAAAAGTATTTTTTTTCAGTGAAATATATGCTTTTAAATATAAACTGAAAGTACAGTCGCTCAAAAAAGTATCCGAACACTATGGTTGATTACAGAATTCAGAAAAAATATCTGGCAGCGATTTTTTTAGAAATTAGTGATCTGGCAACCTCCGTGTCACGTGACACGAAGGTTGCCAGATCACAAATTTCTAAAAAAATCGTTGCCAGATATTTTTTCTGAATTCTGTAATCAACCATAATGTTCGGATATTTTCTTGAACGACTGTACATTTAGCTTGCTTCCCATGCCTGTTATATGTTTCTCATGCTACAGCCAAGAAATTGCTGTCATGTGTGATCTATTCCAGTGTCTTAAATATTGTCTTGATATCATTATATATTTATATAACTATGTATAATGTGATATAGAAATAAATTTTTTGAAAAAATTTTGTTTCGCTTTCACCAGCTATTATTCTTGACAGTCGAAATGTACCCAATATTATTGCAACAGTAGCTGTAACATTTTATGAAATTATACATTTGAATATTTGGCATACGGAGAACACTCAGTGTATGAAATTTTAAAGAAAGAAGTTCAATATATTAATAGCATTAATTTATGAGATTATTAAATTGTGCATATTAATATATCCATGTAGAAAAATTACGTATAGTGAGCTCAGTTAACTATTTCTTTCTCGTGTCCGGGCATCATAATCGTTTTGTCCAGAAATGGACAAAGTCGTCCATGTCTCTCCCCATCCACAGGTCGTCTAGAGTAGTTAAAATTTGACATTGCGTGCAAGCATAGATGTGGTCCATAGTCTGTCGTTCTCCACACTCACATCGGTCGTCCGTTGTCAAACCTCATTAGTGCACGTTAGCCTTTACAGGGGCCACCCCCGTTCTTATACGGTTTAGGGTTCTCCAGGTCACCGAGTCCATCCCCACGCCAGAAGGTTCTTCCTCAGAGATTGGATACCAGTCTGGCGGATCGACGCTTGTGCGAGATAGAAAGGAGGACTTAGAGATCAGTCTACTAGGGGGGGGGGGGGATCTGGCACTCCAAACATAATGTGTCTCTCATCGAAGGTTTGCTTAAAACGCTCTGTGTACTCGTGTGAGGCACGGCGAGTTTTCGGTTCTGCAAAACCAGCAGCTCTATACAGTAATTTTAATGGCGTTGGTTTCGCGCAGCCAGTCACTCACTATACGGCAAGTCTCATTCAAGGCTACGTCCACTTTCTTTGAGTGTATGGATTGATTCCAAACAGGGCTTGCAAACTCTGCAGTGGAAAAGCAGAGTGCTTTGGCAGATATACGTAGAACCGCCGGGTTTGCTCCCCATTCGCTGCAACATAGCTTTTTTAGTATATTGTTCCTCGTATGAACTTTAGCTGCAGTTGTATGGCAGTGCTTCTTGTAGGTAAGGCTTCTATCTAAGATAACTTCTAGATATTTTGGTTGGTCTGTATGCTCCAGTGTATGGCCTTCCAATTTAACCTTTAGTTTCCGTTTTGCCTCTCTTGAACGTAGATGGAAAGCACAGATTTGTGTTTTAGATGGATTGGGTTTTAAAAAGTTATCTTTGTAGTATGTGAACATGGTTGACAGCGCTTGTTCTAACAGTTCTTCGACCCTTTGAAACATAGTGTCTTGTACTGTTGCTCAAAAAAGTATCCGAACACCATGGTTAATTACAAAATTCAGAAAAAATATCTGGCAGCGACTTTTTTAGAAATTAGTGATCTGGCAACCTCCGTGTCACGTGACACGGAGGTTGCCAGATCACTAATTTCTAAAAAAATCGCTGCCAAATATTTTTTCTGAATTTTGTAATTAACCATAGTGTTCGGATACTTTTTTGAGCGACTGTAGGTGGTCATATTATTTTGATTGACACTAACTATTTTGATACTAGATCGTGTGGGCCCACTCACGGAAATATTGAGCGTGTGCAGTTACCGTTCACAGCAAACTGGAGCGTGTGCAGTAACTGCACACGCTCCAGTTTGCTGTGAACGGTAACTGGAGGGTGTACAGTTGCTGTACACCCTCCAGATATTTTTCCTGAATTGTGTAATCACGTGACACGAAGGTTGCCAGATCACTAATTTCTAAAAAAAATCGCTGCCAGATATTTTTTCTGAATTTTGTAATTAACCATAGTGTTCGGACACTTTTTTGAGTGACTGTACAGCGCTGGCCAGATCGTCGGCGTACAGAAATTGTTTGGCATTGGGATGTAAAGGTTGATCCTTTGTATAGATATTAAATAGAATAGGGGATAGCACACTACCCTGGGGCAATCTATTCTTTTGAATTCTCCACCTACTCTTTTTGTTATCCAAAATAACATAGAAACGTCTGTTGGTGAGGAGAGATTCGATGATTTTTACTATGTTAAAATCTCTGTACAAGTCATAGATCTTTAAAAGTAATAAGCGATGATTGATGGTGTCACATGCCGCAGACAGATCCACCAACGCTACTCCTGTCACTAGTTTCCTCTGAAATCCCTCTTCTATATGCTCCGTCAGGTTTAGCACCTGACTCGTACAACACTTTCCCGGGCGAAAACCCGCTTGTTGTGGGATAAGTTTTGGCTCTATCCTGGGTCCGATTCGGGATAGTATTAAGCGTTCGTAAAGCTTAAAAAGATGGCAGAGTAATGAAATAGGTCGGTAGCTGGTTGGATTATCTGGGTCTTTACCCGGCTTCAGAAGAGCAATAACTTTTGATTTCCTCCAGAGTTTAGGTAGGGAGTAGGTTTCACGGCAATGGTTAAACATATTCAAGATCCATAGCTTTGTCTTGGGTCCGAAATTTTTTATCTGTTCTGTGCACAGATCGTCTATCCCTGCAGCTTTACCGAAAGGAGCCTCCTAGAAGATTGCGATTTGTTTATGAGAGTAAAATACACTCAAACGAAGTAAGTTGCAATCGAGCGTACCCTGGGCAACGTCAGTGGAAACCACTGACGGCTTGGATCTGACGTCAGTGGAAACCACTGAACCAAAATAAAAGACCTTTTTCAAGGCCGGCTTTGACGTTAATAAGCCTCGACATTGAAGGACTTACTATAAATAAAGAGTTTTTAATATCAGACATGTGTAAGCAAATGGAAGTCGACGTCCTGTGTCTACAAGAAACACATCGAGGGAAAAATAAAAACAGACCCAAAATCCACAGCATGAAACTTGTCGGAGAAATAAATAAAAAAAATAATAAATACCCCCTCAAGCAGCTGCTTGCCACAGAGGTCTGATAGGAGCCTGTCAGTTTATATGCCATAGTAGAAGGTCTGAGAGGATGGCAGGACCACAGCAGAAAAACAACACAAGCATCCATGCCTTAACCGGGGCTCGAACCCAGGTCCCGTAGATCAGAAACCAAGCGCGCTAACCACTCGGCCACGGGACGGCTGTTACCTCATGAAAAATATGGTAGTGCTGTCTTTGTACAAAATAACGTAACAGCCAACTCAGTCGAGCACTCCCATATTGATAACATTGAAATTATCACCGTAGAACTTGCCAACTGTACTATAACATCTTACATTCTTTTAACAGCCGAGCTTGGCGGAAGGGGTATAACCCTGACATCTGTTTTGCTAGTTCACTACTCTCTGAGTGTTGTGTTAAAATGGTATTGTAGCCTATACCGAAAACTCACCATCGACCTATAGAACTAAAAGTCTACGCAGCCATAAAAACGCAGGAGATCCTATCTAGAAGACGTTTCAATTTTAAAAAAGCAAACTGGAAAGCATTTAGGTATGACTTAGACTTAACTATTAAGGGACTTCCAACTATTTCTCAGAAATATGAGCTGTTCATTGAAATAGTGAAGAGGACGTCCAGAAGAAACATACCCAGAGGATGTGGGAATTTTTATATCTCAGGACTAACAAACGAACTGAAGGATATGACAGAGAGATACCATCAACTATACAGCACAAATCCTTTCAGCCAGGACACGATTGAACTGGGAGACAATCTCATGAGAGCCCTAAGTGAAACCAGACAGAAAAAATGTCTAGAGACTCTAGAGAGAATGGACATGACCCACAGCAGCAAGATGGCCTGGAATCTTATAAAAAAAACTTAACGGTGAACCCAAAGTTAGAGCAGTAAAGGGAAATGTCACAGCTAACCAAATAGCTAACCAGTTATTTCTTAATAGCAAACCTGATAGGAGTATCAAACGTCAAAAAATCCAAAGACTGCCAGACGAAGAGAATCTGTTGGGCACGCCTTTTAAAATGGAAGAACTCGAAAATGTTTAGTTAACGAGTGAGGTCAGTTAACGAGCGAGTTCGTTTCATGGGTGTAGCAAAATTGTGGTCGCAGCATCACTGACACGTTAGAGCGTCTCCTCTTATTCCTTCCTCCATGTAAAAGGTATTAACGGTCTGCACCACGAGAAGTCGGGATGGGACTTTAGGTACAGTCGCTCAAAAAAGTATCAGAACACTATGGTTGATTACAGAATTCAGAAAAAATATCTGGCAACGATTTTTTTAGAAATTAGTGATCTGGCAACCTCCGTGTCACGTGACACGAAGGTTGCCAGATCACTAATTTCTAAAAAAATCGTTGCCATATATTTTTTCTGAATTCTGTAATCAACCATGGTGTTCGGATACTTTTTTGAGCGACTGTATGTGGTCATATTATTTTGATACTAGATCGTGTGGGCTCACTCACGGAAATATTGAGCGTGTGCAGTTACCGTTCACAGCAAACTGGAGCGTGTTCAGTAACTGCACACGCTCCAGTTTGCTGTGAACGGTAACTGGAGCGTGTACAGTTGCTGTACACACTCCAGATATTCTTCCTGAATTCTGTAATCACGTGACACAAAGGTTGCCAGATCACTAATTTCTAACAAAATCGTTGCCAGATATTTTTTCTGAATTCTGTAATCAACCATAGTGTTCGTATACTTTTTTGAGCGACCGTACTAGGCCTGGCCGGTTCTGTACATCATCGGAGGTGATTGGTGCATAGCTCTCCCTCCAGTGAAGAGGGGATTGGTGCATAGCTCTCCCTCCAGTGAAGAGGGGATTGGTGCATAGCTCTCCCTCCAGTGAAGAGGGGATTGGTGCATAGCTCTCCCTCCAGTGAAGAGGGGATTGGTGCATAGCTCTCCCTCCAGTGAAGAGGGGATTGGTGCATAGCTCTCCCTCCAGTGAAGAAGGGATTGGTGCATAGCTCTCCCTCCAGTGAAGAGGGAATTGGTGCATAGCTCTCCCTCCAGTGAAGAGGGGATTGGTGCATAGCTCTCCCTCCAGTGAAGAGGGAATTGGTGCATAGCTCTCCCTCCAGTGAAGAGGGGATTGGTGCATGCTCTCCCTCCAGTGAAATGGGGATAGGTGCATAGCTCTCCCTCCAGTGAATAGGGGATTGGTGCATAGCTCTCCCTCCAGTGAAGAGGGGATTGGTGCATAGCTCTCCCTCCAGTGAAGAGGGGATTGGTGCATAACTCTCCCTCCAGAGACTACCTAGCTACCATTTACAGAACAAAATATTGCCCGGTCCACGAAATTCTATGCATATGGAAAAAAAAATCCTAATCCATTTAAACTAAATATATTAATTTTATGCAACTGTACAACTTTGCTTTTGACTCATTTGTTGTCTGATTTGATGGGGCTGTACAGCTTTACTATTGACTTTTTGATTCTATCTTAAATGGTGCACAAATTATACAATGAAGGATCTTGGGAAAAAAACATGCTAAAAGTTTACCATAATGTTTTGGGAGTTTTCCCCGTACTATTTCACATTTTTGCCCGATTCGGATTAACATTTCTTTATCGTTTTCGTTATTTCTTTCTCCCTCAGATCTTTTATACACCCTGTGAATGTGTTTCTTTTTCTTAGATATTATTCTTGTCAAACAATGTAATATAAGTTTAATTTTTGTCACTTATAAAAAAATGCTCTTTTAAAAAATATATTCCTTTTTCTTAGATATTATTCTTGTCAAACAATGTAATATAAGTTTAATTTTTGTCACTTATAAAAAAATGCTCTTTTAAAAAATATATTCCTCTAAAATATATGCATTTTGCATTTTCACTAGCGAATATTTTCCCTTTCTATTTCAGTTATGAAAATTCTACAAAAGGGGAACTTGGCCCCTTTTCTTCATCTAGATCCAGAGCTCGAAGAAAGCAGTTGAGCTTCCGGGGTTCTTTGTCAAAAACACTCACGTAAAGAAATGAAATTTGAATTGCACATCGGATGATTTTTTTTAGTTGCTGTGAAAATAGATGCGAAAATATCTATCAAGAGGGCGCAATTGATAGATTTCGGTTGATTTTCAAAACGGTTTGAAAAAAATAATAATTTTAAATATGTTCATTAAAATATACTAAAACCTGGAACATTTTTGCATTATTTTGCGTCTATTTACTTGTTGAAAGGGGAATAAAATAAAAATATTAAATCATATTAAAGTATATAAATATTAACCATTTATTCGTATTAATTCATAATCTTCTTTCAATTGAAACATAAAACGTCATGAAACATAAAACGTCACTACTCTTATAACTAAATTAACAATTATTTTCTAACACTTCTTTTTATGCATTTTCTGTAAACAATGTATTTAAACAAAAAGCTATCACTATACGAATAAAAAATCTATACGAAAATTACTCCAGCAATTTCTATTCCAGCAGTCACAGGTAGACAGTTACACTTTTTTTTACACTTAGTTACACTTAGATTCCTGCAGATTTGACTTAAGAATAACCGCGTGTAACACACTTTTTGGATCATGTGTCGGTCCTAACCTCTACCTCATATACTCGCAGGGTTGAATATTAACTATTTTTGAATCTTCAAAATTTCTATGATGTTTCCAATTCGTATATAGGTAGAACGAAACTTCCTTTGACTCCATAAATATCCTTAAAAACTTAATCTTCTGCAGGAAAATTTTTTGGAAATGAAAACGGACGGAATATTCATCACGAAATCGTAATTTTTTAATAGTACCCTTTAATAAATAACTCTTGCTGTGCTATGACTTCCGAATGTGTAATCAATATTAAAGTGATTAAACCATACGCTAGAGCAGAGGTTCCCAAACATATTTCTCCTACCGCCCCCTTTTCAGAAAAAAAATTACTCAGCGCCCCCCTGGAAATCTACCTTCTTTAAGCGAACAAACAGAAAGATGCAGTGACAAATTTGCGTTCTTTTATGTATCTATATTTCTACCTACGTCCTACAACAAAGTAAAGAAAGATGTTGTTGTAAATAAGACACCTTGAAGCTCAAAATTATAAAATTATTTATTAAAATCAACCATAGTAACATCAACCATAGTAACACACAGAAAATTATGATAACGAAGGATAATTTTATGTGTTTAATTGGAAAATAATCACTACGACTTTAACTCTATGTTACACAGCAGATGAAACATGTACGAACGGTTTTTCAAAATTTTCTTATCTTCCCTTCTTTCTTTATGCTTCTACCGCCCTCCAATTGCACCCGAGGCTACTACCGACCCCCTGGATCGTTCCAGCACCCCCCAGGGGGCGGTATCGCCCACTTTGGGAAACATTGCACTAGAGGGTATAGCAGTATAGATCCGTATTTAAGAAAAAAAGAGGGGAAACGCAACCGAGCGAGAAAAATGCTTTATAGCATTTCCCCCCTTCGTTTTACAGGTCTTCCAAAACTTTCCTAAAAAATATCTTTCTCCACATAATCCTTACTAACATTCTCAGGGAGGGGGAGGGGACATGTAGTATTAACTGTAGTTCAGGCACAATGTGTTTGAAGAATTAAATTACGCTGTCTGGTTTGATTTCCTAAGATGCTTGAGAATTTCCATATAGGTACGTATAGTCGCTCAAAAAAACTCCGAACACTATGATTGATTACAGTATTCAAACAAATATCTGGCAACGATTTTTTTAGAAATTAGTGATCTTCGTGTCACGTGACACGAAGGTTGCCAGATCACTAATTTCTGAAAAAATCGTTGCCAGATGTTTTTCCTGAATTCTGTAATCAACCATAGTGTTCGGATATTTTTAGAGCGACTGTACGTATATTTAGAAAATAAACTATTTTCGTACTATATTATAATTTTTAACGGAAATAAAGTTACTACTTCTATGTAGTAACTTTACCTCGAAAACAATGTTAGAAAACAGTTCATCAAATGATTTTGTGTGCTCTGTTCTTTTAAAAAATTAAAAGTAAGCAGACTTTCTCTTTTAATGAAGTACACACAGAATTCAAAGCTTTCGCACTGCTAAACAGATGTTTAGTGTGTTATGTGAGTAGTTTATGTGAACTCATGCTATTTATGTTCTACATAAATAGCATAAGTGCACAACATTGCGAAAAATTACAAAACATTCTCATTTACAACTCTATCATTAAAACAAAAAAAAGGAAAAAAAAACGTTCTTCAAAACAGCGAACCGTGTTCTAATTCTTCGGCAGCACACCCTGCTTACTATCAATACTTAAAAAGAAAACAAGAAAACTTCAGCAAAATGCTCTATTCATTAAAACGTTGACAAATATACTCTGGAACCAAATGTAACAAAGCTCAGTCAGTAGCTCGCCAGGCTCGTCATCTGAAATTCCCACTTTAGGGTCACAACTGTGCCAGCTTTTGAGTTTTATATCCGTTATTCCCCAGCCTGTCCTCAGTGTAAAAGGTAGCATCGATAGACTTTGAAAGGCCGCCACCCGTCAGATGAGAGCGTTAAGCCGTGGCACTTTGTGCACCATTAAAAAACCCAATGGATGACCTTGACGAGAGGTTATCATCTGTCTTCTGACAGCTATTCAGTGTGTCCTCTTTCCTCAAACTTCTCTGACCCCTTAGAGTCTTTGCGACCTGACCAATCAGCCCATTGTGTAGAGGAAAGGGCAGCTCAGACGTATTGGATTGGATTGTTTTACCTCTGAGCGGCACTTTTTTGCACACCATGGGCTAAATGGCCAGGCCACAAGGACCCCGAAGGCTCAGAGAAGGTCGGGGGGAGGGGACCCACTGGAACAGCTGTTGGGAGACAGATGGTAGCCTACCGTCAAGGCCATCCAGCGTGTTCTTTAACGTGCACAGGGTATGGCTCTCCAGCACACGGGGCAACGGCTTAACGTCCCATCCGACGGACGGCGGCCTTTTCAAGCCGATCGGTGTCCCCTACTGACCGTGGGCAGGGCGGGGAAATTTTGCGGAGATAAATCTCAACGCTGACCCAGCTGGGACTCGAACCTGGGAACTACAGATTACGACCCTGGCGCGCTACCGACTGAGCCACCCCCGCCCCCTCAGCTCAGACGTAAAACGACCCAACTACCCTATGTTGTTCAAAGGGAAATAAGGTGGGCGTGGCTCAGTGGATAGCTCACCAGACTCGTAATCTGCAGTTCGAGTCCCAGCTAGGCCAGCGTTCAGATTTAACTCCGCAAAACTCTCCGCCCTACCTGGTCAGTAGGGGACACCAATGGGCTTGGACCTTACACCGTGCCCCATGTACGACGTTAAAGAACACGCCGGATGGCCTTGACGGGAGGCTGCCATCTGTCTCCCGACAGCTGTCCAGTGGATTCTCTTCCCGTAATCTTCTTTGATCCATGAGGGTCTTTGTGACCTGGCCATTTAGCCCACTGTGTGCAATAAAGTGCCACTCAGAGGTAAAACAACCCAACTCAAAGGAAAATAATTTCGAAACTCTGTTAACTTTTAAAGTAATTTTTTAATGGAAAAATCTGACCTAAGATAAAATCAAGATAAATCAATTCTCTTTAAATCTCTGTCTTCAGCAATATTCTTCGATCGGCATTTAAAGATATATGGAACTAGCAAAATAAAAAATTCACGGATTGAATTGTTTAGTCATGAGCAGCCCTTTTGTGCACACAATAGGTTAAATAGCCAGGTCACAAGGACTCCAAAGACCTCAGAGAAAGTTGGGAAATGGGACTCACTGAACAGCTGTTAGGAAACAGGTGATTTTCCCACTCCTCATCCCCCACCCCCGCCGTTAAGGCCATCCAGCATGTTCTTTAAAGTGCACAGGTACTCTACTCCACGCCCGATCCAACGGACGATGGCCTTTACCAAGCCCATCGGTATCCCCTTTATGACCGAGGGCAGGCTGAAGACTTAACGGAGATAAATCTCAACGCTGGGACAGTTGAGATTCGAACTTGAGAACTGCAATACGATCCTGGGTTGCACTACCGACTGAGCCAATCCTTCCGCCAACCCCATCCTGAACAAAATTGAAGAACATTGAAAAAAGACATCAGGTAAATTGAAACAAACGAAACATTCAAAAAATTTTTTAGTTTTTTAAATTAAATTAACTTTTGGAGTGAATTCTTATGATGCAATTGCAGCTGCGAGATATTTCATCATTCATGTGCCCACGGTCAGTAGGGGACACCGATGGGCTTGGAAAGGCCGCCGTCCGTCGGATTGGACGTTAAGCCGTCGCCAAGTGTGCGGGAGTGCCATACCCTGTGCACGTTAAAGAACACGCTGGATGGCCTTGACGGGAGGCTACCATCTGTCTCCCAACAGCTATTCCAGTGGGTCCCTCCCCCAACCTTCTCTGAGCCTTCGGGGTCCGTGTAACCTGGCCATTTAGCCCATGGTGTGCAAAAAAGTGCCGCTCAGAGGTAAAACAACCCAACCGAACCCATCATTCATAACTTTTGAAATATTGCATCAATATTTTTGAAAATCGAAATTTAGATAGATTTGATTGAGATATTTATTTAATTTCATCACATTTTTTCCGTAGAAACTTATTTCAGAATTTATAGAGCTGGAAGTTATTTCCTTTTGACATAACGTGTTGTCGATTGGTTGGTTGGTGCGTTTTTATGGCGTAAAGAGCAACTAAGCCAAACAAAATTTGAAGAAAAGTTATCAAAATCAAAACCAAAGGTAAAAACCAATACACATTAAAAGTAAAAGCAAAAACAACAACATAGGTATAAAAGAAGCAAAAATAGGTGTATTGGATCACACAAGAAGTAATAAATATTAAATATACAACGCAAAAACAACAATAAACATATTGTTATAAATTTAAAATGGATGAGCACTTAGCGTGAGTATAAACAAGTATATTTTACAATACAAATTACAATACAATGCAAATTATTACAAAAGCATGGATGAAATTACTTATAAACAAACTAAATACTATCGTGCATAAAGTAATAATCTTTTCCTATAGAACAGTTAAAACCAGCTCTGTCTACTCAATTGAAGAATCTTTAATGATGACGATCTTTTTTTAATTTTAAAATGAATGATCTTTTAATTTTTTTTAGACAATGTCCTTTATAACTTTAGAGATAAAATGACTAAACGATTCTTTGTTTACTTTTTTGTTTTCCTTTTAGTCTCCTTCACAGTTTTCTTGCTGGTTTTGAATCCTTCCTTTGTGCTATTTCAGACCCACCAGTGCGGAACCTCTTTTCACAAATCCAGAATTCTAATATTACAATTTTACCTTTCTTAAATTTCAGATCCGTTCAATGTATGTTCCAATTCGTTTGTTACATAAATCTCACGCAGAAGCACAGTTGGGTTGGGTTGGTTTTACCTCTGAGCGGCACTTTTTTGCACACCATGGGCTAAATGGCCAGGTCACATGGACCCGGAAGGCTCAGAGAAGGTTGGGGGAGGGGACCCGCTGGAACAGCTGTTGGGAGACAAATGGTAACCTCCCGTCAAGGCCATCCAGCGTGTTCTTTAACATGCACAGGGTATGGCTCTCCCGCACACGGCGCCACGGTTTAACGTCCCATCCGACGGACGGCGGCCTTTCCAAGCCCATCGGTGTCCCCTACTGACCGTGGGTGGGCAGGGCGGGGAATTTTGCGGAGATAAATCTCAACGCTGACCCAGCTGGGATTCGAACCTGGGGCAGAAGCACAGGCGAGCGTTCATGTCACGTTTTTCATAAAGTCTTTCATAAGTTTTTCATAAAGTAAAATATTTTGTTACGACAGATGAATGTGCTGCAGTGGCAGCTCGTTCATCTGTCGTAACAATATATTTATAAATTTAACGAATGGAAACTGAGCGTGAGTTCAAAAATAATATTTAGTAACAATAATTCTAAAACAAAGTAATTTATTACAAAAGAATGAATAAAAACATTCATTTAAACTTAATTCAACCAACACAAATCTTCATCTTCATCAATATGAAAATAAATCTTCAGAAAAATATAGCACCTTTTCACTATTCCTACAAATAGTTGTTTCTCTATAATTCGCACAATCTCTACTCAAAGCATAAAATAAGGCTTTTTACAATACTCAATAAGTGGCCTAATCATATTTGCGAATAAACTTGTAATCTACCAAGAATAACCTTACCAATTCCTTAACCAAACTAAATATAACTATACACCAAATGACTTTCTTCCAGGATTCTTTTCATCAAGTACTCTAAAACTGCAGCTAAGTATACTAGTCTCTCAGAACCAATTCTTTTCAGACATTGATCACTACACATCAGAGATAATTCTTACCCATTCTTACTCTACAGCGAATAGAATCCATGAAAGAATTTGGTTGGTTGTTTTACTCTTGTACCACATTTATTTGTACACGATGGGCAAAATGTCCAGTCACAAGGACCCCAAAGACTCAGAGAAGGTTAGAGAAGGGGATCCACTGGACAGCTGTTAGGAGACAATTGGAATCTTCCCTTCAAGACCATCCGGAGTGATCTTTAACGTGTATAGAATACAGCTCTCCAGCACACCGGACGATGGCTTCAAGTCCCATCCGATGGGCCCCTTGCTTTTCCAAGCCCATTGCTGCCTCCTATTGAAAGAGAACAGGGTGGAGGTTACCGGCGATAAATCTTAACATTAGCAGGCACAGTTGGGCCTTGAACCTGGGAACTACAGATTACAAGCCTGTCGAGATACCGGAGAGCACACCGGACCATAGCTTCAAGCCCCATCCGATGGGCCCCTTGCTTTTCCAAGCCCATTGCTGCCTCCTATTGAAAGAGAACAGGGTGGAGGTTACCGGCGATAAATCTTAACATTAGCAGGCACAGTTGGGCCTTGAACCTGGGAACTACAGATTACAAGCCTGTCGAGATACCGGAGAGCACACCGGACCATAGCTTCAAGCCCCATCCGATGGGCCCCTTGCTTTTCCAAGCCCATTGCTGCCTCCTATTGAAAGAGAACAGGGTGGAGGTTACCGGCGATAAATCTTAACATTAGCAGGCACAGTTGGGCCTTGAACCTGGGAACTACAGATTACAAGCCTGTCGAGATACCGGAGAGCACACCGGACCATAGCTTCAAGCCCCATCCGATGGGCCCCTTGCTTTTCCAAACCCATTGCTGCCTCCTATTGAAAGAGAATAGGGTGGAGGTTACCGGCGATAAATCTTAACATTAGCAGGCACAGTTGGGCCTTGAACCTGGGAACTACAGATTACAAGCCTGTCGAGATACCGGAGAGCACACCGGACCATAGCTTCAAGCCCCATCCGATGGGCCCCTTGCTTTTCCAAGCCCATTGCTGCCTCCTATTGAAAGAGAACAGGGTGGAGGTTACCGGCGATAAATCTTAACATTAGCAGGCACAGTTGGGCCTTGAACCTGGGAACTACAGATTACAAGCCTGTCGAGATACCGGAGAGCACACCGGACCATAGCTTCAAGCCCCATCCGATGGGCCCCTTGCTTTTCCAAGCCCATTGCTGCCTCCTATTGAAAGAGAACAGGGTGGAGGTTACCGGCGATAAATCTTAACATTAGCAGGCACAGTTGGGCCTTGAACCTGGGAACTACAGATTACAAGCCTGTCGAGATACCGGAGAGCACACCGGACCATAGCTTCAAGCCCCATCCGATGGGCCCCTTGCTTTTCCAAGCCCATTGCTGCCTCCTATTGAAAGAGAACAGGGTGGAGGTTACCGGCGATAAATTTTAACATTAGCAGGCACAGTTGGGCCTTGAACCTGGGAACTACAGATTACAAGCCTGTCGAGATACCGGAGAGCACACCGGACCATGGCTTCAAGCCCCATCCGATGGGCCCCTTGCTTTTCCAAGCCCATTGCTGCCTCCTATTGAAAGAGAACAGGGTGGAGGTTACCGGCGATAAATCTTAACATTAGCAGGCACAGTTGGGCCTTGAACCTGGGAACTACAGATTACAAGCCTGTCGAGATACCGGAGAGCACACCGGACCATAGCTTCAAGCCCCATCCGATGGGCCCCTTGCTTTTCCAAGCCCATTGCTGCCTCCTATTGAAAGAGAACAGGGTGGAGGTTACCGGCGATAAATCTTAACATTAGCAGGCACAGTTGGGCCTTGAACCTGGGAACTACAGATTACAAGCCTGTCGAGATACCGGAGAGCACACCGGACCATAGCTTCAAGCCCCATCCGATGGGCCCCTTGCTTTTCCAAGCCCATTGCTGCCTCCTATTGAAAGAGAACAGGGTGGAGGTTACCGGCGATAAATTTTAACATTAGCAGGCACAGTTGGGCCTTGAACCTGGGAACTACAGATTACAAGCCTGTCGAGATACCGGAGAGCACACCGGACCATGGCTTCAAGCCCCATCCGATGGGCCCCTTGCTTTTCCAAGCCCATTGCTGCCTCCTATTGAAAGAGAACAGGGTGGAGGTTACCGGCGATAAATCTTAACATTAGCAGGCACAGTTGGGCCTTGAACCTGGGAACTACAGATTACAAGCCTGTCGAGATACCGGAGAGCACACCGGACCATAGCTTCAAGCCCCATCCGATGGGCCCCTTGCTTTTCCAAGCCCATTGCTGCCTCCTATTGAAAGAGAACAGGGTGGAGGTTACCGGCGATAAATCTTAACATTAGCAGGCACAGTTGGGCCTTGAACCTGGGAACTACAGATTACAAGCCTGTCGAGATACCGGAGAGCACACCGGACCATAGCTTCAAGCCCCATCCGATGGGCCCCTTGCTTTTCCAAGCCCATTGCTGCCTCCTATTGAAAGAGAACAGGGTGGAGGTTACCGGCGATAAATCTTAACATTAGCAGGCACAGTTGGGCCTTGAACCTGGGAACTACAGATTACAAGCCTGTCGAGATACCGGAGAGCACACCGGACCATGGCTTCAAGCCCCATCCGATGGGCCCCTTGCTTTTCCAAGCCCATTGCTGCCTCCTATTGAAAGAGAACAGGGTGGAGGTTACCGGCGACAAATCTTAACATTAGCAGGCACAGTTGGGCCTTGAACCTGGGAACTACAGATTACAAGCCTGTCGAGATACCGGAGAGCACACCGGACCATAGCTTCAAGCCCCATCCGATGGGCCCCTTGCTTTTCCAAGCCCATTGCTGCCTCCTATTGAAAGAGAACAGGGTGGAGGTTACCGGCGATAAATCTTAACATTAGCAGGCACAGTTGGGCCTTGAACCTGGGAACTACAGATTACAAGCCTGTCGAGATACCGGAGAGCACACCGGACCATAGCTTCAAGCCCCATCCGATGGGCCCCTTGCTTTTCCAAACCCATTGCTGCCTCCTATTGAAAGAGAACAGGGTGGAGGTTACCGGCGATAAATCTTAACATTAGCAGGCACAGTTGGGCCTTGAACCTGGGAACTACAGATTACAAGCCTGTTGAGATACCGGAGAGCACACCGGACCATGGCTTCAAGCCCCATCCGATGGGCCCCTTGTTTTTCCAAGCCCATTGCTGCCTCCTATTGAAAGAGAACAGGGTGGAGGTTACCGGCGATAAATCTTAACATTAGCAGGCACAGTTGGGCCTTGAACATGGGAACTACAGATTACAAGCCTGTCGAGATACCGGAGAGCACACCGGACCATAGCTTCAAGCCCCATCCGATGGGCCCCTTGCTTTTCCAAGCCCATTGCTGCCTCCTATTGAAAGAGAACAGGGTGGAGGTTACCGGCGATAAATCTTAACATTAGCAGGCACAGTTGGGCCTTGAACCTGGGAACTACAGATTACAACCCTGTCGAGATACCGGAGAGCACACCGGACCATGGCTTCAAGCCCCATCCGATGGGCCCCTTGCTTTTCCAAGCCCATTGCTGCCTCCTATTGAAAGAGAACAGGGTGGAGGTTACCGGCGATAAATCTTAACATTGGCAGGCACAGTTGGGTCTTGAACCTGGGAACTACAGATTACAAACCTGTCGAGATACCGGAGAGCACACCGGACCATGGGTTCAAGCCCCATCCGATGGGCCCCTTGCTTTTCCAAGCCCATTGCTGCCTCCTATTGAAAGAGAACAGGGTGGAGGTTACCGGCGATAAACCTCAACATTGGCAGGTACAGTTGGGCCTTGAACCTGGGAACTACAGATTACAAGCCTGTCGAGATACCGGAGAGACCCCCCCCCCCCCCTCCATAAAAATAATGATGAAAATAAAATGCACAGTCGACTCTCCGAAACCTTCTCTGAGACTTGGCGTTCTTGTGACCTGGCCATTTCTCAAATTATATGCACAAAAAGTGCAGCTCAGAGATAAAACATCCCAATCCACAGAGTCTCAAAAAGATTAGATTGAGAGTCCGGAACGTTCACCATCCAGCATGGATTGTAACTAGAGTAACATTGTTCGAAACGAAAATGTTACTCCGCTATAGTAACACTTCTTATCACTAGTAATGAACAACAGATCCTAACTGAATTAAAGCATGGATTAGATCAACTTCTTTCCTCAGCTGACTTCTGCTTTTAACAATGATTATACTACGAGTAGAGAATCAGACGACATCTGACTCTATCTCTAAGTGCTTCGTTTGTCTGATTCCGGATCTCTATTGCTTCGTGAGCGTCAGTTCAGCACTCACTGTCAGACCGAGAGTGAAAGAAGAGCTCCCGGCATTATTCTATCCCCTCACCCTATTGAGCCCGTTGTCCTTTTGTCGAATGGAGGAGAGCTTTCAGCCTTTTGTGCTGGTCGACTCGCTAGTAATAAGTGGAAGCGTGCATTGTAAGGGTTGAGCCAAGATCGGCTGGTTCTGTGAAGCCCCACAATTGCTACCAACTGTCCTTGACGAACACTGTCACGTCATTACACAACCTGCCTTCTCTATGATATCAATAAGCAGTACCTTAGAGCGCCATACGTACAGACAGAAGAGGGTTTAACTGCAGCAGTTAGGTAGATGACGTGTTTCTGGACTTGTTGACGTAGGTCTAGTACGTTGGGAGTTAAAATTCGTCAAGAAATGTACGTCATCTCTTTCAACAAAACACGTTTCTTCAAAACAATCAAGCATTCATACATATTATAGTCTCGAATACCGGACATAAACGGGACTAAGCTGGGTTGAATTATTTACCTCTAAGTGATACTTTTTGGGCACACAAGGGGTAAATGGCCAGGTGACAAAGACCCCAAGGGCTCAGAGGAGGGTGAGGAAGGTAATACACTGGACACCTGTTAAGGGACAGACGTCAAGGCCATTCAGCGTGTTCATTAGCGTAGAATATGTCTCTCCTCACATGGGATCGTGGCTTAACATCCTATCGGACGGACGGCTGCCTCTCCAAGACTATCGTTGTGCCCTTATGATTGATGGTAGGGCGAGGGTTAGCGGAGATAAATCTACATACTGACATTTGGGACTCGAACCCGGGAACTGCAGATTACGAGTCTAGCGAGCTACCGACACCCTCTCCTCCCCCCCAAAAAAGAATGACGGAAATAAAATGAATGTGTTGAAAAAATAAAATGGAAATGAATTGTTGTTCATTTTATTTCCGTCACTCGTTCTTTTTTTTTTTGGCACACAACGTGCTAAATAGCCAGGTCACAAAGACCCCAAGGACTCAGAGGAGGTGTATGTATTGAATATAAATTTAAAAAACTACCACTAATTTTTCAAATTTATTTCCTATAAATGTTTTTTGTAAAAATTTGATACTAAGTCTGCCGTTTGACATTTAGTGACCTTTAAGAATATATACCTAAACAAGCACTTTTCGTCATACAATGCATGGTCGGAACTCAAGCGGTGAAACGCTAGGGGTTAGCAGTTACTGTGTCATCTATGGCCACTTTTTTCTTTTTTTTTCAACCCTGCTGAGGAGTGGTCAACTTCACAGGGTCCTGGTGCTGACCATTTATACCTACTAGACTGGACTTGTTTATGGATTTGAGCTTGATTATGGATCCTGGACTTGCTGCACTGGTGGGCCTCTGTTGAGGGAGAGTCTGCCGCTGTGTTTTCTGTTTGCTTCTGGGTTGCCAGCTCTAAGTGAACAGAGGCATGGGATACCTTATATCAGCTGGTGGATAATCCTAATCAGAGGCCATCGCAGGTACCTGAACCTTACTTTGCTAGTTGGGCATCGTCAAGCCTAAACTGGAGTAATGTGTCTCAGGCAGGCCATATGGTTCTTGAAAAAGTCCACTTGAAAAGGTGGTGCCTGAAGTTCCTACCAGCATCGGTGACTTCAGCCTTTAGCGGAGGAGGAACAGGTCTTTGCCCCATGCCTGCGATCAGGGGGCTGTTTGATATTGTTGGCCCTACCAATCTCAATAAACCTAATTTCTTTAAAAATCCTACTAATCATTTTCTCTCTGCAGGAACGTGGAACGTGAGGACATTACATAGAGATTATTCTCTTGATGTCCTCATGCAGGAATTCCAGCGCTATAACTTAGATATTCTAGGCTTGCAAGAGACCAGATGGACAGGTAAAGGTGAGATACTTAAAAATAACTTTAAATTTCTCTTTACAGGGAGGGAGGATGGAAAGCATCACCAAGGCGTGGGTCTGCTGCTCAGCAGACATGCTAGTGATGCTCTTCTAGGATATGAGTGCATTAATGAAAGGTTTCTTACAGCAAAATTTCAGACAAGCATTAAAGACTTGAATGTTATCTGCTGTTATGCCCCCACTGAGGATTCTGATGAGGATGAGAAGGATAGGTTTTACAGACAACTTCAGGATATTTTGAATTCTGTCAAGAAAGGAGATATTACCCTTGTTCTTGGTGACTTCAATGCCAAAGTTGGTACTGACTCTGACCTTTGGGGAGGAGTAATAGGCCCTTTTGGTATTGGTAGCTGCAATGGCAATGGGCAACGTCTCCTACAGGTAAGTAAACTAAATGGTTTCAGAATAACTAACACATATTACAAACACCGCGACATACATAAACACACATGGGTTTCACCTGATGGGCTGCATAAGAATATGATTGATTACATATTAATTAACAGCAAATGGGCTAGTTCTGTTAGGAATACCAGGGCATATAGGGGAGCTGAAATTGGATCTGACCATTACCTTGTTAAAAGTGTCTTGCAACTTAAACTTAAAAAGTGTTGTGCTAGGGTTAAAAAATTTACCTTTAATACTGAAGCTCTGAAAGACCCAGTTATAGCTAAAGCTTACCATGATAGGTTACTTAGTCATTATGACAGTCATGGTTTGCTTAATACTGAAGTTGAGGAAGAATGGGGCCATTTTAAACAGGCTTTTTTGGAAACTAACAGTACTCTTTTAGGGAAAAAGGAGCAGAGGAGGCAGAATTATTTAAGTGATAAGGCACTTGAGCTTATTTCAGAAAGAAGGAACTGCAGGAATGTCCTTAATCAGTACCCTAGTAGTCCTAATAGAAAGCATTACAAAGAACTTAATAAACGTGTAAAGAATCAGTTAGCTACTGATAAGAATCTTTGGCTTGATGGCCTTGCTGACAAAGCTGAGGAAGCAGTTAGACAGCACAACAGCAGAGAGCTGTACCAGATAGTTAATGTTTTGTGTGGTAGAAAACGAACAGGTATACAGGGATTGAAGGATAAACAAGGCAAGGTTATAGAAGGTGAGGATTCTGTCATGGCTAGGTGGGCTGAGCATTTCAGTGATGTTCTAAACAATGTGGTTAGTTCTACTCCCATTGTTTGCAATGATGATAGATGCATTGTTGGCTTTAATGTTGGCCCTATAACACAATCTGAAGTTAGTTTGGCTATTTCTAAACTTAAACTTCATAAATCCCCAGGGGTGGATGAAATTACTACGGAAATGCTTAGAGCTGGGAATGTTTCTGTTACCATTTGGATGACTGAAATTTTGAATAACTTTTATGATAAAGGCATGGTTCCTAAAGATTTTACCAGAGCTATTATTATCCCTATTTTCAAAAAAGGTGATCGCAGTTCTTGTGATAACTATAGGGGTATCAGCCTACTCTCCGTTCCAGGTAAAGTTCTTTCCATGATTGTGCTTAATAGAATTAAGAATCTGGTTGACAGGCAATTGCGTGATGAGCAATGTGGATTCAGAAATGGTAGGGGATGTGTAGATCAGATATTTTCACTTAGGCAGATTCTTGAGAAATGTTTAGAATTTCAGAAACCTTTGGTTGCTAGCTTTGTTGATTTCAAAAAGGCTTTCGACTCTGTTGATCGTCATAATTTGTGGTTGATTGTGAGATCATATGGTATACCAGACAAGTTAGTTAACATAATGAAAGCTCTCTATAATAACACTGAGTCATGTGTGAGAGTTGGTAAGGCTTGTAGCAATTGGTTTAGCATTACTTCTGGTGTTCGACAAGGGTGCATTTTGTCTCCTTTTCTCTTTAGTTTGGTTGTTGATTATGTTATGCGAAATTCACTTCAAGGGAAAGCTTTTGGCCTTAAATGGGCTGGAGATACGAAAATTTCTGATTTAGATTATGCTGATGATTTAGCCCTTTTGGCAAATGATGTTGATGAGATGAACTCTTTCATTCGAACTGTTGATGAGACTGGTAGTACAGTAGGTTTGGTTATAAACAGAGAGAAAACTAAAGTGATGAAAATTGGTCAGGCAGGTTGTGATTCAGTTAATCTGAATGGTTGCAGTCTTGAGCAGGTGTCACAGTTTAATTACCTTGGGAGCTGCGTAACTGATACTGGTGATGTGCGGCATGAGATTAACAGACGAATAGGTATTGCTGCCGGGACTTTTAAGAATCTATGGAGATTGTGGAGAAATAGGCGTATACACCTAAAGACTAAAATTAGACTGTATAATAGTTTGGTTCTTTCTAGGGTTAGTTATGGTAGTGAAACTTGGACGCTGTGTAAGCAAGATAACAGGAAACTAGATGCTTTTGATTCTAGATGCTTACGCAGTATCTTGGGTATTAGGTGGTTTAACTTTGTAACTAATGATGAGGTTAGGCAAAGGAGTCTGCAACCTCCTTTAACCAGCATATTGTGCAGAGAGAGACTCCGCTGGTTTGGCCATGTTGCCCGTATGGATAATTATAGATTGGCGAATAGGGTTATGAACAGTGTGCCTGGAGGCCTCAGAAGGAGGGGGAGACCTAGGATGCGGTGGGCAGACAATGTCAAACAGGACCTTGTTAGAATTGGTGTACAGTGGCCGGATGCAGCAGATGTAGCTCAGGACAGATATGCTTGGAGAATTAAACTGCGCGGTCTGGTTGGACCTCCGTAGCCCATGGCTGCTTGAGGATGATGATGATGATGATGATGTGTCAGGAAATGAAGAAACACAAGAATGACAGAAGAGGTTTGAAATATTTGCAGAAATTACAGAACAGAAGGTACAGAATTTTATTGAACAAATGACAGAAACTGCTCAAAAGAGCGACCGCCAACATTATTGCAGGCTTCACACCTTCGACGTAGTGATCGGCGTACATGGGCGAAAAGACCAGGCATTTCTCGTACAGCGGCAGCGACAATAGAAATCCTGGAAACAAGGTCCTCATTGGAATCAATGGGGCTATCGTAGATGAGGCTTTTCATATGGGCCCATAGGAAAAAGTCCAGACATGAGAGATCGGGCGATCGTGGCGGCCAAGCGATGGAACCACCCCGACCAATCCATCGTCCTGGAAATGTTGCATCCAAGGCGTTCCGCACATCCATGCTGAAATGGGGTGGTGCTCCGTCGTGTTGGAACCACATACGTGTTTGAATGTTTGCTGCAACAGGGTTCATTAATTCTGGCAAGACTTCTTGTAAAAATACGAGGTACGTTCTCCCTTTCAGTCGGGCTGGCAGAAGGTATGGGCCAATCATATGGTCATGGAGGATTCCAGCCCAAACATTTATGAAGAAACGCCGCTGGTACGAATGTGGACTTATGGCGTGCAGATTACTGGTGGCCCACACATGTGAATTGTGGGTATTAAAAATGCCCTCACGTGTAAAGGTGCATTCGTCAGTGAATAAGATATGTGCATCAAAGTCTGGT
Organism: Ryuthela nishihirai; assembly: GCA_038380435.1. Classification (NCBI taxonomy): domain Eukaryota; kingdom Metazoa; phylum Arthropoda; class Arachnida; order Araneae; family Heptathelidae; genus Ryuthela; species Ryuthela nishihirai. The sequence goes on along the minus strand of JAWZYU010000005.1, from coordinate 34,005,370 downwards.
TGCGCTGCAGTCTGCTGCAGGAACAACTGTGCAAAATCCACTCGAGGCCGATAATCTGCAAGTGTCAAGGCATACAACCTCTGTGCATGGTAGGGGTGTAATCGTTCGTCTCATAGAACTCGCCACACCGTCGATTGGGGCACACTTACGGCATGGGAAATTGCTCGCATGCTACATTCCGATTGATCTCGAACCCTACGTACAATTTTCTCTGTAACACGTGGCGTCCTCATACTCCTTGCACGCCCTGTATCCTGCAAGCCGCTGACAAAGGAGCCTGTTTCACACAGATACCAGTGCAATCGCTGAAAGGTTTTACGATCAGGCATGCGTCTGGTCAGAAAGCGCTCCCAGTAAAGTCTTTGGGCTTCCCTCGCATTCCCGCATCCCCCATATCCACCTTCTCCTGATTCATGAAACAGTCCATCCGTTCTGCAATCTACGGTAGAAATTACGCCGAGTGCGAAAAACAGCGCTTATAAGTGTTCAGTAGAAAGCGCCCTCTAGCGCTTCACCACTTGAGTTCCGACCATGCATTGTCTGACGAAAAGTGCTTGTTTAGGTGTCTTCTATCACTCCTTAAAGTTTGGCCTAAGAGTTTTGAATCACCCTGTTTATATCAAAGTAACTAAGTATTTGAAATATGCGAGTTATAATATTTCATTACTGCCAATCAAACTAAAACAAAGTTTCATAATTATCATATTTATTGTTTACAATCGAAACTTCATGACATTCACATTGCACCACCAAAATTTCATATTTCTATCATTAATACATCTTTCCAATATTCGCTTGAAATTTTGGAATTTTCAATTTTTCCGCCGTTAGAGGACACAATTATAGTGTTCGAAAGATTCCGAAAAGGAGAATCATAATATTTCATCAATTCCTATCTAACCCTAAAAGGATTTTTTCACTTATCTCTAGGTTCGAGTCCCAGCTGGGTCAGCGTTGAGATTTATCTCCGCAAAATTCCCCGCCCTGCCCACGGGCAGTAGGAGATACCGATGGGCTTGGAAAGGCCGACGTCCGTCGGATGGGACGTTAAGCCGTGGTCCCGTGTGCGGGACAGACATACCCTGTGCACGTTAAAGAACACGCTGGATGGCCTTGACGGGAGACTACCATCTGTCTCCCAACAGCTGTTCCAGTAAGTCCCCTCCCCCAACCTTCTCTGAGCCTCCGGGGTCCATGTGACCTGGCCATTTAGTCCATGGTGTGCAAAAAAGTGCCGCTCAGAGGTAAAACAACCTAACTCATTTATCTCTAAATACAAACAATTTTCTGCCAAAACAAAAAAATTCCCCCCCCCCCCCTCATAGGTCTAAGAGGTTAATTCATTGTTGCCAATGGAAATATCGTGGCGTTCACATTTCCATCAGCAAAATTAAAATTTCTAACTTAAATACGTCGTTTACAATATTTGTTTGAAATTTTGGAATTTTCAAAATTTTCCACCACTAGAGGGCGCAATTATAGTTTTCGGCAGATTTAAAAAGTGTGAATCGTAATATTTTGTCAATTCCTATCTAACACAAAAAGAATTTTTCATTTATCTCTAAAAAAAAAAACAATTATCTGCTAAAATTAAAAAGGTGTGTTTTTCCACACCCTCTGGGTCAAAGAGGTCAACTCATTATTGGCAATGGAAATTTCGTCACCTTCACATTCCACCACCAAAATTTCAAATTTCTAGCATAATACATCTTTTGCAATATTCGTTTGAAATTTTGAAATTTTCAACTTTTTTCACCGCTAGAGGGCGTAATTAAAGCTTTAGGGAGATATGGAAAGTACATATCATAATATTTCACCAACCCCAATCTAATAAAAAAATAATAATTTTTAATATATCTCTGTAAACAAAAAAGTGCGATGTCTACAGACGGACAGACAGACAAAGCAAAACTATTTTTTCGTTTTCTTTGAAAATGAGAAAAAAAAAAAATTCGAGATTCTAACTATCGTTCTCTTCTATGTAGGGATTTGAATTTTAACGTAACGAGGAATGAAACTGGGAGAACCCAAATACGAAATTTGAGACAGGGTAATTAAGTACAGTGGACCTTCGTTATAGCGCTGCTCGCTATACCGCGCACTCGGTTATAGCGCGGGCGATGTTCGCGATAAGTTCAAACATGTTTATACAGGTCCGTGCGGCGTAGTGAGTATCGCATTTTATTGTTACTGCGTATTGAGTAATTGTGTATGTATTGAGTTCCTGCATGTATTTTGAATAGTGTTTAATTATTGTATGCATGATGAGTAAAAGAAAAGCTTACAGTGGGAAATTTATTGTGTCGCCACCGCGCCGCTCGGTGTAACGCGGTTCACCTTATAACGCGGGTGTTGTTTCCCTCCCGACATGCGCGTTATATCGGGGGTCCACTGTATTTGGGGAATTAAAAGGAGCCAAAATATGTTGATAAAAATCGCTCTCAAGAGTGTGCATGATAATTAACTCTTGCCAAGAATGAACGTTGCCCTGGACAACTCTAAAGAATTACATCAGCTTCTAGCCAAGAAGTTATTAAATATGAATAACGTTTATCAATAAAAGATTTTGAAATGGTGATTTCAGAACTATTTTTTTTTTGCTATCTAAAATTGTCTTCCTGCTGAGGTCCCGCCATCCTCACAGACCTTCTACCATGGCATATATACTGACAGGCTCCTGTCAGACCTCTGTGGCAAGCAGCCACAGAGGTCTGACAGTTTTATTTCTGATATGTTATGTTCTACAGGTCTGATATGTTTTATTTTTTTGACATGGAATGCACTGATTTCAGAAGGAGTTCTTCTGCGACAACATGATCAAATGAAAATGAAAATAAGAAAGCTTTAATTGTTTCACGTGTGAGCTCGCCGTGTGTGCCACTTAAAAACAATTATGTATAAATATATTATTATATTAAATTATATTACCAAAATATTTATTTACTAACTACTGCTGACGCCGGTCGATTAATGATCTCCTAAACCCCTTCAAGAGATCACTGTTGACAAATAGCATCATTTAACTAGTCAAAGTATTTTGACTCTTCGTTTCAGAAGTTTACAAAGGTTCGAACCCGAAACCCGACATGATTTGGTTTCCCAGTTCTTTCGCATTTCCAAACAATCATGGGGATATAGAAAAGTATGTTCAAAGTAATAAATAACCACAGAGACATAGTGTCCTGAGTAAAAATATATATTCTCTCAGAGGACATAGATATTACAAAATAATGTTTTCAATGAATACCAGGAAACTCACATTAGCGTGAAGTACTTTCCATAAATTATCTCTAAGAGATCTAACAACAAGATACTGCTCTGAGCATCCCTATAAACAGACCATATTAATTAAATTAAGAATGGCAACTCTATGTTAAATCCAAACTCCCTCTCATCCTGGGGCGGGGGTGGCTCAGTCGGTAGCGCGCCAGGCTCGTAATCTGCAGTTCTCAGGTTCGAGTCCCAGCTGGGTCAGCGTTGAGATTTCTCTCCGCAAAAATTCCCCGCCCTGCACACGGTCAGTAGGGGACACCGATGGGCTTGGAAAGGCCGCCGTCCGTCGGATGGGACGTTAAGCCGTGGAATGCACTGATTTCAGAAGGAGTTCTTCTGCGACAACATGAGCCATACCCTGTGCACGTTAAAGAACACGCTGGATGGCCTTGACGGGAGGCTACCATCTGTCTCCCAACAGCTATTCCAGTGAGTCCCCTCCCCCAACCTTCTCTGAGCCTTCGGGGTCCATGTGACCTGGCCATTTAGCCCATGGTGTGCGAAAAAGTGCCGCTCAGAGGTAAAACAACCCAACCCAACCTGCTAGCTCTGTGACGCTTCAGCTGGCTCCTATATTCCCCATGTTACGTCGCAGGCCCCTGAATCACATGATTAATTAGAGACAATAGTTGCAAAGTTTCTGAGTCCGGCTCAAGCTAATTCCTTGTAATGAACTCGCCGTTTTCTAGTATTAAAGCTCGTGTCGCAATCGCTCAGCAACATCATGAAAGGGAAGTCATTTTTCCTACCTAGCAGCAGATCTTAATCAAAGCAGGATCAAGACAGGAATCAAACATTTTCGTCAGTTTCTGTTTTTACTGGGGGTGACTCAGTCGGTAGCGCTCCAGGTTCGTAATATGCAGTTCCCAGGTTCGAGTCCAAGCTGGGTTAGCGTTGACATTTATCTCCGCAAAACTCCCCGCCTTGTCCACGGTCAGTAGGGGACACTGATGGGATTGGAAAGGCCACCGTCCGTCGACTGGGAGATTAAGTGGGGTCGTGTGCGAGAGAGTCATTTCCTGTGCACGTTAAAGAACACGCTGGATGACCTTGACGGGAAGCTACCATCTGTTTTTACCCTGACAGAGAAAATCTAACTGCGTCTCAAATACTGCTGGTTTCGATGGCGTTATATAATCTAAAGCAACATGCTCTGTTTTTTACGTAAGGCCGTGTGCGGGAGAGCCATTCCCTGTGCACGTTAAAGAACACACTGGATGACCTTGATGGGAAGCTACCATCTGTCTCCCAATAGCTGTTCCAATGGGTCCCCTCCCCAAACCTTCTCTGAGCCTTCGGATCCAAGTGACCTGGCCATTTAGCTCATTCTGTGCAAGAAAAAAAGTGCCGATCAGAGGTAAAACAACCCAAATCTGTATTAACCCTGACAGAGGAATAACTGCGTCTCAAATACTGCTGGTTTCGAAGGCGTTATGTAATCTAAAACAACATGCTGTGTTTTTCAAAATCTCCTAATATCTTCAGATATTACACACACTTATTTGAAAGCCTCTTTGAAATTGCATAACCAATTTTGCAACCTATTTTCTGCATAGGATCAAGGTCCGGAGACTGCATAGGCCATTTTATCTTCTTAACCAAGGGCGGCGCTACCGCACAAGGTATAAAAAAAAACGCATATAAAGGGGTGTGTTTTTAGGGCTGCAAATTTTCAAACTGAACCTTTAGCTACAGTAAAGTTTACTGGAACAATTACGATCTATTTTTCAACAGATGATTTTCAATTGCTTTTAAAAATGACCTTCAATTTAGCTAAATTAACCTTTAATATTTAAGATCATACTTTGAGAAAAGGATGACAGAAATTCAAGTTCTTTCATGACGCCATGATGAAAAGGAGACATCGTTCTGCAAAATCGAAGGTTCATCCCCAAAAATTATCTCAGACTACTGGTAACAATTTCGTATTCAATATTTCGATATAGCCCTTAGTTGTCGTTGTTCCATTTGCAACATGCAGTCTTCCAACTCACCGACAAGACATGAAATCCCACACCACGAATTTGGTTGGATATTTCGCAATAACTTGAAGACTCTGTGGGTCTTCATGAGATCATTTTCTTACATTGTACTCCTACTCTAATAATCATCTCTTGTTCTGAAAATCTGTAAGTAAAGGTTTTGAACGACTTTTGCAACCCACCAATCCAAAAATATGTGTCAACATATATGTGTTCATTGAAGTGAATCTTGGAAAGGTCCAATCATGAGCACATGGGTGTTCGAGGTGAGAAATATAACTTCACGTCCTATGGCATACTGATGGTAAAATCACTCACTGAATTCGTATTTAAGTTCAAAGAAAAATAGTGCGCCAGTAGTTTTTTATTAGTTGACAAATTTTTTTTGGAAACCTCCGCTGGACAGCTGTTAGGGGACAGATAAAAGCTTCATATCAAGGCCATCCAGAGTGTTCTTAAGCATACTCTTATTCAGCGTGTACACACAGAATATGGCTCTCCTGTACTCGAAACCACGGCTTTATGCCCCATCCGACGGACGACGACTTTCTAAGCCAATTAGTGACCCTTTTCTCACTGAGGACAGGGTAGAGTTTAGAGGAGATAATTCTCAATACTGGCATAGCTGGAACTCGAACCTGGGAACTGTAGATTACGAGCCTGGAGTGCTACCGACCGCGCCAACCCACGGCTCAAAATAAGCTAAGTGGAACAATCAGAAAATGCTGTGTATTTGGATGCACAATATCTCTATTACTCAATTCAGATGAACATCTAGTTAAGAGGACATATTTATTTCAAAAATAATAAAACATAACCGAATTATGTGAACAAAAAGAGTGGACAAGTAGTCTATTGTGACTCTTTAAAGCTATTATATAGAAATAAGATTCATATATAAAGTTTATCTGAATATTTACAAGCAATATTGATAAACAAATTAGTTAGAAAAAGAACAAAAACTGTTGTAATGAAAACAGAAAGAAATTTGCGATGTTGTTCAAAAATTTAAAACGAGATGCAATTGTTTGTAATCTTTACCATTGAAGTAAGCGTCCCTTCATCAACTTTTAATTCTCTTAAAAGTGTTTAAATACTTAATAAATTGCTATTTAACTCAATTATTGGTTGGAATTACACCCCGTGTGTGAACAGCAGGAAAACGATTGCTCTGCGCATGTGCAGATCCTTAACAACAAAACCGAAGACACACCAATCCCGGCGCTGGCATGCATGATTCGCCCTCTGAAGATTTCCAGTAGCCGCTGCCAACAGAGGCGCTCTTCTACTGCTCGTTTAGCCTGAGTCGTTTCACCCAGATATGCACATGAAAAGAATTAAATGCGCCGCAATGTGAACGGCGCATTTATAAGTCAAAGATGTGCGAATCTTTGATTCCTGTCCTCTATAAGTCAAAGATGTGCGAATCTTTGATTCCTGTTCTCTATAAGTCAAAGATGTGCGAATCTTTGATTCCTGTCCTCTATAAGTCAAAGATGTGCGAATCTTTGATTCCTGTTCTCTATAAGTCAAAGATGTGCGAATCTTTGATTCCTGTTCTCTATAAGTCAAAGATGTGCGAATCTTTGATTCCTGTCCTCTATAAGTCAAAGATGTGCGAATCTTTGATTCCTGTCCTCTATAAGTCAAAGATGTGCGAATCTTTGATTCCTGTCCTCTATAAGTCAAAGATGTGCGAATCTTTGATTCCTGTCCTCTATAAGTCAAAGATGTGCGAATCTTTGATTCCTGTCCTCTATAAGTCAAAGATGTGCGAATCTTTGATTCCTGTCCTCTATAAGTCAAAGATTTGCCAATTTTTGCGGGAAGCTATCTTTTCTTGGAGTCATACTGGAAATATCGATGCAGGTTTAATTTATCTATTTACTCGCAGTATAATTTCTTTTATGTTGAAATAGATTAAAATATTTTTGTTTGAGGATTATCGCATTTTTCTTATCTCCGTGAATATGACGTAATAATCGATTGATGGATTTGACGAAAGGTTGTTCCACCATATCTTTGGAACACGATGGAGAAACTTAATGATTTATGTGCCAAATGAAAGCTTGTGAAGCGGGGAGTGTCCTAGGCTATAAGAAATTGACTCCCGTGCCTTCTTCCCCCCTTAAAAAGCTGGAAATGTTAAAGTCGTTCTGCTACATCTTCTGAACGCGAGGGTCTACAGTTACGAGTTAGGTTTCAAATGAAAGTTCGTGTAATGACAGTCGTAAACAATTTCCAATTTTCCCCCACTATTCCCCCTGATAAAATGGGGGCTGGATTTTCGCGAGGTTAGACTTTAACGAGTCGTATCTCAAATTAAAGCTTGTGTCGTATGCTACCTCAAACATGAATCCAAAAGGGAGGTAAATATCTTCGATATTTATAAGTCATATATCAAAGTGTTTGAAGGTTGGTGTTTTTAGTGACAACAAAAAAATTATGAATTAATTTTTTTTTAAACATCCATCTCCCTATAGGGCCCTAAAAAGTAGAAAATAAACCTAAAGCATATCGGTGGTGCAATCAGTCACTGAGTTCGTATTCGCTTCGAAGGAAGATAGGGCGACGATTCACCTACTCGATAAGATTGCCGGTGCCCTATCTTCCTTTGAAGCGAATACGAACTCAGTGACTGATTGCACCATCGATATGCTTTCAGTTTATTTTCTACTTTTTAGGGCCCTGTAGGAAGATAGTTACTTTTGAAATTTTTCAATTTATAATTTTCTCACTTCGCAAAAGAGTTTGTTTCTATATGTGTGTGATATTTTGCAGGTTGTGGCTGATCTGGAAATTGAGCAGCGGTATATAATACATTACAGTTTTTGGCGAGACTTAAATGGTGCAGAGACAGTCGCAGAAATGACTCAAGAAATGCTTCAAACGGAGCGCGATTTTCAAATGACACAAACGCTTCACAGACAGACACGATTCAGTAGAGGACGATCCAAGATGGCGGCATCCAAGGGGGAGAGGCTTCAAAGTGCAGGTTGGATTATTTTACTTCTGAGCAGCATCTTTTTTTTTTTGCACAGAATAGGCGCTAAATGGCGAGGTCACAAGGGGAACTATGGGACAGCTGTTGTGAGACAGATAGTAGCCTACCGTCAAGGCCATCCAGCCTGTAAAATTCCCCGCCATGCCCATGACCAGTAGGGGACACCGATTGGCTTGGAAATGCCGCCGTCCGTCGGATGGGACGTTACGCCGTGGCTCCGTGTATGGGAGAGCCATACCCTGTGCACGTCAAAGAACACGCTAGATGGCCTTAACGGGAGGCTACCATTTGTCTCCCAACAGCTGTTCCAGTGGGTCCCCTCCCCCAACCTTCTCTGAGCCTTCGGTGTCCATGTGACCTGGCCACTTAGCCCATTGTGTGCAAAAAAGTGCCGCTCAGAGGTAAAACAAACCAAACCCATCTAGCCTGTTCTTCAATGTGCACAGGGTAGCTCTCCCGCACACGGGAACACGGTTTTACATCCCTGAAAAGTGCGGAGCCGGGGTGTATGTATGTGAGGGGGCCACTTACAGCTGAAAAAACTTTTAATTGTAAATTTTCTGACAACTTAAAAAGCGAAAATTTATCACACTTGTTTCCTTTATCGTATGCGCTTTTCATAAAAATTCTTATTCGGAAACTTGAAAAATCACCGAATTTTTTTCACACGATTTACAAAAAGTTATCATCAGTCATACATAAATTCGAAAAAATCTGACCAGACAGCAGTTTTTCCCGCAAGTCCGTGCAAATGCATAATGCTAACGTGAGAGGGGAGGGGCAAAACATTGTGTGGCTTTTAAGTGCATTATAAAAGAGACATTCAACGAAATTAAGCTATTGTACTGTATTCAAAGGTGAAAAAATGATATTCTTGCCCCTGTAAATATTTAATTTTTTAAATTTTTCCCAGCTTTGAAAGTGACGCCAGATAATCTACTCGACTTTGACGAGTGGATTTCCCCATCCCTGGACACCATTGTATCAGACCACAAACTAATATAAATATGATAATTACTGACAACATTCATAAGTAATCCTGAATTAATCAAGAATTAAATTAAATATTTCCAACAGAGCGCTATTTTTTTTCAAGTACTACTGTCAAAATTTATGTACTTTAAGTTATACTACTGTTAATTTATGTATTTTAAGTATACCAATGTTTTTCAGAGGAAACAGGGCTTCATGAGCGCGGGGCCAAATTTGGCCGGGTGTACTCGCACCTATGGCACGCTTATTTCCATAATTAATACGCTTATTTCCATATTCCACTGTTCTTCATTCACTTGATTCATTTCTGTGACTATCTGTGCAAGACTCTCCAAACACAGTAGCATAGCAGATACTGCTGTTCACTTTCCAACTCAGTCACATCCTGAAAAAAAAAAGGGGGGGGGGGGCTCAGTCGGTAGCGCGCCAGGCTCGTAATCTGTAGTTCCCAGGTTCGAGTCCCAGCTGGGTCAGCGTTGAGATTTATCTCCGTATAACTCCCCGCCCTGCCCACGGTCAGTAGGGGACACCGATGGGCTTGGAAAGGCCGCCGTCCGTCGGATGGGACGTTAAGCCGTGGCCCCGTGTGCGGGAGAGCCATACCCTGTGCAAGTTAAAGAACACGCTGGATGGCCTTGACGGGAGGCTACCATCTGTCTCCCAACAGCTGTTCCAGTGGGTCCGCTCCCCCAACCTTCTCTGAGCCTTCTCGTACATCTTTATGTAACGTGTATTAAAAGAATATAAATATTAGAAATGAGTACGGACCTTAGCGTGGTTCATTAGTCTTGGAGCGGGCCCGTGTCGAGCAAGAATCAAGTAGCCTTAGGCTCAGTCAAAATTTAAATTTCTAATTTTCCTTGAAATTGCGACGAGAATAGGCAAATAAGAGAAAATAATTTCTCATGATTATAATTTCGATCTTTTAATTAGAGTTAAGTGATTGAAATTATTAATAAGCCCCATTCAACATTTGATAATATTTTTTCAGGCGAGGCCGACTGCTCAGCGTGCTTGGATGTTGATCAAAATGACCCCGGTTCAAGCCTGGATAAGATATGGATGCATTTTTGGTTGAGATCTATTGAGATCTCGCGTTTATTACGGATCTCCTCGGTGGTAATTTAACTGATAGACTCCTGTCAGACTTTATGTGACAAGCATCTGCTTCAGGAGTAATTTATTCATTTTCATTATATTGTCTCTCTCTTCCGTTAATGAAGAAGCTGAGCCAGCGTTGAGATTTATCTCCGCAAAACTCCCCCTCCCCCCTGCCCTCGGACAGTAGGTGATGGCGATGGGCTTGGAAAGGATGCCGTTCGTGGGGCGGGGGTGGCTTAGTCGGTAACGCGCCAGGCTCGTAATCTGTAGTTCCCAGGTTCGAGTCCCACCTGGGTCTTCAGTAGGGGACACCGATGGGCTTGGAAAGGCCGCCGTCCGTCGGATGGGGCGTTAAGCCGTGGCCCCGTGTGCGTGAGAGCCATACCCTGTGCACATTAAAGAACACGCTGGATGGCCTTGACGGGAGGCTACCTGTCTCTCAACAGCTGTTCCAGTGGGTCCCCTCCCCCAACCTTCTCTGAGCCTTCGGGGTCCATGTGACCTGGCCATTTAGCCCACGGTGTGCAAAAAAGTGCCGCTCAGAGGTAAAACAACCCAACCCAACCCAGCTGCCGTTCGTCGGATGGGAAGTAAAGCCGTGGGCCGTGTGAGGAAGAGACATACCCTGTGCACGTTAACGAACATACTGGATAGCCTTGATGGCAGACTACCATCTATCATTTAGACATTTAGCTCACTGTGTGCAAAAAAGTCACTCCCTCGTGGAACAACCCAACCTTTAAATGAATCACTTTTAAAATTTATAAAGACTCTACTCAAGAATTTTCTGTTCTGGTCTTTTCTAGTATTTTATCTCCAAATAGCGCTGAGATTTTGATTTTGCTTCAAATAACTGTTGTAAAATTTGCAATTGTCTGTAATACGAAGAATTAAAATAACGCATTTTGCGGCCATCGTTTCTGTATCAAAATTGTTTTTATTTTTCTCACTCTAAATATCTGACGATGGAATTTGAGGCAACGGATCCAACGGTCGCGGGGCTTAAAATATTTCAGGATCTTAACTTGTTTACTTCCGAAAGTAAGATGAATTTGGGCGATGGCCCAATCGAAGATGGCGAACGTGGGACTTGATAAATTCCAGAACCTTTAGAGTTGTTTATTTCAAACAACAAGGTACGTTTCGTGATCGATGACGCAATTCAAAATGGCGGACGAACGCTTGGGTTGTTTGGGTTGTTTTACCTCTGAGCGGCACTTTTTTGGACACCATGGGCTAAATGGCCAGGTCACATGGACCCCGAAGACTTGGAGAAGGTTGGGGAAGGAGACCCACTGGAACAGCTGTTGGGAGACATATGGTAGCCTCCCGTCAAGGCCATCCAGCGTGTTCTTTAACGTGCACAGGGTATGGCTCTCCCGCACACGGGGCCACAGCTTAACGTCCCATCCGACGGACGGCGGCCTTTCCAAGCCCATCGGTGTCACCTACTGACCGTGAGCAGGGCGGGGTTGGGTTGGGTTGTTTTACCTCTGAGCGGCACTTTTTTGCACACCATGGGCTAAATGGCCAGGTCACATGGAACCCGAAGGCTCAGAGAAGGTTGGGGGAGGGGACCCACTGGAACAGCTGTTGGGAGACAGATGGTAGCCTCCCGTCAAGACCATCCAGAGTGTTCTTTAACGTGCACAGGGTATGGCTCTCCCGCACACAGGACCACTGCTTAACGTCCCATCCGACGGACGGCGGCCTTTCCAAGCCCATCGGTGTCCCCTACTGACCGTGAGCAGGGCGGGGAGTTATGCGGAGATAAATCTCAACGCTGACCCAGCTGGGACTCGAACCTGGGAACTGCAGATTACGAGCCTGGCGCGCTACCGACTGAGCCACCCCCGCCCCTGGCGGACGAACGGAAATAGGGGAACTTTGTTTGGACAAAGGTCAACTGATAACGTGATTCAGAATGCAAGATGGTGGACGAACAAGAAGATAAGGGAACTTTTTGAGAGAAACATTTGACCTTCAAGATTAAAGGTCATTTTGCGCGGAAGTAATTGAGATACTACTGCAGATTTAGTAATTATCAAAATAATTCTGTCCAGATGGGCTTGGGTACGTACAGTCGCTCAAAAAAATATCCGAACACTCTGGTTGATTACAAACAGGTAAGGTTTTGCCGCACACTATTGGTTGATTATTATTGTCACGTGACACGAAGGTTGCCAGATCACTAATTTCTAAAAAATCGTTGCCAGATATTTTTTCTGAATTCTGAAATCAACCATAGTGTTCGGATATTTTTTTGAGCGACTGTACATTTTTTAAGCTCATGTCTCGTATATAAACTCAAAGAAAATTCTCTGAAGAAGTTGATTAAAATTTCCTTCATTTACATTTTCTGTTGCTAACGTAAATAGAGAACTTGTACAATAGTTCTGCATTCAGTTCAGAGAACCTTTAAAGAATTTTCGCTTTTCGAAAATATTTTCAGGTTTGCTTGCTCCTTAGCGAAACACATTTTCTTCTCGACCATTAGTTGACTCAGAAATTTGATTTTGCTCTAGTTTACCTAATGCCTGAGAAATGACGTCCACTGTTTCCCCAAAATGGAAATTAACGATTACACTACTCTTGTAAAAATAAATAATAAACAAATTTCCTCTCAAGCAGCTGCTTGCAACAGAGGTCTGACAAGAGCCTGTCAGTTTAATACGCCATGGATAGGGAATGTGAATAATGTGAGACCTCAGTAGAAGACAACACAAACATTCAACACAAACATTCATACCTTAACCAGGGGCTCGAACCCATGTTGGGTTGTTACTCTGATCGACGCTTTTTTTGCACACAATGGACAAATGGCCAGGTTACAAGGACCCCAAAGGTTGGGGAAGAGAAACACACTGGACAGCTGTTAGGAGACAGATGGTCGACTCCCAGGCAAGGCCATCCAGCGTGTCCTTGAACGTGCAAAGGATAAGGCTTTTGCCGCACACGGAGCCACGGCTTAACGTCCCATGAGATAGATGGCGGCCTTTCCAAACCCATCGGTATCTCCTACTGACTGAAGGCGGGGAGTTATGCGGAAATAAATGGACTCGAACCTGGGAACTGCAGATTACGACCCTGGCACGCTACTACCCTCGCGAAAGCCCAGGTCTCTTTAATCAATAATCAAGTGCGCTAACCACGATTTGGAAAAAAATTGATGAATGCTTGAAAAAATAAATAAAATAAATACCCCCCTCAAGCAGCTGCTTGCCACAGAGGTCTGACAGGAGCCTGTCAGTTTATGTGCCACAGTAGGAGATCTGAGAGGATGGCAGGACCTCAGCAGAAAAACAACACAAACGTCCATGCCTTATCCAGGGCTCGAACCCAGGTCCCGTAGATCAGTAGCCAAGCGCGCTAACCACTAGGCCACGGGAATTGTAATTGCAGAGTGATTCAAAATTCGTTCAAAGAAGGTTTCATTTATTCTCAATTTACGTTTACAAATTGTTAACAAAGGGTTACAACCTTTGTTAACAATTTGAATAATTTATCAACCAAAATAACGTTCGACTACGTACGCACTTTCGTCCTGGGAAAATTTCATTATGGGCAACTAGTGCAATACACGTCACCAACAAAGAACTCACAACGTGAGAACTAAACTAGGTCGTTTGCATATGTAAGTGAATGCACGGTTGCCAACGTTAGAATCGTTATTTTATTCCGTTCAGTTGGCGCGAAATGAAAAGCATTTACATTTCGGGTTGCTCGAATTTTTGATCAGTCTGTATCGGTAGAAAGTCGAAATCAAGATTTCAAAATGCATTTTCATCCAAGTGCTCTTTTTCTACGTTTGATACGAAAAGAGATTCTAAAACAGGTTTTTACTCTATTGACAAAGTTGCCGATGAGAAAAGGAAACTTCCCATTCTTGCGAAATGATAATTTTATTCTTCTTTATAAACAGTTTGTTTTATTCGGATGTGTTAAGAAGCCGTCGCATGTGCATCAGAAGATTCCTTCCATTTCAACCCGATCAATAAACTGAAGTTTCATTTATGGAAAATCAGAATAAAAAAATCATAACTTATAATGACTATATTTCATTTTTGCTTTATTTTTGATATAAATGTGCATTATTGTAATGTAAATAACCTAAGAGCATCAACTCATCCAAGTTATTGTTGCATTTAACACAGGAACAAAGTAATGCCAACATATTTTAACAAATATATATACAACCTTAAGCATTTTCAATGATATTTGACTTTTTATTTACAGAAAAATATGCATATCGTTTTCCTCGACCAAACAGTGGCGAAATTTATATGCAAATTCATTTTTTCGTTGCAGATTTTTGTTTATATGTTCGTGTAGATAGAAATGTGAAACACTTAGCAATTAGCTTAAAATATGAAAGCTGGCAACATATTTTTCCTTTTTGCCGTTTGATGTTTCTTCTGAGAAATATTCCTCTGGAAAAAAAATCAGTTTTCGTCTCCCGAGAGCTTTTAAAACCCAAACTTTGTCACCATTTCCACCTACATCCAATCTCTGCATTAGATTGACCAAGAAATACAACCAGAGAAGACACAAACAGTAAAACTGAAGGTGAAGGCAGAGAGAATAATTTTGATGGCACGGAACGAAGATTTCTCAAGAGTGCTCCCCCCCCCCCTCCACCACCACCATCCGGCTCATATGTGCGAGGTGTGCTTGCATCTGTATCTGCATATGCATGCGTGCAAGCACACAGGCGAACGAGGAGACTGAGTGTGGCGAAACTCCCCAGGGAGACCCCTCTGCTGCTTGATGGGCGGACAGTGGAGGGGGATTGTGCTGCTGCTGTTCCTGCTCCTCTTGCTCCACCATCTCTATTGCATCCGGAGACGGGGAGCAAAGAGGAGGAGGAGGCGAAAGCTCAACTCAATAACTTTGCATTCATTAGAGGTGAATGCATTACGTGCCGCGGTGTCGGAAAGCAGTTCCGCTGCCATGGCAACCACCTGGATACCGCACGGCTGTCGGAACACGGCAGCGGGAGAGCATTCTCGTCGGCGGCGTTTCGATGGCGACGCGTGCTGCGAGCATTCGGCGATGCTGCTGGATGTCACGTCACCGGCGAAGCTGCCACGTGCGTGCCATCAGATCATCACCGGTGATTGGCCGGCGCTTCATCAACTTCATGCAGTTCAGAAGCTGCGACTTGATGCGGGAGTCGCGCAAACACGTTGATGTGCACTCTATTCAAACGATACGGCCCACGAGGAGCAGAGACTCGGTATCTCTCACTTGTCATATCCCTTGAATCGAATCTGAGCTCTTTCACGGACACCGCTAACAGCGGAAGAATCACATCACGTGATTCCCAACTGACTAACTGCAGTTTAAGCCAACACTAACCAATCAGCATACGAGCTCAACTTTTAATTAAACAATTCGTACTTTTATTTCTGTGAAAACCAAAATGTATATAAGTCCACATACGGGCAACTATACTAAAAACTGCAGCGGAAAATGAATTCTTAGTCAAGTGTCTGCACGTTTACATGACTGTTTTATTAACCAATATACACAGTCGTATCAGAATAACTTGACCACCTACCATAGTATCAGAATAATATGACCACCTACCATAGTATCAGAATAATATGACCACCTACCATACATATACTATGGCAAGTGGTCATATTATTCTGATACGATTGTGCATACCCTATGTACACTACAATATACATTGCTTTTAGATTTTGCTTTTAAACAGGAATGATCTTGCAATGTATGCAAAGTGCAGACCAATCTTTAGGAAAGTGTAGACCAGTAAAGGCACGTACCCATTACTTAGGGGGGGGGGGGTTAGTTTCGGAAGGGGGGACTTGAGAAGGGTTTCCCATTTATTAAAATATTCCACCAGACAGGAGAGGTTAAAATTATATTCTATACAGAATAAAATTTTATAGTTGTTTTTTAAATCTACTTTTAGTTTCGGACATACACAGTCGTATCAGAATAATATGACCACCTACCATAGTTATGTATGGTAGGTGGTCATATTATTCTGATACGACTGTGTATACAATGGGGCTGAAATCAAATTATACAGAGACAACTGTTTTTGGATTAGTATCAGGTGCGCTAACCACTAGACCAGGTATGGGCTATTTTAAAGGGGTAAATGAAAAATTCCTTTCGGGTTAGGAAATACATGAGAGCCTTCTGTTAAGGCCATCTAGCATGTTCTTTAACGCGCACAGCATATGGGTCGCCTGGACACGGAGCCACGGCTTAATGTCTCATCAGACGGTATATAGCGGGCGAGGTGCTCAGTCGGTAGCGTGCCAGGCTCGTAATCTGCATTCCCAGGTTCGAGTTCCGCTTGGGCAGCGTTGAGATTTATCTCAGACGGACTGCCCATCGTGCCCTCGGTCAGTAGGGAACACCAATAGGATTGGAAAGGTTACTGTGCGTCGGATGGGACGTTAAACCGTGATCCCGTGTATGGGAGAGTCATATCCTGTTCACATTAAAAACACGCTGGATGGCTTTGATGGGAAGCTACCATCTTTCTCCATAGACCTTCTCTGAACTCCCGGTGTTCTTGTGGTCTAGCCATTTAGCCCATTGTGCGAAAAAAAGTGCCGCTCAGAGGTAAAACAACCCAAAAACAATCCGACAGACAGCGGCCTTTCCAAGCCCATATCTCTCCCCTTTTTCACCAGGGAAAAGATGAGGGATATTACGGAAATAAAATCTCAGTGCTGGCATAGTTGTGCTCGAACTTAAAAACCTGCAGATTACGAGCCTAACACTCTACCGACTGAGCCGACCGCCCCTGCTCCCAGAGATGGAAGGAGACCAAAGGAAAAGAAAGTGCAGAAATGTGATAACATGAAGATAAATTGGACTAAAGCTTAAATAGGTTTAAGGGAACAAGGAAATCGCCCTCAATGCCCAACGGACTATAAGACCCTGTTCCTTCCTCCCAGCCTGAAATATACTCTTTGGTAATCAATACAATGGCAAACTTTGTTCGCTTTTTACGTTGTCTAGTTTAATACTTATTTACTCCATGAACATAAATCAATGATTTAAACTCCATCAACATAAATCAATGATTGGCGCTTGGCTATTGATCTAAGGGACCTGGGTTCGAGCCCCCAGTTAAGCATGAATATTTGTGTTGTTTTTCTGTTGAGGTCTCGCCATCCTCACAGACGTATCATGCGTACAAACTGATATGCTCCTATCAGACATCTGTGGCAAGTAGCTGCTTGAAAGGGTGTTTACTTTTTTTTAAAATATTTTTTCGGTTAGAAACAACAAAAAATACTCCACCAGTAAACCATTTGCCACGGAGATCTAGCACGGACATATCAATATGAACACCACCTCTAGGGGAGGAAACCAGTCCCCCCCCCCCCTTGAGAACGCTAATAACCGCAAGGGGGGAAAATATTAAACATGTGTATACTGCACACATTTTTCAAGAATTTATTGAAATGGAAAGAAATTTTTATTCTGAAACAGCGATTCAATCTGTTTCTTCCCAGTTTTTGGTGATTACTTGGCTCCTCACTATATTCCCCCTTATCTTTTCGCTACTTAATCTAATCACTTGCCCTTCTTCTATTTTCCCGACACTCTCTCGCTCACCACCTATTTATTTTTAATTTTTTTTTTCTAGATCCGGGCATAGTCAATGTAAGAAAATCCCGCCATCCTCACAGACCCTCGACTATGGCATGTAAAGTGACAAGCTCCTGTCAGACCTCTGTGGCAAGCAGCTGCTTGAGGGGTATAGAGAGACGATTCTGTGTGTAATGCGAATGTTACTATGGTTCATTTTAATAAATAATTTTATAATTTCAAGCTGCAAGGTGTCTTATTTACAACAACATCTTTCTTTACTATGTTGTAGGACGTAGGTAGAAATATAGATGCATAAAAGAACGCAAATTTGTCACTGCATCTTTCTGTTTGTTCGCTTAAAAAAGGTAGATTTCCAGGGAGGCGCTGAGTGATTTTCTTTCTCCTGAAAAGGGGGCGGTAGGACAAATAAGTTTGGGAACACCTGATATAGACAATGTAGCATTTAAATAGTGAATTAAAAAATTATGATCTTGTACAGTCGCTCAAAAAAGTATCCGAACGCTATGGTTGACTACTGAATTCAGAAAAAATATCTGGCAGCGATTTTTTTAGAAATTAGTGTCCTAGAACAGAAACCTTCGTGTCACGTGACACGAAGGTTGCCAGATCACTAATTTCTAAAAAAATCGCTGCCAGATGTTTTTTCTGAATTCAGTAGTCAACCATAGTGTTCGGATACTTTTTTGAGCGACTGTACAACGCAAAACTCTTTTTATCATAATTACATACTTCTCACTACTGACATTTACTTAAAGCACACGGTTCAAGAACATCTTCCTTGCAGTCTACAAATTAAATAATACTAATTAAGATATTATATACAAACTTGCAAGTGACTACTGAATTATGCATCTGTTGCCTTAAAGCAGACACTTTAGTACTTGTAATTCGATCTAAAGAAAGGCACTTCTTATTCGTGACACTGCAAATTGCACTTTCTGTTCCCTGCACTTTATCCGATATCCAAGCACTAAATAAAATAAAAACTTTATTCGTCTTTGGATAAAGTTGCGAGGACTGCATGGAAAAAGAGAAGTAGCAAATGACATGCAGCATTTTTGCGAATAAAACAAAGAAAAAAAAAATTTTTTTGGAAACCCAAAATCATTATTCTTCGAAGCAAACAACTTTAAAGAACGAAAATACTTGAAAAGTAGAGTGTAAAAAGAAAGAACAAAACCCAAGAATTTCCCCCATCTGGGAGTGCAAGTGATTTTATTGCTTCAGCAGTACCCGTCAACAGCTCCGACGGAGACGGTAGCGGACCAGGTATTTGTCATCTCGTGAGTCGGCTTGAAAGTTTAATGCAAGCGGCGTCCGTAGGGAGCCCTCTCCGCGGGGTGAGAGGCCAGTCGGACTCCGCCATCCGTCATCATTCCGCTCCTCCCCGCCCATTTGTCACGGGCGCCGGGCCCTGCGCTCGGATTAAAATAGAAGCCGTGTTTTGTACGCCCCCCGACCGGCCACCGACGCAGTCACGGGGAAGTGTTGGCGTTCGGCTTTACTGCATGCTTCCTCAACGACGCCGCTGTTCTGGCTGGTGTATCTCCCTGCGTGTGTGTGGATCTACGTACGGCTAGGCGTGCACATCTCAATGCACGGATCAATCTCCACTCTCCTGCATTCGTGTGTAGCCAGGATCAGAAGTGATCGGCAGAAGATGCTGCCAACACAGAAACAGAACAGTCAATAGAGCAAATACTTCTAGCCGAGTTGCTTCCTGGTAAATGTCACCTTGCGTCGTCCAAAGGGTAAAGACGTCGAAAATTTTACAGGAAGTGTGTATATGTTGGGGGGGGGGGGGGGTTAAGCTAGTAACATGTATCTGAGCGGGTCTTTGCAAGGAAGAATCGTCGATTCTGTCTCTTGAGAGAGGGATGTGGTTTATCGTCTGATGCGACTTTGGGAAGATGTTTAGATGAGGGAGGTTGTCGATATCGATGCACAGGGAATGGATCGGAAGTTTCGATATTCAGAAGAATAGCCAATGGGAGAGAAGGGGGATCCGATTGTGTTATTGAAGTCAGGATGAAAAGAAGCAGCTAGGAATTTAAAGCAGAATTCAAATTAAAGTAGCTTCAATAATGCACACACCAGAAAGTTTCGAAATACACAAATAATACGCGTTTAAAACCGTCATCTTGAAAAGAAATTGAGGATGGATGGTTAGGATGGGAGATTTTTTATTATAAAATGATTGGACTGGACCCAGAACGCTGTTAGCATTTTTTTTTATCCGAAATTATTATCTATGAAGAGTAGCGTATTTTTAAAATATGTTTGTGGGGGCGGCCGGTGCGCCACGGCACTGGGGGGCGCCTAAGGCGCCCATGTTGTTTATTAGATGTGTGTTTAAAAATAATATATTTATATCTATAGTAGCCATCCCGTGGTCGAGTGATTAGCACGTTTGGCTATTGATCTAAGGGACCTGGGTTCGAGCCCTGCGTAAGGTATGGATGTGTGTTATTTTTCTGCTGAGGTCCTGCCATCATCTCAGACCTTCTACTATGGCATATAAACTGACAGGCTCCTGTCAGACTTCTGTGGCAAGCAGCTGCTTGACGGGATATTTATTTTTATCTATAGTAGAGAAGCAGAGTCGGAATTTCCGAAAGACAGGTAAGGCACTGGTAGGACTACAGACATAATAGGGCGCTTTCATTTATGTCTTATGAATTGCTTAAGTGACAACGATGTTATGTCGATTTACTTCTTAGATGTTGTAATGAAGGGGTTGCAATTATCCATGGTACAAAGAGCGATTCTCTCTCTTTAAAACATTCTCTCTTCTGACAACAAAAAGTGAAGTTTTAAAGAATACGGATTATGAGAATGTACAACATGTTATCAAACGTATTGGGATTATATGAATTAATTTCTTTTTGTTACTTTTTGTGAATAGAAAACCTCATTTAAAGCTATCTAACTTCGAAAATATAATATTTTACAGAGAAATGCATCATCATCATCATCCTCGAGCAGCCATGAGCTACGGAGGTACAACCAGACCGTGCAGTTTAATACTCCAAGCATATCTGTCCTGAGCTACATCTGCTGCATCCGGCAACTGCACACCAATCTAACAAGGTCCTGTTTGACATTGTCTGCCCACCGCATCCTAGGTCTCCCTCTCCTTCTGAGGCCTCTAGGCACACTGTTCATAACCTTATTCGTCAATCTATAATTATCCATACGGGAAACATGGCCAAACCAGCGGAGTCTCTCTCTGCACAATATGCTGCTTAAAGGAGGTTGCAGACTCCTTTGCCTAACCTCATCATTAGTTACAAAGTTAAACCACCTAATACCCAAGACACTGCGTAAGCATCTAGAATCAAAAGCATCTAGTTTCCTGTTATCTTGTTTACATAGCGTCCAAGTTTCACTACCATAACTAACCCTAGAAAGAACCAAACTATTATAGTCTAATTTTAGTCTTTAGGTGTATACGCCTATTTCTCCACAATCTCCATAGATTCTTAAAAGTCCGTGCAGCAATTCGTCTGTTAATCTCATGACGCACATCACCAGAATCAGTTACATAGCTCCCAAGGTAATTAAACTGTGACACCTGTTCAAGACTGCAACCATTCAGATTAACTGAATCACAGCCTGCCTGACCAATTTTCATCACTTTAGTTTTCTCTCTGTTTATAACCAAACCTACTCTACTACCAGTCTCATCAACAGCTCGAATGAAAGAGTTCATCTCATCAACATCATTTGCCAAAAGAGCTAAATCATCAGCATAATCTAAATCAGAAATTTTCGTATCTCCAGCCCAATTAAAGCCAAAATCGTTCCCTTGAAGTGAATTTCGCATAACATAATCAACAACCAAACTAAAGAGAAAAGGAGACAAGATGCACCCTTGTCGAACACCAGAAGTAATGCTAAACCAATTGCTACAAGCCTTACCAATTCTCACACACGACTCAGTGTTAATATAGAGAGCTTTCATTATATTAACTAATTTGTCTGGTATACCATATGATCTTACAATCAACCACAAATTATGACGATCAACAGAGTCGAAAGCCTTTTTGAAATCAACAAAGCTAGCAACCATAGGTTTCTGAAACTCTAAACATTTCTCAAGAATCTGCCTAAGTGAAAATATCTGATCCACACATCCCCTACCACTTCTGAATCCACATTGCTCATCACGCAATTGCCTGTCAACCAGATTCTTAATTCTATTAAGCACAATCATGGAAAGAACTTTACCTGGAACAGAGAGTAGGCTGATACCCCTATAGTTATCACAAGAACTGCGATCACCTTTTTTGAAAATAGGGATAATAATAGCTCTGGTAAAATCTTTAGGAACCATGCCTTTATCATAAAAGTTATTCAAAATTTCAGTCATCCAAGTGGTAACCGAAACATTCCCAGCTCTGAGCATTTCTGTAGTAATTTCATCTACCCCTGGGGATTTATGAAGTTTACGTTTAAAAACAGCCAAAATAACTACAGATTGTGTTATAGGGCCAACATTAAAGCTACCAATGCATCTATCATCATTACAAACAATGGGAGTAGAACTAACCACATTGTTTCGAACATCACTGAAATGCTCAGCCCACCTAGTCATGACAGAATCCTCCCCTTCTATAACCTTACCTTTTTTATCCTTCAATCCTTGTATACCTGTCCGTTTTGTACCACACAAAACATTAACTATCTGGTACAGCTTTCTGCTGTTGTGCTGTCTAACTGCTTCCTCGGCTTTGTCATCCAAACCATCAAGCCAAATATTCTTCTCAGTAGCTAACTGATCCTTTACACGTTTATTAAGCTTTCTGTAATCCTTTCTATTAGGACTAGTAGGGTACTGATTAAGGACATTCCTGCAGTTCCTTCTTTCTGAAATAAGCTCAAGTGCCTTATCACTTAAATAATTCCACCTCCTCTGCTCCTTTTTCCCTAAAAGAGTACTGTTAGTTTCCAAAAAAGCCTGTTTAAAATGGCCCCATTCTTCCTCAACTTCAGTATTAAGCAAACCATGACTATCATAATGACTAAGTAACCTATCATGGTAAGCTTTAGCTATAACTGGGTCTTTCAGAGCTTCAGTATTAAAGGTAAATTTTTTAACCCTAGCACAACACTTTTTAAGTTTAAGTTGCAAGACACTTTTAACAAGGTAATGGTCAGATCCAATTTCAGCTCCCCTATATGCCCCAGTATTTCTAATAGAACTAGCCCATTTGCTGTTAATTAATATACAGGGTGATTCAGAATTCATCATCAATATTTAGTGGGGAGGAAGGGAATAAGAAAAGAAAGAGATTTCACATAGGAAAGTATGGGGGCAGACGAACTCATGGTGGTGTAGAGGGCGCTGTGTGTACACACCTCTCATACAGAAGCACAGCTGTTTGACGCGTGCAGTTAGTTGTCATTTGACAAGGTGAATTTGCAGAAGTAACATGAACCGGTATACGTGGAATGAATGTGCAGATATGCATGTAACTTACGGTGCGGCAGGAGAAAGATGTCTTCGAGCCAGGCAATTGTATGCAGCGTGCTTCCCAAACCGCCGTGTGCCACAGCATCAAATGTTTTCACGTATTCATCGCCAACTGCGTGAAACAGGATCGTTTGCTGCTAGTAATGTTAATCGAGGGAGGCGCAGATCGGCACAGAGGGTAGCAGTAGAGGAAGCTGTCCTACAGGAAATCGAGGAACAACCTGGTGCTAGCACACGAGGTATGGCTAGGCAGTTTGGAATTTCGCAAGCAACAGCGTGGCGGATATTACACGATGAAGGGTTACATCCGTTTCATCTGCAAAGAGTGCAATTATTGGCAGCAGACGACCATCCCAAGCGTGTTATTTTTTGTCAGTGGTTCATGCAGAGAACAGCCGTTGATCCCAATTTCCCAACGTATGTTCTTTTCACCGATGAGGCGTTGTTCACTCGAGAGAGTGTCTTCAACACACACAATTGGCATGTGTGGGCTCATCAGAACCCACACGGTACAAAACCTGGAGCTGCGCAACAACGTTTTGCTGTCAATGTGTGGACTGGGATTGTCGGTGACTGTTTGTTGGGCCCGTATTTACTACCATCCCGTTTGGACGGTGCCAAGTACCTAACATTTCTTCAGACTGTGTTACCGGATCTTCTGAACGAGGTTCCTGATGGTAGTCTCCGGCGAATGTGGTTCCAGCATGACAGCGCTCCTGCACATTTCGCAAATGCTGTGCGTGCTTACCTACGCAGACAGTTTGGTGGTCAATGGATTGGCTGCGGTGGACCGGTTTCTTGGCCACCACGTTCACCAGATTTATCTCCAATCGATTTCTATGTATGGGGTGCTATGAAAAACATGGTGTACGAGACCCCTGTTGATAGTGCTATGGATCTTGTAGCACGCATATCAGTTGCTGCCTCAAACATCCGGGAAATGCCAGGCATCTTCCACAGGGTCCGGCTGTCCATGCAACGCCGTTGTGAGTCATGCATTCTAGCACATGGTCGGCAGTTCGAGCACCTCTTGTAAGTCTGTACAACCAATGCAAAGAAATGTTACATGTAAGATAATAAATGTTTTTTCCTTACCACTTCCTTCTTATGTGTTCTTTCCATCATTGAACTGGGGTCATTTTGCCCTACTACATGGTATATGCGCCCATGCTTTCCTATGTGAAATCTCCTTCGTTTCTTATTACCTACCTCCCCACCAAATATTGATGATGAATTCTGAATCACCCTGTATAATCAATCATATTCCTATGCAGCCCATCAGGTGAAACCCATGTCTATTTATGTATGTCGCGGTGTTTGTAATATGTGTTAGTTATTCTGAAACCATTGAGTTTATTTACCTGTAGGAGACGTTGCCCATTGCCATTGCAGCTACCAATACCAAAAGGGCCTATTACTCCTCCCCAAAGGTCAGAGTCGGTACCAACTTTGGCATTGAAGTCACCAAGAACAATGGTAATGTCTCCTTTCTTGACAGAATTCAAAATATCCTGAAGTTGTCCGTAAAACCTATCCTTCTCATCCTCATCAGAATCCTCAGTTGGGGCATAACAGCAGATAACATTCAAGTCTTTAATGCTTGTCTGAAATTTTGCTGTAAGAAACCTTTCATTAATGCACTCATATCCTAGAAGAGCATCACTGGCATGTCTGCTGAGCAGCAGACCCACGCCTTGGTGATGCTTTCCATCCTCCCTCCCTGTGAAAAGAAATTTAAAGTTATTTTTAAGTATCTCACCTTTACCTGTCCATCTGGTCTCTTGCAAGCCTAGAATATCTAGGTTATAGCGCTGGAATTCCTGCATGAGGACATCAAGAGAATAATCTCTATGTAATGTCCTCACGTTCCAAGTTCCTGCAGAGAGAAAATGATTAGTAGGATTTTTAAAGAAATTAGGTTTATTGAGATTGGTAGGGCCAACAATATCAAACAGCCCCCTGATCGCAGGCATGGGGCAAAGACCTGTTCCTCCTCTGCTAAAGGCTGAAGTCACCGATGCTGGTAGGAACTTCAGGCACCACCTTTTCAAGTGGACTTTTTCAAGAGCCATATGGTCTGCCTGAGACACATCAGTTCAGGCTTGACGATGCCCAACTAGCTAAATAAGGTTCAGGTACCTGCGATGGCCTCTGATTAGGATTATCCACCAGCTGATATAAGGTATCCCATGCCTCTGTTCACCTAGAGCTGGCAACCCAGAAGTAAACAGAAAACACAGCAGCAGATTCTCCCTCAACAGAGGCCCACCAGTGCAGCAAGTCCAGGATCCATAATCAGACTCAAATCCATAAACAAGTCCAATCTAGTAGGTATAAATGGTCAGCACCAGGACCCTGTGAAGTTGACCACTCCTCAGCAGGGTTGAAAAAAAGAAAAAAGTGGCCATAGATGACCAGATCAGTAGGCCATACTGAACTGGCAGCCCTCCCCTTCCGTTCCCTTCCAAAAGAGAATCTCTTTTGAAAGGTACTAACGGCCTGCACCACGAGAAGGCGGGGTCGGACATTAGGTGCTACACCTGCCGGTTCTGTGCATCATCACTAGGGATTGGTGCACAGCTCTCCTTCCAGTTTACGCCTAGCTGTCATTTACAGGTACACAAAATATCAAAAACTTCAACACAAACGCAATATTTTTTCCAAAGTTCACAGTACAGTCTCTTCAGTTTATGAACACTAAGATGATGACGGTGGCGTTTTATCCCTTTTCCTCACTGCAACTTGAAACTGGCACGTTGCAATAAGTCTACACCGGCTTCACGCAACCCTGCTATGGCGACCGTTTTGAAGTTTTGCCCCTGGGCCATCTCTGAAATGAACCGTAGCCACCCTTACGTAGGGTGGACAGTACCGGTCGTACGAGAGGACTGATGAAACGTCCAATAGTGCAAAGATGCTACCGAGCCCATCACCTCTCTGAAAACGAGGGCCCCTGAACACACCCTGCCCCGTTTGGCTCTTGTAGTAGCTCACATAGATGTCTGTAGAAGGGGGAACGAATTTAACCCTCATGGCAGAAATGTAACTTGACTAAAACTTTACAGAAATTTAAAATGCAGAGATTCTCCTGTATCGGTATGAAGGAAGATTCTCACACTCTCAAAACTGTTTCTTGCCAGGGGGTAGTAATCAGGTTGTTGATACACTGCAACGATGGCTTCGTTATTACTGGTTCTGATGGCAGGATTCACAACACGCAACAGTTCACCATGAGTATCAGCTAACAACTGAGGTGCAATCAGGTCTGAATACAAATAAATACCGTACATTCCTCTGTTCATATCGATGGAGGTAGTCACCCATGGCTTTATTCAGTGGAACATCTAATTTAGTGATTCCTGACATGTCTCCTAATCCGGGGTTCGAAAGAGGAAATTTAATGAAATGTAGTTTGTCTGTATCCATCAACACGGTGTGATCCGCCTGTTGCTTGAAACGGTAAGCTTTTCTCAACTTGTAGGGCATGATCTGGTTCATTGCATCGAATAATGATTAAGCAGTTTTGTATCGTCAGTGGGGTACCTTTCGTTCTTGGAAACTACTATGTGGAATCACGTAGAAATAACAGTCATCATCTATATCGAATGTTGCAGTATTGCACAGTTTGCTAGCAAATCGTTGGTGGAAGGGTTTGTCAACTTTTCCCTCGCCGACTCATAGAAGCCTGCTGAAATTCGTTTTAGGGAACATCAAACCGTATCCCTCACTTGGTTTGAATACCCAGTAACCACCGTTATATGACACCATTATTTCTTTGGGAAGCTGAGTGGAGAGGTGAGACAACAGTTCCATTCGAGTTATTTTGCCTGGTTTAAGCTTGATTTTACAGTATTCTTTAAAGGGAACAGGAGCATAATATTCATAAGTGTCATTAGAACCATCCACATTGTACCAGCTCACGGGTAAGTGAACTTCTGCTAGTCCCACTTTCCATTTTCCACTTAGTCTTAGGGGTTGTGCTAGATGAACCATGAAATCACTCTGCGAATTCTTTGGTAAATATTCTGACTAGCCGTGGAGGGTAGGGTCAGGTAGAAACTATCCATTTTTTTTAAGAATCCACGAAGGTTTGGGATAACCGCAAAATTTGACCAGTGTCTTTTGACCTTTTCTCTTGATTATTTTCTCAACAGTGTAAAGTTCGGGTTCGGTCACTTTTTGAAGTTCCGATTTATAGAATGTGCCCTTCAACACTTCTCCCTCGGAATCCCGTATGACGTATACAGGGGGGTGACGTTGTAACACTTGTCGACTATAAAAATTTCTTCAGTCCACAAATACGTACCTGCCATCTTGAAGGGTACTTTTAGACTGGCTAGTCGTGGCGTTTCCCCCACTCTAAATGTTGGTTTTTCATTTACTTTGGTTGGATTGCCATAGAGTCGAACCCACACAACGTCTTCATTGTGTAAGGTCACATCCTGGGGCCATTGTATCCTTGTACAACACATTGCAGCACGTCCAAGTAACAGTATGTGTTATGGCGTGTATAATATCTCCCCAGTCTCTCGTGTAGAGTGCGATTCCATCTCTCCACCAAAGCTGCTTTTTTGTCAGAGTAGGTGGTGAAGAACCGAATACCTTTGTTTTTCAGGAATTTCTGGAACACTCTGCTGGTAAATTCAGTACCTTGATCCGCATTTAAATTCATGGGAGATCGTCCCTTGGAAAGGATTTTTTTGAAAACCGACACCATTTCTTTCCCTGTTTTTACCTTCATAGGCACTGCCCACCCATACTTTGAGAACATATCAATGACCGTTAATATGTAGCGATAACCGTCATTGAAGCGAGTTAGATTTTTCACAAGTACGAGATCGGCTTGCCATTGTTTGTCTAACCCTGTGACGTAAACTTTGTTACAGGAGAACTTTCTGCGAACAGGTCTATGTAGCGTGTAGGCGGGTTGCTTTTCTAACCATTCTCGGACGAGTTTCAGTGGCAGTCCAGTATTCTGAGCTAACTTTTTTTACACTACCGAACCCTCTTTCAGGGTCGAAATAATGGGACTCCAAAGTTTTGTTTTCTGCTGCACCCAGAAGTCGTATCCCACCAGGTTTTGCCATTGGTGTAATGAAAGTGTAACACCTGTAGGGATATCTACTATAAACTGTCTTATGTCCACTGTTAAGTTGCACACGCGAATTTTGTATTCACTGCGTAAGGCTTTTGACTCCCCACACTGAATATTTTTACTAGGGGCCACAAGTTCTAATACAAGCACCACTATCGTTAACTCTGTTATGATTACACTTCCAACACTAGCCAACACCTTCTTTCTCCTATCCATACTAAGACTAAAATGACATAGGATGAAAAGACAGACACATTATATGGGTTACAATTATTTATTTAATTTATACATTTCATTTTTTGCATCGTCGACAATAGCATTATATTTCAGAGTACACAGAAATCCAGAATCTACATATTCAACAGACCTCGTTTCCAGGCCGTATCCATAAACACTTGTGCCAAGGCGTTAATGTCCAAGTCACCAGACCACTCTACGATGGTCAGTAATATTTCTTCAGGTTGAAGTCAATCTAGCGGAATCAGACGTGTTAGTTCTTGTAAAATGTCCACCAACAGCTGACAAACACACTCGGGTCTCTCAAAAACAGGACCCAGCAGGAAGGGTAGAACTGATTCAGAATGTTCTATAATAGCAGTACGGAGATGGTGATCTTTGAGAGTTCCACACACTTCTTTCTTTCTTTTAATATCTCCAATTGAAAACTCTTGCTACCAGGTAATCACCCAGTAGCAAACTCATTCAGAAACTTTTTATGAATGAAGAGTTTAAATACAAATTTTTTTTTTAGTAAATATTAAACATATATAAATATATATATATATTAACATATATATATTATTCATCTACATGGATAGCCAGCATGAACCACTGTGATGCATTCAGAATTATATTGCGACTCACAACACGGAACTGTAGAGTTCTTGTAGCAACTGATTCTTTGATGAAGTCAACACAGCGTTCACCACCTACGTTGCAATACATGTAGACACATAAACCAGGCATCATGTGCCATGTCTGTTGATCGAGACCGATTTTCACTTGGTCCTCTATGTGGGACACCATGGCATACAAAGCCTCCCATTCAGGTATGGAGAGGGTAACCCCCACAGGTGTAGAGTAGATGAGTTCACCATTTTCATATTTCTTGTAGCGACGTATGTGCACAGAAAACTTATTTTTGAACAGCGAAGGCACGACGTAAACATCTTCACCGAGACACCACGTATCTGGATTGCTAGCCTGCATCGTGAACAATGACGCACTCGACGGTTGCCACCTATTTAACGTGGGAAAGCAGCGCCACCTAGGACAACCAATCAGGACCCGTAGTTTTATCAGGAAATATAATAAGCCAATAGGAGATGATGGAGCGATTGTACTTTGTAATTATTTATGAGGATTGCATCACCCTTTCTGCGAGGGGTTGCCACCGAAAGTTTCGCAATTATTTTGAGGATTGCATCAGCCATTCTGAGCGTTGCCACCCAAAGTTTAGTTGGACTTGGCAAATTTCAGATGAACGTGGATACCAGGGGAGTTTGTGATCTGGGAAGTTTTAATAAAAGGAACTTTTGATGAGGGGGGGGGGGTTAATAAAGGGGAGGGAATTTTAATAATGGTGTGATTTAATGAGGGGAACTTTTGATAAGGGGGTTTTTTAATGAGGGGGTAGTAAAAAGTTGGAAAAATTACGACTAAAACAGAGGGTTTTTCTAAAAATAGTACTCAACCTATACACTATATGGCGCCAGAGGTTTTTAATAAAGGGGAAGGAAACTTTCGATAAGGATGGACTTTTTTTAATAAGGGGAGATTAATTTTTAATTAATTATTAATTATGGATTATTAATTATGAATATTAATAAGAGTGCGTGTCCACATGGCCGGAAGGGGTGTGGCCGGTGATGTCTTAGGGAGTAAAGCACAGTGCGTGGGGGTACCTATAATGGGGCTCCACTACTGACGGAGATATTGAAATATATCTGATATCCCCAAATATTTACCCGCATGATTGCACTGGGTCTGTGAGACCCATTAGTTATAATTATGCATCCTGTTGAGTAACTAATGGGGGGGGGGGAGATCTAAGTGAAGTTGAACTAAGGTAAAGAAGTGGGCTAAAAGGTACTGAGAAGGAATGGGTCCTTGCTAGTATCATTTAGAAAAGATTCAAGATAAAAATTGTCTGGGTCTGTGACACCCAACACAACAGATGGAAGGTTAACCCTTCGTCGAATGCATGCCGAATACTATATATTATATGCTCTATATCAGTGCTGTCGAACTTCACTAAGACCGCAGGCCATTTTTTCCTTTGCCAATATTTCGCAGGCCATAAAAAAAGAATAGTATAGGATAGGGAAAGTCAGTCATAGGAAAGTCAGTTCATGATCACCTCAAAAAAATTTTATTTATACGAAAAATAATAAGTGCCAAATAATAAACCAATATAAATTTTCTAAACCTTATCAAATATTTAATAAATTTAATGAGAGCATTGTGGCTGTAATTGTTGGGCAATAATTTGTTTTACGTCCATATCTATATTTGTTGTTATGAGCCGAATTATATGTTCAAGTGTAGAGTCTTTTAAGCAGTTTCTATATCTTGATTTTATATGTTTCATATCAGAAAATGTGCGCTCTCACATATATGCACTTCCGAACATAAAAATTATTTGGAGTCCAAAATCTTTCATTTTGGACATATTTCTTTAAGAAAAAGTTTGAACAATTCTATTTCAGTTTCTCTATTAAATGCAATAATTGGGTCGGCCTGAAAGTCACATAATTCCATTTGATATTTAGAATCTACGGAGCAAATATTAATATTTAATGGATTACTGAATAAATTTAAACTTTGCTTAATGTCATCAAATTGAGAAAATCTTCTATTAAAATGTTCAATTAGGATATCTAATTTAGGAACAAATTTTTCAAAATTAACTGTTTTACTAAGTTGCTTCATTTTATCGTAGAACTCTTTACAAGTTTCAAAATGAATTAAATTGTTTTCTTGCAAATTGACTTCAACAATTGTAGTTGTTTCTAACCCTAGTAACATGATTATAAAGGCAGCACACGTTTTGATATTTTTCTTGTAAGGTTTATTCAAGACATTTAAATAATCTGTAATGTCTGTTAGGAAAGCAAGTGAACATAGAAAAATTTCATCAACAAAACTTGCTATTAAATCTTCATCGCTGCCCACTTCTGTGAGAAAAAGATGAATTTCTTCTCGAAGTGTAAAAAATCTCTTCAGGCATTTTCTGGCACTTAACCAGCGAATATTACTATGTAAAAGCAGATCGTCATATTCAGCATGCAGTCCGTCCAAAAAAGCTTTAAATTTTCTGTGTTTAAGAGAACGATTTCCGCCACGAATTAAATTGGTAATTTTGATAACCTTTTCTATTACGTCATAAATAAATAAATAAAATAATAAATACCCCCTCAAGCAGCTGCTTGCCACAGAGGTCTGACAGGAGCCTGTCAGTTTATATGCCACAGTAGAAGATCTGAGAGGATGGCAGGACCTCAGCAGAAAAACGACACGAACATCCATGCCTTACCCGGGGCTCGAACCCAGGTCCCGTAGATCAGTAGCCACGCGCGCTAGTCTCAGCGAAATGCCACACAATGTCTCCTGGTGCACACAATACAGCGCAACATTTGACAATGCATGCCATATGCATGCGCAGTGAGAGCGACTCGTGCTGTCGTTAGATGCTCCTTATCACTGCAGCTTCATAAAAAAACATTTGTTCGATGACGCCGCACCGCACTTAAAAGGTTTCAGAAATTTGCCGATCGGCCTAAGAATGTTTTGTAAACTTTCTAGAATGAGTAAGTTGAAGATTGCATATCAAGTAAAGTAATATAAGTTGACAAAAAATTATAAGGTGGATTACAGATATTTATTTAAAATTTCAAGTAAAAATTTGATTTTGTTCGCGGACCATAAAAATCCACCATGTGGCCTGCGGGCCGCTAGTTGGACAGTGCTGCTCTATATAATATTTATTACATTAATATTTTTGAGTACTAGGTAACAAAAAATGTTTCAAATATCAGGAATTAGTTATTTTCGTGGGTGTTAAAGTAAAAAAATATAAACTAATTTCAAGAAAATTCAAAACCTTGTACATATGATTGCACCCAGCCACTCTTTGTGTCGAGGGATATTTGAGATGTAAATCCAGGCTTTGTAGAAAACAAATTTTTATAATGTGAAAGACAAAAATTAAATCTATAATTAAAAAAATTTTTCATACTTAAAAACAGTTTTGGTAAAGGTGGGTGGGGGCCGAAGTTTCTTTTCACCCAGTATCATATTTACTGTTGCGCCGGCTCTTGGGCGGGGGGGGGGGATAATTTTCAAAAGATTCTAAAGTATTTCAATAAATCAATGTTTAAAAAAGGCAATTAATGGCTAAATAAATACCTGTGATATATTTTGCATCAATACGTGACAGTTACTAAATGTTTAAAAGCATAAAAATTTGAAATATATACATATGGAGTGGGTCTCTCTCCCCTTAAATACCCCCATGTCCATGAATAATGAAATATATTTCAACTTCCTTCTGATGGTATACATTTTTTCCTTCTCCGTTCTGATTACTGAAATTCTTGAAGTGGGGAAGAAAGACATGTTAAACACCCTCCCCTGCGATATTCGTCAATGAAAACCGACGTTCTTCAAAATAAGAAATACGAAACTTTTTATCGTACTTACCTAAGGGTTTGTGGTTATTTGAAAATGAACTACAGGCAGTGGTCTGATTCAAATTTATTAACCAGGTCTCTAAAACTATTTCTTATTTCGCTATTATTTTAACATGCATAGTTACGAAAGGCATCTAGTAGAATCAGCCTTGGTACACTATTTTTTCGGTATCAGCCTTCAACTACGTTGACATGGTTCTTGTAATTGAAATATGTCATATGCGAACATTAGGATGGCTGATACATAAACCGATTAGCAGATATTCAGTTTTAAAAACTTTTGCTATAAATGTACAAATTTATAAGGCAAAATTGTGCATTGTTTCGCTTTACTCAGAATTCATATATTTCTTCAACGTAGCGAGAGTGATTTAATTAGCAATTTTTTTAAATATAGAGATAAAATGAAAAGTCTGGAGTATCCCACTTTTAATATTAAAACAAGGTTTGCTTATGCCGATATTTTCCAGAAAGGCATTTCTCAGCATCAGCCATATCGCATTGTCTTAAAAATGAAACACTTCACTCAGAAAACAATTCGAAATCGAAATTAGTTTATGACGAAAATTCTAATTATATGGAAGAAATATCGCACTGTCTTAAAAAATAAACCCTTTACTCAGAATACAGGTTCGAAATCGAAATTAGTTTATGAAGAAAAATCTAATTCTATGGCAGAAATATCGTATTGTCTTAAAAATTAAACTCTTTACTCAGAAAACAGGTTCGAAATCGAAATAAATTTATGACGAAAATTCTAATTCTATGGGAGAAGTATCGTAATGTCTTAAAAATCAAACTTTTTACTCAGAATACAGGATCGATTTCGAAATTAGTTTATGATGAAAATTCTAATTCTATGGAGGAAATATCGTATTGTCTTAAAAAGTAAACTCTTTACTCAGAATACAGCTTCGAAATCGAAATTAGTTTATGACCAATATTCTTATTTTATGGGAGAAATATCGTATTGTCTTAAAAATGAAATTCTTTTCTCAGAATACAAATTCGAAATCGAAATTATTTTATGATGAAAATTCTAATTCTATGGGAGAAATATCGTATTGTCTTAAAAAAAACTCTTTACTCAGAATACAACTTCGAAATCGAAATTAGTTTCTGACAAAAATTTTAATCTATGGGAGAAATATCGTATTGTCTTAAAATTTAAACTCTTTACTCAGAATACAGCTTCGAAATCAAAATTAGTTTATGACGAAAATTCCAATTCTCTGGGAGGAATATTATATTGTCTTAAAAATTAAACTCCTTACTGAGAAAACACGTTCGAAATCGATATTAGTTTATGACAAAATTTCTAATTATATGGGAGAAATGCCGTACTGTCTTAAAAAATAAACACTTTACTCAGAATGCAAGTTCGAAAGCGAAATTAGCTTATGACGAAAATTCTAATTCTATGGGAGAAATATCGCATTGTCTTAAAAATTAAACTCTTTACTCAGAATACAGGTTCAACATCTAAATTAGTTTATGAAAAAAATTCTAATTCTATGGGGGAAATATCGAAATATCTTAAAAATGAAACTCTTTACTCAGAATACCGGCTCGAAATTGAAATTAGTTTATGACGAAAATTCAAATTCTATGGGAGAATTATCGTATTGTCTTGAAAATAAAACTCTTTACTCAGAATACAGCTTCGAAATAGAAATTGGTTGATGAAGAAAACTCTAATTCCATTGGAGAAATATCGTTTTGTCTTAAAAATTAAACTCTTTACTCAGAATACAGCTTAGAAATAGAAATTGGTTTATAACGAAAATTCCAATTGTATGGGAGAAATATCGTATTGTCCTAAAAATGAGACTCTACTCACAATACAGGTTCGAAAGCGAAATTAGCTTATGACGAAAATTCTAATTCTATGGGAGAAATATCGCATTGTCTTAAAAATTAAACTCTTTACTCAGAATACAGGTTCAACATCTAAATTAGTTTATGAAAAAAATTCTAATTCTATGGGGGAAATATCGAAATATCTTAAAAATGAAACTCTTTACTCAGAATACCGGCTCGAAATTCAAATTAGTTTATGACGAAAATTCAAATTCTATGGGAGAATTATCGTATTGTCTTAAAAATTAAACTCTTTACTCAGAATACAGGTTCAACATCTAAATTAGTTTATGAAAAAAAATTCTAATTCTATGGGGGAAATATCGAAATGTTTTAAAAATGAAACTCTTTACTCAGAATACCGGCTCGAAATTGAAATTAGTTTATTACGAAAATTCAAATTCTATGGGAGAATTATCATATTTTCTTAAAAATAAAACTATTTACTCAGAATACAGCTTCGAAATAGAAATTAGTTAATGAAGAAAACTCTAATTACATTGGAGAAATATCGTTTTCTCTTAAAAATTAAACTCTTTACTCAGAATACAGCTTCGAAATAGAAATTAGTTTATAACGAAAATTCTAATTGTATGGGAGAAATGTCGTATTCTCTTAAAAATGAGACTCTACTGAAAATACAAGTTCGAAATCGAAATTAGTTTATGACGAAAATTCTAATTCTATGGGAGAAATATCGTATTGTCTTAAAAATTAAACTCTACTCAGAATACACCTTTGAAATCGAAATAAGTTTATCACGAAAATTCTATTTCTATATGAAAAATATCGTATTGTCTTAAAAATTAAACTCCTTACTCAGAAAACAATTCGAAATCGAAATTAGTTTATGACGAAAATTCTAATTATATGGAAGAAATATCGTATTGTCTTAAAAAATAAACCCTTTGCTCAGAATACAGGTTCGAAATCGAAATTAGTTTATGAAGAAAAATCTAATTCTATGGCAGAAATATCGTATTGTCTTAAAAATTAAACTCTTTACTCAGAATACAGGTTCGAAATCGAAATTAGTTTATGACGAAAATTCCAATTATATGGGAAAAATATCGTATTGTCTTCAAAAATAAACTCTTTACTCAGAATACAGGTTCAAATTCGATATTAGTTTATGACGAAAATTCTAATTCTATGGGAGAAATATCGTAATATCTTAAAAATGAAACTCTTTACTCAGAATACAGGATCGATTTCGAAATTAGTTTAGGATAAAAATTCTAATTCTATGGAGTAAATATCTATTGTCTTAAAAAATAAACTCTTTACTCAGAATACAGCTGAGAAATCGAAATTAGTTTATGAACAAAATTCTAATTTTATGGGAGAAATATCGTATTGTCTTAAAAATGAAATTATTTTCTCAGAATACAGGTTCGAAATCTAAATTATTTTATGATGAAATTTCTAGTTCTATGGGAGAAATATCGTATTGTCTTTAAAAAAAACTCTTTACTCAGAATACAACTTCGAAATCGAAATTAGTTTCTGACAAAAATTCTAAATCTATTGGAGAAATATCGTATTGTCTTAAAATTTAAACTCTTTACTTAGAATACAGCTTCGAAATCAAAATTAGTTTATGACGAAAATTCTAATTCTATGGCGAAAAATCGTATTGTCTTAAAAATTAAACTCTTTACTCAAAATACAGCTTCCAATTCAAAATTAATTTATGACGAAAATTCCAATTCTCTGGGAGGAATATTATATTGTCTTAAAAATTAAACTCCTTACTGAGAAAACACGTTCGAAATCGATATTAGTTTATGACAAAATTTCTAATTATATGGGAGAAATGCCGTACTGTCTTAAAAAATAAACACTTTACTCAGAATGCAAGTTCGAAAGCGAAATTAGCTTATGACGAAAATTCTAATTCTATGGGAGAAATATCGCATTGTCTTAAAAATTAAACTCTTTACTCAGAATACAGGTTCAACATCTAAATTAGTTTATGAAAAAAATTCTAATTCTATGGGGGAAATATCGAAATATCTTAAAAATGAAACTCTTTACTCAGAATACCGGCTCGAAATTGAAATTAGTTTATGACGAAAATTCAAATTCTATGGGAGAATTATCGTATTGTCTTGAAAATAAAACTCTTTACTCAGAATACAGCTTCGAAATAGAAATTGGTTGATGAAGAAAACTCTAATTCCATTGGAGAAATATCGTTTTGTCTTAAAAATTAAACTCTTTACTCAGAATACAGCTTAGAAATAGAAATTGGTTTATAACGAAAATTCCAATTGTATGGGAGAAATATCGTATTGTCCTAAAAATGAGACTCTACTCACAATACAGGTTCGAAAGCGAAATTAGCTTATGACGAAAATTCTAATTCTATGGGAGAAATATCGCATTGTCTTAAAAATTAAACTCTTTACTCAGAATACAGGTTCAACATCTAAATTAGTTTATGAAAAAAATTCTAATTCTATGGGGGAAATATCGAAATATCTTAAAAATGAAACTCTTTACTCAGAATACCGGCTCGAAATTCAAATTAGTTTATGACGAAAATTCAAATTCTATGGGAGAATTATCGTATTGTCTTAAAAATTAAACTCTTTACTCAGAATACAGGTTCAACATCTAAATTAGTTTATGAAAAAAAATTCTAATTCTATGGGGGAAATATCGAAATGTTTTAAAAATGAAACTCTTTACTCAGAATACCGGCTCGAAATTGAAATTAGTTTATTACGAAAATTCAAATTCTATGGGAGAATTATCGTATTTTCTTAAAAATAAAACTATTTACTCAGAATACAGCTTCGAAATAGAAATTAGTTAATGAAGAAAACTCTAATTACATTGGAGAAATATCGTTTTCTCTTAAAAATTAAACTCTTTACTCAGAATACAGCTTCGAAATAGAAATTAGTTTATAACGAAAATTCTAATTGTATGGGAGAAATGTCGTATTCCCTTAAAAATGAGACTCTACTGAAAATACAAGTTCGAAATCGAAATTAGTTTATGACGAAAATTCTAATTCTATGGGAGAAATATCGTATTGTCTTAAAAATTAAACTCTACTCAGAATACACCTTTGAAATCGAAATAAGTTTATCACGAAAATTCTATTTCTATATGAAAAATATCGTATTGTCTTAAAAATTAAACTCCTTACTTAGAAAACAATTCGAAATCGCAATTAGTTCATGACGAAAATTCTAATTATATGGAAGAAATATCGTATTGTCTTAAAAAATAAACCCTTTACTCAGAATACAGGTTCGAAATCGAAATTAGTTTATGAAGAAAAATCTAATTCTATGGCAGAAATATCGTATTGTCTTAAAAATGAAACACTTTACTCAGAATACAGGTTCGAAATCGAAATAAGTTTATGACGAAAATTCTAATTCTATGGGAGAAATATCATAATGTCTTAAAAATGAAACTCTTTACTCAGAATACAGGATCGATTTCGAAATTAGTTTATCATGAAAATTCTAATTCTATGGAGGAAATATCGTATTGTCTTGAAAAGTAAACTCTTCACTCAGAATACAGGTTCGAAATCGAAATTAGTTTATGACCAAAATTCTAATTATATGGGAGAAATATCGTGTCGTCTTAAAAATGAAATTATTTTCTCAGAATACAGGTTTGAAATCGAAATTATTTTATGATGAAAATTCTAATTCTATGGGAGAAATATCGTATTGTCTTAAAAAAAAAACTCTTTACTCAGAATACAACTTCGAAATCGAAATTAGTTTCTGACAAAAATTCTAAATCTATGGGAGAAATATCGTATTGTCTTAAAATTTAAACTCTTTACTCAGAATACAGCTTCGAAATCAAAATTAGTTTATGACGAAAATTCTAATTCTACGGCAGAAATATCGTATTGTCTTAAAAATTAAACTCTTTGCTCAAAATACAGCTTCCAATTCAAAATTAATTTATGACGAAAATTCCAACTGGGAGGAATATTATATTGTCTTAAAAATTAAACTCCTTACTCAGAAAACACGTTCGAAATCGATATTAGTTTATGACAAAATTTCTAAGTATATGGGAGAAATATCGTACTGTCTTAAAAAATAAACACTTTACTTAGAATACAAGTTCGAAATCAAAATTAGTTTATGACGAAAATTCTAATTCTATGGGAGAAATAGAGTTTTGTCTTAAAAATGAAACTCTAGAAAGAATACAGCGTCGAAATCGAAATAAGTTTCTGACGAAAATTTTAATTCTATGGGAGAAATCTCTTATTGTCTTAAAAATGAAATTCTTTTCTCAGAATACAGGTTCGTAATAAAAATTATTTCATGACGAAAATTCTAATTCTATTGGAGAAATATCGTATTGTCTTAAAAATTAAACTCTTTACTCAGAATATAGGTTCAACATCTAAATTAGTTTATGAAAAAAATTCTAATTCTATGGGGGAAATATCGAAATGTCTTAAAAATAAAACTCTTTACTCAGAATACAGCTTTTTTTTTTTAGAATATAATTTTTATTCATAAGAGTAAAGAACACAAATACATTTACACTTTGACCCGCAAAGCTAAATAGCTTATCTGCAAGAAAATAAAAATTGGTTTATAAGGAAAATTCTAATTTTATGGGAGAAATATCGTATTGTTCTAAAAATGAGACTCTACTCACAATACAGGTTCGAAATCCAAATTAGTTTATGACGAAAATTCTAATTCTACGAGAGAAATATGGAGGAATATCGTATTGTCTTAAAAATTAAACTCTACTCAGAATACACCTTTGAAATCGAAATAAGTTTATCATGAAAATTCTATTTCTATATGAAAAATATCGTATTGTCTTAAAAATTAAACTCCTTACTCAGAAAACAATTCGAAATCGAAATTAGTTTATGACGAAAATTCTAATTATATGGAAGAAATATCGTATTGTCTTAAAAAATAAACCCTTTGCTCAGAATACAGGTTCGAAATCGAAATTAGTTTATGAAGAAAAATCTAATTCTATGGCAGAAATATCGTATTGTCTTAAAAATTAAACTCTTTACTCAGAATACAGGTTCGAAATCGAAATTAGTTTATGACGAAAATTCCAATTATATGGGAAAAATATCGTATTGTCTTCAAAAATAAACTCTTTACTCAGAATACAGGTTCAAATTCGATATTAGTTTATGACGAAAATTCTAATTCTATGGGAGAAATATCGTAATATCTTAAAAATGAAACTCTTTACTCAGAATACAGGATCGATTTCGAAATTAGTTTAGGATAAAAATTCTAATTCTATGGAGTAAATATCTATTGTCTTAAAAAATAAACTCTTTACTCAGAATACAGCTGAGAAATCGAAATTAGTTTATGAACAAAATTCTAATTTTATGGGAGAAATATCGTATTGTCTTAAAAATGAAATTATTTTCTCAGAATACAGGTTCGAAATCTAAATTATTTTATGATGAAATTTCTAGTTCTATGGGAGAAATATCGTATTGTCTTTAAAAAAAACTCTTTACTCAGAATACAACTTCGAAATCGAAATTAGTTTCTGACAAAAATTCTAAATCTATGGGAGAAATATCGTATTGTCTTAAAATTTAAACTCTTTACTTAGAATACAGCTTCGAAATCAAAATTAGTTTATGACGAAAATTCTAATTCTATGGCGAAAAATCGTATTGTCTTAAAAATTAAACTCTTTACTCAAAATACAGCTTCCAATTCAAAATTAATTTATGACGAAAATTCCAATTCTCTGGGAGGAATATTATATTGTCTTAAAAATTAAACTCCTTACTGAGAAAACACGTTCGAAATCGATATTAGTTTATGACAAAATTTCTAATTATATGGGAGAAATGCCGTACTGTCTTAAAAAATAAACACTTTACTCAGAATGCAAGTTCGAAAGCGAAATTAGCTTATGACGAAAATTCTAATTCTATGGGAGAAATATCGCATTGTCTTAAAAATTAAACTCTTTACTCAGAATACAGGTTCAACATCTAAATTAGTTTATGAAAAAAATTCTAATTCTATGGGGGAAATATCGAAATATCTTAAAAATGAAACTCTTTACTCAGAATACCGGCTCGAAATTGAAATTAGTTTATGACGAAAATTCAAATTCTATGGGAGAATTATCGTATTGTCTTGAAAATAAAACTCTTTACTCAGAATACAGCTTCGAAATAGAAATTGGTTGATGAAGAAAACTCTAATTCCATTGGAGAAATATCGTTTTGTCTTAAAAATTAAACTCTTTACTCAGAATACAGCTTAGAAATAGAAATTGGTTTATAACGAAAATTCCAATTGTATGGGAGAAATATCGTATTGTCCTAAAAATGAGACTCTACTCACAATACAGGTTCGAAATCGAAATTAGTTTATGACGAAAATTCTAATTCTATGGGAGAAATATGGAGAAATATCGTATTGTCTTAAAAATTAAACTCTACGCAGAATACACCTTTGAAATCGAAATAAGTTTATCACGAAAATATATTTCTCCCATTCGTCATAAACTAATTCTATGGGAGAAATATGGAGAAATATCGTATTGTCTTAAAAATTAAACTCTACTCAGAATACACCTTTGAAATCGAAATAAGTTTATCACGAAAATTCTATTTCTATATGAAAAATATCGTATTGTCTTAAAAATTAAACTCCTTACTCAGAAAACAATTCGAAATCGAAATTAGTTTATGACGAAAATTCTAATTATATGGAAGATATATCGTATTGTCTTAAAAAATAAACCATTTACTCAGAATACAGGTTCGAAATCGAAATTAGTTTATGAAGAAAAATCTAATTCTATGGCAGAAATATCGTATTGTCTTAAAAATTAAACTCTTTACTAAGAAAACAGGTTCGAAATCAAAATTAGTTTATGACGAAAATTCCAATTATATGGGAAAAATATCGTATTATCTTCAAAAATAAACTCTTTACTCAGAATACAGGTTCAAAAACGAAATTAGTTTAGGACGAAAATTCTAATTCTGTGGGAGAAATATCGTATTGTCTTAAAAATGAAATTCTTTTCTCAGAATACAGGTTCGAAATCGAAATTATTTTATGAAGATAATTCTAGTTCTTTGGGAGAAATATCATATTGACTTAAAAATTAAACTCTTTACTCAGAATACAGGTTCGAAATCGAAATTAGTTTATGACGATAATTCTAATTCTATGGGAGAAATATCATATCGTCTTAGAAATGAAACTCTTTGCTCAGAATACAGGCTCGAAATCGAAATTAGTTCATGACGATAATTCTAATTCTGTGGGAGAAATATCGTATTGTCTTAAAAATGATACTGTTTAGTCAGAATACAGCTTCGAAATCGAAATTAGTTTATGACGAAAATTCGAATTCTCTGGGAGAAATATCATATTGTCTTAAAAATTATACTCCTTACTCAGAAAACAGGTTCGAAATCGAAATTAGTTTGTGACGAAAATTCTAATTCTATGGGAGAAATATCATATTGTCTTAAAAATGAAACTCTTTGCTCAGAATACAGCTTCGAAATCAAAATTAATTTATGACGAAAATTCGAATTCTATGGGAGAAATATCATATTGGTTTAAAAATTATACTCCTTACTCAGAAAACAGGTTCGAAATCGAAATTAATTTATGTCGAAAATTCTAATTATATGGGAGAAATATCGTATTGTCTAAAAAATGAAATTCTTTACTTAGAATACAGGTTGAAGTCGAAATTAGTTTATGATGAAAATTCTAATTCTATGGGAGAAATATCGTATCTTCTTAAAAATGAAAGTCTTTACTCAGAATTCAGGTTCGAAATCGAAATTAATTTAGGATAAAAATTCTAAACTGAGAATAAAGAACAAAAATATCGAAATGGAGGAAAGTTTAACAAAAAATTTTAAAAAACACTTATCTTCCTATATTCGCCCAAAAAAGTAGAAATTTAATTCACTTGAAAGGAAGAAAGAGCGTTGGTAATCGTGTTGAGAACGTAATTTGGCGCTTTATCTTCCTTTGAAGTGAATACGAATTCAGTGACTGATTGCAAAATCGATATGATTTAGGTTTAGTTTCTGCTTTTAAGGGTTTTAATATTTTACCCCTATTTAGGCGGGGAGAAAGCACGGGGGGAAACTTTTATAGCCTACGACACTCCCCGCGTCAGAAGCTTTTATTTGATGCGTGACTTGTTACTTTCTCCCCTCGCATTCCGAAGACATAGCGGTACAATCGTCTTCACATTTCCTCTTTTTTAGAGGGCAAGAAATCATGAGAGGGTCAATTTTTTTAAACTTGTGGTATTCCCCGTCTCAGAATCTTCATTTGATGCATAGCTTGTTACTTTCCAGAGGTCCTGTATAGTTCGAGGCTGGCCATCTCGGTGATTCACTGCCATTGGTTGATTGAGTCACCTGTTTTATGGGCGCCATGTTTTGTCGTACCGTGAGACGAAAGCCTAAGAGTAGTGTATGTACCAAGTTAAAACTTCTCAGTTGTTGTTGTTTTATATATTTCTACCACTTTTTTGTCTATAAAAGCTGTTATATTTTATGAATGCCTCACTTCGCTGCAATTAGGTGTAAAATTTTCACTCAAAGAAATCAATTAATGAATATTTTTTTTCCGAGAAACTCCATCAGAAGACGGCAATCGGCTGCGAAAGTGAAATGAGCTAACTGAAAATCAACAAATAATTTCTTTTAAGGTTCATTTGAAAAACGAACAAAAGTTTTCACTTTGTCGTCTGCCTATGCCAATATTTGTTCCTCTATCTGTTCGTCTCTCTGTTAACTCTTATCTGTCCATGTCTTTCCATCTGTCTGTCTGTCTATAGACAATCAAATTTTTTTTACTTTTAGTGCCAAATGAAAAATTCTTTTTGGGTTGGATAGGTGTCGAACAAATGTTGAGATTCGCAATTTTGAAAAATTTTCAATAGCTTTAAAAGCGCCCTCTAGCGATGGGAAAAATGGAAAATACTAAAATTTCAAACGAATATTACAAACAAACTATTTACACTGGAAATCTGAAATTTTGATAGTAGAGTGTTATGGTCAGAAGACGACAAGAAGACTTTGCCGTCTTAGCCAAAAGGGGGGCGAAAAATAAAACTTTTTAAGAGATAAACAAAACAATATATGCATTTCTTTTTGTTTTACAGGCACTAACAAAATATTAATGATTTTAACAATATTTGATAATCTCAGCGTTACCTGTAGATGTTAAACGTCTATAAATCAATAAATGTTTTTTGTGAAAAAAGCAGGCGTTAGTTCAACAAGTTAGAATACTCTGGTATGTTTCTGGGGGGAGGCGGGTTCGAATCCCGTATGTCGGCGAAATTTTTTGCCAAAAAAATATTAAAATTTACATTTTTCGAATCCCCATCAGTGGAATTTCCAGTGTTAGAGAGTGCTAAAGGCGGTATATAAAAACTCGAAAGGCGACCTCTAGCGGTGGAAAAAAGCTGGAAAATACCAAATCTTTAAATAAATATTGCAAACGATAAATTTTTGCTAGGAACTTAAATTTTTGGTCATAGAGTGTAATGATCAAGTGGTTTACCCAAATAGTATTGATTTGTCCCGTTGGTAAAATGCAACTTTTCTGCTTTAAGAGATAAATGAAAAACTTTTTTTGTTCAGTACAGGTACTAATAAAATATTAATAGTTTATTTTCTCAATTATACAATAATTCGAATTTCCACTGTCAGAGGGTACTGAAAGTGTAAAATAACTAGATGAATGCATATCGCCTCTGGCGCATAAGGGAATCTCATTTTCAAAGAGTAGGAAGTTCTTCCTTTGCTTA
The DNA here is from genome assembly GCA_038380435.1 of Ryuthela nishihirai. NCBI lineage: Eukaryota > Metazoa > Arthropoda > Arachnida > Araneae > Heptathelidae > Ryuthela > Ryuthela nishihirai. The sequence goes on along the minus strand of JAWZYU010000005.1, from coordinate 33,960,483 downwards.
CTTTTTCACTCCTTAAAAGTTTTAATTATGGATGTTCGTGTTGTTTTTCTGCTGAGGTCCTGCCATCATCACGGACCTTCTACTATGGCATATAAATTGACAGGCTCCTGTGAGACCTCTGTAAAAATAGCTGCTTGAGGGGTTATTTATTTATTTTCTAATGTATGATGGGGGAAGACATGCACATAATAGTATTTTATTAGATTTATAAAACATGAAAAGCATTTAACTTTTAGTTCTAAAATTTAAAAGTCGCTTTTCTTCCGTTCCTCTGAAAATAGTGATCATGAGCTGTAAGTAGATCATAGCTGCCAGGGGAATTTCCACCATAACAGAACTTTACACGCCGAAATTTCTACCATAAACAGATCACTTGAAACATTCGTTAAGAGTTTTGCGGTTTCGGTATTTAATTATCTCTAATGATATAAATTAAAACTACCTTTGAAATCCGAATTACATTTCATTAGTAACCAACTAAAAAGAGAGATTTCCAACTATCTCTTAAAACAAAACTGTTCCGTTTCTTACCTACCTTGAGCTTAGGGTCAACTTATTGTTGCCAATAGATTTTTCAAAACTGTCACATTCCACGACCAAAATTTCAAATTTTTAGCATAACTACATCCTTTTCCAATATTCGCTTTAAAATTTGGGATTTTTCGATTTTTTTCACCGTTAGAGGGCGCAATTATAGCTTTTGGGAAATTCGCAAAATGCAAATTGTAATATTTCATCAATACCTCTCCAACCCAAAAAGAATTTTTAATTTATCTCTAAAAATATACATTTTTCTGTTAAAATAAAAAAAGTTACATTCACCTCCCCCCTGGGTCTAAAGGGTCAAGTGATTGTTGCCAATGGTAACTTCGTAACCTTCACATTTCAACACCAAAATTTCAAACTTCTGACATAACTACATGGTTTGGAATATTCGTTTGATATTTTGGAATTTTAAAAATTTTCCACCGTTAGAGGGCGCAGTTATAATTTTTGAGAGATTCGAAATATGCAAATCGTAATATATCATTAATACCTATCTAACACAAAAAGGCCTGTAAATGGTAGCCAGGCGTAAACTGGAAGGAGAGCTGTGTACCAATCCCTAGTGATGATGCATAGAACCGGCCAGGTCTAGCACCTAATGTCCGACCCTGCCTTCTCGTGGTGCAGGCCGTTAGTAACTTTCAAAAGAGATATTCTCTTTTGGAAGGGAACGGAAGGGGAGGGCTGCTAGTTCAGTATGGCCTGCTGATCTGGTCATCTATGGCCACTTTTTCTTTCTTTTCTTTTTCTTTTTTTTTCTTTTTTTTTCAACCCTGCTGAGGAGTGGTCAACTTCACAGGGTCCTGGTGCTGACCATTTATACCTACTAGACTGGACTTGTTTATGGATTTGAGCTTGATTATGGATCCTGGACTTGCTGCACTGGTGGGCCTTTGTTGAGGGAGAGTCTGCTGCTGTGTTTTCTGTTTGCTTCTGGGTTGCCAGCTCTAGGTGAACTGAGGCATGGGATACCTTATATCAGCTGGTGGATAATCCTAATCAGAGGCCATCGCAGGTACCTGAACCTTACTTAGCTAGTTGGGCATCGTCAAGCCTAAACTGGAGTAAAGCGACTCAGGCAGGCCATGTGGCTCTTGAAAAAGTCCACTTGAAAAGGTGGTGCCTGAAGTTCCTACCAGCATCGGTGACTTCAGCCTTTAGCGGAGGAGGAACGGGTCTTTGCCCCATGCCTGCGATCAGGGGGCTGTTTGATATTGTTGGCCCTACCAATCTCAATAAACCTAATTTCTTTAAAAATCCTACTAATTATTTTCTCTCTGCAGGAACGTGGAACGTGAGGACATTACTTAGAGATTATTCTCTTGATGTCCTCATGCAGGAATTCCAGCGCTATAACCTAGATATTCTAGGCTTGCAAGAGACCAGATGGACAGGTAAAGGTGACATACTTAAAAATAACTTTAAATTTCTCTTTACAGGGAGGGAGGATGGAAAGCATCACCAAGGCGTGGGTCTGCTGCTCAGCAGACATGCTAGTGATGCTCTTCTAGGATATGAGTGCATTAATGAAAGGTTTCTTACAGCAAAATTTCAGACAAGCATTAAAGACTTGAATGTTATCTGCTGTTATGCCCCCACTGAGGATGCTGATGAGGATGAGAAGGATAGGTTTTACGGACTTCAGGATATTTTGAATTCTGTCAAGAAAGGAGATATTACCCTTGTTCTTGGTGACTTCAATGCCAAAGTTGGTACTGACTCTGATCTTTGGGGAGGGGTGATAGGCCCTTTTAGTATTGGTAGCTGCAATGGCAATGGGCAACGTCTCCTACAGGTAAGTAAACTCAATGGTTTCAGAATAACTAACACAATTACAAACACCGCGACATACATAAATACACATGGGTTTCACCTGATGGGCTGCATAGGAATATGATTGATTATACAGAGTGATTGAGAATTCATCATCAATATTTGGTGGGGAGGTAGGTAATAAGAAACGAAGGAGATTTCACATAGGAAAGCATGGGCGCATATGCCATGTAGTAGGGCAAAATGACCCCAGTTCAATGATGGAAAGAACACATAAGAAGGAAGTGGTAAGGAAAAAACATTTATTATCTTACATGTAACATTTCTTTGCATTGGTTGTACAGACTTACAAGAGGTGCTCGAACTGCCGACAATGTGCTAGAATGCATGACTCACAACGGCGTTGCATGGACAGCCGGACCCTGTGGAAGATGCCTGGCATTTCCCGAATGTTTGAGGCAGCAACTGATATGCGTGCTACAAGATCCATAGCATTATCAACAGGGGTCTCGTACACCATGTTTTTCATAGCACCCCATACAAAGAAATCGATTGGAGATAAATCCGGTGAACGTGGTGGCCAAGAAACCGGTCCACCGCGGCCAAACCATTGACCACCAAACTGTCTGCGTAGGTAAGCACGCACAGCATTTGCGAAATGTGCAGGAGCGCCGTCATGCTGGAACCACATTCGCCGGAGACTACCATCAGGAACCTCGTTCAGAAGATCCGGTAACACAGTCTGAAGAAATGTTAGGTACTTGGCACCGTCCAAACGGGATGGTAGTAAATACGGGCCCAACAAACAGTCACCGACAATCCCAGTCCACACATTGACAGCAAAACGTTGTTGCGCAGCTCCAGGTCTTGTACCGTGTGGGTTCTGATGAGCCCACACATGCCAATTGTGTGTGTTGAAGACACCCTCTCGAGTGAACAACGCCTCATCGGTGAAAAGAACATACGTTGGGAAATTGGGATCAACGGCTGTTCTCTGCATGAACCACTGACAAAAAATAACACGCTTGGGATGGTCGTCTGCTGCCAATAATTGCACTCTTTGCAGATGAAACGGATGTAACCCTTCATCGTGTAATATCCGCCACGCTGTTGCTTGCGAAATTCCAAACTGCCTAGCCATACCTCGTGTGCTAGCACCAGGTTGTTCCTCGATTTCCTGTAGGACAGCTTCCTCTACTGCTACTGTCTGTGGCGATCTGCGCCTCCCTCGATTAACATTACTAGCAGCAAACGATCCTGTTTCACGCAGTTGGCGATGAATACGTGAAAACATTTGATGCTGTGGCACACGGCGGTTTGGGAAGCACGCTGCATACAATTGCCTGGCTCGAAGACATCTTTCTCCTGCCGCACCGTAAGTTACATGCATATCTGCACATTCATTCCACGTATACCGGTTCATGTTACTTCTGCAAATTCACCTTGTCGAATGACAACTGACTGCACTTGTCAAACAGCTGTGCTTCTGTATGAGAGGTGTGTACACACAGCGCCCTCTACACCAACATGCGTTCGTCTGCCCCCATACTTTCCTATGTGAAATCTCTTTCTTTTCTTATTCCCTTCCTCCCCACTAAATATTGATGATGAATTCTGAATCACCCTGTATATTAATTAACAGCAAATGGACTAGTTCTGTTAGAAATACCATGGCATATAGGGGAGCTGAAATTGGATCTGACCATTACCTTGTTAAAAGTGTCTTGCAACTTAAACTTAAAAAGTGTTGTGCTGGGGTTAAAAAATTTACCTTTAATACTGAAGCTCTGAAAGACCCAGTTATAGCTAAAGCTTACCATGATAGGTTACTTAGTCATTATGACAGTCATGGTTTGTTTAATACTGAAGTTGAGGAAGAATGGGGCCATTTTAAACAGGCTTTTTTGGAAACTAACAGTACTCTTTTAGGAAAAAAGGAGCAGAGGAGACAGAATTATTTAAGTGATAAGGCAATTGAGCTTATTTCAGAAAGAAGGAACTGCAGGAATGTCCTTAATCAGTACCCTACTAGTCCTAATAAAAAAGATTACAAAGAGCTTAATAAACGTGTAAAGGATCAGTTAGCTACTGATAAAAATCTTTGGCTTGATAGCTTGGCTGACAAAGCTGAGGAAGCAGTTAGGCAGCACAACAGCAGAGAGCTGTACCAGATAGTTAATGTTTTATGTGGTAGAAAACGGACAGGCATACAGGAATTGAATGATAAACAAGGTAAGGTTGTAGAAGGTGAGGATTCTGTCATGGCTAGGTGGGCTGAGCGTTTCAGTGATGTCTAAACAATGTGGTTAGTTCTACTCCCATTGTTTGTAATGATGATAGATGCATTGGTAGCTTTAATGTTGGCCCTATAACACAATCTGAAGTTAGTTTGGCTATCTCTAAACTTAAACTTCATAAATCCCCAGGGGAAGATGAAATTACTACAGAAATGCTCAGAGCTGGGAATGTTTTGGTTACCACTTGGATGACTGAAATTTTGAATAACTTTTATGATAAAGGCATGTTTCCTAAAGATTTTACCAGAGCTATTATTATCCCTATCTTCAAAAAAGGTGATCGCAGTTCTTGTGATAACTATAGGGGTATCAGCCTACTCTCTGTTCCAGGTAAAGTTCTTTCCATGATTGTGCTTAATAGAATTAAGAATCTGGTTGACAGGCAATTGCGTGATGAGCAATGTGGATTCAGAAGTGGTAGGGGATGTGTAGACCAGATATTTTCACTTAGGCAGATTCTTGAGAAATGTTTAGAGTTTCAGAAACCTTTGGTTGCTAGCTTTGTTGATTTCAAAAAGGCTTTCGACTCTGTTGATCGTCATAATTTGTGGTTGATTGTGAGATCATATGGTATACCAGACAAGTTAGTTAACATAATGAAAGCTCTCTATAATAACACTGAGTCGTGTGTGAGAGTTGGTAAGTCTTATAGCAATTGGTTTAGCATTACGTCTGGTGTTCGACAAGGGTGTATTTTGTCTCCTTTTCTCTTTAGTTTGGTTATTGATTATGTTATGCGAAATTCACTTCAAGGGAAAGATTTTGGCCTTAAATGGGCTGGAGATATGAAAATTTCTGATTTAGATTATGCTGATGATTTAGCCCTTTTGGCAAATAATGTTGATGAGATGAACTCTTTCATTCGAGCTGTTGATAAGACTGGTAGTAGAGTAGGTTTGGTTATAAACAGAGAGAAAACTAAAGTGATGAAAATTGGTCAGGCAGGTTGTGATTCAGTTAATCTGAATGGTTGCAGTCTTGAGCAGGTGTCACAGTTTAATTACCTTGGGAGCTATGTAACTGATACTGGTGATGTGCGGCATGAGATTAACAGACGAATAGGTATTGCTGCCGGGACTTTTAAGAATCTATGGAGATTGTGGAGAAATAAGTGTATACACCTAAAGACTAAAATTAGACTGTATAATAGTTTGGTTCTTTCTAGGGTTAGTTATGGTAGTGAAACTTGGACGCTGTGTAAACAAGATAACAGTAAACTAGATGCTTTTGATTCTAGATGCTTACGCAGTATCTTGGGTTTGTTTTTGTTTTTTGGTTTAACTTTGTAACTAATGATGAGGTTAGGCAAAGGAGTCTGCAACCTCCTTTAAGCAGCATATTGTGCAGAGAGAGATTCCGCTGGTTTGGCCATGTTGCCCGTATGGATAATTATAGATTGGCGAATAGGGTTATGAACAGTATGCCTAGAGGCCTCAGAAGGAGGGGGAGACCTAGGATGCGTGGGCAGACAATGTCAAACAGGACCTTGTTAGAATTGGTGTGCAGTGGCCAGATGCAGCAGATGTAGCTCAGGACAGATATGCTTGGAGAATTAAACTGCGTGGTCTGGTTGGACCTCCGTAGCCCATGGCTGCTTGAGGATGATGATGATGATAACACAAAAATAATTTTTTATTTATCTCTATAAACAAAAAAGTTCGATGTCTACAAACGGACAGACAGCAAAGCGAAATTATATCTTTCTTTAAAAACAAAGCCCTAAAACTTCCTTTTCCTTTTCTGGCCGTTTCCTTCGAATCGTGAGCTACATCTTTTCGAATCGTTAGCACCGAAATCTTTTCCGGAATCCATAAGTACCGTGCAATATCATTCAGCTATGCACACTAATCAATCCGAAAGACGACAAAACATGGCGTCCAATTTTAAGATGGCCAACCTCTTCCTATATAGGGCCTCTAGTTACTCTCAGTGTTTGCGCGCCATCTAGTGAGATTTTGTATTTTAGGAGGTTTGCATAAAAGAATCTTTTTCGAGGAAATGCACAGGCCTGTAGTCTATCATTGTTGGCCAAGATTTAGTTTATGTTCCCTTTTCCAAATATATTATAACTTTCAACCGTTAATGTTAAGTCTGAAGATTTCCAGAAATTCAAATCCGCCACTCCAATTTTGGTTGGCCTGCTGGGGCCAACTATATTCTTCCCATAGTGTTGTCTAGCTCTTCTGGGGGCTGAGTGCATAAGCGGACAGACACAAAAACAAACTTTCTTCTTTATATGTTTGATGACACCAGGGGCGTAGCCATGGGGGTGATGGGGGAGGCTCCCCCCCAAAGGTAATTCGGAGTTGGCAAAATTCGAAGCGACTTCGTAAAATCTAGGTGAGTTGTGAAAATTTGCAATTTTTTTTTGAAAATTAAGCGTTGTCAAAATCGAGGCAACTTGGCAAATCTAAGGCAGTTTGGAAAATGAAGAGACGGCAAAATTTAGAGCAGTTGGCAAAATTCAAAGCCACTTAGTAAAATACAGGTGAGTTGGCAAAATCAGGACAACTTGGCAAAATCTTGGGGAGTTGGCAAAATTCGGAGTGACTTGGCAAAATCGTGGGGAGTTGGCAAAAATTAAGGTGAGATGTAATAATTAGGATTTTTACTGTAAAATTATGGCGAGTTGGCAAAATCTACGGACAGTTGGCAAAATCGTGGGGAATTGGTAAAATTCTGATAAGATGTAAAAATTTGGATTTTTTTCCGTAAAATTATGGCGACTTGGCAAAATCGTGGGGAATTGGTAAAATTCAGGTGAGATGTAAAAATTTGGATTTTTTTTCCGTAAAATTATGGCGAGTTGGCAAAATCTACGGACAGTTGACAAAATCGTGGGGAATTGGTAAAATTCAGGTGAGATGTAAAAATTTTGATTTTTTCCTGTAAAATTAGGGCGAGTTGGCAAAATCTAGGAGAGTTGGCAAAACTTAGGGAGTTGGCAAATTCTAGAGGGCAGTTGACGAAATCTAGGGGCAGTTGGCAAAAACTAGGGACAGTTGGCAAAATTCGGAGTGACTTGGCAAAATTATGGAGAGTTGACAAAATTCAGGTGAGATGTAAAAATTGCAATCTTTTTTCTGTAAAATTATGGCGTGTTGGCCAAATCTAAGCAACTTCGCAATATCTAAGAGAGTTGGGAAATCTTGGGGGAACTGGAAAATTCAGAATTTCTTTCCAAGAATCAGGTGTGTTGTAAAATTGTGTTTTTTTTTTCTGTACAATTGGGGCGAGATGGCAAAATCAAGGAAACTTGACAAAATCTAGGGCAGTTGGCAAAATTCGAAGCCACTTGGTAAAATACGGGCGATTTGCGAAAATTCAGATTGTTTTTGTGAAATTAAGGAGAGTTGACAAAATTGAGAAAACTTGGCAAAATCTAGGGAAGTTGGCAAAACTGGAAACCACTTGGTAAAATACAGGTGAGTTGTAAAAATTGCGATTGGTTTTGTGAAATTAAGGAGATTGAAAAAACCAAGAACTCTTTTTAAAATTCGAAGTCACTTGGTAAAATACAGGGAAGTTGTGAAAATTGTGCCTTTCTTGTGCAATTAAGGAGAGTTGATAAAATTCGAAGTGACTTGGCCAATTCAGAGAAAAATGCAAAAAATTGCGATTTTTTTCTGTAAAATTATGGCGAGTTGGCAAAATCTAGAGTAGTTGGCAAAATTCGAATCCACTTGATAAAATATAGGCGATTTGTAAAAATTGGGATTTGTTTTGTGAAATTAAGGAGTGCTGGACAATTTGAGGAAATTAAGAAAATGAAGGGCAGTTGGCAAAATTCGAATCCACTTGGAAAATACGGGCGAGTTGTGATAAGTGGGATTCATCATCATCATCATCATCCTCAAGCAGCCATGGGCTACGGAGGTCCAACCAGACCGTGCAATTTAGTTTTCCAAGTAAGTCTATCCTGAGCTGCATATACAGCATCTGGCCACTGCACACCAATTCTAACAAGGTCCTGTTTGACATTGTCAGCCCACCGCATCCTAGGTCTCCCCTTCTTTCCGAGGCCTTTAGGCACACTGATCATAACCCTATTAGCCAATCTATAATTATCCATACCGGCAACATTGCCAAACCAGCAGAGTCTCTCTCTGCACAATATGCTGCTTAAAGGAGGTTGCAAACTCCTTTGCCTAACCTCATCATTAGTTACAAAGTTGAACCACCTAATGCCCAAGATACTGTGTAAGCATTTAGAATCAAAAGCATCTAGTTTCCTGTTATAATGTTTACAAAGTGTCCACGTTTCACTACCATAACTAACCCTAGAAAGAACCAAACTATTATACAGTCTAATTTTAGTCTTTAGGCGTATTCGCCTATTTCTCCACACTCTGCATAGATTCTTAAAAGTCCCGGCAGCAATCCCTATTCGTCTGTTAATCTCATGACGTACATCACCATTATCTGTTATATAGCTCCCAAGATAATTAAACTGTAACACCTGCTCAAGACTGCAACCATTCAGATTAACTGAATCACAGCCTGCCTGACCAATTTTCATCACTTTAGTTTTCTCTCCTGTTTATGCTCTAGTACCAGTTTCATCAACAGCCCTAATGAAAGAGTTCATCTCATCAACGTCATTTCCCAAAAGGGCTAAATCATCAGCATAATCTAAATCAGAAATTTTCGTATCTCCAGCAAATTTAAGGCCAAAAGCTTTCCCTTGAAGTGAATTTCGCATAACGTAATCAACAACCAAACTAAAGAGAAAAGGAGACAAAATGCACCCTTGTCGAACACCAGAAGTAATGCTAAACCAATTGCTACAAGCCTTACCAACTCTCACACACGACTCGGTGTTATTATAGAGAGCTTTCATTATGTTAAGTAACTTGTCTGGTATACCATATGATCTCACAATTAACCACAAATTATGACGATGAACAGAGTCGAAAGCCTCTTTGAAATCAACAAAGCTAGCAACCAAAGGTTTCTGAAACTCTAAACATTTCTCAAGAATCTGCCTAAGTGAAAATATCTGATCCACACATCCCCTACCACTTCTAAATCCACATTGCTCATCACGCAATTGACTGTCAACCAGATTCTTAATTCTATTAAGCACAATCATGGGAAGAACTTTACCTGGAACAGAGAGTAGGCTGATACCCCTATAGTTACCACAAGAACTGCGATCGCCTTTTTTTGAAAATAGGGATAACAATAGCTCTGGTAAAATCCTTAGGAACCATGCATTTATTACAAAAGATATTCAAAATTTCAGTCATCCCAGTGGTAACAGAAACATTCCCAGCTCTAAGCATTTCGATAGTAATTTCATCTACCCCTGGGGATTTATATAGTTTAAGTTTAGAAACAGCCAAAATAACTTCAGATTGTGTTATAGGGCCAACATTACAGCCATCATTGCAAACAATGGGAGTAAAACTAACACACACTGAAATGCTCAGCCCACCTAGTCATGACAGAATCCTCACTTTCTATAACCTTACTGTGTTTATCCTTTAATCCCTGTACACTTGTCCGTTTTCTACCACACAAAACATTAACTATCTGGTACAGCTCTCTGATCTAAGGGACCCGGGTTCGAGCCCCGGATTAGGCATGGATGTGTGTGTCGTTTTTCTGCTGAGGTCCTGCCATCCTCTCAGATCTCCTACTGTGGCATATAAACTGACAGGCTCCTGTCAGACCTCTGTGGCAAGCAGCTGCTTGAGGGGGTATTTATTTGTTTTATTTATTACAGCTCTCTGCTGTTGTGCTGTCTAACTGTTTACTCGGCTTCGTCAACCAAGCCATGAAGCCAAAGAAGCTTATCAGCAGGTGACTGATCCTTTATACGTTTATTTAGCTCTCTGTAATGGTTTCTATTAGGACTAGTAGGGTATTGATTAATTACATTTCTGCAGTTCTTTTTTTCTAAAATAAGCTCAAGTGCCTTATCACTCAAATAATTCTGCCTCCTCTGCTCCTTTCTCCCTAAAAGAGTAGTTAGTTTCCAGAAAAGCCTGTTTAAAATGGTCCCGTAGTGTTTGTGAAATTAAGGAGAGTTGACTGAAATTGAGAAAACTTGGCAAAATCTTTTGGAGTTTGAAAAGTTTGAAGTGATTTGTCAAATTTAGGAGAGATGTAAAGATTGGGATTAGTTTCGTGAAATTAAGAAGAGTTGGTCAAATGAAGGGAAAATTCACACTGACTTGCTACAATTCAGATAAGATATAAATATTGGAATTATGTCTGTGAAATAATAATGTCTAGTTGGCAAAATTGGAAATTAAAAGTCAAATTATGGTTAGTTGGCAAAATTAGAAGTCAAATGGGAAAATGTCCAAATGTCCCCCCCACACATACACGGAGCGAAAATGTGGTAAGTTTGCTCAGTTGGCAAAATTTGAACTTCGAGTTGGAAAACTTTTCATTCATAACTCCCCCCCCCCAACCACAGTCCTTCGCTATGCCCCTGGATGACACTCCCCCCCCCCCTTACCAAGCTTTCATTTGACACTTAAGTCCATAAGTTTCTTCATCGTGTTTGGAAGATATAGTGGAACAACTGTTTTGACAAACGCACAAAGACAAAGGTCAAGCCAAAAGCAATAGGAAGATAGGTAACATTATTTCCTTTCTTCGTGGTTGCCAAAGAAAGAAAATTTATATTTTTACATGAAATTGAAAGAACCACTATTCACAAGGGCACACTACCACTTCGTCCTGCTAGGCTAGGAGCACGCGAGCTATAAATCCGGACCTGTCAGCGGCGTAAGAAATTGTTCCGAGGTCCTTCAAAAATTCTGAAATACTCTGCTGGCCATTAAAAGCGCAAAACCAGAAAAGACACGAGATATCAAAGCCATATTTAGTGAATACATAGTTTATGTTACAAGTATCAAATGATTGCAAGTAAAACCCAGTTAGATTTGTGGAATACAAAGAAATCAGTATCTTGTGTAGCCACCACGAGCGGCAATAACCGCTGCTATACGGTCCGGCATTGAGAGGATAAGATGTCGGATGTGTGTTTAGGAAATGTCAGTCCATGCAGTTTCGATACGTAGCCAAAGTTCATCAGCTACTGGTGTCTGATGTGCTAGTCGTCGCGAGATCATGGACCAGACATGTTCAATTGGGGACAGATCCGGTGAACACACAGGCCAAGGCAGAAGAGTCACATGGTGGCTATCCAGGAATTGTTGGACAATGCATGCCACATGTGGTCGGGCATTGTCCTGTTGGTAAATGGCACCAAAGAGCCCCTGAAGATAAGGTACGACCACAGGCTCCAATACCTGTGATGTAACGCTGGCTGTTCAAAGTACCGGTAATGCGTATGAGGCATGTGAATGAGTTGAATCCAATGGCACCCCATACCATAACACCAGGGGCAGGATCTGTATGGTGCTGCATCATGCATGTCTCACTGAGCCTGTCGCCACGGTACTGCCAGATACGGATTCATCCATCAAGGTGCTGCATATTGAAACGGAATTCGTCTGAAAAGACAATGCAATGCCATTCGCACATCCATGAGCGACGTTCTTGGCACCATCGCAGTCACATACGCCTGTGTTGTAGAGTCAATGGTAGCCAAAGTAATGGCCACCTAGCAAAGATGCCCCGATGCTACAGATATCGAACTGTAGGTGCGGACACTAGTTGATGTGGAACATACCCTAACTGTTGAGCTAAGGTGTTTGATGTGGCTGTACAATCATTCATAGTCATGTGCTCGAGATGTCTGTCCTCTCGTTCGTGTGACAGGGCCGTTGAGATCCCTCACGTTCGTTCTTCCTCTACCCACTGACGCCATATTCTTATCACTGTGGCAGCATTCCGTCCAACACAAGCACCGATATCTCAGTACGATAATCTGCTTTCCCTCAATCCCATAATTCTCCCTTGATCAAAGGAAGAATTACGCCGGGCAGGATGACGAGCACTGGATGTAGATCACTTAACTAAAAGGCCATTTATTCCTAATGACTGCTCCAGTGATGAATTGGGTTGGGTTGTTTTACCTCTGAGCGGCACTTTTTCGCACACCATGGGCTAAATGGCCAGGTCACATGGACCCCGAAGGCTCAGAGAAGGTTGGGGGAGGGGACCCACTGGAACAGCTGTTGGGAGACAGATGGTAGCCTCCCGTCAAGGCCATCCAGCGTGTTCTTTAACTGCACAGGAATGGCTCTCCCGCACACGGACCACGGCTTAACGGCCCATCCGACGGACGGCAGCCTTTCCAAGCCCATCGGTGTCCCCTACTGACCGTGGACAGGGCGGGGAATTTTGCGGAGATTTTTCGCCATGAGAGTTAGGGAGTTTGGACCGCCCATTAAAAGTAGCGTTACCTCGTATTTCTTTGCACAGATATTTTACAATGAATTTGATTTATTTCTGCAGAGGGGGAAATTAGCACAACATGGAGGAGAGTGCTTGAAACAGAGCCTGAACAGCAGCAAATAGAAACGAGCAACACAGTTTTTAGCAATATGCTTTATTGAGTTCCAGAAAAAGCTTTAACCACAAGTCGAGTTTATAAAATCCTCACAGTATTGGAAACATTTAGAGTACAAACGCATATAGTAAATTTTTATTTTTCCGTCCATCAAAAATAGCTTTAAGTCGGGCCAATATTTTTCAACAAAGAACGGTCTATTCATTTCTGTAGAGTGAATAGCATAACGAGTCTCAAGTCAGGGACGTACTCAGATGGGGGTCCAGACCCATCCCTCCAAAAAAAAATCCGGTTGTCTTATACTAAATCTCAAACTTGTCTACGTGCTTTGAAATCCAAAAGAGTTGTCTTGTATAATTTTATTTTAGCCCCATTGTTTATGTCTGACACTAAAAATCTCATTACATATATAATAGAATATCATTTTAACTGTTCCTGTTCGGTGGAATATTTTAGTAATTGAGAAACCCTCCTTAGGTCTTATTAACTAAATCCTGGGTAAGTGCCTGACTCAAGTCTTTGGCTAGTATACACTAGTGCAGAGAAAAGGTAACTAGAGAAAGTTTTTACAAGTCCTCACAATTTAAATATTTAGGAATATTATTAAAAAATACATTCCTAAATAATAAATATTTAAGTTGAAAATATTTAGATCAAGGAACTTCACAAGCAGTAGTGAAAGTAGGCCGTACTCGCCAGCACACCATTCCAGCATGGAATATTTACCGGTATGGCGTACTGGTAAGAAATTTTTCTTTAGTGTGAAATTAACGATTTCTTTTACTACTTAATGTTCTTTCAACTGAGTATTTAATTGAAAAAGGCCGATGATTGTTTTTAAGAAAAATTCCTCGATTTCTAATTCATCATCATCCTCAAGCAACCATGGGCTACGAAAGTCCAACCAGATTATGCAATTTAGTTCTCCAAACCCATCTCTCCTGAGCTACATCTGCTGCAACTCACCACTGCACACCAATTCTAACAAGGTCTTGTTTCACATTGTCGTGTTGAAAACTGCCCAATGCAACGTAGGTCTCCCCTTTCTGAGGCCTTTAGGCACACTGTTCATAACCCCTATTCGCTAATCTATAATTATGCATAGGGCCAAACAAACGGAATCTCTCTCTACACAATTTGCGGCTCAAAGGAGATTGCCGACTCTTTTACCTAACTTTATCATTATTTACAAAGTTAAACCACCTAATCCCCAAGCTATTGCATAAATATCCAAAATTAAAAGAATCGTTTTCCAAAATACTGCATAAATATTTAAAATTAAAAGTTTCCTGTTATCTTGTTTACAAAGGATCCAAGTTCACTATCATAACTAACCATAGAAAGAATCAAACTATTAAAATCTAATTGAATCTTTAGGTGTATATGTCTATTTCTCCACACTATCCATAGATTCTTCAAAGACCCAGCAGCAATTCCTATTCGTCTGTTAATCTCATACCACACACCACCAGTATCTGTTACATAGCTCCCAAAATAATTAAACTGAGACACCTGCTCAAGAGTGCAACCATTCAGATTAACCGAACCACAGCCTGACACCAATTTTCATCACTTTAGTTTTCTCTCCGTTTATCACCAAACCTACTCTACTACCTGTCTCTCAACAGCTCTAATAAAAGAATTCATCTCATCATTTGCCAAAAGAGCTAAATCATCAGCATAATCTAAATCATAAATTTTCTTATCTCTAGACCAGTCTAGAGATCCTAAGCCCAAAATCTTCACTTGCCGTGAATTTAAATAAAATAAATAAATACCCCCTCAAGCAGCTGCTTGCCACAGAGGTCTGACAGGAGCCTGTCAGTTTATATGCCACAGTAGAAGATCTGAGAGGATGGCAGGACCTCAGCAGAAAAACGACACACATCCATGCCTAAATTCCGGGGCTCGAACCCAGGTCCCTTAGATCAGTAGTCAAGCGTGCTAACCACTCGGCCACGTCAATTACCAAACTAAAAAGGAAAGGAAATAAAATGCACCCTTGTCAAACACCATAAGCTATGCTAAACCAATTGCTACAAGCTTTATAATAATATAAATTAAAAAAAATCAAGCAGCTGCTTGCCACAGAGATTTGACAGGAGCCCGTCAGTATATTCGCCGCATTGGGTCTCTGAGGATTGCGGGCCTCAGCAGAAAAACAACACAAGCATCCATGCCTTTCCCGGGATTCGAACCCAGGTCCCTTAGATCAGTAGTCAAGAGCGCTAACCACTCGGCCAAAGCTTTACCGACTGTCAAACATTACTCGATGACTCAACCATGGCAATCTTGTATCTCATCTGTTCCACTTCAAAAGACCAAAATGCAAGTTTTATCAAAACACAAGGAAGAATTAAACTTAATGTTTGGAGGAAATATCGCGATGATCCTAGCAGTGCTAATAAAATAGGCTACAGCATAGCCTCTAAAGCGTAAAGTCGTGCAAGGTGCCGAATCAAGCAGACTTAACACCTATTGCGAAGCGGAATAGAAATTCCTTCTATAAAGATGCAAGATCCAGGTTACGAGGTACAATCCAGATCCCCCCATTAAAACCTCTCGACGGATCATATGCAACAAACCGGTATGAATGATGCTGTATTGTATATATGTTACTGAAAAGGCTACTGTTATTTAATGCATTTGACCCTGCCTATGTTAGAGATCGCAAAATCCAATGTGCAACCGAATTCAATATCCAATTATTTCTTCTCCGATGTATTTCATCCTGCATTTGTTAATGCAGCGATTGCAAATACGCCTGCAAGATCTTCATGACCTGATGGAATTTCTCTCTTACCTTTGAAGTATCTTAATGGTAGCATTTCTAGCAAACTTTTCTCTTTAATGCTTGTTACGAAGCTGGCAAGATACCTGAAGATAGGAGAAGCAATGGCATGATGCCTATTTTCAAAAGACGATCCTACTCATCCAAATAATGACCTCTCTCTCTTACCAGCAGCATACCTACAAATTATGGAGCGTTGCATTTTATCTAAGCTTCTTTCCTTTCTATTATGCAAATACAGATCTTACACTGCTTAAATACACGGACATCAGCACAGGTAGAAAGCAAATCAATTGACATAATCTTCCTTGACTTTGAAAAAGCCTTCAACAAGCTTAAAAGATCAATCTTATTTGAAAAACTAGCAAATTACGGTATTCCCAGTAAAATGCGTGTAATTATACGCCTTATTTTCAACTGGCACTCGACAGATTAAAATCAGCAACATATTGTCACGTTAAACGTGTTGCTAGTGATATGATGGTACAAGGCTCTGTTTTAAGGTGCATTGTTTTTCGTTATTTTCACTTCTAGTGAAATTCCCTCTATTTTAAGGCCTGTTGCCAGTTTTGTCTCTACTGATGATGTCAGATTCTACACTACTCTTTCGAACTCTTGAGGACCATCACTCATTTCAGGAAGCGTGCGAAAAATTGCACACTGGAGTGCGCTTAATGCTCTACCTATCTCGAAGGGTAAAACTAGTCTTGCATTAATGTACCTCTTTTCTCTTGATTCTTCGAACATTGAAAAAAGTGAGACACAAACTTGGGTATCGCCCTAACTCTCAACTTATCCTTTTCACAACACTGCAATTTCATTGCTATGAAGGCCAACCAGATCGTGCACATCACATAATGTTCGGCCCATTCTAGAATATGCATCTTCGGTATGGTCCCCTTACATTGTGCATAATATTGAAACTGTTGAACCAGAGAAAATCGTATCAATAGAGATTAAATGAACTATCACTGCACTCTCTGGAATGGAGAATACTCGAATAAGAGTTAATAATATGCTACAAAATATCCATGGTCTTCTGTACTTTAATCTCGAACCTTTCTCTCACATAAGAGCAGGCCTAAACAGCACCCTCTATGTATTGCCATCCCATTTGCAAGACGAGATTCGAAATACCTTTTCTTTGTAAAGGAAGAGTATGGAATTTGGGTCTTACCTCCTATCGCCTTTTTTGCGCACATTGCATTAAATGGCCAGGTCATAAGAACCCCGAAGGCTCAGAGAAGGTTGAGGGAGGGGACCACTGGAACAGCTGTTGGAAGAGATTGTAGCCTCCCGTCAAGGCCATCTAGCGTGTTCTTTAACGTGCACAGGGTATGGCTCTCCCATACAAGGGACCACGGCTTAACATCCCATCCGATGGACGGCAGCCTTTCCAAGCCCAAATAGGTATCCCCTACTGACCGTGGGTAGGGCGGGATGTTTTGTGAAGATAAATCTCAATGCTGACCCAGCTGGGACTTAAACCTGGGAACTGCAGATTACGAGCCTGGCGCTTTACCGACTGAGTCACCCCCGCAAGACACTTATGATATGGCAATGGTCAAATCTAATTTCTGCTCCCCTATATGAACTGGTATTCCTAAGCAAATATTTAGGGATATATCTATTTCGTATTAAAAAACTCCAAATCATTCGCTCTTTGCGGAAAGCACAGAAAGAGAAAAATGCAGGGTCACTATACTTTCGTAACCAAAACACCTCGACTTCAGTGGAGTGAGAGTCTGTGTGTGATTTTCTACACATAGCTATGCATTGAACCGTAGCAGTAAGAAATAAAATCTACGTTCACCACTGTTAACAATAGTGAGAAAATAAAAGTGCTGAAAAATATACAAAGTGAAAAGTTAAGAAAAGTGACCAGAAAACGTGCCGAAATCTATGAAATTCTAGAGCTGGGTCGGAAACCTTTTTGGGTCAAGAGAAAACAATAAAAAACGTCAAACAAATTTTGAGAGCCGCAAATTTTAATTTTTATTGGGTCAAGAGCCATAACAGGAAAAAAAAACAGCTGATTATTTCATTAATGAAAATAAAACTATAACGTATAATTTTAATATAGGCCTATTCGTGTGTACACAATAAAACTATTGAAAAAAATTAAAAAATCTGCCTTTATTAGTGACTTTTGAGTTTGAGTCTTCTGACCACCGTAATCAAATTTAGAGCATTTGAATTGCATCAGTGCTTTCAAATTATCGTGTGCTAACCTGCTCTATTGGTTTTAATGAAAATCATGAAAAAAAATTCAGGATGCTCAGAGCGCCGGTCTCGACCCCTGCTCTAGAAGAGACTGGTTCAATGGACCGACTGCTTCAGGATTCATTCAGGGTTGGGTTGTTTTACCTCTGAGCGGCACTTTTTTGCACACCATGGGCTAAATGGCCAGGTCACATGTACCCCGAAGGCTCAGAGAAGGTTGGGGGAGGGGACCCACTGGAACAGCTGTTGGGAGACAGATGGTAGCCTCCTGTCAAGGCCATCCAGCGTGTTCTTTAACGTGCACAGGGTATGGCTCTCCCGCACACGGGGCCACGGCTTAACGTCCCATCCGACGGACGGCGGCCTCTCCAAACCCATCGGTGTCCCCTACTGACCGTGGGCAGGGCGGGAATTTTGCGGAGATAAATCTCAACGCTGACCCAGCTGGGACTCGAACCTGGGAACTACAGATTTCGAGCCTGGCGCGCTACCGACTGAGCCACCCCCGCCCCATTCATTCAGGAGGCGGCGTCATCATTGTTAGGGGATCTAAAGGTGATGGAGGAAGAGGACAAGAACGCTGCAGACATGGTATTCAATGCTAGCAAGAAGGAGCAAGCACAAATTCAAGAGTGCATATCCTCATGTTAAATTAAGACAGCGAAACAGCAATGACCTTCCCCACGCATCTCCAGGATGGATGAAATGGGACTGTTTTATAAGTGAATTATAATTTCAAGAGAGCTTTTATTTTACGATAAATACATTCCAAAGTAGCATTATAATAATGTTGCTGTTTAGGGTGTTTTTTTTTATCATTTTGAAGTGAACCTGTCTGGGTCGGGAACGTATTGGATTTTTCTTCATAACAAATATTGGAAATGTTCAGATCGCTATACGAACGCTCGTCTTACGAACAGTTTTTCAGGAACGTATTAGGTTCGTAAAGCGGGACTGGGTGTATATAAATACATATATGTTTGGATTAAACTTTTAAAATTCTTCTGGTAGAATAAATTGCTAAATTTAAAAAAAATCCTAAGATATTAAATAAATAACACTTTAATAAAATCGTTGTAAGTAAATTATCTTCTCTTATGCCATTTTAAGTTAAATAGCTTGTAGTTAAATTTTAGACAAATCCCTAAAAACTATAGGCCCATATAATTTCCCTCCTATGTTCGACTGCTGTCCAGTCCAAAACCACCTTGATACACCAGGCCTGGACAGTGCAGTAACAGAACTAATTTTGAAATAATATAGCAGTTTTAATTATATTTTAATCTCTAAAAATTAATCTAGTAGTTATTTTTAAAAGCTTGGTAATTAACTTTAAAATATTCTAAAATATTTTAATTTTAATGAAGTCGTAATACACATTTTATTTTACATGATTTAACCTTGCATAAGCAGCTCGATAAATGCGATGGGACGGCAATCTGAAGCAATCTTGGGATCCTTTCCTGGCTTGGGAAAGCCAATAGCCTACCACCAGGAAACTGCCCCTTAAGGAAAACGCAGTTGAAGAAAGGAGACAAAATGGTGACTTGCCTCCTGTAGCTCATCGCTATTTTAATTCAGCGCATGCGCATTTGTATCATCGCTATAATTAATAATGTTAAGATTCAAGGTTGTGGCTGTATGGGAAAAATTCGCTTGTATAAAGTAGCCCTGATTCTTAAAAAGTAAATGCTGTGATTGTCTACAAAACACACAAATAATGATTACAAAACGAATATAAAAATATGATAATTTAGACACGAGGAATTATGAATAGTAAATTTGAAATTAGTTTGTTACTTTTGGTGGGCCATTGCCTAATGGACGAGTTGCCCAGTTTTACATCCTTAAAAGAATTATGGAATTTAAATTTCATACTGTGCCAAATTAAATACATTATTTTACAACAGAAAAAAAAACAGATTTTATAGTAATTACGTTCAAAGGCCACTTTATTAGGTACAGTTCCATGTTGTCAATAGTAACTTCTTAAATAAGCTTCTTATGAAAAAATGCGACAGAAAATATTTTAAAGATCTTAGTCATATCTACACAGTCGTATCAGAATAATATGCCCACCTACCTAATAATGGGAATAACCACCCTTGGCCCAGATGACAGCGGCGAGACAGCGTGGTATGGTTGGAATGAGGTCCTGGAAGGTTGCCAGAGACCATTCGGACTCCAGCACAGCACGGAGGTTCCGGAGATGACATGGTTGTGGGTCCGAACACCAAACCTGTCGATCTATAGGATTCTATAGGATTGAGGTCGGTCGATTTCGCCAGCCAAGGGAGAACGGAGACATCACTGTCGTGTTCCTGGAACCAGTCACCCACCACTTTAGTGACATGGCAGAGCGCATTGTCCTGTTGGTAGACACCATCACCACTAGGATAAACGTTCAATATGAAGGGATGCATGTGTTTAGTGAGGATGGACTGGTATCCATTAGCATTCAGGGACCCATCCAGTGGTACCAGCGGTCTCAGGTCATAACAGGAAAACATCCCCCAGACATGCACACTGCCAGCCTGTACTTGACCAACAAGCGTGTCCGGGTGTTGGTTCTCGTGTGTCTGACGCCGTATTCACCACCTCCCATCACTTCTGTGGTGTAGAAACCTCCTTGATTCGTCGGAGAAGGCAACCTTTTTCCACTCTTCTACTGTCCAATGACGGTAGTCCCATTCGAACTGCAGGCATCATTGCCGATGGACCTTGGTTAACCTTTATGCAGTGTCAACTCCGGAAACCAATGCGTAATTGAGTTCTCTCTACTGTTATCAGGGATCGAAATATGGGTGCCCCAACATTCGAGTGGTCAATTGCTGCATGTTGACTGCCCTTTACCAGTCAACGTTCTCCTCTGGGTCGATTGCCTTTGGGATCCACAGTTATGACATCTGGAGGTACTAGGTGTGCCAGAGGTCCATTCTTGATACACCCTTATTACAGCACCTCGAGAACAGCGCACGAAGTATGCTGTTTCCAAGATGCTTCCACCCTTGGTGCAGTAGGATGATCATTCCTTTTTGAATATCTGTCGTATCAATACCTCAGCCCATCGTGCTCATGTTACGCACTATAGCTCATCTGTCCTGGCCGGCCACTTATATCTCCGTGTGGTCGACCTTGTCCTATGCACTCTATGAACACCTGGGTGGGTACACTGTGGTTCTGTAGGTGGTCATATTATTCTGATATGACTGTGTATATAAATCTCGATTTCCAATAAACCGTGGCCCTGTGTGTGGGAGAGCCATACCCTGTGCACGTTAAAGAACACGCTGGATGGCCTTGACGGGAGGCTACCATCTGTCTCCCAACAGCTGTTCCAGTTGGTCCCCTTCCCCAACCTTCTCTGAGCTTTCGGGGTCCATGTGACCTGGCCATTTAGCCCATGGTGTGCAAAAAAGTGCTATATTTCCACACAAAGAATAATGGTCAGAGGTAAAACAAACCACACTAAACTCGATTTCCAATATTTGCATTCAGCATTTTAAGAGTTAAGGATGATGAAATATTTAGCAAGTTAGCTCGTTCTGCAAAAAATATTCAAAATTGGCAAAAATATGCAAAATTGTGGGAACTTCTAATAATGCTTTAGGATACGTTAGTTAATTTTAGAATAATGGTTATTGCGTTCATTTTAACTTGAATAATTGCTCAGAAAAGTTAAAGCAACTGGTATTATTGCTGTTAAACATTCCAATTTCAGCAACTCTAAATACAGAATGAATATTGCTGAAAATAAAGATTGAAATAGATGATGGAGATCTTTTAATTTTCTTGTCATATTTTTCATAAAAAAATTATTTAAGTTACTGAGTTCTGTATCTGAGTTACTATTGACATACATGAAATGTACTTAATAAAGTAATCACTGAATATATATTAAATAATGAAACAAAATTTATTACAATTACATTTCCACACAAAGAATAATGTACAATATTGCTTCAGAAGTCAATAGTTTTATTTAAAAATAGTTAAACATAATTAGTTTAGAACAATAACATTAATACAATATCATTTTCATATTGCTTAATGAATAAAATATACATTGTTAAATCTGCAAATATTAGAAAAGTAGCGTAATTCGATTTATAAGTGTTAGCCTGCAATACTACCTTTGCATTAAGATCAGCATCATGAAAATCAAATACGTCTCATTTCAGAAACATTTTCTGAAATACATACATTACTTACTGTATATAAAACTTAACTAAAAGTTTAAATTTTAACAAAATGAAAAAAATTAAATGTTTTGATATAAAAGTGAAAAAGATTGCATGTTTAGTTCTTCCCAAATTATTTCTGGAATCTCACTGTCTCTGGAACTAGGTCACTTTTCTTTTTTAATCACTTGCTAATGCTCCACGAGTTTCATCAAGGATTTGCACAGCAGCTTGGAAGTCTTTGTCTTCTGAAAGATCACTCTCAGTATCCTATTCAAAATGATCACTCATATTTAATTTGCTATAACTATCATTCATTTTTTTTAAAGTCTACCATATGCAAAATCAATTAGCAAAGCTCTAGTTTAAGATACAAATAAGTTCAATGATAAATAACTACAAACTCAGAAACTAATAAAGAAATGTAACATTCTAAAAAAGCTACATATAAAAACCAAAGAGCAACTCAGAAGTTTCAACAGAAAATAACAGAGCATTAAATTCAGATATAAATACAGGAAAATTATACTGCAGAATACAATGTACATAAGTCCTCATTGTTTGCTGGAGTTACATTCCTCAAAACCGTTACTAACAATGAACAACAGGGGCCGACTTATCATGAAGGTACTACATTATATAGGTAGTGCATTCAGGTATATGTATTCATGACATCCCATGTCTGAGTGGTCAGCGTGCTTGGCTACTGATAAGGCATGGGTAAGGCATGGATGTTCGTGTTGTTTTTCTGCTGAGGTCCCACCATCCTCACAGACCTTCTACCACGGCGTATAAACTGACAGGTTCCTGTCACACCTCTGTGGCAAGCAGCTGCTTGAGGGGTTTTTATTATTATTATTTTATATGTATTCATATAGCATTTACTTATTCATTCATTTCATTTTACATTTAAAATAAACTTCAATAATAAACATTATAGAATGAAAGTTATACACAGACATATATTTCTTGAGAAAATACCCAATTTCCAAAATGATCCTTCTCAAAAAATTTCCTCAAAAAAATCTGCTAGTAAATTATTTTCCTATTATAATAAAAATTATTTTAAAATATTATGTGTCAAGACTTATACACAACCTTAATTTAATACTGACAGGTTATATGAAGTGTACAAAGTAACACCAAATACAAAACTTCTTTCAGAAGCTCTTTTAACTATAAGACCAACATCAACACAAAACAAAAGTAATTTCTCGACTTCAGGAATTCTTGCTTCAAAACAAAGTTATCAGATGAAGCGATCGATATTTTCTGTTTTTTAAAGTATAACTTTAAGTACAAATCATAATTGTTTTGTGTTTAATGCAACAGTTTTAGTTAAAACAGAGAACAGTTTTGTCAAATAAAATCTTTTTATTAAATATAATAAGCACATAAATGGCTTGTTTTATAATAAATATAATACACATTCAAGTATTTGTTTTAAAATTACAATTTTATTTAATAAAGATTTCAGAAAAATCTAAAAAAATTTTACATGTAATTAGATTTTTCAGAAAGTTTCAAGAATTGAAATATATGATTCTCAATTCTGAAGAATTTAAGATTATCAAGATATCCAAAACCTAAGCAAACACAGGTTATATTTGAGTTTGGAGTCTATAAAGTTACTATTTATTATCTTCTGTAATAGACCTTCTACTATTGTATATAAACTGACAGGCTCCTGTCAGACCTCTGTGGCAAGCAGCTGCTTGAGGGGATATTTATGTTTTTATTAGACAACAGATTTTCATCTACAATACTTAAATGAGAGATAATAGCTTTAGGTCTGACAAAGAGCAAATATTTTTAGTAACAATTTTTAAGTGTCATTTATGATAAAAAAAATTTATTACAGATATGTTCTTTTCAATTTATGGAAATGTTTTTGCTTCAGACCAAAAGGTCAAATCATCAGCAAATATTGGAAATTTGACATTTGTATTAATAATTTTTGGTAATCATATAAATGTTAAAAAGTCATATAAATGTTAAATGTTAAAAAAACGGCAACACCAGCAGAGAATTACGGAAACAATGAGGTGACAAACAATGAGGACTTACTGTATAATGCAATAAACCATTCTCAGCACAGGCAAAACAGAGGGGACTATAAAACACTCTTATCTAAATCGTTATTAGTTTTCTACTGCTGCCCAATAAGTTAAATCTGCAATAGCTAGCCTTTAAAATGGCTCTAGAATGACTCTAAGAATTGTTAGTAGATTTGTGGAAGGTCATTTAGTAGTGGAATTGGAAAGATAATCCAGGCAAGAACATCCAAAAGTAATACCACACAAGATGACCATCATCTGAGTGTAACTTGTTGGTGTAACTCAAGGTTTGAAAATACTCAGGTGTGGTAAGGCCCTATTCCCCCACTCAATACACCACATACAACTCATCAACTCTATTGAATAAAAAACAAGGGGGAGAGGGAAAGTAATAAGATTGTGGGGGGCAGATTTAGCAGTAATACCATTCCAATATAAAATTTGATCCTCCATTTTGGTGGTCTTTAGAAATTTTTTGAAAAGTATAATATATATGTTTAATATTTTTTGAACCTCCATTTCAATTATTAACATTCTCAAAAGGAGGGCATACTCTCCCACCCCATAACACACATAAACATAATTAACACTAATAACATACATAAACATAATTAACATAATTATAACACTAGATTCAGCTATGTATATAAATATACCAAACATATAAATAAAAATTGCCCATTAAGATACCCATTAAGTCAAATCATTTTATATATATACTGTACATTGTAACAGTATTTCTACACTTGAAATCTAAATTTGTTCTAATCTGGAGAGAAGGGGATGGGAAGCAACCTGCTCCGCAACATCGTGAAGATAGACTTATTTAAAGTGAAAGCCATTTAGCTATGGAAAGAATTTTGTTATATGATAGGCCTGTAAGTGGTAGCTAGGCATAACTGGAAGGAGAACTGTGAACTATTCTCCCGTGATGATGCACAGCACTGACCAGGAACAATACCTCAAGTTTTATCCCACATTCTTGTGATGCAACCTGTTAATACTTTACAAAGAAACATTATCTCCACTGAATAAGAAACTGAAGGAGAGCATTTTCAGATCAATTTGGTTTATTAGTTTCGACTTTTGTGGGCACTTTTTTGTCTCTTGTGCATATCTACATCATTCATTATTTGCAGTTGTACCTGTCTAAAATGGTCAGCACTAAAGTTATGTTCATTCACACATTCATTCTCACTTCATCCACACTCGGACTGAGGCTCAAATTATGTATATGAAGTTAGATTTTGTCCCAGAGGTTTGCTAAGTGTATGGGTGATAAACTGACTTTTTTGTTCACCCTTGCTAAGGAATGGTCAACTTTACATGGTTTTGATGCTGATTACTTTTACCAACCCAACTTTTACAAGCTATTATTTCAATTATAGACATTTACACAGATAAGCTTCTGTTGAAGGAGAATCTACTGCTGTATCTCTGCTTAATTGTGGATTGCCAGCCTGAACAGATACAAGATAATTTATACCAGCTGCTAAATAATCTTGATCAGAAGTCATTGCACATACCTGGACCCTAGAAACTAGTTCTAGCATCAGCAATTCCAAAATGGAATAATGGTCTCAGATGGATCCTGGTCTTGAAAAAACCCGAATGGATTGTGATGGTAAAGAATTCCATTGGTTGTCTGAGTTTCTATCAGCACGGTGGCTTCAACTACTAGCAAATGGGGAACAGATCTTTGCCATGTCTATAATTAGGGAGAAGTTTGATACTGTTGGCCCTAGTTCTCTCAATAAATCAAATTTCTTTTTAAATAAAATACTAACAATTTTCCTTCCACAACTTCCTAGAATGTGAGGACTCTCTAGATATCTTCACACAAAAATTTCAATGGTATAATCTGGGCTTACAAGAGACTATATGGACAGGTAAGTGTCAGATACTTAAAATAAATCTTAAATTTCTCATTTCAGAATATGATGATAGCAAACAATTGCAATATGTAATATTTCTTCTCAGCAAGAATGACAGCAATGATCTTTTAAAAAGAAAATGAATCAATGAAAAATTTATTACAGTTAAAATTTAAAACAGGTATTAATGATTTGAACGCTATTTATTGCTATGTCCCCCCTTCCCCAAGAACTTACAGACAACTTCAGTATATAACACTGGACGAGTTCAATGCCAAAATTGGTACTGCCCTGACCTAGAGACAGAAGTGATGTCCTTTTGACATCAATCAATGCAATGGGCAATGTTTCCTACCAGTCTACAAGTAATTTAATAGTTTGAAAATAATACTATGAACAGAGGATATTTTAAATACACAAGTTTCATGTGATGAGTTGCACAGGAATATGACTGACTATGTAATAATCAGCAGTACATGGACTAGCTCTGTTAGGAACATCAGTTGGTACAGGGAAACTGAAATTATGTTTGACCATAACCACATTAACATTTTTCCCTGCCACATGACATATATGTGTATCATTTATTCTTGCCAATAGTATCTGTCGGAATGGTCAGAACTATAGTTGTTTTCAGTCTCACTTCAGCCACTGATATTAAAGGATTGATATTCAAGTTATGTGTATACAAGGTTGGATATTGTCTCAGAAGTCTTCTAAGTGTGGATTACATGGGTGATAACACTGACAGATCTCCAGGTCCTTTTGAGACAAAGCTACCACAATGTGCTAGAAAAAGAGTATGTAAGGAAGATGCATTACTGGTCTGTTCGAAAAGCAACAGTCATCTATTCTGGCAGTGACTTCAATAATTCTAGTGATAATGTTAGCACCAGGGTATCTGACAACGAAAAGTGAATATAAAGCCTCTATTAGACTTGTTTAACTGATTGGTTGGCTGTTTGGGGTTTTGTAGCACAAGGGCAACAAAGGCTATATTACACCAAACAAGGTTAAATAAAAAGATAAAAGACATCCATACCACAACCAAAGTTAAAAGTAACACACAAAGAAGAGGAAATAAAGACAACAGAAAAGACACAAGAAGTTAAAGTGTATAAACAAAGGATATAAAAACTGGGGTGTAAAAAAATCAACAAATGTAAAAAGAGAAAAACAACAAAAGGAGTATAGGACCCATAGAATAAAAGGCAACAAGTATGAATATAAAAAAGGTAAAAAAAACATTAAATACACATAAAAAATACAATAAAAACTATAAAACATAAAAAAGACGAAAAGAGCTAAAAATAAGTCTCTGGGTAAAAGATGTCCAAGGGGCTTGAACATAAAATCCTGAAATTTAAAATAAATATGATGCTCTTGGTTAAAAGTGAGACATTTGATTAACATATGTTTTACAGATAAAATGGTGTCACATTCACAGTTGGGTTCATCACCTGTCCATAGAAAAAATGAATGTGTGATAAACGAATGACTTAAGTAGAGCAGAGCAAGCAATTCCTCTTTGCAAGTCCTGCAAAAGCATGATTGTCACAGTTTGATGATTGACTTAATCTTGAAAAGTTTGTTTGCAATCTGTTCCAACCAAGATCTGTGCCAGAATTCCAAGTATGAAACAGTCAGTGGAAAGTAGGCAGGGGAGTGGCAGACTTGGCAGGTTCATCTGCAAAGTCACTGCCCCTGATGCCAACATAACTGGGTACCCAGCAAAAGAGAATGATGGCGATGACTGCCAGGTGATGGAGCTGCTGGCAGATCTTGGAAAGAACAGGGTGAGGCCAAGACCTCATCGAGATAAAAACCTGTAGCAAGCTATGTGAGTCTTTGTAAAGCACACACCAACAATGACACAGCTGCTATGTGTCCAAGGCAAGACTGATAATAGCTATGCAGTGAAGATGGAACTGCCGTGGGATCTGGTCTACCATGATAACATTACATCAGACCATGGCTGATCCCACTGACATATCAGACTTTGAGCTATCAGTAAAGACAGGCAAGAAGTCCAGGAGCACAGCATGATGTCTGGCAAAGCATTATCAGTACACACAGTTGGGTGTAAAGGCCTTCCCCATCCAGCAAAGGGGAAAAATGCGAGCCACAGTGAAAGTAGCTTGGCTGTCAATTGGGCGAAGCTGTCGAGACTGATGTAACGTCTTTGAGGGAGCCTCGGACAAGCAAACTGAAAGGATGAATGGCAGTCGGACAATTTGTGTAAAGTATCTCCCATAAGGACTAAAAATGTATGTCCCAAGTGGAATGGTCCAGCAGGGTTCAAAATCTATATGCATATTATAGGGACAACTGCTTACAGCAAATATATAAGGATGCTCCATCAGTCTCATTGTATAGACTCTGATGGACTAGTGAAGTGCAGAAAGTCCCTGTACAAATATCGTAGTCCAGTTTTGACCAAACAAGTGAACAGTACAGGTGGAGCAAAGAACATTGGTCTACTCCCCATGAGAGGGAGGATGATGTTCTAACAAGTTCAGTGCCCACATGCACTTGGACCAGAGATGCGTATGTGTAGTAAAAAAGTCAATTTCCATTAAAAGATGAGACAGAGAAACTTAGTATCCACCATAACTGGAATGATGGAACACTAAAGATGGAATTCAGGATCCAGATGAGATTTGCTTGTGGCAAAAGTGCTCACAAGTAGTCTTCTGTGGAAATAACCAAAACCCATTGGCTGTTGCCCAAATCAAAAGATTGTTCATGGCAGTTTGCAGTCAGCATGATCAATCCTCCACTGTGATATAGTGAAGGATCATAATGCCCCCCATGGGAGATGGTATGTACCATGGAGAGGAGATTGCTTCCATTGGAAGGATTAAGGAGGTGTAGATTATTGAAAGGAGAAGTAGATTATTGAAAAAAATAGTAGATTATTGAAAAAAGGAATAGATTATTGTGAAAGATGGTGAGGTCAATGGCAGTGAAAGTGCAGGTTGGGAAATGAAGGTATGTACTGACACCCATGTTCAACAGGGAAAGTGAAGGATCCAGGAGCCATTGCTTGAGAACTTCACCCCTCAAGTTGGTGTCATTACTGTCCAAAGTGGACTGTGTCAACTGAAGTCTCCCATGAGAAGAAATGGGGATGGCAGCTGCGAGACAAGGTTATCAAAGTCTTCCCAAAAAATGATACTTCCGAGCAGAAAATAGACTGAGCAGACAAAGAAAATCCCATGAAGAGGCAGCTGACTATTGCCTCTAGAGGGGTAGTGAGGGGTATGACCTGGAATTGAGAATGGTGGCTCACGAAGATGTCCACACGCCTGCAAGCTGGACCATCTCCATCCCAGTCCCAGCAAACAAGTGAGAAATGCCAAATCATGAGATCTGTGACTGCCTGCAAGTATGTCACCTGCAGGCACATGCAGATGAGCTTGTGTGCCCAAAAGGGGATCTTAATGTCATCAAGAATCCTCTGGAAATCACAACAATCCCATTGTAGGAGTCTGGCCACCTCAGTCTTAGGGTAATGGGTGGACAATGATTTCCTATTTATTTTCACCATCGCAGATGACAGTTAGGAAATTGAGGGTGGTCCATGTCTTCGGAGTCATCTGAGGAACATGGATCTGAGACCACCAAATGAGGAGGGTTGTTTTTTATTAGGCCCTGGTGGAAAGTCTAGCAGTCCGAGATTGAGAAGAAGTGGAGCCTTTCAGTAGCGGAAGAGGAAGGTACAGCAGCAGGAATGGAAACCACAGTGGATGTCATGATGGATACTGACTTCGATTTTGCCTGCTGTAAGAGGTACATTGAGGCAGGTGAGAAAAACACAGACGGTGGTATGCTTATATCAGTTTACACCACCACCAAAGTCATTGGCACAGTGGTCTAAGGCCACACAGGCGTAGGACAGTTAACCAGGTGCAGCAGACGGTCCAACGATCTTTCTTATCTAAATGTAAGTAATGTTATTTACCACCTTCAGGCATTGTGAGTAATTCTCCTCCTTCCATTTAGGACAGTTACATGAGAATGACAAATAGTACCACTGCAACTGACACAGCTTACCTGAGCAGCCATGTAGTCTAGATCAGCATGATTCACACTACCACAGCAAGCACATATGGGTTGCCATGACAAACCATGTGGTATGGCTGTACCTCTATCACTAAAAACAACACAGAGAATGGTGGATGCACAACTATACCAAATAATGCAAGTAGCTGCCATGGCCGAGTGGTTAACACGCTTGGCTACTGATCTAAAGGACCTGGGTTCGATCCCCGGGTAAGGCATGGATGTATGTGTCGTTTTTCTGCTGAGGTCCTGCCATCCTCTCAGACCTTCTACTCTGGCATATAAACTGATAGGCTCCTGTCAGACCTCTGTGGCAAGCAGCTGCTTGAGGGGGTATTTATTTTATTTTATTAGCCTGCCTTGATGATAGTAGGCAGTTGGGACATGTTAAATGCAACAAGTATCTGAGTGCTAACTTTCCACCACAATGTACCAAAATCCATCTGACTACAACTAATGCCTGTGGGACTAACTCTGAGCAGGGCTCCTCCTCCTCAGAAACTTTGACCAATCCATGAGAAGAGTTCAGTGACTGATGAGTGATACCAAAATGGGCACTGCACCGATCACTATGGCTTTAAGGAGCAGTTCAAAACGTTGAGTGCCAGATATTAGACACTTAAATGAATTTTGAACAACCAGCAATACCTTCCAAATCTTTCTGAATAAAGAATGGAGATATATCCCCAAGCACTTGGTCACCCATTGAATGGATAATCAAAACCATGGAACGGGTAAAGACACAGATGACAAGACAAGGAAGATGAGGATGAAGCCAAATCTTCATGTCAAGTTCATTTATTGCTCAAGGCAGAAGAAAAAGCAGGTATACAATGCATGGTTCAGTAGTTCTTTGATTTATGCTTCAGTACATGTGGTCCCCATCCACCATGGGGCCCAACAAGTGCCCAGGTGCCAGGGATGCATGGGCACTATACCTGGGAGCCGGTGAGCTGAGTCCTCACAAAGTAAACAGGAGGAAAAATAAAAGTATGAGGAACAGAGCTCAGTCCTTAGAAAATAAAGAGGAAAAATAAATGTGAGGGAACTCGCAATCCTGTATCTGGACAACCAGTACAAGATACTCACCATACTGCATAGTTGGCCCAAACAGGTCCAGCCCATCAGCCGATTAATCCTGGGGGGAGACACTCCAGGACCTCCCGTTTACCTGAAGCAAAGGCCAAAGCAGTGTGTAGTGGCAGCCCTCAAAAGCACTGCCCAGTCCTGTGATTAACAGGTTTCCCAATGGCAAGATAGGCCAAAGAGGGCCCCACCAGTCATGAGCTGAAGAGAGCAGACAAGAACCCTCAAGCACTACCACAATACTTCTTTCCAGGAACAAGGGTCACCACACATGGCAAACATGCAAGCAAGAATTTAGGACTCTGTGAAGGTACAAGAACCAATGGAACCTTCACAGGGTCATCCCCTCACCATGGACAGGAGCTCGCACTAAGGAGGCCTGTATCATATATGCTACACTTGGAAAAAAACAACGAAAAAAAAATCATTGATTTTTTTTTAAAGTGCAGTTCTAATTTTTCCCTTTGTGAGGAGGGATAAATTAGTTTGGCAAAAGAATAAACATTGAGAAAAAAAACTGCAAAATGCACTGTAATAGACAACAAAGAAAATAGTCCACTTGCTATTGTGCCAGTGACTTCTTATAAATTCTGAAACTTCTTTTGGGGGGAAGGGGGGGCACTTTCATCAACAAAATACATTTCTTTGTGTTTGTTCATGTTTCATTTGCCTAAAACTAGGGTTTATCAACAACGGAAATTAAACACTTTTACCACATATCTTAAAAGTGTCTTGAAACTGAAGCTTAAGGAATGTTATGCTAATATTAGAAGAATTATCTTTAACACTGAAACTACTGAAACTCTGAAGGACTTTAGATAGCCAAAACTTACCGTGATGGGTTATTGTCATTAAGACAATAGTGGTTTGGTTATAATCAAGATTAAGGATGAATGAAACCATTTCTAACAGTTAGTCGTGAAACCAACATTACTGTTTTGGATAAAATGAAGCACAGGTGAGTTGATCACCATTTGAGTGATAAAGCTATGCAGCTTATTTATAAAAGAAAGAATTGCATGAATAACTTTTATTAACACCCTATTAGTCCTAATACATGGCATTACAGAGATCTTAAAAAGTATGTAAATGATTAATTGAAGTCTGGACCCTATTAGTCCTAATACATGGCATTACAGAGATCTTAAAAAGTATGTAAATGATTAATTGAAGTCTGATAAGAATATTTGGCTAAATAGCTTGGCTTGACAAAGCAGAAGCAGTTTAGAAAGCTTTGAGTGAGATCTTCAGTTTACCTCCAATGGTATTTCTATGTAAAGCTTATTTTAAAAGTTAAGGAACTCTGACTGCAACCTTTGATTTAAATAGCATGGAAGTATCTGAATACTGGCAATGCACTGTATTTAATTAACAAGAATGGAAAGTAAGAAAATCTATTACAGACAATACATAAAATGACCATTTTCAAGGATATTTACAAAAACAAGAAATAAATGAAAGGCCTTATAATCCACTTTCTATAGACCATACTTTTAAAACCATTTTTTCTCTATATTATTTTTTAAAATTTTTTCTCTATCTTATTTTCTCTAAACAACCATTTTTTTTTCTATATTATATTTTATCATAAATTTATGAGTAAAAATTTTGTTGCAAACTTGTGTAGAATTGAATAAACAAAATAAATAACTTTATAGTCACAATTACACTTATGAAGTTTATCAATAGGGTACAGAAAGTACATGCAAAAGCCCGAGTTTATTTTAGCAAGGTATAAGTTTACTGAACTTCAAAGGTAATATCGCAAACAAACAGGAATAGTAAAACCTCAATGTACAAATAATGGAAATTAAGCTGTTTCTGTTGGTATAAATAAATGAAGATAAAGACAGTTTTTATCAGATTATCTTAACTATCATCAAAATTGAACTGCAGGTGATCAGTCAACCTGATCAAAACACTTCTTCCCTTTCATCACCTAATACTGAAACAGGGCTGGAACTCTTATCAGTAGAGAGAACACCTAATTTCCATCATAAACTACATTCTAATAAAATGAGTACCAATTAGTTTCATTGCCCATATAAGTCCAACAAAAAACAAATGAGCATTTGTTTCTGTTTTAAACTATACCACTTTCACTGGATTTTAACATACCAGTTTCATTTTTCATTTTTCAAGATTCCTTTAAAAGTCATGATTTCATTACTAACATTCTTCCATTAATGTTTATTATCAATAAAACTCTGAAAGTGGTCTGATTAGTAAAACTTCAACCAATAAAATCAATGATGGCCTTTGGAACTTTACTGATCAAAATTAGAATTTTTTTTATGCTTAAACATTTAAAGGATGATATTTAACTATCAACTAGAAAAGAGAATAAATAATATATTACCAAAGAACTGAGAACTTTTCATTAAACCATTAGATAAATTAGTGAAACAGAAATTTAAATTACTTAAAAAATGATGCAATACATGCTTTAATATTATATGTAGTTTTTAAAATTATAGTTTCCTTCTGGCTAAAGACTGAAAAAAAAAATTCTCCTACCAAGATATTCTGAAGATCACTATGAGCTGTTTGAAGACGCTTGTGGCACTCAGGAATCATCATTAATGATTCCCGTATAACTTCTTCCTAAAAGGAAATCATAACTTAAAAAACTCATTGATAATAGTATAGTTAAGAAAAATAGTCACTTCATTGACAACACTTTTTACATTCAGCAATTTCACTAAAGACATTAATTTGTGATATTAATAAACTAAATAAAAAGTGACTAAAAGACGATATGAAGATATCACAAAAAAGATTAAAAAAAGAATGACTTGTTTGCTTATTATTCACACCAATATCACTGATGAGCCTATAGTTAGGTTAAAACACAATGCTAATTCTAAATGAACATAAATTTACAACAATTTCAATGTTAGCAATCTTACAATATGTAAATACCTTTCTGAATTTGTGACTTTAGCTTACAACCTAAGCTAAAGTAATAATGAATATAAATAGTATATGACATACTAGGCAATTTTTTTTTTTTTTCCCGTGACCGAGTGGTTAGCACGCTTGGCTACTGATCTAAGGGACCTGGGTTCGAGCCCCGGAATTTAGGCATGGATGTGTGTGTCGTTTTTCTGCTGAGGTCCTGCCATCCTCTCAAATCTCCTACTGTGGCATATAAACTGACAGGCTCCTGTCAGACCTCTGTGGCAAGCAGCTGCTTGAGGGGGTATTTATTATTATTATTATTTACTAGGCAATGTAAGCTCTCACTTTGCAGATGGGGAGTCATTCTGCATTAGTATGGTAGACTTTTCAGAATAAAGTCCCAGTAGTAGCATGAAAGTTCTATTACAGAGATATACTGACACACTGAATATGTAACTGTTCTTTAAAGTTCTGAGTTTAATGATGGCTTGTCATCAAAAATTTGATGTGCAAAGGTGATAGAAATAATAAAGTCTTCCAAGATGGTTGGAGATTTGCTCAATATTGGAACATGGTTACCAGTCCTAATTTAATATATTCAGTCAGAAGAGCAGTTATTAAAAGTTTGCAGTTGATGAAGAGTGACTCATTCACCATTTATCACATGAAAATGTGATGAACTATAGTATCAATTGGAATGTTGTCTCTGTAGATGAATTGGTGATCAGCTCGATGTTTGACAGAAAGTGATTACCAGTCTTTGATACATGATATTCGAATGCTTTAATAGATGGCTGCTTGGTGGGCACTTTGAAGTTGCTGACTAGTACCAAATGTAGAGGCATTAGAGAACACATTTACAATGATAAAGTTCCAATAGATAGGTACTTTTTAAAAAAAAATTGAGAATAAAAAGCTTAAATCATTTAAAATGATTGATTAAGTTTAATAGTAGAAGATATATGCTTAAGTATCTACAAAACCCTCTAGAAGTGTTTCCCAAGTTCACATTCTGAAGTTGTAATCACGAGGATTAATTTCCAAGCATGGAATAATAGTGTAATATTAGTGCAACACAGTATATTTTTATTTATATTAATAACTAAATTTTAGGTACAGTATAACTGAAAATGGGTTGGTGGGTGTATATTATTATTTTCGAGTTCATAAAATTTTTAGCTAACTATTTTGAATAATCATCTAAGTTAAAGCTGTACAAGGGTTTCAGTTAATAAATAATGCTAATGTTCTTTATAAGTTTTAATAAATATAAATAAATTTTGACCGTATTAGTGGCAGAGTGGTTAGCATGCTTGGCTACTGATCAAAAGGGCAGGTTCAAGCCCCGGAAACAAAACAGATATTTTCTTTTGTGTGTTGCCTTTCTGATGAAGTCTCTTACAGACCTTATCTTTGGCATATTATACTGTCAGACCTTTGCGACCTAAAGCTGTTTGAGGGGTAAATGTTCTTTCAGATAAATAGGGAAGGTTCTATAAGTTTGTTCTATATAATTATTGGTGGTTGTAGGTGGATAGCAGGGGGTTTGGTTTTTTAATTATATAGTTTAGTGGATATTTAGATTTGATTCAATAGTAAAGATGCAGATTACCAACTGACATAGAAGTCAAGAAATAATTTGATTTATTCTTGCATTAATAATGCTTTAAGACTGAGTGACTCAAATTTACATCATTTCTGGCAATGTTGAAAGGCTGCTGTTCCCAATCAAAGATTGTACCATAAACAACAAAATTGAGAGGAATTATAATCCCAAATAGCTGGAAAAATTAACTAGTTATTGATAGTTTGGTGGTCAGAACACATGACATTATCAGGAAGACATGGGTTTGAGTCCCACCCTTTTTTCTTCAGCAAAATTATTTCTGGAATTCTATGCCAACAAATAATTGCATCCTTACCACTGATTGATCCTTGCATTAATTATGCTTCAGACTAAGTGACTATTAAATTTACACCATTTCTGGAAAGGTTGAAAGGTTGCTGTTTCTGATCATAGATACTGCCATGAGTGACAAAAATCAGGAAAACTTAGCACAGACAATTCGCTGAGTAATCAACTAGCCATTGATAGTTTAATGGTCAGAACATCACACATGTATCAGGGAGATGTGGGTTCAAGTCCCTCTCATGATGAAACTCTTTTTTTCAGCAAAATTATTTCTGGAATTCTATGTCAACAGATAATCTGTATCTTTGCTATTGATTTGGGGAAATTCTAAATTATGATGGAATAGAAAATGTCTAGCCCCCACCCTTCTCCCAAAATAAACTAAAAAAAAAGCTTAAAGGTAATAACCAAAGGCCTAAAAAAAGCCTTTGGTCAGGTATTCTAGGTAATAAAAAAAGTTAAATCGTTTAAAATGATATACTATATAACACAATGCATTTCATCACTGATATTGCAGCATCTTCAGGTGATTAAGTTTAATAGTAGATGAGATATGCTTAGGAACTAATTTTCTTCCAATCCAGTGATTAAAAATTGGGCATTTAAGGCTTCTCAAACATTTATACTAAAATACAGCAGAGCATCATCCTGTTGATAAATAACTAGCATTCCAATTTCATATTCAATATCAACAATCTGTGAATAACTCCATCATATTCTGATAATATATTTATTCAATTTTTTGTGTTTGACAAAGGTACATTAATGTGATTCTGCATCGAGCTATACCATTCACTTTTGGATTTAAAGATTACCTGATCATAGATTTCAGGCATGACAATCAGTGTATTATATACATGACATTAGGAGTCAGAAACAAAAGAAACAAATTAAGTTTTCCTAACATTAAACTGATAAATCATCTTTGCAAGTCATTTCCCCTCATGAAATAATCTTTTGCAATACGAAGATTGTCCGACCCCGCCTTCTCATGGTGCGGACCGTTAGTAACTTTCAAAAGAGATACTCTCTTGTGGAAGTGAACGGAAGGGGAGGGCTGCCAGATTAGTGTGGCCTACTGATCTGGACAACTATGGCTACTTTTCTTTTTTTCTACCCTGCTGAGGAGTGGTCAACCACACAGGGTCCTGGTGCTGACCATATAAACCTACTGGACTGATATATGGCTCTGAGCTTGATTATGGATCCTGATTTTGCTGTACTGGTGGGCTTCTGTGGAGGGAAAATCTTCCGCTGTGTTTTCTGTTTGTTTCTGGGTTGACAGCCCCAAGTGAATAGATTCACAGGATATGTTTATCAGCTGGTGGATAATCCTGAGCAGAAGTCATCGCAGGCACCTGAACTCTTTGCTTCTATTGGCATCGTCAAATTCTACATTGGAGGAAGTCTTCCAGTGTAGATGGCTTCAGCCTTTAGTAGTGGGGGAACGGGTCTTTGCCCCATGTCTGCGATTAGGGGGCTGTTTGATATTGTCGGCATTCCCTCTCTCAATAAACATAGTTTCTTTAAACATCCCACTAACCATTTTCTCTCCATAGGTAGTTGGAATGTGAGGACTCTGCACAGAGCTTTTTCTCTTGATGTCCTCACACAAGAATTCCACCGTTATAATTTAGATATTCTCGGCTTGCAAGAGACCAGATGGACAGATAAAGGTCAGATTCTTAAAAATAATCTTAAATTTCTCTTTTCAGGGAGGGACGACAATAAGCATCACCAAGGCGTGGGTCTGCTTCTCAGCAGACATGCTAGCGATGCTCTTCTAGGATATGAGTGCATTAATGAAAGGTTTCTTACAGCAAAATTTCAGACAAGCGTTAAAGACTTGAATATTATCTGCTGTTATGCCCCCACTGAGGATGCCGATGAGGATGAGAAGGATAGGTTTTATGAACAACTTCAGGATATTTTGAATTCTGTCAAGAAAGGAGATATTACCCTTGTTCTTGGTGACTTCAATGCCAAAGTTGGTACTGACTCTGCACTTTGGGGAGGAGTAATAGGCCCTTTTGGTATTGGTAGCTGCAATGGCAATGGGCAACGTCTCCTACAGGTAAGTAAACTCAATGGATTCAGAATAACTAACACTTATTACAAACACCGCGACATACATAAGTACACATGGGTTTCACCTGATGGGCTGCATAAGAATATGATTGATTACATATTAATTAACAGCAAATGGGCTAGTTCTGTTAGGAATACCAGGGCATATAGGGGAGCTGAAATTGGATCTGACAATTACCTTGTTAAAAGTGTGTTGCAACTTAAACTTAAAAAGTGTTGTGCTAGGGTTAAAAAATTTACTTTTAATACTGAAGCTCTGAAAGATCCAGTTATAGCCAAAGCTTACCATGATAGGTTACTTAGTCATTATGACAGTCATGGTTTGCTTACTACTGAAGTTGAGGAAGAATGGGATCATTTTAAACAGGCTTTTTTGGACACTAACAGTACTCTTTTAGGAAAAAAGGAGCAGAAGAGGCAAAATTATCTGAGTGATAAGGCACTTGAGCTTATTTCGGAAAGAAAGAACTGCAGGAATGCCCTTAATCAATACCCTACTAGTCCTAATAGAAAGCATTACAGAGACCTTAATAAACTTGTAAAGGATCAGTTAGCTGCTGATAACAATCTTTGGCTTGATGGTTTGGCTGACAAAGCCGAGGAAGCAGTTAGACAGCACAACAGCAGAGAGCTGTCATCATCATCATCATCATCCTCAAGCAGCCATGGGCTACGGAGGTCCAACCAAACCGTGCAATTTAGTTCTCCAAGCAAGTCTATCCTGAGCTACATCTACTGCATCTGGCCACTGCACACCAATTCTAACAAGGTCTTGTTTGACATTGTCAGCCCACCGCATCCTAGGTCTCCCTTTCTTTCTGAGGCCTTTAGGCACACTGTTCATAACCCTATTCGCCAATCTATAATTATTCATACGGGCAACATGGCCAAACCAACGGAGTCTCTCTCTGCACAATATGCTGCTTAAAGGAGGTTGCAAACTCCTTTGCCTAATCTCATCATTAGTTACAAAGTTGAACCACCTAAAGCCCAAGATACTACGTAAGCATCTGGAATCAAAAGCATCTAGTTTCCTGTTATCTTGTTTACAAAGTGTCCAAGTTTCACTACCATAACTAACCCTAGAAAGAACCAAACTGTTATACAGTCTAATTTTAGTCTTTAGGTGTATACGCCTATTTCTCCACACTCTCCATAGGTTCTTAAAAGTCCCAGCAGCAATCCCTATTCGTCTGTTAATCTCATGCCGCACATCACCATTATCTGTTACATAGCTCCCAAGATAATTAAACTGTGACACCTGCTCAAGACTGCAACCCTTCAGATTAACTGAATCACAGCCTGCCTGACCAATTTTCATCACTTTAGTTTTCTCTCTGTTTATAACCAAACCTACTCTACTACCAGTCTCATCAACAGCTCGAATGAAAGAGTTCATCTCATCAACATCATTTGCCAAAAGGGCTAAATCATCAGCATAATCTAAATCAGAAATTTTCGTATCTCCAGCCCATTTAAGGCCAAAATCTTTCCCTTGAAGTGAATTTCGCATAACATAATCAATAACCAAGCTAAAAAGAAAAGGAGACAAAATGCACCCTTGTCGAACACCAGAAGTAATGCTAAACCAATTGCTACAAGCCTTACCAACTCTCACACACGACTCAGTGTTATTATAGAGAGCTTTCATAATGTTAACTAACTTGTCTGGTATACCATATGATCTCACAATCAACCACAAATTATGACGATCAACGGAGTCAAAAGCCTTTTTGAAATCAACAAAGCTAGCAACCAAAGGTTTCTGAAACTCTAAACATTTCTCAAGAATCTGCCTAAGTGAAAATATCTGATCCACACATCCCCTACCACTTCTGAATCCACATTGCTCATCACGCAATTGACTGTCAACCAGATTCTTAATTCTATTAAGCACAATCATGGAAAGAACTTTACCTGGAACAGAGAGTAGGCTGATACCCCTATAGTTATCACAATAACTGCGATCACCTTTTTTGAAAATAGGGATAACAATAGCTCTGGTAAAATCCTTAGGAACCATGCCTTTATCATAAAAGATATTCAGAATTTCAGTCATCCAAGTGGTAACCGAAACATTCCCAGCTCTAAGCATTTCCGTAGTAATTTCATCTACCCCTGGGGATTTATGAAGTTTAAGTTTAGAAACAGCCAAAATAACTTCAGATTGTGTTATAGGACCAACATTAAAGCCACCAATGCATCTATCATCATTGCAAACAATGGGAGTAGAACTAACTACATTGTTTAGAACATCACTGAAATGCTCAGCCCACCTAGCCATGACAGAATCCTCCCCTTCTATAACCTTACCTTGTTTATCCTTCAATCCTTGTATGCCTGTCCGTTTTCTACCACACAAAACATTAACTATCTGGTACAGCTCTCTGTTGTTGTGCTGTCTAACTGCTTCCTCGGCTTTGTCAGCCAAACCATCAAGCCAAAGATTCTTATCAGCAGCTAACTGTTCCTTTACAAGTTTATTAAGGTCTCTGTAATGCTTTCTATTAGGACTAGTAGGGTATTGATTAAGGGCATTCCTGCAGTTCTTTCTTTCCGAAATAAGCTCAAGTGCCTTATCACTCAGATAATTTTGCCTCTTCTGCTCCTTTTTTCCTAAAAGAGTACTGTTAGTGTCCAAAAAAGCCTGTTTAAAATGATCCCATTCTTCCTCAACTTCAGTAGTAAGCAAACCATGACTGTCATAATGACTAAGTAACCTATCATGGTAAGCTTTGGCTATAACTGGATCTTTCAGAGCTTCAGTATTAAAAGTAAATTTTTTAACCCTAGCACAACACTTTTTAAGTTTAAGTTGCAACACACTTTTAACAAGGTAATGGTCAGATCCAATTTCAGCTCCCCTATATGCCCTGGTATTCCTAACAGAACTAGCCCATTTGCTGTTAATTAATATGTAATCAATCATATTCTTATGCAGCCCAACCAGATAGTTAATGTTTTGTGTGGTAGAAAATGGACAGGCATACAAGGATTGAAGGATAAACAAGGTAAGGTTATAGAAGGGGAGGAATCTGTCATGGCTAGGTGGGCTGAGCATTTCAGTGATGTTCTAAACAATGTAGTTAGTTCTACTCCCATTGTTTGCAATGATGATAGATGCATTGGTGGCTTTAATGTTGGACCTATAACCCAATCTGAAGTTATTTTGGCTGTTTCTAAACTTAAACTTCATAAATCCCCAGGGGTAGATGAAATTACTACGGAAATGCTTAGAGCTGGGAATGTTTCGGTTACCACTTGGATGACTGAAATTCTGAATATCTTTTATGATAAAGGCATGGTTCCTAAGGATTTTACCAGAGCTATTGTTATCCTATTTTCAAAAAAGGTGATCGCAGTTCTTGTGATAACTATAGGGGTATCAGCCTACTCTCTGTTCCACGTAAAGTTCTTTCCATGATTGTGCTTAATAGAATTAAGAATCTGGTTGACAGTCAATTGCGTGATGAGCAATGTGGATTCAGAAGTGGTAGGGGATGTGTGGATCAGATATTTTCACTTAGGCAGATTCTTGAAAAATGTTTAGAGTTTCAGAAACCTTTGGTTGCTAGCTTTGTTGATTTCAAAAAGGCTTTCGACTCTGTTGATCGTCATAATTTGTGGTTGATTGTGAGATCATATGGTATACCTGACAAGTTGGTTAACATTATGAAAGCTCTCTATAATAACACTGAGTCGTGTGTGAGAGTTGGTAAGGCTTGTAGCAATTGGTTTAGCATTACTTCTGGTGTTCGACAAGGGTGCATTTTGTCTCCTTTTCTCTTTAGCTTGGTTATTGATTATGTTATGCGAAATTCACTTCAAGGGAAAGATTTTGGCCTTAAATGGACTGGAGATACGAAAATTTCTGATTTAGATTATGCTGATGATTTAGCCCTTTTGGCAAATGATGTTGATGAGATGAACTCTTTCCATTCAAGCTGTTGATGAGACTGGTAGTAGAGTAGGTTTGGTTATAAACAGAGAGAAAACTAAAGTGATGAAAATTGGTCAGGCAGGCTGTGATTCAGTTAATCTGAATGGTTGCAGTCTTGAGCAGGTGTCACAGTTTAATTATCTTGGGAGCTATGTAACAGATAATGGTGATGTGCGGCACGAGATTAACAGACAAATAGGGATTGCTGCCGGGACTTTTAAGAACCTATGGAGAGTGTGGAGAAATAGGCGTATACACCTAAAGACTAAAATTAGACTGTATAATAGTTTGGTTCTTTCTAGGGTTAGTTATGGTAGTGAAACTTGGACACTTTGTAAACATGATAACAGGAAACTAGATGCTTTTGATTCCAGATGCTTACGCAGTATCTTGGGCATTAGGTGGTTCAACTTTGTAACTAATGATGAGATTAGGCAAAGGAGTTTGCAACCTCCTTTAAGCAGCATATTGTGCAGAGAGAGACTCCGTTGGTTTGGCCATGTTGCCCGTATGAATAATTATAGATTGGCGAATAGGGTTATGAACAGTGTGCCTAAAGGCCTCAGAAAGAAGGGGAGACCTAGGATGCGGTGGGCAGACAATGTCAAACAAGACCTTGTTAGAATTGGTGTGCAGTGGCCAGATGCAGTAGATGTAGCTCAGGATAGACTTGCTTGGAGAACTAAATTGCACGGTCTGGTTGGACCTCCGTAGCCCATGGCTGCTTGAGGATGATGATGATGATGATGATGAAAAAGTTCACTTAATTCTTTGATGGCCAAGTTTTCTGTGAATACTGGCTATACTAGTTATTTGGGAGGGTTTTCCACATTTTGTTTACTATGTCATTGACACACTTTTAGATGTATAAAATCTCTTTGTAAAAATATCAAATATTCTTTTGACATGAAAAAATATATTTAGCAATTTTTGAACTCAAAACTAAACTCATGAACACAAAAATCACAATACAATGAAGCAAGCATCGAACTTTGACAAAACTGAGCAGAGTGGTAAAGCATGTTACAAAGTAGTAATGATTAATCAAACAATCACCTGCATGCATATTAAGGGTGTGTTTAAGGGGGCCCCCAATATGAGCTCTCAATAGGGGTATGACC
Source organism: Ryuthela nishihirai (assembly GCA_038380435.1). Taxonomy (NCBI): domain Eukaryota; kingdom Metazoa; phylum Arthropoda; class Arachnida; order Araneae; family Heptathelidae; genus Ryuthela; species Ryuthela nishihirai. The sequence goes on along the minus strand of JAWZYU010000005.1, from coordinate 33,917,194 downwards.
CTGTTGGCAGAGATGCATGCAGTCAAATGTCAAGGCATCAATGCATACAGGTCTCTAATAGTGCACATTTCACCATTTGTTCTCCAAGTGGAGACACAGGGTCTCCATTGTGTGCACTGGTTGTAGACAATGTTAGAGACATCAATCCAGCACATCCCTTATGTGTTCTATAAGGGAGATATCCAGGGACATAGCTGGCCAAGGTAGGGTGTTGGCATCCTACACTGTTGGACATGTGCCATATGGGGAAGTGCATTATCCTGTTGAAAAATGGCCCCAGGAGACCTCTGTGGGAAAGGTAGATAATGGGGCACCAGAATGCTGTTGATATATCGTTGAGCTGTCAAAGCTCCAAAGATGTTCTGGAGTCATAATTGATGGCACTCCACACCAGAAAGCCGAATGTGTAGGCACTGTGGTGCTCTCAGATGTGTGTCAGATCCTATCACTGGCCATGGCAACACCAAACCCTGATGTGACTATAATCTGTACTCAAACACAAGCATGACTCATCTAAGAAGATGACGTGGTGCCATTTCCCCTCCCACAACACACACTCAATGCACCACAAATGATGTGCCTGGCAATGATTAGCAGTCACAGGTAACCTGCACAGGAGATGCCATGTCTGTAATTCAGTTTCATTCAAGCATCATCAGATGGTCTGTGTGGACACTGGTGCATGCATTGCAGGTGCCACATTGTGCTGGATTGCTGTAAATTTTGCACAGGGATCGGAGGTTGCTTTGTCGGCAGATGAGGATATCTTCTCAGAGAGTAGTATGTCTGTAGGGACCTGAGTCATGGTAACATGAAGCAGTCATCCACTGCTCCAAACAGCGTGTTACAGTGATTAGTGTGTGACTGAGATGGTCAGCTATATGACAGGCAGACGAACCTGCAATGTGCATCCCCATAATACACCCATTTTAAATGGACCTAGCTGCTGATAACATGCTCATGTTCATTGCCTTGCCATAACTGAAACATAAATGCACTGTTTCACTTCCACTGACTTAACTGTTGTCTGCTACAGCAGCTTTTATTGGGCTCTTGGAATTGACAGTGCTGCCTCTATTGCTGATTCAATGTTACATCACGCTGTCATCACTGGAATCATTTGCATAGAATCTCCAGTACTGCGTGTGGTAATGATTTCGTGCCACTACATTCATCCTTTATGGTTGGTGCAATTTTTGTATCCATGACTGTATATTATGAGTGTGGCATGAAATTTAGTCAATTTCTCATATACATGCGGGTGTGACACTGAAAGGGTTAGTTCCTTGGTTAACTGAGTTTAAATATATTTCCTCAACAATATTCCAATTATCACCTTACAGGATTACTAATATCTTCCTAATTACCATCTTACAGGATTACAGATATTACTAATAGGATTACAGTCTAAGAGCAAGACAGAAACAGCACTTCCCATGCCATCCAAAGGCAAACAGTATATTGTTGAACCAATATATCTGAATAGCTAAATCAAGGAACTAAGTACCTTTTTACTAATGGAAATGCAGCTATTATGCCAGTTATACCAACACTGCAAAAAGTAACATAAGAAAACAGTAATTCATGTTCAACAGTCAATAATAAGGGGCAATTAAACAGCAGTAAGAATAGCATTTTAACTTTAAGACCATTATGGTGTTTTTTAAGATATTAAAATCCCAATATACACTGCTGGCCATTAAAAGTGCAAAACCAGGAAAGACATCAAAGCCATATTTAGTAAATACATAGCTTATGTTACAGAGATCAAATTATTACAAATACAACTCGGTTAAAATTGTGGAATACAAAGAAATCAATATCTTGTGTAGCCACCATGAGCGGCAATAACCGCTGCTGCACAGTCTGGCATTGAGAGGATGAGATGTTGGATGTGTGTTTGGGGAATGTGTTCATGAAGTTTTGAATGTGTTCATTCAGTCCATGAAGTTTCGATACGTAGCCAAAGTTCATCAGCTGCTGGTGTGCTACACGTTGCAAGATCATGGACCAGACATGTTCAATTGGGGACAGATCCGGTGAACGCACAGGCCAAGGCAGAAGTGTGACAAGATGGCAATCCAGGAATTGTTGGACGATGCATGCCACATGTGGTCGGGCATTGTCCTGTTGGTAAATGACACCAGAGAGCCCCTGAAGATAAGGTATGACCACAGGCTCCAACACCTCAGTGATGTAACATTGGCTGTTCAAAGTACCAGTAATGCGTGCAAGGCGTGTGCATGAGTGGAGTCCAATAGCACCCCATACCATAACACCAGGGGCCAGACCTGTATGGTGCTGCATCATGCATGTCTCACTGAGCCTGTCACCACAGTACTGCCAGATACGGATTATTCCATCATGATGCTGCATACTGAAGTGGGATTTGTCTGAAAAGATGATGCAATGCCATTCGCACATCCATGCACAATGTTCTTGGCACCATTGCAGTCGCATATGCCTGTGTTGTAGAGTCAATGGTAGCCAAAGCAATGGCCACCTAGCAAAGATGCTGAGACGTCAAACTGTATGTGCAGACACTGATTGATGTGCAACACACCCTAACTGTTAAGCTAAGGTGTTTGATGTGGCTGTATGATCATTCAAAGTCATGCGCACAAGATATCATTTGTCCTCTCATTTGTTTGTGTGACAGGGCCGTTGAGATCTCTCGTGTCGGTGAGTTCGTTACTCTTCTACCCACTGACGCCATATTCTCATCACTGTGGTAGCATTCCATCCAACATGAGCACCGATGTCTCAGTACGATAATCCGCCTTCCCGTAATCCCACAATTCTCCCTTGATCAAAGCCAGAAACCTGGTCTTATGGATGTCGTGTTCTTTGACGGGGCACACTTGATCCTTTAGTGCGCAAGAACTGTGAGCAAACACCATTCCAGTGCTTTACACGGCTCTTTGTAATCTCCTCTTATACTGCTTCCAGGGGGTGTTACTGTCACACATGATGTGTGTATGTGCTGCACTTTGAATCATTTACATTCTCCCATGGGCTACCCATCTTGCATATTTCGTGACAATCTGATGAGTTCTTCCTGGTATTGCACTTTTAATGGCCAGCAGTGTATATGATACTGAATATTTAAGCATTTTACACTACATCATATTGCATGTAATTAAGTTGTGTATCTTTTTTCCCCTTATATACAGACCATATTATTTCTCATCATATATAACTTCAAATAGAATTCAGAAATCAGAATTCAGAAAAAAAAACAGAAGTAAAGGATAATCAGCTTGGCTTTGTTCAAGAATGACCATTCAAATTTTTAATGGACATTTTTTTTCACACAGTTTATACAGATGTTATTCAATTTATTTTCCATTGCTTATTAACTATGTTAAAAAAAAACTATTTCCTATGAACTAAAAGAAATGGTTGATTAAAAAGGTAGCAAATGATATTTTCTGTCAAAGACAAATATAAAAGCATTAGCATGAGTTTAAAAATTATGGTTTCCATTTCTCCGATTCTTATTTTTCAAGAGAAAAATTTCCCCATGAAAATATTATTGGCTAGTGGTTATATATTTTTGCAGCAATACCAGTTGGTGATGGTTTCACCCTTAGCTTCTGCAAGACTTGCACCAATGATCATGCTCTTTGGAGGTCACTGAGATCTGACATTGTTGCTGCTTCATCTGCACTGAAAATTTAAATTAAATTATACCAGTCCTGTAGACATCCTTCTGTTCACAGCTTGTAGTAGTCAGTACAAAGTTTTTTTCCATACACATCTATATAAAATGAAAAACAAATTATCATACAAATGGAAAAAGGATACCTATCTCAATGTTGTATAGATTTCAGAAAGAAGCAAAGCATAAAGCACCTATCCAACACAACTTCCCCAGCACAAGCAGCTACACCAGTCAATGAAACAAATATGGGGGTTTATCAAAATAATGGAAACATCGATGGCAACTGGAGTACATGCAATGCGCCGTATGCATATCACAGGGATGATGTCATCTGTGATGTGAGGTATATAAATGGGAGAAGTACGACGTCGGCTATCACATAGCAATGCCATAGGTGCAAGTGAAACAGCAACAATGTCAGATCTCAGTGACCTCCAAAGAGCATGATCATTGGTGCAAGTCTTGCAGAAGCTTCAGTAACCAGAACAGCAGAAATAGTGGGAGTAACATGTGGAACTGTATTGAAGATTATGACTACCTATCAAAAAGGATAGACGTTGTCTCCAAACATGCAAATTGTGGACGCCATACGAAATTGTCAGATAGGGATAGGTGAATGTTGGCACAGATTGTACAATGGAAGCACAAGACCACAGCACCACAAATAGCAACAGAGTTGAACACCAGCTGGAATGATCCCATTTCCGTCATAACAGTTCATCGATAACTTCATTGTGCCAGTATTTATGGCTGTACTGAAATCCACAAACCTCTGATTACCAATATCAATGCAACAAAATGTGTAAGGTGGTGCAAAGCACATAAAAACTGAAATGCTAAAGACTAGCAACATGTCATTTGGTCTGATGAATCATGCTACACATTGTTTACCACCACTGGTTGAGACACCCCAACTATTTGGTTCCGAATGTGAAACATGGAGGTAGTGGATCCCTGATTCTGTGGGGTGCCACATCATAGCATTCCTTAAAGGCCATTAGTTATTCTGCAGGGTCGTGTCACATTTGCAACATATGAATCAATTCTTGGGGACCACCTGCACCCAATGTTGTGGGTATTGTTCCCTAATAACTGTCCCTGGTTTCAAGCAGATAATGAACCCGTGCATTGTGCGAAACATGTCAAGTTGTGGTTTGCAGAGCATGAGGATTAGGTACAGCAGCTACCCTGGCCACCAATCTCCAGACCTAAATATTATTGAACATTTGTGGGAATATCTGGAGTGCAAGGTCAGATCACACTTTCCACCTCCAGTATCAATGGCTCAGTTGGACCATATTTTGCAGGAAGAACAGTCCCACATTCCATTACCATATGTGCATGACTGTCCACGTCAAATTGCGTCTGTTCTGAATGCTCGAGATGAGACTACAGCTTGTTAATAAAATTTTCTCCACAAACAGTGCGTGCTTCCATTATTTTGATACACCCCTGTATACAGACTCCAAATCAAACATTCTGTGGTTATGAAATGCCATTAATATTGAGACCATACATGGAGCAAACCATTAACCAAATATTAACAGTGGTTCACACTATATTAAAGTGTGCAAAATGGGACCACACAGGTTGACAGTGCCTCACAGGTGGTGTATATGATGGGCACCTGCAATATAATATTACCGACAGCACTCGACTATATATTGGTAAAACAAAAGGGACAGTGACAATAAGAAGCAAAGAACATCAGTGCGATGTAAAAATATCAAAAACAGAGTACCACATTAACAAGAAAAATACATAAAGACCAGTACACTCCTCATTTTGATTAAATCAAGATTAAAGTCATCCCTTGAACAGAATACCAATTGGGTTGGTTGGTTGTTTGGGGTTTTTTGGTGCAATAGCAACTAAGGTTATATTGCGCCAAACAAACGATGAAAAGGGTAAAAAACATGGAACCCACAACCAAATTTAAAATAGACAGAAACAACACAGCATAAAAACAAGGAGTATAAAAAAGAATAAAAGAAAGCAAAAGTTGTAAACTCAACAATAACAATGGGTGTATAGGACCCATGTAAAAAACAACAGGGAAAACACAGGTAAAAAACCAGGAAAAAGTGAAAATTCATAAACGAGTAAAATAACCGGTAAAGCGTAAAAATTCGAAAACAGGAGTTAAAAGTGAATCATCAGATAAAAGATGTCTGAGTGTAAGGGGCTCGGACGTAAAATCGTGAAAGGTAAAAAATAAACGTCGGTCAAGGTTAAAAGCTGGGCAATTGAGTAAAATATGTTTAACAGTTAAAATGGTGTCACAAAACTTGCACTTATGTTCAGGGTCTGCCTTAAGAAGAAAAGAGAGTGTTAAAAACGAGTGACCTAGGCGGAGCCAAGCAAGTACAACTTTCTCCTTGCGATTCCTGCGAAAACAAGACTGGGCTTGATCTCGAAAAGCTTGTTAGCAACCTATTCAGACCAAAATCTCTACCACTGTGCCCGGAGCTTGATGGAGAAACACCGCCGGAAGTCCAAGTATGGAACCGGCAGTGGAGAGTCAGATAGCGGCGTGGCTGACTTCGCAGCAGCATCTGCCAAGTCATTGTCCCTGATTCCGACATGACCGAGCACCCAACAGAAGAGAATCGTGGTGGCGACTGCCAGACGATGGAGCTGCTGTCGGATCTTGGAGAGAACAGAGTGAGGCCGATGCCTCACTGAGATCAAAGCCTGTAGCGAGCTAAGCGAGTTGGTGTAAAGCACACCCCAACGATGATGCTTAGCTGCTATGTGGTCCAAGGCAATGCTGATAGCATGCAACCCTGCAGTGCAAGATGGAACACTGCTGTGGAATCTGGTCTGCAATGATTACATCACAGCAGACCATGGCTGATCCCACCGATGTGCCGAACTTCGAGCCATCTGTGAAGACAGGCAAGAAGTCCGGGTGCACAGCACGATGGCTGGCAAAGAGTTGCTGATATACACAGTTGGGTGTAAAGGCCTTCCCCGTCCTGCACAGGGAAAATTCACAGGAAGGGAAAACAGTGAGCCAAGGTGGAAGTGGCTCAGCTGTTGACTGTGCGATGCTACCGAGACTGGTGCTAATGTCTCGCAGGTAACCTCGGACACGCAAACCGAAAGGACGAATGGCAGTCAGTCGATTCTGGTATAACGTTTCCCACCTGGGACTGAAAACGCAGTCCCAAGTGGGATGGCCTGGTAGGATCGCAATTTTGCTGCATACTGCAGGGACAACTGCTGACGGCAAATAGATAATGAAGGTCCGTCAGTCTCAACGTAGAGACTCTGGACCGGTGAAGTGCGGAAGGCCCCTGTGCACACACGGAGGGCCTAATGATGGAATGGGTCCAGCACCTTCACCACCGAATCCCGGGCGGAGTTGTACACCTGGGATCCGTAGTCCAGTTTCGACAGGACAAGTGCACAGTAGAAGCGGAGCAAAGAACATCGGTCCGCCCCCCAAGAGAGGGAGGAGAGGACCTTGATGATGTTCAATGCCCGCTTGCACTTGGACCTGAGATGTTGAATACGAGGTGAAAAGGTCAATTTCCAGTCGAAGATGAGACCGAGAAACTTGGTCTCCGCCACAACTGGAATGATGTTACCCCCGAGCTGCAGCTCGGGGTCCAGATGAAGATTACGCTTGCGGCAAAAGTGATACTAATTGGGAATAGCTGAGCAACAATATATTCTAACAGAAACCATTTTATAAATGAGAATATGTCCAAATTTCCCTCCCATAAAGATTGTTTCGTGCAAAAACAATCACCAAAATATGCAAGAAAAAACAAAACCACCACAAGATAATTATTGACAATTTTCAGCTTGAAGAGACACTACATGGCATCCATTTATGGATGTCATGAAGAGAAAGTTTAAAAGGTGGGTTGTTTTACCACTGAGTGGCACTTTTTTTACCCACAATGGGCTAAATGGCCAGGTCACAAAGATCCTGAAATCTCAGAGAAGGTTGGGGGAGGGGACCCACTAGAACAGCTGTTGGAAGACAGATAGTAGTCTCCTGTCAAGGCGTGTTCTTTAATGTGCACAGAGTATGACTCTCCCATATACGGAGTCACAGTTTAATGTCCTATCTGTCAGACTGCAGCCTTTCCATGTCCATCAGTGTCCCCTATTGACCATGGAGAGAGTGGGAAGTTTTGCAGAGATAAATCTCAATCCTGACCCAGCTGGGACCCAAACCTGGGAACTGCAGATTACGAGTTTGGCACACCACTGACTGAGCCACCCCTGCCACCAAAAGTTTAAAAGGGCACCCTATAGCCTTGAAAATGGATAGTAATTTACCCAAAAAGCATGTCAGTATGTAAAAATGTGTTTTCTGTTGTATAATGATGTGATACATTACATTTTTAGTATTTAAGATAATTTAATTTAATTAAGATCACTTAAGTGAGTAGCGTAACTCTTAAAAAATTTACAAGTGAGTTAACATTGCTAACAACTACACCAAAATACAAACTGCATGGTGTATGTTTCTGCAGCCACATAAAACACTTTGGATTGATAACTACAAGATACAAATGGAAAATAAGGACATCTAGAGGACTGGTATAATTTTGCAGTGCAGTAAAGGTGAAACCACTGCAAACTAGTATTGCTGAAAATATATATAACCAGTAACAATGGAGATTAAGCAATAGTATGTAATACTTAAGAAGTATGTATATTAGATGCTATGAAAAATGTGATTATAACTGCATTACACAATTTTTTTTCTACAGACAACTGAAAAAAGAAGTGTAGATATATCACAATTTTCTCCAATAGAGGTTGAAAACAAATTTTGTTCTTTAAGATCTCCATCACCTTTGCTTCTTTTCAACGTGTGTAAGAAAATTACACCACAATCTAATTAGGCCAAAGTTTTGAGTTAAAGTATCAATTGGAAAATACATAAGCCATTTTTAAAACTTCTCTTGTTCTAAATCAGTTTAAAATAACTTCTAATCAAGCTGCAATGAAAAATACTTAGTGTGGCTGTTTATAGAATATCTAAATTGTTATATGAAAAATATTTTATACGAAAATTTTAAAATTTTTATATGAAAAATATTAAAATTGTTTTAACTATTATGTGAACATATAATGAAAAACTAACTGTTTCATGAAGATGTCTACGAAAAAAATCACTTAAAGTTAGTCTCCTTTACTATATTAATAGATTAAAATGCAAATTTAAACACTGACATAGCCAAGCAGAAGAGGGATTTTGGAGTTTATACCCCTCTTTTTGAAAATAACAATTATCAAAAACAATTAGTTTAGAAATTGATATTAACAAAAACATCAGGAAATTTTTTAACCCTACACAAACTCATCCTTCCAAAAAATCTGCCAATCCTGATTATGCCAATGGATTTAGAACAAAACATAACTGGTATCATGGTTAATGAATCTGATTGCTAAGTACTTGATGTATCCTTGCGTAACTGTATATATTTGTCTGAGAAAGTAGAACAAGTTATGGAAGCTTTCACATTACGTCACTTCTTTGTGTTATTGAATACAAAAATTTCCAATTTCATTTACATCTAAAATCTTCTACTATATGAAAGACTAGCAAATTTACCCGGCATTGCTTGGATCTGAAACTCTTTGGAATATAGAGTAGATGGCACTCCCTTGTTGTGTGATGGTTCACCCATTCACTTTTACTTTTCCTTAACCAATTTTACTTTATTTACATTATAATAATTATTTTGAGGCTTTATTATTTCAGTTGAATCATCATTTCATCACACTAGTGCGAGTGCGCATTCATCAGTTTATGCAAATGTGACTTTCCCAGCATGAAACACACGTGTCAGTTGCATGGTACGACGTGAGGTCATGGAGTCGGTTGTATTTTGGCAAGTCTAGATTTTTGAAATAAACTTTTAATTGTTTTATGAAATAGTTTTTGACTTTTTTTTTCTCTTGAGCAGAGTTTGATATTTTGAATAGAATTAACTTTAATGATTGACAATCTTTTGATTTAAGTTCTTTCTGAAACGTAATGCTAATCATACTAAGAGAAAAACCCTCATTTAACTTTACTGGCAAGATTAATTGCCTGGCGTCCGATCAGCTATCAGGTATTTAATATGTATTTTAGAGTGTTACAAGTTACAAGAGTTCATTTGGCATAAAAATCATTACGATCGATCTCCTCCCCTCTAGTTAAAAATTTTTCCCTCTCTTTTAGAGGAGGAAATAAATGGGCTTAGTTCACAGTACCCATAATCTTACCCATGTCAGAAGTTTCAAAACCAGAAAAAAAAAACAGAATTTCCTTGCTCGGATAATCGAACTATTCAAATCACTTCATACTCACCACAGTTCCTTGGATACAGTTTGCCAGACATATGTAACTTTATAGCAAAAGAAAATTAGCTATGGTCTGAGGTGCATTAAAAATATAAAGGTACTAAAATATATTATTATTAAAAGAAATTATTTATTACTTAACATAATACTTAAAACATCAATTAACATATCTTATGAGATTTATGTTCATTAACTTTTGCATATTTTTCAAGTTAATGATTTTAACTTCCAATACAAATTCTTAATTTTTGAAACTTTCATTTCAGCAAAGAATCTCGTGTTCCACTCGTGCTTAATTAGAATGACTTCAATATCCACGGATGCTCATGCTGTTCACCCAACAAATTGAACAATGACTATCACACAAAAGAATAAAGAAATTAATTTGATGCATTCCTTCTTTCCAATTTATTGGTGGCAACAGTTATTTTGAATAACTTTTAACCGTTAAGTCTGTAGGGATTTCGAGAAATTCAAACCCACCCACCCCAGTTTTGGTTGACCCAACAGGTTTGCACATAGCCTATAATCTTCCCCTGGCAAAGGAAACATTCATGCAAAAGTGATACACCTAGCTCTTCTGGGGAGAGTGCATAAGTGAACAGACAAACACACATTCTTCTTTATATACTAGATTTGAATTTGCAATAAAAATGTCTCCAAACCTGTTTTCTAATTGTGTAAGAATCTCCTCCAAGAGCCTTCATTTTTTCAAGTTTAGTCTTCTCAAGCTCAGCTTCTTTAGCATACATGGCCTTTTCTTTTGCTAGCCTATATGAATAAAGAGTTTAAATAAGAATTATAGCTTTTAATACAACCACAATGTTCTATCATTGAAATTTCTGACACTTGTGATATTTAGGACAACATATCATAGTACAGGTACAATGTAATAATTGCTAAATACAGAACAATGACCACACTGTTAACATTTGTTAAGCAGCATTAGCTAATCACTAAACCTATACTATACCTTGGACTGCATAATACAGGTACAGAGTACAATGTAAAAACTGTCAATATAGAAAAATTATCATTTTCTGATACAAAATATAGAGATGGTATCCATCTTGATGTCACAGTAAAGTTCACAGTGGAAAATCTGAAGAAAAAACATATTGACATGGTAAGACAGTTCTTCAATGCAAAATTCAGAAGTAGGAGAACAGGAAACTCCTGAATATAAAGTTATATTACCATTACCTTTATCATATCAGCATGTTTGCACTACAAGTAACACCCCTGAGATACTGATTTCTAGGTGCAAGGGTGAATTTAATTCCACTGCTGTTAAGCAGTGGAATTTAAATATTTCTAATTGCTGATAATATTTGCTGTTAAATGCCATTAAAGATTTTAATTTCAAATTTAATTTCAAAGTTTGACTATTAATAGAAGTTCTAGTTACTTTCAACAGAAAGAAGTTTAAAGTTGTACCATTATACCAATCCAAAGCCATGTGCTAGGCATTTTAAAAGTTTTTGTTCTTTATTTTGCAGCATCTGGTAAGCAGAGTTCTGAAGTTAACTGTTTATTGTATGCTGTTCTGTCAATTTACATGTTGAGGAAGCTCATCCTCCAAGGGAAGATTGGAGTCCATGCAGGATGAGTCACCGTGCTGAGGAAAGTGGCTAGATATCAATACTGCATATTGCATGTAAATCTAAATAATAATATTTTCTACATATTTAGGTTAAAATTTTGAGTTCTACAAAGGTTCCTGGAAATTTTATTTTTTTAGTCTATATTCACAGGTGAGCCATTCCGTGGCCGAGTGGTTAGCGCGCTTGGTTTCTGATCTACGAGACCTGGGTTCGAGCCCCGGGTAAGGCATGGATGTTCGTGTTGTTTTTCTGCTGAGGTCCTGTCATCCTCTCAGATCTTCTACTACGGCATATACTCTGACAGGAAGATGTATATTAGTGGCTATATATCAGACCTCTGTGGCAAGCAGCTGCTTGAGGGGGTATTTATTTTTTTTATTTATTCACAAGTGTGAAAATCCAGAAAATTCTGACAAGCTAGCAGTTTTTATCCCAACTTAAAGCAAAACCAATACAGGAGAGACAAAAAAAATCCTTTTGCTTCTATGTTATTTAAAAAATTAGAAGTTATTTCATAGATAGGTACATGTGTAATATTAATCAAAACATGTCAATCATGATTTCAGACAGGAAAAATTATGTTGAACTTGGTTAGCCTGCAGTTTACACTACAATATGAAATGGGTCATTTTACCTTTGAGCAGCACTCTTTCAAATACAAGGACCCCAATGGCTCAGAGAAAGTGGGAAAAGATGATCCACTGGACAGCTGTTAAGAGAGAGATGGAAGCCTCCCATCAATTCAGCATGTTCTTTAACCTGCACAGGGTATGGCTCTCCTGCCCACTGGGCAACAGTAAAAAATCCCATCCAATGGACAGTGGCTTTTAGAAGCCCACTGGTGTCTCCTTTCTAAGGGCAGAATGGGGATTTAGATGAGATAAATCTCAATGTTGGCACAGTTGACACTAAAACCTTAGAACAATGTAATATGGATACATGAGCAAATGTATGTAAATAGAGAGTTGTTGGGTTGTTTTACCTCTGAGCGACACTTTTTTGCACAACATGGGCTAAATGGCCAGGTCACATGGACTCCGAAGGTTCAGAGAAGGTTGGGGGAGGGGACCCATTGGAACAGCTGTTGGGAGACAGTGATAGCCTCCCGTCAAGGCCATCCAGCTTGTTCTTTTACATGCATAGGGGATGGCTTTCCCACACACGGGGCCAAAGCTTAATGTCCCATCCAACAGACGGCAGCATTTCCAAGCCCATCGGTGTCCTCTACTGACCATGGACAGGGCAGAGAATTTTGCGAAGATAAATCTCAACGCTGACCAAGCTGGGACTCAAACCTGGGAACTACAGATTACGAGCCTGGCGAGCTACCGACTGAACCACTCCTGCCCCAATATAAAGAGAGGAAAACATAATTTGTGATACAAGTTGGTGTTGTTACAAAGTTGAACAATTAACGTATTCTCTGCTGCAGAACTTTATAGTGGCCTCTGAATATTGCACTTTGATAAAAAAAAATTTAGGTTCCTAGAAAGTCTTGGATATGATCTGAGATTAACATTTATGGGTTTATTTAAAATATGGGGGGGAACTTTTATTCCATAAAAATGTGTAAATTTTATGAAGGCTGCAAATATATTCCTAGTAATGCAGTTTACTTATATAGTCACACCCCTTACCAATGGCATTCCACAAAACTCCCCCCCCCCCCTGCCCACGGTCAGTAGGAGACACCAACGGGCTTGGAAAAGACACCCGTCCATCGGTTGGGACATTAAACCATGGCCCCGTGTCTGGGAGAGCCATACCCTGTGCATGTTAAAGAACACGCTGGATGGCCTAGAAGGGAGACTACTGGTGATTGTGTCAGTATAATTGTCCAACAGCTGTTCCAGTGGGTCCCCTCCACCAACCTTCACTGAGCTTTCGATGTCCTTGTGACCCGGCCATTTAGTCCACTGTGTGCAAAGTGCTGCTCAGAGGTAAAACAACCCAACCCAACCAATGGCATTTCTTGAATTTTAGGAATTTACTACACATATAAGTAATTTATGTGTTTGACCATTGATTTCATACTTTTTTTTCTCAAGCTGTTATTGTTCATCTATAGTTGACTATATGAAGACCACACTGTGGATGTTCCAGCTAAAGTCAAAACACTTGTTGGTCTGTAAGTAAAACTGCACAGGAGGTGGGAATTGGGAAATCATCTGTATCCAGGATCCTGATTCCACCCACACAAAATGCAAATGGTACATGAGTTGTATGAAAAAGACAGGGACCACAGAGAGCAGTTCTGTAACTGGGTACTAGAAAAACTTCAGGAACAACCATCTATCTTGGCTAACATAATCTTCAGCAAATAAAGCAAACTTTCACTCAAATGGGGTAGTCAACTAACACAATTGTCATTGGGTTGAAGATGCAAACATATAGAATGTTCCCAAGGTATCTATTTGGTGTACAATTCATGGTGACAACATCATAGGACCTTGCATTTATACTGACACAATCACAAGTCTCTTATTTGCAAATGTAGTCATTTTGATATCCTACTTAGAAGACATACCCCTTAGCACATTACACAGCATTTTCTTTCGGCATTTTCATTGCCCCACTATGCCATAACTGTCCGAACTTTTTTGGATGAAACACTACCTCACAAAGAGATTGGCAAACATGATACAATGGAATAGCCATCTTTAAGTCCAGCTTTGACTCCCTTGGATGTTTTCTACAGGGCCACCTAATATCTCATGTGTACCCAAATCCCACTTGAACACTGAATGAATTAAAGGAGACCATCGGCAGTAAATATCATAAGATAACGCTGTCCATTCTCAGTAACGTGTTAATTACTCAGAAACAGGATTACCATGTGCAAGCAACACAGGGGTGCTGAGTTTGAGCACAAGATGTCTTAGTATGGATTTGGTACAGTTGAATAAAGTGAATATAAAAGTTGAATATGTATACATCATTATCCTCAAGCAGCCATGGGCTACGTAGTTCCAACCAGACCATGCAATTTAGTTCTCCAAGCATGTCTGTCCTGAGCTACATCTGCTGCATCTGGCCACTGCACACCAATTCTAATAAGGTCCTGTTTGACATTGTATGCCCACCACATCCTAAGTCTCCCCCTCTTTCTGAGGCCATTAGGCACACTGTTCATAACCCAATTCGCCAATCTATAATTATCCATTACGGGCAACATGGCCAAACCAACAGAGTCTCTCTCTGCACAATATGCTGCTTAAAGGAGGGTGCTAACTCTTTTGCCTAACCTCATCATTAGTTACAAAGTTGAACCACCTAATGCCCAAGATACTGCGTAAGCATTTAGAATAAAAAGCATCTAGTTTCCTGTTATAATGTTTACAAGTGTCCACGTTTCACTACCATAACTAACCCTAGAAAGAACCAAACTATTATACAGTCTAATTTTAGTCTTTAGGTGTATACGCCTATTTCTCCACACTCTCCATAGATTCTTAAAAGTCCTGACAGCAATCCCTATCCGTCTGTTAATCTCATGCCGCACATCACCAGTATCTGTTACATAGCTCCCAAGATAATTAAACTGTGACACCTGCTCAAGACTGCAACCATTCAGATTAACTGAATCACAGCCTGCCTGACCAATTTTCATCACTTTAGTTTTCTCTCTGTTTATAACCAAACCTACTCTACTACCAGTTTCATCAACAGCTCGAATGAAAGAGTTCATCTCATCAACATCATTTGCCAAAAGGCTAAATCATCAGCATAATCTAAGTCAGAAATTTTCATATCTCCAGCCCATTTAAGGCCAAAATCTTTCCCTTGAAGTGAATTTCACATAGCATAATCAATAACCAAACTAAAAAGAAAAGGAGACAAAATGCACCTTTGTCGAACACCAGAAGTAATGCTAAACCAATTGCTACAAGCCTTACCAATTCTCACACCTGACTCAGTGTTAATATAGAGAGCTTTCATTATCTTAACTAACTTGTCTGGTATACCATATGATCTCACAATCAACCACAAATTATGATGATCAACAGAGTCGAAAGCCTTTTTGAAATCAACAAAGCTAGCAACCAAAGGTTTCCGAAACTCTAAACATTTCTCAAGAATCTGCCTAATTGAAACTATCTGATCTACACATCCCCTACCACTTCTGAATCCACATTGCTCATCACACAATTGCCTGTCAACCAAGTTCTTAATTCTATTAAGCACAATCATGCAAAGAACTTTACCTGGAACAGAAAGTAGGCTGATACCCCTATAGTTATCACAAGAACTGCGATCACCTTTTTTTTAAAATTGGGATAACAATAGCTCTGGTAAAATCCTTAGGAACCATGCCTTTATCACAAAAGATATTCAGAATTTCAGTCATCCAAGTGGTAACTGAAGCATTTCCAGCTCTAAGCATTTCCATAGTAATTTCATCTACCCCTGGGGATTTCTAAAGTTTAAGTTTAGAAATAGCCAAAATAACTTCAGATTGTGTTATAGGGCCAACGTTAAAGCCACCAATGCATCGATCATCATTGCAAACAATGGGAGTAGAACTAACCACATTGTTTAGAACATCACTGAAATGCTCAGCCCACCTAGCCATGACAGAATCCTCCCCTTCTATAACGTTATCTTGTTTATCCTTCAATCCCTGTACACCTGTTTGTTATCTACCACACAAAACATTAACTATCTGATACAGCTCTCTGCTGTTGTGCTGTCTAACTGCTTCCTCGGCTTTGTCAGCCAAACCATCAAGCCAAAGATTCTTATCAGCAGCTAACTGATCCTTTACATGTTTATTAAGTTCTCTGTAGTGCTTTCTATTAGGACTAGTAGGGTATTGATTAAGGGCATTCCTGCAGTTCTTTCTTTCTGAAATAAACTCAAGTGCCTTATCACTCAGATAATTCTGTCTCTTCTGCTCCTTTTTTCCTAAAAGAGTACTGTTAGTTTCCAAAAATGCCTTTTTAAAACGGCCCCATTCTTCTTCAACTTCAGTAGTAAGCAAACCATGACTGTCATAATGACTAAGTAACCTATCATGGTAAGCTTTAACTATAACTGGGTCTTTCAGACCTTCATTATTAAAGGTAAATTTTTTAACCCTAGCACAACACTTTTTAACTTTAAGTTGCAAGACACTTTTAACAAGGTAATCAGATCCAATTTCAGTTCTCCTATATGACCTGTTCCCGATAAATTGTGAAATGTAACCCCTGAATTATCCCCAGCATTATATTAATATATTAACAGATATTATTTTAAATTATAAATTAATGGCACAGCATGAATAGATCTTTTACTAACAAATGCTAACACTTTTATGAAAAATTTCCATCTGCAGTGCAGGTGACTGAAAATCTGATACCAGAAGTCAATGATGAAAAACAGCCAATTGTGAGCTGTTAAACTAGAGTGGCATCTCGCAACCGAATTCAAGTTGAATTTTCAAAAGTCTAGGGTTCTTTTTTAAATCTGGTCATCTAATGATAGAGACACTATTTCTCATAAGCAAGATACCACCAGCAGCATTATAAAAAAAAAGCCAAACAAAAAATATAAGGTGAATCAACAAACTGTGAAGTAAAAAAAAAAGCTCATGATCTTGTTATTGCATGTTGTTGAAAAAAAATCCCAAAAATTGCCCAGTGGGATGTCTGCAGAACTTGCCAAATTACTCTATATATCAAATTTTTTAAATATATTCACCCAAAATAAAATAGTCCTTAAAGTTACTTTCCTTCTACAACAACATAAAAACAAAGGTTAATTACCATAACCAAACAGAAACCTTAAAAAATGCACTATCAATCCACACTTAAAAACAGGCCCATGGACTAAATAATTTATTCAGATGAAACTCACTTCAGACTAACACCTACTTTTAATTTTCCGGTAGTTTTATTTATTTTTATATGAATTAATCTTTTTTTTTTATAGGTAGTGGCAGGGTTTAAGATCATGATGGAGAACTTTAGTTTTGAGTTAATGATGTATTTCACTGACTACTCTTGTAGAAAAAAACAAAATGACATCATGAACATATAATTCTAAAAAATCACCAAAATGCCTTCTGAAATAGTGTGAACAAACAATAGGTGTAACAGTTATACTTTGATATTCTGCTTTTTAGTTGGAAAACTTTGTATGAAAAAATAATAAAATTTGAGATTCATTCCATTACAATAGCTATCTGAAACAAATGATGTTTTCAAAAAAATTTCAAACTAAGTATTTTAAGCCAGATGAATGTCTCTTAAGTAGTGAGATTACTTGGGAGTGGCAATCAATACACTTTGTATGTCAGACAACTTAATCTCGAACACACAAGTGTAACTATACTGCCCTAACAAAATATTAGAGAATTTCCTAATATTTTGTCGGGGGGGGGGGGGGGGGGGGGTACATTCCATAAGATTCCATGTTATGGAATGTGAATCTAACTTCAAAGCTCTATAACTTTTAAAATATATATTTAATGGAAAAAGTGAATGAAGTTAAATATAGCTCACAATCAAATTTATTTAAATCTCAAATTTTCAATATTTCATTCAGTCTTTAAAGAGTTATGAAAGCTAGAATATTTAACGATAAACAAGAATTTATCTCAGAAATTAATATTTAAATAAGCATTGTTTCAAACCATTTAAAAGAACTTTTTTACACTTTCTATACTGTTTATTTCAATATTAAACAATTATGAATAATTCATATATTACAAGATTTTTTAAATATTTCAGCTTCTGTAACTTTTTAAATACTGAATGATTATAGTTGAAAATAAAGATTTAAATAGATTTGATTATATTTAACTTATCTTTAGTCACATTTTTCCATTAAATGTATATTTCGAAAGTTACAACGAAAGAAGTTAGATTACCATTGACGTAATACGAAATTTAATATTTTGGTGGGGCAGTATAAAATCAAGTTCGTTAGGAACAGAAATAACACCCTCAACACTATATAATTGGAAAAAATATTACAAATGTTTCTAAACAGTAATCATTTCACATATTTTATTATCTAATCAAACTAATTACGAATATTATTTTTTAGTCTTCACAAAATTTTTTTGTCATGTTTGCTTTTCACTGCCTTTTCGATTTACTTTCCCCACAAAAATTTAAGTTACTAAAGTAAAGTCAAAAATGCCACATATTTTTGATCTTACCTCTTTACAACACCCGTTTTAATTTTTATTTGTTTAAGCCTGGAATCAGCCATTTCTTTAGACACAATGCTAGAAAAATTAATTTAATACACAAAACTACACCCACTCATTAGGTTTCAAAGTTTACTTTAAGGCTAACGACCAATTCGCGCTATGTTTATGTAGCACGCATTGGTCAGATAAAGTGACGTCATTCAGCAAAAGAAACCGGTGATACACGGAGTGTGATACTGCTTATCAAACAGGCAACTTGTTAATGCTGTTTACATCGTTCCGTATATAATAATGACCAAAAGAATTAATGCACGAACATCTCATTTTTTTAGCATGTAATAGTATTCTTTTCCTCCGAAAAGGAAATGAAAATATTCTAGGATATTGTAATAGGATTGTTATATTTCATGTATCATTGAAGTATGTTGTGAGTAGGTGGGAAGTGGGGGATGTATAATATTTCCAACAGGTATGTGAGAGCAATAACTAAATGAAAGACTACATGGCCATTCCTGGTTATGGGCATCTTCATAAAAAAGAAAGACACCTCAATCAGCTGCTTTTCACAAAGGTCTAAGAGGAACAAATCAGAACTTCAACAGGTTCTTTATTGGGCCCTGGGAGAGACCTCTTAGGCTTCGAGGGCTGAGCTGTTTAAAGGGTGAAAGAAACTTCATATAGGTAGAAGGTTAAGAACTTTCAAGATAGAAACAAAGGACTGCTGTCACAGCCGACACCGAACACGTAGTAGCGTGTTGAATGAAGTATTTGACAGCAGGTGGAAAGCTATGTGTTTACTGTATGCCAGCCACAACACTGGCGTAATGATGTTTTGCCAGCCACAACACTGGCGTAAGAGACGTTGCAGATGGGGTGCGAGGTGCATCAGCCTTCCTGGCATCAGAATATGAAATATTTACTATCTGCATATTCCGTACTTACTTCTTCCATTTAGGGTACTCACGTGAAAAAGCAGGATGGGTGCCGCTCAGTTAACCAGCTTGCATCCACTGCAGAACATGCAGCATCAAGTTGGTCCTTCCCCCTATACAGAGTGAAGGTCAGAGAACCATGGCAAGCTGTTTTAGAATGGCCGTGCCATTGGCAATGAAAAGTGGTTTGGTATGTATGACTGAAATGCGTATGATAGATAGCACGCTTTGATGTTAGCAGGCAGTCTTAGCGTGTTAAATGTGAGAATAAGTTTACAAGTTAGGACCAAATTCCCATCGTTGCGAAGTGAAATCTCGTGAACTGCTGATCTCATTGACAAGCCAACCCTGAGAAAATATGCTCCTCAGAGAGGTTGAGTAGGTCCCACTCAGACTGTGATGGTTCTTTCAGCAGTTTCTGAAGAAACATTATTGAGAGCACGAACTCTTCTAAACGGATACTCTTCTAAAGTTATACAACATTTGCTGATCTAACACTATCAGCAAAGTTATGATCAAAGGCTGTTGTTGTTTCTGATACAGAACGGTGTTGGTTAAGCCAAGTCCTCTAAAATATTTGCTTTAAAATAATTATTTAAAAATATATAAAAATATTTAAAATTTTTTAAAATAGGGTATCAATAAAATAAAGGTCCTACAATCTTTGAACTAATCACAGTACAACTTCAGGAGTCATAATGGCCGAATCAACCATTTGGCTAATAGGCATGTTGGCAATCTGAAAATATTTTACTTGTCAAATTTAGACTTTTTTTCTCGACAAGTAGCTTAAAGGTACTGTGATACAACAGATCACAAAAGTAACTTTTCAGTCAAATTTTGCTCATCGCTACCATATTCCAACAAATACTCCTAGCAACACTCAGCAACAATACAAATACATAAAGCCTACAAACTGAATGGACAATCATCATCATCATCATCATCATCATCATCATCATCATCATCATCATCATCATCATCATCATCAAGCAGCCATGGGCTACGGAGGTCCAACCAGACCGTGCAATTTAGTTCTCCAAGCAAGTCTGTCCCGAGCTACATCTACTGCATCTGGCCACTGCACACCAATTCTAATAAGGTCATGTTTGACATTGTCTGCCCACCGCATCCTACGTCTCCCCCTCTTTCTGAGGCCATTACGCACACTGTTCATAACCCTATTCGCCAATCTATAATTATCCATACGAGCAACATGGCCAAACCAACGGAGTCTCTATCTGCACAATATGCTGCTTAAAGGAGGTTGCCGACTCCTTTGCCTAACCTCATCATTAATTACAAAGTTGAACCACTAATGCCCAAGATACTGCGTAAGCATCTGGAATCAAAAGCATCTAGTTTCCTGTTATCTTGTTTACAAAGTGGCCAAGTTTCACTACCATAACTAACCCTAGAAAGAACCAAAATATTATACAGTCTAATTTTAGTCTTTAGGTGTATTCGCCTATTTCTCTACACTCTCCATAGATTCTTAAAAGTCCCGGCAGCAATCCCTATCCGTCTGTTAATCTCATGCTGCACATCACCAGCATCTGTTACATACCTCCCAAGATAACCAAACTGTGACACCTGTTCAAGATTGCAATCATTCAGATTAACTGAAGTATCTCCAGTCCGTTTAAGGCCAAAATCTTTCACTTGAAGTGAATTTCGCATAACATAATCAATAACCAAGCAAAAGAGAAAAGGAGACAAAATGCACCTTTGTCGAACACCAGAAGTAATGCTAAACCAATTGCTACAAGCCTTACCAACTCTCACACACGACTCAGTGTTATTATAGAGAGCTTTCATTATGTTAACTAACTTGTCTGGTATACCATATGATTTCACAATCAACCACAAATTATGACGATCAACAGAGTCAAAGCCTTTTTGAAATCAACAAAGCTAGCAACCAAAGGTTTCTGAAACTCTAAACATTTCTCAAGAATCTGCCTAAGTGAAAATATCTGATCCACACATCCCCTACCACATCTAAATCCACATTGCTCATCACGCAATTGACTGTCAACCAGATTCTTAATTCTATTAAGCACAATCATGGAAAGAACTTTACCTGGAACAGAGAGTAAGCTGATACCCCTATAGTTATCACAAGAACTGCGATCACCTTTTTTGAAAATAGGGATAACAATAGCTCTGGTAAAATCCTTAGGAACCATGCCTTTATCATAAAAGATATACAGAATTTCAGTCATCCAAGTGGTAACCGAAACATTCCCAGTTCTAAGCATTTCGATAGTAATTTCATCTACCCCTGGGGATTTATGTACTTTAAGTTTAGAAACAGCCAAAATAACTTCAGATTGTGTTATAGGGCCAACATCACAGCCACCAATGCATCATCTATCATCATTGTAAACAATGGGAGTAAAACTAACACACATTGTTTAGAACATCACTGAAATGCTCAGCCCACCTAGCCATGACAGAATCCTCACTTTCTATAACCTTACCGTGTTTATCCTTTAATCCCTGTACACTTGTCCGTTTTCTACCACACAAAACATTAACTATCTAGTACAGCTCTTTGCTGTTGTGCTGTCTAACTGCTTCCTCGGCTTCGTCAACCAAGCCATCAAGCCAAAGATTCTTATCAGCAGCTAACTGATCCTTTATATGTTTATTTAGCTCTCTGTAATGCTTTCTATTAGGACTAGTAGGGTATTGATTAAGGACATTCCTGCAGTTCTTTCTTTCTGAAATAAGCTCAAGTGCCTGATCACTCAAATAATTCTGTGTCCTCTGCTCCTTTCTCCCTAAAAGATTACTGTTAGTGTCCAAAAAAGCCT
The DNA here is from genome assembly GCA_038380435.1 of Ryuthela nishihirai. Lineage (NCBI taxonomy): Eukaryota > Metazoa > Arthropoda > Arachnida > Araneae > Heptathelidae > Ryuthela > Ryuthela nishihirai. The sequence continues at coordinate 33,894,716 of JAWZYU010000005.1, read as the reverse complement.
GTTTAAAATAATCCCATTCTACCTCAACTTCAGTAGTAAGTATACCATGACTGTCATAATGACTAAGTAACCTATCATGGTAAGCTTTAGCTATAACTGGGTCTTTCAGAGCTTCAGTATTAAAAGCAAATTTTTTAACCCTAGCACAACACTTTTTAAGTTTAAGTTGCAAGACACTTTTAACAAGATAATGGTCAGATCCAATTTCAGCTCCCCGATATGACCTGGTATTCCTAACAGAATTAACCCATTTGCTGTAAATTAATATATAATCAATCATATTCTTATGCAGCCCATCGGGTGAAACCCACGTGTACTTATGTATGTCGCGGTGTTTGTAATAAGTGTTAATTATTCTGAATCCATTGAGTTTGTTTACCTGTAGGAGACGTTGCCCATTGCCATTGCAGCAACCAATACCTAAAGGGCCTATTACTCTTCCCCAAAGGTCAGAGTCAGTACCAACTTTGACATTGAAGTCACCTAGAACAAGGGTAATATCTCCTTTCTTGACAGAATTCAAAATATCCTGAAGTTGTCCGTTAAACCTATCCTTCTCGTCCTCATCGGCATCCTCAGTGGGGGCATAACAGCAGATAACATTCAAGTCTTTAACGCTTGTATGAAATTTTGCTGTAAGAAACTTCATTAATGCACTCATATCCTAGAAGAGCATCACTAGCGTGTCTGCTGAGAAGCAGACCCTCGCCTTGATGATGTTTTTTTTTGTTCCTCCCTGAAAAGAGAAATTTAAGATTATTTTTAAGAATCTGACCTTTATCTGTGCATCTGGTTTCTTGCAAGCCGAGAATATCTAAATTATAACGGTGGAATTCTTGTGTGAAGACATCAATAGAAAAAGCTCTGTGCAGAGTCCTCACATTTCAACTACCTATGGAGAGAAAATGGTTAGTGGGATGTTTAAAGAAACCATATTTATTGAGAGAGGGATGCCGACAATATCAAACAGTCCCCTAATCGCAGACATGGGGTTGGGTTGTTTTGGGTTGTTTTACCTCTGAGCGGTACTTTTTTGCACACCATGGGCTAAATGGCCAGGTCACATGGCCCCCGAAGGCTCAGAGAAGGTTGGGGGAGGGGACCCACTGTAACAGCTGTTGGAAGATAGATCGTAGCCTCCCATCAAGGCATTCCAGCGTGTTCTTTAACGTGCACAGGGTATGGCTCTCCCGCACACGGGGCCACGGCTTAACGTCGCATCCGACGGACGGCGGCATTTCCAAGCCCATCGGTGTCCCCTACTGACTGTGAGCAGGGCGGGATTTTTGCTAAGATAAATCTCAACACTGACCCAGCTGGGACTCGAACCTGGGAACTACAGATTACGAGCTTGGCGCTCTACCGACTGAGCCACCCCTGCCCCATGCAGACATGGGGCAAAGACCCGTTCCCCCACCACTAAAGGCTGAAGCCATCTACACTGGAAGACTTCCTCCAATGTAGAATTTGACGATGCCAATAGTAGCAAAGTGTTCAGGTGCCTGCGATGACCTGTGCTCAGGATTATCCACCAGCTGATAAACATATCCTGTGAATCCATTCACTTGGGGCTGTCAACCCACAAACAAACAGAAAACACAGCGGAAGATTTTTTCTTCACAGAAGCCCACCAGTTCAGCAAATTCAGGATATAATCAAGCTCAGAGCCATTATTTCGTTCAGATTGGTATATATGGTCAGCACCAGGACCCTGTGTTGTTGACCACTCCTCAGCAGGGTAGAAATAAAAAAGAATAGTAGCAATAGTTGTCCAGATCAGTTGTCCACACTAATCTGGCAGCCCTCTCCTTCCTTTCACTTCCACAAGCGAGTATCTCTTTTGAAAGGTACTACGGTCTGCACCACGAGAAGGTGGGGTCGGATATTAGGTGCTAGGCCTGGCAGGTTCTATGCATCATCACAGGGGATTGGTGCGTAGCTCTCCTTCCAGTGACTACGTAGCTACCATTTACAGACTAACTTATATACACCTACCTAATAACATGTTGCTCTGCCTTTTGCACTCACAACAGCATCAAGACGTCTTGGTAAGGACTCAATGAGGTGTTGAAAACACACCCCCCTGATGCGAAGATCGCCTGTTGACACTGAGGATTCGCAGGATCGAACAGATTTTCCCAATTCGTCCCACAAACTCACAATGGGGTTGACCTCTGACGATTCGAGTGTGGCAAGCTCACTTCAATGCTCCTGTAGTCAGTTGGGCGCCACTCGGGAAGTATGTGGTATGCGTTGGCCTGTCGAAAGATGGCGTCATGTTGCGGAAAGAGAATCATTACAAAAGGATGCAGATGGTCGGCGACGATTTTGAAATTCCTTGTGCCGATGACGGAGGTCTCGACGGGTACGAGGGGCCCCAAGGAAGCTCATGTAAATGCACCCCAAACAGTTACACCGCCTCCACCTGCTTGCATGACACCAACTTGACAAGCTGGTTTCACCACTTTGTGTGGTTTAAGCCACACACACACCTTCCCATCGGCATGATAGAGTTGAAACCATGATTCGTCAGACAAGATGATGTGTTCCAGCCCTATGCACTCAAGTTGTGACAGGCCTTTGTAAACTGCAGCCTAATGTTTTGGAGCCTTGCAGTCAACAAGGGGATACGATGTGGATTTTTACTGCCATAGCTTATTTTTTCCATGGTATAACCGATAGTCTGAATATTTGATATAGATTTCATAAACTTGGGGATGCATCCTCATTAAGTTCCTATGTTATCTGTTCCATGTAGCCATGCGATTCCTTGTAACGATGTTGGGTAGTCTGTGCTCACCTCGAGAGTCAATTGCATGTTTACGTCCACATTTCCCCACTGGTTGGAAGTTTTGACGTATTTCACGTAGTCTTGGTATACATGTATCATGGTCTGACGTGGAATGCCAACATCTATTGAAATAACATGGAACTATTTACATTTTTCAGTACCTATACATATATATATTTATAAATATGAGTTATCTCATAGTAACAAAGGAGAAGGGGTCTGAGGGTGCAATCTCATCCTCATTCAGGATATTTATTTTTAAGCAATCATTTATTCATCAGTATACCAGTGGCCGAATTGTTAGCTTGCTTGGCTATTGATCTAGGAACCTGGGTTCAAGCCTTGGATAACAGATAAGTATATTATACAGGCTCCTGAAAGATTTATGTGGCCAGCATCTGCTTCAGGTTGTGTTTTGTTTATTTATTCATTAATTTGCATCAATAAAAACGTTAAGCAAATTTTTGGTTAATATTATAATAATTAGAACCCAATAATTATAAATATTTTGACTAATTTTGCCTAGAGGTCCTGTATAGTTAGAGGCTGGTAGAGGCCCTATATAGGTAGAGGTTGTCCATCTCAAAATTGAACGCCATGTTTTGTCGTCGCTCGGATTGTTTAGTGTCCATAGCTGAATGGTATTGCACGGTATTTATGGATTCCGGAAAAAGGTAGCTTAATATTTGATACAAATTTCAGTGTTCATGATTGGAAGCACTTTAAAAAATGGTTAAAAAAAGGAAAAGTAAATTTTAGGACTTTTTTTTTTTAAAAAAAAGATAGTTTCGCTTTGTTGTCTGTCCGTCTGCAGACATGGAACTTTTTTGTTTATACAGATAAAAAAATTCTTTTTGTGTTAGATAAGTATTAATGATATATTACGATTTGCAATTTTCGAATCTTCCAAAGGTTATAACTGCGTCCTCTAACGGTGGAAAATTTTAAAGATTCCAAAATATCGAACGAATATCCAAACGATGTAGTTACATTAGAAGTTTCAAATTTTGGTGTTGAAATATGAAGGTTACGAAGTTACCATTGGCAATAACCACTTGACCCTTTAGACGCAGGGGGGGGGAAGTGAATGCAACAATTTTTTTTTTTTTGTTTTAACAGAAAAGTATGTTTTTAGAGATAAATTAAAAATTCTTTTGGTGTGGACTGGTATTGATGAAATATTACAATTTGAATTTTACGAATTTCCCAAAAGCTATAATTGCGCCCTATAACGGTGGGAAAAAAATCGAAAAATCCCAAAATTTAAAACGAATATTGCAAACGATGTAGTTATGCCAGAAATTTGAAATTTTGGTCGTGGAATGTGAGTCTTCAAAACTCCATTGACAACAGTAAGTTCACCCTAAGCCCAAAGTAGGTAAGGAACAGAACGGTTTTGTTTTAAGAGATAATTGGAAATCTCTTTTTTAGTTGGTTATTAATGAAATATATTTCGCATTTCCATAGGTAGTTTTAATTATATCATTAGAGATCACTAAATATCGAAACTAAAACTTTTAAGGAATGTTTCAAGTGATCTGTTTATGGCAGAAATTTCGGCGTGTAGAGTTCTGTTATAGTAGAAATTCCACTGACAGCAATGATCTGCACACTATTTTCAGAAGAGCGAGAGGTTTATAATTACTAATAAAATATTACTATGTGCATTTCCCTCATCATACATTAAAGAATAAACAACCCCTCAAGCAGCTGCTTGTACAGAAGTCTGACATGAGCCTGTCAGTTTATACGACATAGTAGGTCTATGAGGATGACGGGAGCTCAGCAGAAAAACAACACGAACATCCATAGCTAAAACTTTTAAGAAGTAAAAAAGTAGGCAAAGGAAGAACTTCATTCTCTTTAAAAATGAGATTCCCATACGCGCCAGTAGCAATATGCGTTTTTCTAGTTATTTTTACACTTTCTGTACCCTCTGACAGTGGAAATTTGAACTGCTGTATAATTGAGAAAATAAACTATTAATATTTTATTAGTACCTGCAATGAGCAAAAAAGACTTTTCATTTATCTCTTAAAGCAGAAAAGTTGCATTTTGCCAATGGGACAAATCGTTACTATTAGTCTAAACCACTTGATCATTACACTCTGTGGCCAAAAATTTAAGTTTCTATCAAAAGTAGATCGTTTGCAATATTTATTTAAAGATTTGGTATTTTTCAACTTTTTTCTGCCGCTAGAGGTCATCTTTCGAATTTTTACATACCGCCTTTAGCACTCTCTAACACTGAAATTGTGATTGGGATTCGAAAAATGTAAATATTAATATTTTTGTGGAAAAACATTTCGCTGACATCCGGGATTCGAACCCGCATCTCTCCAAAAAGATGTCAGATATTCTAACCTGTTGAACTAACGCCAGGTTTTTTCACAAAAAAAAAACATTTATTGATTTATAGACGTTTAAATGTCAACAGGTAACGCTGAGATTATCAAATAGTGTTTAAATAATTTAAAACGCTAAATAGCGTCATGTGATTTCATTATTTATTTCCATCTTCCTCAGAGTTGTTGGGTTGGGTTGTTTTACCTCTGAGCCGCACTTTTTTGCACACCATGGGCTAAATGGCCAGGTCTCTTGGACCCCGAAGGCTCAGAGAAGGTTGGAGGAGGGGACCCACTGGAACAGCTGTTGGGAGACAGATGGTAGCCTCCCGTCAAGGCCATCCAGCTTTAACGTGCACAGGGTATGGCTCTCCCGCACACGGGGCCACAGCTTAACATCCCATCCGACGGACGGCGGCCTTTTCAAGCCCATCGGTGTCCCCTACTGACCGTGGGCAGAGCAGGGAATTTTGCAGAGATAAATCTCAACGCTGACCCAGCTGGGACTCGAACCTGGGAACTACAGATTACGAGCCTGGTGTGCTACCGACTGAGCCACCCCCGCCCCCTTCCTCAGAGCATTAAAAAAGAAATATTTGCCACCCAAGATCATAGACGGCACCATGTGGAGGCGCCCAAAATTCACGGGAAGAGTGATAATCATTATTAGTAGAAAAAAGACAGACGGCATTAATTCAACAGGTTAAAATACTCTGGCATGTATCTGGAATAATGTGGATTCGAATCCCATACGTCGTGAAATATTTTTCACAAAATCGTTTATTGATTTATAGACGTTTAAACCTCTACAGGTAACGCTGTGATTATCAAATATTGTTCAAATCATTAATATTTTGTTAGTGCCTGTAAAGCAAAATATATATACATTGTTTCGTTTATTTCTTAAAAAAAGTTTCATTTTCGCATCCCCTTTCGACAAAGCCTTGTTGCCATTGTAAACCTTCTGCCATAACACTATACTACCAAAATTTTAAATTTCCAGTGTAAATAATAGTGTGTGATATTTCCAGTAATTTCCAGTAATAATATTTTTCGATATATAAGTAATAGTGTGGCAATCGTCAATAGCCTAGCTAGTAAATAGTTTGTAATATTCGTTTGAAATTTTAGCATTTACCATCTTTTCCCACCGCTAGAGGAAGCTATTAAAGCTATTGAAAATTTTCAAAATTGCGAATCGCAATATTTGTTCCACAACTATCCAACCCAAAAAGAATTTTTCATTTAGCTCTAAAAGTAAAAAAATTGATTGTCTACAGATGGACAGACAACAGTTAACAGAGAGACGAACAGACAGACGAATAAATATTGGCATAGGCAGACGACAAAGTGAAAACATTTTCAAACGAACCTTAAAAGAAATTATTTGTTGCAGGCAATTTCCGTTTTTTTGATGGAGTTTCTCGGAAAAATTATCCATTAATTTATTTCTTTGAGTGAAATTTTTACACCCAAATGCAGCGCAGTGAGGCATTCATAAAATATGGCAGCTTTTATAGACAAAAGAAATTGTAGAAATATATAAAACTATAACAACTGAGAAGTTTTATCTTGGTACATACACTAACTCATAGGCTTTCGTCTCATAGTACAACAAAACATGGCGCCTATACATCACCCAAAAATATAAACATCTCCCACAAGAACTAAAATTTGCCGCGGAACAACTCATCACAAACATTCCTACCACAGACCTCATTATATTCACAGATGGCTCCCACATTCCACACACAACAAATGGCTCTGCTGCCTTCCACTCTACCCAGCCAATTTTCTCACATATAATCAAAATGAACCATGCAGAAAACAGTACTGCTACAGAGCTAGTTGCAATAGATATGGCTTTGGAATGGTCCTCCACACAAAATACACACAGCATACATATTATCACTGACTCAAAATCTGCCTTGCACAGCATCAACAAACATACATACAACCTATCACAAAATTACTCTCTTTTCCATATCACAGAATTTCACACAATATAATTGCCACTCACAAAACACTAACATTCCACTGGATACCCTCTCATTGTAACATAACCCATAATGACACTGCTGACCATCTTGCTAAACAAGGACACAATATCCCTACACCTAATTATCACACCCCTGAGACATATAATCATCACCTAATTGAAATCAACAAATTCTTCCACTCCACATGGACACAAAACTGGATCCAACAGGCCACAATTAAAAATACATTCAGAGCCACCATTGCTGCCATCCTACACACACTACATCTCAACTACCTATCAAGAAGAGCCCAAACAGCAATTCATCAACTACGCACTGGCAGAACAAATCTCAACAAGGACCTTTTCATGATACAAAAGGTACCATCTGCTCTTTGCACCACATGCCATGTGATAGAAGACATTCCACACTACCTTCTACACTGCACCAAATACACAATACATAGAATTACCCTCTTCCAGACACTCACCACACTGGGAACCACTTATTTCTCAGCCCAAACAATTCTTGGTCCTACTCATAATAATATAAAAAGCCACTATAGGGCCTTGGCCCAATATATCAACAGCACTGGGAGATTCCCCTAAAGGCTCTCTGCCTCTCCAAGGCCTCTACCTCACTTTTAAAAGATCCTTGGGACACTAAAAGATCCAGATGCCAATAAAAGATCCCCATAGGACATCAAAAGACGCATTTTGGACAACTTATTCCATAGAAACTAAATAAAAATAAATATATAGTATAAAATCATCAAAAAAAATCAATCTAACTATCAAAAATAAAGTCACATAAAGGAAAACTTTATTTCTATATTGGAAACTTTTATATTTCTCTTTAACCCAATAACTTACATGGAATCTCTCCCTGAACATAACATCTCTATACACATTATCATACCTAATATACGTATGGAATCTCACCACATCTCCCACTATCCTTTGATGGGAACCTTAAACTGCACTGCTGCCACACACCCCAAGCTCATGGCTGACCTTCCACTGGCTCTACAAAATTAAACACTGACCACCACACACTGAACACATAAATTTGATTTCCAACTCATATAACGTAGCTATATCATTCTCAAAAAAAAAATTACATTTATCATACTCCTTCCCATATATAAGCCTGTCACTGAACGTAGACTTTTCCCAGATCCACCACTGCGCAACATTTCACTGCATGGCAGGGCAACCCAATGCTAACCTCTGGAGTTAGATAAGCTACCATAAATATTTCCTCCTCCATCTTCCTGACACAGGAGTATTACCTATCCCACCGTCTCAGCTCCCCCAACCAAATATTTCATCCCCCTTTGATTGACTCAAATCTACCATACTGGCCACCAACCATGGCCACAACTGCAAAAAATAACATAACATTCGCCACTCGGAAAATTATTAAAAAATATATATATATACACTACTTCTCCTTCTATCTCTCTCCACCCCCTTCCCCCTTCACATGACATGAAACTGGTATTTATTCTCCTTCACCCTTCAACATCAGCCTCTCCACCACTGGGTGGCCTGCGGCCTAAAGCCCAATTGCCAAAATGTACGATTGCCAGCCTTCACTGTGCTGGCCAGTCTTTGCCATTTTCATCTGCACCCACTGCCCTTTATGCCTATGGACCTGATGATAAGGGGGCCGAGACAAGCTTTACAAATAGGTCCAACTTAGAAAGAAGGATGTATAAGAAGAAGAAGAAGAAGACCAGCCTCTAACTATATAGGACCTCTAATTTGGTAAGCATGCCGTATAGAATAATGCGTGCTTCGGAGGTTATGAATGTGTTCATGACATTACCTTTAGAGTTTGTGGAGGTGAATTCTTCAGTGGGTCTGTAGATCACAAAATTTTGATTTTTCGGACTCTGTGGTGATGTTGGGTTGGTAGCCTGAATATTTCTGTTTGGACTCTAAGAAAGTGTGAAATCTGTTTGCCAAATAAGACGGGGTTCTGGGCAGTAAAAAATAAATAAAAGTAATGTTTTCAGAATAGTGCCAAACATCATGAATTTTGATAATTTTGTAGCCTTCACGGATGGCTTTATATAACTCCAGCGACATTTAAGAGGCAGTGAGAACTCTGTACTTCTGTATGAATACACAGGTCTTCATCATCATCATCATCATCCTCAAGCAGCCATGGGCTACGGAGGTCCAACCAGACCGTGCAATTTAATTCTCCAAGCAAGTCTATCCTGAGCTACATCTACTGCATCTGGCCACTGCACACCAATTCTAACAAGGTACTGTTTGACATTGTCTGCCCACCACATCCTAGGCCTCCTCTCCTTTCTGAGGCCTTTAGGCACACTGTTCATACCCTATTCGCCAATCTATAATTATTCATACGGGCAACATGGCCAAACCAACGGAGTCTCTCTCTGCACAATATGCTGCTTAAAGGAGGTTGCAAACTCCTTTGCCTAACCTCATCATTAGTTACAAATTTGAACCACCTAATGCCCAAGATACTGCGTAAGCATCTGGAATCAAAAGCATCTAGTTTCCTGTTATCATGTTTACAAAGTGTCCAAGTTTCACTACCATAACTAACCCTAGAAAGAACCAAACTATTATACAGCCTAATTTTAGTCTTTAGGTGTATACACCTATTTCTCCACACTCTCCATAGATTCTTAAAAGTCCCGGCAGCAATCCCTATTCGTCTGTTAATCTCATGCCGCACATCACCAGTATCTGTTACCTAGTTTCCAAGATAATTAAACTGTGACACCTGCTCAAGACTGTAACCATTCAGATTAACTGAATCACAGCCTGCCTGACCAATTTTCATCACTTTAGTTTTCTCTCTGTTTATAACCAAACCTACTCTACTACCAGTCTCATCAACAGCTCGAATGGAAAGAGTTCATCTCATCAACATCATTTGCCAAAAGGGCTAAATCATCAGCATAATCTAAATCAGAAATTTTCGTATCTCCAGCCCATTTAAGGCCAAAATCTTTCCCTTGAAGTGAATTTCGCATAACATAATCAATAACCAAGCTAAAGAGAAAAGGAGACAAAATGTACCCTTGTCGAACACCAGAAGTAATGCTAAACCAATTGCTATAAGACTTACCAACTCTCACACATGACTCAGTGTTATTATAGAGAGCTTTCATTATGTTAACTAACTTGTCAGGTATACCATATGATTTCACAATCAACCACAAATTATGACGATCAACAGAGTCGAAAGCCTTTTTGAAATCAACAAAGCTAGCAACCAAAGGTTTCTGAAACTCTAAACATTTCTCAAGAATCTGCCTAAGTGAAAATATCTGATCCACACATCCCCTACCACTTCTGAATCCACATTGCTCATCACGCAATTGCCTGTCAACCAGATTCTTAATTCTATTAAGCACAATCATGGAAAGAACTTTACCTAGAACAGAGAGTAGGTTAATACCCCTATAGTTATCACAAGAACTGTGATCACCTTTTTTGAAAATAGGAATAACAATAGCTCTGGTAAAATCCTTAGGAACCATGCCTTTATCATAAAAGATATTCAGAATTTCAGTCATCCAAGTGGTAACCGAAATATTTCCAGCTCTAAGCATTTCTGTAGTAATTTCATCTACCCCTGGGGATTTATGAAGTTTAAGTTTAGAAACAGCCAAAATAACTTCAGATTGTGTTATAGGGCCAACATTAAAGCCACCAATGCATCTATCATCATTGCAAACAATGGGAATAGAACTAACCGCATTGTTTAGAATATCACTGAAATGCTCAGCCCACCTAGCCATGACAGAATCCTCACCTTCTATAACCTTACCTTGCTTATCCTTCAATCCCTGTATACCTGTCCGTTTTCTACCACACAAAACATTAACTATCTGGTACAGCTCTCTGCTGTTGTGCTGTCTAACTGCTTCCTCGGCTTTGTCAGCCAAACCATCAAGCCAAAGATTCTTATCAGCAGCTAACTGATCTTTTACACGTTTATTAACACAGGTCTTACCTGTGCAAATTCTGCACAAGTGTTGCACAGAGGAAACAACAGTTTGTTGCGACAGCGGTAGGGCAGTATGGGGATGTAAAGGTTGGGAGAAGGATGCAGAGTGCAATTAATAATGCCGAAATAAGTTTCTGGGGAGTAATCGAAATTTTCAGTGATCTTCCTGGGGTGCTTAACGGGGAAGACTCCATGCTTACAAATTTCAAGATAAAGTGAATTTTGTAGAAGTACTTTAAGTCACAGTTTTTGACCTTTGTGTAACAAGGAGAATGTTTCCATTTTCCCACTGTAGAAGAAGGAGCACCTGCGATTTCTCTGTACCTCTTCTGTCTGTTGATAATTGCATGCAGCCGTGGGATCTGTCTTGAGTAGCCAGTCGAAATTGTGCTCCCAGCACACTCTGTACCTGTGATCAGGTAAAAGTTGTCATATGCAGCACTCTCTGTCGAGGGTCCTTAAATAATTTAACTCCATGGGTTGTCCAGTGAGAGGGTGGATAGTGCTGGGACTGAAGAATTTGGGACAGAAATGGAAGTAACATCCTGCAAAATTCAGGGCCTGTTTGGTTTGCCTGCACAGACCATCCAAAAAATAAGGACCAAGTTTGTCTTCACCCTCTGCACAATGCACGGTCTGGAGGGTGAGATTCTCAGTCTCTGCTACGTAGGCTAACCCTTTCCTACTCTGGTTTTCACCCGGGAATAATCGTTTGAGGGGTAAACACCAATCACTCCTTTGGGCATGAATTTCTATCTGTAGACAAGTCAAAAGAAGAGTAATTTTAGAAAAAAGGTCTACCCCCGTCATTCCTAAAAATTCCGTTTGGAATCGCTCGCAATATCGCATTAAAGTGTGCACGTCAGATTTACAGTATGCGATCATATCCGTTTTAAAATCCCAGTGAGTCCCCTTCACTGTTTCGTACCACTGACAGAACTCTGAAGCTTCTCCTGGGGTCATGTGCTGAGGTTCAAAATAATGGACGTCGGGAATGGGTCCAGAATAACTTAAATTTTCTCTCGTGCAAAAAGCGTGTGGGAAGAAACTTTTTTTAACTTAGGTGATGCCAAAAGTTTTAGGAAAAGAAGTTAAAGGGTACTGAATAAAAGAAAGCGAATCGATAAACCTGATTTTGAGGACGGGTAAATTAAGAAGGAGAATTTTATTGCCACTAAAAATCAGCTCCGGCCTCAGGCACTTGCAATAATTTAAAATGGGAATGAAGTCGAATCCTCTACCATTATGTGTGAGCAAAGTGACGTCTCTAAATTTCGGCTTACCATTCTCAGTAGACAGTAACCAAACTAGAAAGGTATCCATGTCGTCAAACTCTTCATATTTCGATACACCATCACCGTCTTCGTAGGTGAGAATGCACAGGATGGGGGCTAATAATTCATCTTCTTCCACCGTCTCTATATCGAAATATAGGCGGTGGCCTGCAAGCACTGTTAAAATCTCGCTGCAGTCGGTACACCTGTGCTGCTTAGCACAGGTCCCGTTAAGGAGGTGAAGGTCAGGTACTGTTGACTTCGGAAGTAATTGCGGTATGTCACACAGAAAATGACAGAACCTTTTTTTCTGCAGTCTGTAGTCATGCAGGATCGACGTATTTTTTACAAACGTGATTTTTTCTGGAAACGGGTTTGAGGCAGCGCACACAGAAATCCACAGCGCAGAAGTATCCTTCCGGTTTCTAATGACTGTGAAGTGATTGGGTCATGTAGAAGGTAAATAAGGTTTTCCGCATCTTTCGGGGCGGGGGTGCTCAGTCGGTAGCGCGCCAGGCTCCTAATCTGTAGTGAGCGTTGAGGTGGGGAGCGTTGGTTCCACCTGGGTGAGCGTTGAGATTTATCTCCACAAAATTTCCCCGCCCTGCCCACGGTCAGTAGGGGACACCGATGGGCTTGGAAAGGTCGCCGTCCATTGGATGGGAGTTAAGCCGTGGCTCCGTGTGCGGGAGAGCCATACCCTGTGCACGTTAAAGAACACGCTGGATGGCCTTGACGGGAGGCTACCATCTGTCTCCCAACAGCTGTTCCAGTGGGTCCCCTCCCCCATCCTTCTCTGAGCCTTCGGGGTCCATGTGACCTGGCCATTTAGCCCATTGTGTGCAAAAAAGTGCCGCTCAGAGGTAAAAACAACCCAACACAACAACAAATCCGCATCTTTCTTGCCTGCCTTGTTCCGCTACCTGACATAGCCTCGTTCATGGATGTAACTTGCCATCTTGCCCCGCTTTTTTAGACAAAGGGCTCGACCGATGACAAGACTTCGGACAAGACACAGGTTGTCATCGTTAAGGATTAGGATCACGGACTTTTTACTGTTGCTGAACGCCTCGAGGTCCGCCAGAGGTCTGCACTGTGGTCCAGGAATGTTACTGATACTTCTGAAACGTTCCAAATCGGCAGCAGCAAAGTCGAAGAATACATCTTCATCAGTGCCCACTACGTCATTGGACTGGAGTACTATCTGGACGTTTCCAAAATATTTTCAGCCATCACAACATTATGCGGTCAATGGCAGGTTGATAGGGTTCCAGAGGTATATGGACTGGAAGCAGAGCCTGGCATGGCTGTATTTCTCCTCTGGCAGTAGCTCTTTAAAAATGTCCTTGTTGCACACCCAGGAGAGTGTCCGTGAATTCCAACAGGCTCATACAGTCAAAGTTGGTCATTCAAACCGTGTGAGACATGAAGATCGCCTTATACTTGATGGACCGATAGCTGCTGGTCCGTGTGATCACGTATTCAGGAGCGTCAACAGCGGCAGAGGTACTAGGTAGCGTCGTTGACATGGTAATGGTGGGTGTCCTCGGCGAGACGTCAGGCACAAGCGTGGAAGATGTTGAGCTGGCTCCTTCGTCGGAGTGCAACGACCTTGGTGGGTCACTGCACGCCGTTTCCCCAACTCTCTGTTGTTTCACACCAGGGACGGATTGGCTTCAGCCTAAGGTGCGACCTTGGGCCAGTCGATGCAGACATTGTCACAGTTGACCTGGACGAGATGTCAGGCTCAAGAAACAGAAATGTCAGGCTCAGAAGATGCTGAGCCTGCTCATTCAGCGGTGTACGGCAACCTTGATAGACCACCGCACGATGTAGATGGCTCCCCAGCTCTAGGAGTTTCGATTCCAAGGCCTGGTCCAGTTTCTTTCATCTCTTTAAAGATGACTGTGCAGTTTTCGGTGGTCTTGGATACTGCCTAAGGCTACAAGGGTTGGGTTGTTTTACCTCTGAGCGGCACTTTTTTGCACACAATGGGCTAAATGGCCAGGTCACATGGACCCTGAAGGCTCAGAGAAGGATGGGGGAGGGGATCCACTGGAACAGCTGTTGGGAGACAGATGGTAGCCTCCCGTCAAGGCCATCCAGCGTGTTCTTTAACGTGCACAGGGTATGGCTCTCCCACACACATAGCCACGGCTTAACGTCCCATCCGACGGACGGCGGCATTTCCAAGCCCATCGGTGTCCCCTACTGACTGTGGGCAGGGCGGGGAATTTTGCGGAGATAAATCTCAACGCTGACCCAGGTGGGACTCGAACCTGGGAACTACAGATTACGAGCCTGGCGCGCTACCGACTGAGCCACCCCCGCCCCCTAAGGCTACAAGTTTCTGATCAAAGGAGAGATCCATTGCTTAATGACTTCTTCCCGCCTATGCAGAAGTTTATAAACCACTTCAATGCACATGCGCAAGTCCTTCTCGCAACACCTTCCACCAAATCATGTGTTTTAAATTCTGTTCCTGTCTCATGACCTTCTAAATATCTGGCCTTCTGCCTTTCACCCGTGTGACCATACTTGTTTTTCACCAAGTACATTTTTCGCGATGTTGACTGCTATCCCGGACTTGGAAGATTCTCACATGACGTTTGATCCGCCACCCATTTGTCTGGATACGAGGTTGACAATTCCTATTGTACCCCCTGACTACTTAATTGCCACACCTGGACCGAATCACCCAGTCATCTCGTCACTTATTCTGAACACCCATTCCATACTGACAAGAACTCTTAAGAATTATGGACTTTTTCGCTGCTACCGCGTTTAGAGAACACCTGGAACGATTCGCAGGAACATCTTAGCGCTTCATCCCCTTTCAATACTGACACGAGTTACATTTTTTTACCATTGCTACCTCAGTTGCATGGGTCCAGATCTTAGCCTTTCATTCAATGGTGAAGCGTCTTTTGTCTAAGGAGTGTGCGGAATAACTGACACCTGGTCAAACTTTACCCTAGCCTTCTGCGGACCGTCGGAACCGAAATTAGAAGCCACATCTCATCCTAACCCACCACTGGTAGTGAAGGGGTAGAAATGAGTGGTGTAAACAAGCCAAAATTGAAGCCACACCCCAAGCTCCATCCAAGGTTGACACTGGTAGTGTAAAGGGAAAGAATGGGGGAGTAAACAACACTCCAGAAAAAAATCTGTAGCCATGCCCCCTCAGGCCATCTAGGTTTCCAACAACTATGCAGGGGGAAGTGGGGAGGGAGTAGGTCGGGGGGAACCTATCTTTTATTCAGTAAGACATACTGCTACGGCCGCGTCCAGAGAAGAATCACATCGTCGGGAGACTTGGACTTCCCTCTTTCATTGGAAGCTGGACCTTTGGAAACTGGGTTCTTTTCATGGACCTTTCAGAACTGTACTTTCTGCTGGATTACGAAACAAGTATGGTACCATCCATTCTTTCCTTCAATGCTTACCCTCGGCTGGCAGCCAACTTTTGGGTGGGGTGGCAAAGGGTTGGGTTGTTTTACCTCCGTGCGACACTTTTTTTTGCACACAATGGGCTAAATGGCCAGGCCACATGTACCCTGAAGGCTCAGAGAAGGTTGGGGGAGGGGACCCACTGGAACAGCTGTTGGGAGACAGATGGTAGCCTCTCGTCAAGGCCATCTAGCGTGTTCTTTAACGTGCACAGGGTATGGCTCCCCCGCACACGGGGCCACAGCTTAACGTCCATTCCGACGGATGGCTGCCTTTCAAAGCCCATCGGTGTCCCCTACTGACTGTAGGAAGGGCAGGGAATTTTTGCAGAGATAAATCTCAATGCTGACTCAGCTGGGACTCGAACCTGGGAATTGCAGATTACGAGCCTGGCGTGCTACCGACTGAGCCACCCCAGCCCCAGTGGCAACGGGATCCTGTGAGCTAGCAGCCGACAGCTGGCCTTAAGTAACCTCTGCTACTGTCATAGATCCGATCTATAGGCTGCCATCGGCTTTTAGCTTATTTTACAGAAAATACCAGGAAAAGAAAAGAATTTTTTTAAAGAATCTGTTCAAATGAATATATGAATCTCAATATGCCAAGAAAATGACGGGAAAAGTTATTCTGTGCTGTTTTAAAAGCTATCCCGCGTTGTTTGCCATGAATTGTTGAAATAGTGAAAAATAATCCTGCTACGTTAAAAGACTGATGAATAAAGTAACTAGTTTCTTACTGTAAAGAGCTTTTGATATGAAACTATAACAATAGAGCATTTCATAGCTCTTTAAATTGATCTCTGAAAGAAGACATAGTGCAGTGGATATATCACCGCAGTGTAGTTAAAAAGTTTTTAAGTTCATATCCTGCTTGTTCAAAAAAAAAGCATTTTTATTTTCTAAAGCATTGCCTTTCTCAATTTCTTTTACCCACGACGCTTAAATGTATGCTAACACCCTAGATATTTTCTATAAGTTCCCACGTTTTTCTTTTATATAATTTATGTAATTTATTGGGTATTAAAAATATATGAATGAATAAGCAGGGGCGTAGCGAAGAACTATGGTTGTGGGGGGGGGGGGGGGAGAAATCAAAATTTTTCTATTCGAAAATAAAATTTTGCCAGATGAGAAAATAATGTCTGTCAGGTTCATACCGAATTTTGGCTCCATGGGGAGTTTCACAACTTTCCTGCATTCCGCCATGTAACTTTCAATTTTGCCAACTAGCCATAATTTCACAGAAAATATCCCAATTTTTACATCTTGCCTGAATTGTACCAAGTCAGTGTGAATTTTCCCAATTCCCCCAACGCTCCTTAATTTCCCAAAACCAATCCCAATTTTTACATCTCTTTTAAATTTGCCAAGTCTCTTCAAAATTTTCAACCTCCACAAGATTTTACCAACTCGCCATAATTTTATAGACAAATTCCTAATTTTTACATCTTTCCTTAATTTGCCATGTCAGTTCGAATTTTATCAAATCTTCTTAATTGTACAAAAAATGCAATTTTCACAACTGCCGTCTTTTGCCAAGAGTTGTCGATTTTGCCAACTCTCCTTAAGTTCACAAAACCAATCTCAACAATCCAACTCGCCACAATTTTACAGAAAAATATCCCAATTTTTACATCTCGCCCGATTTTTGCAATATTACTCTAAATTTTGCCAACTCTCCTAGATTTTGCGAAGTTGCCAACACGCCATAATTTTACAAAAAAAAAAAATTCCAATTTTTACATCTCACCTGAATTTTGCCAACTCCCCACGATTTTGCTGTCACTCCGAATTTTGCCAACTGCCCCAATTTTGCCAAGTTTCCTCAATTTTGCCAACTCGCCATATTTTTACAGAAAAAAACCTCCCATTTTTACATCCCCCCTGATTTTTGCAGTCACTCAGAATTTTGCCAACTCCCCAAGATTTACCAACTCTAATAGATTTTGCCAACTCATCATAATTTTACAGAAAAAATCCCAATTTTTACATATCACCTGAATTTTGCCAACTCTCCAGGATTTTCCCAAGTCACTCCGAATTTTGCCAAGTTGTCCCGATTTTGCTGTCTCCATTTTCCTAACTGCCCTAGATTTGCCAAAGTTGTCTAGAATTTGCTAATTCCCTTAATTTTACAAAAAAAGATTACAAATTTTCACAACTCATCTAGATTTTACGAAGTTGCTTCAAATTTTGCCAACTCCGAGTTACTTTTGGGGGAGGAGTCTCCCCCCCCCCCCCAATAGCTACGCCCCTGTGAATAAGTCATACACTGAATTTATCCCCTCATGGAATTTTCAATATTATTTTAGAGTATTACAGCAATTACATTGTCCAAAATTATATAACTCCAAATATTTATTAACGACTTTTATAATAAATTGTTCAATGAAAAACAAATTTCTTTGAACAAAAACTTCGATAATAAGGAAATAGTGGAATGTCAAAAATAGAGGCGACATAAATTTCTTTAAAATGTTAATTTTTAATCTTGATCTTCGATCATTTTTCACAATACAACTAGATGGCACTACAAAATTCAAAATATAACATTTTTTTCAAATAGCCTGCAACTCCTAAAATAAGCTTTTGATGGAAAAGTGTGACTAAAGGTAAATTAAAGATCTCAATTAAATCTATCTAATCTCGAATTTCAATAATATTTGTTTACTATTTACAGAGTTATGGAAGATAAAATATTTAACAGCAAAATATCTGTTAGAATTTATTTTTGGAATCAAATATTTTTTAATACTTTAAACGAAATCATTAACTTTTATATTTATATTCGATTTTAATAAATGTTATAAGCATAGTTTCAGAAGAATGTGTAACGCACAGAATCTGTGGTGTAACCGATTACTTCAGTTTCAGCAAATCTGAATTTTGTGAAAATCAAAAATTGTTTGCTTCAGTTTTGATATTTCTGTAACTGGAGTTATTGAACAACACTGTTATAAAAAGATTCGTAATAACTATGGCGTATTAAACTGACAGACTCCTGTCAGACCTCTGTGGCAAGCAGCTGCTTGAGGGGGTATTTATTTTATTTATTTTTAATACGTAACTATTAAATAACTGGTCGATGCATGTGCTAAAAAAACTGGCGAAGATTTTAAGTGAACGATGACCAAATTACCAAAAAAATACGATAACAATGCGTTTTTTCACTTCCTTTCTATATAACTATACTTCAAATATCTTCCCAAAAACTTACTTCCGAATTAACCCCAACCGCACTCTGTCATTCAATGTTTTCAAAAAAAACTATCTTCAGATTTAACTTTTTATCAAAAAATCAAAGTCAAAATAATTTTTTCACCCCCAACACCACATATATTTCTCATCACACACCAATTAAAAGAAAACATCACTATTTTTTCTTAATACCCATTTTCACAGTAAAATTTTGTTTTCCCCGAAAATATTACCAATGGTTTGTTTTCTTCACCCGTTTTTTCACACGTATTTTTTTTTCTCTGTCACACAAACTCCAATTTTATCACAATTTTCACTACAACCAAAAATTAAAAAAAAATAGTTTAAACCTTATCTCCCCCCTCCCCCCCCAAAAAACATAGTTTTTCAAGTGCTGAAAACACCCCGCGATTTTCTAATTTTCACATCTTTTTAAACAGAGAAATACAAAAAAATAAGAATTTTACCTCATCTCCCAAAACTTTTCCCATAGATTAACATTTCCACAATTAACATTCCCAATTGTCCTTTGGACGAATTGTCTCCGTTAGGCCAATTGGCATTGAACGAATAGTACGAGATAAGCAGAAACTTGTCAAACATGCCCTGAATTGCAAAGAACTGGAAAACTTCGCTAGTATCTTCTTCAGCTTGCAAGTGTTCTAAGATATTAATGGCCTTCTGCCTGATGATGCCTCCATCTACCGGGATATGCTTCTGCTTATTTTCGATCTGCGTCAATAACATTGATTCCACGCTCCCAACAAAATATAGGTGGAATCCATTGTTGGGAGCGTGGAATCAACGTTATTGACGGTTGCAATGTTATTGACGGATTTCTGGTTGTGAAAAACATGAAATATAGGTGGAATCCAGTTTTTCACAACCAGAGGTATATTTGATGTTTTTCAGTCAGAAATCTAGTAGTACGCGCATCAGTAGTAGTTCTGCACAGGTATCTGTGCAGAACTACTACTGATGATCAGGCATCTGTGGAGGACTACTACTACTGCTGCTGCACAGATGCTCTATGGTCGACATAACTTCACCGGCTTCAATCCTTGAGAATAATCTCAAGCTTCTTCTCTAAGCTCATCATCTTCCTTTTCCCCCTTTACGAGTCCAGGCATAACTGCATGTTAAAGTTCACAAGATGCAAATAATTTATCGTCGATCGTAAGGTAAACGTGGCTAAAAAGGTAGCATTTGTGGACAAAACGTCTTCCTAGAAAACGCATTATGAAATTTTTACGGCTGTCTCTTCTCGCAATTAATAATGTCAGCGGTAGCTAACCAAATTTCATTATTATAATGACAGCGGTTGCTAAATGTTTACAAGCTTCTCCTTATTATAATGACAGTACTAGCTACACGTTTACCTTTTTGAATAGGGATTCACGTACAAAAAAAATGAAGGCATTAAAGACAGTTTGCGCAGATTCAAATTCGCGCACACACGGGGGTCGAATGTATTTGTTTATGATCTGTATCATGTACTCGAGTGCTAATAAATTCATGAGTGCTCAGGGATATAGTTCTGTAATGATGCATTTTCAACACCATGTTCAACCATGTCAACACTTTTTAACTCAACATGATTCTTTCGCATCGCTTCTGGAATTTTATTATATCTTCAACAGCACCCCGAGTATTTTTTTAAATCATCACCTTGAAATCATTAGTCTTACTGTAACCACACATACTTATATGTAATTACTGGAAGTTATTACCAGTTGTGAGTAACATACAAATAGAGCAACATGAAGGGGGGAAAAAAGGTTAACATTTATTATGAACACAATGCGTTGTATAACTTGAATGTAACAATACAAATTAACAACAAAGGTTTCTTTTACCAGAGGTCACTATTATTGAACAATAATTATATTATAGTTTGGTGGGATAACAATGACTGCATTGTACAGTCACTTATAGACATGCTGAAATTAGATGAAAGTGATACTTAAAGTATACAATATATCTCAAATATTTACATTTCAGTTGATGGAGATTAGTATAAAAATTATTTGTTTAAAAAAAAACTATATAGCCAAGGTGTTTTGTGGCATAACTATTTTTAATTATTAATGCATAAGATTCAATTATACATATCAAAACCTCAATTTATCATTTTTGAAGGGACTACGAAAGACTATAACGGGAAAACAATGTGTAGAAATGGATGTGGGGTAGTTTATATAGAGCCTTAGTAAGGAATTGACAAAGTTAATGATGCATCCAAAAATGATGAGGTTTCATTGTAAATCCCTTTGACTAAAGTAATTCCTGCATATTTTCTCTCATTACCTTATCTTTAAGCATATCATCTTCTTAATCTAAATCTTATACATATAAAAATAGTATAATAATATTTAAATTTTTTGCAGCGTAACTATTTTAGTGATTACCAACAGGGATCACACATTAATTAAAAAACATCTTGTAGTCACAGTATTTTTTAAATATCATTATACAAAACGTAGAATGTAAACTATGTAATATACATATCAGTTGTTATTCGTTTGTTTTACATCGGTTCTTAATAACACTGATTATTAGTAGTGGTTGTAAGGAACTCAGTAGTTTTTTTAACAAGTGCTGTAATAGCACAATATTAAAATTGTACTTACGACCGACGGGTTGTATATTTGTCTGCGTACTGTTAAATCACAAACTGCTACTCTTTTAGAAATTGGCATTTTTGGGTAGCAACAAGATTAAATTCGTATCCCCACAATTCCCCCCACAATTTGACTATGTTTATACAAGCAACTAACTAGATCTTGTACGCTGTCAATGTTAAAGAAATATTACCATAAAATTCTCAACCAGTGAGTAACATACAGATAGAGCAACATGAACAAATTAGAAGTTAATCCTTCTAAAACTTTTTCTACTTAAAAGAAAGCATATCGCCACTGGGAATATGGGAATCTCGTTCCCAAAGAGTGTTTTTCGTTCACAGAATTTTGCACCGTTTAAAAGTTTTAATTAGAACTAATGGATGATTGGGAAAATGCAAATAGCAATATTTTATTAGTACTTATACAACATAAAATAGTATGGCTTTTATTTCTTAAATTTAAAAATGTTGCTTTTTTACACCCCCTCTGAAAAAAGGGTGTAGACTTGTCAATGGAATATCTCTTGACACTATACAATCGAAATTTGAAATTTCTGCCATAAATAAATCACTTGCAATATTCGTAAAACTTTTGCCTTTTCCATATTTAGTGCCTTTTAATGATATAAATTAAATAAAATAAAAAAAATACCATTAAAACCACCTAAAAATTCGGAAAAATGAGAAATATTTCATTAGTACCAATCCAATTAAAAAGGAATTTTCCAATTACATTTAAAACAAAGCAGTTGCATTCCCACATCCCTGATTGTAATGAGGGCAACTTATTGTTGCAAATCGCATGACCTTCACATTCTACCATTATATTTCTAACATAAAAATACAACGCTTACAATACTCGTTAATAGTTTGCTAGTTTTTCCACCATTAGAGGACGCAGTTTAAACTTTTGGTCGATTAGTAAAGTGTGAATCGTAATATTTCATCAATACCTATCCAACATAATGAGAAGTTTATCTCTAAAAACAAAGTTTGACGTTTACAGACAAGACAGATATGCCAAAGAGAAAACATCTCGTTTTAAAAAAAAAACGAGATAAAAAAAAAAAGTTGAAGTGCGCAACCTATTCAGAGTTATGGATCATGTTCAGCAAAACTAGCTGCTACCAAGCTACCATCTGAAAATTCAATGTTGTGACCAACTATATTTCAAAAAATAGCGATAAAAATACTACTTAATACAAAGGAAAATTAATTGAACAAAATCAGCTATTGCTCTCTCAAGTCAGAGTTGCATTTCAAATGTTCTCAGAACGAATGGTTCAAATTTCTGCTTTCACTATAATGCTTAAAAAGAAAAATCTCGGATAGAACTATGGAATGTGACTAGGCACGCTCAGGAGCTGCGCCATATGATACCGGGAGAACACTCGCGAAACTTTCTTTAATAGAAAATTTGATTGTCTATTATGAACATTTTCTTATCTACAGGGTGTTTCAAAAAGGACGCAACCCTTTATTGTATTTTTCTATTTAAACTTGATAAGACACAAATTTCAAAAGATGCAAATTAGACATATATCTACCTTTACAACAGATGTTGAAAATAATTTCCTGCAACCTGGATGCAGGTTCGCACCCGTTCCATGACATTTTGCAGACACCTTTCGTAATGTTTGTTTTCTTATGTTTAAAATCTCTCTTTCAATGTTAGCGTTCAAATTTCAAGTGTATGAAGATTGTTTTGAAACACTACACATTTGAGATATCCCCAAAGAAAAAAAAATCTGGAGGAGTAAGATCTGGGGATCTTGGGGGGCCACGAATTTTTTATAAGTCAAATGATCACCAAAAAATTCTTGCAACATGACCATTGTGTTATTTGCGGTAAGGGCGTCATGCCATCTTATTCAAACCAAACATTCTCGTTCCTTCACATCTAATAGTGCAATAAACCGTTGGATGAAGTCACGATAAACTTCACCAGTTACAGTTGAGTAAAAAAATAAAGGCCCTATCACACGACGATGGGAAATTGCACACCAAACACCAATTTTCCGTGCATGCAATGATCGATCGTGAAAAGTGAGGATTTTCACTGCTCCATATTCGAATGTTTTGACTGTTCACATACCCATCCAAGAGAAACCAAGTCTCGTCACTGAAATAAAACAGTCCCACACCTCAATTCCATTTTCATCAACAAAAGAACGAAGCCGACAGTACCGTAAACGTTTTTCATGGTCTGGTTCTTTCAGTTCATGAACAACACCAATGCGGTAGGCATGAAATTTTAACTTCTTTGTAGCCCTGAAAACAGTAGCTGGTGACAATCCAACCTGTGAAAATAACTTTTTTTTTCTGATTTTTTTCACCAGATTTTCTGGATGAGTGAGTTAAACGCTGAGACACATTATCAAGAACTTCGGCAGTTAATAGTGATGGTCGGCCTGGCTTCTTTCGATCCTGTATATACCCAGTGTCACGAAATTTATCAATCAAACGAGATATTGTCGACTTATTGGGAACTGCAGACTGAGGAAACTTCAACTCAAACTCCTCTCTCACACGTTTGTAAGATTTGTACACACAATAAGTCTCAACAATAAACACACGTTCGTTTTTGGAAAACGACAAAGAATACTTGAGAGAGACAAGCGCATGACAAGGTCATTTCAACTGCTAAAGGCTGTTAACCTTGAGTACAGTAATGCCAACTGTCTAATATTATGGCATAAAATGTACATGCATGTAAGTTCTACCCTCTTATCTTTAGGGTTGCGCCCTTTTTGAAATACCCTGTAATATAAATGTCTAATAAATGCCATAGGTGCTTTCGGCACCCCTGTACCATGGCGCCCAAGGCTGATCGTTTGGCCCTTGCTTTTCATTTATAACGTTATATGAAGAGACAGGTCTAAGAGGCATTTTTTTTGCACACAGTGGGCTAAATAGCAATCACAAGGACCTCGAAAACTCAGAGAAGTTGGGGGGGGGGGGATCCACTTGACAATTGTTAAGAGACAGATGGTAGACTCCGATCAAAGGCCACCAGAATATTCTTTATCGTGCACAGGGTGTTGCTCCTCCACACATGGAGCCACGGCTTAATGTCCCATCTGATGAAAGCGGCCTTATCAAGCCTATCTGTGTCCCCCTACTGACCGAGGACAAGGCGGGGGAGTTTTGCAGAGATAAATCTCAATGATGGCCCAGGAGTGAGACTCAAATCTTGGAATTGCAGATTACAAGCATGGCGCGATACCGACTGTACCCATTTTGGGTACAAACACGTAGAAGGCAAATTGTACGCTTGCTGGCAAACAGTGTCGATAGCTACATGTATCCAGTGATTAATATGAATGTTTAAAAGGGTTCTCTATTTTTACAAATTTCTTTTTCGCATTTTCTTAACATATTTTCGGATTAAAACCAAAGAATGTTATTTTAAAAGGATTTATTTTCATTTATTTTGACTGAATTCAGAAATAATCAAGAATACAAAAAAATCCATTATCTAATGTACTTCAATACTATTTGTTACTCCAGCTTTCTTCAATAGCTAAGCCACGATTACAAAGGAAAGATTTTTACTTAAGGATCAGGGCTATATTGAGCCAACGATTTTATAATAAATACCCCCTCAAGCATGCTACAGAGATCTGGCAGGTGCCTGTAAGTTTAACACGCCATAGTAAAAGTTCTGCGAGGATCTCAGCAGAAAAACAACACAATTCATGCCTTACTCAAGGTTCGAAACCAGATAGATCCCTTTGATTGCCAAGTGCGTTAATCACTCGGCGACCGGGAACTGGGGTTTAGAAGTTAAAATTGCCTAGATTTAGCAATGGACTCTTGTGAGCTCACCACCGCATTTATCTTATGGAGTGGTGGCGTCTATATAACTTCCTGTTTTTTTTTATATTTCTTAATTCACTATAACAATTTGTGAGTCTAATAATATGCAACGGTTCCTACGTTTCTCATTGTTTTATTTTTCGCTTATTCTGAGGATGTGTTAAAAATAGTTATAAAATTTCTTTCCTGATGAGTGCCTACACTAATAAATTACTTTCGCTTACGACAAAAAAATATGTAAGGATAAATCCCTGCCCAGATGGGGGATCCGATTACAAGTTTCAATAGTGTCAACTTTTCAGCAATTGCTTCTATGGAACGTTTAGCCTATTGTACTCAGTAATTTTCTCTCACCTTACTCCAGTCTACTACTATATGCTATTTATATATACCATTTATATACAAATGCAAAGCTCCATGGAGGTTTGCTCATCTACACTAAAACAGACTAGTTTTGCGGAATCAAGACGTTTTTGCAGGTGCTGCCATCTACCTTTCTGAAACTCATCACAATTCCAAAACCTCTCTTATATAAATCACCTTTTGAAATATCCTGCAGTTTCATACAATTTTTTCCAGCGTCAGAGATAAGAGAAACTGAAATTAAAAAAATGGCTCTGCGCAAATATCATTCTTTTGGGGGGAAATTAAGGAAATCTTCACTTTTTAACAAAAAAATTTCATATTAAAAGTGAAAAAAAAGTACAAAATTTCTGTTTTCGAACAAAATACTTAATGAACTGATAAACTCCAGACATCGTCTGGAATCAATCTTGGGGATGTTAAATACTGAATTGTGCACATGTGATGGGCTTTGCAAGCTAGATTTAAATTGTATTAAAAAATTCTCAGAAGTCAGATCACACCTGGATAGTGGTGAGCTGCCACAACTTTTGCCACCGATTCTCAAAAATAAACTTTTCTTTTTTGAAAAATAATCATTTTGTGCGTGTGCTGGTAGATATAAAATGTTTAATTCAATTAAGAGTTACATAACTTAAGTTGGGTTGTTTTACCTCTGAGCGGCACTTTTTTGCACACCATGGACTAAATGGCCAGGTCACATGAACCCGAAGACTCAAAGATTGGGGGAGGGGACCCACTGGAACAGCTGTTGGGACAGATGGTAGCCTCCCGTCAAGGCCATCCAGGGTGTTCTTTAACGTGCACAGATATGGCTCTCCAGCACACGGAGCCACGGCTTAACGTCCCATCCGACGGACGGCGGCTTTTCCAAGCCCATCGGTGTCCCCTATTGACCGTGGATAGGGCGGGGAATTTTGCAGAGATAAATCTCAATGCTGACCCAGCTGGGACTCAAACCTGGGAACTACAGATAATGAGCCTGGCGCGCTACCGACTGAGTCACCCCGCCCCTATATAACTTAAAATTAGACTTTGATAACCAATTTTCAATTGTTTTCTTGATTTTTATATTTTGTATTTAATTTTTCTTGAACTTTGGTTTCTGCAGCTAACTGACGATTTCTGGATCATGAGTTAACTTTTTGGCATTGAATTCAGTAAACCAGTGAGTACAATCAACGGTAAAAACTCACTGGTAAAATATTTAATAACATAAAATATTTGTAAGATTCTATTTACTTTTAACTAAAATTTATATCCTTAACAAAAAGTATAATTTTCTATTTCAAAAGTCACCATAATTTTAATATTTTTCTATGGGCACAATTTCAATTCCAGGCATCCTGGTATTCCAGATGGCTCCAATAAGAATCCCTCTTTATTCTTTCTTCCATGTGAATAAGTTAGATAATAAAATATTTTGTTGACTTGATGTTTCAGCACTGCTCACATAGTAATGGCTAAAATAGTAATGAATATCGTAACAACAACCAACAACAGAAAAACCAGCCTAGCTGTGTGGTTTGCGAAGAATTTAAAAAAAATTGACTATGCACTAATGATCATTTTTTGGGGGCAAAATCAAAGAAATCTACACTTTTTAACAGTTTGAAAAACAAATAAAAAAAGGAATAATTTCTGTTTTTTCGCAATAAAATTTTATTTTTTACACTTTAACAGTAGTAAACAAACTTTTTCAAAACCTGAAAACTGGTTCTTGCAAACCAGCTCACTACTGGCTATGGGTCAATATTGCCCGTTCCTGTGCATGTATAAAGCTGGGTAAATTTAGAAGGTTCTATGGAAGCACTGAGCATTTACTTTCCTTGAATATGCATTAAAATGGCAAATTTATAGGTTTACAAAGTTTAAACAAATAGTTATGCTACAAAACAACTTAACATAAGAATATATTTTAATTAACAACACAAAATGAGTAGTTTTGTAACAGAGCTTTGGAAGTTGGGGGATTGGGATAATATGTAACTATTTCCAAAAGTGCCATTCAGTTTTGCTAGAAGTTCTAAACTGCTGATTGAATTCAGTAAACCTTGAACACACTGTAAAAATATAATCAAATAAGTGCAATATTAATATATTTATAATGGAAATAGCTACCTCAAAGTATCATTTTTCCCTCCACAGCAGTGCAGACCAACTGCAGTATTTTCCTTGTTTCGAAAAGAAATAAATTATTAAGCTGCAATACAGGTAACCTAAATTTTTATATAGCATACAATGCAATCTGTTCTTGCAATCAATATTTCATTAACAAAGAAACTGGGATAGTGCATTTTTCGGTTCTTTATTGTGAGGTTATATTAGTTTTACACTATGATTTAAACATATTTATCTGTATCTAGAAATCAACAGAACTTGTTTATATCTATGGAATAATGTTGTAAAGCATTTAGAATTTATGACTTAACAGATGCTATAAATAACTGTTACTCAGCAAATGAGTAACAGTTATTAATAAAGACTGAGTGGAAAACATTAACCTTTAATGAAACAAAATTTCATAATATAATGAAACGCTATATATCCTTTAAGAAGCTTGGCCACTTTAACAATATTCTGCACTAATAGTTAAACAAATTCAACAGATAACACTGCATAATAGTCAGGGGATATACCACCTCATCATGAGGGACTGAGTTTTCAAACAGAAGACACCAGCATTAATATATATTCTGCTAACATACTATTCTATCAGCCATTCTATGTGTAATCCGGCCAACTATGCACTAACAAAGCATACACCTATTACATAAAAGTAGCAACTTAACAATGATTTGTTTTTGTTTTTACCTCTGAGCGGCACTTTTTTGCAAACCATGGGCTAAATGGCCAGGTCACATGGACCCCGAAGGCTCAGAGAAGGTTGGGGGAGGGGACCCACTGGAACAGCTGTTGGGAGACAGATGGTAGCCTCCCGTCAAGGCCATCCAGCGTGTTCTTTAACGTGCACAGGGTATGGCTCTCCCGCACACGGGGCCACAGCTTAACGTCCCATCCGACGGACGGCGGCCTTTCCAAGCCCATCGGTGTCCCCTACTGACCGTGGGCAGGGCGGGGAATTTTGCGGAGATAAATCTCAACGACTGACCCAGCTGGGACTCGAACCTGGGAACTACAGATTACGAGCCTGGCGCGCTACCGACTGAGCCACCCCCTCCCCATAACAATGATTTGTTACCAGCCTTATGGTTATAACATAAATTAAAAATTATCTATAAACTGACTGCACAAATTCAGCACACAAATCTAAGTAACAAAGATAAACTGTTTACGTTTATTGTTACATAAAAGCAGATACCCAATTGTCAGTACATCAGATATTTCTTGATGTTAAATGGTCACATAATGTTGAAAGTAGCTTACTTATTAGTGCTGACAGGCAGCATTTAGCCACAGTTCTACAGCCCTTTATGGTTATTTTTTGAAGGAACATTCATTGGCATTATATGAAGTAACAGTAGTTACTGCTGGTTGTAAGATGATTGATGAAGAATCTGCAGTCTTTGGACATTCACAGCTGCAAATTAGCACATACATCTGGTATCATCAGAAGGGCTCGCTTCAGTCCCACTTTAATTTGGTCACTTTATAACAGGTCACATATGAATTCTATTTAAATTCCATATATTGCCTATTTTCCTTGGATATATTTACTATATTCCCACAGATTTGGCACACCCTGACAAGTATAAAACATCAGCTTAAAGAACATATTTTTTCCATGCACACAAATATTCCTCAATCCAATATCTGCTGCCAATTTAGTTATGAGAAGGAATATAAGGATAGACAAATTGATAAAATAAAAATGTTAAATATCTATATAGAGCTACTTCACAAACAACAATAGAACAGGAATCAAAATATACCATAGCATGCCCACTATATGAAAATTTCACTTATATAATCTCTAATATTTTACATGAACTACAGATAACAGTACCAGTAACTATGACCCATACTGTACATAAATTTATTATAAAATGACTATGATAAAATCCCAGTAAATGGGGGTATTTATGTAGTGACTTTAAATGATTCACTATATAAGGCTACCCAAAACATCGTTATGTCGAATGTACTTATAGAACTTTCCAACAATGTCTTAATGAGCACCAAACAGATATTAAAAATAAACATCCAAAAACGACATTAACAGAAATAGCCATAAATAACAAATTATTAATTCTAAAGAAACAAAAATCTTGATAGCACCCCCTATGAAATATCAACTAATTATACGTAAAATTTAATTTTAAATTTATATGCAAATGCATTATGCAACACCAACCCAGCAGTCCTCCTATCAGCATGAAACCTGCCGCTGCAGAGCTGTCAATCTCATTTGCACATACACTTCATCCCTTTAATCTTGAATGAGATAATTTTATTATTGAAATTATTTGAAATTTATTATTGAAAATAGCAAGCTACTTTCAATATATATATATAATAAAAATGAACATCAATTCAAGAAATATCTGATATACTGCTAATTGGGTACTTGCTTTCATGTAACAATAAAGCTAAACAGTTCACCTTTGCTAGTTATATGATATTAGATAGATCTGTATGCTTAAATTGTACAGTCAGTATAACAGATAATTTTTAATTTATGTTATAACCATAAGACTAGTAACAAATCATTGTTAAGTAGCTACTTGTATGTACAAGGGTATCAAAATAATAGAAACACTGAAGGCAACTGGAATACAGATAATGAGCCATATGCATATCCCAGAGATGATGTCACCTGTAATGCGAGATATATAAAGGGGAGAAGTACGATGTCGGCTGTCACAGAGCAGTGCTGCAGGTGAAACAGCTGTTATGGTGTAATTGTCGACAATGTCAGATCTCGGTGGCCTCCAAAAAGGCATCATTATTGGTGCACGTCTTGCAGGAGCTTCAGTAACCAGAACAGTGGAAATAGTAGGTGTAACACAAGGAACTGTATCAAGATTATGACTATCAAAAAGGACAGGGCATTGCCTCCAAATGTGCAAATTGTGGATAACATATGAAGTTATCAGATAGGGATAGATGAACGTTAACATGGATTGTACAACAGAAGCACAAAACCCATGGCACCACAAATAGCAGCAGAGTTGAACACCAGTCAGAATGATCCCATTTCTGTCAAAACAGTTCATTGGCAACTTCATCGTGCTAGTATTTATGACTGTGCTGCAATCCACAAACCTCTGATTACTAATATCAATGCAACAAAAGCTTTAAGGTGGTGCAAAGCACATAAAAACTGGGATGCTAAAGACTGGTAACGTGTCATCTGGTCTGATGAATCATGTTATACATTGCTTCCCACCACTGGTAGAGTGTATGTCTGGCGAAAACCTGTAGAAGCATACCACCCCGATTGGTTTCAAATGTGAAGCATGGAGATGAAGCATCCCTGATGCTGTGGGATGCCATATCATGGCATTCTTTAGGGCCATTAGTTGTTCTGCAGGGCTGTGTCACATCTGCAACATACGAATCCATTCTTGGGGACCACCTGCACCCAATGTTGCAGGCATTGTTCCATATAATGACCATCCCTGGTTTCAAGAGGAAAATGCACCCGTGCATTGTGCAAAACGTGTCAAGTTGTGGTTTGCAGAGCATGAGGATGAGGTACAGCAGCTACCCTGACCACCTCAATCTTCAGACCTCAATATTATTGAACATTTGTGAGAATATATGGAGCACAAGGTCAGAACACACTTTTCATCTCCAGCATCACTGGCACAGTTGGGCCATATTTTACAGGAAGAATGGTTCCACATTCCATTGCCATATGTGCATCACTTGTATAAGTCTATTCCACATCGAATTGCATCTGTCCTAAACGCCTGGGGTGAGCCTAAAGCTTATTAATAAAATGTTCCCACAAACAGTATGTTTCTCCATTATTTTGATAAACCCCTGTAATAGGTGTCTGCTATGTTAGCACATAGTTGGTCAAATTATATATAGAATGGCTGATAGAATAGTTAGCAGAATACATATATTAATGCTGCTGCCTTCTATTTGAAAACAGTCCCTCATAATGAGGTAGTATATCCCTTGACTATTAAACAGTGTTGACTGTTGAATTTATTTAACTATTATACTTATACACTGTGATTTTAAGTCATGTTTTGGACTATCTTTAGAAGTAAACACCAAAATTTCTTTATTCATAATATGCATACTTCCCTGTGAACTTTTAAAAAGCACATAAAAGTTGATAATAATGTATTAAATCCATAACCACTGAAAGTAATGGAATTTTAAAACATACATAACAGCAAATATGTTCTTACTTTGTCCCATATACTACTATGTTGATTTCTTAGAAGTTAGCAACAAACTTTAAAATTCTACTGAGTTTCTCAAGTTCTTAATTCTTCTGCTACTTCAAAAATACATATCTGCTACCTAATAGTCTTTTGCATTTTAAAAAATGGGTCTACACCAGAAAAAAATGCTTCATATTTTAGAAGTCTATTACAAAAACTAGTGAAAATTAATCTACAAAATTTAAAGCTGCCTTTGCAGATTTGATAGGCTTGTGGTGTATTCAAAATTTAAACTTAATTCATAATATCTAGAGCACTAATTTCTGTGAAGTGAAATGTAACTACAGTAGGTCGTCATCCATCACAAATTTTCAGAAAATGTTTTAAGACATACTTTGCTAATCATAGACCACACATTTGATCATTCATGGTCTGCTTATGGCAAACCATGAGGCAGACAATTTATTTCTAAATCAAGTAGTACTCTCAGTATTGTTTGCATATGAACAGTAATGTTGTGAAGAAGAGGGGAAATGCTCAAAAGCACTACAGTGCATGCCATCCACCCCTCTCTGACTAACTTACTGAACAACTGTCTTCCATTAGGAATGTGTAATCAAAAACTAGTAAATCCAAATAATACACTCACCATAATATTATTCCTAAAAGAAAGTTAATATTACCAGTTTTAACCAATAATAGAGAGGTGCTTATGAATATCAAAAATACTGAACACATTTTGAAACCTTTTTTTTTTGGGGGGGGGGAAGCAGACATAATTTGGAGTAGCTCGTGATACTGCCCAGATCAAAAGCTATGTTTGAGATATAATTCCTTACATTTGACAATTGTTTCCACATTGCCCTTTTTGGGAGATTGTTTTTTCCAGGGGAGAGGGAAAGAGGAAAGATTGAGGGCCAAACTTTTGCACTGTTTAAACCACTTTCTATGTTAGTTTTTTGTCAAATATACTTTCCAAAAATAACTTTTTTTTATTGCCTATTTCAAACTATTGGACTATCCAATAATACCCTCTGATAAGAAAAATTATTTTGGATAATCTCGTAGCAAATAATAAGCTTTTCAGCAACCATCACTGCAAAAAGCAATAATAACAAATTCATTTTAATGAAAAAGCATTATTGGAAAATATCCATACTTAGAAATAGAACTTACTGTAATATAAACTAATGCATAATATACATATATTTAAAAAAAAGAGCCATAAAAAGCTGATGGAAAGCCTTGATATTTAGTCATCTACTGCATATAACATATTTTAAAGTAAGGTGTCACATAGTGCACAGTCTGACATTAGTCTTTACAATAAAATCTTATCCCCCTTCCAGTTTCTCCTAACTTAGAGCAGCAAACAGAACATTTACAGACAAATACAAACTTTCATCATCATTACCGCCACTGTAAAAATACAGAATTTGGTCCAAAACAAATGAAAAATAAAAGACCACTGAAAATTAACACCTGATAAACTGTATTGATCTTTTCTTTGTCAGCTACACAAACAAAAGTGTAAACGACTCTTTAAATGTTGGAAACTTAAAACATTATGGTATAGTTTTTGCCATTTAGTGAGGAGTTTTTAAACCAAGAAATGATTATTCATGCTAATAAAATTGCATAAGCCATTACTTAGTATCATCTGTTCTCTGCAGTTTTGGAACAAAAACACCACCTTAGTACATCTTGAACAAAACACAGAAGTGGTTGTAATAAGAGTATACTATATAAGGAATTTGGTGATCTTAGCTCTTAGTGTTTAGAAGTTCTCCTTCACCCTTTCAAGTTTGTAACAGTAATGCTGCAGCGATTTTTTTGGGTGAGGAAGAATGGTTGGGGGGAAAATTCTTATATTAATAAATATTTTGTGGAAAAAATTTCACCAACATATGGGATTTGTACCCGCATCTCTTCAGAAACATGCCAGAGTATTCTTGCCTATTGAACTAATGCCGGCTCATCTTTTTTCCACTAATTTAAGACTTTAACTTTTCACTGATGATTTTCAGTGCCAACCATTGGCGCCATCTATGATCAACGGGTGGCAACTATTTTTATATTGCGCTAAGATCCTTCAAGTTATGACTAAAGGAAACTATTTACCATTTCTTAGATCTTACTGTTTAAAAACTGTGCCATCCTTTTTTATTGGGGGGAGGGGGTCTTCCTTGCTTTAAATTATGATAAGAGAATGCTGAAAACTGAATTTGGTAGTCCTAGCTCTACCATTTAGATGGGATTCTTGTTTAAAAGGAAGGCAGTATGTCAAACTCTGTAAAATATATGGCAGGTTATGTTGTTGGGATATAACAACTTAGAAGTATGCAAAGGGGCCCGGATTGAGGAAGCAGTTATTCAAAATAGTGGAGAAACATATTCCTCCAGAAAAAAAACAGTAAAAAGTGTTATTCCCAACCTAACACCATTTCATGAGGAAGTGTGAGCAATAAGCATTGCACAAACATTCTTCTATATATTATCAATAATGACTGTATTTTTGAATGCTTGGGTAGCTGCAACGATGTGGAATATGACAGGTAGGAATTATGTATGAAGAAAAGCTATAAAAATGTTCATAAAGATGGGGCACAATGGGATTGTGGAACTTACACAGGAAGAAGGCTTTGCAGTTTTCACGAGTAAAAGAAAATCAGACAATAGTTTCTGCTCAGGAGTGGTGCCACCGCATGTGTGACTGATGCAGCTGCACTGGGTGGTATTTTTTAGGGGTGGCAAATCTGCAAGCAAACTGATGACCATGGCTGAAGTAAAATTGACAGAATAAGTATGACCTATTTTTCCACAGTTGATTTTAAATTTCTTTTAAAAAGACATTAAATTTAATTAAAATAATCATTAATATCTTGGATCAAACTTGGAGAAAGGGCCAACAGGCTTCAAGTTTGCTCCAGGCAACAAAATAGCTAGTAGTGCTGGCCCTGCTTCTACTAATCTAGTTCTGAAGCCACACATTAACATGAAAGATTTTTTTTTTTTTATAATGGGTAGCAATTTAAGTGCAGCAGCAGGAAAGAGCTTGAAATAAACATTTATTACATAGTTTCTTTGCAATTTGGGAAAAAAAAATTTTCAAGGAAAAAGCTAATTAGTTTTTAAATTTTGGTGAGGATCAGCAAAAGAATTTGCATGTCCTATACTAATGTACCACATACGCAACACACATAAGCCTTCTGTCTCATAGATGTTGCATATGTGGCAATATAAAGTAATGTAAACTCTATGATAAACAAGAGTCTACTGTACAACTTTAAACTCAAATAATGCTTTGGGACTCTGTTAGGAAAACCTCATCTGTAATTCTCCTATTTTCAATAAAGGATACTTTGTTGACAAATGGAGTTTCCACCTGAAATGAAATCCTTTCTTCTGTTTTAGTTGATTAGGTGACTCATAGAAATTGAAAGTTATCAGACTTGAAATCCCACAATGACCTGGTGTTTCTTAAAATCAGGTTGAACTCATTACTTATGCTGCAATTTTATGTGCAATATGGAAGGAAATTCATCTGTCATTGTATTTTACTACAGAAACATACTATTTGACAGCCACACCTGGAAAAAAAATTAAAAGATGGGCAAGAAACACAATCGAGCCAGAAAAATCTAAAGGGGGGGGGGGGAGAGGGAGCATACCACCATCCCCCCAGATTCGGTGATACTATTAGAAGAAAATTATATATGTTAGGAACAGTCTTGAACTTGTGATTGAAACCCATTATTGCCTTAAAGCACTGCTTTTCAAACGTAGATATCAATAGAATAGAACTGCCTAGAGTGTTGAAAAATTAAGGAATAAATTAGGCCAGGATAGCTTCCAAAAATATCCTAACTGGAAGATTGCTAAATTTAAGGGGATCGTATTCTCGGAAAGTTTGCGAAGCACTGCCTTAATATTTGGAAGATTAGTCACATACATCAAATTGTCAAAAACTCTAGCATATATTCTGAATATCATTGCAGAAGTTTGTGAAACTCCTGCTGGCACAATGTTCAAAATTTAAGCTACAACAACAGATTATGTCAATAGGAAACCAATTTTGAAGTTTTTTAAATTTCTAAAAATGCTTTTCATAAAAAAAAGACAAGAAAAAGATTTTAATGAAATCTATCTGAATCTTAACTTTTAGTAATATTCACTCAACCTTAAAAAGCGTTATGGCAGCTGGAATATTAAGCATTAGCAGTCCCTTGAACTTTCCACAAAAATTAATTAAAATGTAAATAACAATTGTAACTTAAAATGTTATGGCAGCTGGAATATTAAGCATTAGCAGTCCCTTGAACTTTTCTCAAAAATTAATTAAAATGCAAATAACAATTGTAACTTAAAACTTTATACTGAAAAATATTTTTCAGAGCTGAAGTAATGATTTAGTTTTTATCAGTTTTGAATGGTAAAACTTAGGATGACTGTAATTGTAATATCTATTGCTAAATATTCTAGTTCTATAGCTTTCTAATAATGAATGAATATTACTGAAAATAAATACTTCGATGTATTTCACTGAAACCTTTAACTAACCTTCAGTCTGATTTTTCCTCAATTCTTTTAAGTATGTTTAATATAGGCCATAATTTGGAACCAAGTGTTTGGCAGATCTATCTTTTATTAGATGCAGTTTAAGTTAAGAAAGTTAAAACTGTCTGCAGGTTTTCTAACAATATAAGCTAAATAATGACACAATAAAATAACTCATAATAAAATAATCCTTCAAAATGCGATATTCTTTCACACAAGGAAATATACAGAATGGTTTCTGACACTGTTTGCACACATATTCATATTCTTGTTTTTTCTCTTAAGGTAGTATTAAAGCACACCAGAAATGAGTATGTGCCCAGGCTCAAAATAGTATAAATGACCTTGGGTGGGCTCAGACTCAGTCATAATTTTTTTTCTTGTAAAAATGAAAAAAAAAGTGTGAAAAACATAAAAACAATTTTTTTATTTTAATTTCAACTTTTAAATCAGTCTTTCATAATTAAAAATAAGCACTATTATTCAGATTTTTGATTATTCATTTAGATAGTCCCTCTTTCATTAATAAATCACTCTTAGTTTATAATAATGTTACTCAAGAATTTTTAGTTTTTAAAAAATTTTCTAGTATTTTTCATTACAGATAATATCAAAATTTTAATTTTGTTGTCAAATATTATATTTTAAATTTGTAACAGCCTATAATATGAAATATTCAAAAATGGTCTAGTAGCACACATATTTCTATATATATATATGTTTTATGATGTGTCAGAGAAATTGTTTTCCCCTAACTGGGCTTGGATGAGCTTGGGCTCCAAAATTTGAGCCTGAACTCATCTCTAGAATATATAAAGCACTGCCTATGAGGCATGTAATTTGGAAGCCCAAGCATAAGAATGTGAAATTCTTCCCTGATAAGCAGATTCATTAGTGGTTCCAAGCAACAATTCAATCATGATGATCCCTTTCATCCATGGACTGGAAAGGTTTAAAAAACTTATTTTAAAAATTATAGCCCTTCCAATTAAATAACATGGAGCCATCCTTTAAGTTTTGGACACCAGTGTATATATATAAGCTGGGGAACAAAAACTTTATTAAATGCATATACTGAAAACGAATTATCAGTAATAAATGAAATATTCTACTGTTTAGTATATAATTTGATGATATGTGCTTTAGCTGAAGATCAACATATTTGGAAATATGGTTCAATATTGTCTGCTAAATACATTTTATAAATAATATTTAAACTGATATATGTATTTAAATAACAAGATTAATACACTGCAATTCTTCTTTTGGATCACGATAAAAGTTAAAAAACATAATACATTATTTTAACACACTTAATTTTTTTTAATCAATACTAAAAATTAAGATTAACAAGTCTCTGGTTATTTAAACATTTATATTTTATAATATACATATATTAAAAGCTGCCATTTAAAATTTCAAAATATTTTAGAAACTCTTAAGCAATGCTGGTAAAGGCAACTAAAGCCACTATTTTTAGTATGCAATTACATATTTTTTCCTAGATTAAAAAAAATATTACTCTGAATTTACAGCTCTTGTTATAAGAGTAAATAAAAAAATATATTAAAAAAAATTAATCACACTTAATTAAGAATACAGTGTTTTTTTAAACCATATTAAGGTCAGTTATCAGAAGTTACCAGCTGCCTTTAAATATTTTCCAACTTTTTCTTAAAAATCTTTCTGTACCATATAACAAATAGATATATATATATAAATTGCAACATTAGTAACTCTCTACATTATGTGATATGTTGATTTTAGTTTGTGATTTATACTTAATTAATATATTTTATATAAACTAGTGATAAGCTCTAGGTTACCAACTAGGATGCTCAATGTCACTTGCATAATTAGGCAATAGTGTCAAAAAGACACAAAATATGTAGGTATCTTTGCTTAATAATTACACTTTTTCTTCAAGTTACTGAGACATTTATGCATTTTTCCAAATATTTCAGTGATAAAAAGGGATTATGGACCATTCTAACAATCTACCACAATATATTTCATATAATTCAGCTCCCAATCGCAGTTTATAAAAAAAAAATACCAAAGAGCTGTTTTAAAACAAAAAAATAAATTCTAAAGTGTAGTAATAATTTACCTATTTCAGAACATCTTTCTCTACTTATTTTTTTCTATTATCACTACATAATTTTATATTTATATATTATTGTAACATCTATTAAAAATATTGAGTTATATCACAACATTATAGAATAAGATCTTTCTTTTTCCTTCAAATCAGTGTACCTTGACAAGGCACTGAAATGTCAAAAGCAAATAAGCGCAAGAACCATCTTTTAAGATGTGGCAGTTTCTCGAAAATTGCTCAGTGAAATATCTGAACTTACACGCAGTGAACTTTCCTTATGATCTGGTAAAGGAGAGGAGGGATTAGTTTGCATAGATTCTGATGATAATTTGTCATAAAAAGTTGACTTATTGAAGGTTTGACAAGATTTATCTGACAGTCGCATTGCCAATGGTACTTTTGCCACAGAGTCCATCATATCCTTATCACTCTTTGTATAAAAGGCAGATTTACCAAATGTTACAATAGGACCATCTATTGGAAGGGAAGTATGATGGTGTGATGATCCCTCTCTCTTTCCTTCTAGTTCTGCCTCTTGCTGTTTTTGTCTGTTATAGCATGTAGAACATAAATAGCTTGTGGCAATTGTTCCATACATTGTACAACCTGGGTTAACACATTCAGTGCTTGGTACTTGCAAGTCCTTA
This sequence comes from Ryuthela nishihirai, assembly GCA_038380435.1. Lineage (NCBI taxonomy): Eukaryota > Metazoa > Arthropoda > Arachnida > Araneae > Heptathelidae > Ryuthela > Ryuthela nishihirai. The sequence continues at coordinate 33,855,266 of JAWZYU010000005.1, read as the reverse complement.
GTTTTGTCATCAATGCCCAACTTTTGCTTTAGTTCTTTATCTTTTGCAAAACGAGCCTTTGCAGAACTGAGATAATTTTGTATCATTTCTTTTTGATATTCATGACGTTTCTCTGTATGTAAAACTGCAACTATTACTTGATGTGGACTGAAGTTGCCACTGATTGTTACTGTTCGAGACATCAGAAGAAGTCCACTTAATGTCCTCTTGGATTTTAAACCATCAGAAGTTTGTTTTAGTGTTTCAGATTCACCTTTAAAAGAACCTCCTCTGCGAGCAATGTTTCCAATATTTTTCAGCTTCCGGCTCATGCTTTTACCTATGCTACCAAACTGTTTGGCTACAGTTTGCAACTGACGTGCTGCTTTGCTTCTGTGATGCCTACCACCAGTGCAAGAAATTCCTGTATCTGTCAAACTTTCATTTGATTCATATACTTCAAATTTCTTTTTACCATCTAATACATCTCCATTTAGTGTTTCAAATGTTTCAACTGGATAACTGGAATCTTGGTGTTCAACAGGAATTTTCCTAATATCCAAATATTCATTTAATAAAATAAGCTTTTCTTTGTCAGTTAAAGTAAGCCTTGCAATCACCCAAGGATCATTTTCATCTTGACCCCATTTGACTTCTAGCCCTGGGTCAACAGCAAACTGCACAGGAAGTAATTTGTTTTCAGGATCAGTAAGAGGAATAGCAGCTGAAAAAAAAAATGGTCAAAACTCAAGTAGAAATATGTTTTTGAGGAAAATAATTATTTCTAAGGAATAAAAAGCACAAAATGACACAAATAAGTTAACTGTCTTAAACGTTTAAAACATAGAACAAGCCTATTGCTATTTCTTACTGAATATATACAGTGCAGCAAGAAAGTAATGAGGCAAATAAAATGAAAAACAAGTTTCAACAATTCCCTCAAAATAGTCTTCAAGGGACTGAATACATTTATTAAATGCTCTTATAAACTTTGGAAAGACTTGGATAACTCATCTACTGTGAAAATATTCAGTCCTGCCATCATGTTATTCTGAATGTCATTGACTGTATAAAATCAGTGACCTTTCAATTTTAATTTCAACTTGGGAAATAGCTTGGGAAAAACTTGAGGCAAACAAAAACTCTGAAAAAAGTCTGCTGGAGCCAGATCAGGGAAATAAAGGGGTTGGGTTGTTTTACCTCTGAGTGGCACTTTTTTGCACACCATGGGCTAAATGGCCAGGTCACATGGACCCCGAAGGCTCAGAGAAGGTTAAGGGACCCACTGGAACAGTTGTTGGGAGACAGATGGTAGCCTCCCGTAAAGGCCATCCAGCATGTTCTTTAACATGCACAGGGTATGGCTCTCCCACACGAGGAGGCATGGCTTAACATCCCATCCGATGGCCGATGGCCTTTCCAAGCCCATCGGTGTACCCTACTGACCGTGGGCAGGGTGGGGAATTTTGCGGAGATAAATCTCAATGCTGATCCGACTGGGCACGCTACCGACAGAGCCACCCCTGCCCCAACAGGAAATAAAGGCACTAAAAAAAAATAAAAGGTACTATAAAAATTCAGCACTGCAACTATTTTTTTTTGAGAAATGTTTTCACATTGATCGCTGTGTGAGCACATGATAGCACGCTGTTGTCACGAAAAAACTCTCACCCAAGTCTGTGCTAATTATAGACCCTATTGATTCTTTATTCATTTGCCATCATTTTGAGTGTCAATCAATGATCTCCTTTGAGTAAATTATGCACTTGTCTGTCAACTCTGGGTTGGAAGTTGTTTTAGGTCATCATCCACATCCTATCTGCCCTCTTGAAAATGCTTAATCATCGAAATGTTTGTGCTCTAAATAGAGCCTTGCCCTTATCAGCTGTTCATAACATTTCCTATGTTTCAGTGGGGCTTTTCTGTAGATTTACCCAAAACTTGATATTGAAACATTTCATTGATGGTTTCCTGATGGTACAGCAATACATGACACACAAAGCATGCCTACATAAAACAATAATGGAATCCTGATTGATTATGATTAGTGGAACTGCCAAGATCACACTTTTGTGCATCTCTAGCAGAATGATACTTGCACTGAATGTTTTTATTTCAGTCCCATTACTTTCTTGCCACACTCTCTCTACAGGGTGATTCAAAATTTATCGTTCAAATTTCGTGGGGAGGTAGGGAATACGTCAGGAAACCGATTTCACATAGGAAAGTATGTCCGCAAAAGTCATCTACATGAACAAAATGGACAAGTGAACACAAGGAAACAGTACAGTTAAGTGGTAACGAATGTGACTTTTATTCCAACAAGGTACAGTACAGTTCACAGTAGGTGCTCAAAATTGTGACCATTTACACGGACACAGGATTCACAGCGCCGTTGCATTGACCGCCGAACATTTTCAAAAACGCCTGGCATATCACGGACAATGCCTTCGGCGGCCACTATTCGTGCAACAAGGTCCATTTCACTGTCGACGGGGGTCTTGTACACATGGTATTTCATGGCCCCCCACAAAAAGAAATCCATGGGCGATAAATCAGGTGACCTGGGTGGCCAAGCGATCGCTGATGACAGCGGGAGTGGTCGGGTGAGCTGTACACTGGTTGGGTACACACAGCGCCCTCTACATACGCATGCGTACATTTGCGGACATACTTTCCTATGTGAAATCGGTTTCCTGACGTATTCCCTACCTCCCCACGAAATTTGAACAATAAGTTTTGAATCACCCTGTATATATATATATAGTCACAATAAATGTAATTAAAGATTTATTAACACCCCCCCCCCCCCCGTGCCTTACTTAAAAAACAGGGCTGGATCTAGGAGAGTGGGCAGGGGAGAATCTACACTGGGATGGCATTCTGGTTTATTTGGGCTTGACATAATGCCCCCCCCCCCCACACACACACACACACTATTTCTTTTTAGATGCTGTTCATAAGAATATTTTTTTTTAATTTGCTAAAATATTCAGGAAAGTAAACACTAACACTAAAATATAGTATTCTGGTCTGGCCCCTGCTTGTTAATGCCACATTCATAAAGAAAGAAAATGAGTACCTGCCTTTGCACTACAATAGTTATAAATGCAAATAGAGAAAATAATTGATATGAGAAGTAATAAGTGAAACATATAGCTGGTGCAAGAAGACTAACTAATCAATTACATAAAAATTATAATAAATTTCAATGCCTTTGCATTAAAAACATCAGCTTCTTACAAAAAATCATAAAGAGAACTAACTAAAGTTCTTGATGTATGATTATGGCTTTCTTTATTACAATTTGCAGTAAATTATTTTTAATGCTTTTTTAAAAACTTTTTCGATTGTTGCTGTAGTTTCTTAATCTCATAATTTATACTGACTTACACACCAATCATCAAAATAATTGTGCAAATCAGTAAAAACAAAATTTGTGTAGAATATTTTAATCATTTGAATACATATATATATAACTTATTATAAAAAAGCTTTCTAAAATAACCTATATAAACCTAAAGCATAATACTCAAATATTTCTGATGAGGGTCACAAATTACAGTCATTCCTCTGATCTATATCGCACTACTGAAAATCTGTTCTTAAAATATGTAGACAGGTGTTCACTTTTTTCTCACAAAAAACACTATAGATTTAATTATGCTCTGTTTGCATTTGGAAACACATAGTGAATAGTTGTATTTTCATAGCAAATAGTTGTATTTACACTTAATAATACATTAAAAAGTCATGCTTAAAAATCTAACTTCAAATTAAGTTTAAGTATTATAGTGATTAAAAAACCTGACTACTATGCAGTGGGCTTACCCTTGTGTTATTTATATGCTTCATAACCTGATATGGGTATTGTAAAATTAAGCTTATATGATTTATTAAATATATAATAGCCATGTCTGCATGGGTGGGCACCCAGCTGGCCATCTGCTATGTCAGTAACAATGCATTTCTTCTAATGATATAATGATTCAACTCTTGGCAGCTCTTCAATTTGCAGCTTCTTAGTAAAAACTTAATTACCACACAAACTATTGAAGAGTTTTAGCTCTTTTTTAACAGTTTTTGATCCTCTGTAATTTCCCAAATATTTGATTGCCTGGTCCCAAATTTCATACAACATTCAATTTCAATCTTTATCACTCAACAATCATAACACCATAGAGCAGTAGTGGCGAACCTTTTTACGTGTTGGTACCAAAAATTTACAAATAATATTTATCGAGTTCCTGACATGCCGGGCAGTTCTTAGAGGAAAAAATTAATTATGCAGAATTTTATTGAGGCAAGTTTAAAAACTAACATATAATTTCATAAAGGTGTACTCATTACTTGTTATAAAGTTTGTCATATAAAAATCAAAATCAATTATTTATTAATGAGATTTTTGCTGCTGTGCATTGGATGACAAATGCTTTATATCAGGTTCATATTTCGTCACTTTCAGTAATACACACGCTGAACTAGATTCATCAGTCATTCTCTTTATTAAAATGTCTATTATAAAATTCATTTCGGAAAATAATGACTCAAAGCATATGTAGAGGAGAAAATTGATATTATAGGGTCGCTACTGTTTTTAGCCAACTAAAGTTTTCGGGAATGGCATTCCAAGTTCTCACTATTTCGTCATCTGCATTATTTTTATATAAGCCGAATAATCAATCATTTTCAATTATTTCCAAGTCATTTCTCAAATCGACAAACTTCTGTTTCCATATAGAACTGGACTGAAAATCGACTAATACCATTTCTGTATCTTCCAAATTCAACCACTCAAAAATCTCCAAATTGAGTTTATCTGCTGATGTTGTGTTCGGATGTAAAATAAATTTTGATTATTCTGCAAATTGCCTGCACTGTGTAAATCTTTAAGAAAAATCTCTGTACGGTCGCAATTATAACAAAACAATCAACCGTCCACACCAACACTATCACAAATTTTGCAATCACATATGTGTGTATGTGAACACACTGCTAACGATGCGTAAAAATGGCCACATTCAATTTTAGATGTATCATGTGATCAGATTCGCCTTCTCTATTTCTGTGGTGTCGACTGACGCCAGGAAAAGTATTTGTTTCTTTTGTGTAAACAAAATTTTTCTTGTACATATTGTAACAATTAAAAAAAATTGCATAATTTATAAGCGCATAAAATGATATCACCTGTAAATCGTTCACATGCCAGCAAATTTTTCAAATGTGCCACAGGTTCGCCACCACTGCCATAAAGTATTAAAATAAAATTGCATTAAGCCAATTTTTGTTCATACCTTTATCATTTTTTTAATCTGTAAAAATAAGCTATATCTATAAAATATATATAAACAAATAAAAACATCAAGCATTAACTAAACTATAGTCAAAATAAAGGAATAAAATTAAAAATATGTCTATCATGTTAGAATTCTGGAATACATCCCCTCACTATTTGCATTATTTCTTATGAGATATTCATGTCTGACTAACACAATTTTATCTTATATGAATTTTTTTTTTGAAGAACACATCTTTTGTTAGTCAGGGACTGGGTGTATTTGAATTTTTTCACAGTGCTGAAAAAAGAAAATGTGAAGGTATTCCTTATGGTTTTAAGTATGATTTAATTAAAAATTATTATTATTATTTTTCAGAATCATCATATCAGTCTTTTTTGCACACTCTGATGTTTGTAGGTGGCCTACAAAAATTTCTTTATTCATGGCCGAGTGGTTAGCGCGCTAGGCTACTGATCTAAGGGACCTGGGTTCGAGCCCCGGGTAAGGCATGGCTGTTTGTGTCGTTTTTCTGCTGAGGTCCTGCCATCCTCACAGACCTTCTACTATGGCATATAAACTGATAGGCTCCTGTCAGACCTCTGTGGCAAGCAGCTGCTTGAGGGGGTATTTTTTTTTTTTTTTTATTGATTGGAAAGCAATTACAGTTGAACATGGATATAACAAAGTCAAAGGGAATTTAAAAAATTTCAAATATTTCCTATAATAAAAATAAATAAATACCCCCCTCAAGAAGCTGCTTGCCACAGAGGTCTGACAGGAGCCTGTCAGTTTATATGCCACAGTAGGAGATTTGAGAGGATGGCAGGACCTCAGCAGAAAAACGACACACACATCCATGCCTTACCTGGGGCTCGAACCCAGGTCCCTTAGATCAGTAGCCAAGCGTGCTAACCACTCGGCCACGGGACGGCTAGATATTTCCTATATAAGTGAATATTATAATATCTGACTTAACGCAAATTATATTTATTTACTTACATTTATTCTTATTCTATTCTTATTTTAATTTACTATTATTAATTTATTAACTTTACTCAATAAGGGAAATAATTAAAATGCACAATTATGCCAAAAAATGCCAGATGCTAAAATATAAAGTTTTTACCTCTGTATTTTTGCTTTTGGATTGCCATGCTTCAAAATACATATCATCATTGTAAATTGTCAACTACTTTTTGCTGGTTACAATAACACAGTCAATCATTTTTCAACTTCATCCAGAATATGTCATTCTTATTTTTTAAAATTGATGAGAGTTGAATATGCAAAAAAATGGTGATTTTTTCCTTTTTTCCCATAAATAAATTTTAAGTCTTTCATTTAGATTTCTTTAACATATTAAAATGTATAAATCTACTTGAAGACACTGCTTGCACACTAGACTGTAAGAAAAACAAATTTATCAAGAAATTAGACATAGGTTGCTAGAATGAACTTGATGACTTTGAGAGATCCAAATTTTTTTATGCGAGGGATGATAACTATGTTATGGAGTAGGAAGCAAAGCCAATATACTTCAAGGTAATGTTTATGAGCAAACAAAACATTCTCTGATCTCCTTTTTCCCTCTTCCACTTTCAAAGTTTAACTTGAAAGGAATAAAACATGTCCTATAACTAAGCCCTCTTTCAAAATGTGCTCTTTTTGTCTGCCCACTCCAAATTAACACATGGAAATACTTCATATTTCATCAGTTTGACTACAAACAGCCATGCCACTGAGACAGATGAGGTGTTACCAAAGATGTACTGATAGACTACAATCCTTACTATGCAGGGAGTCCCACAGCTAGGGGGCCCCCTGCAAAAATAAAATTCAAAAGTTATGGTGAAACTTGATCTACAACTATTTAAATTTAATTGTTGTAGATCAAGTTTAATATTTAGACCTGGAATTGTTTTTCTATAGTTTTGAATGAATAATAACAGACCGTAAACAATCAGTTTCATTTTCTCTATTAGAAATTCCTCTCCCTGCTCGTGGGCCAGAACTCATTGTCTCAAAGAATGAGTTTGGCCTTGAACATCTTTTAATATTAGACCATGAAAGTAGGAGTCATTTTTTTCGTACGACTAGTGATTTTTTGCACTTTTCCTTATTCCTTTGCTGTTCTTTTATTATTGTTTAGCACATTTTCAGAAACAACGAACTATGTTTTTGCTTTGATCTGTCAGTCCATAGACATCAAACTGTTTTGTTTTTAGAGATAAATAAAAAATTCTTTTTTGGGTTCGCTATCGAACCCAAGAAAGAATTTATTGATGAAATATTACCTTTCGTACCTTTGAAACCTCCCAAAAGCCAACCAATATTGTAAACGATGTAATTACATTAAAAATTTTGGTTGTGAAATGTGAATATCATGAAGTTGGCACTGATAAAAATGATTTTCACCTTTTACCCATGGGGAAAATGCATTTTTTATGCATTAATTGTTTGCTTTTAAGAGATAAATTGAAAACTTTCTTTGGTTGGTTAGGTAATAATAAGCTATTATAATACACACTTTTAGAATCTGCCAAAAGCTTTAATTGAGCCCTTTGACACTGCAAAATTTTGAAAACTTCAAAATTTTAAATTAATATTGCAAATGATTTGGGCAAGAAATCTGATATTTTTAATGGTGGTTTGGGATGATCAAGGGGTTTACATTGGCAGCAACAAAAATTCTTCTTGAGTTGAATATATACTAACGAAATATGATTTTTCATAGTTTTCAAATCCTCCAAATGGCCTTAATTTACTATCGTTAGAGGGTGGTAAATGTAGAAAATGTAACGCTTGAAGTAATATTACAAATGATATATTTATGAACAATCAGCTTCATTTTCTCTATTAGAAATTCCTCTCCCTGCTTGTGGGCCAGAACTCATTGTCTCAAAGCATGAGTTTGGCCTTGAACATCTTTTAACATAAGACCATGAAAGTAGGGTGTGACGTCATTTTTTTCATCAGAAATTAGAAATTCTGGTGAATACGTTGATAAAGAACGGAATAATTTTCATATGTGTTTTAATTAAACTCATTCAAATTCACCTGGTTGCTTTACATTTTCACAAGGATGCATCTTGCAGAAGACGTGAAAAAAAAATTCATGCCAATTTATCAAAGTATATGGGGATCATGCCTGTTCATATGGCACTGTTACAGGATGGATGTACAAATTCAGAGAAAGATGGCAGAGCTTTGAAGACCTCCCTCATGCAGGAAGACCAAAGTGGCCATGAACGAGAGAACCATTGCTGCTGTTTGTGAACTCATTAAGGAAACCCTACACATTACCATTCAGGTAATAAGTTTAAATGTCAGTGTATGATTGGCAGCGTGGAAACAATTACTCATCAACATTTAAAGTTCCAAAAGGTCTGTGCCAAATGGGTATCCCACAAACTGACAGAACAGTAAAAATAGGGCTAGAGTAGACTCGTGCAAGGAGATGCTGGCAATGTTTAAACCTAGTAGCCCAAAATGGTTAACAGATATTGTGACATATGAGAAGTACTTTTATTATTATACAACTCCCAGAAGGATCGACAACTATGTTTGGGTTGCGGAAGGTGAATCGCATCCCCAAATCCTCTGATAAGACTTTCACTCAAGAAAGAGGATGTTCATATGCTTTTTTCAATTCCAAAAAAGTGGTAGCAGTGGACACCTTACCTTAAAAAATGATGGCCAATACTACACCTACATTGTTTTGCCCAAAATGGTTAAGGAGATGAAGAAGCAGCATCCAACAACAAGTGTGCCAAGGGTTCTCCTTCTTCATGACAATGTCAGTGCTCACAAAACCCAGCAAGCAATGGCCTATCTCGAACAGGAATATCCTGCATATTCACTCAATCATGCACCATGTGTATTTTGGTTGTTTCCAAATATTAAAAAGTAACTTGCTGGGAAGCCTTTTTCAAGGGTGCAAGAACTTGCAAAATGCCTTCATTCAGAGTTACAGAGTATTCCGCAACAGGAATACTGCCAATCATTCCAGAATTGGCAAAGACATTTGTAACTTTACTACATTGAAGGATAGTAAAAGTTTTGTTCAGGTAAGTGCAATAGTTTTTGTTCCGCAGATGCATGTCAATAACTGTTTGAATGCCCTTTGTATGTATTGTGGTATGGTGCTAGCTGCAGTGATTAGATGCTAGAAACTTCTCTTTCACACTTATTGACTTCATTTGACCTTGTAAATCAAAATGTCCATCAAGGTTCACACCTTCTTGCTATTTATGTCTTTCTATCTCATTAATCCTCTTTGAGTATTTACCTTCACCACGAGGGAATTTTCATTTGACTTCATTAATTTTATGTAAGTTTCACTGTATTGGAAATAAATGTCTCTGGAACTATGACAATCTCAGGAATTTTACAAGAGAGAGAAATCCTTGGGAATTTTTATCAATTTTTTCAGTGAATTGTAATTAGGGAAAAAAGTACATAAATTTAATTATATCAATGTTTATTTGTAATATTTGGTTAAATTATCATTATGTCAGTATATAAGGTCAAAGGTAAACAGAAACACTTTGATAGAAACAGAATCTGTTATACCTGAGCTCATTATATCCAGGTTCAACTGTATATTAAAACTTAACTTTTTGTATAATAAGCCATTCAATTTCACAACATTTTAAAACAGAACTGAAGGTTAGAGAACTTAAGCAAATTATTCTTAATGTACTTCTTATTCAAATATACAAGTTTCTAACTTCATAACCAGAGAAAACAATCATACAATATTTTCCTGTTTCGAAACTTTTGCAAAGTATCTTAATCAGTATTTATGATCTTTGTGCAACTGAAGTACAAAGAGAATAATAAAAAAAAAACCTCTTAAATTAAAAAAAGAAGCAAACTAAAACATATACAAACCAGAAATAATCTATTATTTTAAACAGGCATAAAATATTTGACAATAAGTACAGTGTGGGATTAATAAAAGTTATATTCTGCATTCTTTTTTAATCAATAAAAGACTAGTTTTACCATTTCAAAAACAAGGATTTTCTTCTTGATGGAAATGAAGGTGCTTCTTTCTTCTAAATGGAATGTATCTACCACTTTGAATGTGTCCAGTTAATGAGCATGCTTACACAGATACTCAGATATTCTTTGCATTAGAGAGAAGAACTTAGTATTCCATCAAAGTGAAATTATCAGTTACGGACCCAGTAGTCAGGTAATTCCTTCTTGCATTTCTCAAAATCAATTACTTGGAAAACTGTAATTTACAACTTAATTTTAAAAACTATTTACCTGGAAGATAAGATACTTTATCTGTACGATCTTCATCCATAGGAACTAAGGCAGAAAAGTGGGCAGAATCATATGTGAGGCACAATGGTGAACGATGGCATTCAGATGCAGGACATTCTAAAGGAAGATATATTCCACCAAATGGGATAGGGGCAAAGGGCTCTCCTGTGACATCTTTCAGCATAGTATCAGCAATTACAATTACTGGTCTTCTGAGAACATGTGCCAATGCCAACACATGTACTTCTTCTAAGCTCTCATATACTTCAGGTTGTTCTTCACCAATAGATATATGTGAACTGAAAAGATAATCAATCCTAAAATGATAAAATACTTAAGCATTAGCCCAACAAGTGGCAAAGAAATTGTATCTATACAAACTCTAAGAATGTGGAAAAAATTCTTATATTCTTGCCATATATTAACCATTCTAAATTCTTGCAATACATTAGTTTACATCTTCAGGCGATGAAGATTTGGTAAACTGCCATAACACAAAAGCATCATGAGGCACCAATGTTTTTAAAATGGTTTTAATAAGTCTGTCGACTTTAATTTTATAGTCATCCTTAAAGCTTTTAAATTTATGTTAACATTAAACCAGTTCATGTACTTACATCTTACCTGGTGATGGTTGTTCCTCAATACCCTTTCCAGGGTCCCTGTTGAATATAGACATTGGCAGAATCCAAAATGAGAGAGGCCCATGACAACAACAACAAAATTTTATTTTAAAAAAATAAAAATTGCCATTTGAAAAAATTATTACATATACAATTAAAAGACCTTCTTGCTCAAAAATTAATTTAAAATAATTTAAAAATTCTCTGTCATTGAGCAATAAAATTTCAGAGTTTATCCTTCAAACTATTTGGATGTTGAAAGTTCTTAAGAACTTTCAACATCCAAATAGTATTGGATGTATCCTATTTGGTATATTGGATGTATCCTATATAGTATCCTATATAGTATTGGATGTATCCTATTTGGTATATTGGATGTATCCTATATAGTATCCTATTTGGATGTTGAAAGTTCTTAAGAACTTTCAACATCCAAATAGTTTGAAGGATAAACTCTGAAATTTTATTGCTCAATGACAGAGAATTTTTAAATTATTTTAAATTATTACATATCTTATAAAAATACATATTTCAAACTTGAAAACTAATATTTTCTCTTTTTCATTTAATGCATATTTGATTAAATTACAATATAAATAATTTGTTAAAGCCATATGATTGCCATTTCTTAGAAGCACTATATGGTATTGCTGATTTGTTTGTTAATGTTACTCTGCTGAAGCAAACCCCTGATTTAGCTCACAAGTTTGATTTGAACTTATGACCTAAGAATTTTTCTTAAAGTTTTGAAAATCCCCTGAAAATTTACAAAAAACTGCTATTTAAGAATGGCAGTTTTTTGGAAGCAATTACAAAGTACATACCATTATTTCTTTTTCCATTTTACACTCTTTTCTCCCTTAAACCTATTTCAATATTTCTAGAATTATTTTTATCATTTATATCATTTATCCCAGCATTCTGTGCATTTTCCCACTCCTCAAATCGAACTATAACTAAAAAGAGAGCTTCTTAGCCATAGCTTATTATTCATGACTGGCTGCAGTGCATAATGGCATGGCAGAGGAAGATGCAGGTGTTACTAATTGCTTGCTCACCCATGTGACAGCCATCTGGTGGTAGTTGTTTACATAGTTGATTTCAATCAAATACTTCCTCCCCACACAATGAATATCATCGCCCTTCATTAAGTTACTATTTTAATTTTTTATAATAAACCTTAGTTTTTATTTCTGTAAATTACTTTATTTCCATAAGTTATTAACTTTATTTTAATAAATTATCAATCTTTTGGTCAATTGATAATTATTGTTTTTTTTTTTTGGAGTTATGCTACATTGGATGTATGGCTTACAACTTGTTGCTCATATTTATTAAGCATTGCTTTAGGTTATATGTAAATTTTCCTTTTATTATATCTTTGTTTTCCAATAAAAAAACTTTGGTCCAATATTGTTTCCTGAAAATGAATGAGGTCTTGGATATAGAAGCAAAAAAAAAAAATTCCTTCATACGGAAATAAATCCTCCTGTCAGAGGATTGATTTCTGTATGAAGGAATTTAATTCTGGCAAATCCCCCCCCCACTCTTGCTACAATGTGAGCATTTTAACCTTCCCCTTTGGCAAAATTTATTTTTTGAAGTCTATATTGCATGGTTTTAAAACAGTTTATTCCCCCCTCCCTTCAACTTCTTTGCTGTGTCACTCTGACAATAGATTTTTTTTTCTTCCCTTGGTGCACTAACTTTTTAGCACTTAGCCAAGATCACTAAAATTTAACACTCAAAGAAAAAATTTCTAATGTTTGGCAAAAAAAAGCAGCCAAGAAGTATTCCTCCATTTCATAAACAGGACAGGAAATCCCATGAATATGAGCAACCAATCACCTTGTGCAACACTGGCCCATGTTTTAAAATATACCACACCGAAAAGAATCATTAAAATAAAAATCATGTTTAAGGTAAATATTATATTATTCCGGAAGAAATTTCCTTTCAATTAATATATAATTTAACTGTTTCCAAAATTAAGTCTTAATTGCATAGTCTGATCTATTTTTTCACTCTATTACAATAAAAGTCTTATTAAAATCAATATGTTTGTAAATTTGTTTAAATTTTTTATCTTCATCAAATATGGGATTAAATTCTGTTTAATTTGGTATATATAACATGACACTTTGGTTGATTGCTTGTTTTTGAAATCTAAAGTTGATTTGTTGATATGATTCGGCACAGTTGGCAAAAAAATGTGGACTTTTCTCAAAATATGGTACCGAAAAAAAAATTACCAAAAGAGAATATTTTTTCCTCAGGTAAATATTTTTATATTTATTTATTATTCAGAAATAACCTTTCTTTAATGTGCATTATAATCGTTTCTGTCTATTAGTTGCTGTTTTTAAGCAAATTTTTATTCGCATTGCCAGATGCATTTTTACTACATGACTATAAAAATTCCCTACTAAAATAAATTATCGTTGTTTTTTTTTTTGTAAAATATTTCCAGAAAATCCAAAATTAAATGCTAATTAATCTGACATATAAACACATTATAATTCCTATCATAGTTATTTGGCAAGAAAGGGTTCTAAAATCCAACAGCAAAGATGTTGAAGGGAGGGGGGAATAAACTGTTTTAAAACCATGCAATATAAACTTCAAAAAATAAATTTTGCCAAAGGGGAAGGTTAAAATGCTCACATTGTAGCAAGGGTGGGGGGGGGGGGGATTTGCCAGAATTAAATTCCTTCATACAGAAATCAATCCTCTCACAGGAGGATTTATTTCCGTATGAAGGAATTTTTTTTTTGCTTCTATATCCAAGACCTCATTCATTTTCAGGAAACAATATTGGACCAAAGTTTTTTTATTGGAAAACAAAGATATAATAAAAGGAAAATTTACATATAACCTAAAGCAATGCTTAATAAATATGAGCAACAAGTTGTAAGCCATACATCCAATGTAGCATAACTCCAAAAAAAAAAAAAACAATAATTATCAATTGACCAAAAGATTGATAATTTATTAAAATAAAGTTGATAACTTATGGAAATAAAGTAATTTACAGAAATGAAAACTGCAGAATAAAAAACAGAAATATCATCTGCTTAAAAATTTTTTTTTTAAAAATCAGATGATAGTGAAAAAATAGATGGGCCTCTGGATGTAAACCAGTTTTTCAGGTTGAGTCCCAGAAGGGTTAAAGCTCGAGTTTTGCTTAAGATCTTTTAAACTTTTGTTTGCTAAATGTTTACCTTGGTTAAGTGCTAATAGCCTTGGCTAAAAGCTACTTGAGAAATAGCATTTAACAACATAGCATGAAGGAAATAGATATACCCAGCTTAGTTTGGGAACTACAAAATTTAACAGCTGGCAACATAAGTGTAACTCCATATTCTACATGTTGGAGGATAGCATCAGAATGGCAACTGCCAACTTCAAAGCTCATAAGTTCTACAAACCTTAAAAAGAGTGGTATTCAGAGTCTCAGTTATAATAATCGATGAGCAACATCAACCAACAACACCAACGAATATAACAACTGGTGATCACTATCAATTGACAACAACAAGTCCATTTGAGACAGTCTTTGGATTTGCAGAAAAATAGTGGTAATATCCCTTTACACTTCATCTTCAAAACTTAAAGACTTTTTGCAAGATAAAAGCCTCTTTGCCTTTTTTTACCCTGATCAGCCAAAAAAATTAACTTTAGAACTTTTTTTGCCAAATAACTAATGAAAGAAATTATGGCATGTTATATGCCAAATTAATCAGCATTTAATTCTGGATTTTCTGAAAATATTTTGCAAAAAAGGCAACTATTTAATTTTAATAGAACATTTTTAGAGTCATGTAGTAAAAAAATACATCTGGCAATGCAAATAAAAATTTATTTAAAAAAAACTAATACACAGAAATAATTATAATGCACATGAATGAAAGGCTATTTCTGAATAACAAAAAAAATATTCACTTGAAGCAAGAAAATTACTGCCTTTTTGTAATTTTTTCTTGGTACTTTCAGAAAAGTCCAGCCTTTTTGCCAACTGTGCCGAGTCATATAAACAAATCAACTTTAGAATTTTTCTAAAAAATTAACAACAACTGAAATAGGTTATGTTATATACTAAATTAAACAGAATTTAATTCCAATTTTATGAAAATTAAAATATTAAATAAATTTATAAACATTGATTTTAATAAGATTTTTTACATGATATAGCGAAAAAGAGAGCAGACTATGCAATTAAGGCTTAATTTCAGAAAACCTGACAAATAAAAACAGTTAAATTATATATTAACCAAAAGGAAATTTCTTATCGAATATACAGGGTGAATCTGAAAAAGTGGGCAAAACTTTATGGGGTGGTAGCTATACGAGCAATATTCGTCATAGAATGTATGGTCGGAACGCAAGCGGTGAGAAGTTAAAAGGTAGTTTTCCACTGTCACATTTAAAGAATGAACACAAGAAGGAGAGGAGATACTTCAGAAAACATTTTATTAACAGGAATGTAATTGAGGTACATGCTCAAAGAAATTGCTCAAAAGAGCTGCTGCCAGCTGTAATGCAGGCTTCACACCTGCGGGATAGGGACCAACGCACATTTGCGAAGACACCAGGCATTTCCTGAATATCGCCGGCAACAACGGCGATCCTGGCGACTAGATCCATATCGATTTCAATGGGGCACTCATAGATTAGGCTTTTCATATGGCCCCACAGGAAAAAGTCCAAACACGAGAGATCCGACGATCTTGGTGGCCAAGCTATGGGACCACCTCGACCAATCCATCGCCATGGGAACGTTGCATGTAAAGTGTTCTGCACATCTAAGCTGAAGTGTGCAGGCGCACCGTCATGCTGGAACCACATTCTCGACCTGCTGGGGGTTGGAATCGGATGCAGCAGCTCCAGCAACACCTCTCGTAGGAATGTGTTATACGATTTGCCGTCCAGACGGTGTGGCAGGAGGTATGGGCCAACCAAATGGTCATGGAGGATCCCTGCCCAAACATTTACGGAGAACCGCTGCTGGAACGAATGAGGAAGTGTGGCATGCAGGTTCGTAGATGTCCACGTGTGTGAATTGTGGGTATTCAAAATGCCCTCATGGGTGAAAGTGCACTCGTCCGTAAACAGAACATGTGCACCAAAATCCAGCTGCGCTGCATTCTGCTGGAGGTACCAATGTGCGAAATCAACACGTGGCTGATAGTCCACCGGTGACAATGCTTGTACCTTCTGCGTACGATAGGGGTGCATTCCTTCCTCCTGTAGCACACAGCAAACCGACATTTGGGACACGTGTACTGCACGGGAAACCGCTCGCGTGCTACATCCCGGTCGCTCTTCCACCCTATGCAGAATGTCCTCTGCAAGTTGCGCCGTCCTGACACTCCTTTCACGCCCTGCGTCTTGCTTGGCTGCGGCGAAGGATCCCATTTCACACAGCCGCCGATGCAAACGCTCGAAGGTTTTCCGATCTGGAGTGCATCTCATCGGAAACCGGTCGCGGTAATGTCTCTCTGCCTCACTTGCATTCCCGTCCGCCGCACCATACACAAAGTGCATATCCACCATTTCATGGTTAGTATAACCAGCCATCCTCTCGGCAATCCACGGTAGAAATGGCGTTGGGTGCGAGGACCGACCCTTTTATACCATTTCCAACGCCACCTAGTGGCTCGCCGTTTGCGTTCCGCCCATACTTTCTATGACGAATATTGCTCGTATAGCTGCGTTCTACCATCCCGTAAAGTTTTGCCCACTTTTTCAGATTCACCCTGTATAATATTTATCTGAAACATGAATTTTATTTCTTTTAATGATTCTTTCAGTGTTGTATATTTTAAAACAAATGCAGCATTATACAAGGTGACTTGGATTACTCACACATTAATGAGAGTTTCTGCCCTGTTTATGAAATGGAGGGACACTTCTTGACTGCATTTTTTACTAAGCATTACGATTATTTTTTTTTTCTTTGGGTGTTGAATTTTGGGGATTTTGACTAAGTGCTGAAAAGTTAGTGCACCAAAGTAAAAAAGTTATATCATCAGAGCGGCACAGCCAAGATACTGTGGGAGGAGGGATGAATGCTTTTAAAATCATTAAATATAAACATAAAACCTTGTAATTGAAATATGAAATCTTGCCGGGGGGGGGGGGATTAAAACATTCAAGAAATTGCCCTCCCACAAGAAGACTGATTTTAGTGCCAAAGTAAAAAATAATAAATACCCCCTCAAGCAGCTGCTTGCCACAGAGGTCTGACAGGAGCCTGTCAGTTTATATGCCATAGTAGAAGGTCTGTGAGGATGGCAGAACCTCAGCAGAAAAACAACACACACAACCATGCCTTACCCGGGGCTCGAACCCAGGTCCCTTAGATCAGTAGCCAAGCGTGCTAACCACTCGGCCATGGAGGTTCTTTTTTGCTTTCATATCCAAGATCTCATTCATTTTCAGAAAATGATAAAAAATGAAACTTCTTTTATAAAAAATGAAGAAATATGAAAAAAAAACATATAATCTAATGCAGGCAAGTCCAACCCATGGGCCGATGCGTCCCACAAAATCGTAAAGTTTACATGTTTATGACATAAGCTTTCAACATGATTATGTGATTTTCAGCGAGTTTTTGATATCCCACTAGTTTCATGTTGCCCTTTTTTTAATTTTATAATAAAAAACACAAGAAAATAAATGAAGTTTTATTATTCATATACATTAACTATATTATATATTTTATGTGCGGCCCAAAACAATCCATCTTCACTTAATGTGGCCCAGGGAAGTCAAATCTTCACTCAATGTAGCCCAGGGAAATCAAATCTTCACTCAATGTGGCCCAAGGAAGTCAAAAGGTTGGACATGCCTGATCTAATGTGAAGTTAAATAAAATATCCACTGCAACAAGTTGTAAGCCATCCATCCAATTTAACATAAATCTTAAAAAATAGTAATTATCAGTCTATGAAAGATTGAAAATAAAATCCACAGAAAAGAAAACCAAGGTTTAATTATAAAAGGAAATGAAATACTAACTTTACGAAGGGAGTGTATATATCCTACTCGACTTAAAATCATCCATGTAAACAACTTGTCATACAGCCACTTAGCAGACGGCTCTCCCTACTCAAGCTCCCCACTGTTGCAAATGTGTGAGCGAGCAATTAGAACACCTGTGACTTTCCCCTTTTACCGTGACGCTGTGCATTGCAGCCAGTCTTCAATAAGCTTGCTATGAAAACTTTTTTTAATTATAGTTTTGATCTGAAGAGTGGGAAAGATGTATAATATGCTGGGATAAATGATAAAAATAATTCTAGTAATAATGAAATAGATTTAGGGAAGAAAAAGAGTGTAAAACAGGGGGGGGGGGAAGAGACAGAGGTATGTACTTCACAACTACTTCCAAAATCTTCCGTTTTTAAAAATAGCAATTCTTTCTTAATTTTCAGGAAAAATTTGTCAATAATAGTTCAAATCAAATTTGTGAGCTTATATCAGGTGGCTGCTTCAGCATAGAGTAACATTAACAAACAAATTGGCAATATCATATAGTGCTTCCAAGAAATGGAAATCAGGACTCTAATAAATTATTTATATTGTAGTTTAATAAAATATGCATCAAATGAAAAAAGAAAATATTATTTTGCAAACTTGAATTATGTATTTTTAAAAGATATATGTAAGAAAATTTTTGAACTGCATTTTCCATTTTTATAAAATCGAATTTTTTTGTTGTATGAAAGACATCTATGTTCATCTTAGGCCTCTCATTTTGGATTCTGTCAATGTCCATGTTTATCACAGACCTTGGAAGGGTTATCTCATGCTATCTTCAAGTTGCTAACATTGCATAGAAAGCATTGAGAATAAGTTAACTTTTTGTTAGTTGCCAACTTACTCAACAAACAAAAAACTTTTCTTTGAAGCTAAACAATTCAAGCTAAGGAATGATTACAAATACTTATGGAGAAAAGATGGTAAGAGTTTTTCTCAGGAAAGAAGAATCATCAAGGGTATTAAGAATTAGGAATATCAAAGACTTAGATAAATCATAGATAAAATGTCTGCTTTTGTTGAATCTGTTTTGTTGAATCTGTTATTGATTCTGATGGTAATTTTGTTTTTGACTATAACCATTCCAATTATATTAATAATTCTGAAGTTCTTTGCTTTATGTAATGATAGTTCAACTGTTACTATGTTACATTTAAATATACATAGTTTACGTTGTCATTACAATGAATTTTTGGTTATGATAGAATATAAAAAACATAACCTTGATATCATTATTCTAAGTGAAATTTGGATACAAGAAAATAAATTAAGTTTATATAATATAGATAGCTCAAAATGATGTATAACTATAGGAAAAATAGATCAAGTGGTATTTATAATGTATTATAAATTTAATACCATGAATTTTTTGCCAGAAGCTGTAACAATGGAAACTGCAGAATGTGTATTAGCCTATGATAACAAAAATGACCTTTATATACTAGCAATTTATAGAGCTCATGAGCATTCAATAAAAGAGTTTGTGACTGAATTGAAATTAATAATTTCAAATATTAAGCATAATTGTGTTATTTCAGTAAGTGACAAATATTTATATTAGCTTAAGTATTAATCATATAAATGATTATTTAAATTTGCTTGCTTCATTTGGATTTCTTTTGTACATAAATTTGTGTACAAGAGTGACCAACCTTTCTTCAGTTGTTTAAGACCACATATATATTAGATCAGCTGATAATATTTTAAATTTCAATTCGGCTATTTACCAGAATGATGTTATTGATCATTACCCCATTTTATTAAAAGTTGCTAAGAATACAATTACATCAGTAAAGAAATTTGCGATTCTTATAAAAATTACAACATATTTGAAGATTTAATTAAAAACCTGAATTTTGTATATGATGAGAATATGCAAATAAATAGAATGTATGACATTTAGAAGATAGAGAAGTTATGCATTTGACAAAGTACTACTAACAAAAAAAAATATTATCTAAAAGCTTCCAGTTCAGAGCATAAACCTAGGATAAATTTGGAAATTTTGTCATTGATGAAGAAACGAGAAAAAATATATAAATTGCACAGGAAATATCCATTAATATCGATTTATAAAAATGAATATCAAAAAATGAGAAACTTGATCATGCCAACTATAAAAAGAACAAAAACAAATTTTTATGTAAATAAATTTAATAAATGTAATGGGGAAAAAATTTAAAATGCAGCAAGTTATTGATGATATCTTGAATAATAAAATTATATTGCCCAATGTTAGTAATTGTGAGAAACTGGTAGAAAAATTTAATGAACATTTTATAAATGTAAAAAGTTTAAATTTATATTCTAGTAATTCAGATTATATATATATCCTACTAAATGAATTCAACAAAAGTCAATGTTTATGATAGAGACAACAGAAGAAGAAATTAGTCATATTATTGGGAGTCTTAAAAATAATAATGCTGCAGGATTGATGGTATAAATTCAAAAATAATTCAAATAATTGTAAACTATTGTTCTAAATTTTTTATTGTAAATTGGTAATTTTTGGTATTTTCTTCTCAGACTTAAAAATAGCTATTGTAAAACCTTTTTACAAAACTGGAGACAAAAATTGTTTTAATAATTATAGACAAATTTCCATTCTTCCCACCTTTTCTAAAGTTATTGAAACTATCATGAAAATAATACTTAATAATTATTTAGAAAAAGTTTCCTTTTTATACATGTTTCAGTTTGCTTTTAGGAAAGGTTTAGGTACTGAACATGCTATCTTACAGTTGACTACTAGTATTTATCAAGGGATAAATAATTCTAAAAAAACCTAGCTTTTTTTGAAACAGTTAGACATGATATTTTACTAAAGAAATTACTTTCTTTTGGGAATTAGGGTAAATTTGTAAAGATAGTTTAAACCTTATTTATGTGAAGGCCGAGTGGTTAGCACGCTTGGCTATTGATCTAAGGTACCTGGGTTTGAGCCCCAGGTAAGGCATGGATGTATGTGTCGTTTTTCTGCTGAGGTTCTGCCATCCTCTCAGACCTTCTACTGTGGCATATAAACTGACAGGCTCCTGTCAGACCTCTGTGGCAAGCAGCTGCTTGAGGGGGTATTTATTTTATTTATTTTATCAAATGGTTTCTATTAATAATGTTGAAAGTACTAAAATATTGATTAATAGAGTTCCACAAGGATCTATTTTAGACCCAATTTTATTTTTAATATATATCATTTTTTTTATCAAAATTTAAAAGGAAAATCATTTTATATGCTGATGATACAGTACTTGCTTACAGAAACAGAAATCAACATGATTTAACTGTGTTTTATGCCTTTTTCACTCACCCTGACAACTTTTTTTGTAAATTATAATTTTATAGCATGCATTGTGTCAACATAATTTCTTGTGACTGCCCAGAAATCAAACAAATTAAAACCACAAAATATTTGGTAGTTTTAATAGACAGCAATATGAAATGGACTGCATATTAATATGATAATAAATAAAGTATGATTTTACTTAGTTAGCTTGAAGAATCAACTCTAGTAGATTTTTACTCTGTATTTTGCTTGGATAGTCTTTTTTAAAATATGGTTTGACTAGCTGGGGGTGGGATACTTATATGAATATTATTGAATGTGTTACTAGAGTACAATATAAATTCTTAAAGAGTCATAACATTTCATAATAAAGTTTATATAAAGTTATTTGTGATTATAAAATTCTTAGTAAAATCCAACAATTTTAGACATTAAATGTAAAGAGTGTGCTTCCTGGTCTTTTATTTGTAATTCCTAAAGTAAAGAAAGAAATAGCTCATAAGCATTTTTTTTAACTCCTAGAATATTTAATTCCTTACCTATTGAAATTAGAAATGAATGCTCATGTTTTTAAATTGAAAGTGAAAAATGTTATTATACTGCTTCAAATATTAATGATTACTTTAAAGTTATTGTATAACTTACTAAATAATAAGCATGTAAAATAATAACGTGTTTCTAATGCAACCAAACACATTTTTTTGCCAATAAAGATCTCCAATTTTAAAAACTCAATTTAGCATCCTATGCTCAAAGGTCTGCTAAAATGTAACTTTTTATTTTTATTTATTTTGCATATATTTTATTGCTTTCTGCATGTATATGCAAGTCTTTGTATTCTTATTTTGCTTTTATTAAATTCTATTTTATTAAAAAAAAATAAATATATATATTATTGTATAAATGAATGATCTCTATTTATCTTTTCTATTGTATAAATGAGTGATCCATCAAAAAATGGTAGGGGTACTGGAATGTAGCATATAAGTGTGCAATCCACTGCCTTAAATCCTGAAGGAACTACAAGATGCAATGGAATGGCTTCGCATCACACCACAAACACTTACAAACACTCATTGAATCTATCCCATTTTAAATTCAAGTTGTTGAGAAGGCACAGAGGGGTCTACACAACTTTAAGGTTTTTAATGTTTTTTGCCAGATAGTATACAGTCGTATCAGAATAATATGACCACCTACCATACATATACTATGGTAAATAATGGTTCCGGTATCTAAGCTGAACTTGTCCTTGCACCTGTGTAAAGCACCAAAAGCCCACTGACATCTAGGTGGAAAGTGATGGGTCTGGCACCAAGTCTAGAACACCCCACATAAATCCTCTGGACCACTGCACAATGGTTCCCACAAATAGACAGAAGGAGGACAGTCAAGTGGTTTTAGGACAATGATGTTGCAGTACTGAACAAGTCAGATTTTCTTCCCTTTACCACCCCCTTTTTCCTGAGAAAATTGCATGCCAATAGGATATCAATAGGAATTGCATGGCCAATAGCAGAGCTGCCAACTACTCCGTTTTTTGGTTTAAAATCAGAAAATCCGATTTTTAAGGTTTTTTCAGTTTTACACTTATGAAAAACTGCTTCCCAAAATGTATGGTATTTTTAACCTTTTCCTAATAGGGGGATGCTAATGAAAGGGAAGAAGTGTTTCCGATTTAACTCTTTTACTGTACTAAAGGTGCAGCTGTGTCTCACTTCTTAATCTATACTTGCTTGTGGCCACACCTGCATACCAACCAGAGAACTGCAGATTATCATTTCTGGACAGAACACTTGCCAAAGTCCACACTAAATTTTTTGCAGAGTTCAAAGTCATTGAGTGTATCTAAATGTGTGTTTATTGAACGTATACCCAACTCTTCCAGCCAACTAAATGCTAATTGGATCACTTAGAATCGGAAACTTCAGAGTGAAGGAAATAATACAGATTGGAGAGCTTCCCTATCTGTGGGTCATGATTGACATTGTAACTTGAATGGGTCTTATGCATATCTGTTTTTAGCAGTAACCCTGCAGTTTACGGCATTCAGTTCACTAGATGGGCCACAAACAGTAGCTTTCTTAAGGTGTGTAAAGTAGGGTTAAAACTCTTACATTTGTTCTTAGTAGGATGAAAAAAACGAAGTGAATTCAGAGAGTATAACTTTTCATTGTGTCGAATGATTTATTTGATTCTCTGTTAGTATGTTTTGTGCGGCTTATGGTTCCTGATTTTTTTGCAGGTCTAACCTTCTAAAGTGAATGAAAGGAGTTTCTTTTCAGAATCTAAACTTTCCTAATAAATGCAGATTTAACTTACATATAATTGTATTTTTTAAACGCAATTTGGATTTAATTCCTATATATGTAGCATAAAGGTATAAATTTTTCCTCAGGTAAGTACTGAAAGATGCAGATGATTTATCATATTTAATTAATCTTTAGCAATGTTTCAAATTCTTCATTTAAAAGCTCTGTTTAAAATAGTGTGTTAAAAAACTCCTTTTAAAATGGTTGTCTCTGATGAGATTATCTTGTTCTGGGTATTTTTTAATAATGCGAATGGCTGTGCATTTTTTACAATTGTGTTTTTTAGGCTTGTTTTCTTTGATGGGATTATTTAGTTCCAGGGTCTTTTTTGTTGCTGCAGATCAGCAGTGAATTGTTTAGAATTTTGTTTTTTAGGCTTTGGTCAGTAAAAAGGGCAGAGCAGTTGAATCCTGTGTCTCCTAATTGTTTAGCAGTATGTTGAGGTTAAAATGGTTATCTGATAATTTTGTATTGAGGTTTTCTTAAATTGCAGAATGGCAATCCATTGTTTAGCAGTATGTGCTTGATTAAATAGCTGTTCTCCAACGAAATTATTGATTTTTGCAAGTTTTTTTTTTAAATTACGGAATGAACATTCATTTGTTAGTGATAATAAACTGTTGAAACAAGTAGCCTCAGATGGTACTGACTGGAATTCACCATGTAGTTAGATGCGCAGTTAGGAAAATATGTCTAGATACTATTACTTCTAATGGAAACAAAATTTTATGCTTAGGAATAAACATTTATCATCATATTCTTTACTCAGTGTATTCTCATTGTATGGCCTCTTTACTGCTAATAATATGATAGTTCAGGTTATTATTTGTAGAATTTTCCAAGAAGTTGAATATTCGACAAAATGCCGATCTGAGGACATTGACACTTTTGCCGAATATTCTTTATGTAATATTTGCAGTGCCTGAGCACTGCAAATTGCAAAACTGCCAGCTCCAATTTTTCACTCTCCCAAATCATAATTTTTGTCAGGCAAGGTTGGCATCTCTGCCAATAGGTTAGCCTCTCTTTGTGTGCAACATAGTCAGAAGAATGAAATGAGGAGAAGAGATAGAACATTTTTGGGAAGTCAAAGAACAGGACATAAGAGAGGAGTAGGTTTTGGAAGTCAAAGAGATGGTCTGCAAGAAGTTTTGACGAGGAGACCTAAGTGAAGCCCCGGCAATCTTAAGATAGCACCCTGCATGCAATGCTAACCTATGAGAGTGCTCCACTAATTGTTGCAATTTAGAAATTTCCATATAAAAATGTTTTCCACTACCAGTTCCAGGTCCAGGTTTTTTCAGATGATATATGTGTGCTACACAAGATTACTCTCCTAAGCCTTGCAATGGTCAATCATTAACTTTAAGATATTTAATGGACTAGAAACTTTCATGCACCATAATTTTAGTGTATTCAAGCCAATTATAACACTTCAATAATTTTGTCATATGATATTATACTTTAACTATTTGAAAAAAGGTAACAATGCAATGTTTGAACAAGACCACAGCAGCTTAATACAAAACAGAGGATTGCAAATGGGTTAAGAAATAAAAAGGTATCCCCCATTCCTCCATGTAACAACTGGAAAAAGTATATATATTCTTAAAAAACCACAGGAAAAATTCTCTTGGAAAATATAAAAATTTACATTTCTAATAGGCAATAAAAAAAAACTAATTTTGAAAGAATTAAGAAAATATTTTTATTAAAATATATATATATATTAATGAGTATTATAAATTAGCAAAATTGTTTAATTACGCACCATAAAATGTTTGGTCAAAAAATTGAAAGAAATGAGTCAAATTCAGTGTGCTGATGATTTGTTTTATGAGCTGCAAATTTTTTTGCAATTTGCTGGGGTTGGTCATGTCTGCTGTAGACTGATCAATATAGTAATGACTGGTAGCAGATGATAATGGCATTACTGAATCACTACTCATGCACAAGCAAATTTCTTGGTATACTTGTTGAGTTTAAAAGATGCTTTATAATGGAAGGGAACAACATTTGGTACAACAGAAGTTTTAGGAAGTAATCAAGTTTTAAGAAAGAAAATTGGAAACTTTTTAATGGCTATAATTAAAGGTTACCATCTTATTATTTCTATCTAAGCCTAAACCCAAAGCTCAATGCACATTTTTCCCACAGAATGATGCAATTTTCAAATTAATTTGCCATTCATTAAAAGAAATAAAGATTTCTACCTTTGATAAAAGTAATTTCATACAAATTTTAAACAGCAAAATTTTATTATCTGGGAGACTGAAATACTATAAGCAATTATAAAACATTAACCAATATATTGCAACATTTGCTAGGCAAGTGAATAAAATATAAAATTAAAAAAAAATGCATTAAATGATCACTTCTAAAATCACGATTAAAAATAATAAATGTGTAATATTAAAAATCTTTGTAAATACTTGTTACTAGAAGAGTAAACTTGAAACAAAGAAATTAAAAACATTTAGCATATCTTGACCCACTCATATGAAAAGGCATTATGTTTAAGTCAGTCATATAAATTCACTTTTTGTACGAATAGTTAATTGCTGTATTCTCACTTTCTCAATTTATTATTTTTAAATGTAACCCGCAAAATAATACAGTTCATAAGTTTTCAGTTATAATATCACCACAACAAGTCTTTAACATAAAATTTTTGCATTTTGCAAATGTCTTGAGAATGCATGCTAAAAAAGCACAGATACATAAATTATCAGATTTCAGTAGGAGTGACGGGACAAATAATAAGATCCCCCCAATTCAAAAACAAAACTGATATTTATATTTTACCTTATGACTGATGCTCAAATATTAGGACTACCCCATAAAAGAATGAAGCCAACCCAGAGATAATATTATAGTCAAAGGTACTAGTTAAATCATATCAAAAGTTTGCCCCAAAATGTGTCTAATGATAAATTTTCCCATCGAACGTTCATTCACAGCTTTCCTCCATTAACATACTAATCACAACGTACTACTCCATTCACAAGGAGGCAATGGCAGCAGCTCCATAAATTTTGAATGTTTTTCAAAGGATCACTCCTAACTCATGCAGCTAGGAACATGATCTGTTACCTAACAGGGCTAGAACTAAATGGGATCACCCTACCACAAATTTGAGATCGATTGCTCAAGTACTTGCAGAACTACAGGGAAGACAACAATTTCAGCCATTGATGATACCATGTGGGTGTCCATTTGTTTGTTCACCCAGAATTACAGCTATTATCTAATATGAACATTAAATGAACTTTAGCTAGTCCCATTTATATAAAGTAAGCCATAATTGTCAAGGAGCTCTCCAAAGACAACAATCCTCAGTCATATGCACTGCATGCATGTGACTGAGGAAGAGATGCACACTGTGAATTATAGTCATTGCTGGTATTATACTTGTGATGTTCGTATGTTGTCATCAACTTTCTGTATTTCCTCTAATGATAACATTAATGATTTAGCAGCATTAAACAACATATGCTCTCTGTACTGTACATTGGTAGTTCAATATTAGTTCCCTTTTGAGTGTGAGGTCAGATGCAGCCACATACTAATCACGGCACCTTCATGCCAGCTCTGAACCACAGTATATTGGATGATTAAATTTGAAACTAAAAATTTAGCTAGGAATTACACGAGGAAAATTCATCCCTTACCAAACCTAGTCAGCTCTTAATAAGATCAAGGAGCTCTCCAAAGACAAATCACACTAATGTACTGAACATAGCTACATGCTAAATTTAGTTTAAATGCAATATACTATTAACACAACACAAAACCATTACAAAGTGCTTCTTGTCTAACAGGCTTCCTAGTTAATACACTACTGACTTGTGCTCCTTGACTACAACATACACATACATATGCATACAATATATTTTGTGTATATCTAATATGTAAAAAAGAATGTTTGTTTGTGTGTCTGGCACTGAGCCCTCAGAAGAGCTAGAGACCCCAAACTTTGCATGAACATTCCCTTCATCCAGGGGAAGAATATAGGCTATGTGTAAACTCGCTGGGGTCAATGAAAATAGTGGTGGGCAGGTTTGAATTTCTCAAAATCCCAATAGACTTAATGTTAATGCTTTAAATTTATTTAAAATAATTGTTTCCACTAATACATTTGAAAAAAGAAATATATCACACTAAACTAATATCCGATTTCATGTGATTAAACATTAACCATTGAGTTATTCAAAATAACTGTTGCTATCACTAAATTTGAAATAATCAATGCATCAAACTAATTTCTTTCTGATTTTGAATGATAAACTCATTGTTCAGTTTGTTGGGTTAAGAGTGCAAGCGTCTGTGGATATTGAAGTCGTTCTAATTATGCATGAGCAGAACACGAGATTCTTTATTGAAAAGAAAGCTTCAAAACCTAAATTTGTATCTGAAGTTATATTCATTAATTTAATTTGAAAAATATGCAAAAGCTAATAAAAGTATATACAAATAATAAATAAATGTTTTAAATATTATGTTGAGTAATAAATAATTTTTTTAATAACAATTTTTTGTACCTTTACATTTTTTATGCACCTCAGACCATAGTTAATTTTCTTTTGCTATAAAGTTACATATGCCTGGCAAATTGTATCCAAAGAACTCTGGTGGGTACGAAGTGATTTGAAAAGTTAGATTATCTGAGCGACGGAATTTCGGTGGTCGGTTTAGAAATTTCTGACATGAAGAGGATAATGGGTATTTCAAACTATGTCCATTTCTTTCCTTCCCTAAAAGAGAGGGAGAAATTTTTAACTGGAGGGGAATGTTGGGTTGTTTTTTGCACAAAACGGGCTAAATGGCCAGGTCACAAGGACCCCGAAGGCTCAAAGTAGGTTGAGGGGGGGATCCATTGGAACAGCTGTTGGGAGAGAGATGGTAGTCTGTCGTCAAGGTTTAAAAAAAGAATTTGTGTAACAAACTAAACAATGAGTTTATCATTCAAAATCAGAAAGAAATTAGTTTGATGTATTGATTATTTCAAATTTAGTGGTAGCAACAGTTATTTTGAATAACTCAACTGTTAATGTTGAATCACACGAAATCGGATATTAGTTTAGTGTGATATATTCCTTTTTTTTTTCAAATTTATTAGTGGCAACAGTTATTTTAAAATTAGTTTAAATGCAATATACTATTAACACAACACAACACCATTACAAAGTGCTTCTTGTCTAACAGGCTTCCTAGTCAATACACTACTACCATCCAGTGTGTTCTTTAACGTGCACATGGTATGGCTCTTCCACTCACAAAGCCATGGCTAACATCCCATCTGACAGGCAGCGGCTTTTCCAAGCCCATCGGTGTCCCCTACTGACTGTGGGCAGGGAGGGGAGTTTTGCAGAGATAAATCAATGCTGACCCATCTGGAATTCGAACCTGGGAACCACAGATTACATGTCTGGCGCACTACCAACTGAGCCACTTCCCCCACTCCATCCCGGGGGGAGGGTTGGGTTGTTTTACCTCTGAGTGGCACTTTTTTGTACACCATGTGCTAAATGGCCAGATCACATGGGCCCCGAAGGCTCAGAGGTTGGGGGAGGGGACCCACTAGAACAGCTGTTGGGAGACAAATGGTAGCCTCCCGTCAAGGCCATCCAGCGTGTTCTTTAATGTGCACAGGGTATGACTCTCTCACACACGGGACCACAGCTTAATGTCCCATCTGATGGACGGCTGCCTTTACAAGTCTATCGGTGTCCCCTACTGACTGTGGGCAGGGTGGGGAATTTTGCAGAGATAAATCTCAACGCTGACCCAGCTGGGACTCGAACCTCGGAACTACAGATTATGAGCCTGGTGCACTACCAACTGAGCCACCCTGCCCCAGGGGGGGAGGGGGAGATCGAGTCTAATGATATTTATGCCAAATGAAAGTTTGTGACATGATGAGTGCCATCCACTCTACATTTTTGAATGTTTCAGACTCGAGCAACGCCGAGTAAATCTGCTAGTAATTTAATACAAACGTGAAAAAATGTTCATGGTCCTCATACTAAGTGTAGCTGTATGTAAGGAAGTAGCATTATATTATGTATTCATAGCAGAAAAAAAAAGTTACATGTTGTTGTGCTTTTTTTCTTTGCAAATCAACTTCAGTAAGCAGGAAATTTCTTTTTTTTTTTTCAGGAAACTTAATTCTCTCTAGCCCCATTATCAATGAATTACATGAGATTTTTACAAAAATATTTAAGCTAAGGGAAAGATACTTAATGATATAATTCATAAAACTGTTTAGTGCTTTTCTTATTGATTGAAACATTAATTACAAAATAAGGCAAAGTTTGACATTAGAAAGCCAAAATTACATGATCAATTAATAAATATATCATGCTATGTTAAATACACATTAAATACCCTTAAATGCAGTTTTAAACATAACCAAGGGAGTGTATAAAAAACAAGCCCTCAAAGGCTAATTAATACCCATACTATTTGCCTTCATCCCATCATATAGTATAATATCTGTTTTAAATCCAGAATAGAGCTTCAGAGCCTGAAAACATAAAACGAACCTGGGAGGCCCAAGCATCTTCTTACTATGCTCAGTCAAAAAAAATTAACTTTAGAACTTTTCTGCCAAATAACTAATGAACAGAAATATTGTGGTGTACATCAAATAAAAAAATTAATTCTGGATTTCATGAAAACTTTTAACAAAAATAAACATTAATGTAAAAACTTTCTAAGGTGATGTAATGAAAAAAGGATTGGTATTCAATTAATACTTAATTCTAAAAAACCAAATGAACAATTATATTACATATCAATATAAAGGAAAATTTATTTCTGAAAAATATAAAATGAAATCCTGAAACAAATGTGACTTTTTTTTTATAGATTTCCTCTGTGGGTACCTTGGGTTGTTTTTATCTCTGATCAGCACTTTTTTTTTTACACACAATGGCTCAATGGTGAAGTCACAAGGACCCCAAGGGCTCAGAGAAAATTGGAGGAAAGAAAACCCACTGGACCAGGGCTGAATAGAGGGGGAGGGAGATCATGCACTCCTCCTTCCCCAGAATGCAGCTAAGGGAGTCTAAAAATTATTAAACTTGTGAATATTTGATGCATTTACCCTTCCCAGGTCCAGCCTGAAAAACTGATTTACAGCCAGAGGTTCAGCTATTTTTCTACTCTGATCAGCCAAAAAAAATTAACTTTATAACTTTTTTGCCAAATAACTAATAAAAGAAATTATGGCATGTTATATGCCAAATTAATCTGCATTTATTTCTGGATTTTCTGGAATATAATATTTAACAAAAAAAATGACTAATTTTATTTTAATAGGGCTTTTTTTTTTATAGTCATGTAGTAAAAAAATGCATCTGGCAACACAAATAAAAATTTATTTTAAAAAAACTAAGAAATGATTAAAATGCACATGAATAGAAAGCTTATTTATTTCTGAATAACAAAAAAATTAATATTTACTTGAAGCAAGAAAATTACTCTCGTTTTGTAATTTTTTTCTTTGTACTATACTTTGAGAAAATTACAGGCTTTTAGCCAATTGCTCTGAGTCAGACAAACAAGTCAACTTCAGAATTTAAAAAATAATAATCAATCAACAGAAATAGGTCATGTTATATACCAAATTAAGCAGAATTTAATAAGCCTTTTTCAGTATGATATGGTGAAAAAATAGATCGGATTATACAATTAAGGCTTAATTTTGGAAAACCTAATGAATAAAAATAGTTAAATTATAAATTATTCTAAAGAAAATTTCCTTCTGAATAATATTTAACCTGAAACACGATTTTTATTTCTTTTAACGATTCTTTTCAGTATTGTATATTTTAAACATGGTCAGTGTTATACAAAGTGACTTGGACTTCTCACATTCACGGGATTTTCTGAAGTGGTTATGAAATGGAAAAAAGAACTTTCTTGGCTATATTTTTCACTAAGCATTATGTTTTTTTTTTCTTTGAGTGTTGAAGTTTGGCAATCTTGGCTAAGTGCTTTGTGCACCAAAGCAAAAAAAAAAACCCCCCCGCTATATCATCAGAGTGGCACAGCCAGGATACTGAGGGATTCATTAAATGTAAACATAAAAACTCACAATTTTTTTTAAACAATGAAATTTTTCTAAGAGAGGGAGTGAAATGCTTACAGTGAGTTTATGGGAGGGGGGGGGGGGGGTAAATCCCTTCCAAAAAAAAATGAGGAATGATTTCCAGCCAAGGAAGTGCATTTTGCTTCCGTTACCCAAGACCCATTCATTTTCAGAAAATGATATAAGCTAAAGTTTTTTTACTAAAAACACAAGAAATAATTTTTTAAAAAATACACACACACACACATACCGGCCACTGAATTAGAAACCTTTATGCTGATGTATGTAAACATCACTTGCACATAGTATATGCAAAATACGTGGTTACATGCATCACCAAATGATCTAGGCAACTATTTAAGACTGCTGCTCATCAGTAATTGTCAGTAGTTTGATCAAAATGGGGAAAAACAAAGTATCTTTCGGGGTTCAATAAAGGGCTTATTGTGGGTGCCTGTCTGGCTGGTGCAACGATTTTAAAAACGGCAGAGCTGACTGGTTTCTCAAAATGTGAGATATTCTGGGTTTTAAATCAGTGGAAAAATAACCCACATTGCTTGTCTAAGAGGCATAAGTATGGCGCAATGACAATCTGTCAGGAAAAAGATTGCCATCATCTGAGAAGGCTTGTATGGAGAAACAGGACTTCCTGTGTGCAGCAATTGACTGAAGCACCCAACGAAGTCTGTTCCCAACCCATATCTCAGTGAACTATGCACAGGCAATTGAAGAGGATCGGTATTAGCAATCATATGTCTATATGGAAATCACTGATTTCTGTGAAGAACCAGAAAGTTCGGCTACAGTGGTGTCAGGAACATTGTGACTGGACACTGGAAAAAAGTCACGTGGTCTGATGAGTCATGGTACACTTTGTTCTGCACTGACAGTAGGCAGATAGTTTGGCAGGATCACCATGAAGAAATGGACCCAGCGTACCTTGTAAACACAACTCAAGGTTCTGGAGGCGGTGTCATAATGTGGGGCACATTCTGTTAGTATGGAATGGGTCCCTTGATATTGCTGAATGGTTGGGTGTCCTCCAAGTATTATCTGAACATTTTTTGCTGATCAAGTCTATCCTGCAATGTCAATGTTGACTTTTTATCCAACAGGTGACAGCTGTTTCATGGATGACAATGCTACTGTCCATTGCACAAGATGTGTTCAGCAATGGTTCAGTGAGCATGACAGTGACCTCCATCTTCTATGACCAACACAAAGCCCATATCTGAACCCCGTTGAGAATGTATGGGACATGTTAGAAAAACAGATCCAGAAACAAAGTCCTCTTCCATCAAATCTGAGCCAGGTAAAGGACTGTCTGGTGAATGCCTGGTATGCTGGAGATGTAAAGGCATTCCAACACCTTGTGGAAGCTATGCCAAACCACATTCATACTGTAATTCGGGCTAAAGGAGATCCAACTCAGTATTGAATCAAGGTTCTTAATTCAGTGGCTGGTGTGGGTATAACCTAATGGGATGTTAAATAAATATCCACAACAACATCTGCAACATTTTTAGACAGCCATCCAATGTAGCATAACTCAGAAAGATCAATAGATCAGTGGATGGAAAAATCGAAAATTTTTGAAAATAAAGTAGATCAACAGAATTGAAAACTAAGGTTTAATTATAAAAAAAGGAAATAAAATATTAACTTTACACAGTAAGTTTATAATCTAATTTGTTGAGAGGAAGATTTTAAATCAGCAATGTAAACAACTTGCCATGTGAAGGAAGTCCTTTTAGCTTCCATATCCAATACTTCATTCATTTTCCAGAAACAATATAAGATCAAAGTTTTTTACAAGAAAAGAAATAAATATAAAAGAAGTATTAACATATAACTTAATGCGACATTAAATAATATCCCCAATGACTTGTAAAAGCTGACCATCTGATGTAGCATAACCCCAAAAGATCCATAGATCAGCTGATAAAAAAATCGATAATTTGCAGAAATAAAATAAATTTATAGAAATGAAAACAAAGTTAATACTGACTTGATAGATGAATGGTCATGTTATCTTATATCCAAGAAGAACTCTTTCTGCAAACATTCACTAAAGAGTTACTGTACTGCATGTGTGAGCAATAATAAGGTCATCGCACTCAACCTGCACTTGCTATGTGACCTACTTTAGACTGCAGGAAAATTTGGAACTGCAACTTGGATTGCATTCTAAGAAAGCTTTTGTTAATTTGGTTTCGAACTGAAGGGTGGGAAAGATGCACAGAATGCTGTAATAAATGATAAAAATAATTCCAGTAATAGTAAAATAAGTTTGTGGCAGAAAGTATTGTAAAACAGAAAAAAAATGGTGATACGTACTTTGCAATTACTTCTAAAAATTTCTGTTTCTAAAAATAGCAGTTTTTTGTTAATTTATAGGAGATTTTCAAAACTTTAAGAAAAAATTTCTTGATAATAGTCCAAATCAAATTTGTGAGCTTAAATCAGGTAATTGCTTCAGCATAGTGTAATGATAACAAACAAATCGGCAATACCGTATGGCACTTCTTAGAAATGGCAACCAGATGGCTTTAACAAATTATTTAAATTATAGTTCAATAAAATATTCATCAAATTAAAAAAGAAAATATTATTTTTCAAACTTGAATTACGTATTTTCAAAAGATATGTCTAAGAAAATTTTGAAACGCCAATTTAAAAAAAACGAAGTTTCAAGTATTGTACAAAAAAGTCTATTGACGTCCTAGATCTCTCATTTCAGATTCTGTCAATATCTATGTTCGACGGTGACCCGGGGAAGGTTAACAAAAAATTATAAACCACTAAAACGAAGGGGAAAATGTTACACAGCAATGCAAATCCTCTCTCTTGCCCTTCCCCCTTATCTTTTTTTGACTCTATTATATTGCTTGCTTCCTTTATTTTTTTCTAAATCTGGGTCTGCACTGGACAGCTGTTAGGGGACAAATGATAGCCTCCCATCAAGGACATCATGCATGTTCTTTAACGTGCAGAGGGTATGGATCTCCTGTATACAAGGTCACAGCTTTACGTTCCATCAGATGGGATTTCCAAA
This sequence comes from Ryuthela nishihirai, assembly GCA_038380435.1. Lineage (NCBI taxonomy): Eukaryota > Metazoa > Arthropoda > Arachnida > Araneae > Heptathelidae > Ryuthela > Ryuthela nishihirai. The sequence goes on along the minus strand of JAWZYU010000005.1, from coordinate 33,820,319 downwards.
ACCATCAAAACCATCCCCTTTTCTAACTAAGGGCAAGGTGGGCATTTAGCAGAGATAATTCTCAACACTGCAGAGTTGAGCTCAAACATGGGAACTAGATTACAAGCCTGAAGTACTACCAACTGAACACATCACCACTATGTGGTACAGTTTGAAACAAAGGACAGTATTGCATAATTTTATTTTGCACTGCTCATATGTGAAATTTTCTGTCCTGTTTGTCACAGCAGAATACAAATTTTTTTTTTTTGCAGTGTACACATATTTTCCTGTTGTGATTTGGGGATCTTCCTGGCCAAGTGCCTAAAAGTTAGGTAAGCTAAACATTGAACATTTTTCAATATCCTAAAAGTAGTTCACCCTTTTTTTTTTTTTTGGGGGGGGGGTAAACATTTTTAAATTCTTTAACCATTCAATATAAACTCATTAACTAAATAATCTTTTTGAAATAAAAATTGCTCAGTGGTTAAATCTTGAAACTTCCAGAGGCTTAAAAACTACACCACAGCAATGGAGAGGGGAGATGGGTTAAAATCCTTTGATGAAATTGCATTGTCCCTTACCACTAACCAATGTGGCTGAGCAAGGACTTATTTCCAAAATATATTATTTATTTCTCTACCAAGACATTTTGCATTCATTCATCAGGAAATTCATTCAATTTTGCATTCATTCTCAGGAAATGATAAAAGATTAGACTTTTTTATTGCAAAACCTAGAAATATAATTAAATAATAATCTAAAGAGAATTTAAAATATTTACAGTAAAAAGTCACAGGACTTACTCATTAAAAAAAAAACTAGTGAAAATGTAGCATAAAAGATCAATAATGATAAATGAATCTATAAAAAAAATTATATTATTGAAAATAAAGCCTTACTAACTGAGCATACACAGATATTATCCAATAGAATTATTTATCAAAGGCAGGTAGGACTTCAGAGTCACATATTCGGACAAGCATCTTCAATTAGTATTAGTGGCATCTTTTGCATCACACCACTGAATATTCCAATTTCCAGAGCCAAAAGAATTATCTTAGCATCTTTAGTTTCACTTCTGGGAAGTTACATGATAAATGATAAAAAAATAATTCTGGAAAAATATTTAAACCAGCAAAGAAGGAGCAAAATGAGAAATAAAATAGAAGTACTTGGTAACTGCTCTCAAAAACCTTTGAATTAAAAAAACATACATTTTTCAGGGCATTCCAAAATTGAAAAAAAAATAACAGTTCAGAAAAAAATTTGTAAGTAGAAATCTGAGGATTGTCTGAACATGGTATAAAGTAAGCAGAAATGACATTAGTGTTGAAAATGGGTATTTAGGAATGATAATCTGAATGATAGTAGGAATGGCTGTAAATGGCAGCTAAACATACATAGGCAAGAGAGTTGTGTACCAATCCCCTGTGATGATGCAGAGAACTGTCCAGGCCAGCAACTAAAGTCTGACTTCACCTGCTCATGGTGGAGATCATTAGTATCTTTCAAAAGAGATATTGTCTTTTGGAAGGATGGGGAGGGTGGTTGGATCAATGTGGCCTACTGATCTGGTTTCCTATGGCCACATTTTCCATTTTTTGCCCTGCTGAGAAATGGTAAACTTCACAGGGTCTTGGTGCAGACTTCTTAAATCCACTGGACTAGCTAATGGCTTTGAACTTCATTATGGATTCTGAACTTGTTACACTGGTGGGCCTCCGTAGAGAGAAACTCTACCACTATGTTTTCTGTTTGATTGTGTGTTGGCAGCCCCAAGTGAACAGATGCACAAAATGCCTTATATCAGCTGGTGGATAATCTTTGTCAGAAGCCATCACAGATACTGAGCCCTTACTTCTGTGGACATCACCAAACTTATCCTGGAGTAATATGTTGCAGAAAGGTGCCATTTGATTCCATTTGATTCTGGAAAGGTTCCATTTTGATTCTGGTTGTTGAAAAGGTCTACTTGTAATGATGGTAACTAAGTTACTACTAGCATTAGTGGCTTCAGACTTTAGCAGTGGAGGAAACAGGTCTGCCCATGCCTGTGATTAGGGGACTGTTTGATATTGTCAGCCCTACCTCTCTTAATAAACATAGCTTCTTCAAAAAACCCACTAAACATTTAATTTTCCCAGGAACATTGAATGTGAGGACTCTGCATGGAGATCATTCTCTTGATGTCTTCACACAGGAGTTCCCGAGTTATAACCTAGAATTCTGGGTTTGCAAGTAATCTGATGGGCATGTAAACATCAGATACTTAAATATAATTTTAAATTTTACTTTTCAGGATGATAGAATAGAAAGCATCTGCAAGGAATAGGTATACTCAGTACACATGCCAGTGAAGCTCTTCTAGGATATGAATGCATTAATGAATGGCTTCTTGCAGCTAAATTTAAAACTTGGATTAAAATCTTGAAAGCTATCTGCTGTTAGGCCCCCACAGAGGATTTGGATGAAAACAAGAAAGATATATTTTAGACAGCTTCAGAATATTTTGAATTCTGTCAAAAAATGAATTATTATTCTTGTGCTAGGTAACTTTAATACCAAAGTTTGTACCGACTCTGACCTTTTGGTTGATAGGTCCTTGGTAGTTGCAATGGGGATTGTCTCCTACATGCAAATATCCTTAATGGTTTGACAATGACTAACACTACAAACACAATGACATTTATAAATACACATGGGTTTCACCTGATGGATGGCTGTAAAATGTTAATGATCTAAAAATTATACACTGTATTTTTAGACTAATAACAAACACTAAGGTTTACAATTTAAATCTTCTTAGCATTTCAATTACGTCTAGTTGTTATAAAATTTCAAATGCATATTATGCATTATTCCTTAAATTATGTGTCTTCTATATCACATTCTAAAGTTATTTTGGCTATCTCAAAATTAAAACTGCATAAATCCCTAGGGTTGATGAAATTACTACTGAAATGCTTAGAGCTGGAGACATTTGTGTTGTCACATGGCTACTGAAATTCCGAATTTTTTTATGATAAAAGTGTTGTTCCTAAGTATTTTACTAAAATTATTATTAACCTTTTTTTAAAAAAAAAAGGGTGATTGCAATTCTTGTGATAATTACAAGAGAATCAGTCTACTTTGTGCTCCAGGTCAAGTAATTTGCATTATTGTGCTTAATAGAAATAAGAATTTGGTTGATGGACAACTGTGTGATGAACAGTATGGTGCCAGAAGGGTAACGTGTATAGATCAAGTATTTTCACTTAAGCAGATTGTTGAACCTGTTTATAGAGTTTCAGAGACCTGTGGTTGCTAGCTTTATAGATTTCAGAAAACCTTTGGCACTGTTGATCATCATAATTTGTGGTTGATCATTAGATTGCATGGCATACCTTACAAATTAGTTAGCATAATGAAAGCCCTCTATAACAATGAATCATGTGTGACAGTTGGTAAGGCTTGTAGTGACTGTTGTTCAGTTAGATAAGGGTACATTTTGTCTCCTTTCCTTTTTAGTTTGGTTACTGATTATGTTATGTGGAATTCTCTTCAAGAGGAAGATTTTGGCCTTAAATGTTCCAGAGATTTGAAAATTTCTTATTTAGATTATGTGGATGATTTGGCCCTGATGGCTAATGATGTTGATGAGATGAATTTTTTCATTAGGGATATTGAGATTAGTAATGAGTAGATTTGGTGATAGAGTGAAAACTGAAGTGATAAAAATTGGTCAGGCAAATGTTGCTTCAGTTGCTTTAAACCAGTGGTTCTCAACCTTTTATGCTTCACATACCCCCTGGAAATATATATGCAACTGGCGTACACCTTGTACAGATAGATAAAACTATATTTATAGTATAACAATGAGAATAAAATAAAACATATATATACATACACATTAAATTTTGCATTCATAAATTACATATATCGATAAACACAAAAAATGTCATTTTTGCACAGCAGTGTTGCCAACTTAGCGACTTTGTTACTACATCTAGTGACTTTTGAGCTCTCACGGCATACCCCAAAAAATTTTACCACATATCCCCGCATTGAGAACCCTTGCTTTAGACAGTAGCACTTTGGAGCAAGAATCTCAGTTTAATTATCTCAGGAACTGTTTAACATATGTGATGTGTAGTGTGACATAAACAGAAGATTAGGGACTTTTAAGTCCTATTGGGGACTTTTAAGAATCTATGAAGAGTGTGGAAAAATAGATGACTTTTTTTTTTCTTTCTAGGGTTAGATATGGTAGTGAACCCAGTACAGCTCTTAGACCTGGACAAGTGGGGCCCCTGCCTTGGGCTCTGTGCCTCATGCTTTGTAGGACTCTGCTCATCAGAGGCACAAAAAATTATTAATATAAAAATTAAATATTCAGAATAAAACAAAATAACTATGAATGTTCTGCACAACCAAGCGAATGTTACCTTATTTGTATGGGATATGGGAATGTCTAATATATGTAAATTGTTAATAAAATTTTGTGTAAAATTGTTAATAAAATTAAATGTCCTAAACGTATGTAAATTAACCTAGCCAATTGTCCTGGATTAAATGAGATAGTTCCAGATTCCGATAGACCTGGATCCCTGTATGGTGAAGAGTCCCAGAAAACATTTCGCATTCCGCTTGTCCTGCATTTTCATCAAATCACAATAAAGAACACGAAGAAATGGTTCCTGGACCTGAAGAGATGGTGCCTGGACACTACAAAGAATCTTCAAGTGCACTGATTGGACAATAACCAAATACCTAAGTACCTCTTCTCTACCCATTATTCTAAATCTTCATCAATAAATCAGTATACCACACATGGGCCCATGAATATTGTAATACATTTTATAATCAAATTGTTTATATAGACAGGGACCCTGCACACCCTAGGGGCAGCCCTGCTTGGACCCTTTGTAAGCAAGATAACAGGTAACTTGATGCCTTTGATTATAGATGCTTACACAATATCTTGGGCATTACGCAATTTGACTTTGTAAGTAATGATGAGGTTAGGAGTCCAATGTCCTTTGAGTAGCATATTGTGCAAAGAGAGGCTGCATTGGTTTGGCCATGTTACCCATTGGCAAATAGTATTATGATAGTGTGCCTAAAAGCCTCAGGAAAAGGGGGAGACATGAGATGTGGGGGGAAGACAATGTCAAACAAAATCTTGCTAGAATGCTGCAGCTTGAGACAGAGATGTTTGGAGAACAAAATTAGTCTGGTTAGATCTCCATAGCCCATAGCTGCATGAGGTATAAGGGTCTTCAGTCTACAGTCCATTAGCCAATGTCCTAAAGAAATATAAATAATTGAATGAAAAAAATTACTTTTTACAAGAAGCCCATTTGGCACAGAGGTTTTATAGGAGCCTGTTGGTATAATACATCACAGAGAAGACTTATAAGAGAGGTAAGACAATAAAAAAAAAGAAAGTCCATGCTTTCTATCTGGGGCTCAAACCCAAGTCCATTTGCTCCACAGCCAACATGCTTAAAGAAATTAAAAATCTATGCATTATCTAAACCTATAATTAGATCTAATGCTCACATTGTGCACTTGCAGTATACAAAGTGAGCATAATTTTTTTGGTAGGGTTCAATGACAACACATCTACATTTAGATTTGTGAGAATCAGTAATACAATCAATGCAAAGTGACATATTTTACTGCAAATCTGATTCCATGGATAACTACAGAATGCTATATTAGTAACATGTAGTTCTGATTTTGTCCATTACATAGTTGGTAGTAGGATATAAATGCTTATTATTATTAGGATACAATAGTTGGTAGTAGGATATAAATGCAAAGTTAAGCTTATAGGTGATATGGCCTTCAGCCTCTTAAGATATTTTAATAGGGCACCCTCAGCCTTGACCCTTTTACTACCACCGGGACATATATCTCCCGGGGTAGTGAAATATCTCATACATATGTCATCCTTCTAAAGCCTCTAAAATTGATGCTCAAAGTAGGTGACTATTTGTCAGTCAAAGTAAGCATAAGATGAAAATTTGACTAACGGGCAAGGTAGAAAAAAATAAGTACATAAAAAAAACTTTCTACACTATGTGCAAAATTGCTTCTTGAATTGTTATTGTTACATCATTGTTCCATGTTTTATAAGGCCAGGTTTAAAAGGCTGAAGACCCCTGCTTTAAAGTGATATTCATCATTCCTAAATACAATGAGAGGCCAAAAGTCAAGGGATATGTGCCTAATAACGGGTTGGTCCTCCTCAAGCCCTCAGCAGTGCAGTCACATGTCAAGGTATGGAGTCAATGAGTTGCCAGTACAGTTCTGCAGGGATGGCAGCCCACACATCCTGCAGTGTAGACCATAATTGTGTTGCATTGGTTGGTGCTGGGGATTCATGGATCATAAGCTTGTTTCCATTGTGTCCCACAGATGCTCCAACGGGTTCGTATCGGGGCACCGTGGGAGACAATTCATGGTGGTAAAGTCCATGGAGTGTTCATCGATCCACCTCCTAGTAACCAAAGACTGGTGACACACTACATATTTTGTTGGAATGCCCCTTCACCATCAGGATGTTTGAGAGTCATGAAGGGGTGCCAAACACAAATGTTTCCTTTCAGAAACGTTTTGTGTTTTGCCTGCATTCAAATTGGCAGTGATTTCATGCACTGTAGCTTCTGTTGGTTGTTATCATTCATGACAGCCAATGCGAGTTCCATTCATCAATTGCATGTCGCCATCCCATTCGCTGGTTTATGTGTGTGGAAATATCATCAATAGAATACTAACGATAAACTCTTGACACCGTAGACCTGGGGAAAGCGAATTTCTGCACAATCTCTGATATTGCATAACCCATCTTTCTGGCACAGATGATCAAGCTACATTCAAAGTCAGACAACTCACGCATGCAGCCATGCTGAATTAACAACTACTCTGAAATGAATGTTGGGTTTGTAGGCTACTGCAGCACCATTCTGCAGTTAACATCCAATGCATTGGTTAGGAGTACAGTGTGCTAGTTCTACTTTAACTGCAATTCCCATGACTTTTGGCCTCTCAGTGTATTAGCTTTATGAATTTCTACATTATAGAAATTTACCTTGAACTGTTAAAATTTTCAGGTGAATTTCTCTGGGATGCCTTTGATCGGGGCTCTGTTGATGACATCCTTAATAAGCACTGCCATTCTTTATGCCACTCTTCTTCACAATATATTAAGCCTGCCTGAAAAATATATATATATGAAGCATTTTAGCTTATAAACTACTTGTACATTTCAATACAATGGAATAGCAATTAAAAACAAACCATAAAATTTAACTATCATATGAAACAGTTATCACTTTAGTATTCTTACTTAAAATTAATTTTCCTCAAAACACAAAATACACACAGATTATTATGTTCAATGATAACCTATTAAACCAATAATGATAACCTACTAAACTGATAATGATCAAGCTGCCAAACCATTGTAAGATTTTAAAATGCAAGATATCATTAATACAATTGCTGTTGAATTGTTATTTTAATTGATAAAATCAAGTACACTGCAAGTGTGATTATGAACTAATGATGAATAAGTAACATCTAATAGTATGTGGTGGAGGAAATTAATATGTAATATGAATGCAACCATGTGTATTTGGATCTTCAGCCCATAAGGCATTAAAAAGCGATTAGTAAGGGTCAGTATCAGTTGAACATGGGACCCAACTTCAAACATAGTCTCATGAGAAGGTCTGTGCAAAGATTAGGTACTCCAGGCACAAAGCACAATGGCAATCCATCACCAATTATAAAAGCTTTCTGACCATATGTTATTAGTGTAGGTGTCAAAATAGGTCAGACAATAACAACTAATGGGTACTGTAAACAAGCTTTTTAAGGACCACTTATGACACTTGTTTTCAGTCTTATTTTTGACAGAGAAACACCCTCAGAAAGCATGTTTATAGTAACTAAAATCCCAAATTATGAAATTACGTTTTTCTTGCAGACATTTTATTTAATAAGAGGTAGCATCAAAATAAATTTTAAAAGTAATCCTTCAGTTAAAAAAGCTTCATTTTTTTTTATTACACTTGCTTATTTCTCTCTACATATCTTATATGTAGAGAATGTAGCTAATGTTATCACAGTGTTCATCAAGAATCAGTTATATGTATTAACCCTAGCGATATGAATAGGAGGGGAGGGTGCCAGATTCCACAAATAAATTTTTATTGAAAATTTACTAACTTAATTTCCAAATTATTCAATGAACTTAATAAAACTTTTGCTTTTTTAGTATAATAAACCAATATTTATATTCATCCCATAGATATTAGCAAAATTTGGGAGGTGAGGGCTTGTCAAGTCCCCTCTCTCCATGAGATTTTCTGAAAAGGTATCTTCTTTTTAAATTAGATTTAAAATAGTATTTTTATTGTTATGTTTGGAATTATCCAATATGGTAGTTTCCCTACAAATTCCTCCAAAAGTAGGGAGGAGGCATCTGTCTGTCTGTACACTGCATGGCCAAATTATTATGAACATTGCATTGTGCACAAAGCATCATGAAACATGCCAATGTACGCAAAATGTCTTACTGAAGTTAGTATTATACATCACTATAAAATCCTTTAAATTCAGACAAAGGGAAGTCTAAATTGATGGAAAGCAAAGTCAAGTGCGATATGGGTTGGGTTGTTTTTCCTCTGAGATGCACTTTTTTGCTCACATTGGTCTAAATGGCCAGGTCACAAGGACCCCAAAGGCTCAGGGAATTTTGGGGGAAGGAACACACTGAGCAGCTCATCCAGGAGACAGATAAAAGCCTCCTGTCAAGGACATCCAGCATGTTCTTTAATGTGTACATGATATGGCTCTCCCACACACAGGGCCATAGTTTTGCATCCCATCCAACAGATGGAGCCTTTTCAAGCCCATTGGTGTCCCCTTTCTAACTGAGGGCAGTGCTGAGGTTTAGAAGAGATAAATCTCGATGATGGCACAAGTGAGACTTAAACTGGAAAGCATGTCATATTACAACCTTGGACTGCTACCAAATGGGCAACCTTTGCTCCTGTAACATGGGTAAAAAAGCAGTAAATCACAGGGCAGAATATCTAAGTGTATGCAGAATGGCAATGATCCCTAAAAATGTCCACCAAATCATTGCAAATGTAGCAGGAAAAAGGCTCTGATAAACAGGGACAGGCATTTGCTGGCACCTGATCAAAGCTGCTACAGTTTATCAGCTGAGAGAGATGACTCTTAGCAGTACTTCAAATCTCATTTCAACAAGAACTATGCACAGAGAATTGAAAAATTTGATATTTGGGAACTGTACCATGTTATAAAAGATTTCATTTCTGAAAACAACAAGATTCGAACTCCACTGGTGGCAAATGGAATGGTGAACCTTGTCAGTAGAGGGAGGGAAATGTATGGTAAAAAAAAATCACATTTACATAGTTTTTATCATTGTAAATGTAACATTTTTTAATACTCAATTTGTAGAGTCAACCACATGAAGCAATGGACACATCGCATGTAGCTCCTACTGTTCATGGTGCTGGAGGCAGTGTGATGGTGTAGGGGGCATTTTCTTGGCATAGATTAAAAGTCCTCTGGTCTCTATGCAGGGTTGCATCACATACCACAAGTATAAAAGGTCCACAAAGGGCCTGTGTTTCACTACCATAACTAACCTTAGAAAGAACCAAACTATTAGGTTGTTGCAAATGAAATGGTTGAATTGTTAGTGAAACATTCAACAGCTATAACTTCGTTAAAAAAAACAAAGTTATTCTTAACTTATGACTTAATCAAAATACACACCAACAAATTCAACACATTCTACCACTGTGAAACAAGTACATTTATGCTACTGATAAAAAAAAAATCAGAGTTGCTGAAAGTGATGAATTTTTAAGGTGTTTTTAATTGCTGTCTCATTACTCAATGCTTTCCCCACTGGGATGGGAGTGGCTCAGTCGGTAGCACTCCAGGTTCATAATCTGTAGTTCCCAGGTTCGAGTCCCAGCTGGGTCAGCATTGAGATTTATTTCCACAAAACTCCCCACCCAGCCCACGGTCAGTAGGGGACACCGATGGGCTGGAAAAGACCAGATGAGATTTAAGCCATGGCCTCGTGTGCGGGAGAGCCATACCCTGTGCACGTTAAAGAACATGCTGGATGGCCTTGATGGGAGGCTACCATCTGTCTCCCAACAGCTGTTCCAGTGGGTTCCCTCCCCCAACCTTCTCTGAGCCTTCGGGGTCCATGTGACCTGGCCATTTAGCCCATGGTGTGCAAAAAAGTGCCGCTCAGAGGTAAAACAACCCAACCCAAAGTTTTCCCAACTAAGAAGTGGTCTAGATGCTTGAAGAAGTGGTAGTCAGTTGGCGATAGCTCTGATGAATACACTGGGTGAGCAAGAGACTCACACTGTAACTGACGGAGTTTCTTGACCATTATTTGTGAGATGTGAGGTCAAAGCGTTATCACGGAACAGTAGAATACCATGTCTATTGACCAATGCAGGCTGCTTCTTGTATCTTTTGCATTTTTTGGAGTGCATTTGTTTTGGTCGTGCACTTTTTGGAGTTCTGCACAATATTTTTCTGCATTTATTGTTCCACTTGGTTTTAGGAATGAATAAAGTCACCATAACCTTCTTCGGGTGAACATTATAGGCTTGGGCATGTTTTCGGGTGCTTCCACGACATCCAGTCATTGAGTCGGTGATTGTTGCATAGGAGCCATTTTTTACGACACATTACAATTCTATGCAAAAATGGATCCTTTGGTTTCATGAGAGAAGAGAAGTGCACACTTCAAGTCGATGTGCCTTATGAGTGTCCATTAATTCATGCAGAACCCATTTATCCAACCTTCATTTTCCCAATGGCATCCAGATTCCAGAAAACTGTCAAATAATGCATGCCTAATTTGCATGCAATGTCTCATACAGTTTGACATGTGTTGGATTCAATTTAACCCTTTGCACTCAAAGTTTTTTTTTGTAGGTGTTACCAGTTACTATAGCAATATTGATAAAAAAATAGCTTTTCCGTATTGTAGCTTAAAATTTTTTAAATATAAATATTATCAAAATACTTGCCTGCAAAAGCTTTTTTTATTGATAAGGACCTTTATACATATTTATGGAACAAAAATAACAGTAATTTACAAAAAATAAATAAAAACAAATACAAAACAAACATCATGAAAAAAAATACATACATATACAAAAAACTACAACTTATAATTTTTTAATGTGTTTTCCGCTTTCATCACAGTTGTTGAAAACAAATTCATTGTCACTGCTATTAATCACGCTATAACTTCTATCACTGGTATTTTATCTGCCATGTTTATGGCTAAAAAATATGATCACAGATAATAATAATACAGAGCACAGATATGACACACAACCATCAGCTACAGACATTAGAACCAGATTGACCATAGCATATCGCTGTTATGGCGCCCGCGAGTTTTATGATAAAATCAAGATAGCATCACTATGGCACCTGATGGTGCAAAGGGTTAAGCCTTCAATTGGATCATTATCAATCACTTCTTCAGGTCAACCTGGTGGATCATTTTGAAGGCTGATGCGGTGTGATAAAAAATTTTCAAACCAATGTCACGTTGTCAGTTGCACTTAGTCACAAAACTTGCACTTAGGTTTGTCGTCTGCCCAAAGAAGAAAAGAGTGTGTAATAAACGAATGACCTAAGCGGAGCCGAGCAAGTACAACTTCCTCCTTGTGATGACTGCGAAAACAAGACTGCCACGGTTTGACAATGGGCTTGATCTCAAAAGGTTTGTGTCCAACCTGTTCAGACCAAGATCTCTGTCATTGTGCCCGGAGCTCGATGGAAAAACACTGCTGGAAGTCCAAGTATGGAACCAGCAGTGGAGAGTCGGAGAGGGGCATGGCTGACCTGGCAGCAGCATCTGCCAAATCATTGCCCCTGATCTCAACATGCCCAGGCACCCAACAGAAGAGAACAGTGGTGGTGACTGCCAAACGATGGAGCTGCTGGCAGATCTTGGAGAGAACAGGGTGAAGCCGATGCCTCACTGAGATCAAAAGCCTGTAAGAAAAGTTTGTGCACCAAAGCAAAAAAAAAGTCTATATAATCAGAGTGGCACACTCACCTATTAAGATGGGGGGGGGGGGGGGACAAAACTTTTAAAACCACTTACTATAAACTTAAAAAGCATATTTTTTAAATAAACTTTGCTGGTGGTAGTGACAACATAATAATGTGTGGCAATCCCGGTGTTCCGCAATACAGAGACTGCACTACACCTTGAGGGAGTTGCCACGAAACCACAATCCACTAGCCAGGGTACTTTCTAAATTAGATCTTGCCTTACTGTGGGAGAAGACCTGTGGAAGAGAGAGACCTTACTGTTTAGAAACAAGTCTGTCTGATGAAATAATCATTGAGGTGATATAATCATTGAGGTATTTTTGAATTTAGAAACTTGCCTAGGAAATGCCAAAATCACTCACTGATTTTTGTCCAAAATAATTGCCAAAATATATCAGATGGTATCTTTTGAATTTAGAAGCCAAACATTGAAGAAGTCCTATCTTATTGGGTCCCCCACAGCAGAGACTCCCAGACCGGCCCCGTCGAGGCCATGCCTAATCGGTTATGCCCAGCCTTTCAGCGTGACCCTCAACTTCGTCCCCTCCATAGAGCCGACCAGAGGCCCCCAGTGAAGCGGATGCCACCCACTTCGGGGCTGCAACTGGGCCCTTCGTAGAGGCAGGATTGGTCAGCCTAATCGGGTTCTCCAAGTCCTTTCAACAGACCCTCCCATTCTAGGCATCTCCAGGAGGTTGCCAGCTGTGCAGACGCTAGAGGACCCCTGGCCCACACACTTCGGAGGCCCCTCCACCACCCCTCCACACACTAACCTAGGCCCACATACTTCGGAGGCCACTCCACCACCACTCCACTACGAAAGCCATGTTCTGCCTAAAGATCTCATGTGGGACTCTTAGTTTGGCTTTTCCATCGACAAGCCCGTCGCCCAGGTTAGCTACTCCTGGTCGCGAGCCTCCAACTTCATCCTCTCCATTGTGAGTGGGCCGAAGCCCCCCAGTGAACAATCTTCCGACCCACGATATCACTGAGACTGCATTGATGAGCCCACTGGACCGGGTTCTCCAAGCCCAATCCGCAGACCCTCCCAATCCCCGCATGACCCCTGTAAAGTTGACCACTCGTCAACAGGGCAGAAAAAAAAAATGTGGCCACAGATGACCAGATTAGTAGGCCAAACTCATCTAGCAGCCCTCTCCTTCCAGAAGAGAATATCTCTTTAAAAGGTAATAATGGCCTGTATCAAAAGAAGGTGGGATTGGACATGAGGTGCTAAGCCTGGCCAGTTGTGTGCATCGTCACAGGGGATTGGTACACAGCTCTCCTTCCAGTGTATGCCTAGCTGCTATTTACAGACCAATAGCATAGAATTGCCATTATACAGCTTCCTAACATTTTACAGAGGGCAACCTGTAGTTCTGTAGAATTTTTAAGCAAATTTTTTGGAAAATTTTAAATTAATAATTTTGGTCATTTAAAATAAATACTTACAAATTCAAATAATTTCAAATGAAACAATCTTTAATATTGTTATGAATTAAACTTTAATATTGATATGGATGGAAACTGAGCACAAGTTCAAAAAATAGTATTTAACAATTATAATTCTAAAATAATGTAATTTATTACAAAAGTATGAATGAAAACATTCATATTAACTACATTCAAAACATAATATAAGGCTTTTTACATCACTAATAAATGACAATCATATTTGTGAACAACTATTGACTGCAATCTATCGAAAATAACCTTACCAATTCCTAAACAACTAAATATAATATCAAATGATGAACTCTTCCTACAGAAAAGTTGAGATCAGCTCTGCTTGTTCAACTATATATAACTTCCTCACCACATCTTAAAGTGTCTTAAGCATCCTTATTTTTCTTACCTATCCACTAACAGAATCAACACTAATAAACTTAATTAACCTCCCACGAACACACCAAATAAGAACACTTCTTTATACTATAGTGTATAGACTAAAACAAACTACGCTTTTCTTCACATTCCAATCCCTCTTAATTACAACTTATTCCTTATTTTTTTTAAGTTTGTTCGAAGTAGTTGGTGACGTAATTCTCATATGAGCATCAAGATGATACATCACAAGTTCATTGTAGTGTGTTCATCTGTCATAACAATATTATTATCTCAGTCTAGATTCTGACTTTCCTTACTTTCATTTCTGCAAATGTTTTTCATGCTTATTTATTTTCTATAAATAAAAAGGCAAAGCTAGATAATCTTTCTTCTGTCATTTTACTTTTGAAATAATTTTTATCAATTTTAATTTTAAAAACAAGTGTTCTGATGTTGCTATAGTTACCAGTAGTGTTAAAAAAGCAAGAGAACAGTATACACATCTGAAAAAGCTAAAATAAGAGAATAATTTTGAATAAGCAATATATTAGCCAATATATTCAGTTATGGTAAAAAATTTTTCTCTTTCTGATCAAGAAGATGAGTACTATATGAAGATGACAAGTAGGATTTGTATTCCTTGTTGGTAAGTTCTGCAGCTTCATTGACTCCTCAAAGTTTTTGGATGCAGGCAGACAAGTTGTCAACAATCTCATTTAAGTTCTAAAAATGCAATTTTTTTTCATCAAAATGCTTGTTTTCAAAATTAAAATTGATAAAAAATTATCTCAGAAGTAAAATGCCTTTGGTACTAATACAGATCACCACCCGAACATTTGATTTTTGGCACACAAGAAGTCTAGAATCTTTGTTCTATGCCTGACATTAATGTCACATTTCGTGCACTTTCATTGAATTATTAAATTGTTCCTCGATTCCTATATGCCTTCTAACTGCAGTGTGCAACAATTAAGAGGATTTTGAAAAGTCAACATCTGGAGATTGCAGAAATTTTGAGACATCATCTATTGACTGCAAAATTTTTGATAGTATTTCTAAAGAGAAAATATTAGTTTCTTAAATCCTGTTTCTGGACAATATCTGTGCTGCTTAATTTATCTTTGTTATTTCTTTTATAAAGCATAAATTTAAAATTACTCCTTTTCCTTTTGCAAATGTTTCTCCTGCTGTGAAAACTGACATGTAAAAAGATATTTGTTATTAGTGCTTGTAATTTTAAAAAGGTAAACATTCTTGCTCTTATTTTTTGAACCCACCTTAGATAAGGGCCCTGGTGCAGCAGCACTACCTGCAATATTGAATGAGATGCCTCTGATCCAATCAGATATAATTTGTCCAAAGGATTTAAATTCATTAACAAAACACTTTCTGAATTAAGAAAATTACCAAAACTAAACACTCCAATTACTAAGCCTTATTAATGATTTACTGAAATAAAATCTCGTTATTATAGACAACAAACACAATTTTACAGAATTCCATTAGAAACATTATTATTCAAATAACTGTATCAGTATGCAAAGCAGCACATATTATATCCATGTGTCTACATCAACTCCCAAACATCACCCATATCTGTAGAACCACACATCAAATTAATGATATTCTACTGCAAAAAAGAATCCATTATAAAAATTTTCTGATTTCCACAAATAATTATAACCCATAAAGCGCTTTTTTTAATCCATATTTAGATCTCTAATATAAACCTATTTACTACAATTTGAACTTACAAAATTCCCTTGAAAATATCAATAAGCTGTTCTAAGCATATTGCAAAATTGTCTTTCATTACAATATTTCAAATGTGAGTTTTATTGGTATAATTGAAGCTGAAAGATTATTTAAATCATTTTGCTGCATTTTACTTTTGCTGCAATTACTGATCGAACATTTTGCCTGCTTGAATCCTTACGCATGGATCAGGAGGAAAAAACACTTTCTATAATAAAATAAAAACGATCGATTTAACATAAGCTTATATGTCAGCACATTATTAAATATACAAAAAAAGCTGACCAACAAGTACCTTTGGTTAGGTGGTTGAGGTTTTATGGCAAAAGAACAAGAAAGGCTATGTTGTGCCAAACAAGAGTAAATAAAAAGATAAAAGACATCGAACCCACAACCAAAGTTATAAGCAACAAAAATGGAAAAGACACAACAAGAAAGAAAAGTGTACAAAAAAAAATGCATATAAAAACCAGGATAAAAAAGTCAAAAATTGTAAAACAGAAAAACAACAATGGGTGTATAGGACCCATAGAATAAAAGGCAACAAATCTGAATATGAAAAAGGTAAAAACATTAAATACATGTAAAATAATCAGTAAAACTTAAAAATTCAAAAACAAGGATTAAAAGCAGGTCATCATATAAAAGATGTCAGAATGTAAGATGCTCGGACATAAAATATAAATGATGATCAAGGTTAAAAATGTGACATTAAATTATGTTTAATCATAGAACTCACACTTAGGTTTGTCATCCACCCATAGAAGAAAAGATTGTGTTATAAATGATGACCTAAGAGGAGCCGAGCAAGTACAACTTCCTCCTTGTGATTCCTGTGAAAACATGACTGCCACAGTTTGACAATAGGCTTGATCTCACAGAGCTTGTTTGGAATCTATTGTGACCAAGATAGCTGCCATTGTGTCTGGGGCTCAGTGAAAAAACACTGCCAGAAGTCCATGCATGGCAGTGGAGAGACAGACTGAGGTGTTGCTGACCTGGCAACAACATCTGCCAAGTTACTGCCTCTGATCTTGACATAACCAGGCACCCAATAGAAGAGAATGGTGGTTGTGGCTACCAGAGGATGGAGCTGCTGGTAGATCTAGGAAAGAACAGGGTGAGGCCAAAGAGATCATAGCCTGTAGCTAGCTATGTGGGTCAGTGTAAAGAACACACTGATGATGATGCTTAGCAGCCAAATGGTCCGAGGCAAGACTGATAGTAGAGTTGATTTCAAACTCTACAGTGAAGATGGGTTGTTGGGTTGTTTTACCTCTGAGTGACACTTTTTTGCACACAATGGGCTAAATGGCCAGGTCACATGGACCCCGAAGGCTCAGAGAAGGTTGGGGGAGGGGACCCACTGGAACAGCTGTTGGGAGACAGATGGTAGCCTCCCGTCAAGGCCATCCAGCATGTTCTTTAACGTGCACAGGGTATGGCTCTCCTGCACACGAGGCCACGGCTTAACATCTCATCCGGTCTTTTCTAGCCCATCGGTGTCCCCTACTGACCGTGGACTGGGCGGGGAGTTTTGTGGAAATAAATCTCAATGCTGCCCCTGCTGGGACTCGAACCTGGGAACTGCAGATTACGAGCCTGGCATGCTACCGACTGAGCCACCCCCACTCCCGCAGTGAAGATAGAATACTGTTTCGTGGGATCTGGTCTGCAATGATGGTATCACAACAGAACATAGCCAATTCCACTGATGTGCAAACTTTGAACCATCTGTGAAAACAGGCAAGAAGTCCAGATGCTAAGCATGGTGGCTGGCAAAGAGTTTTGGTACACAATCAGGTGTAAAGTTTTCCCCATCCTGCAAAGAGAAAAGTCACAGGAAGGGGAAATGGCAAGTCATGATAGAAATGGCTTGGCTGTCAAGTGGGCAATGCTATTGAGACATGTTAATGTCTTTTGCAGGTAGCCTTGGACATGCAAACCAAAAGGACAAATGGCAGTCGGGTGGTTCTGGTAAAGCATTTTCCACTGAGGACTAAAAATGCACTCCCAAATGGGATGGCCCAGCAGGGATTGCAATTTTGATGCATACTGTAGGGATAATTGTTGAATAGATAAAGATGGTTCGTTGGTCTCAACAGGACCATTGAGGTTGGGAAGGCCCCAGTGTAAACATGGAGGGACCGATGGTGGAGAGGGTCCAACATCTTCACCACCAAATCCTGGGAAGAGTTATACCCCTGGGATCTATAGTCAAGTTTCAACTAGACAAGTGCAGAGGAGAAGCAAAGAACATCAGTCTGCTCCCAATGAGAAAGAGGAGAAGGACTTGAGGATGTTCAATACCAGTGTGCATTTGGAACTGAGATGATGGATGTGAGGTAAAAAGGTCAATTTCTGGTCAAAGAAGAGACTGAGAATCTTGGTGATGTTACACCAAGCCAAAATTTGGGGTCCAGATGAATATTATGCTTACGGCAAAAGTGTACACAAGTGGTCTTCTGTGGGTAAAACTGAAACCCATTGGCAATTGCACACACCGGTTGTTCTGGACAGTTTGCAGTTGTCGTTCAATGACCCTAGAATCATCAACATAGAGGGCACTGCCTACTGTGGGAGGAAGCTATCGATTTATGAAATTGATCTTGAAAACAAAAAGCATAACACTCAGGATGCATACTTGTGGTACCTCTTGGTCTTGGGGGAAAGGCCAAGATAGTGTGTTGGCAACATGGACACAAAAAGTACAAGATAAAAAGTTGAAGATGAAGATCAGCATGTGACCTTTCAAGCTGACGGCATGGAAGTCATGAAGAATGCACACTCCCAAAGCCATGTGTTTTTTGATGTCAAAGGATATTGACAACATGTGCTCTCTATGTAAAATGAGAGTGCATTTCTGATCAGATTCCAGGTGGATCAAGTGATCTAAGGTAGACCATTAGTTGCGAAAGCCATACTAGATGTTGGAAAGAAGGTTGTGGTATTCCAAACACCAGATGAGTCTGACATTTACAGTTCTTTTTAACACCTTGCACACACAGCTCATCAATGCAATGATAATTGGAAGAAATCATGGGATCCTTTCCTGGCTTGGGGAAGGCCAAGACAATAGCTTTGCACTAGGAGACCACAAACTGTTCCTCGAAAAACCTGTGGTTTAGCAGGAGTTAGAGCAGTAGATCCTTACTCGATGGTGAGAGATGTTGGAGCATAGCATAATGGACATTGTCTGGCCCAATGGCAGATGAACAAAAAGAGTGCAGAATGTGGCAGCTCCACTATGAATGGCCTGTTGTAAGCTACTTTTATGTTAAAGAAAATTCAGCCCATTATAAATAAAGCATTCTCAATTTAGTAATGAAATGCATACAAATTTTTGACAAATGAAGTTGGATTCATTTTATTATGCATATACCTAGCATTAGCTGCCTAATATAAATACACTCATCTACGACTTAACTCAGTTGTGCTTATTTACTGAACTGTAAATTTGCTTTAAAATGCTAATACATTCATAGAAATTCCAATTAGTAGCTAACTATAAATTATATTGCATTGTCAGCAACTGTCATATGATAGCAACTCGAGCACCATAGCAGAAATATAAGCAAATTAAAGTTATTATAAAATAATTGATTTCACTTCATAAATATATACAGTAAAACCTTGCTATAACTACCTGTGTTATCAGCAACATACAGTATTTCGAGAAATTCTGTGGGAAGTAAACAAAAACTTAAATTACATGCATTTAAATTTAATTGTAAAATACAAAGATAGTGTTTCTTCATCACATCTTAAAGTTTGGCATATGTAAAAGATGAAGATGATTATAATCACACTGTTTCTCCATCCAATTCATCACTCCACTGATGTTATCCAATAATTTGCTTATTTTAGGGGTCTCAAGCTCTCACACTCCCCAAGATATCCCTATCTTTGCTGTCATCTACCTATAAATTTTCTGTTAAATGTGTGGTTTTGGATTGCAGTTACAATTTCTTCATTTTTATAGAAATGAACAGTTTCATGATCTTCAAGAATTCATCTTATAACTTTTATGTGTCTTGTGTATTACATATGTGCTGGTTATAAAGTTATAGATAACATATCAAAGTCAGTTTTTCCTAAACTACTGCATCTCAGAAGTTGTTTAGGGTAAAGCTGCTGCTAGGTACATTGCAGTAAAATTTGCAACAAAGTTGTTTACAAAGAAAATAAATGGAATCACTTGAGGGACATGACTAGACTCACAATATATCTGAATCTTCAGCTTAACAAGGCATGTTATAACAGGGTTTCACTGTAATTGTAAATAATCTCTGCCAAGTTATTATTTAAAACTATCAGTAAGTACATACATCAAATTATAGCTTTTACTCTTTATACTAGATATTTATTATAAAAGTTACCTCTTTATTTTGAAGTGTAGTTTGCCATCTCCATCGTCTATAAAATGCATTTGTGAAAGCACTACTGGTGAGTAATGTGTGAAGAGCCTTTCGTAGTGTCAATAAACGATCATGAAATCCCCACATACCTATCCAAAATACTTTTATTCTTTTATTCAGAATTTAAAGTCATAAATATCATATTCAGTATTTGTTCATGATGATAAGTTATAATTCTCTGGTTGAACACCATCACCATATTTTAGCAATATTTAGTCCCAATTGTAACCTAGTTCCAATTCAGAGGGAAAAAAGTCTCAGCAGATTCAATCGCTGTCACATTGTTCATATTTGATAATAAACTGAATGGACAAATTATTATATGCACCTACCTAATAACCTGTTGCTCATCTTGGAAAGGACTCAATAAGAAGGTATTGAAAACATGGAGGTGATATTGCCACCCATGAAGTGAGGATCACCTATTGTAGAGCATCCACAGTTGCCAGTGGAGGTTAGCAGGCTCGAACAGATCTTTCCAATTCATCCCACATATTCTCAATGGGTTGAGATCCAGTGATTGAGAAGACCATTCGAGTGTGATAAACT
Source organism: Ryuthela nishihirai (assembly GCA_038380435.1). NCBI lineage: Eukaryota > Metazoa > Arthropoda > Arachnida > Araneae > Heptathelidae > Ryuthela > Ryuthela nishihirai. The sequence continues at coordinate 33,799,656 of JAWZYU010000005.1, read as the reverse complement.
CACTTGAATGCTCCTGGAGCCAATTAGTCACCACTTGGGAAGTATGCGATGTGGCATTTTCCTGTTGAAAGATGAGGTCATGGTGAGGAAAGAATCATTACGAACAGGTATAGATGGTTGGCAAGGATGTTCACATACCTTGTACTAGTGACAGAGGTCTTGACAGGTACAAGGGGCCCCATGTAAATGCCTTTATTCTCTGTTACGTTTCCATGTAGACGCCACACCAAAACTGCCTCCACCTGCCTGTATGACCACAACTTGGCAAGCTGGGTCCATCGCTTTGTGTGGTTTATGCACACTCTCCCATCAGCGTGATAGAGTTGAAACCATGATTAATCAGAACAGATTATGTGTTTCTAGTCCTCTGCACTCCAGTTGCAACAGGCCTTTGCATTCTGCAGCCTAATATTTCAGTGCCTTGCAGTCAATAATAAGGGGATATGATGTGGATGTCAACTGCCATAGCCTATTTTTTCTATGGTATGATGGAGTCTTTGTGCCTTAGTTTGTGGACATGCCCTTATTCAATTCCGGTATGTGCTCCACAGTAGCCATATGATTCCTTGTAACAATGCAAGGCAGTCTGCACTCACCTCAAGAGTCAATTGGACATTTACATCCACATTTTACCCACTGGTTTGAGGTTTTGTCTTATTTCATGTAGTTTTGGTATACACATGCAATGGTCTGATGTGGAAATCCCAACAGATCAGCAGTTGCGGTGATTGAAGAACTGGCCTTCCTTGCACCTACTATCTGGCCATGGTCAAACTAACTTACGTCGCTGCCTTTACCCGTGATTACTTTTCTGTGACTGGTTTCTAATGCGTAGAAACCTGCTCTATTAATAGGCATGCCAGTTTCAGCATCCCACGTGACTGGATGGAATACTTCTGCTTTGCATATAGTTATCAATGTTTATATAATAATTTGTCCATTCAGTGTACATAGACTCTTGCTAGAAGCCTATATAATATCAAATGTGAACAATGTGACAGTGATTGAGCCAGCTGCAAGAAGGTGATGTTTTTGTTTTCTAATAAATAATAAATAAATACCCCCTCAAGCAGCTGCTTGCCACAGAGGTCTGACAGGAGCCTGTCAGTTTATATGGAAAAACAAAAATTACAGTAGAGGTACACAGTCACAGTGTGGTAATTAAAATTAAAGTTATTTAATTCTCTATGACACTGTTAAATGTTTTGAAGCACTTCAACATATGGACTATGCTATCAAGTATCAATAATTATTAAGGAGGGATTTACGCATTATGCCGTAGAGGATGGGTGAATTAAATAGCTTTAATTTTCTAATGAATATTTCTAAATTGCAGTGAAGATAGTGTTCAAGCAGAGAATCATAAATATAAACTTTTAAGCTTGTACATAAACACTGTTTCTAAAATAACTTTAAATTGCTGTTAGACAGCAATAAATTTTATGAGCTCCTTTGATGTTTTGTAAATTAAAAATATAATACTCTCAGTAAACTGCTTGTTGAGCAAAGTTTTAATACTTACGAAAGAATTTGACAAAATTAACAATGAAAATTTCTCTGATGATCTCACTTTATTCTTTTTTTTTGCAAACTAATGTTTTATAAAAATTATTTTTTGCAACATAAAACAAATTATGTACAACACAAAAACAGCCAAAAAAGAGACACCATTCCTCTTTCACCAACTATTTATGTTTACAAAATAACTATCTCTGTTGAACTAAAAAAATTTACCACAACATTTGTGAATTACATTAAGTTATAAAATACAATACATTCCCACAGAGTCAAATCTCTGCAATCAATGGAAACAAAAGCTGCTGTTTCATTACGTTATGAATGAATTGCATATCATTATTGATGTTTATATATAATTTGTCCATTCAGTGTATATAGGCTGTTGCTAGAAGCCTATATAATATCAAATGTGAACAATGTGACACATTTGTTATCAATTATCATGTTATCAATTATCCAAGCCTGTTTTCCCTACTTGACTAAACTCACCTTCATATATTTCTAAGTTATTATATATTTAACTACTCATTTTCTGGTTATGTACAGCCTATGAATTTAACATCTTCAAAATCTAAGATTTAAAATTTCTTATTTTACTAACTGCCCATAGGTGTTTTCAATCAAAATGTAGGTTTGATGAACCACATTATTGCAGCTTTAGTAGCATAAGTTTAAAGCAACGACCTGACCTAGAAGCTTGAAGAGAGAGTCTGATTCTCACAAACAAGAACATATTTCTTTGCCTGCTCTGCATTATTTTAATTATCTCAGAACCAGATTTTTTTTTTTTTGCTGTTGTTGTTGTTGTTAAAATAAAGCTAAGAACACATTGTGGTATTAAAAGGTGTAGAGTATAATAATTCTACATATAAACACTACAATAGGTTTTCTATAAAAAAAACAAACTCTCAGTAGAGTTGTCATGAAAAGCATAACAGCTAAAAAGGTGATTCCAAAGGATAAAAAGTATTAACAGTGAAATACCCAGATAATAAAGAATCCATGAAGGTATTGTTGGGTATATTATGAAATGGCTGTATCAGAGCGACCTAGTTATATAAGGCAGGGGCGTAGCGAAGGACTATGGTTGGGGGGGGGGGGGGGAGAAATCGCAAATTTTCCAAATAGAAATTCAAATTTAGCCAACTGAGCAAACTTACTTAGATTTCTGCGGCTGGGTGGGTGGGGGGCAATTTTCACAACTCTCCTGCATTTTGCCATTTGACTCCCAATTATGCCAACTAACCGTAATTTGCCATTTAACTTTCAATTTTTCCAACTAGTCATAATTTCAAAGAAATAATTCCAATATTTACATCTCATCTGAATTGTAGCTAGTTGTGTGAATTTTTCCTTAATTTGCCCATCTCTCCTTAATTTTACGAAACTAATCCCAATCTTTATATCTCTTTATATCTCTCCAAACTTTTCAAACTCCCCAAGATTTTGCCAAGTTTTCTCGATTTTAGTCAACTACCCTGAATTTTACAAACCCAATCCCAATTATCAAAACTCGCCCGTATTTTCCAAGTGGATTCGAATTTTGCCAACTGCCCTACTTTTTATTAAGTTTCCTCAATAATTTGTCAAACACTTCTTAATTTCACAAAACAAATCTCAATTTTCACAACGCCTATATTTTACCAATTGGATTCGAATTTAACTAACTACTCTAGATTTTGCTAACTTGCCATAATTTTACAGAAAAAAAAATCGCAATTTTTACATCTTCCCTGAATTTGCCAAGTCACTTCGAATTTTATCAATGCTCCTTAATTGCACAAGAAAGGCACAATTTTCACAACTCCCCTGATTTTACCAAGTGGCTTCGAATTTTGCCAACTCCCCTAGATTTTGCCAAGGGTTCTTGGTTTTTCCAACTCTCCTTAATTTCACAAAACCAATCCCAATTTTTAAAAAATCGTAATTCGAATTTTGCCAAATGTCCTAGATTTTGCCAAGTTTCCTCGATTTTGCCATCTCGCCACAATTTTACATCACACCTGATATTTGCAAAGCCACTCTGAATTTTACCAACTCCCCCAAGATTTGCCAACTGTCCTAGATATTGTGAAGTTGCCTCGATTTTGCCAACACGCCATATTTTTACAGAAAAAAGATTGCAATTTTTACATCTCACCTGAATTTTGTTAACTCTCCACGATTTTGCCAAGTCACTCCGAATTTTGCCAACTGCCCATAGATTTTGCCAACTCGCCATAATTTTACAGAAAAAAATCCTAATTTTTACATTTCACCTGAATTTTGCCAACTCCCCAGGATTTTGCCAAGTCACTCCGAATTTTGTCAACTCCCCAAGATTTTGTCAAGTCACTCCGAATTTTGCCAACTCCCCAAGATTTTACCAAGTCACTCTGAATTTTGCCAACTCCCCAAGATTTTGCCAACTCACCTGTATTTTACAAAGTGGCTTCGAATTTTGCCAACTGCTCTAAATTTTCCCGTCTCTCCATTTTTCAAACTGCCTTAGATTTGCCAAGTTGCCTTGATTTTGACAACTCCCCTTAATTTTCCAAAAAAAATTTCAAATTTTCACAACTCACCTAGATTTTACGAAGTCACTTCGAATTTTGCCAACTCCGAGTTATTTTGGGGAGGAGCCTCCCCCCCATCCCCCCATGGATATGCCCCTGATATAAGGGTATCTCAAATGAAAAGTGAGATAGTCAAAATTCAAGCATAAATCATTTATTGATCTGTTAGAATTTGCCATACCAATTGAGATATTTATCATAAAATGAAATTAGCACCATGATACCCTCTTTACTAAAATAACTTTGGTTGTTGCACCAGGAAATTGCATGAGAAAAAAGTAACAATGCATTGAGCCCCTTCTTCAGACTTCCACTTCTTTCCTTTTATGGCATTATTTATACAAAAATGTGTAAATCTAATAAGATGCAAGTAGAGAGGATATTCCAGGCATTCTGAACCATACCTGCTTAAATGTTGTTCCTGTTACTTGGGCAGTATGGAGCAGACATTGTCATGCAATAACTGTTTTACTCAAAAGTACTGGGACATTCAAGTCAATACTTGCCGCTGATTCTGGTGTTGATGAGTTCCTTCTATATATATATATACCCATTTCCCTGTGTGAAGCACAATGATCACTCAATCCATTACCCAGATATAGGAGGCTTTCTACTTTTCATTTGAATGGCCCTTATTTTTCAAATCGATGAAATGATTTTAGTTTTCAAATTTCTGATGCTTTTGCATCAGAAATTACATTTTTGTAAGCTGGAGGTGAAAGGTGAACTACATTTTTGTAAGCTGGAGGTGACCGTACATTTTTGTAAGCTGGAGGTGAATATAAAATTCATTCATGGGCCAGGAGCGAAAGAAAAATGCACACAATTACCATTATATACATATATTTCATATTTTTCACCCATTAGTTTATTATTTTTGGGAAAAACAAATAAGTTTTTTTTATTTCATTTCTATGTTATTAAAATTTTCTCTGTATAAAACAAGATTTCTTTCACAGGCCACCAATTGAGTAGTCCTATTCTATATTAATAGTAGTGAATGACATCAATCCATATATCGAAGAAATGTAAAACTTCCATAAAAATCTTAGAGCCTCAATAGGGTTGAATAATGTAGAAGACAAACTATCTGAAGCATTACATTCTAAATTTTTAATTAAATTAAACCACACTGTAGTGTTTCCCCAGTTTTTACCTATCTTCCTATTGCTTTTTGCTCTTCCTTTGTCAGTTTGTGGATTTATCAAAACAGTTATTCCACCATATCTTTCAAAGGCAACAGGCAAGTATAACATGATTTATGTGTTGAATGAAAGCTTGATATGCGGGGAGTGTCATAGGCTATAAAAAGTTGACCCTCACACATTCTTCCCTCCCTTTAACTATGGGGAAAGATGAAAACTGTTCCACTATAACTTCAGAAAGTGATTGCTGAAAGTAACAAGCTAAGTTATGATCAACTGAAAGCTTGTAACACGGAGAGTGTCACAGGCTATCAAAAAATTGACCCCCCACCCTCCATGCTGCCTTTTCCCCTAGAAAAGAGGAAACATAAAAATTATTGTTACGCTGTATCTTCAAAACACAAGGCAAAGGCCGAAAGTAACGACTGTGCATCAAATGAAAGCTTGTGACATGGGGAGTGTCACATAAATAATTCTCCCCCCCCCCCCACTAAAAAAGGGGAAATATGAAAAAGATTGTTCTGCTACATCTTTGAAATGCAAGAGCTGAATGTAACAAGTTGGATGTCAAATGAAAACTTTTGGGTAATAAAAATACATCCCTTGAGTTCTTCCCCCTAAAAAAGATAAACTGTGAAAGACATTCTTCTACTATATCTTTCGAATGCAAGGGCCTACAGGTATGAGTGAGGAAAGTAACTAAATGAATAAATTCATTTGTGATATTTATTATATAATTTCTCATACCTATTGTATCCGAATTTCACATTAGGTGAAATTATCAAAATATTGTATTGCTCCCAAATTTTTCTTTCAGTTTTCCACCATGCATTCATCAGTGTTGGGCTAAAACATTCAAGTCTTTGTTTGAGTTTAAAGCCATTTTATTTTTACCCTTGCATATTTAAAGGAGGAGTGGGGAGATTCACAGGACCTATTGAACTGCAGTAGAAAATTTTCAACAAATATTAGACTAGTGAACTTCTGTGCAAGAGAGGTAAATTAACCTGAACTTGCCCTCCTGCATAGATACTTGGTCTTTTACCAATTCATTTTCTGTAGAAATAATTTCAGTTGTTCTGAAAATAGACCTGTTTTAAATATAACTTGAAATTTTATGAAATCAAACACAAACACTGCTGCTGTTTGGGATTTGAGTTGGTGTAAGGGCACGAATATGATTTATACAGGATTGCGTAGTTTTACATTTGGCTGAATTAGTATTATTACCAGTGGTGGAAATAGGGTGAGACATGATAGGATGGTGTCTCACTAGTTCCAAAGATGAAAAAAAAAACTAGCTGTTGAGAAACTAAAGAAAAAAACAAAAAGTAGGCAAGTTACCCTATTTTCAGGGTTATTTCAGGAAAATCTTTTTTTCTTTTTGAGGGTATCAAAGAATTGTATTTTGCAGTACCTCTAGTTCAAATATCCCATTTCCAATACTGATTATTATGTAAGAAAATCTGCAAATTTCCATTGGTTATCTGTAATGACTTAAAGAGCATTTACTCCAGAAAATATGCTATAATTTATTCCAGAAAATCATTAGTGTTCTAAAGATTGATTTGGTCTTGATGGTTTTAAGTGTGGAAGAGAGCTACCTTGTGACATCATCAGATAAGAATAATCCAATCAGAGACAACTATTCCAAATGATGCAAATTCGTGAACAAGACACTTTCTTTCCACAGTTAAGAAAACCTCCAAGACTGAATAATCCAATAATTATGAGGCCTAATTTTATGGAATAAACAGCTTTAACAAATAAATGATCTTGTCATTACATATCATTTATTTACAACAATTTTAGGTACAACGAACGCAAATTTACCGAATTCCATTACAAACATTACAACTTAAGCAACTGTATCAGTGTACAAAGCTGCACATATCCGTGAGCCTGCATCAACTCCCAAACACCACACAGACTATGCATCAAATTAATGGTATTCTACTGCAATTATGAATCCATTAAAAAGATTTCCCAAATTCCATAGCTAATGTTAATCCATACAGGATCTTTTCATCCACATTTACCTCTCTAATTACTTATTTATCATAATTCAAACTTACCAAAACCCTTTTGAAAACATCAGTAACCTATTCTAAGTGAATTACAGGAATTCCCGCCTTTCATTAAAATATTTTAAATGTGAGTTGCATTTTAATAGAACACAAAATGTTATTTAAATAATCCATACCTTTGCTGCAATTACTGAACAAATATTATGGTATCTAGCCCATTTGAATTCTTATGCATGAGTAAACTTGATTTCCTTAAAGATTGTAAATTATACCCAAGTGTATAAGTTAAGGTTATGTGGTTCTGATTTGTAACATCTGAGAGAGCTTTCTGTTTTCTCAGCCAATAAGAGTGTTTTTCCTTAATACAACTTCAAATATATATATGAAGTTTCTGTATTGTGCATAATAAAAAAAATAAATACCCCCTCAAGCAGCTGCTTGCCACAGAGGTCTGACAGAAGCCTGTCAGTTTATATGCCATAGTAGGAGATCTGAGAGGATGGCAGGACCTCAGCAGAAAAACGACACACACATCCATGCCTAAATCCGGGGCTCGAACCCAGGTCCTTTAGATCAGTAGCCAAGCGTGCTAACCACTCAGCCACGGGACGGCTATTGTGCATATGTTAATGCAAATGTTCAATGGTATTTTATATATTTATCCTAAGTTTTTCTTAATTACTTTGGGTCTGAAGTGTGTAATTAACTGCCCCAGAGGAGTGTAAAATTAAAGAAATAAATTGATAAAGAAAAAAAAATACTTTCTGCAACAAAATCAAACTAATCCATTTAACTTAAGTTTACATATCAGTGCATCACCAAGACATATAGAGGAATTTGACCAACAAGTACTATTTAAGTTTAAAATATTCTTTTGATATAAATACAACATTTGAGTGATACTGATAAAATGCATACACACAATTGATGATTGACATTGGGTCCATCTTATTACACATATATAAATATGTAAAACTAAGCATTAGATGTCTAATTTAAATATTCAGATTCATCTATTACTTAACTCAGTATTCAGCATTTATTTCCTGAACAGCAAATTCACTTTAAAATTTCTATCAAACTCACACATATTCTAAATTTGGTAGCTGTACTCAAATTCTCATTAACAGGCAATATGATACCGATTGGAGTGCCATTTTCTTTTTCATGCAAACATATTAACAACCAACATGTTTTTATTGGTAGCTATTGTCTGGAACATCAACACATAATTTCCAGAACACTAAAATCTCAGTGTTCATTTAAATTACACAAAATAATATAGTTTGTTTTTTAAAAAAAGTAGGCTTAATTAATACACACATTGAAAAAGTACATATTGCTTTATATAGCTCTTGTTATGAAGAATATTGACTGTGACTCCTCTACATGATCACTATTACAATAACTTCAAATTTCCTACTGCATTTTAATACTGTCACTAATGTCAGCTGAATCAATAATATGAGCATTATGTAAACTAATGTATATTAGATATATTATTAATGTATATAACTATATATATATTTTTACTGCACAATAAAATATTACTTACCTGAAAGCACCAGTAATTGTGCCTCCTCCATCCCATATTAATAACTGAGTTTCCAATAATCACCTAGTGGTAGCACTGTAATCATTGATTTGATCTCTACATATTGTTGATTGTTGTGGGCCTGCTTCACAGCTGCTCAGTCCTCCCTTTAAACTTGCCCACAGTTGTAAGGGGTATAGCAAATGATTGACAATAGTATGATAAATGATGGAAGTTTTTGGGCACACTTGAAACTTGCCCCATAATATCTTGCACTTATAATTAAAGTGATGCATTACAGTTTCAATTACTTCACCAAAAGCTTATTGAAATGAAACAAAACAGAAAAAATATGTTTTATAAAACAAATATCCATGTATAATATTATTTTTATCATTTACTCTAATTCAGAGTTTAATATTTTAGTATATATTACAGAAATATTAATGGGACCTGACCCTCTGGCTCTTAATGACGAACTGCTCCTGCCTAAAACATATCGAAGGTGTAATCAGTAACTGACTGCAGGGTGACTTCTACTTTTAGGGTGTGTTAGAAGATTAGTACTTTTTTTTAATTTTTTTTTAATTTATTTTAGTTACACAATTCTGGTCCCTTGAAAAATGCATAAGAGAGTTATATAATAAAAAATCCCCTTTCAAAGCTGATATATCAAAACCCTATTAATATTTTCTTCTGAATCCAGAGAGTACAAATAAACAATGATATTCAATATTCTTATGAATATAAAAAATCCAATACAGTACCTAATGATGCAGCATGAAGAAGACAATTACCATCACCTGTTGTAGCTAAAGGCCACATTTTTCTGCAGATCTTTTTCTCAAGCCACCAATTCAACCTTCCTATTAAACAAATGCATATTTATTTTTTACTAAAGCTAGGTAATGCATATCAACTGAAGAAAGAACTCTTGTGAAAAATCATTTTATTACAACTAATGAAACATGAACAACCTTAAGTCAATAGAAATAAACAAGAAATTCAAAGCTATTTTTTTGAAAAAAATTCTGGAATATTATTAATGATGTAAAAGATGTAAATTAAATCTCTCCAAGTCTTCACTTCCAAGAAAATTTGCTCAAATTAAAGTTATAAAAACTGGAATATTTAATAGCAGTCTGATAGTCATAAAAATTTTCAAATGTTAATTTAATAGTAAAGATTACCATATCAAATTGATATAACTAAAGTAAGTGTAATTTTTTAAGTTTAAATAATAACTATTTCAATTTTTATTTCTTTATATTAAAAAAAAAATGTTTGGAAAGAGTGCAACCAGCATATTTATTTCATGATAGCTGATTGTGATTCAAATATGATCCAGAATTTTTATCATAGTGTCAATAAAAAATTATTATCTATTTCATATTATGTAGACTTCTCAAGGTATTCACCCTCTATCTGTACACAAGTCCCAACAACAAGTGTTAGTATCTCTGCACCACAGAATTCTTTGAGACAGGTTCAAAGGCACTGATGAGCACATACTTACCTGATATAATACTATCAAACTTCTCTCCAAAAATTTGTTAACAGTCCAAGAGGTGAAAATTTGAAGAAAGCAGGGCCATGCCTAGGAAGCTAGCTGCTTGCATGCAAAAATAATTAAGCCACTCTACTTATGAGCCATTATAACAGGTAAAAATAGAAAATGTTTTTGAATTTGTCTTTCGCTTTATTAACCCTTCCAGTGTTTGAGCCGTCTGTATACATACAGAGAATTTGAATTGAGGGACCAATGACGTATGTATATGCTTTTAGTACAACAAAAATATATCGAATTTTTAAAAATAAAAATTGCTGTTGCAATTTTTTTTCACATATATCTTATAAAAATATATAATTCAGGCTTGAGAAATAATATTTTGTTTTTTAATTTGATGCATATTTTATTAAACTACAATATAAATAATTTTATAAAGCCATCTGATTCCCATTTCTAAGAAGCACTACACGGTATTGCCGATTTGCTTGTTAACATTCCTATTTGCTGAAGCAACCTTCTGATTTTAAGCTCACAAGTTTGATTTGAGCTATTATCAACAAATTTTTCCTTAAATTTTCGAAAATCTCCTAAAAATTAATGAAAAAAAAAAACTGCTATTTTTAAAAACAATAGATTTTGGAAGTAATTACAAAATATGTACCGTCATTTTTTTTTGTTCCGTTTCGCTCTTTTCTGCCATAAACCTATTTCAGTATTCCCAAGTTATTTTTATCATTTTTTCCAGCATTCTATGCATCTTTCCTGCCTTCAAATCGAAACTGAAAGTAAACACATCCTTCTTAGAAATTCTGGTTGTCCTACATTTAATTAGTTATGCTTCATTGAGTCAAACAAGATGCAGATGACTGACACATGCTATCTCCGTTCTGTGTACTATAAGTGTTTTTTACAGTTTTAGTCCAGCATATTGGATACTCTTTGTAAAGTTAGTATTTTTTTTTTATATTTAAACCTTAGTTAGTTTTCATTTCAGTAGATTTATTTTCGGAAATTAGCGATCTTTTAGCTGATCGATAAGTATTGATTTTTTCATAGTTATGTTACATTGTATGGCCAGCCTACAACTTGTTGCTGTGAATATTTTAACATTGCATTAGGCTATATGATAATTTTTATTTTATTATTTATTACTTTTCCAGTAAAACTTTGATATAGTATCATTTTCTGAAAATAAATGAGGTCTTGGATATGAAAGCAAATTCATTTCTGTATATTTACTTCCGTTAGTTAGCGATCTTCAATCGGCTGATTTATTGATCTTTCCGAGTTATGCTAGATCGGAGGCCAGCTTAAAAGTTGTTGCGGATATTTTATTTAACATCCCATTATGTTATATGTAATTTTTCTTTTATTATTTCATGCTTTTTTAATAAAAATCGTTTAGCTTGTACCGTTTTCTGAAATTGAATGTCTTTGATACAGAAAGCAAAATAGACTTCCTTGATACGAAAATCGTCCATCATTTGGGAGGGCAGTTTCAGGAAGGGCTGGTCCTTGGTGCACAAACCTTTCAGCACTTAGCCAAGATCACCAAACTTCAACACCCAAAGAAAAAATTCATAATGTTTAGTAAAAAAAAGCAGCCAAGGATGTTTTTTTCTATTTCATAACCAGTTTAGAAAATGTGAGAAGGCCAAATCATGTTGTATAACACTGGCCATGTTTAAAATATATACGATACCGAAAAGAATCATTAAATGAAATAAAAATCATATTTCAGGTTGAATATTATATTATTTTGGAGGAAATTTCCTTTTGATAAATATATAATTTAACTATTTTTATTCAGCAGGTTTTCCAAAATGAAGCCTTAATTGTATAGTGCGATCTTTTTTTTCTTTTTTTTCACCATATCACATTGAAAAATGTTTATTAAAATCAATATGCTTGCAAATTTGTTTATATTATTTTCTTTCATAAAATTCGTAATTAAATTCTGTTTAATTTGGTATATAACATGACCTTTTTCTGTTGATTGGTTATTTTTAAAAAAAAATTCTAAAGTTTATGTGACTTGGCACAGTTGGCTAAAAGCCTGGAATTTTCTCAAAGTATGGTACCAAGAAAAAAATTACAAAACGAGAAAAATATTTCCTTAAAACAAAAAAGTAATTTTTTTGTTATTCAGAAATATATAGTAGCTTTGCAAATAGAAGATATATATATATAGCTTCAGATATATATATTTCAGAATATATATAGCTATGCAATCATTTCTGTCTATTAGTTTTTTTTAAATAAATATTTATTTGTGTTGCCAGATGCATTTTTTTTACTACATGACTCTAAAAAAGTCCTAGTAAAATGAATTATATGGTCTTTTTTGTTAAATATTATAATTTTAGAAAATCCAGAATTAAATGCTGATTAATTTGGCATAGAACATGCCATAATTCCTTTCACTAGTTATTTGGGAAAAAAAAAATTCTAAAGTTAAAGATTTTTTTTGGCTGAGCATAGGCAGAAAATAGGCTTGGCCCCTGGATGGAAACCTGTTTTTCAGGCTGGACACTGGAAGGGTTCAAGAACCATTCACTTTAATACAGCAAGGTAAAAAAAAAAATATTTCATATTTCCAATTTTCATGGAGGCCAGATAAAATTGTTAAATTGGCAGGACTAGCTAATAGGCAGGAATTTGTGCAAGCACATAGGAACATCTATGTCTGCATTTCAATTTGAATTTTTATCTTATTATTCAGAATATAATACTTTTTCATTTTACATCATATATAACATGACCTATACAGAGTTCAAAGGAAAGTCCCAACACAACTAAAAATTTCTTAAAGAAGGGTCCTAGAGTAGCAAATATTTGGTCTACCCAGTGGAGAAAGTAGGCCAGTATGTCATACTGGCAAGAAATTATTTGCTGATACAGCATATTGATAAAACATTTTTCTGTAGTAGTGTAGTTAATGATTTCTGTTACATTTTAATGCTCTTTCAACAGCGAGATTGGTAAAAATGTGCTGGATGATGTACAATAGCATGTGATACATAGCACTACTGGATAGACATAACACACTATTTAACCCTTAAAATGTCCAAAGATGATTTACCATTCTTTGAAATTAGGCTTAAGTTAACATAAAGGGACAAAAAGTGTGCCTATGAGGCAGTATAGTAGTACATTGTAATACACTGTATGTGTGTATTTGTAGCAATAGTATATTAAGATATTAAATATGTTGTTAAACTGTACATCAAAATAGTGAAATTTTAATTGATAGATAGTGAAAAGAAGCAATTATAGGCTTACGTAGCCTGCATTTCAATTTGAATTTTTATCTTATTATTCAAAATAAAATACACTTTCATTTAATACAGCATATATAACATGACCTATACAGAATTCAAAGGAAAGTCCCAACACAACCAAAAAAATTTTTAAAGAAGGGTCCTAGAGTAGCAAATATTAGGTCTACCCAGTGGAGAAAGTAGACCAGTATGCCAAGAAATTATTTGCTGGTACAGCATACTGATAAAACATTTTTCTGTAGTGGTGTAGTTAATGATTTCTGTTACATTTTAATGCTTTCAACTGAGCATTTAATTAAAAGAAAGCAGATCCTTCTTGTTAAGAAAAATTTCTTGTTTTTTAATTACATTACTACAGTTTAACCCATGCCCGAATTTAGAAAAAAATAAAGGGGCAGGGAGGGAAGGAAGTGACCAGGAAAAGGTCTGGGTTTCCATTATAGTATAATAACACTTTTGACTTAGTTTTACAGCTTTTTTAATTCTTGAAAATTACTTGAAATATGCACAAGTTTAATAACATTTGGACTCTGTTACCTTTATTAGCATTCTCAAAGGAGGAAACATAGCCCCTTGCCTTTCCTCCCCTCTCCAGATCCAGCCCTGGTTTAATCCTTTAGATACCAAGCTGTTTGAAAACAGCATACTTGAGGTTCCATTTCTGCTGATAGGGAGTGCCAAAGGGGAGTAAGTAGTGTATTCTCTCTTTGAAAGATAAGCAAGGGTACTGAGTATTTTGCTGGCCATACACAATGATCTATGGAGAGACATGCTGGGCTCCAAACACCAAGCACAACCTGAACCAATTCACATGTTTGGCTTTCATTTGAGCAACAGTGAATTGCATGCATTCATTGGAGTTTTTGCTTTTCATAACATTTTTTCACTGAATTTGTAAAAGGGGTGTCATGTTTTTATTGAATAAGACAAAAGCAGCTGCTTTAATAGCTGCTCTCTGAAACAAATAACTAACATGGAAATAAAAGTGTAGATGAAATTTGGGCTTTAAAAGAGAAACAAATTTTTTGATGTTGGTTTGTAACAGCTGTCATTAACTTACTTACTGTGGTGCATGAAAAAACAAACGTAAGTGGTACCTTATGTTTAATATGATGCCAAATATATACACAGTCGTATCAGAATAATATGACCACCTACCATAATATATGTATGGTAGGTGGTCATATTATTCTGATACGACTGTGTATATATAAAGGGAAAAAAATAAGCAAAACAAAACAATTTTGTTTCATTGTTTAATTTTTTTTTGCATGACCATTTCATTATTTACCTTTTTTTGACATTATATTGTTCAAATAACTTTAAAGATTATATATGTAATGATGATTATTCACAGTTTGGGCAGATGATAACTGAATGATTAGAGCATATAAACATGTTGAACCCCTAAACCTTCATCCTGTCCTCAGTCAGAAAGAGGACACCAACGGGCTTGTTCAGGATAGCTATACACTGTGCACACTAAATAATATGCTAGATGGCCTTGACAGGAGCCTACCGTCTGTCTCCTAACAGTGATTCAGTGGGTCCCCTTCCCCCAACCTTCTCAGATCCCTTGGGGTCTTTGTGACCTGGCAATTGAGCTGTTTTAAAAACATTTAGCTCACTGCAAAAAAAAAAAATGCCACTGAGAGGTAAAACAACTACTTTTTGTGATTGACAGTTGTGGAAGAGATGCATTTTCAACAAAACTATAAATTACAATTAAATGCTTTATTTTCCTCGGAGTTTGAGAGATAATTTTCAGACTTTTTTTTTACATTGTTAGGAGAGAGAGAGAAAATATCCCAGTGATCGAGTGGTAGTGTGCTTGGTTAGTGATTAAAGGGATCTAAGTTTGAGCTCCAAATAAGGAATATATGTTTTCCTTTTTTTGTGTAGTTCTGCTGAGGTCTCACCTTCCTCACAGACCTTCTCTATGCCATATTATACTGACAGGCTCCTGTCCGACTTCCGTGGTAAGCAGCTGCTTGAAGGGTTTTTTATAGGAGAGAGATAAAGTACTTACAATTAGCCTGCCTATTGATATCAAGACACTGACAACTACAGCAAAAATGACAAAATTACTTCAATTTTAATTTGTAACTCTACCACTAGTCTTACAAGATATTTTTATCTCAAAAAATATTTTAAAATTTAATTTTTTTTCATGATAATACTATGGAATCAATATGACCTCTGTGAGGTTTAACTTAGGTAAAATTATAAAAAAATAATAAAACATCTAATTGCTTAAAAAATTGCTTTTCAATTAGATCAAAACCAAAACAAAATAAAACAATTGGATACCATTTCACGTCAATGGTATTTAGGAATTGGAAGTATAGCTGAAGTATAGCTTGAGATCAAGGTCTTCTCAGATAAATATATAAAAGAATAGACAAACATTTTTTCCCATTACATACGTTTTGGGCCCGAGTTATTGGGTTGTTTTACTTCTGAGTGGCACTTTTTTGCACACCATGGGCTAAATGGCCAGGTCACATGGACCCCGAAGGCTCAGAGAAGGTTGGGGAGGGGACCCACTGGAACAGCTGTTGGGAGACAGATGGTACCTCCTGTCAAGCAATCCAGTGTGTTCTTTAACATGCACAGGGTATGGTTCTCCTGCACACAGGGCCACAGCTTAATGTCCCATCCAATGGACGGTGGCCTTTCCAAGCTCATCGGTGTCCCCTACTGACTGTGGGCAGGGCAGGGCAGGGGTTCATCTGATAGTTATCGATTCTGCCAATGAAGCCAGTGAAATGTATTCTGGGAACCATGAAGTAAATTTGCAAAGTTTCTGGGGGAAAAAGGATTATTGGAAGTGATCAGATGACTGTTGATAGTAGAGAGTAGTAGTCTTCTCTACCAAGTGAATTTTGCAGTGGTGAAAGAATAGGAGTGTAAACAACTGGGGCCACATAGCTCTTTGTTCACAGATCTTAAAAACTTGATTTTGATGCTGATGTTAAGCAGCAGGGGCATATCCAAATACGGGCCCATCGGTCCAGGGCTCCTCAAGAAACCTTTGATGTAATACATAATTTTTTTATGTAGATAAATGAAATGTACAAATAAACAAATAGGCAACCTTTATTATCACAGAACAGTAAAAGGATTTGTTAAGGAGTGTTTTCAGAGTAGGGGTTTTACCCATTAAACTGGGTATTTTCATCCTTGTGGAATTTAAAGTGGCATTTCATTTAAGGGCTTTTTGTGCAGTTCTTGCAGCAAAGTAAAATAACTTTATATTATTATTATTATAATAATACTAATTTCAATTTTAGTTAAGGTATGCTTATGTAGAACAAAATAATTTTTTTGTTACTAAATTTTTAATATATATGTGGAATGGATCCCATGGTACCACTTAAGAGTTTAACAGCCCTTTGTTACAATATATACAGTATTTAAAAAGTATGACCTATTACCTTATGTTTAGCCCTTTCCATTTCAGAACCCTAATAATTGTTTTCATCTTCCAAATTTTTGTGACAGGAGATGCAAGTTTTGTTCCCATAGGACAAGGTTGTAAAAAAAATTTTTCCCAAATAGAAATCTGAATTTCTTTACAACTATTTCTAATCAAATATCGAAAATCACATTTAAATCTATGATATACACTGGTTTCCATAAATTAAGGAAAACTCAGAAAAATTATGATAAACAAAAATTATATGAATGATTTTAATGAAATTTAATGAAAGCATGAATTACAATGCTAGTTTCAGAATGGCATAAAATATTTTACACTAGAAACATTTTTCATCAAAAAAAATACAGTAACTTGTCCAAAAATGAGGTGTCAGAATGCAATGGGCAAAGTTCTTTAATAAGGAGTGTGGTTACCCCTTACAGCAATGCAGGCATGACAGTGATGTTCCTTGCTGTTTATGATATTGTGAATCAGCTCAGTAGGGAGTAGCAACCATTGTTCCTTTAAAGCAGTAATAAACTCCCCCTTAGTTTCAGGTGGGAGATTTAGACAGCAACACGTCTCCCTAGAGCATCCCACACATGCTCAATCAGATTTAGGTCAGGAGATAGAGCTGGCCACTCCATGCACATAGTGGTCTCCTCTTGAAGGCATTGTTCTACTAATTGAGCTCTGTGTGGACGAATGTTATCATCTTGTAAGATGAATGTTTCACCTATTGCACTAGTGTAAGGGCATACATAAGGGTCCAGGATGTCATCTCTATACCTTTGAGCATTGAGGTTCCCACTCGTCAACATACAGAGGTCTGTGTGTCCCCTAAGGAAATGCCACCCCAAACACACACGCTACCTCTGCCACAACTGTCTCTTTGACAGATGCTACTGGGACGATAGTGGGTACCTCATTCTCTCCATATCAAACAATGTCAGAATCACTCTGCAAGCAATATTTGGATTCATCTGTGAAGAGTACAGACCTCCATTGGTCTTCTGTCCAGTTAACATATATGTGTGCCCAATTCAATAACCGCCCTCTCCTGTGACATGACATGAGAGGTATACAAATTATTGGCCTTCTAGCATACAGACCTCCCTCATGAAGCCTTCTACACACAGTAGAAGCTGATACAACCCTCCCAGTGGTTGCTACAAGATCATATCTGAGAGGGAGTAGATATCCTGCCCCTTCATACTGTTAATCACTTCATACTGTTAATCACAGAATTAGTCTTGTACGTGGTCATAACTCTAGCCCTTCCTTAGCTAAACCTCAAAGACGTGAATCCATGCTAAGAAATTGATTTCACAGCCGATGGACTACAGAAGGACTCACATTCAGCCATCACGCCACGTCTGGCTAACTTTGGCCTGCTTCAAGCCAGACAATTGCTCTCCACTGCAGTTCATTTGGTACAGGAGGATAATCCTTGGCTGATACACTCGCTGATTGCTGCCGAGGCTTATGCTCAGTTGCTGCAGTGATCTAGTCATCAGTTTGCCAGTCCAATAGCATTGCCAGGTGGTTATTGGCACTGTCCACCGATGCACAGAATGTTCATCTGTTTAGCATATGGCAGAGATGTTTTTCTAAGTGTGCTGCAGAATGACATGCTTTGGGGCATGGTCACATTGGAGATGTTATTCCAACTTTAACTGTGATGTGTGGCAGAGGATCATCTTCTGATGCTTTACACATCTGACATATATTTTTGAGCAGCAGCATATGATCCTCTATCACACATCACAGTTAAAACTGGATGAACATTCCCACTGTAACCATGGTCCCATAGCATGTCATTCTGCAGCATGCTCAGAAAAACATTTCCACCATGTGCTAAACAGATGAACATTCCGTGCATCTGCAGACAGTGCCAATGACCACCTGGCAATGCCATTGGACCAGCAAACCAATAACTAGAGCACTGCAGCAACTATGGCGAGTGTACCAGCCAAAGATTATCCTCCTGTAAGCAGTAAATATACCTAAGCTTTCAACTGCACAACACCTAAAACAAACTATAACTATCGAATTGTTTTAGCATCTCTAGCTACAACACAGGAGATATAAATCTCCCAACAGTGATATTTGTGAAATAAATCAGTTACTTATTTATTACTCACTGTGTTCACTCATAAAAATTTAAACTAAATAGATGAAAGATTTAAGCATTAATAGAAATATTATGAGCTGTTTATAATAAAATAATATAGAAAAAACAGGGGTTGGGTTGTTTTACCTCTGAGTGGCACTTTTTTGCACACAATGGAATAAATGGCCAGGTCACAAGGACCCCGAAGGTTCAGAGGAAGACGGGTTGGGTTGTTTTACCTCTGAGCGGCACTTTTTTGCACACCATGGGCTAAATGGCCAGGTCACATGGACCCCGAAGGCTCAGAGAAGGTTGGGAGAGGGGACCCACTGGAACAGCTGTTGGGAGACAGATGGTAGCCTCCCGTCAAAGCCATCCAGCGTGTTCTTTAACATGCACAGGGTATGTCTCTCCTGCACACGGGGTCACGGCTTAACATCCCATCCGACAGACGACGGCCTTTCCAAGCCCATCGGTGTCCCCTACTGACCATGGGCAGGGCGGAGAATTTTGCGGAGATAAAACTCGACGCTGACCCAGCTGGGACTCGAACCTGGGAACTGCAGATTACAAGCCTGGCGCGCTACCGACTGAGCCACCCCAGCCCCCAGAGGAAGACGGAGGGGACCAATTGGAACAGCTGTTGAGAAGACATGTTCTTTAACATGCACAGGGTATGGGTTCTCCCACATACAGGCCATGGCTTTAAGTCCTATCCGACAGATGGCAGTCTTTCCAAGCCCATTGGTGTCCCTCTACTGACTGTGGACAGGGCAGGGAGTTTTGCAGAGATAAATCTCAACATTGATTCAGCTGGGATTTGAACCAGGAACTGTAGATTACAAACCTGCATGTAACCAACTGAGCACCCCTGTCCGTACTTTCATTTAAAGAGGTTCATTAAATTGTTAACAATCACTGAAAGGTGCTGCTAGAAGCCCAGTAATGAGCATTCTGCTTGTTAACAATTCAAGCCTGTGTGAACTGTCTCTCATCTATCAAAAGGTTCTTGGATAAAAAGGATGAGTTATCCTCTAAGGCAGGGATGTGCAAACGTTTCTGATCGGCAGGCTGGATGAAGATTTTTCAGAGTGCAACAGGTCAGAACCTTACTTATTGCATTAAACACTCTAAACTTACCCCCACCCTTATGTCCAATGCCCCCAGTAGACAATATGCATAAACTATTAAATTTTCGCATATACTTATTTATTTAAAAAAGGAATGTGTACTTTTTATAAATTTAATGAAAAAACTATTATTTTTAATTAAAATTAGGATTAAATATACAAGAAATTGAATGTAAACAGCATAAGTAGATAAAAAGGAAACTCATTTTAATAGAAATTAACATCTACCCCACATACAACTACTACTAATTAAGCTGCATTAGAAATATCTATACTTTTCATCAAAAGTCAAAGAAAAATATTCAAACTTCAATACAAGCTCTGTAAGGGTATTTTCTATATTGGCAGCAAGTTAATCAATACACCTTATCACAATTCTGTGGGGTAAACTTATCATTTTTTCTCTCTGGACAAAACATACCAAAAACTGTTTGCAGGTATTCCTTAACAAATTCCCCATCAGATAATGTTTTTTCGCAATATTTTGTAGTTTTCTCACTAATAACAAAACTTACATGCATTATAGCATCAGAGTCTGAGACCTTTGGGTTAATAAATGTTTTTGCATGTTTAATGCAGCCATAAGTTCCTCCAATGTTTCTTTTCGAGGTTGGCCTAGAAAACTTCCATACACAATTAAAATGTTTACTGATGTAGCGTCCATTTGAGTGAGAGCCGAGCTCTTTAATCAGGAACTGAATTTAATTGGAATATGTTCAGAAAACCCAATCTATCCCTACGCACAAAGTCTGTTATGTGGATAGATGTTGTTGCAAATTAAATTTGAACACCCTATGTATTATGATTCACACTTTTAGAATCTCCCAAAAGATTAATTGCACCATATAATGAAAGAAAAATTTCAAAATTTTAAACAAATATTGGAAACCATCTATTTGAACTAAAAATTTGATATTTTAGTGCTGGATTCTGATGATTAAGGGGTTTACATTGGCAGCAACAATTTGTCCCTTCACACCCAGGGTCAGTGCAGAAATGCAGCTTTTTGTTTTGAGAGATTAATGAAAAAATCTTTTTTGAGCTGAATATGTACTAACAAAAAAAGATGATTCATAGTGTTTCCTCTAAATGGCTTAATTTACCATCTTTTGAGGGTACTAAATGTAGAAAATATAAAACTTGAAGTAATATTGCTGTATTATAACATAACATGCAAATTTTTATGCTATCAATTAGAAATTTTGATGATAGACTGTATTGGTGAAGAACAGAATAATTGATAGTCATATGTGTTTTAATTAAATTTCAGTTGGTTAAAATTTGACTGGTTACTCCTTAATTTTATAAATCGAGTTAATTTCAAAAACTTCAATATAGTAATAATATATTATTATATATATATACTGGATGATTTGCCCCTTAACCCTAGGGGATGTGAAAATTCAACTTTTTCATTTTAGGGGATAAATGAGATAAGCTTTTTTTTTTTTTGCATTTTATAGGGTTAATAATATATTATTATTTACATTTTCCAGTCATCTATTAGTACAAATTACTATTAAAAGGTTCAAAATTCAGAAAATGAAAACCTTCGATTTCTCTGAAAACAAGCACCCCAATTTGATAGAGGCAATATGTTATCCTCGTAGTTGTCAGAATGGTATTGAATAAAATGAAACATTTTTGCATAGAGATAAAACGGTAAATTGCCCTGAGTCAGAAAAAAAAAATAATTATATTGAATATTTTATGCTCCAGCATTTTTTATATTGCTACTTTCCTACATTTTTGTCCATTAGAGTTTTTTAAAAAGTTTCATTTGTTTGTCAGATTGTTTTATAGTATAACACCCTGAAAAAGTCTTATTAAAATATACTTCTCATTTTGTTAAATAATTCATTTTCATAAAATCCAGAATTAAACGTTAAGAAATACTTTTGTAGAAAAAAAATTAGTTTTGCTAATGACTGGGACATACTTATTGAAAAAACTAACTTTTTCCACAAGTATTTCTTGGATTACAGGTAATGGACAGAAAAATTGGAACAACAAGGTTTGCAGAAAACCTTTGATATATATTAAACAGTGGCATTTACATGCCACTGACAAAGGCATCAAACAGGCAAATGGGTTGGGTTGTTTTACCTCTGAGCAGCACTTTTTTGCACACCATGGGCTAAATGGCCAGGTCACATGGACCCCGAAGGCTCAGAGAAGATTGCGGGAGGGGACCCACTGGAACAGCTGTTGGAAGACAGATGGTAGTCTCCCGTCAAGGCCATCCAGTGTGTTCTTTAACGTGCACAGGGTATTGGTCTCCCGCACACGGGGCAAACAGGCAAATGACATCCCAGCATATTAGAATCAGGTCTATAAAGGCAAACCTGAGGTAACTGCATGTAATTACACTGGGCAACATTAAAAAGGCTTTGAAATGAAAATAGCCAATTTTTACTTATTTCGAAGTGCTGAACACGAAAATGACAATAAAATTTGTCAATTAGCTCTTTTTTGGGAGAGACAGAGATAGACATGTATAAATAACTCGGTCTGCATTGAGTACATAAATACTCAGTCTGCATTGAATACACATTTCACAATGCTGTATTTTAAATTCCAGATTGCAACATATTGTGTTGTATTGCATTAGCCCGCCATACACACAACCCCTGGTGGTATTGCATCATTGTCTGATGCAATATAGTTGAGTCATGACATTGCAGCTTTATGATCACAGACAAAAGATGATGCAATCATTAATTGTAAGTGACATCTCATAGGGTGAGCAAGTCTTTTGAGTGACTCCCATTTACCCCCGAGTCATAAGTACAACACAAGTGATCTTGCAGTTTTAATCCAGCAGTAGTGATGCCTTGTAACCATGTTAATAGTGCAGACACATTTTGTTACATTTGAGGGGGATGTGACGTTTGCAGGCCAAAAAAAGGGCCATCACTCCAATAGTAAAAGCAACATACGAGTTTTATTTTGGATGCAAGATCAGGGACCAAGACAAGGCCTGGGCCCAACGCACATGATGCAGTACATGTGCAAGAAATCTTCCAAAGTGGCAGTGCCATTTGCTGTTCCTATGGTTTGAAGAGAGTCAAGCAATCACACAAATGACTGCTATTTCTGCATGGTTCTACTTGTTTCTGGAGGCATCACAAGGAAAAAGAAGTGGACAATAGTGTACCAAAATATACAATCTGCTCTCCAACCAGTTCTGCATGGTGAAGGCCTTCCCATTCCCAAACCTTCAAAAGAATTTTTCATCACTTCAGACGATGAGGAGTGAGGAAAACCACCATCGGGTTCTCCACAGCCTTCGATGTCTAATGGTTATCCATATGTTTGCCATGGTGCATCATCTGCGCCACACATTCTCACCGAAGAAGAAATGAACCATCTTGTTCGCAATCTGGAGCTGTCCAAGGCCAAAGCAGAATTACTTGGATCGACTTAAACAATGGAATATTCTCAAGGAAAATGTCTGACTGACTTTGTTTCGAACTCATCATGAGCAGTTTACACCTTATTTCAGAAAGGAAGATGTCCTTGTGTTCTGCTCCAATGTAGATGGCCTGATGAATGCCCTCGGAATCAAATCTGACCCTCAAGAAGTGCGACTATTCATAGACTCCTCAAAATTGAGTCTCAAGGCAGTGTTGCTGCATAATGGAAATTGACTTCCATCCATTCCGATCGGACATGCTGTCTACATGAAAGAAACCTACGACAACCTAAAACAGCTGTTGCACTGTTTTCAATACAGCAAGTATCACTGATATCTCTGTGTGACTGAAGGTAGTGGCTCTGTGGATGGATCTGCAGCTGGGATAAACGAATTACTGCTGTTTCTTATGTGAATGGGAGAACCGAACAAAGACTTTGCACTGCATGAAGAGAAATTGGCCTCAAAGGAAATCTCTGAAGGTCAGAAATAAGAATGTGGAACACCCAGCACTGGCAGAAATACACAAAATCCTGCAAAATCCATACACAAAATTGCCTGTCCCTGCACATCAAACTCAGTGTGATTAAAAACTTTGTAAAAGCCATGGACCAGACTGCATCAGCTTTCAAATACTTGGCTGACAAATTCCCTCGACTCAGCGAAGTGAAAATTAAAGAGGGAATTTTTGTGGGTCCTCAGATCTGCGAGCTATTCAGAGACAAGATGTTCAACAACCTGCTTCAAGGTGATGAGAAAAAGGCTTGGGATGCGTTTCATCTGGTGTCAATTAAATTCCTCAGAAATGTCAAGGCAGACAACTACAAGAAACTGGTTAAGGACATGTCTCTTTATCACACTCTTGGCTGCAATATGTCCTTAAAGATCCACTTTCTCCATTCCCACTTAGATTTCTTCCCTGACAACTGTGGCATAGTTAATGATGAGAACAGTGAATGTTTTCACCAGGACATTGCAACGATAGAGAAACGATAGCAGGGAAACTGGTCCACTTCAATGTTGACTGACTACTGTTGGACACTCACCAGAGATGATCCTGAGCAGCTGTACAAGCGACGGGCAAAGCGATGTTGGAAGTAGAAGTAGAGTTTTACTGATGCATGTCATATGTATTTACTCTATTATATAAGAAACTTGTGGATTTCTCAGAAATCGAAGCCAATTTTGCATTTTTATTGTCATATTCATGTTTAGCACCTTGAAATCTTTAAGAAATGGCTACTTTTATCTCAGAGGCATGACTTTTATGAAAATTTGTTGCCCAATGTTATTGGTACTTTAGTAATTTTGAAAAGACATCATTGTTAGAGCTCGTTTGGCAGAAGCTTTGGCACTGGCACAGCTACACTCAACAATATTTCATGAGTAGCATTTTCCAAGGTCATGTCTAAAGATGGTAGCTAGGTAGTCACTGGAAGGAGAGCTATGCACCAATCTCCTGTGATGATGCATAGAACCAGCCAGGCCTAGCACCTAGTCCGACCCTGCCTTCTCGTGCAGACCATTAGTACCTTTCAGAAGAGATACACTCCTGTGGAAGTGAATGGAAGGGGAGGGCTGCCAGATTAGTGTGGCCTACTGATCTGGACAACTCTGGCTACTTTTCTTTTTTTTTTATACCCTGCTGAGGAGTGGTCAATCACACAGGGTCCTGGTGCTGACCTTATAAACCCACTGGACTGAATTATGGCTCTGAGCTTGATTATGGATCCTGAATTTGCTGCACTGGTGGGCTTCTGTGGAGGGAAAAATCTTCCACTGTGTTTTCTGTTTGTTTGTGTGTTGACAGCCCTAAGTGAATAGATTCACAGGATATGTTTATCAGCTGGTGGATAATCCTGAGCAGAAGTCATTGCAGGTGCCTGAACTCTTTGCTTCTACTGGCATCATCAAATTCTACATTGGGGGAAGTCTTCCAGTGTAGATGGCTTCACAGTCTTTAGTGGTGGGGGAATGTGTCTTTGCCCATTTCTGCAATTAAGGGACTGTTTCATATTGTCGGCATTCACTCTCTCAATAAACACGGTTTCTTTAAACATCCCACTAACCATTTTCTCTCCATAGGTAGTTGAAATGTGAGGACTCTCCACAGAGCTTTTTCTCTTGATGTCCTCACACAAGAATTCCACTGTTATAATTTAGATATTCTCGGCGTGCAAGAGACCAGATGGACAGATAAAGGTCAGATTCTTAAAAATAAACTTAAATTTCTCTTTTCAGGGAGGAACGATAATAAACATCACCAAGGAATGGGTCTGCTTCCAGCTCTAGGATATGAGTACATTAATAAAAGATTTTTTACAGCAAAATTTCAGACAAGCGTTAAAGACTTGAATGTTATCTGCTGTTATGCCCCCACTTGAGGATGAGAAGGATAGGTTTTGCGGACAACTTCAGGATATTTTGAATTCTGTCAAGAAAGGATGGGTTTTGCGGACAACTTCAGGATATTTTGAATTCTGTCAAGTTTTTTCTTGACAGAAACTTGTTCTTGGTGACTTCAATGCCAAAGTTGTTCTTGGTGACTTCAATGCCAAAGTTGGTACTGACTCTGACCTTTGGGGAGGAGTAATAGGCCCTTTTGGTATTGGTAGCTGCAATGGCAATGGGCAATGTCTCCTACAGGTAAATAAACTCAATGGATTCAGAATAACTAACACTTATTACAAACACCGCGATATACATAAGTACACATGGGTTTCACCCGATGGGCTGCATAAGAATATGATTGATTATATATTAATTAACAGCAAATAGGCTAGTTCTGTTAGGAATACCAGGTCATATAGGTGAGCTGAAATTGGATCTGATCATTACCTTGTTAAAAGTGTCTTGCAACTTAAACTTAAAAAGTGTTGTGCTAGGGTTAAAAAGTTTACCTTTAATACTGAAGCTCTGAAAGACCCAGTTATAGTTAAAGCTTACCATGATAGGTTACTTAGTCATTATGACAGTCATGGTTTGCTTACTACTGAAGTTGAAGAAGAATGGGGCCGTTTTAAACAGGCATTTTTGGAAACTAACAGTACTCTTTTAGGAAAAAAGGAGCAGAAGAGACAGAATTATCTGAGTGATAAGGCACTTGAGCTTATTTCAGAAAGAAAGAACTGCAGGAATGCCCTTAATCAATACCCTACTAGTCCTAATAGAAAGCACTACAGAGAACTTAATAAACATGTAAAGGATCAGTTAGCTGCTGATAAAAATCTTTGCCTTCATCGCTTGGGTGACAAAGCCGAGGAAGCAGTTAGACAGCACAACAGCAGAGAGCTGTATCAGATAGTTAATGTTTTGTGTGGTAGAAAACAAACAGGTGTACAGGGATTGAAGGATAAACAAGATAACATTATAGACGGTGAGGATTCTGTCATGGCTAGGTGGGATGAGCATTTCAGTGATGTTCTAAACAATGTAGTTAGTTCTACTCCCATTGTTTGCAATGATGATAGATGCAATGGTGGCTTTAATGTTGGCCCTACAACACAATCTGAAGTTATTTTGGCTTATTTCTAAATTTAAATTTCATAAATCTCCAGGGGTAGATGAAATTACTACAAATGCTTAGAGCTGGGAATGTTTCGGTTACCACTTGGATGACTGAAATTCTGAATATCTTTTATGATAAAGGCATGGTTCCTAAGGATTTTACCAGAGCTATTGTTATCCCTATTTTCAAAAAAGGTGATCGCAGTTCTTGTGATAACTATAGGGGTATCAGCCTACTCTCTGTTCCAGGTAAAGTTCTTTCCATGATTGTGCTTAATAGAATTAAGAATCTGGTTGACAGTCAATTGCGTGATGAGCAATGAATGTGGATTCAGAAGTGGTAGGGGATGTGTGGATCAGATATTTTCACTTACGCAGATTCTTGAGAAATGTTTAAGAGTTTCAGAAACCTTTGGTTGATTTCAAAAAGGCTTTCGACTCTGTTGATCGTCATAATTTGTGGTTGATTGTGAGATCATATGGTATACCTGACAAGTTAGTTAACATAATGAAAGCTCTCTATAATAACATTGAGTTGTGTGCGAGAGTTGGTAAGGCTTGTAGAAATTGGTTTAGCATTACTTCTGGTGTTTGACAAGGGTGCATTTTGTCTCCTTTTCTCTTTAGCTTGGTTATTGATTATGTTATGCGAAATTCACTTCAAGGGAAAGATTTTGGCCTTAAATGGACTGGAGATACGAAAATTTCTGATTTAGATTATGCTGATGATTCAGCCCTTTTGGCAAATGATGTTGATGAGATTAACTCTTTCATTCAAGCTGTTGATGAAACTGGTAGTAGAGTAGGTTTGGTTATTAACAGAGAGAAAACTAAAGTGATGAAAATTGGTCAGGCAGGCTGTGATTCAGTTAATCTGAATGGTTGCAGTCTTGAGCAGGTGTCACAGTTTAATTATCTTGGGAGCTATGTAACAGATACTGGTGATGTGCGGCATGAGATTAACAGACGGATAGGGATTGCTGTCAGGACTTTTAAGAATCTATGGAGAGTGTGGAGAAATAGGCGTATACACCTAAAGACTAAAATTAGACTGTATAATAGTTTGGTTCTTTCTAGGGTTAGTTATGGTAGTGAAACTAAAACACTTTGTAAACAAGATAACAGGAAACTAGATGCTTTTGATTCCAGATGCTTATGCAGTATCTTGGGCATTAGGTGGTTCAACTTTGTAACTTATGATGAGGTTAGGCAAAGGAGTTTGCAACCTCCTTTAAGCAGCATATTGTGCAGAGAGAGACTCCGTTGGTTTGGCCATGTTGCCCGTATGAATAATTATAGATTGGCGAATAGGGTTATGAACAGTGTGCCTAAAGGCTTTAGAAAAAGGGGGAGACCAAGGATGTGGTGGGCAGATAATGTCAAACAGGACCTTATTAGAATTGGTGTGCAGTGGCCAGATGCAGTAGATGTAGCTCAGGACAGACTTACTTGGAGAACTAAATTGCACGGTCTGGTTGGACCTCCGTAGCCCATGGCTGCTTGAGGATGATGATGATGTCTAAAGGGAAGATATTATCAACTGTGGGCATAAGTGCATACTCTAGAATCAGGATGTTTGAGTGTTAGAGATGTGAAAAGCAAAACCTGTGAGCTATAGCTGATCAATTGTGCACGTATTTCAATGTAGGCCACATTGGGCCAGTTTCATCTAAAACAGTACGTAAAGAACTCCATAGAGCTAGATATCATGGTCGAGTTACACTTCACAAGCCACTCATCACACCTGTCAATGCATGTTGTTGTGTCCAGTGGTGCAAAGAGCACAAGCAGTGGAGGAATGTGATATGCTCTGATAAATCATCTTACACTTTGTTTCTGGCAAATGGATGAGTGCACGTGTGGTCCAAGAGAAATAAGCTTACAACTCTGATTGCTTGTTTCCTACTGTTAAGGTGTGAGTTTTATTTCTTGTAGTATGGTTTGGGGACTTATTTCAAAAGGAGGCAAGATTACTGCCAATCGTTATTTGACAGTCCTGAGTGATGATGATCATCCAATGGTACAGCATTTTTCATGAAGAGAGAATTTTTCGTGAAGCTTTCTATGCTTCATGAAAAGCAGAGTTTAAAAAAAGCATTTTTCATGAAGCAAAAATTGTCTTTCAGGATGACAATGCTCCCATCCACAGAGAACATGTAGTCACCCAGTGGTTTGAAGAGCATGAGACTGAAATTTTTTACCACCACCACATTCACCAGATATCAACTTGATGGAACATCTATGGAAACTTCTGGAAAGAAGTCTCCTCAGGCAGCATTTTCCAATTCCATCAAACAAGCAGGAATTGATCACATTTCTTGTGGATGGCAAGTGTCATATCCCTCCTGCTGCTGACCTTCAGACACTGGTAGACTCTGTCACAATATATACAGGCTGTACTAGACTCACATGGCAGTCCAACACTGTATTAGTGATTTCATGTTGTTGTTTCCACTTTTTTTCCATTGCCTGTATATGTCAACAGGAAATCTGTGTATTAATTGACTAAAAAATGTTTAATTTGGTATATAGCATGCCCTATTTCCTTTCGTTAGTTATTTGGCAAAAGAGTTCTAAATTTCACTTTGTTCCTTGAGTGAGCAGAGTTTAAAAAAAGCATGGCCACTTGACACTGTTTTTCAGTTTGGTACTATAAGAGTTAATGTAATATTTGATTTTTTACAAGCTAATGTAAAAGATATCTATAACATAAAATTAAAAAAAAATTGCATAAGTAGAAAAAAATAAAAAGGGATCAATAAAGCAGTTTATGGATGTAACCTCTTTAGATGAAAACAGCATAATTTTGTAACAAAGGAAGCCAACATTGGATGTTGCATCTATAGTTTTCCTAGATAATTTTCTTCAAAATCAATGAAAACTGAATCACTACATCAACTTTTAAAATTATATTTATTTTAGGAAGCAATATTTTGCAACAATCACTTTTTGTACTAAATGCTTTAGACTCTATAACTCTTTAAATATCAAACAAATGTAATTGAAAATTGACATATAGATTTGAGTGAGATTGTCAATACAAGGTGTTTTCAAAAGGTTTAATCAAACTTCGGGAATGTGTTCTACTGTGTGTAGTGATGAAAAAACGTTCTTATGAACACTGGGCCAGAAAACTCTCTCTCTTTCAAGTTATAGCACATTTTCATAATGTTAAGCCTGTCAAAAGGATGATGCTACATAAATTTGCACGTCTGATGGCACATAGATGTATGCAAATATTAGACAAAAAAAACCACCATTCCTGAGTGATCTCAATCATTATGTATACTGTTGTTGGATTGGTAGAAGTGGACCAACTGCATGGCCTGCAAGCTTGATTTGAATCCACTGGATTTCTTCTTATGAGGACATATTAAGGCTGGTGTTTATGCTATTCTGGTTCCTAATACACAAGCTCTCCATGAATGGATTGTGGATGGCTATCAAAGAATTCAGAACACTCCAGGATTTTTCAAACATGTTTGATAGTCAATGAGGAAACACTGTAAGTCATATATTGCTGCTCAGGGAGGCCATTTTGAGCACTTGCTCTGTGTAGACTTATGTAATTGTTCTCATTGATCACTTACAGTGTATGGTAATAACTGAAATAAAAACTAAATTGCAGCACTCAAAATGTGCTATAATAACTCAGAAGGGAAGAGTTTCTGGTTCAATGTTCATAAGAACTTTTTCTCATCAGCATGAACAGTAGAATGTATTCTAAAAGTTTAACTACACCTTTTGGAAACACCCTGTGCATCTCCATTGACATTTTCCAATAAAAAAGCTTATTTTCAAAGTTAAAGGGCTTTGAATGTGGCTATCCATTCATATAACATCAGACAGAGTTCATTATTAGAAACTTCATATTTTAAAGGGTTTAAGGAATGCAATCTTAAAATAACACACAAAAGTAAAAACATGAAAATTAATAAAAAAAAGATAGAGGCAGAACTGGTACAAAAAAAAATCTAAGACATTAAAATAATGATATATGGTTAAATGTCACCAATGCAGTAAAATTAATTGCTTCAGAAAGGACCAAATTGGCCATAAAATCTTAATTAGCTATTAGGCATTTTATAGGCTCTGCTTTCTTGAATATCAGTCCAGATTGAAAAGACTTCATAAATAGAAAAATAATACAGTCTATCAGAATATTAATTAAATTACAATTGCCAAATCATATTACTGGAGTTGTTACAACTACTTAAATGTTTACTGTATTAAAACTGCCTATAAACACCTAAAAGAGGGCTTATTTCATTTGAATAGCTTACCTGCTTGTTCTAATGAAACAAGAGTAGCTGTTTCAATAAGATCCCGTTCTAAGTATTCCCTCAGATCACTTGAATACAAAGAGAGATCAGGTAATGTGAATGTATAATCTGGTATTTCCAATCTTGAAGGTGTTAATCTACTATTTTGATTAACAGTTCCAAAATCTTGTGCAAATTCATTTCTTGCTTTTGTCACCAAGCTCACATTCTCTGTAGCTCGAGAAATACCTCTGGTTAATTTTTTACCTATCAAGCAAAAAGAAAACAGATATTATCATCAAATTAAAACCAGACATGTTTACAACTAAATTATTAACCCAATGGCTTACATGGAGTGGAGGTGACTCAGTTGGTAGTGCACCAAGCAAAATACAGAAAAGAAATTTGTACCGAGAACCCATTGAAATATTCATAGCTTACCAAATGGATACAAGTAGCTATCAGCAGTGTTTACCAGCACTGCTGATAGCTACTTGTATAGCAAAATTTGAATCCTTGTATAATATAGCAAGGGCACAATTTGCTTTCTACATTTTAAGCAATAAGGATATTCCATTAGGGATATCCTAAATGGAGTGGGAGTGACTCAGCAGTGTGCTATGCTCGTAATCTGCAGTTCACAGGTTTGAGTCCCACCTGGAGCAGCACTGAGATTTATCTCTGCAAAACTCCCCACACAACCCACACTGCCATAAATAGAGCAGGGATGACTTAGTAGGGGCACCGAAGGGCTTAGACCCTCATCCATCTGATGTAACATAAAGTCATGGCCCAATGTGTGGGAGAGCCATACCCTGTGCACATTAAAGAACATGCTGGATGGCATTGACAGGAGGTACTATCTGTCTCTTAATAGCTGTACAGTGAGTCCCTTTCCCCAAATTTCTCCGAGTCCTCAACTCAGAGAAAGTTGGGGAAAGTTTTTGTGTACAAAAAAAAAGTGCTACTTAGAGGTAAAAAAACCCAATGGCATACGAATATTTTTATATTAAACGTACCTAGAATTACTATTTTATGAAGGGAAATTTTGCCTAATATGTATAATATACAATTTTCCCCCAAATTTTTATAATAAGCAGTTTCACATCTTTTCCTAATATTCTATTTTATTCAATTGGAAATAAACTACCAAATAAAAAAAAAAACATAGACTGTTGAATTTTTCTTGCAACATTTTGAAATGATGATGGATTCTTGTGTTATGTCAAAGTTACTTCAGTTTGGAACACCTTGAAATACCCATGATGGTGGAGGGCAACAAAGCACTTCTCATATTTGTACTGGCTCTTTTTTTTTCTTGTTTTGCACACTACAGAGTCTTGGGAAGTATTTTTTTGTGTGTGTGGGGTGGGGGGGAGGAATCTTGTAAAATGGGCCCACTGTGCAACCTTTAGTCTTGCTGGCAATATTCAAGATTTTTATAATACAACTCTAATACAGGACAGACTCACTACTGCTCCTGTTTGTAAATGTTTGTTCTTGTATGATTTTATGAGATTTTAGCAATTAGTAAAATTGGATGTATTAAGCAATATTGGTTTTGGTGAGCAATCTGCAAAAATTCATAATGGCTAATATGTAGTGAGAAGAAAGATTTGGGAGAAATCATCCCAAAACCAGCATAACAACTCCAGTGAACTATGAAATAACAGCATCAGATGGACTGACATCTTGCCATAATCCTTAATGTATTGCTATAATGTCTAATAGAAGGAATCATAGATGCTATCTGTAAATATGAATAGCACATCACATCATCAAGCTGTGGAGATACATACTGATTGATTGAGTGTGTCAACTAGTTCACTTTATACTAGTTCAGAACTGGATTAAGACAATTACTAAATCTTTTACAGCTGTTAGCTGTTACACTATAACAAAGCAGGCAGAACCAGAACACAAGTTTGCTCACTGAACTGAATCTGAAATATCATTTCAATTGGTTCTGCTCACAATCATATTATTAAGTAAACAAAGTGGTTGTCAGTTGAAGTGCATTCACACTGGATTTATTCCAGCATAAAAATGTGCTTTGATTAAAGTTGCACTTAATTGCAATAGTAATTTGGATTACCAACCAAGAGATTTATTTAGTTTTAGTATCCAATATATTGAGAGCTAAAAATATATTTTAAAACAATGACTCATTTAGAGCAAAAATTAAATTTTCTTAACTAAGGAGTGGTAGAAAAAACTGTACTGTGACCATTTTAAAAACACTACTGTAAACTTGCATTAATTGCATTAATAAAATTTATCAGTAACTAATAGTAACTCTTAGACACTTTTGATAAATGCAATTAATCATAAGAAATTAAATTGCAATATATATTTCATTAAACTTTGCATATATATATATACAAGGTTATTATAATTGAAGTATCCTTACTCAGAACTAACCTACTATCTACACTTAGTAACTGTTTATTACTATGTTTTTGAATTGGGACTTGATGCACTGTTGGGCATTTTTTTAAGGAGAATATACCACTGTTTTCCACCTTTTTGAGGGTTTCCAGCCCAAGCTAAATGGATGCACATGATATTTTGTATCAACTGGCAGATGAACCTGAGCAAAAGCCATCATTCCCTCCTGAATCTTTCAAACTAGTTCTTGCATCATCAAACCTAAGAGGGAGTAATATGTCTCAGACATTGGCTTATTGGAATTTGAAAGAGTGGGGTGGATTCTGATGGTAAAGAATTCCATTACCAATCTGTGCTCCTACCAGCACAATGGGTTGAGCTCTTAGCAAACAAGGAATGGGTCTTTGCCCCACGCCTGCGATTAGGGGGCTGTTTGATATTAGACTGTTTTCCACACCCCATATTAGACTGTTTCCCATATTGAGATACCACTCTCTCTCAATAAATATGGTTACCCAAAAAAACCTACTAGCTATTTTCTTTTCAAAGTAACTTTAGGTGGACAGTGTGGGTTCAGAGGTGATAGAAGCTGCAAAGACCAAGTTTTTTTCACTTAGACAGATTGCAATTATGTAGAATATGTTTAACCCAAATTGTAAATGTCATAAATCTGCTTTTGAAATTTTGAAAAAGTATTCTAAACAAAGTATCAGAAAGAAATTTTTTATAAGGTTTGACACAACTTTTGACTTAAGACTCATTATGATTAACCCCCATTATTAGATTTTACTCCCCCTCCCCCTTTAGTGAAGATATAATGGGGAAGGAAATAATTTCAAATTGCCTATTACACTCCCCAAGTAGAAATCTTTCATTTGATATGTAACTTGTTATAATGGACCCCTATTAAATTTAATGGGGTTTTTTAGTTTGCTCACTGAACTGAAACTGAACCTGTGGATGAAATGAAAGCATATGCAAAAGACTATGATACTCCATCCAAGCTTTCATTTGGTATTACTGTGAAGCAACTTTTCTGTCACATTCATGAACTGTCCAATTTTCTGAAAAAAATGTAAGTACTAAAAACATTACTTTTTCAATAATTTTCGCTTTCAATACAAACTCTTTTGATGTCACAATGAATAGTTTTTCTATTGGTATTGTATCCTATTGATATTTTTGCTGGGAGCAAATTGTACATTTGGCAGTTTTGCAGTAGTGATGTTTTGTTGTTTTTCCCACAGCATTGCAAAATTTTAAGCTTTGGAGATGTAAAGATGGCTTTTAACTCTGCCAATTAACATAATTTTTAATTGATCTTATAGAACAGAGCTTCTTAGTGACCAAATGATTAATATACTTAACTGCAGAGCACACATGATCTCAGTTCAAGTCCCAGATAAGGCATGGATATTTTCTTTCTGATGTACGTAGTAAGGTCCAAAAGTTTCCGGCCCAAGAGTATTAAAGAAGTAATAAAATCAAACAATAATTTTTATTTTTCAATATAATCACCCTTTATTTCAATACATTTTTAGAATGGCTAATTAAATTTTCTATACCACTGAAAAAAATCTGAATTTTTGGCCTAAAACTACAGAAATAACTTCATCACTTGTAAATTTTTTCCCACGCAGATCAGATTTCAATTTTGAAAACAAAAAATAGTCACTAGGAGCTAAGTTTGGGCTGTAAACCATATTGCTGAATAGCAGCCTTCACAGCAACTGAAGTGTGCACTGGCGCATTATTGTGCAATAACCTCACTGTCGGGGCTGTACTGTGGGGTGATTTAATTCCTGGAAACTACATTGCTTAATAGCAGCCTTCGCAGCAACTGAAGTGTGCACTGGCGCATTGTCGTGCAATAACCTCATTCCCCGGGACAGCTTTCCTCGCCATTTCTCTTTGATGGTATCCTTCAATTTGTACATTAGTGACTCTTAATATTCACCAGTAACTGTAGTATTTTGTTCCTTAAAGTCAACTAGCAGAATACCTTGAGAATCCCAAAAGTGGTGGCCATGATCGTTTTTTTGGGGGGGGATTGTGTCACTTTTGCTTTTTTTGGTC
This sequence comes from Ryuthela nishihirai, assembly GCA_038380435.1. Lineage (NCBI taxonomy): Eukaryota > Metazoa > Arthropoda > Arachnida > Araneae > Heptathelidae > Ryuthela > Ryuthela nishihirai. The sequence continues at coordinate 33,763,774 of JAWZYU010000005.1, read as the reverse complement.
GTGGAGATCCAGGATGCTGCCACTCCATAGATTCCCGTTTAGACAGGGGATCATGGTACAGAAGCATAGTTTCATCTCCCATGACAATTTAATCAATCACTACTTTATTTTTCCCCTCACAGAGTGCTAAAAATTCAGTACAACATTCCATGTATCATTTTTTTTTGGACAACACTCAAAAGCTTTGGGACCCATCTTGCACTCACTTTGTTCATACCAAGATGGGCATGTAAAATTCGAAGCACCATGGTTTTTGAAAGTCCACACCTTGCTGATAATTGTTCAATTTTCAGTCATCTATCCTTTAACACTTCTTCTTGCACCAGCGCAATTGTTTCCAGAGTGAATGTTTCTGCAGGTCTGCCTTGACGAGGTTCATCTTCAATCGATTCTCGCCCTAAGCAAAACTGTTTAGCCCATTCTTTAACCGTCGAATATGATGGGAAGATTCATCGTACACAGCATCTAAACATCGTTTAACTTCTGCCGGGCTTTCACCTTCTTTGGTCAAAAATTTAATGACTGTGTGATACTCAAGTTTAAACATTTTAAAATATTGGGCAACAACACTTCTATCTGCAATGCTAGCTGGAGTGCTATTGATGCTAGCTAGAGCTGCAAAATTTTAACTTCAATGCATTTTAACTGCAGAGCTGCAAAACATAGGCTGGGGAGTTGATGGAGTTAGACCTATCAATTCTTGCTCTAACGTGTTTGGGCCGGAAACTTTTGGACCTTACTACGTATGTTGGATTCCTGCTGAGATTTTACTCAATTTCCAAGATCATTTCTATGATGTATTATATAAACAGGTAACTGTCAAATTCTCTGCCAAGTGGGCTCTCTGAAGATTGGTTGATTGATTGATTGGTTGATAGTCTACTGTCAAATCTCTGTGGCAAGTGGGTTGTGGTTGGTCGGTGAGTGGATGGATAGATATGTAAATAAATTTGTTTTTTGTTTAAGAGTATAGTCTTGTGGACAAGTGGTTAGCGTGCTTGGCTACTGATCTAAGGGACCTGGGTTCGAGCCCCGGGTAAGGCATGGATGTGAGTGTTGTTCTTCTGCTGAGGTCCTGCCATCCTCTCAGATCTTCTACTGTGGCATATAAACTGACAGGCTCCTGTCAGACCTCTGTGGCAAGCAGCTGCTTGAGGGGATATTTATTTAATTTTTTTTTATTATAGTCTTATAGCATTCCTCAAACATTCATTAATATAATAATAGTACTCTAAAATAACACAGCTTGTGTAACTCTCATATCCATAAAATAACCATTATGTAAGATTTAAGTCCCATTCCCTATAGCTAAGAGAGAATCTACTGGACAAAAAATTTTCATTAACAAAGTAATTAGTAAAAAAAAAGGAAAGCATAAGTCAAGAAAGTGGGACATCACTACCAAATGAATCATGCAAAGACTGTTGTTGTTTATAATTTTTATTATGAAAGCAAATCACAATTGTTATTATAGAGTATCATTATTATAGTAACTAACATTTCAAGAATGTTATAAGACTATGCCATTAAACAAATAAATAAATAAATATCTGAGTTAGAACAATAGCTGTAAAATGGTAATATTGACTAACAGTATAAAATCAGGAAGTCATAAGAACAGCAAATGATGAAAATCAGAGAAGTGCAGAGTTTAATTTCTGGCTGCATAGTTTTTGCCATTTTTTTGTACAAAAAGTCTTGCCAAAATGGAAAGGTAACATAATTTATGAATATAAACTTGAAGAGTGCATATAACCTCTGGCACATATGGGAATCTCATTTTCAAAGAGAATGAAGTTTTTCATTCACCTATTTTTTTCACTCCTTAAAAGTTTTAATTTAAACTTGGATGATGAGGAAAATGCAAAATAGTAGTATTTCATTAGCAATTATACAAAATAAAAAGCATTTGTTTAGTATAAGTATAAAAGCTTTCTAATTATCTATTAAAATAGTTGTGTTTGCCATCCAATCTGGGCATAAGGAGTAACTCATTGTTGCCAATGAAAACTTCATGATCTTCACATTCCATCAGCAAAATTTAAAAAAAATTTAATACATTGTTTGCAATATTCATTAAAAATTTTTGAATTTTTCATTTTTTTCCACCATTAGAAGATGCAATTATAGCTTTTGGAAGATTCAGAAAGCACACAATTAAAAGAACCTTCTTGCTCAGAAATTAATTAAAAATAACTTAAAATTCTCTATCATTGAGTAATAAAATTTTAAAGTTTTTATCCTTCAAACTATTTGCATGTTAAAAGTTTTTAGGAGAAAACTCAGAAGCTTTCTGGAGCAATGACAGTAAAGCTTCTGAGTTTTCCCCTAAAAACTTTTAACATGCAAATAATTTGAAGGATGAACTTTAAAATTTTATTGCTCAATGATAGAGAATTTTAAGTTATTTTTTTCAGAAAGCACAAATCACCTTTCATCAATACTTACCCAACACAAAAAAGAATTTTTTATTTAGCTCTAATAATAAAAAAAATTAATGTCTACAGATGGACAGATGACGAAGTGAACACATTATCTCGTTTTTTTTTTTAAACAAGATTAAAAAAAATGTTTATATGTAGAACTAGTTACAATTATAAGAAAAGTTCATGCTTTATGGTCAAGAAAAAAAAAATCAAGATAAAGAATATAGTCTAATATCTAATTTACTAAGTGCATTTAATTTTGCCATATTATTGCTGTTTATTTCAATTAGCTTTTCTTTCTTCGATAACATTCCTTTGCCACTGAAACAAAAAGAGATCAGCACATGGCTGCTATGTTGCTGTTTATGACTATATCAGAGATGCTACATAAAAACAATAAAATTAAAGTGATATGGCTCACTGACCATAAAGAAGGTTCTTTGCAAGCTACTGCTATTTATTAAAAGAAATAAAATTTAGTATACCACTATTTAGTTAGAGATACTAACTAAATTAAAAGTGAGCAGTTGCATCCCACATGCAAAGCAACTCTTCACAAAAATAAAATTTGTTTCCATAAATTGTTAAGTTTCTGTGAATGAAAGCACACTTCATATTTAATGGTAAATTACTGAAATTTCTGCCTCACCCCAACATTCAAACCAGCTTTTGTCAACTGATATAAAAAAATAATAGCTGCTTATTTCATTCTGATATAAATCACTTACAGAGCTTACTAAGCTATTATATTTCATTACATAATTCTAAGCACTTATAATTTTTTTTTAAGTTGCTACTTTTTCAACATAAAATATGCTCAGCTCCAAATTATAAACTTACTTTAACACTTTTCAGATTAGTGGCGTCTGTGAGCATATTTGCTTACCTCTCTCCTTTACGATTTCTATCACTTATTGTGAAAAATAAATTGCTCTTTGATTTGGTATATGACATATAAGCGATTTTTCCACTTTTCCTTGTTTTGCAGAACACAAAAAAAAGTTGGGTCGTGGGCAATTTTTAATCTGGCATGTGAAAGGTTAAATCACAACTTTTGTTGGCAATCATTTAAAACAAGTTATTACATAAAAATAATAAAAAAAATTCTACTAACTATTGTCATCTTCCAGTTCTACAGAACTAAATTTCTTTAAAAGCGGTCTTGAATGTGGACAAGTTTCAAGTGGTTCTTCTTCATATAGAGGTTTCATGAAGCGAGAGAGAGATATGCTAGATGTGTTCAGCTTTGATACATAATTTCCATCCAAAGGTGGTACTTCTCCAGGAAGAATACCCTTCATCACATAATAAGCAGATAGAGCTGACTGTAAATTCCAGTCATGACCTGCATAATACAAAATAATAATATTACTTCTAACTGTAAAAAAAAAGACAAATATATGAAACTGTCATACTTTTTGTACAAGAAAGTCTGTACAAGCCAGAAGTGGTTTTTAGCACACTTCTCTGTCTTATGTTTTCAAAATAAAATTTTAAAAAACTGCATATGGAGAAACCAATAAGAGCTCCAATGAGCACTTCATGTTTACTGAATCTATGAACAAATGTGGTATAGTGGAAAGATCATAGTCTGTTCAGAACAGTATAGTGATTCCAAAGTGATATTTATGTATCCTGTGGCCCAAATATATATTGAAATATATCAATATCTATACATTTAATATACTGATTTCTACTGAATGTATCATTAAGATCATAAAGACAACTTTACCACTGCAGTAAGGTTGTCTTACCTACCTCATGTAGAGGAAAACCAGTACATTTAGCATCTAAAGTAATGATAACTGTAATCTTAACATATATAATTATGCTATAAAATAAGTAACAAATCAGCACTTTAGCATCGATTTAAATCTTAGAGGAAAAATTGTCTTGAGCCGGGTGGGATACAAATCCACAACCTCCTGATAACATGTCAGGTGCTCTGGGCTACTGAGCTACGGGCCACCGATCAAGATCTCCTCTAATTAGCGCTATGAACATTCCTTTTATGTTTCATATAAGTGCTATTCAGGCAATTTTAGCCACAAGCAGCATTTATATTTGCCAATAGATGGAAGCATGTATTACAAGTATGCAGATAATAAAAAATGAAATAAGCTCGACGTATTCAATCAAGTAACAAATCAGCACATTAGCATTGATTAAAATCTTAGAGGAAAAATTGTCTTGAGCCGGGTGAGAAATGAACCCACGACCTCCTGATAACATGTCAGGTGCTCTGGGCCACTGAGCTACCGGCCGCCAATCAAGATCTCCCCTAATTAGCTATGAACATTCCTTTTATGTTTCATATAGGCACTATTCAGGCAATTTTAGCCACAAATTTAGCCTTGTGGCTAAAAGTGCCTGAATAGCACCTAAATGAAACATAAAAAGGAATGTTCATAGCACTAATTAGAGGAGATCTTGAACGCCGGCCGGTAGCTCAGTGGCCCAGAGCACCTGACATGTTATCAGGAGGTCGTGGGTTCGTATCCCACCCGGCTCAAGACAATTTTTCCTCTAAGATTTAAATCGACGCTAAAGTGCTGATTTGTTACTTGATTGAATACGTCGAGCTTATTTAATTTTTTATTATCTGCATACTTGTAATACATGCTTCCATCTATTGGCAAATATAAATGCTGCTTTTGGCTAAAATTGCTTGAATAGCGCCTATATGAAAATAAAAGGAATGTTCATAGTGCTAATTAGAGAAGATCTTTATCGGCAGCCGTTAGCTCAGTGGCCCAGAGCACCTGACATGTTATCAGGAGGTAATGGGTTCATATCCCACCCGGCTCAAGACAATTTTTCCTCTAAGATTTAAACTGACGCTAAAGTGCTGATTTGTTACTTGATTGAATACATCGAGCTTATTTCATTTTTTTATTATCTGCATACTTGTAATACATGCTTCCATCTATTGGCAAATATAAATGCTGCTTTTGGCTAAAATTGCTTGAATAGCATCTATATGAAAATAAAAGGAATGTTCATAGTGCTAATTAGAGGAGATCTTGATCGGCGGCCGGTAGCTCAGTGGCCCAGAACACCTGACATGTTATCAGGAGGTAATGGGTTCGTATCCCACCCGGCTCAAGACAATTTTTCCTCTAAGATTCAAAATAGACACTAAAGTGCTGATTTGTTACTTGATTGAATACGTCGAGCTTATTTCATTATTTATATGCTATAAAATATTTAGTTTTCATAACTATGTAAATATCATAGATTTTGTAAAACTGGGATCTGTTCAGAAGATATTCTTTTGAAATATATATTTAATCCTTAATGTTTTTTTTTTACTGTTGCTGTTGGGGTGGGAGCTTTAGTAATTAATCTTTACCATCCCATCACAAAAAATGGACTGTGTTATGGATATGTGAAAGCAAAAATATTTGTTCGCACAATAACTCTTAGACCATCAAAAGAGCTTCAGCTGACACAGCAGGCAACTTACACATGAATTAGTATTAATAACAAAAGGTATATATTGATTCACACAAGAAATCATAACTAAATGATTTGAGAAAAAGCATTAGGAGTTACCTTGTCTACTGGATATAAATGCATGAGGCAGTAATAAATAGGCACTTTTTGACGTCAATTTCAATTTTAGAGGAAAAAATGTCTGAGCCGGGTGGGATACGAACTTACGACCTCCTGATAACATGTCAGGTGCTCTGGACCACTGAGCTACCGGCCACCGATCAAGATTTCCTCTAATTAACACTATGAACATTCCCTTTATGTCACATGTAGGTGTTATTTTAGGCAATTTTTAATCCTAGCGGCTTTTTATTTGCCAATAGATGGAAAGCATGTCTTACAAGTATGCTAATGATAATAAATATTGAGATAAACTCAGATAAACTCGACAGTTCAACATCCAGTAATAAATAGACACTTTTTGACGTCATTTTCAATTTTAGAGGAAAAATTGTCTGAGCTGGGTGGGATACGAACCCACGACCTCCTGATAACATGTCAGGTGCTCTGGACCACTGAGCTACCGGCCACCGATCAAGATTTCCTCTAATTAACGCTATGAACATTCCCTTTATGTCACATGTAGGCGTTATTTTAGGCAATTTCTAGCACTAGCAGCTTTTTATTTGCCAATAGATGGAAAGCATGTCTTACAAGTATGCTGATGATAATAAATATTGAGATAAACTAAGATAAACTTGACAGTTCAACATCCAGCAATAAACAGGCCATCTATTGGCAAATAAAAAGCTCCTAGAGCTAAAAATTGCCTAAAATAACGCCTACATGTGACATAAAGGGAATGTTCGTAGCTTTAATTAGAGGAAATCTTGATCGGCAGCCATTAGCTCAGTGGTCCAGAGCACCTGACATGTTATCAGGAGGTCGTAGGTTCGTATCCCACCTGGCTCAGACAATTTTTCCTCTAAAATTGAAATCGACGTCAAAAAGTGCCCATTTATTACTGGATGTTGAACTGTCGAGTTTATCTCAATATTTATTAAATGCATGATGCTTCTACAAACAAACTTTAAGGGCTTCACTTACCCTTAATTCTTAACACCCCTTTAATAAGGCTAATTTGCTCCCAAGGATCAAAATATAAATATACTCATACAACTGATACTTCTTTTTCTGTTACATAAAATTATTATTTTCTTTTCCCTACCATTTCTGTCTTCCATGGTGGTCTGACATCTGGTGAGTCAGGCTCATAATATGTTGTTCCCAGTTAAAGTCCCAACTGTGCCTGCATTGAGATTTATCTGTGTTAACCACTGCTCTGTCTTCAGTGAGAAAGGGGATACTGGTGGGCTTTGAAAGATTACCATCCATCAGATGGTACATTAAGCCATGGTTCTGTGTACAGGACAGCCATACCATGTGCATGTTAAAGAACACACTGGACAGCTTTGACAGGAGGCACCCATCTGTCTGCTAACAGCTGTCCAGTAGATCTCCTTCCCCAACCTTCTCTGATCCCATGGGGTTTTTCAGACCTATCACAGAGGCCTATGAGCAGTAATTTGCTGTCTCAGGAATAGTAACAGTACTTGCAAAAGGTCAGCATGGTTTTAGAGTTCCCCACACTACACTTAGTGCTAAATTGCAAGATCAGCAACAAGCAAAGATTCAAACACATTGATTCTTGGTACCTCAGGCCATTAACCTGGTCACCAAAGATTGCCATTATGATATCAGAAAGCAGACGTTCAATGAAGCCTCTCTCTACATTAACCACAGACAGTCCAGTTTTAGATTTCTCTTCCAACAGGAACATGAGTAAATGCTAACTCACAGCAGGATCATGAGTAAATCTAACTCACAGCAGAAGCAAACACATTAATACTAGCAGCAGCAGTAGAGCAGAGTAATGTCTTTTCATCAGACAAGGATCAAAGTGGAGTTCATTATTTCAGTGAGTACATACTCACAGGAAAACAAAAACAAATGCAAAATTTTGATACCTCTGGTCATGACTATAGCTAATCAGCTTGCATCTACCTCCAAGCAGGTTTGCAACAGGAGACTTTTTTTACACTGAATGATTACAACTTGCTTTACAATTTGTGTTAAGGATTTTCTTTCCACCTCGCTGCTGATTAGTTAAACATGGGCATGCCATCAGCATTCACAAATTACAAAATCGATGGACAAACTTCCAAAACATTTATGAAGCTGATCCATGTGGTATCAAAATTCCTGGATTAGATTTATGGGGAGGCCTAGAGATTGGATGTCCAAAGACATGCTCAGGACCATTGCACATCACATAAATAAAATTGCAAAGCCTATTTCTTTTCCCATGGTTCAATGTCCCATGATAATGAGTCCAAGCCTTATTTCTACAGGTGAAGTTTTTGGGGAATGCTGAAAGTCTATGAACATTGAATGTATACTTGAGCAAACCTATATCAATGATGGGAGGAGGAGGGAGGTTTTAGACCAGGTCATTTAACCCATTGTATGCACAAAAGAGATGCTCAAAGGTAAAACATCCTGAACAATAACTGGCATCTGGAGTAGGATGGAGGGTAACCAAAGATTGTCACTTTGAAACTCACAACCAGCTACAGTGGAGCCTAGAGAAAGGGAAATCACCAGATAGCCAGGGATGGCATCTCGCTTTGGGTTGTTTTACCTATGAGTGTCACTTTTTTGCACACAATGGGCTAAATGGCAAGTCAAAAGGACCCCAAAGACTCAGAGAAAGTTGGGGGAAAGGGACCTACTGGACAACTGTTAGGAAACAGATGGAAGCCTCCCATCAAGACTATCCAATCCAGTGTATTCTTTAACATGCACTGGGTCAAAGCTTTACTTGCCATCTGATTGATGGTGGCCTTTCCAAGCCCATCAATGTCCCCATTCTGACTGAGGGCAGGGTGGAGTTTAGCAGAGATAAATCTCAATGCTGGCATAGGTGGGACTCAAACCTGGAAACTGCAGATTGAGCCAGGCTGCTACCGAATGAGCCAAACTTTGCTCCTGGCATCTGGCAGTTGCTTGGTCAGGTTTTTGGCAGGTGGCAAAGAAACTCTTGCATGAGTCACAGATGACATCTCCAAGTCAAGCAAAACACTCAACTTTATTCTTCAAGAGTGCTGGCAGCAGTGAGTTTTCATATATGAATGGCAGCCATATGGCTGAGTGAGCAAACCATATTCACAACAGGCACAAACAAACATTGTCCAGATGCATTTACAGTTTCCCTTTAAGAAAACAAAAATTCCACTCCACCAAAAACATCTCTTTCCTCACTATGGGTACAAAACATCCTAATCTATTATCACTAAAATAAAAATTGTTACTCGCTGATAGAAATATTGATGCTAACATTACATATACACGTCCCTATTTTCTCCAAATTGGAGCTTTTTTGTTGTTTGTTGTTTTGGATGCATAAAAATCTACACTTTGCTTTACAAAAGGGTAAAACCTCTGTAAAAATGACAGCTAGGTACAAAAGGAGAGCTATGAACTATTTCTCTGTGATGATGCACAGTACCAACTAGGCAGAGCACTTAAAGTCAAAACCTGCCTTATTACATGGTGCAAGGAAATAATATTTTTCAAGAATATATTCCTTCCCTAACAACAGAAGAGGAGTGAGGGTTTCCTTGGATATCATGATATACTCAGAAGGGCTACCAGATCAGTTTGTCCTACTGATTTGGACTTCTGTATTCATATTTTTATTTTTCATTTTTTTCTCATCCTGCTGAGAAATCTTTAACCTCACAGGGTCTTGATGCTGATCATCTAAACTAACTCAACTGTTCACTGGCTATGAATTTGATTTGAATGAGAATCTAGTGCTGTGTTTTCTGCTCGTATTATGGATTGCTAATCACCACTGAAAAGTTAAACAAGATCTTTTATATCAGTTGGCAGATGATCCTGATCAGAAGCCATCACAAATATCTAAACCCCTGACATTAGTTTCAGCATTCCAATCCTAAGCTGAAGTAATGTATCTCAGATACCAGCTTACTAGTGCCTGAAGAAGCATGATGGAGTCTGGTGGTAAAAAAATCCATTATTTGTCTGCGTTCCTACTAAAATGGTAGCTTCATCTCCTGGTAAATGGCAAATGGGTCTCTGCCCCATGACTTTACTCAGATATTGGCCATACATTTCTCAATAAGTGTAGTATCTTTAAAAATCCTACTACCCATTTTCTTTCACAGAAATTTGGAACATAAGGACTCTTTAAAAGAGACTGTTCTCTACATGTCCTCACATAGGAATTACTACTGTGGTTTAATGGTGCTACACTTGATTTTTTTTTTTATGAGGAATTCATTGCAAGGAAAAATTGGTCCTGTAGATGATCAAGAAATAGGAAAATTGAAAATACCTTACACTGATGATTTGGCCCATTTGGCAAATGATATTGGCAAGATAAACTCTTTCATTAAAGCTGATTATGAGCCTGGTAATAGGATAAATTTGGTGATAAATAAAGAGGAAACTAAAGCGATGAAAGTTTGTAGGTGAATGGTGCTCTGTTTTTTTTTCCCCGAAGGCTGTAATTTTGAGCAAGTTTCTCAGTTTAATTCCCTCAGGATCAGATACTAGTAATGTGCAACATGAAATAAACAGGAAAATAGGCATTACTACTGAAACCTTTAAGAATAAATGTTGAGTGTACATTGCTTAGTAGGCACTGATAAATTAAACTTATGTAAATTTGTGTAGGAATCACCAAGATACCAATCTTGACATTTTCCTTTTTGCAAATTTTTCAGGAAATGAGAAAAACATTTTACTTCAAACATTACTTTTCTATATACTCATTTCCAAGGTGCTGAGAAGTCATTGAAAATATCGGTTTTTGTTACTTCCAATATAGTCAAAGATATGCATTTATATATATTGAAACCACAGTTGCCTTTATCTCGCTTTTCAAACAAAGTAGAAATGTTGCATTTTGCATCTAAGCACCAGAAGTAATGCACTGTATTTACATAAAGATTGAGGGGGAAAAGGAAACTCATACAAAGCTTACTGTCCAATAAATCTGAAGCCAAGCCAGGATCAGCAGAAGTACGGGCAATAAATTCTGACAACACTCCATCCATTGTAACTGAAAAACAATGTTAACAATTTAGAGTTCAAATAAAATATGAAAAATATTGAAAAATATTTATTTAACTCTAATAATATATACACAATCTAATAATATATTATATAAACAAAAATGAGTAAGAACACAAAATGCTGTCTTAAATGGACCATATTCGTGTAAAAAAAGATAAATATGCTGACAAAGTTTAAATCTCTCTGAAGTGCACTGATATATGCAATATAGTTCAAAAGAATAAATTTTGGGTTATTTGTAAGCTTTTGTGCATTCCTTAAATGCCACAGTAAAGGCTTATTTACGTTTTTATTGGAATAACCAGAGCCATTTCTAAACTATGGCCCCAGCCATAGGTGCCAGTTCAGTTGGGCACCAAATGACATTTTTACATATGTGTGAAATCTTAATATTATCATTGCTATATATACACTGAAGAGCCAAAACATTATGACCAACTGACTAATACGATGTTGGTCCTCCACGTGCCACCAAAACAGCTCTTACCCAGTGAAGCATGGATGCTACAAGATCTCTAAAGGTGTCTTGTGGTATCTGGTACAAACATGTTACCAGAAAATCCTTTAATTCTTGTAAGTTACATGGTTGAGCTGCCACAGATCAGATATGCTGTTTAAATATGAAGCAATACCAAATATGTTTGATTGAATTCATGTCTGGGGAATGTGGTGGCCAGGGCAATACCTGGAAGTCTTCCTCATGTTCCGCGAACTATTCTTGAACAATCCAGGCAGTGTAACATGGCACATTATCCTGCTGAAAGGCACTACTAGAGGGGAATACCATTGCCATGAAAGGATGTACCTGGTTTGCAATGATGTTTAGGTAGGTGGTAGACATCACAGTTTCCTGCCCATGAATGACTGGACACAGGGTTTCCCAGCAGAACATTGCCCAAAGAATTACACTTCCTCCACTGGCTTGTTTTCATCCCACAATGCATCCTGGTGCCAACACTTCCCCAGGTAAATGACACACACGTGTACCCGGCTGTCCACATGGTGCAACAGGAAACCATATTCATCGGACCAGACAACCTTCTTTTAATCATTCAAGGTCCAGTTTTGATGCTTGCTTGCTCATTGTAGGTGCGTTCAACAATGAACTGAGGTTAGCATAGGCACTAGGAGCAGCCTGCGGCTACATAGCCCCATTTTCAGCAGGGTTCGATGTACTGTGTGTTGTGACACATTACTCCTGTCACCAGCACTCAAATTATTGGTGAGTTGCACCACAGTGTCCCTTCTGTTGGCTCATACCATATGGGATAGCCTTCGCTCACCTCTAGCATTGATGATCTATGGTCAACCCACACCTTGCCAGCGGTTCATGGTTTTTCCCTCATCAGACCCCTTTTTTGAGGCACTAACTACGGCTGACTATGAGACGGCAAGGCTTGTGGAATGCATCAGAGCACTCCACAGGGCCCTGCCGTCTCAGAAATGCTCTGACCCAGTCGTCTGGCCATTACAATTTGGCCTTTGTCAAACTCATTTAAGTCCACTGCCTTTCCCATCTGAAGAACAAAAATAACACTGATTAACAGAGCTCAGTATCAGGTGTTATTTATACCATTTCATGGACTTCACACATGTCATAGTTTACCTGCAGTTGCTTCGATTTGCATAAAGATGTGCTGGTCATAATGTTTTGGCTCTTCAGTTCATATACATATAAATAAAATTTTTTGGACCTTCGAGCTTGCCTGCCATGGATGGGACCAATGTTCTATAATTTAAACTGTGGCTTTCCCAGTAGCAATCTCAAAGGTGAGGGGTGTGGGAGCAAAGTTTGATTGGATTTGTATGGCCTATAAGAGAGATGATTTCTTATGGGCCAGCAAATATCTATTCTAAAACCCTCTCACTAGCACAAAGAAAACTATTTACCATGCTCTTGTTCTAATCATAACTGTAATCTAATTATGTCACATCCACAGTTCGTTCATAACCAATCCATAATTTAAAGCCAATTCAATCAACATTTTTAGTCAACCACTTGGTTATTTGTTAGATTAGAAAAGATTAGAAAAATTTTACATTAAATTATACAAAATTTTTTAATTTAGAAGACAATTACCAAATATAAAGTAATATGGTAAATTGATAAATATATTGCAAAATTTCACAGTTCATTATTTCTTTACAACAACAACAACAAAAAAACGCAAAAATTTGTGAAGAAACTTACTTTAAAAAAAACTAATGTTGTATAAATTTGATCAGTGCAAAGAAAATTCTGAGAGAAGAAATTTCTATTTCATAAAACAAGACATTTTTTATGGAAGTTATATAAAGGAAGAAATTATATTAAGGCATTTAGATAAAAAAATTTTGAGATGAACAATTTTTTGTTAATTGTTAACAATCCCAACAAACATTTCATCCACTAGTTTTAAAACATCATCAGAAATATATGGATTTAATTTAAATATGGATCGTATTTACATTTTTTTTTCTCCTTTAATATGAAAATAGACAGCAAGTCGTAGGTTGCAGACCACTCTCACCTAAACTATGAACAATTAAAATGATTGTTAGTACACTACAACTATAAAATCCAAATATGCAATTATTTGTATTTCAGGATTCATCTGATACTTCAATTATATTAATTTCTGATGCAATCCAATATTTGAACCTTTTTTTTTTTGCATTTTTGACCCTATGGAATAATGACCTTAAGGAAATAAATGTCATTTAAATTTTGTAATCTGGATACCATTTAGTCTTCAGGGGTTCTGTTTTATTAATATTGGTTCACCAATTTTGAAATTTTTTTATATGTAGTATATTAGAAATATTTAAAAATATTTTGTATTTTAAACATTTTAGAAGTAAAAATTTTTTTTAGTAGTTAAAAAAAAGGACCAAAACAGAAGACTTCTTCCATAAAAAGAGTAAGAAAGATCCAAACAAAAAGAACATATTCTCTTTAAAAGAGGGCTTCCAGCCACTCCAAAACGGTCGCTGTTACAAAACCATTAATAGATAATGAAATCCATCAAAACATGAAATTCGCATATTGAGAAAACTTATGTTTAACCCATCTAAATTTTGGGTTTAAAAATTTTTTCGAAGCTGCCATGTTTTTCACACATTGTATTCCTAGGATTCGCACTACTGTTTACATCAGGGGACTTCAAAAGCTTATTTGGAGCAAATGTGAGAATAAATGTTTTAATTTATCTTTACTACATATGGTACTAAGAGAAAACTTCAAAATCAGAAGAACTTAAAAATGGTATGTAGACAAATGAATGCTTAATATTCAGCCATACCAAATTATTAGACAATTTCCATGTCAATGGGAATCTGACATTTCTACAGAGCTCTAGCAAAAATAGCTCTATAAATTTTAAAATATGCATAAACAGAAACAATGTGACTGAAGATAAAGATAATTATTAATTTATTTATTAATTTAATAATAAATTATCTTGTTTTACAAAAATCATTCATAAACTGTCTAATATTAAAATAATCACTAAAGAAACTTCATTTAACATAATGAATATGCATATTAGGCTTAAAATGTATAAATAGGAAAATGTGGCTCAAGATAAAGATCATAATGAAATCTATTTGAACCATTAGTTAAAACTGTATTACTTAAAATTTAATAAATTTCTGAGGCAAATCCTTATGCTGCATTATTGTTGTGAAATATTCTAGCTTCTGTAACTCCTTCAATATTAAATGAATATTTTAAAAAATAAAGATTTAAATAGAATTTATGATCTTTAATTTATTCTGAGTTACATTTTTCCACAAAATGCATATTTTGGAAGTTATAGAGCTTCGTAATTAGATTTCCATTAACAAGGAGTACATGGAAGAAATTTCTATTAGCATATCAAATTTTTTTTTAAAGAACATATACAGGGTGATTCAAAACTTATCGTTCAAATTTCGTGGGGAGGTAGGGAATACGTCAGGAAACCGATTTCACATAGGAAAGTATGTCCGTAAATATCATCTACATGAACAAAATGGACAAGTGAACACAAGGAAACAGTACAGTTAAGTGGTAATGAATGTGACTTTTATTCCAACAAGGTAAAGTACAGGTTCACAGTAGGTGCTCAAAATTGCGACCATTTACACAGACACAGGATTCACAGCGCCGTTGCATTGACCGCCGAACATTTTCAAAAATGCCTGGCATATCACGGACAATGCCTGCGGCGGCCACTATTCGTGCAACAAGGTCCATTTCACTGTCGACGGGGGTCTCGTACACATGGTATTTCATGGCCCCCCACAAAAAGAAATCCATGGGCGATAAATCAGGTGACCTGGGTGGCCAAGCGATCGGTCCACCTCTACCGACCATCGAGCTCCGAATTTTCGGTTCAGGTAATCAGACGCAACAATTGTGCTATGGGCTGGAGCCCCGTCATGTTGATACCACATATCTCGGCGGATATGCGCAGGAACAGCGCCCAGAAAAGTCGGTAACACTGTCTCGAGAAATATTAGGTATTTCCAGCCATCCAATCGGGGCGGTAGCAAGTAAGGTCCCAACAGTCACCAATGATTCCAGCCCACACATTTACGGCAAAACGATGTTGCGCAGCGTGACTTCTCGTACCATGCAGGTTGTCGTAAGCCCGCACATGTGAATTGTGTGTATTGAACACACCTTCATGACTGAATGAAGCTTCATCTGTAAAAAGAACAGAAGCTGGAAAACTGGGGTCCATGGCACCTTTCTGCACGAACCATTGTGCAAATTCCACACGCTTCGGATAATCGTCAGGATGCAGTAACTGCACCCTTTGCAGATGGTAAGGATGCACACGTTCCTCGTGCAGTATCCACCACACTGCTGACTGAGAGACCCCAAGCTGCTGAGCAATAGCTTGTGTGCTGGTATTCGGATTATCTTCGATGGACTGTAGGACTTGTTCTGCGACGTTGACAGTCCACATCAGTCGTCTTCTCCCTGCATGTTGCTGCGCAGTGAACCACGTTCGCACAGATTGCGATGCACACATGCAAACTTTTGATGCTGCGGTATTCTTCTGTTGGGGTATCGGTCTTTGTAAACTTGCCTAGCTCGGCGGCCGCTTTCGCCAGCTGCCCATATGCGAGATGCATATCCACTAGCTCTTGATGCGTAAAACGATTCATCTTATCACTAGTAAGTCAGCTCGTACACTGATGACAGCGGGAGTGGTCGGGCGAGCTGTACACTGGTTGGGTACACACAGCGTCCTCTACATACGCATGCGTACATTTGTGGACATACTTTCTTATGTGAAATCGGTTTCCTGACGTATTCCCTACCTCCCCACGAAATTTGAACGATAAGTTTTGAATCACCCTGTATACAATTTATTTGTAGCTGGATTCACTCATTAGTGTACTGCTTGATATATATATTTCTATCTCGAAACACTGATGTCTTTTTGCCCCTTCCACTGGGAATATTTAACCCCATCCTAAAACAAATTTGCCCCTCCTCCCTGGAAAAATTTCTGATGGCACCCATGTTCCTCATATATCCCATAAAAGAGCAAATGTTTCTGGTTATGAGATAAGTAAAAAATCAATGATGAAATTGTACCAATTGAAGGATGGTCAGTCAATTTTATTTCTTCAAAGAATAAATGTGAAAAAGACCTAGCAACAAATATATTAGAAAAATTGTTAGAAGGTGGATTATAGTTAAATAAAATCAGATATTAAGGCAAAATTCTTTTGCAAAACACATTCCCTATGCTGCACATTCTCTAAACGTTATTAGTAACTGTGTATACTCTAACCATGTAGAAATAATAATTTTTCAGAATTGTTCAAAATTATACAATTTTTTTGGTCGGTTAAAATAACTTAAGTTTCGAATATGTCACTTTAAGATAATAATGATACAAAGTTGATGTTTGAAAAGAAATGCTGTAAGTGTTCTCTATACACAAGTGAAAGAGGTATTAAAATACATCCTCAAGCAGCTGCTTGCCACAGAGGTCTGACAGGAGCCTCCCAGTTTATATGCCACAGTGGAAGGTATTACACATTTTAAAATATCTGAAGATGCTTCTTATGGGGACAGAATTGCCATCTCCCAGATTTCGAATAATCAAATGGAAAGCTATAAATTATATTATTACTAACAATGTAAATTTAATTTTATTTCATTTTTCTCTCTGCTTATCTCCAAACTTACTCTACTACCAGTCTCATCAACTGCTTGAATGAAAGATTCATCTTATCATCATATGCCAAAAGAGCTAAATGATTAGCATAATCTAAACCAGAAATTTTCAGATCTCTAGAGCAGTGGTTCTCAACCTTTCATGCTTCAAGTACCCCCTGGAAATGTGTATGTAACTGGCATACCCCTTATATAATAAAAAAAATAAATAAATACCCCCTCAAGCAGCTGCTTGCCACAGAGGTCTGACAGGAGCCTGTCAGTTTATATGCCACAGTAGGAGATCTGCGAGGATGGCAGGACCTCAGCAGAAAAACGACACACACATCCATGCCTAATCCGGGGCTCGAACCCAGGTCCCTTAGATCAGTAGCCAAGCGTGCTAACCACTCGGTCACGACAGAGAGATAAAACTATGTTACTAGATCTAGTGACCTTTGAGCTCTCATAGTGTAACCCAAAAAATTTTACTGCATACCCCACGTTGAAAACCCCTACTCTAGAGCATTTAAAGCCAAAATCTTTCCCTTGCAAATAATTTTGCATAACATAATCAAAAACCAACCTAAAGAGAAAAGGAGACAAAATGCACCCTTGTCAAACAACAGAACAATGCAAAATTAACAGCTACAAGCCTGACCAACTTTCAAACACAACTAAGTTTTATTATAGAGAGCTTTCATTATATTAACTAACTTGTCTGATATGCCATATGATCTCACGATCAACCAAAAATTATGATGATCAACAGAGTCAAAAACCTTTTTGAAATCAACAAAGCTAATACCCACAGGTTTTTAAACTCTAAACATTTCTCAAGAATCTGCTTAACTGAAAAAATCTCTTCAGCACATCCCTTATCACTTCTGGATCCACACTGCTCATCACACAATTGTCTGTCAACCAGATTCATCATTCTATTAAGCATAATCATGCAAAGAACTTTACTTGGAACAGAAAATAAGTTGATACCCCTATAGTTATGACAAGAACTGCGATCACTTTTAAAAAAAAAATAGAAATAATAATAGCTGTGGTAAAATCATTAAAAACAATGCCTTTATCATAAAAAATATTCAAAATTTCAATCATCCATGTGATAACCAAAACATTCCCACCTCTAAGCATTTCAGTAGTAATTTCATCTACTTCTGGGGATTTATGCAATTTAATTTAGAAATAGCCAAAATAAATAACTTCAGGGTGTGATACAGGGCCAGCATTAAAGCAAGTAATGCATCTATCATCATGCCAAACAATGGGAGTAGAACTAACTACATTGTTTAGAACATCACTGAAATGCTCAGCCCACCTAGCCTTGATGGAATCTTCACCTTCTATAACACCTTACCTTGTTTATCCTTCAATCCCTGTATACCTGTCCATTTTCTACCACACAAAACATTAACTATCTGATACAGCTCTCTGCTGTTGTGCTGTCTAACTGCTTCCTTGGCTTTGTCAGCCAGGCCATCAAGCCAAAGATTCTCATCAGTTGCTAACTGATCCTTTACATGTTTATTAAGCTCCCTGTAATGATTTCTATTAGGACTAGTAGGGTATTGATTAAGGACATTCCTGCAGTTCTTTCTTCCTGAAATAAGCTCAAGTGCCTTATCACTCAAATAACTTTGCCTCCGCTGCTCCTTTTTCCCTAAAAGATTGATAGAAATTAGTTTGAAAAAAAGCCTGTTTAAAATGCCCCCATTCTTCTTCAACTTCAGTAGTAAGCAAACAATGACTGTCTTAATGACTAAGTAACCTATCATGGTAAGCTTTATCTATAACTAGGTCTTTCAGAGCTTCAGTGTTAAAGGTAATTTTTTAACCTTAGCACAACACTTCGAAAGTTACAAGATACTTTTAACAAAGTAATGGTCAGATCCAATTTCAGCTCCCCTATATGACTTGGTATTCCTAACAGAACTTGCCCATTTGCTGTTATTTAACACATAATCAATCATATTCTTATACAGCCCATTTGATGAAACCCACGTGTGCTTATATGTGTCTCAGTGTTTGCAATTAGTTATTCTCAAACCATTAAGTTTACTTATCCATAGGAGTTGCCATTACCATTGGAGCTACCAATACCAAAGGGACCATCACTCCTCTCCAAAGGTCAGAGTCAATATCAACTTTGGCATTGAAGTCACCTAGAACAAGGGTAATATCTCGTTTCTTGACAGAATTTAAAAATATCCTGAAGTTGTGTGTAAAACTTATCTTTATCATCGGCATCCTCAGTGGGGGCATAACATTAAATAACATTCAAGTCTTTAAATGCTTGCATTAAATTTAACTGTAAGAAACTTTTCATTAATGCACTCATATCCAAGAAGAGTATCACTAGTGTGTCTGCTGAGAAACAAACCTATGCCCTCAATTAAAAGATAAATATAAGATTATTTTTAGGAATCTGTCCATCCGGTCTCTTGCAAGCCGATAATATCTAAATTACAATGATGAAATTCTTGTGTGAAGACATCAAGAGAATATTCTCTGTTCATAGTCTTCACATTCCAACTACCTATGGAGAGAAGATGGTTAGTGGGATGTTTAAAGAAACTATGTTTATTGAGAGAGGGAATGCCAATAATATCAGAGAGCCCCCCCATAACCTATGGACCACTCAAACTACCTATGGAGAGAAAATGGTTAATGGGATGTTTAAAGAAACTATGTTTATTGAGAGAGGGAATGCCAATAATATCAGAGAGTTCCCTAATTGCAGGCATGAGGCAAAGATTCATTTTCCCACTACTAAAGGTTGAAGCCATCTACACTGGAAGACTACCTCCAATGTAGAATATGATGATGCCTATAGAAGCAAGAGTTCAGGTACCTGTAATGGCCTCATATGAGGATTATCCACTAGATGATAAAACGTATCCTGTGAATCTGTCAACCCACAAACAAACAGAAAACACAACAGAAGGTTCTCCCTCAACAAAAGCCCACCAGTGCAGCAAATTCAGGTTCCATAATCAAGCTCAGAGCCATTATTCAATACCAGTTGGTGTATATGGTCAGCACCAGACACTGCGTGGTTGACCACTCCTCACCAGGATAGAAAAAAAAAAGTAGCCGTAGTAGTCCAGATCAACAGGCTACATTGATCTGGCAGCCCTCCCCTTCCACAAGAAAGTATCTCTTTTGAAAGGTACTAACAGTCTGCACCATGAGAAGTCAGGAGTTATAAAGATAAGTTTTATAGCTTTAGGTGTTAGGACTGGCTGGTTCTGTGCATCATCACAGAGGATTGGTGCATAGCTCTCCTTTCAGCTGCCTGGTGAAAATGCTAATGATGAGTCAAAAACAATGTCAAAACAAAACGATGAACTAAAATATTTATTTTAAGAAGTTCTGGATGTTCTAATAAATCAATTAACCAATACATTTGAATCCATAAGCCAAATATCAATGAGTTTTGACTTCCTCACAGGAAAATATTTAGCATCAGCATCCGTAAAAAAATTAAAAGAATCTGTAATGGATCTAAGCACATAGTATCTAGAGCCAGACTGTTTACAGATGCAAAATAAATGAGTGATTTAAGTATCTAAGTGAAGATATTTTTGAAAATTTAAGTAACTTGCATCACTTTCAGACTTTGCAATTCATGGTAAAACAAGAATTGTGGGAGTCATTTCTAAATATTTATAGCATTCAGGATATAAGTTCAGTGAGTGTTCAGGTGTAGTGAAGTCACTACTATTTCATTACAGTACATATTTCCTTCAAAGTCGACGGGAGTGAAGTTCACGTAATACTTTTCACTATAGCCCACAAATTTTGAATGAGGCTTGGATAGGTGACTGGGGTTGCAAGGGAAGATGGTGAATTCTGCATCATGTTCTCAAACATCTCAGTTTTTGCATGATGGACTGGTATATATGAACATGAGAGTGAGGAACACGAGAATCATGTGCATTAAAAAAGCATTCAACAAAATTAATGATATTGCATTTATTGGTGAGAATATTTTACTACTGAAGTTTTTTCTAACCATACCAGAAAATTCACTTGCCAGTGGTGAGTGGATTTCACCATCCCTGCTAATGAGCATGGCTGTCATCAAATGTTTATCATACTATTCCTACAGGAAACCGAAGTTGCTGCCAAATCCACTGTTGACATTTGCTGCTCCCTAACTCTGAACATGAGTCATAATATGTAAACCTGCTGCTGTTAACAGATTCTCCACATTCCCAAATGCATTATTATAGTAATGTGTCCCACCACTGACAGGAACCTAATATTTTAACCCAACACCAACACAAACAGTGGGAACCCAGGTAAGAAATGATATAGCTACAATATCAAGTGGCAAAAATAGTTTAATAAACTCAAAAGAATAAAAAAAAAAGTTACTCCCTACCTAATGCAAAAAGGAACTAGGAAGATTAGCAGTTTAGCAGTTTTATCCAGTGAAAATGATCTATTTGAAGAAACAAATTTTAATGATTCCATTGATTTTTGCCAACATAAAGCAAGAAAAATAAACTTTAAAGAGAAGATATCTACTTTATTTCTTAGTGTAATGATTTGTTTTAGATATATAAGTATAACCATTATAAATCTACATGTAACTTTTTTTGCTGTATATCACAGCGTTGTATTATTGTTTTCTTATTTTAAAAATAAATATTTTAATCATAAAAAGGCACATTTTTGCCTCGTTTTTTTTCCCTGCCATAAGCACCATGAACTCTAGATATGGTTCTAGAAATAACTAACATATTATACAATTTCTCATCTATTTCTAGTACTATATGTCTCAACTCATAAGAATATTTAGAGCTTTGTCACTTTATTTGATATTAACTCTTAAATACCACGGAAACTTTTTGAATTATATGAAAAACTTTATTCTGATTTCATGCAACTGCAAGGATGAATGTAAAAGATAATGTATCTGTTGGGAATCCAACTTGCATTTTCTCAGAATGTACAGTAACTATGTGTGGCATGGATGCAGCAATACTGTGAAAGCAACTGATGTTTTAATTCTGGAAAAAACAGATAAATATATGTCTGAGAGCAATAATAAAGTGCTGTAATTACTTGTTTTATAACAAAATTTCCCATTTCAAATAAAGTTATTACTCTAATATTATTTATCAAAATTTCAATTTTAAAATTAATTATCATTAACAAAAAAAAGTGTTTGTAAAGAATCTTGTTTTTTTTTTTCGAATTGGTGAAAATAAAAAAATCTTGTTGATCAAATTGCAGTGCTCCTTCAAATACCAAAAGGCACAGATTAATGGAACAAATTCCCATAATCAATAATTTTCTATTTAAAAATATGTAGGGGATCCAAATATAAACAAGAATTTAGATACTGTTGGAATACAAATCATCTTGTCTGAACAGGCATTCAGTGGCAAATAAAGACATGTTCAAACTTGCGAACAGCACGTCATACTCCTCTCCACATCACCAGTCAATTGCAATCAAGATGTCAGACCAAGAAGTACCCAGCAGTACTGAGCAGCAAATAATTATCAGATTTCTCATGAAGGAAAGTGTCATTCCTTCTAAAATCTATACCAGGTTTTGTGCCCAGTTTGAGGAAGATTGTTTGTCACACACAAGGACAAGAGACATTTAGGCCAAATCATTTAGAGGACAAAACTGTATTAAAAATGAACCTCAATGCTTGGAGATCAAGAACTTCTTTCACTCCCCAACAGCATTGCCAGAATTAAGGAACTTAGCTAGATAATTGTCAGGTAACTGTTCATGAACTCTCACTGGAGACGAATTAGTGTAGGGAGTGTTGAAGAAATTGTACATAATGAGCTGAAATTCAATAAAGTGAGTGCAAGGTGGGTCCCATGACTTCTATCACTAGAGCACAAAAACAATATTCATCCTCACACTGCTGCATTAACAATGGAGACTATGGAAACTGAAATGGGATGTATTACCTCATCCACTCTATAATCCCAACTTCACTCCATCCATTTATTTGGACTGTTGAAGGAATTTTTAGGGTGCAAGAGATTCTGAGACAATGATGAGGTCAATGCAGCTGTGCAAAGTTGGACTGATAAGCAACCAAATACCTTCTTTGAAACTGGAATTAAGAAGCTTTGAGAACATTGGAACAAGTACACTGCAGTTGACAGAGGCTACGCTGAAAAGTAGAATGTATGCTTTTTCTACTTTGTTGTGAATAAATTTTTAGATTCAAATTCTCATTTATATTTGAATGTCCCTTGTAATTAGTTTCACAATTTTATATAAAACATTTATTTATATCAATTTAAGTATTAATTTCCCTGATAAGAGACAGAATATTTTAAAATATAGATCATTTAAGACCACAAAAGACCCATTATTTTAGATAAATGAGAAATATAAAATCAAAATAATCACAGCACTTTGCTGTCACTTTTAAATTTATCTGTTTTTTTCCAGAATTAAACATTATCAATTTCTTTCATGGCATTGCTGTATCCAGGCTCCCATAACCATTGCATATTCTGAAGAAATGCAAAATGGGTTTCCAGCATTTACATCCTTCCATGCAGTTGCATAATCAAAATAATGTCTGATGCAAGAGGCTATAGCATTATAACAAGCTGGAATCAGCCACCAATCAGTTTCAGCCTCATTCATTGAAATAAAATTTTTGTCCTAGATCTGAAAATACTTCTGAAGCTATGATGTTTTATTTATTAATAATTTGGTGGAAAACTTACAACTTTAAAACTGGCATAGGCTGTTCTTTTTTCTAAGTGTTCAAATAGTAGCCTATACTTTGATATCTACTAGTCTTTAGAACTTAATACAATTTTTGTTAAAAGGTCTAAGCAACAGAGCCATGAGACACCATTTAGATCAGCCATGGGCATCTCGTGGCCCACAAATAGTGCCATGCAAATTATTAAAATTTTTATCTCTTATTTTTGAATTATTTTTTGGAATACCAATTTTAATTTCTTTCCCAATTTATCTTTACATTGTTTTTAAATGTGTTCTTTAGTAACCTAACTTTAATTTATGATGACATCGACCCACATGACAGACTTTGCACATAGGGGTTGATCAGGTTTTCTGAATGTACTTACTGTTCAGCTCCCAATTAAAGAGCTCAGCTCTCACTCAAATAGACACATCAGTAAACATTCTAATTATGAAAGTAATCAAGGCCCACATAAAAGAGAAACATTTGAAAAACTCATTGCTGCATTAAACATGCAAAAAAATTTATTTACCCAAAAGTCTTAAGACTGATACTATTGTGTGTACAAATTTAGTTATTAAAAGTAATTTTAGTTCATTTCAAGAAAAATATGAGCAAATGTTTTCACTTTTTGTCATCTACCTGTCCATCTATCTGTCTTTAGACATCAAACTTTTTTGTTTTCAGAGATAAATTAAAAATTCCTTTCCGGTCAATAAGTATTGATGAAATAGTACAATTCACACTTTTGGAACCTTTGCATAACTATAATCATGCCCTAATGGTGGAAAATTTTGAAAATTTCAAATTAATATTGCAAGTGATGTAATTACATTAGAAATTTTGGTTGTGAAATGTGAATGTCATGATGTTTGGATTGACAATAATGATTTTGCTTCTACTCCCAGACGGGGTAAAAAAATACAATTTTTGTGCTATAAGAAGTAATTATATGTTTTTAGAGATAAATTGAAAATTCTTTTTTGGGTTGGATAGGTATTGATAAACTATTATGAATCACACCTTTAGAATCTCCCAAAAGTTTTAATTGCACTAAAAAATTGTGAAAATTTCAAAATTTTCAACAAATATTGCAAACGATCTACACTGAAGTACAATTGAATTAGGGATAGCAACATAGTAACGTGTCGGATCCCCTCTGGCCCTAATAACAGCTGCTGCATGATGACGCAAGGACTCCACAAGCTTGAGTAAATGTTCCACAGGTATGGCGACCCATGCATCCTCCAGAGCTGTCCACAATTCTCTCAAGGTTGTCGCTGATGGGACATGGGCCCAGACACTCTGCTTGACGGCATCCCAAAGATTTTCAATGGGATTTAAATCTGGGATTCTAGGTGGCCAATTCATTATTTCAAAGTCAGCAGAATGCAGTAGCTAACCTGAACCTGTGAGATGAAGAGTAATCTTGCTGGTAGACGCCATCTCCATTGGGATGCATGATAGCCATAAATGGGTGTAAATGGTAAGCCATGAATTCTACATACCAGGATGCATTGAGAGTCATCGGTACACATACAAAAGGTCCCACAGACGTCCAACTGAAGACACCCTAGGCCATCACTGAGCCACCACCAGCTTGTACTGCTCCGACCTGACATGCAAGATCCATGGCTTCATGGGGTTGGTGCCATACCCTCAGTCTCCCAATCAGCCTGATGAAGTTTAAATTAGGATTCATCACTCCAGGCTATCCGTTGCCAATTTTCGATGTTCTTTAGCTAAGGCAAGGCATTGAGCCCAGTGTCTTGATGTTACAAGTGGGACTCTCATAGGTCAGCAGCTCCCGAAGCCAAGACGATGAAGTGAGCATTGCACGGTTCATGCACTGACTTGCCTGCTGGAACCCACATTCAAATGGGAGGTGATTTCAGATAATGTCTTGCCCCTATCGGTCTGTATGATGTGGGTCAGACAGCAAAATCCACGATCATTCAAGGCTGGTTGTCCTCTGCAGTTTGTCTGGGTGTTTGGTTTTTGTTACCAGAATTTTCATATTCCCAGAACACTCTTGAAACTGTCATACGAGAAAATCCAAGTTCATTGACAATTTCGGAGATCGAGTGTCCCATCTGTTGGGCACCTATTATCTGCCCTCTGTCAAATGCATCTAAATCCCATGCCTTTCACATAATGCTTCTCACAATGAATGCTTGGGGAAGCCAAAGCTGACAGCTATATATGATCAGAGTTTCAGCCATGCATGTGCGCATATGCAGGACTTGCGGTATTGAATTTGGATAATGTCTCCTATCCCTAATTCAATGGCACTTTAATGTATATGTACTAGAAGACTGATATTTTGGTGGTGGAGTTGATGATCAAGGAGTTTACATTGACAGCAACAGTTTGCCCCTTCACCCCCAAGGTGTTTCAGAAAAAAGGTGGGTGGGAAAACACAACTTTTTGTTTGAGAGATTAATGAAAAATTCTTTTTGAGTTGAATAGGTATTAACAAAATATGACAATTCATAATTTTCAAATTCTCCAAATTACCTTAATTTATCATCATTTGAGAGGACTAAATGTAGAAAATGTAAAACTTGAAGTCAGTGGCAGACTGGGTCTAAAAATATTGGTTGCCAGGAGACAAAGGGAATGATGACAAAGGAATGACCCACGAATGATGACAAAGTAATGACCCACAACTATAAGGCTATCATTTTTAACATATTGTCTAATGTTTAAGGGAGCCCACTTGCCATTGGTCAAGCTAACACCCTGGCCAGTCCACCACTGCTTGAAGCAATATTGTTAACAATATATTTATGCTAGCAATTAGAAATTTTGATGATAGAATGCATTGATTAAGAACAGAATAATTGACAGTCACATGTGTTTTAATTAAATTTCAGTTGGCTAAATTTGACCAGTTGCTCCTTAATTTTATAAATTTAGTACTTTTAAAATTTCCAATAATATTTCATTATTGCTGTTCCATGGCCGAGTGGTTAGCATGCTTGGCTATTGATTTAAGGAACCTGGGTCCGAGCCCTGGGTAAGGCATGGATGTGTGTGTTGTTTTTCTGTTGAGGTCCTGCCATCCTCACAGACCTTCTACTATGGCATATAAACTGACAGGCTCCTGTCAGACCTCTGTGGCAAGCAGCTGCTTGAGGGGGTATTTATTTTTTTATTATTTCATTATAGTAATAATAAATAAATTATTTTATAAACTGAATGATTTCCCCCTAACTCTAGGGCAAAAAAACATGTTTCATTTATCCCTTGAAATGTCAAGTTGGACTTTCTCATCCCCCTAACTCTAGGGGATGAGAAAGTCCAACTTTTCATTTTAAGGGATAAATGAAACATGCTTTTTGCATTTTATAGGGCTAATAATATTAAAATAACTTAAAATTCTATGTTGTTGGGCAATAAAATTTTTAGTTCATTCTTCAAACTATTTGCACATTAAAAGTTTTTCGGAGCAAGGCCAGAACTCCATCTTCAATGGAGTGAGGACTTCACTGAAGATAGAGTACTGTTCTTGCTCCGAAAAGCTTCCAAGTTTTCTCTTAAAAACATTTAACATATAAATAGTTTGAAGGATGAACTTAAAAATTTTATTACTTAATGACAGAGAATTTTAAGTTATTTTAATTAATTGATGGGCAAAAAAGTATTTTTAATTGTGCTAATAATATATTATTATTTGCCTTTTCCAATCACCCATTAGTACAAATTACTACTGTTAAAGGGTGCAAAATTCAGGAAATAAAAATCTATTTTCTCTGAAAACAAGCACCCCATATTTACCACATGCAACATGTTATCCTTCTAATTAATTTTTGTTACTATACATTGCAAATTTCAACTTTTAAAAACTTTTTCCATTATACAAAGCTAATTTTCATCATAATGTTTCAGCCAGTGAACTAATCATATTTGTAGATGAAAAGCTTCTGTAAACTTTAGGAGTCTGTCTAAAACCTTTTGGACATGGAATTTTAAGAGCCAGATATTGTGGAAATCATTAGAATTAGTTGGAAATTGCCCATACTCAAACGTTTAAAGTGGCCTGGGCATTTCTAAATCTGTGAAACCCCTGATGCTGAATATCCTTTAAACAATTACCATGCTAGACATGAAAAACTGTATTGTACCAGGATTGTTTTACCACTAAGCCACACTTTTTTTGCATACAATGGGATAAATGGGCAGGTCACAAGGACCCCGAGGGCTCAGAGAAGGTTGGGGAAGGGGACCCACTGGACAGCTGTTGGGAGACAGATGATATATTGATCTCTCATCAAGGCAATCCAGCATGTTCTTTAAACACACAAAAGGTATGGCTCTCCCCACATGGGGCCATGGCTTAATGTTCCATTCGATGGATGGCAGCCTTTCCATGCCCATCAGTATCCCCTACTGGCCAAGGGCAGGGAAGGGAGTTTTGCAGAGATAAATCTCATCAATTCAGAGATTAACAAATCAGAAAAAAAAATCTCAATGCTGGCTCAGGTGGGACTTGAACCTAGGAACTTCAGATTAGGAGACTGGTGCATTACCAACTGAGCCACCCCCACCCCTGAATTGTACCAGGTATCCAGGCATTTTTTCAACTGTGCTCAGTTATGGAGTGAACTTGAGAAGTTTTCTGCCAAATAACTAATGAAAGGAATTAGGGAATGTTATATGTCAAATTAGAATTTAATTTTAGATTTATGAAATTAAATATTTAACAAAAATGATGACAGGCTTAATTTTAATAGGGCTCTTTTAGAGTGTTGTAATAAACTGGCATTGTAAATAAAAATATATTAAAAATAAGTAATAGACAAAATTAATTTTAATTCATATGAATAAAAAGACTACTTATTTTTGAACATTGGAAAAATTTTAATTCAAGCAAGAAATTTATTCTGTTCTCTAATTTTTTAACTCATTTTCACTTTGTCATCTGCCTGTCTGTCTGTCTGTGGACATTGTCTGCAGGCAATCTTGTTGAGTAGGTAAATCAGCACCCTATCTTCCTTTGAAGTGAATACGAGCTCAGTATCTGATTGCATTATTGATATGCCTAAGGTTTATTTTCTACGTTTTAGGGTGCATATAGGAAGATAAGCATATTTTTAAATTTTTAATTTATTTATATATTTTGTCGCTAAACTTTCCCTTCAGAACTTCAGAAACTTTCACTTGATACATGAATCATAAATATCGACTATCTGGCTCTCCCCTCTTTCATCAAGGGAGGAGAATAGTGGGGGCAAAATTCACAATAATTTTTGATTTCGTTTTATGAACTTTCATTTGACACCTAACTTGTAACTGTAAGCCCAGTTAATTCATAAACTGTAAGTTCAGAAGATATAATAGAACGATTTTCAAATTGCCTGTTTTTTATGGGGAAAGAAAGCATGAGTAGTAAATTTTTAATAGCCTATGACACTACCCACATCAGAAGCTTTCATTTAGCACATAGTTTGCTACTTTCCACACTTATGTTCGACAGATATAGAGGAACAATCATTTTCATATTTCCCCTTTTTAAAGGGATAAAAAACATGGTGGTGTTTTTTTATGGCTTATGGCGCTTCCCTTGTCAGAAGTTTCATTTGACGCATAGCTTGTTACTTTCAGCACTCACCATCCAACAATATAGCAGAACAACTGTTTTCATATTTCCCTTTTTTTAGAGGGGAAGAAAGCTTAGGGGTCAATTTTTTATAGCTTACGACACTCCCTGCTTCACAAGCTTTCATTCGATGCGTAGCTTGTTACTTTCCACATGCACATTCAGGAAATTATCGTTTTTCTTTTAACACTCACATTCAGAATTCAAGTGTCAAAAATAACTCGAATTCAGTATGCATGTTCCAAAGTAACAAGCCATCCCATCAAATGAAAGCTTTTGACACGGTGAGTGTCATAGGCTAATTGACTCCCATGCTTTCTTCCCCCCTGAAAAAGGGAAAACAATCGTTCTTCTATATTTTCTGAATGTGAACAACACTCATGTTCAGGAAATATATGGAACAATCGTTTATAGGGAATTGTCTTCAACAGTAAAAGGGAGAATGATCATCCCCCTAAATTTCCTGAACTGAATGACACTCATGTTCAGGAAATATAGGGGAATGGTCGTTCCTCTATTTTTAGGGGGGATAAAGCATTCTGGAGATATAGCAGAAGAATAGTTTTCATATTTCCCTCTTTCTTAAGAGGGAATTTCTTTTGTGGCCTCATTACAAGTTTTCATTTGACACATAAATCATTAAATTTCTCTATCGCATTCAAAAGATATGGTGGAACAACTCTTTTTGACAAATTCACAAATTGACAAATGTCAAGTGAAAAGCAATAGGAAGATGGGTAAAAAGGTTTTCTCATTTACAATAATAGCAATATTTTCAGTTTGCATCAAACACTATGTAACTACAAATAAATCTACCATTCCCCCCACCTCACCCCAAAATGAATATTTCTCACCACAGATAACTACTAAGAAATAAAATTCTGATGAAACAACCAACAAAAGCCACAACTCATAAATACACAAACCACTATAGCAAAACACAATTGCCTTCCAATATACTACAAACCAATTGTTTCATCGATAATTATTATATATATATATTGCCCTTTCCCCAATATTTAAAACATTAACTATATTCAGAAAAACTAATTTGCTTAGCAAGTCACATACAAAAAAAGTACACTAGAAAAAAAATAATCTCATCAGAGAAAACAAATCTAAAAAAAAATCAGAAAAAATACACTGCCAAATGGATTTAGGCCCCCAAACCTGAATAATGTTTCATTAAAGACAACAAAAATTTCCTACTGATACGAATTATAATGAAGAGCTAAAACGTTATGACCAAGCATGCCTTTATGCAAATCGAAGCAACTCAGGTAAATGACGGCACGTATGGTCATGAAACGGTATAAATAACACCAGATACTGAGCTCTGTTAATCAGTGTTATTCTTGTTCTTCAGATGGGAAAGGCAGTGGACTTAAGTGAGTTTGACAAAGGCAAAATTGTAATGGTCAGATGACTGGGTGACAAAGGCAAAATTGTAATGGTCAGATGACATTTCCGAGATGGCAAGGATTGTGGGATGTTTACAGTCAGTCGCGGTTAGTAGCTTCAAAAAATGGTCTGAGGAGGGAAAAACCACGAACCACCAGCAAGGTGTGGGCTGACCATGGCTCATCGATGCTAGAGGTGAGCGAAGGCTATCCCATATGGTACAAGCCAACAGAAGAGATACTGTGGTGCAACTTACCCATAATTTGAATGCTGGTGATGGGAGTAATGTGTTACAACACACAGTACATTGAACCCTCATGAAAATGGGGCTGCATAGCCACAGGCCATTCTGAGTGCCTATGTTAACCTCGGTTCACCTTCGAAAGCGCCTACAATGGGCACACGAATATCAAAGCTGGACCTTGAATGATTGGAAGAAGGTCATCTGGCCTGATGGATCTTGTTTCCTGTTAATAAATATTTTGAAATATTGATATATAAACGTGATATATTGGCGTTAAAATGTCATCCAGGTAATGTTGTGATTGTCACCTATCTTTGTTTCCTGTTGCACCATGTGGCTGGCTGGGTACGTATGGGTCGTTTACCTCGGGAAGTGTTGGCACCATGATGTACCGTGGGGCGAAAACAAGCCAGTGGAGGAGGTGTAATGCTTTGGGCAATGTTCTACTGGGAAACCCTGGGTCCAGTCATTCATGTGCAGGAAACTAGGACTTCTACCACCTACCTAAACATTAGTACATCCTTTCATGGCAACAGGATTCCCCTCTAGTAGTGCCTTCTTTCAGCAAGATAATGCGTCATGCCACACTGCCTGAATTGCTCAAGAATGGTTCGTGGAACATGAGGAAGACTTCCAGGTATTGCCTTGGCCTCCAAATTCCCCAGACATCAATCCAAATGAGCATCCTTGGTATTGCTTCATACAGT
The DNA here is from genome assembly GCA_038380435.1 of Ryuthela nishihirai. Lineage (NCBI taxonomy): Eukaryota > Metazoa > Arthropoda > Arachnida > Araneae > Heptathelidae > Ryuthela > Ryuthela nishihirai. The sequence goes on along the minus strand of JAWZYU010000005.1, from coordinate 33,731,939 downwards.
GGCACACCCAGAGAGAGCCCTTTGGCCTCCCCAGAGGGGAGGGCCAAAGGGCCCTGGCACACCCCAAAGAAAAAGGAAAAAAAAAACACTAGAAAATTTTCCAAAAATCTTTTCCTAATTAAAATTCGTTTTTTATATTTATGTTGTGTTGTGTCTTCTATTTCTATACTACTTATGAATTAGCGGTCACATAAGGTGGGAATACCCTATAGCTCTTGGGAATCACGGCCGCTGTGAACACAAGGCGAACGAATCGGGCGGGCCGAGCGCTACTTTGTTTGCCCTAGTCAGGCCAGGAGGCCACTCGGTCCCCCCCCCCCCAAAAAAAATAAAAGTTTCAATCCTGAGTGCACCACTGGCTTCATATCCAAACAGCATATCTAATCTGCAGTGGCTCAACCATGTAACTTACAAGAATTAAAGGATCTGCTGATAACATGTTGGTACCAGATACACGACACCTTTAGAAATCTTGTAGTATCCATGCCTCACCGAGTAAGAGTTGTTTTGGTGGCATGCGGAGGACCAACATCATATTAGGCAGGTGGTCATAATGTTTTAGCTCTTTAGTGTATAAAAAAGTATGTAGAACTAAAAAATCTCATTAAAAGCAACAAAATGGCATTATAAAAATGCCTCCAAACCTAAATAAATCTCAGGGTCATTCCACGTCAACCAAAATTTTGTTTTCACCCACCGAAAAAGTTCACCACCCATCACCAATTTCAATGATTATTGGCATAAATGTTAGTACAGATATGATGTCTAATTCTCCAAAACATTTTGAGTCAAAAAAATTTCTGTAAGGAGTTATTATAATCATTTAACCTAAGGGGAAAAATATACAAATTGTTATGAAATGTTCTTTTCTTTCTGTACTTCTATGGTAGATGAGAAGACCAAACTTGGTGTACTGATGTAGATTTTGATTAATACAATTAAAAAAAAAATCAAATTTGAAAAAATGTAATATGGTTTTTAAAAAAAAAACTAAAAAAAAACTGAAATTTTTAAAGTATGAAGAAAATTTATGTGGCCCAATAGATAAAAAATTAAAATTGACATATGTTGTACATTATATTGTATAGAAATGTTGTAAGAAATATGAAGTATGACCTTATTGTTAATGATGCACTTCAGGGAACAGCATTAATGCTCTTGTGCCTGAGCACTAGAGGAGACATATGGAGAGGCTACAGATGTGCTTTGCTGCTCGCAGCCCAGCTCGACTTTGTAACTCCAACTACCATTTGGCTGCTATTCACAGCTATAATGCTGCTGTTGATAATGTTCACATCCTTTTTTTACAGAGGAGCAAATGAAAAAGCTCAATTTTTAGAGGGAACAAATTTAAGCAATAGAAATGTTAAGTGATACATAGGGCGATCAAATTACAATCGTTAAAAACCAAGATAGGTTATTTAATGTTCCGATTTCAGCTCGTATAACTTTAAAATTGTAAATTGTGCTTTATTTCTGGTTAATTGTTCTATAATAATTAACGAAAAAAATTTATTCTGATGCATAAAACTGTTATCGTGATTACCTCCATTTTTCAATCCTTGAGGAAAAATATTTCTTTGCTGCTGTTATCTTAAGAACAGGGCTGGGCAGGAAAGTCACCCAGGGTACAATGGCAGAAGGGTGCCTCTACAGGTTTAATGCAATAACAGAAGCTGTAATTTTTCATTTACTACATAATATTAATTCAAGTTATTAGTACTGGTACTTGGTACTTCTAAAATATAAAATCGTAATTCTCTTGATCACTATATTGGTAACTTAACCCTTTTTCAGTATAAATAATTATATATTCTCTTCTAATTATTTATGATTAAATTATTTATTATCAACGTATTTTAGGATAACATTTATTTCATCAGCAATGAATATGACTTGTTAAAATGAAATAAATTTAAACTTGCCGATATGAAATTTTTTCTATTCATTAAATTCGAAGGAGCATGGGGGTACCAAATAATTTTCTTACCCAGGGTGCTGAAAGAGGTACAAACAGCACTACTTAATCCTTATGCTTATTTGGACTACACTAGCCCAGCAGCATAGCTTCCTATTACAGAACAATCCCTACTTAAGTAGAATTGGGAGCAGAATGATTACCATAGCAATGAGTGCATTGAGATTCAATGGTGACACCACTGAAGGAAATAATAATAATAATTATTCTTTCTGGCAGAATAAAAGCAATAAATCAGCATAATTGAAGTCAGCTTACGTAACACATATGAAAGCAAACCAATACAATAACATGCACTCAATGACCTTAGCGAGCAGATCTTTTCATATAATTAGTTATCAACATCCAATATACCTATATTACAACAACCAAATCATTGCTGCAGGATTGAGACACCGATGATTCAGAAAAGATGAATAAAGTGATTGCCGGCTTGTCCAATATCTTCAGGGCACTTTTATAGCAATCTATTTGCATATAAAGATAAAAAAAGCATTAATGTTTTTCTTGAAGAAATGCAAAGCTAAAGTACTTTTGGAGAGTAGCTGCTACATTTCCACAGAAATATTAATATTTTTAGTCATATTAATTACAGAGAAAAAAATATTGTGGGCTGATTTCCACACTTATTATTTCATTAATGTAATACTCTACTTGAGAGATGGCAAAATATTTATTATTACATTAATGGAGTAATAAATAGGTATCATATCCTGTTATTTAAACCTTTTGAAAAACTTTTTTTTTTGCTCCTTACTATACAACTTGAGTTAATATTGTGAAATCTAGAAAATGAAATAAAATTACTATCTATTATTAGATTAAACCTGTTCCGGCAACCTGGGTGACTTTCCAGCCCTGTTCTTAATATCAGCAAAGAAATATTTTTCCTCAAAGATTGAAAAAAGAGAGGTATCCATGATTACACCAACAGTTTCACATTTTGGAATAAATTTTTTTTATTATTTATTATTGAACAATTGACTAGAAATAAAGCATAATTTACAATTTTCAAGTTATACAAACTGAAGTTAGAACATTTAATAACCTATCCTGGGTTTTACCAATCAAAATTTGATTGCTCTATGTATCACTCAACATTTGTATTGCTAAATTTGTTCCCTCTAAAAATTTAGCTTTTTCGTTTGCTCATCTGCAAAAAAAGGATCTTTTTATTGAATTAACAATCAAAATCTACATCAGTACATCAAGTTTGGTTTTCTCATCTACCATAGGAGCAAAGGAAAAAAAGAAAAACGTTTAGTTGAAATCACAATTTGTACATCTTCCTCTTAGGTTCAACAATTATAACTCCTTACAAAAAAAATTTTTGAATCAAAATATTGACTCCAAAGATCATTGAAATCTGTGATGGGTGATGAATTGGCTTGGTTGAATTGACATGGAATGACCCCTCATTAAATATAACAAATCATAAAAAACAACAAAATCAGAAACAATTCACAGCTGATACAAATCATAAAGTCCCAAGAAATAAACATTTTCATTAAAGGCAAAAAAATCTTAAAACACAACAAAATAGAAATAAAGCACAGCCAATCTGCCTTATACAGAAAAAACCCTAGAACAAAATACAATCACAGACAAGAAATGTAAAATGTATATCAAGCATTATTCCAACCTCCAATATTTATCATTCACAAATAAGATTTCTAGACCAATTAATACATTTACCCAAGAACTTCAATAATTAAATATCCATATTAAACTTCTTAATCACAAAGAGTAATAAACAAGAAATTTAAAACAAATATTTTATTCCAAAACTAAAAATATTAATAACTGTTACTTCTTCATAATCACAAATATTAATAAATATATGCATAAGCACACTGAATTAAGTTATCCACAACACTATAGACCACCCTCCATCCATTAAAAGACATTATTTCTAAAATAATTATCCTTTAATTAATCTTTACTCTTCCTGAATCACTTATGGACAACTAGCATTTTTCCACACCAATGTGTGTACAACATACAAAATTTTCACATTAAAAAACCACCAAATACTTTCAGATATTAGCAATAAATCATATTAATGCAAAATAAGAAGCCAATATCTAAAAAAATGTTTAATACATCCTTCCCTATAATACACTATTTACATTTATATATATCAAATAATAACCTAACCACTTAATTTACATCTCAAACTACTAAAACAAGATACACGTGCTTGCTACAAATGCCCCATCCACTCTCAAACATTTTTTTGCCAAATATTTATCTACTCCTGCTACATTAGAATCCTCTGAAAACCCACTGTACACATATCCCCAAAAACTATTCTCCCAATATCCCTACTAACCAGGAAAAAAATAACTTTCTAATAGCTATACTGCATCATTTTTTCCCCACATTCAAACCTTTGCCCATTTTCGTGCCAGACTCAAGAAAACATCTACATTCTACTAAACTAGAACATACAAGTAAAAACAGTTCTGAAATTTTTACACCCCCCCCACCCACCCAACCCTCACTCAACAGAACTTATGTACCACATTTCCTCATTGATAGAATAAGCTCTCTAACTTCCACTTTCAAGTGACCTGCTATAACATTACAACACATTTCTCTAACACTTTTCAGACTATCCATACACCTTTAAATACATATATATATATATCTTGCATATGACTAGTTACAAAAATTATCCATGTAAGAAGACAAAATATCCATACATCCATATCAAATTCCATAAGCTATACAAGTTTTCACATTACCCATCCAAAAAAACACAAATCAAATCCTAGGCTACCAACAACCTACAATTATTCTAATATTATGTTTCAACATCATGTCATAAAACTAAAACAATACTAAGCTACTAGAATAATGTTCAACTCTTTAATTCAAATGTGTTAAATCTGTTACATTTCCCTGAGCATCGCCAACTCTTGGTTGAGGATCGCAAACTGGTTGGCAAAAAAATACCTAACACTTCCCTCCAAGAATACACATTAAACTTTCCTAACAATATGCAAATGGAAGGTCTCTGTTGTAAAAAGCAGAATGCTAAACTGGTATTAGTTCTATCAGTTTTCCTAAAATCTTTTTTATTCTGAAATATTTAAACTATTCTATCAGCTCACAAATTTCACAACTATTTTCAAATTAGATTCTGTAGCATTTTTTCTAAATATTAAAACTATATACTCAATTAATCTTAAGAGTAGCTTTAAAGCAAATATTGGAATTTTATACAGAAACGGCCAATTTTTTTAATATGTAAACATTGTCAGAGCTACTAACTGAACTATTTCAGCAGTTTACAGGAAACCAAAGTGGATCAGTGTTTTACCAGGAAGTGAAACTAGGGCGAATGGTCCAATTTTGCATAGATAAAACATGGGATGAGAATTGCGAAACTGACAATACTACTTCTAAGTGGTAAATCACCTGGGGAGATGAGGAATACTCAAGAAGAGTCACCCCCTTACATGGGTTGTACAAATATCTTAAAGTGAATTAGAGTTAATTTCATTATATACTTACAGCAATTTGCGATCATATATTGGTATACCTTTCCAACTTAATTCACCGGTATCATTCCTCAGCAGTCATATTTACAGTTTTTTGAAATTATTTCTTAACAAATTTTATTTCCAAGTGTCAGCATATACTTCCTTACGTCGGTCTCATCGAATTATTCGCATACTTGCATAGAAATCATAGAACAGTATTAAAATTCAGAACTGAAGTTGTCTCAACCATTAACTTGGCATTCATCAGATTCTTCACAAGGGAAATTTTTACGTGTAATAACTACACACAAAGTCACAGAGTAATACAAATAACTGAACATGTTTATGAGTAAAATTTGTACGCCATAGTGATGTAGGTATAATCCACACCGTAGAGATTTTTCACGGTTATTTAACGCAGACGCCGTTGTTCTTTAAATGACCGCGATCATATACGAGGGCGCTGGAAAAATTTAAACATTTGTTTTAACTGTTATTGCTATTTATTTTAATTATTTTAAAGGTAATTTACGAGTTGGTGCTTAGTTTTTCTTTAGAGTCCAAATGTTCCCAGCCACGGATTGCGTGTAGTCGGATACTAGGAGAGGAACAATTTAATAAAAAAAAAAATTCTCCCTCAAGCAGCTATTTGCCACAAAGGTCTGACAGAAACCTATCAGTTTATACGCCATAGTAGAAGGTCTGTGCGGATGGGGGGACATCACCAGAAAGACAACACAAAGATCCATGCCTTACCCGGGGACCGATCCCATAACAGAAGCCACACACGCTAACCACTCGGCCATGGAACGGCCGGGACTATTTACAGTTCGACACCTATCCAATCCAAAAAGAATTTTTCATTTAGCTCTAAAAGTAAAAAAAAATTGATTGTCTATAAGCGGAAAGACAGGTGGAAAGACAAATGCACAGACAACAGTTAACAGAGAGACGTCAGACAGACGAACAAATATTGACATAAGCAGACGACAAAGTGGAAACATTAGCTCGTTTTTCAAACGAACTTTAAAAGAAATTATTTGTTGGTTTTCAGTTAACTCATTTCACTTTCGCAGCCGATTGCCCTCTTCTGATGGAGTTTCTCGCAAAAAAATTATCATTAATCGATTTCTTTGAGCGATACACTCAAATGCAGCACAGTGAGGCATTCATATAATATGACAGCTTTTACAGACAAAAAAAGTGGTAGAGATATATAAAACTATAACAGCAGAGAAGTTTTAACTTGGTACATACACTAACTCATGGGCTTTCGTCTCACGGTACGACAAAACATGGCGGCCATAAACCACATGATTCAATCAACGAATGGCAGTGAATCACCGAGATGGCCAGCCTCTAATCTATTCCATGGACATGACCACCCTCGCACACCCCCATTTACCTCCCCCCATGAGTAGGGGTCAATTTTGATTGACTCAAATCTACCACACTGGCAACCAACCATGGCCACAACTTCAAAAAATAACATAACATTCATCACTCGGAAAATTATAAATATATATAAATATATACACTTCTTCTTCCTCCATCTCTCTCCACCCCCTTCCCCCCCCTTCACATGACATGCAACTGGTATTTATTCTCCTTCACCCTTCAACATCAGCCTCTCCACCACTGGGCGGCCTGCGGCCTAAAGCCCAATTGCCAGCCTTCACTGTGCTGGCCAGTCTTTGCCGTTTTCATCCGCACTCACTGCCCTTTATGTCTATGGACCTGATGATAAGGAGGCCGAGGCCTCCTTTACAAATAGGTCCAGCTTAGAAAGAAGGATGTATAAGTAGAAAAGAAGAATGCCAGACTCTAACTATGCAGGAACTTTAGGAAAATGCAACTTTTTTGTTTTAAGTAATTATTTTTAGAGATAAATTAAAATTCTTTTTAGGTCGGATAGGTATTGATGAAATAGTACAATTTGCAATTTCCGAATATCCCAAAAGCTATAATGCACCATCTAACATTGGAAAAATTTGAAAATTCCAAAATTTTAACGATTAGTGCGAGTGGGAAACAGTTTTTTAAAGAAATAATTGAAAACCTTTTTTTAGTTGGATCAGTACTGATGAAATGTTATAATTCTCATTTTTTCGAATCCTTAGGATAGTTTTAATTTATATCGTTTAGAGATCGCTAAATACGGAAATGGCAAAATTTTTTAACGAATGTAACCGAGTTTTGGCAGGATAGACAATAATATATACCCTTCTCTGAAAAATATTTTAAATTTAAGAAATATAAGAGAAATAATTTTTATGTTGTATAATTATTAATAAAATACTACTATTTGCATTTCTTTCTCATCCATTAGTTCAAATTTAAAACTGTTAATGAGTGAAAAAGTAGGTAAACAAAAAACTTGATTTTCTTTTAAAATGAGATTCTCTTATGCGCCAGAGGCAATACACGTTTTTCCATTGCAATTTTGAGCTTTCAAAAATTTAAGGGAAATGTAGCACTGTAAGCACTCTCCCTACATATTAGCCTGCATGCTGGCAAAGAGTATTCCATATTATGCTTAATTATCATTTTTTAAATGTACATCATTAAATAGAGCACAACATTATCAAATGATCTAAAATTTCTATTAATTTACAAATGTTTCGAAAAAGAAACAAAAGATTTCGAAAAGTGTCCACACCTACAAAGTTGCGGAAGAACTTGCAAAAGGTTATAGATAAAAGTTAATTGAATAAAGTAGCGTTTGCAGAAATTTCTCAGAGATAGGGGGGAGCAAGAAAGTATCTTCAAAAGAGCGTGTGCTATAACGATCCAGCTACCTCCACCCCATCCTGTGGACGCCCATGTTTTATATGCTAATTTTTTAAGAAATTCGAAACTGAAAGGGAGTTACAAATTGCATGATATACGAATTTCATTAGTCAGAAGACAAAAAATGGAATACAGAATAAGTCCAAATCAACTTGAATTTAAAAAGTAAAAGGCAAAACCAAACTACCGGCAATTCAATATTGTTCAAGATAGCTGTAAAGCCAAAAGTTTGAATTCGATATTAGACATTTATCCGTAATGTATTTATACGCTGTTGTGTACAGCTGGCGTATGAAGGGGGGAGGGCGACTGCCCACCCTGAAATTTGGAGAAAAAAAGAATATATTTTGTCCATCCACAAATTTTGGATTTGATTATACACATATAAAAAATATCTATGGAAAATGATTTCACTATTCTAATTCCGATTGAAAATCAGAAATGATTTCGAGTCACGCTATTCAAATTTGCATATGGGGTCACATATGCTGATGTTAAAATTAAGAAATACGGTACAATTAGACGCATATCCAAGTTATTCATTTATTTATTAACTTGTTTCGGGGGGGGGGGGGCGTTGACCCTAAATTTTTTAATAGTCTCGAAAATCATTTGGCAAGCTACATAGAGTGGCATAAGATTCGAAAGAGCTAATCTTTGCGGATTATTTTTCCTCCCTTTAATCCATACACAAAAAAATTCATGTTGCCTTCCCCATTTTCATTTATCTCTATGATCAAAAGATTTATCTTTGTCCATCTCCTCGTGAAACATCTCGTTTCAACTTTAGGCAGCACAAGTATGATCCATCTTTACTTAAAATATAATTTTAAAGCTTTATTTAAGTGTAATATGTACAACCGCAAAATGCCTCTCAGTATTCTCTCAAAGACTTTCAGAACCGCGTCACGTGACGCTGAGCGCCACAGTACAGGGGACACCAAAGGCGCCCATGTCGTTTATTAGATAGGTGTAAAAAAAATATATGTCTATAATAGAAAAGCAGGGTCAGAATTTCCGTAAGACAGGTTATGCACTTGCGGTTCAATTCTTAGAAGTAGTAAAAAAGAAGTTGCAACTGCCCATGGCATAAAGAACGATTCCTCTCTCTTTGAAGCACTCCCTTTCCTGACAATCGAAGGTGAAGTTTTAAAAGTTGTCGTTGGGTTGTTTTACCTCTGAGCGGCACTTTTTTTGCACACCTTGGGCTAAATGGCCAAGTCACGAACACCCCAAAGGTTCAGAGAAGGTTGGGGGAGGGGACCCACTGAAACAGCTTTTGGGAGACAGATGGTATCATCCCCTCAACGCCATCCTGCGTGTTCTTTAACATGCCCGGACCAATCAGTGTCCCCTACTGACTGCGGCCAGGGAGTTTCGCGGATATAAATCTCAATGCTGTCCCAGCTGGGACTCGAACCTGGTGAACTACAGGTTACAAGTCTGGCATGCTACTGACTGAGCCAGTCCTGCCCCTAGAAATCGTCGATTGAATACTATGTATTATTAACGGATTATGAGAATATACTACATGTTATCAAACGAATTGGGATTTTTGTGAATAGAAAACCTCATTTAAAACTAACTTTGAAAATAAGATTTTTTACACAGAAATGCAGGAGGAGATAAATTATAGATCTGTCAATTTTATCTAAATCTCAATTTTAAATAACATTACTTTAATATAGCTTCCCAATGATAAGTGGGGTGGGAGAATCATTTGCTGCCGCACATCTTACCAATTCAGTCTCTAGAGTAAATAGATCTTTGCAATATTCTTTTAAAATTTTGCATTTTAAAACTTCTACTCTTAGAAGGCGATTTTAAGGTTTTTATTTTCGGCCTAAAACATTCTTTACCAGTGCAAATTCGAGCAAGTGAATGGTTGGAGAAATCCAAAACACAATATTTTACTAGTTGTACTAAGCACTCTACGAATTTTCATTCATCTCTCAAAATGAAAAATTGAGTTTTACTATCCCCATTGGGGGATAAGAAGGCTAATTATTGCAGCCAATGTCAAACTCTTGACCATCACACCCTACCACCAAAATTTCTAGTACGAATGAATCGTTTTTAATATTAATTTTAAAGTTTTGTTATTTTTCATCTTTAGATGGCGATCTTAAGCTATTGAGAGGTCTGAAAAATATAGAAGGAAATATTACATCCTATTCAAACGTCATCCTTCAATACCTATCCAAAACGCTGAATAATTTTTTATCTGTAAAAACAAACAAACGAAAAAAAGAACTGACACAAGGTGTCGGAGAAATGAGGTTTTCTATTGTCTGTTATTGCATTTAATTCATCAGATCTGAATATTTTTCATCTTTTTTACATAAAAAAATTCAGTTATTTTGTGATAACAATAAAAAATGGAGGTATTGAAATATATATGATATCCCGAAATAGTTAACGCGGATGCTCACACAGAGTCTGTAAAATCCATTCGTTACAATCATGTGTTCTGTTATGTAATGGGAGGATCTATGCGAAATTGTACCAGAGTAACGAGTGGGCTGAAAGGAACTGAGAATGGGTTCCAGCTAGCGTCATTTAGAAAAGATTCAAGATGAGAAATTGTCTGGGTCTGTCAGACTGAACAAGATTGGCCCTTCGTCCATTGAATAAAAAATAAATAAATAAATACCCCCTCAAGCAGCTGCTTGCCACAGAGGTCTGACAGGAGCCTGTCAGTTTATATGCCATAGTAGAAGGTCTGAGAGGATGGCAGGACCTCTGCAGAAAAACGACACATACATCCATGCCTTACCTGGGGCTCGAACCCAGGTCCCTAAGATCAGTAGCCAAGCGTGCTAACCACTCGGCCATGGGACACTATGTATTATATGCTACATACACCAAAGAGCCAAAACGTTATGACCACATGCCTAATATGATGTTGGTCCTCCACTTGCAACCAAAACAGTTCTTACCCAGCGAGGCATGGACGCTACAAGATTTCTAATGGTGTCTTGTGGTATCTGGTACCAACATGTTACTAGTAGATTTTTTACTCTTGAAAGTTATGTGGTTGAGCTGCTGCAGATCAGATATGCTGTTCCAACATAAACCACAGATGCTCAATTGTACTGGTGTCTGGGGTATTTGGAGGCCAGGGCAATACCTGGAAATCTTCCTCACATTTCGTGAACCATTCTCAAGCAATTCGGGCAGTGTGGCATGGCGCATTATGCTGCTGAAAGAAGGCACTACTAGAGGGGTATACCGTTGCCATGAAAGGATCTGATCATAGTTTCCTGCCCATGAATGACAGAAGAGATCCAGCAGAACTATACCCAAAGCATTACACTTCCTCCACCGGCTTGTTTTCATCCCACAGTACGTCCTGGTGCCAACACTTCCCCGGGTAAATGACACACACGTACCCGTCCGTTCAAAAGATGCAACGGAAACGAGATTCATCGGACCAGACGACCTTCTTCCAATCATTCAAGGTTCAGTTTTGATGCTCATGTGCCCATTGTATACGCTTTTGACAGTGAACCAAGGTTAGCATGGGCACTCGGAGCAGCCTGTGGCTATGCAGCCCCATTTTCAGCAGGGTTCGATGTACTGTGTATCGTGATATATTACTCCCATCACCAGCATTCAAATTAAGGGCGAGTTGCGCCAAAGTATACCTTCTGTGGCTCAAACCATACTATACGGGATAGCCTTCGCTCCCCTTCAGCATCGATAAGCAATGGTGGCCCACACCTTGTAGACAGTTTGTGGTTTTTTTCCCCTCCTCGGACCACTTTTTGAAGGTATTAACCATGGCTGACTGTGAGCACCCCACAATCCTTGGCGTCTCAGAAATGGCCCCACAATCCTTGGCGTCTCAGAAATGCTGAGACAGTTGTCTGGCCATTACAATTTCTCCTTTATCAAACTCACTTAAGTCCACTGTCTTTCCCATCTGAAGAACAAGAATAACATTAACAGAGCTCAGTATCAGGTGTTACTTATATCATTTCATGAGATCACACTCACTGTCTTGTCAGTTGCTTTGGCTTCCATAAAGACGCACTGGTCATAATGTTTTTGGCTCTTTGGTGTATAATATTTATTACTTTATTTTCATGGATGTAAATTAAAAACATTTTCTTAGAAAATTCAAAACATAGTACATATAATTGCGCACTACTGCTCTTTGTGCTAAGGGTTTATGAGGTATAAATCCAGATTCTGTAGGAAAAATATTTTTTTATAATATAAAAGACAATAATTAAATCTATAATATAAAGTCAAATATTTTACAATTGAAAAATGTTTTTGGGAGGGGAGCTCCAAAATTTCTTTTCGCCCGGTATCATATTTACTGTTGCATCGCCCCTTCTAATAGGGTATCTTCTATTTCACAGGAATAGTATAAATCGCTGAGCTTCATCAGTTTTTCTCTCTAAATTTCCTTTAGTGAATGATTTTAGTCCACTCTATGGTTTATTATCGTGGGATGGAATCTATTTGACAACAATCAAACCATTAGAGTATGTGCAGAACCACATAACTGGATGCACGCTGAAACTGAGAAAATTTGAAAGCGTTGCAAATGAATAAAATGAATTAGGTAATATTACAAGTAAGGAAATTATATGTTTCAGGTATTTAAACATATGAGAGAATTTTAATGTTCAAACCTTACGGACATTTGAAAGAAATACACGACTGTCAAAAAATCTTTTCATACTTGATTTTAAAACGTTCAAAACTATTTATAGAAAAACATTATGTTTATTTGGTGCCAAGTTTTTAAACTGTTTACCAGAGTACATTAAAGGAATAAGGAGTTATAACATTTTCTTCAAGGATTTAAGAAAATGGATTTTAAATATGGAAAATATTGAGACTATATTTCAGAAATAAAAAAGAATAAATTTAATATAAATTTATTAGACGCAAAGTTGCTATTAAAGTGTTGAAACTGACCATATATTAACGTAGAAATCAATATATTTTTCTTTTGTTTTCTACCCAGTAGTGTTTTTTTTGTCATTTATTCTTAACGGTAATTTTCGAACTTATAAATTGGTGAATATTTACTTTACGATTTTCATTTATGATCAAGCTTGCAAAATGTGAGAAAATTCGAAACGGAAGCATGTTGCCTTTTCATTGAAACATAACTATTAATTTTCTTTCACAAGCGAGTTTTTACAAAATCTCGTGGAAAACTCAACAGTTTTTCTTAAACTCCTACTGAAAAATGTAGATGAACTTATAAGACATTAACGAAATATATTAACATTTTTATATACATTGATAGGAATGAAAGTATGATTTTTACTAGAGAAACTATGCATAAAGATTATAATATATATAAAAAACCATAATGCTTAAAAATTGTGTATCTAGGACAGGGGTGGCCAACCCAAATGATCTTGCGGGCCACTTTGGAAATGCATCAAAACTCCGCGGGCCGCATATATAAAATTATATATCCCCATATTAGATTTAGACCCACTATAGACATTTTTTGGAGTGAAAAATTGAAAAATAATGAGTTATTATTATTGTGTTTACTATTATTCTTACATGTAAACATAGATAATATAATAATAATGACACTAAACGCACATTGTAAAGAAATATATAACACTAAAAATGAAATATAAAAAATATATAAATATAAATGAAATAAAAAAAAATGAAATCATTAAAAAATATTTATTTTACTAGTGCGATATTTGTTTCTCCACTCTTTCACTTAGCTTTTGCAAATCGATCTCAATTTGGGTATTTGCACATCGTAATTGGTGTTGCAGGTTAGCATCCGTTATGTTTGAGCGTGTTTTGTGTTTGGTCAATTTCTTTTTCGAAAAAAAAAAACGATTCGCAGGTGTAAGTTCAACCAAAAGAGCTAACAACTTTTTGTGCCAGATTTCTCAAATTGGAAAATTTCTCTTTTGTGAAGTAAGTGTTATAAAAATCTATTTTTGATTCTGATGTTCCAAAAATGTGTTTTAATTCATTATTGCACTGTAAGTCAACCAGTTCCATTTGGAGATATTCTGGGGCCAACTCGATTTCAACATGAAAGGGAGATGAATATATTTCAAAAAATTTTTTGTATTTGTCTAACTCTAAATTACTGAATCGGCTTTCAAAAGCAGCTGTAAGTTTTCTTATTTCTTTTGCATATTTGATGTAATTGTTACATTTTGATTTCTTAAATTCTTTCAACAATGGAAAGTGGTGAGCGTTATTACTTTTCAATTGCGATTCAAATAACAACAATTTCTTCTGAAATGCTTTGATGTGATTAAATGTATCGATTATAAGGTTATCTTTTCCTTGTAATGATATATTTAATTGACTGAGTTTTTCGACAATATCCACTAAAAAGCATAAATCCAATAACCACTCATCATTTCTTAATTCTGGTACAGGTCTTTGCTTGTCATTCATAAACAAGTCAATTTCTTCTCGTAACTCATAAAACCGCTGTAAACATCTTCCACGACTTAACCATCTGACTTGACTGAAGTATACAACGCCACCATATTCAGAATCTAATTCTTTCAGGAACTCCTTAAATTGTCGATGCGGAAGTGCATGTGATCGAATGTAATTCACTGTTTTTATAACTACTTGCATAACATGATCCATCGATAATACTTGGGCACATAAATTTTGTTGATGAATCAAACAGTGGATAATTAAATCTTCTCTTTTGGAGCGGTTACTAGTTTTGTTGTTGGATTCTATTTTATCGATTAGTAATTTTATAGCTCCCTTTTCTTTACCTATCATAGCAGGTGCTCCATCAGTTGATATTCCAGAAAGTATTTCCAAATCCAAGTTGTTTTCGCATAAACAGTTTTCAACAGCATGGAAAATATCTTCTCCTGTTGTTGTACCTTTTAAACTTATCAAATTTAACATTTCTTCAGTTACTTGAAATGATTCATTTACTCCACGAAGGAACACTACAAGCTGAGCTGAGTCTGAAATGTCTGTGCTTTCGTCAAATGCCAAGGAAAAATATTTGAAATCTCGAATTCTGTCGCGCAGTTTTAAGATAATTTCATTTGAAATGACATTAATTCGACGACACACTGTTTGCCGAGATAGGCTTAGGTTCGAAAACAGTTTACTTTTATCAGGCAAAATATCCTTCACAACAGCTTCCAAACATTCTTTCACAAATTCACCATCCGAAAATGTTTTCATTTTTTTTGCAATCAAAAATGAAACAGAATAGCTTGCTTTAACAATATTGGAAGGTTGCTGTAATGCTGCATCAAACATTTTTTGTTGAGCCTTTAATTGCGACTTAAACTCCTTGAGCTTCGATTGTTTCACTTCTTTATCGAATTTCAAATAATCCTCATGTTTTGTTTCGTAATGCCTCTTAACATTATATTCCTTAAATACAGCAACGACCTCTCGGCAAATTAAACAGAATAATTTTGTATTTTGAACTATGAAGAAGTACTTTTCTTCCCATTCCTCGCTATACTTTCTATTTTCGTCCACTATTCTTCTTTTCTTTGAAGTTATACTGAAAATAAGAGATATTAAATATATCTATTTTTAATTGTTAAATTAAAAGTCATTTTTAATTTAATAGGAGTTATTACCTGGCTGTTGTTGTTTTAAATATGTTGTTGAAGTACAGGTATATTAAAATAATTATCCTGCAATCACAGCACACAAAACGAAACCAAAAAGCAAATTTTCACTTGAAACTGAGAGTCTGCTCTGCTCTGCTATCAACAATCAACTGTGCGTATCTAGGGATGGTCACTGCGTCACTTAAGAGTGAAACATCATGAGTTCGCAGAATATAATTTAATTATTCTGCGAACCTATAACTGTAAACTCATAGATAAAATAGGCAATATCTGTCATATATTCGCAAGAATATATTTTAAAATCAAAGTTAATTTTTTCTCATAATTTCGACAGTTAATTTTTGAATATATGGATGCACAAATAATGTATTTTTTTAATACATTGGTTTTTCACTATTTTGGTCATTATAAAATAAATATATTTTGTAAAAGTGTGATGAATCTCGCGGGCCGGAAAAATGTTCAAGGCGGGCCGCGGGTTGGCCATCCCTAATCTAGGATATATACCAAATAAAATACAATCATGTATATATTTCGTTGTACGAAAATGTAATGTTACTACAGATCATGAAAATAAATCTATGTTTTTGTTCGATTATAAAAACAATTAGCAGCAAGCCTTGATGCTAAGCTTGCGTGCTTGATTGCGGATCAAAGGGACTTGGATTTGAGCTCCCTGACAAACAATGGACATTTCTTTTCGTATGTTGTCTTTCCGCCGAGATGTTGCTTTCTTCACAAACATTTTCTGTGTCGTATTATAGTGACATCTATGGCTTAATTCAGAATACATATCTTGATTTCCAAGCATTTGTTTGCTGTATTATTTTCATTAAAGAGAGGCAGAAAAATTTTTCTAATGAAAATCGTCAAATTTGAGGACTCGATTAAATTTAGAAAGCTTTACTTTCATTTTATGTTATAGTGTTAACGAGTTTTTATCTGTGGCTGACAATTTAACATGATACAGGAGTATGACATTCTTAATCTACTACCAGGAAAATGAAGCACACATCTGACAATACTGGTTAATGCATGGTGACCATATGCCCCGTTTTCTGCAGACAAGTCTCTGTATTGAAGGTAACGCCCGATGAATAAATGTCTCTGGCAGAGTCCCTGGAATTCAGTTTTAGATATTTTTTAAACATTAAATTGACTGTACAGATTGAGCAGATCTTTACTAATAGAACAGTAGTGGAAACACTGCTATGAAAAAGGGGTGGGGTGGCTCAGTCGATAGCGCACCAGGCTCGTAATCTGCAGTTCCCAGGTTCGAATTCCAGCTGGGTCAGGGTTGAGATTTATCTCCGCAAAATTCCCTGCCCTGTCCACAATCAGTAGGGGACAACAATGGGCTTGGAAAGGCCGCTGCCCATCTGATGCGACGTTAAGCCGTGACCCCGTGTGTGGGAGAGCCGTGCATGTTAAAGAACACGCTGGATGATCTTGACGGGAGGCTACCATCTGTCTCCCAACAGCTGTTTCAGTGGGTCCCCTCCCCCAACCTTCTCTGAGACTTTGGGGTCCTTGTGACCTGGCCATTTAGCCAATGGTGTGCAAAAAAATGGTGCTAAGAGGTAAAACAACCCAAACCCAACTGCTATGAAACTTTTTTCATAATGCAGGTGACTGAAATATTGAGGCTAGAATCATCATCATAATGTTAGTGGTATTCATGCAGAAACCACTATATGTTCCATTTCTTTCTTCTCTTTGCTGACATTATCATGTTCTTAATGTTTGCTAATGCCTTATGGTATTCAAGTTCTTCACATGAATATGCAAAAAAAAAAACTATTGCACTTAAAAAATAAATAAAAAATAAGTATCACCTCAAGCAGCTGCTTGCCATAGAGGTCTGACAGGAGCCTGTCAGTTTATATGCCACAGTAGGTCTGAGAAGACGACAGGTCCTTAGAAAAACAAACATCCATGACTTATCCAGGTCCCTTAGATCAACAGCCCAGCGCACTAACCACTCGGCCACGGATTTACTTAGCAAAATTTTCTCTTCTTCAAAATACTCCCCTCAAGCATCTATGCCAAATTTCAGACACGGACGCCAATTCTGGAATGCTTGGTTACTCCTCTTGGGGAATACTCCGCAACTCTCAATGAATGCATTTGTCTAGTCCCCTTTCAAAAGGCTTCCCAGCAATTTCCGCAACTTTTGGATATAACCAAAAATCGCATGGTGCAAGATCGTATGAATATGCAGTATGGGATAGCAGTTTGATTTTTACCTGTTCCAGAAAAGCCGTAACTTGTCAAGTTTTGTGAGCAGTAGAATTTCATGAAGAACCCTTGACCACAGATAAAAAGTGTTGGTGTAGTATTGGCCATTTATAGTTATATTTTCAGGTAAAATGTCCACGGCTACCACTCCTTGTGAATTGAAAAAAATGCGACCATCCTCTTTCTTCAGCAAAAGCCTTACCAGAGAATTTGGGGGCGGTTATCTTCCGCAACCCAAACATAATTGTCCATTTCTGGGCGTTGTATAGGGCTACTAGGTTCAATTCTCCCGTTCATGGCCTCCTTTGGTCTTCCTGCACAGGGAGGTCTTCAAAGCTTTGCCGACTTCTTTGAATTTGCGTATCCATCTTATAGCAGTGCCATATGAACAGTCACGATTCCCATATACTTGCGATAAATCGACATTTTTGCGTTGTTCCCAAGCTGTATCCCTATGATGAGTGTAAAATCTGTCCTTAGTAGCCTTTACCGAACTTGACGCGCCGCTAGCAGAGAAATGATATGGCCTATTTTTTTTTAACAGGTAATGAGAAGTTTAAACAGATTCAAACGTCGTAGTTTGTTAATTTTGGAGAAATGAATGCAAATCTACTAATACATGTGAACTTTTTGAACGCTCTCCATAATTGCTTTGCAAATTTTAAGATTTTGGGGCCCTGCAGTTCCCCAGATACTTGACCGATGTCTCAAATTCGGAAGTTTCCCCTAAGTAATTTCATATCGAGATAAAAAAAAATCCATTGCCAACCTGCAATGGAACCGGTTTAGAACCTCGAAAGGTTTTGCAAATATGGATTGGTTGTTTTGGGTTCTATGGCGCATGGGCGACAATGCAAAAGATCTGGCATTTTTCTTCAACTAATTCCGCAACTTGTGAACGAAGAAAACTGCCGGAAGAGAATTTCGGTTTCCATCTAACCAATTTATTTCAAACATAAGTTTAATTTGGACGGATAAGACACCATGTTTTACATTGTAAAAGTGGACACCGTGAAGGTTTGCCGCAAGTGAAAACAAATTCATCTGCTCTTGTGAAATCTTTAGTGCAAAGCTTGCCGAAAGTAAAAACATTTCAGATTCGGTTTGGTTTTACCTCTTAGCGGCACTTTTTTTGCACACCATGGGAAGGACCCCGAAGTCTCAGAGAAAGTTGGGGGAGGGGACCCACTGGAACAGCTGTTGGGAGACAGATGGTAGCCTCCCGTCAAGACCATCCAGCGTGTTCTTTAAAGTGCACAGGATATGGCTCTCCCACACACGGGGTCATGGTCTAACGTCCTATCAGACGGACGGCGGCCTTTTCAAGCCCATCGGTGTCCCCTACTGACCGTGGACAGGTCGGGGAATTTTGCGGATAAATTTCAATGCTGACCCAGCTGGGACTGGAACCTGGGAACTACAGATTACGAGTCTGGCACGCTACCGACTGAGCCACCCCCGCCCCATATTTCACAGAAAACCCTTTTTTTTTTAATGAAAAATGCGTAAAAACAAATGGTTTTTGTTAATTAAACTAGATTATGGAAGTTTTATTTTGGGCTACTAGATATTAAGATTGTTATGTGCACTAATGTATAAAATATGTTCTAAATGATTGTGTTCTTTTTGACAATTTCATAAATCAGTCCACGAAAGGCTGAGAAATTTGGGGGACGGGACCTACTGAAACAGCGGTTGGAAGACAGATAGTAGTCTCCCGTCAAGGTCATCCAGCGTGTTCTTTAATGTACACAGGGTATGGCTCTCCCACACACGGGGGCCATGGCTTTACCTCTCATCCAACGGCGGCCTTTCCAAGCCCACTTGTGTTCCCTACTGACTGTGGATAAGGCGGGGAGAGGGATGCTAGGAAGTGCATTCAACGCCCAATAATCAAAGTCGCACTTAAGGGGGGGGGGGGGCACACATTGTTGCAAAACCTGTGGCGGCGACGCCCCCCCCCCAAAAAAAAAAACTTTTCTGGCTCCCTCTTGTTCCCTACTAGCACACTAGCTGTCAGATGTCCAGGTTATGATTGTTCTTCGCTAAGCGAATTTTTAAGTGGGCTAGATTTTGTAATTTTTGAACACTGGATCTTCTTGCAAACTGGAAAAAAAAATTAACACAGGTCTTAAAAACACACAATATTATTTACTATCATATCCCATGAATTATATCGTTTCCTTTGTGAAAATTGCTTCGTTTCGCTCTTTGAATTTTCAAACCTCCTTATTCTTTAAAATTTATTTCTTGGGTCCGATATTAACAATGAACTGCCATTTAAGTCGCCTGTGATTTAAAAGTTTTGCTGATTATTTAAAGCAAAAATATTTAGTTTATATTAATAGACAATTAAAGTGCAGAAACCATAAAAAAAATAATAAATACCTCCTCAAGCAGCTGCTTGCCAGAGATCTGACAGGCACGTCAGTTTAATACGCCATATAAGGATGCGAGGATGGCGGGTCCTCAGCAGATTTTTTGCCAACTGCACGCGATGTTCCCAGGTGGTAACCCTCCCAAGTACTGACCGCACCCAAAGCTGCTTAATGTTATTAAATTGATATAATTTCATCTGATCCAGATTACATTAGAAATTTTCTTACACTTTGAATGTTATGCCAGAAGGAACGTAGAAACCAAACATATTCCAGTTGTACAATTTAATTTGTTGCACATCCTTGAAACAGCTAAAATTTCCCACCAAATTTATCAGGAACAAGCAGCTACTGATAATGAGTTCCAACTGACATTTTGCAGTACGTATCCATATACAACAGGTGAAATACTAAAATGTTTATATCATAACGAGATAAGCATACCAAGGTAAGAAGCCACAACATAAGAAGCAATTATGAAAATCGCATAGCTGTTGACAAAAGTTTGTGTGAAAACTTCTATTCATAAATA
This sequence comes from Ryuthela nishihirai, assembly GCA_038380435.1. Classification (NCBI taxonomy): domain Eukaryota; kingdom Metazoa; phylum Arthropoda; class Arachnida; order Araneae; family Heptathelidae; genus Ryuthela; species Ryuthela nishihirai. Next base: position 33,710,952 of record JAWZYU010000005.1, on the reverse strand, counting down.
ATTTGGTATAATGCATCATTATACCGATTATGTTAAAATAATTCCCCCCTCCCACTTTTATAAGTTTAGGGTTTCAGGTACCTAAAAATTTTAATACAGGTTTCTAAAACTGTCATAGGCAGTTTTACCACTCAGCCACTATTAGTTGCAATGAATGGTTTTAGTTACATGCTTTGCATTTTCTTCTGTTTGTAACACATTTAGATCTATTGCAGCTTTGTTAATCTGTCTCAATCAGTAAAAATGGGTGTATTTTTGCCTTGAGAGTAAGGCCATGGTTTTAATAATCACCACGAATGAACTATATTCTTAATATTTTTATAACAAGGAATATAACTTTTTGCTTGTTAGAATAACTGATATTTCAGTTATTTTATTTTCAATCTCAATAGTTTGAATATACATTGACTTCTTATCTAACTATAAGGATTTTGTTAACTTGAATAACAAATGCTGTAAAACAAGATATATTTTGCAACTCCTTTTATTTATTGAATTTTCCTATTTGTGTTTAGCTTCATTCTTTCATAAATGCAAAATAACTGACAACCTTATTAAAGAAATTAAAATGGTTTTCATTTTTAAATACATAAGAAAATTTACTTATTATTTACAATATACCTTGTATTTAAAATATGACAGTCATTAAAATTTTTCATAAAACAATTGGATGAGCATGAAACAATATGAAAATGTGCTTTATATACGAGTTGGATAATAAATTACACAACAAATATTAATGTTTAAATACTTTCAATGATGATGAAAATTATACATAAGTGATGTTGGGCATATTACATTTGTACATATTTTATGCATATTTTTAACCTTACTGTATTATAAAACATTACGTTTTCCAATTAACAGAACTTTGAGGCACTGACCGTGAAGGAATCATATCTAACAGGTACTGTCTTTGTAAATCTGCTTGTAATATTGAAGATTTGCCTAACATTTGATATGGATACTGAGCAAGTATAGGGGAAAATGATAACATGTGTGCTGGCTGTGGTAAGCCTTGATTTAATAACTGCTGTGTTTGAACTTGAAGAAGTGACTGATGTTGAGAGGTCAGTTTAGGGAACTGCTGCAATAAGGCTCCAGAATTATTCAGGCAAACATTTGTTGTAGTAGTTCCTATCCTAGGTGAACAAGAAATATGATGTGATGATGGTGGGCTAGAAGTGCTGGAACTAATTCCTGATATTGTAAGAGAACCAGATGTATACGTTGGTGGTAAAGTCATAGATGTTGCACTAGAGGCAGTTTGGGCCAGCCGCTGTTCAATTTCCTGTTCCTGTTGCAGAGCTTTAACAAAAGCTGTTTTAAGGCGATTAGTATGCTCAGCCTTAAGTGATTTTTTAATATTTGATGTAACACACATTTCACATATAGCTCGTGTTCTCTTTTTATCAGACCTTTCTTTTGCTCGCCATTTCCAGACAGGAGTGAAGTCATTTGAACATTGTGTACATGAGAATGGTTCTTGCAATATTCTAAAAGGCTTCTCAGTATTTGTAATAAAATCAACAACAATTTCTAAACCTAGAAGACATATAAACTCTGGATTATTTGCATTTGGTAAAAAGTGAAGTTCTGGAGGTGGTGGTTTAGGAGGAGGAATCTGAAGTAAAGTTTTCTCCAGTTGTTTACGTAAAGCCAATTTAGCTGCTGCTTGGCGCTGAGCTGGTGTCTGAATGTCAACCCTTTCATGTTGGGATGTTACAGGGAACGAGGACGATGACACCTAAATAAAAAAGAAAATCTATAAATTTGATTAAACTAAAACAATAAAAAAACATACTGTGTTTGAGCTTTATTGCAGTTAGATTGGATTTTCTGTTAAACTATGTGTGGGAGGGTGTGCGGCTCGTTTTTCAAAAATCAAATGTTCAAAAACCAGTTCTTGAAAGCCAATTGTTCGAATGGCTCGTTTTTCGAAAAACAACTTTTTCGAAAATGGAAATTTTTTGGAAAAACAAGGGTTTGTTTACTTATTGCATAAGAAACTTATTTTTTGTTGTTAGAGATAAATTAAAATTCTTTTTTGGTTGGACAGTTATTGATGAAATATGATCATTCACATTTTCAAAATTTCCCAATAGATTCAATTGTGCCCTCTAATGGTGGAATTCTTTGAAAATGGCAAATATATAAATGATTTATTTATGATGGAAATTTGAAATGTTTGTGGTAGTGTGTCATGCTCAAGACATTTCACTGATAAGCAGTACTTCGGCTCCTTATACAGGGGAAAGCAACTCTTGTTTCTAGACATAAATGAAAAATTATTTTTCTCCCGTTTATTAATAGGGCCAAATATAGGGATAGTGAAGGTAGGTGGTCAAATAATCCAAGTTGGGGGTGGGGGATGCTCGGTTTAAAATTCTTGATAGAAACTAAGAAATAGTTGTATAACTGGAAAAATGTTTTTACCTTTATAAAAGCCTAATTTAATTTTTGGTTGTTTCATTATTAGGTATAGTTGAAATAATAAAACTCCAAAAATATTTCGATTTTGAAACTTTCTTTTTTCTTAACCTAAATTTGATAATATTCATGTCTAACATGTTTCATGGAAATTGAAAAATGTTTCAAAACTTTTCAAGTTGTTATTTCACACATATGAACTCAGTAGATGTATGCACCACTACTTAAGGGGCACTCTGTGTTCACTTTAAAATAGGAGGAATACCCCCATATTGTGTCAGTGGTGAGACAAATTCGAAGCTATAATAATATAAATTTTAATAATATCATTATTAAATACTTATGCTAACTTTTTATTGAAAAGACGTGATTGAATATACAGTTCTGAATGTAATAGATTTGGATTTTAAACATTACTCATTACCAAAAGAACTAGGGAAACAGAATTATTTAACATCGTCAACAAGGTTATCAAATTACTGATCTCAAAAGTGAGTTTGAATTTAAAAATTAGAACAAACTTTCAACCATTTTTGCAGTGAATATTTCAATTTTGTCAGATTCAGAATTTAATTTTTTCGAAATAAATTTTCATCTCTTTTTAAATTCTGAACAAATACTGTTTAAATGGCTAGTACTGAGATATATCTTCTGTCATATTTTTCATAAAAAATTTTTTGAAAAAATTTGCAGAACTTCAAATTTGACTTTTGAAGTGATCTTTGGAATCAGTTGATGATAAACGTGAAAAGATATATCAATCCTACCATGGGCAACACAGCTTTATTAGCAGCAACACACATCCATACTAGTCCCTATCCCCATTTGCTTCCCATTTCATTGGGAAGCAAGCCATCCAACTGTTTCAGTCAGGGGAACCGTCAGCAAACAATAAATGAACCATCGAGCATAGCAGGTTAAGGGCCAGTACCCAATACGTAAAATGTTGTCTAGTATTGAAATCATTAACCAAAGTTTGGAAATCGCATATACTTTGAAACATTTTAGCTAATCTTGGCCACAAATATTAAATGCTTGTTTCCAAAGAGAATGAAATTTTTATTTTCAGCTTTTAGCACCCTCTAACAGTGGAATTTCAAAGTATATGGCGATCAGGAAATTGCAAAAACTGTAATTTTACTTTTACTAATAACTATTAAAGACAAAAAGAATTTTTCCTTTATCTCATAAAACTAAATTTTAGCATTTTCCCAGCCCCTTGGGTAAGGGGACAAAGCACTGCAGCCAAATGTACGACACTCTACATCGATGATAGAGTATAGTCTTAAAATAAGCGGAAAAAAGATGAGCTGGCATTAGTTCAACTGCTAAGAATACTCTGGCATGTTTCTGGAGAGATGCGGGTTCAATTCCCGTATGTCGGTGAAAATTTTTTCCGCTAAATATTTATTGATTTATCAATGCCAAAAGAGCATCAGGTCATGCTGCGATTATCCTCTATGTTTAAATCATTAATAACGCTAAATAGCATGATGAGACTATTATTTATTTCCATCTCACTCTGTGCAATATAAAGGTAATAGTTGTCACCTGAGACCATAGATGGTGCCAATTGGTTTGGCCCACATTTCTCGCTGATAGAGTATAGTCTTAAAATAAGCGGAAAAAAGACGAGCTGGCATTAGTTCAACTGCTAAGAACACTCTGGCATGTTTCTGGAGAGATGTGGGTTCAATTCCCGTGTGTCGGTGAAAATGTTTTCCGCTAAATATTTATCGATTTGTCAAAATTTCAAGCATATATATATCGTTTGCAATATTCATTAACGATTTTGGCAATCCCAATATTAGAAGTTATAGAAAGTTTTTATTTTCAGCCTTTGGCACTGACAATGGAAATTTAAATTAATGGATGATTAGGAAAATGAAAATAGTAATATTTTATTAGTACCTGCAGCCAGATCTAAAGTGGGAGGGGAAGGGTCCATACTGTCTCTTTTGAGAATATTAATCGAAACAGTGGTGAAAAAAATCATAAATGTATATTTAACTTATTTTTCAGGAACATTTGTGCAAATCATTAAAACACAGGGAAAAATTATACAGTGGAATGGCAATCTGGTTAGATTTTGTCCCTCCCCCCCCCCCCCCAACTTGACCAACCACCTTCACTTTTTCCATATTCAGCCCTATTAGTAAACGAGAGAAATTTTTTTTGATTTATGTCTAAAAACAAGAGTTGCTTCAACCCGCCCCCCCCCCCCATAAGGAGCCGAAGCACTGCCATCAGTGAAATGCTTTGAGTGTGACACACCACCACCACCATTTCAAATTTTCATCATAAGTAAATCGTTTATAATATTTACTTTAAATTTTGTCATTTTCAAAAAAATCCACCATTAGAGGGTGCAATTGAAGTTACCGAGAAATTTTGAAAATGTGAATGATCATATTTAATCAATAACTATCCAACCCAAAAGAATTTTTAAATTATCTCTGACAAAAAATAAGTTTCTTATGCAATAAGTAGTTATTACATAAGAAACTTATTTTTTGTCGTCTGAATGAGCCTTTGCTTTTCCAAAAAATCCCCATTTTCGAAAAATTCATCATTCAGAAAATTGTCGTTTGTAAAATTCATCATTTGAACAATTGACTTTCAAAGAACTGATTTTTGAACAACTGACTTTCGAAAAACTGTTTTTCGAACAATTTACCTAGAGCCTTGTGGGAGGTGATATAGTTTAATATTGCATGGGCTTTCCTGCAATGCAACAGTGCAATTATTGAAATTGACATTTTAATTGGTAATAATTAATAACTGAAAATAAGTAGGCATGATTCAATTGATCAATAATCAGATATTCAGTAAACCTGTAAAAAAAGCTGTGCTACCCCTTCCTCCTGTGCATTTTGGAGAAAGTGCTTGGACTGCAACAGTGGTGGCTCTTATCATCCAGTATGGGAAGCATTTTGCTACAATGAAATCCCTGAAAGCGTACTTTATGATATCAATTAAATTCAACATTATTGCTAATCATTAATAGCTAATAACAGATACACAGACATCATCAATCGATATTTTGCATGAATTTATGTTAAAATTATATAGGAGCACAGTAATATTAACTTAATCAAATTTCATCATCACAAAATTCTAGGTATATAATTAAAATCTATAATGTTCTCAACTTATATTAATTAAACTGAGAGTTTACACTGATATGGTGCATTCAACTTCAAAATCTACCAATGACAAACTAGCAGACATCAGTACAAATTATCAGTATTATAGTTAGTTCTCTTTAGTTTTAAAGGCTACATTCCATTTCATTTGATATTAAATTATGTAGAAAAAAGTTTGACACTAAAGTTCTTTAACCATAAGTTTCTTGCTCAGGTGTTTCATTTAACTAAGCCCCCCTCCCCTCTCATTTAACTAAGCTGTCTGAAGAAGCCATTGGTTGATTGAGGAAATGAGTTGCAGAAATGTATTTTAACACCTGCTTTTATGCATAACACTAACCATTTTAATGTATTATTGCTGCATGGCAATGTTTTCAAGGTGTTTTTGAAGTGGAAGTTTGAGTAAAACAAATTAAAAAGTGCTTAGTGAGTAGACCCAGACATGATAGGTGTGTAATTGATGTTCACAGCATCATGCCATAACAATTTGTTGTAACAATGTGACTTGAAGCAGAATGATTTCCTTGAGAACAAATGGCAATATAAAAGCAGAAGAATAATATCAAACTACATACACCAGCCACTGAATAGAAACCTTTCAGCCGAGTGGTTAGCACACTTGGCTACTGATCTAACCTGGGTTCGAGCCCCGGGTAAGGCATGGATGTAACATACAGGGAAAAATTATACAGTGAAATGGCAATCTGGTTAGATTTTGTCCCCCCCCCCCCCCCCCAACTTGACCAACCACCTTCACTTTTTCCATATTCAGCCCTATTAGTAAACGAGAGAAATTTTTTTTGATATATGTCTAAAAACAAGAGTTGCTTCAAACTGAAGTTTGCACCTCAGCAGTTTGAAGCAAACAAGAGTTGCTTCAAACTGCTGAGGTCCTGCCATCCTCACAGATCTACTATGGCATATAAACTGACAGGCTCCTATCAAACCTCTGTGGTAAGCAGCTGCTTAAGGGGGTATTTATTTATTTAGCCGTCCCATGGCCGAGTGGTGGGACGAGTGGTTAGCACGCTTAGCTCCTGATCTAAGGGACCTGGGTTCGAGCCCTGGGTAAGGCATGGCTGTTTGTGTTGTTTTTCTGTTGAGGTCCTGCCATCCTCACAGGCCTTCTACTATGGCATATAAACTGACAGGCTCCTGTCAGACCTCTGTGGTAAGCAGCTGGTATTATATCAGGGAGTATTTATTTATTTATTTTTTTATTCAATATAGAGTTAGACCTCCTTTAGCCCGAATTGTAGCACATATGCAGTTTGGCATAGATTCCACAAGGTGCTAGAGTGCCTTTTTACATCTCCAGCATAGCAGGTGTTTACCAGACAGTCCTTTGGTTCAGATTTGATGGAAGAGGACTTTGTTTCTGAATCTGTTTTTCTAACATGTCCCATACATTCTTAATGGGGGTTCAGATCTGGGCTTTGTGGTGGCCAGCGAAGATGGTGGAAGTCACTGTCATGCTCACTGAACAACTGCTGAACACATCTTGCACAATGGACAGTAGCATTGTCATCCATGAAACAGCAGTCACCTGCTGGATAAAAAGTCAACATTGCAGGATGGACTGAATTGGCAAAAATGTTCAGATAATCCTTGGAGGACACCTGACCTGCCAGCAATATCAGGGGACCTGTTCTGTACCAACAAAATGTGCCCCACACCATGACACCACCTCCAGAATCTTGAGTTGTGTTTACAAGGCATGCTGTGTCCATTGTTTCATGGTGCTCCTGCCAAACTATCTGCCTATTGTCAGTGCAGAACAAGGTGTACCACGACTCGTTGGGCCACATGACTTTTTTCCAGTGTCCAGTCACAGTGTTCCTGACACCACTGTAGACGAACTTTCAGGTTCTTTGCAGAAATCAGTGGTTTCCATATAGGCATGCGACTGCTATTACCGATCCTCTTCAATTCCCTGTGCGTGGTTCACTGAAAAATGGGTCGGGAACAGCCTTCATCGAATGTTTCGGTCATTGCTGCCCACAGGAAGTCCTGCTTCTCCATACAAGCCTTCTCAGACAACAGAGATCTCCTTCCTGGCAGATTGTCATCACACCACACTTACACTTCTTAGACAAGCAATGTGGGTTATTTTTCCACTGATTAAAAACCTAAAAATATGCCACATTTTGAGAAACCAGTCAGCTTTGCTGTTTTTGAAATCATTGCACCAGCCAGATGGGCACCCACAATAAGCCCTTTATCAAACCCCGAAAGATCTTTGTTTTTCCCATTGTGATCAACACTACTGACGAGCAGCAGTCTTAATAGTTGCCTAGATCATGTGGTGATGCATGTGACTACGTAATTTGCATATATGCCATGCAAGTGACATTTATGTACAACTGCATAAAGGTTTCTAATTCAGTGGTAGGTTTGTGTACCTGCAGCATAATGAGAGAGAAATAACATCAAAACTCTGTGAAAAAGCTACAACATACATCGCCAACACCAATAAAAGTAATGGAGACAATACCAACATCCTTCAAGTAATGTGCCAGCCACCCAAGTAAGAAACTTATGGTAAATAAACTTTTGTCTCAACTTTCTCATTCATAATTTAATATGAATAAATGGCACACAGCCTTTAAAGAGAACTATAATATAAAAAATTTATACTGATAGGTCTGCTAGTTTGTCATTGGCAAATTTTGAAGCTGCATGTGCCATATCAGTGTAAACTCTCGATTTATTTACTACGATTTGAGAACATTACATATTTTAATTATATATAAGCCATTCCATTGCAAATCAGGCAGAGGATGTCAGGTGACCCTCACTGATTCTATTGGAAGAGATATATGAAAGAGTACTCTTAGTAAGAATAATGGAATAGTATCTGCTTCCGGTCTAAAATGTTTTTTTTTTTAAGTTATGGCCACTTAAAAATCATGAGTCCAAAATGGCATGTGTTGTATTTCTAATGAGCTAATCTCCTAATGTTTGCTATCACCTTTAAATTAGTTTCCTTGGGCATATATACACTGGTTTCAGGAATCTTTCCAGCTCCTGAAACAACTTAAGTCTGCTTTTCAGGTAGTGTTTAGTCCTTGTGTTAGATTATCTTTATTGAATGAAAGGGTTCATTCAATTAAACCATTATGTGCTGAGCTCATCCAGTTCCATCTCCAGTCTTAAAAAAATTTTGGAACACCCACCTTGTATAGATGTACAACACTACAGACATTGTTATCACAAATGTTCCCCGTCAAACAGCAAAAACATATTCATCATACACTCACTACAAAAGGAGCAGAAAAAATATATGCCTAATGATACTTTCAAAATAAAGTGAAACTGAGCACAACACATGTTAATCGTATTGTATTTATGTTCTGGATGAAATGAAAATAAGCCGTGGTATTATGCAGCATTCATAAACAGCAACTGTACCATCTACACCTGAAAGACATTTAAATGGACTTCCACCTCTACAATACAATTTGGACAGATATTGAGTCACAACCATTCTCGCAATATAGTCACTTCTACGATGGTATTATATCAGTTTTCTAATTATCGATTTTTTTTAAAAACAGCTTAGTCATATTGTATCTTTTCTATTACATCACTTTTGAGCCTTCCACAAATTGATCTTTATAATAATTCAGTTTTATAAACATTTAATTAGATTTCGTTGAATTGCAACCATTATTTCTGCAAAAAGAGTGAATCACAAATTCAACTTTTCTTAGCAGATATTTTGTTGAAATTCAATACCATTCCTTCACAATGCTGCAGTAAGGAAAATGAAGCTATCAAAATAACCAAAAATATATTATTACACTACAATACAGCGAAATTTCTTTCCACAGTTTTATTATCTTTAATTTGCAAAAGTTCAGCTTGCAAAAAAAAAGATATTAAATAAAACTTCTTTTAATATCTTTTTTTAAACAATTTTTTAAATATGCCGTTTCAAGTTTTCACATATATTTAATTTTTGTGAATTTTTTGGGAGCACTAATCTATATAATAAAAGATGTCTGTGTGTATGTATGGCAGCCATAACTCATCAGGAAACCAACGTACATGCTTCAAATTTTCAGAGAATGTTTCTGGTGTGGTCCAGATTGCAGTGCCAAATTTCAGGTCAAAAGTCCAAATGGGAGGCTTGCTAGAAGCAAAAATATTTACCACGCTATCCTATGGGAAATGAGAATCACTGTCAAATTCATTGTTGCCATTTACTGCTCCCTAACTGTGAAAGTAAAGGGTTAAAATAGCATTTAAATCTAATGCCATTGCCAGATTCCCCATATTTCCAAAGGCATTATTTAGGCATTCCATTGCAGCTAGGGACCCGATTTTCTAACCAAATATGGGGTCGGGCAGGGGGAGCCCGCCTACGAAATTTGGGGTCTTTCAGTGAAGTATGTTGGGAATAACAGAATGCCAAAATCTGACGAAATAAATATCACAATCATTTGCCATGGGCTCTGAGAGAGTGTGCTGAGTCGGCAATGACCTTTGCAACACAGAGAAATTCTTGGTGTTCAAACTTGAGTGTAAAATGTCAGGCGGAAGGGGGATACTCACAAAACTAACCATTAGTGTAGGAAACAACAGAATATGCAGATTAAAAGTGAGACACGAGCTGTCACAATTTGTGTAAAAATGAAGCCACATAAAATGAAGCAAATGAAGCCACCTGATTTTTAAACCAATCACTGGGGCACAGGAGGATGCTGTGCAGGGAATTTGGACTGTGCGGACAAATATCATGGGAGTCATAGGGCAGCATGGCAGCAAAATCTGTGATAATGGAAATAAAAATCTCGATATTTACACAGAAACTAAGCCACGGGCTATGAGAGAGCTCGCTGACATCAACACTGGGCAAATTTCTTCCTGTTGAAAATGTGTGCTAAAGTGTGTGTGTGTGTGGGGGGGGGTACTTACAAAATTTACCTTTAGTGCAGTGAAAATAAGAATACACAGATTTAAAGTGACACCCAGCCAGAGCTGGGTACGTTCAGCTAGCACTTATATTTAAAATGCAACTTTTTGTATGGAGAGATGACTGCATTAACTACCAAATGCATAATTTTTTTAAAGGTATTGACATATTTTGAACTGTAACACAAAAAAGAAATCAAGAAAAATTCAAATTTTAACCTTATTTGGATGGTATTTCATAAATTTTTCATTAATGATAAAAGAACCAAATAACTTTTAGATGTGTGTGTCAGATACAGTCTCTTAAAAAAATTAATGAAAAAGTTTTAGTAGCTTTTTTCGAAATATTACAAACAATTCCTTCATAATGCTGCAATAACAAAAATGAAACTATCAAAATATTCAGACCAAAGAAAAAATATCAGTTTCTTTCTACAGTTATTTAGGTCTCTGTCTTTAATTTGAAAAAGTCAGTTTATATTGATTGGATTGAATATGTTGAATGTTATGTAGGATATGTTTTTTAAATGATATTTAAAATATCAATTTCTTTACATTTTTTTCAAATTTTCAATGTTTGCGAATTTTTAGAGCACTAATATTTAATATATTAAAGCACAGCTTTTTGTGTGCTGATATTACTATGTTAACTACGAAAGAGTATAATATTTTTAAAGCTCCTGCTAGTTTGAACTGTAACCTGAGCAAATTGAGAAACATTACTTTTTTAAACCTTATTTTGACAATTTTTCATAAAATTTCTATTAACAATAAAAGAATCAAATAACATTCTGATGTGTCAAATATGGTCTTTTAAATAAAAAAAAATAAAGGAAAAAAGTTTCAATAAATAGTTTTTGAAATATTACGAATACAACACATGCGATTTTGGACCCATTATTTCAAGTGGCCATAACTTCTGAAAAAAAAATAAAAATTATCAAAAGTAGATGTTATTCTGATGTTATTACTGAGTACTTTTTCACATTTTTTCTAATAGAATCCATGATGTCGTCTGACACCCTCTGCCTGATTTGAGATGGAATTATTTTAATCACAGCTTAATTTATTAGTCCCACTGTTATGCTGTATCTGTCTTATTTATCTTAAGACAATCACTAAACAATTATTTCATAAGGTGCACAAATTAAAAATTTCTTTTTTCACCCATGTATACATATCACATTAAATTTATAAAGTTTATAAAGCATCACTCCTGGTTTGGACATAGCACATATTCCTTATCATGCCATCGCTTGTCCTTTTCATTATCTTCTTTCCTATCACTATTTGCTACGACAGTCTCTCTGCACTGGCATCTAACATTTTCAGGCCTTTGCTCGGCTATCTTTTTTTTTATAAGTGATGTCACCTCTATAATTCTTGTGCTGGCTCTTTCACCTGGGATGACTTTTCAATGGGAGAGCACATAAGGATGCACAAGGTTTTTATTTTATTTTGTTGTACTTTAAGTGTAAGATCAGTTAAGTGTAAACTAATTGTAAGGTAATATTAAATACTGAAAGAAACTAGGCTCATTTCGTGAAAGAGTGAGTACAAGAATTATAGAGGTATCGCCACTTATGAAAAAACAGATAGCCAAGCAAAGGTTCTGAAAATATTAGATGCCAGTGTAGAGAGACTGCCACAGCAAATAGTCATAGGAAAGAAGGTAATGAAAAGGACAAACGTTGGCATGATAAGGTATATGTGCTAATGTCCAAATCAGGAGTTATGCTTTATAAACTTTATAAATTTAATATGATATGTATATGTGGGTGAAATAAAAGAATAATTTAATTTGTGTACCTTATGATATAAGTGTATAGTGATTGTCTTAAACAAGATGAATAAGACAGATACAGCGTAATAGTGGGACTTAAAACTAATGTGATAATTAGATTTGATTTCATGATGAAATACGTAGGGAACAGTCAAAATTATATGTCAGAAAATGTATGCAGTAGAATTGACAGGGTACCACCACTGGCTAGCAGATGCATTTATTATACTGCAGCAATGCAGGAAAGCTCTTGAGCTGTTAAAGTATATCACCTCTCTGATGCCATTTAAACACAAGACTACACAACTGCAATTAAGCAGAAATTCCATTTGAATTTTTTTTTTACATATATACATGTTATAAAAATATACAGCTTATTATATCACTATCTTATAAAAGATAGTGGTTTAGTTAAAAGATAGTAGCTTAAGTTAATAAAAATTAACCTTTAACACCCATAACGGCCTAAATTGGCCGACATTTTGAAATGGAATCATCCAAAGAGTGCTATTCCTTTGTCTTTAATACCCTCTACCCTTTTCTGAAATTTACTGGCATTAAAGGGTTAATAGTAATTTTCAGCTCCATGAGAGATAACATTAACACCATGTTTCTGCTGATGAATTTGATCTGAACCATTACCTACACATTTTTCCATAAAGTTTTGAAATGCTCCCAAAAATTAAATGAAATCTGTAATGACTTAATCCCATCAAGCTAAGAATGGAAAATACTACTCAATAATTACCTAAATATTAAACTAAATTAGTAACCCCCCCCCCCTCCCCCACTGTACCTGCATGGATAAACCCCACCAACACCCCACACTTTTATATAAATAAAGCCCTCAACAATATAGCAAAATTTTAAATTCTATCACCCAAACCCCTCAATAGAGGGCATCACAAGTACTACTAACCACCCCTCAACATAACATGCTCCAAGCCTAAACTAAACAAACACTGACCGCAGCACACTACATCTGTGCCTGCCACAAAACAATTATTTTACCTGATGATGCACTGTAGCAACAATGCAAAACATATAACACATATGTAAAAGAATACATTATTTGTTCTTGAAAAGTTGTGACAGATGCTGGAAATCTACAAATACTACAAATACATTGGTTAAAGTGTGCAGCAAATCATAGATTTCAACGAAATATTTTGTCTCTCTGTACCACTTCCAAATTGATGCCAACCTGCAATAGAATCTCCACCAAGAACAGCAGCAAAATCAAGGGCATTTGTGAAGTCATAATAACAGACTGTACTACCCACCACAGGACAATAGACTCAACCATATATTGGATATCAATCCAAGAAAAAAAACAAAGTAATTGTTGAAAATAATTCCAACTAATTGTGTCAGCTTTTCTGACCGTTACAGAGAGATTAGTTTTATTAATTTTAAATCTGCACTGTGACTTTAAACCACTATCTTTTAATTAACCATAAACCTTTTTTTGCAATCGGAAGATGTTACAAGTATTTACCAAGTATACTCCTTTTTTTACATTTTACACTTTCTTTTCTGGTTTAAACCTATATTATTATCATTTATCACATCATTCATTGCATAAAGTAAAACTAAAACCACTAAGAGTGCTTTATTTCTGGGAATATATAATAATCAATTGGACCTGCCTGTCATAAACACTAGCAACACCTGTGTTTGCTCAGTTAGTGTTTTTATATTTAATTAAACTTTCACTTATATTTCTGTAGATTTGTTTTATTTTATAATTTATCATTATAGATCTTTAATCCTTCCAGGGCCTACATCCATTATACAAGTTGACAGAATCTGAAATGAGAGATTGATGCCACTAATATCAGTTTTTAGTACAACACAGGAAACTTCGATTTTTTTTTTTAATTTATTGTTTGAAAATATTCTTACATATATCTTATAAAAATACATAATTCATTCTTGAAGAATAACATTTATGTTTTCCACTTCATGAATATTTTATTAAGTTGTCATATAAAGAATTTGTTAAAGCCATCTGATCGCCACTGTTTACCCCTGATATATGATGAGGCCAATTTGCTAGTTTCAATTTTCCTACACTGAAGTAACTTCCGATTTAACTCCTTCCCTACAATGGCTCCACTGTTGGAGTCAAAATAATACTATAATGACTGTTGTGATGACTCCACAGTTAGAATGTTCACTTATGAATTCTTTGAAGTTTTCATAATGCTTATCAATGATGACGTATATTTTTCAACCAATCAAAATTTAACACACCATTTAAGACCTGAGGGAGGGAGGCTAAAAATCAGTTGCCAACGGGCATTCAGGCAAATGTGATGTGTGCTAATTTGCAGCTAATCGCATTTTGATTTTCATATTTGATTGAATAAAAATACAATAAATCTGTTGCATGAAGAGGAGTTTAGGGATAGCAAAAGTGAATATATTCCTGATGAAAATGAATTTGAGGATGAAGAGTGAGAACCCCAGGAAAGGTGGGAGGCTTAAAACATATTCCTGAAGTATTTGATGATGTCAGACTTCAACAAGAGCCACAATTATCAGATATGCTATTTGTTAAAAGTCCAATAAAATTCATATTGTGTGGCATGGCACTAATATCAAGACTTGTATGGAAGGGGTTAAGTTCACGAATTTGAACTACTGCAAACTCAATTTTCTTAAAGTTTCAAGATTTTCCTAAAAATTTATCAAAAACTGATATTTTTAAACTGGAAAATTCTGGAAGTAATTAACAAAGTACATACTCCAACCTCCAGTTTATTCTCTTTTCTGACATTCCTACAATTATTTTTATCATTTATCCCAGCATTTTATGCATCATTCCTGCTCTCAAATAAAAATTATAACTAGACAGACATTGTTGTTGAAGTTTCTAGAAGTCTGAGGCATAAAAGTAGGCCACTACAAAGCAGTGCTATTAGTAACAGAGTAGCTATTAATTGCTGACACACCAGTGAGGTAGCTGCATGGTATTGTTTGTAGTGTCATCCCCACACACTGGATATCATCTTTATTCACTCTTTTATAATTAAACCTTAGTTTTAATTTCTGAAGATTTATTTTGATTTTATTTCCATAGATTATCAATCTTTCAGAGTTATGCTATATTATCTGGTTATTATCGGATTACAGCTTGTTGCTGTGGAAATTTTATTTAACATTGCAGTAGGTTATGTTAATTTTTGATTTTATTTCTTGACTTTCAAGTCAAGAAACTGATCATTTTCTGAAAATGAATGAGAATTTAGATACGGAAGCAAAAAGGACCTACTAGGAATAAAAATCAGTCCTCCTGCGGAACAGCAGTTTCCGCAAGCGTTTTTTACCCCTCCCCCACTACACTGATAGTGTTTTACTTCGCACCCCTTGAAACAATTTTTCTAATTGTGAATCTTTAAATTTATACTCAATGGTTTTAAAAAACAAAATATTAAAATCACTGTGCAAGTTTCATAAATTTAATAAAACTCTATAGCAATGTATGCATAAATAAAACTTTGCAGAAGTTTTACTCTATGGTATTTCAGAAAGATATTTCCTTCTATTCATATAATTATTTTTGTTCACTAGCTTTCTTTAAATAAAAATTATTATTTGCCTTGCTAGATCTTTTTTTTTACTAAACTATAAACTGTAAATGGTAGTTAGACCAGCCAGGTCTAGCATGTTAAGTCTGACTGGCCTTCTCGTGGAACACACCATTAGTACCTTTCAATACAGATACTCTCTTGGAGAAGGGAATGGAATGAAAGGACTGCCAGATTAGTGTGGCTTATTGATCTGAACTATTATGGCTACTTTTTTTTTTTCTACTTTGCTTGAGTTATCAATCACACATAGTCCTTGTGCTGACCTTATATACTAACCTCAACGGAACAATGGCTCTAAGCTTGATTATGGATCCTGAATTTGTTGCACTGGTGGGTTTCTGTTAAGGGAGAATCTTCTGTTGTGTTTCCTGTTTGTGAGTTGAGAGCCCCGAGTGAATAGATTCACAGGTTGTTTTATCAGCCAGCATAATCGTGATCTGAGGCCAAAGCAGGTACCTGAACTCTTGCTTCTATGGGCATCATCAAATCCTACGTTGGAGGAAGTCTTCTAGTGTAGATGGTTTCAGCCTTTAGTAGTGGGGGAACAGGTCTTTGCCCCATGCCTGCAATTAGGGGACTGTCTGATATTGTTGGCATTCCCTCTCTCAATAAACATAGTTTCTTTAAACATCCCACCAACCATTCTCTCTCTGTAGATAGTTGGAATGTGAAGACTCTGCAGAGAGTTATTCTCTTGATGTTCTCACATAAGAATTCCACCATTATAATTTAGATATTCTCAGCTTGCAAGAACTTTCAGATTCCTAAAAATAACTTTAAATTTCTCATTTCAGGGAGGGAGGATGGAAAGCATCTTCAAGGTGTAGGTTTGCTTCTCAGTAGACACGCCAATGCTGCTCTTCTAGGATATGACTGCATTAATGAAAGATTTCTTACTGCAAAATTTAATGATTGGCGGCCGGTAGCTCAGTGGTTCAGAGCACCTGACATGTTATCAGGAGATCGTGGGTTCGTATCCCACCTGACTCAAGACAATTTTTCCTCTAAAATTAGAATCGACGTCAAAGTGCTGATTTATTGGTGAATGTTGAACTGTCGAATTAATCTCATTATTTATCAGCAAAATTTAAAACAAAAATCAAGACTTGAATGTCATCTGTTGTTATGCCACCACAGAGGACTTTGATGAGGACGAGAAGTATATGTTTTACAGTCAGCTTCAAGATATTTTGAATTGTGTGAAGAAAGGAGATATTTTTCTTGTGCTAGGTGACTTCAATGCTGAAGTTGGTACTAACTCTGACCATTGTGCAGCAGTTTTAGGTCCCTTTAACATTGGTAGTTCCAATGGCAATGGAACACGTCTTTTACAGGCAAGTAAACTTAATGGTTTACGAATAACTAATACATGGGTTTCACCTGATGGGTTGCACAAGAATATGATAGATTATATTTTAATTAACAACAAATGGAATAATTCAGTTAGGAATACCAGATCATACATGTGTTGTCGCATGGCTGACTGGAATTTTGAATTTTTTTATGTGAAAGTGTTGTTTCTAAGGATTTTAATAGAGCTATCATTGTTTCTATTTTTAAAATAGGTGTTCACAGTTCTTGTGATAATTATAGGGGATTTAGTTTAGTTTCTGTTCCAAGTAAAATTCTTTGCATGATTATACTTAATAAAATTAAGAATTTGATTGATGGATAACTGCATGATGAGCAGTGTGGATTCAGAAGCAGTAGGAGATGTATTGATCAAATATTTTCACTTAGGCAAATTACTGAGAAATGTTTAGAGTTTCAGAAACCTGTGGTTACTAGCTTTATAAGATTTCGAAAAGGTTTTCAACTCTGTTGATCGACATAATTTGTGACTGATTGTTATATTATACGGAATATCTGATAAGTTAATTGGTGTAATGAAAGCTCTCTATAATGACACTGAGTCATGTGTGAGTTCATACGTCTTGCAGCGATTGGTTTAGCATTGCTAGTGGAGTTAGATAATGATGAATTTTGTCTCCTTTTCTCTTCTGTTTGGTTATTGATTACGTTATGTGAAATTTTTTGCAAGGGAAAGATTTTGGTCTTAAGTGGTCTAGAGATTTCAAAATTTCCGATTTAGATTATGCAGTTGATTTGGCCCTGTTAGCTAATGATGTTGATGAGATGAATTCTTTTATTAGGCTATTGATGAGACTGGTAATAGAATAGGTTTGGTGATAAAAAGAGAAAAAAACTAAAGTGATGAAAATTGGTCAGGCAGATGGTGCTTCAGTTGCTTTGAATGGCTGCACTTTTGAGCAAGTGTCTCAGTTTAATTATCTTGGGAGTTATGTAACAGATACTGGTGATGTGTGGCGTGAGATAAACAGAATAATAGGGCTTGCCACTGGGACTTTTAAGAATCTACGGAAAAATAGCCGTGCACACCTAAAGGCTAAAATTAGACTGTATAATAGTTTAGTTATTTCTAAGATTAATTATGGTAGTGAAACATGAACCCTTTGTAAGCAGGATAACAAGAAACTTGATACCTTTGATTCTAGATGCTTATGACATTAGGTGATTTGACATTGTAAGTAATGATGAAATTAGAGTCATCAATCTACTTTGAGCAGCATTTTGTGCAGAGAGAGACTGTGTTGGTTTGGCCATATTGCCCATATCCATAGCTACAGATTGGCAAACAGGACTACGAACAGTGTGCCCAAAGACTACAGGAAAAGGGGGAGACCTAGGGTGCGATGGACATGTCTAGAGTGGAAAATTACATAGTCTGGTTGGACCCTTCATAGCCCATGGCTGCGTGAGGAGTTTGTTTGTGTGTGTGTATCAATCAGATTAGCCTACAGATGAAAAGTTATTTCTATCCAGAGCTATCCATATGTAAATATTCAAAAATATATTATTACTTGATATTTGATTACAAAAAGCTTCATTCACATTGGTATAAATAGGACATGGGTGCTATTAATATAATGAATGAATATTTCAGTACTATCATCATCTAGCATTGGAATCAGGGCTTATTCTATGTTATAACTTCAGAAAAGGTACAATGAAATGTCATGACAAATTTGCATTGAGATAGAAAAATCAAAAGATTAATTAAAACTGAGTAAAGACGAGGATATTTATGAAAGAAAATTAGAATTTGTAATACCCAGTTTGGCTTATATGTTAGCATTAGTCAGATCAGATAACAGGTAGTAGTTGGAGACTTGAGAGGAAAATTGGAATATATCACCAAAACTAAAAATCTAACTAAAGTGATACCATTGAGAAGGAAAGAACAATGAACCATAGGTATCAACCAATATATAAGAGAAAGGTTATATCCACCACAACATAGGGGTTGAGCTGAGGCAATTGCTCCTTTGGCCCCATTAGGAGAAATCAGCACATACACACACAAATATCTATACATATAAAATATTTAAATAACCTTACTTGATTTTGAGTAGTAGTCTGATGCTGTGCAGGGGCAGAGTTGTGTTGCTTCACTGCATGTACACTCTGCATTGGATATCCTACAACAACATTTGGAGGTGGTACACGAGAACCTGAGTTTGGTTTCATAGCTTTTGCATGTTGATGATGTGAAGGATTTACGGAGTTGTCTTTAGTATGTGTTTCCTGAGTCCGGATCTGCACAAAAAGATGTCAATTAGCATGCATATATGCAGAACAGTAATATAGTGGAAAATTTATACAGAGTAGAAAATTAGAATAATATTTAAAAACAAACTGTTCTATGAAATTTTACCTAACAGATACCCATGTAAGATTTGTCAAGAATCATAAAACGTTCAGTAGCACAGCTAGTTTACATTGTAAACATTGTTACATTGTAATGATGGTAATCCTAAACAAAATAGTAGTTACATTACTAAAAAAGATCATAAAAGCTGAAATCACATTATTTGGCAGTAATTTGACCATGAAATAAGAGGGGGTTACATTCTATGCCCCATCAACTACCATTTATTCCTGTTATTGTATGTTTTACTACAGTATTTGTTATACCATATTATGCTCGTGCATTTTTAAAATAAATATACATACACAGTTGAACCTGCTTATAGTGAATTTGAAATGACAGCCAAAAAATTTCATTATATCCATAAATTCACTATAATGTTGATTGAAAAGTTATCTAGAAATGGAATACATGGTGCATTTGAGCACAGTTACAATAAGACTTAATTTTTTTTTTTAAATGACTAGCTACTTACTTTTTAATAAGCCATTGATCTAATGAACATTGCTTTTCCTTTTTTGCTTGAAGCAGTGCACTGATCAGTGATAAATTTTGAGCTCTAGTTCATACAAACCAATGGAGAAGAGCTTCTTCAACATCCTGATATAAAGCTGATCTAATCTTTTCCTTGAAGCAGCACTTCTTGATATTGCAAGCTCCACCAACCTATGTTCTTTTGCTCTTGGCACCATCTAAATTAGAAGAGGCAACTTTACCAAAATTACTTCCTAATTCACATCTTCTTCACATCTAATTTACATCTCTAAGTTGCCTCTCCTGACCATTGATAGCACCATGAGCAACAAGGTTGGGAAGATTTATGTCACATTAAAAGATAAATGATAGGGCCAGTGATACTTAGAATAGGGGTTCTCAACATGGGGTATGTGGTAAAATTTTTTGGGGTATGCCGTGAGAGTAAAAAGTCGCTAGATTTTTATTCCCATTGTTACACTATAACTATAGTTTTATGTATCTACACAAGGGGTATGCCAGTTAATACACATTTCCAGGGGATATGTGAAGCATGAAAGGTTGATAACCACTGAAGTACACAATTATTTAAATAGGTAAATCATGAATACCATTTAGTCTGTTGTGCAGAAAAAACGTCAACTCAGGAGTAAATGGAGCAAGTTTTCCTTAATTACGAAAAGGAAATATCTCTCTCAAGGGTTCCCATGGGAAGCCTTTGAAATCGCAACTTAATATATTGAATAACGCAGATAAGATTTTCATTCTTAATTTATTGTCGTGATTTTTTTTTTCTTAATAAAAAAAAAAGAGGAAAATATTGGAAAAATAGTAATATTAAATTTAAATTTTTAAAATACTAGTAATTCAAATGAAATGATCAAGAGTACGCAGCAAAATTTTTTGGGCTACATTGCGAGAGCTCAAAAGTCGATTACCCAGTAAAATGTTCCTAATTTTATAAGATTTGTCCCGTGGCCGAGTGTTTAGCGCACTTGGCTGCTGATCTAAGGGACCTGGGTTTGAGCCCCGGAGTTAAGGCATGTATGTTCTTGTCGTTTTTTCTGCTGAGGACCTGCCATCCTCACAGACCATCTACTCTGGTATATAAACTGACAGCCTCCTGTCAGACCTCTGTGGCAAGCAGCTGCTTGAGGGGGTATTTATTTTATTTATGCCATTTTTTTGTGTTTATCGATATATGTAATTTATAAATACAAAATTTAAGGTGTACATATATGTTTTATTTTATTCCCATTGCTATACTATAACTATAGTTTTATCTATCTATACAAGGGGTACACCAGTTACATACACATTTCTAGGGGGTACGTGAAGCATAAAAGGTTGAGAACCACTGGTGTAGAATATCCAGCTTTAACTGGGGAAGATGTGGATGCACTGGAAAAACTCATTTTTTCCACTGAACACTGAACTAACAGAAGTTATTTCTTGAATTCTATGTCAACAGTAATATGTGTATTTGTTACTGATTGATTCTGGCATGAAAGCTCCAGGGCCCAGCTTGAAAAACTGATTTACATCCAAAGGCCAAGCTATTTTTTTCATATGTTCAGCAAAAAAAAATTTTCTTTTTGCTTTAGAACTTTTTTTTTTTGCCAAACAACTAATGAAAGAAATTATATCATGTTATACCCCAAATTAATCAACATTTAATTCTGGATTTTCTGAAAATATTTAACAAAAAAAAAAGTTTTATTTCATAGGGCTCTTTTAGTTATGTAGTAAAAAAATGCATCTAGCAATGGAAATGAATAGAAAGACTATTCATTTCTGAATAACAAAAAAATGTTTTACTTGAAACAACTAATGAAAGAAATTATATCATGTTATACACCAAATTAAGAAAATTACTTTCTTTCCATAATTTTTTTCTCAGTACCATATTTTGAGAAAAGTCTAGGCTTTTCGTCAACTAAACTGAGTCATATCAACAAGTCAACTTTAGAATTTTTTTTTTTAAATAACCAAACAACCTAATTAAGTCAAGCTCATCTTATATACCAAATTAAACAGAATGTTATTTTGAATTTTATGAAAACAAATTTACAAACATATTTATTTTAATAACCTTTTCACTGTGACATAGTGAAAAAATATTTCAAACTATACATTTAAGAATTAAGACTTAATTTTGGAAACCCTGATGAATAAAAATAGTTAAATTATATATTTATCGAAAGGAAATTTCTTCTCGAATAACATAATATTTACCTGAAATATGATTTTTATTTCTTTTAATGATTCTTTTCAGTGTGGTATACTTTAAACACAGCCTATGTTATACAAGGTGACACATTTATGGGCTTCTCTGAACTGTTTAGGAAATGGAGGGAACACTTTCTTGTGTTTTTTTTACTAAATATGATGTTTGTTTTTTTTCCTTTGTGTGTTGAATTTTGGGGATCTTAGTGAAGTGCCAAAATGGCACAATAGGCTATAAAACATCAATATCCTCAGAGGGGCACAGCCAAGATACTGGGTGGATGGGGTAAAACACCCTCAGCATAGCTGGAGAAAGGGGGAGTTATAACATCCTTCTGGAGAAAGGGAAAATTACCCTTCTAAACATAGGACAGATTTCCGCATCAAGGCTTTTTGCTTTATATACAAGACATTCATTTTCAGGAAATTATAAAAGATCAGTTTTTTTTACCAGATAATAAATTATTTAAAAAAAAATAACAGCAAAAGTGCCAATCCAGGGATTTGATGTTAAAAAAATCCACAACAAAAAAGTTGTAAGCCACTATCATATCCAGAAATGTATAATGTCTCCAAAAGATTGATAATGACACAAACATATGAGAATAAAATCAATAAATCGATAGAAGTAAAAACCAAAAGTTATAAGCCAGCCATTGTCACAATCAGTGATCTAGCATAACTCTGAAAGAGCTACAGGAACAAAAATAAATAGATAGAAGTAAAAACAAGTTGTAAAGTAGCAATTTTCATACCTAGCTATGTAGCATAGCTCCAAAAGATAGATACAAATCTACTAAATCTATGGAAAATAAAATCATAATAGATCTACAGAAATAAAAATGAAGTTTTAATTATAAAAGTACAAATAATACTACCTTATTTTAAATGTTATCCTAATCTTTTGACACTATATGCACAGCACACAGTGCAGATGGCAGACATTTGCTGCTACTAATTGGTAACATCTACTTGCTGGGCAGTGAAGTATTTACCACAAGTTTTGCACAAAAAAGTTATTTTTAGTTGTGGTTTTGGTTTCAGTAGCCAGAGAGCACTGTTGAATGCTGGGATAAACAATAAAAATAATTCTAGGTGTATTGAAATAGTTTTAAGGCAGAAGAGAGCATAAGATGAAAAAAATAGAGCTACATACTTTGCAATTGCTTCCAAAATCTTCCATTTTAAAAAATGGTACATTTTGTTTAATTTTCAGATTTTCAAAACGTTAAGGGGAAAGATGGAAATGTATATCACTTCTAATAGATGGCAATCAAA
This sequence comes from Ryuthela nishihirai, assembly GCA_038380435.1. Taxonomy (NCBI): domain Eukaryota; kingdom Metazoa; phylum Arthropoda; class Arachnida; order Araneae; family Heptathelidae; genus Ryuthela; species Ryuthela nishihirai. The sequence continues at coordinate 33,687,372 of JAWZYU010000005.1, read as the reverse complement.
TGGCTTTAATAAATAATTTATATCATAGTTTAATAAAATATGCATCTGAAATAATTAGTTAAAAAAAAATTGGTTGTCCTGAGTGGGATTACAACCCACACCTCCCAGAAGCATTCCACTACAGGATGTTTTCCTGCAATAATTTATTTACTGAAAATATGCATCAAATAAAAAAAGCTTAAAAAATATTAATGCCTGAAAAATATTTTTCAGGCATTAATAATGTATATTTATAATATATATGCAAGAAAATCTTCAAATGGCAAATTTAAAAAAAAATCAAAGTTTCATGTGTTGTACTAAAAACTGTTATAAGAATTGTCAGTCTCTGTGAACTTGTATATGTGGCTGTGATGGGGTTAATATGATTTAGTATAACTTCCTAATATAAATCTTATTCAGAGCAATATTGGTTAAAGTTGCCTCTCCCAATCATAGATGGTGCCATGAATGACAAGGTCAGAAAGATTTATGCCACATTAACAGATAAACGACAGAATGACCGTTAGTTTAGAGATTAGAGCATGCGGCATGTAACTGGGAGAATTGGGTTGAGTCCCATGGATCGGCAAAACTAATTTTTTCCATAAAAGTTTTTTCACTTTATTGGAATTTGTGTTTATGCAGTGTTATGGAAAGTTACCACCTGTATCATAAATTTAATAAAACTCTAAAGCATTGTATATATATATAAATAAAAATTGCAGAAGTACAGCAGCATAACCTAACAGTAATGGCAACAAGAAGAAAAGATGCATTTAGCAGCAAGATGGTAATGCATAAAACCTTTTTTTTTTCTCAACTAAAACATTAAATTACTACAGTAAGCATTAATTACAGTAAGAAGGAAGTATAAAATATATCTTAATACATTTACTTGGTGTCTACATAAGCTACAATGACGAATCACTTGTCTAGTCCTGTAAAATTGGTAGTGTAAGTCAGGAATTGAGTAAAGTATGTAGTAATGTCCAAAAGTTTCCAGCCCAAGGGTATTAAAGACAAGCAATAGAATCAATTTTTATTTTTCAATATAATCACCCTTTATTTCAATACATTTTTTAGAATGGCTAATTAACTTTTCTATACTACTGAAAAAACAATATGAATTTTTGTCCTTAAAATGGTCTAAAACTGCAAAATGACTTCATCACTTGTAAATTTTTCCCCACACAGATCTAACTTTAATTTTGAAAACAAAAAAAAGTTGCTAGGAGCTAGATCAGGGCTGTACAGTGGGTGATTTAATTCCTGGAAACCACATTGCTGAATAGCAGCCTTTGCAGCAAACTGAAATGCTGCAAAGTCATGCAATAACCTCACTCCCTGGGACAGCTTTCCTCGGTGTTTCTTTTTGATGGTATCCTTCAATTTGTACATTAATGACGCAAAATATTCACCAGTAACTGTAGTATTTCGTTCCTTAAAGTTTACTAGCAGAATCCCCTGAGAATCCCAAAGAGGGTGGCCATGATCTTTTTTGGGATTGTGTCACTTTTGCTTTTTTTGGCTGTGGGGATCCAGGATGCCACCACTCATGGAGTGTCCGTTTAGACAGTGGATCATGATACAGAACCATAGTTTCATCTCCTGGGACAATTGAATCAATCACTTCTTTATTTTGCCCCTCACAGAGTGCTAAAAATTCAGTACAGCATTCCACGTGTCGTTGTTTTTGGACAACACTCAAAAGTTTTGGGACCCATCTTGCACTCATTTTGTTCATACCAAGATGGTCGGGTAAAATTCGAAGCACCATGGTTTTTGAAAGTCCACACCTTTCTGATAATTCTTTAGTTTTCAGTCGCCTATCCTTTAGCACCTCTCCTTGCACCAGCACAATTGTTTCCGGTGTGAGTGTTTCTGCAGGTCTGTCTTGACGAGGTTCATCTTCAATCAAATCTCTCCCTAAGCGAAACTGCTTAGCCCATTCTGTAACTGTCGAATACGACGGGGAAAATTCACTGTACACAGCATCTAAACCAGGCGTGTCCAACCCGCAGCCCTGGACAACTAATAACGTGGCCCACAAAATCGTAAGGTTTACGTGTTTAAGACATAAGCTTTCAACATGATTATGTGATTTTCAGCGAGTTTTTGATATCCCACTAGTTTCATGTTGCCCCTTTTTTAATTTTATAATAAAAAAAAATTAAGAAAATAAACGAAGTTTTATTATTCATATACATTAACTATATTATATATTTTATGTGTGGCCATTATTCAATCAATGTGGCCCAGGGAAGTCAAAAGGTTGGACATGCCTGATCTAAACGTTGTTTAATTTCTGCCGGACTTTCGCCTTCTTTGGTCGCAAATTTAATGACTGTGTGATATTCAAGTATAAACATTTTAAAATATTGGGCAACAGCACTTCTATCTGCGATGCTAGCTGGAGTGCTACAGTTGCTTGAGCTGCAAAATTTTAAGTGCAGTGCAACAAAAAATAGGGGGGGGGGGGGGTTAACGGAGTTAGACCTGTCAATTGTTGTTCTAACATGTTCAGGCCAGAAACTTTTTGACCTTACTAAGTAAGTGCACTCAGACTTTACAAAATCTAGCTACTAACCTTTTTAGTTAGTATTACTTGTGCATCTGAAATTAATCATTGAACTTTAAAAACATCAAAAGTAACAACTTGTCTTGCACACTGTTTGTCTTAGCCTACAAATACCAAATTTTGCTATCATCACTTAAAATAATTTCATTCTATAGAAATGGCACCTTGCCAAAATTGCCCTCCCACAAGAGGACTAATTTTCGTGTCAAGGAAGTCCTTTTTGCTTCTGTATCCAAGAGACCTCAATTCCTGGAAACAATCCAAGTTTTTTACTGGAAAATGAAGAAATAATACAAGAAATATTAACATAAAACCTAATGCAATGTTCAATATCCACACCAACAAGTTGTAAGTCCAACATAGCATAGCTGTGAAAAATCAATAATAATCAATGGACCAAAAAATTGGTAATTTACAGAAATAAAAATTAAGGTTTAATTATAAAAAAGGAAATAAAATACTAACTTTATAGAGGGAGATATCCATATTTGGGGGGAAGACATATTTGAACTCAAATCAACCATATAAACAGCTATCATGCAACCACTTAGCAGAAAGCTCTTGCCACTCTCACATGTGTGAGCGAGTAATAACTAACATCTGCGACTTACTATAGATACTTTTTTAATTACTTCCAAAATCTTCCACTTTTAAAGATAGTAGTCTTTTGTAAATTTTTAGATCTTCAAAACTTCAAGAAAATATTTGTTGATAATAGTTCAAATCAAACTTGTGAGCTTAATCAGGGGGTTGCTTCAGCATAGAATAATGTAAAGTAATCAGCAATACCATATAGCGTTTCTAAGAAATGGCAATCAGATGGCTTTAACAAATTATTTATATTGTAAAAAACATCTGAAAAAAATTATTGCTGACATGGCGGGAATCGAACCCACAACTCTGTAGATACATGCCAGAGCGCTCTAACCATTAAACCACACATCAGAAAACAAAGAATTCCAGGATATGAGTGAAAGATTTATAGGTCATACCCTGGAATTCTTTGTTGTCTGATGCATGGTTTAATGGTTAGAGCACTCTGGCATGTATCCAGAGAGTTGTGGGTTCGATTCCCGCTGAGTCAGCGATAATTTTTTTAAAGATGTTTTAATAATTTTAAGATGTTTTTGTTGAAGTCTAATTTCTACAGCCAATCTGTGAATTTATTATAGATGGATATTTATATTGTAGTTTAATAAAATATGCATCAAATGAAAAAAAAATTATTTTTCAAACCTGAATTAGGTATTTTTAAAAGATACATGTAAGAAAATTTTTCAAATGGCAAATAAAAAAAAAGCCATGAGTGACAAGGTCAGAGAGATTTATAAGTCATATTGGCAGATAAATGACAGCCATTGCTAGATTAATGGGCTGTGTCAGAGCATCTGGCATGTAACTGGGATAATTGGGTTTGAGTCCCACATATCAGCAAAACTAATTTTTCTGTAAGTGTTTTTTTTCCTTCACTTTATTGAAATTTATGTTTGCATAACGTTATGGAAGGTTATGACCTATAAAAAAAGTTAATTTTTTTGTATGTATACTGCACAACATTGAAATTGCACCACTTAGAAGGAGTGAGGGGATAGGGGTGAAATGTAGCACACATATAGCAATACATACTGGCATACCATGATTTAATTTGCAGCCACTTACAGCAGTTAGAAGATGAGATAATGCAGCACAATATGACTGTCTCAGTAGGTGGTTGCATTGCCGTGAAAGGCAATACAAGCAGCAATACAGCATGGCACAGAGTTTACAGTCGATGGATATGGTCCTGAGGAATTACACACCAAGCAGCATTGACTTGCTCACATAATTAATCAAGATTCTGCGATAGCAGGTGAGGATTTCACAAGTCGTCCAACGTGGTCCCACAGATTTTCTATTGGGGATAAATCTGGAGATCATGCTAGCCATGGCAATACTTGAGCATGTTGCAAACATTGTCTGGAGACCCTAGCAGTGTGTACACAGGCATTGTCATGCTGGAATATGGGCTGCAGCATGCATCCAGGAACAATAACAAAACAGGCTACAGAACCACACTAACGTATCGTGCAGCTGTCAGTGTTCCCATCATGTGGACAAGAGGTGATCTGCTGTCATATCAAATAGCACCCCATGTCATTATGCCTGGCTGATGGGCAGTGTGCTGGTCACAAACAAAAGCTGCATCAGTCCTCTCACCAGGTTGTCGCCATACACGGACCCGTTGATTGTCAGCACCCAGACAGAAATGGAATTTATCACTAAACACAACAGCGTTCATGATCCCAGTTCACACGACTTCAGCACCAAGCCAGACGAGTGCTGCAATGGTTTGCAGTCAATGTAACAGTTGCCTAGAGTGCAAATGTGCCTCATGCAACCTTCGGTTTACCGTTCAGGTCATTATGGGAAAGTCCATGGCTGCTGACACAGCCCATAGAATTAAACCTGATCACCTGAAGTGCTCTGTGATGATGAACGAGCATGTCGAACAATGCACCTATCAAGCTGTGCTGATGTCTGTCGGATGGCACCCTTCTCTCTGCAATGCATGCTAGAACCTTCATTTCGCCACTGTTGCCAACAGCATCCAACAGTGGTGCACCCCGATGAACATGGGCAGCAACACAATGTGTAGTCCATCCAGCTTCAGATAGGCCTATAATTCTTCCTCTCTCAAAAGCATCCAAATGGTGATAAACCTGCCGATGGCGTGTACCAGGCATTTTTGGCCTTCGCTGAACAATTTCCAAGCAGAACCACCTAATTTCAACTGTTTGCACGACTTCCACCTACATAAACACAATACTATCCCTTTCCTTCTTGCAGCTTTTATCTCCTGAGCCACACATCAGTGGTTCCGGATTATCATCATTTGCATATGTCAACTGTGCACACCCACCCTTCTATTTGAGAGTTTGTATGACATGTCCTTCTGGGTGGGGCACTTTCAATGTTGAGCAGTGTAGTTTAAGGAATGTTTAGCATTTTTAATTTGAGCATCCAAGAGTTTACTTGTTGAGGAACAGCATTAGAAAATACTATTCAATGAAGCAGGCTGATGGCAATGTTTTAATTGTGCTTCCAGTTTCATTTCAGCTACACAATAAATCATGTTACTGCTGATTGTTAATTAATCATGTTACTGCTGATTATTGTGGTTTTAGTTATGACATCACTCTGCTCTTATTTTTCTGCTGTTAATTTGTTCACTCAAGCAATTGATTTTATTTGCTCATTTATTCCAAAGGATACAAACTTTTACCAGCTGTTATTCATTAATGATGCCATTTTACCTGGGGGGCAGCAACTATATAAATGGTCATAGGAGTTACAAGGTCACTTGACTACAAGCAGCAAAGCATATCAATAACATCTACTGAATGTGCAGATGCATAGAACATTGATTAATGCAGCATGCAGTCCCTTGAAATGTATACTTACAGATAAGGCAGGTAAATGCAAAAAAAATTTCTTGTTATCTAGAAAATGACTATACTTCAAATTTGGTACAAATACTATGTAGAGTATAATGTACAAATGTAAGTTTCAATTTTTTATCTATAGGAGCACATTTCAAAATTTTCAGTTTTTAAAAAAAAATAAAAAAAGTTTTTAAATTTTTTTTTAAAAAACATAAAGCACTTAAATTTACATTTTGTTCGACATTATTATGGAATTCACATTCTTAAATTACACAAGAACACCAAGTTTGATGTTCTCATTTACTGTAGAAGCAAAAAAAAAAAATCGAAAAACTAAGTTTTTCATTGGAGAAAAATTTCATTGTAAATTTTTTTTGTTGTTGTACTAAAAACGAACAAAGATGTCTTGGGTCTCTCATTTTGAATTCTGTCAATGTCTATGTTTGTCAGAGACCTTTGAAAGGATTAAGGAACAGGGACAGAGCTCACCTTTAACAAAGTAAAAGCCCTAAAATGTAAACAATTCTTCCATTTTATTACCATTCTCATTTTGGGAAAGAGAAAAAATATAGGCATACCTTGTTTAGTGTAGGGGATACTTTCCTGGAAATGAGAGTGCTAAATGAATCAGTGCCATACAGCTGTGTGGCACTGATTCATTTAGCACTCTCATTAGGGTTGTTATAGCATAATCCTTATGGAGATGCATTCCCGAAATCATAAATTATTACCTAAGATCAACAAAGTTTTATAAATACATTCTATATTGTTAAATGAATAATAATGAAAGAACGATTTAATAAATTAAATTAAAGTGTATTGTACTCGACAGTGTATAGCACAAACCCAAACATTGTGAATTTGATAGTGTTGGTACCTAAGATGGGAATTACTGGTGGAAAGATGGGCCAGGTTGTGGCACATCCTTCTTCTTGAAGACCAAAAAACCGAACTTCTCCTGGAGCATTATCACATTGACAATTCTCTTCACTGCAGTGCTGCTGCCAAAATCTCTCATTTTCAGATAGAGGTCATAAGACCATCTATGATATTATTTATGACCTCTGTCAAAATTCATGTGGGAGGTCAAACTGAGGATAGCACAGTATGGCAAGCTAGCACTCTTTGGCCAAGAGTGTACAATAGACAGCACTCAGTCTACTGTGCTGGTCAACCAGCCATGAAAAAAAATTTTAACTATACTGTAATGGATTTGTATATATATATTTAAATAAAAAAATATATGAGATGAACAGAACCATAACAAATCAATGCTATATGAGGAAGAACTAAACTATGTTTTCCTCTACTGTAAAATTCAGGAAAAGATTTTCTTTAAAAAGAAAAAAAAAACTGAAATACAAGCAAAATTTGTATTTATTAATGAGGGGAAAAATTAGCAAGTTTTCAACACAAAAACTAATTCATATTTTGAATCAAAATTCAGATAAAATCTGGAATAAAAATAAAAAAAATCAGCAATTGGCAGCTCTTCCCAAGCTACTGACCAATTGCAATGTGCTTAGTGTCAAAAGAATGCTTGCGACAGTGGAGGGGGGGGATTATAGACTATAAAAAATTTACCCTCAATGCACCCCAATAAAATAATCCATTATTGTAAAAGCTGGTATGCAAATACCTCTTGGCCACATATGCAAATGACATTGTTTTAGTGATGAATCCCATTTCTGCCTTGGAGCTAATGACTACCTCATTCACATATGGAGGAGGACTGGGTAGCACTCGCATTCATACTCAGTTGTGGAGCAGCACACCACCACTAATGGTATTACGGTGTGGAGAGCCACTCCTATGACAGCGTCACCCTTAGTCGTGGTAACAGGGACGTTAACAGTATAGCAATATATTCAAGAGATCCTGCGACCTGTTGTCTTACCTTTCATGTCATCTGCCAGGGTCCATTTACCAGCAGGATAATGCCCAGCCAAATATCCATATTTGGCTGGGCATTATCTGGCCAAAGAAGGGTTGCCTCTATTGTGTTGCAACCATCCCTTGCCAGGTCCCTGATCTTTCTACTATCAAGCATGTCTGGGACATACTGGGATGTAAGCTGCAGCCGTCACAAAATTTAGGGGATCTTGTGCAACAATTACAGGACTCCTGATACAATCTGTCACAGGACAACATCAGTTTTGTTTGACTCCATGCCATGTCATATATCAGCATGCATCACAGCCAGATGTAGCTTTAAGAAGTACTAATCTGTAACAGTTATGCTATGACTCTTCTGAAATAAAGAGTTCTTTTGCTGTGTTAGTGTAATCACTTCTTTATATCTTTCTCCACACTGCACACAGGATGCTTGCTTTGAGGTGTATCTTTTTTTGTCTGTGAGTGTATTTTTGTATTTGTAATAATCATTGTTCCATTATATCTTACAAATATGATGGTTGAGAGTACTGAGAAAGTCAAATGAAAGCTTGTGATATGATGATTGTCATGTTTTGCACCCTATCCCTCCCCCCCCCCTAAAAAGAGAAAGCAAATTTCACAGCCACTTACACCAAACATTACATCTGAAATGGAAACTTGTGACATCAACAATGTCATGAGCTACCTCATATTTAACATACGATTTGTATGTTCATTCCACATGGATTAGGACATGCATGGCAGTAATTTTCTCTTTCAAAGATATGGTTTTTAATGACAAAATATATAAATTAAAAATACCTCTCTTCCTATGAACCTTAAAAAGTAAAAAAGAGAAGTATAACAATGATGAAATTACTTACTTCCTATTACCCTCAAAAGGAAACAGGGCACCAAAACTGATTTTTCTTACCGAACAAACAGAAAAATGCTGGAGCCCTATCTTCCTATGAAGTTAATACAAATTCATAATCAGCATTCTTTACTTTTAAGAGTACAGAGAGAAACATGGGCATTTTTATTTGGTATAAAATATCGTTTTTAACTGCTACATTTTACAGGAGTAATGGACTATTTCAAAGTTTTTTTGATCACATTAACTGAAATGCACTTTATCAGTTATAAAAAAAGTTCCCAAAGCTTATTTTATGCATTATTTTTACAAGGAGCTTTTCATTTTAGATATTCTGAAGCCCGAGCTTAATTCCATGCCAAAATATTTAACTTCGCTCAAAAATCTTTATGCTTTGAAAAAAAAAAAAAATTTATGTACTCAAAGTAAAAGAAGACACATAAACCTTAAATTATACTTACCCCTAAGTATGGTCGATGATGAATTTGATGCTTATTATTTGAGGAAAGGTGTTTATTTGGCAACAGTGATGATATTGATATTGTACTATCTCTACTAACAGAAGAAGGAACTTTTGATGATGATGGCAAAAGTGGAGGTGGAGCTGCAGTGATTGCTGGATCTTGTGACTCTTTTACTATTTGACTCTGCTGAAGTTTCTTAAGCAATACTAGCTTCATTTCTTCATTGCATAAATCCCTTCTTAAGGTCTGAATTTTAATTTCTCTATTGTGACATTCTTCTTCAGACAATTCTTTAGGCACTGGCAAAAGAGGCAATTCACCATCAGAATCACTGTCATATCCATTACACTGTCCATTTTGTTTATCATCATCTGAAAGCACCACTACATCAGGTGATGAAGTACCACTATATGATTCTGTATACCTTGCTGCCCTGTGAGGTTGAAGGCGAGTAGGCTGAATGGCAAATTGTGATTTTGATGGCTGCTGATCACTTTTTATTTTTTTGTTCAGTGGAGAATCATCATCATCATCTGAAAGTAAGTCCTGAACATTTTGCACTTCAAGTTCAGATATGTTTTTTCGCTTCAAGCTAAGATCTATACTTTGCTCTGAGTAAGAAAATCGTGCCATGTTTGCTGAATTAGTGAGAGTTTTCCTTGGTCGTCCACGTCCTCTCCTAAAAGTAAAAATAAAATTTCACACTTAGCTATGTTCACTAAATCTAAAAAAAAATGCAGAAAGGTCAATTATGAAAAAATACATGCATTAACAAATTTGTTGCTGTGCAAAATACATGATACATGTGTGCATCATGCTGCTCATGCTCTAGATGTTGCATCAGATGTTTGTGAATCATCAAGTATCATCAGTCCCTCCTGTCTGAATCAGTTGACACAAAGCCATGATTGCTCCAATAGCACCCAGTCTGATGTTAAAGTTATCTGTTTGTGGCACTGCTCCTCTTCCCAGTGACCTACCAAGTATGGGTATAAAGGTAGCAACAAACTTGTTAAATGCTTTTTTTTCCCTCAGATCAAAAAGTTTCAAAGTAAGGCCATGTATAATTTTATTTTAAAAATTCAGAAGCAATTACTTTAACACACTGCTGGCAAGCAGACCATTATTCAAGGTATCTATAAAAACATACAATACCCTTATTCAAAATATAAAAAATAATCAGGATTGGATCACATTCATGTTGAAAGAGATACATAGAAATAATGTAAATAAGTTATATAATACTGGATGGCCTTGATGGGAGGCTACCATCTGTCTCCTAATAGCTGTCTAGACGGTCCTCTCTCCCAACCCTCTCTGAGTCCATGTGACTTGGTCATTTAGCCCATTGTACCAAAATAGTGCCACTCAGAAGTAAAACAACCAACCCTCAGTTCAATCCTAGGACAGAAGAAGTCTCATTTTGGCATGATGGGTTCATGGGTTCTGCTCTTCAAGCAGTGATGTTTTGAGATTCCGGTAGATTATCTCATATGCCAATGTTAATTAAAAATTAACAACTTTCAGATTCAGATATTGATTTCTTGCTATTTGCCTAGATGGCAATCATGATGTGAAGAAATAAATAAGTCAACAGTTGGTACCAGAAGTGAAAAAAAAAAAATTCTCACCACAATATCAGATAGAGGAGGAAATAAGTGAGGCACAACATAAATAAAATCCAAAGTCCCTTTTTATGGTACTATACTGCAACTGTAGATTCAACATCAAAAAATATTAGTTCTCAGATAATAAAATTTTAGGTCCCAGGCAGTATAACAAATTGCCAAAACAAAAAGGTTCCGATTTCTAAAATTTCCCTAAAGCCATATTGCTGATCATCCAAATTACTGCTCAAGAAAGATTAACCAAAAAGTTATGCATTATAATAGAAGTTTTTATTACACTCACCAAAAATAATTCACATCAAATGCATAGCAGCCAACTAGCACTTTTCTTTTAAAGTGCTAGTTGATACTAATTGTAATATCACATGGTCAATAATATACTCAGTCACTAATATATATTAGTATTCCACTATATTAACTGTTATTTGACTAAGTCACCTGTTAACATACAAGTAATGCATTATTTCAAGTAAGGATATGAAATTATATATTTCATATATGTATGATGGGTGACACATTAACATAATGATATGGAATTATTTGATGACAAGCATTTGTGGCCTTGGCATGTGCTGGTAAGTCAATGGGAAAGAAGACTGTGAACTACACTTTTATAACTCAAAACTAGGAGTCTAGGTAGTCCAAAAATAAACGTAAGACCTGGTTACATAACAAAAGATGAGGAAAGTAAGAATTTAAGGTGGATCATCACAATCTCTTAATTCAATATTCAACTGCATATTGGCAAATAAAACTTTCTTTAAATAGCATACTTTGCAAAACACAAGCTGAATGTGTAATTATTCTTGCAACTACACAGGTGTCCAAAATTCAAGTTGTGACCCCCTCAATATATCAGTGGAAGGCTAAATTTAAAGTTATGCAATTTCTAAAATAAGTTTTTATGAAAAAAATCTTACTGAAGATAGATTCAATGAAATCTATTTAAATCCTAATTTTCATCAATATTTATTATAATCATTTTAATTTCATTTCATTCAACAACTTATAAAAACTTTATAAAACTTACAAAAACAACAACTTATAAAAACTTTATAAAATATCCTTATTTGAAATATAAAAAATTCTTTTTTCACAAAAATTTAGTATAACTGTTATTGAACAGTTAACTCTGCTGAATGACTGATACAAAAATAAAGATAAAACCTGGTTATCTAACAAAAGTTTTGGAAAATAAAACTTTAAAGTGGGCCATCACAATTTCTTAATTTGATTTGCTACTGATACTGGCAAATCAAACTTTTTTTGTAATAGCATACCTTGCAACACACAAGTTGAATATCAGAGTCATCTTGCATAACTATACAGGTGCCCAAAATTCAAGGCATGATCCCTCATTATATCAATGTGAAGCAAAATTTAAAGCTTATAATCAGTTGAAGGCAGATACAAATTATTAGCTTGATAGCTTGGCTCACAATGCAGAGGCAGCAGTTAGACAGCATAACAGCAGAGAGCTGCATCAGAGAGCTTACAGACTCTCTGGTGCAGCTCAGCATAACATAATAATTACAGTAGAAAATATAGTGGTAAATCGATAAATGATTTCACAGCATCGTTATTAACACATAAGAATGAATAACTTTTTTTGCTGGTTAGATTTATTTATACAAGTGTTGCAATGTGCTGTTTACATGGGGCCGAGCACTTTCAACTGTACTCAGCAGTCATTGTCAGGGCAGCTACAGTTCCTTGTATAGGCAGATTGTTGGTGACAGGTTAGGTTAAACAAAAATAACACCTTTCGTTCTTGCAGATATTTCTGCTGATGAGAGGAAGTTTCAGCATATTACTGGAGTAAAAGCCACTAGGTAGCAGCAGCTTGGTGCTTTGCCGGTATCACTGTCACTTAGACGTAATCCCTTCTCAGTAGCGAGAATGCAGAGCAGTGACAAGGAACTGTACACCGCCTTGATGATGACTGCTGAGTACAATCGAAAGCCCTTGGCCCCATGTAAATAGCACATTGCAACACTTATGTAAATAAATCTAACTGGCAAAAAAGCATTATCCATTCTTATGTGTTAATAATAATTATATAATAATAATAAGCATAAAAAGATCAGCATAACATAATAATTATATTATCTTAATTTGATTGATTTTTCAAGGTGTCTATAACAACATAAAAGTATCAGCATAGCATAAAATAATTCTTGTAACTATACAGGACACCTGTATAGTTACAAGAACTACTATACAGGAACTACTATACAGTTACAAGAATACTATACAGGAACTACTATATAGTTACAAGAACTACTATACCGGTGTCCTGTATGTTGTAACTATACAGGACACCTGTATAGTTACAAGAAGACTGACATTCAGCTTGTATGTTGCAAGATATGCTATTCCAAAAAAAAAGTTTTATTTGCCAGTATGCAGTAGAAAATCAAATTAAGATAATATAATTATTATGTTATGCTGATACTAATGGTAAAAGCTTTACAGCATTTACCATTTTTTCAGGTTGCACCAGAGAGTAACAGCATTTACAATTTTTTCAGCTTGCAACAAATAGTAAGCAGAGTTAACTGTGCTATCAATCAGATATGGATTGAAGATGAGAATTCCGTCATGGCAAAGTGGGATGAGCATTTCAGTGATCTAAACAATGTGGTTAGTTCTAGTCCCACTGTTTGTAATGATGATAAATGCATTACTGGCTTCAATGTTGACTCTATATAAAAATGGGAAGTTACTTTGGCTATCTTTAAATTAAAACTTCATAAATCTCCAGGGGTAAATGAAATTACCACTAAAATGCTTAGAGCTGGGAATGTTTCTGTTGTCACATGGCTAAGTGAAATTTTGAATATCTTTTACGATAAAGGTGTTATTCAGAAGAATTTTACCAGAGCTGTTTAACTACTTTCTGTTCAAAGTAAAGTTCTTTGCATGACTGTGCTTAATAGAATTAAGAATTTGCTTGATGGACAACTGCATGATGAGCAGTGTGGATTCAAAAGAGATGGGGGAGCAGATTTTTTCACTTAGACAATTCTTGAAAAACATTGAATTTTAGAAACTTGTGGTTACCATTCAAAAAGGTTTTTGACTCTGCAGATCATCATAATTTGTTGTTTATTGTTCAACAAGGGTGCATTTTGCCTCCTCTTTGGTTATTATTTTATGTGAAATTCAGTGCAAGGGGAAGATTTTTGGCTTTGGAAGGGGTATAACAGTTTGGGATGCATTTACATGGGCTTACTTGGAGCCCCTAGTACCAGTTGAGACTTCTGTAACCAGCATAAGGTATGTGAACATCCTCCCCAACCATCTACACCTATTTGTAATGATTTTCTTTCAGCACCATGATGCCATCTTTCAACAAGACAACACCACACTGCATACTTCCCGAGTGGCGACCAATTGGCTTCAGGAGCATTCAAGTGAGTTTATCACACTCGAATGGCCCCCCTTCGATCACTAGACCTCAACCCCATTGGGAATTTGTGAAACGAATTGGAAAGATCTGTTTGAGCCTACCAACCCCCACCGGCTACTGTGGATACTCTACAACAGGTAATCCTTGCTTCATGGGCAACAATACCACTTCCGTGTTTTCAACACCTCATTTAGTTCTTACCAAGACATATGGCTGCTGTTTTGAGGGTAAAAGGTGGAGCAACAGGTTATTAGGTAGGTGTGTATAATAATTTGTCCATTCAGTTTAGTTTGGTCCTTTCTGAAGTTAGTTATGGTAGTAAAACATGAACCCTTTGTAAACAAGGTGAACAAGACATGAAAACTTGATGCCTTTTATTCTACATGTTTACAGTGTATCTTGGGCACTGATTAGGTGGTTCAACCTTTAAAGTAATGATGAGGTTAGGTGATGGAATCTGCAACCTCATATGAGCAGCATACACTGCAGAGAGAGAGAGGCTTGTGCTGGTTTGGCCATGGTATGCATACTATAGATTATGCAAATAGGTTATGAACAACATCCCTAAAGACCACAGAAAAAAGGTGGGAGACCTAGGATGCAATGGACTGACAATGTCAAACAGAACGTTATTAGAATTTGTCGCTAAAACATGAAATAGGCTTAAATTGAAAAATGGCAAAATTGAGCTAAGCCTGCCAGAGATGTTACCTAAAGCATATCTATGAAGTAACTAACTGGCCTATCTCTCTGACTTACCATTACAGAGTTATAATGAATTAGATAGGAGGTGTATCTCATTTAGGACACATGATGAAAAGATGAACAGGCATATTTGTCTTGTTAAGGATGAATGATCAGTTACACCCTCTAAGAACAGTGAGCAAGGATCTTTTTGAATTACAGGTTGGGACTGAAAACCACATTACTAACTGTAATGTTGACCTCTTCAATTAATTATTTGAATCTTACTGATTTGCAATCACTTTTGTAGACCAAAGATAAAGTTTTCATGATGGATGTCCTTATCAAATGCAAATACGGGAGCCAGTATGTGATCTCTTTAAAAAACCAGCCACATTAGATATTGGAAAAAAAGAAATAATGACTTACTAGAAAACTCAAAGGAAATAATATTTTGGGAAATTTGTGACATAACCTACAGTGTTTATAGATTAAATCTTTATTTAAATTCAGCATTTTAACTAAAATATTGTTTATTGAAGCCAAGTGAAAAATTACAATAAAATTTTACTTTTATGAAAGCAAATTAGTCACACTTGGCATAGTCTCTTTATTCCCATCCATTCCAGTTTTTGATGCAATCATGTTATTTCAGACAAAAATTATTGAAACGCAAAAATTTTCTCTTCCTGAAATCAATGCCATTCATGAGGCTCTAAAACTCATCACCAAAAACAACTATTTCCAGTTCAGCAACCAATTCTATGTGCAGGACTCAGGGGCCCCCATGGGCTCACCCCTTTCCAGCATCTTATCTGAGATTGCCCTTCAAGACCTAGAAACAAAATTATTCAACTCGGCAGCAATTTTATCCTTGTTCTGATATTGCTATGTCGAAGATATATTTTTAATTTGGAATGGCAGCAATGAGTAATTAAACTGCCTCATTGACTCTGCCAACATATATATATATATCTTATGATACGTTTTACGAAGGAAGAGGAAAACAGCAGTGCCATTCCCTATTTAAATGTTTTCATCCAAAAAGATGATGCAGGAGCCTTGATGACGTCAGTATACCGAAAGCCTACCTACATCCCCTCCGTCATACAGGCAGACTCATGCACCCCATGGGCATACAAAATTGCAATCACCATATCTTTAAACAAGCAGTTGCTTGAAAAAGAAATTCAAAATATCCATTCCTGCATCCCATAGCTTCCACCCAACAACAATAGAAAAGCTAATCAATAAATAAAGAAATGAAAACAGAAGAAATTCGGCTCTCCTCCCAATCACTAACCCCAAATGTGCAACCTTTGCCTGACCTATTTCTTACGTTCCTGTCCTATGCGAATCAGTCTTCAAATTACTCAGAGCCCAAAATATCAAAATTGCTTTCAGCCCAGCTCCAAATCTGAAGTAAATTATCAAAAGGGACAGAGAAAAATTTAGCCTACTTCAAATATCGAGCTATACCGATTTCCCCTACATTTGCCGGATAATTCTGTTGTCTACTACATCAGAAAAACCATGTTTTTTACAAGAGGTTCGCAGAGCATCAAACAGATGTCAGCCAAAACAAGCTAACGATGGCCGCTGCTGAGCTAGCAGTACAACACACGGCAACAATAGACTGGGAGCATGCCTCACTGCTTGCACATGCATCCACTTCCTATGGAACCATAGTCCACGAGGCTAGTGAAATAATGACCTCATCTGCCCCACATGCAACCGCGACACTGGAATTACCCTTCGTGACATGTGGAAAGAAGCTTTAAATAGCCCTAATGTCACCACAGAGTGTCACTTCACTGAAGATGGAGCACTGTCCTTGCTCCAAAAAGCTTCCGAGATTTCTCTTAAAAACTTTTAACATGCAAATATTTTGAAGGATAAAGTTTAAAATTTTATTGCCCAACAACAAAAAATTTTAAGTTAGTTTTAATTAGTTATCCCTTTTTAGAATTCCTTATGATTTTATTATGCAAAATAAATGCATGAACTATTTCTGATTATTAGTTACTTCAGAATAATGTTCCAATTTTTTTTAACCTGAAAATGATTTAAAAAAAAGCATGGCTATGAGCTTCACTTCAGTGCTTACCATTTTATTGTTTTAGGTGCACATAAATGAATGAAATAAAAACAGTTCATGTCAAATGATACCTGCAATGAATTACTGATATCTGAAGTACACTACATAATATAATTCATAGTGAAAGGCTAATTTGTGAATTTTTCCCTGAAGGGGAGGGACTATTTCTAAGGGTAACATGAAGATAGCAGAATCAAAAACTGGATAGAGTAAAAGTTTAAAACAACCACTGTTTTACATTTAGTAGTCTCTCACTGTGCAAATTTCACAAATTATAAGAATGCTGTCTATAACAAATGTGCCTTCAGTATTTAGACACAAATAGTATATTACAAGCAACTGATTGATGACTTATGACACAAACATAGGGTTATGACTTTTATGGGTTAAAAAAACTCCCACTGGGGTGGGATATACCCAAATTTTTTTTCAAATTTGGGTTAAAATCCCAGAATTGAAAAATAAGCCAAATTTTCAGGTAAAATTTATTATTTGCCTAATACCTGAAAATATATATAAATATACACCTATTTCTCCACTCTCTCCATAACTTGTTAAAAAGTCCCAGCAGTAATCCATATTCATCTGTTAATCTCATGCTGCACATCACTAATATCTGTTACATAGCTCCCAAGATAATTAAAACTGATACACCTGCTCAAGAGTGGAACTATTCAGATTAACTGTACTACAGCCTGTCTGACCAATTTTCATTACTTTTGTTTTTTATCTGTTTATCATCAAACCTACTCTGTTACCAGTCTCATCAACAATTCTAACGAAAGAGCTGATCTCATCAACATCATTTGTCAAAAGGGCTAAATCATCAGCATAAACGAAATCAGAAATTTTCAGAAATCTACATCATTTAAAGCCAAACTCTTTTACTTGCAGTGAATTTCGTATAACATAATCAATAACCAAAATAATGAGAAAAGGAGACAAAATGAACCCTTGTCAAACACCAGAAGCAATGCTAAACTAATTGCTATAAGCCTTACCAACTCTCACACACGACTCTGTGTTATGATAGAGAGCTTTCATTATATTAACTTACTTGTCTGGTATGTCACATGATCTCATGATCAACCGAGTTAAAAGCCTTTTTGAAACAACAAAGCTAGTATCGAAAGGTTTCTGAAACTCTTAAACATTTCTCAAGAATCTGCCTAAGTGAAAAAAAATCATATTTACACATTCCCTACCACTTCAAAATCCACACTGTTTATCACGCAGTTGTCCATCAACCAAATTCTGAATTCTATTAAGCACTATCCTGCAAAGAACTTTATCTGGAACAGAAAGTAGGATGATAGCTTTAAAGTTATCACAAGAATTGTGACCACCTTTTTTAAAAATAGAATAATAGCTCTGGTAAAATCCTTAGGAACAATGCCTTTATCATAAAAGATATTCAAAATTTCAGTCATCCATATGGTAACTGAAACATTCCCAGTTCGAAGCATTTCAGTAGTAATTTCATCTACCCCTGGAGATTTATGAATTTAAGTTTAGAAATAGCCAAAATAACTTCAGACTGATACAGGGCCAACATTAAAGCAAGTAATGCATCTGTCACCATTACAAACAATGGGAATAGAACCAAGAATTGTTTAAAATAAGGATTCTCAACATGGTGTACGCGGTAAAAATTTTTGGGGTATGCCGTGAGAGCTCAAAAGTTGCTAGATATGTTATATATATATGTTTTATTTTATTCCCATTGTTATACTATAATTATAGTTTTATCTATCTATACAAGATGTATGCCATTTATATACACATTTCCGGGGGGTATGTGAAGCATAAAAGGTTGAGAACCATTGGTCTCATTGAAATGTTCAGCCCACGTGAAACTTGAACCATTTGCAAACAACAGGAAGTGGATGCTTTTGATTCTAGATGCTTACACAGTACCTTGGGTATCAGGTGATTCAACTTTGTGAGTAATGATGAGGTTAGGCAAAGGAGTCTGCAACCTTCTTTAAACAGCATATTGTGCAGAGACTCCACTGGTTTGGCCATGTTGCCCATATGCATAATTATAGATTAGCAAATAGGGTTAGGAACCGTCTAAAAGTCTCAGAAATAGGGGGAGACCTAGGATGCGGTGGGCAGACAATGTCAAACACGACCTTATTAGAATTGGTATACAGTGGCTAGATGCAGCAGATATAGCTCAGGACAGATATGTTTGAAGATATAAATTGCACAATCTAGTTGAATCTCCATAGCCCATGGCTGCTTGAGGAGGAGGGTTGGGTTGTTTTACCTCTGAGCGGCACTTTTTTGCACACCATGGGCTAAATGGCCAGGTCACATGGACCCCGAAGGCTCAGAGAAGGTTGGGGGAGGGGACCCACTGGAATAGCTGTTGGGAGACAGATGGTAGCCTCCCGTCAAGGCCATCCAGCGTGTTCTTTAACGTGCACAGGGTATGGCTCTCCCACACACGGGACCACGGCTTAACGTCCCATCCGACGGACGGCGGCCTTTCCAAGCCCATCGGTGTCCCCTACTGACCGTGGGCAGGGCGGGGAATTTTGCGGAGATAAATCTCAACGCTGACCCAGCTGGGACTCGAACCTGTGAACTACAGATTACGAGCCTGGCGCGCTACCGACTGAGCCACCCCCGCCCCTCTTGAGGAGGAGGAAGATGATACAATAACATGTGCATTGCTAATGTTTCTCCAGTAAAATTACTTCTGTACAATACTTTGTATCAATTCTTTTAAATTCACAACAGATCACTTAAAAATAATATTAATGCATCAGCAATTTTTTAATGTATCTACAATATTTTTAATATTAATAAATGTATTCTTGTATAGATTTTAAAAATTATATATTTTGCTATTATGCAGTAGCTGTCCTGTGGCCAAATGTGCTTTACTGATCAAAGGGATCCAGGTTTGAGCCTCAGGTAAGGCATGGATGTTGGTGTCAGGTTTTCACATTATTCTATTGTTCTTTTTTATCATTTTATGTATATATTTTTATTTGGCCATTCTCTGTACAGAAATGTAATTCTTTATGAAAAACTGCCTCCTTTTTCACACACCTGGCAAAGGCAGTTTATGGTTGATGTGTCTTGCTGCAATTAGCAAGATATCTTTATTTCCCTTGATCATTGGCAATCATTTGCTTTGGCTGTAACTCCTTCACCTTGGAAAGCAGATGAATTGACCATCCCATGGGACTGGATTGACAACACTTGCATGAGGAGTGCCGGATGTCCCGTCATCAACATCACGCAGTTCTGATGGTAGCCAACTGAACTGGTAGAGCTCTATGAATATTTATTTCAAGAGTCTAAAGATTTTCCTCTTAAGTGCATGTATAAGATGCAGCCTGTTAAACACTGTCTCACAGTTGTTTGTAAATGTGTCATAAGCCAGTAGTTAGCATCAGTTCTCATGGAGACATATGTAAATACCTTCATTAACCATTGTATAATTTTGAGTTTGTCATCACTCTTCAATAAGGAGTCTATTCCCCAATGCCGAAAGCCCAATATAAGAAAAGAATCATAAGCATATTTCCTTACCTGCGGGGAGCTGTAGGTACATTCAAATTAACAACCCTCAGGAACCAATAGTTGGTGTTCTTTTTCTGTTGAGGCCCCGCCATCCTCCTGTCAGACCTCTGCGACAAGCAGCTGCTTGAAGGGGTACTTATTTATTATGCAGCATGTCAGGAATTAAAAAACTACTTTCTCTTATATTAATTGAGGCTTTCATTTTTGTTTAACAAATATTTTGTAACAAATTAATTCTTCATAACAAGAACTGCCTGTATTAATTTAATACACTGCTGCATCCCAGATTTGCATAGCAACATGCATGAACTACCACATAACATAGAATAATTAATAATCGTTCTTTATCTTCATCTGTGCCTATTTAGTGTTAGCAAATTACAAGCTCAAGCAAATCAACAGTACACTAATTTAATCTTTTCTATTCTATACTGGTTTCCATAAATTACAGAAAATGCAGAAAAATTATGATAAACAAAAAACTATATGAATTATTTTAATGAAATTTGATGAAAACATTAATTACAATGATAGTTTCAGAATGGCATAAAATATTTTATACTAGAAACATTTTTTGTCAAAAAATAACACTTACAGGAACTTGTCAAAAACTGAGGTGTCAGAATGCAATGGATAAAGTTCTTTAATAAGGAGTGTGGTCACCCCTTACAGCAATGCAGGCATGACAGTGATGTTTATGATGTTGTGAATCAGCTCATTATGGAGTAACGACCATTGTTCCTTTAAAGCAGTAATAAGCTCCCCCTTAGTTGCAGGTGGCAGGTTGAGGGCAGCAACATGTCTCCCTAGAGCATCCCACACATGCTCAATCAGATTTAGATCGAGAGATCGAGCTCCATGTGCATAATGGTCACATATTGAAGGTATTGTTCCACTAGACGAGCACTGTGTGGACAAGCATTATCATCTTATAAGATGAATGTTTCACCTATTGCACCAGCATAAGAATGTACACAAGGGTCCAGGATGTCATCTCTATACCTTTGAGCATTGAGGTTCCCACTCGTTAACACATAGAAGTCTGTGCATTCACCTAAGGAAATGCCACCCCAAACACACACACTACCTCCGCCGTAACCGTCTCTTTGACAGATGTTACTGGGATGATAACGGGTACCTCATTCTCTCCATATCAACAATATCCGGAATCACTCTGCAAGCAATATCTGAACTCATCTGTGAATAATACAGAGCTCCATTGCTCTTCTGTCCAGTTAACATGCATGCATGCATGCCCAATTCAACTGCTCTCTCCTGTGATGCGAGTATACAAACTACTGGCCTTCTAGTGTACACACCTCCCTCGTGAAGCCTTTTATGTACAGCAGAAGCTGATACAACCCTCCCAGTGGCTGCTACAAGATTGTGACTGAGAGGGAGTAGACATCCTGCTCCTTTGTGCTGTTAATCGTAGATATCAGCCTTGTACAGCAGTCCTTCCTTGGCTAAACCTCCAAGACATAGAATCCATGCTAACAGAGTGGGATGATTCCATGGTCTATGGACTACAGAAGGACTCGCATTCAGCCATCGTGCCATTTCTGACTGACTTTGGCCTGCTTCGAGCCAGCCAATTGCTCTCCACTGCAGTTTCATTTGGTAAATGATGTCTCAAGGTCATTCCTACAAAATGGCTATTATGAATTTCTTCACTCACATTTACAACACAAAACAATGATCCACTCCACAACACCAGCTTTTGTCACTATTCGATTATGCAAATTGACACAACTAGACTACTTTCCATACGATATGCTCTTGGCATTACTTTAGTGATTACATGAACAAGTTTGGTGAGGATCACACAATTTTTTTTGGCTAATTATTGCTATTTTTCTCATTTTTCCTTAATTTATAAAAACCAGTGTATATAAAAAAAAGCACAAACTATTACAAAAATACATTTTATTTTACTGATAAAACCCAAAAAATGTTACATCCTGTACATATGGTATACCATATACTAAATTATATATTATTTGTTTAGAAATCATAAAACTGTATTAACCAATACAATATTTCCTTACTTAACAGCTGAGTCCGAAGTTTCAACTTCAGTGTCCATCTTTTCCTGTTTCTCGTCCAATGTAGAATTTGCTACCTGAAGTATAACAGCAAAATTAACAATTTTCAGCAGAAACTTAAGAAAAATCAAATAACCATAACTTACTGAAATAGCAATATTATCACAGTTCCAAAATAATTGAAACAACCAAATATTACAATAATAATTTTGTCCCCACTGTCTGGTTTGCAGTATGAGAAAAAAGAACAAAATCACTAAGCACATAATATGAGAGGTTTTCTACAATGGTGCACTGGCTTACACAGTAACTTCTTCCATATCAGCATCACAGTTGTTTCTGTCTTTTCATGAAAAAAAAAAAAACTATTTGAAAGCAGATGTAATTGGCTTCCAGCTAAATAAGGTCTCATCTGATGCTAGAATTACACGAGAACACATTTCATTATCTTCCACCTTCAGCAATACCTTAGTATTATCAATGGGAGAGATAAAAAAACGTGTCACCTGAAAATTATATGAAAGCAATCAAAATGCTCTTTTACAGTTGATGATTCCCACAAAACTTGAATCCAGAAAATTGAAGAAATTGTTCACATCTCTGATCATTCAAAGTTTCAGAGAAGAGCACTGATGAAATATCGCAATTATCACTAATCACACCAGTACTTCATACCTCTGTACAAAATCATTATTTTTTTGTGAATCATCATTTGTAAAAGAATATTTTGATTGCTACCATATAATTTTCAGGAGATGGATCTTTTTCAAACCTCCCAATGATATAACACTGAAGTCTTGCTGAAGGTGGAAGATAATCAGATATGTTTTCAAGTAATTCTGGCATTAGATGACAACCTGACTTAGCTCAAAGCCAATTACATCTGCTTTCAAAACGTTTTTTTGTAATTTATTCTGTCATTAATCACACTAATGCTGCACTGTTTACTTCTCTATAAAATCTTCAATCTAATTCTTACAAATTCATAACAATTAAATGGGAAAGAAAGTATCATATTATTATGATGTGATTAGAGAAAATTTAAATA
Source organism: Ryuthela nishihirai (assembly GCA_038380435.1). NCBI lineage: Eukaryota > Metazoa > Arthropoda > Arachnida > Araneae > Heptathelidae > Ryuthela > Ryuthela nishihirai. The sequence goes on along the minus strand of JAWZYU010000005.1, from coordinate 33,663,722 downwards.
TTTCATCAAGGTTTTTCTCTAAAACTTGAATGATCAGAGATGTGGGCATTACCTTATCAGACATTTTGCCATCTTCCTTTCACCTACAATGATTTTGTTGGATTCAGAAACTGACAATTTATTCAGATAACAAAGATTGAAAACAATACTAATTTTTAAACAAACAGCCCTATATAATACTACCACAAATGCCTGTAACAGTATTAAAAACCATCAAAATATATCCTTTCACTTCAGAGTTGGGTTGTTTTACCTCCAAGTAGCACATTTTTTCACACAATGGGCTAAATGACCAGGTCACAAGGATAGCTCAGATAAGTTGGGAGAAAGGGACCCACAGGACAGCAATTAGGAGTCAGATGATAGACTCTATCAAGGCTATCTAAGTGTGTTCTTTATTGCACACAGGGACTTCTGCACATGGGGCCACAGCCCTAACCCTTCCCAGGTCAAGGATGTCTATAGATGTTTTTTGTACAACACATGAAACTTAGATTTTTTTTAAATCGCCGTTTGAAAATTTTCTTGCATATATCGTTTAAAAATAGGTAATTCAAGCTCGAAAAATAATATTTTCTTTTTTCATTCGATGCATATTATATTAAATTACAAAATAAATAATTCGATAAAGCCATCTGAATACCATATTTTAGAGTGCTATACGGTATTGCTGATTTGTTTGTTAATGCTACTCTGTATTGAAGCAATCACCTGATTTGAACTATTATCAACACATTTTTCCTTAAATTTTAGAAAAATCTCCTAAAAATTAACAAAAAATTGCTATTTTTAAAAATGGAAGATTTTGGAAGTAATTATGAAATATGTACCTATTTTTTTTGTAATACCACAGTAAAAAGTCATTAAAATTAATGTTACTACAAAGTTCATATTTTTTACTTCAATAAAATTCAGAATTAAATTCTCTTTAATTTGGTATATAACATTACTTATTTCTGTTGATTACTTATTTATTAAAAATATTCTAAAGTTGACTTGTTTATTGTACTCTGCAACAAGCCTGGACTTCTCTCAAAGTATGGTACGGAAGAAAAAACTTAGGAAACAGAGAGAAATGTTTACTTTAAAAAAGAATTTTTCTTTTCTTATTCAGGAATAAATAAACTTTCTATTCATGTGCATTATAATCATTTCTCTCTATTAGTGTTTTTTAAATAAATTTTTGTGTTGCCAGATGCAATTTTTTACTACATGACTCTAAAAAAGTCCTATTAAAAAAAAACTAGTAATTTTTTGTTAAATATTTTATTTTCAGAAAAATCCAGAATTAAATGCTGATTAATTTGGCATATAACATGACAATTCTTTTCATTAGTTATTTGGAAAAAAAAAGTTCTAAAGTTAATTTTTTTTGCCTGATCACAGTGAAAAAATAGCTGGACCTGGGAAAAGTTAATGTCCCATCTGATGAACAGCAGTCTTTCCAAGCCCACAGGTTTCCCCTACTGAGGATGGAGAGTTTTGAGGAGATTAATCTCAACACTAGCCTAGATGGGGCCTGAACCTGGGAACTGGAACACGCTACCGACTGAGCTACCCCATCCCTTTCACTTCAGGTCTCAATGCATAACTCAGTACATCCTGATTGTCACGTTGCCTTGATACCTAAAAATTACATTGTAGGCTATTTTTTTTTCATCAAAAGTGCATTTTATTTCTTCCAATATTCAAAGCCCAAAATATCTGAATTTTTGCGACAAATACTTTCAGCTTCAGTACATACTTGCATAACATGCATTGCTGCATTTGAAAAATTATGGATGTGTTATCAGGCATTTTATTAGAGATTAGTTCGAACTCAAATTATTGAGCCTGGGCCCAAATAATTTCAATAATTGCTGAGCCTATCTGAGACTAATTAGGGGAAAAAACATATATCAAGAAACATTTATACCGAAAAGCATGCTGCTACACCATTTTTTGCATTAACAACATTAAAACCTTAAAAAAATTATTCAATGAAAAATTAAAAACTTATTATTATTTGGAACAAAAAACACACTAAAAATAATTTGCAAAACCGAAAAATCCTTGAATGACATTATTGTCCTGTACTAAACACCACAGGACAATGGACTCACCTATTTATCAGATATAAACCCAAGGAAAAAAAAAGGCAATTTTATGGATAAAATAATTTCAATTAATTGTTTCAAGCTATTTTAGCCATTACAGTGATATAGAGTAATGCTATTAATATAAATTTTATGTTGTTACAAAATATATTCTTGCAAGTCTAATAAAATTCGTAACTGATGTATTTCTATACATTAATTAAGATATAATGTAGGAGTAGGTCATGTAGAAAAGAAGTGTTTATTCGAATTAAAACTCCATAACTGAAGAAGAAGCATTTACATTTCTGCTCTGGGCATAAAATTTGGATTGACAATTTGTAGTCTGTAATTCACAAACAAGATCTAGATTTTGGACTAACAAATAAGTTCTTAATCAGCTACGATAGAAGTTGATTGAATGAGATATAGATGGTTATTTGGGGAAAAAAAGTAATTTTGAATAACAACCGGATATTGCAAGAGAATGATGATGTTCATGAAGTTGATATGACATCATCATATCATCATCATCATCATCATCCTCAAGCAGCCATGGGCTACGGAGGTCCAACCAGACTGTGCAATTTAGTTCTCCAAGCAAGTCTATCCTGAGCTACATCTACTGCATCTGGCCACTGCACACCAATTCTAACAAGGTCCTGTTTGACATTGTCTGCCCACCGCATCCTAGGTCTCCCCCTCTTTCTGAGGCCTTTAGGCACACTGTTCATAACCCTATTCGCCAATCTATAATTATTCATACGGGCAACATGGCCAAACCAACGGAGTCTCTCTCTGCACAATATGCTGCTTAAAGGAGGTTGCAAACTCCTTTGCCTAACCTCATCATTAGTTACAAAGTTGAACCACCTAATGCCCAAGATACTGCGTAAGCATCTGGAATCAAAAGCATCGAGTTTCCTGTTATCTTGTTTACAAAGTGTCCAAGTTTCACTACCATAACTAACCCTAGAAAGAACCAAACTATTATACAGTCTAATTTTAGTCTTTAGGTGTTACGCCTATTTCTCCACACTCTCCATAGATTCTTAAAAGTCCCAGCAGCAATCGCTATTCGTCTGTTAATCTCATGCCGCACATCACCATTATCTCTTACATAGCTCCCAAGATAATTAAACTGTGACACCTGCTCAAGACTGCAACCATTCAGATTAACTGAATCACAGCCTGCCTGACCAATTTTCATCACTTTAGTTTTCTCTCTGTTTATAACCAAACCTACTCTACTACCAGTCTCATCAACGGCTTGAATGAAAGAGTTCATCTCATCAACATCATTTGACAAAAGGGCTAAATCATCAACATAATCTAAATCAGAAATTTTTGTATCTCCAGTCCATTTAAGGCCAAAATCTTTCCCTTGAAGTGAATTTCCCATAACATAATCAATAACCAAACTAAAGAGAAAAGGAGACAAAATGCACCCTTGTCGAACACCAGAAGTAATGCTAAACCAATTGCTACAAGCTTACCAATTCTCACACACGACTCAGTGTTATTATAGAGAGCTTTCATTATGTTAACTAACTTGTCTGGTATACCATATGATTTCACAATCAACCACAAATTATGATGATCAACAGAGTCGAAAGCCTTTTTGAAATCAACAAAGCTAGCAACCAAAGGTTTCTGAAACTCTAAACATTTCTCAAGAATCTGCCTAAGTGAAAATATCTGATCGACACATCCCCCACCACTTCTGAATCCACATTGCTCATCACGCAATTGACTCTCAACCAGATTCTTAATTCTATTAAGCACAATCATGGAAAGAACTTTACCTGGAACAGAGAGTAGGCCAATACCCCTATAGTTATCACAAGAATTTCGATCACCTTTTTTGAAAATAGGGATAACAATAGCTCTGGTAAAATCCTTAGGAACCATGCCTTTATCATAAAAGATATTCAGAATTTCAGTCATCCAAGTGGTAACCAAAACATTTCCAGCTCTAAGCATTTCAGTAATAATTTCATCTGCCCCTGGGGATTTATGAAGTTTAAGTTTAGAAACAGCCAAAATAGCTTCAGATTGTGTTATAGGGCCAACATTAAAGCCACCAATGCATCTATCATCATTGCAAACAATGGGAATAAAACTAACCGCATTGTTTAGAAAAAAAAAAAATACCCCCTCAAGCAGCTGCTTGTCACAGAGGTCTGACAGGAGCCTGTCAGTTTATATGCCATAGTAGAAGATCTGAGAGGATGGCAGGACCTCAGCAGAAAACAACACGAACATCCATGCCTTACCCGGGGCTCGAACCCAGGTCCCGTAGATCAGTAGCCAAGCGCGCTAACCACTCGGCCACGGGACGGCTGTTTAGAACATCACTGAAATGCTCAGCCCACCTAGCCATGACAGAATCCTTACCCTTCTATAATATTACCTTGTTTATCCTTCAATCCCTGTATACCTGTCCGTTTTCTACCACACAAAACATTAACTATCTGGTACAGCTCTCTGCTGTTGTGCTGTCTAACTGCTTCCTCGGCTTTGTCAGCCAAACCATCAAGCCAAAGATTCTTATCAGCAGTTAACTGATCTTTTACACGTTTATTAAATTCTCTGTAATGCTTTCTATTAGGACTAGTAGGGTATTGATTAAGGACATTCCTGCAGTTCTTTCTTTCCGAAATAAGCTCAAGTGCCTTATCACTCAGATAATTTTGCCTCTTCTGCTCCTTTTTTCCTAAAAGAGTACTGTTAGTATCCAAAAAAGCCTGTTTAAAATGATCCCATTCTTCCTCAACTTCAGTAGTAAGCAAACCATGACTGTCATAATGACTAAGTAACCTATCATGGTAAGCTTTGGCTATAACTGGGTCTTTCAGAGCTTCAGTATTAAAAGCAAATTTTTAAACCCTAGCACAACACTTAAAAAGTGTTGTGCATCATCCTATACATATTATTATAGGATGACTGAGATTGGTAGGGACTATTTTCGATTATATTGTTGATTAGAATATGATTTTATTTGGAAATTCATATACTAAAATTTTCCATGCTCTGAAGGTATGGATCGTATTTCATCTTTTTTTTCAGTATGTAACTTAAATTTAGTATCAGCAGTAGAAATGATGATAGCATCTTGGAAAAAATGCTGTTGCTTTTATTTTGCATCTCAAAGGAATTTGATATGCTCAACCAGTAATTATTTATATATCTGTCTTTGGCAAATAAACATACTATATTTAGTGAGCTGTCCCACAACCATGTGGTTAGTGTGCATGACTACTGATCAAAGGAACCTGGGTTTGAGCCCTGAGTAAAGAATAGATGTTTGTCTTGTCTTTCTGTTGAGGTTTTGCCATCCTCACAGACCTTCTCTATAGTGTGTAAAATGATAGCTCCTGTTAGACCTCTGTAGCAAGCAGCTGCTTCAGGAGCAATTTATTTATTTATTTATTTATTTATATTTAATGAAGAATGGCTAGGTACTTTGCAATGGTGACTTTTCATGATGTTTTAAGAGCATCATTTAAAGCTGGAAAATATGTAGAAGTAGCATATTTATAATTTCATTTCTTCAAGCCAATAGTTGTAAAATTTATTTTTTGTAACATTATGGCAACTATTCCAGCATCATTTCCTAATGCATACGAGTTTGATTTCTTGATTTAGCAAGCAGTTCTTATTGCAGAATCTATATGCATGAAAAAATTTAGTATTTAAACTTGAAATCTTATATTGTTTAAGATGAAGTATATGGTATCAACTGCTGATAAAAATAGGCATTTTTTTATTATTTTTAGTTTCATAGGTGAAATTTATCCTGAAGTAAATGTTGTTTAATTTTGATATTAGATCTGGAAATGTTTTTTTCAGAATATTCCCTGATGCTAGTCATCTTTGTAACATTTTGTGATTATGTTGTTGGCATGGCATTCTATTTTCGAGTATGTTTTCTTCAATGAATCTCATTATTATATCAGCAAATAATCCAGATAATGGTGAATGCACAGATGTTCCAAATGACTGTTGGTAGAATTTTAATTTACTTTGAAGTAGATGATATTCTTGAAATAACTATTTGAAAAACTGGTTGTCCTGAGTGGGACTTCAACCCACACCTCCAGAAACATGCCATCTCAAGTGTTCCTGTCTACTGGACTTTTTCCTGTGATACTTTATTACTGAATAGTTGATAATCATTATAGATTTAAGAAATGCATTATTGTAAAATTTTATTTGCTTAATTCTAAAAGTTTTTTTTTTTCTTATGAGCAGCATTATTAATGCAAACATTGGTGTACTAGGAAATATATTTGTGAGGGTAAGTCAGAAAGTAAGGTTTCCAGTTTGTTCCCTGCTCAACAATGCCATAATTCCTTTTATAATTTTTTGCCAAATAACTACTAAAGTTTTTTTTGTCTTAACACAGTTGGAAAAAAAAAGCCTGGCCTAAGGATTAAAGTGAATCTTTGTTCTTTAACACTGTCTTGAAACGTGTACCAAGTGGCCTAAATTTCTTCAACTTCTGAGTTAAAATGAGTGGTAAAAGAAAATAGGTTCCCATTTCTTTGGATATGAAAATTGATGCTTTAAAAACACTAAATTAAGCAAATAAATTTTTACAATAGTGCATTTATTAAATATATAATGATTATCAACTATTCAGTAATAAAGTATCCCAGGAAAAGGTCAACTATAAAGAAAGTTTTAACTGAAATAGGCAACTTTATAGCATATAGGTTTCAATATGTTTTATTATTATCATCATCATGTGATATTTTCCAACGATGCTAGTTTTGTTTCTATAATTAATTTTAATAATACTTTGAAAATATATTTTTCTGCCCCCCCCCCCCATTCATGTTTTATTATTTAATTTAATCAGGGTTGCTTCTGGTTCCATTTACCTCAGATTATAGAGACTTTATAATGAATTTTACAATTTTTATAGAGTGTGAGAGGCCCAAATATTACTGAGGCTTAAGAGCCCAACAGTACCTTAAGTACATGCTGCTGACAGTTCTGTGATTGGTTAAAGAAATAGTGTTAAAATGATTTCTGAATAACATTAAAGGAATTTCAAAATATTTATAACATTAAAACTTAACAAAATTCTTTTTTCCATTATGTTACTTTTCACTGTTTTGATACATTTCAGATTTTTCCTTTATAAGAAACTTGTGCGACAGATGTTTCAATTTACTTTTATGGACAACAAAGCCCTTGATTTCACACAACCCAAAAGAATTTGGGAAACAGCTGCCTTAGTCACCTTCCTTGTAATTGGCACTCAGAGAAAGTGCTTCGTGAGAGCCCGATAAGGGCTGCAGTGGAAAACAAAGGGTATCTTCATTCATGCAGAATGAAAACAGGACAATTACAATAGGGCAAAAGTCCTAGGTATATTACAATTCCCTGTGAACCACTTTAAAACACTTAAAGAAGGGTCTATGTAGGTGGGGTAATTTGGGTACATGATAGAGAATTGGAGGAAAAGGCCATTGACAATAGTCAAAACTTTCAGTTTTGGTCTTCTTACCAAATCTCCAACATCTTTCCATGAAACCCCTGAAACATTTCTAATTGTATTTCCAAGTGTACATTGTGCATGTTTGCAAATCTCTTAACAATCAGCCTCACTCTGTATGTATATTGAAAAAATAAAAGAGGTAATTCTCATATTTCAATCGAGTCATGTACTTCTCTTCAGCTCCTTTAAGAACATACTGCATGAAGTTAAAAAAGTAATGCTTTCAATTTCTTTACTTATATTTATTCATTATATTATTTTCATACTCTCTGAAGTCTCAGTGAAAATTCATTTAATTAATGAGTACATTCAAAAGCACAGCAAACTTTTCTACAGGAAAGCATAGATAAAAATTAATGTCATCAAACAATTTGCTGGAAACTTATCTTGATGAAATCGAAAAACTGGAGACAAAAGAAAATAAAATTTCAATTTTATTAAATGAATGAGAGAGTAAAGAGAATTTTTAGAGAAGAAAATATTTTCTTCACTACTGGAAAAACATTGCAAAGACTTGCAATAATTGTTCTAACAGTGCCTGCAATTCAAGTATCTGCAGTTTTCTTCTATGCTTTCTGATAAAAGAAATAATTTGGATTCAAAAATCTTAGAAGATATTTTGGTTATAGTGATTCATAAAATAATAGAATATCATTTATTGCATCATATCAATATTTTTGAATGAAAATTTTTTCCCTTGACTAGGAATTATGATGTTAAATATTTCTGAAGGAAATTTCACTTTTTTTTTAATTTTCCTCAAGTTATTTTAGCAAATAGTTTTAGAAATATTAATCTGTGCACAAAAATCATTATATTAATAAGAATTATGAATGCATACTTATCCTTGGGAATTTTTATTAATAATGCTCCATTTTATTATATTAAAATTTTATTACTAAAGAAATAACAAGAATACAATTTTACATTGTTTCTTTGTAATTATAAACAATTCCAACCAAATTCAAACAATGTGCTGAACAATTCCAAAAAAATTTTGTGTAAATCTCTCCAGTAGTTTTGGATTGCATGGCTTGCACACATTATTAGATTGCATACAGTGGTATCATTCTATTTATTCATAACTGGGTCTCCTAATTGCAATTTTATTTCATTATTATTTTTAAATCACAATTTTTAAGAAGTAGTAACAGAAAAAGCAAGTGCAACAATTCTATTTACATGCATGCATTTATTTCATTATTGATAATTGTTATTAATATAATTTTCCTTTTTCCAATTTTTTTATCTGTTTTTATCTCGTTTTCAAAGAAAATGACATAATAGTTTCGCTTTGTCTTCTGTCTGTAGACATTGAACCTTTTTGTTCACAGAGATAAATCAAAAATTCTTTTTATGTTGGAGAGGTATTGAAGAAATATTACGATATACACTTTCAGAATCACTCTAAAGCTATAATTACACCCTCTAGAAGTGGTCCCATGGCCGAGTGGTTAGAGCGCTTGGCTACTGATTTAAGGGACCTGGGTTCGAGCCCCAGGTAAGGCATGGACGTATGTGTCGTTTTTCTGCTGAGGTCCTGCCATCCTCTCAGACCTTCTAACTATGGCATATAAACTGATAGGCTCCTGTCAGACCTCTGTGGCAAGCAGCTGCTTGAGGGGGTATTTATTTTATTTATTTATAGCAGTGGAAAAAGGTGAAAATTCCCAAATTTCAAACGAATATTGCAAGTGATGTATTTACAATAGAAATTTGAAATTTTGGTGGTGGAATGTGAAGGTCATGAAGTTTCCATTGCCATCAATAAGTTGACCCCTTAGACCCAGAGGGGGTGGGAAACCACACGCTTTTAGTTTCAGCAGATAATTGTTTGCTTTTTGAGATAAATGAAAAATTCTTTTTGGGTTTGATAGGAATTGATAAAATATTATGATTCACACTTTTTAAATCTTACAAAAACTAATTGCGTCCTCTATTGGTGGAAATTTTTGAAACAAATATTGCAAACGATGTATTTAATCTAGAAACTTTAAATTTTGGTAGTGGAATGTGAATGCCATGTGTTTCCATTGCTAACAATGAATTGACCTCTTGGACCCAGGGGGGGGGGGGGAACACTTTTTTGCATTAGCAGGTAATTGTATTTAGTGATATAAATTTAAAGTTCTTTTTACAGTTAGAGAGGAATTGATAAAATATTATGATTCCCACTTTCGAAATCTATAATAGCGCCCTCTAATGGTGAAAAAAATTTGAAAATTCCAAAATTTCAAGTGAATATTGCAACGTCAATTGTCATTAATGACGAAATATGAAATTTTGATAGTGGAATGTGAAGTCATGAAGTTTCGATTTGGAAACAAAAATGATAATAGAAAACTTTTCAGTTTGATTGGTACTAATGAAATATTGTAATTCACATTTTTCAAATACTTAGCAGTTTTAATATATATATATCTTTATAGATCACTGAAATGATGAAATGGCAGAGCTGTTTCAGAGTTTTACAAATAATATATATAAAACAGAAATTTGGAAAATTAGGGGTAGTTTTTTTTATCAGATATTCCACTGATAGCAATACTCTACCCACTTTTCTGAGAGAGATGTGGGGAAATACAACTTTTTAGATTTAAGAATTAAAAGAATATTTGTATGTTGCATAATTACTAATACTATTTGTATTTTTCCCATCATCTGCCAACTCAAATTAAAACGTTTAAGGTATGAAACAGTAGGTAAAGGAAAAAATTCTTTCTCTTTGAAAACGAGATTCTCATATGTGCCAGAGGCGATATGCGTCCTTCTAGTTAACAAGTGGATTGATTGAACTGGAGCAAACAGTTGGATGATGATACTGCATGCATATATAATAAAAATGATAACATACATTTTATTATTTGCATTTGTACTAAAAATATTTTGCTATATCATTAAAATAAAATTTAAATTTTGCTGTAACAAAAAAAAAGTAACAAAAAATGAAATTAAATTTTTGGCTGTAACGAAAAATATAACAAAGCGTTTTTTATTTCGCTTGCTAACGCTGTTCTGAAATGCTTGGGAATTTTGCTAGATTTGTCTTGTATAGATTGAGAGGATAAATTAGTGCAAAATTCAGGTTTTTCCCGACTTCTAACTGGCTGGGCTACACTATTCTAAAGAAAAAGAAGCTGCCACAATGAGTAAAGATTATGGAGGATGAGGACTGAAAAAAAAAAGAATTAATAGAAAGATTATAAATAATAAATTGAAGCAGTGGTGGCTCATGAATTTTGTCAGTGAGAGTGTAGAAGCCAGACTGGAGATAGTAGAAAGAAATATTTCCCCCAATACAAAATATTAATAGTGTCACTATTTTCTAAAATTATAAAATACTTCAGCAATTTTATAGTATAATTATGTATAAACTTAATAATGCCACAATATTTTATAACTAAGTTAATATATGTAATGTACATCTCATTTAGAATGTAACATTAATCAGCAAATTTTTTTTATAACTAAATGGTTTATAAAAAAATTTACTTGGCAAGTGATTTCACATCAAATATTTATGCATTATAAGTAAAAAAGAAAAGAAAAACAAAACTTAAGAAAACAAAAATGTCAGTCATGGTCAGATGCAAAGACCTTTCAGTCACATGTCAAAAAGGAAAATGCCATGTTACAGGTTGTGTTGCTTTACTTCTAAGATGCATTATTTTGCATACAGTGGGATAAATGGCCAAATCATAAGGGGCCCCATGGGTTCATACAAGGTTAGAGAAGGATAATTCACTATACAACTGTTAGCAGACAATGGTAGCCTCCTCCATCAAGTGTGTTTTTTAATGTGCAGGGTATGGCTCTCCTGCACATGGAGTCTGGGTTTAAAGTCCTAAGTGATGGATGGTAGCCTTTCCAAGTCCATCAGTGTCCTCTTTCTCACCAAGTATAAGGTGGGGTTAGTAGAGATAAAACTCAATGCTGGCAGAGTTAGACCTTGAACCTGGGAGCTACAAATTACACTATCAGTTGAACCAATCCTTGCATCACAATGTGCCAAACTTTGAGGCTCCTATGTGTAAAATTAAAAGATTCATAAGTAACTAAACTGATAATACTTTTCCTTTTACTGCCAATTCAACACTTCATAGCATCTTAATACAGAACCTTTTCTTCTCCTGAAGAAATGAAAATTTCAGACCATATGTGGTTCCCAATCAGTGTCTATACTTTTAAAGCATCCTATATTCTTTTCACACACAAGAGCTTTATTAAATGACTAATAATAAAAGTAACTGGTGGCATGAGGAGTACAAGTATATATAGGATAGAAATTAACACTCCACTTTTTCTTCCATATTGAAATCACTCTGAGAATACTGTTTTGGTTATGATCTCATGTTGATGCTTCCAATCAACAATTACTTTTATCTTGATACATGCATCTTGAGTTTCTGGAACAAGAAATAATTTAACTGAAATCCTATGATAATTACTACGGCCACCTCTTCCTCACATGAATATCTCATACAATAAAATGTACTAAATGTTAGTACAAGCTTTTAATTGTACATAGTAACAATGAAAAGTATGGGTTTCTGCTCATATTGGATACTCATAATGGATGAAATATGTCACTTCATTTGTCACTTTCACTTGGTTGTAAAAATAAATAATTATTAAATTTTCTCCATATCACTGTAATTAGTGGAAAAGTTGAGACAATTATATGGGATTATTATTCAGATATTTACTTGGGTTTTTTTTTGCAATGATGTCAGATGGGTAGATGAGTCTATTGTCCTGTGGTGGGTAATATAGTCCAGATATGCATTCACTTATATTCTCTTTTTTGTTCTCTGGAGGAATGCTGGTGCCAGGTTGACATCAATTTGATGTACACATCAACCAATGTATTTTTAGTTTCACAACTTATGTCTAAACTTTTCTGTGAGTGCAAATATTATATTCTAATGCATAATATCCGATATATTCGCACTCCTGGAAAAGTTGAGATATAAGCTGTGAATCTAAAACTACATTGGTTGATGTGTACACCAAATTGATGTCAACCAGGCACTAGCATTCCCTCAGAGAACAAAAAAAGAATACAAGTGAATGCATATCTGGACTATATTACCCACCACAGGACAATAGACTACCCACTGGACATAATCACAAAGATAAAACCAAGGTAAATATCTAGATAATAATTCTATCTAATTATCTCAACTTTTCCACTAATTACAGTGATACAGAGAAAATTTAACGATTTTTGATCAACACTGTGATTTAAACATCAATCTTTTAAAATAAATAATGATTTTCAAATGGAGAAAATAACCATTATTGTTAAAATCAATTTTAGCTTGTTGTTAAGGGAGAAAAATGAAAGCATTTTGGTGGCTTTTTTTTAATATGGAAACTTTATATGTTGTAAAGTAACCCTTTCCAGGTCCAGCTATTTTCTCACTCTGACCAGTCAAAAAAAATTAACTTTAGAACTTTTTTTACCAAATAACTAATGAAAAGAATTATGGTATGTTGTATGTCAAATTAATTAGCATTTAATTCTGGATTTTCTGAAAATAAAATTTAACAAAAAAAGACTAGTTTTATTTTAATAGGACCTTTTTTGGAGTCATATAATAAAAAAATGCATCTGGCAACACAAATAAAATTTATTTAAGAAAAACTAATAGACATAAATGATTATAATGCACATGAATAGAAAGCTTATTTATTTCTGAATAACACAAAAATAAATTTTTACTTCAAATAAAAAATATTACTCCATTTTCATAATTTTTTCCTCAGTACTAGACTTTGAGAAAAATCCAGGCTTTTAGCCAATTGTTCTCAATCAGACAAACAAGTCAACTTTAGAATTAAAAAAAAATAAGCAATCAACAGAAATGTCATGTCATATACCAAATTAAACAGAATTTAAATATGAATTTAATAAAAAGAAATAATTTAAACAAATTTACAAGCATATAGACTTTAATAGCCTTTTTCAATGTGATATGGTGAAAAAAATAGAAAGGTTATACAATTAAGGCTTAATTTTGGAAAACCTGATGAAAAAAAAAATAATTAAATTATGTTAATGAAAATGAAATTTCCTCCTGAGTAACATAATATTTAACCTGAAACATGATTTTTATTTCTTTTAATGATTCCTTTCAGTATTGTATACTTTAAACATGGTTAATGTTATACAAAGTGACTTCGACTTGTCACATTCACAGGATTTCTGATCTGGTTATGAAATGGAAAAAACTTTCTTGACTTATTTTTTTTCCTAAGCATTATGAATTTTCTCTTTGGATGTTGAAGTTTGGCAATCTTGGCTATGTGCAGAAACATCTGTCCATCAAAGCAAAAAAAAATATCATCAGATTGGCACAGCCAAGATACTGAGATGGGGCAGGGTTCATTCAATGTGAACATAACTCTCATAATTATTTTTTAATGAAATTTTTCTAGAAGGGGAGGGGGGTAAAAAAAACCCTTCCTGAAATTTCCCTCCTACATGAAGACTGATTTCCTAGCTAAGGAAGTTCTTTTTGCTTCTATATCCAAGACTTTTTATTTTCAGCAAATGATACAAAAATCGAATTTTTTCACTAGAAAACAAAGAAATAATATTAAAAATAGCATATAACCTAGTGCAACATTAAAATATCTAGAGCAAAAAGTTGTAAGCCAGCCATTCAATGTAGCATAACTCTGATATAGAATGGAAAAAAAAAAAAACCATCCAGAAATGTAAGTAAATCCCAGAAAATGATCGATCCAGAAAAGTAAATCCCAGAAATGAAAACAAGTTTAATTATAAAAGGAAATGAAATATTAACTTTATGAAAGCAGTGTATATCCTACTTGATTTAAAATAACTTGCATGACGTAAACAACTTGCACTAACACTTAAAGCAGAAGGCTCTCCCACTGCTGCTTGTGCATGAGCAAGCAATTAGAGCACCAGCACTTCTCCCTTATATTGTGACACTGTGCATTGAGCAATATGAAAGCTTATTTTTACTTTCACTTTTGATCTGAAGGGTGGGAAAGATGCATAGAATGCTGGGATAAATGATAAAAATAATCCTAGTAATAGTGAAATAGGTTTAAGGCAGAAAAGAGTGTAAAAGGGGGGGGGGGGGGGAAGGAGGCTTCCATTTTTAAAAATAGCAGTTTTTTTAAAACACAGATGACAATCACAGTGTATTTTACCATTGAACTCAATGGTAGAATACTCTGGCATGTTTCTGGAGAAATGCAGGTTCAAGTCCCATATGTTGTTGAAATTTTTTTCCGCAAAATATTTATTGATTTACCAATGTCAAAGTCAGCTAGTAACACTGTGAATAAAGTCACATCACGCTATTTAGTCCTATTAATGATTTAAACATAGATGACAATCCACATTTAAAACATTAATTATGCTAAATAGCATGATGCGACTTTATTTATTTCCATCTTAGTGCAATATAAAAAGTAACAGTTGTTACCCGAGATCATAGATGGCGTTGGCCCAAAAATTTCAATGAAGAGTTTAGTCTTAAGAAAAAAGACAATGGTAGAATACTCTGGCATGTTTCTGGAGAGATGCGGATTCAAGTCCCATACATCAGCGAAAATTTTTTCCGCAAAATATTTATTTATTTTTTGTTAATTTTTAGCAGATTTTCGAAAATTTAAGGAAAAATATGTTGATAATAATTCAAATCGAACTTGTGAGCTTAAATCAGGCGATTGCTTCAATACAGAGTACATTAACAAACAAATTGGCAATACTGTAAGTGCAAAATAAATATAGCAATCAGATGGCTTTATTGAATTATTTATATTGTAATTTAATAAAATATGGATCAAAAGGAAAAATTATTTTTCAAGCTTGAATTACTTATTTTTAAATGATATGTGTAAAAAAAATTTCAAATGCCAATTTTTTTTTAAATAGAAGTTTCGTGGGTTGTACAAAAAATGTCTATTATAACATTCTTGACCCGAGAAGGGTTAATGGTGGAGAAAAATGGTTCATAATGGAGACAAGAAGATTAAAGAGCAATTTAGGTGAGGCTTTTTTTTTTTTCACAGAAATATCAGTATTTGTGTATGGTGAGTGGAAGATAGTTTTTTTTTTAAACTGTTTTCGAGTTTTGTAAAATAATTATTATGTGGTGAGAATGAGAATTTTACATCATATTGGTTTGTGGTTTTTTTGTGAAGTGAGTAATTTGAATATAGGTTGCAGTGGTTTCATTATAAATATGGAGTTTGTGGTGGTTTTAGTAAATGCCATCAGCGGCCAGTTGTAGTGGTACTGGTGCAGTAGTAGATGAACCTCGAATGATCTTATGGGATTATATCTTGCTGTTTGAGAAGCCTCCTTTCAGAAAGTTTAAACATTTGCAAGGACTGGAATCACTAGCAGCAGGTACAAGTGTTGCAAGGCCCCAACTGATACAACCAATGATGGCTAAAGGTGGTTTTGAAAGGAGAATGGCAAAGTTCAACACAATACTTAAAGGAATTTTAGGAAGGGCTAGTGGTTCAAAAAGTCCTATGTGTCACTGGAGCAGATAGTTAAATTGATTCACATGTGGGCCTTTAAATATCTACAAAGGACTGCTCAAATAAACTCAGAATATGATCTAGGCACACAATATCTGATTGGTACTGTTTCTGTCGAGAGGTGGCAATGGATGTAGTTGCCAGGTCATGGCCGATTGGTAAGCCCAATATCATTGTTGAAATTGATGGCACCAGTAAATGAAGGTCGCTGGGTGTTCACTTGGGTGGAAGGGGCTCTGATAAGTGCTTTCTTGTTCCTGACCCCTCTACCAAATCCTTGCTTGCTGTTATCTAGAATATTTTATATAGGCCCACCATTTATTTAGATCGCTGGCAATCATATGGCTATATGAATGAGGAGGGTTTCATCCACCTCACAGTCAAACATTCTGTTTCATTTGTTGACTATGAGATAGGGACTCTACACTAACACTGTGGAAGACATGCGACAGCATAGCTAGAATATGAGATGATGAGAAGCAGTGTAGATGATGTTATGTTTGGCAGCTATCTGGCTGAATTTATGCACAGAAAGTTGCTGCATCACCATTTGGACTATCTCCGAGTTTCACTGAGGATATTAACAGCTGTATCCAACCCTTGTGTATGATGAAGTTGCATGAATCACAAGCTATCGTGTTAGTATATTTTCTTTTAGTTTGTAACTATTGTTTATTTAGGTTAATAGTTTTTAATTTTTCATGTGCCTCGGCTTGCAACAGACCAAATAGACAGATAAAAGTCAGATTCTTAAAAATAATCTTAAATTTCTCTTTTCAGCGAGGGAAGATAAAAAGTTTCTCCAAGGTGTATGTTTGCTTCTCAGCAGACATACTAGTGTTCCTGTTCTAGGATGACTGCATGAAAGATTTCTTACAGCTAAATTTAAAACAAAAATTGAATGTCATCTGTTGCTATTACCCCCCTCCCCCCAACACAGAATTGGGTTGGGTTGTTTTACCTCTGAGCGGCACTTTTTTGCACACCATGGGCTAAATGGCCAGGTCACATGGACCCCGAAGGCTCAGAGAAGGTTGGGGGAGGGGATCCACTGGAACAGCTGTTGGGAGACAGATGGTAGTCTCCCATCAAGGCCATTCAGCGTGTTCTTTAATGTGCACAGGGTATGGCTCTCCCACACATGGGGCCACGGCTTAACGTCCCATCCGACGGACGACAGCCTTTCCAAGCCCATTGGTGTCCCCTACTGACCGTGGGCAGGGCGGAGAATTTTGCCCAACACAGAGAGAGAGCACTGATGAGAACGAGGAGATAGGTTTTACAGACTTCAGGATATTTTGAATTCTCTCAAGGAGATATTACCCTTAAATAATTTAGTTTTGTGGGATAATTATAGTGTTTTGATCAACGGAAAAAGAGGGGGGTGGGGTGGAAATGGTTTGTAGTATGTGGGAAAGCAATTGTGTTTTACTAATGTGTGTTGTTTTTATTGATTTATGGGAATTTTTTCCCTTAGTAGTTAGTTGTTTAGTGATAGTTTTTATTTATTTTTTGGGGGGAGGGGGAGGGAGAGGGATTGTGGATTTGCTATGCTTTATTTGTTTAAAATGCAAATTATTATTATCATTGTAATGGTACATTGCATTTGATGTAAATAGAAGTTATTTTTACCATGGCAACAAAAAAAAAATCTTTTTTCTAGAAACTGTTTGGATAAGGGTCTTCTTAGAATGATCGAAAAATGCCATTTTATGTTGCATAAAAAAATGTTACCCAAGGACTGCAAAATGCATTTTTGTGAAACAAATTTTAATGCAAATTAAAACTTTACATTTCATTAAAGGAAATTTTTAATTAATTTCTACGCAAGAAGGTCCTTTTAATTATGCTTTTTTTTTTTATTCCCTGTTTTTCTTACTGCCTATAATGGATTAATTATATGTTATTACATATTTCAACATAATAAATTAGGGTTAAATGAGATATTTGCATTTCACTAAAAGGAATTCAAAAGCAAAAAATTAAAATTTCAAAGTGAATGAAAAAAACTTAAATATTCAAGAATGAAGCAAAATAAAACTATTCAGTAATAAATTACCACAGGAAAATTCCTATAGACAAGGAACACTAGAAAAAATGAGTTGAAAAAAAAATTGGTTGTCCTTGACTGGGATTGGGAGATTTGGGTTTGAATCCGTCAGGAAAATCAATTTTTCCAACTCATTTTTTCAAAACTATTAAAACTTCTTAGAGTTTTGTTTTTGGAACAAGTTCAGGGGAAAAAAAGGAAACAGCAATTATCTTAGAATGATCATTAGACAACTGAGTGGTACTGAACAATAATCACCAAATGCTTGCTATGAATGCTATTTCACTTTATAAGTATTTTTCTTTAAATATTGGCTGCTGTATTTTCATGACAATTGAAAGAGAAATGAACAAAACCATCAGACTACAATGAAAAATTTAACTTTCTAAGTTACAAGAGATCAACAAATTTTATTCCTGCCCTGCATGTAATTTACGGCTTTTATTTTTTTGCAAACTTAATATTTCTAACTAAATAATTTTAGCAAATCAAAATCTATAAACTTCATTGTAACCCACTAATGCACTATAAAATCTAACATAGAAAAAAGAATAATTGGCTAATAAAGAAAATGTGTAATCTTTTGTTTTGCCTAATATTTTTCACCACACATCAAAATATTAGGTTATTTTTAGCAAACTAATCTTTTGTTTTGAGTTGACTTGCAGTTTTCAAAGTTTTTCCTCCAAATATCAAAATATTTTTTATATGCTAATAACATGAAATAGCATCACTTATATTTACATGATAAATGGTTTTTAAAAACAGTAAATGGAATATCTACGATTACTTTGTCCTGTGAAACTGAGGGGCAACAATTTATGCTAGCAGAAAAAGCCTTAAACTCAGTAAATGCAAATGATGCGACCTTCAGCGAAAAAATAGCTTAATGATTACACAGCTTGGTTTTTTGGACACAAGTAACCCAAGGTTTATCCATATAAGATACTGCAAAATAATACTGGTAATTTTTTGTTTCGAAAACTTGGCGCACGCATCCATCCAAGATTTTTTCTTTGTCACCGAGCATCTATAAATATTGGCGCAATATTAGCTACTTTTCCTACTTATATCACACAAAACAGTTCCTAGGAAACTCAAATTTCGGAAAATTACTCATTTTAATGAATCATTTTTCATAATTATTGTGAAATCACATTCTAAATAAATATATCTGATAAATGCATTTCATTTTAAATCGGACAATGCATTACAACTCGATGTCCTTGTAAAGAAGAGCGCCACGTGCTAAACATTTTGCAAAAAATTAAACAAATATGTTTTCCCTATTATCATTATGTAAACAAAAACTTTACTTTGTGTAGTACAAATTTAAAAATAATTAATACAAAAACTTTCCTACCTAAAATGCGAAAAGCAGTAGGTATCCATAGTTCCATCCGTGGATGTACACAAGCATTGTGATTCGCAGACGCTTATACGAAGATTCCCATTGGCTATGGCAAAACCTTAAACACTAACACCACGCCTTCTTTCCGGATAATAGCTTACATATGGAATCATCTTATAAATTCAATTTTGTATCCACAATGAAAATATGTCCCGTTCCTAGCTAAATTTCTCATTTATGGAGTATATCTATTATAAGTTCTAATACCCTCTTCCATTAAAAATTAAAAAAAATACCTTGCGTAAACATAAAAGTCAAGCTTCTACAAAACATCACAAATTTTCGTTCACACTTACCTCAAACATGGCGCATCCTAACTACAACAACGAAAATGAAAATACGGGGTTTTCATTAAGGATCACACGGGCCCTGCAAAAAATTTAGTAAACAGATAAGTTCCTTATGAAACGTACGATTAAAGTTTATCTCGATTGTGGTCCGTTCAAGACCCATAATATCAATAATACCAAATAAGTAAACGGTATCTTGTTTTATTTCAGAGTTCAGATTGAAAGTTTAAAAATTTTTGTGAAGAATATTATGTGTACAACTTACTTTATTGCATAAATAAGAGAATTGAAAATTAAATGAAATTTATCTGACAGCTAATAAAATTTAAACGCATGAAACGAAATTTTGCAATTTTTCCTAGTTTTCATATCGCCTACAAAAATAAAATATAACAAAATCCATTTAGTCTATGAATATTTCAAAATAGATCAAATAATGGAAATTGTCATTTGCTTATTTTTATCTTTTTTGTCTTTGCACATGATTTGTTATTAAAAATAATGTAGCATTTGAAGTTTTAAACTTATTTTACTTGAAGGGCCCTCTTATACAAATGTGATGTTATGTAGCGGTTTGATCTAGAGTATCCAGTTTTCCGGGACTGTCTCTCTATAAAAAAAACATTTGTCTCCGACGAACAAATGTACCCGGAAGTGTCCCAAAAATTTGTTTTAGATATTTTTAAATATTAAATTAATTGTACACATGAGCAGATTGTATGCTAATGGAAAAGTAGTTACAACACTGTTACAAAAATTTCGGTCCGTGAGCCCCGGCCGGGTAAGGCATGGATGTATGTGTCGTTTTTCTGCTGAGGTCCTGCCATCCTCTCAGATCTTCTACTCTGGCATATAAACTGACAGGCTCCTGTCAGACCTCTGTGGCAAGTAGCTGCTTGAGGGGGTATTTATTTATTTTATTTTTTTAATCCGTGTACGTGGAAAATTAAAGATAAAATTTTATAATGAAAATCGTTGTTTCCAAGTTGTCAAATTCTCAAACTGGGGTAACCAAATACACTTTTGCGCTCAGAACGCCCCTTCTTTAGATGGGTCGAAATCCAGCTTTTTAACTATTGACCTTAGCAAACGTTAACAGCTTTGCCACCCACTAGCCAACACAGGCCACAAATCACTGCAAAACTCAACCACATGTCCCGGAAAAACTTTTAAGCTAATACACCCTCCCCCAACTTCTCTCCCCCACATACGACATGGCACTGATACATCTGCACTGTTTTTTTTTTGAACCGCTTCATTCACCAGGCGACCTGCGGCTGCATGCCTGCTCGCCGACATGTAGGGTCGGTGGCATTTCATTGTGCTGGTCCTAACCATTAGTTGAATTCAGCTCCCAAAATTGAATTTGCTTATGGACCAGATGATAGAGGGGCCAAGGTCCTTCTTACAAAGTGGTCCAGAAGAAGGAAGATAATGTTTTACTACTACTACTACTAGGGTAACCAAACGTCTAGGTATGTTTGGCCAATCATTGAAATTGAATTTTCAAATGTCGCCGAAAATCTTCCCTTAATTTGGAGACTCTAATTTGATCAGTGGCACTCTACATTTCTATAAAACTTTAGAAGCTATTAATTAGTACTAAGGGTGTATTAGTAAGGTCACAGTGGAAATTTGATCTCATTCAAATCGAAAGCCTAGAATTTCAATAGCAATTGATTAAAATAAGCAGTCGACAATTTCTTCCTCATTCGTATTATAAGAATTCGTTTAATAATACGAACTCCTTTTATCAAAAATCAGAGATAATGCTGAAGATTGGTTTCCTTCCAATCAGAAATCCAAAATTAAACACTGCAGACGTTAAACATTTCCTTAAAACTTAGTTTAGTCTATAAATTTCGCTTACTTATTCATTTACGGAACTAATCAAGAACAGATCATAGGCAAAATCATTCTTACTAGCTCTTTATCAGCTGAAATAATTAGGTTGAAAACCTAAGCTTCCAATGACCAAACGCAAGTTCTTGCTATGGGCTTAAAACCACCTCATTGCTTAAAATTACCTCAATGCTTAAAACAACAAAAAATATGGTTAATACCATTGGAAGTAATTTTGTTTCCGATTGTTTTTTCTCTTTTTTTTCTCGATTCTTTTCTGGTCCTAATTCCGCGGAACTTTGGGAAGGAAATTCTCCCCAGGAGAATGTTCAAAATACAAATTGTTGGAATATATCAAATGACTCTTTTATATAAGCTTGATTATGTAAAACTAATTTAAAATTGGTAACAAATACACCAAAGAAATAACGTGTGCCTGATATAGAATATGTGAAATCCACCCCTACCCACATAACATTTCAAAGTTGTATCATTCTTTAATCAAAAGTGGATATTTAAATAGATTTGATTATGACCTTTAATTTATCTTCAGTCACACTTTTCCATTAAATGCATATTTTACAAGTTATAGAGCTTCCAAATTAGGTACTCACTGACAAAACAGGGAAACACTGTAGCGTTTTGGTAAGGTACATCAAAAGCATAGGAAATTAATAATTTGGGTATTACGTTCTCTCCCATTTTTGATTTATTATTTCTTTTTCTGAATTTATAATAAACCTTTATTTAATCGGTTTACATTTAAAAACTGGGAAATTTTCGCAACCCCCTTCCGCAAGGTTTCGCTATTCCTCATCCCCCTACCCCCTTCCACAAGTCCTAACTATGCTACTCTCATAAATAGTTGAAACAACAAAAACGTTTTTAATTTACAAAGCAAAACTTTAGCATTACTTAATATCTATAAAATGTCATCCCTTTGATCATTTTCGCAGGCTTAATGAGGCATCCATATACTACGCGCGTACCCATTTTTTAAACATATCTGTCGTTCGTTAGCATAGTGATACACGCTTACTAGTAGGCGCAATATGGCGACGTTCGGTTACAGTTTTCAAGCGATAGGGCGCCTCCCCCTCTTCCTACCTCCATGAGTTTAACCAATAAAAAAAGTAGCGTTATTTCAAGTAATTGAAAACTTAAATATCTTGGCTTTTACTGTACTGATTCATGGGAATAAAAGCTTATGCGAGTGTGTCAAAGTCAGGGGCGTAGTTATGGGGGGGATAGGTGGGAGGCTCCTCACCAAAGTAACTAGGAGTTGGCAAAAATCGAAGCGGCTTCGTAAAATCTAAGTGAGTTGTTAAAATTTGTAATTTTTTTTGCAAAATTAAGGGATTGGGTTGTTTTACCTCTGAGCGGCACTTTTTTGAACACCATGGGCTAAATGGCCAGGTCACATGGACTTCGAAGGCTCAGAGAAGGCTGGGGGAGGGGACCCACTGGAACAGCTGTTGGGAGACAGATGGTAGCCTCCCGTCAAGGCCATCCAGCGTGTTCTTTAACATGCACAGGGTATGGCTCTCCCGCACACGGGGCCACGGCTTAACGTCCCATCCGACAGACGGCGGCCTTTCCAAACCCATTGGTGTCCCCTACTGACCATGGGCAGGGCGGGGAATTTTTGCGGAGATAAATCTCAACGCTCACCCAGCTGGGACTCGAACCTGGGAACTACAGATTACGAGCCTGGTGCACTACCGACTGAGCCACCCCCGCCCCACAAAATTAAGGGGAATCAGAAAAATCTATACAATATGGCAAAGGTAATTGTCAAAATCCAAGCAACATGGCAAATCTAGGGCAGTTGGGAAAATGGAGATGGCAAAACCTAGAGCAGTTGGTAAAAATCGAAGCTACTTAGTAAAATACAGATGAGTTGGCAAAATCGGAACAACTTGGTAAAATCTTGGGGAGTTGGCAAAATCGGAACAACTTGGTAAAATCTTGGGGAGTTGGCAAATTCGGAATGACAGTAAAATCTTGGGGAGTTGACAAAATTCGGAGTGACTTTGCCGAATCATGGGAAGTTGGCAAAATTCAGGTGAGATGTAAAACTTGGGATTTTTTTTTTTGTAAAATTATGGCGAGTTGGCAAAATCTAGGAAAGTTGGCAAATCTTCGGGAGTTGGCCAAATTCTGAGTGACTTTGCAAAAATCAGGTAAGAGGTAAAAATTGGGTTTTTTCTGTAAAATTATGGCGATCTGGCGAAATTGTGGAAACTTGGCAAAATCTAGGGGCAGTGGCAAAATTCGGAGTGATTTGGCAAAATCTTGGGGAGTTGGCAAAATTCGGAGTGATTTGACAAAATCGTGGAGAGTTGGCAAAATTCAGGTGAGATGTAAAAATTGGAATCTTTTTTCTGTAAAATTATGGCGTGTTAGCAAAATCGAGGCAACTTCGCAAAATCTAGAAGAGTTGGCAAAATTCAAAATGACTTTGCAAAAATCAGGTGAGATGTAAAAATTGGGATTTTTTCTGTAAAGTTGTGGCGAGTTGGTGAAATTTGGATTGTTTTTGTGAAATTAGGGGGAGTTGACAAAATCGATAGTACTTGGCAAAATTTTGGGGAATTTTAAAAATTTGAAGTGACTTGGCAAATTTAGAAGAGATGTAAAAATTGGGATTGTTTTTGCAAAATTAAGGAGAGGTGGTAAAATCGAGGCAACTTTGCAAAATATAGGGGAGTTGGCAAAATTGGAAACCACGTGGTAGATTACAGGTGAGTTGTAAAAAATGGGATTGGTTTTGTGAAATTATGGAGTTGGAAAAATCGAGAACCTTGGCAAAATCTAGGGGAGTTGGCAAAATTCGAAGCCACTTGATAAAGTACAAAGGAGTTGTGAAAATTGTGCCATGTGCAATTAAGGAGAGTTGATAAATTTCGAAATGACTTGGCAAATTCAAGGAAGGTGTAAAAATTGAGATTTTTTTCTGTAAAATCACGGCGAGTTGGCAAAATCGAGGCTACTTGGCCAAGTCTAGGGTAGTTGGCAAAATTCGAATCCACTTGGCAAAATATATGCGAGTTGTAAAAATTAGGATTAGTTTTCTGAAATTAAGGAGTGTTGGACAAATCGAGGAAACTTAGCAAAATCTAGGGCTGTTGGAAAAATTCGAATGCACTTGGTAAAATACGGGCGAGTTCTGATTATTGGGATTGGGTTTGTGAAATTAAGGACAGTTGACAAAATCGAGACGACTTGGCAAAGTTTTGGTGAGTTTGAAAAATTTGCATTGACTTGGCAGATTCAGGAGAGATGTAGAAATTAATTTTTTTTGTGAAATTAAGGAGAGGTGGCAAAATCGTTGCAAAATCGAGAACTCTTGTTAAAATCTTGGGGAGTGTGCAAATCTAGGGTAGTTCGCAAAATTCGAATCCACTTGGTAAAATACAGGGGAGTTGTAAAAATTTGGATTAGTTTTGTAAAATTGAAGTGAGTTGGCCAAATCGAGACAATTTGGCAAAATCTTGGAGAGTTTGAAATATTTCAAGTGACTTGGGAAATTTACAAGAGATGTAAAGATTGGGACTGGTTTAGTGAAATTAAGTAGAGTTGGCCAAATCAAGAAAAGTTGGAAAAATTCGCACTGACTTGCTACGATTCAGATGATATTCAAAAATATTGGGAATTGGGATTATTTCTGCAAAATTATGGCTAGTTGGCAAAATTGAAATATACATGCCAAAATGCTGGAGAGTAGGGAAAAATTGCCTGACCCCCACCACAAGAACACACACACATACACACGGAGCGAAAATCTGTGTACGAACCCAACAGTTCTACTGGTTCTCCCCCACTCCCCAACCATAGTCCTTTGCTCCGCCCCTAGTCATAGTCTATGCATTAGAAAATTACAGCACCAGTTTCAAATTGCTATTAAAATTTAAATAAACCAGAGGGGGGGAGGAATTTCTGTATTTCAAACGAGATTAAGATCAAAGCAAAAGCAGTGGAATAAACATAAATAAAAATTGATACAGGAAAATAAAAATTTCAGAATTATTCAAAACATGAAGAAAAGCAGACTTTTCTTTGGTAACTCCAGGAAATATTTTCTTAGTAAATTGATAACTGTTTTTATGCCAGGTCACATTAATAGTTTTTTGGAAGGGACAAAATTTAAAGCACTATTCACGGTGGCAAAAAATTATATTTTAATTATATTCATTATGATTATTAACATAGGTGGTAAAAAGATACGTTGAAATAAAGATTTGTGTTTTAATTCGATCGCATTTAATTTTAAGCACAAGATCAGAACTTTTTTTTTTGGATCCACTGGACAGCTAGTAGGAGATAGATGGAAGGCTCCAGTTAAAGCTATCCAATGAATTAGTTAACATGCAAGGTTACGACTCTCCAGCACATGGGATTTATCAGGGACATTAGCGTCCACCTATTGACCAAGGGCAGATTGGAGTTACCAGGGAAAAATCTCAAAGCTGGCAGAATTCAGACTTGAACCTGGGAACGACTTAATGGCACATTGCTGTAAAAGGGGTAATTAGGTTTATTTCAAAAGTATATTGTATAAATATCAATCGATAACTTTGATCCACTGTTTCAAGACTTCCTGCAGAAACATTTCAGAGGCAGAAAGTTGTGTTTGTTCGTGTTACCTCTGAACAGGATCTTCAAAAATTTTTCTTGAACACAATGGGTTAAATGACTAGGTCAGAAGGATCCCAAGGCCTCAGAGAAATTTGGGGGGGATCTACTGTATAGCTGTTAGGAGACAAACGGTAGCATCCCATCAACATCCAGCCAACATTTTCTTTAACATGCACAGGGTATGGCTTTCCTACACATAGAGCCATGGCTTAATGTCCCATCCGATGGACAGAGGCCTTTACAAGGCCTCTGTCCATCGGGGTGAGTTTTGCAGAGATAAATCTCAAGACTGGCCCAGGTGAGACTTGAACCTGGGAAGAGGCGTAAAGTAACTAGTATTTCATTACACTGGAGGCGAATTGATGAACCAACAAATTGCGGGGGGGGGGGGTGATGAACAAAGAGAACTTACTGTATTCTTCTCCAGTGGCAAAGCTTCCATGGAAGCAATACTTTACCTAAAATTCTGGTGAATGGAAAGAAGATATAAGAAAGATATGTGTAAAATATAAATACTTTAGTATGAAAAATAAAAATATTTTTCTTAATTTTATTTAATTAATTTCAACCAAAACAACTATCTTTTTTGAAAATGTTCTAATATTCCTGTAATATTACTATGCAAAATAAATGCAGTGTCAGTCTGCATGTAAATTGAGCTAGGAGTATATTGGCATTGCATCATGCACCGAAAGTGCCAGTTTCTGTTCTCAGCAAGCAGAAAAAATCTGAAGAAGGAGGCAATTAGTTTCAGTCGCTTTTTCAGTGGCTTCTTTGCTCCACACTATGCTTTAACTGACTGACTGACTGAACGTTACAGCCTTCTGGGAAGTCCTCTTAACAGGCTTTCCCAATTAACGAATTAGAATTCAGGAATTATTTTGAAGGCAAGTAGAGAAAGTTTATATGAGAGTATGAGAACAAAAATTAAGCAGAGGAGGATTAAACTTTTTGAGATATTTTAAATGCAATTAAAGCTTTTGATATAAGAAAAAGAAAATTAAAGTTAAATCAAAAACATTCAAATTACTTAAAACAAAAAAAAGAGAAAAATAAAGAAAAAAAGCAAAAACTCAAAACTTAGTTATCAAAATCAAAAGTCAAAGATCAAGTTAAATTTTTTTCCATGTTTTTCTTTCATTTTTTTTAAAATTCTACTCTAAGACTGGTATCAAGAAGAAACTGTCCTACAAATTCAAATATAATTTTTCTAATTTTTAAATTAGGATGATTTAGGAGAATATCAGTTGTTAATTCGATAATGTTAATTTCCTTTAAGGATGACATGAGTTTAAATCTTTCATTGTTGTATTTAGTACAATTATGTAATATATGATGAACAGATTCTAGAACCTTACAAATTATACAGTTTGGAGATTGTTTTTTTAACTGAAAAGAGAAAAGGATTAAGGAAGATGTACCAGTTCTTAATCTAAAGATTCTAGTTAACAATGCTCTAGATAGATCTATGTAACTAAGTTACATATATGCTGCATATTTTGAGAAAGACTAAATCTAAAGTTATTATTTATCATTCCATAAATTTTAAAAAGATTATTGGTGAGAAAAAGCTCATGATTATTAAAAAAAAATTTAAATTGGGAGTAAAAGTAAATTGTTTGGGAGATATCAGTTAAATTAGATGCACTTTTTGCTAACTCATTAGCCTTTTAATTCTCTTTAATGCCACAGTGGCTAGGTATCCACTGTAGTAAAATAGAATTATGTAGAAATTTTTTATTAAAGTTTGTTAGGATTAAAAGTTGATGGAGAAATTGAGGATATTCTGTGTAGTATAAATCTTCTGATAGGATATTTAAGGCACATTGAAATCAGTAAAAATTATACAATTTTTGTTGTAAAAATTTTGAGTAATAAAAAAGATGGCTTCAATAATTACAACTAATTCTGCATGGGTTATAGAAATTAGTGGAGGTAATTTTAACATTTTTGATTGATTGATAGTTGGAATATAAAATGCTGCTGATGAACAATTTGGATCTTTTTAACTGAACCATCTGCGTAAATTCCTAGAAAAGTTTTGTATTTAAAATTGTAAAATGATTTGGTAAGAATTTTTAAGGTTTCAGGGGAAATTTTTTTTTCAAGTAATGTGAGGAATATTTAATTGAATATTAGATCTATAGAAACTCCAATCTGCTATGAACAAGATTCTCTCCTGAGAAAGAAATATTAAAAATCAATTTTAGAGCTATATCATCCATAAGATTAGTTTTATATTTTTTAAACATATTTTTGTTCTGTAAATAGTTTATTATAAAAGGGTGATGAGGAATTTTAAGGAAGAGACGAGTGAGATATTTTATCATGAGGATTATTTTATTCTAATTTGGAAAAGTGCTATTGCAGTTTCTCCAATAAGGGCAATGGTGGGAGTTTTCTTTAAGAGGCCTAAGGCAGATTTAATAAATTGATTCTGTATTACATTAAGTTTGTTAAATTTATTGTCTCCGATTCCCAATGCACATTCAAGCCCATATTCAATTTTGGATCTGACAAGTGTTTTATATAATAAGATTAAATAATCTGGGGGGGTTCCCCAGCTAGTAGCAGAAAGAAGTTTGGAAAAATTTAAAGTCTACAGCATTTATCAAACTGTTGTTGTAAATGAAAATTCAAATTGAGCCAAGAATCCAAGTGTATTCCTAAGCATTTAGTTGAATATAATTGCTTAATCTGCTGTTTGTTGATGTAAATTATTATTTCGGGAGGGGTAGATCTGGCTTTTACAAAAGACATACAAAAGGTTTTATCAAGGTTAATGGAAAGATGCAAAGTTTTACAAAAGTTAGTAATAATATTCAATTGTGTTTGAATTTTATTTTGTAATACAGTCAGATTTTTGTCACTACTCCAAAAAATAATGTCATATGCATAGGTTGTAAAGTTCATAAATGGGTGGTGATTTTTGAACATATCAGAGATGTATACATCCTCACAGACCTTCTGCCATGGCATATAAACTGACAGCAACCTGTCAGACCTCTGTGACAAACAGCTGCTTGAGGTGGTATTTATTTATTTTATTTATTTATATTAAAAAGTAAAGGACTCAAAATTGAGCCTTGAGGGAGGCCCTGAAATATGTGAAAAGGTTTTGACCGAATTGAATCAATGCTGACTTGAAAAGATATTTTAGTAAGATCAAAATTTAGAAAATGTAACGTATGACCTTTAATTTCAAAAGTAATTAATTTGTGAAGAAGGCCTTTGATCCAAATTGAATCAAAGGCCTGAGAGAGGTCAAGAAAGACAGCAACAAAGAAATATATTTTTGCTTTTGGCAAGTTGAATTTCAGTTAATTGTAAGGATACACATTCTTTTGAAGATTTACCTCTTCTAAAACCAAAAAAATTGTTTGAAAAAATATTTTGTGATTCAATACACCAAGTCCTTCTAAAAACCAATATTTCAAATAATTTTAAAAAATCAGAAAGAAGGAAAATTGGTCTATATGATAAAATATCTGAGTGATTTTCCCCAGCTTTAAGAAAGAGGATAATAAATAATTTTGACAATTCTAATAAGTATGTATGTTTTTGCCAGATAAAGTTTAAAATTTCAAGAAGTTTTTTTCCATTTGGGTGAAAGGTGGACAAAAATTTTGTTAGAAATTTCATCTGAGCCAGGGGTGGCTTCAAGATTTAGTCTGTTAATTGCAAAACTTAATTTTTGGAGAGAAAAAGGGCATCTATAATTGGTGAGTCAGGAATAAAAGTTTGCAATTTAATTTGCAAATTGTGCTCAAGTTGTTTTTCTTTGCAAGAGAGCGGAAGAGTTTTAGATATTCTTAAGATTTCACCCATAAGGTTTGCAGTTTGGAGGATAGATAAATTTTTAGAGAGAGCTACTTCAGATAAAAGAATTTTTTGTTGAGTGGATGAAGTGATATTTTTGAATTCTCTCAACAAATTGGAGGTGGAGTGGACTCCATCTCCCCATTTGGGGAAATGGAGCAGGCAAAAATTTTCCAGTTTTCTCTACATAATTCTTTTAATTTTTTCCTAACTAATGCTTTTATTCTTTTTAATTTTTTTGATGTCAGAGATATTTTTTATTCTTTTGCTTTATTTTCTGCCTTTTTCCTGATTGTTATAATTTTGTTCATGTACCAGTAAATCTTAAAGATTTTTATATTCTTAATTTGAATTTTTGAGAAACAAGGTTTGGTTAAATCTGAAAGGTGATCTAAAAAAATATAATTTATTGTATCCTTGTTAGGATCATGAGATTCTAAAATTGATGTAAAGAGGTATCAGTTATTAATTTTTATAAGTTTTTTAAAATTACTGCTTAAATTTGATTGAATTAAATTTGGATGATGGTCACTTCCCCTGGTGTCAGGAAGAAGTGGCCAGTTAAAAAATTGAACTAAAAAAGGAGATGAATATGAAAGGTCAAAAATAGATCTGACATTATTTGGATTTTCATGGGTACAACTTTTGTTATTTAATATTATAAAATTATTTTTAGTAATAAATTTATTGAGATGAATGCCTGCTCTTGTTATTTGATATGAGCTCCAAGTCACATGGTGAGCATTGAAGTCACCAAGAAAAAGAATTGGGAGAGAGAACTGGGATGTGATTTGATTATAAATATCTTCATGAATAGTTTGACAAGGATTATAAATACTATTAATAACAGTGAATTTGATTTTACTTAGGAATATTTCTAAAGCCAATACTTTTAAATTTGGATGATTTGTTCGAATACTTAAAATTCTATGATTAATAGATTTATGTACATAACATGCAACTCCTTTGGAATTTTCATTTACAAAAGTTAAATAAACATATATGATGGGATTTTAATAGATTTTCTAGTCATAATTTCCTGTAAAGCAAAAATATTAATTTTTTTTTTGTACTTACAAAGTAGAACAATTTCATCTTTTTGGAAGAAAACCTCCTGCAATTCCATTGTAGGAGAAAGTTATTTGTAAAATTATACTTTAAGATTAGTTAAAATATCCTCCAAAATAGTAAATTCATCCTGGGATGAACAAATAAATTTACATAAGTACAAAATTAAGTCAATAATTAGGATTTTAGAAATATTTTCTTCTTTAATCTCTTCATCAATCCTCTGAAGGGTGCGTAGTTTTTTCCTGGGATTATCCACTTTAAAAAGTTGAATGCAGCTTTTTATTATATTTATTTATATGCAGCTTGGGCATAAGATGAAGAGGGTGTGGCAATCACAGAAGAAATCACATCACAACTTGGCAAGGAAACTTCAGAGGAATGTCGAGTAGAATTAATGCCATGAGAAAGTTTTTTTTTTCTTTTTGGATAAGTTGCATAAGTGTCAGAAGAAACAGGAGAGATGTGGTAGCAATCTTTTCTTGTCAAAAAGGTTTAGGTCCAGAGACAATGTTTTTAGATGACACAGATGTTTGAGTACCTGAAGAATTCGAGTTTTTGACGTTTGAAACAGCAATTGATGAATTACTAGGTGAATTATTAAATTCAAGTTTGGCCTGTTGGAATGCTGTGTTCCAGCCACATTTATGAAAGTCCTGTATTTTTCCCCCCCCGCAAGTGATCTTTTTTTACTGGAAAAGCATAAGAAGTAGCCTGTGGGGGCCAGAGCAGTTAGGACAAATAAATTCAGATGATTGGCAAGATTTATAAAGGTGTGGTCCGGAACACCTTTTGCAGCACAGTTTTCCACAACAAGAGTCTTCCAGATGTTCAAAGCAGCTGCATTGGACACATATTGAAGGGGGAAAGAAATAATTCTGGACTCTTAACTCTTGACAGTCCAATGGTGACAAAGTTTGACAGCAACTTTTATAACAACGCTTTCAGTGGATGTTTTAATAATGATAGAATTTTTTTTACCTGGAGTAAATCGAAACATTCGACGAACACGAATAACATTATGCTTTTCAAGTGCAATTAATAAGAAATCATCCGAATACTTTGTATTCACATCATGTAGAATGCCAAGAAGAAAGTCACTTTGTGGAACACGATGCTCAACTCTGGTGTCTAGTATAACATTAACATTTGGTTAAAGTCTTTAAGTCATCTTCAGAATCGGGAAAGAGGATTAGATCACCTTTCCTGGTGAAATGAACTTGAATGTCCTTCTTAAGTAAATTAAAGAAAAAATCGGTAACTTTGAAATCATCCAGATCCGATAGTTTAGAATTGTTATTAAAAAAGAAAATTGCGAGAGACGATTAGGTCGAACACTATGGTCAGAACAGTTAGAAGTGACCTCATCAATTGATGAATGATCAGATTCATTGGATAGTATGTCAAGGTCATCATTATTTATAGTTAAATGTTGTTCATCATTAGGAATTCTTTCAGGCTGTTTTGACAGATTACTGAAAATGTCATTATTATCAATATAAATATAATAATAAATAAATACCCCCTCAAGCAGCTGCTTGCCACAGAGGTCTGACAGGAGCCTGTCAGTTTATATGCCATAGTAGGTCTGTGAGGTTGGCAGGATCTCAGCAGAAAAACGACACATACATCCATGCCTTACCCAGAGCTCTAACCCAGGTCCCTTAGACAGTAGCCAAGCATGCTAATGGTCATGGGACGGATCAGTAGCCAAGCATGCTAACCACTCGACCACGGGACGGCTATCAATATAACTGCATAAATCATTTGTTGAAAGGCTTCGATGTAGTTGAGATAGTTCCATTTTTTAATATGTTTTCCTAATTTATTTAGTTGCATTTTTTCATCAGATTTAATAGGAACTCCAGTTGTTTGTTTTCGTTTTGAAGATGCTTTTTTATTTTTACATTTTCCCATTGCAGCGAAGATCTCTGAAGAAAATCACAGGAAGAAAGGTATCCAAAGAAGCCACTTAATCCAGCAATCTCCAAAGAACAGAGAACTATGCAAAAATGAACATTTGCAACACTTTCTCACACAGCCAAAAACGGCATACCGATCCCATCAAACTCAAAATCGGAATCCACCATGCTTTAACAGTCAGTATTCTGCTACAGATGTACAACTCATTGCTTTTCAGACCCAGCTTCAATCAACCAATCAGCTTTCTGCTGCAGACTTATTTGGATGCTACTGTTACCATTAATTTTGCAAATGACTTAAAAAACTTGTCAAATGTCATTTGGTTTTTGATATATTTTATCACCGTGTGTATTATTTCTTTTTGTGCTGCTCGAATTGTATAATGTAAACTGGAAGAAATCTTTATTATTATAAAATATAGCAGGTTTGTTTAATGTTTAATAAATAAATGAATATAAACATCTGTGACAGTTGGTGTTTCTGTTTTCTTGAGCCAATTCCTGTAACATGTTTACTGAGAAAGGTGAGATGCTTACAACATAGAATCATTTCAGCTATCTTTCCAGACATCTGATAAAAGGATAAGTTCCCTTTTTATCTTTACCATTCCGTATTGGACAGAGAAATGTACTTGATACTCTCCAATATTGAATCCCTCTAAATTAAGCACAAACTAACTGCGATATAGCGATTCCCTGGCATATGCATTCATTGCCGTTCGCTTTCTCATGCAACCATTCAAAAGATATCATTTGCTGAAGTGATTTCTACCTGGCTTGACTTAAGTACTTTTAGTGTAATAAACTTTATTTGAGGTACATACCCAGAAACTTCCAATGGGAAGGGATTGACATGTTCGGTGTCATTGAGAGGGAGTATTTTGAGGTATGAGTGTGATTTTTGACATAGAAAAATATTTTGACTCAGAAAATATGTTACTTGAAGTCGTCAAGAGAATGGGTACCCCCCTCTCCACAGTTGGATATGTTACTAATGATGTAAAACATTTGTATTTTCTAATTATTTTTTGTTAGCTTAATCCTCTCACGTTCTTTATTTTTGCCTCTCTTTAAAAGCACTGAGGTACTTTTAATACAAATCAAATATAAATAATATCCTTTTATGTATTTCCCTTTTTTCCATTTTTGTAAGATATGTATATTTTGCATTTAAATTTACATATTTAAGCTCAAATATTAATTACAGAATTGAGATATACTTTTAAATAGTTAAAATAATTTTGTTTATGTTTTGGGTCAAATGTTTTGGAAACTATTACATTTTTTTATTTGAATGATTAAGAATTTTTAAATGTTTTTTGCTTTAAGGACCAAATGAAGTTAAGTTAAACGATTATCCACCAACGACCTAGAATATATATATATAAATATACTGCTCATATCACTGTTTTCAGCACCACCACGATGTGATTTTGGGAAACTTGGTATCAATGGCAATTTAGGGCATGAGTTCATTAATAGTCACGTTCGAGTTCTATAGGATAATGTGTGTTTCTTTCAGTTTAATATTTCATTTTGTTTTGGGTTATAAAATATCTTAAACTCTCAGACAATGTCTAATTTTTGCTGTGCAATTTAATGCTCTGTTAGACATAAAAAAGGAAATTGAATTACTTTTTTATGAATATGTAAAACGCAATTAAAATTTGCTTAGAGAACACATGTCAAAATTAATTTTTCGTTGTTTCAAAACAATGTTTTTGTTCATGGATTTAGTTTTTTTTCTGTTTTTAGATTTCTGTTACGAAATGACAACTTTGTAATAAATATATATATATGTAATCAAAAGAAAGAAAAAGAAAAAAAATGGATCGCAATAAAAAAGCACGAAAATTTGTTCCATGCATTTTAAACTATATTGTTTGAGTATCATCAATAAATCCATAAACACACAACATTGACAGATGTTTTGAACGTTTAATCAGGGAATTAAAAATGCAAAATTGAAAATTAAAAATATATTTTAATATTCAATATAAAATGAAATGCAAAAACAATTAAAATAAAAATTTTTTCAAGCGTTTAGTCAGTTTAATAACATACAAAGTTCATCTCTAATCTACTTTGATGTAACCCCTAATTAACAGAAACTAACATTTACGAATTTAAATTTATCAGCAGTAGTTTTTCAACAGTTAAATAAATAAAAGGGGAAAGGTTAATGCTAAATGAACCTTTTTCTTTTCTGAATTGTCTTTGAAAAAAAATGTGGCATGTGTTTACCTTCTTTTCTCATGAAGCAAAAACTTAAGCAATAAAAGTATGACGAATTTTCTGTTTATAGCCTATTCTTCATATGTAACGTTTTTTTGCGTTTTGAAATTTGTTTAAGCAATGAATTAAAAACCCATATGTGAAGTTGTAAATATATATAATATTCAATCTTTTGCAACAACTGGAATGAAGGCTACCTAGCTTTCAGGCACTCATTGGCAATGTAAGGGTTTCTTTGAATGTTAAATAGCTAGGTGTCAACTAAAATGCTCTAAATGAATATGGCTGCTGAGCCCTTCAAATTGTGTGCTAATGGCCATTAGGTGAACAGCCGACCTGTGAAGAAAGAACATACTTTGTCTTGAATAAGATTGGGATACTGCACAAAAGTCATCCCCGGGTAGAATTATAACTAATATTAGGGTATTTAATAAAACTTTGAACTTTTTCCGGTTGCACCCGACTACCAACATGTAAAAAGATTTAAAAGTATACAATACAGGGAAAAAATGCAACACTTGTAATAAGTTATGCAAATGTGATGAAATTAAGGGAGGAGGTAATATATGGAAATTATTCGGTTTGCAGGACAATCGAAACGATTGGACAGGCATGAGATGATGTCACAGGTGCAGAGCATTTAAACACAGATAAAAGCAGCCAAAGCTCCCTGGTTGACAAAACGTTGTGAAAATTGTTCTAAACAGCTAAAGATGCCCTTTTGCAGACATCGACAGCTGTTCCAACAGTTAGCAGACTTTGAGCGTGTAAGAACCATCGACCTTAGAGAAGCTGGTTTGTCATACAGAAATATGGCCAACCTCGTTGGCTTTAATCCCAGCACCATCATACACATATGATGGCAGTAGGTTCCAGAAGGATCCAGCACAGGCCGACAAGGATCGGGAAGACGATGTATGTTCATGGAGTGACAAGATTGCCATTTGTGACTCAATGCATTGCGTGACAGATTGGCGACTACAACGCAACTGGAAAGGGACTGACAAAAGGTAACACATCGAAAATCTACCAGGCGGACGATAAACAACAAGCTTTTATGGATGACTCCCGAACTACGGAAGATAGGAATAGTATGAATTAAGGAAGGTTGGCGCCACTCCACAAGAAAGCATTTCTTGGGTAGGTATTTTGATATCAC
Organism: Ryuthela nishihirai; assembly: GCA_038380435.1. NCBI lineage: Eukaryota > Metazoa > Arthropoda > Arachnida > Araneae > Heptathelidae > Ryuthela > Ryuthela nishihirai. The sequence goes on along the minus strand of JAWZYU010000005.1, from coordinate 33,627,172 downwards.
AGTGGGGAGCCGAAGGTAAACAAAGCGTATAAGAAACCTACTGTAAGATAGATTTCTGTTGGCAAAAAGTGTTTTATTTTTTAAAAACAATTTCAATTTTTTTAAGTGTTTGAAGTCTATCTAGTTAGGGAAATATTTATTGTTATAGATACACACTCAGCAGTAACTTTATTAGGTACAGTTCCGTGTTATGTCAATAGTAACCGAGATACAGAATTCGGGAACATTTTAAATAATCATTTATTGAAAAAGTGTGATTGAAGACAATTTAAAGATCTGAAATATATTGAAACCTAAATAAAACTAATAAATAAACCTAAATGAAACAAATAAATAAAGTTAAATGAAACAAATATACCTAAATAAATCAACTCTAAATAGAGAAAGAATCTTTAACAATATTCGCTCTCTATTTAGAGTTGGTCTGTAAATGGTAGCTAGGTAGTCACTGGAAGGAGAGCTATGCACCAATCCCCTATGATGATGCATAGAACCGGCCAGGCCTGGCACCTAATGTCCGACCCACCTTCTCGTGGTGCAGACCGTTAGTACCTTTCAAAAGAGATACTCTCTTGTGGAAGTGAATGGAAGGGGAGAGCTGTCAGATTAGTGTGGCCTACTGATCTGGACAACTATGGCTACTTTTCCTTTTTTTTCTACCCTGCTGAGGGTCCTGGTGCACACAGGGTCCTGGTGCTGACCATATAAACCCACTGGAATGGACAGATATATAGCTCTGAGCTTGATTATAGATCCTGATTTTGCTGCACTTGTGGGCTTCTGTGGAGGGAAAATCTTCTGCTGTGTTTTCTTTTTGTTTGTGGGTTGACAGTCCCAAGTGAATAGATTCACAGGATGTGTTTATCAGCTGGTGGATAATCCTGAACAGAGGTCATCGCAGGCACCTGAACTTTTTGCTTCTATTGGCATCGTGAAATTCTACATTGAAGGAAGTCTTCCAGTGTAGACAGCTTCAGCCTTTAGTGGTGGGGGAACGGGTCTTTGCCCCAATGTCTGCGTTTAGGGGGCTGTTTGATATTGTTGGTATTCCCTCTCTCAATAAACATAGTTCCTTTAAACATCCCACTAACCATTTTCTCTCCATAGGTAGTTGGAATGTGAGGACTCTGCACAGATCTTTTTCTCTTGATGTCCTCACACAAGAATTCCACCATTATAATTTAGATATTCTCGGCTTGCAAGAGACCAGATGGACAGATAAAGGTCAGATTCTTAAAAATAATCTTAAATTTCTCTTTTCAGGGAGGGAAGACAATAAACATGACCAAGGCGTGGGTCTGCTTTTCAACAGACACGCTAGTGATGCTCTTCTAGGATATGAGTGCATTAATGAAAGTTTTCTTACAGCAAAATTTCAGACAAGCGTTAAAGACTTGAATGTTATCTGCTGTTATGCACCCACTGAGGATTCTGATGAGGATGAGAAGGATAGGTTTTACGGACAACTTCAGGATATTTTGAACTCTGTCAAGAAAGGAGATATTACCCTTTTTCTTGGTGACTTCAATGCCAAAGTTGGCACCGACTCTGACCTTTGGGGAGGAGTAATAGGCCCTTTTGGTATTGGTAGCTGCAATGGCAATGGGCAACGTCTCCTACAGGTAAGTAAACTCAATGGTTTCAGAATAACTAACACTTATTACAAACTCCGCAACATACATTAGTACATATGGGTTTCACCCAATGGACTGCATAAGAATATGATTGATTATATATTAATTAACAGCAAATGGGCTAGTTCTGTTAGGAATACCAGGTCATATAGGGGAGCAGAAACTGGATCTGACCATTACCTTGTTAAAAGTGTCTTGCAACTTAAATTTAAAAAATGTTGTGCTAGGGTTAAAAAGTTTTCTTTTAATACGTAATCTCTGAAAGATCCAGTTATTGCCAAAGCTTACCATGATAGGTTACTTAGTCATTATGACAGTCATGGTTTCTTACTACTGAAGTTGAGGAAGAATGGGATCATTTTAAACAGACTTTTTTGCACACTAACAGTACTCTTTTAGGAAAAAAGGAGCAGAAGAGACAGAATTATCTCAGTGATAAGGCACTTGAGCTTATTTCGGAAAGAAAGAACTGCAGAAATGTCCTTAATCAATACCCTACTAGTCCTAATAGAAAGCATTACAGAGAGCTTAATAAACGTGTAAAAGATCAGGTGGTAGTATAGTAGGTTTGGTATCAACTGGTAGTAGAGTAGGTTTGGTTATAAACAGAGAGAAAACTAAAGTGATGAAAATTGGTCAGGCAGGCTGTGATTCAGTTAATCTGAATAGTTGCAGTCTTGCCTTCCCGTGGCCGAGTGGTTATCGCGCTTGGCTACTGATCTACGGGACCTGGGTTCGAGCCCCGGGTAAGGCATGGATGTTCGTGTTGTTTTTCTGCTGAGGTCCTGCCATCCTCTCAGACCTTCTACTCTGGCATATAAACTGGCAGGCTCCTGTCAGACCTCTGTGGCAAGCAGCTGCTTGAGGGGGGTATTCATTATTTTTATGAGCAGGTGTCACAGTTTAATTTTCTTGGGAGCTATGTAACAGATACTGGTGATGTGCGGCATGAGATTAACAGACGGATAGGGATTGCTGCCGGGACTTTTAAGAATCTATGGAGAGTGTGGAGAAATAGGCGAATACACCTAAAGACTAAAATCAGACTGTATAATAGTTTGGTTCTTTCTAGGGTTAGTTATGGTAGTGAAACTTGGACACTTTGTAAACAAGATAACAGGAAACTAGATGCTTTTGATTCCAGATGCTTATGCAGTATCTTGGGCATTCGGTGGTTCAACTTTGTAACTTATGATGAGGTTAGGCAAAGGAGTTTGCAACCTCCTTTAAGCAGCATATTGTGCAGAGAGAGACTCCGTTGGTTTGGCCATGTTGTCTGTATGAATAATTATAGATTGACGAATAGGGTTATGAGCAGTGTGCCTAAAGGCCTTAGAAAGAAGGGGAGAACTAGGATGCGGTGGGCAGACAATATCAAACAGGACCTTGTTAGAATTGGTGTGCAGTGGCCAGATGCAGTAGATGTAGCTCAGGATAGACTTGCCTGGAGAGCTAAATTGCACGGTCTGGTTGGACCTCCGTACCCCATGGCTGCTTCATGATGATGATGATGATGATGATTTAGAGTTAAAGATATCGACTGTTTAACGGTAATAATTCCAATTTACTCTTGAAAGTTAATAATAGATATAAATAAAAAATAATCAATAAAATATAACTAAAAAAGTTTACGGTGATTTATGTTGAATTACTGTAGAATTTCTATTAGATGAGCTGAGAAATAATTATGATCTTGCTCTTAAAAATAAATTCAATCGAACTGAGACATCAAATCTTTATTTCAGCTTATCTTTTTACCAGCTATGTTAATAATAATAATGAAAATAATAAAAATATAATTTTTGTCGCTGTTAAGTAATGGTTCAAATTTTATCCCTTCCAAAAAATATTTAATACAGTTTTCAATTTAGTAAAAAAAATTTCTTGCAGTTATTCAGCGAAAAGTCTTTTTTTTTATTTTGATTAATCCTGAAATTGTTGTCCTGTTGTATCAATTTTTATTTATGTTTATTCCGCTGTTTTTGCTCTGATCGTAATCTTGTTCGCAAATCACAGATTTTCCTCTCGGCTTTATTTAGTTTTTAACAGCAATATGAAACAGCTGCTGTAATTTTCTAATGTGTAGACCAATGGTTCTCAACCTTTTTTGCTTCACGTACCCCCTGGAAATGTGTATGTAACTGGAGTACCCCTTGTAAAGATGGATAAACTATAGTTATAGTATAACAATGGGAATATAATGAAACATATATCCTTCATTATATATTATACATTAAATACATTTATACACATTAAATTTTGTATTCATAAATTACATATATCGATAAATACAAAAAATGACATTTTTGCACAGCAGTGTTTCCAACTTGCGACTTTGTTACTAGATCTAGCGACTTTTGAGCTCTCATGGCGTACCACAAAAAATTTTACCGCCTACCCCACGTTGAGAATCCCTGGCGTAGATTATGACACACTGACATGAGCTTTTATTTCCATGAATTAGTACAGTATAAGCCAATGTCTTTAAATTATCAATTACCTGAGATAACGCTTTTTTGAGTACACTGTCGTAGTTTTCAGAGCGATCGGTTTTTTATTCCAACAATCATTTCGTTGTTTCCCCCCCCCGTGACAACTTTAGTCTGCTGGAAATAGAATCGGTCATCGTAAAAAGACTGAATTTTTTATGTGATAGGTTTTTTTTTTAATCTGGAATGGCATTATCATTTAGTTTATGTTTCAAAGGTTGTCTTATGAGTTCGCTCCATATATCTTAGAGCCGATTGATTTTAACAGGCATCTGAAAAATGTTTACCACATATCTTAGCATATGCACATCAAATTTATCTTTATGCCGACTCTGCAGTAAAAACTTGGTACTAATTTTTGATTCTAATGGATTCCCAAATGAACATTTCTTTTCTTATTTTTCAAAGAATTACACATGTAGTTTCCTACTGCACAGTTCAGCATGATAAAAAAACTACCCGAAACATTTCACAGAAAGAAAGAGAGATTCACCAAGCGGAGAACAAAGAAAGACACTAAAGAAGAGATATTAGCTGTGCTCTCCGTTGGCTCTCCACACTGTGACGTTATTTAGAACACCCTCTCAGTGACACTCGAATCGCGTTGGTAAAACGTAACCTTTTGGAGCCACCTTTGCCTTATATATATATATTCACCTTTATTCGGCCAACAATGATGGAGTACAGGCCTGGTAACTGTTCGAAAAATGTACCTTTACGTGAACCTCCTATAATATAAAATCCCAGTAGATGGCGCGCAAACACAAAAAAAACCCCATTCTATTCAGTCGTTTTCGTATTAAAATACCGAGGAAAAAACTTCAAATTTCATGAATGTAAAGAAACCTTGGAAGGAAAATATAGTACATTGATGTTTGTAAGTTCTATGGTTATGTTTGTAACTTTTATGCCATTAACATTTTCAAATGGAAACTGCTTTTAGGAAAAAAAAACTCGTATAGATTTGGATTAAAAAAAATCATAATTTGTTTGCTGATTTCACTTCTGTATACTGTAATGAGAAACTAAAATAATAGATTTTTTTTAGTATTCTTGTTAGATATTCGAAATTTTGCTGTTGGAATGTGAACGACCTGAAGTTTCCATAAGCAAAAATTGATTCACCTCTTAGATCCAGGGTGAGTGGTAAAATTCTATTATTTTGCTCTCAGAAAAATTTGTTTATAGAGATAAAACTTTTTTTTTGCATTAGACAAGTATGGACAGGTTGGACAGGTTTCTTATCTTCAAGCCGTGAAAATATACAATTTTCACTTTCCTAATCTCCCAGAGGCTATAAATGCGCCAACTGTCGAAAAAAATTGAAAATTCCAAAATTTGAAATGAATATTGCAAACGATGTGCAGTATTTATGCTATAAATTTGAAATTTTGATGGTGGAATGTGAAACTGACATACCATTGGCAACCATAAGTTGACTACTTAGACTCAAAAGGGTGGGAAAATGCAATTTTTTGTTTTAAGAGAATATTTTTTTTTATAGAGATAAATTAAAAATTGATTTCGTGTAAATACCCCCTCAAGTAGCTGCTTGCCACAGAGGTCTGACAGGAACCTGTCAGTTTATATGTCACAGTAGAAGATCTGAGAGGGTGGCAGGACCTCAGCAGAAAACAGCACGAACATCCATGCCTTACCCGGGGCTTGAACTCAGGTCCCTTAGATCCGTAGCCAAGCGCAATAACCACTCGGCCATTGCATAGTTATATATGAAATATCACGATTTACACTTTTCGAACTTAGAATTAGCGTGATCCCCTGTCAGCTGTCGGTCAATCATGCATAACTGATTATATATTAGATATTACTTTGAGTTTGATATAACCGATTATATATTAGGGTTACTGATTTGAATTATTACTTGAGCATAATACTCTATGGATTATCGACAAAAAGATGCAAAAAATAGGTGACTTCCTTTCTTCTGATTAACCTGTTCAGTGCCACGAGATTAGAATGTGAGTTGAGAAATTTTGTTCCCTTGAATGCCAAGCACTAAACATCATCGCGTTTTTCTAGATTTTATTTTTTCTGTTATTTATCTTTCATCTTTCATGTTTTTTTTCCTGAAAGTTACAATGCATTTTCAGCCGTCTTTCTTATTTTTTTCAAAATGATGTAGTTTATAGTTGTTTTAAAAATTGATTGTTTGCAAAAGGTGTCGAATTTTTCTACCAAGAGAACAAAGGCAAGCAAAGGCGGAGGTATATACTAGCACATGATTAGGGTCCTGATGTGACTCACGACACAGTTTTCTCCTCACCCCGTTTTCCATAGCTTCAGGGCACGGGGTTCTGAAGTTAATCCAATTTGCAGTCAGTTGTCTAACATGGGAGGCAGGGAGGGTCATCCCATCCATTTGAAGTCGTACACACCGTTTGAATACGAGATACGTATCTCTTGTGACCTTTGATTTTCAACTGCTTACCCTTTGTTTTTATATCATAGATACTTGTTCTGGACGACACATCCGAAAATAACATATCGCCATCTTAAAGAATAGATAAATGTAAAAAATTTTGCATTTAAAAATGGTAAGTTTGAAAAGATCGTAGTTTTAAATCCGAATGCAGAAAGCAATCAATGAAAACTTATGCAGACAACATGATTTGTTTGTCGTGTTTGCACGCTCTCTGGCGGATATTTTTGCTTAAGAGTGGTTCTAGGAAACTCGAATTGGCAGGTCTGTACTCTCTCATTGTTGGCTTGGCTTTGGGTAGGGAGACGATCCGCAACCCCAAGAGGGAAGAAAACCCCCAAAGGAGGAAAGGAATCTAGGAGGACTGAGATATGGTCTGTTTCACATCTCTTCGTTGACATCTGGGAAAATGTGATGGGACAACAATGTCACAAAGCTCCTTAGTGGAACATTTGGGAAGATATTAAAAAGAATTCTCATTGGAGGCTAATATCACTATAAAGTTACAACACCTTTAACTAAAAAAAATTTCAAATTTATTTGGATGATTTGTTTTTTACAGAGTGAAAGAAGTAAACAAGCTTCCACGAGTTACCAGATACTAAATTCCTAAACCGTATCCGTACTTATGATAGAAACATGGCGGATAAATTTAGTGTGGAAGATTTGCAGAAACTAAGAGTAGTTGATTTAAAAGAAAAGTTGTCTGCACGGGGTTTATCTACCACTGGACTTAAAGCCGACTTAATTAACAGACTACATGAAGCCATTTTAAGTGATAAGAATGCTGAAGGTATTTTTTTTATTGCTTTAAATATATATATTTCCTCTAGTAGTTCTCAAATTCTGTTAATGGGAAATTTAACCTTTTGTCCCAGTACAAAATTTTTATGTTGATCAATGAAAATTTATATTCCTACATGATATGCTTATTATAAAATTTAATAAATTTCATTCACGTTCTACTTCAAAATAGCAATCAAAATTTCTGATAATTGTAGCGAAAGTGATTTCCCTCGTGCGCCTCAAAACGAACCGTTTCAAATAATATCTACGTCATTTATACCCATTAGGGGTTAAGAAGGCTTATTTCTTCATCAGATTCACATGTGGAATGTTTTAATGTTTAATATTCTGCAGAATTTTAGGCTTTTTTAGGACAGAATGTATTTTAGACTACTGCTCTATTGCAGAAGTTGGTAATATTGTAATTTACACTGCTCAGGTGGCACATTATTTTTTTCTGTAATATGAAGATGTGTTTTGGAAAAATGCTAGACCTCTGGACATAAAAATACAGTGTTTGACCTAGTGACTGATTTTAGTTATCTCTGGAATTTGGATTGAAACAAAATATCCATGTGGTGTGGAGGTTTGTGCAATTGCTAGCACACCAAGCTCTTAATCTGCAGTTTCCAGGTTTGAGTCTTTTTTGGGTTAGCATTGAGATTTATTTCCACTAACCCCTGCTCTACTCTTGGTCTGAAAGGGGGCATCAATGGTCTTGAATGCTGTCTTTCAGATGAGATATATAGTCATGGTCCTATATACCAGAGAGCTATACTATGTGCACATTGAAGAATGTGCAAGATGATTTTGACAGGAGGCTACCATCTGTCTCCTAATAACTGTCCAGTGGGTCCCCTTTCCCATACCGTTGTTAGCCATTGGAGGTAAGAGATAAAACAGCCCAACTCCAGGTGATATCATTTATAAAAACATTTTTTGCCTTCGAAAACATTTTTTTCTTGCTTACATTAAAATGGAGCACTGCACCATCTTTAATCAACCTTGTGATGCTTTATAGTTTGCACTATTGCAGTGGCATACCTAGAAACTTTCAGTGTGTGGGGGAAGGGGTTGGCATGTTTCAGTCTAATGATTTTTTTTTTGTCAACTTGAACTGATTTTCAGGGACATTTTTAGAAATTTCTTTATTGAGGCCCTCAAAATGATAAGGTAGTGATAAACACCACCTTGGATATGCCACTGTACCATTGATTATGGTAAGTATTAATGTCTACCTGTTTATCTTGATAAGAACACAATATTGAAGTGAGATTTGAATAAATAAGTGATTGTGAACTGACATTTCAATATAGACAGGTTTGATTGTTGGAACCTGTAAACAGTATTTTGAAACAAGGATTTTGCTTAGTCATTTGAACCTTGTAAGGCTGCTATGGCCTTTTTTATATGCCATTTTAATCCTAATAATGCAGCACTGCACTTCATGCTGCAAATAATGAAAGTAAATATATTTGAAGGATTAGTTAGCCTGAGGTCATATGTGACTTTTTGTATCAAAGACTGAAGAATGGCTCCTAATTGGCATAAAAATAATCCTAAGTTGGTTGATTAGACATTGACGAAGTTACATTGGATCAGCAATTTAATATTACAATCTGTATACAGATTTTCACTTTGTCTGCAAGCTATCTGGTTAAAATCAATCCAAAGTGAATGCACAGTATTCCCTGTTAAGAACATTAATTAATAGATTCTGAAAAAATTCATTGCCGCCATGGTGGGAATCGAACCCGCATCTCTCCAGATTCATGCCAGAGCGCGCTAACCCTTGCACCACGCATCGGACAGCGAATATTTTCAGAATATGACCTTATAAATCTTCTTCCTGAGACGTGACTGAGACAGCACCATCTGTACTCAAGGAGATGCAACTTTTTCAGTCGTTGCATTTGATTATCAGATGTTAATGAGAAGGTCGCTAACACTATCTATTAGCTATCTGGTGAGCTGCATTCAAATGTGCATAACATAATTGTCACTATACTGCTCAATATTGAAATTTCCCCCATCTAGCAGGAGCTGCAAAATTTGCATGCAAATCAACAAGTGAATATATGATTACATTTTCATGATAAACATAAGTTCTTTTGTTTGTAAATTTCATACCATTAACATAAAAGGTTGATCAGATTATTGCACGTTGCGTGTACTATTAATTTATTAATATTACTCTCTTTATTATTAGTGATAGTCTCGATTATTTTATTGTTTTTTACTTTGAAATTGTGCACTTTGCTACAGTATTTATGTACAAATTATGAAATATCTATGCTCTTGATATACTGTGTCCAGTTTATCCTTAAAATGGAAAGTCCAGGACAGAGTTGTCAACTTATGTTTTTAGCTCAGAGACTTTGTATTAGATAATTAGTAAAATAAAAAACACTGTATTATATATAGAAATAAACACAGTATTAGACAATTGATAATAACAGTATTAAATAATTAGTAAAATTATCTATAAAAAAATCAGGTTAAAATTTTTATGTTAATTTCAATTTAATCTCTTCCTCAAAAATGTTCTCTAAATCATGTTTAAAATTTTTATAATAGGAATAAAATATTGAGGTTAACTATACAGATATTTAAGCAAAAACTATTTAATCACCAAAAAATCTTGAAAAATCAGTTTTTCAAAGTTCTCCATGCTAATGACTCTTTTAAATTTAAATGATTATATATTCTATTTATTTATAACTGAATTCTTTATTATCAATGCATTTTACGATAACATTTATTTCATCAGCAATGAATATTACTTCATTAAAAAGAACTAAATTCAAACTTGTGTATGCGCAATTTTTTCTACTCATTAAATTTGAAGGAGCATTTTTGCTCTTGCCCAGGTCATCAAAAGAATTACAAATGGCACTGCTTAGTTCTTTGCTCATTTGGACTACACTAGCCCATTCCAGTGTCCAGCCTAAAAAACTTTTGTTACTACCGCCATATTCAGTCCCACACGGAAAAACTTCCAACATTTCCCCCAAGCATATTCCCCCCCCCCCCCCCCCCCACACACACACACACACATTTGAATACTCTGAAAACCCACTTTATAGATTTCACCAAAAATTTCTCCTAAAACCCTAACACCCCATAAAAACTCTCATTTTTAAAATTTAATTACCCCACATTATAAACTTTTGCCATTTTCTTCTGTACTCACAACAAACATACTACATCATACTAAACACAAAAAAAATTTAAAATAATTCTATCTAGTTCTAACCACACCTCCCTTGCCCTTCAAATGCCCCTCCAAAGAATTTACAAAACTTTCCCCCACCCCACACACAGCCACAAAAAGCTATTAAAATCCCACTTCCCAAATATTTATCCATAACTTTACATAACAGTTCACTAACATTGTCAACAACAACCCTTCTAATATTAAATAATTCCAATTCCAAAATATCTTTAATAACTTGTTATTTACCATATCTTAACGAATTTTTGAAAAACCAATGACAACATATTAATTATTCCTATTCTGGCTATCATTAAAAATCCTTTATTAAATATATTATACATATGCACTTACCTCTAGCCACATAGGCATGCTATCCCAAGCAGTTATCAAGCGAAAATAGTGAAAAAAATCAAACCTAACTTCACATTCCCTTCAAATCACACATATAACATATGACTTCATGTTACCCACCTAAAAGAAACAAATCAAAGAACCATAGGCCACCAACAACCAACGGTTATGTTTCTACCTCATGCTTTACACCTCGATATCATAGGCTTCTTGAACAGTGCCATCTGTTGGCTGAGGACCTTGAACAGTAAACCGACCAAAAATTCAAAACAGTAATTTTTATTTTTTAAAAATTGATTTTTTTTTTTTTGTTCTACTAAAAACAGATATATATATGTTCTTGGCCTCTCATTTCAAATTCTGTGAATGTATATAGATGCCCTGGACACTGGAAAGGTTAAATACTTTATTAATTATTATAGAACAACTGATCAAAAATAAAGCATAATTTATCATTTTCGAGTTATACGAACTGAAGTCTGAACATTTAAAAACATATTCCGGTTTTTACCGATTACAATCTGGTCACCCTATGTATCACTCAACATTTTTATTGCTAAACTTGTTCCCTCTAAATATTGGGCTTTTTCATTTGCTTGTCTGTAAAAAAGTATATGAACTTTTATCAATATCAGCATTATAGCTGTAAGTAGCAGCTGAATGCTAGTTGGAGTGGTTGGAGTTGCAAAGTCATGCTTGAATGCAAGCAGCAGAGCACATCAGTAGCCTCTCCATGCATCTCCAGTTCACATGCACCAGAGTGTCAGTGCAGTCCTCTGAAGTCCATCATTGGCGATAACATTGGTACAAATTCAATATTTTTTGTTCGTTATCAGAGAAATGACCATACTCCAAATTATGTACAATGTTTCTATGGAGTATAATGTGCAACATGTCAGTTTTAATTTTTTTTCAAATTCAATTTTTTATTGATTTGATAAGGAAAATCTACACCAGTGTATCAAGTTTGGTCTTCTCATCTACCATAGAAGCAAAGAAAAACAAGAAAAACCTTTAATCACAATTGCAATTTGTATATTTTCCCCTTAGGTTAAATGATTATAGCTCATTACAAAAAATTTTTTGCCTCAAAATATTTCGGACTATCAGACATCTTATGTGTACTAACATTTATGCCGAAGATCATTGAAATCTGTGATGGGCATTGAATTGAATTGATTTACATTTGACCCAGAGTCTGACAAATCTTCCACTAAGAGTGAGGCCAGTGTTATCAATACTTACAATATCTTGAATGACTCTAATCATAGTACTCCCTTGATAAATACAAACTATTTCTGAAAATATTAATTCAGAAATCTCAAATATGTCTAAGCCCATTGTGGAAGTTATGTTGACAGGTTTAATGCTAGTCTTAAAAATATTGATATGAAAGAGATTACTCTGTTTTTTAACAACTTGCTTGGTGAATATGTAGAGGGAAAATTTAACACTAAAGGAACCTTATATTTATTAGCAAATAATTTGAAACACAAAACAAAAATTATTCAACTAAATGGTATCCTTGGGATAAATGTCATTGCTGCTGATGCAATACATGAATATGACACTTTAGGTATGGTGATTGGAATTCAGTCTAATGTGAATGATATATTAATAATTTATCTAACGAAAGATCAGAATGTAAATGAAATAAGTAGAATGTTATATATGAACCAGATAAAGATTCAGTTGACAAAGATAAAGTCATCCATTTCCCAACTAACAAGGTTATTCTCACTTTAATTCAGAGAAGTTACCTTCATATGTATACATTGGATTCAATTGTTATCCTGTGAGACCATACTTCATACCACCCTCTCTTTATACTACTGTTTTCTTTTTGGCCATGTGTCAACAACTTGCATGGGAAGCCAAATGCAAAAGATGTGATTAACATTCTTATAAAATCTGTTCTGCAACTACCTTTAAATGTCCCTACTGCTCTGAGGGACATCCCATCACACTTGCTGGATGATATTTTTGTCTGATAGTCTGTAAAACCAAGCAATTGCAATTTAAAGAATATGTCCCATGGCCAAGTGGTTAGCGTGCTTGGCTGCTGATCTAGGGACCTGGGTTTGAGCCCCGGGTAAGGCATGGATGTTTGTGGTGTTTTTCTGCTGAGGTCCTGCCATCCTCACAGACCTTCTATTATGGCATATTAACTGACAGGCTCCTGTCAGACCTCTGTGGCAAGCAGCTGCTTGAGGGGATATTTATTTATTTTTTATTTATTTCTTGGTCCAGAGCCTTTACTAAGGCTATGCTCTTATATGATTCTAACAACATTTAATAATGTTGGTATCCTAAACCAACTTCTACCCAAATTCAATAAATGCAGCTGATCTCATCATGGTATGATAAGCAAATCTGCGACAATTTAACAGACATTTGCAAAAACTGACTTTCCTCCCTTACCATTACAATGTGAAATGGACTATGCAACTTCCAGTACTACCAACTTTTCAGCTGCTGAACCCTCAACTTCTAAAGACTTTCCTACAGTGATACCTGTTATGGACTATGCTTGCACAGTGAAAAAGAACATTACTGGTTCAATGTCATCTAAATTAAATCAAAATAATTCTACCTCTACCATCAAACCCATACAAATAAAGTTAATACTACTAAAAATATCATTCTACCACGGGGCGGGGGTGGCTCAGTCGGTAGCGCGCCAGGCTCGTAATCTGTAGTTCCCAGGTTCGAGTCCTGCTGGGTCAGCGTTGAGATTTATCTCCGCAAAATTCCCCCCCTGCCCACGGTCAGTAGGGGACACCGATGGGCTTGGAAAGGCCGCCGTTCGTCGGATGGGACATTAAGCCGTGGCCCTGTGTGCGGGAGAGCCATACCCTGTGCACGTTAAAGAACACGCTGGATGGCCTTGACGGGAGGCTACCATCTGTCTCCCAACAGCTGTTCCAGTGGGTCCCCTCCCCCAACCTTCTCTGAGCCTTCGGGGTCCTTGTGACCTGGCCATTTAACCCATGGTGTGCAAAAAAGCGCCGCTCAGAGGTAAAACAACCCAACCCAAAAATCATTCTACCAATTAATAGCATTATGTTTAATTCAGAATCTAGAATTTGAAATTTTAAAGTTGGCTCTACAATTAACTAACTTGATAATTCCCAGCTCCTCGGAGCTTACTTTAACCCTTACAGTGCCGGATTTTTTTTTCTCTAAAAATACAACTCAACTTCAGAGCCTCATTATGAAACAACTAAAGAATAAAATAGTTTACATTTCATACTAAAAGAAAGAGCATTTAATTCAGAACATAAAATTTGAAAAAAAAAAAAAAAAATGGTAGGCAAACATAAAAAACATGTTGCAAGTTCATTTGTAGTGATTTTCTCAAACTTTGTTCTCCTGCTGCAGTGAAATAAAGCAGCTGTCCTGCAATGGAACATACAAGGCTGTAAGCAAAGACCGCATTATATCAAACATCTTGTGAAAACTAAAAATGTTTACATTTTTGCTATACAGGAAATTAACTCTTCACATTTATCTCATATTTCTAATTACATCTCTTATACTCAAAGAAATTATCGTATCTCTAGGGGTGTATCCTCCTGATTTATAAAAATATCCCACAGAGATTATTAAGCATACCTATTTTATATCCTAACTTAGAATATATATAGCATGCAAAATTTCTTTAAATAATACTAAATTTATAATATGCTCAATATATAATTCTGGAGCTTGTACTTAAAATTCAATATATACTAAACTTCTAACATATTTTCAATGTACATTTATATTACAGAGCGATTTTAACTCGCATCACAAAACGTGGAATTCTTGTAAAAGTGACCATAAGGGAAGAGAATTATCTAAATTTAGTGAAGATAATGACCTTGTTATATTAAATGATTCAACTTCTACTTGTATTATAATCCTGATGTTCAATCTATTATAGCTTTATCCATTGCATACCCCTCTATTTCTCATTCATTTCATATTGATATTATTTAACACTCCTTTGTGAGTGATCATTATCCTATTAGCATTAATATTACAATTCAAAAGCTTGTAAAAGAAAGGTTTTAAAATAACTCAATGGAATCAGTTCTATGAAGCCCTCAACAAAATTGATCCCTTTTCTCTAAACTTAAAATATAATGAATATAATAATTATGTATTACATATAGGAAAAATTTACTGAAATATTCTTTCCTGGAATGAAATAACATATTAATAAATATTTAACAAATTATTAATTTTTAACTATATGTTTATTATAAGTATATTAATAAACTTATAGTTATTAGAAGGAGGACTGAAAGAAAATTGCAAGCAAATAAAAGTTTCATGGATTACTTAAATTTTAGAACATAAAAATTGATATGCCTTTAACAGAAAATCTTACTCTTTGCACTTCAACAAAAAACATATGGAAAATCTCTAAATCAATCAACAATCCTGTCAAAGTTCCAAATCCTCTATATTCTTTGGCTCTTGAAACATTAGTATTTCTCAAGTAGCTTTACAATTAGCTGACCTTTATCAAATTTTAGGGAATCCTATAAATGGATCTACTAAATCTTAATGTTTTCAAACTGCTTACAACTTTCCTATCAAACGAAAAAATAAAATCATATCTGAATTATTCATTTACTTTATTACTGCTTTTACAGGCAATAAAAAATTCTAAAACTAAATCATCCTCTGGACTTATTATATAGCAATTGTATTGGATTAGATTGTTTTACCTCTGAGCTGCACTTTTCTGCACACCATGGGCTAAATGGCCAAGCCACAAGGACCCCGAAGGCTCAGAGAAGGTTGGGGGAGGGGACCCACTGGAACAGCTGTTGGGAGACAGATGGTAGCCTCCTGTCAAGGCCATCCAGCGTGTTCTTTAACATGCACAGGGTATGGCTCTCCCGCACATGGGGCCACGGCTTAACGTTCCATCCGACGGACGGTGGCCTTTGTCAAGCCCATCAGTGTCCCATACTGACCGTGGGCAGTGCGGGGAAATTTTGCGGAGATAAATCTCAACGCTGACCTAGCTGGGACTCGAACCTGGGAACTACAGATTACGAGCCTGGCGTGCTACCGACTGAGCCCCCCCCCCTCCCTATAGCAATTGTATATATATTATATAATCGCTATATAATAAGTCCATAAGTCCATGAAAAAATCTACCATTATACCTGAACTTGATGAAGTCTCATACAAATTATTAAAAAATTTACCACTTGGTAAAATATTTACTCAAATTCTATGATCATATTTGGAATACAGGCATCTATCCTCCATCATGGAACAAAATAGGTTTAATCTCTACCAAAAACTAATAAACCTCTTGATGATGTTTCCTCATACAGACAGATCATCAGTTAAATTACCTCATATGACATAACTTTCTTTTGCTTTAAAATATTTGAAACATAATAAACCAAAGATTACATTCTAACATTGCAGGTTATAGATACGGCTACTCATCAAAAGACATACTACTAAATCTGATCACAGACATTGAAAATTCTTTCCTTGTAAAAACCCATACTGCTGCCCATATCTTTGATTTCAAACATGCTTTTGACTCTGTCTCACAAATGGATTTATTATTCAAAATATGCTTTTGACTCTGTCTCACAAATGGATTTATTATTCAAAATTAAAAATTTAGTTATTTCCAGAAATATTTAAAAATTCTTATATTAATATAGATTAAATTGAGAGTGTGGAGAAATAGGTGTATATACCTATTTCTGCACACTCTCAATTTAAATTAGACTGTATAATCTATCAGACTAATATTAGACTGTATAATAGTTTGGTTCTTTCTAGGGTTAGTTATGGTAGTGAAACTTGGACACTTTGTAAAAAAGATAACAGGAGACTAGATGATTTTGATTCTATATGCTTATGCATTATCTTGGGCATTAGGTAGTTCAGCTTTGTAACTAATGATAAGCAGCATATTGTGCTTTGTAACTAATGATAAGCAGCTCCTTTAAGCAGCATATTGTGCAGAGAGAGACTCCGTTAGTTTGGCCATGTTGCCCATATGGATAATTATAGATTGGTGAATAGGGTTATGAACAGAGTGCCTAATGGCCTCAGAAAGAGGGGGAGACCTAGGATGCTGTGGGCAGACAATGTCAAACAGGACCTTGTTAGAGTTGGTGTGCAGTGGCCAGATGCAGCAGATGTAACTCAGGACAGATATGCTTGGAGAACTAAATTGCACGGTCTGGTTGGACCTTCGTAGCCCATGGCTGCTTGAGGAGGATGATGACGATAGAGTTAACTTAATCTTTATTTAATTCAGCACACTGTATTTTGCCCTTTATATTTATTGATTCTTATATAATTATTTACCAAAGAAACATTTTTAAGTAAAATCAGAAACCATCATTCACACTTTTTTTCCACTCAACTCAGGAATTCAGTCCAACCCTATTCAACATATATCTTCATGATTTAACTAAACATATTCTTCATAACATCAGTTTCGGAATTTATGCTAATGACTTTGTAATTTGGGCCTTGCATACCGATATTGTGATTCTCAACTAATTTCTTCAAAAAACAATAAATAAAATACACAAATTTTGCACTCTTTGGCACCTTACTATATCCTGAAAAATCTGCCATTTTACCTTTTACAAAGTTCTATAAATCTCAAAATTTATTTAATAACTTT
This sequence comes from Ryuthela nishihirai, assembly GCA_038380435.1. Lineage (NCBI taxonomy): Eukaryota > Metazoa > Arthropoda > Arachnida > Araneae > Heptathelidae > Ryuthela > Ryuthela nishihirai. The sequence continues at coordinate 33,609,591 of JAWZYU010000005.1, read as the reverse complement.
TCAATTTTCATTGATTTCATTAACCCTCTGAACAGTGCAAACATATATTTACTTCGTACCTTAGCCAGCCTACTGTACATATTTGTTTTGAATTTTGTGCCAAAGCAGTACTGCCATTAATTGATGTCTGGTCTGACATTTTAACCTATTACTATTTGGTCATTTGTTTGTTGCACATTGGGACATCATTCTTAGTTTCATGAAGTGAGTTTTGCCATTTTTTGCCCAAGTGGTTTTGAACACATTTGTTGACGTGAATAATTATTTGCAGAAGAAGTAACATTTTTAAGTGTATCATTATGCATTCGTGAGTATTATTTATTGGTTATTTTATTTATTTTTATAAATAAATTATCCAGATATAGGTATTTTTATTTTTGTTATAATTTGTGTCAATAGGTTAAAGTTAAAAACTTAAAACAGTAAACAGAACTCTTTGTAATCTGATTAAAAAAAAAACACGTGCAAATATGGAAAAAAAAAATCACTCGAGGTTGCCGGCCATCACTATTAAAATTCACTGCTCAGAAGGTTAAATTATTTATCAATCAAAAAAAAAAATTCTTTCCATTATCCTGGATCAAAATTTAAACTGGAATTTACATATAAACAACTTACATACTACAGACTGCAAGAAAAAAAAATCTTTTTTAATTTTCTTAGATGTTTAGAGAATACATGAGGGTGCTGACAACAAAAATCTCAATATTATATAATAGTGTTATTAAACAAAATTACTTAATGGTATAGCACTTATCCCAGACATGCTTAATTATAAACTAAAAAAAATAATTCTGTTAAAAATATTATTAAATTTTGTTTAGGTTTACCAAAACAAATTACTAATATTACTCTTGCAGAAACAGCTACTCCTCCCATTTTTCTTCAAATAGAATTCCTTTTAAAAATTCTTTATTTCATATTATAATAAAAAAATGGCTTGCATCCTATTTCTACTAAATTATTAAATTTTCATTACTCACTTCTGTTTAATGACCTAAATTATGTATCAAATTTGAAACACATATTAGATGACAATCTAAGTGGAAATTTAATACCAGATTATCCTTTTTGGCTTTCTCTTAAATCAATTTTAAATTTAAATATTCCTGGAATTATGTGAAAAACAGAATTGATCCTTCATTCTCTAACTGGAATTTACATTGAAAATAATTATTAAAACTTTATTGAAATCTATTCTGATGATTCATTACAAAAATGTAATAATAGTTCTTCCAGTGCATTTTATTGCCCAAAGTTTTAATCATTCTGAAAACTTCAAAAAAAAATTTACACACCTATCATTATTACTGAAATTATAGCCGTTCTCTTTGCTCTATCAACTATAGTGTGCTATCAAATTTAATCATTCAAAAATTGTTATACTACAGACTGCAAATCAGCCATTTACTCACTATTTCAAAAATTTAAATATTCCCACTATCCTAAATTTGTTAATTTATTACATTCATTTATGTTTTTATACCTACTAAACAAAACTATATTCATATACAATGGCTACCCTCACAGAGTAACATTTATTTTTTAATGAAATAACTGATAAGCTAGCCAAACTTGCAGCACAGGATCAAAATATTTATACTGTTCCAATTTTTCTGGTCCACATTAAACTTCAACATAAAAGTGATATTTTCAATGGACTACAAAATTGTTTTCCCAACTCTACTGCTTTCAATCCTAATCACAGATAATTAGTTTCTACAAACATTGAAAATTTTCAGGATTATAATCTAAGAAGAGGAGACACCATAATTATAAATCGACTCAGGAGTGGCTATGCCTTTTCAAATCAGTTACTATCTAGATATAATAAATCTATATATCCTAACTGTTCTTTTTGTAATTTTCCTCACACTGTATCACATATTTTATTAAATTGTACTTTTTATAATACATGAAGAAACATTTAATGAAACAGATAATATTAACCCTTCCAGTGTCCAGGCTGTATACACCGAAGAGCCAAAACATTATAACCGTGCTTCTTTATGCAAATTGAATATGCCCTTCATTTTCCTACTGAACTAGAGCTTCCATTCTCCTCAATTCTTATTATTCAAAGTATCTCTCCATTCCAATCAGTTGATGATGCAATTTACATGCTGAAGCATATGCAAGCATTAATGACACATCTATCATGGGTTCATTGTGGCGCTTTCATATGTTGTAACAATATTATATTTTGCATAAGTTGCAAAGCTGAGCTGAAATAAAGTTAAATTTATCTTAGATTTTATTTGAACTACTTTTGATTTCAGTGGTGTTGACTTTTTAAAGTAAAGATTTTTATTACTACCTTAAATAAGTGCTTTGTTAATTTAGTAGCAAATATAACAAAAATTTTAAATTAGTTAATGTTTTTTGTTGTATTTTTTCTAGACGATGAAAGCAATGAAGCAAGTGAACTTGCAGAAAAGAAGGAAAAAGAATTGTTGGAACAGCAGAAGGAAGCCCTTGCATTGGAACAAGTTAGAATGCTGGAAGAGGAAAAAGCACTTAAAGATAAAGAAATATTAGAGAAAGCACAACAGCAACAGAAAATGTTAGAAGCTGAAAAGCAAAATATAATTCAGAAACAGCAACTGTTAGTAGAACAGCAAACTCAGATGCTTGCAGAACAGCAGAATCAAATTCTTGCAGAACAGCAGAATAAAATGCTTGTAGAACAGCAAAATCAAATACTTGCAGAGCAACAAAATCAGATGATTGCAGAACAACAAAAGCAATTACTTGCAGAACAGCAAAATCAAATGCTAACAGAGCAGCAAAATCAATTGCTTGCAGAACAGCAACAAAATTTTTTAGCTGATCAACAACAAAAGATGATTGCTGAACAGCAACAAATGTTAAAAGAAAGGCAAAAAGAGGAAGAACTATTTAAGTTACAGCAGCAAGCACTTATTGAAAAAGAAGAAGAGCGTAGACGGCAACAGCAGCATATATTATCGATACCAACCCCTGCTCCATTGCCTGTTCCTCCAGCTCCAACTTTGCATGTATCATCACCTTCAATAACAGTGGCTATGCCAGTTGCTCCTCCACCTCCTCCACCACCACCTCCTCCACCTCCACCACAGACAACAACAACAACACCACCACCATTTGCTCATGTCTTACCAGTGTCTACACAACCTCCACCTACAACTCGTGTCCAGATGCCACCGCCACCACCACCTCCACCACCTTCTATGAATCCATTACCACCTCCACCAACAATATTGATGACTTCAATGCCACCAAGAATGCCTCCTGTTCCACTGCCACCTAGTGTTGCATCTCTTCCCACCCATGCTCAGACATCTGTTTCTTCAGCAGCTATGCCTCATCCACTTCATCCACCTAGCATGCAGACAATACCACTGGGTGGGCCTCCTCAAAGATTCACTCAACCCCCACCTCCACCAGTCAGTGGTCCAATAACAGTGCCCCCACCTGTATCTCTTCCTAGTAGCCTTCCTCCACCATCTGTATCTCTTCCCAGTAGTGTTCCTCCACCACCTCCTAACCAAGGGTTAACAACACAACCGCCACCACCTCCACCACCGCCACCACCACCACCACCAACAGTACTTCCAGGAAACCAAAGTGATGTAGCAGCAGCAATGTCAACATCTATCACAACTACTGAAGCTGGAAAGTCGCAAACTGCAGTTTCCACTTCAAAACCATCAGATGATCCAAGCAAAGACATCAAATTGCCACAAGCACTTGAAAAAGCTCTTGCATTTAAAACTGAACGAGCCCAGCAACTAGGTGTTGACCCAGATGCTGTTGTACAGCCAGCTGTGGAAGAAGAAACTGAACCAGTACCTGTTTTAAAACTTGGCCCAGTTACATTAGTAGCAATGGATGAAGGTGAAGAAGAGGATTGGATGGAAGAAGAACCAGAACAGCAAAGCACTAATTTGAAAGAATCCAAAAATAGGCGTCGTAAAAAGAAGAAAAAGCAGCGACGAGCAAAGCAAACAAACAAAGAAAAAGAAGACGAAAAAAGCAAAACTAATACAAAAACACAAAAAAGTGTTGATGTTGATATTGAGTATATTCAAGATGTTTTGGACTTCACTGATCCAATGTACTCACAGTTTATAAGAATATTTGAGAAATTTAAATTAAATGAACCAGAAAAAGCAAAGGAAGAAATGATTACTGATGCCTCTAAGGAAGAAGCAAAATTGGAACCCTTAAATCGTTTAGCAGAGCGAAAAAAGCCAGCTGATTTAGATGAGAAAGATGAAGATGAAAAAAAAGAAGAGGAAGAAAAACCAAAATTATCAAAACGGAAACTGAAAAAACTAAGTCGAATGAGTGTTGCTGAGTTGAAGCAGAAAGTCAGTCGCCCAGAATTGGTTGAAATGCATGATATAACAGCAAAAGATCCGGTATTATTGCTGCACTTGAAAGCATCAAGGAATACTGTACCTGTACCTCGACATTGGTGTTTCAAACGTAAATATCTTCAAGGTAAAAGAGGTATTGAAAAACCTGCATTTGAACTTCCTGATTTTATTAAAAGAACAGGAATAATGGAAATGAGGCAGGCTTTGCAGGAAAAAGAAGACCAAAAAACAATGAAAGCCAAAATGAGAGAGAGGGTTAGACCTAAACTTGGAAAAATTGATATTGATTACCAAAAATTACATGATGCATTTTTCAAATGGCAGACTAAGCCAAGAATGACTATTCACGGTGACTTATATTATGAAGGGAAAGAATTTGAAACACGCTTAAAAGAAAAAAAACCAGGTGACCTAAGTGAAGAACTGAGGGTTGCACTTGGTATGCCTACAGGCCCTAATGCAAATAAATGCCCTCCTCCATGGCTTATTGCCATGCAGCGTTATGGTCCTCCGCCATCTTATCCTAATTTAAAAATTCCAGGACTAAATGCTCCTATTCCAGATGGATGTTCCTTTGGGTATCATGCTGGTGGTTGGGGTAAGCCTCCTGTTGATGAAATGGGTCGTCCTTTATATGGAGATGTATTTGGTACCCAGATGGCAGAAAATCAACCCCAAATCCAAGAAGAAGAAATAGATCATACTCTGTGGGGAGAATTGGAATCTGAATCATCAGAAGAGGAAGAGGATGATGATGATGATGAGGAAGAGGAAGAAGAACAGAAAGGAGATGATGAAACAGGTTTAGTTACCCCAGCTGAAGGTCTTATAACACCAAGTGGTTTTAGCTCAATCCCTGCTGGAATGGAAACACCTGATATGATTGAATTAAGGAAACGTAAAATTGAAGCTGAAATGGAAGGAGGTGAAACACCAGCTCTGTACACTATTCTTCCAGAAAAGAAATCAGAACGTGTAGGTGGACCAATGATGGGATCCACACATATTTATGATTTAGCAGCTGCAATACCAGCTAGCAAAATAAAAATCCCTGGTACTGCATCTGTCCCCCCTCAAGGTATTGAAGTAGCGTTAGATCCAAGTGAACTTGAACTTGACACTGCTGCTATGGCTGCCCGATATGAGCAAACAGTGCGAGAGCAACAGTCTCAGCTGGAAAAAGAAGACTTAAGTGATATGGTTGCGGAGCATGCAGCTCGACAAAAGAGTAAGAGGAAGAAGCAACAACAAGACAGTGGTAAAGCACCTAAAAAGTATAAAGAATTCAAATTTTGATTTTTTGATGAAGGTCAAAGACACGTCTGTAATATTTTTAATTGTCCAAGTGTGTCAATGACAAAAAAGTTTTGCATTTGTGATGTTCCAGTATATTCATTGTTATATGTATCATATGTAACTGCATCCTAAAATTTTAAATAATTTGCTTTACTGATCTTTTTAGTTTTAATTTTCACGATAAAGCTGCAGAACTTCAGTACATAACCTTTTTATACTTGTTCTGATCGAGAAGTGTAAATTACTAATGTGACCAATGACTTGAATGTTTTGAAAACTTTCTACAGATTTCATGATTAAAATCTTAGATTATAGGAATTTCCTTTGAAGTTCAGTTTTGAATCGTACAAAAATTGAAAGGTTTGCAATAAGAATGAGGTACTCCAATTTCAGTCAAAAATGTGCTTTTAAATTAGAATGTACCTCACCTCAGGCAAATATGGAATGCTCATTTTTAAAGCAAATTTTGCACCCTCTAACTCAGGGTGCCCATTATAACACCACAGGCTTACTGGTCACCCTTTAGCAAGGTAAGAGTCACTCACGGCATGGTAAGGAGTAGAGCTAGTTTTAAGTGGAGATTTTTTTCTACCGAAAATATTTCGATTTATTTACTGCAAAACTCGAAATGTGTTTTTACCATATTAAATGGCAGTTAACTTATTTTAAATTGCTTACCATTAATGGTGCCCCTTTATTGCTTTATATTCGAACACAAATAAAAATTAAGTAGCTCTTCAACAAAATCCTAAACTAAAAGTAGCCCCCAGTGAGAAAAAGTTTGGGCACTCCTGCTCTAAATGTATTAATCCAAACTAATGGATGATTGGAAAAATGCAAATAGTACTATTATATTTGTACATATACAACAAAAAGAATTTATTATTCATCCTTAAAATAAAAAAGGGGCATTTTCTCACCCACCCTATGAGAAAAGTGGAAGAAGTCATTGCTATCAGTGTTAATATCCCCTGATCCTGTATCACTAAAATTTAAAATTTGTATCATAGATTGTTTGCAACATTAAAAGTTTTGCGTTTTGCACATTAAGCTCCCTCTGGTAATGGAAATTAAAACTACCGAAAGTTTGAAAAATGTTAATCGTATTTTTCATTTAGCACTGTTGAACTCAAAAAAAGGAATTTTTCAATTATCTCTTAAAATAAAAAGTTGCATTTTTCCACCTCTTGGTGGTAAGGGAGGAAAATCATGGTTTTCAATGCAAACCTTATCTCCATTCCCCACAGTGACTCTCGCACTCCATCACCAGAAGTTCAAATTTCTAGCATAAATGTATCATTTGCAGTTCAAGTTTTAAATCTTGAGATCACATTTGTTGGGATCAACACATATTTATGATTTAGCAGCTGCATACTAGCTAGCAATTTATGATTCATACATATGATTTAGGGGGAGCAACTAAAACTTTTGCAAGATTTGAAAAGTGTAAATCATAATATTTTGTCAAAACCAGTCCCACACAGGAAGAATTTTAAATTTATCGTTAGAAAAAGAAAAGTTTGATATCTACAATGAGATCCCCATACATGCATAAGAGGGGCTCTTCTACATACATGACAAAGTAGAGACATTAGTTCATTTTAAAAAAAATGGCTAAACATAGCCATTGAATTGGTATAAGAATAAGTCATCTTGCACTAGTAAAAAATACCCCCTCAAGCAGCTGCTTGCAACAGAAGTCTGACAGGAGCCTGTCAGTTTAATATGTCACAGAGAAGGTGAGACCTTTGACTAAAATTGAGAGAAAGGCAACACAAACATTCATGCCTTACCTGGGGCTTGAACTCATGTCCCTTTGATCAGTAGCGAAGCATGCTAACCACTCTCGATCATAGGATGGCATTGCACTAGTGAACAAAATGAAAATTAATGTTTGCAGCAAAGGTATCAGTCTAGTAGATACTTTTTCCAAACTGTTTTTAAAATGGAGCTCATTCAGTTTTGCTACAGACTCGGGTCCTCTGTACACAAACTTAACCCTTTCAGCCCTGAATTTTTAATATGAAAAATAATTTTTTTTTGATCATCAATAATTGAATGTAAGACATACAAGGACTCCCCTACTAAGTTTGAGAGGGTTTCCGCATAGGTTTAGAAACTAGGAAATCGTGGCAAATGCCACCATCAGGTCTTAAAGATAAAAATGGAAGCATATTTTTTTTCATTTTAAATGTTTTTATACAAAGATCTTATCAAATTATTTCGTGTAAAAAATTTTGAAACAATTTTTGGATTTCGATTTTAAATCGGTACTTACCAAAACATAATGTTCAGGTTATTAGCATTCATCTTGAATAGCGGAACAATATGGGCCACTCAGATATGTAAACACTCACTTCTTGTTGAGCCATGTCATGAAATGCTATTCACATACTTTGTAGAGGTGACATCTAGTGCTTTATGGTGAAACTAGATACTCAGCCAGTAGCTAGAACTCTTTATATATTAAGGTGGCAAATGCCACTGGCAGGAATGAAAGAGTTAATGCATAAAAATTTATGTCATTTGTTTTTTAATTCGTTTTAGAAAAAATAATTCATTTTTCTGTATGTCTGTTGGGTTGGGTTGTTTTACCTCTGAGCGGCACTTTTTTGCACACCATGGGCTAAATGGCCAGGTCACATGGACCCCGAAGGCTCAGAGAAGGTTGGGGGAGGGGACCCACTGGAACAGCTGTTGGGAGACAGATGGTAGCCTCCCGTCAAGGCCATCCAGCGTGTTCTTTAACGTGCACAGGGTATGTCTCTCCCACACGCGGGGCCACGGCTTAACGTCCCATCCGACGGACGGCGGCCTTTTCAAGCCCATAGGTGTCCCCTACTGACCGTGGGCAGGGCGGGGAATTTTTGCGGAGATAAATCTCAACGCTGACCCAGCTGGGATGTCTGTAGGTAATAATGAAATGTTATGATTCATATTTTTTAATCTTCCATTAATTGCAATTTCCATAGAAGTCACTAAGTTGGGAAAAATGCAAACTTTAAATGAAAATTGCAAATTATATGCTTATGCTGTAGATATTGATGTTAGTGTGATTGTCAAGGAATCCTACTGGGGTGGGAAAATTCAGATCTTTCGTTTTCTGAGATCAATGGAAAAGGTTTTGGTGTTTGGCAGTTAGTTAGAAACAGGGCTAAATCTAGAGCCAAGAATTTTTTCAAGAAATTTTTAAAAACCTCTAAAACGAAAAGGAAAATGTTATACTACAATGAAATTCCAATCTCTTGCCTGCCCACCCTATTTTTTTTCTAGATCCAGGCATCGTTACAAATAAAATGTATCAACAAATAGTTTTGTAGAAAAAAATTAATTTTGCTGACATGCGGGATTTGAATTCACGTCTCCAGATTCATGTCAGAGTGTTAACTCATGCAGAGAACATTCTGGCATGAATCAGGGGAGACGGTTCGAATCCTGCATGTCAGCAAAACTAATTTTTTCCACAAAACTATTTGTTGCTTTATTGATTTCAAAGTCAACAGTGTTATTCTGTGGGCTTACTATTGATTGATAAATAAAATGTAAATGCATTTTTCCAAACCACCCATTAATTTGAATTCCCAAGCATCGAAAGTATGAAAATGACAAACTTCATTTATTCGAAGATGAGCATTCCATATTCACCAAAAGATTTTTTTTATTCTTTTACTTATTTTGAAAGCCAGATATGATAATCCTTGTAATAAAAAATAAATAACAACTAGAGAAATATGAATAAGCATCTGTTAGATTATCTTAAACCATATTTTTTGAAGGTATAAAATTTCAGTTTGTGCACTCATGTCAGTTGTAATAAAATGCACCTTATCATGAATTTCAAACTGATTAATAATCTTTCCCTTATTTCCTCAATTGTATATATAATTTTTGGAAATACTGCGGTTTTTATTTGATGCACAGTTCACCAGCATGTGAATATCTCCAAAGGATATGCATGAAATGAATTTATGTTACACAACAATGTACCTGCATTGATGTTGATTATATTACCTCAATAAATGTTAAAATTTGTCATTTCCAGTGTCCAGGCAGTGTTGAAATCAATGTAGCATGCATTTAGCACAGAACGTCTATGTTGAGTGTTTTCACTTATAATGTTTCATTACAAAGCTGGAATATCATTAGGTTTTTTTATCTTTTAAACCTTTAAGGGCCATGGCTTTGTACTGTGTACAGCATAGGATTAAAAACTATAAATTCCTGTTTCAAGTTTTACATATATATCTTATTAGAATATATAGTTTATGGCCAGGCCCATGTCTAGAAGAAAATTGTGTGTTGGGGGAGGAGCAAGAAATTTACTTGCTCCTCCCCCAACACACAATTTTCTCTCCCAACACACAATTTGAGTGTAAAAATGTAAAGTTGGGGGGGGGGGGGCATAGGTTGAATTTCCTTTGCAATATATTTTCCCCTCTGTTTTAGGACTTTAATTTTTTTTAAAAATGTACATGAGTTTTATAATTTTTTGACTTTACCTGGTTGGACCTCCGTAGCCTATGTGTGTGTGTGTGTATTAATTACCCTTACTAGCATTCTCAAGGGAGAAGGGGGCATTCCCCCTAAATCCGGCCCTGTTTATGGTCAAAAAATAATTTTTATTTTTTCATTTGATGTAAATTTTCATGTGCTATAAATTAATTTCTGTCTTTATACCTTATATCAACATGCAGTTTCACAGGTCACTTCATTAAACTGTACCTATCCTCTATTTCATCTCATGAGTTTAATCTGAACTGTTTGTGACTCTGTTTGAGTCTGACCAGTGCTAGTGTTGAAATTTGTCCTTTCTAACCACCACCCTGTCCTCGGTGGAAAAGGGGACACTGATGAGCTTGAAAATGCTGCTGTTAGATGGGATATGAAGCTGTGGCCCTGTGTGCAGGAGAGCCATACCCTGTGCACGTTAGGAGCATATTGGATGGTCTTGATGGAAGGCTACCATCTGTCTCCTAAAAGTGTTCAGTGGGTTCATATGACCTTGCCATTTAGCACGTGTAAAACAAGCGCTACTCAGAGGTAAAACAACCAAGCCAAGTTGCCAACTAATTTTGTCTAGGTTGGGTTGTTTTACACAATTATAAAAGGACCTTGCCCAGAAATTAATTAAAAATAACTTAAAATTCTCTGTCGTTGAGCAACAAAATTTTAAAGTTTATCTTTCAAATTATTTGCATGCTAAAAGTTTTTAGAGCTGGCTCAGCTGAGACTTGAACCTGTGAATTGCAGATTAAGAGCATGGTACTGACTGAGCCACCCCCCATTTTGTCTGGGAGGAATGGGTTGGATCAGTTGATAGTGCACCAGGCTTATGATCTGCAGTTACCACAATTGAATCTCACCTGCACCCATATTGAGATTTATCTCTGCTAAACCCTTACTCTGTCCTCGATCAGTAAAGAACATCATTGGTCTTGGTAAATGCCACCATCCATCAGATGCAACATAAAGCTGTGGAGTGGGCGAGCCATATCCTGTGAATGTTAACATGCTGGATAGCCTTGACAGAAGACTTACCATCTATCTCCTAACATCTGTCCAGTGGGTTCCCTTTCCCCAACCTTCTCTGAGCCCTTGGAGTCCATGTGACCTAGCCATTTAGTGCATTGTATGCAAAAAAAGTACTGCTCAGAAGTAAAGCATCCCAACCCATTTTCTCTGGAAATTTTTTAAATACTCCGGAAAAGATATTTTTTAATGATCGATTATGGAAACAATTACCGAGTAAGTACAATAAACCCTCTCTAGTCTGGGCACAGCTAATCCTTATTGACGGACGGAAGTTATTACTCACTGCACTCAACAAATGTGTTTCGTTTTAACTTCTAAGTGTTGTTGACTCTGTGACAGACTGATGTTATTGCTTATAACTAGCACCTTCTGCAGATAACAAAAGTTCTATCTGCACCCGCAAATTTCTATAAGCATATACACTGGTCCGCCCCATGGCCTAGTGGTTAGCACGCTTGGCTACTGATTTAAGAGACCTGGGTTCGAGCCCCGGGTAAGGCATGGATGTGTGTGTTGTTTTTCTGCTGAGGTCCCTCCATTCTCACAGACCTACTATGGCATATAAACTGACAGGCTCCTGTCAGACCTCTGTGGCAAGCAGCTGCTTGAGGGGGTACTTTTTTTATATATACTGGTGGAAACTGAAAATAAAAAACCATTAACAATTGAAGCGTAATCAATGAGATTAGTAGAAACAACTTGTTGAGAAAGGACAATGATCACACGTGTGAAGTGATTCAATGTTTATTGTACCTTTTAATGAGTATTACATTTTACAGAAGGCACATTTTAATAAGGTGTTGAACCTCCTCAAGCAGCAATATGTTTCCAATCTGGCATACATTCAGTCATACAAATGCTGGATATCACGTTGGGGGATACCATTCCACGCACTTTCAACGTGGATGCATAATTCAGCGATTGTCATTGCCTGCCATGGTCTGCGGAAGATCTTTGCCCAATCCAGTCCCAGACATGCTCGATTGGAGACATGTTCAGAAAGTGGTCAAGGGAGTTGGTGCACTGTCTGAAAAGTATGCTGAGTTGTGTGTGCGGGTGTTATTCTGCTGGAGTATCGTATTTGGAATTACACTCAAGGCAGTACGACCGGCTGTTCAATGTCGCTGACATGTATTGCTATTCAGTGTACCCTTTAGAAACTCCAGACACATACGACAGTGATAGCTAATCACTCCCCACATCATGATGTCTGGCATGGGCCCTGTGTGTTGCTGGCGGATGCACGATGGAAGAAGCCGCTTTCTGCCTTCAGACGTATAAATGACCATCAGATGCTCCTAAGCAGAATCGACTTTCATCACTGAAGACCATATACTGCCATTCTTCCCTCCATTGAACTCGCTCTTGACACCATTACAAATGTGCTCGACAGTGATGAGGTGACAGTGCTAACCAGCATCACATATGCCTGTAGTCCTTTCAAAAGACTTGCGTATCATTCTTGTAGACACCCTTGGTATGACAGAGAATCGAATTTGTGACCCCGTCATTCTGCCACCGCTGCTCTCCTGATACGCCAATCTCGTGCGTCCGTAACTCTGTGTTGCCTGGAACCATGTCTGCAGGTGTGCGAATGCTCTTCTGTCCACCATCGTACCACTGCCGATACCTCGTTCAATGTGGTGTACAATTTGACGAAAAAACCAACCCGCTTCCTGAAGACCCACTATATGACCTCGTTCAAATTCTGCTAACTAAACAAATGTTGCATGCTTGCATCATCCAGGCATGGTAGCTTCTTCAAAGAGCACTGAACATCATGACACAAGACGAATAACTTCTTTCTTCACACCCTAGTCCTTAAATACATACTGCGTATATTTGCATGTTGTCCACAGTGACACCATTATTTCATCCGATGACTTTCAATCTTGGAACACGGTTTCTGCTGCCCTTAACTATTAACATATAATATGACGTTCCTAAAGAAATTTCTTCTGGGTGTTCTTTTTTTTCAATTTCCGCCAGTATATATAGGTTATTTTATAACCAAAGTTTGTTTGCGACTAAAAGCAATTAGTTTAATTAAGGCCTTATCTACGGGAGGGGGAGGAGAATGTTTAGAAATATTAGTAACGGAGGTGGAACATGTTAAAAAAATATATATATTACACGTATTTTCCAATAAAATTTTTAAATACCACTAAAACAAAGTGAAAGATTTTATACCGGAAAGGCACTCTGGTTCGTGCCCCCACCTATTATTTTTTCTAGAGATGGCCTGGGGTTGTTTTATCTCTGAGCAGTGTTTTTTTGCACATGGACTAAATAACTAGGTCACAAAAACTCCAAGGATTCAGAGGAACTTGGAGGGAGGGGACCCACGACAGTTAAGAGACAGATGGTAGCCTCCTGTCAAAGCCCTGCAGTATGCTTTTTAACTTGCACAGGGTTAAAAAAATCTTCCCTACATGGGGGCCATGGGTTAACTTTTGGTCCGACAGAGCCTTTCCAAGCCCATCAGTGTCCACTGTTGACAGAGGGCAGGGTGGGGAGTTTTGTGCAGATAAATATAATGCTGGCCCAGCTGGAACTGGAACCTGGGAACTGCAGATTATGAGCTTGGTATACTACTATCCCTGCCCCCTGGAAAAATTTGTGTGTTCTACTGTATTTTTTAAATGGTTATCATTATATTAATAAAGAATAGGGGTTTTTTTTTTTGCTTTTGAGCCTGGAATGGTGATTTGAGAAATAGTTATGAAAATATCACTTTGTTGAAGAAATGGACAGTACCTTGATGGTCTAGTAGTTAAGATATCCGGCTTGCTTCTGGGAGACCTGGGTTCGAATCCCAGTCAGGGCAACCAAATTTTTTTTAACTTATTTCAAGTGTTCCTTGTCTACAGGACTTTTCCTGTGGTAATTTATTATTGAATAATATATTTGTTTTTTTTTTTTTAAAGTATAAATTTCTTGCAACATATAAAATACTTTAATTCATAATTTCTTCTAATGCCACCATTTTCAGTTTTGGTATTATTCTCCGTGAAGATAAAAACAGGATAAACATTAAACATATTGGAAGTTATTTCCAGTAGGGAACTGTGTCTAATCCCTATAAAAAATTTCCATGTGTTCCATTTATATATAAAATATACCTTTGACCAATGCAAACTATTATTCATTAAGATACTAAATTATTAAATATTTAAATTACATACATTTGGTGTCGCTAAATTTCGAAGAAGCAGGCTAAAAAGTTTGATACTATCTTTTATTATGGAAGGTTACTGTTCAGAAATAGGATGCTGTGTTTTAGGCAGTTGGGCCAGTTGTGTATCACGCGATCTGCAGTAGACTGGATACTAGGATGGAGTGAATGAAATTGGCAACTTTACTAAAATGTGGAAATTCATTTTTGTGCTGGCTCCAGCAAGGAAGCAACTCAAAGAGCACTGAACTGAAGCAACCTGGACCTTTATACATCTATATCTGAACACTTCATCATTGTATGATGTCTGACTCTTTGTGGAGGCTTCCTCATTGGATGGGGGCGGGGGTGGCTCAGTCGGTAGCGCGCCAGGCTCGTAATCTGTAGTTCCCAGGTTCGAGTCCCAGCTGGGTCAGCGTTGAGATTTATCTCCGCAAAATTCCCCGCTCTGCCCACGGTCAGTAGGGGACACCGATGGGCTTGGAAAGGCCGCCGTCCGTTGGATGGGACGTTAAGTCGTGGCCCCGTGTGCGGGAGAGCCATACCCAGTGCACGTTAAAGAACACGCTGGATGGCCTTGACTGGAGGCTACCATCTGTCTCCCAACAGCTGTTCCAATGGGTCCCCTCCCCTAACCTTCTCTGAGCCTTCGGGGTCCATGTGACCTGGCCATTTAGCCCATGGTGTGCAAAAAAGTGTCGCTCAGAGGTAAAACAACCCAACCTCATTGGATGAATCGTCGAACTCTTCAAATTTTTTTTTTTATTCTTGGAGATTCACTTTCATTTTCATACTCTTCACAGTTAATCTTTATTGGCCTACTCACTTCTTGTTCTTTTCCTCGTTCTGTAAGAAATTTTAAGGCTTTATACTTCGTGTGTAAGAAATTTGCTAGTTTATGCGTTAATGTTATAACTCATTTATCTTTCAAAATTCCTATAGCTTTTTTTTAATTATGGATAAATTCCATGTCTTCGGATGTAGACTCCGACATACACTATCTGATCAAAAGTATCTGGACACCACAATTTGTCCACAATATAGGACCCACATTTTGCACATATACATCACAGCCATGGTTCAAACAGGTATAAAAGGATGCATACTGCCTGACAAACCTGATGGACACACATGAACAGGAGAATGAGGTTCAGGACATTTTGGGTCTGCTGCAGCTGCCCTGATCAACTGTAAGTGATGTTATTGTGAAGTGGAAACACCTAAGAGTAACAGTGCAATTGTGACCCGGTAGCCACTTAAAATGACAGCAGGACTGTGAGTCACCACTCACAGTCCTGCTGTCATTCGACAAAATCACCTGTCCTTGGTTACAACACTTGCCACCGAGTTCCAAAATGCTTCTGAAAGCAATGCCAGTAGCATAAAAGTTCGTCGCGAGCCACAGGAAATGGGTTTCCATGGCCGAGCAGCTGCACACAAGCCTAACATCAATGAGATCAGTGCCAAGCGTCGGTTGGAGTGGTATAGAGCATGGCTGCAGTAAACTCTTGAGCAGTGGAACCGCATTCTGTGGGGTGGTGAATCACGCTTCATCATCTGACAGTCTGATGGATGAGTGTGGAGAATGCTAGGTAAACGCTTCCTGTCTGACTGTTGCACCAGCTGTGAAGGAGGTATACTCTGGGGCTGTTTTTCATGGTTCGGGCAGGGCTCCCTAGTTCCAGGGAACAGGACTCTGAATGTTGCAGCCTCTAATGACATTCTCGTCAATTTTTTGCTCCCAGCTTTATGGCAACAGTTCAGTGAAGACCCTTTCTTGTACCAACATGACAATGCTTGCTTCTTCCACAAAGCGAGGACCTTGTAGGATTGATATGGTGAGATGCACCCAACCTCACTGGCCTGCACAGAGTCGTGATGTCAACTCCATACAACACCTTGGGAATGAATTGGGATGCCAACCGTGAGCCAGGTTGAACTGGCTGACATCAGTGACCACCCTCACTAATGTTCTCTGGCAGAATGGCAGCAACGTACCAAAATCTAGTAGAAAGCCTTTCCTGCAGAGTGAAGGCTGTGATAACGCAAAGGGTGGTCCAATGCGATATTAATTTCTTTCCTGTTACCGAGAGAGTGTGGATGAGTGAGTGTCTTGATACTTTTGATCATATAGTGTAGCTAGGAGCTTTGTTACCATAATACTTCTAGATAGAATGTGGGCACTTTCGAGCTTCCAGTTCATTAGAAACATCTTTAAAGGGAGTCAGGAAGGAAATGAACTCACCCAGCATGTTTTTGTTGATAGTATCTTTTCTTGGTTCTCCGTTAGAACCTCGAGTATCTCCCGTTGCAAATGTATTGAGGGGAACATATGAAGTTTCCTGTTTTATCTGATCGCTACATCGCCCTTCAGCGATTGATGTAAGCAACTCTGCAATTCAGACCCTTTCAAGAACATGAGTGCGACAAGAACTTATCTATATCGTTGTTTTCATCGCCACTTGTAGTTCGTGTATGATGCAGCACAGTACCCAAAATGGGAGTGGAGTGACTAACTATTGAAAATTGTATTTGCTCCTGTTTCAGTTACAAACACAATTTTGCTCATTTCTTCGTACAGGTCAAATGCCCTCAAAATTCATATTCAGATCTAATATTGTCTCCTGTTTTATTAATCTCATTTTCAAATTCCCTTGTGCTTAAAATACGATCATGAAGTTTTCTATTTGTAAATGTAGTGCACAGTTACTCCCATATTTTTTTTTTTGTAAAAATCTCTTCACAAGTCCAATGTTATGGCTCCACCCACATCAAAAGTCTTTTTCACCTTACACTAAACACTCTGTAAGAGACGTCTTTTAATTTTCTTGAAATTGTAGTTGGATGTGGTAAAAGTTCTGCGGCATTTACCACACCATGGTAACTCCTGCGTCGATATAAGTTCTTCTGCGCCACGTCGCATTTCTTAATAAGGTTTGATGTTCCAGTGTAGGTGTACACTTTTTTACGCTTGAAACAACCAACTACATTTTTCACTTTATCATCGCCTTTAACAATGTAGCCAAAAATTCAGCATATTACTGACTTCAGTTTAATTTCGCACCCAAAGACATAATCTCCTTATTTCAGTTTTGCAAACTGTTCGAACGATAAATATATCTGATAAATAAAGCCATTGAAAATGTTATCATTTTCCTTAGAATATACGGCATTATTTTCGGAAATGTAAAATTTATTCCACATAGCTTTTGATTGGTTGCCACTAAAACATTTACCATATCAAAAAGACCGTCCACTGGGAGAAGGAAGAGCGGATTCTTTCGTTTCAATTTGAGTGATCGCTTTTATAAAACCCGCCCTATTATGCACCGCTTTGAATGTAAGAGTACCCTCCTGCCGATGCTCATACACATATGTACGAAATGTCACCAATGTCGAATTGTTTGTGAAGTCTGCATATGTTCAAAGAGCAAAACCTTCGAACAAGATACTTTGAATCAAAGGCCTGCCAAATGTGTCAATCAAGGAAAGCTTCACCAGATAAAAGTGCATTTCTATCAGAACACTTATTATAGTGCATTTGATTGGCTGGCACTTAGAACAAACAGTCTGCCATAAGCAAAGAACACTTGTTCCTTACAGTCTTTCTGCTTATCACGTACTGCTTAGAGTTTTGTAACTGAAACAGCTAACAATAGATAATTTGAATATATGTTTTAAATCTAGATGAAAATTTGTCTTCCCAAAGTTACATTTATTCCACTTCAAACTGTGTTTATTTTTATCGTCGATTTTAATTATATTGTTACGATAGATGAACTAGTGATTTGATGTATCATTTTGATGCCCGCATGTGCTTCAGCGTTCGAATTACGTCATCAACCACTTCGAACGAACTTGAAAACAAAGAATAAGTTGTAATTAAGAGGAATTAGATTGTAAAGAAAAATGTAGTTTGTCTTTGTGCACTAAAGTATAAAAAAAAGAAATGATTTATTTGGCGTGTTCGCAGGAGGTTAAATAAGTTTATTAATGTGATCCTGTTAGCGGACTGGTAAGAAAAAAGTATGTATCTCAACTTTTCTGTAGGAAGAGTTCATCAATTGATGCATGGTTATATTTAGTTTGTTTCGGAATTGGTTTTTAATTTAAATTGCAGGTTTGCTCACAGATGTGATTGTGCCACTTATCGACTTGTAAAAGCCTTATTTTCTCTTGTAGGCAGAGTAAAAAGGTGCTTTGTTCTTCTGAATGTTTATTTTTATACTGATGAAGATCTGTGTTGGTTGACTTTACTTTATATATGTGTTTTTATTCATACTTTTGTAATAATTTACATTATTTCAGAATTATAATTGTTAAATGCTATTTTTGAATTCGCGCTCAGTTTCCATCCGTTATATTCATAACATTTGGTGCCAGGATCGAGAGTATTTATTACATCGTCTGACAAAGGAGGGCCAGTGGTTTATGTGGGACCACCGAATGTGAAGTGGCCATCCAACAGTTGAGGAAAGCTCTTTCCACAGCACCATTGTTAGCATATCCACAATCTGTAAAACAGTTCATAATAGATACTGACCGAAGTAACACAGGAGTTAGTGCTGTACAAGAATTACAACAATGACTAGAACAAACAGACCACTCTGTCAGACATAACATCAACTTGCCAAGTGAGAGAACCCAAACAAGATACGACTGTTTTGAATCAAGGAGATCTTGTCTGACTGTACAATCCACATAGAAGGAACTTTCTCCGAAACTTTAGAAACCTTAGGAAGGTCTATACTATATATGGTAGTTAACGTGATTAATGACGTGGTATATCGCATTCATCGACGTCCGTCTACAAAGTGCAAGTTAGTTCACGTGGATCGTTTGGCCCCGTTTCATTGAAGAACTGGAGAAGCTGTGGAATCCAGAATTGTTCGGGACAAACAAGACGGAGGGGGCAATGTTACGACAGATGAACGTGCTACAATGAACTTGTGATTTGATGTATCATTTTGATGCTCGCATTTGCTTCAGCGTGCAAATTACATCACCAAAACTTGAAAACAAAGAATAATTTGTAATTAAGAGGAATTTGTGAAGAAAAGCGTAGTTTGTGCGCTAAAGTATAAAAAAAATGATCTATTTGGCGTTTTCGCGGGAGGTTAAGTTTATTAGTGTGATCCTGTTAGTGGGTTGTTTTTTACCTCTGAGTGGCACTTTTTTTTGCACACCATGTGCTAAATGGCCAATCCTGTTAGTGGACTGGTAAGAAAAAGAAGTATGTTTAGGACACTTAAAGATGTGGCTTTGGAGGTTATATGTCAGTAGAACTGATCTAAACTTTTCTGTAGGAAGAGTTCAATTGATGCATGATTATATTTAGTTTGTTTCGGAATTGGTAAGACTGTTTTTTATAGATTGCAGGTTTGTTCACAGATATGAATGCCCCACTTCTCGACTGTTGTAAAAGCCTTTTTTCTTTTGTAGGAATAGTTAAGAGGTGCTTTGTTTTAAAGATTTATTTTTATAAAAGAAAAATACCCCCTCAAGCAGCTGCTTGCCACAGAGGTCTGACAGGAGCCTGTCAGTTTATATGCCATAGTAGAAGGTCTGAGAGGATGGCAGAACCTCCGCAGAAAAACGACACATACATCCATGCCTTACCCGGGGCTCGAAACCAGATCCCTTAGATCAGTAGCCAATCGCGCTAACCACTCGGCCATACTGATGAAGATTTGTGTTGGTTGACTTTATATAAATGTTTTTATTCATGCTTTTGTAATAAATTGTATTTTTTTTTTTGGAATTATAATTGTTAAATATTATTTTTGAACTCACGCTCAGTTTCAATCCTTTAAATTCATAACAATATATATATAAGTTTATAATCTGGGAAAACTTCCAAGGTATTAAATAACATTACCGTCTATTCTGTAGCTTATATGACGCTAAATATTTAAAATTCTAATTTATATATGAATTACTATGCATCACATGGCCTAGTTGTTTGCTAGCTTGGCGTTTGGCAGAAAGGGACCTGGTGCTAATCCTGGTAGGAAGTCATGGATTTCTAATAGATTTTCTATGGCATCATAATAAACTGAAAAACTACTATGGTTATCTCCATGGCTGCTTCAGGAGGGATTTTTTAAAATCTCAATATTTCACTATGTGTAAAAAGCTCAAAATAATGTTATTCAGTGGAAAATGAAGTTCATTCGATAATTCAACTCGATCATCACTGAGGTTTCAAGGAGCTTCAATTAGTTCACATTGCAGTGGCATGCTCTAATATCTCCAAGCAAAAACAAATATCGATACATCTTACATTCATAAATAAAACAAAATATTGTTTTTATTTTCCAGAATTTAGTTTTGTGCAATTTTGATAAAATCACTGCCCAAAATTTCTCAAAACGACTAATTTAAACCATTAAAGTCTAAATTTGTTGACAACATTAAGGGATGTTAGTCTATTTCCGTTTTGTTTTTTAAAGCTAGCATTGGAAAAAGTTTCATTTTACAAAGGTGTGTTCTCTTCAAGTAAGTAAATATTCTACACCATACAGTTTAATGTTGCGTAAATAGGTAGAAGGATTTGTTAATGGTGCCAAACGAGGTGTGAAGAGAGGTAAGTGCTGTCCAGGATGATAAGTTCACAGGTGCATTGACTGCAATTATGACATACACGACTGCAGTTAGCGAATAAAAAATAGTTTCAAATCTCTGCTCTCAGTTATAGTATTTTCATTAATGGATGTGCTTCTGGCACAATTAACATGAAACAGTGCGTTCTAGCTACGTTATTGGTGCTCTGGAACAATTCTTGGTAGGCATCCTTTTCCAACAACAAAGAAATTGTCAAATTTGAAGTATTATACGAATAAAATTTTCGGACAAAATTCGCGTTTATACGTATGTAAAAAAAAAAACAAAAAAAGTATTGTAAATGCAAAATGTAAAGAAGTTTTACAATTTTTCGGTTTCAGTAAAAAATACGTGAAAGCTATGCAATTTTAAAATCTTAAAAATTTTACAAGTATGTTATGCATTAAATATTTTCATAGATTTAATTGATGGGACTTTCCACATAGAGTGTGTGATATTACTCACGATAGCTTATCTATATTGCAGTATTACTGTGGTCTAATTATTTGCCCGCAAACAATGGAAATGTGGAGGGACACTTGCTACGTTGATCTTCGAGGATATTTCAAATTTTCTGTAGGAAATCGAAAGATTATATCAACTCATCGTGTGACAATTTATTATAAAGCAAAAATACTTCACGTGTTGAATTTCTGTTTAGTGAAAACCACTTTTAGTGGCTTTTTTTTTAAATCTGT
This sequence comes from Ryuthela nishihirai, assembly GCA_038380435.1. Classification (NCBI taxonomy): domain Eukaryota; kingdom Metazoa; phylum Arthropoda; class Arachnida; order Araneae; family Heptathelidae; genus Ryuthela; species Ryuthela nishihirai. The sequence goes on along the minus strand of JAWZYU010000005.1, from coordinate 33,587,926 downwards.
GAAGCGTTTTAAATGCGGATGTCCACGCTGGGCTCTACTTATAACTTATTTGTGTTGTACTATTTGAAATATTTAATCGTGCATTCCTAAACAGTTGAAAAGTGGTATGAAAAGAAACTTGCTATCATTAACAAGTTGAAAGTGATAGAATTTGAAAAGGATATTTCTGGAAAATGCTATTTTCAACAAGGCAGTACATGGAGGGGCATTAAAGTGTAAACTTGAGTAAATTGCTGGGAAAAACGGAGCAGAAATTGAGACAAGGATTTCGGCTGGAGAGACGGGTCGGACCACAGAAGAAAATGTCCGAGATTGGCTTGAATTACATGAAGGAGATGCTAGATTCAACAGCTGAAAGGAAGAAATGCAAATATTGCTAAGGCTTCTACTATGTAAGATGAATTAGGTAATGAATAATTAGATGAACCAGGAGAATAAAAGAAGAAACTTGTCAGCACTGTCAGAGATGGCAGTGATCAATTTTGTGAGCTCTTCATCTAGTCGAGAGTTGCAGGCCTTTATGAGCACTTAAGAATTGTGAGGGGGATCATAATTAAAGAACAACTGCAGAAGACGACAATGGTTGGCGCAGCTCTTGGGTGTTGGAGGTGTCGGCCCATCATGTCTCTGACATGTCCAATATGTAAAAAATCCAGCGAGCGTGCTGGCTATGGTAATACCTGAAAGTTTTGCTCGTGTAGATACTGCAGACTAATGCGAGCTGTGTGGGTACGGGCGTTATCTTGCTGATTAAGGTTCCGTGCTGCTGAATAAATGAGAGCCACTGGCTGCAAAATGTTGAAAACATATCGTTGGGCAGTTAGAGATCCCCTTATGATGACCAGTTCTAACTAAGATAACTGACTAAATGGCACCATATCCAGGTGCTGGAGCTGTGTGATGTTGCATGTACTGGGTGGCGTTCTTTTCCACTCGACTGAATGCCGTCTACAGTCGTGCTCACGAAGACAAAAACGATATTTGTCACTAAACTTTACGGTACTCCACTCTTGTTCGTTCCAGTTCTGTCTGAGGCGAAACCATTGTAGACGTGCTTGCATGTGGACAGATGTGAGGGGCAAATGCAGTGCCGGACGATAGGCTCGCAGTGAAACCTGTAAAAGTCTGTTGTTTACCATCCAGCTGGTAGGTATTCGATGTGCTACCTGTTGCCAGTCCCTTTGCAGTTTCATTGTAGTCACGAATCTGTCGCGCAATGCCATGTGTCGCAAATGACGGTCCTGCCACTCCATGATCATGCAAACTAATCATTTCTATGTATTTCCATATACTATTGCCTCCCTAAATTTCATCACATTTGCATAACTTCTTGAAAGTGTTGCATTTTTTTTATTTCCTGCAGTGTATTTTTACTCCAAAGAATTGAACCTACATAATTTTGTTAATTTAATAAATCGTAAGACATAAATGATAGCGCCATCTTATATTGGCGCCCCTAGGTAAGTGCCTAACCTGCTTCATGGGGAATCCCACACTGCTTGCCTACTATAAATTTATAATTTAAATGAATATATAATAAACGATATGGGGCCTTCAGCATCCCCTGTGCCATAGGGCCAGGGCTATCACCCACTTTGCCTCTTGTGCTGGCCCTGGTAGGAGATAATGCAGGAGAAGGAATAGCATTAATCGGACAAGTTCATTTAAAATCCTCGCCTTCATGGAGGTGGTATCGTAGAAAAAGGATTAATGTTCCATCCTACTGAAGACTGCATTTCCCACCTTGTCAGAGTGCAGTTAGCAAATAAAAAAACGGTAAGAAACCAACAGCCGGAGTCGGTACCTGATTCTCAGAAAATCAGATTTAAGCTGGTATTTTCCCTAATGAACCAACCTCCTTTTTCTGTATACGGAGCCATGGCTTATTTTTCCATCTGACTGATGGTGGCATTTTCAAGGTGGCTTAGTTGGTAGCGCTCCAGGCTCGTAATCTGTAGTTCCCAAGTTCGAGTCCTAGCTGGTTCAGCGTTAAGGTTTATCCATAAAATTCCCTGCCCATGGTCAGTAGAAGACACCGATGGTCTTGGAAAGGCCACCTTCCATCGGATGGGATATTAAGCCGTGGCCCGTGTGTGGAAAAAAGCCATACTCTGTGCACGTTAAAGAACACGCTGGATGGCCTTGATGGGAGGCTACCATCTGTCTCTCAACAGCTGTTCTAGTGGGTCCCATCCCCCCAACCTTCTCTGAGCCTTTGGGGTCCATGTGACCTGGCCATTTAGCCCATGGTGTGCAAAAAAAGTGGCACACAAAGGTTAAACAACCCAAGTCCATTTATGTCTCTCACCAAAACCAGAGTCAACACAACCACAGTCTGTTTTTGAATCTAAAAATATCGGATTCAAATTGGTTTCCTACCGAATGCGCCAACCTCTCTCTGTACATGGAGCCATGGCTTATTCTCGCATCCGGGTGACGGGGGCAGGTCCAAGCCCATCAGTGTCTGGCGTTATCGTGGTAAAGTATTGTTTTCGCCTCTGTTTCGATTATTTCTTAATATGAATTTCAATAAAACAAAATAGAAAATTGAAATGAAAATTCAATTTTTATTTAAAGTTTTACCAGTCCTATGAATATTATACGTTGAATATTGCTTTTAAAAATTCAAGATTTCACAAAAGGCTTATTACCATTAATTTTTGCCATTCCGATTCAATATATACTTTCCAGATCAGAATATTATATATCTGTGATGAGAATTGAAACTTCGGCACATGTTGCTCATGCGCGATTAGCAAAGGTCTTTCTTTGAGCAATTAACCAAAATTGGCTGGATGATTTACAATGGCTTCAAGCTACATCTGAATTCAAGAGAGATTATACTCTTTAGTGGAGTTTGCCTTGTCCCTAAGGTTCATTTCTTATATTCGACCTAATGCACGTCACGTGATCTGCAGTACTCTCAGTCAGATCGATTCAGCCTTATTCAAACCTTCCCGTATGGAGTTCGTACGGGAAGCGGAAAAATATTAATCATAAGGCATGGTTGGTAACTCTAGATGTATCCAAGTATGTGTGTTTGGAAGAGGAAAGGTTTGGATTTTACCCCTACCTAACATTTTTTCTGGGGAAATCTCCAAAACTTCGAACATGAAGTTGCAATTTTAAGAAATTACATTGACACATATCAACTTCCATTGAAAGTTTTTGAGTATGCCATTGGCAACGCTGTGAAGAACGATGGTATTCATTGTGTTGACTTTCCTGACAAGCCAAGTCGCAGACGTTTGTTGTACGAAACAGAAACATTCGTTATGAAACAATGAAAAATATATTTACTGTCGAGAAGTGTTCTTTACTGTGGACTTTTATCATTTGTCACTTCCCATTGGAGCTTGGTGGCGTTGCTGTTTCGAAACTATATTTACAGATGAAAATTCGGACATGCGATTGAATTGATAAATATTTCAAGACTTACCTTTATGGTCTCCCAATTCGCGCTCTTCCCTTCACGGGAACTTCCGGTCCTGATGTTTTCCTGGAACTGCTGATGACGTTTTCCTGGAACCACGTTGCTACTTGAGATACTGGTTGGAGTAGGCCTACTCCAACCAGTATCTCAAGTAGCAACGTGGAGTAACTTCAAGCAGCAACGTGAAGTCGTGCTCAGTTGAGTGTTTTCCCTGAGCACCAGGACTAATAAACGGGTTCCTGGCACTGCCTGTGGTGATCTTGACATCCTCTTCTGTGAAGGTAAGCCTAACTCTCAATATTCCATTTATCTAATCAAGGGGTTTATGCCGTAGTGAATATATGTAATGTATGTTTCTATTTGTTTAGACAATATCCTTGCTATTCGTTGGGCGTTGGATGTTCAGAAGATTGGTTGCACTGCATTTAGTGTGGACGTCTGTAAAATCGCATTGCTAAGAAATGGTTATTAGGGAATATTTAATGTATTGGGATTTCATTAGGGAATTAGCAGGCATTCTGTTGTTATTTGACTATTCTTTAGCTCAGGAGTTATTTCTCGTGTGTTTTGTTACTATAAAATCTATGCGTTAACTGAGTAGACAGAGACGTGCAAGGCTTACACCTTGAATATCTCCGTTTACTCGGTGCTTCCCGTGGCCGAGTGGTAGCGTGCTTGGTTACTGATCTATGGGACCTGGGTTCGAGCCCCTGGTAAGGAATGGATGTTTGTGTCATTTTTCTGCTGAGGTCCTGCCATCCTCTTAGATCTTCTGTGGCATATAAACTGACAGGCTCCTGTCAGACCTCTGTGGCAAGCAGCTGCTTGAGGGGGTATTTATGATACTAGAGTTGGGTTGTTTTACCTCTGAACTGAGTAGACAGAGACGTGCAAGGCTTACACCTTGAATATCTCCGTTTACTCGGTGCTTCCCGTGGCCGAGTGGTAGCGTGCTTGGTTACTGATCTATGGGACCTGGGTTCGAGCCCCTGGTAAGGAATGGATGTTTGTGTCATTTTTCTGCTGAGGTCCTGCCATCCTCTCAGATCTTCTTCTGTGGCATATAAACTGATAGGCTCCTGTCAGACCTCTGTGGCAAGCAGCTGCTTGAGGGGGTATTTATGATACTAGAGTTGGGTTGTTTTACCTCTGAGCTGCATATAATAGGGTTAATGGCCAGGTATCCTGAGTGCTCAGAAAAGGTTAGGGGGGAGGGGACCCACTGGACAGCTGTTAGAAAATAGATGGTAGCCTCCTGTCAAGGTCATCTAGTGTGTCCTTTAAAGTTTGTGGGGGTCACGGGTCATGGCTTAATGTTCATCTGATGGACAGTGGCCTTTCCTAGCCCATCAGTGTCCCTTACTGATTGAGGGCAGGGCTAGGAGATTTGTGGAGATAAATCTCAACGTTGGCTCAGGTAGAACTCTAATCTGGGGACTGCATAACGATACCAGAAAGATGGGGACAATCTTGGTTACCTAAACTGAAAAAATAAAATATTCAATTTTATTTCGTTATAAAGTTAGCTATGGTTAGTTACAACGTTGATAATCTGACCGTTTCGGTCTGCTAACAGAAAATTCACTAGTAAGGTATATATGATTTGTTATAAACTGAATAAAAATGGGAGCTTGAGGAACCCTTCACTCACAACAGTGGATGTCTCATTTGATTTGAACTCGAAATTGGATTATAATTATTTTGGCAATCTTCCTGTTGTTCCTCTTTGAACAGCTAATTATATTTACCGAGTGTTTTGATATATTCAAATAGAGTGAATTACATTTTTATATCATCTAATATATATATTGGTAGTTAAATATTTCTTCAAGTGGCTATGGCGCGACTTCCACACCTTTCTGGTATTCCGCCAACTCAATGCCCTACATTGCCCATTGGGAAAGTATTAGCGTCCACTCACCGCTTGGGGAGTATGCGACAGAACCTGAAGTCGTTCAAAAGAGCACTGAGCGGGAAATAATATCACCAACTCTTATCATTAATCTATATATAAGCTAAAATCTCTGGAGAAAGTTTATTGTTCTTTGGGTGTCTTTTAGGGGCGGGGGTGGCTCAGTCGGTAGCGCGCCAGGCTCGTAATCTGTAGTTCCCAGGTTCGAGTCCCGAACCTGGGAACTACAGATTATCTCTGCAAGCTTAACCGAGCTTTATCTCTGCAAAATTCCCTGCCCTGCCCATGGTCAGTAGGGGATACCGATGGGCTTCGAAAGGCCGCTGTCCGTCGGATGGGACGTTAAGCCGTGGCCTCGTGTGCGGGAGAAACATACCCTGTGCACGTTAAAGAACACGCTGGATGGCCTTGACGGGAGGCTACCATCTGTCTCCCAACAGCTGTTCCAGTGGGTACCCTCCCCCAACCTTCTCTGAGCCTTCGGGGTCCATGTGACCTGGCCATTTAGCCCATGGTGTGCAAAAAAGTGCCGCTCATAGGTAAAACAACCCAACCCTTTGGGTGTCTTTTCTGCATTCAGTCTGTTGATATCTTGTATAAATTAAAAAATAATAAATAATATTTAACCAGCTGTGTCTATTACTTAAATCATTTTATTCTTCCTATTAATAAGAATTTTTCGTTTTGTTAATATTTGAACAGTAGAATCAATTATATAAAGCATGTATATTTTAATTTTGTTAAAAAAAGTGGAAAACCTAATTTTTTTTTAAAGTTCTTAAAAATGTTGATGAAATCATCTACTCCTTTAATGCTTTGTTTTTCTTCCTTTGGTTCAGATTACAAGGTGCCCAGAAGTTCCAGGAAAACGTCATCAGGACCGGAAGTTCCCGTGAAGGGAAGAGCGCGAATTGGAAGACCATAAAGGTGTCTTGAAATATTTATCAATTCAATCGCATGTCCGAATTTTCTTCTGTAAATATAGTTTCAAAATATGGTGATAAGCTTGAGTATTAGATGTGATATATTCTCATATGAACATTTTTTTAACCAGATGTAACATTGTCACCCATTTTTGCCTCCAAGACACCAGAAGAAGTTTCCGGACACATCCACAACGAGGATCTCATCGACGAATTTGATGGCAGAAGATGACAAGGCAGTTTCCCTGTAATGAAGTAATGTTAGACGAGAGCCCTGGGGGTTAGTGCTTACTGGGAAGAGAAGGTGCTTTTATGGGGCTTCTTCCAATGGAAACGGGTGGGAGCAAGGTCTAATCTTTTTTAAACAGATCTTGCACAAGATGCTACAAAACATTTCTATTAAATTCGTTCAACAGAAAATGAAATCTGATTGACACTTTAATGAAAATTTTGTGGTATCTTGATCCCTCTTTTTTCTTCCGCACTAGCCGCCTGTGTGTGGAGGGGTTTTCTCCAGCTTAGAGCAAAACACTGGCATGGATGGTGCCTTGTGGCGTCAGAGCTTTTCACCAAACCATCCGGCAGACATCTTTCCAATCATAAAAAGGACGTACTATGAGTCAGGATAGGAGGAGGAGGAGCAGAAACCAGCAACCCTTCCCAAAATTCTGGTGTGGCAAAAAATAGGAATGTTACCTGAATTCAAAAGTGAGTATAATTTAACCTTCTGGTCTACATTACGAACCACATTGCAATATGAACTTTGCCTAGAAATAGTCTGAACTGTTGTTTACGCTTCATTCTAATAACATTACACCCCGTGTACTATTTGATTACCACTCAGTAGTGGTAGACAAAACCACTATGCCAAGAATCCTGTTTACACTAACAATAAAATTATATTTACCAGACCAGGCTCGGATTAGTAACAAAAAAAAAAAGAAATAAAGGAAGGGGGGGGGGGGAAGCTGGAAAAAAGGGAAGTCAACAGACTGAAATTCATTGAAGTATAACATTTTACCTTCCGTTCTACAGGTCTTTAAAAATTTCTGGAAAAATGCACGGCATTTACGTAAATTTAATTTCTTTTTCTTGCTTCTCTTACTAACATTCTCAAAGGATATCATTATTTGATTCCACCCCTCCCCTACATACGGCTCTGTACAGGAACTAGATCCGGCAATGTGCACAAAATTAAACAGTAATAACTCATGAAATAATGACTTTTTTTTATACTAATACTGTTACAAAAAAAAAGGATATTTTATGCAACAACTTCACGAACACCATTCTTTGTACGGGCAAGTCTACAATCAATCTCAATGCATGCTCGATGAAGCATATCTGGAGTGATAGTAGTGGAAGTGCCGTTGGAGAATCGGATATTATGGAATTCATTTCAACAAGATTGGTCTTGTCCTATGAGGAACATTTTGAACAGAGAATTGCTTGGGAGTTGGATTTTTCAAAATGGGTCAATCGCTGGGTCTCTGTGGCTACCGAATATAACCGCTCTTGACTCTTTGATGCTATGTGAAAGATGCCATGCCAACTAATCCTGCTGCTGATACCCGAGCAACAGGATCTCAAACGTCATTTCCACGATCATGCCAGATATGCTTCAACGCAGAGGCTGATCCCGAAAATTTCATTTTTTTTTCCTCTAGGGGGGGGGGCGGCTGGATATACGAGGTAGGGTTCCTTCTCGTACTAAGAGATCCACTGGCGTAAAAATGGACTTCGCAACTTTACTACTCCTTGTGGCATAAAAGCACTCTTATTTTTTGTGTTGAAGACAAAATCAATTTAATGAACTAAGATTATACCCGTCCCTCGATTTACACGGTAGATAGGTTCTAGGATATCGCGGTATAAATCGAAATTTTTCAAATTGAGACCAATTTATAGAAAAAATGATTAGTTACAAAAGAAATCCTTGTTAAGAATGAAATGTACATTTAGTTTTATTTACACGTATTTATCTCGTCTCTCCCTCATTATACATCTTCCATCTGATTTTGTTATCGAAGAAACCGAGCCATTATATTCAGGGGCTGTGCCACCACACGCGCAACACCGCTGCACTGGGTGGCATTGTTTTAGGAGCAGCAAATTTGAAAAGAAATAACTATCACTGTTGCAATAAGTTGACCGGAATAAGCATGACGTATTTTTCAGCACATATTTTTCGATTGCTTTTAAAAATGACGAATTGGCTAAATTGTTATTATCAGGCTTGGAGAAAGGGGCAGCAGAATCCAAGTTCGCTAAAGGCGGCAAATATTCATGTTTGCTCCGGGCTGCAAAATAGCTATCGTCAACCGGCCCTCACTGCATTCATATACATCATTCTTGTCAGATATATTACTAAAGATGCAAGAACAAGAAATAGCCATCGTAACCGATGCACCGTCAATTGTAGATGATGTAGCAGATGATGTTCCACCGCATCTGCTACAATTTTACAAATTGCCGTTCCTTCTGTTGTACCACACACATGTAAGGATTTATCGTTGGATTCTTCAATTTTTAAAGCTGCGTACACATCAAAAGCGGTGGTAGAAGAGCAATCACCACATCTTTAACCAAGAGTAGTGGTGCAAGCTGCGACATTGAAGGGATTGGCTTGGCATCATTAGTAGGCAGAGAATTGCTGTCTGGGAATTTATTTTTTTCAAACTGAAGGTGCAATTTCTGGGAGTCGTTACTGACCAGTGGCACCAATGGCAGAGTTTCATGCTGCCCCTCGGTGGCGCTAATGGTCGACACTTATTGTTGACCGAACCTATTTTGCACACAATACCTATTTTGCAACATGGAGTGAACTTGGATATCTGCTGCTGCCCCCCGTCAGATCAGCCATTAGCTCGGCCAACTTTACATCAGCTGTGGTTAGCTTATTGGCAAATTTGCAGCTAGTGCAGTATAGCGCTGGCCTTGGACCTTCGGGTTCTTTCTCTGGTATGATTCAGACGTATGCGCTAAACTAAAAAGAACAGGTCAACCCAGACCTACGACAAAGATAGAACACGCATTTTTTATATATATTATGACAGATGAACGCGCTACAGTGACTTCATGACAAAACGTGACGTGAACGCTGCATATATGCTTGTGCGTGAGAATTATACAACGAACGGGTAGAACCGACCTGAAAAAGAAAATGATAGAATAATAATGTTAAAAGTTGTGCAGATCAAAAAGGAGGTTCAGATAGTCTGAGTCAGTGCGCGATAAGTAAAAACAAGAAGTATCTTTTTTTGGTGTGTGCGGGTGGTGGTTTTGTGTTGCTAGTAAGATAAATTTAGTGATCTAACAAAAGACGAAGGATTGTTTACGCCTGAAGTGAAGGTATTCAAGAGATATCACAAAGTGAAGTGGTAGTAGTTTAGTAGAAGAGACAGAGCTGGTCTTGTATGCTCTGTAGAAAAAGGGTTATTGACTTACGTATGATAGTAGTTTATTTATAAATTATTTTATCGATATTTTTGTAATAATTTGCATTGTATTATAATTTGTTTGAAAATATACTTATTGATACTCACGCTCTGTGCCTATCCATTTAAAATTTGCAACAGTATATATATAGAGTATTTCTGGAATTGAAACTTTGTAGTTGTTAAAACTTCCCCATATAATTTTGCAGTTGAGTTAAATTTTTATATTTTATTTTGTTGTTTGAGATGGCTTTCCGTAAAATTTTTGGAGGAAGAAATTTTGAAAATTTTATTCGCCATTGATAGAGAATGAAAATCAGATTATCTGAAGAAGAGAACGAGGTTTAGATCTCAATCGACCAAGAAAATTCAGCTCCACTGAATTGCAAGCACGAAAGATTTTTCAACCCTAAAACGTAATAGAGGACGAGACATTAGTGACATTTCATTGTCAATCAAATCACTAATGAATCAATGATGTTGCCCAGGAAAATAGTGATCTGCTGAGTGACAATATGCGTGAATTGATTTTGAACAATACGAAACACCATCTAAAGCAGATCCACTCAATCTACGGCTCTTAAAACACACAAAACAAAAATACCGAATTTGGCTCATTTCTTCCATCATTCGACCAAGGATATTTAGGTGCATAACTAAACGATTTTACCGATTCCTAATACTAATTTAAAATGTATATTTTTGTTTCTAATCAAAACATTTCCTTGATTCTAAAGTAGTTTTCTTGAAATGTATGTTTTTCTTTTTAAGTTGAGAATTTTCCACTGCTGCTCTGTCGGAATATAGTTTGTATTTTAGTGCCTCCTCAACAAGTTTGGGTTGGACGGTTCTATTCTAAAGGGAAACAAAATAAATACAAATTGGATGTTTCATATTCTTATAATCCATATTCTTTTAACACGCTGCTTGCTTACTACAAATATGTATTTAAATGAATATGTAGTAAACGACATGGGGTCCTTCGGAGCCCCCTGTGCCGTAGTGCCCAAGGCGATCGCCCGCCCCTGGCCACAGCAGAACATGATGGGCACGCTTTACTGTATGTGCTCCATTGCTTGCTTGGCAAAAGGCTAATTGTTTTCTTGACAGAATGATTACAGCAGTGGCGGTCATAAAGAGGGGCCCCATGGCCCGCTGCAAGAGACTTGAAAGTGTTTTTTTTTTACCATGGTGCGTTTCTGAAGGGAATAGCTACTCATGGATCCGTTACCATTTTCTTTTATAGGATGGGAAACAACGCCATCAGTATTTCAGATGCCAAATGACAAGCTGTGTAAAAGGATCTCCATTACTACATAATCTGATATTAAAGTTAAGAGTGTTATTTCTGGGGCACAAAATCTTTCATACGTCTCTAAATGGCCACCTACAGACTTGAGACTTATGACCACCCCTGGATTACAGGGGATGAAAAGTGGATAATTTACATCTGTAAAAGATCATTGTCTCGAGCAGAAGAATTGTCCCAGGCTAGGCAAAACCAGAACTGATACTCTGTTGTTGGTGGGATTGCAAGGGTATCATCTACCATGAGCTTTCAAACCAGTCGTAAACCACAAACTTGGATGTTTACTATGAGCATGTAGATCACTTAAGTGCAGCACTGAATGCCAAATTCCTAGCATTACTAAACAAAAAAAAAAGGTGTTCCACCAGGACAACACAAGACTCCATGTTGCATTATGGACACAGCAGAAACTGCAGCAATTGGGCTGGGAAATGACGCATCCCCCGCATTTGCTGGATCCCTCAGATTTCTATCTGTTCCAATTACTGAAAATTTTCATCTGTGATAGGAAGTTTCAGAATGAAGTGAAAGAATGCATTGTCGATTCGTTGCCAAAAAAGGACAAGAGTTTCTACTGGAATGCATCTATAAACTTGTTGATTGCTGGAACATACCATTAGTAGACATTACTAATTATGTTCTTGATTAAATAACACATGGGAATAACTATTCTTACATTTCTCATGTTTTCCCATTACTTTTGCATCAACCCTGTAGTTATAAAAAAATTTTCGTATAAAGGATACCCTTTCTGAGGTGCAATTCTATGTAAAAGTGTATGACTTCAAAGAATCAAACTAAACCTGCTGCAGTGGTGTAAGAAGTGCCAAAACTGGACACCTAAGGCCTAAAAAATGTTGGCTGGTTCAATGAATTATGGTTCATGAACCTAAGTTTCCATGCAGATGGCAGTGTTAGGGTTTGGAGGCAGAAAAGATAGTCAAACCTGTTTACGAAGTTAATAATAATGAAATTATGGCTATAACAAAGCCATGCCCATTCCCCTTTATTTGAGTTTTGAAACTATATTATATACACTTTTTTTTTATTAAGAATATGTTTTCCATTCTTTACTGATATAACCTTTTTCGTTCTTAAGTAGTCTTTAGTCAGAGCATATTGAACAGTTAATTCTTTTATATTTTTCAAAGCCATCTTAAGTTTCAAGATAACTGTGATCCGACTTCTGGGGGGTTTCTGATGCGTCTGTAATGCAGAATATGTCCTGTCTTCTTAGGTGGGGGAGGAAGTTTATTGACCTAGGAAAAGTCATTAAGATCTCCAATTGAATCACTGACGCTCTATGTAACACCTCAGGTGCTGGATTAGCAGAAAAATTCCAAATGAATAAACTATAGTGAACAAGGTCTTAACTGGCATAGTGGTTAGGGCAAATTTTCTGTTCTGCGTTAGCTCTAACTGAGGCAGTGGCCAGCAGTGACTTCGGTCTTAGTAGGGTATATGTCCTTGTATGAGAAGGCCTGTAAAAGCTAAGAGTAGCTTCTAGGATTCTTCTCTGTCCTCTGTTGTAATAAAAAAAAGGTCAGTTAAACAACGAAACTTGTCAGTCTGGTTATTGTCAGACATCCAGAGTGTTCCTAAGGACTTCCTGGCTTTGTGATTTTATTTAAATTCCTAAAGGACTGGCGAATAGCGAACAGGTAACGGGATAAACTCGCTTAGGAATTTCATTGTTTTGGTGGTAGGGCAAGAAAACAATCACATATATTGCTCACTTTGTCTTTTATGAATTCTGGGCTCATGTTAAGCAAAAGCATTTTGTTTTCATTCTGTTATTTGTTAACAGTGAGTGACTAGGTAATTTTGCATTGATGTCAAATGAAAAATTTTTAATTTTGCAGAGAAAGGGAAATCGTAACAAAAATGTAAGGAAGACCAAAAGAAAGCTGATATTCCCGTGGTATATGTAATTCCACCAACTCTTTTATCAACAATTTAAAAAAATAAAGTATTTTGATGGAACTTTACAAAATCAAGAGGTACTGCTTCAAGTGAAAAAGAAAAAAAAGTGTGTTAGAGACACGGTTTATTAAAACTAAGTACAAGTGTTAAATTAAATCTGAGTTTCAGTAGGTATCAGTTACTGAAACTCAGATTTAATTTAACACTTGTACTTAGTTTTAATAAACCATGTCTCTAACACACTTTTTTTTCTTTTTCACTTGAATAAAGTATATACTGCTCACAAAAATTAGGGAATATTTTTATCGCTTCATATTCATTTTGAAATATCCCCTAAGTTTTGTGAGCAGTATATTTCGAACATTTATAAAAAAAATAAATACCCCCTCAAGCAGCTGCTTGCCACAGAGGTCTGACAGGAGCCTGTCAGTTTATATGCCACAGTAGAAGGTCTGAGAGGATGGCAGGACCTCAGCAGAAAAACGACACAAACAGCCATGCCTTAACCGGGGCTCGAACCCAGGTCCCGTAGATCAGTAGCATTTAGTTTTTATTATTTGTGTTTAGACAAAATATATTTCCTTTTCAACTTTTTTATAAATATTTCTTATGGGGAAGTTATGAACAAAGTTTTTTAGCTTTTCTTCAAGTTATTATAAACTTGTTTGACTGTATAATGCAATGGATTCATCTTGTGTGGTAAAAATATATTAGTACATGGAAATTTTTATCATCATTCCTTAGGACTATGATGGTATGTTTAAGACAGTTAATGAAATTCAATCTCGCATCTTTAGAACGGAATCCAATTAAATATTTTTGGGATGTGCTTCAAAGGGATCTGTAGTTTATGAAATCTTCTGTTTCCTGCACAGGAATTATGACACTTTCCCTATATATATATACCTGAGAAACATTCTCACCATCTAGTGCTGTCGCATATAACGGATGCTATATACATGTCTACATGATACTAAATAAGTGTTCATAATAATATCATTGTTGAGGTTATGTACAACAAGTAACCAGCTTTCAGATATGTACAATTATATGTTATCAGCCCATAATCTTTTTACCAATCCTGTTTCCTCCTTATAAATTTTTGTTGCACAAGTAATGAGACAAAACCAACATATCTACTGAATTTAACCCTACTAAAATCTTAAATTAACCCTATTTAAATTTACCATGCCACCTTGGAAGTACAAGTAGTATTGCACTGGCATACAGTGTACTGTGGCTGCCAGGGTCTGGGATTCAGTCCTGGGATGGCATGGTTGTGTATTTGTGTAGGTATATTGTGTACGAAACCATGGGAAGTCTGATAGAGCTTCAAGATTATCTTCATCCTGTAGTTTTTTTTTTGTTTTTCTTTAAAAAAATTAAAGAAAATTACTGGTCAAAGAGGAGATTGGCTGTTTGAAGATTGATATTCACTGAAACTTTTACAACATTCTGGGATAATAAAGTTTACTTACACTTAGGAAAATATCATATAATCTAAATACAGATTTAACTAATAATATTTTTGAGAAATTTCTTAACCTGTAGACAACTATTTTCCCCAGTATCTCATTACAGAAATTCATATACTTGGAAAAATAAACTGGTTTACCTTATAAACAACTTAGCTCATGTAATAATTGATTATTACAGTTTACATTCAAGATATCATTTTATTGGCCAGTCAAATGATTCAACGAAAAAAATTCTCTATGTCACTGGAGACTTATCATAAATGATCTATGTTTATGAAAGGTGATGGCTTTATATTATTACATCCAAACACCATTTAGAGTATGATAGACACGTTTGAAACTGTTGTAGTGCTTAATAAGCCAACTGGTTATATTTAATACTTACAACAGATGAGAGCCACACAATGCCATGTGATATAAACAAAAACAAATATATACACTGCCAATATAATTGCATTCCAAAAGTGGAATTTATTAGAAATTTCATACATGATTGAAAGTTTATACAATAGTATCTGCAACTGGAAGAAATTAAAAATAGCTTATTAGACTTCAAAGAATTAAACTGGGGAAAAATATACACCCCCAAATAAATTAAGAGAGTTATAACTCAGGAATCACAAGTTTTATTTTCTGCGTGCTTTTAAACAATGTAACAGATAACAGTCACACACATAATTTCTTTACCATTAGCAGATTTAATTATCAACTGAAAATATTTTTTAACTCTGCCACATATTAAAACAGATTTTTTGTTAATTGCAATACAAACTTTAGTAGCATATGTTTCCAAAAGTAGCACAATGTACGGATATAACAGTGAAAAATCAAGCCATTTTTGGCTGAATCTTGTTATTGAATCATTTAGCAAAAACGTGTTACTATTGTGGGCTATATTTATAGAAACAAGTATACTGGTTCTTATAATTGACCAACAGTAAGGAAGAGTCTATACTACAAAAAATTTCTAATGAAACCTCAAGGGTTCCTAATATTAAACTTATACCGCACTTTCCATATTGACAAAACACAACAAATAGGCATTGTTTGATGGCTGGTTCACATTTCTCATTTAAGAAAGTTGTTAATGCCGAAGAGTCATAATATTTACACATTACTAAATATTCTGAAGCACAAAACATTTTTATGGTAAAAACATTTTATTTATGATAGTAACTAATTAAGATAGTGCAACTTAGTAACAAAAAACTGAGTAAACGGAGTAAAGTAGCAGATAGCAGAGAATGAATAATAGTTTCATGCAAGTAAACTGAATTTAGCTTTGTAAATTTTACTGTTATAAACAGAATTTAAATAGATAAAATTTTAACTGTGAGGAAAATAAAGTACAGGCAGAATTTGTAGTTTGTGTTTCAAACTGTTTTTGAGGTGTATTTCAACAATACAGCTCTGCTATCATATAATAATTATTATATGCACTTTGAAATATATTCACTGTCTGCAAGAAAATATGAAATACAATTATTGACATTTAGATTTCCAAATTCTTTCAAATAGATATGAAAAACCAAACATATTAGAAACATCTACAATCAGTCTAAAAAATAAAATCTACAGTTGCAATTCTATACCTTAAAACTGAATTTCGCATGTCTCTACCTGATCCTACAGCAAAAAGTTACCAATGCTGAGGAAAATTTTGAGAAAAACTAAATGCATGAAAACTAGATTTGAGAATTCGTTTTTATAAGAGTAAGGCTTTTACATCAATATATTAAATTTCTTATACAGAAAGGAAATTAAAATTAAGATTTCTCATACACCTTTTTATGGTGCGAGCTGTATTGAGACAGTGATGAAGAAGTACAAATGTTTCGTTTTCATATCTCTTCCATGAAATATGTCTATATTAATGTCTGCACAAGAGTTCCCATTACATAAATTACAAATCATTTCAACATACAAAACATTAAAATCCATCATTACATAGAT
This sequence comes from Ryuthela nishihirai, assembly GCA_038380435.1. NCBI lineage: Eukaryota > Metazoa > Arthropoda > Arachnida > Araneae > Heptathelidae > Ryuthela > Ryuthela nishihirai. The sequence goes on along the minus strand of JAWZYU010000005.1, from coordinate 33,571,558 downwards.
CAGATTAGTACCAAACGATTGCAACTAGAAAGTCTATGTTACAGATAATTTCCTGTGCTTCAGGATACAAGTCTGTACACCTTCCATACTTTGCTTGCTTTATCTGTCCAGTTTTGTAACAGGATGTTTAATCTTTGGAGAAGGATAGTGAAATATGAATTATGTTACTTAAAAAAATATGATACGAAGAGGTTTAGGGCAGCTATTCTTGTAGAATAATTCTGTATGCTATAAATATAAATCCTTCCATTCTTATAAGCTGCCATGGAACATTTTTTTGCCATACGGTTGTTCTGTAGCTGTTGGACTGACTGACTTTGACACAAAACGTACTCACCACTAAATAAGGTCTGCACAGCTGCCTAGTTTTTTCTTCACTTCATATTCTTTCATAATGATGATGAAAATTCTGTTCCCAAATGAAATGTACACCAGAGGACATCATGAAGATTCAGGGCATGCACACAAGCACACACACAAGCATGTGCACACCCATACATACACAACACACACACACAGTGAGGCTGGACAGCAGCTGGTGAAACCTTGGCAAAGGTTTCTATCTGTGAATGGAAGAAAGTGTAATATTGGAGCAGTTCTTGGGCATACCACTCAAAGTGACGATGTACTGTGCTGCATGCATCCAGTAGTATCAGTTAGCTGGCAACATTCCACACTGTCCACTGGCAGTATATGCTATGTACAAGGACTGATGAATGAAGTCAATGCTTCAGGTGCTGCAAACACCTGCTCATCACACTAAAGGACGCAACTTGAGCACAGAGGCTTGGCTTGGAACTTGGCTATATAAACTAACAGTGGCTCTTCATGCAAGAGGACTGCCCTGATATGTTACATCATTTGGATGTATAGACTGGCACTTCTAGAAGAAAAAAAAAAGCTAAATTAATGGTTTATAAAGTTACAAATATTAATGGGTTTAGATGTTTGCCAGTAATAAATTAACTAGAAAAGATAATGAAATGCATAAATTTTAAGTGCAGTGATCATAGTACTTAAGTATTACCTTACACACACACACACATATATGACAGGGTCATTACAAAAGAATACCCAATTTTAAAGTACTTTCATTAAATAATTAAGTAACAAAAGTATTAGAGTGCATAAAATATTGAAACACAAAGTTTAATTTTGTGGTTAACAGACTTCAATATGAGTGCCATTGGTAGTGTGATATTTAACATCTGTCTACACTCAGATCAGCATGTAACACTTCCAAGAGCTGTAGCGATTCTTTGCTTTAAATGCTGTAAATTAAGAATTTTTGTGGAATAAAAGACGTTTTTAATGTATCCCCCCCCAAAAAAAGAAGTTCAATGGTATCATATTTGGACTTCTTGGGGGCCACAAGATCGGTTCATCTTTACCAATCCAGTGATTTGAAAATTTGGCATTTAAGACATTACACTTTTAGTTTCTTGAAATTTTGGACACACAATTAATTCTGTTACTTAATAAAATATAATAAATAAATAAATACCTCCTCAACCAGCTGCTTGCCACAGACAACTGACAGGAGTCTGTCAGTTTAATACGCCACAGTAAGTCTGTGAGGATGGTGGGACCTCAGCAGAAAAAGAGTATGCACATCCATGCCTTACCTGGGGCTCGAACCCAGGTCCCTTAGATCAGTAGCCAAGCATGCTAACCACTCAGCCACTGGACAGCGTAATAAAATATAGCACTTCAAAATATGGGTATTCTTTATAATGACCTTGTATTTTGGAGTGGGCGTTGTTTCCATAAGACATATATTAAAGTCTTAGAGCAAAGTTCAATTACATTATTGTTCTCAAACAATTATGATATATAATTATAGAAAATATGACTATGATGGCAAAATTTATTAAATTTACATCAAAAAGGGAGAGGCCAGGACACTACACCTATGTATGATCTCTCAAAAATGCTAAATATAATTTTATTTGATGATTCTGTTATTTCAGTTAAATAAAAAATAAAATAAATACCTCCTCAAGCAGCTGCTTGCCACAGAGGTCTGACATGCTAAAAATATTTCTAATAAAATATTGGGTTTCTGAGTGTGCATATTTACTTGATACTACTTTAGACAAATTTAAACAATCAATGAATGCTATAAAACCATTATATTTAGTAAGTAAGCTTTAACGAACTAAAAAGAACTTCAGTAAATTACCACTGAATTTCTATAGTCTCAGTATACTAAAACAAAAATCAGTGGGTTCTCTGATTCTCTTAGTTTTTTTTTTTTCCTTTATCTCCCCCCCCCCCCCCCTTTTTTTTAAATCATTTTCAAGATTTTTGCTGTTTCTGATGTTTGATGGGAAAGCTGTATAACAACATGTTTGGAACAAACAGATCACCTCAACTTTTATAAAACATGGTAGTGCACTTTAGGAATTGGCTGCTCCCCTAACAATGCGATCTTTCTCATCTCCCTTTGCAGACATCCTTCACTTTGTTTGCACAAATGTGATTTTCAGCTAATCAAATGGTTTGAATGCAGAGAGTTTATACACAAAGATCTCAGATGTTTCACTCAGTTGTGTTAGAATGTGCGTCTTTTTTTCTCATGCCATTTTCATTGGGTATTTGCTTACAGAGATGAGAAAAAGTATTTTTGAACGACACAAACATAAAATTACAATATACAAACCACATTAAACAACATCCTTTCATATAAGAAAAAAGGCACTCTCTCTAGACAGAATGTAAGAGTAAGCAACATAAATGTTTACAAATTTCAAGTCAACGTAAAAGAACACCTTCAGTGATGTAGAGAAGAAATTTTGTGAATTAGGATTTGTGTTTCAACCATTCTATTAAAAATATAATTTTGATAAGAATTTAATTACAGACTACCATTATCCAAGGAGCTGACCCCCCCCCCCCCCCTCAGCATTTCAAAACCGAATTTCTTATGATCAAAAGTATCCAGGCACTCATCCATAATCTCCCAGTAATAGGAAAGGAATTAATATTGCGTTGGTCCACTCTTTGCTGCTATCACAGCCTCCAATCTGTGGGAGAGGCTTTCCACTAGATTTTGGTACATTGCTGCGGGAATTGCTTGCCATTCTGCCCCCCCAAAAAATTAGTGAGGTTGGTACTGATGTTGGGCAGTTTGGCCTGGCTTGCAGTCGGTGTTCCATGGGGTTCAGATCAGGGCTCTGTGCAGGCCAGTCAAGTTCTTCCACACCCATCTCATCAAACCATTCTTTCACAGCACCTGCTTTGTCATGTTGGTACAGGAAAGGGTCTTCACCGAACTGCTGCCATAAAGTTGGGAGCACAGAATTGCCCTAAATGTCATAATAGGTCGCTGTGTTCAGAGTCCCTTTCACTGAAACTAGGAGGCCCAGCCCGAACCATTAAAAATGCCCCAGATGATGCCTTCTCCACCAAACTTTACAGTTGGCACAACACAGTCAGGTAGGTAGCATTCACCTGGCATCCTCCACACCCAGACTCATTTGTTGGACTGCCAGATGGTGAAGCACAATTAATCACTCCAGAGAACGCAGTTCCCCTGCTGCCATGCTTTACACCACTCCAACCTATGCTTGGCATTGATCTTGTTGATGTGAAGCTTGTGTGTGGCTGCTCAGCCATGGAAACCCATTTCCTGCAGCTTGTGTGAACTGTTTTGGTGCTGGCATTGTTCCCAGAGAGGCATTTTGGAACTCTGTGGTGAGTATTGCAACCGAAGACAGGTGATTTTGTCATACCATCTGCTTAAGCACTCAGCGGTCCTGCTCTGTCATTTTACATGACCTACTGGGTCACAGTTGCACTGCTGTTGCTCCTAGCATTTCCACTTTACAATAACTTCACTTATAGTTGATTGGGACAGCTGCAGCAGGGTCAAAATGTCCCGAACTGACTTGTTGCTAAGGTGGCATCCTATGACTATGCCACAATGAAAATCACTGAGCTCTGCTGTATGGCCCATTCTCCTGTTCATGCATGTCTATGAGGTTTGCCAGCATGTGTGTCCTTTTATACCTGTTTGGGCCATGACTGTGGCATATATGGACGAATCCACTACTCAGAAGGGTGTCTGGATACTTTTGATCAGACAGTGTATATATAATCCTTCCTTATTCAAGTAGGTGATTATAGAAACCCCCCAGTTTTCTGCCAGTAAGAGAGGCTGCACAATTTCTCTGGGACCAAACTCTTTAGAAATGATGGATGTAAAACCAGAATTACTCTTATAGCTTTCTTCTGCATATTTTAGATTTAGGTAAGGAACATATTTCTACATAAAATAACAGTTGTATTATAGCATTTGTCTTTTTTCTTCTTCAAAATACTAGGGTCTTCTACAATCAGTTCTTAGGATAAGGGAGCCTGCAATCAAGAAATTAAATTCTAAGCAAAATGAAATGTTCATACCTTTTTAATTAATAATACCATAGTTCTTCAAAAACGGCTCAGTGGTAGTAGATTTAATGGCATATATTAATTTTAAATAGGACGAAATTATAGTTTAAGGATGTTAATAAATCATGAAACTGCAAGTGATTACCAGTGAATAATGGTTAAATGATATATGAACACTGGTATTTTACCTGATGATGCTATTTCTGTGTGTTTAACTATAAAATTTAATGTCTTTCTGTGGGCAGTTTGTTTTTCTCCCAGTCAAATGACCATCAAAAATCGTGGAATTAAAGTTTACAGTCAGCTCTTAGTAATGCACGGTGGAAAGCAAAGTGGGACTTGGATAAAAAGATTGATCTGACTGGCTTTGAAAGAGAGCTCTTGTTGGAGCATCTGTAATAAAACTCAGTAGAAAATCTTGTGGCACAGTATCCCAAGTATATGGAGAATGGTAACAACCTAAAAAAATGTCTGCCAATCATGGCAAATGTGAGAGGAAAAAGGCTCTGGCAGGTGTTTGTTCGCATGAACCGTGTGACAAAACAGAGCTGTTATGAGGGGCATTCAAAAAGTTCTTTGGGGTAGGGGTGGCTCAGTCAGTAGTGCACAGGCTTGTAATCTGCAGTTCCCAGGTTCGAGTCCCAGCTGGGTAGTGTTGAGATTTTTCTCCACAAAACTCCCCACCCTGCCCAGTCAGTATGAAACACTGATGGGCTTGGAAAGGCAGATGCTAAGCTGTGGCCCTGTGTGCAGGAGAGCCATACCCTGCACACAGGGCCACAGTTTAGCATCCTATCCAATGGATGGTAGCCTTTGGGAAAGGATCCGAAGGTTCAGAGAAGGTTGGGAGAGGGGACCCACTAGAACAGCTATTGGAGGATAAATGGTAGCCTTCTGTCAACTATAAAAATTTAATGTCTTTGATTATAAAATTTAATGGCAAGATCACAAGGATATGAAGGTCCTTGTGATCTGACCATTTAGGCCATTCTGTGGAAAAAAGTGCTGCTCAGAGGTAAAACAACCAATCCAAAAAGTTCTTGACATGCATCTACAGAACAAAAACTATTTCGCTTTTACCTGAACAAAACATTTACTGTCCTTCAAAGTACTCCCCTCCAATATCTATGCAAAGTTGCAGACATCTATGCCAATTACGGAACACTTGGTAGTACTCCTGTTGGGGAATACTCCATAACTCTGAATGAATGCATTACTAGGTCACAATTGCACTGCTGTTGCTCCTAGCATTTCCACTTCACAGTAACATCACTTATAGTTGGTTGGGACAGTTACAGCAGGGCCAAAATGTCCATATTGCAGGGACTTGTATTCTTGAAAAAGGCTTCTCAGCAAGTTCCTTTTTAATTTTTGGAAACGATTAAAAATCGCATGGCACAAGATCAGGTGAAAATTGAGGATGAGGTAGTTGTTTGATTTTTTGCAGCTCCAGATAGATCATAACTTGCTGGGTTTTGTGAACATTGACACAGTCACAAGGAAGGAGAACCCTTGACACGCCTGTTATTGGAGACTGCTGCTTCATCTCCTTAACTATTTTGGGCAAAACAATGTTGGTGCAGTATTGACCATTTATAACCATTTTTTCAGGTAAAGTGTTCTTGGCTACCACTCCTAGGTAATTGAAAAAAATTATGAACATTCTCTTCTTTGTGCAAAAATCTTGGGAGGATTTGCAAAGTTGTTGATCTTCCACAATCCAAACATAGTTGTTATTTCTGGGAGTTGTATAGTAATAAAATCACATCTCATCACTTGTGACAATGTCTGTTTAACTATTTTGAATTGATTCAAGCATTCCTTTGAATTCTTTTGAAGGATTCAAGCATTACCAGCATTTCCTTGCATGAGTCGACTCTAGCCCTTTATTGGTATTCTGTCAGTTTATGGGGTACCCATTTGGCACAGAACTTTCATAACTTTAATGTTGATGAATAATTGTTTCCACAGTGCCAATAGACTGACAACTAAGCTTATTACCTGAACTTGTCCCTTTAATGAGTTCACAAACAAACAGTGATGGTTCTCTTGTTCACACCCTCCTTTGGTCTTCCTGCAAGGGGGAGGTCTTCAAAGCTCTACCATCCTTCTTTTTTGTGCATCATTCCGTAACAGTGCCATATGAATAGGCATGTTCCCCACATATTTGTGATAAATCGGCATGATTTTTTTTCGCATCGTCCCCAAGCTGCATCCTTGTTAAAATGTAAAACCTTTCTCCTGTCTTTAGAAGGCTCCATAGTAACAAGGCACAGATTTTGCAGACTGAACTTTACATGCCACCAGTGAAGAAAAAAATTATATCTTCTTTATTTTTAATATGTAATGACAAGTTTAGACAAGCATTTAAACAAGTCATAACTTGTTAACTTCAGAGGAACAAGTGCAAATCTATAGACAGGTGTCAAGAACTTTTTGAATGCCCTTCATACAGTTCATCAGCTGAGAGAGATGACCACTAACAGTACTTCAAAACAAATTTTAATGAGAACTATGAACAGAGAACTGAAAACTTTGGGAACTGTACCATGATACATGGTAGGAAGTATTAGATAGGTGTTCATAATAATTTGGCTAAACAGTGTAGAGTACCACTACAAAACATATTGAAAAAACTGATTTTCTATGATATTGACATATGCAGATTTAAGAGGAGGAAAAAACCAAAGCTTTGTTCAGCAAATAGCTCTGCTTAATGCAATAAAAAATAGCAAGGCAAATGAGTGAGGTTTTTCTCTTCATTCCCACAGATGGGTTGTGTTTGGTTGTTTTACCTCTGAACGGCACTTTTTTGCACACCATGGGTTAAATGGCCAGGTCACATGGACCCCGAAGGCTCAGAGAAGGTTGGGGGAGGGGACCCACTGGAACAGCTGTTGGGAGACAGATGGTAGCCTCCCGTCAAGGCCATCCAGTGTGTTCTTTAATGTGCACAGGGTATGTCTCTCCCGTACACGGGGCCACGGCTTAACGTCCCATCCGATGGACGGCGGCCTTTCCAAGCCCATCGGTGTCCCCTACTGACTGTGGGCAAGGCGGAGAATTTTGCGGAGATAAATCTCAACGCTGACCCAGCTGGGACTCGAACCTGGGAACTACAGATTACAAGCCTGGCGCACTACCAACTGAGCCACCCCCGCCCCGTTCCCACAGATGAGGAGCTCTTCATTACCATAGATCAGGATGATCAACTGCTATGATAAAAATTAGAATATGAAAATTTATGAAATATATCCCACAATGATACTGAAATAAAAGCAGAATAATGTCCTATCCATACATTTATGAATCTATTATGACACCAGAAAAACTCAAATTACAGATGGACCTTCCTTTTCATGTATTGTTGGAAATAGCCTATAAAACATGATGGAACAGATACCTAATTCTACTTCCATAAAGAAGGATACACTATTAAGTTGGACAGTTTTCTTTGACTGCAAGCTGTCCATCTAAGATAGGTTCAATTGTAATTAAAACAAGCTTAACGGCAACATATACATACAATGAGAATCTAAAATATGTATAAAAAGAAATACAAACACTTACTGCTTGTTTATTTTGCCAAGTTTTCATGGCCATTTTATACTTTTCAAATTCATGGCACCAATCAGAATAGATCTTTCTGTACTCAGCTTCTGAAGGAGCACTGCATGTTTCTAAAAAAATAAATATTACATTTATAAACAAATACATAGAATCAGCAATACAAAACACATGAAAACGGAATGAAATTTGAGACATTCACTTCTCTATACTTTTATGTTTCACTTGCTCATAAGCAAAAGGAAATAATTAAAACTATTGATAGGTAATTTGGCTTTGTAATTATATAATTAAAAAGCAATACCCTAATTAAAAAAATTAATTCTTTGGATCCTTGATAGAATTATGATAGGCCATAGATAAAACACAATTACTTAAAGTTTTCTTTCATATTACTGAGGTAATTCAAACTCGGTCAGTGCCCAGCTCCAGTGAGAATGGTAAAGTGTATTTGAGGATGACTGAAATCAATTCTTTTTTTTTGTCTTGAGAGAATTTTCAGTGAATGAATTATATTTCTCCTCCTATATCTGAGAGTATTCATCTATGGGATAAGCAGTTTAAAGTAACTGTCAGCATTTCAAAACAAAAGTGACCTGGCATGCCATCAACATCAGAGATATGCTAGAACAAATAAGGTTAACTTTTATATGCAGGCCTAGAAGATATGTACATAGCATGAGTCATCAGACTGATGTTCCTCATTCCACAATTTTGTTCATAATCCCCAGTTCATACACTGATGACTTGAAAGGCAGAATTGTCCATGCTGAGGTATCAACCATTCTGTAAATGTCCTGGAATGGGTAACTTATTCAAGAGTATTTTTTTTTTGAGTTTTTGGAGAGAGGATTTCCAGAAGTTTTCAAGTAACTTCCTCCAGAAATCTGAATATTGCCTTAACATTTCACAGGCTACAATGTGATAGAATTTATAATAGCACTTTTAAAATCACTAACAATGCAAAAGTTTGAGAAATTATTTCTGTATATTAACTCTGTAATTTTCCAAATGCATCCTCACAGACCTTCTACTATTATGGCATATAAACTGACAGGTTCCTGTCAGACCTGTGGCAAGCAGCTGCTTGAGGGGGTATTTATTTTTTTTATTGATAATTATGTAAAGTGAACACATAAACCATTCCTAAATAACAATTTTAATTAACCACACATATTTGACTGTCGATAAAAAAAGGTGCTGAAGTCAAAGTTTATTAATGCAAAAAAATGAGAGCTTCTCTTATGAAGGAATTTACTAAGCGAATTTATGAAAAAATTAAATACGTCAGAAAACTCTTCAATCAATTTAAGCTTCTCTTATGGTGATAAAAGCTGAAAGATTAAAATTATTTTTTATCTTATTAAATAATAAAAATAGGATGATCCTTCTTCTGAATCTCGTATATGCATAAAACATTAACTTCAAAAATGGATAACTTCTGAGCATGACAAAACAACCGATTAGGAGTTACTACTTACAGTCTGTTGAGCTTTTTTGGAAAATGTGTGTGCTTAGTTAAAATTGTTATTTAGGAATTGTTTTTATGTTCATTTTACATCATTATGCATAAAGAATATCAACAGGTACAGAAAAAATAAGCACTTAAAAAATTCATTGTTAATAATTTTAAATGTGCTATTACAGATTTCATTGCATTCATTCTTATAACTTTTAGCAATGCACAGAGGCAGCAATATTGTAACATTAAAATTTTACTAATCAGACACATAATTCAGTTACAATAGATTTTTTGGCTTGCAATAAACCTTTCATAGATGGTAACTGCAGTATGGAGTGTTATGTTCTATTCATGACTAATATTTCAGATAATGGTTTTCTAAATAATTTGGGCTAAAACAGAAAAACTATTTATAGGTCTGAAAAAATGGTATATGTCAGTTTCATAATTTCTTATGAACATAAAATTTAAGTAGGGAAAACTGCATTTTAATCATTGGTTTAAAAACTGTGACAATATTTGCAGGGTTCACAAAATTCTCATATACCCTTTGATAACCAACACTGCTGTTCATAATTTAAGGAAATTGAACCAAAATTCAACTATTTCAAGAAATTGAAACTTCCTAGCATAATATAATGGAATACTTGCCCATTTTATAAAATTAAATATCTAATCCTAAAACAAATTGGAAAAGTTTTCCAATTTTGAAAAAATTATAGATCATGGCAGATATTGAAGCTAACTTTATTCAGTAAGAAGTATGATTATTCCCCACAGCAATACAGCATGCACAACAAACTCTTTTGCTTTTAATAAGGTTATCCAAGAATGCATAGGGAACCAAATCCCACTTTTCTATAAGAGCATTTCACAGCTCATGAAGCGTTCTTAGAGGGGTTGATGACTTGCAACTGGCCTTCCCAAAGCATACCATGTATGTTCAATAGAATTTAGGTCTGAGGAACTCACTGGCCAATCCATTCTCTGAATATCTTCACTCCCAAGGTATTCCTCCACTATCTGAGTTCTATGTGGATGAGCATTATCATCCATAAAAATGAATTATGATCAATGGTACCTCTAAAAAGTCTCATATAAGGCTCAAGGATTTTGTTTCTGTATCTTAGGACAGCTAGAGTTCCTTCTGTCAGGTGTATAGTCATTGATAGTGATACCTCCGTAGGCCTACAAACCATACTCACCAAAATGGTCCCATTGCTCTCTCCTAATATTCAGGGGCTGATAATGTGTCCCATGCTCTCTCCTAATGCATTGGACTGGGAATCACTCCTTATGCTAAATTGTGATTTATCCAAAAAGAGAATCTGTCCACATTGGTTCAATTGAGGTACTACCTGGTCCATTCCAGTCATTCCCTACAATCAGGGCTGCTTTATCCATTAGGCAGACTAGGCACAGTGCGTAGGGCCTACAAACCTTTTAAGACCTACAATATTTCACTTGAAAAAATACATGAACAAAAAAAATCCCAAAATAAGAAAAAACATCAAATTTTAATTTAAATTATTTATTTAGATATTTGAATGACAAAAACAATACTTTAAGTCATTGTGTTTACCAACAGCCTCACTGATACAATCACAAACCCGTAGTGTAGGTCTAGTAGATACTTTTTAGTTTAATGTTTAAATGTTCACTTTGTGACATTTTGTATGTGTAAATTCAGAAATTATCTCATCGAATGTCATTTGTCGCAAATCATTTTCGATCGAAAGTAGTGAAAGTGACAACAATCGACAATCACTGCTGCCCCATTGTTGATCGGAGATAATTTTTTTTTATCAATTTCATCTTTGAAAAGCTTCTTTCTCCTTCTGCACTTGTTCCGAAAATGGAGAGATAGTATGAATGTTATGTTTACATTCGGAAAACTTGTTACGAGCTTATCATCGATTTGTGCACAAATCATATCTAAATAATTTGCGAGTATTTTCAAAATTCATAAAAACGTTTTGTGCATGCAAACGATAAATTAGCATAAAAATGAGTAAAAATATCCGATACATAGGTCTCTAGAAATGAAAGTGCCTAGGACCTACTAAGCTCTTAAAACAGCCCTGCCTACAATGAGCTGAGGTTAGTGGTATGCATACTCAGGTTTTCTAGCATATAACCCTCTTTCATGAAGTTGTTGGGACACAGTCACTCTGGATACATCATTCTTCTGGCAGCTGACAGCTCTGATGCACATTTAGAACACTGACATCATTCTATTGAGCCTTGCAGTTAGGGACATGAAACAATACTCTTGAACTGTTTGTTGCTCTTAATCCAAAATGAGAAACGCCCATTCCTGAAGCTGTTTTAATCACAGTCTTTCACATTAAGAAGTGCAAATTTATACCTGATAAATGTGAGTTATTTCATGCTAAATATCTTCTGAAACTCTTGTTAAGTTCCAGAGAGTATTTATAAGATATTTGCAATTTTGTTCAACTTCCTTGCATAATAAACAGCAATGTAGTTTATTTTTTTTTGCTAACCTGAAACAATGTACAATTAAATATTATTATAACGTATTAACATATCTCATAATAACACAATTTATTAATCTCCATTATGTATATAAAGTAGAAATATTTCAATGTAAAGTACTTTAAGGTATTTTTATACAATTATTTCCAGTCTTCTAGGGTAGAGCAATTTTTATGGAACAGAATGTAAATGTCACTAGTTTTGAATCAGAAATTCTATCAGAATAAAAAAAAGGTAAAAATTTGACTAGGGATTTAGTGTAAAAAACGTTTCGAGGAAAATATTGTCTGTAAACAACCAGAAAGAGATCAGTATGCTAGCATTTGATTAATGTTAATGTTATACTACCATTTTTCAAGATTACAGTGGGAAACAACACAAAAACAGATAAGATGAAATATCTGTTAACACAAAACTAAAATTTGGTGTTCCAAAAGACCATTCCAGTGACAATACTTTTCAATTTGACAATATTCTTTTAACACAAAATGGATAACATGAAAGTATCACTTAACACGAAAATTTTCTATGGTATGCCAAATGAAATTGCGTTAAATCTTCCTCGGATAACACGAAATTGACAGATATAATCTCAACCATTGTCCAATACATTTTGAACAGCTTCAAACTGCTAAATGAAAATTGTTAACAACTAGCAGATTTACCCAGCGTTGCTTGAGTCTGAAACTCTTTAGAATATAGAGTAGATGGCACTCCCCACATCGCAAACTTTCATTTGGCATAAAAATCATTACGAACAATCCTCTCTCGTTTCATTTTTCTTCCTCTCTTTTAGTGAAGGAGAGAAATGGAATTATTTTGAGGCACCATATGATACTCCCCATGTCAGAAGTTTCTAAACCAAAAAACGGAATTGTCTTGCTCAGATAATTGAACTTTTCAAATCATTTCCTATCCACTCGAGTCCCTGGGACACAATTTGCCAGGCAAGTAACTTTATATACAGTATATAAAAAATTAATTATGGTCTGAAATGCCCAAAAAATTGTATAGATACTACTAAACAATTATTATTATGGAAAAACATTATTTATCACTTAACATATTAAAACTTTTATTAATTAACATATGAGATAATATACGTTTATTAACTTTTATATATTTTTTGAATTCAGTTCAGATTTTAATTTCTGATATGAATTCTTTCATTTTTTTTTAAGCTTTTATTTCAACAAAGAATCTCGAGTTCCATGGACGTCGCACTCTTGACCCAACAAACTGAACAATGAGTTTATCATGCAAAAATCAGAAATTAGTTTGATGCATTAATTATTTCAAATTTATTGGTGACAACAGTTATTTTGAATAACTTTCAACCTTAATGTTTAATCACGTAAAATCAGAAATTAGTTGTTTGATGTATTCCTTTTTTTCAAATTTATTGGTGGCAACAATTATTTTGAATAACTTTTCATTGTTAATGCTAAGTCTATGGGGATTTTGAGAAATTCAAATGCACCCATCCCAATTTTGGTTGACACAGTGGGTTTGTAAATAGCCTATATTCTTCCCCTGAGTAAAGGGGATGTTCATGCAAAGTTTGGAGCTTCTAGGTCTTCTGGAGGCCAAGTGCATAAGCAAACAGACACACAAACAAACAAATTTTGTGCTTTATATATTTAGATGGGTGAAAATATACAAGTGCAAGTTAATAATTTTGTCTGCCAATTATGACAGTAAGTTTCTTGCATTCCATTCAGATTGTCAATCTTATTAATCCTTGATTGGGAATAACATTCATGGATGAAGACTGGATTGGCTCAAAACCCAGTATTTTAATCACTAAAGGTTTCATTCAATCTTTGTCTTAAACTTTACTCTCAAAATATGGTATGGACTGAATAGCATTAGGAGTCAACAATGCATCCATTAATATACTGTTAACATGAAGTTTTACTCTGGTATCCTGACTTTTGTGTTAACCCGTTTTATGCTATATATACCTTAGTGCACATTATTACAATAGATTTTATTTAATGATATTAAATCGAGTAAGCTATATTCCAGTAACTATATTTTGATTTAAAAAATGGTAATTGAATGTAAATTTTGCTTTTAAGTTGTATATTAATTTACGCTCAATGAGATTTGCCTTAATTCAAGCTTTTAAACCACATACATATTAAATTAATTTTATAGCTGTTAAAGAAGAAGCATTTCAGTTGTTGTTGTCAATTACTTACTTAGTTGATCAAACACTCTGAATGGGTGAAGAGCTGGAGAAGTGGAATGCAAAAAGAAAACAATTAAAAATTTCCTCACAAGTTATCTTTAGATAGCAGATGCATAAAAACTGATCTTTTCTATGAAGAATTTATAATACTTACTTGTATCAACTGTAATGTTGAAACTGCAAAGAGTGCTGGTACCTAGTTTGCAGTCATATCGGCCACTATCTCTCTCTGACACAGAGAGGATTACAAGTCCATGGTCTGCAGTGTGAATATATTTCTCTCTTCGATGCATGACAGCATATTTTCCTTTCTCACGACTATAATGGAACCAGCGAAGTGGGCCCATTCCCATACTTTCAATATCTGGCATATGAATAGCACATGAGAGATGTACACTTTGACCCCAAAACACATGCAGAGGCTTGTTTTTTACACCTGGAAGGGAAATTATAATTGGATATTTAATATTTATCATACACACAACATTTCTAATATAAGATTTAATTTCATAATATCACTGTATAATTTGAGGAAAAATAATTGTGAAGCTAATTAAGTTCAGTTAAATACTTAAATTAAACATTATTATTCTACTATCTTATATTAATGAGAGAGATAGTAAATACAACAGTCGTTTGAGTTGCATGTCGAGGATTATACAAATAAATAACAATTTAAGGAAGATATCATCCTGAAGTTAACGTCGATCAATTTTAGAGGAAAAATTGTCTTGAGCTGGGTGGGATATGAATTCATGACCTACTGATAACATGTCAGGTGCTATGGACTACTGAGCTACCGGCTGACAATCAAGATCTCCTGTAATCGATGCTATGAACTTTCTACCAATAAGTACACAATTCTCCATGTCTTGTGAAAGTATTTGTCCCAGCTGCTTTCAGCCTCAAGAAACAATGACAAGCATGTCATGAAGATGGAAGTATATTCCGAGTATACAATTGTTTAAATCGAAGAGATATTTTTCAGCATATTTAATGAATATTAAGGAAAATATCACTCTGAAGTTAATGTCAATCAGATTCACGTTAACTTCAGAGTGATATCTTCCTTAATATTCATTAAATACATCGAAAAATATCTCTTCAATTTAAATAATTTAATTAATACCACTTTACAATCTAAAATAATAGCTTCACCACCTACAAAATTCCAACTAAATTTTTTACAGAATTTAATAATTAATTTAAATCAAAATAAATTATGTAATGCAGAAATTAAACTATCTCATCTGCATACATATTACTTTTAAATTGTGTGATGCTTGACTCACTGAATGAATGATAGGGAACTTATTCTTTTAGCAAATAGATAACCCTTAATCCTAAAATCACAACTGCATAAAGCCCTGATAAGAAAATCGTTACCAGTTCTTGAGGTTCTTTCAATAACTTTTATTGGCTGACTCATTATTAGTAAGCACATTTTGTTGTCCTGCTGTAGAAGATTTGCTTCTAGATGTTGTATACAGAGCTGGTCACCACAGGAAGATATTATAAAGATTTATGCTTGTAAGTATTGCTTCTTTTTGTTCCTCTGTAATAAAATGTTAGCCTAATACTACTTTGTCGATATGGTTGAAAGTTTACTTATGCTGGTAACTCTCTCTTCCTCAAAGCTTGTTTAACTCATTTTATCTGAAGATTGAATGATGTTTCTCCAACCAACTATATTTACAAAATGATATAGACATACCTACTGCAATGTACATTTCATCTACAGACTTTTTCAGGAAGTGTATACATCATGTGATAAGTTGGAAGTTTAAAGGATGAGTCTCAATTATTGATTCAATGAGTCAAGTGTCATGTGATTAAATTAATTTACATGCAGATGAGACAGGCTGGATTTATGTATTATTTAATGTCCCTTTGTTTTTCACATTTGGGTTATTGGTATTTATAAATGTTCCTGTGTTTGTAATATGTGTTAGCCATTCTCAAACCATTTAGTTTACCCGTAGGAGATGTTCTCCATTGCCATTGCAACTACCAATGCCAAAAAGGACCTATCACCCCTTCTCAAAGGTCTAATCATTACCAACTTTAGCATTGAAATTAGTGGAGATAAATTTAACTGCTGACACAGTTGCAACTTGAACTTAAGAACTATATTACAAGCCTGGCAAGCTCTGACTCCCCAAAAGTTAGGAATATATTGCATTTTGGGTATGACTACTGTAAACAATCTGATATTCACTATAGCTATCACTATATGCTTAGTTTGTGGTGCAACAGAAAGGTGTTAGCAGTCTTTGCTTATTCTTATGAAATGGCAAATGCTATTTAAACACTCATCAAAATCTTTCATGGGTTCATAAAGCAAGCATTACATATAAGTAAATAATTGTTTATTGTAACTGTAAAGCAATTTTGAAAGGTCATCAATACATCTGATTCAAAATATTAGCTCTGTAGGATTGTCACCTTAATGTGGCCCATAACTTCAATTAATAAACCTGAGAGAGGAGGAAGGGGGTACACAAAAGCAACTCACAAATAGTTTTAGAAATAAGTTATTAATATAAATCTCTTCTTCTTCACTGATAATATTGACAAATTTTCTTCAATATTTTCTAATATATAAGTTAAGGTTTTTGTTTTTGAAATTTCACATTTGGTTTTATATTTAAACTCATTGTCGGTCTTAGAATGATAAGTAAATATAGAAGGGTAAATGGTACATTAAATAATGTTTGACATGGCACATTTTGATGTTGCATTGAGATGACCACATGTATATTGTTGATAGTAGGTTATAATATATCATATTATTATGTTAGTAGGTAAGTATTTAAGTTATTATGTTAGTAGGTAATGCTTACATGGACCACTTTACATTTGGCAAATTCTTGACAAATTCATAAGTTGAACAGCCATCACAACCTTCAACTTCATTAGTGCCTCCAATGGAAGAATTCGTAGTCTCTTCCCTAGCCCCATCCTCTTCAGTGTCTTCTAGCTATTAATTCAACATCCCATCATCATTTCCAATCCTTAATATGAGCATGCCAAAACTAGGAATTAAGGTATGTGAAGTTGAATTGTAAATTATTTTTAACTATTTGTTCCATGGTTGTTTAAATAAAATTATTTAATGTATGAATCAATTATTTCATAACAAGTCATCATTATGAATTCAAGTATGTTTGGTACATGCTAATATTATTTTTATTACATGTAGAATATGATAACATATATAATAATATCTGAAATATGTAAAATTTAACTTATGCATGACCTACTTCTGTTCATTAATTATTTGGCATAAAAAACAGCTTGCTTGGTCTGTGGTTCCATTCTAGTTTTTCAGGCTGAGTCTAGAAGGGTAAAAGACTAAATGCTTGGAATAATTTTTATAATAATTGGTTAATTTTAATATGTCTGTTATCCAGTAATATTTTCCCTGAAACTTGTTTTGACTGAAAGCTTAATCACTGAACAAACAACAACACATCTATTACATATAAAAAAGCACTTACAATTATCACAGATGCCAGGAGTAGCATTAGTAACATCTTGAAGCAGCCTAAGGAGAAAAAGTAAATAAATGAAATATATTAAAATTTTGGAAAATATTTTCGATTTAAATATTGAACATTTTTTATGTTTTCAGTAGAACTGATTTTCTTTCTTTGAGCTGTTAGTCCTGCAAGAAATAAATTTTCTTTCAAGAGTATGCAACCCAGAGAAATAGCATTTAATTTTTATTATTTTATAAATGAAAATTTTGAAAGTTCTAGCAAACTTTATGCGATACCATCTTTTATAAGAATATTGTAAAGTTTACAAAATACATGAGGTGTTTTAAGCTAAAAGGGTTTATTATGGTGCTTTATTTCTTATAAATCTTTCTGAAGAAAATGAAATATCATTTACGAATTTATCCTTAAATAAATGAAGAAATACCATGATTGTGCTACACATTTCTCCTAATTTCCATCCTACAGTGTAACTGGTTATAATAGTACATAACTCATATGTTAGAAACAGTATGAAAGTAATGCTAAACATGTCATCACAATTCTTGGTTCTTCAAATCTATCACTAACTTCTTTATGACAAGATACAGGCTGGCTACAATTAAAGTGAGGCTACTTAATGACTATTGTAGCCTGAATGAAGGATCAGAAGAAAAGAGATATTCAATAGATAGGGCTTGTATTTCTGGGCATATGGGTCAAAATTATGTGAACAGTTCAAAAACATACCACTAGATACCAGGGTGTTAAATGACAGTGCAGAAATAAGTGGTACAAGATAAGCAGGGGATACTACATATTACACAGTGAAACCGCTCAATGATGTCTTTGTGATCCAGCAGTAAATGAACACTATGTGAAGCCATCATCCATGGTGGTGTACAGTATGTTCAGGCTAATAATGGTGACCAGTATCTGTATATAATCAGTGCCAGCCCAAGACATTTTACTGCCCCAAGTGAACTTACTTTTTGCTATCCAAAGTAATCTGCTTTTATCAGATACAAATAAGAATATGCTTTCTGCACCAAAAAAAAAAATTGTTTTGCCACTTCAAGTGAATTGCTCTTTTGCCATTCCAACCAATTTTATTTTAAACTGCCTCAAGAGATCTTAGAATATTTGTGAATTTAACCAACTACATTTTTCTGTCTTCACACAAAATAAAATGCCAGGTAAATCTTAAGCAGATTTCAAAATTATTATGCTAGCAAAATACTGTGAAGATATTATCACTTTGTTTTCATGGCATTTTCATACTGAGTTGAAATTAGAGCAAGCCTATCTTCATCATCAAGAGCACTTGGAATGCTTATGCTGTTGGATGGTCAGTCCTGTACATAATTTCAGATCAGAACTCAGGTATCTCACAGCTTTGATGGTCCAGAACTAATGGAACTTGTATTTGATTCAATGTTGATGTTTGTGTTGGGTACTATAATTTTTTATTATCTTAACAGCTAATACTTTGATTTTTACATGAAATCAACTTTCTGACTGGTTGTTTTACCTTTAAGAAGCATTATTTTGTACACTACAGGCTAAATGGAGAGGTAACAAGAATTTCAGGGTTTAGAGTTGAATAGAGAAAGGGACTCTCTGAACAGCTGTTAGGAGGCAGATGGAAGCCATATGTCAAGGCAATTCCACATGTTGTTCAATGTGCACAGGGTATGATTCTTGAACATGGGGGCCATGGCTTCAAGTCCTATCCAATGCATGGTAGTTTTGAATTTTTCTAAGTCTATTGGTCCCTCTTTTCTAAATCAAGCACAGAGTGGGGGTTAATAGGGCTGGCAACATCTCCCATAGGGGAACCTAAAGTTACGAGTCTTGTGCATAACTAAATAAGCTAGCCCTACTCCATTCAAATTGGTCAGATATGTATAAAATATGGTTGACTGAGATTGTTTATCTATATATCTTGAATACTTGCTAAACGATATACACTAATGGATTGGAGATCAATGTATATATGAATTATTTAAATATCATAATTTGAAGACCCTTGGAATGTTATTATTGTGCTATCAACAGTCTACAGGTAGTACCCACTAAAATTAGTGATTAAATAAAATATTCATCTGTCAGAATAATATAATGCCATAAAAACAGAATTATTTAAAAAGAATTTATTTAACACAGGAGTGATCACACAAGATCTTTTAGCTTATACAATGTGCATTTCAGACTGCTACATATGAATTCTTTAGTAGCTGCATATCTCATCTAATTTACCTTGAATATTCCTGCTACATGACCATAAAAAGATTCTGAACTTTGAACATCTCATTGTATGGTGAAAAATGTTATTTTAGTATGTTTGTTTTTGTATTGTTTGTTATTTTAGATCATATTGAACTCACTGACATTGGTTCTTTTACTTCATATTTTGGTTCATTTTTCCACTGCTGCTGGTATAATTTTGGTGGATGATAAATTCAAAGGATTCAAAAGATGTTATGATAAAGTATTAATATAAAAACAATATTAAGTATTAAAATGTAATATAAAACTTAAAAAAAAAGAGAAAAAACAAAAATGTTAATTTCTCTATTTTTTCTACATTAGTGTCATCATCATCATCCTCAAGCAGCCATGGGCTATGGAGGTCCAACCAGACTGTGCAATTTAGTTCTCCAAGCAAGTCTATCCTGAGCTACATCTACTGCATCTGGCCACTGCACACCAATTCTAACAAGGTCCTGTTTGACATTGTCTGCCCACCGCATCCTAGGTCTCCCCTTCTTTCTGAGGCCTTTAGGCACACTGTTCATAACCCTATTCGCCAATCTATAATTATTCATACGGGCAACATGGCCAAACCAACGGAGTCTCTCTCTGCACAATATGCTGCTTAAAGGAGGTTGCAAACTCCTTTGCCTAATCTCATCATTAGTTACAAAGTTGAACCACCTAATGCCCAGATACTGTGTAAGCATCTGGAATCAAAAGCATCTAGTTTCCTGTTATCTTGTTTACAAAGTGTCCAAGTTTCACTACCATAACTAACCCTAGAAAGAACCAAACTATTATACAGTCTAATTTTAGTCTTTAGGTGTATACGCCTATTTCTCCACACTCTCCATAGGTTCTTAAAAGTCCCGGCAGCAATCCCTATTCGTCTGTTAATCTCATGCCGCACATCACCATTATCTGTTACATAGCTCCCAAGATAATTAAACTGTGACACCTGCTCAAGACTGCAACCATTCAGATTAACTGAATCACAGCATGCCTGACCAATTTTCATCACTTTAGTTTTCTCTCTGTTTATAACCAAACCTACTCTACTACCAGTCTCATCAACAGCTCGAATGAAAGAGTTCATCTCATCAACATCATTTGCCAAATGGCTAAATCATCAGCATAATCTAAATCAGAAATTTTCGTATCTCCAGCCCATTTAAGGCCAAAATCTTTCCCTTGAAGTGAATTTCGCATAACATAATCAATAACCAAGCTAAAGAGAAAAGGAGACAAAATGCACCCTTGTCGAACACCAGAAGTAATGCTAAACCAATTGCTACAAGTCTTACCAACTCTCACACACGACTCAGTGTTATTATAGAGAGCTTTCATAATGTTAACTAAGTTGTCTGGTATACCATATGATCTCACAATCAACCACAAATTATGACGATCAACAGAGTCAAAAGCCTTTTTGAAATCAACAAAGCTAGCAACCAAAGGTTTCTGAAACTCTAAACATTTCTCAAGAATCTGCCTAAGTGAAAATATCTGATCCACACATCCCCTACCACTTCTGAATCCACATTGCTCATCACGCAATTGACTGTCAACCAGATTCTTAATTCTATTAAGCACAATCATGGAAAGAACTTTACCTGGAACAGAGAGTAGGCTGATACCCCTATAGTTATCACAAGAACTGCGATCACCTTTTTTGAAAATAGAGATAACAATAGCTCTGGTAAAATCCTTAGGAACCATGCCTTTATCATAAAAGATATTCAGAATTTCAGTCATGTTCAAGTGGTAACCGAAACATTCCCAGCTATAAGCATATCCGTAGTAATTTCATCTACCCCTGGGAATTTATGAAGTTTAAGTTTAGAAACAGCCAAAATAACTTCAGATTGTGTTATAGGGCCAACATTAAAGCCACCAATGCATCTATCATCATTGCAAACAATGGGAGTAGAACTAACTACATTGTTTAGAACATCACTGAAATGCTCAGCCCATCTAGCCATGACAGAATCCTCCCCTTCTATAACCTTATCTTGTTTATCCTTCAATCCTTGTATGCCTGTCCGTTTTCTACCACACAAAACATTAACTATCTGGTACAGCTCTCTGCTGTTGTGCTGTCTAACTGCTTCCTCGGCTTTGTCAGCCAAACCATCAAGCCAAAGATTCTTATCAGCAGCTAACTGATCCTTTACAAGTTTATTAAGGTCTCTGTAATGCTTTCTATTAGGACTAGTAGGGTACTGATTAAGGACATTCCTGCAGTTCCTTCTTTCAGAAATAAGCTCAAGTGCCTTATCACTTAAATAATTCTGCCTCCTCTGCTCCTTTTTTCCTAAAAGAGTACTGTTAGTGTCCAAAAAAGCCTGTTTCAAATGATCCCATTCTTCCTCAACTTCAGTAGTAAGCAAACCATGACTGTCATAATGACTAAGTAACCTATCATGGTAAGCTTTGGCTATAACTGGATCTTTCAGAGTTTCAGTATTAAAAGTAAATTTTTTAACCCTAGCACAACACTTTTTAAGTTTAAGTTGCAAGACACTTTTAACAAGGTAATCGTTAGATCCAATTTCAGCTCCCCTATATGCCCTGGTATTCCTAACAGAACTAGCCCATTTGCTGTTAATTAATATGTAATCAATCATATTCTTATGCAGCCCATCAGGTGAAACCCATGCCAGTTAAAAACTGAAAATTCAAAGGCAAACTAAAAAGAGACAATTCCAAGCTTTAAAAGAAGGTTCTAAATTCTATTATAGACAAGGGCTAAACATTTAAATGCAACCAATTTCCTACTTAAGTTTGAGGGAACTCCCCTCAAAACTCCATCCTCCCAACAAAGTGGAAAAATAAAAGTAATTTTAATTCACATTCAGGTTTTATCATAGGTAGAGATTTGAACTTTTAATGCAACACAATGTGATCAGGAGAAACCCATAGGAGAAATCTCACACCAGCAGTCAACTATTTGGGAAATTCTTGGGTAGGTAGGAGTCAAAAAAGTGTTAAATGAAAATTCCAAATGATCAACTTAAAAATGGAGAACAAGTGGTTCAAACTTCTCATTACAGGCAGGGATTTCAATTTTTATTACATTATGGGGTGGCATAGGGGAAACCCATGTATGAAATTTAGGACCATAAAGTCAAGTATTTATGAATTTAGGGGGGGGGGGGGTCCAAACCTGTAAAAATCCAAACATGTTAAAATAGAAAACTTTTCAAAAGTGATTGAAGTGGTGCATGTTTCTATTAAGTGCATTTCACTAGAAATCTGACAAGTGCTAAATCAACATGCATTATCACAACATTGACATGAAGGAACACCATTGTAGGTGAAATACATTTAGAATAATTGCAATGCATTCAGAAAAAAAAATGCTCCTCTCCTGGAACATGTGAACTTCTTTGAAAATCTGAAAACAATGGTCCAATAAACACAAAAATTGTGAAATGATGTTTTCCAAGAATCATGATCATCCTGCCTATAATACTTCCCAAGACTACTGATCCCAGGCTTAGGGTTGGCTATCAAACCATGTTAAACCCTTGTTATTAGAGTTATGTTTCAGTTCTGGCAAAATGTCTGGTAAGAAAGGTAAAACTTAGTACAAGGTGACATATTTCTCTTTTAACTTAAAGTACATGCACTTGAAATTTAGCGTTAAAAAGATGCAAGGGTAAGAGATGTTTCATTTACTAAGTCTTGTGATGCATAGTTGCTGGTGCATTCCAATGTTAATAGTTGTAGATGATGTTTCCTGTTTACAAATTGTAGCGTCCATGGCGTATTCATTGTTAAATAATATCTTGTCTGTGTTTACAGCAGTTGTTATATGTTCATTGCAAGATTATCAGGAAAATCTGTCCATTTTTGCTGCAGTACTTGGTGTGCATTAGATGTTACAGGGTAAAGATGATATCTGCTTGAGAACTATCATAGGTAAAAAACTTTTGGCTAAGTTGGATTGAGATGAGTGCACTCATTTGCACACATTAGGCTAAATGGCCATGTCACAAGGACCACAAGGGCTCAGAGAAGGTTGGGGGAAGGGGATTCACTGGACAGCTGTTAGGAGGCAGATGGTACTCTCCCACCAAGGCCATCCAGCGTGTTCTTTAACGTGTACAGGTATGTACAGTTCTTACTCCTGCACATGGATCTACAGCTGTACATCCCATCCGATGGATGACAGCATTTCCAAGTCCATCTGTGTCTCCTTTCTGACTAAGGGGAGAGTTTCTGACTGGGGGGGGGGGGGGGGGGTTAGTATAGATAATCTTGATGCTAGCCCAGGTGAATCTGGGAACTACAGATTACAAGCCTGCATGCTACCAACTTATCCTATCCCTTTTGGCTACGTATGCTGCATTCTGAATAAAGTTTTGGATACCATGTTGTTAGGAATCATCAGCTCAAACTTAAATTTTAACATCATTAAGTTTGAGTTAAGCTGATTGAGTTTTGTCATGAGTGGGAATGAACCAATTGTCTCCTGATTACATGAGGGTTGGGGGTAGCTCAGTTGGTAGTGCACCAGGCTTGTAACCTGCAGTTCCCAGGTTTGAGTCCGATCTGGGCAAGCACTGAGATTTATCTCTGCAAAACACTCTGCCCTCAATTAGTAGAGGACACTAATGGGCTTGGAAAATCCATGTCTATTGGATGGGGCATAAAGCAGCACCTCATGTGCAGCAGAGCACCCTATGCATGTTAAAGAACACGCTGAATGGCCTTGATGGGAGGCTACCACCTGTCCACTCAAACCTCTCTGAGCCATGGGCTGGTGACCTGGCCATTTACACCATTGTGTGCAAAAAAAGTGCTGCTCAAAGGTAAAAACAACCCAACCGATTACACGTCAGACCACTAAACTATTGCAACTAGCTCATTTTCTAACAAATTGTGTATTCTTTCAAAAAATAAAAATAGTTCAGAAATGTTTATTAGAGCAAAATACTTTTAAGAGTGTTAGCTTTTATTCAGAAATCATATTCTCATTTTTCTAAAGTATTTCAAAAATATTTCTTTAGATAAAACTTTTTTTTATTTCCAGAGTAATAAACATTATTATTATTTAAGAGTGTGTATTAAGAGTTACACCAGAGTAATAAAGTTTATTACTTTCATTAATTTCATTAAAATTACTCTGTAATGACTTATGTATTACTGTTATTAATTTCATTAAATTTACACAAAACACCATGTTGTGGTAGAAAATATTTTATAATTTTCTAACTAATATATTTGTGTAAGCCCAAGTTTAACTCCTACTGCCCCCCAAAAAAACTAAGCAAGCTGATTTGATGATAATATGAACACAATAATTGGTTAATGCTAAAGTCTGAATCAGTAACACTGAAAACCATAATGATCATCAAGCACACAACCTATTAACTTCATTACTTCGCAATAAGTATATTTCAGTCATTTACTAAAATTAAAAAGTTTGCACTATGTAGTATCATATCTAGCTTACTTGATGGCTGCTTGACGCTATCAAATCTATAACACTGACAGTTAAATATCACAATTTCCATATTGTGGTACTGTACGTTATTACTGTTAGCTTGAATTTGATATTTTACTATTAGTGTAACAAACAGTAAAATATCAAGTTCAAACATATAAATATTAAATAAAATGCAAAAGAATGGTCTACAAAATATAAAACAAACAAACAAAATGATGGTTCTGTTTTTTATTACCCTGATCAGATTCTGTGGTTCTTTCTCAGAGAAATGAATGCAGTGTAAGTTCAACCTTATTTTACATTTTGCACTTAAGACTTAACATTTGAAAGAACTTATTTTTGTCAGTTTAAACCATGGTATATATATGTGAAAATATTTTAATAACAATAATTAGTATGTGATCTGACTATAAAGTAACAACAATATACCAGAAATTACACTCTTTCTGATGGTTTAAAAATATTAATGGATAAAACCTATTCATTAATATAAATCCTATTATGCCTATTTCTATATTTTCCTCAGTAAGAACAGAATATAGCACTATATAATACAAACATATTTTAGTTTTAAGACTATGTTCTGATTGCTTGTAAAAGTAGCAGTCAGAAAATATACTAGTGGAAAGATATGGCACTTGGTTTATATAAATCACCAGATATTTTAAGGAAATCTAAATGTTTATTGCATAGTATTAACATAAATTACATAATGTATTTTTTTTTTCAATATTTAACTTTGTCAAATGGTTATACAAATAATATATACTTGAAAGAATGAATAAAATATAGTTAACTTAAAGAATAACTATTTCCTTCAATAGTCAGCATAATACAACTATTTTTTCAATATCACAAAAAGCCTGCAATTAGAGTTGTGCCAGTAATTGAAAATGCAATAAATAGAGCATGCAGCAGTTCAGAGGGTACTAATTTTACCAGCACATAATAATAGAAAATTATTCATTATCAGCATTTATTTAAAAAAAAATATGGTATTTTATTAAAATGATTAGAAAATATTGCATTGTTTGAACAGACAAATTTGAAGTTATGAAGAAAAGATAAGTATGAATGCAGAGGTTTTGCATGAAATAAATTGTTAATTTTGTGTTGTCATGAAAGATAATGAAGATGTTAGATTCATCAATACACTTTCCTTTGACCAATTCATATTTCGTATTCTATCCTATTTCATTTTCCTTACTAGTCTTTTTTTGCTAGTTGTATTGTAGCTTCAAACCCATACGCTATTAATTACATGCTATGTCTTTTCAAGGCTATATTACTTTATTCATGAAAATATATATTATCTACAGAGACATATTTCAATAAATATAATGCAATTAGCAGTTAAATACTTTATTGCATTTAAATTTTCAAAACGGGTTTCTATACCCATGAACATTAATAGAAAAATGCTTACCCAGTAACATAAGGTTTGCATTCACTGCGTTCTTTATCCCAACCACAATACGGATCTTGAATACAACGAAGACAATTTGCAAACCTTCCCTTGCACATCACCAGATCAAATTGACGGAGTACATAATCAGATGCCACATACAATGATTTATGCTGAAACATAATCAAAATTTTATATTTTATTGCAGAAATATTATTGCATATATATATATACTAGATCAAATTCTGGCACATATAAGTTTTGTTAAATTAAAAATTCACATCACAAGAAAGCAAATATGTAAAAAACAATATTGCTACTTTAAAAGGATAGAGCAGCTAACAATAACAAATATTTGTAAGATTCATGGGCAGTTTGATATTTCACTGATATTTATGCAATCCAAAATGAATTTTATTTCTGAAAACAAAAAAGTCACATGTCTATGGATGGACAAATACAAGTGAAAACAATATATATATATTAAAACAAGCTATAAATAGAAGTATAATAAATTTACAATAAGTAAATGATTTACTTGATTCATATTCAATTTAAAGATATAGCATGGCAATATTTTAGGTGGGTAAAGGAAATCTATTTTGGCATCCTATTTTCTTTTGAATTAATATGAAATGAGTAACTTAATCATTGTAATTTGTTATTGTTTAATTTTTTTACTTTTTTATGACAGTTATGTTTTTTTCAATTTATATATTTTATTTCTAGCATTTTAATAGTAACTTCATAGCAGAAACTGTTAATATAACATCTGTCTTTCTTCAGATTTGAAGAAACAAATTTATATATTATCCCTGCAACTCTGCCTATCATAAATGACCATTGATACATATACTTACAATTAGTAAAATACAGACCCAGATCTAGGGAAAAAATTGAGGGGGGGGGGACACAACCGAGCTGAAAAAATACAAGGGGGCAAGAGACTGGTTTTTCAATGCAATATAACATTTCCCCCTCCTTTTATAGGTCTTTAAAACAAATTTTTGAAAAATGCATGAAATATTGATAAGTTCCATCTTTTTTTGCCTTTTTTACCACTGTCAGCATTGATAAATTGAAACCAATAACTAGGATTGCACACAAATATTTTTATTATAACACACAAAACTTAATTTTTTAAAATAAGTTATGTAACTGGTTTAAAGCTTTTTATATATGTGCCCAGAAATAATATCTTAAAGTTAATAAATAATATTTACCCTTTTATTTTTTAATAAAATATCATTGGTAGTTTTTTTTTTTGCTGAATAAGTGAAAAATTAGCTAGATCACTAGATTCATTTTTGTTTCTGAGGATGGAAACTGGAAGGATTAAATGTTACTTGTAAACATAAAATGAAACATATTAAGCTAATCATTAAATGCTGTTTCATCCAGAGAATATAAGAACGACCATACATTTTTAAATTACCCCACCATGAGTATTGTTATGAGACAGAATAATACAAGTCAAAAATTGTTTATTTTAAACATAAAAATAAAAAAGATTTTGTTATAGTTTTCTGACACCCATACAGAAAGATGGATGACAAATATAGAAGAATGGAATTTATAAGATAAAGATGAAAAATTGCTAGTATGAAACAAATACTCTCTTTATCATAGTACAAGGCAAAACAAAAACATATTTAATGCACAGCCATTCTTTGGTGTAACTTCCATTCCTTACAAAATGTCAGAGGTTCATCTCACACATGGCTGCAATGTGAGAATTGTAATAAAGACAGTCATGCTAGTGTGGAATTTGGGAAGTTTTCCTGATATGTGAATTGCATTAAAACAGATTAGCATTACTCAGATTCACTTTTGTTTGGAAAAGTAAGCCATAGGAAATCTAGAGCAGTGATACAGGTAGGTTAAATGTGAAACTAATGAATATGTTGCAAGAAAAGAAACTAATATCACTCACTAAGCTATTGTGAAGCACATAGTGATTATGAAGACTATATTTATAAAGTGAGAAGACAGAACTGCTTCAGTGAAGTACAACACAGTTTATTTCTGTTACAACCAGAATCAACATACTAGTTTTAACAGATATTACAGGGAGCTTAGCAATGTTTAAGGGATCAATTTAAATCTGATAAGAAAATCTGGACTGGTTGAGAAAGCAAGGAAAGCTTGTAGGCAGCACAATAATCAAGAGCTATGTGAGGGAAAAATATTCATATTATATGGAGCTATCCTTGAATAGAGAGTAAATATTCTGTGTGGAGAAAAAGCAGGTTATCAAAGATGAGGATTCTGTAATGGCAAGGTGGGCTGAGCAGTTCCAGGATGTTTTTGAAAAATGTGATTAATTCTGCTCTCATCATTTGAAATAAAGACATGTGTATTAATGGCTTTAATATTGGCCCTATAATATGCAGTTAAGGTACTTTAGCAATTTTAAAATTAATTCACAAATCATAAGGGGTAGATGAAATTATTGCTGAAATGTTGAGAGCTAGAAATGATTCTGTTGTCACATTTTGTTGTTGACTGAAGTGAATATTTTTTCTTACAAAGCTGCTGCTTTAAGTATTAGAGATGCAATATTTCTGTTTTCAAGATTATTAAAGATGCAATATTTCTGTCTTCAAGGGGATAACAGCTCTTGTCATAATTAGAATTATATTACTTGCACTAATATTGTGGTTTAATTGTATTTAACAGAATTAAGCATATATTGATGGACAACTTCAGGATGAACAGTATGGATTCTAAAGTAGCAGGGGTTACATATACCAATTTTTTCCATTCAGATTGAGAAATGTTCATAGTTTCAAAAATTTGTTATACAGTATGTGTAGTTACAAGCTGTGTAGAGTCAAGAAGTTTTCATTTCATTGATCAACTTAACAAATCTTTGGTTGATTATGAGGTATTATGAAATATATGAAAAGTTAATTAATATTATGATGGCTCTCTATAATAATACTGAGTTGTGTGTGAAAGCTGGTAAGGTGTACAGTGATTTAGCATTAAAATTGGAGTTAGGCAAAGCTTTATTTTGACATCTTTGCCATGTAGTTCAATAACTATGTTATGAGGACAGCTTTCGAACAGATAGATGCTTAAATGATCCAGAATGCAGCAATTTACACCTCAATGCAGGCAGAGTTGGGGGGAGGGGTGATATCATATTACAAGCTTGGTAATTCCACCAACTGAGCCAACTCCTAGAGATAAGAAAACAGATTATGCTAATGACTTGACCCTGTTGGAAAGTTATATTTATGACATGAACTCTATAAAATAGAGTTGATAATAAGGTATTCTTGCTAATATATAGAGAAAAAATCCAAGTGGCAAAAAGTGGTGAGGTGGGTAATGGTTCAGTTCCTTTGAACAGTTGTGTGACTGACATTGGTAATATACTATGAAGTAAACTGGAGAACAGACACTGCTGCTGAAATTTAAAAATATTGTGGAGGGTGTGAAAAAATAAGCAAATACACCTAAAGATTAAAATTAAGCTACATGTAGTTTGGTCCTCTGTAAAGTTTGTTTTGGTAGGGAAACTTTGACCCTTTGTAAACAAGGTAATATGAAATTCAAGCTTTCGATTCCATATGCTTATGCAGCATCTTCGGAATTAAATGTTTTGATAAAACAGACAATGATATTACACAAAAAAGAGCTATCAATCACCTTTAAGCATTTAATACAGGGAGATCAGCATTGGTTTGGCCATGTTGTCCACATGTGCAATAATAGACGCCTCATGCTATGGGATGAGGATTGGCTCTGTTGGTAGTGTGCCAGGCTCATAATCTGCACTTACTAAGTTTGGTTTCCAACTGTGCTTGGGTTGAGAATTTTCCCCCAAACTCTCATTCTGCCCTTGTAAAAAGGGCACAGTCTTGGGCTTCGAAAGGCAGTTGTCTGTCAGATGGGATGTTAAGCTATGGCACCATGTGCACAAGAGCCATATCCTCTGCATGTTAAAGAATATGCAGGATGGCTTTCATGAGAGGCTTCCATTTCCTAACAGTGTTCAGTGGATCCCCTTCCCCAAACTTCTCTGAGCCCTTGGGGTTCTTGTGATCTGGCCATTTAACCTACTGTATGTTAAAAAAAGGTGACGTTCAGAGATAAAACAATTCAATTTAATTCTATTTTTCTGACAATATCAAACATGATGTTATTAGATTCAGGCTGCAGCAACCAAGTACAGCAGATATAACTCAAGATTGATGTATTTGGAGAGATAAAGTACAAAGTCTAGTTGGATGGGAATTATGTATGCTTTTATGGGAATTAACACAGAGTACTAAGTTACTGTAAAATGGTTCTAAATTTGTAGTACAAATATGCCACATATACTTTATATGAAATACTATTCTAAATTATATATAAATAAATATTCTCACATGCACCTCAAAAAATAAAATATAATATACCAATAATGAAATCACTTACTCAATTCATATTAAATTCAAAGGAAGATAGAATATGTTTCTTTCCATTAGCAAGTAAAACAAATTTTGTTTCCCTACCTTCCTTTGAAATTAATATAAATTGAGAAATTTATTTCATATTTCATCACTGGTTTTATTTTTTTACAGCACTTATAGAAAGGTATAGTTTAAAAAAAAAAAACGCTTTAATGCTTTTAATGGCAAGTTTACAGAGGACTTTGTTATTCAAATTATTTCTTTTCCTATGTCACTCTATATAACCTTTCATTTGACATACGACTTGTAGATTAACCCACATTAATTTTACCCCTCCTTTGTGTGTGTGTGTGGGGGGGGGGATGTAGTATAGTAATTTATAGAGGCCTATATAGGTAGAGGTTGGCCATCTAAAAAAAATTGGACACCATGTTTCGTTGTCACTCGGATTGTTTGGTGTGCAAAGCTGAATGGTATTTCCAAAAAGGGTAAGGTAATATTTGATACAGATTTCAATGTTCACAATTGGAAGCACTTGGAAAATGGCTAAAAACAAAAAAATTTTATGACTTTTTTTTTTAAAGTGATAAAATCATCTGTCATTCTGTAGACATCAAACTTTTTTGTTTATAATAAATTAAAAATTCTTTTTGTGTTGGATAGGTATTGATGAAATATTATGATTTGCACTTTCCGAATCTCTCAAAAGGTATAACTATGCTCTCTAATAGTGCAAAAATTTGAAAATTCGAAAATTTCAAATGACGTATTTATGTTAGAAATTTGAAATTTTAGTGTTGGAATGTGAAGGTCATGAAGTTACCATTGCCAACAATGAGTTGACCCTTTAGACATGGGGATGGGAATGCAAATGCAACTTTTTTGTTTTAACAGACATAACTAATTTGACATATTGTACATTCGAAAAGCTCTTGACACGTCTGCAGATTTGAACTAAAAAATATAGGTCAAATCTACCCTGATATTGAAGAAAGTAGGTCAAACCCATTAGAGTGCCCCCCCAAAACAGCAATGTATAGAGAGCTCCAAATGCAATATACACTACAGTAGATAGAGACCAGCTGAAGGGTGTAATGTACCAAAAAGAGAGAAAGAGATAAAAAGTATTAAAATCCACTTGTCAGTATACTGATTAATTCTTAAACTGTAGTCTAGGTGTAGCATCAGGTTGAATGGCTTTACCTCTGAGTGGCAATTTTTGCATACAATGGGCTAAATGGCCAGGTCACATGGACTCCAAGGGTTCAGAGAAGGTTTAGGGTAGGGGATCCACTGGACAGCTGTTGGGAGACAGATGGTAGCCTCCCATCAAGGCCATCCAACGTGTTCTTTAACATATGCAGGGTATGGCTCTCCCATACAAGGGGCCATTGTCCTATCTGATGGATGGCAGCCTTTCCAAGCCCATTGATGTCCCCTATTGCTGACGACAGGGCAAGAGTTTTGCTGAAATAAATCTCAACTAGGAGCAGGAATCAAGCCTGGGAACTGCAGATTATGAGTCTGGTGGACAAGTTAGTGAGTCATCTCAGCCTTTCCAGTTACTTTGATCTTGATCCACAAGCTGTTTTTGTCCATAGGATCAGCAATCACTGTTTTTTTTCACCATTCTTGGTAAACCTTGAAATGGTTGCGCATGAAAAGTCCAGGATGATGACCATTTGTGAGATGCTAGAACCACCACACCCAGCATTAATACCATGTCACATTCAAAGATGCTCAAGCCAATCATTTTGCTCATTCTGACACTCAAAGAGTCATCATCATCATCCTCAAGCAGCCATGGGCTACGGAGGTCCAACCAGATCATGCAATGTAATTCTCCAAGCAAGTCTGTCCTGAGCTACATCTGCTGCACCTGGCCACTGCACACCACTTCTAATAAGGTCCTGTTTGACATTGTCTGCCCACCGCATCCTTGGTCTCCCCCTCTTTCTGACGCCTTCAGGCACACTGTTCATAACCCTATTCGCCAATCTATAATTATCCATACAGGCAACATGGCCAAACCAACGGAGTCTCTCTCTGCACAATATGCTGCTTAAAGGAGGTTGCCGACTCCTTTGCCTAACCTCATCATTAGTTACAAAGTTGAACCACCTAATGCCCAAGATACTGCATAAGCATCTGGAATCAAAAGCATCTAGTTTCCTGTTATCTTGTTTACAAAGTGTCCAAGTTTCACTACCATAACTAACCCTAGAAAGAACCAAACTATTATACAGTCTAATTTTAGTCTTTAGGTGTATACGCCTATTTCTCCACACTCTCCATAGATTCTTAAAAGTCCCGGCAGCAATCCCTATTCGTCTGTTAATCTCATGCAGCACATTACCAGCATCTGTTACATAGCTCCCAAGACAATTAAACTGTGACACCTGTTCAAGATTGCAACCATTCAGATTAACTGAATCACAGCCTTCCTGACCAATATTCATCACTTTATTTTCTCTCTGTTTATAACCAAACCTACTCTACTACCAGTTTCATCAACAGCTCGAATGAAAGAGTTCATCTCATCAACATCATTTGTCAAAAGGGATAAATCATCAGCATAATCTAAATCAGAAATTTTCATATCTCCAGTCCATTTAAGGCCAAAATCTTTCCCTTGAAGTGAATTTCACATAACATAATCAATAACCAAGCTAAAGAGAAAAGGAGACAAAATGCACCCTTGTTGAACACCAGAAGTAATGCTAAACCAATTGCTACAAGACTTACCAACTCTCACACACGACTCAGTGTTATTATAGAGAGCTTTCATTATGTTAACTAACTTGTCTGGTATACCATATGATCTCACAATCAACCACAAATTATGATGATCAACAGAGTCGTAAGCCTTTTTGAAATCAACAAAGCTAGTAACCAAAGGTTTCCGAAACTCTGCCTAAGTGAAAATATCTGATCCACACATCCCCTACCACTTCTGAATCCACATTGCTCATCACGCAATTGACTGTCAACCAGATTCTTAATTCTATTAAGCATAATCATGCAAAGAACTTTCCCTGGAACAGAGAGTAGGCTGATACCCCTATAGTTATCACAAGAACTTCAATTACCTTTTTTGAAAATAGGGATAATAATAGCTCTGGTAAAATCCTTAGGAACCATGCCTTTATCATAAAAGATATTCAAAATTTCAGTCATCCAAGTGGTAACCGAAATATTCCCAACTCTAAGCATTTCTGTAGTAATTTCATCTACCCCTGGAGATTTATGAAATTTAGAAATAAGCCAAAATAACTTCAGATTGTGTTGTAGGGCCAACATTACAGCCACCATTGCATCTATCATCATTGCAAACAATGGGAGTAGAACTAACTACATTGTTTAGAACATCACCGAAATACTCAGCCCACCTAGCCATGACAGAATCCTCACCTTCTATAACTTTACCTTGTTTATCCTTCAATCCTTGTATACCTGTCCGTTTTCTACCACACAAAACATTAACTATCTGGTACAGCTCTCTGCTGTTGTGCTGTCTAACTGCTTCCTCGGCTTTGTCAGTCAAGCCATCAAGCCAAAATTCCTATCAGCAGCTAACTGATCTTTTACACGTTTATTAAGTTCTCTGTAATGCTTTCTATTAGGACTAGTAGGGTATTGATTAAGGATATTCCTGCAGTTCTTTCTTTCTGAAATAAGCTCAAGTGCCTTATCACTCAAATAATACTGCCTCCTCTGCTCCTTTTTACCTAAAAGAGTACTGTTAGTGTCCAAAAAAGCCTGTTTAAAATGATCCCATTCTTCCTCAACTTCAGTAGTAAGCAAACCATGACTGTTATAATGACTAAGTAACCTATCATGGTAAGCTTTAACTATAACTGGGTCTTTCAGAGCTTCAGTATTAAAGGTAAATTTTTTAACCCTAGCACAACACTTTTTAAGTTTAAGTTGCAAGACACTTTTAACAAGGTAATGGTCAGAACCAATTTCAGCTCCCCTATATGACCTGGTATTCCTAACAGAACTAGCCCATTTGTTGTTAATTAATATATAATCAATCATATTCTTATGCAGCCCATCAGGTGAAACCCATGTGAACTTATGTATGTTGCGGTGTTTGTAATAAGTATTAGTTATTCTGAATCCATTGAGTTTACTTACCTGTAGGAGATGTTGCCCATTGCCATTGCAGCTACCAATACCAAAAGGGCCTTCACCCCTCCCCAAAGGTCAGAGTCAGTACCAACTTTGGCATTGAAGTCACCTAGAACAAGGGTAATATCTCCTTTCTTGACAGAATTCAAAATATCCTGAAGTTGTCCGTAAAACCTATCCTTCTCATCCTCATCGGCATCCTCAGTGGGGGCATAACAGCAGATAATATTCAAGTTTTTAACGCTTGTCTGAAATTTTGCTGTAAGAAACCTTTCATTAATGCACTCATATCCTAGAAGAGCATCATTATCATGTCTGCTGAGAAGCAGACCCATGCCTTGGTGATGTTTATTATCGTTCCTCCCTGAAAAGAGACATTTAAGATTATTTTTAAGAATCTGACCTTTATCTGTCCATCTGGTCTCTTGCAAGCCGAGAATATCTAAATTATAATGGTGGAATTCTTGTGGGAGGACATCAAGAGAAAAAGCTCTGTGCAGAGTCCTCACATTCCAACTACCTATGGAGAGAAAATGGTTAGTGGGATGCTTAAAGAAACTATGTTTATTGAGAGAGGGAATGCCGACAATATCAGACAGCCCCCTAATCGCAAACATGGGGCAAAGACCCATTCCCCCACCACTAAAGGCTGAAGCCATCTACACTGGAAGACTTCCCCCAATGTAGAATTTGACGATGCCAGTAAAAGCAAAGAGTTCAGGTGCCTGCGAGGATCTACTCAGGATTATTCACCAGCTGATAAACATATCCTGTGAATCTATTCACTTGGGGCTGTCAACCCACAAACAGAAAACACAGCGGAAGATTTTCCCTCCACAGAAGCCCACCAGTGCAGCAAAATCAGGATCCATAATCAGGCTCAGAACCATAATTCAGTCCAGTGGGTTTATATGGTCAGCACCAGGACCCTGTGTGGTTGACCACTACTCAGCAGGGTGGAAAAAAAAAAGAAAAGTAGCCAGAGTTGTCCAGATCAGTAGGCTACGCTAATCTGTCATCCCTCCTTTTCCGTTCACTTCCACAAGAGAGTATCTCTTTTGAAAGGTACTAAATGTCTGCACCACAAGAAGGCGAGGTTGGACATTAGGTGCTAGGCCTGGCTGGTTCTATGCATCATCACAGGGGATTGGTGCATAGCTCTCCTTCCAGTGACTACCTAGATACCATTTACAGACTCAAAGTGTGGTCTCCCTGATTTATACTGCACACCACAGTCACATAATTTATTATGTATTGGAATGAACCATTTATGTGATGAAGGGTGGTGTACCTAATAAAATGGCATCTCAAGTGCATGTATAGTAACTATAAAAATCATGCATTGGGGTGAGTATTTACAAGCCAAAGTGCAAGGAAAAGGAACACAGTAAGATCATTTTTCTAGATATATTCTCTGATTAGCATCAAGAAACACCACATTTTAACAATCTTTGATATAGAGAAATCCCTCATGGAGTACCTTTTAGATGACTCAAAACATTTTGCTAACATATTGTTAGTAAAGAATAAATTAACAATATTTATGAGTTGCTATAATGACAACTGACTCCAGTCCCTCAGAATTTAGAGTATATAATGCTTTTTGCTTTGGCAAAGTTTTTAAACACACTGAAAAAAATATTGTAACATTTGAGAAGTTAATCACTTTTATGAAATATGCAAGTAAGAAACTTTGATATATTATACATAATAGGCCTACATTTCAGTTTGTTTCCATTGGAACAGTTTTTGGACTACTAATTATAGATAAAAGAATGCTTGTCATCTTGTTATGTACAATTGATATTTTGTTTCTCATTCTGTGATCAAAATGTGAAATGCTTTTTATGCTGTTTATATTAGCTTTAAAAGGTTATGTAAGCTTTACTCACCTTACTCGAGATTTCCAAAGCTCTAACAGGATCAGGTACAGTTGCTTCAAAAATATCAACTAAATTTGAGTGTTCTTCCCCTACTCTATCATACCATTCTACTAACTTATACACATATCCATCAGCTAAAAGAAAATGAATACATATCAGTATTAATAAATGATTAAAATATTTATATGACAAAAAAGTAAGTAAAAATTATAATACAAAAGCATAATCCACACAACTAAAATACATGCAAATATGCTGGCATTGTGAATTAAATACAAACTATACTTCCTGTTACTATTTGTCAGTTTTGATATGTGCTGAAACACTTAGAGCAAAAGCCATAAAACATGTAAATAATATTCCATGTGACAAGTTTATTGTGTATGTGGGAATTATATTGATATTACTATGTTTCTGGTTGTGTTTAATGTTTACATTAAGGAGCTTTTTTGTGTTCATTCATGTATACTGCCTTGCAGTTTAAAAAGAATTTGTAGAAAAAAGATTGTAAAACAATATTATTCAACCAATTTGCAAATTGGAGAGGACATGCTGGTAGACATGTTGAATCAATCTTTAGATGCCAGGATCGATCAGAATAATCCTCCATATTTTTCACATAATTTCTTTTAAAATCAAGAATATGATTACATAGACCAGAGTTGAAGCTATTACCAACCTCAATAACAAAGGCTATGTTTGAATGACATGTATCTCAATATTCATACATTTAATCATAACTAATCCAATAGTTGAGGAAGGTTTCCAAGAATTATTTCATCATTATCAGAGAAAAATGGGATGGAGCCATCTTAATGATGACTGTTGGATGGAGGATTGATAATTTATTGCTCTTACTAGAATTTTCAGGGTAGAGAGCATGGACCATTGCCCCCTCCCCCATATCCAGCTCTGCATTGTATCAATGAAATGATTAAAAACTTCATAATATTTCTAGACTCTTCAGTACCTTAAACTACAAAAATTATGTAGTTTTTTTTGGTACACATGAATACTTTTCATTTTGCCTCTTGAACATTTTTTTTCATTTGGAACGTACATATAGAGGACATAATAAATACACATGGCTGATTTTCAAATAAATTAATTTTAATATAAATTTAATATTATCAGATAATATTTAAAACAGGACCTGGGTTCAAGCCCCGGGTAAGGCATGGATGTTCGTGTTGTTTTCTGCTGAGGTCCTGCCATCCTCTCAGATCTTCTACTGTGGCATATAAACTGACAGGCTCCTGTCAGACCTCTGTGGCAAGCAGCCGCTTGAGGCGGTATTTATTTATTTATTATTTATTGGGAGACAGTTTTGATGACAGTCAGTGTAAATAGTAGAATGACACATATACACACACACACAAAAAAAAAAAGCATTCAAAATGCATAGTTTATTCAGTTATAATTCATCCTGACAATATTAATATATATACAAATTATCGATTTAAGTAATGTTAATTATGCAACAAAAATTATAGCTACTAATAAAAAATCTCAATACTCACTTGAACCAGCATAGTAAACTGTATAATGTACTCCATCTACTTCAATCATATCTACAACAAGACTAGTAAATATAACATCCCTTTTATAATAAACAGGCTTTGCATTGTCATGAGTAACTGCAGAATCCATTAATGGATGTCCTCGAATAAAGTTCAATACAGAGTCAGGTAATGTCTGTGTATCATTGACACAGAGACCAGGACGTGGTTCTGGAACTTTGCTTGTTAGGACAGGCAGCCATGCTGATGAAGATGTGGCTTGTTCTTTGAACTTTCCATTGAACACTTCTTGAATAGAATCCAAGCTGAAGCTGCAAATTGCTGAACCCATTAAACCATTCCTAGGAAAAATTTAAAAAAATGTTAACTACCTTACTTGCAGAGAAACAACTTACCATACATGCAACTAATTAAAAATTGGAAATATATTATTATAATGTAGAAATTATGATTCTGGGGGGGAAAAAACTTCCAAATAATGAAATATACAGGAGGGAGGTGGGAGTATAAGCTACACACTTTAAAGATGATTGAATTATATAGCATTAAATATAATATTAAAATTAATGACTTTTTCAAAATTGCCACCATCAACATGTAAACACTTGCAAACTTTGTTGATGAACAGTGATTGACCCTTTCTAAGCATTTCTTTCATAATTTTGGTGTACTCTGATGCAATATTTTCTTTTAGTTCTTGAACACTTCTGGTAGACAACAGACTTCAAATGGCCCCAAAACAAGAAACTGAGTAATGTAAGATTTAGTGAACTTGTTGGCCATTTGACAGGATCTTGTCATATAATCCATTTGCTGTAAACACATGCTAAGAAATTAATATATCTAACAATATAATTAATTCATCCCTATGTAGAAAAGACTGATTGCCAATCCTGTACTCTTATGTGTAAAAAAAAAACTTCTTTATGACTAACAAATGTTATATGCTCAAAAACATACTGATAGAGCATATCGTGTTTAGATACTATCCATAATTCATCTGGTAATCAGATGGGGTATCAACCATATCCACAGCATATCCCTGCATATGTTTATACACTGGAAATCCATGAAAGAAATGCAGTCCAAGCAAATGAATGAGGAACACACTTGCTCACACACTTTGCTCACATTACTTATGGTGGATTAAGTTCTAACTCAATGATAAAATGTGAGGTTTCCATGGTCTAGAATGTTTTACTTTTTTATTTTTTTAAATAAAGGGACTGATATAACCTGTAAACTTTTGGTTGTGTTAATTTCTCGTACACAATACAAACACTTACACAAGGAATACGACACAGAAACATTTAAAAACATACCCGCTGGAATAGTAGTCAGGTACGCTAACCACTAGCCCAGGTAGGGCTAGTGGTTAGCATACCTGACTACTATTCCAGTGGGCTTTATGGAAACAGCAGATGTGGTGTATGACACTTATCTGTCAAAAGAGCATTCCATGGGATATTGCAATGAGAAAAGTTTCAAGCAGAAATTATATGTATTGCGATTGTGATCCATGTCTGTATCATTCATCTAATTTGATGAACCTGAGCTAGTATTCTTACCAATAGGCTCTTTTTTAAATACACTTGCATTGTTGTACACAGATTACAGATAATGCTGCTCATTTCCATATCGAGTTTTGTGGTGAATAGGCAATAGCAATGGAACATGTCCACTTGTGTTTTTAGCAGACAACTGAGTGAGTTGCCACACAAGTCAATAAACTGTGGGTCTTGTAATTCAAGTTTTTTAATTTAAGCAATATTGAAACTTCCAGGGTTATCTAAACAGTATTGAAATACTGTTCAAGAAAAACTGCCTCACCCAGAAAGAATAGCTGGATGTACCTGACATTAACATATAACAGTGTTTGGTATAACATGAAATGATTTAAATTTCAGAACAAAAGAATGATATTTAATATTAGAAAACCTTACAGACCTAGTCAAGGATGGAACACTGTGAGCAACAATACCATAATAAACTCAAAGATATACCTGATTCCATCCTGGAGTATAGCTTGCCATACTTCTAAAACAAGGGTGGTGAACCTTTTATAGTTTGAATGCCAATTACAGAATTAAGAGAACATTTTCAAGTTTGCCAACATTACAAAAATGCTTTAAAATGTTACACATGCCAGCTAAGGTTAAATATACATTTATCATACAATACAAATTAAATGGTACAAAATATTAAAGATTTAAGTATAATGATATAAAATACTAAGTTTCAGTTTTTTGCCACTATAGAATGAAATAAAATTAAAATTAATTTTTGGTTTTAAACAAAATCATTCAAATAAGTGCAAAAATTTACACACCCACAGTGCTTCGCTGACAATGATGCTCTTATCAGAATGAAGTGAATTTTTATTGGATGAGAGAGGCAAATACCCCTCTCAAGCATAGCAAATTCATAACTGAACCATAACTAAATTTTAAAGTATAGATAAGTGGTTTAAGGAAATCAGTTGACAGATGATAAATTTGTTTGTATATTTTTTTTATGATGAAACATATTTTGCAATGATTAATCAGTTATTTGACAAGATTTTTATAACTTATGCGCACACAACTGAAGTACTAATTACAGTAACATAGTCGCTGTCTCACTACCAATGGTTCATCCATAAATCTGTATTGAATTGTCAGAGCTATTGTTTCCAAGTCTCTACACTAGCCATGTATTTCTTTTCACTTCTCAGTGATATGCCAACAAAACACATCTTTGGCATGAGTACCATAGGTTTGCCACCCCTGTTCTAGAAGATGATCCTGCAGCATTGATATGGTTTGGGCAGGATATGAACATATAGCCAGATGCCAGCATATCATGTTCAATAGGTGATAAATCTGGGAACCTTGCAGGACAGAGAAGAATGTTTATATAACAAAGACAATCCCTTGAGATTTATGGTATTTGGTTGAGCATTGTCTTGTTGAAAATGGATACCTTGCATACCACTGAAGAATGACAATGCAACAGGTTGGAGGATAATATTGTCATAACCTTGGACATTCAGACTGCTCTTGATGACAAGCAAAGATAAATAGTCATGGCATCTGATGGCATCCCACACATAACACTGGATACTTCGACTGTCACACTCATGAATATAGGATGATAATGCTTGGCTATCACAACATCCCTAAATATATAGCAATCCATTATCATTCTCCAAACAGAAGGGGAATCCATCACTAAAAATCATATAGTGTCATTCATCCCTTCAGTAGTCTCTATCCTGGAACCAATGCAAAAATTATTTTTGATGAATAAGTGTGAGGGGCAACCAATATGATGGTCTGTGTGATCATAGCTCAGTTTCTGCATATCGATTTGCAATGGTGTCCAATGATACAAAGTGACATATTGCTGGCAATATGACATTCCTAACCGGTAGATTCATCAGTCTTCACATTCTAAAATTTGTTTAGGGGTTCTGCAGCCTGATTAACAGCTGTATGTGTTTTCTTGTACTAACTTTTATGAACATCAATTGATAGTCCTTTCATTTTGGCCAACAAAGGCAGCAATATCATGAGATACACACCAACATCCTGGAGTCCAAAGACTCTCAAAGGCATTTGGCTGTGTATACTGTTACTTACATGGCATGGGATTACATGAGCTTTACTGATGCTATACTAGCTTTGACCAAATGTGATATTCAGTACCTATGAATTATGACCAAAAATATCTACTACATTGAATGCACTTCTGTATTTGTTGCAGTTTGTTTCTGCAGTGATTTCATTCAATGGGAGCCGAATCATTTGCATATCTCACCATGCTGCATATACACACATTCGATTTCAAATCCATTCATTCCTTCAAGGTGGGGCAAATTTTGTTGAACAGAATGTACTTGAGGCTCCATCTTGCTTACAGATTTAAAATGGGGTTTGACATGTTTACCTACTGAAAATGGAGGTCTGCAGCCTACTTATTTAAAAATTATTTTCCACGTGGTTGAGGATAAATGCCAATTTTCACCATGTTAATAATGATGCCTTGTGTGGAGGAACTGTGCCTGAAATATTGCTACCATTAGTCCAGTGTGATGTCTTTCATGCACTTATACACCACTAGGCATCTTCAAAACGGTTCAGCTACTGCTGTCAGCCATGGTGAGCTGGCAAATTAAATTCTGCTGAGCTATTGGGCAAGTTGCCTTGCTAGTCATGCATGTGCCATATTGCCTTACACACATGCTTCAGAGAAAAGATATGGGGGAAGGGTATATACTGGACAGCTCTTAGAATGTAGATGGAAACTTTCAATTAAGGCCATACTTCATGCTTTTTAATGTGCACAAGGTATCTCTCCTATATGTGGGACCAAAGCCACATCTGGGAGCAAGGGGACATGCTGCCCTCCCCTAAGAAGGATAAGAGGGGTAATGGAGGGAAAAAATTATGAATTACCAAACTTGTGAATTTTTCACACATTTTTAAAGACCTCTAAAATTGAGGGGAAAATATCACACTATAATGGAAATCCAGTCCCACCCCTTTATGTTTTCTAGATATCACAACTTAATCTCCCATAGAATGGACAGCAGCCTTTCCAAGCTTTTTTGTCCCCTTTCTTGCTGAGGGCAGAATCGGAGTTAGTGGAGAAAATTCTTAATGTAGGACTAACAGGGACTGAAAGATAGAGATTACACATCTGGTGTGTTACTGAGACAGCAGGGATGGCTCAGATGATAGCACACCAGCTCATAATCTGCAGTTCCCAGGCCTTGCCTGGGCCAGCCCTGAGATTTATCTTACCAAAACTTTCCATCCTGTCCTTGGTTAGCAGGGGACACCAATGGACTTGGAAAGGTTGCTCTCCATCAGATGGGCCCTAAAGCCTTGGCCCCATGTATGGGAGAGCCATACCCTGTGCACATTAAAGAACATGCTGGGTAATCTTGACAGGAGGCTATCATTTGTCTCCCAATAGCTGTCCAGTGGATCCTCTCCCCCAACCTTCTCTGAGCCCTTGGGGGTCCTTGTGACCTGGCCATTTAGTCCATTGTGTGCAAAAAAGTGCTGCTCAGGTAAAACAACCCAACTGAGACAACACCTACCAGTAGAGGTGGTTTTTCAGCCACTCTGTATTCATTTGAACAAACAAAATAAAATGCTTTTATATTGCACTTGGAATATGTTAAATAAAAGGGAAAAAAATGAGATAATGGTATGTACATAAATACATTAATAAATTTCTCTCTTTGTTTCCTCCCCACCTTAAAGAGGAAAAAAAAATTGTACTTATGTCCTGGAAGTTGGATTTTACAATACCTAAGTAAGACAGTGATTTCACCATTAGATATCTTTCAAATTTAGTTTCCATAGTAGGGAAGTTAGTACTTATAGTGACAAGCACATTATTTACATTATTCTCAGCTGATAGACTCTACAATGATGCTTAT
Organism: Ryuthela nishihirai; assembly: GCA_038380435.1. Classification (NCBI taxonomy): domain Eukaryota; kingdom Metazoa; phylum Arthropoda; class Arachnida; order Araneae; family Heptathelidae; genus Ryuthela; species Ryuthela nishihirai. The sequence continues at coordinate 33,527,478 of JAWZYU010000005.1, read as the reverse complement.
GTGGAAATGTTATGATAGAATTATGAACGATTACATGGTGGACATATATGGACTGCAGAAAAGAACAAAATCTGTTCCTAATAAATTATAGCACTGATTAATACTGCTACAGCAAGAGTGCAATAAAATGCAGTAATCATCAAGTGTATGTGGAATTTCATACTCAACAGCAACAGAGCATTTATACTGAAGAATTCACACATGGTTTTATTCTAAAAAATGAACAGCTCTCTTGATACATATATATATTCACTGACATATGTAACAAAATCAACTTAAAAAGAAATACTACTTCCAATTTCAAATTGCAAGCCATGTGGGAATTGCAAGCCAATGGGGTAGGACCTCTGTCAGACTAATTTTTCTCTTTAAATACAATGATTTGCAATTACTCTTATAATGATTCTAGTGCCAAAAAATATAAGACACATTTTCTGATATTGGGATACCCACAGTTTTACAGCTGATGCCCAACATGTTACTTGTTAGAACACAATTGCCCAAATCTGGTGATAAAGGAAACAGTTACTGTGAAGAATGATTAACAATGGATAAAATGGGAGAATGATTAACAATGGATAAAAGGGGAATTAACAATGGATAATTCTAAAAAACATTATACTTCTGCAGTGACTCTTTATGCCTCATACTGCAATGTTACTTACTCTAATGAAACATTGATGAGTGCAATTTATATGATTTTTTTGTTTTCAGCTCATTAAATAACATCTTAAGACTACACTCCATGTGGATTTCAGGTAAGAAGATATATCAGAGACAGTTTTAGTGATGGTCATAATGTGGAATGTAGGTAAATATATTCTATAGTTCTGGTGAAGCAGTGGGATGCCACTGATTAACACAAATGCAAAGAAAAGCTGTTCTCGGAAATAAAAATAATTATAATAAAACATTATGCTTACGTAGAAGTTGAAAACACTGCATAAAATTTCCTTTCATCTTCAGGATGCTTGTAGACATGCTCTGTGTAAAAAAATATGTTTATATATTAGTTCTTTGGAAATATACTTTAATAAAAATCTTTTGTCTTTCAATTAAATAATAATAGAATAATGATAATTAAAGGTAATTATTTATTTTTGTTTCATTTTTAACATTATTTATACAGGTTGTTTTCTATAATCTGCATATAGACTTCAAAATTCGATTCTTTAGGGTAAAAGGAAATAAAGTTACTCTGACACATCTTGTGATTTTAGCCATAACTCTGGAGAAAACCAGGCCGAAAGGTGCAATGATGTCTAATATGTATAAAGAAGCCATAACACATGGACATATGCAAATTCCAGCATGTGGACCAAAGCACAAAGGTGTTAAAAGGTAAACACTATACACCCAAATGGCATGCACAACCATCAAATGCAAATAAATTTGCATATCTGTACCATTCAACAGGCACTTTATCTGTTGAATTGGGATATATGTAAATTGCATTGATTGCTGAGATATGAAGCTTTGTCAGTTACCTGAGTGCAAGCTCACATAGTCAATGTGTTTCATATAGAATGGACTACACATTCATATATGAAACACATTGACTTGATTGTCTGTGATTGCTGTGATATGTCATGAATACTGTGATATGTACCTCCTACTTATTGAATGCCATGGTCTGGCAGCAGTTGCAGCCAGGGAATATGCTGTGGGTTAGCTGAACAGACGACATCCTGATGCAAACACCATTTGTCTATTAGACAGATATCTGTGTGACAAAAGTTATCTTGCTCCACAATGGCCAGTGGATAGTGACCATACATTGCACAAAGACACACAGCAAGATCTGCTGATATCATGCTGGAAAGAATGACCTTACAGCCAGTATGTGCAAGATATCAAGGAGGATAGCAGCACAACTGAAAATCATGCACAGCATTTTGCAGGATGGACTCCACTCATACCTTTTTGGATGGGTCCAGGGCCACTCCAAGACAATTACCCTAAGTTATTATACCTGGCTGATGCAACAACAAGTTACTGGCAAAACCTTTGTAGATAGGACATCAAGCACAAAGGAAAAGAGGTTTACTTAAGACAGCATTTGGAATCACTGTAACACCCATTGGTGGGTGCCATGAAATCCTATGTTCTTCAGAAAGATTGGAATCAAGTGCTTAAATATGGTTGAATGATGCCATCCGACGTTCCACTATACAAGACAGTACTACATCATATGGATGGCACCAAAAGCCACCTTCGTGTGCTGATTGAGGCCAATCGGAATGCTGGCATTGAGGCTGCAAAGCAGCTGAGAGACTACCTTTCATCTGCATTACTTTATATCATCGGAATCTTCTGTTTATTCATATCTCTTACTTGGTACTTTCGAATTTTTACGCTTTTGTGCTGGTTGATGTCTATTAGAACGCTGATATTAAGGCTGCAGAGCAGCTGGGAGAGTACCTATCATCTACACTAGTTTAATGTTATCGAAATCAATTAGTTCATTCATATCTCTGATTATGAAACTTTCAAAATTTGAACTGTGCCGATGATTTATTGCCAATATGGTTAGGTAGCATTATGGTATAATTTTTACTGCAACTCTGCACATGAGTGTGCCGAAAGTCTACCATTTTTAAGGGTAAATTCGAGCTCTTTTAAATTTTTAAAACATGATATTCGCTACTTAAATATCAGTTATTTGGGACAGATGTCCAAGTTCGAAGCTCTTGTAGTTTTGTGGATGGTTGGGTGAGGGGACCCACTGGACAGCTGTTGGGAAAAGGGTGTCAGCCTCCCGTCAAGGCCATCCAGCGTGTTCTTTAACGTGCGCGGGTGTGCCTCTCCCACACACGGGACCATGGCTTAATGTCCCATCCAACGAACGGTGGCCTTTTAAACTCAACAGTGACCCCTATTCACTGTAGGCAAGGCGGAGAGTTTGGCAGAGAATAATCTCTACACTTGCACAGCTGGAACCCGAACCTGATAATTGCAGGTTACAAGTCTGGCACACTACCAACTGAGCCTCCCCTGTCCCCGTAATAATAATAATAATAAAAAAAAAGAATAGAAAGAAGGAGGGAAAAGGAAAAAAGAAATGGTGACAAAAAATAGGTGAGTAAATAGTAAAGGCAGAATGAAATGATAAGAAAATAGTGATAAAAAACAATAAGTAAAGGGAGGGGGGAGAAAGGGGGATAGAATTAGTGAGAGATAAAATAAGACAGATGGGGGATAGAAAAAAAGAGATATAAAATCTTGATTGAAGTCCAGACAGTGTTTGAATTTGTTATATGTTTAGGAATGTGAATCATGAAAATACTTTTAAGTTTTAAGAAATATTTATTATTATTATTGATATGATTAATTTTAATTTTGGAAGGATACGAAGTATAGTAAAGTGTAAAAAGGGGGCGTGGCAAAAGGCAAAATCCGTCTCGATGTGGATTAGTGCTGCCACGAACATCAAACCACGCCAAACTGAGATGAGGGATGGACGCCGTTAGCGTTCCGCAAGTTGTGGCACATCGGAGATTGTGCGGGCATCCTTCGGTCCAGCAGTTTCGTGGAGGATGGCACAAGTCGAGGAAATCCCCGACAGGCATCATCTGACCTTGTCTGTGGAGACTGCATGCCAAGGGTAGGTGGGAAGTTGGGGGGAAGAAAATGAATGCAAGCCTGCTAGAGCTTACGCATCGATTTATGGGAAGGTAGTGTTGGAGATTGCCTTGTTGGTCCATACCTCGTGTGGACCAACTGTGGCCCATACCAGCCACGCTAACCTAGGTTCATCATTGAAAGTGCTTAAAATGGGCACGCATCAAAACTGGACCTTGAATAATTGGAAGAAGATTGTCTGGTCCAATGAATTTCATTTCCTGTTGCATCACGTGGATGGCTGGGTATGTGTGCATTGATTACCTTGGGAAGCGTTGGCACCAGGATGCACCGTGGGATGAAAACAAGCCAGTGGAGGAAATGTAATGCTTTGGGCAAAGTTTTGCTGGGAAACCCTGGGTCCAGTCATTCATGTGCAGGAAACTGTTATGTCTACCACCTACCTAAACATCATTGCAGACTGGTATATCGTTTCATGGCAACGGTATTCCCCTCTAGTAATGCCCTCCTTCATCAGGATAATGCACCATGCCACACTGCCCAGATTGTTCGAGAATGGTTCACGGAACATGAGGAAGGCTTTCAGGTATTGCCCTGGCCTCCAAATTCCTCAGACATCAATCCAATTAAGATCTGTGGTTTGTGTTGGAACAGCATATCTGATATGCGGTGGCTCAACCACGTACCTTACAAGAGTTAAAGGATCTGATGGTAATGTGTTGGTATCAGATACCACAAGACACCTTTAGAAATCTTGTAGCATCCATGCCTCACTGGGTAAGAGCTGTTTTGGTGGCATGTGGAGGACTAACATCATATTAGGCAGGTGGTCATAATGTTTTGACTCTTGGGTGTATGTTCTCTAAAAACAAAAAGTTTTATTTTTGCTTATATAGATTATGGAATTATATAGGATTTTAGGAAAATGTGAAAACTCTTTTTGGAAGATAAAAAAATTGCAAATGAAGGTTTACTGAAACAAGAATGATATATATTTAGTAGTAATGTATCACAAAATATTTTAACTCTTTTACAGTCCCCGCATGAACATATAATAAAAATAGGAAATCTTGCAAAAAGTAACGTTTCAGAACAACATGATATAAAAGATAGAAGTGAAAAACAGCATCTTCTGACTAGAAACAATATATGACTACCTATGTTTTCACCTATTTCACTCAAAACATACAAAAAATTAAAATGCATATGAAGCCCAATGTCAAAATGAGACAATACTCATATTACATGCAGCAGAGCCTGCAGTTGCATAGCCATAATATGAGAATGTAGCTATTAATTTTAAAACTGTTTTTATTGTGATAGTAAAGATGATTGTGATTTGTAGTGTTTAAATATAAATAACAATAAAAAGTATTCTTATATTTGTTGAGTATAAATTTATGTTATGAATTTCTGGAAGAAAAACTTAATTTCTTATCAAAATATGTTTTTACTTGATTATGTAATTATTTCAGCAGATACATTTATTTCTTTTGAACATAATTTCTCTTTTTCACAAAAAGCTTTTAAATACAAAATACAAGTTTTATATCTGATATGTTTCAGTATACTTTGCAAAATGCTTAGTGATGGTACTTTTATCTATGTTTCTTTACGTTTATACATATGTTTTATCAAGAAAAAGACTTTGCACTTTGAATGCTATTTAATGTTTTTATCAGAGTAATTGATACTGGATATTATAATTTATCCTTGGGTTTTTCAAAATGGAAGGATTTAAATATTGTGTTTCAAAAGTCTTACTTTTGTCTTCTGCTCCAAATTATAATTGTTTCCACCATATGCTAATTTCTTCATTTTTGCAGAGACTTCAGTGACAGATTAAGAAAATTACATAACAAAACTATTTCAGTGTACTTTAAATGGCAGATAGTATTTACTTAATTTAATGTTCAAAGGCTATTGGCGTAAATGTTTTTGCACAATCATTAAGAGCATATGCATTTCCCAATGTTACTGAAAAATACCATTACAATAATTAAATTGAATAGGATTTAAATCAAGCAGATCATATTGTTAATTTAGTATTGCATATGCATGAAACTGTAAATGACAATGAATATTAAGAAACTCATCTTCTTGAATATCTTGTCATCAAGAATAAAAATTATCGAACAACAAATGAATAATGAATTTGTATACAATCCTTTTCTATTATATTTCAATACTTGATGTAAGACAGCATAAAGAAAAGTGTTTGTAACACAGTCCTAAAATAGTGAACAAAAGCTATTTTCAGACTTGACTTTCTTTACATTATCTTTCCATTTACAGTACAGTAACAAATATATATTACTACTGTCCCATGGGACAGACTCTTGCACCAGGAAATGAATATAAATGGTACACTTGATCTGAAACTTTCAATGAGAAAGATGTTCACCTGCCTAATACTTCTGAGTTAGTCATCTGTCAACCAGTCAAACATAATTATAATGGAAGGGATACTTACGAATTTCATTGAAATAAAAGGGAAATTCTCCAGGAATGGAACAGTTGAGCCGAGCTTTTAGAAATGATGCCCAGTTCTTATTAAGAATGTTTTTACCACCTGTATCTCTCTGCAAATAAAAAGAAGCTAATTTTCAAATTTATTTTAAAATTTTTGCTTCACTAACAATGTTTTTCATTATAAGTTTTATTATTATTATAAGAAATTTTAAAGCTGTCTAACATTACTTAAATTACATCAGAACACTATTTTTAAAAGGTATGACTTATTTTAATATTTTTAATTACGTTAATATGTTTCTAAATTAACATTCTTATTTTAGCCATACTTTAATTACATTGTGATGTATTTCATATTCACATTAATAAATCACAATTTTTAAACATTTTGCCATTATTTTAAAATTAAATTTTTTCACAGAAGTAAAGCAATTGATTGATAAATGATTCAATCATAAGTTCAATACTTCAGTTAAATTTAACAAGCTTTAATATTTAATTTTTTTACAGTTCTTTAGCTGTTTGGATATATTTTTACATTTATTAGTTAAATTATCTTGTTTTTAAAACAAAATAAGTTTTTGTAGCACTACTTCCATATCCTTACATTTTGCTGATCATCAAAAAAAAAAAGCTAAGCATATAAATTAAACCTTATTTAAATAAATGGCTATAAAAATTTTAGAGAAAAAAATAAATGAAAGATTTAAGTAACAATAAAAATATTATAAACTATATATATAATGAAATAATTTTAAAAATGGCATATTTTTACAATTTTTACTAAAAATGAAAAAAAAAATTGCCTTTTTTTCTTTAAATGTCAAGAAAAATTCACTTACTTTTTCCTTTGGAATTTTGCTATTTTACCAATCAAAATTAAATGTTGAAAACATATCAAAACAAACTTGGCCACTAACATGAGTTTTCAGTTGAAGAAAATTGACACTTTAAGGGTTAAAACAGTTTTGGAGTTTATGCTTAAGAAGTGTAAAAGAGTAAGAGAATTACATTTAGCACAAACTGTGGATGACTGAGCAGCAGCCAAAACTTACCGTGATGGTTTATTATGTCATAGTTTGTTTGCTGAGGAACAATACTACTGAGGAACAATAGAACCACATGGTACATGCTGCATTTCAAAAAATGCTGTTCTGGATTTAAAGAGAGCAAAGGTTGGTTGGGTTGTTTTACCTCTGAATGGTACCTTTTTGCACATAATGGGCTAAATGACCAAGTCACAAGGACCATGAGGTCTCAGAGAAGGTTGGGGAGAGGGGACTCACTGGACAGCTGCTAGGAGACAGATGGTAGGCTTCCATCAACGTCATCCACATTGCTCTTTAACATGCACAGGGTATGGTTCTCCTGCTATGGCTTACTTAGCATCCTATCCACACGCAAAAATTGGATCTACAGGGTATTTAAATGTATAAAGGGCATTTAAAAGGTAATAAAAATTCTTGCATTGATATCTTGGTGAAAAACTTCTAGGCAACACAACAGAGATTTGTACAATAACATAAATTGAAAATTTTTACATGCAAAAAAATGCAGAATAGTGTCTTTGAAGCATAAAGATGGGAAAATAATTGAAAGTGAATATTGTCATGCAAGATGGATCAAGTATTTTAAGGTTGTTCTGAATGTGATTCTGCCCCCATTGCTTGCAATGGATATAAAAGTATTTTTGGTTTTCATTTAATCCTATTTTATGATTTAAGATACTTTGATCTTTAAATTAAAGCTACAGCATAATTCATCAGAGAAAGATGAAACTACTGTTGAAATACTGAGAGGTAGTAATCTATTATGGCTGATAGATTTTTTTTATGAAAGAAGTGATGTTTCTAAGGATTTTTTTTTTAGGCGGTAGCAAATTGTGAGTGAAAGATGACACTAATAGCATTTTTGTAAATACACTAACATATAACAAGTGACGTGTCCATAACAAACGGAATGACATTCCAGTCTGAAAAAATTTCAAACAGGGAATGCCATTCTGATGTATTTAAGTCTTAGTAACATCCATTATACAATTATAAAGGACAAGTTTTTTTTAATAGATATAGTGTATTTGACCTGTTTGATCTAAAACTATTTGGAGAGAGTTTTAGATGCCTCCAATTGTGTAACCCCAAAACTATTTGGAGTTACATAATTTTACTATGAGCAACATTACACAATTATTTCTCATGAAAAATTCATTTGTTGCGAAAATTTTTTGGCTTGCTCATATATACTATTTAATAAAAAAAACTTTCTAAAACATAAAATATTGAAAAGTAAAAAAAGTAAAAAAAAAGTAAAAAAAAAGAAGTAAAAAAGATAAAGTTGTGGCACATAAGAAAAACAACGTGCTGTTTGCCAGAGTTAGAATGAAATGGAACTGATAGGAATCATGTTCCATTAAAGAACAAAAACACCTCTTCTGTTGGCAATAAGGAAAATTTAATGAAATTTTCATATATAAGTCAGCATTACAGAAATCTGCCTACAACAATGATGTCCTGTGAAAAATACATAAAACCTTTCCTACCTTGCATTTATATTTTTACTGTTGGTTTACAATCTATTTCTATGAAAAAAGCTTTTAATAGTTGTATTCATTTAGCAAGTATGCTGTCTCGTGGCTGAATGGTTAGTGCTCGAGTATGACTGAATGATGCCATCCGATGTTACACTATACAGGATAGTACTATATCCAATTTGTGCTGAATGAGGCCTAAAAAAAACCGACATTATAGCTGCAAAGCAGTGGAGAAGGTACCTGTCGAAATGATCTAAATTACTCTAAGGTTATCTAATTCTGTCGCTCATTCTTATCTGGAACATGAGAACTTTTTGAATTTTGAGTCGTGCCAAGGATTTATTGCCAATATGGCTAGGTAGCATTATGGTCTAAATTTGTATTGTAACTCTGTAAATGGATTGTGCTGAAAGTCTTCTGTTATTTAAAGAATAAATTCGAACTTTTTTTAAGAAAAAAAAAGAAAGAATGATTTTTGCTCCCTAAATATCAGATAGTTGGGATAAATGTCCAAGTTCCAAGCTGTCATGGTTTCGTGGATGGTTGGATGATGGGACCCACTGGACAGCTGTTGGGAAAAGAGTGTCAGCCTCCCAGTGTGTTCTTTAATGTGTGTGGCTCTCCCACATTAAAGAACACACTGGATGGCTTCACGACTTAAGATCCCATCTGACAGACGGGAGTGAGTGGTTAGTGCACTTGGCTCCTGATTAAAGGGAACTGTGTTCAAATCTCCCGTCAATGCCATCCAGCGTGTTCTGACTTTACATTTCTTAGTTGTTGCTGACACTATGTCCACTACAGTGTATTGTTTTGGTAGTCACCTATTACTACCTCTGTCAGTATTTGATTTTAGCAACAGTCCATTGGAGCAATATTTAAGTCATCTTATACAATAAATACCATTCTTAAATATTATGTTCAGCTTATTATGATTATTTTAAAATGTTTATCAGTATTAATCTAATCTTAAGAATTGAGAAACAACAGTGAAATTTGCAAGACTGTGTACCGGTGACTACATGAGATATAATCTGTCTATGGAAAAATAACATCAAAGTATGTTAAATATTCAGCTCAACGTAATATTTAAGAACGCTATTTATTGTATAAGATGACTTAAGTATTGCTCCAATGGACTGTTGCTAAAATCAAATATTGACAGAGGTAGTAATAAGTGACTACCAAAACAATATATTGCAATGGACATAGTGTCAGCAACAACAACTATGAAATGTAAAGTCATCGCACCATTATGCAATATCTTAACAATTTCAAGCTGAGCTGGAATCACAGCATACGACAACTACAAGTTAACATCTAGATACATTTGCATTTCACAAGGACTGGTTGATGAGAATTGTAAACAACAACAGCCATATATTGTGATATCAACTGGCGTCAATTGATCTCATGATGGAAATTCTTATTGCAGATGTACCAGCCTTCAAGCATTTGTAACTAGTTTTGTTTTACTGATTGGTCTGTTATATTTTAATGTGTTATGTAAAGTTATATGTACGACTAAGTAATAATCTTAGTGCTTTGATTTTTATTTTTCAATGTAATCACCCTTTATTTCAATACATTTTTTAGAATGTATTTAATTAGTCTATTAGTTAATATATCATAACTAATGATAAATACAACTGCATATTATAACAACTATTGCACTTCTCATAACTTGGGATATGATAGTTTTTAAACAGAAGTGCTGTTGCCCAATATTTTAAAATGTTTAAACTTGAGTATCCTGCGGTCATTAAATTTTTGATGAAAGAAGGCGAAAGCCCTGCATAAATTTAACATTTAAAATTTAAAAAATTTAAATTTAAATTTTTTAAATTTTTATTATTATTTATGAAATTTTTTTTTTTGTTTTTAATTCTAAAACAGAGGATTTTGCTAGTCGACTTTAAGGAACGAAATACTACAGTTACTGGTTAATATTATGCGTCATTAATGTACAAACAGAAGGATACCACCATCAAAGAGAAATGACAAAGAAAGCTGTCCCAGAGAGTGAGGTTATTACACGACAATGTGCAAGTGCACACTTCAGTTGCTGCAATGGTTGCTATTCAACAATGTGGTTTCCAGGAATTAAAATCACCCATCATACAGCCCTGACCTAGCCCCTAGCAACTATTTTTTGTTTTCCAAATTGAAGTTGGATCTGCATGGGGAAAATTTTACAAGTGATGAAGAAGTCATTTCTGCAGTTTTAGACCATTTTAAGAACAAAAATTCAGATTATTTTTTCAATGGTATAGAAAAGTTAATCAGCCATTCTAAAAAATGTATTGAAATAAAGGGTGTTTACATTGAAAAATAAAAATTATTGTTTGATTATCTATCACCTCTTTACTACCCTTGGGCTGGAAACTTTTGTACCTTACTACGTATGTGGTATTACATGGATAAGAAAGGTAAATGTAAAAATTTGGTATAAATACTTTAACCTGTAATGGGATTGAAAGCTTAGAGCTACTATCATGAGATACATTTAACATTTGCTCAAAAATTTTGCTAAAGGATCATGACCTAAAGTCTGAAACATAAAATACATATTGAACACTGACTGCAAACAAAAAAATGGAGTGTAAAACTTAAAGGGAAGGTGGACTTCATGCACATCTAGTGATGGTCATTTATAAATCTTTAACATTGTAAGATAAATAATCTGTGTGTTGCAAATTACAAAAAAAATGATGGCAATGAAGCTTTCTTTTAATTGTGCATTTTGCAAGATTAGGTGAAGGAAAACCCCAAATTACTGAAAGATCATCATTTAGTACTCCATATTTTCTCTTTTATCAAACTGGATTTGGGTTGTTGGGTTGTTTTACCTCTGAGCGGCACTTTTTTGCACACCATGGGCTAAATGGCCAGGTCACATGGACCCCGAAGGCTCAGAGAAGGTTGGGGGAGGGGACCCACTGGAACAGCTGTTGGGAGACAGATGGTAGCCTCCAGTCAAGGCCATCCAGCGTGTTCTTTAATGTGCACAGGGTATGTCTCTCCCGCACACAGGGCCACGGCTTAACATCCCATCCGACGGACGGCGGCCTTTCCAAGCCAATCGGTGTCCCCTGCTGACCGTGGGCAGGGCGGGGAATTTTGCGGAGATAAATCTCAACGCTGACCCAGCTGGGACTCGAACCTGGGAACTACAGATTACGAGCCTGGCGCGCTACCGACTGAGCCACCCCATCAAACTGGAGGCAGGAGTCTTATGACAATGTGAAAATTTTAAAAGTGCTGCAAATTATGGTAAGATGAATTTATTGTAAACTAGCAGATTTATCTAGTGTTACTTGGATTGGGAACTCTCTAAAATATATAGTAGATGACACTTCACATATCACTATATCATTTGACATTTGTTATTACAATTAACTCCCCAATGAGTCCCTTTTTTTTTGGAGGGAGAGGGAGGGATATAACAAAGGGGACAATTTTTTGTGGAGTCCATGATACTCCATATGCTTTGAGATATAACTCATTGCACTTAACAACTGTTTCTGCATTTTCATTTTGGGAAGGTTTTTTTCAGGAGAGGGGTCATTATATGTTGTTCGCAGTTAAGTGGCATATATATATATACTGAATTCAGTGTTACTAGTTCTTAAGAAGATATTCTTCCAGTGTTTTTCTGGAAGAGTGGCATTGTGTGGAGAGAGGAATGCAGATTGGGTGACCAAATGATATTCATACTGAATTCAGTGGTACTAGTTCTTAAGAAGATATTCTTCCAGTGTTTTTCTGGAAGAGCAGCATTGTGTGGAGAGAGGAATGCAGATTGGGTGGCCAAATGCTTATTTTATTTTAAGTTATAATGAGAGAAAGCTGTCTCAATTTGATGATCTTAGCACTTATCTTTAAAAGTTCTTCTCCCCTTTTCCCCCTTTTTAGGGAAGGCTTGGGGAGTCAAACCAATATGTTGCTCAAAGTTATGATAAGAGGAAGCAATAAACCATATTTGGTGGTACTAGTTCTTATCATTTAGGAGAAATTTTGTAGAATAAGAGGATGCTATATACTAAATTTGATAATCATAAATTCTTACCATTTATAAATTCTACTCCCTTTCTTTGGAGAGGAAAGAAATTAGATGGAGGGGAGGACCAAACCTTTAAGATAAGAAATTTAATACAGCATTTGGTAGCCCAAGATTTTACCATTTAAGAGGAGTTCTTGGGCAAACAGAGAAACAAACTCTCAAAAATATATAGTAGATTATCTTTCAAGCTGCAATATAATCAAGAATTGATTGAAATTGGCAATGACAGCAGTTATTTGTCCAAAATTTGAAATTATGGAATTTGGTATCCATCACATTACTGCCTGATTCATTAGTTACATTATTTGGCAATTATCAGTGACTTAATTGCTGCTGTATGAGTTGTTACTACAGCCAATTGAATAAATCTGTATAAGGCTGGAATAAAATACAGGGCATTACATTTATGTAAGATAATCTTCCCATAGATGGATTCATAATCAAAAATTATATATTAAATGTTTACCATTAATGAGGTAATTTTGTTTCTGAGGCTTAGATAGCAAGTAAACCAGCAAAAAGGTATGAGGCAGCAGGATATGGGCACAATTACTATGTATGCCAACTGTGAAAGAAATGCTGTTGAGGCATTTGATAACTTGTATTTTATACCAATAGCAGTTATTACAAAAGACTAGATAATAAATACTGATTGTTAAATGTCTTGTAGCATTTCTTTCACAGCTTAGTTGTTTTACTTTTCAGAGCAGCAATGAGCTAATGAGCACCCTATGAGCTAAATGGGCAGGTCATTAGGACACCAAGGTCTCAGGGAAGGTTGTGGAAGGAGATCCTCTAGGCATCTGTTAGAAGACAGATAGAAGCCTCCTGTTAAGGCCATCCAGCCAAGACCATCAGTAATTTAAATGTACTAATGAATTAATGTTATTTATATGATGTTAATAATCTGGTTGCATGGGAACTTAGAACTTTCTAATATGAGTCTTTATTGTGGCTGAGGGATAAGAAATGTATCAGTTCCAACAATTTCATTGATAAATTTGTCAGTTACACGTGAATTTATGTCTAATATGATCTACTGCCCATAATCCTTTATTATGTATGAAGAGCTATTTCAATAATATATATAGATTTAGTTTTTTGAAATGACAGGACTTGTGAAGTAATCCTTATGCTCAATATTATGTGGAAAAATGCCCTTTTTTGTAATATGCAATAATTTCTTTTATTAACCATAAATTTTCAATGTACTTTATATTTTACATTACACTAAAATTTTTGTCATAATATTTTGGTTTTATGTTAGTTTGATCTTTAGAGGACTTTTATGTTTCTCAACTAGTACAACTCTTAACTAGACATAATTTCTTAACTAGTACATTTAAATCTGTAATAATATTCAGTGACTCAGTTAATGGCCACAGATCAAAGGACCTGTGCTTTAGTTCTCAATAAGGCTTGCATGTTTTTCATCTCATACTGTCTTTTTGCTGAGGTTTCTGTCTTCCTCACAGTTCAACTCCATGTTATGTTAAAATGACTTCCCTAAAATTTCTGTAGTAAGCAACTGCTTAAGAGCTTTTTTTTAATAACATTTTTGCTATTTTTCTGTTTTTTGTTGTTACTTAAAAATATGACTTCTATATCTTTATAAAAAAATACCAAACTTACCTTGCACACTCGAGCTACTCTAGAATAAATATTTTTTCCACAGTTTATATATTCCACAGCACTTTCACGAAAGAAGAAATACACATATTCTCCTATATCATATGATCCAACAAAATGAGGCTCTGAAAGACACATTGATGGTATGAATATCAATAAAAGTTACTTTTATTGCTGATGAAATGTGAAAAATACATTTAAGTATATAATGTGGCCTGAAAATAAAATACTTTCACAGTATGTCAAATATTAACAATAATAATAAAAATATATTAATATTATGTAATGATCATGTTATCAATTAATAGATTGTTTTTTTCCTTTATGAACACAAGTTGCTGCCTTGAGCAGTTCCCTTTGATAAAAAATTCAATAAAATTATCAGAATTAATTAAATCAATAAGTATTTTGCAGAAAAAATTTCGCTGACATACGGGACTTGAACCCGCATCTCTCCAGAAACATGCCAGAGTATTCTCCAATTGAACTAATGCCAACTCTGTCTTTTTTCCACTAATTTAAGACTAAATTCTTCATCGAGGTTTTTGGGCCAACTGTTGGTGCCATCTATGATCTCGGGTGGCAACTATTACTTTTTATCATAAGCACTGAAAAATGTTGCAAACACTATACAATGTCACCTGGAATACATATAATGGGATCATCATGCTACTTCTGTGTAATTGTCAACATCAAGTGATAAATGAGTGGCAAGCTTTATTGTATTTAGTATAGTTGATACTATCATAGAGGATAGAGATAAAAAAATATATATAAAGAAGATAGAGATAAATGAGTGTCTCATTGGAGAAATGTTTGTTAAGCATTGACTAAATTGTGATGTTTTGGTAAGAGCAAAAATTCATCACAAGGGGATGATGAAACTTGAGTATTATCAATTTTATCCTGAGTGATATAAATCTCTAGAATCTAACATTATTTTACCTGTATTTACTTAAGTTAAACACATTAAGTATGAAAATCATTTATGTTAATTTGGCATGATGCTAATTTTAATCAGATCTCACAAATGTTATAGATTATTTGCAGAAAATTAAATGTTCAGCAACTGTCAAGCCTATGGAGTAGTGGAAGAAAAAAAAAAATCAAAGAAATTGTGACAAACCAGTTCTGTAAAAAAAGTGAAAAAGTTATATACATGAAACAGAGCTGACTCCTGATAAAATACAAGATCTCAACCAAAGTCTTTATCTGCAAATTGTAATGCATTTCTCATAAACTAAAATTTGCAGTTTAAATCAACTTTTCACTATTAAACTGTTTTTAACATTTAACAAAAATTACAGTAAAACTTCACAGTACAGTAACTAAAATTAATATATTTAATACTCTATGACACTGTTGAACATTTAAAAGTGTCATAGAGTATTAAAGATATTAATTTAATTTTAGCATTTATTCTTTTAATATCTTAAATATAAAATTTGACACAAAAAAGTTGGATATTGGAAAACTGTTTCAGCACAAAATATGTCACATCCTGCTACTAACATCTTAAAATTAGGATCTACAGAGTTATCATAGTATAGGAGCTTCAGATGAAAATGTTTCCAATTTTCAAGCATACTTTAGTAATTTACTGCTTGGGACCTCTCTAATGGATTACTTGAAGCAGACTTTCCTACTGTAGCAAAGCATGACTTTATTTATCTACATACATTTCAATAGCAAAAATCCTAGAATGTGTTCCATTAAAAATCTTCATGCTTTCCCTGAAATTCCTTTACATAATCCTAAAGTTGTCACCTGATAACACTACAAATTAATTCTGCTACATTTGGGGAAAGGGTGTTTTCATTTGGAGACTTATTTTAAGAAAAGACATCTCAACTTCTAATGAGATTAAGTAGCAGCATTATAATGCCTCTCTATATATAGATTAGAGTTATATGTGAGGAATTTTTATTGGAATATTATTGAGATTTTGAGAAATTCTTAATTAAAATGTATGTGCATTTTCTTTGCATTTGGTCGTAGATTTAATTATATGTACACTTAAGTAATGCTTAACATCAAGTTAATCTACAATGGAAAAACTAGTCACTCAGAGAGGTTAGAAGTGGTTATTGGCATAATTTCCTAATTTGATCTTTTCTCTCTGTAGATTCATCTCAGGGTGGAACATTGAAGCCCACAAAACTGATGCTTACCCCTATCATATCAAATCATTAGTGAGACATTGTACAAGCAACAGGAAGCAGTAAATGACTTCCAGATGTGAAGGTTTGTGTCACTGAAACCTCAAACTTTTGATACTGAATGATAGACTTTCATACTAACTGTTGAAGAGTAAGGAGATGTTGGAGAAGTCATGGGAACCAGTACAATTTGCTATTCTTGTGTAAGGCTGAGAGGTAAGACAGAGGATCCTAAGTTAATTAGGTTACAGGAACCTAACCACAAGAAACTTCATTAGTGAATGATGAGGTTAGGTGTATCACTCAGTTAAATATTTGTGTATCCATCAGTCAAGTAGAATGAGCACTTGCTGACTTCATGCATATTAAGGTTGTTAATCATCAAACCTCCCAAAAGCACAATGCTGCCAGTGCATTTTTTTTAAAATATGTTAGCATTTCTCCCCTTTAAAAACTATAGCCTTATTACTTTTTGACCAGCCTATGTATATGAATGTGAGATGCTTGAGACGTGATAATAAGCCAATGCTTGAGACGTGAACTTTAAAATGAGCTAATTCTACTTTGGTGCTGCAAGCAATGTTCTTAGTAAAAAATATATTCTGATTTGGTGGTGAAAATATTTACCTTACAGTAATCTTATAGTTTCCATAAAGCATTGGCTTATTGCTTATTTTAAAATCTTAAATGTAATATACATACATGCAAAATCCTTAAGTGACCTTGGGCTACTGAGGTCAACCAGGGCTAAGTCAACTAAAGGCTTAAACCACCATTGCTGGTAGGAACTTAGGCACCTTTTTAAGAATCATAATCTAGATAGAAACTGACCTTCCTAAGACACATTACTCCAGTGTAGGATTGGCAATGCCCACCTAGCTAAAGAGAGCAAGTACCTGCATCATGAGGGCAAGGTCAGACTTTAAACCTGGCCACTTCTGTGCATCATCACCAGGGATTGGTACACAGATCTCCTTCCAGTGTATGCCTAACTATGATTTACAGACCCTTAAATGAAAAACACTATTCAATGATTGGAACTTATGAATATGGTTACTTTGTTTTACCCATGAGTGATATTTTTTTTGCTACAAAATGTACTAAAAGACCAAGTCATGAGGGGGCCTCGAGTCTCAGAGCATGGTGAAGGAGATCAGCTAAACTGTTATAGACAAATAGATGGCTTTGATTAAAGTTTCCAAGTATATATTTTGAATATTATAATGTACAGCTTTCCTACATACAGGGTCATATTTCGAAGTCCCACATGACAGCCACGTTGTCTGTTAATTCACCATTCAAGGTCAGGAGTAAAACTTGATGGTGCTCGAACCACCTCGTATTACTTGTTTCCCCATGAACCTTAGAAAAATATTTTATCATTCTAAGCAACTGCTATGGAAAATTCAGAAATATGCAACTTTAAAGCTTTACAATTTAGCAAAAATTCCACCTCACAAAGAATTTTAGGAATTCTGCAGCTAAACTATGAATTGTACCAGGTAATATTTTTTTCCTTTTTTATGCTCAGGTATTTTTGCAAGTCAGAAGTGAAGATAAAACAATACACAATTGCATTTATACAGCATATTTAAGGGTTTTTTTGCCAGTTTCTCATCTGCTTTGTGAAAAAACACATTTTTTTCCTTTGTATTTTCATATACTTTGTCAAGCTTAGAGTCAAGCTTCAACTAAGTGTAAGTGATGCTACTAATGGATTTTTTCCAAACCTGATCATGGCAAATTCATGTTCTGCAAAAAAAAGCAGCTGTTAGGAACTCTCTGCAGTTTTATAATAATAGAATAATTTTGGAAATATATTAGTACAAAAACAGGTAACTTCTGTTTAAATATAAATATTATTTTATAATCATCTTCTTTTGCACTCACAGTATCATGTTTATCTGAAGCCACTATTTTCACTGTTGTATGCAACAGTGAAGATAGTGATTTCAAATAAACCTGATGATCACTGTGAATGCAACAGATGACTATGGGTTACTAACATATACTGCAATGCCAGTACATTAGGTACACTTACCTAGTAGCATGTTATACCTCCTTTGGCTTTCAGAACAGCCCAAAATCATTGGAACATGGAACTTACAAGATGCTGGATGCATTAGGCAAAAATGTTGTACTGTGTGGAAATAATTGTGTCACACAGTTGCTGCAAATTGGATGGTGGCACAGTCAATCTCACTGCGAACAGCCCTTACCACCTCATCCCAAAGATGTTCAATAAGGTTCAGATCTGGGGACTGTGCAGGCCAAAGAAGCAAGGAAAACTTGTTGACATGTTCCTGGAATCATTTGGTGATGATATGTGCCTTCTGAGCAGGTGCATTATCATGCTGAACATATACATCTGAGTGAGGATAAACTGTATCCATGAAGAGATGAACTTGGTCAATAACAATGTTTAAACATGCCATTCAGATGTGTATTGGGGGGGGGGGGGGGGGCTAATGTGCACCATAAAAACATTCTCTGCACCATCGGCCTGTACTGTTGACACCAGAAAAGATGGCTCCATTACCTCACGTGATTCACTTCATTCTGATCCTTCAATCAGCATGATGCAAAAGTAACCTTGATTTGTCCAACCAGGCTACCTTTTTTCAGTCCTCAATGGTCCAGTGTTGATGCTCATGCACCCACTGGAAATGCATTTTTGCATTCTTCACTGACAATATCGGTACTTGACATGGTCAGCAGTGGGTGTAGCCCATTTGCAACAAGGTCTGATACAGGGTGCATTCCAAGATGACCTTCTGCAAACCAATGTTTAATTCTGCTGTGGTTTGTCTGGTGGTAGTCTGTCTGTTTGCACGATTCTCGTCAGTCTCCTTTGATCCTTCTGATCCACAAGATTACTGATCATTAATAGTTTTTTTTTTACCTTTATTATCATTCTCAGGAAACCCTTGAAATGGCTGTGCTTGAAAGGCCCAGGAGGATGGCCATTTGGGAGAGGCTGGAACCAGCACACCTAGCACTATCATGCCACATTCAAAAGTTCCTCAGGTCACTCATTTTGCCCATTCTGATGATCAATCCTCTTTTGGAGTTAGTTCTCCATTAGAAGAAGTAGCTTTGTCCTGACCTTCATTGATTCCTTTTGAATTTGGCTCTTTTGCACCTAGTGCCTTGCCAACCTCTCACCATCTATTCAAAAAAATCTTTAACATTTGTAAATCTGAACCTGTGAAATGGGGCACTCAGTTGTAGCCTGCCCCCCTCCCCCCATTTAATGATCAAAGAGCTGGTCTGCTTGATTTATACTGCGTGCCATGGCCACATGATGTATTGGAATGAACCATTTATGTGACAAGGGTTGGTGTATCTAATAAACTGGTGTCTCAGTGTATACCAACATGCATAAAGTATGAAGTGGTGTTAAAATATGCTAAAAAATACCATTTGGATTACCTTGGTGCACTTCTGGTGTTGTGTATGAGCCTGATATAGTTCCAATGAATGTAGGCTTTACCTGCAACCATAACATCTACTTGAAACTAGTGTATGTGATTAACAAAAACAAAAGGGGAAATCTTGATCAGTGGCCAGCAGCTCAGTGGTCAGAGCACCTGAAATGCTATGTTCATATCCCACTTGGCAAGAGATAATTGTTTCGCTACACCAGTGTTAACAGAATACAACAGCAAAGATAGTGGCTTCAAATAAATCATTTTATAATTATATTAAAAGGAACCCCATAGTGTTTTAACAACTAGGTTTTTTGTCTTATTAATATTACTACTACTTTTGAAAAATTTAATCTTATTAAAAACTAAAATATCTAATTGATAAATCTTAAAGTTCTTTCCTATTCTTTTCTTTTGATTGTATGTGAAATTTTGTCTTGCTAAGTTTAGCCTATGGAGTAAAAGCTTAATTCACCAATTAAAGAGGTTTGCCCCTTTATTTTGACAAAATGGCTTCACTGCATTGCACGTTTTGATGGTGCTGCAGTCATATGGTTTACACTGTGCTTAAGAAAGCTTCTCCTCTTCTCCCTTAAGACACTCCTTTGTCCTGCTCCACAGGAAAAAAACCTTTTCATATAGATAGAATAGAAAAAAATCTCAGTGACTTAATAGATATACTAAGCATAGAATACAATAATATATACAACTTACTATCAAGCCATTTTGAATCATATTTAATGGTACGCTTGAATGGATGTACACTTTGACCAGTGGTAAGATTATACAAGTTGGTGCGAAAAATAACTGTATCAGCCTTTGTAAACTCTGCCACTGTGCCACTATATAAACCAGGAAAACCACCAGGATTGCCATGTTCTGAAAAGATTAAAACATGTAAGTTCTTTGCTTCATTCAATAAAGATAATCAATTAATAAAATATCACTATACATGTGTAGTACTCCATATTAATAATATTTCTAATAGCACATTAAAAGTACAACAATTTTGATCTGCCCAGTAATTTAAGTTGAAAATACTGGGCCAGATATTTAAAAAAAAAAAAGATTTTTACTGAAGGAAAATCAGTGACAAGTGCTAACATATTACTGAATATGCAGATATCTTCTTTCCCCTGTTATCCAGCTATGTTTTGTAGTGAGTATTAAAAGCTTCCTTTTCTTGTCCACTTTCTTTACTGAAAATTTGAATATTTTTTTAAATACTGAGATTTCAACACTAAAATCAAGATTCTTCCTTCACCATTTTTGAATCTCCAAGCATATCAAGAAATATCTATTTCAGATTAAGTCTGCTCCACCAGAAACTGGTTTGGTTTGGTTTGGTTGTTTGGGGTTTTTTGGCGCAATAGCAACTAAGGCTATATTGCGCCAAACAAACGATAAAAAGGGTAAAAGACATGAAACCCACAACCAAATTTAAAAGAGACACAAATAACACATAATAAAAACGAGATGTAGAAAAAGAGTAAAAGAGAGCAACAAGTGTAAAATCAACAAGTATAAAATCAACAACAACAATGGGTGTATAGGACCCATGTAAAAAACAACAGGTAAAACACAGGTAAAAAACCAGTAAAAAAGAGAAAATTCATAAACGAGTAAAATAACCGGTAAAGCGTAAAAAGTCGAAAACACTGTTAAAATAGCAATGATCTGATAAAAGATGTCCGAGTGTAAGGGGCTCGGACGTAAAATCGTGAAAGTTAAAAAACATACGCCTTTCAAGATTAAAACAAACACAGTCAATTAAAATATGCTTCACAGTTAAAACGGTGTCACAAAACTCGCACTTAGGTACTGCGTCCGCCTTAAGAAGAAAAGAGTGTGTTAAAAACGAGTGACCTAAGCGGAGCCGAGCAAGGACAACTTCCTCCTTACGATTCCTGCGAAAACAAGACTGCCACGGTTTGACAATGGGTTTGATCTCGAAGAGCTTGTTAGCAACCTGTTCAGACCAAGATCTCTGCCACTGTGCCCGGAGCTCGATGGTGAAACGCTGCCGGAGATCCACATATGGAACCGGCAACGGAGAGTCGGACAGGGGCATGGCAGACTTGGCAGCAGCATCTGCCAAGTCGTTGCCCCTGATCCCGACATGACCGGGCACCCAACAGAAGAGAATCGTGGTGGTGGCTGCCAGACGATGGAGCTGCTGGCGGATCTTGGAGAGAACAGGGTGAGGCCGATGCCTCACTGAGATCAAAGCCTGTAGCGAGCTAAGCGAGTCGGTGTAAAGCACACATCGACGATGATGCTTAGCTGCTATATGGTCCAAGGCAATGCTGATAGCCACCAGAAACTGAAAGTGGGAAAATAGTTAACCTGGGCTTAACTTTTGAATTAACTGTTGAATTCACCTCCAACACTTTATTTTGAATTGAAGTTAGCATGATTGGCTACAGATCAAAGGGACCTGTGTTTGAGTCTCAGATAAGGTATGGATGTTTATTTATAACACCTTTCTGCTGAGTTCTCGCCTACCTCACTGACTTAGTCTCTGGCATATTATACTAAAAAGTTCCTGTCATACCTCTATGGCAAGCAGCTTCTTGAAGAGGAATTTATTTTTTTTTATCATACTGCCCCAATTATATGACAATTTTTTTTATTAATAATTAGCCAGTGAAATTCATAGTTGCATTATAACTGTATTTTGGTGCATTATTCATAAATGATCTTCCTATATTATAATAAGATAATAATAAGACTTGGGTGACTGCATTGGCTTTCTTAGATTGTATAGTAACTAGCTTTGTCTTTACCTTCACTGATTCCTTTTGAATTTGGCTCGTTTGCACCTAGTGCCTTGCCAACTTGTCACCACCTAATAAAAAAACATCCTTAACATTCCTAAATCTGAACCTGCAAAATGGGGCACTCAGTTGTAGACTGCTCCCTCTCTTCCCCCATATTTTATTCTCCAAATTTTATCTGGATGAAAGATATTTAAAATAAAAATTTTACTTTAAAAGCATCATTGGTTTCTGCACAATGTACTTTGCCATCCACAATAATTACAAACAGCATCCTAATATCAAAATTGCTATTTTGCCTCCAAATACTTCTCTATGAACCAAGGAATCGTATACACTGAAGAGTCAAAACATTATGATTAGTGTGTCTTTATGCAAATCCAAGCAACTGCAAGTAAACAACAGCGCATGTGAAGGCCATGAAACGGTATAAATAACACCTGATACTGAGCTCTGTTAATCAATGTTATTCTTCTTCTTCAGATGGGAAAGGCAGTGGACTTCAGTGAGTTTGACAAAGACCAAATTGTAATGGTCAGACAACTGGGTCAGAGCATTTCTGAGATGGCAAGGCTTGTGGGGTGCTCACAGTCAGCTGAGGTTAGTACCTACAAAAAGTGGTCCAAGGAAGAAAAAACCATGAACTGCCAGCAAGGTGTGGGCCAACCACAGCTCATCGATGCTAGAGGTGAGCGAAGGCTATTCCATATGGTACAAGCCAACAGAAGACACTCTGGCGCAACTCGCCCGTAATCTGAATGCTGGTGACGGGAGTAATGTGTCACAACACAGAGTACATACATCGAACCCTGTTGAAAATGAGGCTGCATAGCCGCATTGAGTGCCCATGCTAACCTCAGTTCATCATCGAAAGTACCTACAATGGGCAAGCGAGCATCAAAACTGGATGTTGAATGATTGGAAGTAGGTTATCTGGTCCGATGAATCTTGTTTCCTGTTGCACCATGTGGATGGTCGGGTACATGTGTGTCATTTACCTAGGAAGTGAACCAGCCAGTGGAGGAAGTGTAATGCTTTGGGCAATGTTCTGCTGGGAAACCCTGGATGCAGTCATTCGTGTGCAGGAAACTATGATGTCTACTACCTACCTAAACATCATTGCAGACAAGGTACATCCTTTCATGGCAATGGTATTTATTTGCTTCTAGTAGTGCCTTCTTTCAGAAGAATAATACGCCATGCCACACTGCCCAGATTCTTTGAGAATGGTTAGTGGAACATGAGAAAGATATCTAGGTATTGCCTTGGCCTCCAAATTCCTCAGACATCAATTCAATCGAGCATCTGCAGTTTGTGTGGGAACAGCATATCCAATCTGCAGCTGCTCAACAATGTAACTTACAAGAGTTAAAGGATCTGCTGGTAACATGTTGGTACCAAATACCATAAGACATCTTTAGAAATCTTGTACATCCATGCTTCGCTGGATAAGAAATGTTTTGGCGGCACATGGAAGATCAACATCACATTAGGCAGGTGGCATAATATTTTGGTTCTTTGGTGTATACCTGTAAGTATATTACTTCAGATTACCTTCACACTTGAATTTTGGATGCAATAGACAGTCAGAAAAAAACCATGCAAAGTTTATCAATAAAAGTTATGAATGTGTTTTAGTGGTTCAAAAGCCATTTATTATATCACCTAGAAAACATCTAGTAGCAAACCACAAATATGATCAAAAAGAGATTGATTTCAAAAAGTCTGGAAACTACATCTTTATTGTAATTGAAGGGCAAAGTTAATTTGAATTCATATTGATTCTTGCAATACAGCAATATTAATATCTGCAGCAAGATTCATTTAGTGCATTTCATAGTGACACATAATGAAAATTGGGAACATACTGATAGTCTATTAACATCTGTTGTTGATTTTGGTTTATATACATGTGCAAGCTGATTGTTCCCTTTCAAGCTGATCCTATACAATTACCCAAGCAAGAAATAAAATAATGATTTGCATCTCCCATTCGCATATAATTTCTTTATATTTTGTGGTTTGTGTAGATAACATTAATGCATTATGTTCAATTATACTATATGAAAAGTGACAGCATAAGAGATAGATTAAAATAATAATTTAATTCACTTGTGACAATATAAAAACATAATGAAGTCTGATGATGGTAAAACCAAACTACAATGAGCCTATATAATCAATAATGAGTTTTGAAATCACCATATGACTGGTGACAAATGATGCTTAAGATTCCAGTACCTAATCTGTGGGTGGCTTAATAGCAGAGAAATATTAAATTTATATTTTGGTAAGGTTCTCAAACCAGCTCACTTTATATGAGAGAAGTAGGTCTGTAATCTATATAACTGTATAATGAGTTATATAAGACTAGTAAATCTAGTGGTAATAATGAAGTAGATTTATGTTGTATTTCCATTCAACAGTCATTACCTGCATCCTTAACAATCCACAACACTTTCCTTCGCATTTTAAACAATTTCATGATCATAAACTGAGAGACATACTCACCAACCCAAACAGCAGTAGCATTATCATCTGGATCAAAGGGACACTTGGCTATACCATCTCCAATACCCGGAAACTTCTCATTGGGAGCCAAATGACTGAGATTGGCCTACATTTAAGTACAAAGAGTATTTTTGAAACTGCATTTACTAAACATTTTGAGTTTCATGGACACTAGCACAGATTTTTCCAGGTGGAGGGAGGAGGGGGAGGAAAGAACAAATCAATGCTTCAAGATAGAAATATTTGTTAAACTATTCATTAATGAGTGCAGTTGCAAATGAGTAATCATGCATACATCAAATCTTAATACAACTAAGGATGAAAAGTAAAAAAAAAAGAACTTATTATTGATAATACATGTAAACAATGTTTTTTCAATGATAAATAAAAATGAATGAAATACTTCTGACAACAAAAAACAACAACCAAGATTTACATTTCTTTAAAAAAAAAAACATTCATTTTTGTACACTTGATATTATTTAACAAATAAATTTTTGTCATTTTTTTTCTGGAGAGGAGGGGAAGCAACTGTCCCTCTCCCTTCATGTCTACCTGTCCTCCCTTGTCTACCCTGCCATGCTTACAGTAACATCATTATAAAAAATAAGTGCAATTCATTAAACAGAATACCAGTAAAAATAATCAAAAGCTGGAGAGTACTTATTATTTAAAAATGCTATACATTTATTTAAGCCGTCCCATGGCCAAGTGGTTAGCACGCTTGGCTACTGATCTAAGGGACCTGGGTTCAAGCCCCGGGTAAGGCATGGATGTGTGTGTTGTTTTTCTGCTGAGGTCCTGCCACCCTCACAGACCTTCTACTATGGCATATAAACTGACAGGCTCCTGTCAGACCTCTGTGGCAAGCAGCTGCTTGAGGGGGTATTTATTTTTTTTTATTTATTATACATTTATTAAAATTCTAATCAAAAAGAAAGGAAAAATATTTTACTTATATTATTGCTGAACCTAAAGCCATTTGTACTATTTCAAGCTCAAGCCTACTTGGACTGCTGAGTCTGGCTGAGTCCAGCCAAGGGCTCAATTTTTCTCTATGAGGGTTGGGTATTTTATCTCTGAATAGCACTTTTTGCACACAATGGGCTAAAGGCCAGGACACAAGGACCCCAAGTGCTCAGAGAAGGTTGGGGAAAGGAATCCACTGGAACAGCTATTAGGAGACAGATAGTAGCCTCCCATCAAGGCCATCCAGTGTGTTCTTTAACATGTACAGGGCATAGGTCTCCCACACAAGGGGCCATGGTTTAATGTCCCATCTGACAGACAGCAGCCCTACTACGCCCATTGGTGTCCCCTATTGACCATGGGCAGGGTGTAGAGTTTGTGGAGACAAATCTCAATGTTGACCCAGTTGGGACTCAATTCTCTATAAAGCATGACAGTAGGTAACCTTAGTAGTTAAATTGTATATGTTCCTATAAATGTAAGCAATGAGTGCAGTGCTTCCAACTCCAAGGAAAAAAAGAGTCTTTTCTTGACAAGAAAATAAATTATCTCTGCTCTTAATTTTTTTGCACCCTCTGATGATGCACCAGTGCACACAGCCTGCAATATATGTATAGCCTAATATTGTCTTCCATAGTGGAAATATGCATGTAGAAATAGGAAACCAAAGGTGTTGCTTGACTCTTAATACATGAATTACTTTAATATTTGTAGTGATACAACTGCACACCATTATAAGAATTCAAAATTAAAATGGCACTTAAAAAAAAATTCACTTACATATATAACTAAATCACGGGGATTATGTGCATTGGTCCCACAGAGATACAGCTTGCCTCCATCCCCAATTGGCTGAATAACCCTTATGTGATTCCTGCAGTCATAATGCTGAAATGAAATAAAATTCAAGTTTATAGAAAAGATTGAAATATCTTAAAGTTTGTAAAAAATAAAATTACTAATCAATATGCTGTACTCCATAGAAATTACCCCACCTAAAAGGAATGTTTGCATATGAACCAAATTAGTTGTGATGGTAGCTAAACACAAAGAAACAATGATTACAGGGTTGGACAGCTCTACCAATATTTAATGACTAAATAAGAGGTATGTCAGTAGGTGGTAGGCCACCATGAGCCAGAATACACAAGGCAAGATTTTGCAGGAGTGAGTCAAACAGGTGGTGAATGTATTCTGTGTGATATGCAGACATGCTTTGTGTACACTTGCTTCCAGTTTGGCAATAGTTATAGGTGACTGAGAGCTGGATATAACATACTACTCCATCATATCCCATGTGTTCATTGAGCAAAAAATCCAGGGAATGAATGGGCCAAGGAAGGAAAACCACATCACAAAGGAATTACAGTAAAACCTGAACAGTATGTGGACATGCATTATCCTGTTAGAAAATGGTGTTAGGCATGGTATGTATATATGGCAGCAGCACAGGTCTTAGCACAGTTTCAACGTATCGTGTCACTGCCAAACTTTCATTAATTACAACCAGAGGTGATTGGCTGTTGAAATGAATGGCTCTCTACACCATGATGTTAGGTGCCAGTCCCATATGGCATTTTCAGAAACATACTGTATTATGTCTGTCATCTATCTCCACACATGCACATGGCTGGAACTGGAAACCCTTATTTATCAGAAATAGTCTTTTGAGTGCAACCTTTTGTTCAAAGAACTGCTAGTTAACACACATAGTTTTACAATATTTTGTTAAAATACTGAAGTACCCCATAGAACAGGGATTCCTAAACTTTGGGCATTATTCTCCCCTTTCGATTTTTGAGAAATCCTCATGCCTCCCCACCTCTCATTTATTACCAGCCAACTCCCCTGTTAGAACAATTTCAATTCATAATTAAAAATCAACATCCTCATGCCATCCATTGAATCCACCACCTCAATTGGGGGGTGAACACCTCAGTTTGGGAACCCTTGCCTTAGAGGTTATCTGCACAACTTCTATGTATTCTTTGTTAATAATCAAAGTCCTAAGCAATGAGTCAGTAATATACAGTATTAAAATATGTTTTAACTCAAAAATTTGGGATTGTTTTTGAATAGAAAAACAAATATTGTTGATAATACAATATTTGGCAAAAATTACAGTGTAGCAAACCTATGTCCTTTTATGGATTAGGGGCTTCATTGTACTAAATTCCTAATTGTGGGAACTGCACAACTAATCTGGGTCTCAAACTGCAACTATAGCACTGTTTCATGTTCATGGAATAGTTGTCTGATTGAATTATTTAGTGTTGATGCTTTTTTTTTTTCTAAATGCAGAACGAAAATATAGCAAAAAGAATATTGCCAAACAAGAAACTTCGTTTCCACCCTTGAAAAAAAAAAAAATCACGAGAATAAATAATTGAATCAAATAGACAATTAATTCACTTAATGAAAATTCTTAAAAGAACCTTTCCTTTTCACAATTGAGACTACATAATGCAATCAAATAAACAACTATTCCACTAAAATGAAACAGCTACCATTGTAGTATTACAAGACCCAACCTAGCCAGGATGGGTTTCTATGGTATAAAATGTAATAGTGCAGTGAAGCTTCTAAGCTGTCAAAGGCCCACTAAACTGAAATTTTACCCAATAGTCTTCTGTTGTTCGTGAAATTCCACTTGAAGGTATGATGTGAAAAAAAAGCAGTGAATAACATATACAAAAGAAATTATGCATCAAAAAATATATAATTAAAAATATATTAAAAATAATTAAAATACATTAAAAAATCATAATATTATTAGTTGAAACAGAAACTGACAAGAGATATGAACTTTATTTTTTGTTCCACTTAACACTGTTCATGCTTTGCCCCATTATCCAGGATACATCACTATCAGATAATTTTCTGCTTATCTCTAATGTCTGTAAAAATTTCCAAGTTACATTTCTACTTTCAAATACGCTGTTATCTGTAATTCCCAAAGAAAGACAGTATTCATATTCTTATCAGAACTACAACCACTTGGTGTAAGGCCCAGATCTAAAAAAAATTTTAAGTTGAGGGAAGGGGGCATGACTGAATCAAGCTTGGGGGGAAAAAAAGGTTGGGGGGGGGTGACTGCATCACAATTCCAGAGTAAAATGTTTCCCTCCATTCCAGTTACTAGCATTCTCAAAAAGGGGCAAAAGGAAAAGGACCTGGTCCTCCTTGCCAATCTATCTATTCCTAGTTCTAAGGTTACTTAGTCTAATCTCATGACTGAGCAAGCTACTTGAAAGGCAAGCAGAACTGATCATAGTGGGCTCCCTTCTATTATAAAATTCCATTTGCAGGTATATGAAAAAAAGCTTCAAACAGGGAGTGGTAGCAGTGGCATACTCAAGGGGAATGGGTGTGATATAGTGAGCCCCTCCCTGGGGGGTTGAATAATGTATTTTCTAAAGATCAGACTCTGCCCCCCCCCCCCCCTTCTAAAAAAATTAAGTTTCTGGGTACACCACTGGTGGTAATTCTTTTTTTTTTTCCTAAAATAGAAATCAAAGTTGACATAACTGGACTGAACTATACTTTAGCCTCTCAGATCCTTATCTTTTTTTTTTCATATCTTTTTTCACTCTTTAAGAATTCGATGCATTTTTTTTTACATTGATTGTGAATTTGAAACTGAATTTGAATGACTTATCAAATGGCAGAAGTATAAAAAAATAATTTTTAGCAAAGAAAATTAAATTTATACAGTAAGTCTAAATAACTTTACAAAGCAGCATGAAATAGACTATTGGTTGAATTGCTAGATTTATGATAATACAAAATGATGCATTTTGGAACACATTATAGAGAATAATGGAGGATAAGCTATCAGCATAGAGCCATATGAGCAAAATAAACATGTCAAATAAGCTTGTCAATCAAAGTTCAGGGGAACACATATGGCCAAATGACTGTACTTGGTTTGGGTTGTTTTATCTCTGAGGGGCACTTTTTTTACAAACAATGGGCTAAATGGTCAGGTCATAAGGACCCTGAAGGCTTAGAGAAGGTTGTGGGTAGTAGACTCATTATAGAGTTGTTAGGAGACAGATGGAAGCCTCTTGTCAAGGCTATCCAGCATGGTCTTTCATATGCACAGGGTTATGGTTCTCTTGCATACCAGCCCAAGGCTTAACATCCCATCCAATGTATAGTGATCTTTCCAAGCCCATCAGCGTTCCCAACTGACTGAAGGCAAGGTGGGGGTTTTGAAAAGATAAATCTCGATGGCTGAGGTGGGACTCAAACCTGGGAACTGCAGATTACAAACACATCAGAGTGCATGAGCCCATGAAGGATGTGGCACCCTGCAGACTGAGAGATGGGGTTGTGCCAATTAGTGAAGGACAGTTTTATTCTCCCATTCAAATATTTGGGTTCTTGAGGCCATACCAAAGTACAAGAACTTCGGAAGGGAGGTGTCATGGTTGAACACTTCCAACGTGAGCTCCACCTTCTCAGTTGATAGACCACCGATTCTTGGAGACGGGAAGAGGAATGCAATGTTCAGCTCTGTTCATAAGAGGGGGGAGTTGACATTTATGAAGATCTGATGGCATGGATGGTGGCCAGTTTCTCATATTCCCATATGTTACACTCCAAAAGAAGGTAGTGTCAGTGTGAGTTATGGACCACACGTAGTGTCAATGTGAGTTATTGGGTCACATGTAGTGTCAGTGTGAGTTATTAGGCCACATGTAGTGTCAGTGTGAGTTATTAGGCCACATGTAGTGTCAGTGTGAGTTATTAGGCCACATGTAGTGTCAGTGTGAGTTACTAGGCCACTTGTAGTGTCAGTGTGAGTTATTAGGCCACATGTAGTGTCAGTGTGAGTTATTAGGCCACATGTAGTGTCAGTGTGAGTTACTAGGCCACATGTAGTGTCAGTGTGAGTTACTAGGCCACATGTAGTGTCAGTGTGAGTTACTAGGCCACATGTAGTGTCAGTGTGAGTTATTAGGCCACATGTAGTGTCAGTGTGAGTTATTGGGCCACATATAGTGTCATTGTAACAATCCTCCCTGTGATGTTTTTCCTCGACTAATGAAAAGAGTGGAAAAAAGAAATCTTGAGGAGACACTTGTGTCGTGACTGAAGAAAGAACCAGTGGAATGAGAACTGCATCCTAGCTGGGTCCATGATATTAGGCCAATTAGTAATATTCAGGGCAGTGCGTAGCTGCTGAGCAAAGGGAATGCTGTGACCTAAAAGTGCAGTGTAATACTGTATTATGATAATATACATATATAGCAATAAACATGTAAATAAGAATGCAGGTATACTTGCAGGTGCAGAGTGTTAAGGAGCACTGAGTGCTGTAGCATTCCATATCCTTGGGACCATACGAACTGAATTTTTTTAATAATAATTGTCATTTTACAAAAATTCCACAGAACTGAGGAAAAACATATTTTAAGCTTCATGTACAAACTCTCAAAAGAATAAATATTGACATCTAAAAAAAAAAAATTTTTTTATCGCAGCCTGGGTCACCCCTGCTGCAGCTGTGTCCCTGAAAAAAAGTGCCAGTCTGCTCCTGTATACTTGTTATTAAGCACCATTAATGATTGCACATATATCTCCCTCATGCTAATGATCACAATAGCCTGACATGGGGGATAAATGTTTGGTAAAAGAATAAAGTTTTTGCATGTGGGAGTGAACATGGCAGTTGTAACGTGCATGTGTATCTCATTCTAGTAGTCTGAGATGAATGATTATTATTAGTTATGTATATTATAATAATTATTAGTGTATTATAGTGATATATTAATTTTTTAGATATTTTTGCAGTAATATTAGTAATACAATTTATTGGAAATATTTCAAAGTGTTTGGTGGCTTTTTTTTTGCATAGAAATTTTGTATGTTGTAGAATTATTAGTGTGGAAAAATGGAAGTAGCCTAATTCAGTGTGCTTATGCATGTTTTAATTAATATTTTTGGTTATGAATCACAGTGTAAATTGAAACTACAAATTGAAACCAACGACCTATGCAAAAAAGGAGGATATGTTCTGAAAAAATCCTTGTTATGTATAAAATGTAAATTGAAGTAAATAAAGCAGTAAAATAAACATTAACATTGCATTATTTTTTACTTTATTTGCGATTCACAATCCATGTCAACATGGAAGTATCCATAGCTGCCTGTACACTGCACCAAATGTCCACTGTGGAGCTGCTATGGCTTGCTGTTGCATGCAGCAATCTAGTGTTAAGTGCACCAATCCCACTATTGTGATGCACGTTACCTTCCTCCAACCACTCTCATCAAATTTGGCTGATAGTTGTTGCATCCCAATACATTTTCACTGCAATGCAGGGACCAACCAGCTCTACATAGCCCTATGATACCCTGGTAAAGGTGTCTGTGTGATGGTAGGATTCCCAATGACATCACCCACGCATTCTCACTCCTTACACGTGCTTTTTGCCACTGAGATCACTCTGATGCAGTGGTCCACAAGCCCAGGTGAGGATGACAAAACTTAGCTATGCCGAGCCGTTTAGCCCTGTCATCACCCTCACCTATCATGTGATTGATTTGCAACTGCAGTTATTTACATAACCCAACTGTTGACACTACTCACTTATTTGCATGGCAACCAACAAATAATTCTTGATGTGGCATTTTGTATGTCAAGCAGTGTATTATATCCACATAAAAAAAACTCGATCTGTACGATGTAAAATTTAGTCTATAATCAAATAAAAAGAAACTGGTTGCATTTTCTTGACTGTAAACCAAAACAGTGCAAATCGAGAGATAGGTGTATTTAGTTATGGTATTGAATTTTTAAAAAAAAATTTATTAGTATTTGTGATTAAGAAGTTTAATATGGTTTTTCAAGTGCTGAAAATATTGGGTAATATATTAAGTGTGTGTGCAGAAATTAGGAACCCTGCAGTTTACATCACTCAGGTGTAATTTTTTTGACGCAATGCTACAATACGGTTACACCTTGTCTGAAAGCTCGACTTCTATCAGCGATGAAAAAACTTAATTTTTCCTGAATTAAACCAGGTTTTAATTACTTTCCTAAAAAAAAAAATCCCTAAATATGCGATTTAAACTAATGAAAAATGCGTTTTAATATCACATTAAAAAGAATATTCTAATTCTTGAAAAGCTCTACAAATAATACCCCAAACAATAGTATTACTAGCAGTGAAGAGGCCGTACAACGAGAATATGCCGAGTAAAGAATATACGGATAAACACTTTTTTTTTATTAAGCGTAAAATTCTGTTCCCCAAATAAAAGAAAATCACCAGAAATGATATCTAAAGTTTGGTGACCAGATTTTAACATTGGTAAAGCGGGACACCATTGACTGGGGGGGGGGGTCTTGATTAAAAATTTGGTCTATAGGGAGCAACAAAAATTTTCATAGAATGCAAAAATAATATTGTAATATATTTTTTTTAATTTCAACATAGTACAATTTACAAATATAATACATTAAAAAAAATTATGTATAGTATTATTTTATTCTTTGGCATATTTCTCACTTGAGTGAATTTTTTTTAGTAGATTGCTGTCGTTGTTTAAAATATCATGAAATTTTTCACAAGAATTTGTTAAATTATATTTCACACATAAAATGGCTTTCAAAGTCTCAACACTTAATTGTGATTTTTCTGATGTCCACACTTCATATACCGTAGAAAAAACGCGTTCAGTCGCAGCATTAGTTCCTGGTAAGGACAGCGCGTATTCCACAATTTTTAGTGCATTATTGTATGGAACATGGTTTGTTTCAAAATGATGAAATATTTCTAACCATTTGTTCTCTATTGTGATTTTTGCTGATGCCCAAGATTTAACCTTTTCCTTATCAATATATTTTTTTAATAATGATACCTCATTAAAAAGATCATTTTCGGAAATATTACTGTATGGGAAATTATGAGTAATATGATCGAATGATTTTTGCACATCATTCCAATTAAGTTCTTGTTTTAATGTAACCCAATGAAAATGTTCAATATCATTGTAATGTACCGTCCACTCTTCTAAATAATCTATGCAGTTACTATAGAACTTTTTAACGTGATTCATGATATCTTCACGATTTATTGCACCTTGTTCTTCTAGCTGGCTTATACTATTACGGATAGTTAACGGAAGAAAATTATTTTCTAACCGCTCTTGACACTGAAATTTTAAATTATTAACTTCATTTGCTACTTGGATTACCGAACTTTTGTCACCTTCAATAAGTTTTATAGCATTTTGAAAAAGAGCTGCTTGATTGTGTACAAACTCTAGCCAAATTTTTGAAGATTCTTTTTCAAAAAACTCTTCTAAAATTCTAGGACATTTATCCTGCGATAGAAAGTAGGATTTCAAAGGATCGTATATTTTCAAAATTCTTTCGACAGCTGGCAAAAGAGCTAACCAGCGCGTTTTACTGTATCCAAGTATTTTCTGATATTCGACTTCCGCAGTTTCACAAAATTCTTTAAGCATTTCAACGCTCACAGTGTACATATAGAAATAAGAATATATTTTAATAACAATATTTTCCACATCTATGGGCAACAAGTCAGCAGCTGTTTGAATGGCGTTATGTATTATGTGCGCTGCACAACCAACACCAATAATTTTTGATTAAGGTTTTTGTTAAATTTATAAAAAAATATTATTTGTACCTCTTCTCGCTTTTCCTCCAAAATTTGCGTTCGTGTTGTCTGCATAATATGCAATCATTTTATGTTTTAAATTGTTTTTTTCCAAAATATTAATAATGGAACTGAAAATTATTTCAGAAGTTTCGCCGGGCA
The DNA here is from genome assembly GCA_038380435.1 of Ryuthela nishihirai. NCBI lineage: Eukaryota > Metazoa > Arthropoda > Arachnida > Araneae > Heptathelidae > Ryuthela > Ryuthela nishihirai. The sequence goes on along the minus strand of JAWZYU010000005.1, from coordinate 33,492,563 downwards.
AAGAAACAAAATCTAAAATTCTAATCTTTATTCCAGTTTCCGAATCAAAAAAATCTAATAATGGTTGGAAATAACTTTATATCCTTATGATTAGATGCGTCAGAATATATGGATATAAAATTAATTTTTTCTAGATTTTTGTTTAATTCTAAAAATGCGTATGGGGAAAGCACATTACACACAATTGCCTCGGATTTTGTTCTAGCACAGGCAAATTTTTTGTTGAATAACTTTTTGACAACTTGTGATGTACAGTCCATAGATCTGAAGGAATGATTGTGATTAATAGCATGAAAAGACATAAGTCCTTCTGCTAATGCTAATTTCTTTTCTTCGTCTCCATAAGTTGTTTTCCCTAGCTTGTGTGCTTGTCTAGCTTGTCGTGCTTCGTTCCCTAGCTTGTCGTGCATTCCTTCCGAAAATCGGGACTTTTTTAAAACGCCGCGGGACGCGGGACAAATTGTTAAAAAACGGGACTGTCCCGCCAAAAGCGGGACGTCTGGTCACTATAATCTAAAGCAAATTTCCTAACTGCTCATATTGTTATACGACAAATGTTTCCGTGACAACCTTTAGATTCGGCGGCTGTTGTTGTTAGTGTCGTAATGTTATGTTGTTTTTTTTAATATGCATTATAAGCATTTGGGAACGTTTTCGCATCGCATGAAATATCTTTTTATTCCTTCTGATTTTTTCCCCTTCATCACTTTTACGTATGCGTTGTTCCTGAAAGGAAATATTAGTAAAATCTTGATTGAAACAATTTTTAATAATATATATAGTTTTCAAATGCACTCCTTTTTTTTTGCTGTGTTGAATAAATTTATCTGAAAAAAAGTTTTTTTGAAATGATGATTATTTAATTTTTTGTTGTCTGATACAATCCTTCCCGAATTTGTTTTATATTTAGTAAATCTTCATTCCACATACTCTGAACGCCGTGAAATGTCTACGTAAATCTTTCACCTTATTAGAATTTTAACATCACAGTTTTTAATAAATTATTTACATGTGCAATGATTGTAATTAAAATAAAACAACACTGAAAATTTAAATCGTGAACTAAGAAAATTTCCAACTCGGAAATGAAATTTTGCTAACTAAGAAAATAAATACTTTACATATATCTAATTATGTCTCTGTCAGGGGCGTCCCCTCCCCAAGATTTTGGCAACTCGCCATAATTTTTCAAAAAAAAAAAATTTAGATTTTTACATTTCACCTGAATTTTATCAACACCCCTAGATTTTGTCAAGTTGCCTCAATTTTGCGAATTTGTCAACTCGGCATAATTTACCAAAAAAAAAAAAATCGAATTTTTGCATTTTACCTTAATTTTACCAACTCTCCTTAATTTCACAATAAACAATCCCAATTTTCACACAAATGACTTCGAATTTTGCCAACTACCCTAGATTTTGTGAATTCGCCATAAATTTGCAAAAGAGAATCCAAATATTTACATCTCACTTGAATTTTACCAACTCTCCTTAATTTAATAAAAAATATTTCCAATCTTCACATAAGTGGCTTCGAATTTTGCCAACTCCACTTAATTTTTCCAAAAATTTTTTTTAATTTTCACAACTCACCTTGGATTTCACCAAGTCGCTTCGGATTTTGCCAACTCTCTCGATTTTGAAAACTCCGATTTATTTTGAGGGGGAGCGCCCCTTTAGCTGCGCTCCTGTGTGATTTCGAATCCCACTCAAGGCAATCAATTTTTTTCAGTTCATTATTTCAAATCATTATGAATAACTAGCGTATCTGGCAGCACATAACGGCACACACATGGGAACTAGAGGCCCTATATAGGTAGAGGCCATCTAAAAATTGGACGCCATATTTTGTCGTCGCTCGGATTGTTCAGTGTGCATAGCTGGATGGTATTGCACGGAACTTATGGATTCCAGAAAAAGGTAGGGTAATATTTGATACAGATTTCACTGCTCACGATTGAAAGCACTTTTTAAAAACGGCTAAAAAAGAAAAAGCAAATTTTAGGGCTTTGTTTTTTAAAAAAAATATATAATTCGCTTTGTTGCCTTCCGTCTGTAGATATCGAACTTTATTGTTTATACAGATAAATAAAAAATTCTTTTTGTGTTAGACAGGCATTAATGATATATTACGATTTGTATATTTCGAATCTCCCAAAGGTTATAACTGCGCCCTCTAACGGTGGAAACGTTTGAAAATTCCAAAATATCAAACGAATATTCCCGACGATGTAATGTTAGAAGTTTGAAATTTTGGTGTTGAAATGTGAAGATTACGAAGTTACCATTGGCAACAATCACTTGACCCTTTAGACCCAGGGGAGAGGTGAATGAAACTTTTGTTTTAACAGAAAAGTTTATGTTTTTAGAAATAAATTAAGAATTTTTTTTTTGGGTTGGACAGGTATTGATGAAATATTAAATTTGCATTTTGCGATTTTCCCAAAAGCTATAATTGCGCTCTCTAACGGTGGAAAAAACCGCAAAATCCCAAAATTTAAAACGAATATTGCAAGCGATGTAGTTTTGCAAGAAATTTAAAATTTTGGTCGTGGAATGTGAGCCTTCAAAACTCCATTGACAACAATGAGTTCACCCTAAGCCCAAAGTAGGTAAGAAAGAGAACGGTTTTGTTTTAAGAGATAATTGGAAATCTCTTTTTTAGTTGTTTACTAATGAAATGTAATTCGCATTTTCAAACGTAGTTTTAATTTTATCATTAAAAATAAATAAATATCGAAACTGCAAAACTTTTAAGGAATGTTTCAAGTGATCTGTTTATGACAGAAATTTCGGCGTTTAGAGTTCTGTTATGGTAGAAATTCCATTGACAGCAATGAACTGTCCACTATTTTCAGAGGAACGAGAGAAAAGCAACTTTTTAAATTTAAGAACTGAAAGACAAATACTTTTTATGTTTCATAATTGCTAATGAAATACTACTATGTGCATTTCCCCATCACACAATAAAAAATAAATAAATAACCCCTCAAGCAGCTGCTTGTACAGAGGTCTGACAGGAGCATGTCAATTTATAAGCCATAATAAAAAGTCCATGAGGATGGCAGGAGGCGATATGCACTTAAGGCTTGCTTTTAAGGAGTGAAAAAGTAGGCAAAGGAAGAACTTAATTCTCTTTGAAAATGAGATTCCCATATGCGCCAGAGGCGATATGCAATCTTCTAGTTATTTTACACTTTCAGTAACCTCTGACAGTGGAAATTCGAACTGCTGTATAATTGAGAATATAAACTATTAATAGTTTATTAGTAACTGTAATGTGCAAAAAAAGTTTTTCATTTATCTCTTAAAGCAGAAAAGTTGCATTTTACCAATGGGACAAATCATTACTATTAGGGTACACCACTTGACCATTACACTCTATGACCAAAAATTTAAGTTTTTAGCAAAAATAGATCATTTGCAATATTTATTTAAAGGTTTGGCAATTTCCAGCTTTTTTCCGCCGGTAGAGGTCGTCTTTTGAGTTTCTATATGCCGCCTTTAGCACTCTCTAACACTGGAAATTCCACTGATGGGGATTCGAAAAATGTAAATATTAATATTTTTATGGAAAACAATTTCGCCGACATACGAGATTCGAACCCATACCTCTCCAGAAACATGTCAGAGTATTCTAACCTGTTGAAATAACGCCGCCTATTTCAACAAAAACATTTATTGAGTTATAGACGTTTAAACGTCTGCAGGTAACGCTGAGATCATCAAATTTGTTTAAATCATTTTTAATTTCTTAGTGCCTGTGAAACAAAATATATATATGTTGTTTCGTTTATCTCAAAAACAAGTTTAATTTTGTATCCTTTTTTGGCTAAGACGGCAAAAGGGGATACAAAATACGGCCTTGTTGCCATTGTAAACCTTCTGACCATAACACTCTACTACCAAAATTTCAGATTTCCAGTGTAAATAGTTTGTAATATTCATTTGAATTTTAGCATTTTCCCATCGCTAGAGGGCGCTATTAAAGCTATTGAAAATTTTGAAAATGCTAATCGCAATATTTGTTGGACACGTATCCAACCCAAAAATAATTTTTCATTTAGCTCTAAAAGTAAAAAAAAAATTGTCTGTAGACAGACAGACAGGTGGAAAGAGAGATGACAAACAACAGTTAACAGAGAGACGAATTGGCATAGGCAGACGACAAAACGAAACATTCTCTCGTTTTTCAAACGAACCTTAAAAGAAATTATTTGTTGATTTTCAGTTAGCTCATTTCACTTTTGCAGCCGATTGCCGTCTTCTGATGGAGTTTCTCGGAAAAAAATATTCATTATTTCTTTGAGTGAAATTTTTACACCTAATTGCAGCGAAGTGAGGCATTCATAAAATATGACAGCTTTTATAGACAAAAAAAGTGGTAGAAATATATAAAACTATAAGAACTGAGAAGTTTTAACTTGGTACACACACTAACTCATAGACTTTCGTCTCACACTCACTGTACGACAACGTCTCACTGTACGACAAAACATGGCGCCCATAAACCACGTGACTCAATCATCCATTGTATGTATGTTTGTTGATGCTGTGCAAGGCAGATTTTGAGTCAGTGATAATATGTATGCTGTGTGTATTTTGTGTGGAGGACCATTCCAAAGCCATATGTATTGCAGCTAGCTCTGTAGCAGTACTGTTTTCTGCATGGTTCATTTTGATTATATGTGAGAAAATTGGTTGGGTAGAGTGGAAGGCAGCAGAGCCATTTGTTGTGTGTGGGATGTGGGAGCCATCTGTGAATATAATGAGGTCTGTGGTAGGAATGTTTGTGATGAGTTGTTCCGCTGCAGATTTTAGTTCTTGTGGGAGGTGTTTATATTTTTGGGTGATGTGTGGTAGTGTGAGATTTATGGAGGTTTTTTTAATAGTCCAATAGGGGATTGTGTATCTAGGGTTGAAAGGTTTGATTTTTCTCCATGTTGAATATAGTGGGTGCTGCTTTATGATATGTGCAGTGGGGGATGTGTTGGTAGGAGACTCAATTCTATTTATAGTGGGGTGGTTGGGGTTTAGATGTTTTAATTTGACATAGTGTTTGCAAGTGAGTTTGTGTCTGATGTTGTCGAGGGGAGGCATGTTGGCTTCTGCCCATGTGGCCAAGTTTGGGCAGCCAGTTTTAAGACCCAGTGCAAGTCTGATGGCTCTGGTTTGTATGGTTTCAAGTTTGTTAAAAAATGTGGGTGAGGTAGTGTTTAGAGCTAGCAGGCCATACTCCAGTCTGCTGTTGATAAATGTTTTAATAAGGGTGATCATAGATCTGTCACTTGCACCCCAGTGACAGATCTATGATCACCCTTATTAAAACATTTATCAACAGCAGACTGGAGTATGGCCTGCTAGCTCTAAACACTACCTCACCCACATTTTTTAACAAACTTGAAACCATACAAACCAGAGCCATCAGACTTGCACTGGGTCTTAAAACTGGCTGCCCAAACTTGGCCACATGGGCAGAAGCCAACATGCCTCCCCTCGACAACATCAGACACAAACTCACTTGCAAACACTATGTCAAATTAAAACATCTAAACCCCAACCACCCCACTATAAATAGAATTGAGTCTCCTACCAACACATCCCCCACTGCACATATCATAAAGCAGCACCCACTATATTCAACATGGAGAAAAATCAAACCTTTCAACCCTAGATACACAATCCCCTATTGGACTATTAAAAAAACCTCCATAAATCTCACACTACCACACATCACCCAAAAATATAAACACCTCCCACAAGAACTAAAATCTGCAGCGGAACAACTCATCACAAACATTCCTACCACAGACCTCATTATATTCACAGATGGCTCCCACATCCCACACACAACAAATGGCTCTGCTGCCTTCCACTCTACCCAACCAATTTTCTCACATATAATCAAAATGAACCATGCAGAAAACAGTACTGCTACAGAGCTAGCTGCAATACATATGGCTTTGGAATGGTCCTCCACACAAAATACACACAGCATACATGTTATCACTGACTCAAAATCTGCCTTGCACAGCATCAACAAACATACATACAACCTATCACAAAATTACTCTCTTTTCCATATTCACAGAATTTCACACAATATAATTGCCACTCACAAAACACTAACATTCCACTGGATACCCTCTCATTGTAACATAACCCATAATGACACTGCTGACCATCTTGCTAAACAAGGACACAATATCCCTACACCAAATTATCACACCCCTGAGACATATAATCATCACCTAATTGAAATCAACAAATTCTTCCACTCCACATGGACACAAAACTGGATCCAACAGGCCACAATTAAAAATACATTCAGAGCCACCATTGCTGCCATCCCACACACACTAAATCTCAACTACCTATCAAGAAGAGCCCAAACAGCAATTCATCAACTACGCACTGGCAGAACAAATCTCAACAAGGACCTTTTCATGATACAAAAGGTACCATCTGCTCTTTGCACTACATGCCATGTGATAGAAGACATTCCATACTACCTTCTACACTGCACCAAATACACAATACATAGAATTACCCTCTTCCAGACACTCACCACACTAGGAACCACTTATTTCTCATCCCATACAATTCTTGGTCCTACTCATAATAATATAAAAAGCCACTATAGGGCCTTGGCCCAATATATCAACAGCACTGGGAGATTCCCCTAAAGCCTCTCTGCCTCTCCAAAGGCCTCTACCTCTCTTTTAAAAGATCCTTGGGACACTAAAAGATCCAGATGCCAATAAAAGATCCCCATAGGACATCAAAAGACGCATTTTGGACAACTTATTCCATAGAAACTAAATAAAAAAAAATATATAGTATAAAATCATCAAAAAAAAAATCAATCTAACTATCAAAAATAAAGTCACATAAAGGAAAACTTTATTTCTATATTGGAAACTTTTATATTTCTCTTTAACCCAATAACTTATATGGAATCTCTCCCAGAACATAACATCTCTAAACACATTATCATACCTAATATACATATGGAATCTCACCACATCTCCCACTACCCTTTGATGGGAACCTTAAACTACACTCCTGCCACACACCCCAAGCTCATGGCTGACCTTCTACTGGCTCTATAAAATTTAAACACTGACCACCACACACTGAACACATAAATTTGATTTCCAACTCATATAACGTTGCTATATCATTTTCCTCCCTTCTCCTCCCAAAATAAAACATTATCTTTATCATACTCCTTCCCATATATATGGCTGTCACTGATCTATGACTTTTCCCAGATCCACCCCTGCGCAACATTTCACTGCATGGCAGGGCAACCCAATGCTAACCTCTGGTGTTAGATAAGCATCCATAAATATTTCCTTCTCCATCTTCCTGACACAGGAGTTTTACCTATCTCACCGTCTCTGCTCCCCCACCAAATATTTCATCCCCCTTTGATTGACTCAAATCTACCATACTGGCAACCAACCATGGCCACAACTTCATAAAATAACATAACATTCGCCACTCGGAAAATTATAAAAAAAAATATATACACTACTTCTTCCTCTATCTCTCTCCCCCCTTCACATGACATGCAACTGGTATTTATTCTCCTTCACCCTTCAACATCTGCCTCTCCACCACTGGACGGCCTGCGGCCTAAAGCCCAATTGCCAATATGTACGACTGCCAGCCTTCACTGTGCTGGCCAGTCTTTGCTGTTTTCATCCGCACCCACTGCCCTTTATGCGTATGGACCTGATGATAAGGGGGCCGAGGCCCCCTTTACAAATAGGTCCAGCTTAGAAAGAAGGATGTATAAGAAGAAGAAAAAGGCCAGCCTCTAACTATACAGGACCTCTAATGGGAACTAAAGGCCCTCTTTAGGTAGAGGTTGGCCATCTCAAAATTGGACGCCATGTTTTGTCGTTGCTCGGATTGTGTAGTGTCCGTAGGTGAATGGTATTGCACGGTATTTATGGATTGCGGGAAAGGGTAGAGTAATATTCGATACAGATTTCAGTGTTCATGATTGGAAGCACTTAAGGAAACGGCTACAAAAAGGAAAAGTAAATTTTAGAGCTTTTTTTGAAAAAAAATATAAACTTTCGTTTTGTTGTCTGTCGTCTGTAGACATCGAACTTTTTTGTTTATACAGAAAAATAAAAAATTCTTTTTGTGTCAGATAGGAATTAATGATATATTACGATTGCATATTTCGAATCTCCCAAAAGTTATAACTGCGCCTCTAATGGTGGAAAATTTTGAACAATCCAAAATATCAAACAAATATTCCAAAAGATGTAGTTATGTAAGAAGTTTAAAATTTTGGTGTTGAAATGTGAAAGTTACGAAGTTACCATTGGCAACAATCACTTGACCCTTTAGACCCAGAGGGGAGGTGAATGAAACTTTTTTTTGTTTTAACAGAAAAGTTTTAGAGATAAATTAAAAATTCTTTTCGGGTTGGTCAGGTATTGATGAAATATTACAATTTGCTTTTTGCGAATTTCCCAAAATCTAAAACTGTGCCCTTTAACGGTGAAAAAAAAAAAATCGAAAAATACCAAAAATTTAAAACGAATATTGCAAACGATGTAGTTATGCTAGAAATTTGAAATTTTAGTCGTGGAATGTGACAGTCTTGAAAATTCCATTGACAACAATGAGTTGACCCTAAGCCCAAGGTAGGTAAGAAACGGAACGGTTTTGTTTTAAGAGAAAATTGGAAATTTTTTTTTTGTTGGTTACTAATGAAATGCAATTCGCATTTTCAAAGGTAGTTTTAATTTATATCATTGGAGGTCACTAAATATCGAAATTGCAAAACTTTTAACAAATGTTTCAAGTGATCTCTTTATGGTAGAAATTTCGGCGTGTAGAGTTCTGTTACGGTAGAAATTCTACTGACAGCAATGATCTGCCCACTATTTTCAGAGGAATGAGTTGGGTTGTTGGGCTGTTTTACCTCTGAGCGGCACTTTTTTGCACACCATGGGCTAAATGGCCAGGTCACAAGGACCCCGAAGGCTCAGAGAAGGTTGGGGGAGGGGACACACTGGAACAGCTGTTGGGAGACAGATGGTAGCCTCCCGTCAAGGCCATCGAGCGTGTTCTTTAACGTGCACAGGGTATGGCTCCCGCACACGGGATCACGGCATAACGTCCCATCCGACGGACGGCGGCCTTTCCAAGCCCATCGGTGTCCCCTACTGACCGTGGGCAGGGCGGGGAATTTTGCGGAGATAAATCTCAACGTTGATCCAGCTGGGACTCGAACCTGGGAACTAAGATTACGAGCCTGACGCGCTACCGACTAAGCCACCCCCGCCCCCAGAGGAATGAGAGAAAAGCAACTTTCTAAATTTAAAAACTAAAAGAATAATACTTTTTATGTTTTTTAATTACTAATAAAATACTAATATGTGCATTTCCCCCATCATATATTAAATAATAAATAAATAACCCCTGAAGCAGCTGCTTGTATAGAGGTCTGACAGGAACCTGTCAGTTCATACGCATAGTAGAAGGTCCATGAGGATGGCGGGACCTCAGAAGAAAAATTACACGAATACCCATAATTGAAACTTTTAAGGAGTGAAAGAATAGGCAAAGGAAAAACTTCATTCTCTTTGAAAACGAGATTCCCATATGCGCCAGAGGCAATATGCGATCTTTAAGTTATTTTACACTTTCAGTATCCTCTGACAGTGGAAATTCGAACTAATGTAAAACTGAGAAAATAAACTATTAATGTTTTATTAAAACCTGTAATGTGTAAAAAAAAATTTTTCATTTATCTCTTAAAGCAGAAAAGTTTTACCAACGGGACAAATTAATACTGTTTATACTCTATGATCAAAAATTTTAGTTTCTAGCAAAAACAGATCGTTTTCAATATTTATTTAAAGATTTGGTATTTTCCATCTTTTTTTCCGCCACTAGAGGTCGCCTTTCGAGTTTTTATTTACCGCCTTTAGTACTCTCGAACACTGGAAATTCCATCTGATGGGTATTCGAAAAACGTAAATCTTAATATTTCTATGGAAATTTTTTTTGCCCACATACAGGATTCGAACCCGCATCTCTTCAGAAACATGCCAGAGTATTCTAACTTGTTGAACTAACGCCGGGTTTTTTCACAAAAAGCATTCATTGATTTATAGACGTTTAAACGTCTACAGGTAACGCCGAGATTATCAAATATTGTTTAAATTATTAATAACGCTAAATAGCGTGATGTGACTTCATTATTTATTTCAATCTTACTCAGAGCACTAAAAAAGAAATAGTTGCCACCGAGATCATAGATGTCATATGGAGGCGCCCAAAATTCAAGGGAAGAGTGATAGTCATTATTAGTGGGTAAAAGACAAATGGTATTAGTTCAACAGGTTAGAATACTCTGGCATGTTTCTGGAGAGATGGGGGTTCGAATCTCGTATGTCGACGAAATTTTTTACACAAAACATTCATTAATTTATAGACATTTAAACGTCTACAGGTAATACTGAGATTATCAAATATTGTTTAAATTATTATTATTTTGTTAGTGCCTGTAAAACAAAAAAATATATAGTTTCGTTTATCTCTTTAAGAAAAAGTTTCATTTTCGCACCCCTTTTTGGCTAAGACGTCAAAGCCTTGTTGCCATTGTAAACCTTCTGACCATAACATTCTACTACCAAAATTTCAGATTTCCAATGTAAATACAGTGGACCTTCGTTATAGCGCTACTCGCTATACCGCGCACTCGGTTATAGCGCGGGCGATATTCGCGATAAGTTCAAACATGTTTATACAGGTCCGTGCGGCGTTAGTGAGTATCGCATTTTATTGTTACTGCGTATTGAGTAATTGTGTATGTGAGTTCCTGCATGTATTTTGAATAGTGTTTAATTATTGTATGCATGATGAGTAAAAGAAAAGCTTACAGTGTGAAATTTATTGTGTCGCCACCGCGTGAACCGCGTTATACCGAGCGGCGCGCTCGGTATAACGCGGTTCACCTTATAACGCGGGTGTTGTTTCCCGCCCGACATGCGCGTTATATCGGGGGTCCACTGTAGTTTGTTTGCAATATTCATTTAAAATTTTAGCGTTTTCCGTATTTTCGCACCGCTAGAGGGCGCTATTAAGGTTATTGAAAATTTTCAATTGACACCTATCCAACTCAAAAAGAATTTTTCATTTAGCTCTAAAAGTAAAAAAAATTGATAAAAGTGAACTTTTTTTATAGACGGACAGACAGGTGGAAAGACAGATGGACAGACAACAGAGAGACGGACAGACAGACGAACAAATACTGGCATAGGGAGACGACAAAGTGGAAACATTATCTCGTTTTTCAAACGAACCTTAAGAGAAGTTATTTGTTGGTTTTCAGTTAGCTCATTTCACTTTCGCAGCCGATTGCCGTCTTCTGATGGAGTTTCTCGAAAAAAAATATTCATTAATTGATTTCTATGAGCGAAATTTTTACACCCAAATGCTGCGCAGTAAGGCATTCATATAATATAACAGCTTTTATAGACAAAAAAGTGGTAGAAATATATAAAACTATAACAACTGAGAAGTTTTAACTTGGTACATACACTAACTCATGGGCTTGCGTCTCACGGTACGACAAAACATGGCGCCCATAAGCCATGTGACTCAATCAACCAATGGCAATGAACCACCGAGATGGCCAGCCTCGAACTATACAGGACCACTAGGTTGTTTTACCTCCGAGCGGCACTTTTTTGCAAATAATAGAAATAAATACGCCCTCAAGCAGCTGCTTTTGCCAAACAATGGGCTAAATGGCCAGGTCACAAGGTCATCGAAGGCTCAGGGAAGGTTGGGGGAGGGGACCCACTGGAACAGCTGTTGGAAGACAGATGGCAGCTTCCCGTCAAGGCCATCCAGCGTGTTCTTTAACGTGCACAGGGTATGGCTCTCTCACACGCGGAACCACGGCATACCGTCCCATCCGATGGACGGCGGTCTTTCCAAGCCCATCTACTGACCGTGGGCAGGGCGGCGAATTTTGCGGAGATAAATCTCAACGCTGACCCAGCTGGGACTCGAACCAGGGAACTGCAGATTACGAGCCTGGCGCGGTAGCGACTGAGCCACCCACGCCCCCTTCTTCGTTCCTTCAAACAATCTTTGCACTCAGTGTTGCCATATTAGTGACTCATTATTTCCCTGGATTAATAACCCTAAATTCCTGTTTATTAAACTTTGCTATCCTGAAACAAAACTTAATTAACAAGTTGGCATAAAACCAGCTAAATGTTTCACATTTGAACAAAATTCTCCTAATTTGACAAATTTAAATTAAAACACCGCAAAAACTGCAATCTCTTTTAACTGAGAGAAATTATTGCAGCAAGACCAAAAACTAAAACAAAGTGATATCAAACCGACCCATAGCCGGGGTGGGGGTGGCTCAGTCGGTAGCGCGCCAGGCTCGTAATCTGTAGTTCCCAGGTTCGAGTCCCTGCTGGGTCAGCGTTGAGATTTATCTCCGCAAAATTCCCCGCCCTGCCCACGGTCAGTAGGGGAAAGAGATGGACTTGGAAAGGCCGCCGTCCGTCGGATGGGACGTTAAGCGGGAGAGACATACCCTGTGTGCATACCCCCGTGTGCGGGAGAGACATACCCTGTGCACGTTAAAGAACACGCTGGATGGCCTTGACGGGGGGCTACCATCTGTCTCCCAAGAGCTGTTCCAGTGTGTCCCCTCCCCCAACCTTCTCTAAGCCTTCGGGGTCCATGTGACCTGGGCATTTAGCCCATGGTGTGCAAAAATGTGCCGCTCAGAGGTAAAACAACCCAACCCGTAGCTACTTTAACAACAAACTTTTTGTTTTCGTTATAAATTCCTCTCTCATTCGTTACTTCTAGTTTTTTTTTCTCTTTGTCCGACTGTAGGCATTTGACTTTTTTTGCTTTGGGAGTTAATGAAAAATTAATTTTTGTTTGAATAAGTATTAATGAAATATTACGATTATAATTAATATTTTTCAAATCTCCGAATAATTTTAATATCAAAGTTAGGGGGCGCTAAATTTGGGAAACGAAAAATGTGGAAAAAACCATTGTGAACGTCTATTGATAACAATTTGAGTGTAGAATGTGGGGATTTAAGGTTTATATTAGTGGCAATGATTTATCCTTTTTAACCCTATGGATTTTTTTTTTTTGGGGGGGGGGGGGGGCGTGGATATGTCTTTCTGATAAATGAAAAATTCGTTTGGGTTGGATAGATACAGACCTCACATTAGCGAAAAAAAAATTATTTATATATTATTTATTTTAAAAAAAATAATTTATATATTATTTATTTATTTTGTATATATATTAAATAATATATATACAAAATATATATTTCCGCATCTTTTTTCAGATTCTCTTAGCTTTTTTACTTCATTGTATAAGGTATAATCAGGTTGCTATATTGTACGAAACACTGCAGAAATGAATGAATTTCTTAGAGCAATACATGACTGCAACAATTTTTATTTTGTTATAAATAAACAGCAAAAATTATTTTGTTCAAATATAAAACTAAGAATTCATTTATGAGTGATTGTAAATAAAAATAGACTTTTGCATCCTCTAATTGTGGAAATTCGAAAGGGCTGCGTAAATTAACTACTCAACATAGAAATTGAACACGACGAAGCTGAATGAGAGAATACCATGAAATCGCGTACATTCGTCAGACATCATCAGAAACAACAAGTGATTGAAGTTGTAGACAGAAAGGTGCAAAGCACGGATTCAATTGGATTGGATTGTTTTACCTCTGAGCCTGTTGTTTTACCTCTGAGATTGTTTTACCTCTGAGCTGTTTTACCTCTTACCTCTAAAAATTCTTTTTTTGGGTTGGACAGGTATTGATGAAATGTTACAATTTGCATTTCGCGATTTTCCCAAAGATATAACTGCGCCCTCTAACGGTGGAAAAAAACCGTAAAATCCCAAAATTTAAAACGAATATTGCAAGCGATGTAGTTATGCAAGAAATTTAAAATTTTGGTCGTGGAATGCGAGTCTTCAAAACTCCATTGACAACAGTGAGTTCACCCTAAGCCCAAAGTAGGTAAGAAACATAACGGTTTTAAGAGATAATTGGAAACCTCTTTTTTAGTTGTTTACTAATGGGTTGGGTTGTTTTACCTCTGAGCGGCACTTTTTTGCACACCATGGGCTAAATGGCCAGGTCACATGGACCCCGAAGGCTCAGAGAAGGTTGGGGGAGGGTACCCACTGGAACAGCTGTTGGGAGACAGATGGTAGCCTCCCGTCAAGGCCATCCAGCGTGTTCTTTAACGTGCACAGAGTATGGCTCTCCCGCACACGGGGCCACGGCTTAACGTACCATCCGACGGACGGCGGCCTTTCGAGTTGGGTTGTTTTACCTCTGAGCGGCACTTTTTTGCACACCATGGGCTAAATGGCCAGGTCACATGGACCCCGAAGGCTCAGAGAAGGTTGGGGGAGGGGACCCACTGGAACAGCTGTTGGGAGACAGATGGTAGCCTCCCGTCAAGGCCATCCAGCGTGTTCTTTAACGTGCACAGAGTATGGCTCTCCCGCACACGGGGCCACGGCTTAACGTACCATCCGACGGACGGCGGCCTTTCGAGTTGGGTTGTTTTACCTCTGAGCGGCACTTTTTTGCACACCATGGGCTAAATGGCCAGGTCACATGGACCCCGAAGGCTCAGAGAAGGTTGGGGGAGGGGACCCACTGGAACAGCTGTTGGGAGACAGATGGTAGTCTCCCGTCAAGGCCATCCAGCGTGTTCTTTAACGTGCACAGGGTATGGCTCTCCCGCACACGGGGCCACGGCTTAACGTCCCATCCGACGGACGGCGGCCTTTCCAAGCCCATCGGTGTCCCCTACTGACCGTGGGCAGGGCGGGGAATTTTGCGGAGATAAATCTCAACGCTGACCCAACTGGGACTCGAACCTGGGAACTACAGATTACGAGCCTGGCGCGCTACCGACTGAGCCACCCCCGCCCCACGCGGCCTTTCGAAGTCCATCTGTTTCCCCTACTGACCGTGGGCAGGGAGGGGAAATTTTGCCGCGGATTCAATAATCCGGATGTTATCTCTAGTGGTGATAGAGGGCATTGAGAGGCGAAGTCGATCAGAATGTCGATTACGTCCACGCAGCATCGACTACTGCTTGCAGCTCTCTGTAGTTGCGCGCAGTAGTAAGTATCCTCGCGGAGTTGTCATCTCCTATTGTTCCAGATGTGCTCGATGGGATCACAAGGGTCATGACAGGGTGTCTATGCCACGTAGGCTGTCTGTTGTAATAGGTGCAGTGCGTAGATATGGGAAATATTATCCTGCTTCAATAGAGTGCCTGGAAACATAGCAGTGGCGAAGCGTGATTTTTCGAGTAGGGGAAGCAATTAAAGAAAGCAGTACTGAAACTAAATCGGAACGCCGTTCCAGACTCGATGTTTCCGAATCATTGAAAGTAGTTCTACGCTTTTTAAATCAAATATTAGTAATATTTATATTCTAGTAACGAGAGAGGGGGGATTGCAAGTGCAATATCCCCGTGATTGAGGAAAGTTTTACGAAACTTTGTATTGGCGTTGCCGTGGCCTATTTGGCTACTAATGTTATGAACCTGAGTTCAAGCCTCGGATAAAAGGGGGCGGGGGTGGCTCAGTCGGTAGCGCGCCAGGCTCGTAATCTGTAGTTCCCAGGTTCGAGTCCAAGCTGGGTCAGCGTTGAGATTTATCTCCGCAAAAATTCCCCGCCCTGCCCACGATCATGAGGGGACACCGATGGGCTTGAAAAGGCCGCCGTCCGTCGGATGGGACGTTAAGCCGTGGCCCCGTGTGCGGGAGAGCCATACCCTGTGCACGTTAAAGAACACGCTGGATGGCCTTGACGGAAGGCTACCATCTGTCTCCCAACAGCTGTTCCAGTGGGTCCCCTCCCCCAACCTTCTCTGAGCCTTCGGGTTCATGTGACCTGGTCATATTAGCCCATGGTGTGCAAAAAAGTGCCGCTCAGAGGTAAAACAACCCAACCCGGATAAAAGGCATGAATGTTTTCTTTCTGCTGAGGTCTAGTCTTTCTTACAAACCTTCTCTGTGCTGTATTATCCTGACATGCTATTGCCAGATTTCTGTGGACAAGCAACTGTTTGAGGGGGAATTTATTAATTCATTTGATCATTTATTAATAAAAACGTTAATAAAATTTTTGAAAAACCGCATACTTTCAAATATTTTAGCCAATCTTCGCTATGCCACTGATTATATATGAATAACTCCTAAACTTTACTTTTGTTATTTTCTACTTAATTATCATTGTGTATGCGCTTGAATAAAGACATTATTGTTACTAAACATACAGTATAATTTCTCCTTCTAAAGCTGAATTCTATTACACGTGTGGAAGTTGAGAAATGTTTTCACCGTCATCCCTATGTCAGATTTAAATCGTTTTACCTCTGAGCAGCATTTTTATGCACACAATAAGTAAAGGTTCAGGTCCCATGGGATCACAGTTAAATAAGTGAAGGGAATCCACTGGAATTTAGGAGACAGACGGAAATCTCCCGGTAAGATCATCCAGCGTGTCCTTTAACGTACACAGGATAGAGTTCTTCTGAGCATGGGTTGGGTTGTTTTACCTCTGAGCGGTACTTTTTTGCACACCATGCGCTAAATGGCCAGGTCACATGGACCCCGAAGGCTCAGAGAAGGTTGGGGGTGGGGACCCACTGGAACAGCTGTTGGGATACAGATGGTAGCCTCCTGTCAAGGCCATCCAGCGTGTTCTTTAACGTGCACAAGGTATGGCTCTCCCGCACACGGGGCCACGGCTTAACGTCCCATCCAACGGACGGCGGCCTTTCCAAGCCCATCGGTGTCCTCTACTGACCGTGGGCAGGGCGGGGAGTTTCGCGGAGATAAATATCAACGCTGACCCAGCTGGGACTCGAACCTGCGAACTACAGATTACGAGCCTGGCGCGCTACCGACTGAGACCCCCCCCGCCCCCCTGAGCATGGAGTCACCGTCTCATCTAGCGGGAGGCGGTATTTCCAAGATCAATGATGTGCCTTTCTCGCAGTTGGCAAGGCCTGGGTTTACGGAAATAATTCTCAACGCTGGCACAGTTGGGACTCGAGCCTCAGAGCATCAGAATCCTAGTCTGGCGACTATATTATATATGACATATAGACACCCCCCCCCCCCCACGTCACATAATAAAATAAAAATAAATACCCCCTCAAGCAGCTGCTTGCCACAGAGGTCTGACAGGAGCCTGTCAGTTTATATGCCACAGTAGAAGATCTGAGAGGATGGCAGGACCTCAGCAGAAAAACAACACGAACATCCATGCCTTATGCTGAAACACAAAGGCTATTCTGATTACTTTTGATTGGCAAGTCACAGAAATAAACAAACCAAAGAGACATCTAATGAGAACTTTACAAATATTTGTATTGTGTAGATTTGAGTGGGACCCTTTCAAAATGAATTAATTTTATTCTCATTTAATTTCGCCAAAATTCAATATTCTAAATTTAATATATTGCTCACTGTGAAGAAGCACCATTATGTCGTTAACGCTGACTAAACTTTTATTATAAGTAAATAGTAAAATAGACAAAAGTATTATGACCTAAATGCAAAAAACCAGAGTTAATGATGAAATTATAGATAATATTTTACAGTTTTCACCCATTTGATTTTCATAGTTTGTTTTCGAAACAACACTTTTTTTTTTGCGCAATTCAGAATTTTTCGAGTGCCACAGTATATTTACTATGCTGCAGACAGCTACTTTAGTATCTGTTTTTAAGATGAGCATTTCTTGGGCCGCGGGGCATTTTAAAGAGTGAGGTCGGGTTCCGGGGAGCGCGCTGAACTCGCCTCTCACCGGACCAACTGGGGCGGGGGTGGCTCAGTCGGTAGCGCGCCAGGCTCGTAATCTGTAGTTCCCAGGTTCGAGTCCCAGCTGGGTCAGCGTTGAAATTTATCTCCGCAAAATTCCCCGCCCTGCCCACGGTCAATAGGGGACACCGATGGGCTTGGAAAGGCCGCCGTCCGTCGGATGGTACATTAAGCCGTGGCCCCGTGTGCGGGAGAGCCATACCCTGTGCACGTTAAAGAACACGCTGGATGGCCTTGACGGGAGGCTACCATCTGTCTCCCAACAGCTGTTCCAGTGGGTCCCCTCCCCCAACCTTCTCTGAGCCTTCGCGGTCCATGTGACCTGGCCATTTAGCCCATGGTGTGCAAAAAAGTGCCGCTCAGAGGCAAAACAACCCAACCCAAATCCACGAACTCTGCAAACACCTAATGCAAACTTATAGCGTGGTGAATTATATAGAAAATATGACTTCTCCCGCTGAAGCGGTGGCAAGACAGGTGTATTAATAAAAATCTCCTTTGTGAAGTTATCGTCAAAAGAAAAAAAAGATGAAATATATAAATAAAAATAATGATCTAAGGGACCTGGGTTCGAGCCCCGGATTAAGGCATGGACGTTTGTTTTGTTTCGCTGCTGAGGTCCTGCCATCCTCACAGACCTTCTACTATGGCAAATAAACTGTCAGGCTCTTGTCAGACCTCTCTGGCAAGCAGCTGCTTGAGGGGGTATTTATTTATGGTCTTTTTTGAAGGTAATTTGAATATGCTAAATGTTTTCATTGCTAATACTGTTTACTTTTAACCTAAAAATATTTATATATTATTATTTACACTTAAAATATACTTTTTATGGTAGAAATAAGAAGCCGATGTTTTTTTAATTTAATTTGTTCATCATCATTTAGGCATGTGAATGATAACTTGGCTAAACTAGAATGAGTTGGATTATTTTTCTTCTGAGGGCCACTTTTTTGCTCACAATGGGCTAAATGGCCAGGTCACATGGACCCAGAAGGCTCAGAGAAGGTTAGGGGAGGGGTCCCACTGGAACAGCTGTTGGGAGACAGATGGTAGCCTCCCGTCGAGGCCATCCAGCGTGTTCTCTAACATGCACAGGGTATGGCTCTGCCGCACGTGGCCCACGGCTTAACGTCCCATCCGACGGACGGCGGCCTTTCCAAGCCCATTGGTGTCCCCTACTGACAGAGGACAGGGAGGAGAGTCCAAATCCATCGGTGTTCCCTACTGATCGAGACAGGGAGGAGAGTCCAAGCCCATCGGTGTCCCCTAGTGACCGAGGACAGGGAGGAGAGTCCAAGCCCATCGGTGTCCCCTAGTGACCGAGGACAGAGAGGAGAGTCCAAGCCCATCGGTGTCCCCTACTGACCGAGGACAGGGAGGAGAGTCCAAGCCCATCGGTGTCCCCTACTGACCGAGGACAGGGAGGAGAGTCCAAGTCCATCGGTGTCCCCTACAGACCGAGGACAGGGAGGAGAGTCCAAGCCCATCGGTGTCCCCTACTGACCGAGGACAGGGAGGAGAGTCCAAGTCCATCGGTGTCCCCTACTGACCGAGGACAGGGAGGAGAGTTTTACGGAGATAAATCTCAACGCTGGCCCAAGTGGGACTCGAACCTGGGAACTGAAGATTACAAGCCTGGTGCGCTACCGACTAAGCCATCCCCGCCTCTAAGATTCAGAAAAGTGGTGTTATAGATAGGGAATAACACCAAACGATATTTTGATAGCAACTATTTTCCCTTTGCTTTTTAATTTCGGAATTTTGGCTCAGACGTGACAATTTTGAGTCTCAAGTTAATATTATTATTTTACTTTTATGTATCAGTGAAGAGAAATGGAAATCATATTTCAGCATTTTCGCAGCACAACTAAGTTTACTGCCACGGCACATCGTTTGCGAAATACTGTATTATGCAAATGCATTTGTTAACCTCGCTGCATTCATACTTATTAAACGTAAATGCTTTTAAATGAATAAGTTTAAAACTATGCGTCATTTACTCTTGTATTTATTTATAATTATTATTTTTTATTCTCGCGTGTTTTTCATAACTGAAATTTTCGTAGTGTACTGTGTTTCTTTTCACTTTTAATTTTTATGAGAACCGACATGCAATAAGTGACGAAATAAAAACTTAATGAAGTGTTCAAGTACCGTAGAGCAGTTTTAAATCATTTGGTGTCTTGTTACAAAAGCGCTTCGCAAGCTTTTTTTATTATGAGTCATTCTATTTAATGACCAGAAATTCAAAGCTCTTCCGTTCGTGTTTAATTCGTTTCCTTTATTTGACAGAAAAACTGTACTTCATTACTTGAAGCAGTTAAAATTTCCTTTAGGTTATAAATTTTGATGAGCAAAACTGCTGGTTTTTTTATTTAATTAAACTAATTTGCTTTGCTACACCTTACTTTGGTATTGTTTCTATCGAGGAGAAAATGCCATGAAATCTTGTAAGCGTGTGATATTTAATATGCTCAAAAAAAGTTTTACTATTTTTTTTATCACAGAATCAAAATATTTTTCTATCTTCAATTTACATTAATATTTTATCAAAGTCGCACTTTGCAACTGGCCTTCCTGGGGCGGGGGTGGCTCAGTCGGTAGCGCGCCAGGCTCGTAATCTGTAGTTTCCAGGTTCGAGTCCCAGCTGGGTCAGCGTTGAGATTTATCTCCGCAAAATTCCCCGCCCTGCCCACGGTCAGTAGGGGACACCGATGGGCTTGGAAAGGCCGCCGTCCGTCGGATGGGACGTTAAGCCGTGGCTCTTTGTGCGGGAGAGCCATACCCTGTGCACGTTAAAGAACACGCTGGATGGCCTTGACGGGAGGCTACCATCTGTCTCCCAACAGCTGTTCCAATGGGTCCCCTCCCCCAACCTTCTCTGAGCCTTCGGGGTCCATGTGACCTGGCCATTTAGCCCATGTTGTGCAAAAAAGTGCCGCTCAGAGGTAAAACAATCCAACTGGCCTTCCTTATGCCTTCTTTACTTTTAAGATACTGAAAATACCACGTTACCTAAATGTGTGAGAACTTAAAAGCATCATCCCTAATAGAATGCTGGATAAAATCTCTTTAAAAGATTCAAAAGTGGAAGAAATATTTCACTAAGCATCGGGCTTTTTTTTCTCATAAGGACTTCACCTAATGTGTGAGATTTTGATTCCACAAAGTGCTTTGCGAAAAGTGTCAATAATGTTAACGGAAAAATTCTTTTACTTTTGAGTATGTTTAGCAAAAGTTTTGCTTTTTATTTTTTCTCCACTTTTCAGTTTTATGGGTGTCAGTTTTTGAAATATTCGCTTGCCTTGCATTCCCCTTCAATTGTCAAAGGATCGATTCTGTCCATATACAATTCATTCTGTCATTTACGGCTGGTTTACACTGGCAGTTCATTGGTGCCAGGTGACAAGTTGGGACTTCCCAACTGTAATTATTTCATACATGATCAGTTCGACTGTAAACTAGCATTTAGATTTCTTTTGCTTAACAAGAATGTTACTTAAGTAAAATGCACTGCCAGATTCCAACTAAGAATTCAGTTTTACTTAATTTAGAACGTGAGAGTTCACACTCTAATCACACACAAGTTATCCGGAACAACTGCATAAGTTACAATAAATGGGTTGTATTGTTTTTAATGACCGAAATATGACATATCCAATGGCGGCAACCAACACACTGCGATGCAAGTTTTTCCGATACATTAAGTGATCATATATTCAGTTTTAACCAATTTATGTCAGTTCTCATAAGGCAGGAAATTCAAATCATCAGATTTGATTCATTCGGAATTCAAATCATCAGATTGATTGTGTAGAGGAATTCAAATCATCAGATTTCATCATTCGGAATTCAAAATCATCAGATTTGATTGTGTAGAGCAGTGGTTCTCAACCTTTTATGCTTCACGTACAGTCGCTCAAAAAAATATCCGAACACTATGGTTGATTACGGAATTCAGAAAAAATATCTGGCAACGATTTTTTTTAGAAATTAGTGATCTGGCAACCTTCGTGTCACGTGACACGAAGGTTGCCAGAGCTTCTGTACCCCCTGGAAATGTGTATGTGATTGGTGCATCCTTTGTATAGATAGATAAAACTATTATAATATAACAATGGGAATAAAATAAAACATATATATACATACATTAAATTTTGTATTCATAAATTACATATATCGATAAACACAAAAAAGACGTAAACAATTTAACAAATCTTATTATAAACATTTTACTGGGCAATCAGTGAAATGGTTGCGCTTGTTTACGCTTGCACAGTTCATCAATGGTTGGGGTTATCTTGCTAAGGTAGAGTCGCAAGTCATCTTCAACGTCCAGCCTGTTCCTATATTTATTTTTTAAAGCAGTTAAAGATGAAAAACCAGTTTCACATAAATAAGTTGTTGTGAAAGGTAACAAATATTTGACCGCAATTCTTGACAAAGTCGGATATTCCTTCTCCACTCCAATCCAAAAACTAATCAATGGCTTTATGGAACGAATGCTTTTTAAACTGTTGTCACAAGATATCTCAATCAACTCTTCTTTATTGGACAATGGAAACTTACATTTTTCCAAATCAAATATGAAGGGGTCTCGAATCCATTCTTGCGTTTCATCAGGGGGTGAAAAATACTGACTTATAAGAGTTTTAAGAGTGCTTAAGTGAACGATTATTTGTTATCTGATGTCTTCAAATCTGCAATCGTTTGCTCATTTTCTTTAAGAAAGGAATCTAGTCGTTGAAATTGGTCACAGCTGTTATTTTTAATTCCGTTTTCCCAGAGAGAATTATTTTTTTATCATGGCTTCTGTTTTCTTCTCAACATAGAACACATCAAAGTTGTCTCCTTGCAATGACAAGTTAAAAATATTAATTTTTTTCAAAAATATCAGCTAAATATGCTAACCGTAAAAGCCATTGTAAGTCTTGGAGTTTCAAAAAAAGTCGAAACTCGTGATCCAGAAAAAAAGGAGTACTTTATTGTGGAATTCAAATAAACGGCAAAGAACATTTCCTCGTGACAACCAACGTACTTCTGTGTGAAGCAGCAATCTCTTATGCAGGCTATCCATTTCTTCACACATAACTGAAAAAAGTCGAGACTTCAATGATCGGGTTTTGATGAAACTAACCATTTGTACACTTTCATCCAGAACTCTTTTCAAACATCAGGGAGAAATTTAGCTATCAGCGCTTCACGGTGAAAACAACAATGAGTGAACTTACATTCGGGTGCAACTTGTTTTATACGACCTGCTAGTCCTGTGATATAACCACTCATTTCTTTTGCTCCGTAAGTACATACAGAAATACGATTTTTTCATTCAAGGTTGTTTTCAGCAAAAAATGAATCAATCATATTAAAAATATCCTCACCCGTAGTAGAAGTTTGGAGAGGCTTAAAAAATAAAATATCTTCAAATATTGCATCCTGGAATTTTCCACACGCAAAAACAAGTAATTGAGCTAGCCCAGCTACATCTGTCGACGCATTCACTTGTATAGCAAACCACGGGCTACATTAAATAGCTTGAATGAGTTGGTCCTTAATATTACAGGCGATATCTTTAATTCTCCTGGAAATTGTGTCGTTTGACAAAGGAATGGTTCTCACAAGGTTCTTTTTGACCAAACATACAAGCTCTTTTTGACCAAACATACAAGTTCTTTTTGACCAAACATACAAGCTCTTTTTGACCAAATATACAAGAAGCTCTTTCTTCCGCTGCTGGAAGAATGAGTGACTCGCCTATTGTACGAGACTTTCGGGTTTTGGCAATTTGACGGCTTACTTTGTAAGACGCTTTAAGTGCACTTTCATTTTCTTCTACACCAGAAAAAATGCTTAATTACGATTTTTCTCCTACTTAAGTCTTCCAAAAAACGTTCAAAATAACTTAAGGGCTTATTTTTTACAGCTTTTTTCTTCTCAACTTCTTTACTTTCTTTTATTTTCACGTTTTGTTTCTAAGTTAATTAATTCATGTTTTGTTTCAAAGTGTCGCCGTAAAAGAGACAGTTTCATAGAATTTTGTGACACGACTTCAGAGCAAACAACGCAC
The DNA here is from genome assembly GCA_038380435.1 of Ryuthela nishihirai. Lineage (NCBI taxonomy): Eukaryota > Metazoa > Arthropoda > Arachnida > Araneae > Heptathelidae > Ryuthela > Ryuthela nishihirai. The sequence continues at coordinate 33,468,581 of JAWZYU010000005.1, read as the reverse complement.
TGTGGATTTGGTTCTACTAAATTTCCTGTCCATGTAAAGCCAAATTGCAAATATGATTTATTGTATTTAGGTTTTTTAATTTTTTTTATCACTTGATTGTTTAACATTTAACGTTCTTTTAGTTACTGCTGAATCCACCTCTTTACTCACATGGGATGATGACGTAGTCGTAGATGTAGAAGCAATCGACTCCAGCTTCACGTTACATTTCTTCTTAATTATCCATTTAACCATGTTTCAAGGCACTTGAGAAACACGTTCATTTAACTTCACAGTAAACTGAAGACTAAAAATAACTTTAAGCACAACAAGTGAAATAAATCACAACAAATACACAGAGCAGTAAGATTTGGGTTGTTTTACCTCTGAGCGGCACTTTTTTGCACACCATGGGCTAAATGGCCAGGTCACATGGACCCCGAAGGCTCAGAGAAGGTTGGGGGAGGGGACCCACTGGAACAGCTGTTGGGAGACAGATGGTAGCCTCCCGTCAAGGCCATCCAGAGTGTTCTTTAACGTGCACAGGGTATGGCTCTCCCGCACACGGGGCCACGGCTTAACGTCCCATCCGACGGACGGCGGCCTTTCCAAGCCCATCGGTGTCCCCTACTGACCGTGGGCAGGGCGGCAGAGCAGTAAGAAGACACATTCACTCACTTAGAATGGATGTTTGGACTGGTCGATCAGCTATTCGGGTAGGTTCGGCTCTCAGCTAGGGAAGGGAGGATTGACAAACGTGTACAGACCACATGTAGTTGTGTTCAATTTAAGGTATCTTTGTGAATATTTTGGTGAATTCGATGAAACATAAGGGATATTTTGTGTGAATAAAATTTATGAACAGATAGAATATTATTTGAGTAATTATGATTTACATTAATTATATTTGAGAATTCTGAAACTCTAAAAATTTATTTATTAAAATACGTATTTTGTTTAGGTTAAATTCTGTCGTTTTTCCCCAGCATAGATTATTATCTAGTTTACACGTGACACAACTAAAGTATGAAAAAGTAGTAGCTTAATATTTACTGGTAAAACATGATTAATTTTACAAATTACTCCATATTTTTACATTGCTCCAATATTTTCACTTATTTTGTAACAGACATAGTTTATCTGCGAGTTCCATTTCAAATTATCTGTCAAAGTTAATCAAGAAATTTAATTTCATTTACAATGGTTATCTGTTGGTTACGACAGAGACATTTTGGGTTATGTTTAAAAATTTGTGATGCAAATGAAAAATGATTCCTTTAGTTTTCGAATGATTGAATGTCAAAAGATTACGCTGAAAGCAGTTTACGTATTTGTTGATTTCAATATTCGCGATTTCTATTCCATTATTAATGTTACATAGAGAAAAGAATAAATTAGTGTTATCTGCATATAGTATGGGCCTAGAATTTCTGTTAATTAAATTTATGCTATGAACAATTAAAAATGTCATTAACATAAATTTGAAATAGAAGTGGACCCAAAGTAGAACCCTGTGGCACACCACGCTCATTAATTAATAAGCTCGAATTTATATCACTGATTTTAACATATTCTTTTCTATTAGTAAGATAGCATTTCAGCAAGTTTTGAATAGGACCCCTTATACTTATGCGATATAATTTGTCTAGCAGAATAACATGAGATATTATGTCAAAAACATTGGATAAGTCAAAAAATATACCAACAGTTGTTAAACTCTTGTCGAAATCGGTATGTAATATGTTAAGAACGTGCAGTATAGCTGTTTCAGTAGATTTATTTTTTCGAAAATAAAATCATGTAGACATTTGTTTGCATCAAAATATTTATTAAGCGAATACTTATTAATTTCTCAAACACTTTGCTGAAAACTGATGATATGGATATGGGTCTATAATTAGAAATTTCTGTTTTATCTCCTGATTTATAATAGCTGTTACTTTGCTAATCTTTAATAGATCAGGAAATTTACCCATTGAAATACACAAGTTGAAAATTGGTACCAAAAGCTTCGCAGGTATTTTAGCGGTATATATAATAGCTCTAGGCTGAAAGTCATCGTTCCCAGGTCCTTTATTGGAATCCAAATAGCGCAAATGTTTAAGAGTTCGCTTCTGATTAAGGAGCAAAATATAAGGAATATAAATTAGAAGAATCAACAAGAAAATTTGAATATTTCTCCTGAGTAGGTGGAGTTTGCGATAATAGTTTTTTCGGAAGTTACGTAAAAATATTTGTTAAATATATTTATTATTTCATTTACATCTGTAATGCCTTTACCAGCATAATTAATTTTATCAATATATGAGACCCTTTTGTTTGGGTTAGTTAGCTCATTTAAATTCTTCCATGTTTCGTGAGGAGACCGATTTAAAAAAGAGTTTTGGTAGTAAATTCTTTTCGCCAAGCGTATGTCTTTAACAAGTGGATTGCAAAATATCTTGAAAATTTTAAAGTCATCGTTTCTAAGAACTTTTTAAAAAGTTTATTTTTATATTTGAAACGTTTGTATATTGCAGATGACATCCAAGGCTTTCTAAGTTTTTTTAATTACCTACAATTAACGTATGGGAAACGAAAATCATAAATCTGTTTTAGGTAATCATGAAATCCCCCATATATGGTGGCATTAACATCATTCCCATTTAGAAATTGTCCCCAGTTTACCATTGAGCGCTCTTGATTAAATGCTTCGAGATTACTGGTAGAAATATTCCGTATCAGTTTCCATGAACTTTTTAAATTGTTGTCTAGGTTTCGTTAGATTTGTAAAAAAATAAATATAGGCAAATGGTCATTTATATGGCAAAGTAATACATCATCATCCTCAAGCAGCCATGGGCTACGGAGGTCCAACCAGACCGTGCAATTTTGTTCTCCAAGCAAGTCTGTCCTGAGCTACATCTACTGCATCTGGCAACTGCACACCAATTCTAATTAGGTCCTGTTTGACATTGTCTGCCCACCGCATCCTAGGTCTCCCCTTCTTTCTGAGGCCTTTAGGCACACTGTTCATAACCCTATTCGCAAATCTATAATTCATACGAGCAACATGTCCAAACCAACGGAGTCTCTCTCTGCACAACATGCTGCTTAAAGGAGATAGCCGACTCCTTTGCCTAACCTCATCATTAGTAACAAAGTTGAATCACCTAATGCCCAAGATACTGCGTAAGCATGTAAAATCAAAAGCATCTATTTTTCTGTTATCTTGTTTACAAAGTGTCCAAGTTTCACTACCATAACTAACCCTAGAAAGAACCAAACTGTTATACAGTCTAATTTTAGTCTTTAGGTGTATACGCCTATTTCTCCACACTCTCCATAGGTTCTTAAAAGTCCCGGCAGCAATCCCTATCCGTCTGTTAATCTCATGCCGCACATCACCAGTATCTGTTACATAGCTCCCAAGATAATTAAACTGTGACACCTGCTCAAGACTGCAACCATTCAGATTAACTGAATCACAGCCTGCCTGATGAATTTTCATCACTTTAATTTTCTCTCTGTTTATAACCAAACCTACTCTAGTACCAGTTTCATCAACAGCTCGAATGAAAGAGTTTATCTCATCAACATCATTTGCCAAAAGGACTAAATCATCAACCTAATCACCACCTAGATAATATTCAACATTAGTAATGCACAAGTCCAACATGAATGACGAAGTAGCCTGATTCGAGTAGGGGCACGGATTGTATTTTTACAGTTAGAGGAATTCTATTATTTAATAAATTTGTACTTTTCCTTTTTGCTTTTATTAAAATCATATAATAAATATATTTCCTTTTTATAATTCATTGTGTAATCTAACAAACCACAGACATATTCACAAAATTCGTCAATTTTACCCTAGGTGGGCGATAGATAACTGCAATTAAAATGAAGTCATTTTCAATAATGAAAATTTCGTAATTATCAGAAATCATTGTAAAAGTATTATTTATGAGGAATCTCTGTGTTTATCTGATAAATATATTGCAACGTCTACCCCTAATTTCATTTCGCGATTAAGAAAAAACGCATTGTATCCAGAATATTGACATAACTGTTATTGGAAAACCAAGTTTCTGTCACACGTATACAATAAATATCATCATTAAACAATTCAATCAAATTCATCAGACATTCAGCCTTATTGCTTAAACTACGTGCATTCAAATGAATTATAGAAAAATTAGATTTATGATTTACGGTTAAAATAATCTTTAATTAACGCTATTTCAAATTAAAACTCAATATGCTAAAAGAAAAGTCAGACATTTCTAGAACAAACTTTCTAAGCAATCAATTTAAGATTATCAATGCTATTTATATGAACTACTTTTGAGTTAAATTTTCGCATCTTATTTTCTACCTTTTATAGTCGATGGAAATATCCAGTTGTTCGCTCATTTTTTTTTCAATGAGTATTGAAATCGGCAGGGAATGCCTGCCGATTTCAATACTCATTGAAAAGCTTTTCTCTTGCTGGATATAAGTATTCATTAATCAAAACTTCAGAATCCGAATTTGGAAAACCTAAGTCCTTAGCAAGAAATGTTATCTTACATACTTTAAAAATTACCGCTGGAAATATTGTGCCCTATAAAATAATTTTAAATCACCGTGGATTGCAAAGATTGTAGCAACGCTTCCGAAGCGATTTTGCAATGTACTTGATGAATACATAACTAATTGTAAAACGTTCCAGCGAAAGAACATCTGAAAACCTAAAGAGCGCTCTCTTATTTTCATTTTCAAACGATGATGCAGAGAAGTGGTGCCTACGTAATGGGAATGCCTGCCGATTTCAAGACGTGAAGCGACAGAAGCGCTAGTTACATTTTTGTCCGCTTGGCGCTGGCGATCCGCTGTTTTGCTTGCTACTTGCTTCGTAGCAGTATAGGTTACTACGCTGTTTAAAAATAAAAAAAAAATAACTGCCCCCTCAAGCAGCTGCTTGCCACAGAGGTCTGTACAGGAGCCTGTCAGTTTATATGCCACAGTAGAAGATATGGGAGGATGGTAGGACCTCAGCAGAATAACGACACACACATTCATGCCTTACCCGCGGCTCGAACCCAGGTCCCTTAGATCAGTAGCCAAGCGCGCTAACCACTCGGCCATGACGCTGTTTACCGCTTGCTTCAAAATTCGATTCTGATAAGGATTTGTTCGTATGTGATTATTTACTATTCTGTCTACTTTCTGCTGTTTTTAAGTAGAAGTCTGAACGATGATGCAGTATTGTGTGATGTTTTGCAGAAGAGAAACTCAGTTTCTATCGAATCTATTCCAAACTGGATCTGCAAGACACGTGACTGCATCAATATGTCGGGAACGTAACGATGACATGAGTAATTGGAAAAAAATTCTGAGATCACTTTTGAATAAATAATATTTGGGAATCGCAGAAACCTTTACAATATATGGAACCGAGTTTCACTGCCCTAACAAAATATTAGAGAATTCTGTGTTATGTGAATGGGAATCTTACTATAAATTCAAAATTATAATTTTATCTATTTAAATCTCGATTTTCAACAGCATTCGTCTAGTATTTAAGGATTCATTTTTATAGTTTGATAACAATCTTTAAGATTATGTAAAGCGTGAAAATTCTGCATTGTAATGCAAATGTTGCCGATAAATATTTCATGAACGACTCAGTAAGTGTGAAACTTTACATATGGCATACTATTTACTTATTGTTCTTATTGGTGTGCATTGAATTTTACAATTTTTTTAACAAAAGGGAAAAAAATAGCGTTGAATGAGTATAAAGAAAACTAAAAATATACCAAACTTATTATTTGAAATCGATTTCGAGATATTTCTATTTAATTTTTATCTTTTCGTAAAACATGTTGAATGTAAAGTAATAATTTATATCAAAAGATAAATTTCTTTATGGGGAACGAAAACAGCGATTCAGAATCAAACAACCAGTGACGACAGAGTTCTTTAGGGCAGGGGTATTCCCCTTCGCCCATTCAAATCGTATAAAAGGGGAATTTGTGACGAACCTACATTAAATTTGCAACTCGTCATCAGACTTATGAAATGATTTTTTAAGGGTTGGGTTGTTTTACCTCTGAGCGGCACTTTTTTGCACACATGGGCTAAATGGCCAGGTCACATGGACCCCGAAGGCTCAGAGAAGGTTGGGGGAGGGGACCCACTGGAACAGCTGTTGGGAGACAGATGGTAGTCTCCCGTCAAGGCCATCCAGCGTGTTCTTTAACGTGCACAGGGTATGGTTCTCCCGCACACGGCGCCACGGCTTAACGTCCCATCCGACGGACGGCGGCCTTTCCAAGCCCATCGGTGTCCCCTACTGACCGTGGGCAGGGCGGGGAATTTTGCGGAGATAAATCTCAACGCTGACCCAGCTGGGACTCGAACCTGGGAACTACAGATTACGAGCCTGGCGCGCTACCGACTGAGCCACCCCCGCCCTAAATTTTTAAGCACATGAAAGAATTATGGGTGGATATGAAAAAGATAAAATGATATGAAAGGATTATAAGTTTTTTCAAGGCGTTTAAAACTCAAAAATATTGAATGGCGTTTTAACATTTTCCCCCTGTCTTTTTTAATCTCTCGCGAAATTTTCAAAGGGTGCAGATATCACTGCTTCGGCATACTTTGGTGATCAATTTTGAATGTGTTTGCGTTGCATCCTCATGATTTTTCAGCTAGGCGCTTTTAGTGATATTTGGAAGATGATTCGTACGACATGTATGCATTTACAGTCATAGATTCACACATGAGTCAAGTCCGAAAAAATGGTAGTACGAAAAATGCGTATCGTCGTGCAAGGGTGCAGAAGAAGTGACCCACAAACCAGGGTGGGGGTGGCTCAGTCGGTATCGCGCCAGGCTCGTAATCTGTAGTTCCTAGGTTCTAGTCCCAGTTGGGTCAGCGTTAAGATTTATCTTCGCAAAATCCCCACCCTGCACACGGTCAGTAGGGGACACCGATGGGCTTTGAAAGACCGCCGTCCGTCGGATGGGACGTTAAGCCGTGGCCCCGTGTGTGGGATGAATATGCACGCTAAAGAACAAGCTGGATAGCCTTGATGGGAGGCTACCATCTGTCTCCCAACAGCTGTTCCAGTGGGTCCTCTCCCCCAACCCCTCTGAGCCTTCGGGAATTATGTGACCTGGTCATTTAGCCCATGGTGTGCAAAAAATGTCGCTCAAAGGTAAAACAACCCATACCGGAGAGTCATGCTCTCTTAGACGCTGTTTTTTTGTAATTTCTGTTCTGATATGGCATCCCGTAAGAAACAGCGCATTATGCATTCATAAACTTTGAGAGACCTTCATATTAGGCAAATATCATGCAGTCTAGTTCGAAGATACAATGGTATTTTGAGCAGATGCGAAAATCCATCATCTACTCAAAGAACGAATAAGTGAAAAGCAGTTCAACTTTTCGCCCACATCTAAGTGGAGGCCGCAAAGGGATTTTTCTCTTAGTTTCATCTATTTAGCAGGGTTCTTGTTACCCTGTAAAGCTGACTTCATCTTACCCAATTTGCATGTCGCTGATGACTTTACATTTTTCCCAAGGAAACTGCACTTCTTTTTATACGTTCTTTGATCTTACATTGTTAGCCATTTCACAGTATTTGCAAACAATACAACGATTTTAACTACTTCATAGTCACTGATTTCATAAAGCTGTATAACTCTGATCCTTTGAAATTTCCTACAACTCCATCAGTCCACCAGAGCACTCATACTCTTCAATACATAAAATCTGCGTGCATCTGTTCAGTCCCTAGAGGCTGTGTCTTCATTCCCATCAAATTTCCGTTGTTTTCTACCTCATCGTAGAAATCGTGCTTAAAAATCGATTCCAATTTATCCTCCTTGCATCTAACGTCTTTCCGTATTGACCTAACATATTCCTATATCTTGCCAAGCAAACATCTTTTATTGACAATGCCTGTTCCGATGCACCCTGAGGCCAACAGAAGATTACCTTGCATTGGCACTGCAATAGGTCTGCACAGTTCAATTTTGCCAACCGTGAAACCTATTTTACCGATGATGGGAGTATAGTATAGTCATCTGATGCGTGGCCGAAATATATTGCTACAGTCAACACTCATATAACTAGCCTGAGTATTATTCCTGGATAAAGGATAGGCGTAGTGCTTAGTCTTAGCTGAATCACTGAGGTCCTTCCAAAGCCAGTGCTATGCATTGTGGCGGCCTTCTCAGAGATGTATACTCGTATAATAAAAATTTGTTGGCGATGCCACAGGATTCCCTAGTGTGGAGAGAATAGGGCTATTACATGAAAGAAGTATATCAATATTTTTTCACACAGTGGGTTAAATGGCCATTACACAATGACCCCAAGGGCTCAGAAAAGGTTGAAAGAGGGAATCCATTGGACAGCTGTTAAGAGACGATGGAAGCCTTTTGTCAAGGCTATCCAGCGTGCACTGCGTATGGCTATCCATTGGACAGCTGTTAAGAGACGATGGAAGCCTTTTGTCAAGGCTATCCAGCGTGCACTGGGTATGGCTATGCATTGGACAGCTGTTAAGAGACGATGGAAGCCTTTTGTCAAGGCTATCCAGCGTGCATTGGGTATGGCTATCCATTGGACAGCTGTTAAGAGACGATAGAAGCCTTTTGTCAAGCTATCCAGCGTGCACTGGGTATGGCTATCCATTGGACAGCTGTTAGAGACGATGGAAGCCTTTTGTCAAGGCTATCCAGCATGCACTGGGTATGGCTATGCATTGGACAGCTGTTAAGAGACGATGGAAGCCTTTTGTCAAGGCTATCCAGCGTGCATTGTGTGAGACGATGGAAGCCTTTTATCAAGGCTATCCAGGTGTGCATTGGGTATGGCTATCCATTGGACAGCTGTTAAGAGACGATGGAAGCCTTTTGTCAAGGCTATCCAGCGTGCACTGGGTATGGCTATGCATTGGACAGCTGTTAAGAGACGATGGAAGCCTTTTGTCAAGGCTATCCAGCGTGCATTGGGTATGGCTATCCATTGGACAGCTGTTAAGAGACGATAGAAGCCTTTTGTCAAGGCTATCCAGCGTGCACTGGGTATGATTATCCATTGGACAGCTGTTAAGAGACGATGGAAGCCTTTTGTCAAGGCTATCCAGCGTGCACTGGGTATGGCTATGCATTGGACAGCTGTTAAGAGACGATGGAAGCCTTTTGTCAAGGCTATCCAGCGTGCACTGGGTATGGCTATGCATTGGACAGCTGTTAAGAGACGATGGAAGCCTTTTATCAAGGCTATCCAGGTGTGCATTGGGTATGGCTATCCATTGGACAGCTGTTAAGAGACGATGGAAGCCTTTTGTCAAGGCTATCCAGCGTGCACTGGGTATGGCTATGCATTGGACAGCTGTTAAGAGACGATGGAAGCCTTTTGTCAAGGCTATCCAGCGTGCACTGGGTATGGCTATGCATTGGACAGCTGTTAAGAGACGATGGAAGCCTTTTGTCAAGGCTATCCAGCGTGCACTGGGTATGGCTATGCATTGGACAGCTGTTAAGAGACGATGGAAGCCTTTTGTCAAGGCTATCCAGCGTGCACTGGGTATGGCTATGCATTGGACAGCTGTTAAGAGACGATGGAAGCCTTTTGTCAAGGCTATCCAGCGTGCACTGGGTATGGCTATGCATTGGACAGCTGTTAAGAGACGATGGAAGCCTTTTGTCAAGGCTATCCAGCGTGCACTGGGTATGGCTATGCATTGGACAGCTGTTAAGAGACGATGGAAGCCTTTTATCAAGGCTATCCAGGTGTGCATTGGGTATGGCTATCCATTGGACAGCTGTTAAGAGACGATGGAAGCCTTTTGTCAAGGCTATCCAGCGTGCACTGGGTATGGCTATGCATTGGACAGCTGTTAAGAGACGATGGAAGCCTTTTGTCAAGGTTATCCAGCGTGCACTGGGTATGGCTATCCATTGGACAGCTGTTAAGAGACGATGGAAGCCTTTTATCAAGGCTATCCAGCGTTTTGTCATGGCTCTTTGCATATGGGCCGCGGTTTATTAACGGTACCATCCGAAGAATGTTCGTCTTTCCAAGCCCCTCGGTATTCCCTTCTGACCGAAGAGGAAGGAATACTTCTGTAGTTCTTTTATAAATGACTCTCAGATTTTGTAGGGAATGAAGCACGAGACGTTAAGATTATGACTCAGAATAAAGTTGAGGTTTTACTTCTGAGTGGCTATTTTATGCGCGCAGAGGGCTAGATAGTCATGCCATAAGAATCTGATAGACTCAGCTAGACAGGAGAGAGGAATCTATTGGACAGCTGTCAGACGACAGATAAAAAGACTCTCATCAAAGGCCCTTTTAGTGTTTCTTTAATTTACGCAAGGGATTGAGAGCATTGCATCTACTAGTTGGAGGCCTTCCCAAGACCCTCGGTGTCCCCTTTCTCACCAAGGGCAGATCAAGGGTAAGCAGAGAAAATCTCAATGCATGCACAGTGGGAATTCTAATCTGGGAACGTCAGGTTACAAGTCTGATATTTTACCAACTGAGCCAAATCTTATCCTCGCAGAATCCGGTTCCTCGTGAATGGTACTGCTAAAAAAAAGTGAGCGTCCAAATAGTAAGTAAATACAATTGCTAAAAACTTCAATTAGCCATTGATAAATGGTTACTTTTAATGATGGTTGCCTTGTAACTGTGAATTTTTAAAAATCGGAGAAGCTCAGTATATGTAGATCTACTGATTTTAAAAGTTACATGCCATTGACTTTTGAACCACAAATGCCATGCATTTGCTCAAGTTTTCACAGACAGCAACTTTTGTATTCAGATGTACCTTAATCTAGAAATTTACATGGAATGTTAAATACTTCAATATTCCTTCAGTGAAAAAAAAAGTAATGCGTTTTGAAAGCAAAACGCTACACTTTTTTCCCGAAACTCTTCTACACTTGCTATCTCAAAAAGTGCAGTAAGTGCTAAAAATTATAAACAAAATGAAAAATTTCCGAAAAGTGAGCTAGCAAAATGTGATAATCGATGAAAAGTGAGCTAACAAAACGAAGGAATTTTCTTGAATAAATAGCGATTAAATCAGCTGCTAAGGCCTGTTACGTACCGTTTTGCTACCTGAGAAAAATTCTTGCAGATAATTTTGATCACCCATCGAAATTGATACACCATAAAAATGAATACAGCAAAGGAACTACGAAACAGAGGTGCTTACTAGGGCCTGCGAGGATCTGAATCCAGTCTTGATAAAGGACTCAAGAGAACTTTTCTAAATGCACATGTAGGGCCTAGTGGTCGCGATTTTAAATCTTGAGCAACGCTGTCTTATTTTCGTCTATACAAAGCAGGGAATCGGGATTTCTGCAAACTTTGGAACAAAATGATATCTTCGTGAAATTTTCCAGAAGTTGAAAACTTCAAAATTTTGATAGTCCCGATTTTCAAATCCCACACTTTATTTAAAATTGTCTGTATTCTATATAGTTTTTTACTGTTTGTTTTATAGGACCGTAGACTACCCAGGCTTGTAATTTAACAGCAGCAACACATTCTATTACCTTTTGCATTAATGCACACATTTATGCTGTGCAATCATACGCAGCAACGATACGTGATTTTATGAGTAAAAACAAAAAGTGCGTCACTTTGAAGTCAAATGATAAAACAACGAGGCTACACAATCACTACAGAGACATAGAACGGGATTACAGTTCCGGCGATATATATTTTGGTAAAAGTTATTTTATCGAGTTTAACACATTTCATACGAAATTCAATCTTCGAATTGAAACATACACAACCTACATACACACACACATCTCCTTTCTGTTGTTTGGTCTGTACGAAACTCTGTAGCAATGCGGCTTGAAACAAGAGAATGGAGGTGATAGATATTGACCTCTGTACACGGAGAGAATTTGATTTCGGTTTCACCCTCCCAACAAGGACGTTGCTAGCAGTTCTGGCTGATGAAGGCTGACAGCCGAAATTGGACCACAAGTGAGGCCTAGTGAGCCGAACAGAGCGGCTACCGCAATAACTGCAGTGGACTCATTTTCTCCAGAGATGTTTGCCGACACACAATTACAAACCTATAGAACGGGAAATCGATACGGTTAAACTGCGGCCTCTTTCACGGCGCTGAACTCGCTGCTCCGCCAGTGTTGGTTGGCATCGCTTCGGAAAGCCTGGAGCGAGGCAGAACTTTTAACAACTTCTAAACGACCTGGGTTGCTTACTTACTTTTCTAGTCTTTCTGAAGCGAGAGAGTAAAAAAATGATCGTGTTCTGCGAAAATGTCATCTTTTAGGGGAACTGATAACAGTGAATAGTAAAACCACTTTTGAAAAGGCAAGAATAAACCGAGGTAAAGCGAATAAAATGTTATCTCCTAGTAGGTCATGTGAAATGACCGAAATTCCGATCGAAGAAGAGAAACTTTGGGTTCTGCTGAATAACGCTAATGTCACACAGTATTTGTAAGAGGAAAAATAAAAAGGCATTAAGTTGAATTTAACTGTCTCCCTTCTTACTTCGGCTAAAGCTCTGTTTAAATGCTTTACGACTGTGCTTTAGTTGAAAAGTCGACTGTCTTGTGAGTTGAGGCAAGCGCTGCTAAGGAGAAAGTAGTCCGAAACGTTTCCTGACTCGAGACCATAAAACTCCGCGTAGTGAGCACACGTTTTCCGGAGTGTCAAGGGTTTCCTGCTTTCGCGACGAAAAGAAGTCACCTTCGAAACAGGGACGATGATGGAACAAGATGAAATGTTAATCTACGCGCAGAGAAATAGAATGAAAGAGGTTGACTTTCGCTTCTTTATTTAGAGCGAAAAATAATCTAACGCATAAGACTATCGTTTGGAGGGGGGGGGGGGGGGGGTAATGATGAAACAAATAAATATATATCTAAAAACATATAATATATATCTGAAATTATATTCAGATGTGTTTATAATAACATGCTATCCATCTTTTTTTTTAAAGCAACCTTGATATTATCACTACAAAAATTGGAACTAATGGTATTATCTACGCATTTGATAAGAGTTGATAGTTTATCTTTTAATGGCACTTTTTTTGCACAGAATGGGCTAAATGGTTGGCTGGGTTGTTTTACCTCTGAGCGGCACTTTTTTGCACACAATGGGCTAAATGGCCAGATCACAAGGACCCCGAAGGTTCAGAGAAGGTTGGGGGAGGGGACCCACTGGAACGGCTGTTGGGAGACAGATGGTAGCCTCCCGTCAAGGCCATCCAGCGTGTTCTTTAACGTGCACAAGATGTGGCTCTCCCGTACACGGAGCCACGGTTTAACGTCCCATCCGACGGACGGCGGCCTTTCCAATCCCATCGGTGTCCCCTACTGATCGTGTGCAGGGCGGGGAATTTTGCGGAGATAAATCTCAACGCTGACTCAGCTGGGACTCGAAACTGGGAACTACAGATTACGAGTCTGGCGCGCTACCGACTGAGCCCCCCCCGCCCCCCGTGTGCAATAGAGCCATACCCTGTGCACATTAAAGAATACGCTGAAGGCCTTGACGGAAGGCTACCATCTGTCTCCCAACAGCTGTTCCAGTGGGTTCCCTCCCCCAACCTTCTCTGAGCCTTCGGGGTCCTTGTAACCTGGCCATTTAGCCCATTGTGTGCAAAAAAGTGCCGCTCACAGGTAAACCAACCCAACCCAAAAGGGAATAAGTCAGTCTGGGTAAATTTCCGACTTTTCTCGTATTTCTTATGCTATTTTTTCTGAAATGCATGAAAACATATTTTGAAAAACTGATGTGGAATTGGAATTTGCTTTAATGACCTTAACTTTTCCTCCCTAACTGGTTTCTACAAGACTGAACTGTAAACTTTTCGCATTCGCTCCTTCGGCAGGTCACACATTCCCCTCTAAACGACTTTACTTTCATTAGTGGAGTAATGCGTTGGGGAAATGTGGAATCAATATTTCTCCGACGCATTGCTGTTTACTGGAAGAATTATTCCATGTATAAACAAATTTAAATTATCGAATTCTGTTCTCACAGCTTCTGTTACCGACAACGTTTCGTACATGGTCAAAGCATGAGAATAAAAATTACCCACAAAGTTTTTTTTAATGCAGTTCATGTCACGTGTAAATGCTCATTTTCTAAATCTTGTTGGCGAGATAAAACCAGAATTCAAAACTGTTAATGCTCTGGTTATAGCGGTTAAATACGGATTCAATAGTTGTCTTATACGTAAAGCTCGTCTTAAGGTGTTTCTTCAAGAAAAAGGAGACAAACCTAACAAAGCACCAGTTTGCTTTCAAACAAGGTGGAGCAATTTATTCCAAACTGACTCTAACAACGCGATTATATAGAACAGGGTTGGGTTGGGTTGTTTTACCTCTGAGCAGCACTTTTTTGCACACCATGGGCTAAATGGCCAGGTCACATGGACCCCGAAGGCTCAGAGAAGGTTGGGGGAGGGGAGCCACTGGAACAGCTGTTGGGAGACAGATGGTAGCCTCCCGTCAAGGCCATCCAGCGTGTTCTTTAACGTGCACAGGGTATGGCTCTCCCGCACACGGGGCAACGGCTTAATGTCCCATCCGACGGACAGAGACCTTTCCAAGCCCATCGGTTTCCCCTACTGACCGTGGGCAGGGCGGGGAATTTTGCGGAGATAAATCTCAACGCTGACCCAGCTGGGATTCGAACCTGGGAACTACAGATTACGAGCCTGGCGCGCTACCGACTGAGCCACCCCCGCCCCACTGATATAGCAGATTACAGTGAGTTTTGGAGCAGAAAATGGGAAACCACTGCAGCAGTATATTAAAAGTTATCTTTGAAATGCGTAAAAATGATTCATTAGAAGTTATTTGAACAAATCTGAAATATACTGCTCACAAAAAATAGGGGATAATTCTTCGCTTCATATTCATTTTGAAATATCCCCTAATTTTTGTGAGCAGTATATATGCGCCGAAAATTTCCCATCCGTTTACATTGTTTGAAGTACTCGCGCGCGCAGTCTATAACGAAATAAACGATTTGTCAGTAAAATAAATCATCAAAAAGCAAAGAGTGTGATCTAACACTTGCAAAAAACACAACTTTTCATGTTCGGAAAAAATTGAGCAATATTCAGTGATGCAAAAAAAAAAACTGCAGATTTCGTCGCCTGTCGAATTTTCGAGCATAAAAGCAAAAGATTCTGAATCATGTCGAATTTTCGATCTCAATTGCCTAAAGAGTTTTAATATTTCTGCAAATGACTTGGAAATATAATCTTGAATAGTACGTTTATGCTGATAGACAGCAGCTTAAAAACCGCATAGCAATATTGTGAAAAAACTGTGAAAATTTATATAACACTGACAATTTAACTCTTTTCTGGTCGTTTCAAAAGGAAGGGTTGGGTTGTTTTACCTCTGAGCGACACTTTTTTGCACACCATGGGCTAAATGGCCAGGTCACATGGACCCCGAAGGCTCAGAGAAGGTTGGGGGAGGGGACCCACTGGAACAGCTGTTGGGAGACAGATGGTAGTCTCCCGTCAAGGCCATCCAGCGTGTTCTTTAACGTGCACAGGGTATGGCTCTCCCGCACACGGGGCCACGGCTTAACGTCCCATCCGACGGACGGCGGCCTTTCCAAGCCCGTCGGTGTTCCCTATTGACCGTGGGCAGGGCGGGGAATTTTGCGGAGATAAATCTCAACGCTGACCCAGCTGGGACTCGAACCTGGGAGCCACAGATTACGAGCCTGGCGCGCTACCGACTGAGCCACCCCCGCCCCATTTCAAAAGGAATGATTGCTCAATCTCTCCGATATTTATCGGTCTCAACGAAGAATGTTAATTTAGAACGATCTGTTTCCAAATGCAGAGGGGTTATGCGAGATGATCGCCAGAGTATAAAAGAAAGCAATATACTGTATCAGAATTCATCTTGATACTTGATAAGCAACGTGCGAGTTGAAAAATTGGCTAATTAAAGCCAATCATTTTATATTTTTTTTTGTTCTTTTTAAGCAGTTGCAAGGATTCAACTATCATTATCTTGTTCATGTGCACGTCACTGATGTGCTATTTTTATGATTTGTGAACTTGAAAGATGCGGGAATCTTGCAATTTTGTCCCGCGAAATCACTACGAATTTTGGCGTTTTTCAGCGCGATTGCTCCGTGAAGTTCGCCTTTTTTCCCCCGCGAAATTACAGCCCTACTGATGGTCTATACCGGTGGCGTCAGTGGGCGAAGTTGCACATACTGCGGAAGAAATCTCCCAGGTCAGTCTTCATGGTGAATGCAGTAGCCATCAGTCTGTCAAGCACTTTACATACTCAAACGACTCTCTGGAAAGTAAGTGACGTGAATTTGGGTTGTTT
The DNA here is from genome assembly GCA_038380435.1 of Ryuthela nishihirai. NCBI lineage: Eukaryota > Metazoa > Arthropoda > Arachnida > Araneae > Heptathelidae > Ryuthela > Ryuthela nishihirai. Next base: position 33,452,245 of record JAWZYU010000005.1, on the reverse strand, counting down.
TACCTCTGAGCGGCACTTTTTTGCACACCATGGGCTAAATGGCCAGGTCACATGGACTTCGAAGGCTCAGAGAAGGTTGGGGGAGGGGATCCATTGGAACAGCTGTTGGGAGACAGATGGTAGCCTCCCGTCAAGGCCATCCAGCGTGTTCTTTAACGTGCACAGGGTATGTCTCTCCCGCACACGGGCTACGGCTTAACGTCCCATCCGACGGACGGCGGCCTTTCCAAACCCATCGGTGTCCCCTACTGACCGTGGGCAGGGCGGGGAATTTTGCGGAGATAAATCTCAACGCTGACCCAGCTGGGACTCGAACCTGGGAACTACAGATTACGAGCCTGGCGCGCTACCGACTGAGCCACCCCCGCCCCCATCAAGACTGGATTCAGATCCTCGCAGGCCCTAGTAAGCACCTCTGTTTCGTAGTTCCTTTGCTGCTATCAGTTCGACCAAAGTTGGGTTGGGTTGTTTTACCTCTGAGCGGCACTTTTTTGCACACCATGGGCTAAATGGCCAGGTCACATGGACCACGAAGGCTCAGAGAAGGTTGGGGGAGGGGACCCACTGGAACAGCTGTTGGGAGACAGATGGTAGCCTCCCGTCAAGGCCATCCAGCCTGTTCTTTAACGTGCACAGGGTATGGCTCTCCCTCACACGGGGCCACGGCTTAACGTCCCATCCGATGGAAGGCGGTCTTTCTAAGCCCATCGGTGTCCCCTACTGACCGTGGGCAGGGCGTTGGAATTTTTGCGAAGATAAATCTCAACGCTCCAGCTGGGACTCGAACCTGGGAACTATAGATTACGAGTGTGGCGCGCTACTGACTGAGCCACCCCCGCCCCTGTGACAGCAGTGCAACGATACAATTCGCGATCAAATAATCACCAGTGAACACCACATTCAAGCATGTCCATCATGCTCTCCAGATCTCGTCGTTTGCTTATTGTGTGGATTCCTAAAATTAGTGGTGTATCGAACCTCATGGAATTCTGAAATATGTGTCATCTTCACCGAGCAAAAACTCCTTTCAGCCCTTTAACATACGTTCGCACACGGTTGAGTATAATGCTAAATGTTAATTGCTTTACGTAACTCAATTAGAAAATTAAAATTGGTTTGATTGCATCCCTCTATGTCTATAGTGTGGTATTTCTGGTATGGGATGGCATACCTGAATTCATTGTATCATAAATTATCAGCCCTTTGTCATTATTTATTCTCAAGTTACCGCCCTGCCCACGGTCAGTAGGGGACACCGATGGGCTTGGAAAGGCAGCCGTCCGTCGGATGGGACGTTAAGCCGTGGCCCCGTGTGCGGGAGAGCCATACCCTGTTAACCTTAAAGAACACGCTGGATGGCCTCCCGTAATCTGCCTCCCAACAGCTGTTCCAGTGGGTCCCCTTCCCCAACCTTCTCTGAGCCTTCGGGGTTCATGTGACCTGGCCATTTAGCCCATGGTGTGCAAAAAAGTGCCGCTCAGAGGTAAAACAACCCAACCCAAATTCTCAAGTTATTCATTCTGGAGTATGGCAAGATACTTAAAAATCACCCGGTATTTTCTTTAAAAATCACCCGGTACTAATCACACAATGAATGGAAAACTGCAAAAACCTTGACTCTTAATTTCGAGGCCAAAAAAAAATTGGCTTCATAACAACATTTAAACTTTACGTACATATTAATATTTTTTTTACCTCTTAGTATAATCTTTTTTCGAATTAAAACATTCCGAAAATGTGTCAGTTCATATAGATGTCGAAAAGATTAGCTTCAAAATCTGAGACCAATGATTATTTTTCTGAAATTATATTTTCATTCTGTTGTTAGACTTAAAAACTGCCAGACAAGCCAAATGTCAATTTAATGGTTGTTTAAATTTTTGGTAGTTTCACAGTTATTTTTAAGAATAATTCACTGAAATTTCTTCTTTACATAGCCCTAATTACCAAAGACATTTTTTTTTTCACTTTTAATATTTTCCTCAAGACATCAAAATGAAAAAAAAAAAATCGGCTAATGGAAAATAATTATTTTGCAAATTTATTTTGCATCACACAAAAGAAAAAAGGTTTTATTACCTAGTCTCAAAATAATTCACTAAATAATTTTTTAGCTTTCATAATACTTAGATTTTTTTTTACTGGTATTAAACTACAGTTATTATTAAATTAATCTAATTATATAAAAGTATAATTATAAAAAAAGTAAATCCGGGGTCAGTCTTCATGGTGAATGCAACTGATCATAAAAAAATAAGTAAGTGATATGGAAGACTCAGTATCTATATATCAATGTTATATATATACACACTGAAATCACAATTTATTATTCACACCGCACGGTCAGACAAAATCCTTTGTGGACTTAAAATTTGTCAGATACCTACCTGCTGTATAACGATTGTTATGATGGGTAAACATGGTGATCTGAGTGAGTTCAATCATGGGGAATAGTTGGTGTGGGGACGATAGAGTTGGGTTGTTTTACCTCTGAGCGACACTTTTTTGCACACCATGGGGCTAAATGGCCAGGTCACATGGACCCTGAAGGCTCAGAGAAGGTTGGGGAACTGGGACCACAGGAACAGCTGTTGGAAAACAGATGGTAGCCTCCCGTCAAGGCCATCCAGCGTGTTCTTTAACGTGCACAGGGTATGTCTCTCCCGCACACGGGGCCACGTCTTAACGTCCCATCCGACGGACGACGGCCTTTCCAAGCCCATCGGTGTCCCCTACTGACCGTGGGCAGGGCGGGGAATTTTGCGGAGATAAATCTCAACGCTGACCCAGCTGGGACTCGAACCTGGGAACTACAGATTACGAGCCTGGCGCGCTACCGACTGAGCCATCCCCACCCCTCTTGACCTGATGAATCGAGGTTCTAACTACAACACGCCAATGGGAGGTTGCACATGTGGTGTAAACCAAATAAGGCTATGCACCACAAATGTCAAGCTGGTGAAGATATAATGTTCTGGGTTGTATTTGCATTGGTCCACCTTGGGACCCTTGTACATTTGGAGACCGCCATCACTGCATAAGGCTTTGTTGACGTATTCGCTGACGTATTTGTTGACGTATTCTCATCACTCCCATTTCGCGAAGGACTGGTTGGAGAAGCATTCCAGTGAGTTCACAACCGTCTCTCTGGATTTAAACCCTATTGAGCATCTGTGGGAAGCACTGAAGCAATGTCTTCTTTCTTAAAACCCACACCGGCAACTCTCGGTGCTTTGCGGACGACTCTCCTGGAATTATGGACTGCAATATCACTTGAATGTTTCCAACACCAGGTAGAGTCCATGCCACGATGTGTTACTGCTTTTGAGAAGGCAAAATGTGGACCCATATGTTGTTAGGTGGATGTGTATAATAAATTGTTTTTTCAGTGTAAATATATAATTATATTATTTCTTTTTCCTCATTAACTTTTTCTCCATTTTATTACCCAGTAGAACCCCGATTATCCGAACTAAACAGCCAATTCGCATAATCCAGAAAAAATTACCAAAAAAATATATAAAATATCATGTTTACATACCTCAGTCTGGGGAAGTTGTAGAATAGAAAAATAAGAGTTTGTTTTCAAATGAATTTTACAAAATATATTTAAAATACAGTACATATTATATGTACATTGCACAATACACTTAAATTTTCAAAAAGTTAGTTTTCTTTAAAATTTGAACTCAGTTTTTTTGTTGCTTATCTCTTAAACGTTTTAGAGTCATAACCAGCTCATGACATAGATACATATTATATATATAAATGAAACATTAGTTTTAGTGTCATTGAATTTCAGGGTTTCAAAAAAATCTTTGTTCAATACCATAGCAAGGTTTTACATTCGGGGTTCTACTGTATTATGTCATTTGAGAATATTTTGATTCGTGTTGGGTGCATAATGAGATAAACGACTAGATCACAAATTTCAAAAATTCGGGACAGGGAGAAAGAGATCACTAGACAGTTATGTCGGACGGAAAGCCCGCCAAAATGGTCAAGGCCATCCAGCATGTTTTGCAATTTGCATAACGACGCGATTGTGTATGTGATAACGGCATAGATCATATCCGATTGATGTTAGCCTTTGAAAGCCTTTCAATGTGTGTTTTCTTACAAATGGAGGGCGAGAAACATATTAGTGCAGGCATAGTTACTACTCAAACTCGAACCATGAACTTCAGTAGCGCGCCAGGCTCGTAATCTGTAGTTCCCAGGTTCGAGTCCCAGCTGGGTCAGCGTTGAGATTTATCTCTGCAAAATTCCCCGCCCTGCCACTGTCAGTAGGGGACACCGATGGGTTTAGAAAGACCGCCGTCCGTCGGATAGGACGTTAAGCCGTGGCCCCGTGTACGGGAGAGACATACCCTATTCACGTTAAAGAACACGCTGGATGGTCTTGACGGGAGGCTACCATCTGTCACCCAACAGCTCTTCCAGTGGGTTCCCCTCCCTCAACCTTTTCTGAGCCTTCGGGGTCCTTCTGACCTGGCCATTTAGCCCATGGTGTGCAAAAAAGTGCCACTCAGAGGTAAAACAACCAAACGAACCATGAACCTCGGACTATGGAAGCCGGACTCCAGTTGAGATCCTGGCGATCTGTCGATTGCCCTTCAAGAATTTTAGCAGTCTTTTTACATCAAGCAGTTACGGATGCACAGACTACCTAGGTCGTGGCCAACGACCTAAATAACATAGACTGCTCATATCACTTCTTTCAAAGTCACAAACTAAGTGATTTCGGGAAATTCGGCCTCGATGACTCTTTAGGGCAACTCGTTGGCAGTCGCGTTTGAGCTACATGGGATAACGTGTATCTCTTTTACTTCAATATCTCATTCTGGTTTTGTTTATAAAACCTTTAAATTCTTAGACAATGCCCAATTTTTGCTGGGCAATTTAATATTCCATTGGTTATAAAAAAAAGAAACTGAAGTACGTTTAATGAGCAAGTAAAAAGCAATAAAAATTTGCTTGCAGAACACATGTAATAATCAATAGTTCACTGTTTCAAAACAATTTTTTCGCTCACCGATTTAGTTTTTTTTTTAGATTTCTGTTACGAAATGAAGAGTTATGTTAAAAAATGGATACATGCAGTGACACAAAAAAATTAAACCCCGATAAAAAAAACACAAATATTTGTTCTGTTCATTTTAAACCAGAATGCCTTATTGTCATCAATAAATGCATAAACACACGACATTGAATGTTTGATCAGGGAGTTAAAAATGTAAAATTGAAAATTCGAAAATGTATTTTAACATTCAGTGTAAAATAAAATGCAAAAAATATTAAAATGAAAATCAAATGCTTTTAACAACAAAATTAATTTCTTCAATAATTTATCTTGACCAATAATAAACAGAAATTAACATTTAGGAATTCATCAAAGATAGTTTCTGAACGAGAAAATAAATATATGAAGGAAAAGAAATGCAAAATGACTGGTTTTCTTTCTGAATTGGCTTTGAAAAAAAAATCGTAATATGTATTTATCTTTTTTTCCTTACTAGCATTCTAGTTGTTAAATTTCTCTGGTAGGTATGTCGAAAGCAAAAGCTTTGTGATTATTTTTTCAGATGTTTTAATTCTCTTTTGGAAGTTATTTTTTTAAATGAATGATACAAAATTTTAAATTATAAAAATATGTTTAATTTCCTGTTTATAGCCTATTCTTCATATGTAAAGTGTTAGTTTTTGCTTTTGGCATTGTAATTATGCAATAAATTAAAGGCAGATGTGAAGATGTAAATATTTAACGCTTAAAAAATCTTTTGCAATGACTAGAGCCATGGCTACTTCGCTTTCAGGCGCTCACTGCCAATGAAAGGGCTTCTATGAACCTTAGATAGCTAGTCGTACACCTAAATGCTCTAAATGAACAAGACTCCTGAGCTCTTCAAATTGTCCAGCAATGGCCGCCATGTGAACAGTCTATGTAGTCTAGTTCGTTGGTCTTCGTCCTCTTTCACAGGGTTCGACGACAGACCAAAAATATAATTTTATTTAATGAATCTTGATTTTGTAGAAAAACAATGAGAGGTTTCAAATATTATTTAGGGTCTCACTTCACCTCAATCCGATCCTGACATTATGTGAGCAGAAAACAATTTTAAAAGATCAGTTTTGTTCCTTTGAAGGCTTGCTGCATTCAGGAAAAAAATAAAGTATTTTGGCAAAAAATTTCAGAGGATTGGCAACACTCACCTCAGACTTTCCTTTGGAAACACAGTTGGCAACATTCTGAGGATCCAGAAATAATGCATCAACCTGAAATTGCGAAAGATCTCGGTATTAATTCTCCCATAATTGGAAATATAACATGTTTACAATGTTTATTTACATACTAGGAAGCAAACAACTGCTTCGTTTAGGAGACATGAAATACAAAAACAAACGTTTTGAGTTGTAATAACAATAGCAGGTAAGGATATATATTTTTCAAATTGTTGGTATTCAATTCCAGTAGTGTCCAAAGATATTTCATGTAAGTTAGTCTTTTAAATGTGAATTGGTGTTCTAAACTTCCATATATACATTAATCTGTTATAGCAAACAAACTGCACTTATTTAAACAATCAATCACGCTGCATTGAAAGTAACTTTCTAACAGTTCCTTGTCTAGGATTAAAAAGTGGATTTCATGAGCTATTTTTTCTATTGTTTTATATCTGTGCTGCACTTTTTGTACAGTGGGCTAAATGACCAGATCACAAGGGCTCAGAGAAGGTTAAGAGAAGGACATCGCTGGACAACTGTTAGGAGGCAAATGGTAGCCCCCTGTCAAAGGCATCCAGCATGTTGTTTAACATGCGCAGGGTGTGTCTCCTGTACATGGACCACGGCTTAATGTCCTATCCGATGGATGATGTCACCTTTCTCACCGAGGACAGGTTGTGTTGTTTTACCTCTGAGCGGCGCTTTTTGCACACCATGGGCTAAATGGCCAGGTCACATGGACCCCGAGGGTTCAGAGAAGGTTGAGGGAGGGGACCCACTGGAACAGCTGTTGGGAGATAAATTGTAGCCTCCCGTTAAGGTCATCCAGTGTGTTCTTTAACGTGCACAAGTTAAGGCTCTCTCGAACACGGAGCCACGGCTTAACGTCCCATCCCACGGACGGCGGCCTTTCTAATCTCATCGGTGTCCCCTACTGACCGTGGGCAGGGCGGGGAGTTTTACGGAGATAAATCTCGACGCTGACCTAGCTGGGACTCGAACCTGGGAAATACAGATTAAGAGCCTGGCGCGTTACCGATTGAGCCACCCCCGCTCCTACTGAGGACAGGATCCGGGTTAGAAGACATAAATGGGATTCAAAGCTGTAAACTGCAGATTGCGAGCCTGACGCATTACCGACTGAGTAACCAAGCCCCATGTTTTCTGCAACAATAAAAATAATTACATTACATTAATGCATATTTACATTAGTTACACACAATTTACCTTAGTGCACACACGCCCTCCTCCCCTGGCACTTGATATTAATATCCTGCTTAGAGAATTCATTATTTCCCTCCTTCCCCCTTCTTCCCCTCCAACACTCCCGTCAAAATTTCATGGATTGCCTTCGTTGTAACTGATAGCGCTGTTCTATCGTTGTATTCTTGTTAGAAGTTTGTGCAAGGATTTCCCCAAAATACTGCAAAATTCCCCGCCTGCCCACGGTCAGTAGGGGACACCGATGGGCTTGGAAAGGCCGCCGTCCGTCGGATGGGACGTTAAGCCGTGGCCCCGTGTGCGGGAGAGACTACCCTGTGCACGTTAAAGAACACTCTGGATGGCCTTGACAGGAGGCTACCATCTGTCTCCCAACAGCTGTTCTAGTGGGTCCCCTCTCCCAACCTTCTCTGAGCCTTCGGGGTCCATGTGACCTGGCCATTTAGCCCATGGTGTGCAAAAAAGTGCCGCTCAGACGTAAAACAACCCAACCCCAAAATACTGTATTATCGAATAACGATGCGACAGTAAGAAGTGTCAATATCGCATCATCCCTTAACGCCTTCCTATTTATCACCATCTGACGAAGTGGCAGATGTATTATATCTTCGATGCAGCTGCAAATGTCACCTGAGCATTGGCCTTCTATCACTCAGCTCGCCTACGAGAACAATCTGGCGGAATAATGCAGACTATTGGGGGACGTCAGACTGGACTCGGCATACCAGAGAGAGGAGACACTTAAAGTGCTCCTTGTAGTCATTATTGACAAGGCAATGAATGGCGACGGCTCACGTGCTGCTGCACGTCAGAGATGGACCCACAGCGCCACACCCGAACTTGCCGTGTGAAGGAATCATTACGTTTCGTAGGTTTCGGTTCAGATAAGGACCGGCTGCCCTGGTGGAGACGTCTCCGCATGTGTCCCCGAATAACTCACTGTCACCAGTCGCCCACCGGTCACCACTCGGGACGAACTCTTCACGTGCCAGGACGCGAACGCAAATTTCTCCTCTACTTGGCAATCGCACATTAAAGCTGCATCAATATCTTTTCGTTGATTCAGGTACGCAGGGAGCCACTAATGCGGGAAACGCCTCTGCAAAGAAATTTTATAGAGAATAAAGACGTTTTATACCATTACCTAACTGATTTCTGACCGCCTATAAAGTCGTATTACGGCCCGCAACGAACAACGCCAACCTAATCCCGTAAAGCGCAGGGTAATCAGTCGCTGGTGGGTCCCCGTCGGCCAAGAGCTGCGGAGAACATTACTCACTGCCAGGGCAACATTTGAATCACAAAGTAATGAATTATGGAAGGAAGTGTGGGTTTTGTAGTCTGCATAGGAAACACGCCATTCGCTTGCTGATGTATGACCGCTTCTTTTACACCACTCTGGATAGGATATTAAATCAAGTTTTATGCACATTCCAGTTCGGCGAATAGATTTAGACGAGATTCCGTAAAAGTGGAAACTGTACAAAGTGTTGCAAATGAACCATGACAGGCGACGCCAGGCAGATCTGAAAGACCTGTAGAGACATTATAATAGAAATAGAAGATCCTTTTTTCTTTTCAAGTAAGGGTGGGCGTCATCTTTCTCAAATGAAAGTTCGATTGCTATTGGAACTTGAGGAATTAGTTTGTAAAGAAAGAAAATTTTTCATTAATACGAATTTCCATGCAATTCCTTTTGTCTTCTCTCTCCCAATGTTTTCTTTCTAAATTTATTATTAATTGCCGTTGTTCTAGAGCCATGTATTACAATGTTTCGCATGAATATTTCATATCTTGATGATGAATAAGTAGTACAAGGTACTGACATCAAACAGAAACATTAATTACCAAGATACGATAACAGGAAACGTTAGAACGACAAATCATTTTGCTTCATACGACAGAAAGGTTAGTCTTAATTCATTGGAAAAACGTGAAAGTTCGTGTTACAACATTTTTTTTAGCCTGCCAACTACATATTTAGCAAAAGCGAAACGCTCGGGGGTTGCGGAGGAATTTTTTTCTTTTCAAATTAGAATTTTTTTTTTTTCCTAAAGAAGGAAAGTGTTCTTCCTTGATATTTAAAATAATGAATATTTCTGTCAAAATTATTTTTTAAAATATTTTAGCACATTATTTGAATGTTTTTCCATTTTTAGCTCTTTTTATTCCCCTGAAAAAGAGTTTTATTTCAGTTTGTAAGTCTCTCTGTCCATAAACATTCAACTTTTTTTGCTTTTAGAGATAAAAATTCGTTCTGAGTGAGATAAAATAAATAAATCCCTCCCTCAAGCAGCTATATTCCGTCCCGTGGCCGAGTGTTTAGCGCGCTTGGCTACTGATCTACGGGACCTGGGATCGAGCCCCGGATAAGGCATGGTTGTGTGTGTTGTTTTTCTGCTGAGTTCATTGCCATCCTCACAGACCTTCTACTTTGGCATGTAAACTGACAGGCTCCTGTCAGACCTATGTGGCACGCAGCTGCTTGAGGGGGTATATTTTTATATATATATTTATATCAAGCAGCTGCCTCGCACAGAGGTCTGACAGAAGCCCGTCAGTTTAATACGCCATAGAAGAGATCTGTGAGAAAAGCGAGACCACAGCAGAAAAACAACACAAATATCCATGCCTTACCGGGGCTCGAATCCGGGTAGTAGACAACCCTCAGTAGCTAAGCGCGCTAACCACTCAGTCACAAATAGGACTGATGAAACATTAATATTCGCATTTTCCACATATTTCAATGCTATTTATTTTCGCCGTTTGAAGGCTGTAAAAAAAATAAATACCCCCTCAAGCAGCTGCTTGCCACAGAGGTCTGACAGGAGCCTGTCAGTTTATATGCCATAGTAGAAGGTCTGAGAGGATGGCAGGACCTCAGCAGAAAAACGACACATACATCCATGCCTTACCCGGGGCTCGAACCCAGGTCCCTTAGATCAGTAGCCAAGCGCGCTAACCACTCGGCCATGGGACGATATACAATTAGGAAATGCAAAATTTTAAACAAAAATTCAATGATGTCGAGAGCCAGCTAGGGCCCTTGGACAAAAAATCTTGTAGGGTCCCCTTTTAAGCATTTGAATAAATGTTTAGAACAAAATCATAGTAAGTAGTTTCTTACTATGAATGAAAAATCTATTAAAAATAGTATTTTTAATATAACACCAATGTGATATATTCAGAAAAATGGTTCAACCGCGGCCCCTTTATAGAGTATAAGCCCAGGGTAAGCGTATTGCATCCCACCATTGGGGCGGGGGCTCGCTCGTAATCTGCAGTTCCTAGGTTCGAGTCCCAGCTGGGTCAGCGTTGTGATTTATCTCTGCAAAATTCCCCGCCCTGCCCACGGTCAGTAGAGGACACCGATGGGCTTGGAAAGGCCGCGGTCCGTCGGATGGGACGTTAAGCGTGACCACGTGTGCGGGAGAGCGTTCCGAGGTTCGAGTCCCAGCTGGGTCAGCGTTGTGATTTATCTCTACAAAATTCCCCGCCCTGCCCACGGTCAGTAGAGGACACCGATGGGCTTGGAAAGGCCGCGGTCCGTCGGATGGGATGTTAAGCGTGACCACGTGTGCGGGAGAACGTTCCCAGGTTCGAGTCCCAGCTGGGTCAGCGTTGTGATTTATCTCCGCAAAATTCCCCCTCCCTGCCCAGGGTCAGTAGGGGACAGCGATGGACTTGGAAAGGCCGCTATCCGTCGGATGGGACGTTAAGGCGTGGTTCCGTGTGCGGGAGAGCCATACGCTGTGCAAGTTAAAGAACACGCTGAATGACCTTGACGGGAGGCTACCATCTGTCTCCCAACAGCTATTCCAGTGGGTCCCCTCCCCTAACCTTCTCTGAGCCTTCGGGGTCCATGTGACCTGACCATTTAGCCCATGGTGTGCAAAAAAGTGCCGCTCAGAGGTAAAACAACCCAACCCACCGGAGGCATTATGAGGCTCTTCTAGTTGCTTCTAGAACTATTACACAAACGTGTAATTAAATATAACTGATAATATTGATAAATAGAGCAGACGTATGTTTTTAGGTGAAGTTAAAAATTGCAAAAAAAGGTAAACATCATAGTGAGTAGCGATACTCAACTTCTCGTTTTAAAGTTACACCCAAATTTTGATTCTAATTGTTTAAGAACACTGCTGTCGTAATTGGCATAAAATACATGCATGACGTTTTCAGGGCTTAGATGACATTGACGAAACTGGAAAGAAAAAATGGTACTTCCTTTTTATAGCGGCCTTGGCGAGAAAGGGGAATTGTCGCGTTACCGATACACAGAAGCAATTCATTGAATATCTACACTACAGAATTTATTTTTTTAATAAGCAATTTATTTAAAATAAACAACATTTGCTTTTAGAAACAATTACCAAAAGTTCGGTACTCTTCGGTTCTTCGTATCCAGTGAATCTGTCGTCCGCATTATAAAAAACGCCCCGATTGAGCAGAGGCCAAGTGAGAACGAATCAGTAAAGTGTTCTTCATTCGTTAACCGAAAAGTACCAAAGAGAGTAATGGTCAAAAATCAGATTCCAAAAAGTCATCAAAAACTAGATATCACTGGCATCTGTTAACTTCACTGAAATGGATTTGACAAATAGTAAAGTGAAATACTAATATTCTAACTCGAATTGGACAACCTCGAATAAAAAACACTTTACTGATTCGTTCTCACTTGGCCTCCGCTCAATCGGGCCGTTTTTTATAATTCGGACGACAGATTCACTGGATACGAAGAACCGAAATGTACCGAACTCTTGGTAATTGTTTCTAAAAGCAAATGTTGTTTATTTTAAATAAATTGCTTATGTATATATTAAAAAAATAAATTCTGTAATGTAGATATTGAATGAATTGCTTGTGTGTATCGGTAACGCGCCAATTCCCCTTTCTCGCCAAGGCCGCTATAAAAAGGAAGAACCGAAAAAATAGCTTTCAGGAGGATCAAAAACAATTAAATGAAAGCAAAGAGATTGGATTGGGTTGTTTTACCTCTGAGCGGCACTTTTTTGCACACCATGGGCTAAATGGCCAGGTCACATGGACCCCGAAGGCTCAGAGAAGGTTGGGGGAGGGGACTCACTGGAACAGCTGTTGGGAGACAGATGGTAGCCTCCCGTCAAGGCCATCCAGCGTGTTCTTTAACGTGCACAGGGTATGGCTCTCCCACACACCGGGCCACGGCTTAACGTCCCATCCGACGGACGGCGGACTTTCCAAGCCCATCGGTGTCCCCTACTGACCGTGGGCAAGGCGGGGAATTTTGCGGAGATAAATCTCAACGCTGACCCAGCTGGGACTCGAACCTGGGAACTACAGATTACGAGCCTGGCGCGCTACCGACTGAGCCACCCCCGCCCCTAGAATAGTATTCGAAACTTCTGTTTCGAGTCACTGAAACCAACTAGTTATAAGCAGAACTGAGCGCAGGGCAAAAGTCCTATCTGCAACAGCAAAACTTTATCAGCCTCCGCCTTTATTAAATAATAAAAATAAATACCCTCTCAAGCAGCAGCTTGCCACAGAGGTCTGACAGGAGCCTGTCAGTTTATATGCCACAGTAGGAGATCTGAGAGGATGGCAGGACCTCAGCAGAAAAACAATACGAACATCCATGCCTTATCCGGGGCTCGAACCCAGGTCCCTTAGATCAGCAGCCAAGCGCGCTAAACCACTCGGCCACGGGACGGCTCCGCCTTTATTGCCTACCTTACATAACCAACCGTCGAGGTTTTGCAAATGCTTGAAGTGATATGTATATTTGCGAGTAAAAAGATATCAGTCTAATGGTTTATTAATGACTAAAATATAATACTGTAAAAAATAGAAGCCTTTTGTTGCTAAAAATATGCTTTATTGAATTTAGACAAAAATTAAATTCGAATTTTGGAAATTCTTCTGAATCAATTTTGCTCTTTTAAATGCAGTTATCGGCGATTGTGGGAAGCAATCTCTCCTCTAAAAGTTCGTGATCGCCTCGACTGAAATTTTAATTTGACTGATACTTAATTCCCATTTTCTACTAACCCACCAATCATTTTGTTTATTTACAGTCGCTCAAAAACGTATCCGAACGCAATGGTTGATTACAGAATTCAGAAAAATATCTGGCAACGATTTTTTTTTTAGAAATTAGTGATCTGGCAACCTTCGTGTCACGTGATTACAGGGTTGGGTTGTTTTACCTCTGAGCGGCACTTTTTTGCACACCATGGGCTAAATGGCCAGGTCACATGGACCCCGAAGGCACAGAGAAGGTTGGGGGAGGGGACCCACTGGAACAGATGTTTGGGAGACAGATGGTAGCCTCCCGTCAAGGCCATCCAGCGTGTTCTTTAACGTGCACAGGGTATGGCTCTCCCACACACCGGGCCACGGCTTAACGTCCCATCCGACGGACGGCGGCCTTTCCAAGCCCATCGGTGTCCCCTATTGACCGTGGGCAAGGCGGGGAATTTTGTGGAGATAAATCTCAACGCTGACCCAGCTGGGACTCGAACCTGGGAACTACAGATTACGAGCCTGGCGCGCTACCGACTGAGCCATCCCCGCCCCTCCACGTGATTACAGAATTCAGGAAAAATATCTGGAGCGTGTACAGCAACTGTACACGCTCCAGTTACCGTTCAGCGTTAGCAGTTAATTTTACAAAAAAAAAAAACCGTTCAACAGTTAATTTTACAAAAAAAAAATTGCAAATTTTCACAATTCACCTAGATTTTACGAAGCAGCTTCGAATTTCGTGTACTGTACACCAAGGTTGCCAGGTCACTAATTACTAAAAAAAGCTGCCAGATATTTTTTTCTGAATTCTATAATCAACCATGGTTTTAGGATATTTTTTTTGAGCGACTGTACTCAAGAATTCTGAATTTTTCCATGTATTATTTCTCGTATTTTTTGCTTCGAATAACTTTAAGATTTTAGTTTTCTCATATAATTAAGTTTACAATAACCTAAAATCCGAAGAACCATAAAATGATTTAGTGGCATGCATTTCTGTGCAGATGACGTAGAAAGAATTTTTCCTCACCAGTCAGGAACGAAAATCTGAACTCGAATCTAGTACACGCTGCTTTTTCTGGAAAATCGGTTGTAACTGCATAAACAAAATGGCGGGTTATGATCAAAAATTTACGCTAAGTTCGTTTTTATTGCGTATGGTTTAATAATTCATAAAATGGTATGGCAGTTTAGCCACAGATTTCATTTACTCGCGTGTGGCGATGGATTCCTTCTCAATGAACATTGGAACGCTGATATTGATCACGACTGGAAAAAGGGTTGGGTTCTTGTTTTACCTCTGAGCGGCACTTTTTTGCACACCATGGGCTAAATAGCCAGGTCACATGGACCCCGAAGGCTCAGAGAATGTTGGGGGAGGGACCCACTGGAACAGCTGTTGGGAGACAGATGGTAACCTCCCGTCAAGGCCATCCAGCGTGTTCTTTAACGTGCACAGGGTATGGCTCTTCCGCACACGGGACCACGGCTTAACGTCCCATCCGACGGACGGCGGCCTTTCCAAGCCCATCGGTGTCCCCTACTGACCGTGGGCAGGGCGGGGAATTTTGCGGAGATAAATCTCAACGCGCTGGAAAAAGAAATGGAGGATGATTCTAACATGGTTCTGCTGTTGTACCCATTTTGAAAAATTTTTCTTGCTTACTGAAGGATTAAAAGTATCCCCTAACCCAGAAAAAAAAAACTTTGAAATTTTTTTGAAAACCTACTAGAGATTTAAAAAAAAGTTTACTTTTAATGCTTCAGATATTATATAATACTCAAACGAAATTAATTTCAGTTGAGAATTTCGAAACCCCTAGTTACTAATTTAGGAATTCCAGTTGTGATATGAAGCGGGGGTGGCTCAGTCGGTAGCGCGCCAGGCTCGTAATCTGTAGTTCCCAGGTTCGAGTCCCAGCTAGGTCAGCGTTGAGATTTATCTCCGTAAAACTCCCAGCCCTGCCCACGGTCAGTAGGATACACCGATAGGCTTGTAAAGGCCGCCGTCCGTCGGAAGGAACGTTAAGCCGTGGCCCAGTGTACGGGAGAGCCATATCCTGTGCACCTTAAAGAACACGTTGGATGGCCTTGACCGGAGGCTACCATCTGTGTCCTAACAGCTGTTCCAGTGGGTCTCCTTCCCCAACCTTCTCTGAGCTTTCGGGGCCCACGTGACTTGGCCATTTTAGCCCATGTTGTGCAAAAAAGTGCCGTTCAGAGGTGAAACAACCCAACCAGTTGTGATATTCCAGAAAATACGAGGGTAAGTCAATAAATAAGGTGAATCTAAGTATCAAAATAA
Organism: Ryuthela nishihirai; assembly: GCA_038380435.1. NCBI lineage: Eukaryota > Metazoa > Arthropoda > Arachnida > Araneae > Heptathelidae > Ryuthela > Ryuthela nishihirai. The sequence continues at coordinate 33,436,485 of JAWZYU010000005.1, read as the reverse complement.
TTTATTCCAGGAACATGTACATAGTTCTAAATAAAAATGTTATAAAATGTTAATATTTTTCAATCACCATCGCTCTCGATACATTTAGTCCAAAGACTGATAAGTTTTCTGATTCCATCAGAAAAAAAAGTTTTCGATAAAGAGCCTAGCCAATTATGCACTGCATTTTTAATGCCTGAATGATGCGTCGGTTTTCCTGAACAAGTTCATTAACACTATGCCAGGTGTTGCTGCTTCGACTGGTCTATCAGATCGATATTCATCCCTTACATATGTGCGACCATTTCTGAAAAGCTCGCATCACTTGTACATATTTCTTGATGATAAACAAACGCCTCTATATTATGCACACATTCTACGGTAAATTTCGCTTGTTTTTTATTCCTTCTGACAGCATAAAACGAACGATACTTCTCCGTTCAACTGCGGTAGAATCTGACAGAGGAGGTCGCCATTTTAACAACTGACTGGTTAAGTATCGCCAGTTGTAAAGTATCACAGAAGATGTCCTTTAGACACTCATAAAATAGCTGAAAAAATTTAGTTTTGGCGTGAGAGGGATTCGAACCCACATCTCTCAGCAACATGCCAGGCATGCTAACCACTACACCATCACAGGCTAACCATTTCTTCAGCAAATGTCACTTATAGACTTTCCCATATTATTTGATTCGCTTGTGGCTCCATCTGTGTCGAAAAACGGATAACCAAGTTGCCTCATATGATTGAATATAACTAAATTAATATCAATAAACAACTTTTTGTAACTCATTTTTTTCCTCTGACTATTTCATCATATGAGGTCACATTAGCTGAAGAAAAAGTTAGCCTCCGATGATGTAATGGTTAGCACGCTTGACATGTGGCTGGGAGACTTGGGTTCGAATCACACTCACGGCAAAACTAATTTTTTTCAGATAAATATTTCATAAGCACTGTCAAATTTATATGGAAACTACGAGTAACTACATATTCAGGCATGTAATAAAGATTACATATAGATACATATGTCTGTGAAAAATTAAAATTCACTTTATTTATTGACTTGCCCTCATATAGTATTTCAAAGCAGGAAACCCTTAAAATATTTTTGATTCACGCAGACAATATTAACAAAAAAAAATTAATACCGAAACAATATCGTATTCAAGATTTATTCTGGAAATACTGATGTAATTTCGAAATTATTTGTTATTTAAATTATGATTGAGTTTGCCATCAGAAAAATGTGCACCGTTTCCCAGAACTTTCTGAGCAAAAAAGAAATTGAATATTAATCATGTTACACAAAATACATTTTAAAAAGTAGAAAGCGTTAAATTTTGAGTTGAAGAGAAAATAAGCCTTTATAATTCCGGTGCCAAAGAACAAAATAAACGCGTGATGCCATTCATGGTTTTGCTCTTTTTAGAAAAGCCCATTCGTCAGTATGCGTGATTACATTGCTGACGTCACTTAATTACTGTGAGTGAAATTCAGGGCGCAATCCATCACTGGAGTTGGTCATTAGTTTCGAATCATGGCTCTTCATAAGTCAGCAGATAACGGAGATAAGAGAGAAAAAAACAATTTAAAAAAAGGCTAATGAAACAATTGCCGACTGTTTATGATTTAAATCTTACTTTATTTGATAATAAATCCTTGTCGCAGTTACTAATTATTATAAATTGATAAATCATGAATCTATTGTTCCTTTCCGTGCAACAAGCGTTCGAGTTCCGATTTCAAGGCATCTGTTGAAAACCAAGGAAACTCTCCTGCAACAACCTATCGTTTACGCGTACCGACAGCAGAAGACAAATTTAATTGTCTGAAATTAATTTGTTATAAATTAAGCGACAGTTTAAACATTAAAAGAAAATACTTGCTTATTTTTTTAAAACGGTACGGATTTTCTTCTCCATTTTCGTTGGGTTGTTTTACCTCTGAGCGGCACTTTTTTGCACACCATGGGCTAAATGGCCAGGTCACGAGGACCCCGAAGGCTCAGAGAAGATTGGGGGAGGGGACCCACTGGAACAGCTGTTGGGAGACAGATGGTAGCCTCCCATCAAGGCCATCCAGCGTGTTCTTTAACGTGCACAGGGTATGTCTCTCCCGCACACGGAGCCACGGCTTAACGTCCCATCCGACGGACGGTGGCCTTTCCAAGCCCATCGGTGTCCCCTACTGACCGTGGGCAGGGCGGGCCTCCATTTTCGTAATTTCGGATCATTTTGTGACAGAGAGATGTAAAAAAAAAGATAATTTATAACTTCATGTACACAGGCGTACCAGAAACTTCAGTGATGGTGGGGACGTTTTTAATCTTCCTTATTAACGTTCCTTTAATACTTTATTCAAGCCCTCAAGTGATGGGGGGTTGTAAATCCAAACCCCCACCTCCGTTGAGTATGATACTGTTTCTATTTATTATTTTTTATTTCTATTTAACAATCATTTTTTCCGTATGTGATTTTCAAAAATAAATAGCGAACCACAGTTGAACATACAATCCGAAAGATCGTCTTTCCAAGCCCATCGGAATATTTCTATTTTTCGATGCTAACGTAGTTGGATTGGAAATAACAATCTCGGGTGACGAGTGAAAGAAGTATGATACCGATTTTGTCACCTTCGCCCATGGGCGCACTCAGATAAATTTAAGAGAGAGGAAATATTTTAACCGATAGCCTTCCTTCCAATCTTTCTTGATTTTAGGCCAAATATTAACATTTTAATAATGAAGAGGATGAAAATAAAAGCGTGTAGTAATAAAATTTGGTTTCTGTGTCTTGAAAAGATCAGGCATTAAAATATAATTGAAGTTGATAATATGCTGTTCATACCGCTTAGAAGAGTAGCAACGTTAAGAGCTGCTCTCAGTCGACGGAAAAGTAAAGTTGGCAAGAAATAGATTTTATTTTTAAGGATCTAAGCCAGAGTTGGGTTGGGTTGTTTTACCTCTGAGCGGCACTTTTTTGCACACCATGGGCTAAATGGTCGGTCACATTGACCCCGAAGGCTCAGAGAAGGTTGTGGGAGGGGACCCACTGGAACAGCTGTTGGGAGACAGATGGTAGCCTCCCGTCAAGGTCATCCAGCGTGTTCTTTAACGTGCACAGGGTATGGCTCTCCCGCACACGGGGCCACGGCTTGACGTCCCATCCGACGGACGGCGGCCTTTCCAAGCCCATCGGTGTCCCCTACTGACCGTGGGCAGGGCGGGGAATTTTGCAGAGAAAAATCTCAACGCTGACCCAGCTGTACGAGCCTGGCGTGCTACCGACTGAGCCACCCCCACCCCCATCTAAGCCAGAAGTTATAAAACGTTTTATTGGCCGACTGTTGATAGGCTGGCGGGCCAAAACAGGGCCAATACTAGATGGGCGGGCGGGGGGGGGGAGGTGTTCATGTTTCCTCCTGCTCTTTAAAATGCCAGCAACAGGAAGAGAGACATAAAATACACTAAACCTATTTTGTCCGTATTTGTCAAGAAATTTGTTGAACATCACTTAAACGGATGCAAAACGTTTATACTAGAACGGCGTTCCAGTTCATTTCGACTCGAACTTACCACTCCCCCCCCCCAACCCTTCTTCCATTTGGCGCTCCTTTATGACAGTCCAGGCTTGGGCCGAATTGTCATTTTACTCTAAAGATTATTTACTCTCAGATATTTTTTTTTCTAAAGATTTGATATGTCATATGTCAAGAGTATATAACACTTTCCTGGAAGGTTTTTATATGTAGCATTAAAATCTGCTAAGAAGGTCGAATAAAAATGTTAATTGGTTAGGTTATCAATCTTGGAAGCTCCGTTGTCTTCCCCCCCCCCCCAAAAAAAAGGGCCCTAGTTAGGTCAGCGTTGAGATTTATCTCCGCAAAATTCCCGCCCTGCCCACGGTCAGTAGGAGGGCACAGATGGGTTTGGAAAGGGCGCCGTCCGTCGGATGGGACGTTAAGCCGTGGCCCCGTGTGCGGGAGAGAGCCATACCCTGTGCACGTTAAAGAACACGCTAGATGGCCTTGAAGGGAGGCTACCATCTGTCTCCCAATAGCTGTTCCAGTGGGTCTTCTCCCCCAACCTTTGAGCCTTCGGGGTCCATGTGACCTGGCCATTTAGCTCATGGTGTGCAAAAAGGTGCCGTTCAGGGGTAAAACAACCCCCCAAAGGGGCGTACCCAGGGGTCGGACCTCCTCCCCCCCACGAAAACAGGTCGTCATACGAAATCTCAAACTACTTGTCTACCTGCTTTGAAATCCAAACAGTTCTCTTTTGATAATTTAAGCCCATAGTATATGTCCAGGAAATAAAAACAGATTAAAAATACATTTATAAAATTTTATTCCACATAAAATATCATTTCTGTTTCCTATCCGGTTGAATATTTTAGTAAATGGGAAACCCTACTCAAGTCTTATTCTCAGATTGCACCCCCCCTTCCCGGAATCTTGTACCCAACCCTCTTAAAGACTACATGAACTGTAAAAGATATTTTTGATCATTTGATGACTGTAAAATCAAAAATTGTTTGGGATCATTTTAATAATCACGAAGACAGTGGAGTCAAAAACTTCGCCCACAGTAATTAAAGTAGAAAAGAAAAAAAAGCATTTTTTAATTATTGTGGAATTTGCTTTGACCGTCTCATCTCTCCTAGAATAGTTTTTTGCGGCTTCCATCTGCTCCACCAAATTGGTTTCAGAGTTTGGTCAGAACTTTTAATAAGCAATCAGCTGCATGACTGGACAGTGCTTGCAAACGAGTGTCAACATTGTCCTTATTAAGGTCAGCATTTGTTAGCAGCAGAACAAGGCAATAAACTAATTAAACATCAAAGACGGCGAATCTTTTGATCTGACGTCTTTCATTTCCTTTGTCAGAAATATAACACATTTGTTTCATCTCGGTGTAAAATTGCGAGATTCATGTTCACCGTCTTAAGAGTCAGTTAAAAAGAACTCTTTTTGTTCAAAAACAAAGAATATTTATTGGCAGAATGAGAAACCCTTATTAACCATTTTTTTAAATGATGCTTATTATTGTAATCTTTACCTACTTAGGGATTAAGCGATCTATGTGATGCATAGAAACTGGTGGAGAACTTTTTCGTGAGTTGTAGAACTCTATTTTGATTAAAAATCCTATTTATATCGAAGACGTATTTTAATTTCAGAAATTTCTTTCGCAGATTACAATAAGTTTTAAAGTATGATGCATCCTTTTCTTAACTTTGAAGTTTAGATTTTTTTTATTGATTAATATATATATAGTATGTTATTGTGTCCCGTGACTGAGTGGCTAACGTGCTTGGCTACTGATCATAAGGGACCTGGGTTCGAATCCCGGGTAAGGCATGGATGTTTTTTCTGCTGAGGCATTATGGCATATAAACTTACAGACTCATGCTAGGACCTCTGTGGCAAGCAGCTGCTTGAGGGATTATTATTTTTTAATATATATTAACAGATGGCCGTCCCATGGCCGAGTGGTTGGCGCGCTTGGCTACTGATCTAAGGGACCTGGGTTCGAGCCCTGCATAAGGCATGGATGTGTGTTATTTTTCTGCTGAGGTCCTGCCATCCTCTCAGACCTTCTACTATGGCATATAAACTGACAGGCTCCTGTCAGACCTATGTGGCAAGCAGCTGCTTGAGGTTTTTTTTTTATTTTATTATTTTATATTAACAGATATTTTACCAAATTCAAGGGAGAGGGTTCCCTGTTTTATTTACCTTCCCCTGGGATGTCCAAAGACCCGGATCTAAGGAGGGTGGGTGGGGGTGGCTATTCCTCTTAGAGTCAAGCGTTAATAGAAAGGATCTGCAAATATATTTAGGAGATAAATAAGCAAGTGACTATATTGAACCTGATCGGACTGGAACGCCGTTTTGGAATGCAGTTTTCTCCTTTGCTTTAGTGGTCATTAAATATATATAGGGTGTCTCAAAAATATAGGCACAAACTTTTATGGGAGGTAGATAACATCTAAAGGAATGAGAATTGCATAGGAACCCATAACCGGAAACGTCATGGGAAAGTGGTAGCCTTTCAGGTACAAGATCTGAAAGGACACAAGATAGTGATTAATGGGAAAGCATTTATTGGACATATTATTACAAATGGCGTGCTAGATTGGCCTGCTCTCACTTCTGCTACCTCTTAATGACCCATAATCGCACAAATTTTGATGCGCACGCTCAAACAAACGGTGTCCCGGTACATGTCTGTGTGGGAAGCGTTCTTGATACATTCGTTGCCCTCAGCTATTCCATACACTAAGTGCATGTCTGCCAGCTCCCTGTTCGAATACCTTTACATGCTCTTCGTCAGCCAACTACCGCTCGAATGAGGAAATCCGAAATTTCCCCTCTAGCGCACTGATGAACAGCGCCGCCTATTAACTTACGGTGACGTTTCCGGTTATGGGTTCCTATGCAATTCTCATTCCTTTAGATGTTTTCTACCTCCCCTAAAAGTTTGTACCTATATTTTTGAGACACCCTGTATATGTGTGTGTGTGTGTGTAATATCAGGATCGGATCTAGGGAAGGGGGGGAAGGAGGCCATCCCCCCCCCCTTCAGAATGCTGGTAAGGGTAACAGAAGCAAAAAATTATTAAACTTAAAATTTTATTGCTAAATGCAGGAAAAATTCTTAAGACCCAAAAGCCGAAGGGAAAATGTTATACTATAATGGACAGTCTCTTGACCCCCCCCGCCCCCTATTTTTTTCTAGATCTGGGCCTGTGTAATTATATACATTCACACAACATGACAGAGTTTCAGTAATTTCATGCAATTTGTTCATTTCGGAATAAAATAATCTGAAGGAAAATATGTTTGTAAACGAATAATTTTATTTTTAAGCGTTGTTACGTACTGAATATTATAAATTATATATTATGTGTAATATATAATTTATTATACTAACTATCGTAGCATCTGGTAAACACAAAACTGTGGCTATTATTAAAATTCTCACATCCATTTCGATGTACATTATTTCCTTTCTTCATGGTTGTAAAAGTCAAAGATTTTACATTTTTTAATAGAAAATTAAAAAGAAATTCACCGTACATAAGTGATCACTATCACTTCGTGTGGTTAGGACTTACGAAGTGGAAATCTGGTCCCATTTACAACCTGTGGTGAACCCAGAACTTTCCAAGTGGGGGTGGGGTTGGCATATTTAAATCTAATGGTGGATGGGAGGAGATGATTTGATTTAGTCTATGACTTAGGGAATTTCTCTCAGGGGTTGGGGGGGGGGGGTTATACCTCTCCGGGTAAGCCACTGCTCTTAACTACATTCTAAGAACGGAAGTGACGTTGAGTAGTTTTACCTCTGAACTGAACATATTTGCACACAATGGGATAAATAGCCAGGTCACAAGGTTGGGAAAGGGATCCACTGGAGGTTGGGTCACCACAACCAGTGTGTTCTTTAACGTGCACAGGATGTGCACGTTTATGACCCTCCAGAACAGGGAACTACGGTTTTACTTTCCATTCGACGGACGGCTACCTTTCTAAGACTTTTTGTGACCGAGGGCAGGGTGGTAGCTTAGCGGAGATAAATATCAACGCTGGCCCAGGTGGAACTCGAACTGGGGAAGTACAGATTACGAAACTGGTGCGATACCGACCGAGTCAAACCCCTTCTCCAGGAAGTAAGGTGTGAGCTTTGTTGGGTATTTCTGCCATTCAGCATGAAGTTGAACTTTCTAACAGTTAAGCCACGCCCGGATCTCTCTGATGCAAAAAGAGCAACTGTTCTTTTTCATGGGTAGCTAAGTAGAAAGTAATTGCAAGAGTGAGAAGAGAGTGGGCGGTTATTAATGGGGAAGATCCATCATCTGAAGACCACAAACTATCTTTCCTGGTCTGTAAGATGGATGGAACTGAAAAGAACGATGACGTGGCCTTCGTACTTAATCCATTGTAGATTTGTCATATTGATTTGAAGCAGGAGAAGGAACAGTGAGGTTAGATGAAAAACAAAGCAATTATAAAGTTAAAGGGAAATTTTAATATAAAATGAATTGGAAACATTACAGTTTGGAGAACACGAAAAAGCTATAGGAATCAAGTCCCGAGATCGTTAAAAAAAACACGAAACCAAGTTCGACTTGGTTTGGGTTGTTTTACGTCTGAGCAGCATATTTTTTTGCACATAATGGGCTAAATAGCCAGGTTACAAGGACCCTGAGCTCAGAGAAGATTGGTGGAAGCGAACCCACCGGACAACTGTTGGAAGACAGACGGTAACATCCCGTTAAGGCCATCAAGCGTGTTCTTTAACGTGCACAGGGTATGGCTCTCTCGTACATGGACTTAACGTTCCATCCGACGGACTGCGGCTTTTCCAAGCCCATCGATGTCCCCTACTGACCGAGGTAAGGGCGGGTAATTTTATGGAGACAAATCTCAACGCTGGGACTGGAACCTGGGAACTGCAGATTATGAGCCTAGCGCTCTACCGACTTAGCCACCCCGCCACCAGGTACGAGTGGATAACTGGAATTGAATGGCGAATCAGGTTCAAATAAATTGCAAAATGTGGAATCAGAAATGGAATTTAGGGGGGGGGGGGGAGTACAGCGACTGAACCTGTCATTAAATATTACAGCTTGCTATAAAAAAAAATAGCTACAAGAATGAAATTAAGATTTAGGTAAATTTGATGCACATCTCCAGCCTTTTCTCTTTCGGCGAAAAATCTGATTCAAAATTTGCAAATTTCACCCTGTCCTGGTTCGACAATTGTAATTTCGCTTTTGTACTCCACCTTTAAACCATCACATATTTCAGATTTCAGTTATCCACTCCAAAGTTCAGTTTATCCAAAATCGAATCTATCGACCTGATAAGATGAAAAATGGTTGTGAAAAAACCTTTCTCTGAATTGTACAAGTTTCATCCGCCAGTGTTTTTCTCATCTGAATTTTCCCCTAAAATAACGAAAAAAAAAAGAAATCAAGGATACCGTTGGATAACATACTCGCATAAGAAGTATATTTACTCACATCTTTTTCATAAAGCATTTACTCCAGTTAAAATTTAAAAAATCGCGTTTTCATCGAAATAAGAATGATTTTAGATCAGTGAAGCCACTGTACATATTTCTCTCTCTTGAATAAACAGAAAACGGATGCATTGTGGTAGTTCGGTCAAACGTTGTATATTTAGCATTAAAACTGCAGAATAGAAAGAATCAAGTTCGCTTTACCTCCTTCGATTGAACTTACTTCTCTTGAACAAGACCAAGTCAAGAAATGTAGGCGGATGAGATAAAGTCGGCCTCCTTCCACTGCCTTCCCTTCTTGTCTCACTTCCAAAAGATTCCGATCGATTTTAAAAGCCCCAGCCTCGCAGTGAACGGCCTGCTCTTCGCAAGCCGCGCTGTGTACGGTTTTGTACGATTCCCCTTCTGTGAGCCTCGCTGCAGCAGCACAGCGGCAAGCTCTTACGACTCACCAGGAACTTTGGCGGAAATCGATGCCGATGCTAGTAATGGAGCCGATGAACCGCCAAGTATTTAGGAAACTGCAACTTCTGCGGACGTCCATTAAACTTAACGCTGATAAGTTTTGCAGCTGACACGAGAAAAAACAAATTAGAGAACTTAAAAGGGAACTTTTATCTTCTTCGGAACTCATTTGCAGCAATTGTTTGCAGCTTATGTAGAAGGACAGAGATGAAAGAACGCTTCCAGGCTTCTTTTTCTTTCGTCTTCAGAGTCGGTTGATCAGAATGCAAGCTTTTCCGCTCAAATAAATCGGAGACCACCATGCGAAGTATTTAAAAACAGATCTTTTTCAAGGGAAACATTAAAATGTTTGAAAAGATTTCGCTTCTTTATATTTTTCAAAACACTGATTTATTAAGATTAGAGTAGCGCTGTGGCTCCAAGGCTAGACAGGCTCATAATATCGGAGAACATTTATCTTTTATCAAATATTAGGATTTTCATCCGCTAGCATAAACGCAATTATTACCTAGATTGGAGTTGGGTTGTTTTACCTCTGACCGGCACTTTTTTGCACACCATGGGCTAAATGGCCAGGTCACATGGACCCCGAAGGCTCAGAGAAGGTTGGAGGAGGGGACCCACTGGAACAGCTGTTGGGAGACAGATGGTAGCTTCTCGTCGAGGCCATCCAGCATGTTCTTTAACGTGCACAGGGTATGGCTCTTCCGCACACGGGGCCACGGCTTAACGTCCCATCCGACGGACGACGGCCTTTCCAAGCCCATCGGTGTCCCCTACTGACCGTGGGCAAGGCGGGGAATTTTGCGGAGATAAATCTCAACGCTGACCCAGCTGGGACTCGAACCTGGGAACTACAGATTACGAGCCTGGCGCGCTACCGACTGAGCTCCCCCCCCCGCCCCCATAGATTGGAGAAGAGGGAATTTCAGCTACTGCGAATACAGTACCTAAACCAGATACGATATCTGTTATGAAATGCTTAACATGAGACTGAATCGAATCCTACAACCTAAATGATATAGAAACACAGAATTGTACATTTTTCATCAACTACCAGTGATAGATAACAGAAAGAAATCATGGTAAGAGGGGGAAAAAGAACAGATTAAGTTAGCATCTGCTCTCAATAAGCTGTTTATGTTGGGTTGTTTTACCTCTGAGCGACCAGGTCACAAGGACCCCAAAGGCTCAGAGAAAGTTGCGGGAGGAGACCCACTGGAACAGCTGTTGGGAGACAGATGGTAGCTTCCCGTCAAGGCCATCCAGCGTGTTCTTTAACGTTCACAGGGTATGGCTCTCTCTCACACACACGGAACCACGGCATAACGTCCTATCCGACGGACGGCGGTCTTTCCAAGCCCATCGGTGTCCCCTACTGACCGTGGGCAGGGCGGGGAGTTTTGCGGAGATAAATAACAACGCTGACCCAGCTAGGACTCGAACCTGGGAACTGCAGATTACGAGCCTGGCGCACTACCGACTGAGCCACCCCCGCCCCAACTGCTTAGGTATTAAACTGAAAATGTTTCTCTTCGTGATTTATTTCGGGAAAAACTATGCAACTCATTTTTAAGTTAAAATCGTTCAGAATAAAGATTTGCGTTTGGAAGAACAACAAATGAACTCAGAATTATTTCGTAGAGTCGGGGTTGCTCAGCAGGTAACGCGCCAGGCTCGAAATCTTCAGTTCCCAGGTACCATCTGTTCCAGTATACCATCTGAGCAAGTGCAGAAAATTCTTCTCCGCTGAACTCTACTCTGCTCTCGGTGTGAAAGGGAACATTGATGGGCTTGGAAAGACCGCCGTCCGTCGTATGGGATGTTAATCCGTGGCCAAGTGCACGTTAAAGAACACACTGGATGGCTTTGACAAGAGACTCTCCTTTGTGTCCTAACAGCTCCAGTCCAGTGGATCCCCTTCCCCAATTTTCTTTGAGTCTTTGGGATCGTTTTGTGATCTGGTCATTTAGCCCATTGTGTGCAAAAAAAAAGTGCCACTCAGAGGTAAAACAACCCAATCTAGGTCGATTCGGGGTGAGCTGTACAGTTGGACGCTCCGCATCCCAAGAGTTAAGCATTTACTTCAGAAATCTCTTCCTTCAGGAGCCAAGTCCATTAATCTCTTGGGCACTGGCACAGCTTATCGAAAACTATTAATAACTTTTAATCAGGAAAGCTGAGGTTATAGCGAAAATGTGAAACTTGCCAGCGACTAACAGGCGTGCTCAAAAGATAATCGGCAATCTTTTCGAAACGAGGGAGAAATCAATTTGGGTAGTAGACCTTTGCTGACTCATCAAGTGTTGTAGACCCAAATAGATATCGGATATATGTATAGGTAAAATAATTGATGATGTTTTAATATCAAATATTATGAACCTGCGTCCTAGATCTCGCAATATCGCATTATTCCTGTAAGCTATGTATAAGTAGTGTAGTAAATGAGAGTTCTGGGCTAATGTTAAAGTATAGGGAATCCCATGTTAATCTATGGGATACTTTTGGGGAGATGAGCGCTGACCTGGTTTTGGGGAAGACGCTCTGCGTGAAAGACAGGACAAGAGGGGTACGTATATCATATGCATGTCGTACTATGAGGCTTTTGAAAACTTTTCTTCACGTTTTTGCTAATACGAACTGATGAAATAATGATTCTTTTAAAAAAAATCCCATTCGAAAGGTAAGAAAAAAAAAAAGGCACATTTCAAAATTGAAATTAGGTAAAGAAGAATGTCTAGAATTCTACAAAAGACAGTTTTTTTGGGGGGGAGCCACTACAGAGCCAAAGTTTTTTAAGTTCTCTTCCCTTGGGAGGGGGGGGGGGGATTTACTCCCAATTACATCAGCAATCTAAAAGAAATACTAGAAAAAAAAAGTTTGCTTATGTAATATTACGAATCAGTATTGCCAACCATGGACGTTTTGAATAAAAGAGGCCCACTTTTTTTCAAGCCCACTTGATCTTTAGAAATTTTTAATTTTTAATACATATTAATGAATAAAAGACAAGTTTTCTTTTACCAAGTTCTTTTCACAAAATTCGGATCAAGTCCTTGTCATCATAATACACGCTTTTATTTTTCCTTTTCAACACATAATAATCAATAGTCACGTGACACGAAGGTTGCCAGCTAACTAATTTAAAATAAAATCGTTGCCAGATATTTTTTCTGAATTCTGTAATCAACCATAGTGTTCGGATATTTTTTTCAGCGACTGTACGCCAGCCATATTTTATTCTGCTGTGGTTCAAAGAAAAGATTTTATAATAAAATAACGCATAAGTCTGAATATATACAAATGCGCTTGTTGGAAAATATACTTTATAGAGAAAATCTATTTGATAAAAAATTGATCATAATTTTTATCTTTTATTTCAATTATTGGAATTTTTTAGTGGCAGCAGTACTTGAGAAGAATTGCCCTAGAGTCAGATATTATCAAAAACAAGATTCGAGTATCAGTGCATGTTGTAATTCTTTCAACACTTAAACTGATATCATAGCAGAATTAAACTAAAGGAGCCAATTCATTCATTGAAACATATCTGCCCTCTTAAGTTTCATCCATTACGAAGAGTCTTCATCAATATCTCTCACTGCTTCAACTCATAATGCACAGAGCTGTAATCTGTTGCACTTTAACTCACGAAAACAACATCACGTGTCCGTGTCGCAGGGCTATTCCTCAGCTGATAAATATTTCTGATCCCTTTTCTGGATGGAGAGTGAATACTTGTTTCAGACAAGAAAAAAGATTGATAAATGGATCTAGGAAGATGATTTTGGCCACGTCAAGCAGAAGAATGGAAAAAAGTTCTCTCAAAATCACCTTTCCTGATTAGTCTGTTATTAACGCAACAAATCGATTCAAAACAGCATTTTATCGAGAATGTTTTTCTCGGTTAATATAAAGAGCAAAGGAGCTTAATCCAGCACGTGCCCAAGGCAGCATTGTGCGGATAATTGATTTCCTAATCGCAAAAAATAAGAGTTATGGGCACACAGAAAGTGGTTTGAGCAGTTTAACGCTATGAATGTTTCCAAACTTTCTGCCATCTTAAGCTCATTACCAACAAAGGAGATTACAGCAAACTGGAGATGTGCAACTACTCTCCAGTTTTGTTTCAAGCTATCTCTGTTGGGTTGTTTCACCTCTAAGCAGCACTCATTGGCAAAATGGCCAGGTAACAAGGACCCCAAAGGCTCAAAAAAGATTAGGAAAGAGGACTTACTGGGTTGGGTTGTTTTACCTCTGAACGGCACTTTTTTGCACACCATGGGTATCTCTGAGCCTTCAGGTCACAAGGACCCCGAAGGCTCAGAGAAGGTTGGGGGAGGGGATCCACTGGAACAGCTGTTGGGAGACAGATGGTAGCCTCCTGTCAAGGCCATCCACAGTGTTCTTGAACGTGTCAGGTTATGGTTCTTTCGCACACGAAACCACGGCTTAATGTCCCATCCGACGAACACTTCCAAGTCCTTAGGTGTCCCCTACTGACCATGGGCAGGGCGGGGAATTTTGCGGAGATAAATCTCAACGCTGACCCAGCTGGGACTCGAACCTGGGAACTACAGATTACGAGCCTGGCGCGCTATCGACTGAACCATCCCCGCCCAGAAGCTGTTAGGAGACAGATGGAAACCTCAAAGCCATCTAATGTGTTCTTTAACGTACACAGGATATAGCTCTCTTGCAGACGGACCGCAGTTTAACGTCTCATCCAACTGCCGGCGCCATTTTCTAAGCCCATCGGTATCCCCTTCTTAGATCCACAGTGGGATTTAGAGGAGATAAATCTCAACGCTGACACAGGTGGGACTCGAACATGGGAACTGCAGATTACGAGGGTTGGGTTGTTTTACCTCTGAGCGGCACGTTTTTGCACACCATGGGCTAAATGGCCAGGTCACATGGACCCCGAAGGCTCAGAGAAGGTTGGGGGAGGGGACCCACTGGAACAGCTGTTGGGAGACAGATGGTAGCCTCCCGTCAAGGCCATCCAGCGTGTTCTTTAACGTGCACAGGGTATGGCTCTCCCGCACACGGGGCCACGGCTTAACGTCCCATCCGACGGACGGCGGCCTTTCCAAGCCCATCGGTGTCCCCTACTGACCGTGGGCAGGGCGGGGAATTTTACTGCAGATTACGAGCCTGGTGTGCTATCAACTGAGACAATTCCTACCCCAGCCATCTACTTTGTTGATAACGATTTTAAGACCTCAGAAACTTTGGAAAGGTTACTTGAAGCTGAACGCTCAAATCGCTATCAATGTGGCCGTACCCAAAGAAAATCAGAATAATCGCTTCAATGGAATATGCTATCATCTCTCAGCTGTAAAACCCGAACTGATCCCTAACAAACAACTAATGCAACTAATGCTTTTAAGCAAAAGAAACTAGAGCCGAAACCTCATAAAGACTTTGGTAGAGATATTAAGAATGATAATTGAACAACATTTCCGTTATCTCCTGATTATTGTGCTCTTTGTTTACATACAAAAATGGAAGATACAAAAGCGAGATACTTAGTTCTCAGTTGAATGTTGGGCTAATGAAGAAAATCTAAACGTTGGGAGTAGTTTGACGAAGGATCTAAGGGATAGCGTTAATTCTCTCTTAATTAGGCGGCGACTAATGTGAATCCCGGTACAAAACGTTTTGATTTGGTCTGTTAGTTGGAACAATTTTAAGAATTTAGGATTATGGAAAAGGATTCGTTGTTTGCGTGTATCAACTTCGCTTAAAGAAATGGTTCTTCTTCAATTATCGTGATCATTTACGGTTTAGTTGTTTTCTTGATGAAGCAATATGGCTAGGATGGATTGGGTTGTTTTACCTATAAAAGGCACTTTTTTGCACACAGTGGGCTAAATGGCCATGTCACTATGACCCCCCCCCCCACCGAAAACGTTGGGGGAAGGGGATCCACAGGACAGCTCTATTAGGATACTGTTAGGATACAGATGGTAGCCTCCAGTCAAGGCCATCCAGCGTGTTCTTTAACGTGTATAGGGTATGGCTCTCTCCTGTACACCATTCCACGGCTTTATATCGCATCGAAGGACGGCGGCCTTTCCAAGCCTATCGTTGTCCCTCTTTCTGATCGAAAGCAGGGTGAGGTTTTGCGGAGATAATCTCAACTAATCTCTTTCACAAATGGGAGTCAAATAACCTTTGTCCCGGCATCTGGCTGCACAGAGTGCATTCTGCTGACCAGTTGCAAGGAGTCAGAATAAGATGTGTAAGGAGTCAGAATAAGATTTGTAAGGAGTTAGAATACGATTTGTAAGGAGTCAGAATAAGATTTGTAAGGAGTCAGAATAAGGTTCCATCTGCTTCTAAGGGTTATCTAGAACAGCCAGTTCCCGTCATAGACTATTATGAGCTTTAAGGATCCTTGTGACTCCTACTCAGCTACTTTGAGTGACACTTTGGAGTCAACCTAACCGTCTTCTTTGTGTACAGCAGCGGTTTCCAATCTTTTGGGCCCAATGCTTCCTTTTACCAAGTATTCTTTCATAAGAATTATTTTTCTAAACGCCCCCCTCATAAAACAAAACTAATCTTTCTTGTGTAAAACTAGTTGAAAACTAGATGGCGGTAAAGAGTTGTCTGCTCTTTATTTTTGGCGAGAAATTCATATAATTGACACCTACAGTCGCTCAAAAAAGCATCCGAACACTAGGGTTGATTACAGAATTCAGAAAAAATATTTGGCAACGTTTTTTTTTTAGAAATTAGGGATCTGGCAACCTTCGTGTACGTACACGAAGGTTGCCAGATCACTAATTTCTAAAAAAAAAATTCGTTGCCGATATTTTTCCTGATTTCTGTAATCAACCATAGTGAAGGTTGCCAGATCACTAATTTCTAAAAAAAAATCATTGCTAGATCACTAATTTCTAAAAAAAAAATCATTGCTAGATCACTAATTTCTAAAAAAAAAATCATTGCCAGATATTTTTTCTGAGTTCTGTAATTAACCATAGTAAAGGTTGGCAGATCACTAATTTCTAAAAAAATCGTTACCAGATATTTTTTCTGAATTCTGTAATCAACCATAGTGTTCGGATATTTTTTTGGGCAACTGTACATTCAAGGGGGAAGGTTCGGGGCTTCACCCCCTCACTCTAATGTATAAGTTTCATTTTTTATTTTTCATGCATTTTTATGTTTTTGAAACATTTGGTAACTTTTAAGTGTTGATGCAAAATATGTCACTGGTTTTTATTGACTTAATGATTACCTTTAGTATTTACTTATTCATTGCCTATTATTTAATCTTTAAAAAAAATACCCCCCCCCCCTCCAACATATATTTTAAAACATGCGCTGCTACATTATCTCAGTATAAAGGGAGTGTCAGACTAGAGGCCTTTTTAAATATTTTTTTTTGTGTTTTGTTGATTATTTTGTATTTCACCAAAGAGGCATATGCTATGCTCCATCCAGCAACTGGAATGTTAATCGATGTAGCAGTGTCAGGGGGATGGAAGTCACCCACTGCTGGTGTCCGCTGACAAGTGACCATGAGCCGGGGGTCAGCGACCTTTCCACATGGCCGAGAGTTCTGGGAAAGGGGAGGCTGGCAACGAAAAACGGAGAAGAGAAGGGGAGAGCCCCGAGGAAGACCTAAGAGTGAGGACGAAGGAGTTTTGGCTCGTGGATGCCAACTGGATATAACGGCATTGGGCTCTGTGAAAACCAGCTGAACAGGCATAGTAAGCTGGTGATGTAATGCCATGTAACTGAGCATATGTCCTGGTCTATCAATCACGTTTATGTGTTCAAATAAATAATTGTTGTATTTAAGTAAAGGCTGGAGTTGAACCATTTTATTGGGGAGGAACCTCAGTATTGAGTCCCTGCAATTGCAATAAAATCTTCGAATTTATTTGAACACACAGGACCACAGTCACAGGACCACGAGGGCTCGGAGAAGGTTGGGGGAGGGGACCCACTGAACGGCTGTTCGAAATGAGCTGGAAACCTCCGGTTCAAGGCCATCGAGCGTGTTCTTTAACGTGCACACAGAATGTTATCCTCCACACAGAGCCACAGCTTGACCTCCAATCCGACGGATGGTAGCTTTTCATGCTTACCGGTGTTTCCTTTTAGACCGAGGTCAGGTTGCGGGTTTAGCACAGATAAATCTCAACATTGTCACAATCAGGACTCGAATCTGGTAATTCCCGCTTCCCGGAGAAATGGGGAAAGGCAGTAAGAGACAAATGGTGAAAAAATGGGGAGGTTGTGTTGTTTTACCACTGAGCGGCACTTTTTTGCACACCATGGGCTAAATGGCCAGGTCACATGGACCCCGAAGGTTCAGAGAAGGTTGGGGGAGGGAACCCACTGGAACAGCTGTTGGGAGACAGATGGTAGCCTCCCGTCAAGACCATCCAGTATGTTCTTTAACGTGCACAAAATATGGCTCTCCAACACATGAGGCCACGGCTTAACGTCGCATCCGATGGACGGCGGCCTTTCCAAGCCCATCGGTGTCCCCTACTGACCGTGGGCAGGGCGGTGAGTTTTGCGGAGATAAATCTCAACGCTGACCCAGCTGGGACTCGAACCTGTGAAGTACAGATTACGAGCCTGACGCGCTACCGACTGAGCCACCCCCGCCCCACTATTGTAGGTCTTTAAACTGCTGTTTAAAATGTCTAAAAAAACTCAAATCTGACTTGTTACGTAAATCTAATTAACTAAGTTCTACTGATTAGATTAGTTCTCGAAGTTAATCATTTAACGATACGAAACGCTCTAATTAGTTATTCGAAAAGTTTCAGGTGTAATGATTATACGTTTATCCGTTATCAAACTTCGGAGAAGTGAATTTAATGCTAAGATCATTAATTGACTAAATTAAGAAACTGAGATCCACGAAAAGAAATCCTCTCTTCTTGAAAGAGAAGTAGTTGAAACTTGAGAACTTAATATTAACTAGATACGAATATCTTACAGTGCAATTCGGTTTCTGCACGGAACGTTACTACCAGAGAACTATTTATGTGCAACAGTTCCAATTAAATGGCACCGAATGCATTAAGAAAAGAACTCTTTCTAGTTAGCCGATTTCAACCAAAATATTTCCCTCCTTCCAAAGACAGCATCAGGTCAAATATTTGCTCAGTTAAGATCTCAGTAGAGGAGAAGCTCTGAGAATGACGCTGTGTCAAGATTTGGCCAACCTCATTAGATGCAGATGAGGGACTGGAATGACAGAAGAATGAGCACACGAAAAAACCAAAATAGGAGAACGTTAATGTATACGAAAGCAATTTCCTCTATTCGATGAGTAACTTTTACTTTTTCCTTCTGCATAGATTGAAAACGTGGACGCTGAACCCTTCCTTCCAACAAATACCGTAAGTCTGAAGGGAAAAGGTTCCGAAGTCGCCTCTTAGACGAAAAGCTTACACTCCGTAAACAAATCAGCATCGCCTCTCAATTCCCGTAGAAGCAAAGCCGTAAACCTTGCACAATGTGCCTGGCAGATCCTTCCATGTTTCATCAGTGAGCCAGCTTTAGTTAACCGGAGAAGAGGATCTTACCCTGTATGCCAAGCAAACAAGGCTCGGACGGGTGATGCGAAAATGGTACACAAGGGATGTGGCCGTCAGATGGCACTCAATTACAGCCGCGATTCATGCATACTGAATCACAATGCTGGCGAGTTAATTTACTCCATAGTACACTACGTTAGGAGCCGGGGGCTTGCTGTTCAAGAGACTGGCTGGCTGGCTTCCTCTTCCACTGATTCAGGCCTCCTCTTCTATAAGCAATGGCTTGAATTTCTAGCAGCCTTTGATTCTCTGTCGCATTGAAATTAGCTTTCTTGCATTCGACTGATGCTGATTAGTTGTGCTTAACCTGCTCTCTTCCAATTTGTTCAGCTGTCGCAGCCAAGGGACTCGTTTGAAGGAAGTCAATATGAGATAACGTCGGTGTTGAACCTGGCCTACATCTTCGAACTGCATTCCTAGAATTAGTTGCTAAAGTTTAAAGTTAGCTCTGCAAATAATTCAGAGGTGTAAAATCAAGTGAAGATTGAATTACTTTAAGCCATGCATATGACGTATCCGATATAAATTAAAAAATTATACCCCCTCAAGCAGCTGCTTGCCACAGAGGTCTGACGGGAGCCTGTCAGTTTATATGCCATAGTAGAAGGTCTGAGAGGATGGCAGGACCTCAGCAGAAAAACGACACAAACAGCCATGCCTTACTCGGGGCTCGAACCTAGGTCCCTTAGATCAGTAGCCAAGCGTGCTAACCACTCGGCCACGGGACGGCAAATAAATACCCCCTCAAGCAGCTGCTTGCCACAGAGGTCTGACAGGAGCCTGTCAGTTTATATGCCATAGTAGAAGGTCTGAGAGGATGGCAGGCCCTCAGCAGAAAAACGACACAAACAGCCATGCCTTACCGGGGCTCGAACCCAGGTCGCTTAGATCAGTAGCCAAGCGCGCTAACCACTCGGCCATTACAATTTGAAAAATTGCAGATAATGCATAATAATGCGAGGAGCAAATTATCCCCTTCAGCTATGGGATGGAACCAGATGAAATATCGCTCTACCTTCTGAATGTAGATTAATATTTTGGCTGTTGAGGTTGTGATTAATATTGCTCTAGGTTAGATAATCTGTCTACAGGTAATGGTAAAAAATACTTGAAACGTGTCTATTATTCCAGAGAACTAATCAATATCTGACCTGCTAAAACCTCGTCAACGTGGAAAGACCACACCTAGTTGAAATACGTAAATGCATACAGCTACTGGACAGAAAATGGAAACAGTTCCATGTTGCTTCAATAGAAAATCTCATTCATAGTTTCAATACGATTTTTAATGGAAAATATATTTAAATATATCATTGAAATCTATCTAAATCTCCATTGTAAATAATATTTATTCAGTATTCAGAAATATGAATGCTGAAATATTCAACAGGCTAAAGAAGAAATGACCTCAAAATTTAATTAAAACATTCAAACAGATTAAAAGATTAGAGGTCGTAGTTACACCCGGTATGACGATTTGTTAAATTTTAGCGTCAGTCTTTTGAAGCCTGTTAAATATCTTTCGTAACTCTTTGAATACTGAACAAATATTGTTTAAAATCGAAATTTTGATAGATTTGAGTGAGATCTTTAATTTATCTTGAGACATATTTTTCGTTAAAACATTGAAGATGATATTGAGCTCTGAATGTGACTTTCTATTGAGATATCATGAAACTGTTTCCATTTTTCTATCCAGAACCTTTATGTCTCACAGCAGTATGTCACAAACACTAGTTCGTGTTACACTAGATAAAAAAAAATCACTATTAATTAAATGCTATTTAATCAAATCAGTGGACATGCTTATAATGAAAGGAAATAACTAATTAGTATTACTGATATAATTCAGTATTTGTAAGATACTGTTCTATTATTATGTTAAATTTCTTTCTGGTAAGGAAAGTGAACAGATTTCTTAAATTTCATCTTCAGCATCGTTAAAGCAGTTTCTTTTTAAGACAGGTATGTCGAAGCATTGCTCTTTTTCGTTCCTACGAGAATCCATTTTTCGACGGCGATTTGAAACACGCAGAGTTTTTATTTGTCCTCCTAACATTGCATGGTAATCACACCTGCCATCTTAAAAAAAAAGAAGTCTTTCATTTACTAACTTCGAATAACTTAAGTGTGAAATTGCTAATCAGATTCCGATGTCTGATGGAACATCCCTAACAAAATATTAAGAGAATTCCCATGTTAATGTCAATTGGAATGTAGCTCTGTAACTTCTAAAATATGCATTGAATGAAGTGTCACGTGATTACAGAATTCAGGAAAAATATCTGGAGCGTGTACAGCAACTGTACACGCTCCAGTTACCGTTCACAGCAAACTGGAGCGTGTGCAGTTACTGCACACGCTCCAGTTTGCTGTGAACGGTAACTGCACACGCTCAATATTTCCGTGAGTGAGCCCACACGATCTAGTATCAAAATAATATGACCACCTACAGTCGGTCGAAAAATATCCGAACACTATATGTGATTACAGAATTCAGAAAAAAATATCTGGCAACGATATTTTTTTTAGAAATTAGTGATCTGGCAACCTTCGTGTCACGTGATTACAGAATTCAGGAAAAATATCTGGAGCGTGTACAGCAACTGTACACGCTCCAGTTACCGTTCACAGCAAACTGGAGCGTGTGCAGTTACTGCACACGCTGCAGTTTGCTGTGAACGGTAACTGCACACGCTCAATATTTCCATGAGTGAGCCCACACGATCTAGTATCAAAATAATATGACCACCTACAGTCGCTCAAAAAAGTATCCGAACACTATGATTCCAGAATTCAGAAAAATATCGGGCAACTATTTTTTTTTTAGAAATTAGTGAATCAGTTCTAAAAAAAATCGTTGCCAGATATTTTTTCTGAATTCTGTAATCAACCATAGCGTTCGGATATTTTTTGAGCGACTGTACCTCATAAATTAATTAAATCTTAAATAATAAATAATGTTTCAAACAATTTAATAAAATAAAAATTTCAGATGTTTACATAATGATTATTTCAGTGTTAGACAATTATGAATAATTTTTTTTTTATAAAAGTAGATTATTTATTGTTATGTATTCCATTTTCCATAAATCTTTAAATACAAAACGAATATTATTGAAAACCGAGATTTAAATACATTTGATTATGAACTTTCATTTATCCTCGGTCCCATTTCTCTATTAAATGCAAATTTTAAAAGTTGTAGAACTTCGAAATCAGATTCCCATTGACATAACATGAAAATTCCCTTAACATTTTGGTTGGGCAACGAAACAAGGAATTTTACCTCGATCTTCTCATTCCAGGCTTTTGCAGTTAGAAAGTTTATGTTTTGTTGCGTTGCGTTACCTCTCAGTGGCACTTTTTTGCACACCATGGGCTAAATGGCCAGGTCACATGGACCCCGAAGGCTCAGAGAAGGATGGGGGATGGAACCCACTGGAACAGCTGTTGGGAGACAGATGGTAGCCTCCCGTCAAGGCCATCCAGCGTGTTCTTTAACGTGCACAGGGTATGGCTCTCATGCACACGGGGCCACGGCTTAACGTCCCATCCGACGGACGGCGGCCTTTCCAAGCCCATCGGTGTCCCCTACTGACCATGGGCAGGGCGGGGAATTTTGCGGAGATAAATCTCAACGCTGACCCAGTTGGGACTCGAACCTGGGAACTGCAGATTACGAGCCTGGCGCGCTACCGACTGAGCCACCCCCGCCCCCTTTTATGCTTGGTTCACATTTTTGCCTCTGTAACATCTTTGGATCATTGTGACGATCTTATTCGTTACATGCTAAGTTGCAGAGCTGAATCTTAGAAGTGTCTAGAACTGGAAGTTGAAAACCACTTTAACGCTTTTATTATTTACACTAAAAATCAATCGATACCTTTGGCACCTCTTGTTTTCTAGCTGGTCACTCCGACCCCTCTTTGACCTTGAATGCGACACCGGATCTCTGAAAATTCCTCTCATTTCTGAGTTCTGCCGGAAACATCCCTCTTCACCAATTTTTAGCTCTCCAACACCAGTATATCGAATTTGGCCTCGAAGTTATTATGATTGGCAGAATTTTCGAGATCTAGAACTGAAAATATCCCCAGGTACCAATTTTCACCCCTCTAACACCGGTAGATCCATATTTGAACTTTGGCCTCTAGCACCGATAGATCTAAATTTGACCTTTGATCTCAAAGGACTCTCCGGATCTAAATTTTCGTCACGTTTCGATATCTACAACCGGAAACCCGCTTCTAGCACTCGTAAATCACGGTTTGAGTTGTACGTTACCTTCATTTGACCTTGAAGGAGAGGTCGGAGGTTAAATTTGGGATTTTTCCCGAGATCTAAGACTCGGATTACACCTAAGTGGTAGGGGCGGGGGTGGCTGAGTCGGTAGCGCGCCAGACTGATAGGCGCCTTCCTCACAGATCTTCTCTACTGCGTATTAGACTGATAGGCTTATACCAGACCTCTGTAGAAGGCAGCAGTTGCCTTCCTCACAGTTCTTCTCTACGGCTTATTAGACTGATAGGCTTATACCAGTCCTCTGTAGAAGGCAGCAGCTGCCTTCCTCACAGATCTTCTCTACTGCGTATTAGACTGATAGGCTTATACCAGACCTCTGTAGAAGGCAGCAGCTGCCTTCCTCACAGATCTTCTCTAAGGCTTATTAGACTGATAGGCTTATACCAGACCTCTGTAGAAGGCAGCAGCTGCCTTCCTCACAGATCTTCTCTACGGCTTATTAGACTGATAGGCTTATACCAGACCTCTGTAGAAGGCAGCAGCTGCCTTCCTCACATATCTCTACGGCTTATTAGACTGATAGGCTTATACCAGACCTCTGTAGAAGGCAGCAGCTGCCTTCCTCACAGATCTTCTCTACTGCGTATTAGACTGATAGGCTTATACCAGGCCTCTGTAGAAGGCAGCAGCTGCCTTCCTCACAGTTCTTCTCTACGGCTTATTAGACTGATAGGCTTATACCAGACCTCTGTAGAAGGCAGCAGCTGCCTTCCTCACAGATCTCTACGGCTTATTAGACTGATAGGCTTATACCAGACCTCTGTAGAAGGCAGCAGCTGCCTTCGTCACAGATCTTCTCTACTGCGTATTAGACTGATAGGCTTATACCAGACCTCTGTAGAAGGCAGCAGCTGCCTTCCTCACAGATCTTCTCTAAGGCTTATTAGACTGATAGGCTTATACCAGACCTCTGTAGAAGGCAGCAGCTGCCTTCCTCACAGATCTTCTCTACGGCTTATTAGACTGATAGGCTTATACCAGACTTCTGTAGAAGGCAGCAGCTGCCTTCCTCACAGATCTTCTCTACGGCTTATTAGACTGATAGGCTTATACCTGACCTCTGTAGAAGGCAGCAGCTGCCTTCCTCATAGATCTTCTCTACGGCGTATTATAGACTGATAGGCTTATACCAGACCTCTGTAGAAGGCAGCAGCTGCCTTCCTCACAGATCTTCTCTACGGCTTATTAGACTGATAGGCTTATACCAGATCTTTGTAGAAGGCAGCAGCTTGACGGGGTATTTTTTTTTAAGTTATGTACATTGTAATATATACCAGGTTTGAAAGGATTAATTTTTCAAAATTACTTGAAATATATGAATTAAAAAATGTTTTTCAGATAAAGGAAAAGTTTCCTCCAAATGATATAAAAAAACGAAAATTTATTCAACCAGTTCCGAAGTTGTTATAGCAGCGAATTAGGGGAATATTTATAAAGTGGCCAATTAGAAATATAAAAAAATAAATACCCCTGCAAGTAGGTCTGTGAGTACGGCAGGACCTCAGCAGAAAAGCAACACAAATATCCATACCTTATATCCGGAGCATACTCAAAAAATAAACGACGAGTGATTTCCGATGATGGCAGAAGAGAGAGAAAGTAAATGGTAAGGGAGACATTTCTTGGCAGAACACGCAGATAGATTGTGTTTTGACCGCAGAATGAGTCGTATTTGCTTAGAAAAAGAAAGCCATGGAGAACTCGATTGCAGAATCAGGTCAGATCTCAGTACACTTGGACGTTTTTCTTAAAGGGTTTTTTTTTATCTTAAAGACTTATCCTCTGAAGTGCTCGTCTATTTATCAACGAAGAGAAAGGAAAAAAGCGTCGTAAGTGGGTGTGTTTGGAGGCAGAGTGAGAATCACGAGAAAGCGTGTGTGATAAATGTTCGCCGCCGCATCTTGGTCGACTACATTCGGCATGCTAAGCGCCGACACAAAACATTCTGTATGAATAACAATGCCGGCGTCGACGATTGAAGTTGGCTGCCTCTTCTCAGGTAGCCGCTGGGGTGAGGGAGAAAGAGAGCAGTGCCGACGAGGGAGAGGGGTACGGAGTACGCAATGAGTCGGCTTTCGGGTGGGGACGGGGGGAGGGTTATCTGGCAGGCCACTTATCTCTCTGAAAACAATCAAGACTACCGTTATCGACGCCGCTGTAACCCGACACAGCACTATGGTAATTGCCTGCAGAAGATAACGAAACAAAAGCAGAGGCTCAGGGAGCTCGGCCGCGGGAGAGAAAAAGGCTCAGAAAAAGAGAGGCGAAAGTGTGAGAGTAGCTAGCTTTTCTTGTCCTTAGTATTCAGCAGCGCAGACTCCATCCAAATTACTAGCGAGCAGGAGCTAGAAGCTATCTGACGCTGCCTCCGACTAATAACGTGCGGTCGGGCGATAATATCGCCGCTTCAACTGATGGGTCGGAGGA
Organism: Ryuthela nishihirai; assembly: GCA_038380435.1. Taxonomy (NCBI): domain Eukaryota; kingdom Metazoa; phylum Arthropoda; class Arachnida; order Araneae; family Heptathelidae; genus Ryuthela; species Ryuthela nishihirai. Next base: position 33,410,700 of record JAWZYU010000005.1, on the reverse strand, counting down.
AAGGTGGGGGGGGGAGAGTTACAGGAGGGGAGGATGTGTAGTAGCGGCTTGTATTGAGCGGTAGACGGATGGACAGAAGGACGGACGGATGAACGGACGGACATCATTTTGGTGAAGATAGCAAGAGAAGTGATACTCTTTTCTTATGTGCAATCAGTGAGTAGAAAATGGAAGCCTCTTTAGGAACAGTTCGAGCACTATAATTATTTCCAACTGAGGACTAGGTAGGCGGTTAACTATTGACAGGACGAGTTCATGTTGCATAGGAAAACCCATTTCACGACACGTGATTGCAATTCTCTGATAACGTGATGCTTTTTTTGTTTTTGGAATGCCTTGTTTCTTTCGATAGCAGTTTTTTGTCTTTTTGGATCAGAAAATTTAAGATCCGTAATTTCCTCATTTGAGCTGCCGAGAGGATCGTTATTTCAGACAATATGACTGGCAATATCTGAGTGATGTTTGATATAGGAGATTGAAGACGTATTATTGTTTGCCATTCCATAAGTTTCGAGGGGTGAGGGAAACTGGGCATACCAGGTAAGCGCCAGGCTCGTAGTCTGCAGTTTGCAGGTTCGAATCCCACCCGGGTGAGCGTTGTGATTAAAATCTGGAAAACTCTGCGCCCTGCTCTCGGTCAGTAGGTGACACCGATGGGCTTGGAAAGGCCGCCGTCCTTCGGATTGGACGTTAAACCATGGTCCACGTGAGGGAGAGCCATATCACGCTAAAGGGTTGGGTTGTTTTACCTCTGAGCGGCACTTTTTTGCACACAATGGGCTAAATGGCCAGGTTACATGGACCCCGAAGGCTCAGAGAAGGTTGGGGGAGGGGACCCACTGGAACAGCTGTTGGGAGACAGATGATAGCCTCCCGTCAAGGCCATCCAGCGTGTTCTTTAACGTGCACAGGGTATGGCTCTACCGCACACGGGGCCACGGCTTAACGTCCCATCCGACGACGGCGGCCTTTCCAAGCCCATCGGTGTCCCCTACTGATCATGGGCAGGGCGGAGAATTTTGCGGAGATAAATCTCAACGTTGACCCAGCTGGGACTCGAACCTGGGAACTACAGATTACGAGCCTGGCGCGCTACCGACTGAGCCACCCCCGCCCCCATCACGTTAAAGAACACACTGGATGGTCTTGACGGAAGCCTACCATCTGTCTCCTAACAGATGTCCAGTGGGTCTCCTTCTCTGAGCCTTTGGAATCTTTGTGACTTGGCCATTTGGCCCATTGTGTGCAAATAAAAAAAGTGACGATCAGAGGAAAAACAACCCAAAAACTCTTATGATTCAAGTGAAGAGTAAGACATTTTTTAAATGAAATGTGCATTACTAGAAACAGAGATTAGTTATTCTGGACTTACTAGCTCCCTAGAATGAAAGGAGGAAAACATGCGTTTCGATCTGAACGAAAGAAGCATAGATACACTTAGGGTGAAGGCGGGTGTCGATGGTGCCGGGGTCTGACCCCCTTACCAAATGTATTTTTCGTTTACTGCTTAATTTTATGGAACATTTGATATTTGCTTCCACTATTCGTATATTGTTTTCCTAACTTTGACCTCATGTTAAGTCGCATTTTCCTATGAGTTTAGATTGGAAACTTCCAACACAAGAATTCTGTGGTTATGTATGTTTGATGTGAAACTGAGAGTACTTATTTTGTGGTGTTTCAGAAGTCCAAACAGTTGGCAATCAGTGGAAGAAAAACAAATAGCAACTGTAAAGAGGTGGATGGCGTATAGAGATGTCTAATCTTTGTTTTTATTTTAATCATCGTTACTCGTGTGATAAGTATAAAAAAAATTAAATAATAAAAAAAATACCCCCTCAAGCAGCTGCTTGCCACAGAGGTCTGACAGGAGCCTGTCAGTTTATATGCCAGAGTAGAAGGTCTGAGAGGATGGCAGGACCTCAGCAGAAAAACGATACACACATCCATGCCTTATCCGGGGCTCGAACCCAGGTCCCTTAGATCAGTAGCCAAGCGCGCTAACCACTCGGCCATGGGACGGCACGTGATAAGTATACTGCTCACAAAAATTAGGGGATATTTCAAAATGAATATGAAGCGAAGAAATATCCCCTAATTTTTGTGAGCAGTATAGTTTGGCATTATCCTGTTGAGAGAAACCATTCCTTTGGAATCTCTGGTGTTTATAACTCAGCTTAGTCTGTAGCATTTGAGAATATCGCAATATACTGACAAGTGAGGCTGTTCCCTCACTTTCCTGATACCATATCAATCCCAAAAGGAATCATTTACTGCATAACCATTAGACTTTTCTTTCATTGGCCACGGAACCAGTGTTTTCTGTGTTCGTTAATCTTTGGATGAATCCATGTTTTGTAACATGACACAATTTTGTGCCAACTTACTCGTCGCTGTCTCAGAGGAGACCTATATCCTGGTATATTAAGGAACACGTTGGATTGCCCTTAATGGAAGGATTCCATTTGCCTTGTAACATCTGTCAGTGGATACCCTTGTTCAGTCTTTTCTGGGCTGGGTTGTTTTACCTCTGAGCGGCACTTTTTTGCACACCATGGGCTAAATGGCCAGGTCACATGGACCCTGAAGGCTCAGAGAAGGTTGGGGGAGGGGACCCACTGGAACAGCTGTTGGGAGACAGATGGTAGCCTCCCGTCAAGGCCATCCAGCGTGTTCTTTAACGTGCACAGGGTATGGCTCTCACGCACACGGGGCCACGGCTTAACGTCCTATCCGACGGACGGCGGCCTTTCCAAGCCCATCGGTGTCCCCTACTGACCGTGGGAAGGGCGGGGAATTTTGCGGAGATAAATCTCAACGCTGACCCAGCTGGGACTCGAACCTGGGAACCACAGATTACGAGCCTGGCGCGCTACCGACTGAGCCACCCCCGCCCCCTTTTCTGGGCACTTTGGTTCCTTGTGACCTGACCATTTAGTCCTTTGTGTTGCACGAAAGTGCAGCTCATAGATAAAACAACCCAACCCACTAAAAGAGAAAGAATATATTACCCTATTTGGAAATAATGTTTTCTAGGTTTAAAAAAAAAATACCGGAACGCTTTTCAGTTCTTTCCGGCTCAATCCAGTCATTCCCCCTCCCCTCTTTAACATTTTTTTTTTCAAAATCTCTGCCTGCTCTGAAGTATCATGGTCAGGCTCTCATAACTGATCTTATACAAGCTGTCTTAAATTTATGGAAGAGCTCGTTACAGTTAGCAATCCATGAATCAGTTTAATGTTGATAGGGTCACATGCAGATGCTCTACAGGGCTCAGTCGGTAGAGCGCCAGGCTCGTAATCTGTAGTTCCCAGGTTCGAGTCCCAGCTGGGTCAGCGTTGAGATTTATCTCCGCAAAATTCCCCGTCCGTGGTCAGTAGAGAACACACCGTCCGTCGGATGGGACGTTAAGCCGTGGCCCCGTGTGCGGGAGAGCCATACCCTGTGCACGTTAAAGAACACGCTGGATGGCCTTGACGGGAGGCTACCATCTGTCTCCCAACAGCTGTTCCAGTGGGTCCCCTCCCCCAACTTTCTCTGAGCCTTCGGGGTCCTTGTGACCTGGCCATTTAGCCCATGGTGTGCAAAAAAGTGCCGCTCAGAGGTAAAACAACCCAACCCAGATGCTCTACCGGGTTACATCTGCTTATTACAATCTTGCCCATTCACAAAAACACAGCGTCATGTAGCATTCACACTTTGAGTCATTTTACTATGCTGGCATGAATTCGTTTGTACATTTCACTAGAGCAGTGGGGAACACAGGGGCAGGATTTTTATACTCCCCATTCCACAGGAAGTTTTTATATACATCACTACACTAGTGAAACATCCTCCGACAATGAAAATCTCTCTCATACGTTATAAAATAAAAAAGATAAACATTCTCTCAAGCAGATGCTTGCCACAGAGATCTGAGAGGAGTCTGTCAATTTAATACACCATAGAGATGATCTGTGAGGATGGCGGGTTGGGTTGTGTTGTTTTACCTCTGAGTGGCACTTTTTTGCACACCATGGGCTAAATGGCCAGGTCACATGGACCCCGAAGGCTCAGAGAAGGTTGGTGAGGGAACCCACTGGAACAGCTGTTGGGAGACAGATGGTAGCCTCCCGTCAAGGCCATCCAGCGTGTTCTTTAACGTGCACAGGGTATGGCTCTCCCGCACACGGGGCCACGGCTTAACGTCCCATCCGACGGACGGCGGCCTTTCTAAGCCCATCGGTGTCCCCTACTGACCGTGGGCAGGGCAGGGAATTGAGGATGGCGGGACCTCAGCAGAAAGACAATAGAACAAACAAGCAAACATCCATGCCTTATCCGGAGCTCGAACCTAGGTCCCTTTGATCAGTAGCTAACCACTCGGCTTTACTCTTCAAGGATAACATTGCTCACATCCAACAGTAACAATGTATTTCTCGAACAACAGCCCATTTTTTTGAACAGTTAATGTGATCCAAGTCCACCCAGACGCAGTGGCAACATTATGTAGACAAAATTCTAGGATATATCCCAAGAATATTTTCTTAAAAGACAACTAGAACCAAAGTAAAATATGTAATATTTGAAGAGAATAAAAAAAGAAGCACACATGAATGCCATCCATTTTAGTTCAATCAATCGGACCTTCCAACAGTGCATTTTTTTTTCAACTTCTAAGTTAGTATTTATGATATGCATACTTTTTTGCGCCATACTAAGTGACTGATAAATATAGTGAATTCAGGGCGAACTATTCAACTCATAAATATCGTTTTCAATTAGTTTCAGTGGAAAAAAAATTAGCGGTTTTACTGAATTTCATAAAATGCAAAAACATACATATTACGAAACCAAAATGGGAGGGGATGAAACAATGGCCTTTCTTTGCTCCCCCCTCCCCCCCTAAATGATGCCAGTGGCACATAGCCAAATGTTGCTTTACTCATTGATGTAAAAAATATCAAGGAAACAATAACATCAAGAAAAAAAGTCTTTCGCTTCTGTGGGAAAAAACGGCGATTTCTTTATGCAATTTTTTCTTTCTCTTCTCCCTGTGATGTTGAAAATTTGCACATGAAACGATTGCAAAGTGCGTGTTCGAAGGAAAACAGCGAAACGTGAAAAGCAGACACGAATGAATCCGTGAAGCTGCCAGGTTTCAATCACTGCTTCGGAGGTTGGGATTGGCTGTTAATGGAAGTGGAAAACTGCAAAGTTTCTGAGGAAGGTTTAGTTAAGAAGTTTTTGAATGCAAAAAAAAATTAAAACCTTTAACTCGATACCTAACACTACAAAACAACAACACAAGTTTTGAAAAGTTAAAAGTGGGTTGGGTTGTGTTGGGTTGTTTTACCTCTGAGCGGCACTTTTTTGCACACCATGGGCTAAATGGCCAGGTCACATGGACCCCGAAGGCTCAGAGAAGGTTGGGGGAGGGGACCCACTAGAACAGCTGTTGGGAGACAGATGGTAGCCTCCCGTCAAGGCCATCCAGCGTGTTCTTTAACATGCACAGGGTATGGCTCTCCCACACACGGGGCCACGGCTTAACATCCCATCCGACGGACGGCGGCCTTTCCAAGCCCATCGGTGTCCCCTACTGACCGTGGGCAGGGCGGGGAATTTTGCGGAGATAAATCTCAACGCTGACCCAGCTGGGACTCGAACCTGAGAACTACAGATTACGAGCCACCCCCGCCCCAAGTTAAAAGTGCCTATCTCTTTCAGATCTGTTGGAAAAGTTAGCCTCTTTGTCTCCCATCCCCCTCGTTGTGAATGTGTAAATACAAGCAAAAGCGAATCAAGAAATATGAAAAGCATAAGAATCAACAATGACAAACATCTATTATATGTATCAGAATATTGCAGAGAATTTCTTTGACCAAACATTGGGTTGGGTTGTTTTTCCTCTGAGCAGCACTTTGTTGCACTCAATGAGCCAGGTCACAAGGACCCCCCCCCCCCCCCCCCCCCCCCCCCCCGAGTTCATAGAGGATTGGGGAAGGGGATCCACTGGGCAGCCTGTTAGGAGATTTAGTTGGTTGGTTGTTTTACCTCTGAGCGCACTTTTTTTTGCACACTATGGGCTAAATGGCCAGGTCACATGGACCCCGAAGGCTCAGAGAAGGTTGGGGGTGGAGACCCACTGGAACAGCTATTGGGAGACAGATGGTAACTTCCCGTCAAGGCTACCCAGTGTGTTCTTTAACGTGCACAGGGTATAGCTCTCCTGTACACGGTTCACGGCTTAAACGTCCCATCCGACGGACGGCGGCCTTTCCAAGCCCATCGGTGTCCCCTACTGACCGTGGGCAGGGCGGGGAATTTTGCGGAGATAAATCTGAACGCTGACCTTGTTAGGAGAGATGAAAGCCTTCCATCAAGGCCATCCAGCGTATTCTTTAACATGCACAAGGTATGGCTTTCCTCTATGAAAGGATAAAATGGTCTTGGAAATTAACTGTCCTCGAAATGGGACGTTAAATTGTGGGACTTAACGTTGATTGATGGTGGGATCTTCGATTCCACGTCAATTCTTCGTGACGATAGTTTATCGCAGTGATAGGGTTAGAATTTTATTGACTTTCTACCTCTCAGCTCAAATGCACTGTCTATAGACAATCATTTGACTTTGAGAGGTGAAACATGCGTCATAAGAATTTCCCCTCAGATATTGATTAAAACTTAAATAACAAGTATTGCTTTAAATCATTTAATTAAAATGTGCATTTTAAAAAGTTTCCATATTGATTATTTTAATATTAGGTACTTATGAATGATTTTTATGTAAGATAATTTATTGTTAAACAGTCCGACTTCCGAAGTTCTTTACATACTGAACGAATATCTTTGAAAATCGAGATTTAAACAGATTTGATTACGATCTTTAATTTATTTTCGGTCACATTTTTATATTAAATGTATATTGTAATATTCCCATTAAGATAACATGGGATATCACCATTTTGGTAGGTTCCGGTTACATTGTTCGGATTAGGCGTTTTTCGAATGACATTTTCTCGAAAACTGCGAGTTTTTCAAAAAATAAATTACATACATAATGCATAAGACATGTTCTTTTTTTCGCTTTAAGAGATAAATTAAAAAAAATATTTTTGGGTTGGACAAGTACTGATAAAATATTGCCATTCGCATTTTCAAAATTTGCCACTAGCTTAAATTGCGCCGTCTTATAACTGTACGTCTGATGATGTGTATCTGGATTAGAGCTGCAGAAGCCATTAACATCTAGCTATGAGTCACCTCTGATGAAATGCATTCCATTAGAACTGCAGAAACTATAACCCAGTGGTTCTCAACCTTTTATGTTTCACGTACCCCCTGGAAATATGTATGTAACTGGCGTACCCCTTCTATAGATAGATAAAACTATAGTTATAGTATAACAATGGGAATAAAATAAAACATATATATCAGTGGTTCTCAACCTTTTATGCTTCACGTACCCCCTGGAAATGTGTATCTAACTGGCGTACCCCTTGTATAGATAGATAAAACTATAGTTATAGTATAACAATGGGAATAAAATAAAACATATATATCAGTGGTTCTCAACCTTTTATGCTTCACGTACCCCCTGCAAATGTGTATGTAACTGGCGTACGCCTTGTATAGATAAACTATAGTTATAGTATAACAATGGGAATAAAATAAAACATATATGTCAGTGGTTCTCAAACTTTTGTGCTTCACGTACCCCCTGGAAATGTGTATGTAACTGGCGTACGCCTTGTATAGATAAACTATAGTTATAGTATAACAATGGGAATAAAATAAAACATATATGTCAGTGGTTCTCAAACTTTTGTGCTTCACGTACCCCCTGGAAATGTGTATGTAACTGGCGTACCCCTTCTATAGATAGATAAAACTATAGTTATAGCATAACAATGGGAAAAAAATAAAACATATATATCAGTGGTTCTCAACCTTTTATGCTTCACGTACCCCCTGGAAATGTGTATGTAACTGGCGTACCCCTTCTATAGATAGATAAAACTATAGTTATAGTATAACAATGGGAATAAAATAAAACATATATGTCAGTGGTTCTCAAACTTTTATGCTTCACGTAGCCCCTGGAAATGTGTATGTAACTGGCGTACCCCTTGTATAGGATAGATAAAACTATAGTTATAGTATAACAATGGGAATAAAATAAAACATATATATCAGTGGTTCTCAAACTTTTATGCTTCACGTAGCCCCTGGAAATGTGTATGTAACTGGCGTACCCCTTGTATAGATAGATAAAACTATAGTTATAGTATAACAATGGGAATAAAATAAAACATATATATCAGTGGTTCTCAACCTTTTATGCTTCACGTACCCCCTTGGAAATGTGTATGTAACTGGCGTACCCCTTGTATATATAGATAAAACTATAGTTATAGAATAACAATGGGAATAAAATAAAACATATATATCAGTGGTTCTCAACCTTTTATGCTTCACGTACCCCCTGGAAATGTGTATGTAACTGGCGTACCCCTTGTATATATAGATAAAACTATAGTTATAGAATAACAATGGGAATAAAATAAAACATATATATCAGTGGTTCTCAACTTTTTATGCTTCACGTACCCCCTGGAAATGTGTATGTAAGTGGCGTACCCCTTGTATAGATAGATAAAACTATAGTTATAGTATAACAATGGGAATAAAATAAAACATATATATCAGTGGTTTGAGCTCTACTTTTGAGCTCTCACGGCGTACCCAAAAAATTTTACCGCGTACTCCACGTTGAGAACCCCTACTATGACCAGTACCGGACAACCCAATAGGCACGGATGGTTCGTATCTAGGGGCCCCCTTGCTTTCTTAAGTTGATTACTACTAAAATAAAAAAATAATAAGTGAAAAAATAAAGTAAGAAAAACTTTTTTTTTTGCCTAAGGAACTGAAACAGTAATTACTGTAATAATCTCTCATGTAGTTTTCAACGTTTGATATAATTAGTTTCAATTCATTTGGTTCATACACAACTCATCAGTGGAGCATTTGGAGGTATTTAGGAGACTTTAAATATTGTATTATTTAATAGAAAAAAAATGTTTTTTCGTATTTGTGATTATAATATTAAAAAATGTTTTTAGTGTGTTACCATACTTTTTTTTTTGTACCATTTCAAACTAGAATCAAAACTTCCCAGGTTCGAGTCCACCTGTGCCAGGGTTGGAATTTATCTCGGTAAAATCCCCACTCTCGGTTGGAAAGAAAACACTGATGGGTTTGGAAAAGACCTGCCTGATGGGACGTAAGTCAATGGCTCCATACCATATACACGTGAAAGAATAGAATGGCCTTGACGGGAGGCTACCATCTGTATCCTAACAGCTTTCCAGTGGGTCCTTTTCACTAATCATATCTGAGCCTTCAGGATCCTTATGATCTTGCCATTTAGTCCATTGTGTGCAAAAAATGTGCTCCTAAGAATTAAAGCAGCTTAACCCAACCAGTTGTTTGATGAAAGTTTTTCCAGCAGAAAAATTATGCGATGAGGAATAAATCAGACTTTGACGCAACCTCCAAGTATTAGAATTGTGTTTATTAATTAGCGAGTTAATAATCCGAATGAAAACTGTCGCAAATGCGACGGGTCGTGGTACAGTATAAACCGAACCTTCCTATAATAAATAAATAAATAAATATCCCCTCAAACAGCTGCTTGCCACAGAGGTCTGACAGGAGCCTGTCAGTTTATATGCCATAGTAGAATAACCCGCTTTAATTGAATGGAAGCTGGAGCCGAGTATTTTCTATTTTGTCATTTAAGAATGAACCTCAATAAATCCCGAGTCGGCTTTTCTTGGGTCAGCAATTAATAGAAATGTGACGAAAGTATGTATTGGTGAGACTGTAACACAGGACATGTAAACTATTCATGCGCCAAATGCTAGATTTCGCCGGCTTAGTGATGATTTCTGTAACCGGTCGATATCACGAGTTGTAAGGAACTTCGTTTCAGAGTCCACAGATCCAAGAATTTACCGATGGGATTATGGCGAAAAGCCATCGGATTAATGAGAGTATGAAGTCTCTGTAAGAGGAAAAGTAATATTTAATCACGATGGCTTTCAGATAGATTTATAACTCTCCAACTTCAGTATCGACGAAGTGTTAATCTGAGGTGACATTTTGGCAATAACAAAGAAAGAGAGAGTCTCCGAATTCAGCAGAATTCTTTTCAACGAAGAGATTAATTGCCCATTACTTTCCGAAACAATTGGGGCTTTGGTGGATGTTCCCATTACTCAGGGAAACAAACCGACTGTTCTTAAGTAATTAGCTTTTATTGCTGCTTATTGACTGGTCATCTGGATGTGTATGCTGACTTGCAGGTTTTACTGCAGCTAGTAATGATGCTCATCACTCATGGCTGCCAGAATTAATGTCTTTCTTTAGAGCCATTGGTGGGTAGAGAATATGGGAAGATGATGGTTAATATATATCACCTCAGTAGTGATTCTTTAGAACTTAACCATTGAACTCTTGCGACGAGAGAGTTGTAATTAAAGGAAGGTTCAATAATGGTCCTCGTAAGATTATTCATGAGGAATACTCGTTTTTTTCACCCGTCATAACACGGCGTTTGAAACATCCACAAGACAATAAGGAAATGCTATCAGTTAGTGGAATTCAGCTGAGGTTGTAGTTTTGCTTTGGGTGATATCAACTATTTTTTTTTTGTCATTTGTTCGCTATTCACAAACTAATCGCCACTTAAATGGATTCGTTCTGAGCATTTTAGATCTATTAAACACTGCTTATCGTGGGGGGGGGGGGGACTCAGTCGGTAGCGCGCCAGGCTTCCCAGATTCGAGTCCCAGCTGGGTCAGCGTCGAGATTTATCTCCGCAAAATTTTCCGCCCTGCCCACGGTCAGTAGGGGACACCGATGGGCTTGGAAAGACCACCGTCCGTCGGATGGGTGGGTGGGACGCTAAGCCGTGGCCCCGTGTGCGGGAGAGCCACACCCTGTGCACGTTAAAGAACACGCTGGATGGCCTTGACGGGAGGCTACCATCTGTCTCCCAATAGCTGTTCCAGTGTGTCTCCTCCCCCAACCTTCTCTGAGCCTTCGGGGTCCTTGTGACCTGTCCATTTAGTCCATGGTGTGCAAAAAAGTGCCGATCAGAGGTAAAACAAACCCAACCTGCCTGTCGGGTCCGTATCTAACAGAGCATTTAAAATTGTTCTGTTTTATTTCTGAGCGACACTTTTTTTGCCTACACAACGGGCTAAATGGTCAGATCACATAAACAATCGGGAAATTCAAGAACCTAGTGGACAGCTTTCGGGAGGAAGCTTCCCATCAAGCCTGTTGTAAAAAAAATTTGATATCTATGCATTGTTTTAAAGGTTCAGAATAGCGCAGTAAGAAACAGCTCCTACTACGTATTAACATGTAAATATCACAAATTTTATCGTAAAGACGAACTGAGGTCATAAATGATTACTCAAGGTCCTTTGTTGCAACAAAATGCAATGCACTAAATATATAAATGTGGCAAAATGCGCATTTTTAAAAATCAAAACTCCAAAAATGTGGACTTTTTATCTCTCGGTGTTTCTTCCCCACAGATCTCCGTGACATATTATATTATATACAAACACTTGACAAAAATAGAAACAGCTCCATGTTATCTGAATGGAAAATCATATTCAGAGTTCTTCAAATGATTCTTAATGAACAGCTTCTTCAATATGATTTTTAATTAACAATATGTCTAAAGACAAATTAAAGATCTGAATTAAATCTATCTAAATCTCGATTTTAAATAATTGTTCAGTGTTCGAAGGGTTATGAACGCTGGAATATTTATAATAATAATAATACCCCCTCAAGCAGCTGCTTGCCACAGAGGTCTGACAGGAGCCTGTCAGTTTATATGCCAAAGTTGTTTGGGTTGTTTTACCTCTGAGCGGCACTTTTTTGCACACCATGGGCTAAATGGCCAGGTCACATGGACCCCGAAGGCTCAGAGAAGGTTGGGGGAGGGGACTCACTGGAACAGCTGTTGGGAGACAGATGGTAGCCTCCCGTCAAGGCCATCCAGCGCGTTCTTTAACGTGCACAGGGTATGGCTCTCCCGCACACGGGGCCACGGCTTAATGTCCCATCCGACGGACACTTCCAAGCCCATCGGTGTCCCCTACTGACCGTGGACAGGGCGGGGTATTTTGCGGAGATAAATCTCAACGCTGACCCAGCTGGGACTCGAACCGGGAACTACAGATTACGAGCCTGGCGCGCTACTGACTAAGCCACCCCCGCCCCATATGCCAAAGTAGAAGGTCTGAGAGGATGGCAGGACCTCAGCAGAGAAACGACACAACCAGCCATGCCTTACCCGGGACTCGAACCCAGGTCCCTTAGATCAGTAGTCAAGCGTGCTAACCACTCGGCCATGGGAACAGGCTAGAAAAAAAAGGACACCAAAATTTAAAACAGGATCAGAGATCAGAATTGATTCTGGTAGAGTACACTAGTAGCACCCGGTACACTACCAGTGTGCCGAGTGTTTGTTTTAAAGTTTTAAATTTTGGGTTAATATTCTGTGAATTGTTAAATATTCCAGCTTTCAAAACTCTTTGAATGTTGAAGAAATAGTGTTTAAATCGTGATTTAGATAAATTAAAAATTTCAATCAAATCTATCTTTAGACACATTTTTCATTAAAAAGCATATTGAAGAAATTATTGAACACTGAATGTGATTTTCTATTGAGATAACATGGAACTGTTTCTATTTTTATCACCAATATCAAGCTCTTGTCAGTCGTCTGTGGCAAGCAGTTTTTTGAGAGGTAATTTATTATTGTATTATTTATACGCCACTGAGTCAAGTGAATTCAGTTTGTGTAAATGCCACTTGAAATTCATAATTAGAGGTACTCAGCATGTAAATCTTGGTAACTACTGCGTTAAGATTTGTGTTCTTTAATAAAAATCCAATGAGATTCCTAAATTTCTTAATGGAAATACCCTAAGTTGTGTTTTTTACCTCTGAGTAGCACTTTTTTTGCACACAACGGGCTTAATGTCCAAGTCACAAGGACTCAAAGGGCTCAGGAGGTTGGGGAAGAATTGTCCGATGGACAGGAGACAGATGGAAGCTTCCTGTCAATGCCATCCAGTCGTATTTTTTAACGTACGCAAGATACGGTTTTCTTGCGGCGACGGAGACTTTTCGAAAGCCATCGGTGGCCTCTTCCTCACCGAGGAGAGCAAGGTGTTGTTATACGCAGATATGGATCTGGTCATTAATGCTGTTTAAACTTTCTTTTATGGCTTATTAATGGTCTTACACCGTGCTCTCAGCCCACCTATCCAACTTTGGCTAGATGAGGGGTGTCCTCCTGAGCCAGCTGCGACCTCGCCTACTTCACTTGGACACTACCCCCCTCCCCCCCATCAGTAACTCACCCATCCTGTCACTGAGGCAGAAGCCAAGAGAGATGTAACACGAACTCCTGCTGGCAAGTGTTGTATAAGACAGAGGAAACTTTTTGTGTTCACACAGATGTACGAGAACCCTTGCTCTTTTTATAGACGAGGCAATGGTCGACACTCTTACCTAGAACAATTAAAGTCGGCAGGACGAATAGATTTGTTGCCTAGGTGAGAACCGATACAATGACACAACTTTATTTGCAGTTGGACAAGAAAGGAGAGTTGCATTTGCAAATAAATCGATGACCATTAACATTTCCAGTCCTTTGCTAGATCTTACCTTCTCTGTTCAGATGACCACCAGGGAAGTTTAGTCGAAACTAGCCCTGACAATTTTGGATGTAAACCTCCCATTGAAATTTGGATTTACATTTTTGGATGTAAACCTCCCCAGAAAGAGTTTAAAACAAAAAAAATACTGAAAACGCCTGAGATCATCTAAATACTTTTTAAGAGGGACCGATGCCATTCGAGTAAGGGGAGAGCACTGGGAGGGTTGTTGGGTTGTTTTACCTCTGAGCGGCACTTTTTTGCACACCACGGGCTAAATGGCCAGGTCACATGGACCCCGAAGGCTCAGAGAAGGTTGGGGGAGGGGACCCACTGGAACAGCTGTTGGGAGACAGAAGGTTGCCTCCCGTCAAGGCCATCCAGCGTGTTCTTTAACGTGCACAGGGTATGGCTCTCCCGCACACGGGGCCATGGCTTAACGTCCCATCCGACGGACGTTGGCCTTTCCAAGCCCATCGGTGTCCCCTACTGACCGTGGGCAGGGCGGGGAATTTTGCGGAGCACTGGGAGGGAAATACATAGTCAAGAGAAGAGATGAGAAGGAGCAAGTGAGCAGAAGAGATCGTTGCAGTCGAGAGTCATTACCAATTGACGGCTCAAACAGCTTTTGGACTTTGCCATACACTCCTGCCTACCTCGACAGCCCTGCCTGAGATCATCTATGGTACTATAGAGTAGGGATTCTCAACGTGGGGTACGCGGAGCCCTTGGGGGTAAGTGTTAAAAATTTTTGGGGTACGCCGCGAGAGCTCAAAAGTCGCTAGATCTGATTACCCAGTAAAATGTTTATAAGATTGTTAAATTGTTTGTCATTTTTTTATGTTTATCGATATATGTAATTTATGAATACAAAATTTAATGTGTGTGTGTGTATATATATATTTTATTCCCATTGTTATACTATAACTATAGTTTTATCCATCTATACAAGGGGTACGCCAGTTACATACACAGGATGTACGTGAACCAGGAGGTACGTGAAGCATAAAAGGTTGAGAACCACTGATATAGAAAAGATTATTCAAATCTTACTCTATCTTAGCATGGCATATAATGTTGTTTTTATCTAATATATGTATCATGTGCAAGAGGTAGTGAAGTTGATTTTAATAATTGTCATGATTGAGTTGTGTTGTTACAATTATCTGACCTGCAGACTTATGTTTAATGCCACAAGGGCACTTTTTTTCACTTTTGTTCGATGCTTTATTATTAAATACTTGTTTCGTTTACTAAATGTGGTCTATATGCCAATTGATAGTAAAAAGTTTAAGAACCAGGGTTTTGTGGCCAGGAAAATCGGATTGTAGAACTCGGCAATTCCGACATTTTTGGAACCACAACGAATAGAATTATTTTAATATTTTTAAAAGTTAACATCTCCGATATACCATCGGCGGTATAACAGAATTAGCGTAGGAAGTTCTCAACGCAGGTACAATGGGACTCGAACCTGGGAGCATCAGATTACAAGCCTGGATCGCTACCGACTGAGCCAGCACCCGCTCCCACATCCCCCAGGATTCCTAAAAATCCTCTATGATACTTGCTCCTAAAGAGAAATCTATGCGGTTTCTTCTACAAAAAACGTTCATATGTTGGTAGCTAATGAGTTTATAACAGAAGCATTCAATGCACGTATCACCACCATCAGAGTTGAATGAAATTCAAGCCAATCTCACCGAGTCATCCACTTCGTTCTCGCCTCACTGTAAAATTCCAATGGCATTGGGTAAATTCATGCTATTAAGTACAAATTCCCGTTATTGTGAAACAAGCTGAGAAAGAGCTCGTTTCACAACACTCGCACTTTTATCATTTTGTTGTACTATTCATTTCCTTTCAGTCCCTTAAAAATCAAACACTGCCAACTTAACGCACCAGTTCGAAGCTTAAACGCACACTTTTACTCTTACGAAAATTCATTCTGACATTCTTATTTCTATACTTCCCAATTACACATTATCCTTCAACGACTTCCAGAACTTCCTAACGAGAGAAAGCCGGTTATTCCATACAATAATCTCTTTAAGGAAAAGTTAAAGAAAGCAAAAAGAGAAGGAATAAAAGAGAAAGAAATCCAGAATTTCTCAAGTAAGTAAGAAAGAAAGCATCCCAAAGGATATCTGTAAATTCCTCGCGAATGTCTCGGCCCGAAAGCAGCATCAGCGCAGAGCCTCTCCTCTAGCAGCAGCGCACTGAAGATCGGCATCGGGAGCACGAAGACCGAGCGCCCAGTGAGATAGAACAGACCCGCGGCAATCACGAACAGCGCGCCTGGTCGTCACGTGCTGCCAGAGATGCTTATTTCCTTCCACCACTCCTGTTCCCCGCCCGCCTCCCTCTTACTGACGCACTCCCTGCTCGTCCCAATTTCCTGATCACAGCTGGCCGGCTGCCCCATTGATCTCTACTGCTCCCCTCCGTAGGTCTCCTCCTTATCCCCCTCCCCACACGGGCCAGCTGGGAGAAAGAGAGAGAGTGAAGAGATGGGGATGCTGAGAGCCCCAACGGTCTTCTGGTCTTCCGCTAAGGACTAAAAGCAGGAAAAGGGAGGAGGAGGAGGAGTGAGGGGGGAGGAGGAGGGAAGGGGGAGGCGAAGTCATCGACGGGATGTTCCCTGCGTCATCCTTTGATAGGGTTCTAGTGGCCACCAAAGGTTCTCTAGACATCCGATATAAGCATGCACAGATGCGATAACAATGATGAGGGGAATCGCATCAGAGGACTGCGTAATCTGCTTCCTGTAGCTAGCGAGGAAGGGGGATTAAGTGAACGCCCCCCCCCCCCCCAATGGTTCGCTACAAGATGTCGGATCATTCCCTTTTATGTACTCATTAACCAAATCTACAAGTATCAGGGATTGATAGTTTGTAGGGCAGATTTTTTAAAAGGTTGAGCTAAAAAAAGTCATTGTATGTTAAATAAAACAAATTTAATCAATTTTACTGATGGGTGTAACTCGTAAGGGGTGTGTCGCAGTCAGCAGAAGTCACACCTACCCTCGAAGACTCAAGTAATTTACTCTCTGGCAGACACTGTCATATCCAAACAAGCTGACTTATGAAGTGAAAATTGATTGTGTTAGAAGTAATCTTTATTCAGGTTCAATTTTTAAAATTTGACGATTTCTGTGAGCCGCATACGTATACTTCCTAGATTCAAAAAAAAAAGGAGCAGGGGGAGAATTTATTATGCCAATGCAAATCGAAATTTAGAACTCAATAGATTTAAGAATATAAATGAAGCCTTAATTTTGAATTCTAGCGGTATACGTTCATTCATTTTAATGTCATGCAAGGTGGAATGTTTAACAGCAAAAGTTTTCAGTCAAAGAGTTTATCTGAAAAATAATGTGTTAACTCTTATCAACCGTAAAATAACTTATCAACCGCTAAAACTAACAGCATACTGTATTTAAAAGTTCGTCCAACCGTTATTTCAATTTTTATTAGCTTTAACGAAACCTTTTATTTAGTGACACTACTGGTAACTATTCCAACTGGGTTGGGTTGTTTTACCTCTGAGCGGCACTTTTTTGCACACCATGGGCTAAATGGCCAAGTCACATGGACCCCGAAGGCTCAGAGAAGGTTGGGGGAGGGGCCCACTGGAACAGCTGTTGGGAGACAGATGGTAGCCTCCCGTCAAGGCCATCCAGCGTGTTCTTTAACGTGCACAGGGTATGGCTCTCCCGCACACGAGGCCACGGCTTAACGTCCCATCCGACGGACGGCGGCCTTTCCAAGCCCATCGGTGTCCTCTATTGATCGTGGGCAGAGCGGGGAGTTTTGCAGAGATAAATCTCAACGCTGACACAGCTGGGACTCGAACCTGGGAACTACAGATTACGAGCCTGGCGCGCTACCGACTGAGCCACCCCCACCCACCACTATTCCAACTGGCACTATTATTTCAATTATTAAAATGCTAAACGAATTTTGCCGAAGTTCCAGAAGTATATAGATTTGATTTTGTTCTTTGAATTCAGTCTCATTTCCATAAAAACCTTATTTTGGAAGATACTGAGTTTTAAAATTGATTTTTTTTTTCAATTCGCTTACGATAGAATTCTTGATTTATTTTTGTCTTGGGTGTGTATTTGATTGCACTCAGACTGGTGACAAACTAATTTCCTACAGGACTTTGGTTCGCTCACTAGCTATGGAAGTCTGATTGGAACCTATCAGCTGGAAAAAAGGCATGTGAGGTAATCAATTCACTCAGCAGTCGAACGACAGACACATCCACATACTGTCAACTTCGAATTCCCCCATTCCTTTGCACTGCAATTGAGTATGATTCAATAACAGTTTCACGCACCAAAATATTTTACGAAACACATTGTTTTTTTGTAATTGATTCATTAAACTAGTTTCGAAAAAGAGATTGAAATAAAAGAGGAAGGAAAAGATTTTCTAGGTTGGGATGGGTTGTTTTACCTCTGAGCGTGCCTATTGTTAGCCTATTGTGTCAGAGGTCAAACACAATAGGCTAACAATAGCTTTAGCACACAATAGGCTAAATGCAAGTCACAGTACCACGAGGGCTCGGAGAAGGTTGGGGGAGGGGACCCACTGAACGGCTGTTCGAAATGAGCTGGAAACCGGTTCAAGGCCATCTAGCGTGTTCTTTAACGTGCACACAGAATATCCTCCACACAGAGCCACAGCTTGACCTCCAATCCGACGGATGGTAGCTTTTCATGCTTACCGGTGTTTCCTTTTAGACCGAGGTCAGGTTGCGGGTTTAGCACAGATAAATCTCAACATTGTCACAATCAGGACTCGAATCTGGTAACCCCCCCCCCCTTCCCGGAGAAATGGGGAAAGGCAGTAAGAGACAAAAGGTGAAAAAATGGTGAGGTTGTGTTGTTTTACCACTGAGTGGCACTTTTTTGCACACCATGAGCTAAATGGCCAGGTCATATGGACCCCGAAGGTTCAGAGAAGGTTGGGGGAGGGGACCCACTGGAACAGCTGTTGGGAGACAGATGGTAGCCTCCCGTCAAGACCATCCAGTATGTTCTTTAACGTGCACAAGATATGGCTCTCCAACACACGAGGCCACGTCTTAACGTCGCATCCGATGGACGGCAGCCTTTCCAAGCCCATCGGTGTCCCCTACTGACCGTGGGCAGGGAGGGAAATTTTGCGGTGATAAATCTCAACGCTGACCCAGCTGGGACTCGAAACTGAAAAATGGGGAGGAATGGGGAGAAAAAAGAAATTTAAAACGAAGGAAAATAGACATGTGCAGAATAGAAAAAGAAGAGGAAAAATTAAAAATAAAAAGGAACGAAATGAGAGGGCTATTCAGCCCCTCATTTCGTTCCTTTTTTATATTTCATATTTTTTTAAATTTCCGTTACTTTTCATTATTTTTTCCATATTTTTCATAAAGAGAAAGAGGGAAAAGATCTCAAAGACAACAGTTGCAGTTGGAAAAAAATAGATAATTATTTTTAAAAAAATATGTAAATCATTTTATGCTTCAGTGCCATTTGATTTATGCAAAAATTTATATTTGCGGCCAAAACTTGGTACAGCATTAGAAAGACTAAAAGCAAGAAGATTTTCTGTTCAGTAATGGGAAGAGAAAATTTGTAACAAGTGCAAAACAAAAAAGGATTTAAAAGAGGCTGAATAAATGTCACTCTGCAGAATAAGGAGTCTAGCAGTGCACTGCGCAACCTCATCGATTTGCCCATTGCAAGGACTTTGATGATAAAAACGGAACGACCACAGGAGAGGATTCTGTCCTCGGTGTGCTCGTAATCAAAACGTGGAACAACCTAAATAACAATTACGTTGTTTCAAAAACTAAGCCTTTTTAAAGCATCGCAGTAAAGGAGAAAAAGTTGTTCCTTTTGTGTCCCATAATTTTGTTGGTGGCAGGACTAAACGCGTGAGACTTTGATTCCATTTCGTAACCCGGGTCTCTTAGGAAGAACGCGACGTGCGAAATCATCCCATTTGCTTACCTTTAAGCAAGAAGAAAAGATGTAAACAAAAGGGACATCAGAAAACACAAAAGGTGAGCAAAGTTAAATACGGTAATGTGACTATTTGAGCTTTCGTGACTTGTGGGCAGTGCAACTGTTGTTGTGTATCTTTCGCGTTGAGCTCATCAATGTGGTAAAAGGTTCAAAGGCTCAGCTGGTGAGCACGCAGGCTCAGAACACGAGGAGCTTGGCGAAGACATAATAAAAAGGTAAAAAAAAAATCTACACATTCCCCAACACGTGTCGATCGATCGTCAACTTCCCACAAGCTAATTTGCGTATATTTCCTGCCCTTGGTAAGTAATTTTGCTTACAGCTGAGAGCTAAATCCTCCCTACCACTTGGCCACGGCTTGTAGAAGATGGAGTGGTACATATTGCTGGAAGCCCAATTTAGGGGCGAACAGTGAGGGCACGATAAATCAGGGCGACGTAGGCAGATAAGGGGGCCACACGAACACCGACTGATTTCCATTTGGCGCAGTTCCTTATGGGCCTCCCAGCTCGGTTAATGGAGTGAAACTAAATCAACACTAGATCCTCGCCCATTCATGGAAGAGAAACACGACTTTAATGGCTGACTATTCACCATGAATCACCCTCGCAACGATGGCTATGTCCGTTCTCTGGTACTTCATTTCACCTTGCGCGGAAGGAACTAAGGCAGGCACGCCTATAATTAATACACGTCTTGTCAGCTTTCCAATAAGGCAGCGATTGTATCATTTTCCGGGGGGTGGGGTGGGGGGTGGAAAAAGTTTCACGTCAACGATATAATTTAAACTGAGAACCGTTATCGGCAGACGTCTCGTCCCGAAACGGCATTTCAGGACCCAAACGAATAATTAGCGAATATCCGGAGATTAAACGAACGGCTTTTGTTGGAACTTGTCCCACGAATCTATAAAACTGCAAGATTTGCATTGCGTATCACGACTTTTGTGTGATTTTATCTCTCTCACTCACACACAGAACCAGAGGTGGTGATTGTTTCCAAGGGGCATCAAAACGACGA
Organism: Ryuthela nishihirai; assembly: GCA_038380435.1. Classification (NCBI taxonomy): domain Eukaryota; kingdom Metazoa; phylum Arthropoda; class Arachnida; order Araneae; family Heptathelidae; genus Ryuthela; species Ryuthela nishihirai. The sequence goes on along the minus strand of JAWZYU010000005.1, from coordinate 33,389,925 downwards.
AAATGTTCTGCTCTTTTCTGGGGAAAAGTGAAACAAAAGGCGATGAGCGAGGAAGAGTTTTCGTCTGTGATAAGTGAAAAACTCAAGTTTGTGTGCCAAGGCGTGTAGGGATTGTCGCAATGAATGGGATATTCAGGAGATAAGGAAAAGACTATCCTATTGCTGCTGTTGTGGGCATTGTTCGTCGTGTAGTTGCTTTATCATTCCACGCAATGTGACATAAAAGGAGGAGAATAATACTCTTTCATTGCAGAGAAAGACAACATCAGGATGATGATTTCCAGTGATAGTGAGTCGTCCGTGAAGTTTTTTTCCCTTTCGTATAAAGAATGATCAAAAGCAAACTGTGAGGTGTCACGAAAGGGCGGAAACACGGTGGAGATAAAACGTCTCTACTAAGTTCAAGACACTCTTCCAGCGTGTCACGAAACTGTGGGGGTGTTTCGTTGCACATGTCACTTTTGAGGACGGTGATTAAATCATTCAAAAGCCACTCAGATTTCAGAACGGCGTTTCTATTTAATCCTTTTCTGAACAAAGTCGTTGATCATCGTCACTTCCAGGGGATGTTAAATCCAAACGAATGATGTTATCTTCCTCCCGTTTTGGAAACTTCGTGACGGTACATGCTTCCAATATACAGTAAATCTAAAAGTCAAGAAAATATTATATCGAACAAAGCTGAGAACTCTGCTTTGTTTCAGTTTAGTAAGTTGTAGTCATCCAGGAGCCGTCCCGTGGCCGAGTGGTTAGCGCGCTTGGCTACTGATCTAAGGGACTGGGTTCGAGCCCCGGGTAAGGCATGGACGTTTGTGTTGTTTTTCTGCTGAGGTCTTGCCATCCTCATAGACCTACTATGGCATATATACTGACAGGCTCCTGTCATTTAGCGGCACGTTTGAGGTGCCGATGAGGTCATGTTTGAGGTCCGCACTCTCATTTATGTGCACCGTTTTGCACAGTAAAATTCCCAGTCCCATATTGGCAGCAAAAAAAAAAGCAAAATCCAGGAGACCAAACATCAAGAAACAATTAAAATTTCGCTACATTTAATTGCGTCTTTTAATTGCATTGTAATTTGCTTTAATAATTTGACAAACATCACAGTAATAAAAACAGCAGAGAGTCGAAGCAAATAATAAAAACAGGGAAGTGAGGTTTGGGAATAAATAATTCTAACTTGAGCATGATGCAAAACAGGAAGTAGAAACCAATATGATAAAGTTGAAGAATATTTACGAGGTTCAAAGCTATAATTATCTGTTAAATAGTGCATTTAGTCTTATAGGTAACCAGATGAAGCGATTCTCAGTGCTATACGTTGGCTGGCTCTCGTTATTGTTCAATCCCGATGTCAACAAAAATACGTAAAATAATTTAATGGCAGAGTATTACAAGATAAAATATCCTATAGACATGGGACTCATGAACAGTTAGCCGAAAAAAATTGAGTTTCGCCGCTTGTGGGATTCGAACTCACGACTCCCAGTTATATGCCGGGTGTTCTGACAGTTAAACTATCAGTGGGTAATTGTCTTCAGTAGTAGCATAAATGAGAGTTCTGGCACAGTAAAAGGGGTTCGAGAATTCTATGAAAATCCATGGAAAAGGTTATGGGGGATGAAGAAAAAAGTATGTTTCTTATGGTTTTTTGTAAAAATATGTGTGAAAATTAGAAAAAAAGGGGGTACTTTTTAGCATGTGAAAAACTAATTTAAGTATTTTTTTTAAAGATGAAGTTTTAAACTAATTTGTGAATTAGTTTAAATGAATTAGGTTGAAATAAGGTGTGTGTGTATGAGATAAAAAAATAATGCGTTTTGTTAAGTTATCATACACTTCACTGGACACAGCAGAAGCAAAACTTTCTAAGCAAAATCCAAAGTATTAATTCTGTTATCAAAGAAGAATATTAAAAGTTTTATCCAAAAGTAAATAAATTTCTTATCATAGAAAAATATTAAAATTTTTAATCAAAGTCCAAAGTAATTATTTTGCTACAAGAATATTAAATCTTTTATCTAAGCAACGTTCAAGTAATAATTTTGCTATCAAACAGTAATATTAAAACTTTTATCTAATAAAAGTCCAAAGTAATAATTCTGTTATCAAACCGAAATTTTGTGAAGTGAATGATAATTTAACATAGAAGAATATTAAAATTTTCATCTAATCAAAGTTAAGTAATAATTTTGCTACAAGAATATTCAAACTTTATCTAACTAAAGTCCACGTAATAATTCCCGTTCCAGCTTTACAATTAAATCTATTTAAATCGTACTTACCTTAGATTGGGATTACTTGGAATCGCTTGAGACCTTGTTAAATACTTCATAGAACCAAAACTGAATCTTGGACTTTGCTACTGAATCTTGAACATTGGTTTTGGATAAATATTTCGGTTTCATAGCAAAATTATTACTTGGATTTTGCTACTGAGTATTGAACTTTGGTTTTGGATAAAAATTTCGGTTTGATAGCAAAATTATTACTTGGGCTTTGTTACTGAATCTTGAACTTTGGTTTTGGATAAACGTTTCGGTTTGATAGCAAAAATTATTACTTGGACTTTGCTATCAAACCGAATTTTTTTTTATCCAAAACCAAAGTTCAAGGTTCAGTTTTGGTTCTGTGGAGTATTTTAGAAGGTCTCAAGCGATTCCAAGTCACTTTGACTTTCCCCTCCGGTATAGAGTTCCAATCTAAGGTAAGTGGGGCGGGGGTGGCTCAGTCGGTAGCGCGCCAGGCTCGTAATCTGTAGTTCCCAGGTTCGAGTCCCAGCTGGGTCAGCGTTGAGATTTATCTCCGCAAAATTCCCCGCCCTGCCCACGGTCAGTAGGGGACACCGATGGGCTTGAAAAGGCCGTCGTCCGTCGGATGGGACGTTAAGCCGTGGCCCCGTGTGCGGGAGAGCCATACCCTGTGCACGTTAAAGAACACGCTGGATGGCCTTGACGGGAGGCTACCATCTGTCTCCCAACAGCTGTTCCAGTGGGTCCCCTCCCCCAACCTTCTCTGAGCCTTCGGGGTCCATGTGACCTGGCCATTTAGCCCATCGTGTGCAAAAAAGTGCCGCTCAGAGGTAAAACAACCCAACTCTAAGGTAAGTACGATTTAAATAGATTTAATTGTAAAGCTGGAACGGGAATTATTACGTGGACTTTAGTTAGATAAAAGTTTTAATATTCTTATAGCAAAATTATTACTTGAACTTTGATTAGATGAAAATTTTAATATTCTTCTATGATAAAAAATTTATTCAGTTTTGGTTTTAAATTTTTCGGTTGAGTATTTAAGAAAGATCTCAAGCGATTCGAAGTTAGTTTGAGTTCCCCCTTCGGTATAGAGTCCCAATCTAAGGTAAGTACGATTTAAATAGATTTAATTGTAAAGCTGGAACGGGAATTATTACGTGGACTTTAGTTAGATAAAGTTTGAATATTCTTGTAGCCAAATTATTACTTGAACTTTGATTAGATTAAAATTTTAATATTCTTTTATGTTAAATTATCATATACTTCACAAAGTTTCGGTTTGAAAACAGAATTATTACTTTGGACTTTTATTAAATAAAAGTTTTAATATTATTGTTTAATAGCAAAATTATTACTTGAACGTTGCTTAAATAAAACTTTTAATATTCTTGTAGCAAAATAATTACTTTGGACTTTGATTAAAAATTTTAATATTTTTCTGTGATAAGAAATTTGTTCACTTTTGGATAAAACTTTTAATATTCTTCTTTGATAACAGAATTAATACTTTGGACTTTGTTTAGAAAGTTTTGCTTCTGCTGTATCCAGTGAAGTGTATGATAACTTAACAAAACACATCATTTTTTATCTCATACACACACACCTCATTTCAACCTAATTCACAAATTACGGCCTTTCCAAGTTCATCGGTGTCTCCTAGTGACATTGGGCAGGGCGGGGAGTTTTGTGGAAATATTTTTAAATAAAAAAAAAATACCCCCTCTAGCAGCTGCTTGCCACAGAGGTCTTACAGGAGCCTGTTAGTTTATATGCCAGAGTAGACGGTCTGTGAGGATGGCAGGACCTCAGCAGAAAAACGACACATACATCCATGCCTTATCCGAGGCTCGAACATATTTTTACAAAAAAAACCACAAGAAACATACTTTTTTCCTCACCCCCCATAACTTTTCCAATGGATTTTCATAGAATTCTCGAGCCCCTTTTACTGTGCCAGAACTCTCATTTATGCTACTACTGTCTTCAGCTAATGTGACTTGCAAAATTTTTCCGAATATTTTTCAGCAATATTTTAAATGTATTTAATCATTTTCTAACGTAATAATTTATATATATTTTTTGTCTTCGTATTGAAACAGCTTAGTTTATGATGACAGATGGAATACTTGGATTGTTTTATTTACCTCTGAGCGACACTTTTTTGCACCCTCAATGGGCTAGAGCTGTACGAAAAGGGATATGACTGGTATGCCCCCTACTCAGTAAAAATACACGGCTTATCGTCCATCCAATCGACAGAGATGTTTACAGTCTCACTGATATTCTTTTCTTACCAAATGCAGAACTAAAGTTAAAGAGCAAAATCTCAATTCGAACCTGAGTCGGTTTGTTTTACCTCTGAGCGCCCTCCTTTGCACAGAATGGGTTAATTGAACAGAATTACAAGAACCCCAAGAGCTCAGAGAAGATTAGGGGGGAGGGAAATCCACTGGCTATCCAGTCTTTCTTTCCTATCCATCTTTCCTAAAGGCTATCCAGTAAGTAGTTAGTAAGACGGTAGTTTCACGTCAAGGCCATCCAGAGTGTTTTTAACGTGAGCAGGGCAACAGCTCTCAGGAAACACGGGTTACGGTTTAACGTCCCATCCGACGGACATCAATCTTGCCAAGCTCATTGGTTTCCTCCTTTCTCACTGAGGGCAAAGTGTGGTTTTACGGAGAAAAAATCTGAACGATGTCACAGGTGGGACTCGAACCAAGATGAGATGAATTCAGGTTTAGGCAAATTTACTGTTCTAATTGTCTCTTCAAATGTTTCGTTTATGCCAATTACGGATAAGTGCGTTTCTGTAGCATTTCACACTCTTTTCAAATCTATGTTTTTTCGCATTTATCTTTTTTTTTATATCAGGTATGAAGATGCCTGACAATTGTATATTTTTATAATCAATATGTGAACTGATAGTTGCTCGCTAAATTTATCAGTTGGGTTCAGGTGGCTATAATGCAAACAATACGAACGGTGTTTTGTGAAGAAAAAAAGGCATATTTCTCTGAAGCAAATTCATTTATAGGCAATTTCTCTGAGACTTTAGGAAGGCTTAGCAATCGACGAGAGAAAACAAAACACCGATATACGCAGAAGAGCGCCGTCCGTCAGATGTGGTATTTCAACCGTGATTCTGCTCACAGAAGAGCCAATTTCTCTGTCCATGAAACTCGCCTTAAATGGCCTTGAAGTGATGCTCCGCTTTCCCTTAAGAGCTCTCCAGTGAACTCTTCCCTAATCTTGTCTCCACTGTTGGGGTTTGGTGACATGGAGGAGAGTCATCCCTTCCAGGGCGAACAGGCGAATGAACTGCGCTGCATAAAAGCATGTTTGCTGCGTTGGCTTTAACGAAGATACCTCATTCGCCTGTTCCCCCTCCGTCCGTGACGTCACAATAACGCTCTCATGGCCTTGTCTTCTAGGTGGCCTTGGCTTAGCTCAATAGGGAGCGTATCAGGCTCGTAATTTGCAGATCCCAGTAATTTGCCCCCCAATATTAACGAGTCCCACATGGGCCAGCGTTAAGATTTATCTTGCTAAATTCCTACCCTGTCCTTAGACAGAAAGGGGACACCGATGGGCTTGGGGGCGAGGGTGGCTGAGTCGGTAGCGCGCCAGGCTCGTAATCTGTAGTTCCCAGGTTCGAGTCCCAGCTGGGTCAGCGTTGAGATTTAACTCCGCAAAATTCCCCGCCCTGCCCACGGTCAGTAGGGGACACCGATGGCCTTGGAAAGACCGCCGTCCGTAGGATGGGACGTTAGGCCGTGGCCCAGTGTGCGGGAGAGTTGGGTTGGGTTGTTTTACCTCTGAGCGGCACTTTTTTGCACACCATGGGCTAAATGGCCAGGTCACATGGACCCCGAAGGCTCAGAGAAGGTTGGGGAAGGGGACCCACTGGAACAGCTGTTGAGAGACAGATGGTAGCCTCCCGTCAAGGCCATCCAGCGTGTTCTTTAAAGTGCACAGGATATGGCTCTCCCGCACACGGGGCCACGGCTTAATGTCCCATCCGACGGACGGCGGCCTTTCCAAGCCCATCGGTGTCCCCTACTGACCGTGGGCAGGGCGGGAGAACACGCTGGATGACCTTTCAGATATCTATACGATGGGAGACCTTCCATCTGTTTCATAACAGCTGTTCAGTGGATCCCATTCCACAACCTTCTCCGAATACTCTGGAGTCCTTGTGACCTGGCTATTTAACTATTTTGGGTAAAAAGGTGCCACTCAGAGGTGAAAAAAAAACAAACCCCTAATCCTTGTGACATGGCGTTTAGCTCATTCTAATATTACAATTACAACTATACAGTCGCTTAAAAAAGTATCCGAAATTAGTGATCGGGCAACCTTCGTGTCACGTGACATAACGGTTGCTAGATCACTAATTTCTAAAAAAATCGTTGCCAGATATTTTTTTCTGAATTCTGTAATCAACCATAGTGTTCGGATATTTTTTAAGCGACTGTATAGTTATAATGTGTAGTTAAAAAACTACTGTTTAACGATAAAACCAGCAATGAAATTTTTCTGCTGAAAATATTAAATGCATTGCCATGGAAACATTGGGATGATACATTGGGTAACTGAAGTTAACCTTTTCCTCCACACGTGCAACTAAAGACAACACTGAATTTGGAGCGTTTTGATCTTAGTTGCCTTTTCCAACCGGGAAGAACAAAAAAAAAATGCTCCTAACCAAAAACGTGAAAAAATAATACCATAGAATCGTAATGATAATGGCAAATGCCGAACGTTTAATGCCACAGCGATGCCGTAGGGTTGTTCAGTGCTGTAGACACTAATCCTGAGACCCTGCGGCATTCAGCAGGTGGGTTTCTCAAGATTCGTGGCAAAAAAGATAGTAGCAAGCACTAAATTATTCCATCAGTGGAAGAGAAGCAGCTATGCCTCAGGGGCAACTGACTCTGAGCACTGCAACAGCAAATTACTAAGCAGTAGTTTCGAGTTATATTGACTCGAAACAGCTACTTAGAACAGACCTGTAGCATTTCTATTGCAACGGGTGGTGCTGGATCAAGGTGGGTGTGAGAACTAGAGTTCCCCCCTCTTCCGAGAGTAGGATTTTTTTGCGCATAAGTGATCCATCATAACGATGATTTTCAGTAGAAAATCCAGTTTGTTTTTTTCTCCACTCTAAAAAGAAAATTTTTTGGACTTTCCTAAAGAAAAAGCAATGAAGACTTCCATAATCTTGCAAGCAATGATCCTTAATGCAATGATTTTCAACTTTATTTCTGTTTCCTTCGATCAGTTTCAAGCTTCATTATCTTCTGGCCACCTTTAAAAATAATCTGCCCCACGTCTACAATTAATATATTGAAAAACTTTATTTTATGAACGTTGTTAGGGCACTAACATATTATCTTAATTAAAAATTTCATATAACTGTTTATAAACCTTTGTCTTACTCTTATTTGAGAACCTTAATTCTTTTTGGCACTAAAATTTTCCTTCCGATCACAAAATTAAGATCCTCTCCCCTACCTAAAATTGATACCGTGACATTGCCACATGCAACATTGCCACATGGTTCAGAGTCCAAGGGTATGTTCCATTTGGGTTGCGTTGTTTACCTCTGAGCAGTATTTTTTTGCACACAATGGGCTACATTAGGGGTTCTCAACGTGGGGTATGCGGTTAATTTTTTGGGGGGTACGCCGTGAGAGCTCAAAAGTCGCTAGATATATGTTATACATATATGTTTTATTTTATTTCCATTGTTTACTATAACTATAGTTTATCTATCAATACAAGGGGTACGCCAGTTACATACACGTTTCCAGGTGGTACGTGAAGCACAAAAGGTCGAGAACCACTGGGCTACATCATTAAATTCTAGGTCACAGGGACCTCGAGGGCTCAAAAAAGGTGGAAGAGGACCAACTGGAGAGCTGTTAGGAGACAGATGGAAGCTCCCATGATGCCATCCAGCGAGTCTTTTAAAGTGCACAGAGTATGGACTCTCCTGCGCACGGGGAAAGAGTGTTTTGTAGTGAGACGAGAATATAACGGAGAAAGCTGACAAACACACACAGAACTCGTAGTTTAACCTCAGGTCTAGTTAATTTTGTGGTCACCAGACTGAAAAACTAAATAACAGGTAATAAAATATGTGGTAACATATGAGGAGGAATTATTGAGTGTTAGCTGTTGTACAACTTGTCCAACATAGATTGAAAAATAATGTATAATCCTGCAACAAACACCATGTAACTGTTATTATGATTACTTTTCTATCGAATCGTTCTGTAAACAACCAACTGTCCTGTAATGATGAACTGAATACCTAACTTTCCCATCATAAACCAAATTTCGACACTTTCAAACTACAATCCAAAAATAAACAGTGGTAAAGTTCTCGCTTATATTCAGATTTTCGAATTTTATGAAGGATTTTCGACGAGGCTAATACGTTAGCTACTGGTTGTAGGGAATGTCGTGCTACATGTCGTAAAAAAGCTACGGTTATATGTTAACAGAAGCTGGCGCAACACATCGGAATCGCAGCGGCTGCAAGAGTTGGGTCCCTCGCTGCAAGAGCACGCAGAGAGCGCACGTAATGTAGTGGCAGAATCGATATTGCACCTCGGCAGCCAGGCAGGGCCACAACAGAGAAGAGGCCTACAGCGGCACACAATATCTCACTTTGACAGCCCATCTATAGCGAGCGATCAGAACTCTGTCAGGCGTTGCCACCAGGATGATAGTGGTGGGGGTGACATGAAGCGGATTATGCGCTGGCGCTTGGCAGACAGACAAGTGCTACAGACAGACGGCAAAGGGGGAAAAATGGGAACGGTGTACACTCAAATACTTGCAGAATATCGCCTTTCGGTCTGACGCTAGACTATGCTTTGAGTGGTAAAATAGTTATGCCTTGTACATGTAAAGCAGGTGAGAAAAAATATACAGTCGCTCAAAATAAATATCCGAACACTATGGTTGATTTCAGAATTCAGAAAAAATATCTGGCAACGATATTTTTTAGAATTTATTTTTTAGAACCCTTTACCTGATATTCCGAATTGTAAAATAAATATTAGTAATGAATCAGATTTTAAAAAACGAAGCTTTTTTTTTTGCTGAAATCTATTCTTTTATCTGCAGATGGAAAGAAAAAAACTTCAGAAGTCTATCTCTCTCTCTAACGATTAAGTCAAACTACTGCAATTTAATCAAGACTTTAGGGGACTTCTCTTCTTGTTAATGATTTAATCGCAGCAATTTGTCATTTTATTCGTTTACATATTAAGAACCCTTTGATGAAAAACCCTCGGGCGGGGGGGGGGAGCAATGAGAAAATTCCTTTCTGGATCATATTTAACTAGCTTGTTCATAAAGTTAGAAATATAAAGAGTTGGGTTATTTTACCTCTGAGTGGTACTTTTTTTGCACACCATGGGCTAAATGGCCAGGTCACATGGGCTCCGAAGGCTCAGAGAAGGTTGGGGGAGGGGGCCCACTGGAACAGCTGTTGGGAGACAAATGGTAGCCTCCCGTTAAAGCCATCCAGCATGTTCTTTAACGTGCACAGGGTATGGCTGTCCCGCACACTGGCCACGGCTTAACGTCCCATCCGACGGACGGCGGCCTTTCCAGCCTCCTACTGACCGTGGGCAGGGCCCGGAATTTTGCGGAGATAAATCTCAACGCTGACTCAGCTGGGACTCGAACCTGGGAACTACAGATTATGGGCCTGGCGCGCTGCCGACTGAGCCACCCACGACCCTGGTCACAATGACCCCGAGGGCTCAGAGAAGGTTGAAGGATGGGACCCATTGGATAACTGTTGGGAGACAGATAGCAGACTCCAGTCAAAGCGATCCAGTGCATTCTTTAACTATACCGGTATGACTCCCTTGCACATGGGGGGCGGGAGAGGCTCAGTCAGTAGCGCGCCAGGCTCGTAATCTGTAGTTCCCAGGTTCGAGTCCCAGCTGGGTCAGCGTTGAGATTTATCTCCGCAAAACTCCCGGGACACCGATGGGCTTGGAAAGGCCGCCGTCCGTCGGATGGGACGTTAAGCCGTGGAACCGTGTGCGGGAGAGCCATAAACTGTGCACGTTAAAGAACACGCTGAATGGCCTTGACGGGAGGCTACCATCTGTCTCCCAACAGCTGTTCCAGTGGGTCCCCTCCCCCAACCTTCTCTGAGCCTTCGGGGTCCATGTGACCTGGCCATTTAGCCCATGGTGTGCAAAAAAGTGCCGCTCAGAGGTAACCCAACCCAACCCATTAAGAAAAAGATCCTTTAAGAAGTTACTGAGTTCTGTTTCTAATAGAGTCATCTATGAATGTACATGTATAATTTCCTTATTGAGGATAAGCTCTCCCACACATTGAGGATGCGGAAAACTTCACCATCAGTCGAATCCAGTTCATCATTAATCGATATGATCGAACTTCCAAAACTGTCTCTTGCAACTTTCTCCAACAACTCGTCATCGCTTTCAGCATCCGTTTCAGTCTGTTTCACATCTTAATCTTCTTCCAAAGGGTATCGTCGCCTCCTTTCACCTCGTCATTAAGCACGTGGTCAACAGGGTCGGAAAGAGAAATATCTCGGCTGCTCTCACTGATGATTCAAGTTGGCACAGCTTCTCCTCAAATCTTTCCATCCAGGATTACTCTGTCTCTGAGAAATGAGATCCATCTCGAGCCGCATCCTCTCAGATCATTACCTAAATTATCTAACTCTCGTACTTGGGCCACACTGCCGATGTTGAAAAATTTATCTGTTTGGAAAACTTCGAGCATAAATGCATAAAACTAATAGTCATTACGGAGATAACTAATGTAACGCGTGAGTTGGCATTCTGTGGCATGAATTAAGTCTCGCAGAGGAGATCATTTACTGCAATCGTCCCTCTCACGTGGTTCGACCGATGGCCGCAAATGACTGCCGATTTTTCGCATCGATTAAAATTTCAACAAAAGGGAACTGCAAACAGAAAGAATGAAAAAAAAAAAGGTCGAAGAGAATGAATGTTAATTACTCCTAATTGCCTGTATTTGACTAATTAAGAAATCAATTGTGCTTGGTAAAATGATCTGACAGTGATTAATAATCTCTAATATATATATACTTTTTTCCTTCTTGGAACGAACCAAAGAGAAATATCTGAAGCCTTTGGGTGAGTGGCTGACTTCCAATTTCGCCTCAGATGAATTGACATATTTTTAAGACTATTTTTTTTAAATATTAGGCAATATTTATTTCCTATTCCTACCTGTTCCGCAGATGTCTCTATTCAAGGCGAAGAGTGGCATCTGCTTCATGGAAGCAGTGACTATTCTAGGGTATAAATTTAAGGTTGTGAGAATCACAGGAGATTCTCTTCATTGCATTTTTTAGGTAGTCAAAGTTGTTGGGTTGTTTTACCTCTGAGTAGCTCTTTTTTTTGCACACAATAGGTTAAATGGACAGGTCACAAAGACCCTAAGGATTCAGAGGAGGTTGGGGAAGGGATTTACTGGAGAGATGTAATACTCTCGCCAAGGTCATACAACGTGCTTTAAAGTGCACAGGGCATGGTTCTTTCTTACACGGTGGGGCGGGGGTGGCTCAGTCGGTAGCGCGCCAGGCTCGTAATTTGTAGTTTCCAGGTTCGAGTCCCAGCTGGGTCAGCGTTGAGATTTATCTCCGCAAAAATTCCCCGCCCTGCCCACGGTCAGTAGGGGACACCGGTGGGCTTGGAAAGGCCGCCGTCCGTCGGATGGGACGTTAAGCCGTGGCCCCGTGTGCGGGAGAGCCATACCCTGTGCACGTTAAAGAACACGCTGGATGGCCTTGACGGGAGGCTACCATCTGTCTCCCAACAGCTATTCCAGTGGGTTCCCTCCCCCAACCTTCTCTGAGCCTTCGGGGTCCATGTGACCTGGCCATTTAGCCCATGTGTGCAAAAAAGTGCCGCTCAAAGGTAAAACAACCCAACTCTTTCTTACACGGTACCATGGCTTAACTTCTATTCGACTGAAGGCATGGCTGGAGTCAGATTACAGTACATTGGTTAGTGAAATTAAACTATCTCACAGTGCGTGTTTGCTTTGTATGAGATAACCAGCACAAGTTAAATGAAGCGTTTGGTTATTGTTGTTTTTCTGTTTGGTTATTTTCTTTAACTTATGATTTACGAAATAATATAGGAGTTGTAAATTTAGAACCAAGCGCTCAACCCACTCGGCCACCTGGACCAATGTTCTGGGATATCAGCGACAAACACGGTAACGGTTCGGAGTTCCGACAGCGCGCTTGGCTGCTGATGAAAGGAGCCTGGGTTCGATTCTGGGATAAGATATGAATTAGGTTTCTTTTCTCTGCTGTCTTCCTTCTGCGGTCTCGCTCTGCTACCAGAGCTCTATGGCATATTACACTGAAAACCTGATATCAGACGTCTAGATCTAGCAGCTGCCTTCTATAGACGTCTGATATTTAAAAAATAAATAAATTCAGAAATAAAACCTTCGAGTCGAACCGAAACTAAACGTGGACATTATTTATCCTAGCATTCTATCTCTTCTTTCATCCTAGCATTTCTGTCTCTTTCCACAAAAGCGAAATCAAAATATGGTATTATTCAGTCGTAAACACTTATCCCATAGTGCAGCAAAAAAAGGAACCACAAGAGAATAAAATAACCAAACGCAGTTATTACAATGAGGGATAAGATCAAAATATGAAGAAATGCGAATGGCATGATTTTCTCTTTTTATCTCCCCACTAGCATTTTTCAGAGTGCAAACTGAAAACATTCCTTCATTTTTCCTTGAACATCGGAAAGCGCTTCCCACGGAAACGTGTGCTGAATGCGTTCGTCTTGTAGAGTCACCCTACCGAGCCACGAGGGGAGGAGTTGGCCTGGGCCCGACACACCTGTAGCCGCCGCATGGGGTTGTGACCCACACATCAGGAGATCTGCTAACCTCTCATTATCTCCTCCCTGAGAGACACGTTTGTATCCTGACAGACACACTTTCTACCTCGTGGCTGCCTCGCAGGGGAGAAGTCGTGCAGCTTTCTTGTCTGGCATTTGGACTTGGCTCTCATTTGTTTCGTGGCAATCAAAATGAGGGTTTCAAAAGACCTAGTTCGGAGGAAGAAGAATGGAAGACGCCGACAATGGAGGGAGAGAAACGAGTTTTGTTTCATTTATAAGGAATTAAATGCTCAGGAGGAGAATAATAACAGCTGCCTCGAAATATGAAGTGCAATTAAATCTGTAAGAATTCTGTCAAAGTGAATAATCTTTGAGTCTAATGCGAATCATCATATCTTCAAATAACGGATCATCGTGATCATCCTACAGAAGTCTAAGAGGAGTATGGCAGGGAAAAGCGCCAAAGAGAAAGGCAGATAGATGGGAGAGTTTAGAAGACAACACAAATATCCATGCTTTTCTTGGATTTTCAACCCAAGTTTTCTTCACTGTATCTGCCAAAAGGTTGGGTTGTTTTACCTCTGAGCGGCACTTTTTTGCACACAATGGGCTAAATGGCCAGGTCACATGGACCCTGAAGACTCAGAGAAGGTTGGGGGAGGGGACCTACTGGAACAGCTGTTGGGAGACAGATGGTAGCCTCCCGTCAAGGCCATTCAGCGTGTTCTTTAACGTGCACAGTTTATGGCTCTCCCGCACACGGGGCCACGGCTTAACGTCCCATCCGACGGACGGCGGCCTTTCCAAGCCCATCGGTGTCCCCTACTGACCGTGGGCAGGGCAGATAATTTTGTGGAGATAAATCTCAACGCTGACCCAGCTGGGACTCGAACATGGGAATTACAGATTACGAGCCTGGCGCGCTACCGACTAAGCCACCCCCGCCCCTATCTGCCAAAAGTATTTTTGCTTCAATGCAGCTTTCGTCATATTCATGTTCAACAAGATTACTTTAAGTATTTATTTTCCTTTCCTAAAGAAATTTTCGATGATGAAGAGTAAATATATTTCCTCTCAAACAGCCAAGCCGTCCGGTGGCCGAGTGGTTAACGCGCTTGGCTACCGATCAAGACCCGAGTTGGAGCTCCGGGTAAAGCATCGATGTTTGCGTTGTCTTTCTGCTGAGGTCTCGCTATCCTCACAGACTTTCTACTATGAATTATACAACCGACAGGCTCCTGTCAGACCTCTGGTTGCAAAAAAAAAATGTCACTGCTGGTTGTGATTGTTGAAAATGCGTTCCCGGGTAAACGTGGCCTCATCACTAAATAACGCTTATGCGGGAAATTGCGGATTAACATTGTTCATCTGGAGCATCCACCTAACAAACTCTACCCGGCGGGGATAGTCATCATCGTTCAAAGCTTGGATCTTCTGCACGTGGAAGGGATGCATCCGTGCCTCATGTAGGACATTCCCCACCGAGGTTTGACAAACTCCCATTTCGGATGACACCACTCGCGTACTTGTGGAAGGAACTTCTGCAAATCGCTGCAAGACACGTTCTTCCATTTCCGGTGTCCCCACACTTCGCGAACGTCCAGTATCACTCATTGAGATAGACAACGAGCCAGTTTCACGCAGTCTTCGATCAACACTGGCGAAAGTCGAATGGTAAGGAATACGACGATTCGGAAATCTCTCACGGTACAATCTTTGTGCTTCACGTCCATTACCACCTGCTTGGCAATACATCAGATGCATATCCGCCAATTCCTCGTATGTGTAGTCTTCCATGTCCTTCACGAATATGTCACTTATCATGTGACGTTATCACGGTAATGTCGACGAACGGGTTCGGCTGCGTTTTTAAATTAATCGTCTAAGCACTTGCTCAGCGCACCTGATTTGCATCTTGTGCTTTTCATGCACCGGTTGTAAATACTTGTGCATGCGTGGCGTTTTTCGAAAGTACTCTTTTCTGACGGAAGGAGTGGAATGCGACTCTAGGTTGCATTGCAAAAATTGTTTGTCTTGATGTGTACTATCACCCCTCTTTTTGTGTTGAAAGAGTTTACAATCACCCTGTATATTTATTAGTAAATGGTAAATACAAATGAAATACATAGAAATATAGCCAGACACATTAATTTTTATCAGATGGTTGGGTTGTTTTACCTCTGAGCGGCACGTTTTTGCACACAATGGGCTAAATGGCCAGGTCACATGGACCCCGAAGGCTCAGAGAAGGTTGGGGGAGGGGACCCACTGGAATAGCTGTTGGAAGACAGATGGTAGCCTCCCGTCAAGGCCACCCAGCGTGTTCTTTAACGTGCACAGGGTATGACTCTCCCGCACACGGGGCCACGGCTTAACGTCCCATCCGACGGACGGCGGCCTTTCCAAGCCCATCGGTGTCCCCTACTGACCGTGGGCAGGGCGGGGAATTTTGCGGAGATAAATCTCAACGTTGACCCAGCTGGGACTCGAACCTGGGAACTACAGATTACGAGCCTGACGCGCTACCGACTGAGCCACCCCCGCCCCCTTTTATCAGATGTATTAGAATGATAATTCGATGTGATTTCCAGATTTAACATGACAAAGATACCAACTAAAATGAATTTTATCCCATATGCGACATAGCATGTCTGTGGTGTAATTATTACCCATCGACCGTCAACGTTTATCGATAGAGGTCGGAAGTCTACTTTATCCGTAACAAATCACCATAAGAAAAAAATCTAGTGGCGTTAAATCGGAGAATCGAGGTGGTCAATGATATCGGATCCTCTCGGCTCCGATATCATTGGAAACATTTGATATCCTCCGACCGATTTGGAAACGTGTCTGATTGCTTCTTTTTTGGTAGTCTTGGTCAAACTGTGTGATGAGAAAATTGTCGAGCATGTCAGTGATGTTCCTCTCTGGTCCTGTAAATGTGATGTAAAAATTTCAAGCCTTGCCCACCTGGGCCAGCGTTGAGAATAATCTCCCCGTCCTGCCCTCAATCAGTAGGGAACACCGATGGGCTTGGAAAGGCAGCCGTCCGTCGGATGGGATGTTAAGCCGTGAGCGGGAGAGCCATCTGTTTCCTAAAATTTGTCCAGTAGGTTCTCTTCCCCCATCTTTCTCGGAGACCTTGGAGTCCTCATGACCTGGTCATTAGACCATTGTATGCAAAATAAGTGCCGCTCAGAAGTAAAATAGAGGCCCAGATCCAGGAATAATAAATGGATTAAATTTTATTATTCAAGTACACGTTTTTTTTTTTTCAGAATTTCTAGATTTTATGAATTTAAATCCTAAAATTACCAGGGGGTGGGTCATAGCCCCATAACTACTGTATGCGACCTCGCTAGTATCAGCAGATCTTTCATAATGTGGAATATTCAGAATTTCTTTATAGGTCAGAAGAAAATGCTATGATACAAGTTTTTTCCCAACCGATTAATTGTAATAATAAATGGCCATATATAGTTCTTCTTTGAGAGACCCTTCCTTCACCTCATGGATCTTGTGCCTAGAAAATATTTCTTCTACCGCTCTTCTACCTAAATAAATAATAAATACCCCCTCAAGCAGCTGCTTGCCACAGAGGTCTGACAGGAATCTGTCAGTTTAATACGCCACGGTAGAAGGTCTGTGAAGAATGCGGGACCTTGGCAGAAAGACAGTACAAACATCCATGCTTTACCCAGGTTCTTTTCATCTTTAGACAAGCATGCTAACCACTCTACCATGGGACGGCCTTAACCACTAGTAATTTGGATTTAGATACGGTGGAGCCTTTATTGCAAATTTAGAAACGACCACCAGTTCAAAACTGAAAATGTATTCAATTTCTAAACGTATATTTACCTAGCCAAAAGAGATAAATTAATATGTAAACGGAAAATATTGTCCAATGGTAGGTGTTTGTATATCCTTGCAAAAAAATAATAATAAAATGATAAATTCTGTTTCAATTTTTCATGTTTACAGAGATATATTTTTTCATACTAATGCAAACTGGCAAGCGGAAAACAGCCCTTAAAATTTTAGCACTCCTTTATTTTCTAAGCCGTCCCGTGGCCGAGTGGTTAGCACGCTTGGCTACTGATCTACGTGGACCTGAGTTCGAACCCCGGATAAGGCATGGATGTACGTGTCGTTTTTCTGCTGAGGTCCTGCCATCCTCTCAGACCTTCTACTATGGCATATAAACTGGCAGGCTCCTGTCAGGCCTCTGTGGCAAGCAGCTGCTTGAGGGGGTATTTATTTTTTTTTATTTATTTTCTACGGCCTCGTGCATTGCTTACTTCAGATACCGCTTACCCTAACTTTTTTTCGGTACGAAGTCTAAATCAGTCTCAACAGTCTTTGATCTAAAAATTGAAATGTTTTGAAAAAGAGAAAGTGAAAAAGTGTTAAAATTTGCACAATGTTACATGTTCAAGTCAGAAACAAATTTGTTTTAGCTGTAGCTTTGCGAACAATCATCATGATTTGTATTTCTGAGCGAATAAAAAAAACAGAACTGTCGACAAATCCGGATTTTTTTTTTTCTTTTGACCTATTCTGAAGAATGAAGTAGTTGATTAAGAGAAACGAATTTGCTGAGAGAGATGTGTGGACCAGGAAACCGTTGCGAAGTCCAAGAGAGGAAAGACTCAGCGGGCACCGGATGTTAAATAACACGAAGCTCACTCGACAAACAGTGCTCGCAGGGAGACAGTGTTTGTCTCGAGAAGTGTTTGCCTTTACACTCCTTTCCTTGCTCGTGTGTGCGCTTGTGTGTGGGTGTGTATACTGACCTTTAGGGCACTCACACAGACTGGCAAATCACAGTTAGTTTGTGGTTCCTGTGATGGAATACGATGATTACGAACATTTTAGAAGCAGGACAATGAACACTTCCCTTGGGTAGTTGTGTGTGTTTAACTCTCTAAGGGAGATGGTTGCAGTCGGGACTTTTGTCATTTCAGGAAAACTAAAAGAATAAAGAGGTCGAGATGGAGTGGAAAGGAGTTTTAACAACTGTTGCTTTTTTCGTATTAAGTGACGTAATACTTAAGCAATGGTTTTTTTTTAAAAACAAGTTCAAAGCAATTTAGTTTATTAATTGACCAAATGATAGTCTATTTATCGAAACCACTGTGAGAAAAAAAAAGATAGCGTGTACTTCAATAAAAAAAAGTCTCGGGGGGGGGGGGGGGCTTTATGGAAAATTTATTACTGTTCAGTTACTCAAATGTTATAAACAGATTTCATATTAATATCTTTGTTTTTAGATTTTCTTGAGTTTTTAATAATTTCAATTTTTAGAACCTACAAATGTGAGCGGCACTTTTTTGCACACCATGGGCTAAATGGCCAGGTCACATGGACCCCGAAGGCTCAGAGAAGGTTGGGGGAGGGGACCCACTGGAACAGCTGTTGGGAGACAGATGGTAGCCTCCCGTCAAGGCCATCCAGCGTGTTCTTTAACGTGTACAGGGTATGGCTCTCCCGCACACGGGGCCACGGCTTAACGTCCCATCCGACGGACGGCGGCCTTTCCAAGCCCATCGGTGTCCCCTACTGACCGTGGGCAGGGGGGAGGATTTTGCGGAGATAAATCTCAACGCTGACCCAGCTGGGACTCGAACCTGGGAACTACAGATTACGAGCCTGGCGCGCTACCGACTGAGCCACTCCCGCCCCCACAAGATCTGGAGGTTGCTGGATAATGAAAAGGATTACTTCTGAGATTGATGGCAATTTCAGGAGAAATCCAGCAAAGTTATCATTTTAATCAAATTTAAGAATTCATTTCTAGAAATTAGATCTCGCTGAGAATTTTCAAGTCTTTAATCTCTAGTCTAAGTCTTTAATCTGATAAATATACAATGTGGTTCAGAAGTTTTATTCGTCAAAAAGTGTGATGGTTATAAAAAGGAATGCATACACATACTCAGCTGCACTTTCTTAGATACAGTTCCATGTCAATAGTAACTTAGATACAGAACTCAGAAGAATAATGTAATTCCCCGCCCTGCCCACGGTGAGTAGGGAACACCGATGGGCTTGGAAAGGCCGCCGTCCGTCGGATGGGACGTTAAGCCGTGGCTCCGTGTGCGGGAGAGCCATACCCTGTGCACGTTAAAGAACACGCTGGATGGCCTTGACGGGAGACTACCATCTGTCTCCCAACAGCTGTTCCAGTGGGTGTCCTCCCCCAACCTTCTCTGAGCATTTGGGGTCCTTGTAACCTGGTCATTTAGCCCACGGTGTGCAAAGAAGTGCCGCTCAGAGGTAAAACAACCCAACCCAGTAGAATAATGCTTAAATAAGCTTTTTATATAAAAAAAAGTGATTGATGATAATTTAAAGATATTAACCAAATACACAGTTGTATCAGAATAATATGATACGACTGTGTATGTTTAAATCTTGATTTCCAACAATATCCGCTCAGTGCTTGCAAAAAAAAATTCTTTCTGCAAAGTATCATTCAAATATTGCCAAAAAATAATCCAATATCACGCGAACTGCTAAAAACACACTTATATGTGCTAATAAATTTCAGCATAACGGTTATTGTTTTCTTTTTTAACTTGTTTTTATTTATTTTTCAGAGCAATTTTTTATGTTATTGTTAAATATTCCAATTTTCGTACATGTCTAAATACCGAACGAATATTGTTGAAAATCGATTCCAACAGTTTTGCCAGGTAGAGAAACATCGCGCAACATCCATTACAAAAATACAATTCAGCAAAAACACTACTTAAGGCGGCAAAAAGAGATAAATAAAGTCATTTTCGTCGTAATTTCCAAGGCCAAACGCCCTAATGGTTAAGAATATTGCATCCGCCCTTTTTCATTCGCCATGACAGCAGCACGAAGAGAGAGACTTGAGTCAATGGTTTCCAATTCTGGTGAAACACGCATTCGTGACAGACCGCCGCCCTATCGCCAGCCCGTCCACTGCAGCAGCTCCAAGGTCGGGTATCTTGTCACTCTGTGTGGAGGAGTTGCTTAAGAACCCAAACCCATTATGTCTTCAACACAAAGAACAGACAAGCTTCAAGTCGGGCGAGGTTAGGGAAGTGGTTTTCATAAGAGTAGAATTTCTTTTGCTTCTGTCATTTGCTGGTGTCTTTAAATGTATGGATTGTGTTGTTTAACTGCGAAAAAGTTGTTATTGTTAAAGGATATCATTAATCGAAACGGTGATGAAATAAAAATCATGATTCAATTCGAGACAATTAAAGGAGATAAGTTGATCTTAATATTATAAGGAACGATAAAATGGATGAATTGACAGCAGTGAATTATGGGTAAATTGGAAAGAACTGAAGGAGAGAAGTTGGGGGTTCATTAAGGTTTATCAAAAAAGTATGATTTGGGTTGGGTTGTTTTATCTCTGAGCGGCACTTTTTTGCACACCGTGGGCTAAATGACCAGGTCACATGGACCCCGAAGGCTCAGAGAAGGTTGGGGGAGGGGACCCACTGGAACAGCTGTTGGGAGACAAATGGTTGCCTCCCGTCAAGGCCATCCAGCGTGTTCTTTAACGTGCACAGGGTATGCTCTCCCGCACACGGGGCCACGGCTTAACGTCCCATCCGACGGACGGCGGCCTTTCCAAGTCCATCGGTGTCCCCTACTGACCGTGGGCAGGGTGGGGATTTTTGCGGAGATAAATCTCAACGCTGACCCAGCTGGGACTCGAACCTGGAAACTACAGATTACGAGCCTGGCGCGCTACCGACTGAGCCCCCCGCCCCTCAAGTCATAAAGACCCAAGGGCTGAAAGAAGGTTAGGGAAAAGGGACCTACTGGTTAGCCATTAGGAGACAGATGGTAACATCCCGTTCCGTTCAGGTCATTCATCGTGTGGACACTTGCATTTCCAAAGTCCATTGGCAGCACGTACCCAGGATTTAGTTTTTTTTTTTGGGGGGGGGAGATAAGACTGGAGTAAGATTTCCCAATTTCTAATATATTCCACCGGACAGAAAAAAATTATAGTTGTTTTTTTAACTCTATTTTCAATGTCGGCACATACTATGAGGCAGAAATAAAATTGCGTATAAAAAACCCAACTATTTTGGATTTCAAAGTAGACAGACAAGTTTGAGATTTCATATAAGACGGCCGGATTTTCCGGGGTTGGGGTGGTCAGGAAATGGGCGGATAAGTTCCACGCGCAGGCAGTCACAGTTTGGATTCGAACCTGGGGGAAATGCTAATTGCGACTGTCTGCAACCCGTGACTTTTCTGGTCTTTCAGTATATTGAAGCAAAAAATGGGAAATGAAATGTCGCTTGATTTCGCCAAATGGAGTCTCATGTTTTTGAAATAATTACGCAAATTTAATTTAATTATCCAGAATTTGCTATAAATCTATACGATTCGGGGAAAGACTTGCCAGAAAACTTTGCGATTCGAAAAGTTTTCCTTTATTAAAGAAACATATAATTTTCTTTTTCCATCTATAATTACAGATTAATGACGCAGGGAAGTTACATAGACCAAATAGTTTGATTTTCTGTAACGCAGACTTACTTTATGCTGAAAATAATGAACACTTTTGGAGAAGGGACTGCGAGTCAAAAATATTGAGTAATTCCTTATTTTATGGGTTGGGTTGTTTTACCTATGAGCGGCACTTTTTTGCACACCATGGGCTAAATGGCCAGGTCACATGGACCCCGAAGGCTCAGAGAAGGTTGAGGGAGAGTACCCACTGGAACAGCTGTTGGGAGACAGATGGTAGCATCCCGTCAAGGCCATCCAGCGTGTTCTTTAACGTTGGGTTGTTTTACCTCTGAGCGGCACTTTTTTGCACACCATGGGCTAAATGGCCAGGCCACATGGACCCCGAAGGCTCAGAGAAGGTTGGGGGAGGGGACCCACTGGAACAGCTGTTGGGAGACAGATGGTATCCTCCCGTCAAGGCCATCCAGTGTGTTCTTTAACGTGCACAGGGTATGGCTCTCCCGCACACGGGGCTACGTCTTAACGTCCCATCCGACGGACGGCGGCCTTTCCAAGCCCATCGGTGTCCCCTATTGACCGTGGGCAGGGCGGAGAATTTTGCGGAGATAAATCTCAACGCTGACCCAGCTGGGACTCGAACCTGGGAACTACAGATTACGAACCTGGCGCGCTACCAACTGAGCCACCCCCGCCTCCCTTATTTTATGAACATGCTTAAAAATATTGAACAAAACCATCATTTTTCAGAAATAAATGATTGCTTTAATTTCCCTTTCGTAGTCTCTAACCGAGTTATACAAATAATAAAGTAGAGCATTCAATTATTCGATAAGTATTTTCGATCATCTAGTTCCTGGTTCAAGAAGTTTTCGAAGAATGATTATAAGGAGAGATGCCTTGACCAAATTACCATTCTAAACACCGTCATGGAATGCCATTGATTACAATTAGAAGTTCCTGAATAGTTTCATTACAGCTCGAACTTCTGCTGGCTGTGGTCTAATATCATATTGGGGTCAGTTGGGTGCGAAATGGAGATCGAAGGCGGATCCTGTTATCGTTAATGCTGCAGAGTGTGGTCCAGATGAGAATCGATGATTGTGGTTGCTGATACACGTAATTGTGTTTGGCCACGGCGTATAAACTCTCTCTCCTGGTTCCATTTGAAGGGAGGCAGCTGAGTGGCACTGCTATCACCCAAGTGACCAGGTTCGCAACGATTGTCGTTAAGGTTAGGCGTCCATGATAGGTCTGACACGACCCAGACACACTTAACGCCCTAGTCTAAGCACCTGATCAATCAACGGGTAAATTAACTGCCTGACCCCTCCTCTGAGACAGAATTCTCTCCTGGCGATTTCCCTCTCCCAGTGTGTTATCGTTCACGCTGAAATCATGTGACGTACTCCAGAACTTGGAAGGAGGACATCTTTCTTCTGAAGGCTATTGAGAGAAGTGATGAAATGAAAAATGAAATTCCTAAACAAATAATCAAACAGTGAATAAGACTTTTTTTTTTTCTGTTTATTTTCACCCTTCCCCACAAAAGAGAAATCGATTAACTCTTTCAGATGGGGGGGGGGGGGCTCAGTCGGTAGCGCGCCAGGCTCGTAATCTGTAGTTCCCAGGTTCGAGTCCCAGCTGGGTCAGCGTTGAGATTTATCTCCGCAAAATTCCCCGCCCTGCCCACGGTCAGTAGGGGACACTGATGGGCTTGGGAAGGCCGCCGTCAGTCGGATGGGACGTTAAACCGTGGCCCCGTGTGCGGGACAGCCATACCCTGTGCACGTTAAAGAACACGCTGGATGGCCTTGACGGGAGGCTACCATCTGTCTCCCAACAGCTGTTCCAGTGGGTCCCCTCCCCCAACCTTCTCTGAGCCTTCGGGGTCCATGTGACCTGGCCATTTAGCCCATGGTGTGCAAAAAAGTGCCGCTCAGAGGTAAAACAACAAAACCCAACTTTCAGATGGCTTGCTACATTATTGGGAAGTGGGAATAAAGAAATTCCTGATGTTAATTGAACGTAAGAAGTAAGGCATTCGTGCATGCCATCTGATAACTGGTGACCACAAAGATATGTCATGGGTGGGCATCGGTTACCATCTTGAATGATTGGAGTCTTCCGATTAACTTAATATTATGATAAAAAATAAGAAAGTACAGAATGGACATAAAGATGAAAAATATTATGGTTTTGACAAAGCGGATATCAAGTTGCGTGCGGTGGTGGGGATATATTACGACGTTCTGTCTGAGCGGGCATTCGGTTGTCCCTGGGTTACTCCCCCTCCCCTGCCCATGGTCAGTAGGGGACACCGATGAGCTTGGAATGGCCGCCGTCCGTCGGATGAGATGTTAAGCCGTGGCCCTGTGTGTGAGAGAGCCATATCTTGTGCACGTTAAAGAACACGCTGCATGGACTTGACGGGAGGCTACCATCTATCTCCCAACAGCTGTTCCAGTGGGTCCCCTCCCCCAACCTTCTCTGAGCCTTCGGGATCCTTGTGATCTGGCCATTTAGCCCATGGTGTGCAAAAAAGTGTTGCTCAGAGGTAAAACAACCCAACACAACCCAGGCAGTACTAGTCGCTCTCAGGTTGGGCTATGAGTTGTTTCACTCTGAGCGGCCCTTTTGTGCATACAAAATGCTAAATGGCCAGGTCACAAGGATCCCAAGTGTTCAGGGATGTTGGGGAAAGGGACTGACTGGGAAACCTCTCGATAAGGCCATCCAGCTTGTTCTTTAAAGTGCACAGGGTATGGCTTTCCCACAAACGGGGCCACGGCGTATAACGTCCCATCGGACAGACGGCACCTTTTCCAACTCATCGGCTTCCTCTTTCTAACCGAGGGCAGTAGGTGAGAGTTAGGAGAGAATAATCTCAATGCACACATTAGGGGCTTGAACTGGGAACTGCACATTATGTACAAGCTGACGATCTACATCTTAGTTCAATCTCCGCCTGGTTATCTTCAAAATTAGTAGTTCGGATTTGGGCTGTTTTACCTCTGAGCGGCACTTTTTTGCACACCATGGGCTAAATGGCCAGGTCACATGGACCCCGAAGGCTCAGAGAAGGTTGGGGGAGGGGACCCACTGGAACAGCTGTTGGGAGACAGATGGTAGCCTCCCGTCAAGGCCATCCAGCGTGTTCTTTAACGTGCACAGGGTATGGCTCTCCCGCACACGGCACCACGGCTTAACGTCCCATCCGACGGACGGCGCCATTCCAAGACCATCGGTGTCCCCTACTGACCGTGGGCAGGGCGGGGAATTTTTGCGGAGATAGAGCAGTTAGTAATAAAGTTTAATCAATCAATGGTTAGATGCGTATCGCACATTGGCATGTGTTTATCATCGTATTAAATATCATTAATATTAATAATCGGCAAGTTTCTTACAGTAAATGTTATATTTGTTTGCAAAGAAGGGGTAGTCTCAGCGATTAAAGAGAATTTGTGACAGTATAAGGTGCTGACGGTTTACAGTCACATTTGAAAAATTAACTTTTCATTTCAGAAACGTAACCCGTGGGGTAGGGTTAAACTCTACATTTAAGTTTGTTTGTTTTGCTGACATAAGGAAAATGAAAACAGCTGTTGGATTCCAGCAGGAATGAATAGCGGTCACAACCTTGTATTCCAATTAAAGCTATCGTCTTGCAGGTTCTGTTTCAAGGCAGCTAATAAACGACAATCCTGCGGGAGGGAGGGCAGGGCATCTTTTACGGTGGCTAGAGACATAAACAGATATGTCTGTTGATCTATTTCTCAAGCTTTGATGTCCGCTGCAACTGATTAGGGTTGTCATTTCCTTCTCGTAACAGGACGTTGAAAATGTCGCCATTCTGATGATAAACTGCGCATGCCCACATGGCCTTGTCCGGCTACGGTTCGTAAATTACGACTTCGGTGTTATTTATGTGTTCTTTCGTAGCTCATTGTGGAGTGTGTGTGACGTTAAGGAAATGATGAAGATCCGTTGGAAGTGGTGATGGTTATAGGTCATCGCAGAGGCCAAAATTTTTTTAGTTTTCGGTGTCAGTGCACTTTGCACTTTCACTTTTCAGAGATGTGGTCTGATGAGAAGATGGATTCGCTGGGAAAAAGAACACTGAAAATGTAAAGACCTTTTAACGTTTAGTATTTAATGGAAACAGTTCTAAATTGTTGAACAAACTTCAGTTATTGTACGCTTATCACAACTCCACTATTACAGGTTTCTTTTTGGGGCGGGGGTGGCTCAGTCGGTAGCGCGCCAGGCTCGTAATCTGCAGTTCCCAGGTTCGAGTCCCAGTTGGGTCAGCGTTGAGATTTATCTCCGTAAAATTCCCCGCCCTGCCCACGGTCAGTAGGGGACACCGATGGGCTTGGAAAGGCCGCCGTCCGTCGGATGGGACGTTAAGCCGTAGCCCGGTGTGCGGGAGAGCCATACCCTGTGCACGTTAAAGAACACGCTGGATGGCCTTGACGGGAGGCTACCATCTGTCTCCCAACAGCTGTTCCAGTGGGTCCCCTCCCCCTACGTTATATGAGCCTTCGGGGTCCATGTGACCTGACCATTTAGCCCATGGTGTGCAAAAAAGTGCCGCTCAGAGGTAAAACAACCCAAACAACAGGTGTCAGGCTAGAGGCCTTTTGAGATTTTTTTTTTTTCAGGCTTTGTATATTTATTTTGGATTTCACCAACAAGGCATATGCTACGTGGGAGGCCCTCTGTCCCGGCATCTGGAAAGTTAATTGAAGTAACAGTGCCCAGAGGGGACGGAGGTCACCCCACTGCTCGCGGACGCCCCAGATGGTCAGGCGGAGAGAGAAAGAGAAAGGGTTGGCAACCACGAGAAGAACAGAGCCGGTCGAGTTTCGAAAGCGGGCAGACATAAAATTGAAAAGCTGGTGAGTGCCGACTGGTATTAGCGGTACGTAGGCTCTCGGGAAAACAGCTGAGCGGGGATAGTAAGCTGGTTTTGTAATTCATAGTAAATGAGTGACGAGTGTGTTTTTCCTCATCAGTCAATGTAGTTTATATCAATAAAGGATAGTTATTGTTTTACCAAGGACTAAGTTGAACCAATTTATTGGGAAGGAGCCTCAGTATCGAGTCCCTTCAATTGTGATAAAATCTTTGATTTTTGATCTGAAAAACTCTTTCACCCGTCACGTATTGCGATCGAACCGAGGGGACATTCCTAAGTGGTCCCAATAGACAAACAAACGAAGAAGCAACTTCACAACAGGTTTCTTTATAAATTACCGGTTTCGCGTAAAGTCATAAAGGAATTTGAATTTTTGTAATTAAATTAAATATACATTGATAACTTATTATGAAATACAGTATCCTCGATTTTCGTGATAGTTCCTTCCTTTCGAAGAGTGGTAGCATAATTGAAAATTTTTCCCAAAAGCAATGATATTGTAAACGGAGATTACTTATCCTAAATGGTAGTAGTAATCTGTAGTTCCCAGGTTCGAGTCCCAACTGCGTCGGCGTTCTGATTTATCTCCGCAAAACCTCACCTTGCTCTCAGTGAGAAAGGAGACACCGATGAGCTTGAAAAGACCGGAGTCTAGAGGATGAGGAGTAAAGACCCTAGTGCGCCATACATTGCGCACGTTCATACATTGTGCACGAGCCATACATTGTGCACGTTAAAGAACGCGCAGGATGGTCCCGACGAAGAAGTTTCCATCTGTTTCCGAATAGCTTTCTGGGGCGGAGGTGGCTCAGTCGGTAGCGCGCCAGGCTCGTAATCTGTAGTTCCCAGGTTCGTGTCCCAGCTGGGTCAGCGTTGAGATTTATCTCCGCAAAATTTCCCCGCCCTGCCCACGGTCAGTAGGAGACACCGATGGGCTTGTAAAGGCCGCCGTCCGTCGGATGGGACGTTAAGACGTGGCCCCGTGTGCGGGAGAGCCATACCCTGTGCACGTTAAAGAACACACTGGATGGCCTTGACGGGAGGCTACGATCTGTCTCCCAACAGCTGTTCCAGTGGGTCCTCTCCCCCAACCTTCTCTGAGCCTTCGGGGTCCTTGTGACCTGGCCATTTAGCCCATGGTGTGCAAAAAAGTGCCGCTTTGGATTGGATTGTTTTACCTCTGAGCGGCACTTTTTTGCACACCATGGGCTAAATGGCCAGGTCACAAGGACCCCGAAGGCTTAGAGAAGGTTGGGGGAGGGGACCCACTGGAACAGCTGTTGGGAGACAGATGGTAGCCTCCCGTCAAGGCCATCCAGAGTGTTCTTTAACGTGCACAGGGTATGGCTCTCCCGCACACGGGGCCACGGCTTAACGTCCCATCCGACGGACGGCGGCCTTTTCAAGCCCATCGGTGTCCCCTACTGACCGAGGGCAGGGCGGGGGAAATTTTGCGGAGATAAATCTCAACGCTGACCCAGCTGGGACTCGAACCTGGGAACTACAGATTACGAGCCTGGCGCGCTACCGACTGAGCCACCCCCGCCCCGCAAAAAAGTGCCGCTCAGAGGTAAAACAATCCAATCCAACCCTTTCCTCAAACTTTCTTTTTTCCAGATCTTGGGGTTCTGATGATCTAGTTTAGCCCATCGCATGCAATAAATTGATGCTCAGAGGTAAAACAGCATGGAGAATTTTGAATTATTCTGTATATCAGCTTAAAATCAGTTTTTCCTCCCTTCGTGTTTAAAGAACAACTTTAGACACGATCTTTACAGCTTTTAATAGAAACTGCTTTAAGAAGCAGTGCGAGATTTTTTAAAAAATGTTACATGGTATGCATTTATCGCCGATGGCATCTAAAGGTTTGTGCGTTCGATTCCTGATGCCTAATAGAGATGGGTTGTTGGGTTGTTTTACCTCTGAGCGGCACTTTTTTGCACACCATGGGCTAAATGGTCAGGTCACATGGACCCCGAAGGCTCAGAGAAGGTTGGGTGAGGGGACCCACTGGAACAGCTGTTGGGAGACAGATGGTAGCCTCCCGTCAAGGCCATTCAGCGTGTTCTTTAACGTGCACAGGGTATGGCTCTCCCGCACACGGGGCCACGGCTTAACGTCCCATCCGAAGGACGGTGGCTTTTCCAAGCCCATTGGTGTCCCCTACTGACCGTAGGCAGGGCCAGGAATTTTGCGGAGATAAATCTCAACGCTGACCCAGCTGGGACTCGAACCTGGGAACTACAGATTACGAGCCTGGCGCGCTACCGACTGAGCCACCCTAGCTGCTAATAGAGATGAGTTCGGGCTTCGTTAGGCTGAGTTCAAAACTGTCCAATTAAATTGCACAGACGACTTCGGGCTGGAGCGGTTTGAGGCTCATAATAATTAAAATTTCAAAGTTATTTTTTAATTGTAAAATAAAGAAAATTTTTTAAATATTCTTTTGATCAGCATCTGAACTTTTTTTGCTTTTAAAAATAAATAATCTCTTCAGGCAGCTGCTTGCCACAGAGGTTTGTTGGGTTGCTTTACCTCTGAGCGGCACTTTTTTGCATACCATGGGCTAAATGGCTAGCTTTTTTGCACACCAAGGGCTAAAATCCAGCTTGCCATAGAGGTCTGACAGGAGCCTGTCAGTTTAATACGCCATAGTAGAAGGTCTGTGAGGAAGGCGAGACCTCAGCAGAAAAACAACATTAACATCCATACCTTACCGTGGGCTCGAGCCCAGGTCCCGTTGATCACCAGCCAAGCGCGCTAACCACTCGGCCACGGGACGGCTTTTGCGTATGCTCTCTCTTTAATAAATGAATGGCTCTTAGCGTTTATTACGATGTTACTATTCAGTAACTACTAGTATTTCTAATATTTTACTTTGCAAATAGCATTAATTTTACCTGAAAATGAATATAATACGAAAAATGAAAAAAAAAAGAAAATGATTTAACGACGTGCATTTTTCTATATATGTTTATGATGAGCCAGAGAAATGCTTTCCCCCAAATCAGGCTGGGCTCAATAACTGTTCAAATTGTTCGGGCCCGAAAAATCGAGCCCAAATTCACCTCTGTGTGTGGGGCGAGGGTGGCTCAGTTGGTAGCGCGCCAAGCTCGTAATCTTCAGTTCGCAGGTTCGAGTCCCAGCTGAGTCAGCGTCGAGATTTATCTCCGCAAAACTCTCCGCCCTGCCCAAGGTCAGTAGGGGGAACCGATGGGCTTGAAAAGGCCGTCTTCCGTCGGATGGGATGTTAAACTGTGGTCCCGTGTGCGGGAGAGAGCCATACCCTGTGCACGTTAAAGAACACACTGGATGGCCTTGACGGGAGGCTGCCATCTGTCTCCCAATAGCTGTTCCAGTGGGTCCTCTCCCCCAACCTTCTCTGAGCCTTCGGGGTCCTTGTGACCTGGCCATTTAGCCCATTGTCTGCAAAAAAGTGCCGCTCAGAGGTAAAAAACCTAACCCACCTCTGTGTCTAATAATATCTTCTGTAAACTTGGGGCTGCACTCTGTAATAACACTTGTAAATCTTACTTTGTATCACTACTAGTAGTAAGGGAAAATGGTAGCTTCACATAAAAAAAGAACAGGAATCCTTTCCTCCTAGTTCTGGTCAGTTGTTGTTTGGGTTGTTTTACCTCTGAGCGGCATTTTTTTGCACACAATGTGCTAAATGGCCAGGTTGGGTTGGGCTGTTTTACCTCTGAGCGGCACTTTTTTGCACACCATGGCTAAATGGCCAGGTCACATGGACCCTTAAGGCTCAGAGAAGGTTGGGGGAGGGGACCCACTGGAAGAGTTGTTGGGAGACAGATGGTAGCCTCCCGTCAAGGCCATCCAACGTGTTCTTTAACGTGCACAGGGTATAACTCTCCCGCACACGGGGCCACGGCTTAACGTCCCATCCGACGGACGGGACGTTTTTCCAAAAAGTGATTTGCTCATGTAACTTCGGTAATAAAAGATGATTTGTCTGTGAAATCTTCGTAATGGAAAATGCAATTTTCTTACGTAGTATTTGCACTAAATCAGAATTGCTTCTGCAGCCTTTCGAGTAAAAAAATGATTTACTCCTTTAGCCTTTGCAGGAAAAAAAGGGGAAACTAGGTTCACCATAACTAACCAACCATGTAACAAACGCCGAATGGCTGAGTGAACAGCAGTCGCAACGCTAGAGATAAGTTCGTATCGGGGAGAAGAGAATTTTTCTTCGGCATAAATCATTGAGACCAACGTTATTCTTCAAAATGGTGCCACTAGATGGCTGTTGTTTTTCATTCTTCATCGGGGCATTTAAAACAGATGTTCCAAATCGTAACTAAAGTTACATTGTTAATTTAACAGCAGTCCTAAACTAATTATTTTATCATAAGCATCGAAAAACCTGATGCTGCATTCGAAACGGATGACTTCCGAAGCCTTATTTGAATATTATGACTGGAAATCTAATGTTCATGTTGAACAGCTTTATGAAAAGGAAAAATATCCTATTTTCGAGATGACCTAGTACAAGTAGAGGTGACCCATAAGTCATTAATTAACTGATTGGAAGGAATAAAATGTTATTTTAATGGGTTTAAAGTAATATGTGTGACTTGGTTCTTTCTATTTTTTGAGATATTAATTAGTCGAGGTTTGATTTTTCAATATTTTTGGATTGTTTTACTTCTGAGCGGCACCTTTTTGCACACATCATGGGCTAAATGGCCAGGTCCAAAGGGGTCCAAAGGACTCCGAAGGCTCAGAGAAGGTTGGGGGAGGGAACTCATTGGAACAGCTGTTGGGAGAGACAGATAGTAGCCTCCCGTCAAAACCATCCAGTGTGTTTTTTAACGTGCACAGGATATGACTCTCCCTTAAAAAGACCACGGCTTAACGTCCGATCCGACGGACGACGGCCTTTCCAAGTTCATCGGTGTCTCCTAGTGACATTGGGCAGGGCGGGGAGTTTTGTGGAAATATTTTTAAATAAAAAAAAATAAATACCCCCTCAAGCAGCTGCTTGCCACAGAGGTCTGACAGGAGCCTGTCAGTTTATATGCCAGAGTAGAATATTTTTAGTTGTAGGGATTTCAGCTGTACGAGATGACCTTGACGAGAGGCTTCCATCTGTCTCCTAACAACTGATTATAAGAGAGAGAAGACCATAAATGAGGGTTGGGTTGTTTTACCTCTGAGCGGCACTTTTTTTGCACACCATGGGCTAAATGGTCAGGTCACATGGACCCCTAAGGCTCAGAGAAGGTTAGGGGAGGGGACCCACTGGAACAGCTGTTGGGAGACAGCGTGTTCTTTAACGTGCACAGGGTATGGCTCTCCGGCACACGGGGCCACGGTTTAACGTCCCATCCGACGGACGGCGGCCTTTCCAAGCCCATCAGTGTCCCCTATTGACCGTGGGCAGGGCGGGGAGTTTTGCGGAGATAAATCTCAACGCTGACCCAGCTGGAACTCGAACCTGGGAATACAGATTACGAGCCTGGCGCGCTACCGCCTGAGCCACCCTCGCCCCCCATAAATGAGGTATGAGCCCATTATTCGGATATATGCAAACATATACCACTATTTCACTGTAAAGTCCTTCTTTTAGTAGTTGTTGCAGTCCGTACAATTGAATTTTATAAATAGTAATTAGTCTTATTCTTTTACTACTGATTTCTCCAGTGGAAATTGAAAGGTAGAACTTTCAATTGTACTGGCAGCAACAATTGCTAAAAGAAGAACTTTGGATAGTAAGAGTGGGACATGTTTACATATCTCCGAATTCTGTAGTACTGTGCTATATATTTGTATGTAATATAATCCCATTAGGCTAAATTAATTTACTTTTATAGCATTTAGTATTAATACGTGTACCACTTCCCCAAATTTCTTCGAGTCCTTGTGAATTGGCCATTTAGCTCATTACAACCACAAAAGCGCGGCTCACAGGAATGCCAAACCCAGCTGGGGATTTATTTTACGAACAAGATTATAATGACTAGCAGAAAATCCTCCAAATATCCTCCCAACTTATTAATCAGTTCGAGGGCTGGTTTGTTCTTCAGAGTCACTTGAACAAGATCGAATTTCAACTTTTGAAGATAAAATTCCACGTAGCAGTGAAGAGTAGAAAGTGTGTATCAATTACCAAGGCCACCTTGGTTTCTTTTTCTACAAGGCGTGGCGAGTGCGGGTGGTCGGCAACATCGCTGCATCCTTCTGTCAAAGCAAATAAACCAACTCGTTTCCTCCGTACTTTCTGTGGCTGCCCACACTGACATTATCACAAAGGAGAGAGTGCAGATGGCCTAGACAGACTCAGAAACTCTCCTTCTATTGGCTGCACGGACAGGTTAGAGTGACCGGCGTTTTATTGTGCAATGCAACGTCACTGCTGCGGTACATTACGACATCGTACGAGGCATCTGTCGGTGCATCACACTTCGTGCTGAATTCCGGGATGCGGACTGAACCGCTTCCTCACGAAGCGAGGGTAGGAAGAGAAAAACATAACTGGATTGTGCCGCTACACTAACGAGCTCGAAGCAGAAAGAAAACCCGCTCTGATATTGTTTATTTGGGACTTTATAAACACATAGGCTTACTTTATATAACACTTTTATCCATTAACAGACATGATTGTCTGCTAATGAATAAAGTGATCTGCTCAGATAGAATACGAACATTTAGGGAAGTTGGGTTGTTTTATCTCTGAGCGGCACTTTTTTGCACACCATGAGTTAAATAGCCAGGTCACAAGGACCCCGAAGGCTCAGAGAAGGTTGGGGGAGGGGACCCACTGGAACAGCTGTTGGGAGACCGATGGTAACCTCCCGTCAAGGCCATCTAGCGTGTTCTTTAACGTGCACAGGGTATGGAGCTACAGGCTACGAGCCTGACGCGCTACCGACTGAGCCACCCCCGCCCCCATTTAGGGAAGGAAAAGAGAAACGCACAATACAGTTTTGATTGTAAATAATACAATAGGCACTTTAAATTTATATAAATGAGGGGGTATTTATTTATTTATTAAATATGTATTTACGCACGTGGTTAGGGCTCTTGGTACTGATCAAAGGAATCTGGGTTCGAGTTCCGGGTAAGGCATGGATGTTTGTGTTGTCTTTTTGCTGAGGTCTCGCCTTCCTCACAGATCTTGTCTATCGAGGATTAAACTGACAGGCTCCTGTCAGACCTCTATGGCAAGCAGCTGCTTGAGGGGCAATTTATTTTTGTCTTTTATTTGTTATAATATTTAACAAAGAATTATCTGTTTTTAAGTAGTTTGCCATAGCACATATACATTGTACGTATGCATAAGGGGCGGGGGTGGCTCAGTCGGTAGCGCGCCAGGCTCGTAACTGTAGTTCCCAGGTTCGAGTCCCAGCTGGGTCAGCGTTGAGATTTATCTCTGCAAAATTTCCCCTCCCTGCCCACGGTCAGTAGGGGACACTGATGGGCTTGGAAAGGCCGCCGCCCGTCGGATGGGACGTTAAGCCGTGGCCCCGTGTACGGGAGAGCCATACCCTGTGCACGTTAAAGAACACGCTGGGTGACCTTGACGGGAGACTACCATCTGTCTCCCAACAGCTGTTCCAGTGGGTCCCCTCCCCCAACCTTCTCTGAGCCTTCGGGGTCCTTGTGGCCTGGCCATTTAGCCCATGGTGAGCAAAAAAGTGCTGCTCAGAGGTAAAACAACCCAACCCGTATGCATAAAATAGGAAATAACGTTACTTTCTGAACTATTGGAACCACGGCATGTGATGCTCCTGAATCTTCTGCTTGAAAAAAAAATCGTTGACTAATACTCCAATTTCATTAATCACTTCGAGGGCTGATTTCTTCTTCAAAATCACTTGAATAAGACTGAGTTTTCACTTTTGAAGAAAAATTTTCACTCAAAAGTGAATAGTATATAGTTTGTCTACGCCTGGCTCAAAGAGTTCCAAAATCATTTAATGATATTTTTTCAAATTGAGTAGATACCAAACAGAGAATTTTAACGTTTGTGTCAGGGAGAGCAAAATTCATTTTTCTGTAACTTTGTAAAAAACTTTTTGTCAAAAAACTAAATCAAAATCAGTTTTGATTAATTCGGTCATAAATTCTTACGCCTGGTATTAAAGTTAAATATTTGAAATTCCATGACTCTTCCGTTGGAAAAGTTTAAACGTTATAAATTATGATCGACGAAAATAAAGATTTTCCATAAAAATGCTTGTTTTAGAAGTTATTACGGAGAATCAAATTTGTATTACATTGGAATAACATGAAAAGTTTTCGGATTACTCTAATTTTTGGATTAGGCAGTGTATTGTTTAAATTGCTTTCAAATGCATTTTTTTTTTCCGAAGAGGGAAAAAAAACAGATCGAGGTTTTACCTCTGAAAGGCACTTTTATGCGCACAATGGACTAAATGGTCATGCTACAAGGGCCATTGCTCAGAGGAGGTTGGGGAAGGGGATCAACTGAACAACTGTTAGGAGTCAGATGTAGCCTCCCATCAAGGTCATCCACTATCTTCTTTAGCGTGCACATGATATACCCTTGACTCTTCTGCACACGCGGCCAAGATTTAACGTACCATCCGATGGACGGCAATATATCAAGCTCACCTGTGTCTCCTTTCAGACCGAGGTCAGGGTGTGGGTTTAGCAGAGATGGGTGGTGAGCGTCTTTTAAGAAAATATGATACATGTCTCATCAAGAATTCAAGCCCAGATCCCCTTACTCCGAAGACAAATGCTAACCACTGAGCCACTTAGGATTATAAAGAAAATTATAACGGTCGCAATAATTTTATGTATATGTTAACTTTTCTCTCTGGAATCGAACATGTGTTCTTCTTACTGAAAAAAAAAATGTACAATGGCGGAACGTCATCTGTGGGCAAGGGTCTTCACTGCCTTCTCAAGGGCTGTTTTAAAAAGCAGGCTCTCAATATTACGTTATAATACATGTATATTTATAATATGCATATAACTATTTTATATGACTAATATTCGTGACTGTGGAGCACAGAGACCTAAATTCGAGTTCCAGAAAAGTTGTTGCATTTAGTGATGTTACTCGTTAATAAAATAAAAAAAATAAATACCCCCTCAAGCAGCTGCTTGCCACAGAGGTCTGATAGGAGCCTGTCAGTTTATATGTCAAAGTAGAAGGTCTGAGAGGATGGCAGGACCTCAGCAGAAAAACGACACAAACAGCCATGCCTTACCCGGGACTTGAACCCAGGTCCCTTAGGTCAGTAGTCAAGCGTGCTAACCACTCGGCCATGGGACGGTTACTTTAAGTAAATACACTTAAATAAAAAAAATAAATACCCCCTCAAGCAGCTGCTTGCCACAGAGGTCTGACAGGAGCCTGCCAATTTATATGCCATAATAGAAGGTCTGAGAGGATGGCAGGACCTCAGCAGGAAAACGACACATACATCCATGCCTTACCCGGGGCTCGAACCCAGGTCCCGTAGATCAGTAGCCAAGCGTGCTAACCACTCGACCACGGGACGGCTTAAAATAAATACCCCCTCAAGCAGCTGCTTGCCACAGAGGTCTGACAGGAGCATGGCAGTTTATATGCCATAATAGAAGATCTGAGAAGATGGCAGGACCTCAGCAGAAAAACAACATGAACAGCCATGCCTTACCCGGGGCTCGAACCCAGATCCCTTAGATCATTAGCCAAGCGCGCTAACCACTCGGCCATGGGACGGCAGTAAATACACTTACTTATGTTTAAGTAACGTTACGTTTAAAGTAAATACATTTTTCACACGGCCTTATAAACCTGCTTTCTTAGAATGTGTGTGGCTCTGTCAGAAGTTCTCCAGGCTCCTGATATGATGTCCCTAGGTCCGATTCCCAATTGTCCCTGGATTGACAATTTTCTTCACTCACTTCCATTCTGCCTATAAGTGAAAAAGGAAACCGCCGTCCGTCGGACGCGACGTTAAGACATGATCCCCAGGGAATATAAGTCCCATACCCCGTGCAGGTTAAAAAATACACTGGATGGCACTAACCAGGGCCGCCGAGAGAATTTATGGGTTATCGGTTAGACTTTTTTTAGGAAACATATGGAAACCTTTCGTTAGTGCCACTAACGAAAAGTTTCCATATGTTTCCTAAAAAAAGTCTAACCGATCCCTTTCATCAATTCAACTGCGAATCTTTGGCGTAATCTGTTTTTATAATCTGTCCATTGTGGGTCAAAGAAAATGCTGCTCGGAGGTAAAACAACCCATTCGTATGATGTTCAGAAATCGTTAATTATTGATTAGGATATCTCTTGTGGAAACAACTTACTTTCGTAGGAAGAGGCGATTTTTTGCTGGGTGCGCATATGTTGGGATGGAGAGGATTGATTAGAAATTACTGATTAAAGAGTAAACAAGAAATAAGTTTAATGTTTCAATATTACTGATTTATTAAGACGAATTTATTGACAGAACTTCCTTAGAAAGAATAAATTACATTTCCCTGAGTGAGCATTGTTATCAGCTTCATAATATTTGTTGACGTCTATCCCCCGTTCAACTGAATACTCAAATAGACCATCAACTCTTTTGCTCATTAAAGCTGCAAATATTCCTTCGGGAATGTCAACCACAGAGAATGGTTACTCAAAAGGAAAAATGCTCAAGAAATAATTACATCGAGAAAGAATGACTAAGATACATGTTTTGCATTCAGCGGAATAAAAAAATACACGAAATATCGTCTACGCCTCATTCCAACAGAAGGCTGTATAAATATTTGAGGAAATATGGGATGTGACTTAGTGAATCATTAAGTACTTTTCACCGGCATGTGTACGATGGAAGATTAAATTAGTTTCTGGTTCTTTCGCTTTCATGAAGAGTGATGGATTTTTAATGAAAAGTCCGACGTAAAACAGAAAGTGTGCTTTGTAAGAAATGACTTGTGTTACGAGAAAGCGAAAATCTTCAGAGAATTTGACTTCGCTGGCGGAATGCTACAAGCAGCCTTTCAAGGTGATGGATGTTACTGTAAATGAAAACAGAATTACGAAGAGGAAGAATGTTTGTTCGTTTTGCAGAATTGAGAGATAAATATATATTTAAAATGTTTGTATGGATTTATAACAACTGACTTTTCAGAAACATTTAGCACAGAGAAAGATATTTGTATGTACAATATTAGTCCGAAGATTTTCTCAAGTATATATAATTAAGGAAAAGTACTTCTGTTTCTGACGCATTTTATATAATATAATATTTATGATACTTCCTGACAATATGGCCCGAGAGGTAGCTTCAATGCTGGCATTTTATTGACTCAAAAAAGAGGTGAAGATTATCAAGGGATTTCATTTTAAAATATTCAGTTTTAAAGCAGGAATTCGCTGCACTCAACAGTTCATTGGTGACGGTAGCCGAAAAATATCTATTGGTTATACAGTTAAAATATTAAGTTTGCCTTCGAAAATTTGAAGCAAGAGAACTTTTGAGAATAATAGCTGCTGTGAAACTCGCGAATGTGTCTTTTTTTTTGTCTGAAGCGTGAGCGTTGGCAGGGGGGGGGGGGGGGAATGGGTAGTTGTGCCCATCCCCCCAAAAATAATTTATGTTTAATTTTTGGTACACCTGATATCATTTAAGTCTTTTACTTTAATAAACGTAATTTTGATTTTCATAAAAAAATTTTTTTTCTTTTTGCAGGCATACCATTTGTTTTTGTGAAATATTCATTAACTAATACGAAAAACATTTTTTTACCTGCATTTTCAATCATAAGTTATTCTTTTTTTTCGTTTCGTTTTCGGGCATCCTTACTTATGATATGAAGGTATGCATGCACGGCAATGCTCTAGGGGGGGGGAAGCACCTCCCATCTCCCTTCAGAATAATAGTAACGGAAACTGAGACCAAAGATCATTAAACTTGTGCGTAGTTGACGCATGTTTCATTTAAATTTTTTAAAGAACCTCTAAAAAGAAGTTGAAATGTTACACTGCAATGGAACCTTACCTTTTTCTGGCTCAATTGTGCCAGCAAAATGAATTGATATATACCGAAGAGCCAAAACATTATGACCAGGGAGTCTTTATGCAAATCGAAGCAACTGCAGGTAAACGACGGCGAATGTGAAGGTTATGAAACGGTATCAATAACACCTGATACTGAGCTCTGTTAATCAGTGTTATTCTTGTTCTTCAGATCGGAAAGGCAGCGGACTTACGTGAGTTTGACAAAGGCCAAATTGTAATGGCCAGACGACTGGGGCAGAGTATTTCCAAGACGGCAAGGCTTGTGGGGTGCTCACGATCAGCCATGGTTAGTACCTTTAAAAAGTGTCCGAGGAGGGAAAAACCATGAACCTCTGGCAAAGGTGTGGACCGACCACGGCACATTGATGCTAGAGGAGAGCGAAGGCTATCCGCAGGGGCGTAGCCATGGGAGGGGGATAGGGGGGAAGCCCCCCCCCCCCCCAAAGTAACTCGGAGTTGGCAAAAATTCGAAGCGACTTCGTAAAATCTAGGTGAGTTGTGAAAATTTGTAATTTTTTTTTGAAAATTAAGGGGAGTTGTCAAAATTGAGGGAACTTGGCAAATCTAAGGCAGTTTGGAAAATGGAGAGACGGCAAAATTTAGAGCAGTTGACAAAATTAGAAGCCACAGTAAAATACAGGTGAGTTGGCAAAATTCAGGTGAGATGCAAAAATTAGGATTTTTTTCTCTAAAATTATGGCGAGTTGGCAAAATCTAGGAGAGTTGGCAAAACTTAAAGGAGTTGGCAAAATCTAGGGGCAGTTGGCAAAATTCGGAGTGATTTGGGAAAATCGTGGAGAGTTGACAAAATTCAGGTGAGATGTAAAAATTGCAATCTTTTTTGTGTAAAATTATGGCGTGTTGGCAAAATCGAGGAAACTTCGCAATATCTAAGAGAGTTGGCAAAATTCAGAGTGGCTTTGAAAAAATCTGGTATGTTGCAAAATTGGGGCGAGATGGCAAAATCGAGGAAACTTGACAAAATCTAGGGCAGTTTGCAAAATTCGAATCCACTTGGTAAAATACAGGCGATTTGTGAAAATTGGGATTGTTTTTGTGAAATTAAAGAGAGTTGACAAAATCTAGGGAAGTTGGCAAAACTGAAAACCACTTGGTAAAGTACCGGTGAGTTGTAAAAACTGGGATTGGTTTTGTGAAATTAAGGAGAGTTGGAAAAACCAAGAACTCTTGGCAAAATCTAGGGAAGTTGGCAAAATTGGAAGCCACTTGGTAAAATATAGGTGAGTTGTGAAAATTGTGCCTTTCTTGTGCAATTAAGGAGAGTTGATAAAATTCGAAGTGACTTGGCAAATTCAGGGAAAACGTAAAAATTACGATTTTTTTCTCTAAAATTACGGCGAGTTGGAAAAATCTAGAGCAGTTGGTAAATTTCGAATCCACTTGGTAAAATATAGGAGTTGGGTTGGGTTGTTTTACCTCTGAGCGGCACTTTTTTGCACACCATGGGCTAAATGGCCAGGTCACATGGACCCCGAAGGCTCAGAGAAGGTTGGGGGAGGGGACCCACTGGAACAGCTGTTAAGAGACAGATGGTAGCCTCCCGTCAAGGCCATCCAGTGTGTTCTTTAACGTGCACAGGGTATGTCTCTCCCGCACACGGGGCCACGGCTTAACGTCCCATCCGACGGACGGCGGCCTTTCCAAGCCCATCGGTGTCCCCTACTGACCGTGGGCAGGGCGGGAATTTTGCGGAAATAAATCTCAACGCTGACCCAGCTGGGACTCGAACCTGGGAACTACAGATTACGAGCCTGGCGCGCTACCGACTGAGCCACCCCGCCCCAGGTAAAATATAGGAGAGTTGTGAAAATTGATATTTGTTTTCTGAAATTAAAGAATGTTGGACAAATTGAGGAAACTTAACAATATGTAGGGTAGTTGGCAAAATTCGAATCCACTTGGAAAATACGGGCGAGTTCTGATAATTGGGATTGGGCTTGTGTAATTCAGGATAGTTGACTAAAATCGAGAAAACTTGGCAAAATCTTGGGGAGTTTGAAATGTTTGAAGTGATTTGGCAAATTTAGGAGAGATGTAAAGTTGGTTTCGTGAAATTAAGGAGAGGTGGCAAAATCAAAGGGAAAATTCACACAGACTTGCTACAATTCAGACGAGGTGTAAATATTGGAATTAAATCTGTTAAATTATGACCAGTTGGCGTAATTGGAAGTTAAATGGCAAATTACGATTACTTGGTAAAATTGGAAGTCGGTCAAATGGCAAAAAAATGCAGCAGGAGATGCGAAAATTTCCTCAACCCCCCCCCCCCCCACCCCCCACCC
The DNA here is from genome assembly GCA_038380435.1 of Ryuthela nishihirai. Lineage (NCBI taxonomy): Eukaryota > Metazoa > Arthropoda > Arachnida > Araneae > Heptathelidae > Ryuthela > Ryuthela nishihirai. The sequence continues at coordinate 33,349,075 of JAWZYU010000005.1, read as the reverse complement.
GAGCTAAATTTAAGTAAGTTTGATCAGTTGACAAAATTTGAATTTCGTGTTGGAAAATTTTTGATTTCTCTCCCCCCCCCCCCAACCATAGTTCTTCACTACTCCCCTGGCTATCCGTATGGTACAAGCCAACAAAAGGGTTAATGTGGCGCAACTCGCCCGTAATTTGAATGCTGGAGAGTAATGTGCCACAACACGCAGTGCATCGAACCCTGCTGAAAATGAGGCTGCGTTGTCGCAGGCCGATCTGCACATTCTAACCTCGGTTCAATGGGCACGCGAGCATCAAAACTAGACTTGAATGATTGGAAGAAGGTCGTCTGGTCCGATGAATCTCATTTCCTATTGCACGTGGTTGCATGTGGATGGCTGGTTATGTGGGCATCGTTTACATAAGGATATTGGAACCAGGATGCACCGTGGGACGAAAACAAGCCGGTGGAAGAAGTGTAATGCTTTGTGCAATGTTCTGCTGGGAAACCCTGTGTCCAGTCATTCACGTGCAGGAAACTATGACATCTACCACCTACCTAAACATCATTGCAGACCAGGTACATCCTTTCATGGCAATGGTATCCCCCTCTAGTAGCACGGAACATAAGGAAGACTTCCAGGTATTGTCCTGGCCCCCAAATTCCCCAGACATCAATCGAGCATCTGTGGTTTGTGTTGGAACAGCACATCCGATCTGCAGGGGTGTGTTGGAACAGCATATCGATCTGCGGCGGCTCAACCATGTAACTTACCAGAGTTAAAAGATTTGCTGGTAACGTGTTGGTACCAGATACCACAAACATTAGAAATCTTGTAGCGCCCATGCCTCTCCGGGTAAGAGCTGTTTCAGCGGCACGTGGAGGATAAACATCATATTAGGCAGGTGACCATAATGTTTTGACTCTTCGGTGTATCTCTTAAAATAAAAAAAATATTTTTAATACCACTGGGCGATATCTTGCAAATCACCCTCTGCAATTAGCAGATATCATACCAGATCTTATTATTAATCGTTAGCACTCTTAACCATCACACTCTTATTATGCATCACTAGCACTCTTAATCATCGCACTTTTCTTATTAGTAATCACCATCACTCTTAACCATCATACTCTTGTTGTTTATTAATCACAAGCACCCTTAAACATCGCACTCTTAACCATCACACTCTTATTATGCATCACTAGCACTCTTAATCATCGCACTTTTCTTGTTAGTAATCACCATCACTCTTAACCATCATACTCTTGTTGTTTATTAATCACAAGCACCCATAAACATCGCACTCTTCTTATTAATCACTAGCACTCTTTACCATCGCACTCTTCTTGTTATTAATCACTAATACTCTTAACCATCACACTCTTCTTATTATTAATCACTAGCACTCTTCTTGTTATTAATCAATAGCATTCTTAACCATCGCACTCTTATTATTAATCACTAGCCTTCTTAACCATCACACTCTTCTTATTATTAATCACCAGCACTCTTAACCATCGCACTCTTCTTCTTATTAATCACTAGCACTCTTAACCATCCCACTTTTCTTCTTATTAATCACCAGCACTCTTAACCATCGCACTCTTCTTGTTACTAATCACTAGCACTCTTAACCATCGCACTCTTCTTCTTATTAATCGTTAGCCCTCTTAACCATCACACTCTTATTATGCATCACTAGTACTCTTAACCATCGCACTTTTCTTCTTATTAATCACCAGTACTCTTAACCATCTCACTCTTCTTATTATTATTAATCACCAGCACTCTTAACCATCACACTCTTCTTCTTATTAATCACCAGCACTCTTAACCATCATACTCTTATTATTAATCACTAGCACTCTTAACCATCGCACTCTTCTAATTAATCACTAGCACTTTTAACCACCACACTCTTTTTATTATTAATCACTAGCACTCTTCTTGTTATTAATCAATAGCATTCTTAACCATCACACTCTTCTTCTTATTAATCACCAGCACTCTTAACCATCGCACTCTTCTTCTTATTAATCACTAGCACTCTTAACCATCCCACTTTTCTTCTTATTAATCACCAGCACTCTTAACCATCGCACTCTTCTTGTTACTAATCACTAGCACTCTTAACCATCGCACTCTTTTTGTTACTAATCACTAGCACTCTTAACCATCGCACTCTTCTTCTTATTAATCGTTAGCCCTCTTAACCATCACACTCTTATTATGCATCACTAGTACTCTTAACCATCGCACTTTTCTTCTTATCAATCACCAGTACTCTTAACCGTCACACTCTTCTTTTTATTATTAATCACCAGCACTCTTAACCATCACACTCTTCTTCTTATTAATCACCAGCACTCTTAACCATCATACTCTTATTAATCACTAGCACTCTTAACCATCGCACTCTTCTAATTAATCACTAGCACTCTTAACCATCGTACTCTTCTTCTAATTAATCACTAGCACTTTTAACCATCACACTCTTTTTATTATTAATCACTAGCACTTTAACCATCACACTCTATCACCAAAATTCCGAATTTCTGTCTTAAATAGATTTCAAATATTTGTTAAAGTTTTGGAATCCCCCCCCCCTTTAGAGAGCATTAGTAAAACTAATGGAAGATTGAGAAATGCGAATCGGAATATTTTCCCAATACCTTTCGAAATCAAAAAAGTTTTTTAAATCAAACTCTAAAAAATTGAATGTGTGCAGAGAGATAGAAGACGAATTGAAAATATTAGCTCGTTTTAAAAAAAAAAACTTATTCAGCGCTGATACAATTCTTTAAAAGACTCTTTTTAAAATTTAAACAACATAAATTTCCACTCACGAAGATGTAAAGCTATCATTGCTCGATTCATCCCAGAACGAGGGATTGCATCCAGCTTTTCTTTAGTGTGCAATAATTCGCGGAGGAAGTGGATCTGTGAAGGGATGCACTGAGTGCAAAGGTTCACAAGGAGAATTTCGCTGCTGAAGAGAGCGTATTATTTCTTCCTCAGTGTGCTTAGTTTGCAAGAATGTCCACTTTCTGTGGCGCAGTATAGAACGACCACATCCTTGAATCCGAAAGAGCTGCGTGCAATAACCGTACGGAAAGGAAATAAAGCTGCCCGAGAGCGGTTTCTTCCCATTACAAATGGACATCAAGCTTTGACCTTTCGGTCTTTACGGGGCAGGAGATGGCTATTATGTCCGCCAGGCTCCGGCAATAGGCTTTTTCCTGCTGACTCAGCATCTCCAGACACATTGGGTGGTTCGTTAGGTTTCCTTACCAGCAGAGGAGATAAACCAAGCAGCTAGATGCGATGGAGCTCTTCAGCATCCAAACTGACGAACGTCAACATGACTCGGATATGAAGAGAGGAAAAAAAGTTCTCATGGATATGCGTTACATCCTTCGAATGTTTCCAGTTGGAGATGGCTTTCTTGTTTAGTGGGAAAAGCGTGGAATTTCATAGAAGAGGGAACAAAAAGGCTCTATCGTCGATTTTGTTGTAATGGAAGGAATACCAACTTCACTAAAAAGAATTTTAAATTTTGTTTTATATCAGTTAACATTTTTCTTTTCATTAGATTTAAAGCCAAACTGTTTTTTAATACCAATAACACAGGAAAACAAAAACTTCACTCGGTTGGGTTGTTTTATCTCTGAGCTGCACTTTTTTTGCGTATACTGAGCTAAATGCCCGGGTCACAAGGGTTGGGCTGGGTTTTTTTACCTCTGAGCGGCACTTTTTTGCATATCGTGGGCTAAATGGCCAGGTCACATGTAACCTGAAAGCTCAGAGAAGGTTGGGGGAGAGTACCCACTGGAACAGCTGTTGAGAGACAGATGGTAGCCTCTCGTCACTGTACGAATCAAATAAAAAATCCGGAAAGTTTATAACATCACACAAGCTGAGAAAAGGTTAGCCATTGGTGGTGTAGTGGTAGCATAACATGCGTTTCCTTGAGACGTGGGTTCGAATTCCACTCATGGGAAAACCAATTTTTTTCCCCAGCTCATTATTTCACGAGCACTGACACTTCTTCCGGCAATGATTCTGATACAAATATGGAGGCAAAGGATGTTGACAGAGTTGTAGATGAAAAAGAATTCTACCGATTCCAAACTTTCTCTACTTGGTTCTTTCATCAAGAAAGACATTATGCGCAGCTGTTTTCCCTTTTCATACTTTAGTAGAAGACTGCAAACACTTTTCACGTCTCTTCTTCCTTTTTACTTATCTTCCTATTGCTTTTGGGCCTTGACATTTGTTGGGGCGGGGGTGGCTCAGTCGGTAGCGCGCCAGGCTCGTAATCTGTAGTTCCCAGGTTCGAGTCCCAGCTGGGTCAGCGTTGAGATTTATCTCCGCAAAATTCCCCGCCCTGCCCACGGTCAGTAGGGGACACCGATGGGCTTGGAAAGGTCGCCGTCCGTCGGATGGGACGTTAAGCCGTGGCCCCGTGTGCGGGAGAGCCATACCCTGTGCACGTTAAAGAACACGCTGGATGGCCTTGACGGGAGGCTACCATCTGTCTCCCAACAGTTGTTCCAGTGGGTCCCCTCCCCCAACCTTCTCTGAGCCTTCGGGGTCTATGTGACCTGGCCATTTAGCCCATGGTGTGCAAAAAAGTGCCGCTCAGAGGTAAAACAACCCAACCCAACCCTTGACATTTGTCGGTTGTGGATTTGACAAAACGTTGTCCCGCCATATCTTTTGAACGCGATGGAGAAACTTAATGATTTCTGCGCCAAATGAAAGCTTGGGACGCCGGGAGTGTCATAGGCTATCAAAAATTGACCCCCCGTGCTTTTTTCCCTTCTAAAAAATGAGAAATGTGAAAATCGTTCTGTTATATCTTCCGAACGCAAACGGCATACAGTTACGGGTTATGTGTCAAACGAAAGCTCATATGATGACAGTCGTAAACTATTTCGATTTGGGTTGGGTTGTTTTACCTCTGAGCGGCACTTTTTTGCACACCATGGGCTAAATGACCAGGTCACATGGACCCCGAAGGCTCAGAGAAGGTTGGGGAGGGTACCCACTGGAACAGCTGTTGGGAGACAGATGGTAGCCTCCCGTCAAGGCCATCCAGCGTGTTCTTTAACGTGCACAGGGTATGGCTCTCTGGCACACGGGGCCACGGCTTAACGTCCCATCCGACGGACGGCGGCCTTTCCAAGCCCATCGGTGTCCCCTACTGACCGTGGGCAGGGCGGGGAATTTTTGCGGAGATAAATCTCAACGCTGACCCAGCTGGGACTCGAACCTGGGAACTACAGATTACGAGCCTGGCGCGCTAGCGACTGAGCCACCCCCGCCCCTTTCTTAACCGGTAGATGGCATATTGCATCATGCCAGTTCTCTAATACCCATGATATTAAGGAGCAGGGGTAAATTCAGTCCATAGTAATCAGTCAGACTCGTAATCTGAAGTCTCTAGGTTCGAGTCCCACTTGTGCTAGCGTTGAGATTTACCTCTGTTAAACCCTCACCCTGCTGTCGGTCAGAAGGAGGACACCGATGGACTTGGAAAGGCCGTCGGATGGGATGTTAAGTCGTGGTTCTGCATGCAGGAGAGAGCCTTACTCTCTGCACGTTAAAGTACACGCTGATTGGCCTTAACGGGAGGCTACCATCAGTTTATTAACAGCAGCCTTGAGCCATTTAGATCATTTTGCTCAGTGTATGCAAATGCCGCTCAGAGGTAAAACAACTTAACCCGTTACTCAAGGTACACATTAATAATGCCTGTCACATGATACTTTTTGCATTATGAAATTCGTGCTTTTTAGTATACAGTCCCGAAACGTGCTGAGTGCATGGAATTTGGATAATGAAGATATGTATCCTACTTGATTTATTGTCATATGGAATGCAAATATATAACTTATTGCACTATTTGGCGATGCCAGTGACTGTGCCGCTGACTTCAGAAATGAAAAAGAAAAATAATGAACATCCTAATTTACATAAAAGAAAAATATAAAACCTGAATTTAGAACCTTCCCTATACGCCTGTTCCATTGCAGTGGTAAATAAAGTGATCCGGCATGCTGTCAACAGTAGGATTACGTTGCCAATTCCTTGAAAAACAAGTAACTAATTTCCTTATTTACGACCTAGTGTTAAATAATCATTTGTCTTTAAGAGTTATGTGCAGTTGAGATTCCAGAAGCTGTGCAAGAAACAGGTTTTGAATTCTGAGACGCCAGTAACAAGGAAAGTAATTACGGTTGCCCTAAGGTTCTCTGCTGATCTTCGTCGTGCGATTCTCACTCGGTTATTTTCTCAGTTAGACTGGAATATTTTGCCACTGGACTGCTATTTCACCTAAGACAATCGACAAAATAGGAGAAACATGTGTCTGGATGCTCGGAACACAACAGATGCTCACTAAATGCAGTAGATAACAGGGAATGCAGGAGGTTTGTTAGAAGACTGCCAGGAGAAAGGTTGTGTTATTTTATCTCTAAGCGGCATTTATTTGCACACAATGGGTTAAAATAGATAGGTCACAAGGACTCCAAGGCTTACAGAAGATTGGAAGGAGACAGCTGTTAGGAGACAGATGGAAGCCTCTCTTCAAGGCTTTTTGGTCTCCCGTACACGGAGACGCGTCTTAACGTCTCATTCTACGGATGCCGGCCTTTTCATGCCCATCGGTGTCCCCTTTATCAGCAAGGGAGACAAATCCCAACTCTGGTATAGGTGGGACGCGAAAGGGGGGACGGCAGATTACGAGCTGGAGAGCTAACTGCTGAGCCAATCTTCTCCCAGCTTGGAGAAGGGCCCCATGGACAACAATTAGAAGGAGGAGGCTCAATAAAAAACTATCAAATAAAATTGTTTCTGAAACTTTTTGTAGCTGAGCATCGTTTTTTTAATTTTTTTTCAGTACTTTTTGCAGCCCAAATATATGCATAAACCCATGTAAAAAAAAACGGAATCTTCACTCTTTGATCTAAGGGACCTGGGTTCGAACCCCGGGATAAGGCATGGATGTATGTGTCGTTTTTCTGCTGAGGTCCTGCCATCCTGTCAGACCTTCTACTCTGGCATATAAACTGACAGGCTCCTGTCATACCTCTGTGGCAAGCAGCTGCTTGAGGGGGTATTTATTTATTTATAAACAATTTATTACGTGTTCACTTTATAGCTTTAAAATGACTGTGAATCAAAAAGCTAAAGAGAAAATAAGGCATATACGATAAGGACCAGTTGCATCTTTGTCAAGCTCACCCATGTTTCGCGATAATAATAGAATCATGCTATTATTTGTATGTTTTTTAAGAATTTTCTGCAAGGGCCACACTTTGGGAAACGATGAGGTAATGAATGCACCGACTGCGCAGCTGTTAAAAGGATTTATTTCACAGCTGTTAGGACAATTCTCTTCAAACTCTCTTCCTTGAAATCCTGGAGTTCCGCTGATATTTCCAAGGGTTCTGAGAAGAGTTTCCACGGGCTTAACATTTTATAACTTTGCTAATTTTGGGAGCTGTGCTGAAGTATTCTCATCTCGTTTTACAGTAAAATTTATATGAGAATTGATGTTATCTCTCCTACTAAATAAATCGACAATAGATCTGATGAGAAAATTTTGGGATTTTGCCTTCTTTTAATACTGAAAAATGCTTACTTTGCGATAAAGTTGATTTTATTTAAGACAAAAATATTGTTTTTTACTAATATCTGCTGTTACTATAGATTATTCTCTATTAGGGTTAATAGAAAAAAAATAGTAGCTACAAGGGTTCCGCAGTCTCACGAACATTGAAAACCACTGTCTGAAAAGCAGGGCAGGATTGGATTGTTTTACCTCTGAGCGGCACTTTTTTGCACACCATGGGCTAAATTGCCAGGCCACAAGGACCCCGAAGGCTCAGAGAAGGTTGGGGGAGGGGACCCACTGGAACAGCTGTTGGGAGACAGATGGTAGCCTCCCGTCAAGGCCATCCAGCGTGTTCTTTAACGTGCACAGAGTATGGCTCTCCCGCACACGGAGCCACGGCTTAACGTCCCATCCGACGGACGACGGCCTTTTCAAGCCCATCGGTGTCCCCTACTGACCGTGGGCAGGGAAATTTTGCGGAGATAAATCTCAACGCTGACCCAGCTGGGACTCGAACCTGGGAACTACAGATTACGAGCCTGGCACGCTACCAACTGAGAAACCCCCGCCCCAAGCAGGGCAGGCGTCCATTGTGTAGCAGTTAGGATAAGTACGAAACCGTTATTAAGCAAAGATGGGAATTATTACTGGAAAGTTATCAAAGAAGGTGTTCGAAAGCATTGTTAAGGAAAGATGATGATTATTACTGGAGAGTTCTCAAAGATAAGGAACGAAACCGTTGTTACGAAAAGATGGAGATATTATTGGCGAGGTCTCAAGGATAAGGAGGTGTACGAAACCCCCTGTTAAGGAAACATGGAAATTATTACTGAAGAGTTCTCATTAAGAGATGAAAGTTTACTGGACTGCTGGTGCAGGGGTGGCTCAGCCAATAGAGGGCCAGGATCACAATTTGCAGATTCCAGATTCAAGATACAGATGGTACAAAGTACCACATGTGACAGCATTGAGATTTATCTCCGCAAAATTCTCAACCTGCTCTTGGTGAGAAAGGGACACCGGTGGGTTTTGGAAAGGCAGCCGTCCGTCAGATGGAGCGCTAAGCAATGGTCCCGCGTGCCTGTGCACGTTAAACAATACGCTAGATGGCCTTGACTGGAGGCTACCATGTTTCCTAACAGTTCTTCAGTGGGTGCAAAAAGTGCTGCTCAAAGGTAAAACAATCCAATTGCAGAGCAATAGGGAGAGATGGAGATTCAAGTGCAACATATCCAGCACGTTCTTTTCACCATGTGACCTCACTAGTTGATTCGCTGAACCACGAGAAAGAAGAATCAAAAGCAGTTGGGTTTGGGTTGTTTTACCTCTGAGCGGCACTTTTTTGCACACCATAAGCTAAATGGCCAGGTCACAAGGAACCCGAAGGCTCAGAGAAGGTTGGGGGAGGGGACCCACTGGAACAGCTGTTGGGAGACAGATGGTAGCCTCCCGTCAAGGCCATCCAGCGTGTTCTTTAACATGCACAGGGTATGTTTTTCCCGCACACGGGTCACGGCTTAACGTCCCAGCGGACGGACGGCGGCCTTTCTAAGTCCATCGGTGTCCCCTACTGACCGTGGGCAGGGCGAGGAATTTTGTGAAGATAAATCTCAACGCTGACCCAGCTGGGACTCGAACTTGGGAACTACAGATTACGAGCCTGGCGCGCTATCGACTGAGCACCCCCGCCCCAGAATCAAAAGTAGACTTTTGAGACTGCATTAGGTCGTCTTGGAAGTCTCAATTACATCATTGGACAAAGAAACAATTTCCACGCTCTCAATTACAACAGGACTTCTAAAAGGGATGACCGACCTCTGCTCACTCGGGGCAAACACCAAAGATTTTTCTGTTTATGGAGGTCAAACACACCGATGGGATGATTGACATTGCTTTCCGGATGTCATTTACCACGTATCTCTTTATCATATTCATCTTCTTGGTAGGGATGATTTCTTCTTCGCTTTAATATTTATAATAGTGCTAAATAAAAGCTCTATGTGCTTGAAAAAAAAAAAACTTCTAAGGTTGTACAGTCGCTCAAAAAAGTATCCGAACATTATGGTTGATTACAGAATTCAGAAAAAATATCTGGCAACGATTTTTTTTAGAAATTAGTGATCTGGCAACCTTCGCGTACACACGAAGATTAGTGATCTGGCACCTTCATGTACACACGAAGGTTGCCAGATCACTAATTTCTAAAAAAAAATCGTTGCAGATATTTTTTCTGAATTTTGTAATCAACCATAATGTTCGGATACTTTTTTGTGCAACTGTATGTTGTCAACAGAATATTTTCATCACCCTAAGGCGGGTATTGTCTTTATCAGTAGCACGTCAGGCTCGTAATCTGCACCTTGGTAAGAAAGGGGGCGGGGCACCGATTTTCGTATTAAAATTATCCAAAGTGTATAACTATGGTCATTTATTAATATTAATTTTTTTTATTATACGAAGACAAAGTAAACAAATCTGTTTCTTCGACAGCAAATATAAAAACTGCAAAAATTTAGCAGCAGAGTCATATTAAAAATTTAATTTTTTCTCACATAAAAGTAAGTAAATATTAAATTAGACTACTGAAATTGTTGCCCTGGGCAGGTGCCTAGTTCTAGGCCTGGCTCAGGCGTGCATGAACTGTGTCAAGGCTGTTAAAATTTCCTAATATACAGGGTGAATCTGAAAAAGTGGGCAAAACTTTACGGGGTGGTAGAACGCAGCTATACGAGCAATAATCGTCATAGAATGTATGGTCGGAACGCAAACGGCGAGCCGCTAGGTGGCGTTGGAAATGGTATAAAAGGGTCGGTCCTCGCACCCAACGGTCGAGGTGGTCCCATAGCTTGGCCACCAAGATCGCCGGATCTCTCGTGTTTGGACTTTTTCCTGTGGGGCCATATGAAAAGACTAATCTACGAGTGCCCCATTGAAACCGATATGGATCTAGTCGCCAGGATCGCCGTTGTTGCCGGCGATATTCGGGAAATGCCTGGTGTCTTCGCAAATGTGTGTCGGTCCCTATCCCGCAGGTGTGAAACCTGCATTACAGCTGGCGGCAGCTCTTTTGAGCAATTTCTTTGAGCATGTACCTCAATTACATTCCTGTTAATAAAATGTTTTCTGAAGTATCTCCTCTCCTTCTTGTGTTCATTCTTTAAATGTGACAGTGGAAAACTACCTTTTAACTTCTCACCGCTTGCGTTCCGACCATACATTCTATGACGAATATTGCTCGTATAGCTGCGTTATACCACCCCGTAAAGTTTTGCCCACTTTTTCAGATTCACCCTGTATATTTTTTATTCACTGCCCTACTTAAATGTTACAAATTTCAAGTTATGTGAAATTCTCTGTATCTCGTTATGTGGGAATCTAATTTCGAAGCTCTATAACTTGAAAAATATGCCTTAAATGAAAAAAATCGATTGAAAGTAAATTAAAGATCGTAATCAAATCTATTTAAACCTCGATTTTCAACAATATTCGTTCAGTATTTAAAGAGTTACAGAAGCTAGACTATTTCAAACAGCAATGTGTCATTAAGAATATACCTTAGAAATTAAAATCTTAAATAATGAATGTTTTAAATCATTTAATGAAATATATATTTTAGAAGTTTGTGTAATGTTTACTTCAATATTTGAAAATTATGAATTATTTGTTATCAAACAAAATAATTCTTTGTTAAATATTATAGCCATGACTAAATACTGAACGAATACTGTTGAAAAAAAAAAATCGAGTTTTAAATAGGTTTAATTATTCTTATCTTAGTCACATTTTTTCCATTAAATGGATATTTTAGAAGTTACAGAGCTTCGGGGTTAGATTCCCATTGACATAACAAGGAAATTCTCTAATATTTTGTCAGATAGACCTAACGATTTGCTTATCGAAGAGGAAATATACAAAGGGCCGAATAATTTTCAGCTGTGACGTGCACGTTTTGATTATTTTTGAATTGCATGTCTTAAAAAATATTTTCCTTTTGGGAATCAGAATGTTTGACACACTAAAAACAGCAAGAAAATGTTCTTGAATATTAAATAAATAAATAATAAATAAATAATCCCTCAAGCGGCTGCTTGCCAAGGAGGTCTGACAGGAACCTGTCAGTTCAATACGCCATAGTAGAAGGTCTGTTGGGTTGGGCTGTTTTACCTCTGAGCGGCACTTTTTTGCACACCATGGGCTAAATGGCCAGGTCACAAGGACCCCGAAGGCTCAGAGAAGGTTGGGGGAGGGGACCCACTGGAACAGCTGTTGGGAGACAGATGGTAGCCTCGCGTCAAGGCCATCCAGCGTGTTCTTTAACGTGCACAGGGTATGGCTCTCCCGCACACGGGGCCACGGCTTAACGTCCCATCCGACGGACGGCGGCCTTTCCAAGCCCATCGGTGTCCCCTACTGACCGTGGGCAGGGCGGGGAATTTTTGCGAAGATAAATCTCAACGCTGACCCAGCTGGGACTCGAACCTGGGAACTACAGATTACGAGCCTGGCGCGCTACCGACTGAGCCACCCCTGCCCCTAGAAGGTCTGTGAGGATGGCGGGGTCTCAGCAGAAAAACAACACAAACATCCATGCCTTACCCGGGGCTCGAACTAGGTCAGGATTGTTTGCACGAATTGGATCCCTGAAGAAGTTTGTTTCTGTAAGAAGAAGCCCCTTTTTTTTCCTTCGATATAAAAGGGTTATTCGGAACGAACCCGAAAGTCTCGTTAATGAAGCTCACAAATCGGGGATTCTTTAAGTGATGCAATTTGATTAATGGGCAATAGACATCACCTTTTGATCGCAAAGCAGAAATTAGCAAAAGAACATTTCGCACTGGAAAGCTAAAAATCTAAACCATCAGAATTTTTTTTATCTTGAGTTTCGGCTAACCGATCACTTTCTGGCTACGTAAGAACGTTTGTTGATTTTCCGTCAGTCTCTCATACATCATTTTTTCTTCTGTTTTAATTTGAGAGGAATAGAACAAATCAAATTGTTTCCGTAATTAAATCAACTAACCCCCAATCTGCCCGCTGTAAGAAAAGTGACACAACTGGGTTTGGAAAAGGTGCCGACCCTCATATGTGGCTTACACCCTGGCGACGTGTTCAGGAGACAGCCGTGTCCTGTGCGCTTTAAAGAACGGGTTGTTGTTTTACCTCTGAGCGGCACTTTTTTGCACACCATGGGCTAAATGGCCAGGTCACATGGACACCGAAGGCTCAGAGAAGGTTGGGGGAGGGGTCCCACTGGAACAGCTGTTGGGAGACAGATGGTAGCCTCCCGTCAAGGCCATCCAGGGTGTTCTTTAACGTGCACAGGGTATGGCTCTCCCGCACACGGGGCCACGGCTTAACGTCCCATCCGACGGACGGCGGACTTTCCAAGCCCATCGGTGTCCCCTACTGACCGTGGGCAGGGCGGGGAATTTTGCGGAGAAAAATCTCAACGCTGACCCAGCTGGGACTCGAACCTGAGAACTACAGATTACGAGCCTGGCGCGTTACCGACTGAGCCCCCCCGCCCCTTTAAAGAACGGGCTGGATGGCCTTGACCTGAGGCTTTTACCCGATTCCTAATAGCTGTTCGGTGGATTCCCGGTGGATTCCCTTTCACCAACTTTCTCTCAGCCCTTGGGTTCTTTGCGTTTTAGGCCATTGTGAAAAAAAAGGGCTGCTCACAAGTAAAATAATCCCCATCTTGAAAGGGCACATTTAGTTCAATGATTTCTGAAAACAATAAACATGAACATGTTTAAAAAGAGAAAAATAAATATTCACTATGACCACACTCGGATCTTGAAAAAAATAGAAAAAAATCGAGGGAGTGGGGGGGGGGGTCGAAAGTAAGAATCACAATCGAGCCAGAAAAATATAAAAGAGGGGGGGGGGACTGAATTTCTAATGCAGCACATCACCCCCCCCCGTACTTATAGGTCTTTAAGAAGTTTCTTGGAAAATGCATGAAATGTTAATAAGTTCATTTTTTTTTGCCTTTATTATCCTCACTAGCATTTCCTTGTCCTCCCACTTTCACAATGCTTTGCCCCCCCCCCCCCTCCCAGATCCGGCCCCGACTATGACTATTCTGATTTTTCGTAATCTTTTGAGAAATAAATGACCGAGTGATGGCCCGCATTCTTTCTATAGCAGTTTAAAATATGCTAATATATTCACTTGGTTCTACTCTTGTCCATTAAAAAGAAATCTCTACTCATTAATACAAAGTCAATATTTAAAACGATTACTTTGCGATGCTCCTTTATTCTCCAAGGCATTTTAAAACTAAACTCTCTTTTCCTGAAGTAAAACGATATTGATTTGGCATAAAGAAAACGTTTTACTTTGGTTTCTATTTTATAACAAGCGAAAGAAATGTTTAGCCAAGAGCGAAGCAATCAAGATCATCACTTATAAAACAGAGATTCTCTATTTCTGAAAAAACCGTTTAGTGACAGAAAAAGAAAACTTAACTAAAAATAGCTTTACGTTAATCTACTTTTTTAATGCTCTTCCTGGAAGAGAGACGTTTTCAGTAACAATATCTGAATCCTAAAAAAAAATTATAATCGTTGGATTTTTATTACAACAGCCGAAATAAAAGACTCGAGGCAAACTTGATTAAAAAACACAATAATCTGCATTCGCAATCAGAGTACGATTTAAAAAACAAAACAAGAAAGAGTTCTCACTTTTTTTTTTATAATCGAAATTTATTTTCGTAGCAATTACCTGCACTTAAAAGTTCCATTCTGATGGTTTCCTCGCTTCAATTATCTCCCGCGGTGAGAATCTCCCATCTCCGAGATTCAGCGTCGCTCCTGGAGGCTCCAAGTTTCCGATGTACTGGCGTCGTCAAATGATGTCGAAACAGGTCATTTGCGACCCGAAAACGCGAGCGAAATTTGGAAGAATGCGATAGATTGTTTTAAACACCCTCTTCTCGTTAGATCACTTCCTTTGGTGAACGCTCACGCAACCTGCGAACGCCGGCGTTCTTCGCTCTCTTCTGCCGCTGCCGTCGATGCTGTGCCGAGTGTTCAGCTTGTTTCGGAGATACGGAGACATCCCACGATGATGCTGCTACTGTAGCATCGTGCGCCTCACTTTGGGAGATGCAGAAACTCTTCTGGCCACGTCCCTAATGATCCAGCAGCTGCCTTTGTGTGCGCACGTGAATTGCAGCTGCCTGTGTCGTCACGTCAGCAGGAACCCCTCGCCAGTGCAGCTAATTAGCGCACCGAAAACGTCCACTGTGCAAATACTAATGAGTACTTAACACATAAACAATAATGAGCCGTGAAATTGATGTCGCAATAAAATTACGGGGTCATTAATATATGCAAGTGCCTATGACTTGGCCTCATGCTCGGCTGGCCCACCTTGAGTGATGGGGGAACTGGCGCGGTACTTATTGTGGCATCTTGCGTGTGATAGGTGGACAACATCTCTCTTTCGACTGCCCAACGAACTGTGATGAAGTTGCAGAGAGGGAGAGTCAGGCAGAAGGAGAGTCGGGCATCTGTTGAAGGAGCTCCCCCCACTCCTTCTGCACTTTGCTGATGAGCCCTGGGAAATGGGGAGCATCTGATAGCGCAGGAACTCCGTGGACGGAAGTTTTGGGACAAAGCATGCGCATTGCAGTGAGGAGAAGTTCATTTCACCTCTCCTACGATGCGGTCGCTCTCTTGGTTGAGGTCCGGGTAGCTTTTAATAGCTGACCAACGACGATAAATTTACTGTGGATTTGGGGTCAGGCTCGAAGCAACGCAGATGGCTTTGGGGTCAGGTTCGAAGTAGCACAGAATTTGGGTTTGGAGTACTATATGTGGTTTTGGGGTCCATTCGTAATAGCAGAGATGCTTTTGGGTTTAGGTTCGAAGTAACACAGAAGGCTTTGGGTTCAGGCTTGAAGTAACACAAAAGATTTTGGGATCAAGCTCGAAGTAACACAGAAGGTTTTGGGGTCAGGTTCGAAGTAACACAGAAGGTTTTGGGGTCAGGTTCGAAGTAACACAAAAGGTTTTGGGATCAAGCTCGAAGTAACACAGAAGGTTTTGGGGTCAGGTTTAAAGTAACACAGAAGGTTTTGGGGTCAAGCTCGAATTAACACAGATTTTGGGGTCAGGTTCGAAGTAACACAAAAGGTTTTGGGATCAAGCTCGAAGTAACACAGAAGGTTTTGGGGTCAGGTTTAAAGTAACACAGAAGTTTGGGGTCAAGCTCGAATTAACACAGGTTTTGGGGTCAGGTTCGAAGTAACACAAAAGATTTTGGGGTCATGTTTGAAGTAACACAGAAGGTTTTGGGGTCAAGCTCGAAGTAACACAGAATGTTTTGGGGTCAGGTTCGAAGTAACACAAAAGGTTTTGGGATCAAGCTCGAAGTAACACAGAAGGTTTTGGGGTCAGGTTCGAAGTAACACAAAAGATTTTGGGGTCAGGTTCGAAGTAACACAAAAGATTTTGGGGCCAGGTCGAAGTAACACAAAAGATTTTGGGGTCAGGTTCGAAGTAACACAAAAGATTTTGGGGTCAGGTTCGAAGTAACACAGAAGGTTTTGGGGTCAGGTTCGAAGCAATCAGGTGGTTTTGGGATCTGGTCAGATTCGAAGTAGTACAGAAGGTTTAGGGTTCGAAGTACTATAGACGGCTTTGGGGTCAGGGTCTAAATAGCACAGATGTTTTTAGGTTTAGGCTGCAAGTAGCGCAGATGGCATTAAGCTCAGGCTCCAAACAGCACAGATGGCTTTGGGCTCGGTTACAGTCATAATTTAGATTTCGAATTTTGCGTATATTTATTGAAAAATTTCAAAAGAGATATTCTCTTTTGGAAGGGAACGGAAGGGGAGGGCTGCCAGTTCAGTATGGCCTACTGATCTGGTCATCTATGGCGACTTGTTTCTTTTTTTTCAACCCTGCTGAGGAGTGGTCAACTTCACAGGGTCCTGGTGCTGACCATTTATACCTACTAGACTGGACTTGTTTATGGATTTGAGCTTGATTATGGATCCTGGACTTGCTGCACTGGTGGGCCTCTGTTGAGGGAGAGTCTGCTGCTGTGTTTTCTGTTTGCTTCTGGGTTGCCAGCTCTAAGTGAACAGAGGCATATAAATAAAAAATAAACACCCCTTCAAGCAGCTGCTTGCCACAGAGGTCTGACAGGAGCCTGTCAGTTTATATGCCATAGTAGAAGGTCTGAGAGGATGGCAGGACCTCAGCAGAAAAATTTACACACACGTCCATGCCTTACCCGGGACTCGAACCCAGGTCCCTTAGATCAGTAGCCAAGCGCGCTAACCACTCGGCCATGGGATACCTTATATCAGCTGGTGGATAATCCTAATCAGAGGCCATCGCAGGTACCTGAACCTTACTTAGCTAGTTGGGCATCGTCAAGCCTAAACTGGAGTAATGTGTCTCAGGCAGGCCATATGGCTCTTGAAAAAGTCCACTTGAAAAGGTGGTGCCTGAAGTTCCTACCAGCATCGGTGACTTCATCCTTTAGTGGAGGAGGAACAGGTCTTTACCCCATGCCTGCGATCAGGGGGCTGTTTGATATTGTTGGCCCTACCAATCTCAATAAACCTAATTTCTTTAAAAATCCTACTAATCATTTTCTCTCTGCAGGAACGTAGAACGTGAGAACATTACATAGAGATTATTCTCTTGATGTCCTCATGCAGGAATTCCAGCGCTATAACCTAGATATTCTAGGCTTGCAAGAGACCAGATGGACAGGTAAAGGTGAGATACTTAAAAATAACTTTAAATTTCTCTTTACAGGGAGGGTTGTTTTACCTCTGAGCGGCACTTTTTTGCACACCATGGGCTAAATGGCCAGGTCACATGGACCCCGAAGGCTCGGAGAAGGTTGGGGGAGGGGACCCACTGGAACAGCTGTTGGGAGACAGATGGTAGCCTCCCGTCAAGGCCATCCAGCGTGTTCTTTAACGTGCACAGGGTATGGCTCTCCCGCACACGGGGCCACGGCTTAACGTCCCATCCGACGGACGGCGGCCTTTCCAAGCCCATCGGTGTCCCCTACTGACCGTGGGCAGGGCGGGGAATTTTGCGGAGATAAATCTCAACGCTGGCCCAGCTGGGACTCGAACCTGGGAACTACAGATTACGAGCCTGGCGCGCTACCGACTGAGCCACCCCCGCCCCTTACAGGGAGGGAGAATGGAAAGCATCACCAAGGCATGGGTCTGCTGCTCAGCAGACATGCCAGTGATGCTCTTCTAGGATATGACTACATTAATGAAAGGTTTCTTACAGCAAAATTTCAGACAAGCATTAAAGACTTGAATGTTATCTGCTGTTATGCCCCCACTAAGGATTCTGATGAGGATGAGAAGGATAGGTTTTACGGACAACTTCAGGATATTTTGAATTCTGTCAAGAAAGGAGATATTACCCTTGCTCTTGGTGACTTCAATGCCAAAGTTGGCACCGACTCTGACCTTTGGGGAGGAGTAATAGGCCCTTTTGGTATTGGTAGCTGTAATGGCAATGGGCAACGTCTCCTACAGGTAAGTAAACTCAATGGATTCAGAATAACTAACACATATTACAAACATCGCGACATACATAAATACACATGGGTTTCACCTGATGGGCTGCATAGGAATATGATTGATTATATATTAATTAACAGCGAATGGACTAGTTCTGTTAGAAATACCAGGGCATATAGGGGAGCTGAAATTGGATCTCACCATTACCTTGTTAAAAGTGTCTTGCAACTTAAACTTAAAAAGTGTTGTGCTAGGGTTAAAAAATTTACCTTTAATACTGAAGCTCTGAAAGACCCAGTTATAGCTAAAGCTTACCATGATAGGTTACTTAGTCATTATGACAGTCATGGTTTGCTTAATACTGAAGTTGAGGAAGAATGGGGCCATTTTAAACAGGCTTTTTTGGAAACTAACAGTAGTCTTTTAGGGAAAAAGGAGCAGAGGAGACAGAATTATTTAAGTGATAAGGCACTTGAGCTTATTTCAGAAAGAAGGAACTGCAGGAATGTCCTTAATCAGTACCCTACTAGTCCTAATAGAAAACATTACAAAGAACTTAATAAACGTGTAAAGGATCAGTTAGCTGCTGATAAGAATCTTTGGCTTGATGGCCTGGCTGACAAAGCTGAGGAAGCAGTTAGACAGCACAACAGCAGAGAGCTGTACCAGATAGTTAATGTTTTGTGTGGTAGAAAACGAACAGGTATACAGGGATTGAAGGATAAACAAGGTAAGGTTATAGAAGGTGAGGATTCTGTCATGGCTAGGTGGGCTGAGCATTTCAGTGATGTTCTAAACAATGTGGTTAATTCTACTCCCATTGTTTGCAATGATGATAGATGCATTGTTGGCTTTAATGTTGGCCCTATAACACAATCTGAAGTTAGTTTGGCTATTTCTAAACTTAAACTTCATAAATCCCCAGGGGTGGATGAAATTACTACGGAAATGCTTAGAGCTGGGAATGTTTCAGTTACCATTTGGATGACTGAAATTTTGAATAACTTTTATGATAAAGGCATGGTTCCTAAAGATTTTACCAGAGCTATTATTATCCCTATTTTCAAAAAAGGTAATTGAAGTTCTTGTGATAACTATAGGGGTATCAGCCTACTCTCTGTTCCAGGGAAAGTTCTTTGCATGATTATGCTTAATAGAATTAAGAATCTGGTTGACAGTCAATTGCGTGATGAGCAATGTGGATTCAGAAGTGGTAGGGGATGTGTAGATCAGATATTTTCACTTAGGCAGATTCTTGAGAAATGTTTCGAGTTTCAGAAACCTTTGGTTGCTAGCTTTGTTGATTTCAAAAAGGCTTTCGACTCTGTTGATCGTCATAATTTGTGGTTGATTGTGAGATCATGTGGTATATCAGACAAGTTAGTTAACATAATGAAAGCTCTCTATAATAACACTGAGTCATGTGTGAGAGTTGGTAAGTCTTGTAGCAATTGGTTTAGCATTACTTCTGGTGTTCGACAAGGGTGCATCTTGTCTCCTTTTCTTTTTAGTTTGGTTGTTGATTATGTTATGCGAAATTCATTTCAAGGGAAAGCTTTTGGCCTTAAATGGGCTGGAGATACGAAAATTTCTGATTTAGATTATGCTGATGATTTAGCCCTTTTGGCAAATGATGTTGATGAGATGAACTCTTTCATTCGAGCTGTTGATGAGACTGGTAGTACAGTAGGTTTGGTTATAAACAGAGAGAAAACTAAAGTGATGAAAATTGGTCAGGCAGGTTGTGATTCAGTTAATCTGAATGATTGCAGTCTTGAGCAGGTGTCACATTTTAATTACCTTGGGAGCTACATAACTGATACTGGTGATGTGCGGCATGAGATTAACAGACAAATAGGTATTGCTGCCGGGACTTTTAAGAATCTATGGAGATTGTGGAGAAATAGGCGTATACACCTAAAGACTAAAATTAGACTGTATAATAGTTTGGTTCTTTCTAGGGTTAGTTATGGTAGTGAAACTTGGACGCTGTGTAAACATGATAACAGGAAACTAGATGCTTTTGATTCTAGATGCTTACGCAGTATCTTTGGGTGTTAGGTGGTTTAACTCTGTAACTAATGATGAGGTTAGGCAAAGGAGTCTGCAACCTCCTTTAAGCAGCATATTGTGCAGAGAGAGACTCCGTTGGTTTGGCCATGTTGCCCGTATGGATAATTATAGATTGGCGAATAGGGTTATGAACAGTGTGCCTAGAGGCCTCAGAAGGAGGGGGAGACCTAGGATGCGGTGGGCAGACAATGTCAAACAGGACCTTGTTAGAATTGGTGTTCAGTGGCCGGATGCAGCAGATGTAGCTCAGGACAGACATGCTTGGAGAATTATACTGCGCGGTCTGGTTGGACCTCCGTAGCCCATGGCTGCTTGAGGATGATGATGATGATGAACTGTGAAAGTAAAGTGTTAAAATGGCATTTAAATCTACTGCAAAGCTGATGGCGTTGCCAGATTCCCCACATTTCCAAAAGCATTATTTAGGTGTTCCATTGCATCTAGGGACCTGATTTTCTAACAAACATGGGGTCGGGCAGGGGGAACACGCCTACGAAAATTGGAACCTTTCGGTAAAGTACATCGGGAATTAGAGAATGCCAAAAAAAAAATAATCGTCCCGTGACCGAGTGGTTAGCGCGCTTGGCTACTGATCTACGGGACCTGGGTTCGAGCCCCAGGTAAGGCATGGATGTTCGTGTTGTTTTCTGCTGAGGTCCTGCCATCCTCTCAGATCCTCTACTGTGGCATATAAACTGACAGGTCCTGTCAGACCTCTGTGGCAAGCAGCTCCTTGAGGGGGTATTTATTAGCCGTCCCGTGGCCGAGTGGTTAGCGCGCTTGGCTGACTCATTTTTTGCATGGAAAATTTCAATATAACTTCTATACAATTTTGTAATTCTATATAATAAAAATAAACTTAATTATAAGCGAGATTTTTCAAATTCTATGTTTAGAACGTTCTTTTACTCGTTTCTCAAAAAATATTATTTAAATTTACCGGGTAGTAGATCAATAGAAAAGAATGGTGATTTTAATAATGAAAACGATAAAAAAATTTATTCGCATTGCATATTTGATCTATTATTTTGTCACCCAGTTTTCCGGCGCCCACTTGGCCATCGCCCAGATGACCGTGTCCGGTTGAAAGGTAAGATAAAATCCATGACCTTTGCAGTTCCAATGGTTTGGGGTGAGCCAACTAGTCACTTGCATGATTGCTATTTTTGTTTAACTAAAGTGTCGGGCTTTTCAAAAAAGAATAAACGCAAAATACAATATCCAAATATGCCTTCAGCCATATGGCTAGTTCCTCATGGAGAAGATCTTCCTATACCAACAGTTCCAACCAATTGGGAGTAGATGGATTCCCATTCATTAGAGGAAGAGTTTGAGATACATACAGATCCTGATCCTACATATACGCCTAAAAAGTTAGACGAGCCTCATCTGATTCAGCAAAATGAATTAAATGATCTTGTTCGAGACGTAGGACTTTCCAAACAACAAATTGAGGTTTTAGGTTCAAGACTTCAAGAGTGGAATCTTCTGGCCAAGAGTAACAGAGTTTCTCTGTTGAGAATGAAAAAATTGGGTTTATCTGCTTATTACGAGATGCAAGATGTTTTTTGTTTCTGATAGATTTAAGGGCTGATGGGAGAAATTGGAACAACTCACGACCCAAAGGAATTGAGTCTATTTATAGATTCGTCAAAATTCAGCTTAAAAGTTGACTTTTTGCAATAAGAGAACCAAAAACCATCCATTCCAATGATACACGCTGTGGGAATGAAGGAAATTTATGAAAGCATGAAAAAAATACTCACTGCTATAAAATATAACCAGCTTAAGTGGACAATATGTGGTGACCTAAAAGTCATATCTCTCTTGCTCGGGCTTCAAGGAGACTTCACAAAATTTTGCTGTTTTCTGTGTTTGAGGAACAGTAGGGCCAGAAAGGAACACTACAAAACTGGCCCAAAAGAGATGTTTTTATTCCTGGAAATTCCTAGAAATTTCCTGTTGATCCCTCTGATGTTCTGCTCCCACCACTTCACATCAAACTGCGGCTTATGAAAAACTTTGTAAAAGCTATGCACAAAACTGGTAAAGGGTTTTTGCCCTTGAAGGAAAATTTTCCGAAACTAAGTGATGCCAAACTCAAAGAAGGGATCTTTATTGGTCCTTAGATCAGGAAGCTACTGAATGATACTGTCTTCAAGGAAAAACTGATTATGAAGGTGCGCACTATATGGAAATCCTTCACATCTGTGTTCAGAGTTTCCTGTGGAATCACAAAGAGGAAAACTTCTATGGAAAAAATACTCACTGCTATAAAATATGACCAGTTTAAGTGGACATTATGTGGTGACCTAAATGTAATATCTCTCTTGTTCGGGCTACAAGTTCCGGCTTTTGAGAAAGATCTTGAATTGGCTAATTTTAAAAAAAATACCCCCTCAAGCAGCTGCTTGCCACAGAGGTCTGACAGGAGCCTGCCAGTTTATATGCCACAGTAGAAGGTCTGTGAGGATGGCAGGACCTCAGCAGAAAACAACACGAACATCCATGCCTTACCCAGGGTTCGAACCCAGATCCCTTAGATCAGTAGCCAAGCGTGCTAACCACTCGACCATGGGACGGCTATTTAAGATCTCAAAAACTATGAAAATCTTGGCTGCCGACTATCTTTCAAGATCCATTTCTTGCACTCGCATCTCGACTTCTTTCCCAAGAACTTACGAGCTGTCAGTGATGAGCAAAGGAAAAGATTTCACCAGGATATCCGGACCACGCCGGAGAGATACCAAGGCAGGTGGGACCCAGCAATGATGGGTGACAACTTCTGGTTCTTGCAGAAGGAAGATACCTCAACATATAAAAGACAAAAATGAACTTCTTGTAAGTATAAAAGATCCTTTACCCATGTTTTCTTATTCTCCATTTCAATTATTTCATTTGTTACTTTACATTCAGTGGTCTATAACTATGATGTTTCTAATTTTTTCACTGTAATCATGCAATTAATTAATGAGTTTTAATTTACAATTTAATAAAATAGTCACATTTATTTTCATTTCCCAGATATGCGTAATGATTGAAATTTCAAATACATCAATCCGTAATTTAAAAAAAAAAACTGTACTTGCTGTAGATTTTTCATAGCCAATGCATGGATGTTTGTGTTGTTTTTCTGCTGAAGTCCTGCCATCGTCGCAGACTCTGACATATAAACTGACAGGCTCCTGTCAGACTCAGCAGCTGCTTGAATAAAAAATAAATAAATACCCCCTCAAGCAGCTGCTTGCCACAGAGGTCTGACAGGAGCCTGTCAGTTTATATGCCACAGTAGGAGATCTGAGAGGATGGCAGGACCTCAGTAGAAAAACGACACATACATCCATACCTTACCGGGGCTCGAACCCAGGTCCCTTAGATCAGTAGCCAAGCGCGCTAACCACTCGACCACGTTATTTATTATTTATTTATATTTGAATTCAGCACCCCAAAATTAGTTAAAAATATCCAATTTGACCAATGTTATAAAAAAATTTAAATTTGCTGTCTAGTGTTATTTTTTCAGCCATTCTTTCTCTCTAATGAATCGCTCTGGGAATTGATAATGATTTTATATAAGAATTTTAAAGTTCTGCGAATTTATTTCTACTTTATTTTGTTCAATATAACATTTAGATTTAATTTTGCTTCTTGAAAAATTTATAATTAGCAATAGTAATAGGCAACTGTTAGGAGACAGACAGAAGCCCCCCGTAAAGGACACGCAGCAACTTCTTTGAAGTGCACAGGGTAGGACTCTATTTGCACACAAAGCACGGCTTAACGCCCCATCCGACGGAAAGTGACCTTTCAGGTCACCGGATATTACATCGGAAAGTGATGAAGAATATGCAGTAATCTGATGTCAGCTGTTCCCTTCAATTTCATTGCGCCAAGTACCACGAAACGTGCCAATGTATGAAAAATTTCTTAACTGACGTAAATATTCTACATCACTATGAAGTCCTATAAAAGCCGGAGAGCGGGTGGCTCACTCGGTATAGCGCCAGGCTCCTAACCTGCAGTCACCAGGTTCAAGTCCCAACTGTGAGTTGAAATTTACCTCCGCTTATCTCGATTCTTCTCTCGGTGAAGAGGGGAACACCGAAGGTTTAGGGGCGGGGCTGGCTCAGTCGGTAGCGCGCCAGGCTCGTAATCTGTATTTCCCAGGTTCGAGTCCCGCTGGGTCAGCGTTGAGATTTATCTCCGCAAAATTCCCCGCCCTGCCCACGGTCAGTAGGGGACACCGATGGGCTTGGAAAGGCCGCCGTCCGTCGGATGGGACGTTAAGCCGTGGCCCCGTGTGCGGGAGAGCCATACCCTGTGCACGTTAAAGAACACGCTGGATGGCCTTGACGGGAGGCTACCATATGTCTCCCAACAGCTGTTCCAGTGGGTTCCCTTCCCCAATCTTCTCTGAGCCTTCGGGGTCCATGTGACCTGGCCATTTAGCCCATGGTGTGCAAAAAAGTGCCGCTCAGAGGTAAAACAACCCAACCCGAAGGTTTGGAAAGGTCACCTCCATCGG
Organism: Ryuthela nishihirai; assembly: GCA_038380435.1. Lineage (NCBI taxonomy): Eukaryota > Metazoa > Arthropoda > Arachnida > Araneae > Heptathelidae > Ryuthela > Ryuthela nishihirai. The sequence goes on along the minus strand of JAWZYU010000005.1, from coordinate 33,324,361 downwards.
ATGGGGCTTAAGCCACGATCCGTGTTTGTAAGAGAGTGGTCCTGTCCACATTAAACACGCTTGATGGCTTTGATGGGATGCTCCCATCTGTTTCCTAACAGCTGTTCAGTTAGTCCCCTTTCCCCAACCTTCTCTTAACCCTTGGGGTTCCTATGACCTGGCCATTTAGTCCAATTTTGTTACAAAAAACAAAACAAAAAACACTCAGATGTAAATAAACCAACCGTATAAAATGGCATAAAAGGCATATGGTGCAAAGTAAAGCCAAGTACGACAGGTGTAAATAGGACTGACTTCGTTGGAGGGCGATGGGGAGTCCGTAATGGAGGTGACCGAACCCAGCGGAAAATCACGGGTTGGGTTGTTTTACCTCTGAGCAGCACTTTTTTGCACACCATGGGCTAAATGGCCAGGTCACATGGACCCCGAAGGCTCAGAGAAGGTTGGGGAAGGGGACCCACTGGAACAGCTGTTGGGAGACAGATGGTAGCCTCCCGTCAAGGCCATCCAGCGTGTTCTTTATCGTGCACAGGGTATGGCTCTCCGCACACGGGGCCACGGCTTAACGTCCCATCCGACGGACGGCGGCCTTTCCAAGCCCATCGGTGTCCCCTACTGACCGTGGGCAGGGCGGGGGAATTTTGCGGAGATAAATCTCAACGCTGACCCAGCTGGGACTCGAACCTGGGAGCTACAGATTACGAGCCTGGCGCGCTACCGACTGAGCCACCCCCGCCCCATGGCAAATGCGGGAGGAAAAAGGTTCTTGAAGACAGGGACTAGACTTTGTTAGCAGGAATGTATGGCAACACACAGCTGCTACACTCCATCAGCTCAGAGAGATTGACCTCTAGCAGTGCATCAAAACCCATTTCAATTACTACGAGCAGAGAATTAAGAACTTGGAAATTTGGGAACTGTACCACGATACATGAGACGAAGTATTAGGTTCAAGTTTATAATAATTTGGTTACGAAATGTACACTTTTAAATCTCCTGAATCATTTTACTTCTTTAAGTCTCAATTATTCTTATTCATCATCATCATCATCCTCAAGCAGCCATGGGCTACGGAGGTCCAACCAGAACGTGCAGTATAGTTCTCCAAGCAAGTCTGTCCTGAGCTACATATGCTGCATCTGGCTACTGCATTTCTAATACGGACCTGTCTGTCCACCGCATCCTAGGTCTCCCCCTCTTTCTGAGGCCTCTAGGCACACTGTTCATAACCCTATTCGCCAATCTATAATTATCCATACGGGCAACATGGCCAAACCAACGGAGTCTCTCTCTGCACAATATGCTGCTTAAAGGAGGTTGCAAACTCCTTTGCCTAATCTCATCATTAGTCACAAAGTTGAACCACCTGATGCCCAAGATACTGCGTAAGCATCTAGAATCAAAAGCATCTAGTTTCCTGTTATCTTGTTTACAAAGTGTCCAAGTTTCACTACCATAAGTAATCCTAGAAAGAACCAAACTATTATACAGTCTAATTTTAGTCTTTAGGTGTATACGCCTATTTCTCCACACTCTCCATAGATTCTTAAAAATCCCGGCAGCAATCCCTATTCATCTGTTAATCTCATGCCTATTATACTTACTGAAAAAAAATGCCTTTGACTTTTTAGCATGTTTCAAAGAACGTATTCCCATTTTTTTTTTCACATAACGACAAACGTAATGTATACGTTTAACATTGTGCTGGATGATTTTCACAGGAGATTTTCTTCTGTCTGAGCATCTATCGAAATGAAGATATTTTTTCACAACTCCAGCTCGACAATGAAACACTTAAAATGTTTTATTTTTCTTTAAAATCTTTTAGTACGAAAGGTAAATTAGAAAGTAACGTTCCCATTTCGTTTCCCGCCAAATTAACAAACATCTGGGGCTGTGCCACTACCGAATTTTAGTACCAAATAGTGTCACTAAGTGGTAGCAGTCATCACTTTTACGCAACCAGTGCTTTGAAGTCACAATCTGAATGAAAGTGGCTGATCCGAGCAGTAAGTGGAAATCCATTGACAGTTTGTGGGTGTGCGGTAGTCGGATGCCCCCTCCCCCGTCAGTCAACATGTGAGGAAATGACGCTGTCAGTTCGAAAATGGTCATGTGACTGTAGTGCCTATACCTGACACTGTTGGATTTTCGCTTGTTTGGGAAGCTGAAGAAGCATCTCCGAGAATGACGCTTTCTATCAGATGACACTGTCAAAGATGAAATCACGAAGTGGGTTCCGGAAGCATCCTTCTATAGGCAGGGCTTTGTTAGCTGATTACCCTCTTCTGCAAAAATGATACATGTATGTGTGGGGTACATTTCCTGTATATATGTGTTCGGTGTAATTATCTGCCCTGCGCAGAAATTAAATAGGAAACTTTACTCTTATAATTCTTTGAGTTGGGTTGTTTTACCTCTGAGCGGCATTTTTTTGCACACAATGTACGAAATGGCCAGGTCACAAGGACCCCCGAAGTCTCATAGAAGGTTGGGGGAGGGGACTCACTGGAACAGCTGTTGGGAGGCAGGTAGTAGCCTCCCGTCAAGGCCATCCAGCGTGTTCTTTAACGTGCACAGGGTATGGCTCTCCCACACATGGAGCCACGGCTTAACGTCCCATCCGACGGACGGCGGCCTTTCCAAGCCCATCCGTGTCTCCTACTGATCATGGGCAGGGCGGGGAGTTTTGCGGAGACAAGTCTCAACGCTGACCCAGCTGGGACTCAAACCTGGAAACTGCAGATTACGAGCCTGTAGTGCTACCGAATGAGCCACCCCCGCCCCTCTTTGGGAGCAAAATTCTTTAGACAATCTTTATCTATGGGAACATCTTTCCATGCTCTGCCACCCATTGCAATCATTGGTCGCAGTCACTAATTTTGTTTAATCATTAAGGTGCTTTTCCAGACAGATAATGAGAACTCTACTAGAAAGCAATTTAATCTCACTTTTCAGCAGTAATTGCACATTACACACGTTACAAGAATCATTACAAGCATTCCAAGATATCAGTGAATTAAAAACAAGAGAAAAACCAAACTATCATACTCTAGATCCATCATCATCTTACCGTTATGGTGTTTCATAGCAGAAGCACTACAATTCTGCTCCACCAGACACTAATGTATATTTTACATTTGTTCAATGTGCAGTCTGTTTTGATAGCTAATAGATCTTCTTTACAGCTAACAAGCTGCGACTTAAATAGCCTTCAACCTTACCACCTGACATTGCACTACGGGTTCCCCTTCATTGAAGTTGCCGCAGTCTGTTTGGAAAAGAACAGATGAACTCGTGTCGCGGTAAGTCGTGTGAACTGTAATTGATGACGGGACGAAGGCCCAAGTGGACTTCCAACCAGTCGCAAAAAAATCAGCATTCAGGAGGCTCGTCCACGTAATTTATTGCCGGGGTGTTTATTCATTTCTCCGGCGATGCACATGCAAGTGGGCGGGGTCTGCGGATGAATGGGTGTCGTGTCGCGTCAGGCAACGATAACGTATGGTGTCTGTCAGTGTGCCTTGCTCGAACGACGGACCTTGGGCTAGCGACGGCCGTTTATGCATACGTAGCACGGCAACACAGAAATTGAACGCACGCTATATGCCGTCGAATGTTGTGCTTCGAATTTCAGAGAAAGCACTGGAAAGGGACACGCCAAACGTTCTCGCATCATGATGTCTCTGGAAAGATCTCCCAGACGAGAAAAAAAAGTGAAAGGTGAAATTTATCAATTACCCCATCTACCCAATGTATTGAGGCCGAAAATGTCTCCCGTTTTATCAGAAGTAAAGCCTCATTTGAGCGGCGTTTTAACTCTGGTTGCCCAGCGACAGCGGGTGTGACGGTTTGCATGATGGAGGTCATTTGGACGACATGCGTGCAGTTCGAGCAGACATAAATCATGGCTTAATGACGCCAGAGTAACACGGGTGTGGGGCTGACACGCCCCTTAACCTCCCCCCCACCTCCTTTCTCAGTAAACTGTCCCGGGTGACTCGTTGCTCGCCATGTTTTAAAAATGAAACCCAATGGGACATGAAAATCGTTTTCAGCGGGTCCGCTCCTGTCGGGCACAACGATGTTGCAGAATACTAAAAATAGAACGGTTGGGTGGATCGAACAGTTTTGACCCACAAGAAGGGTCAAGTTAATCCGGGCACATTGCTATTGATTCCGATTTAGGCTTAGAGGTTGTATTTGGTTTATCGAGCTTTTTCCTGCACGAATCACCTAAATAGGAAGACGTAAAGCTAGGCTAGGGCCAATAAGCCCACTCAGCATTGACTGAGTTAAGCTATCCAGTGTTCTTTTTCAACTTGCAGAGATTGTAGCTGTTATGCACACAGAACCACGGCTTTAACGTCATGATAGAATCGGGGCGGGGGTGGCTCAGTCGGTAGCGCGCCAGGCTCGTAATCTGTAGTTCCCAGGTTCGAGTCCCAGCTGGGTCAGCGTTGAGATTTATCTGCGCAAAATTTCCCCGCCCTGCCCACGGTCAGTAGGGGACACCGATGGGCTTGAAAAGATTGTTGTCCGTCGGATGGGGTGTTTAGCCGTGGTCCCGTGTGGGACTGGAGAGTCATACCCTGTGCACGTTAAAGAACACGCTGGATGGCCTTGACGGGAGGCTACCACCTGTCTCCCAACAGCTGTTCCAGTGGGTCCCCTCCCCCAACCTTCTTTGAGCCTTCGGGGTCCTTCGGTGGTCTGGCCATTTAGCCCATGGTGTGCAAAAAAGTGCCGCTCAGAGGTAAAACAATCCAATCCTGATAGAATCGTGGCCTTCTCAAGCCGGCCAGTGGTGTATCCAGAAACTTCAAATTGACGGAGGGGGGAGAGTTACGTTTCACGCCTGGCTCTTTATTTGCAGTTCCCAGGTTCAAGTCTCATCTGAGCCAGAGTTGAAATTTATCTTCGCAACACTCTCTGCCTTGTCTTCAGTTAGTAGGTGTGACCTATGAACTTGGAAAGGCTGCCGTCATTAAGAACGTTAAGCCGTGGCCCCCTGTGCGGGAGAGCCGTCCCTGTGCACGTTAAAGAAACACGCTGGATGGCATTAGGGAAAGCGTCCATCTATCTCCTAGCAGCTATCCAATGGGCCCCCTTCCTCCACCAATCTACTCTGAGCTCTTGGGGTCCTTGTGACCTGGTTATTTAGCCTACTGTGTGCACAAAAGTGCCGCACCTTAATGTTCGATTTCATTTGACGAGTCCTGTTTTTCGAGAACTGCATTAGAAAATATATGATGTTGAAGAATAAGCTATTTAGCTTTGCGGGTCAAAGTGTAAATGTGTTTGTATTCTTTACTCTTAGGAATAAAAATTATATTCTAAAAAAAAAAAATTCAAGTGGGTCTTTAACCCCCTTGTTGCCTGCTGTTTCTCTTTTTTCAACCGTGGACATATAAAGGACGAAATTAAAAAATCTCAACATTGGCATTCTTTAGAATCGAATACACAAAACTTCGGATTGCGAGCATTGGTCGTTCAAGGATTGTCAGAGGTGATAATTTTTGATTGTTGCAAAATAGAACTCCAACAATTTTGAATCGTTACAAATTGTTTGCGAAAAAATTATGGAAACCTTTGGAATTCTGCAAGAACCTTCTTCATATTGTCTTTTTTTACGCTAAGCAAAAATATTGTTGATAACCAGGGCCAGATCTGGTAAGGGAGCCTTCTCTTCACTTTTCAGGATCTTAGTAAGGGTCATGGGGACTGGGTTCGAGCTCCGGATAAGGCATGGATGTTCCCGTGTCGTTTTTTCTGCTGAGGTCCTGCCATCCTCTCAGATCTTCTACTGTGGCATATAAACTGACAGGCTCCTGTCAGACCTCTGTGGCAAGCAGCTGCTTGAGAGGATATTTATTTATTTATTTGTTTAAAATGAAGGGGGAAATGTTGCACTTCAATGGATATCCAGTCTCTTAAAAAAAAAGAGGGGACAAATCTTTTTTCCGACTCGATTGGTCCTCTTCTTTATTTTTTTTCTCGATCAGGACCTGTGGATGAAACATGAATGACAAGCAAGGAAGATTTGAACAAGTAAGAGAAGATGATTGTTTCCTAATAAATAAAAAATAAATACCCCTTCAAGCAGCTGCTTGCCACAGAGGTCTGACAGGAGATGATCCAATTCCAATAGCGTTACTAACTCAATTCCCAATTTCTGCACCGTTTAGGATCGATTCCACTTTTAAAAAGGAGAAACTGACAACGTAAAACATTTGAATCAAGACATTGAGAATTTCAGAAGAGGATTTCTCATTTACAAATTCCCTACTTTTTAATATTGATTAAAAAAGTCAGAAACGATTTCAAGTGAACGTGAAAGGCTTGTTTTAAATTTCTCCGAAAACTTGTTGCCGTTTCGTTTGCCTTGACGGTAACAATCCTCTTTTACTTTCGTTCTTTCGGTGCTCGACGGACGGCGAAGTGTGCAGCGAAGAGAGCAAACAGGATCAGAGCGCACCGCCAACAGCGGGTGCGAGTGAGAGAGCAAGCGCCACAAAGAGTTGCTTTACGTCACAAAAGCCGAGCCTTGAGTAGCCTCAGCAACTGGCAGTGGAGAGAAAGCAAGGGAACGAGTTGCAGCAGCAGTATCTCTCTCCAGCACTCCTCGTGCCGTCACCATCCCAATCTGCTCTTTCCCCATTGATATGCACCGGAGCTTTTATGACTTTAATCGAATTAGACGGTCCGGGGGAGAAAGATTAACGACTCTCTCCGGTTGGCGGCACGCGGACTGGCGATGACTAATGGTCGCAGCGGTCGCCTGACACGCCCTCCCGGCGATGACATACAAACTCCGCTGACCGCACGTGCACTTTCTGTTTAGACTTGGAGAGGACACGTTATGGCGGAGGAGTTGAGCAAAACCTAGACGCAACAACACTGGAGCACACACCTCGGATGTTCGTGATCTACAGACATGGAAATATTGTCCGCCATATTGCTGGAGAAGCAAAAGGGAAAGGGGAATGAGAAGATGATGGAGAAATCGAGTAGGGATGAGATTATGGTCGGAGAAAAATCATGGGATGAAAGTAAAGGAGAAAATGAATTGAATGGGATTAGTGAGTAAGGTATTTTATTTAAGTGCATCTGGAGCTAATGCTCCGCAGTGCAAAAAAGTACTGGGGAAGGAATGGGAAGGAGATTATGTGCAAAATTAAATTTGGGCAGAATGAGGACGACACATGCGAAAAAGTCGTCGAGGCCCACGGATAAAGTTAAAAGCAATTATCTTCCATGAAGAACATGGGCCAAAGGAAAAGAAATGTTTAGTGTTAAATATTTAATCATTAAAGCAGGATCATTCAGAAGGTAAACTTACGCGTATCACAATGCAGAAATGAAACAGGGTAGAGATGGTTTTGTTGCTGAGCAGTGAATTTCGCTTGAAAACGGGAAAGAAGAACGCTAAGGTTGAAAAGTGTGTTTGCGAAAGGAAAAAGAGAGAGAGCGCTAGAGAAAAAACGGGAATTTAGATGAGAGTTTTCAGACGCAAAAAAAGTTGCGTTTTTCCAACCAATGGAGAATGTAGATATTTTCAATCAGCGGAAATGATGGGGGGGGGGGGGGTCTAAAGAGATTATGAGTGTTTCTGTATAACAGCAGAGGAGGTGGTTTGTAGGAAAAGCAAAAAATAGATGTTTTCAATTATAAGTGAAGCAGGTAACTTTTAAGTCAAAAGAGAAAATGGAAATTCTAATAAAAAAAATGATGATTGGCGTTTCCAGTCAAAAAGAAGTTTTTAGTTTCGAGTCAAAGGAGAAGTTGCAAGTTTCTCATTAAGCAAGTTTCATCATGAAGTTGAGAGTTCCTCCTTAATAATTGGAAAAGAAGTGGAGCGATTCTGCAAAAAGAGAAGATGCGAGTTTCGATCAATGAAGAAGATGAGAGTCAAGAGTCAAAGGAGAAGATGCGAGTTTCGGGTCAAAAACGAGAAGCTGAGAGAGTCTAATCGAAAAAGATTAACTTTTCTAGAAAAAGAGAAAAGAGTCTCGATTCAAAGCAGAAGATAAAGAGTCTAGAGTCAAAGGTTGGGTTGGGATGTTTTACCTCTGAGCGGCACTTTTTTGCACACCATGGGCTAAATGGCCAGGTCACAAGGACCCCAAAGGCTCAAAGAAGGTTGAGGGAGGGGACCCACTAGAACAGCTGTTGGGAGACAGATGGTAACCCCCCGTCAAGGCCATCCAGCGTGTTCTTTAACGTGCACAGGGTATGGCTCTCCCGCACACGGAGCCACGGCTTAACGTCCCATCCGACGGAGTCCCCTACTGACCGTGGGCAGGGCGGGAATTCTGCGGAGATAAATCTCAACGCTGACCCAGCTGGGACTAGAACCATGGGAACTGCAGATTATGTCAGGCGAGCTACCGACTGAGCCACCCCCGCCCCACAAATTCTATTATCTCATTCTAAGAAACACATTCGTGTCCTCCATAAGTGAACAAATGCCGTTGAGATTCGCAATTAAATCAAACCAAACACAATTTCCAACTGTCAAACACTATAATAATAAAAAAATAAATACCCCCTCAAGCAGCTGCTTGCCACAGAGGTCTGACAGGAGCCTGTCCGTTTATATGCCAAAGTAGGAGATCTGAGAGGATGGCAGGACCTCAGCAGAAAAACAACACGAACATCCATACCTTACCCGGGGCTCGAACCCAGGTCCCGTAGATCAGAAACCAAGCGCGCTAACCACTCGGCCACGGGACGGCTCAAAAAATAAATACCCCCTCAAGCAACTGCTTGCCACAGAGGTCTGACAGGAGCCTGTCCGTTTATATACCAAAGTAGGAGATCTGAGAGGATGGCAGGACCTCAGCAGAAAAACAACACATACAACCATGCCTTATCCGGGGCTCGAACCCAAGTCCCTTAGATCAGTAGCCAAGCGCGCTAAAACACTAGTGAAGGGAAAAATGCGAAATAGTTCTAATTGAGATTCGAAGTCTTCTTAATTGGCTCATTCTCCTCAAAATTCTATAATGAACTTTCATCTATTTTCTCGAAATTCGCTGACAAGTTTCTCCCTGTCAGGAAAAAAAAATAAATCTACGAAAAAAGAAAAATCTTGTTTTTATTCTTTTGAAGTTATCGAGCTGACCCATAAATAGGTTGGCTGATGTTGCCGTCGGCATTTTCAACTGTGCCCATTCTCATTCGGATGCTGCAGTGACTTCTGGGGTTTAATTGTGAAGCGACAGTTCGACGGAGAAGCTGCTTGGGAAGCTCGCTCTCAAGAGAAATCTTTGAAATTGCCCGGCTGTGTACGATCTTCGCACACAGATACTGCTCAATTAATTGGCGCGCCAGTGGCCGAGTTGCGCTTCTGCAGCATCTGATGCAGGCCGTGTCGCCATCGGAAGAGGTCTTGGCCACAACAACGCCAGCTCGCCCTACTAAATAATTCATTTCTAATTAACGGACATATCTGATGTGTTTTGCTTCACATCAATCGGATGCCCTGAGCTGCTGTGACCATCCTTGTTTGCCAAAAAACGAACAAAATTAGAAGGTTTAACAGGAAAGTTTAGAAAATTTCTCTTTAGAACAGTGAACTTTTTTATGTGTCCAATTACTTAACGGTTGAAAAGAGTTTGTTGTTAAATGGGTGGTTGTTGAGGATGAGTGGAATGGAACAGGCAGCTGGAATTGATTTAAGAGATGCAAATGATCTAAAAGTGTTTCTTTTTTTCTCTCTCTAGTCATTAGAAAAGTGAAGGCGGTGGTCAAGTTGTTTACTTTAAGATCAGTGATATGCTCCCTTATCCCCAGGGTATGCGGGAAGAGGAAACTCTTTTATGAGATGAATAAAAAATTCCTATGATGTTTAATATATTTTATATAATACTCTTTGCATTTTCCGAATAATCTATTAGTTCGAACTTCCAACATTGGAGGAAGCAAAATTCAGAAAAATCAAAAACTTCATTCTCTTTGGAAACTAACATTCCATATTTGCCAGAGTTGGGTTGGGTTATTTTACCTCTGAACGGCACTTTTTTGCACACCATGGGCTAAATGGCCAGGTCACAAGGACCCAAAAGGCTCAAAGAAGGTTGGGAGAGGGGACCCACTAGAACAGCTGTTAGGAGACAGATGGTAGCCTCCCGTCAAGGCCATCCAGTGTCTTTAACGTGCACAGGGTATGGCTCTCCCGCACACGGGGCCACGGCTTAACGTCCCATCCGACGGACGGCGGCCTTTCCAAGCCCATCGGTGTCCCCTATTGACCGTGGGCAGGGTGGGGAATTTTGCGGAGATAAATCTCAACGCTGACCAAGCTGGGACTCGAACCTGGGAACTACAGATTACGAGCCTGACGCGCTACCGACTGAGCCACCCCCGCTCCCCATATTTGCCAGAAGTGATTTGTTAGTGTTCAGGTTTTTATTTAGATTTGACAATTTAAATTAGTATAACGGAGATGAAATCGAATCTTTGTTTTATAACAAATCTCTCTGCTATACATTTCGAATAATTCTTGTGAAGGTTACTCAGTTTTTAGCAGAAAGGTCGTATGTATAAGAACAGAATATAACAGGAAACGGAAAATTATGAATAACATAAAAAATCTAGAACACACTGTCAAGCACCTCATATATACCCTCAAGCAGCTGCTTGCCACAGAGGTCTGATTAGTTCGCCATAGAGAAGATCTGTGAGGAAAGCGAGACCTCTGCAGAAAGACAATACAAGCATCCATGCCTTATCCTAGGCTCGAACCCAGGTCCCTTTGATTAATAGCCAAGCGCACTAAATAAAATAAAAAAAAATAAATACCCCCTCAAGCAGCTGCTTGCCACAGAGGTCTAACAGGAGCCTGTCAGTTTATATGCCATAGTAGAAGATCTGAGAGGATGGCAGGACCTCAGCAGAAAAACAACACGAACATCTATGCCTTACCGGGGCTCGAACCCAGGTCCCGTAGATCAGAAACCAAGCGCGCTAACCACTCGGCCACACCACTCGACAATGGGACGGCTATGTTCCTCATGCATTCTCTTAACCAATAGCCCCCCTTTCCCATTCTCGAAGTTCTTGTTGACATAATTTAATAACATTTAACTATTTTCACTATTACATCGTATTTTATTGAGATCAATATGGATATTTAGTTAATATTTAAAAATCCAAAAATAAAATAATTATCAAAACAAAAAAAAAAGCTTTCAGATATATTTTTGGAAATCAAATGTCGTTTTAGCTAATTACTATACTTTTTTTTTTAAATATTAACCAAAAGTTAATACTGTACTCTATAAAATGCTTGGCTAGAGATCAGGAGGAACTGAGTCCAAGTCCCGATTAAGACATAGATTCCTTTTGTATTGTCTTTCTGCTGCGGTCTCGCCTTCCTCACAGATCTTCTCTGTGGCGCATTATACTGACAGGCTCTTTTCAGACCACTGCGGCATATTTTACTGACAGGCTCCTCTCAGATCTCTGTGGCGTTTCATACTGACGGCTCCTCTCAGACCTCTGTGGCATTTCATACTGACAGGCTCCTCATAAAGTTTAAAACTTCCAAATAACTAATGAAATTCGTTGTTCTAGTTAGAGTTATTAGAGCTATTATAATATATTTATTATAATACATATAATTATAATTACTAGAACGGGAATTATTTAAAATGGAGCATTCCTTAAAGCAATTTAACGAGGTCTTGTTGAACACCTAATTAAAAGTTTTCAATCTTCAATACATTCTCCTAACATAGCAGTTACCAGTCTGAACTCAACCAGAACTATGTGATGATTTGCATATGCACTCAACTAGAACTATGTGAGGATTTGCATATGCACTCAACTAGAACTATGTGATGATTTGCATATGCACTCAACTAGAACTATGTGATGATTTGCATATGCACTCAACTAGAACTATGTGATGATTTGCATATGCACTCAACTAAAACTATGTGATGATTTGCATATGCACTCAACTAGAAGTATGTGATGATTTGCAGATAAATCTCATACAAATTTAGAATTTATTTCAGTACTTGAGAAACATTTCGATGATTTAAATAGGAGCAAATATTTGCTTATGATTCATGTTAAGTACTAAAGTTGAATGCAAAATTAAATAGTTAAACTTTACACTCGCAAATAGTTAGGTTGCATAGAGATGTCAAAATTTGTTGGGTTTTTTTTTTTTGGTTTCATGGAAGAATTCCGTTTTCGTATAACTCTTATAATAATAACAACATTTATTTTACCTTCTGCTAAATACGAAAACTATGAGAATGCTTTTTCGATTTGACTCCTGTAAAACTAGAGAAACAACACGATCTGAATTCCTTCCAACTAAAAATATATAACAACTTTAAAAGATACGTATGCAAAATTGTAAAAGAAACGAATAATCGAAGTCCGTCACAAGCTACACAAGTCAATATCACTGTTCTCAAATACAGTTGGTAATCAGTTTACATCATTATTGCCTGAATTCAAAATAAAGATTCCCATAATAGAGTTTGAAACATAACTATCTTTATCGCATACCTAATTAGTGGATACAATCACTTAAAAAAAAACTTAAGAAAAATGAAACCACAAAAAAGTATGCATGACTATTTATTCAAATTGTACTTGCAGAAGTTTGGGAATAAAATTACAAAATGCTGGTGAAGTAATAGCGTACATTTTTTCCTGACAGAACGTAAAGCAGAAAATTAAGTTTTGAGATGAAAGGTAAACGACACACGCAAAATTGAAAGCTCCTAATTCTAGGAAAAGAAATATAAAAGTCGATGCAGCCAAATTTAATATTTTCTGCTCATGTAGTGTAAGTAATGAACTTCACGAAGTAATTCAGAAACATAAATCTTCATAAAAGAAACATAAGTTAAGGAATTATTAATGATGTTGATCTCTGTAAAAACAAATTATTTCTCAGACAGTCGTTTGCCAGAGAAATCTGACAGGAGCCACGAGATCTGTCAGTGAAATACGCCAAGAGAAGGTTTGTAAGGAAAGAGAGACCTCAATAGAAAAACAACGCAATAAACATCCATGCTAAGCGGTAGTAATCAGGCAGTTTCGTAATCTGTAGTTCCAAGGATCGAGTCCCACCTAATCCAGCGTTGAGATTTATTTTCGCCTTTAGTCAAAGAGGATATACCGATGTGCGTGGAAAGGCCATCGCCAGTCGGATGGGAAGTTGAGCTATGTTCAGGAGAGCTATACCCTGTGCACGTTAAAAAATACGATGGATAGATTTGACGCTAGGCTTCCACTTGTCTCTCAACAGCTGTCTAGGGGGGCGGGGGGGGGGGGGCTCAGTCGGTAGCGCGCCAGGCTCGTAATCTGTAGTTCCCAGGTTCGAGTCCCAGCTGGGTCAGCGTTGAGATTTATCTCCGCAAAATTCCCCCCCTGCCCACGGTCAGTAGGGGACACCGATGGGCTTGGAAAGGCCGCCGTCCGTCGGATGGGACGTTAAGCCGTGGCCCCGTGTGCGGGAGAGCCATACCCTGTGCACGTTAAAGAACACGCTGGATGGCCTTGACGGGAGGCTACCATATGTCTCCCAACAGCTGTTCCAGTGGGTCCCCTCCCCCAACCTTCTCTGAGCCTTCGGGGTCCAGGTGACCTGGCCATCTAGCCCATGGTGTGCAAAAAAGTGCCGCTCAGAGGTAAAACAACCCAACCCAACAGCTGTCTAGCGAGTGCCCTTTCCCCAATCTGTTTGAAGTCCTTGTCACTGTCCATTTAGCCCAGTGTGTGCAAAATAGTGCCGTCCAGAGGTAAAGAAATTTAAAGGCGAGGAGTGATTCCGGGAGGAACGATATTGAGATGGGGGGGTGGGGTGAACAATTTCAAAAACGAAACTCAGTGGAACTGCGCATTGTTTTCTCTTTGACTTCTTTTAGCCTTGGGGGAGGGGGGTATACCCCTCCAAAGGGGCCGCCAATGTCCAATCCGGGTCTAAAACCCAGTTTAATAACTCGATCGATGAAATGGATATATTTCAGAAATTTGTCCAATAAAAATTACTTTTTAACGTGCGCGTTCGAACGTGTAAATTGAGAAGAGAAGGTGTTAAAAAAACTTAAATGAACGTACGTTGAAATATAGATTAAAAAAAAAAGGGAGAAGGCAGTCACGCGACCAGGCAACCTTTTCAGTATAAAAATTTTCTGTCCGTTTCAGTAGTTTTCATAAAAAAAAAATCTGAAAAAAAAAAAGTAAAATAAATTAAAAGACCTTAAGTTTCAGTTTTGTATACTATTAAATGTAAGTGATTATTATTTTCAATTTTTTCTTTAAATATCAAACGGATTTTGAATTCGAATTCAATGTATTGAATTGATAGTCGTTTGATGCGATCTTACCTTGTTTACAGTCTAGTGCCTGCAGTGATTGTAAGAAATAAAAATTACCCTCAACAGCTGCTAGTTAAAGACTTTAGGAGGGATGTCAATATAACATTACCCTACAGAAGATGTGCAAGGAAAGCGAGATCTCAGCAGAAAAGACAACGCGAACATTCATGCCCTGACCGGAGCTTGAACCCAGGTCTGTTTGATCAGTAGTCAAACGCACTAACCACTCAGATACAGGGGTTACAAGTTATAAACTATTTATTGGATGATAACTACTTCCGGTAATAACTCAGATAACTACTCCCGGAAGTAGTTATCTGAATAATGTTTACTCAGATAACTACTTCCGGTCAATAACTGAGTAAACAACGTATATTAGAAGGGGAAGCACAATACCACAAAAAACAAAAAAAACTTTCGTGTCAAACATTTTGGAAGTACCAGTATCTGTATGTATTTGGTGGTGCGTTTCTCATAATTTAATTCAAATACTTAAATGCTCGAAGACACCTGAAGAGTTGAAATATACAGAAAGAATTTGACATCATCAGATATCGGGTATTTTTTTTTGCCATTAAAATAATAAGTCAAAGAAGGGAAAAAAGATTATATTGAAAAATTTAGATTTCGCATTGGAAAAAAGCTTTATAAATAATATAAGATAATGAACTGACCTACTCTCATCACAGAGTGATAGGCTAGGTTGTTTTACCTCTGAGTGTCACTTTTTTGCACACAATGGGCTAAATGGCCAGGTCACAAGGGCCCCGAAGGCTCAGAGATGGTTGGGAGAGGGGACCCATTGGAACAGCTGTTGGGAGCCAGATGGTACCCTCCCGTTAAGACCACACAGCATGTTCTTTAACGTGCACAGGAATGGCTCTCTCACATGCGAACCGCGGTTTAACGTCCCATTTGATGGACGGCGACTTTTGCAAGCCCATTGGGTCCCCTACTGACCGTACGCAAGGCGAAGAGTTTTGCGGAGATAAATTCAACGCCAGCACAGCTGGGACTCGAACCTGGAAGGCTACCGACTGCGCCATCCCCCGCCCCCACAGAGTGATAGAATTTTCTAATTCACACATCTCCCTTGTCTCATGCTTCGATCTGCCACATAAAAAGATCGAATGTTAATGCTCACGAGCCTGAATATTTCGATAGTTTGAAGTTCTGTTTAATATCTTTTAATTCCGCATTTGTACTAAAGAAAGTTTAAAACGAAAGTGTTTTGATAAATCAGTAAGAATTGAGCAAGAGGAATGAATGGATTAGAAGAATACAGAAGAGGAGGTAAAAACTAAGAAAAGAATAAATGACTAACGTGACGGAGATTTTGCATGCGGGCTCCTTAAACGGTCCCAAGGGGCCACTTACTACCCTGGGGCTGCAGCTTCTTTTTCTTCACTACTCGGAAGAGAAGAAGTTTATACTTCGGATCACCCAGGAAGTGCTAATGGCAGCTCGAGAGATTTAGCAACCAGAGACTCCGGAAATTTTTTCACTGCTGAGAGTGATCCGTTAATAAAACGTGGTCCGGGGTGAGGTACCGAACGTCTGTAGCGTGTTCTAAAGCGGGTCTTATATGTCACCCCTACAGACCATATTACACCTCAATATCATTTCATAATTACGAAAAAATTTACTCCTTTTATTAATTTTTTTACCCAATTGTATTTTCTGTGGGACAGTCTTTTAAAACAGTTACTGCGGGATAGTCCTTCTTCTAGTGAAGGTCGAACTCGCAAAATACGGGGACCTAGTTCAAGGATTGCATCAACCATCCAGCGAGGGGTTGCCACCCAAAGTTTAGCGGGACTTGGCAAATTTCAGATGAACGTGGACACCAAAGGAGTTTGGTGAAGTTTTAATAGAGTGAACTTTTGATAAAGGGGTTTAATAAAGGGGAGGGGGTGGGGGTTTAATGAGTGTTTAATTAATAAGGAATAAAAATGGGTAATACAACTTTGGGAGTTGATTTTCTGTGAGTGACTGCTATCGAAAGTTTTGCAATTATTTAGAGACTTGTATCATCCCTTTCTGCGTGAGATTGCCACCCATGCAATTATTCTGAGACTTGCATCATCCGATCGTTGCCACCCAAAGTTTAGTTGGTAAGAGACTTATTCGGAGATTAAGGGGGGGCTTAAAATATAGGTAGGTCAAGCAGGGGTCTTTAATGATGGGTTGGCTGAAAAATCGGGAAATTAGAGCTAAAATAGGGGTTTTTCCGAAAATAGTACTCCTCATAGTCACCAGATGGCGCCAGGGGTTAAGGGGGGAGTTTTTTTTAATAAGGGGGGAGAAATTTTTAATAAAGGGAGAGTCAAAAGTCGGGAAATTAGAGCTAAAATAGGGGTTTTTTCCGAAAATAATACTCATAGTCACCAGATGGCGCCAGGGGTTAAAAAAAGGGGGGGAAGGGAAGGGTTTTTTTAATAAGGGGGATTAATTAATTATAAATTAATTATTAATTATGAATAATAACAAGGGGGCGTGGTCTGTAATGTCATACGGGGAATGGTCAGTGGCGTCATAGAGGGCGTGGTCAGTAACTTCATAGGGGCGTGGCCGGTGACGTCATAGGGGGAAAGCACTGTGCGTGGGATACCGTAAGGTGGGAACAAACTACTCTCCGAAACGGATCATTTTGATCAGTCTAGCGAGAAACGCAATTATAATCTTCCCTGATAATGATGATGGCTGTTTTATATAATGCACAACGATTCAGAGACGAAACTCCATTTCTGCTGAATTTAGAAGGATCTTCAAGTTTTGTATAATTACACGAAACACAATATCGTTGCTGGCGGAGAAATGAAATTTAAGAACGTTCATTTTGGTGTTAGGAAGAATGCTAAAACGAAAGAGATTCTGATGTTTACAGGTAAAACACATCACAGGGGAAGGTTTCACACACAAAAAGACGTTATTATAGGAATGCTGTGCGACACGAATTATAAATTAAAAATGTTTTCTGCATTAGTTCGGGGGAAAGCATCCCTGCTAGATTTATAAAATTAAGAGTTAATTTCGCAAGAATGTCATCATGGATATATTTTAATATGAAACATTAATATAATATTTTTTCTTAAAAGGATGAAGTTGCTGTGTTGAAATGATTTTTTTTTATGCCTCATCTTTAGTAAGTGGGAAATTTTTTTTTTTTTAAATTGTGTCACTAGTCAGGGAGTAAGTTAAGATTATTCAATTTCCGATTCTGCTTTACGTTTCACGGAATTTCTTTGTAAATTCCGGCAACTTTTATGTTATATAATTGCTATCCTTAATTTCTTGCCTTCCCTTCCTATGATGTGCATTAAATTGGAGAAATAATATTCATATTGAAAGTAACACAATAAAGTAAAATGGAAACAAGCTTTACGGCATGTAGGACGCACTTTTTTTTTCCAAAAAAGAAAATGACAAAAAAAAAAACCTGCACCCAATGCGAAGTCGCGGGTCTCCCTAGGCTAATAATGAATCCAACTGAATATCATGTTCCAGTAGTAGGAGTAAACATTAAGTCCTTAGATATCAAAAAGTCTTTTTCCTAAAATTTCCGTGCTGAAATTTGGGTGCGTTTTATATATTGTAAAAATACGGTATATATGTTCCACATAACACATTTAGGTGAAGCTAAAGGAATTTTTATCAATGTTGTTTATAGATTTTCAGACTTGACATTGAAAGGAATGTAGGATCATCATTTTTCTTTGTTTTTATGAAATATAATTTAAATTTGTGCAACATTAGTAACTTGCAATGCAGTTAGAATTTACAGAACCTTAAATGCGCCTATATTATTTTAAATGCGCCTTATGACGAATTGGTTGCGCTCGCCAACCAATTCGTCATAAGGATCTAAACGTTCTGGTGTGTGCGCGCGCGTGCTTGCTTAATGTGCTAAGGTTCACACCAAATGTTGAATCTTTGAAAGCTGGAAATTATTCACATTCATGATCGTATTAACTGAACTTGACTAGAAATACTAAAGCAGTTGTAGTTTGTCAAGGTATAGAAAATGGGGAGTGGACCATCTCTTATTTTTAAACTGCAACTGAAAAAGAACAAACATGAAATGGGTTGGGTTGGATTGTTTTACCTCTGAGCGGCACTTTTTTGCACACCATGGGCTAAATGGCCAGGTCACATGGACCCCGAAGTCTCAGAGAAGGTTGGGGGAAGGGACCCACTGGAACAGCTGTTGGGAGACAGATGGTAGCCTCCCGTCAAGGCCATCCAGCGTGTTCTTTAACGTGCACAGGGTATGGCTCTCCTACACACGAGGCCACGGCTTAACGTCCCATCCGACGGACGGCGGCATTTTCAAGCCCATCGGTGTCCCCTACTGACCGTGGGCAGGGCGGGGAATTTTGCGGAGATAAATCTCAACGCTGACCCAGCTGGGACTCGAACCTGGGAACTGCAGATTACGAGCCTGGCGCGCTACCGACTGAGCCACCCCCGCCCAAACATGAAATGAAACATTAATCAGCTATCAATGAAATTTTGGATTTTCGTCACTCTGTGTGATGTGTTAAGGTTCTATCAAGGTTATTAGATAATAATTAAGTTCAGCCCCCCTCTCTAAACACATCCTAAGTTCAGTACTTCCTATGAATCTTAAGTTCAGCAACTCTAACCCCCCGACCTCTAAGAAAATTCTGGATACGCGCCTGTAAACGCTATTTCTTTTAGAATTGATTTTACAGTTAATAGTGAAGGAGTATGTATGCTAGGTTTTCATAAAGATATACTCTCTTAAAAGTTAGCTAATATTTCCCCCAAAAAAGAAATCCAAATACTATTTCAAATAAAAAAAAATCGCGCGCAACTTGGCTGAGTATTGCAAAAGCGTGATAATTTCTATTGCCCCATAATTTCTCAAATATTTGACCCTACCTTCTGACACGGGGTTTCCCTGTACCATTCCGTATTGTTTTCGAAATTCAAGTAACGACCTGTAATAGAACCCGATTTCGAATGTCACACAATTATTTCCCATATTTTTATAGTTTACTGATTTTAACCCTTTCACGACTAAGGGAAACATTTTTCTCCATTTTAAAATTGGTGATTGTCGTATTTAATTATAACCTTATCTGCATTTTTTATACAGAATATCAAAATAGAACTTATGCCGAACGCAATTACGTAAATGGGAACGTTTAGTCCATGTCCATCTTTGCAATAAGGTTGCATCTGTGCAATGTCCATCTTTGCTTCACAACCAAAAGAAATTGCTTCGCAGAATATCATAATTAGCACATCATTTTGTATAGTAATTTTATTTCATAATTTTGTATTATTTTAGTTAACATTTTGTTCTAATAAACCAATAAATAAAAGACATTGCATAATAAGCCTAACTATAATTTGTGTTACCTTTATAGTCCATTGGGAAAAATATTTCCCATAAAATTCCAAAAAAACTACACATTGTTATGTATTTTCTTATGATTTTTATTTATTTTACGTCTAAACAAACTAAAATAAACAGTCACATACTAATATTTACTCTTAGAAACCTTATGGTCCTGAAAGGGTTAATTCAACACTTTTCGAGCTCTCCTCCCCAACACCGTAACTTCGCAAATAATTGACCCCTCAGTCCCAAATTTCTTCTACGAGTTTTACCCTAACATTCCACATTGCTTTCAAAATTCATGTCTCTATCTATGACAGAAGACGAGTTTGAGTTTAAAAGCCACTTTTTATTAACCCATCGTATTTGATGGGATGAGAGAGATGTTCGAGAAACCCACTGAGTTTCAATGAGAAATTTGCTGACTTTTATAACGTAAATTTTGTTCATATTATTTTAATTTTTGTATCAGCAGCAAACTAAACTGCAAAAGTCTATTCTAAGAGAGTGTGTGTGTGTTTGGTTAAGAGCACAAACAGGCTCACTTGGCATTTCGGCGAGTTCAATTCCGGATGAAGCAAAGAGTTGATAATTTTCACGTGCAGCGTACGAAAAGAAGCATTTCTATGACCTGAGAGAACTTGCAAGCTGATCTCTGGGTTGTTGGGTTGTTTTACCTCTGAGCGGCACTTTTTTGCACACCATGGGCTAAATGGCCAGGTCACAAGGACTCCGAAGGCTCAGAGAAGGTTGCGGGAGGGGACCCACGGGAACAGCTGTTGGGAGACAGATGGTAGCCTCCCGTCAAGGCCATCCAGCGTGTTCTTTAACGTGCACAGGGTATAGCTCTCCCACACACGGGGCCACGGCTTAACGTCCCATCCGACGGACGGCGCCCTTTCCAAACCCAGCGGTGTCCCCTACTGACCGTGGGCAGGGCGGGGAGTTTTGCGGAGATAAGTCTCAACGCTGACCCACCTGGGACTCGAACCTAGGAACTATAGATTACGAGTCTGGAGCGCTACCGACTGAGCCACCCCCGCCCCCATCTCGGGTGAAGCTGCATACTTAAAATCAAACTTGAACTACTCTTAATTTCTGCTGATATTTTTAAGCATAAAAATTCAAATTTAGGTTTTATATTATTTTAATAATATATTACCACTTTGGATACAAAAAGGACATTCACAAAATAAACACATTCAGAATATCAATAACGAAATTGTGAAATAACATAAAATATTACAGTTCTGTTTTTCTGAAATTGCGTTCAGGATAAATAGTGATTGAAAAAAAGATTAAAGTCAAGAGAGAATTTTGTCTTCGACTCGTGGTTTCCAACAGCTTACCGCCCGTTTATTCCGAATTAAAATCCTCATTTCCAATCGTATTACCTTTCTTCGTCAGCAGGGAAAAGACGAAATCAGGGAATAAAAAGCAAAGAAAATAGAAAATGCAAATCAACTTACGTCACAGCGACTTTTATTGACGTTATTCAAGCCCAGACGATAAAGACGATCCCTGAGAAAAAAAGAAAAGTTGTAAATCTTACTTTTATTATTTCATTTCATGAATTTAAATGATGTCATAAACTGAACAATACAGCACATAAATTTACAAAAATGTATGGAATACCAAAATGCATTAATGGAAATTCGAAGTAATATCGAAAGACTGGAAAAAATACAACGATAGTTCGTTAACTTGGTCAATTTTTTTGTTCTCTTAAGGTAAAATGATCATAACTAATAAATTATGACCACGAACCATCAATTTACAGCTGTTCAACCGAACAAAAGCAAATCAACCGTTCCCTCAAAATAAGGGGCGGAGGTAGCTCAGTCGGTAGCGCGCCAGTCTCGTAATCTGTAGTTCCCAGGTTCGAGTCCCAGCTGGGTCAGCGTTGAGATTTATCTCCGCAAAATTTCCCCGCCCTGCCCACGGTCAGTAGGGGACACCGATGGGCTTGATAAAGGCCGTCGGATGGGACGTTAAGCCGTGGCCCCGTGTGCGCGAGAGCCATACCCTGTGCACGTTAAAGAACACGCTGGATGGCCTTGACGGGAGGCTACCATCTGTCTCCCAACAGCTGTTCCAGTGGGTCCCCTCCCCCAACCTTCTCTGAGCCTTCGGGGTCCATGTGACCTGGCCATTTAGCCCATTGTGTGCAAAAAAAAGTGCCGCTCAGAGGTAAAACAACCCAATCCCTCAAAATACATCGCATTTACTTGAGGCTATTAAACCGAAAGCGTCCATGCCCAGCCGGAGAATAATAAAAACGGTGAATTTGTCTCTAGGTATGTGGCCTTCTTTTTGTGTTTTATTTTTCACTCAGAAGTGGAAAGGAATGATTAAACAGAAAGTTACTCAATTCTTCAGTTGCAGCGTTCTTGCTATGAGAAAAATGTGAATAGAAATTGATGGCATTTAAGTATTCAGTTTAAAGCAATTGTAAGCACGGATTTCAAAGAGAAATTTGTTTCGAAATTCATTTTTTTTTTATCTTTTGAATTTTACTATAATGACATAATGAGTGCTTTTTCTAATATTAATGTGCAGGATGTTCACTGGTCGCTTCAGTAGTATTAAAATATCAACATTTCACAAAGGGGTTGTCAGGGGGAATAAAGTGCTTGTTGAAAGAAATTTTCGAAATGAAGTGTTTGCAGGAACATTTCAGGAATGAAGTGTTTGTAGAAGGAAAATTTTCGACAATGGAGTGTTTGTAGGAACATTTCAGGAATGAAGTGTTTTTAGGAACATTTCAGGAATGGAGTGTTTGCAGGAACATTTCAGGAATGAAGTGTTTGTAGGAACATTTCAGGGTTGGGTAGTTTTACCTCTGGGCGGCACTTTTTTGCACACCGTGGGCTAAATGGCCAGGTCACAAGGACCTCGAAGGCTCAGAGAAGGTTGGGGGGACTCTCGCGCACACGGGGCCACGGCTTAACGTCCCATCCGACGGACGGCGGCCTTTCCAAGCCCATCGGTGTCCCCTACTGACCGTGGGCAGGGCGAATTTTGCTGAGATAAATCTCAACGCTGACCCAGCTGGGGAACATTTCAGGAATGAAGTGTTTGTAGGAACATTTCAGGGTTGGGTTGTTTTACCTCTGAGCGACACTTTTTTTGCACACCATGGGCTTTAGCCCAGGTCACATGGACCCCGAAGGCTCAGAGAAGGTTGGGGGAGGGGACCCACTGGAACAGCTGTTGGGAGACAGATGGTAGCCTCCCGTCAAAACCATCCAGTGTGTTCTTTAACGTGCACAGGGTATGGCTCTCCCGCACACGGGGCCACGGCTTAACGTCCCACCCGACGGACGGCGGCCTTTCCAAGCCCATCGGTGTCCCCTACTGACCGTGGGCAGGGCGGGGAATTTTGCGGAGAAAAATCTCAACGCTGACCCAGCTGGGACTCGAACCTGGGAACTACAGATTACGAGCCTGGCGCGCTACCGACTGAGCCACCCCCGCCCCGAACATTTCAGGAATGAAGTGTTTGTAGGAACATTTCAGGAATGAAGTGTTTGTAGAAACTTTTCAGGAATGAAGTGTTTGTAGAAGGAAAATTTTCGACAATGGAGTGTTTGTAGGAACATTTCAGGAATGAAGTGTTTGTAGGAACATTTCAGGAATGAAGTGTTTGCAGGAACATTTCAGGAATGAAGTGTTTGTAGGAACATTTCAGGAATGAAGTGTTTGTAGGAACATTTCAGGAATGAAGTGTTTGTAGGAACTTTTCAGGAATGAAGTGTTTGTAGAAGGAAAATTTTCGACAATGGAGTGTTTGTAGAAACTGTTTGAAAAAGGAGTATTTGTAGAAACTGTTCGAAAAAGGAGTATTTGTAAAAAGAAACTTTCCAGGAACGAAGTATTTGTAAAAACTTTTCGAGAATGAAGTGTTTGTAGAACCGTAGCTCTCTAGATACATGCCAAAGCGCTCTAAACAGTAAACCACGCATCAGACGCTAAAATCTTCCAGAATAAGACCTATAAATCTTTCACTAAGATCTTAGCGTCTGATACGTGGTTTAATGATGCACTCTGTCATGTATCTAGAGAGTTGTGGGTTCGATTCCCAGCTGGGTCAGCGTTGAGATTTATCTTCGCAAAATTCCCCGCCCTGCCCACGGTCAGTAGAGGACACCGATGGGCTTGGAAAGGCCGCCGTCCGTCGGATGGGCCGCTAAGCCGTGGCACCATGTGCGGGAGAGCCATACCCTGTGCACGTTAAAGAACACGCTGGATGGCCTTGACGGGAGGCTACCATCTGTCTCCCAACAGCTGTTCCAGTGGGTCCCCTCCCCCAACCTTCTCTGAGCCTTCGGGGTCCATGCGACCTGGCCATTTAGCCCATGGTGTACAAAACCATGGGCTAAATGGCACCACCACATACAGATGATCTAAAATAGATCGATAATTAGTGATTAAAATGGTGGTTTTGGGTTATTGAAATATATCGGAAAGGGATTTGAATCAAGACTGATTCTTTAGCATTAAAGTTTGCACCATGCTACAAGGCACGGCAGACAGCAAGCAACGAGTGCATATTAAAAGCGGTTGATAGAGTGGAGAGGAGAAAGGTTCCGTTTGAAGATGTTTATGAAATGAATGAGAGGCAATTACAGAATGGAGAGGTGAAGGTAAAAGGCGGAGGATGGAGAGAAAACGGAACCGTTAATTAGGAATAGCAGGAGCGAGAATAGGAATAAAGAGGATGTTAAGAGCTTAACAAGGAAGAGGTCGCAGATTGGCACGAAACCGAAAGAAGCTCTTGTGCATAAATCAGAATGGTCTGAATGGAATGTTTGACATGAAGAGATTCTAATGATCGTCAGCGCAACATCGAAAAGGGACTGCTAACTAAAGCGTGATATTCAAAGGCATTGTAGGACCTTTATATATATATACATGCAAATATCTTATGAGTATCTGTCTAAGCATTTCGTAACTGTATGAACTAATTTGAGAGAAGAAAAAAATTGTAAAACAAAAATATTTTGGATCCCTCGATCAAAATAAATACAGTAACATTAAAAATTTTTTTTTTCTTCGATTGTTAATTAGCGTGCAGGGAGTTGGATTGGCTTCTTGGATTCTCATGGGCATCTTTCGTTCTACGTTGGGTTGTTTAACCTCTGAGCGGCACTTTTTTGCACACCATGGGCTAAATGGTCAGGTCACAAGGACACCGAAGGCTCAGAGAAGGTTGTGGGAGGGACCCACTGGAAGAGCTGTTGGGAGACAGATGGTAGCCTCCCGTCAAGGCCATCCAGCGTGTTCTTTAACGTGCATAGAGTATGGCTCTCCCGCACAAGGAGCCACGGCTTAACGTCCCATCCGACGGACGGCGGCCTTTCCAAGCCCATCGGTGTCTCCTACTGACCGTGTGCAGGGCGGGGAACTTTGCGGAGATAAATCTCAACGCTGAGCCAGCTGGGACTCGAACCTGGGAACTACAGATTACGAGCCCGGCGCGCTACCGACTGAGACACCTTTCGTTCTACATTGAGCTAAATGGCAATGCAATAAGGGTAAAGAACACTTCTGAGGAAAGAATTAACTTCTGAGTGGCACTTTTCGTATACCCAGTGGCCAGGTCAGAAGAACACAAATGGCTTAAAGAATCTTGGGAACAGGTATCCATTAGATAGCTATAAGAGACAGATGGAATCCTCCCGTCAAGACCATCCAATGTGTTCTTTAACGTGCACAAGGGTACGGCTCTCCTTGACACTGAGGCAAAGTTTAACATTTCATCCGATGGACGGTGCTCTTTTCTAACCCAACTGTATCCCCTTTTTTTTTACTTGGGACAGTGTGAGGATTAGCTGAGAAAATCTCAATGAACGAATCCTGGGGAATGGAACAGGGAAATATCGGTTTCCGAACTTGGCGCACTAGCGACTGGGTTGGGTTGTTTTAACCTCTGAGCGGCACTTTTTTGCACACCATGGGCTAAATGGCCAGGTCACAAGGACCCCGAAGGCTCAGAGAAGGTTGGGGGAGGGGACCCACTGGAACAGCTGTTGGGAGACAGATGATAGCTTCCCGTCAAGGCCATCCAGCGTGTTCTTTAACGTGCACAGGGTATGGCTCTCCTGCACACGGGGTCACGGCTTAACGTCCCATCCGACGGATGGCGGCCTTTCCAAGGCCATCGGTGTCTCCTACTGACCGTGGGTGGGCAGGGCGGGGAATTTTGCGAAACACTAACGACTAAGATAAGAACCGCCTACTGACCAAACGGACCTATGAGAGCTCTGATCAGTGATAGAGTTTGTTTTAGGTGTGAAGATTGCGGATTTTCTGTCATAAAGGGCACGGATTAACGCCCCATCGGACGGATGACGATCATCCAAACCAAGAAGTTTTTCTCTCTCCAAAGGTGAAGAAAAAGGGCAAATCAGGACTAATAGCTGCGAACTTCTGGTTATATGAGGTTGGCACTTTACCAACTTCTCCACCTCCAGATTAAATATCCTTGAAAGTCCCTTTGATGAACTAATCTTTATCATACAGCATAACTGTTGAGACTTGGAAAGATAGCAGCTTAACTACAGGTTATGAAAAGCACAAACGACTATATCAATAACTAGGGATTCGAACCCAGACTACGGTACTTCCAGAGTCAGGGTAAAAAACTGCAATTTCATTGAGCCATCGAGACGGCTAACATAATCAAAAAAAATAATCTTATTAAATATATATATTATTTCGATATCAATTTAGCATATATATATAAGAGTTGGTAAGGCTTGTAGCAATTGGTTTAGCATTACTACAGGAAATAGCCAAGAGTGCAATTTGTCTCCTTTTTTTTGATTAGATTGGTTTACAAGGTTTTTATAACATGAACAATTGTAGCTGACTTTATTTTTCGGGTGCTGATTTCACCTTAAAAATAGCCTTAAAAAATGGCTAACACGTCACGTCTTTATGTTATTGGCCATTTTGACTCCTATTAAGATTCTTCCTATACCAACACCTCCAGGCAACTGGGAGGATACTAGATATTTTACTTTTTGTGGCTGGCAACACTGATTGCCAAGTGAGAGAAAACATGTAACAGTAACCTAACCTCAGACCGCCATTCTTGTTGTTTTCACTGTAGGAGGAAAACGTTCTGTACGTTGAAGAGTGAATTTTGGCGTTTAAATGGCACAAAGGCAGCATCGCGGATGTGTTGATGCGTCAGATAAGTTTTGTTATGTATGTGGAAATTATATTTTAAAATTCCAGGGTCGTTCTTTGACAAAGATTGCGGAGAAAGCTTATAACTTGTATTTTGGATGTCATGTTGGAGATCAGGACAAAACATGGTATCCACATGTGTGCTGCATTTTGTGCTTTGTTGGCCTGAGTGAATGGTTGAAAGGTAAGATAAAATCCATGCCCTTTGCAGTTCCAGTGGTTTGGCGTGATCCAAGTAGTCACTTGCATGATTGCTATTTTTGTTTAACTAAAGTGTCGGGCTTTTCAAAAAAGAACAAAAGCAAAATACAATATCCAAATGTGCCTTCAGCCATAAGGCTAGTTCCTCATGGAGAAGATCTTCCTATACCAACAGATCCAACCAATTGGGAGGAGATGGATTCCCATTCATTAGAGGAAGAGTTTGAGATACATACAGATCCTGATCCTACTTATACGCCTAAAAAGTTAGACGAGCCTCATCTGATTCAGCAAAATGAACTAAATGATCATGTTCGAGACCTAGGACTTTCCAAACAACAAGCTGAGGTTTTAGGTTCAAGAGTAGAATCTTCTGGCCAAGGGTACCAGAGTT
Organism: Ryuthela nishihirai; assembly: GCA_038380435.1. Taxonomy (NCBI): domain Eukaryota; kingdom Metazoa; phylum Arthropoda; class Arachnida; order Araneae; family Heptathelidae; genus Ryuthela; species Ryuthela nishihirai. Next base: position 33,296,850 of record JAWZYU010000005.1, on the reverse strand, counting down.
TCTCTGTTCAGAAAGAGAAATTTGGCTTTATCTGTTTATTACGAGATGCAAGATAATTTGTGTTTCTGCACAGATATTTAAGGGCTGATGGAAGAAATTGGAACAACTGACGACCCTAAGGAATGGCATCTATTCACAGATTCGTCAAAATTCAGCTTAAAAGTTGTCCTTGCAATAAGGAAACCAAAAACCATCCATTCCAATGATACACGCTGTGGGAATGAAGGAAACTTATGAAAGCATGAAAAAAATACTCACTGTTATAAAATATGACCAGCTTAAGTGGACAATATGTGGTGACCTAAAGGTCATATCTCTCTTGCTCGGGCTTCACAAAATTTTTCTATTTTCTGTGTTTGAGGAACAGTAGGGCCAGAAAGGAACACTACAAAACTGGCCCAAAAGAGATGTTTTTATTCCTGGAAATTCCTAGAAATTTCCTGTTGATCCCTCTGATGTACTGCTCCCACCACTTCACATCAAACTGCGGCTTATGAAAAACTTTATAAAAGCTATGGACAAAACTGGTAAAGGGTTTTTGCCCTTGAAGGAAAATTTTCCGAAACTAAGTGATGCCAAACTCAAAGAAGGGATCTTTATTGGTCCTTAGATCAGGAAGCTAGTGAATGATACTGTCTTCAAGGAAAAACTGATTATGAAGGTGCGCACTGTATGGAAATCCTTCACATCTGTGGTCCAGAATTTCCTGTGGAATCACAAAGAAGAAAACTTCCATGGAAAAAATACTCACTGCTATAAAATAGTACCAGTTTAAGTGGACAATATGTGGTGCCCTAAAGGTCATATCTCTCTTGCTCGGGCTTCACAAAATTTTTCTATTTTCTGTGTTTGAGGAACAGTAGGGCCAGAAAGGAACACTACAAAACTGGCCCAAAAGAGATGTTTTTATTCCTGGAAATTCCTAGAAATTTCCTGTTGATCCCTCTGATGTACTGCTCCCACCACTTCACATCAAACTGCGGCTTATGAAAAACTTTATAAAAGCTATGGACAAAACTGGTAAAGGGTTTTTGCCCTTGAAGGAAAATTTTCCGAAACTAAGTGATGCCAAACTCAAAGAAGGGATCTTTATTGGTCCTTAGATCAGGAAGCTACTGAATGATACTGTCTTCAAGGAAAAACTGATTATGAAGGTGCGCACTGTATGGAAATCCTTCACATCTGTGGTCCAGAATTTCCTGTGGAATCACAAAGAAGAAAACTTCCATGGAAAAAATACTCACTGCTATAAAATATGACCAGTTTAAGTGGACAATATGTGGTGACCTAAAAGTCACATCTCTCTCTCTCGGATTGCAAGTTCAAGTTTTTGAGAAAGATCTTGAATGGCTCATTCAAAATCTTCACAAAAACTATAAAAAATCTTGGCTGCTAAATGTCTTCGAAGATCCATTTCTTGCACTCGCATCTCGACTTCTTTCCCAAGAACTTAGGAGCTGTCCGTGATGAGCAAGGGAAAAGATTTCACCAGGATATCCGAACCATAGAGGAGAGATACCAAGGCAGGTGGGATCCAGCAATGATGGGTAACTACTGCTGGTTCTTGCAGAAGGAAGATACCTCAACACATAAAAGACGAAAATGAACTTCTTGTAAGTATAAAAGATCCTTTACACATGTCTTCTTATTCTGCATTTCAATATTCTTTATTTCATTTGTTACTTTACATTCAGTGGTCTATAACTATGTAGTTTCTAATTTTTTTTCTCTCTAATCATGTAATTAATTAATGAGTTTTAAGTTGCAATTTAATAAAATAGTCACATTTATTTTTATTTCCCAGATTCATTGAAATTTCAAATACACCAATCCGTAATTTTAAAAAAAACTGTACCTGCTATACATTTTTCACAGCCATATTTGAATTTAGCACATAAAATTAGTTAAAAACATCCTATTTGACCAACATTAGCCGTCCCGTGGCCGAGTGGTTAGCGCGCTTGGCTACTGATCTACGGAACCTGGGTTCGAGCCCCGGGTAAGGCATGGATATTCGTGTTGTTTTCTGCTGAGGTCCTGCCATCCTCTCAGATCTACTGTGGCACATAAACTGACAGGCTTCTGTCAGACCTCTGTGGCAAGCAGCTGCTTGAGGGGGTATATTTTTATTTATAAAAAAAAAGTTTAAATTTGTTGTCTAGTGTTATTGATTTTGTTAAGCGTAGTTCACTTCAAAGAGAAGATTTTAACCTTAAATGGTTTAGACTAGGGGTTCTCAACGTGAGGTACGCGGTAAATTTTTTTGAGTACGCCGCGAGAGCTCAAAAGTCGCTAGATATATGCTATATATATATGTTTTATTTTATTCTCATTGTTATTCTATAACTATAGTTTTATATATCTATACAAGGGGTATGCCCATTTCCATGGGGTACGTGACGCATAAAAGGTTCAGGACCACTGATCTACAGATTAGAAAATTTCTAATTAAGTAATTTCTGTCATTCTTTCAGTAATTCTTTCAGTAATTTCTGTCAAAGACATTTCAGTAATTACAATCAATAACATTCTTTCAGTAATTTCTGTCAAAAGAGAGCCCACAGAAGGCAAACTCTTTTAGACCAATCATTCCACTTTTATAAGTCTGAACAATGCGCTTTTTGCTGCTTACACGAAGCCACTTTAAAATTTGAATGCTACTTACAAAATTGCAACAAATATTGTTCCGTTACTGAATACGTTTCATGAATTATGTCCTACATTAAATAAAAGTGATGTTATTTAAACGCTTAAATTACCATCATTTCTATTTCTATTTTAATCATACGGTTGGAGTTTCGCCGTCCTACGCTGGTTATCTTAAATTCATGCAGCCCATGTATTTTGCATGTGTGGGGGTTCATGGGTCTCTTGTTCCGGTCTTGGAAATGAATTTATAGTCCCCCCCTCCCCCCCCAACCTTTGAGAATTTAAATAACCTATATTTCCAAGGCAGTCTCCCAAACTGGGAGAGTCAACCATGAATATCAAATCTCTCTCCCTCCTTGGGGCGGGGGTGGCTCAGTCGGTAGCGCGCCAGGCTCGTAAACTGTAGTTCCCAGGTTCGAGTCCCAGCTGGGTCAGCGTTGAGATTTATCTCCGCAAAATTCCCCGTCCTGCCCACGGTCAGTAGGGGACACTGATGGCCTTGGAAAGGCCGCCGTCCGTCGGATGGGACGTTAAGCCGTGGCCCCGTGTGCGGGAGAGACATACCCTGTGCACGTTAAAGAACACGCTGGATGGTCTTGACGGGAGGCTACCATCTGTCTCCCAACAGCTGTTCCAGTGGGTCCCCTCCCCCAACCTTCTCTGAGCCTTCGGGGTCCATGTGACCTGGCCATTTAGCCCATGGTGTGCAAAAAAAGTGCCGCTCAGAGGTAAAACAACCCAACTCTCTCTCCTTACATTTTTTTGAGTACCACACTGTCAGCTATATCCATGCGATGGGATAGGTATTTATTAATAGCAGCTACTTGACTGCCACTTCTAAAAGAGAGTTTCTTTTAAGACACTATGAGCACACTACTCACCCAATCATGGCTTTCAGTTGGCGAGCGTAAGGTTTGTGTATTATGAGTGCACTGCTCAGTTGGCAAGAGCAACTAATGCTCAGAACATTAATGAGCTCAGAATATTAACGATAGTGAAGAGTCGAATGAACCCAGAGTGAATTCTGTTCGCTGGCGGATGGATAGCAAGTTAGCATGAGAGCGCGTGTTCCCTCGGAACCATCATTGTATCACGCTCGCGCCTTCACTCTGCTACGAAATGTATTTCGATCAATGCAGGAAGTACATAGGAAGACACGGAAAATAATGCGCTGCCGGAATATTTGTACGCATTTAATATTTATATTACAATAGTTTACATTGTGAAGATGTTGCAATTATTTACATTTAGGTTGCAATTATTTACATTTATGCTACAATAATATACAAAATAACTCAAAGGATATTAGATGAATGCCAAACATCAAATTTTCGGCCTAAGGGCTTCACTGGAAGCTCTCAACCAATGATTGCAATGGGACATTTCTAATGAAATGGGATTTGTTTATGAGTCTTAAGGGAAATGGGGCTGACTGGGAGACTTTCATCTGTAATGAGCTTCAAATTCATTGTCCAGGTCAATGGGAATCAAATTTCTAAGTACTATAACACGTAAAATATTCATTTAATGGAAAAATGTGACTGAAAATAATGGTCATAATTAAATCTATTAATCTTGATTTTCAAAATTATTCGTCTAGTGTGGTTAGCACGCTTGGCTACTGATTTAAGGGACCTGGGTTCGAGCCCCGGAATTAGGCATGGATGTGTGTGTCGTTTTTCTGCAGAGGTCCTGCCATCCTCTCAGATCTCCTACTGTGGCATATAAACTGACAGGCTCCTGTCAGACCTCTGTGGCAAGCAGCTGCTTGAGGGGGTATTTATTTTATTTATTTAAAGAGTTATGAAAGACGAAATATTTGACAGCAGTAACGGTCGTAAGAATTTCCTGACAAATAAAGCTTAAATATCGTTTATTGTTAAATATTCCAGCTTCCATAACTCTTTGAATACTGAAAGAATATTGTAGGAAATCGAGATTTAAATACATTATTAGATCATGATTTATTTTTATCATCAATTTATTTGCAGTGACATTCCTCCATTTTAAGCATATTTTAGAAGTTATAGAGTTTCGAAGTTTGGTTCCATTAACATGGGTTGGGTTGTTTTACCTCTGAGCGGCACTTTTTTGCACACCATGGGCTAAATGGCCAGGTCACATGGACCCCGAAGGTTCAGAGAAGGTTGGGGGAGGAGACCCACTGGAACAGTTGTTGGGAGACAGATAATAACCTCCTGTCAAGGCCATCCAGTGTGTTCTTTAACGTGCACAGGGTATGGCTCTCACGCACACGGGGACACGGCTTAACGTCCCATCCGGCGGACGGCGGCCTTTTCAAGCCCATCGGTGTCCCCTACTGACCGTAGGCAGGGCGGGGAATTTTGCGGAGATAAATCTCAACGCTGACCCAGCTGGGACTCGAACCTGGGAACTACAGATTACGAGCCTGGCGCGCTACCGACTGAGCCATCCACCGCCCCCCATTAACATGGAAATTCTGTAATATTTTGGTTGGTCAGTGTGTAAAGTATTCTTATTTTAATAGAGAATAAGCTGAAAAGGAATATTGCTTCAGTTTTGTACTGGTGATTATCAGAAGATCATGATAAAGCTACAGTTGAATGATTATTAATGATAAATGTTCTTTAAATTTAGATTAGTTATGGCTACTGATCTAAGGGACCTGGGTTCGAGCCCCGGGTAAAGCATGGACGTTTGTGTTGTTTTTCTGCTGAGGTCCCGTCATCCTGTCAGACCTTCTACTATGGCATATAAACTGACAGGCTCCTGTCAGACCTCTGTGGCAAGCAGCTGCTTGAGGGGTATTTATTTTTTTTTATTTATTTAGTGCGCTAATAACAGATCATGAACCAATAACAGCGGAAACGTAAGAAAAAAGAATATGCAAATTAATTGCGTAAATCCCGCAAAATATAAACCAGAAAAAGCGCATAAAACACTCGTACCAATTATGAATAAGTTGATTACTTTTATACCTGTAAGGGGCACTTGTTTTGCACACAATGGGCTAAAGGCAAGGTCACAAGAACTACGAGGGTTTAAAGAAGTTTGGGGGGAGAGGATTCACTAGAACTGCTGTTGGGAGACAGATGGTAACCCCCCCCCCATCAAGGCCATCCAGCGTGTTCTTTAATGTGCACAGATTACGCCTCTAATACTGGCTACGGCTTAACGTCCCATTCGACGGATCGCGACCTATTCCAATCTCATCGGCATCCCCTACTGAGAGTACAGGAAGTTTTGTTCAGATAAATCCCAATGCTGGCCCAAGAGGGACTCGAACCTGGGAACTACAGATTACGAGCCTGGCGAGTTACCGACCGAACCACAGCCTCATCCTATGAATAAGAAAAATCTAAGATATTAGAAGAATCTGTATCCAAGATTTATATCTATCTAAGGATTATAGAGGTTTTCATTTATAAATTATTCTTAACATACAAGTTCTTGCAAAATATTCTGTAAATGTAGCTATTAATGTAACAGTGGTGAAACTACATAAACATTTGAGTGGGCCTCTATCATATCATGCAAAAGGGGGTGGGGTGGGAGAAATTGACCAATTAGTAGTGTAGCGGGTTGTTTTACCTCTGAGCGGCACTTTTTTGCACACCATGGGCTAAATGGCCAGGTCACATGGACCCCGAAGGTACAGAGAAGGTTGGGGGAGGGGACCCACTGGAACAGCTGTTGGGAGACAGATGGCAGCCTCCCGTCAAGGCCATCCAGCGTGTTCTTTAACGTGCACAGGGTATGGCTCTCCTGCACACGGGGCCACGGCTTAACGTCCCATCCGACGGACGGCGGCCTTTCCAAGCCCATCGGTGTCCCCTACTAACCGTGGGCAGGGTGGGGAATTTTGTGGAGATAAATCTCAACGCTGACCCAGCTGGGACTGGAACCTGGGAACTACAGATTACGAGCCTGGCGCGCTACCGACTGAGCCACCTACGCCCCTAGTAGTGTAGCATTTTCGTATCTGTAGTTCCCAGGTTCGAATCCCAATTGATATTTATCTCCGCTGAACTCTCACTCTACCGTCGCTCAGAAAGAGGATTCCGATGAGAGCCTTCGACGACTCCCGTCGGAATCTTCTTTCTGAGCGACGAGAAGAGCCATACATTGTGCATGTTAAGTAACAAGCTGTATAGTCTTGATGTAAGACTTCCATCTTTCTTCTAATATTTGTTCAGTGGGTCTTCTTCCCCAACCTTCTCTGAATATTTGGGGTCCTTGTGACCTTGTCATTTAGACCACTGTATGCCAAAAAAGTGCCGCTCAGAGGTAAAACAACCGAAACACCCAAATTCCTCTTGTTCAGCAATTGGGTCTTTGTGGCCTGGCCACTTCGCCTAAAAATACTGCAAAAAAAAAAACTCTCAGAGGGGAAAGAAGGGAGCTTTCAAGCTTCCTTTTCTCGAAGTGGACGGGGAGAAGGAATAAGTACACTTCATATTCTGAGGAAGCGCATCACTGTCTCCACATTCTCATCCTTTCCCGTCTCTGTGTCATCAAAGCCTGTCTCTTCCGTTCTCCCCTTCTCCAGCCGCCGCGTCATTCTCGTGCGTCTCAGAACATTCCTTTTTCTTTCGAAGCGTTGTCGCCACAACCTTTTGTTCTTCGACTTCTTGGAACGTCCCTTTTTTTTTCATCTTCCTTTATTCGCTTACCAACGCGGTCATGGAGGAGAAAGAATGTCAATTACAGAATGGCCCGTCAAGTCATCAGAAGGCTCGAACTCGCTGTCTGCGATGTTGGCGCCTCTTTCGCAGAGGAACTTTCGGGTTGTGTGTGTTCTTAGAAAAGGGTTGGGTTGTTACAACCATGATCGATCACTCTTTAAGCGCACAATAATGCGATAAATGATCAGGGCAAAAATGTAGACAACGTTCAGGGCCGAAGAAGAGGACTCACTCAATAGCTATCGAAAAGGATGCCCAGCGACTCCGGGGGCGGGGGTGGCTCAGTCGGTAGCGCGCCAGGCTCGTAATCTGTAGTTCCCAGATTCGAGTCCCAGCTGGGTCAGCGTTGAGATTTATCTCCGCAAAATCCCCGCCCTGCCCACGGTCAGTAGGGGACACCGATGGGCTTGGAATGGCCGCCGCCCGTCGGATGGGACGTTAAGCCGTGGTTCCGTGTGCGGGAGAGCCATACCCTGTGCACGTTGAAGAACACGCCGGGCGCCCTTGACGGGAGGCTACCATCTGTCTCCCAACAGCTGTTCCAGTGAGTCCCCTCCCCCAACCTTCTCTGAGCCTTCGGGGTCCATGTGACCTGGCCATTTAGCCCATGGTGTGCAAAAAAGTGCCGCTCAGAGGTAAAACAACCCAACCCAACCCAGCGACTCCTTTACGGCATGCACATACAAATTATAGTGTACCTACACACGAAGTCGAGTTGGGTTGTTTTACCTCTGAGCGGCACTTTTTTGTACATCATGGGCTAAATGGCCAGGTCACATGGACCCCGAAGGTTCAGAGAAGGTTGGGGAGGGGACCCACTGGAACAGCTGTTCGGAGATAGATGGTAGCCTCCCGTCAAGGCCATCCAGCATGTTCTTTAACGTGCACAGGGTATGGCTCCCCCACACACTGGTCCGCGGCTTAACGTCCCATCCGACGGATGGCGGCCTTTCCAAGCCCATCGGTGTCCCCTACTGACCGTGGACAGAGGCGGGGAATTTTGCGGAGATAAACTCAATGCTGACCCAGCTGGGGCTCGAACCTGGGAACTACAGATTACGAACCTGGCGCATTACCGAATGAGCCACTCCCGCCCCCATATAATCGGAGATGTACTGCCATTGCAAACGATGGTTTGTTTCAGTTCTGTGGTTTGATTATCAAACTATCGCTTTCCTGTCTGAAGTCTTCCTTCTCCCACACAAACATCTACATTAACTTCCTCTCCATAAATGCCACAAGGCATCCATCTGTCTTGTCCAGTTTTAGGCACACCTAAAAATAAAAGCTTTTGCATGTTTTGATAACAGAGAGCGATATCGGATTAAAGTTTAACCGATTTCGTTTACTTTTAATTTCTCAATTTATGCGCTAATTTTCTTCTAAGATTACATTATTAGACCGAACTCCTAAAGCTCCATAATACTCCCTGTGACTGATAGTAAAATCATTTCCGTAACGTTCTATAATAATTAAACAATTTTACGCTTCTTAACGTTAATTGACTGTGGGAAAGCGAGGGCCATGCCAGATAAGCTCCTTAGAGCGCTGGGCAGTAATCATTCTTGCTCGGTTGCGCCTGCAGCTAATAGAAGCACTTGGGCCTCACTTCTGACGCTTTAATCCGGGGTCTGTCAAGCCTTCGTCAACAATGTTAAGCAACGGAAGAAATGGGAATGACAAATCTGATTTCAAATTTACGAACTTAAAAGTCTTTCTGAGTTTGAAGCAATTACCGAAGAAGAAAAGAGGAATTCGGAGAATGATTGCATTAATTGCTTCCGTTGGATTTTCAGATGGATGTTGCGGGCGAAATATTTGTATTACCACGTTAAAATTAATCTGCATAACGGAGGATTTATTTTCAAATCGCCAAATGGGATATATCTATATAAGCAGCAGTTTATTTTAGTGCAGATGGAAACTTTTAGCGAGTCTGCTGCCTCCAGAATGGCATTTTTGTTGTTGTTGCGTGATGGAATTGCTAAGTGCAAGTTTTTTTTTTAATTCGTTTAGGATAGGTATTTGGAATTAAAACATTTATGGTATTAACTTATAAGTACATTTAAAATTAAGTAATTTTTTTTTAGTTCTGATCTTTTAGGATCACTTAAGCACCTTTTTTTTAATTGATTTCCTTATCAGTTTGCGAAATTAAATTATTGGGGTTGGGTTGTTTTACCTCTGAGAGGCACTTTTTTGTACACCATGGGCTAAATGAACAGGTCACAAGGATCCCGAAGGCTCAGAGAAGGTTGGGGGAGGGACCCACTGGAACAGCTGTTGTTGGGAGACAGATGGTAGCCTCCCGTCAAGGCCATCAATCGTGTTCTTTAACGTGCACAGGGTATGTCTCTCCCGCACACGGGGCCACGGCTTAACGTCCCATCCGACGGATGGCGGCCTTTCCAAGCCCATCGGTGTTCCCTACTGACCGTGGGCAGGGCGGGGAATTTTTCGGAGATAAATCTCAACGCTGACCCAGCTGGGACTCGAACCTGGAAACTACAGATTACGAGCCTGGCGCGCTACCGACTGAGCCACCCCCGCCCCTAAATTATTGGGGAAAACGTTTTTGATATTTTATGTCGAGAAGTAGTCGAACTTCGAAGCCCTATATAATAAATAATAAATACCCCCCTCAAGCAGCTGCTTGCCACAGAGGTCTGACAGGAGCCTGTCAGTTTATATGCCAAAGTAGAAGGTCTGAGAGGATGGCAGGACCTTGAAATATGCATTAATGGAAAAATGTGACTGAAAATAAGACAAAAAGATCGTAATAAAAAGATTTTAAATCTCGATTTTTCAGCAATATTTGTTCAATGTTAAAAGAGTTATAAAAGCTGGAATATCGAATCCCACATGGACTAGTGTTGAGAAATTGATCTCGGCAAAACTTTCCGTCCTGCTCTCAGTCAATAGGAGACACCAAAGGGCTTGGAAAGACCGACGTCCATCGGATGGTACGTAAAGCCGTGGTCCCGTATGTAGCATAGCCATATATTATGAATGTTAAAGAACACGCTGGATGGCCTTGACGGGAGGCTACCATCTGTCTCCCAACAGCTGTTCCAGTGGGTCCCCTCCCCCAACCTTCTCTGAGACTTCGGGGTCCATGTGACCTGGCCATGGTGTGCAAAATGGCCATGGTGTGGCCTCGGGGTCCATGTGACCTGGCCCATGGTGTGCAAAAAAGTGCCGCTCAGAGGTAAAACAACCCAACCCGTATGTAGCATAGCCATATACTATGAATGTTAAAGAACACGCTGGATGGCCTTGACGGGAGGCTACCTCTGTCTCTTAACAGCTGTCCAGTGGGTCCCCTTCTCTCAAGCTCCAAGTCCGCAGGGCCCTTGTTACTTCGGGGTTCGCGTGACCTGGCTATTTAGTCCATTATTGTGTATGCAAAAAAGTACAGCTCAGAGATAAAACAACCCAATTGCATAAAATATCATAACCATGAAACTAATGGAACTTCAGATTCCACTTTTCATTTTCTCAATGGAAACTTTGGAACCGTTTTTATTACAACAAGAAACCCCATCTAACGCTCACAAACGATGAAAAGTTCCAATAACAACATCTGTATTGACGTGAATGTCTTTTTCTTTTTACTAGAAACAAGGACGAGACTCGACAGCAGTCTTTATGTTCATTTTGCTTCGAGTTTTGTGATTGTTTTGAAAACTGTGCTGAAATGTGTTGATGTAATCGAGAGCTTAGAAGAATTTCCTTGAAAGTGAAAACACATCTTCAAGATTCTTCTCCTCGGATATAGCAGAGAGAGATATTAGGTATTTATGTCAATGTCTTTCTTTCTTTGGGCGGGGGTGGCTCAGTCGGTAGCGCGCCAGGCTCGTAATCTGTAGTTCCCAGGTTCGAGTCCCAGCTGGGTCAGCGTTGAGATTTATCTCCGCAAAATTCCCCGCCCTGCCCACGGTCAGTAGGGGACACCGATGGGCTTGGAAAGGCCGCGGTCCGTCGGATGGGACGTTAAGCCGTGGCCCCGTGTGCGGGAGAGCCATACCCTGTGCACGTTAAAGAACACGCTGGATGGCCTTGACGGGAGGCTACCATCTGTCTCCTAACAGCTGTTCCAGTGGGTCCCCTCCCCCACCTTCTCTGAGCCTTCGGGGTCCATGTGACCTGGCCATTTAGCCCATGGTGTGCAAAAAAGTGCCGCTCAGAGGAAAAACTATCCAACAACCCAATGTCTTTCTTTTATTCTGTATCGAAATAGCGATAATTTTTGCAGTGGCTTGTTTTAGCCTTGAGACTTCCTAAAAATTGCAAATCTTTTCAGTTCCTTGTAGAAGGTGTTAAAAAATGTTACTAGAACAAGTTGACTGTAATTTGCCCTTCGCAAGTCTCCATAATTGCAAACTTTTAAACGTATATTGCAATTGATGCATTTATGCCAAAAATTTGAAAATTTGATGGTAGAATTCGAAGATCACTAGGTTTGCAGTTGCGACAATAAGTTGTCTCTTTAACAACCAGGAGTAGAAGAAAAAGCAATTCTTTTGCTTTAAGAGATAATTGTAAAAAATCTTTTTCAGTCGGAATGGTACTAATGAAATATTTTTCCATTATTCAAATTCTTAGGTGGTTTTAATTTGCATCGTTAGAGAGCGCTAAATATGGAAAAGTCGAAACGTTTAATGGAATATTGCAAGAGTTTTTTTATGGTTTCTCAGAGGGGTGGGAAAAATGTAACTTTTTAAATTGAAGGAATAAAAGTCAAATATTTTACGTTAATTTGAATTAAAAATTTTAAAGCGTGCAAAAGTCGGAAAATGAAAAACTTCGTTGTCTTTGAAACCGAGATTTCTATTTTCACCAATGGCATTTTGCATTCTAGTTAGTGGAAAAATGTAGATTTAAATCGAATATTCATTTCAACGAGATTGACCAGTAAATTTTTATTTTTACTATATACCAGGGGGCGGGGGTGGCATAGTCGGTAGCGCGCCAGGCTCGTAATCTGCAGTTCCCAGGTTCGAGTCCCATCTGGGTCAGTGTTGAGATTTATCTCCGCAAAATTCCCCGCCCTGCACACGATCAGTAGGGGACACCGATGGGATTGGAAAGGCTGTCGTCCGTCGGATGGGACGTTAAGCCGTGGCCGGGAGAACCATACCCTGTGCACGTTAAAGAACAGGCTGACGGGAGGCTACCATCTGTCTCCCAACAGCCGTTCCAGAGTGGTCCCCTCCCCCAACCTTCTCTGAGCCTTCGGGCCCATGGTGTGCAAAAAAGTGTCGCTCAGAGGTATAACAACTAACCAACCAACTATATACCAGTTGCATTTAGTAATCACTGAATATTAAAATTTGAATAGAAGCAACTACACTGCTGTGTAGAGAATGGTACGATCATATTTCGTGTGCCATGTTTTGCCGAACGTAGTGTATATTTGTATTCATCAAAGGTTACGAACAGTAACGGAAACTAGAACATTCAACATCGGTCACTCGTACTGAAAAAAAGTCTGCAAAATTGGCGAAAACTAAAGAAATTGATGCTAACGTTTTCAAACATTGCACTTTTGAAAATTTTTGAAAAAACCGAAACGATTTGATAATCAGTTACTGCTAAAATTTTGAAATTTCGCTTTGAATACTTACGAACATCGATACATCGAAATGTTTGTCATTTCGCTACTGAAATGAGAGACACCAAAAGATCTCTTAAAGAAGTGTTGTTTGAAATGTTTGTGATTTCGTTACTGAAATGAGACACCAGAAGATCTCTTAAAGAAGTGTTGTTTGAAATGTTTGTGATTTCGTTACTGAAATGAGACATCAAAAGATCTCTTAAAGAAGTGTTGTTTGAAATGTTTGTGATTTCGCTACTGAAATGAGACATCAAAAGATCTCTTAAAGAAGTGTTGTTTGAAATGTTTGTGATTTCGCTACTGAAATGAGACACCAAAAGATCTCTTAAAGAAGTGTTGTTTGAAACGTTTGTGATTTCGTTACTGAAATGAGACACCAGAAGATCTCTTAAAGAAGTGTTGTTTGAAATGTTTGTGATTTCGCTACTGAAATGAGACACCAAAAGATCTCTTAAAGAAGTGTTGTTTGAAATGTTTGTGATTTCGTTACTGAAATGAGACACCAAAAGATCTCTTAAAGAAGTGTTGTTTGAAATGTTTGTGATTTCGCTACTGAAATGAGATACCAAAAGATCTCTTAAAGAAGAGTTGTTTGAAATGTTTGTGATTTCGCTACTGAAATGAGACACCAAAAGATCTCTTAAAGAAGTGTTGTTTGAAATGTTTGTGATTTCGCTACTGAAATGAGACACCAAAAGATCTCTTAAAGAAGTGTTGTTTGAAATGTTTGTGATTTCGCTACTGAAATGAGACACCAAAAGATCTCTTAAAGAAATGTTGTTTGAAATGTTCAGTCAAGATAAAAAAGTTGATGTCTCTTTCTCAACACAAATGAATTTTACAAGCAGTTCGTAAACTCTTCAACCTTGTAAAAGACAGAAAATATATATTAACCTCGTACATTGTGCTGGCTGCAAATAAGTTGAAGCTTTCATCAGTATCGATGCAAACACTTTTTCTGATGGATATTAATGTTTTCAACTAACAGATTACAGAAACTTTATAATTAAATAATTAAATATTCATCAACTTTATCTTGTTTGCTATATCTATTTGTAAAACCGGATTTGCCCACAGAGTTATTGTGAATAGCATCATCGACTTTCTGAAAACGAATTTCATTTTGAGAACAAGCTGATCGAAAAAACGACTTGGAAATACAAAATTTTGACCAGTGAAATTTTCATTAAACCATTTTAAATAGTACATAAGTCGTTGATGATCCATAGGAAATTTTTCACCTTAAAGACTGAAGACGCATAAACGACATGAGTTTAGCATCATTTTAAGTGCAACTTGTTTGTGAAGTTATTTTTTCTTACGGCTTGAGTCTTACCTTTTTGTGATATGAAAGATTGCAGTTTTTTCTTGTTCTTAGTTAAGATGAATGCAAGTACCAATTTCTCTGCGTCGAAAACATGTCCTTTTGTTTATATATTTAGTACAATTTACACTGTAAATAAAATAAATACTCCCTCAAGCAGCTCCGCAAAATTCCCCGCCCTGCCCACGGTCAGTAGGGGACACCGATGGGCTTGGAAAGGCCGCCGTTCGTCAGAGACGTGGCCCATGTGCGGGAGAGCCATACCCTGTACACGTTAAAGAACACGCTGGATGGCCTTAACGGGAGGCTACCATCTGTCTCCCAACAGCTGTTCCAGTGGGTCTCCTCCCCCAACCTTCTCTGAGCCTTCGGGGTCCATGTGACCTGGCCATTTAGCCCATGGTGTGCAAAAAATGCCGCTCAGAGGTAAAACAACCCAACCTTCAAGCAGCTGCTTGCCACAGAGGTTTGACAGGAGCCTGTCAGACCGCAGCAGAAAAACAACACAAACATCCATGTCTTACCTGGGTCTCGAACCCAGGTCCTTTGATCAGTAGCCTAGCGTGCTAACCACTCGGTCACGGGACTAGCCAAATAAGACTACCACTAACACATGCAAATATCATAGATTCTCTCAGGAAAAAAAAAAAAAAACAAATTTACGTTATTGCAACAAAATGTAATCTATTGACTGTATAAAAGTGACAAAACGTAAAATTTGAAAATAAAAATGCGAAATACATTTTTGTCTTCTGCATTTTTTTCTTGCTCTTATAATTAATATATTTTTCGTTTTGGCTTATTTAGCTTTAGTTCCTTTTTGCTTCACAAAAGGGGGATAAAGGTTCGGAGAAAGGGGATTCCTTAAGGTCATTCAGGATATTTGCACTGTAAACAGATACGCCCCCCACACATGGAGCAAATGTTAAAGATTTTTAATGGTCCTCCCATGAGCACACTGTGTACACTCTTTTGGCATCTCCGCAAAATTCCCCGCCCTGCCCACGGTCAGTAAGGGACACCGATGGGCTTGGAAAGGCCGCCGTCCGTCGGATGGGACGTTAAGCCGTGGCCTCGTGTGCGGGAGAGCCATACCCTGTGCACGTTAAAGAACACGCTGGATGGCCTTGACGGGAGGCTACCATCTGTCTCCCAACAGCTGTTCCAGTGGATCCCCTCCCCCAACCTTCTCTGAGCCTTCGGGGTCCATGTGACCTGCCATTTAGCCCATGGTGTGCAAAAAAGTGCCGCTCAGAGGTTAAACAACCCAACTCACAACAACAGCAGCTAGTGTTCATTATAACTTATTAGATACAGCAATAGTATCTTGGCTCTATAAGCATTAATCTTATTAGAACTAGAATTTTTATCATTAAGATAAAAACATAAACCCTCAAGCAGCTGCTTACGACAGAAACTTCGGCAGAACGACAACTATCATCCATGTCTTACCCGGAGTTCGAACCCAGGTCTTTTTGATCAGTAGCCAAGCGTGCTAACCACTCGCCACCGAATATGTAAAAATATCAGTATTTTTAGATCATCGTTGTTTTTTCTATTTGCTTTTAATGTCTTGTCATCGTTCGTATATGCGTTGCATATCATCAGTTGATCTCTAAGGATGCTGCAGGTTCGTTGAAATGACTCCCCATCCAAGCTTTTACTCACTTTTAGTGATGTACGAAAGAGGTGGGCTAGGAAAAATGTACGAACACAACATAAATGTAAAAACATAAAAAAAAAATAAAAATTAAAAAATATAAAAATATTATACTTATAATTTCAAAGGAAAAACTTCTAATCTCTCGGATTAGTTAGCGCGCTTGGCTACTGATCAAAGGGACCTGGGTTCGAGTCAGAATACGGCACGGATGTTTGTGTTGTCTCTCTGATGAGGTCTCGCTTTCCTCATAGATTTTCTCTGTGGCATGTTAAACTGACAGACTCTTGCCAAGCCTCTACGAAAAGCAACTGTTTGAGGGTTGGGTTGTTTTACCTTTGAGCGGCACTTTTTTGCACACTATGGGCTAAATGGCCAGGTCACATGGACCCTCATGGAAGACTCAGAGAAGGTTGGGGGAGGGGACCCACTGGAACAGCTGTTGGGAGACAGATGGTAGCCTCCGTCCAGCGTGTTCTTTAACGTGCACAGGCTATGGCTCTCCCGCACACGGGACAACGGCTTAACGTCCCATCCGACGGACGGCGGCCTTTCCAAGCCCATCGGTGTCCCCTACTGACCGTGGGCAGGGCGGGGAATTTTTGCGGAGATAAATCTCAACGCTGACCCAGCTGGGACTCGAACCTGGGAACTACAGATTACGAGCCTGGCGCGCTACCGACTGAGCCACCCCCGCCCAAAATGGTACGAACTGATTTAAAGTGGTAAGAGCTTGGACCATCAAATTCCCTGTTTGAGGGATGATTAAATATTTTAAATAATAACTTTCGTGATTCTACTGTTCCACTAAAACTTCTTCGAAACTAATCAGAATATTCCTGTAAAATAACGAAACTAATATAAAAAATTTGATAGATTTTTATTTTCATCTTGTTTTCGTTTTAACATAAAAAATAAAAGCCATGTCTGAAGTTGCGAAGGATCTAATTTGTCTCCTCTTCGATTCAACAGCGTCTCGATTTCTTTTTTTGATGAATTCTGTTTGTCGAAACTTAAAAGACAACAGAAACTAAAGACACACCGAACCTCTTTTCAGCAGATGACACTTGAGAATGGAAAATGATACGCCTGAACGAAGAATAAAAATATCAGAAGCAGATGGGAAAGAGGAAATTATCAAGGATGGACTTAAAACGAATGAAAACGGCATCTTTTGGAAGTGGTGCCAGTTAGAATTAAGACTGCGTTAATTAAGTTGAGGATCCTATTCAGCGAAATTAGGCCGTCCGAAATTTACCATCTGAATACGTAGCTACCAGCACTTATAGGTACAGAATAAAGAAGGTAAAGAAGAAAAAAAGATCTCCAGAGAAAAAGAGATTAGGGAGTGCTGGCAAACAAAAACTCTCTGCATACAACAGTTAGTAGAAAACTTATAGCTCCCATCCACTTCGATGTCTTTCTTGGAAGAGATCTGAAACCTTTCCAGAACGAAACAAGCCAAGCGTTATCGTTATAATTATAGTCCCCGTGTAGTCGGTGAAGCGAGCCACAGAAAAGGGCCCTTCTCTGACGGAGAATGATTCTACTGCGCGCAATGGTGTTTGGCTCGCTAATTAGGATACCTTCGATTGCTTCATCGACTAAGAGATTGAGTTTACGGGAAAAGATCGCTTACGAGCCGTTCACTTCGTTTTTGCAATAAGTTTGCCACTCAGAGAATGAGATTGGAGGAAACAAAGCTTAGGAAGTGCCGGACTAACCGTTTCAATGACTGTTTTAGTTTTGGTAAGATTCTTCTTGTACGGTAGTGCATTATAATACAATAATAGCGAGTCGATATTTACTTTGTCTGAAGAGTTACTTTATATATAAATAGCGTATTTCTTTTTTATGGATAAAAACTCTTCTTGGAACTTTTTTTTTTAAATTTACGTACTATGCATTTCCACAATATAACAGTAAACTTTTCTTCCAGATTCGGCCAGTTAACGATATTGAAAAAAAAGATATGTGCAGTATTTTAAGATGGGGGTTAGCCTTAAGGAATAGCTCACGTGCGATATAATCTGTGTAATAATGTGATATATAAAATATGCTTCAGAAATGCTCATTGCTATCTTAGCAAATAATCGTTGTTCCTAAGGGAACATTTACAGGTTGGGAACCATTGGCTCTTACATTTTTTTAGATCTCAGTCTCCTTTCCAGTTCCCCTGAGGGAAGAGGGGTGACTCAATCAGGAGCGAGCCAGGCTCGTAATCTGCAGTTCTCGGATTCGAGTCCCACTAGTGCCAGCGCTGAGATTTTTCTCCGCAAAACTCTCCGCTCTGCCCACGGTCAATAGGGGACATCGATGGGCTTGAAAAGGGCGCCGTCCGTCGGATGGGACGTTAAGCCGTGGCCCGTTTGCTGAAAAGCCATCCATCTGTCTCCCAACAGCTGTTCTAGTGGATCTCCTCCAAAAACCTTCGGGGTCTTATGTGACCTAGCCATTTAGCCCATGGTGTGCAAAAAAAAGTGCCGCTCAGAAATAAAACAACCCAACCCATCCGACGGACGGCGGCTCTTAAATCCCATCGGTGTCCCCTTCCTGATTAAGGAAAGGTAGACGCCCCTAAAAAAAATAAAAAAAAAGATACCCCCTCAAGCAGCTGCTTGCCACAGAGGTCTGACAGGAGCCTGTCAGTTTATATGCCATAGTAGAAGGTCTGAGAGAATGGCAGGACCTCAGCAGAAAAACGACACGAACATCCATGTCTTACCCGGGGCTCGAACCCAGGTCCCTTAGATCAGTAGCCAAGCGTGCCTACGATAAAAGAAATAGTTTCATTCACCGAAAAATAAAAGAACAACGAATAGTTTGAAACTAATAGCAGAGAGAGTTGTTAAGGAACTTGGGAATGCAAAATTATTTATGTAATTTCTGAAGAGAAGATAAATGGATTTTTGAGCAATCAATATTGTCTGCAGACAAGGACAAATCACCACTTTAGAAAAGCAGTGAACAGATTTGCTTAAAGAAATTCGGAAAGCCAACAACATTCTTACGACAGAGTCTGTGTTTGAAGCTTTGTTATGATAGACTAAACGCGGGAAGAAGTGGGTTTTCGATCGATATTCAGTTAGACAAAGAAAATGGAAAATTGGTGGAGTTTGCAGTTTCGGAATCCCATTATGCACACGACCTTCATTCGCGTTTGGACAGCATACATCGTTCGACCAGCTATGGTATATAGTTTGCCGCGCGACAAAACATCAATATCGCCGTGACCGCGTGAAAACGAGGCCGCCAAGCGCTAATCTAAACACGTACTGCCTTCGAAGAAGGCGTCTTCTTTGAAAGCTCAGTCGCCAGAGAAAAAGAATAAATCCGTACGCAATAAAGGAACATCTTTAAGCAATTAAAAGAAGACCCATAGTTACTAAGCTGCATGATGTGGCGCATTGCATTTAGATGATGGTTGGTATTTGATGCAAACGATCATCTAAATGCAAGTGGTCATGTTCACTGTCTGGCTATTTACAGACTAAGAAATGCGCATCGTCTGAATATCTGGCTTCTTCATGATGAGAAGTCGATAAAAACAGTTTTGGCGAGTTCTCAGAAGTAATCCTTTTTTCTTCTTTAATAACTTCGCATAAAAGCAGGATTTTTTTTTTATTCTGTCCATGTAGTTTAATGCAAACTATGTTAGTGCTATCTGTACAACGGTCTTTCTCCCCCTACAGTGTAAGATAGTGTAATGTAATACAATAGTGTAAAGCTGGCGTAATGTTACACCAGTTTATGATGTGACCTTACACCACAATATGCCTTAAGGTCAGGACTTATAATACCACAAGTAAAATCCTATTTTTGAATTTTAAATTAAATTTTCTTTCACTATTCTGTGATAATACAGTCCCGTGGCCGAGTGGTTAGCGCGCTTGGCTACTGATCTACGGGACCTGGGTTCGAGCCCCGGGTAAGGCATGGATGTTAGTGTCGTTTTTCTGCTGAGGTCCTGCCATCCTCTCAGATCTTCTACTGTGGCATATAAACTGACAGGCTCCTGTCAGACCTCTGTGGCAAGCAGCTGCTTGAGGGGGTATTTATTTATTATTTATTCTGTGATAACTTAGTGTTATGTAATCTGCACTCTGAGACTTTGGGGTCCTTGTGATCTGGACATTTAGCTCATTGTATGCAAAAAAAGTGTTCTCAAAGGTAAAAAAAAATCATAACTCAGAATCTCTTCAGGGGCGGCAGTGCCTCATTCGGTAGCTCGCCAGTCTCATAATCTACAGTTCCCAGGTTCGAGTCCCAGCTGAGCCAGCGTTGAGATTTATCTCTGCAAAACACTCTGCCCGCGGTCAGTAAGGGACACACCAATGGGATTAGAAAAGGCCGCCGTCCGTCTGATTGGGCGTTAAGCCGTGGCACCGTGTGCGGGGAGCCATTCCCTGTGCACGTTAAATAACACGCTGGATGGCCTTGGCGGGGGGCTACCATCTGTCTCCCAACAGCCGTTCCAGTGGGTCTCCTCCCACAACCTTTTTGGGGCGGGGGTGGCTCAGTCGGTAGCGCGCCAGGCTCGTAATCTGTAGTTCCCAGGTTCGAGTCCCAGCTGGGTCAGCGTTGAGATTTATCTCCGCAAAATTTCCCCTGCCCTGCCCACGGTCAGTAGGGGACACCGATGGGCTTGAAAAGGCCGCCGTCCGTCGGATGGGACGTTAAGTCGTGGCCCCGTGTGCGGGAGGACCATACCCTGTGCACGTTAAAGAACAGGCTGGATGGCCTTGACGGGAGGCTACCATCTGTCTCCCAACAGCTATTCCAGTGGGTCCCCTCCCCCAACCTTCTCTGAGCCTTCGGGATCCTTGTGGCCTGGCCATTTAGCCCATGGTGTGCAAAAAAGTGCCGCTCAGAGGTAAAACAATCCAATCCAATCCATTGTGTGCAAAAAAAATGCCACTCAGAGAAGAAAAACAATCCAACTGTAAAATATTAATGGGAAGAAAATATTCTTTCATAATAGAAAATGTTAATATATATATACCCGAAAAAGTTTCGCGTGTTTTGTTGCTCGGAAAAAGCTGCAACTGCAGCTGAGAATCGTTCCCGTTTTCATTCTCTGTCTCTTGGCCATTTGCAAACGCTCTCCGGCTCCCAAGGAGCTCTCGGATAACATCTGGATGAATTTCCGTGAGATAAAGAGGAAGGAAATGCACACACATAATCTGTCGGAGTCAACGAGTTGCTTCTCCGGGAGATTCGCCTTATGCATATTAACGTCAAGGTACGGACGTCTGTATTTGTCTGGGTGCGTAAACACGGTTTTCTTGCTCTAATTGAAAAATCTTTCCTTATTCTTATTAAAATTCGTGCCGCAGTTTAGAGTGAAAACTGAAGCTGAGTGGAATATTTTGCTGATTATGATGTGTGAGGAAAATACGCATAACCATCTTCAAAATTGAATCATCTAAGTCAGGGATTCTTAATCTGGGATGTCCGCACCTGCATCCAAGGGATTCTTAATCTGGGATGTCCGCATCTGCATCCAAGGGATTCTTAATCTGGGATGTCCGCACCTGCATCCAAGGGATTCTTAATCTGGGATGTCCGCACCTGCATCCAAGGGATTCTTAATCTGGGATGTCCGCACCTGCATCCAAGGGATTCTTAATCTGGGATGTCCGCACTTGCATCCAAGGGATTCTTAATCTGGGATGTCCGCACCTGCATCCAAGGGATTCTTAATCTGGGATGTCCGCACCTGCATTCAAGGGATTCTTAATCTGGGATGTCCGCACCTGCATCCAAGGGATTCTTAATCTGGGATGTCCGCACCTGAATCCAAGGGATTCTTAATCTGGGATGTCCGCACCTGCATCCAAGGGATTCTTAATCTGGGATGTCCGCACTTGCATCCAAGGGATTCTTAATCTGGGATGTCCGCACCTGCATCCAAGGGATTCTTAATCTGGGATGTCCGCACCTGCATCCAAGGGATTCTTAATCTGGGATGTCGGCACCTGCATCCAAGGGATTCTTAATCTGGGATATCGGCACCTGCATCCAAGGGATTCTTAATCTGGGATGTCCGCACCTGCATCCAAGGGATTCTTAATCTGGGATGTCCGCACCTTCATCCAAGGGATTCTTAATCTGGGATGTCCGCACCTGCATCCAAGGGATTCTTAATCTGGGATGTCGGCACCTGCATCCAAGGGATTCTTAATCTGGGATGTCGGCACCTGCATCCAAGGGATTCTTAATCTGGGATGTCCGCACCTGCATCCAAGGGATTCTTAATCTGGGATGTCCGCACCTGCATCCAAGGGATTCTTAATCTGGGATGTCCGCACCTGCATCCAAGGGATTCTTAATCTGGGATGTCGGCACCTGTATCCAAGGGATTCTTAATCTGGGATGTCCGCACCTGCATCCAAGGGATTCTTAATCTGGGATGTCCGCACCTGCATCCAAGGGATTCTTAATCTGGGATGTCCGCACCTGCATCCAAGGGTCCATGTGAGGGAGAACATCTGAATTAAGATTACTGACTTGTTCTATTTTCAAAATCAGCATTTGAAATTTGATTGCATTTTGTTTTTAAAAAAAGCTATTTGAAATGTAATTCGTAATGGAAATGTTTAGTTTGTCAACAATTGAAACAAATATCAATCCTAATATATATATTTTTAATTTTCAGGAAAAAAAGAAGAGTACTGAAAAAAAAATCGATAGGGGTATGAGGCTTCCATACGTCACTGCAAGAAGTGACATCACCCTCATTCTGAGTGAAGAAATAAATCCGTTTAGGACAACAGCCGTTTTTTTCTTTTATTCGAAATTTTAGTTGAGATGTTTTATCTCTGGGCGGCACTTTTTTGCATACAATGGGCAAATGGCCAAGTCACAAGGAACCCGAGGTCTCGGAGAAGGTTGGGGGAGGGTACCCACTGGATAGCTGTTAGCAAACAGATGTTAGCCACCCATCAAGACCACAGAGGCTGTTCTTTAAATACACAGGATATGGCTCTCCCTCACCAGGAGCCACGGCTTAAATTCCCATTCGACGGTCGGACGACGACGTTCTTGAACCCATCGGCGTCCCCTTTCTGACCGAGGGCAGGGTGGGATTTTAGAGGAGATAAATCTCAACGCTGGCACAAGTGGGACTCGAACCTGGGAACTGCAGATTATGAGCCATATCCCGCCCACGAAATTTGGGTGAAGTTCAAAGAACTAGAACTGTTCTCTTCTTTTGGCACCCTATACAGAATCATCAGTGGATTTTTGAAAGATTATTCAGGAAGGGGTAGAAGGTGTGTGTGTGTGGGGGGGGGATCAAGTGTCGCCTGATACAGAGCACGTCAATCCGGAATGGACCAGACCCAGTTCCGGAATTTACCTTTCAAAAAATTTATTCTCAGTGAAAAGTGTACTATTTTTTTTGCCTTCTTGTTTATTGGAATTTTACAAAATATTTTATCAAAAACATGTAGTACAGTCGCTCAAAAACGTATCCGAACACTGTGCTTGATTACAGAATTCAGAAAAAATATCTGGCAACGATTTTTTTTAGAAATCAGTGATCTGACAACCGTCGTGTCACGTGACACGAAGGTTGCCAGATCACTAATTTCTAAAAAAAATCGTTGCCAGATATTTTTTCTAAATTCTGTAATCAACCGTAGTGTTCGGATACTTTTTTGAGCGACTGTAGGTGGTCATATTATTTTGATGCTAGATCGTGTGGGCTCACTCACGGAAATATTGAGCGTGTGCAGTTACCGTTCACAGCAAACTGGAGCGTGTGCAGTAACTGCACACGCTCCAGTTTGCTGTGAACGGTAACTGGAGCGTGTACAGTTGCTGTACACGCTCCAGATATTTTTCCTGAATTCTGTAATCACGTGACACGAAGGTTGCCAGATCACTAATTTCTAAAAAAAAATCGTTGCCGGATATTTTTTCTGAATTCTGTAATCAAGCACAGTGTTCGGATACTTTTTTGAGCGACTGTACATACAGATAATGGAGAGAAAGAGGGAAACATTCCTGTGTTAAGTCAGTGGAGAGTCGAATTCGGAGATTCGTAATTTCTACAATAAGCACTTTACAGGAAAATAAGACTGGATAAATTTAAATCTCATTCAAATCTATCTAAATATCGATTTTGAACAATATTTGTTGGGTATTTAAATAGCTATGGAAGCTCGAATACTTAACAGCAGCAAAGTCGGGCCTAAAAAAGTTATGTAAAAATGACAATTATTAAAAGAACTATTTGCACAAAATTCTATACCGTCACTTATTAAATTATTTGAAATAACACATATTTTTAAAAGTTTTAATTAACTTCTGAAATGAATTCTTATGATTGACATCTCTATAATTCAATATTCAAACTTCTTTAACTCTAAGTACTGAACGGATAATGTTCAAAATCATAATATAGATAGTTTAATTCATATCTTATATTTATCTTCAGTCATATGCTTCCATAAAAATGTATTTAACCAGTTATGGAGCCTGGGTTGGATTGTTTTACCTCTGAGCGGCATTTTTTGCACACCATGGGCTAAATGGCCAGGTCACATGGACCTCGAAGGCTCAGAGAAGGTTGGGGGAGGGGACCCACTGGAACAGCTGTTGGGAGACAGATGGTAGCCTCCCGTCAAGGCCATCCAGGGTGTTATTTAACTTGCACAGGGTATGGCTCTCCCACACACGGAACCACGGCTTAACGTCCCATCCGACGGACGGCGACCTTTCCAAGCCCATCGGTGTCCCCTACTGACCGTGGGCAGGGCTGGAAATTTTGCGGAGATAAATCTCAACGCTGACCCAGCTGGGACTCGAACCTGGGAACTACAGATTACGAGCCTGGCGCGCTACCGACTGAGCCACCCCCGCCCCATACGGAGCCTGGAATTTGATTCATTGAATATTAATGAATTGAATATGCATTTAATGGAAAAATGTGACTGAAAATAATCATCATGAAATCTACTTCAATTTCCTTTTTTAACAATATTCGTTCAGTATTTATAGAAGCCAGAATATTTCCCAAGAGCAATACATCAATAGTGTTGTTTCAAAGCATTTCATAAAAATAAATATACATTTTAGAAGCTTGCATAATGATTATTTCGGTATTAGACAATTGGGAATGATTTTATAAAACAAGATAATTTATTGTTAAAAGCTCCCATAACTCGAAATATTGAACAATGTTTGAAAATCGAGATTTAAATAGATTTGATTATGATCTTTAATTTCTCTTCAGTGTGGCCGAGTGGTTAGCACGCTTGGCTACTGATCTAAGGGACCTGGGTTCGAGCCCCGGATTTAGGCATGGATGTGTGTGAGTCGTTTTTCTGCTGAGGTCCTGCCATCCTCTCAGATCTTCTACTGTGGCATATAAACTGACAGGCTCATGTCAGACCTCTGTGGCAAGCAGCTGCTTGAGGGGGTATTTATTTTTTTTATTTATTTCAAGTTTTTTCATGAAATGTATATTTTATGAATTATACAGCTTTGAAATTAGATTCACATTGAGATAACCTACAACCAAAAACAGAACAAGGAATTTAATAGGATTTTTAGACTTTTTTTGGTTCAAAATAGATTAACAGTATTAAAATTAAATCACTTTTTTAAAATAACCTTTCTCGTGCATTTTCTGTTACGTTCAGTTTCGGATTTGCTTCCTGAAGAGCAAGACCCTATTATCCGCTGCCAGAAATTCTCTCTCTGAGTCCGCACCAATTTTAAACACGATCAAATTTATAAAGAGGAGCTCAGGATTTTGAGTTAATCATTCAAGAAAAAGGTGCGTTATTTATATCCTGTGTTTATATTAAATTGGATTTATTTGAATAAAAAATTCTACACATTTTTAAAGAAATTGAACATCCCAATTGCAGACTTGCAACATCCCAATTCTCCCTTATTATTAATCTAGTTTGGTTTTTGGTTTGTTTTACCTCTGAGTGACATTTATGGTCACACAATGGGTTAAAGGGCCAGATCACAAGGACCCCAAAGTCTCAGATTTAAGTTGGAAAAGTGTACCCCAAGGGTTCATAGTTCGTTAGGGAAGGTGTTAGATGAAAATGTCCCGTTGAAGAACCCATTCAGAGTGTTCCTTAATATTTCCCAGACCAATGGAGGAGCTAGTGGACATTTTCATTTAGCATTTCTAACATTTTATTTTGCAGAATGAATTACTCTTTAGTTTGTTCTATAACTCAACAACCTCTGTTAAAAGTTTTAAAGCCTATTTCGCTAAACACAGTTAAGGGGTTTCTCTACTCCAATTTTTCTTTGGACATGGAAATGCAAAAATGCAAAGTAATACATGGTTTAACATTCGATCGAATGGACGACAGTCTTTCCGAATACATCGATGACTCTTTTTGCCATAAAGGAAAAGTGGATTGGGTTGAGTTGTTTTACCTCTGAGCGGCACCTTTTTGCACACCATGGGCTAAATGGCCAGGTCACATGGACCCCGAAGGCTCAGAGAAGGTTGGAGGAGGGGACCCACTGGAACAGCTGTTGGGAGACAGATCGTAGCCTCCCGTCAAGGCCATTCAGCGCGTTTCTTTAACGTGCGCACGGTGTGGCTCTCCCGCACACGGGGGGCCACGGCTTAACGTCAAATCCGACGGACGATGGCCTTTCCAAGCCCATCGGTGTCCCCTACTGACCGTGGGCAGGGTGGGGGAGTTTTGTGGAGATAAATCTCAAAGCTGACCCAGCTGGGACTCGAACCTGGGAACTACAGATTACGAGTCTGGCGCGCTACCGATTGAGCCCCCCTCCCGCCCCTGATCATTCAGTCTACAAGAGATTATTTCGTCATTTGAGAATTTGTGAGAGCGCATGACGTGCTTACATATCATTTACCTGGGATTTTAACCCGGACATCAGTCTGCAGAACGAGAATGCTGTATCATGTTACGAGTCTGCATTTATCACCCCTTTAGATGAAACTGATATTTAATCTCTTCTTGGAGCTTTCCTATCACTCTCTCTTTACGCAAATGTGAAATAATTTCGCAACTATTTATGCGTTGATACTACGAACGAAAAGCGCTTTTAATATTCGTGAAATGCGTCTTAATGTGCCAGGAAAAAAAGCTTGCTTTGTTTAGTTCATTTTAATTTGACTCTCGTGCAATTAACGAGTTTTCCTTTTGCCGTCTTCGTATTGTTTAAACGTTTTCCTTTTTTTACAGGGGTGGGGGTGGCTCAGTCGGTAGCGCGCCAGGCTCGTAATCTGTAGTTCCCAGGTTCGAGTCCCAGCTGGGTCAGCGTTGAGATTTATCTCCACAAAATTCCCCGCCCTGCCCACGGTTAGTAGGGGACACCGATGGGCTTGGAAAGGACGTCGTCAATCGGATGTAATGTTCAGCCGTGGAGCCGTGTGTGGGAAAGCCACACCCTGTGCACGTTAAAGAACACGCTGGATGCCCTTTACGGGAGGCTACCATCTGTCTCCCAACAACAGCTGTTCCAGTGGGTCCCTCCCCCAACCTTCTCTGAGCCTTCGGGATCCTTGTGACCTGGCCATTTAGCCCATGGTGTGCAAAAAAGTGCTGCTCAGAGGTAAAACAGCCCAACTCTTTTTTACATTATTTAAGAGATTGTCGCCGAATTTGTTAATAATAATTCTGATTTTATCAGTTAGCCAAATGTTTTAACAATTAACTATATTTTTTTTCTGCACTCAGCGAGTTAAATCTGCAAATCAGAAGGACCCAAAGTGCAGCTATCCGTTGAACAACTTTTACGAGACAGATGAGGGAAACTTTCCTTTAAAGTCATCCCGCGTGTTCTTTAATATACGTAAAGTATGTTTAATATGCATAGAGAGAGTTCCAGTCCACTTCGCCATGGCTTAAAGTTCCATCAGATGGATGCGGCCTTTCAAAGCCCATTATTGTATGTTGAGTGGAGTGGGATTGTTCATTTTTCATACCCAGTTGGGTTGTTTTACCTCTGAACGACACTTTTTTACCCACACTGGGTTAAATGGCCAGGTCACAAGGACCCCAAGGGTTTAGAGAAATTTCGGGGAGGAAACCCACTGGACAGCTCTTAGGAGACAGTAACCTTCCTTCACGGCCATCCAGAGTGTTGGGTTGTTTTACCTCTGAGCGTCACTTTTTTGCACACCATGGGCTAAATGGCCAGGTCACATGGACCCCGAAGGCTCAGAGAAGGTTGGGGGAGGGGACCCAATGGAACAGCTGTTGGGAGACAGATGGTAGCCTCCCGTCAAGGCCATCCAGCGTGTTCTTTAACGTGCACAGGGTATGGCTCTCCCGCACACGGGGCCACGGCTTAACGTCCCATCCGACGGACGGCGGCCTTTCCAAGCCCATCGGTGTCCCCTACTGACCGTGGGCAGGGCGGGGAATTTTGCGATCCAGAGTGTTTTTTAACGTGCACAGGGTATGACTTTCCTGCACACGGAACCTCGGGTTAAAGGCCCATCGGACTTCTTTTCCAAGCCCATCTGTGTCCACTACTGACAGAGGGCAGGGCAGTGAGTTTTGCGGAGATAAAACTCAAGGACTCGAACCTGGGAGGTGCAGATTACGAGCCTGGCCAGCTACCGACTTAGCTTCTTCTGCTGTGGTGCAGGGTGTAGCTATCTGGAAAAAAATATTAACTCAAACATGATTGAGAGGTTTTTTTTACTTCGAACGTCCCTATTATGTCCAAATGAGTTATATCGATAGGTCACAAAGACGACAAAGGGCTCTGGGTTGTTAGGGGAAAAAGGAATCACTACAGGCTATTAGGAGACAGATGGAAGCCTCTCGTCAAGGCTATCCAGCGTGTTCTTTAATGCACACAGGGCATGACTCTCGTAGATACAGGCTATTACGAGACAGATGGAAGCCTCTCGTCAAGGTTATCCAGCGTGTTCTTTAATGCACACAGGGCATGACTCTCGTAGATACAGGCTATTACGAGACAGATGGAAGCCTCTCGTCAAGGTTATCCAGCGTGTTCTTTAATGCACACAGGGCATGGCTCTCGTAGATACAGGCTATTAGGAGACAGATGGAAGCCTCTCGTCAAGGCTATCCAGCGTGTTCTTTAATGCACACAGGGCATGGCTCTCGTAGACAACAGGCTATTAGGAGACAGATGGAAGCCTCTCGTCAAGGCTATCCAGCGTGTTCTTTAATGCACACAGGGCATGGCTCTCGTAGATACAGGCTAATAGGAGACAGATGGAAGCCTCTCGTCAAGGCTATCCAGCGTGTTCTTTAATGCACACAGGGCATGGCTCTCGTAGATACTGGGCCACGGCTCAGCGTCCTTTCCAAGATCACTGGAGCAGAGCAGAATCTCAACTCTAAGAACATTAGGTTGTAATGAGTCTGGCGTGCTGCCGACCAGAGTAACCGCCTCCGATTTTATCATCAATTTAAACTTCTTAATGACCTTCTTAAAGCAATATGCTGCACGAAAAAGAACTTTGATTTTCATCTACACGTGGATAAAAATTCGCTTCCTAGCAGGCTTCAGAAATGTGGTGGCACTGTTTCTGCTCTGCGTCGCAACAACCGACTAATTTGTCTTGATGAATTTCACGCCGAAAACTTAAAAGAAATGTTCGAGATCTGTTCGCGTGCAGAGATGACGTCACGGGCGGACTCTGTGCTGTTCTCTTCGCAGCTCTCGCCCATCGACAGATGGGAGGCAAAAATACAACCAAAGAGATCTTTAGGAAACAGATCGATAAATGGGAAATTACTGCGGCGGAGAGACAGTGCCAGGATGATTTCGAAGAGGCGCTCTCCGCATCCCGACATGATCTCCGATTCTATTACAAAAAATTTTTTTTTCACCCATTTCATTGATATATGCACCTACTAAATGTGAATTTGGAATTTCTCAAACCCGTGCGCACAAATAAATGAATGTGGAAAGAATTGCACAAAACGAAATGGATCCCGTTGAATTGTTCACAACGTTTGTTTTTTTAGGCATTCTATCCGCATTCTATTGGATAAAGTAACTGTCGAACGAAAATAAATCTTCCTACATAGAAGTGTAAAATCAACGTTAGGTTTGGAGGAACATTCTTTTTGACGGATGGGTTACGACCTTTTGCTTTGACCATTGGGTTGCCGGAGTTCCGCCAAAATCATCTTATGTCAGTGTAGAGCACGTGACATGCTATCATCCTTATCGCACTCTGCCGAAAATCAATTTTTTCCCCTAATTTTCTAAGTAGTAGTTTAATAGTAAAAGTATTGGGAAAAAGTTTCTACAAAACGTGAGTAGTATAGTCCCACACCACGGATCACCCACTAGTGATCCGTGGATCATAGTGGATTCACGGATCACTAGTGGAAAAAAAAAATTCGGAATTTCGGAAAAAACCCCTATTTTAGCTCTATTTTCCCGATTTTTGACTCCCCCTTTATTAAAAATTTCTCCCCCTTATTATAAAACCCCTTCCTTCCCCCCCCTTTTAACCCCTGGCGCCATCTGGTGACTATGAGGAGTACTATTTTCGGAAAAACCCCTATTTTAACTCTAATTTTCCAATTTTTCAGCCAACTTGTCATTAAAGACCCCTGGTTGACCCACCTATATTTTAAGCCCTCCTTCTCGAATAGTACAGATTTTTCTTTATTTCAGACCCCCCCCTGGTTGACCCCCCTATATTTTACGAAAAAAAAAGCTAAAAGAAGAAATTATATATTAATTAATTAATAAATAAATATAATAAATAATTAATTATAATATATATATATAATATATATTATAATTAATATATAATTAATTATTTAAATTATATTTATAGAATACTCCTCATAGTCACCAGATGGCGCCAGGGGTTAAAAAGGGAGAAGGAAGGGGGTTTTTAATAAGGGGGAGTTTTTTTAATAAAGGGGGAGTCAAAAATCGTGAAATTAGAGCTAAAATAGGGGTTTTTCCGAAAATAGTACTCCTCATAGTCACAAGATGGCGCCTGGGGTTAAAAAAAGGGGGATATGAAGTTTTTTATTTAAATTAATTATGAATTATTAATTATGAATATTAATAAGGGGGCTTGGTCAGTGACATCATAGGGAGCGTGGCCAGAAGTGACGCCATAGGGGGGAAAACACTAGTGGGGACCCGTGGAATAGGACTATACTACTAAAGTGTTTTCGCACGAACTCTTTTTGAGATTGGTGATTAGAAAGCAATCCCCTTTTGAGATTAGTGATTAGAAAATCATCCCTTTTGAGACTACCGATTAGGAGGCGATCATTTTTGAAACAATTGATTAGAAATCAATCCCTTTTCAAATCAGTGATTAGAAAACGACCCAAAACTGATTGAAACTGGTGATTAGAAAGCGATCCCTTTAGAAACTGGTGATTAGAAAGTGATTCCTTTTGAGATTAGTGATTAGAAAGTGATTCCTTTTGGGACTAGCGATCATTTTTGAAACTATTAATTAGAAAGCAATCCCTTTTGAGATTAGTGATTAGAAAATCATCCGTTTTGAGACTACCGATTAGGAGGCGATCATTTTTGAAACAATTGATTAGAAATCAATCCCTTTTCAAATCAGTGATTAGAAAACGACCCAAAACTGATTGAAACTGGTGATTAGAAAGCGATCCCTTTAGAAACTGGTGATTAGAAAGCGATTCCTTTTGAGATTAGTGATTAGAAAGTGATTCCTTTTGGGACTAGCGATCATTTTTGAAACTGTTAATTAGAAAGCAATCCCTTTTGAGATTAGTGATTAGAAAATCATCCCTTTTGAGACTACCGATTAGGAGGCGATCATTTTTGAAATTATTGATTACAAATCAATCCCTTTTCAGATCAGTGATTAGAAAACGACCAAAAACTGATTGAAACTGGTGATTAGAAAGCGATCCCTTTAGAAACTGGTGATTAGAAAGCGATTCCTTTTGAGATTAGTGATTAGAAAGTGATTCCTTTTGGGACTAGCGATCATTTTTGAAACTGTTAATTAGAAAGCAATCCCTTTTGAGATTAGTGATTAGAAAATCATCCGTTTTGAGACTACCGATTAGGAGGCGATCATTTTTGAAATTATTGATTACAAATCAATCCCTTTTCAGATCAATGATTAGAAAACGACCCAAAACTGATTGAAACTGTTGATTAGAAAGCGATCCCTTTTGAGATTAGTGATTAGAAAGTAATCCTTTTTCGAACTGGTTATTAGAAAATGATCATTTTTCAGACTGGTCATTAGAAAACGGTTCCTTTTGAGGCTGGTGATTAGAAAACTGTTTCTTATGAGGCTGGTGATTAGAAAACGGTTCCTTATGAGGCTTTTGATTAGAAAATGGTTTCTTATGAGGCTTGTGACTAGAAAATGGTTTCTTATGAGGCTTGTGATTAGAAAATGGTTTCTTATGAGGCTGGTGATTAGAAAATGGTTTCTTATGAGGCTGGTGATTAGAAAACGGTTCCTTATGAGACTTGTGATTAGAAAATGGTTTCTTATGAGGCTGGTGATTAGAAAATGGTTCCTTATGAGACTTGTGATTAGAAAATGGTTTCTTATGAGGCTGGTGATTAGAAAATGATTTCTTATGAGGCTGGTGATTAGAAAATGGTTTCTTATGAGGCTGGTGATTCGAAAACGGTTCCTTATGAGGCTTGTGATTAGAAAATGGTTTCTTATGAGGCTGGTGATTAGAAAATGGTTCCTTATGAGGCTTTTGATTAGAAAATGGTTTCTTATGAGGCTGGTGATTCGAAAACGGTTCCTTATGAGGCTTGTGATTAGAAAATGGTTTCTTATGAGGCTGGTGATTAGAAAATGGTTCCTTATGAGGCTTGTGATTAGAAAATGGTTTCTTATGAGGCTGGTGATTAGAAAACGGTTTCTTATGAGGCTGGTGATTAGAAAACGGTTCCTTATGAGGCTTGTGATTAGAAAATGGTTTCTTATGAGGCTGGTGATTAGAAAACGGTTCCTTATGAGGCTTGTGATTAGAAAGCAATCCTATTTGAAACTGACGATTGGAAAGCGAAATCTTTTTGAGACAGGGAGACGGATGAACTTCACCAGTGATTTAAGTCCTTATCCAGCTCTTCGAAATTCTCTGTGTCATAACATTTCTGCAATATCGTTGGGCGATAGATTTCCAGGGGAAAAGATGCAAATATATATACATATTTTGTCCATTATTTACAGGAGGGGATGTATCATATTTTTTTAGGTGACGTATACTGTTTCCAAGGGGATGGGGATAATAAACCTCCACTTTGAGAAATATTTGAAGACGTTAATGCATTCATATATTGGTAAATGACTCCAAATATAGCAGCATTGTGTAATGAATCCTTGCTATTAAACTATTAAGTTTCCTCGAATCTTCCTTTGCCTATCTCTCTAATTATTAACTTTCGGGTACATTCGCACCACCGTGATTGTTGATTGTCTGAAGCAGTGACGTCATGAGAGAATGAAGATGACGTCAATTCCTTAGTCTTAATTTTATTATGAAACTTCGTAAATCGAGGGTTACTGAAAGTACTTTTTCTTGTTTTATGATCTCCTATGGTGCTGTAGAATTAGCGATTATATAAGATTACATAGATAATTTATGATGCTATTACGCGGTAATTACGACGCCACATAAAGTGCAGAGCAAGAATGAATACAGGCATGATATTCAGACGTGAGTCGTCTGATCTTGATACTGAGCTGAAAGAGCCTCCGATGCTTAAGTTCGGTTAACATAATGCTCAGTGATGAAATAAAGCAGATACGGAAAACAACTATGCTAATTTTAGAAGGGTTAAGAATCCACATAGGTTGTTTTACCTCTGAGCGGCACTTTTTTTGTACACAATAGGCTAAATTGGTTAGGTCACAAGAACCCCGAAAACTCAAAGAAGGTTGGGGGACTGGATCCACTGGACAGCTGGTAGGAGACAGATATTAGCACCAAGTCAAGGCCATCCAGCGTGTTCTTTAACGAGCACTGGGTATGGCTCTCTTCCGGTTACGGAGCCACGGTTTAACGGCCCATCGGACGGACGGCGTCCTTTCCAAGCTCATCGGTATCCCCTTTCTGACTGAGGACAGGGTGAAGGTTTTGCGGAGATAAATCTCGAACTGGCCTAAGCAGGACTCGAACCTGGGAACTGCAGATTAGGTGCCTGGCAGGCAACTGACTGAGCCACCCCCGCTCCAATTTACGTAGAATTAGTTTAGATAAGCATGATTTTTTTTATTTCTGTCATGGGTATATTTTTTCTTGTTTTACAATTTTATGTATTATACGATTTTTTTTTTTTGAAAATAACTGGATAGCTGTTGGAAGACAGATGGAAATCCTCGGTCATGGCCATCCAGAGTGTTCTTTAAGTGTACAGTGTACGACACTCCTGCGCAAGGGTTGGGTTGTTTTACCTCTGAGCGGCACTTTTTTGCACATCTTGGGCTAAATGGCCAGGTCACAAGGACCCCGAAGGCTCAGAGAAGGTTGGGGGAGGAGACCCACTGGAACAGCTGTTGGGAGAAAGATGGTAGCCTCCCGTCAAGGCCATCCAGTGTGTTCTTCAACGTGCACAGGGTATGGCTCTCCCGCATACGGGGCCACGGCTTAACGTCCCATCCGACGGACGGCGGCCTTTCCAAGCCCATCGGTGTCCCCTTCTGACCGTGGTCAGGGCGGGGAGTTTTGCGGAGATAAATCTCAACGCTGACCCAGCTGGGACTCGAACCTGGGAACTGCAGATTACGAGCCTGGCGCGCTACCGACTGAGCCACCCCTACCCCAATGTAGAGGGGTTTTAAAGGGTAATGAAAAGGAGCGTCTTCTCATAATCGCAGATAACTGCGTTTGAAAGAGCAAAATTTACTAAAACAATTAAAAAATTGCAATCTGGTAAATTTTCATGTAATATTTAATGACGTATATTTTCCTGAAATACACATTTCTTTCATCACAGTATATTTTTTCGGTTACTTAGTAGTGATTAATAAATCATTAGACTAGTTTCATTTAATCGAAACATATATGAGACCTGAAACATTTGCAAAAACCTGGACGGTTATTAAGGTAGTTGATATACGCAGATGGTGATAAAGTTTTGCGGATGCGGGTGTGGATAACATTTTACGGATGAGGAGAGAACTTTTACTATCTGCTCAGCTCTTCAATAATAATTATTGAGAATTATGTATGCTGTTTGAAAATTTATCGAGTAGCATTAGAGTGAGCATGCGTGACACTCGTGAGGAAAATAAATGTTCTGCGAACACGCGTTTCAGTTCGTGGAATTTCCCCATGAAAAAAGGTTAGCATGTTTGTCTGTAAGATAAAGTACTGGTTTCGAATCACAGAGAAAGTGCAATTGTTTTTCACATGGAAGCTCTCTCTTCCAGTGCTATCTTTTGCTCCAAAAGCAAAATAAAAATGGATTTTGTTTAGAAGGAAACAAAAACGCATATTTCAAGTTCACAGTTTACATTTTTTTATTCATAAAAAATGCTTAAATTCTTTTTCAAATATCAGAGATGATGTTAGTGTGAAATACTTCTTTTGTAGTTCCTTCACTGGTCTGTCTGTGTGGCTTATTACACACTGACAGCCTCCTTTGTCAGCCTTCCCTGGCTAGTGAACTACCTAGAGGCAATATATAAGCAGTATACATTTTCCCTCTATCTGGTTCTCCTCTTCAGTTCCAACTTTTTCCTTCTTTTGAATCTGAGGGAACTCAACATTATTTTTTCGTTTCTCTTTTTCCTGGAACCTGCTGCTATTTGTTGCTGGTGTTTTGGCATCTGCTTCTCGCACGAGTTATCCAAAACTAAGATCTCCATCGTGCTTGAAGAGCGAAAAAGAGAAAAGATCGTGCTTTACCTCCGTCCTTACCATCGTTCAATATATTCGAAACGGACTGCACAATATGGTGAAGAGCAGAAGTAGCAGACTTTGTCAAGAGCTGCTCTTTGATGTGCCTTTTTCGGTGAGCCAAAAAGGTTTTTGGGATTTCTTTGTAGTGCGCTTTAGACTGCTGAATATAACATGATGCTCGATGTGCAGTGGGAGGCCTGTGCTCGGAAACAACGAAGAAAGGTTAAGCTGAAACACGACATTGGAATCAGATGAGGAAATCGAAAGGAGCAAGAAGAGATGAAACGAAGTGATGTAGATACAGACGTTGGGAGGAGAGAAACAAAGCTACTGGAGGCGAACAAGCAATGAAAAGGTTTCGTGTTATTTATCCAGCACTTAACAGCGGAAATGAATGCCAGGACTTCGCATATTCCTTTTCGCATCGTGATATCATTTATTTGTTGGAACGGACAAGGTGAAGCCAGCATAGAGATGACAAGTAATGCACTCAGGTAGCTTTTTTTTACCGATATGGAATCGATTTTTCTTTTGCTTCAAATAAGAGTTACTGTCGAAGTGCCTTAAAGATTTATTAAACATTTAACTTCGGATCTCTCTCATCAATTATTTTTTCAGCGTTTCTAGGGCGTTTGGAGAGTGGATATTTCCTGTTAAAAGCTGGCGAAGTCTTCCAAAAAGGGAATGCAATTGAAAGAAAAAAGGTAGGCGCTATTTATTTTGTTTATAAATAAAAATATTCACTTGACGCAGTCAACTCACCACGAATATCCGAGGGGCGGGGTGGCTCAGTCGGTAGCGCGCCAGGCTCGTAATCTGTAGTTCCCAGGTTCGAGTCCCAGCTGGGTCAGCGTTGAGATTTATCTCCGCAAAATTCCCCGCCCCGCCCACGGTCAGTAGGGGACACCGATGGGCTTGGAAGGGCCGCCGTCCGTCGGATGGGACGTTAAGCCGTGGCCCCGTGTGCGGGAGAGCCATACCCTGTGCACGTTAAAAAACACGCTGAATGGCCTTGACGAGAGGCTACCATCTGTCTCCCAACAGCTGTTCCAGTGGATCCCCTCCCCTAACCTTCTCTGAGCCTTCGGGGTCCATGTGACCTGACCATTTAGCACATGGTGTGCAAAAAAGTGCCGCTCAGAGGTAAAACAACCCAACCCAACGAATATCCGATAAGAGACAGACGTAGAGGAGATTTAAGGAAGAGGCGAGACATCGGCCATACTTTAGTCGGGATTCGGACCAAGGTTTCTTTGCACTGTAGTCGAACAAGCTAATCACTTCGCTTTGGGTTGTTTTTACCTCTGAACGGCACTGTTTTGCACACAATGGGCTAAATGGTCAGGTCACATGGACCCCGAAGGCTTAGAGAAGGTTGAGGGGACCCACTGGAACAGCTGTTAGGAAGCAGATGGTACCTCCCATCAAGGCCACCCAGCGTGTTCTTTAAATACACAGGGTATGGCTCTCCCGTACACGGAGCCACGACTTAACGTCCCATCCGACGGACGGCGGCCTTTCCAAGCCCATCGGTGTTCCCTACTGACCGTAGGCAGGGCGGGGAGTTTTGCGGAGACAAATCTCAACGCTGACTCAGTTGGGACTCGACCCTGGGAACTGCAGATTGCGAGCCTGGCGCGCTACCGACTGAGCCACCCCCGCACCTCCTGTAGAAGGAGAAACCGAATGCCCTTAACAAAATGCTCCCAGTTTCTCGTAACACCGGATCACCCTAATCCACAGCGGTACTATCAAATGATCACTTATTCAGTTCAACAAAAAAAAAAATACCGCTCAGAGAGGGGCGGGGATGGCTCATTGGGTAGCGCGCCAGGCTCGTAATCTGTAGTTCCCAGGTTCGAGTCCCAGCTGAGTTAGCGTTGAGATTTATCTCCGCAAAACTCCCCGCCCTGCCCACGGTCAATAGGGGACACCGATGAGCTTGGAAAGGCCACCGTCCGTCGGATGGGACGTTAAGCCGTGGCTCCGTGTGCGATAGAGCCATACGCTGTGCACGTTAAAGAATACACTGGATGGCCTTGACGGGATGCTACCATCTGTCTCCCAACAACTGTTCCAGTGGGTCCCCTCCCCCAACCTTCTCTGAGCCTTCGGGGCCATTAGCCCATGGTGTGCAAAAAAGTGCCGCTCAGAGGTAAAACAACCCAACCGCTCAGAGATAAAAACAATCCAGGTTTTTAATTCAATCTCTACGTAATGTAGTTTCGTCCAAAGAATCATGGCGGAATTACTTTTCATCTTTTGGAGCACAGGAGAAGTCAGACGAATTCGAGTATTTCAAAGCAAAACCAAAAAACAAACCAAGCGAATGGTTTAACATGGTGCAAACTGTTTAACATGGCTTACGGCATCTCTGCACGATTTTTTATACTCCAGTATTCGCGAGCAATGAGATGCAAATGGCCTTATAATAAGAAAGACGAAGAGCAACAGAAGATCAGGAAAATGCTAATAAAAGTTAGGAAAAGCCTCTGAAGACACTAAAAAGAAATCTTAAATATTGGATTATTTAATTTTAGTTTAAAAATTTATTCGTATTCTTTTCATTAAATACCTTTCGTTGCATGTTTCATTCCATAATTCATCCGTTTTTCTTTATCACCATCTTCATAATTTCTTATGTATTTTATTTAGCCTTGTCTTGGACATACAATCGCTCAAAAAATATCCGAACACTATGGTTGATTACAGAATTCAGGAAAAAAATATCTGGGAAAGATTTTTTTTTTAGAAATTAGTGATCTGGCAACCTTCGTGTCACGTGACAATTAAAATTATTAGCGTACAATAAACAGAGCTTTTACCTTCATAATATCACTGATGACGAGGTTATTCGTTTAATTGATTGTTTAGAAGACCGTAATCTCCAGGAAGAGATAGGATACATATCCAGCAATTAAAGACTCTAATTATTAAACTTAATATTTGATACATCCTATATTCCATCTAAAATGAAAGGGTCGTGGGTGGCTCAGTCGGTAGCGCGTCAGGCTCGTAATCTGTAGTTCCCAGGTTCGAGTCCCAGCTGGGTCAGCGTTGAGATTTATCTCCGCCAAATTCCCCGCCCTGCCCACGGTCAGTAGGGGACACCGATGGGCTTGGAAAGGCCGCCGTCCGTCGGATGGGACGTTAAGCCGTGGCCCCGTGTGCGGGAGAGCCATACCCTGTGCACGTTAAAGAACACGCTGGATGGCCTTGACGGGAGGCTACCATCTGTCTCCCAACAGCTGTTCCAGAGGGTCCCCTCCCCCAACCTTCTCTGAGCCTTCGGGGTCCATGTGACCTGGCCATTTAGCCTATGGTGTGCAAAAAAGTGCCACTCAGAGGTAAAACAACCCAATCTAAAATGAAGATTTCAATTATTAGACCCATATTCAAACGTAGCTAATCTAATCAAAAGCTGTCTCAGTAAATATAATTTCTTCGGGACAATATGGATTCCAGACTAATAAGATTATTAGAAGATTTTTCTGACGAAATATGTTCTAATCTAAATGAGGGCTAAGTTAACTTTTCTGTATTATGGACCTGAGTAAAGCTTTTGACATGTTGGAGTAATAAGATTATTAGAACCTAACATAAATGTATATTAATTTAGTTTTTTGACATTCAGTATTAATGAGTTTCAGTTAAGTCATCTAATAATATTGTTAAAATCAGTTTGCAATTCATTTAAAGCTATTTTGTAATCCCCGCTACTATTCTCAAGAAAGATATCATCAGCATATAGATATATACTGCTCTTTGTTACAACATTTGTTATGTCATTAATATATATTATATTAAGAATAGAATAAGCCCAAAAATGGAACCTTGAGGTACAGTCGCTCAAAAAAGTATCTGAACACTATGGTTGATTACAGAATTCAGAAAAAATATCTGGCAACGATTTATTTTTTAGAAATTAGTGATCTGGCAACCTTCGTGTCACACGACGGTTGCCAGATCACTAATTCTAAAAGAAAGAAGGAAACATTCTTCTGAAGGTTGCCAGATCTCTAATTCTGGAACTATATTTGTATATAGATATCTGGCAACCTTCGTGTCACACGAAGGTTGCCAGATCACAAATCTCTAAAAAAAAATCGTTGCCAGATATTCTTTCTGAATTTTGTAATCAACCATAGTGTTCGGATACTTTTTTGAGCGAGTGTACCAATATGTGATTTTTCATAAGTCGTTGTCAATGTTATTTACTCTAGTTAAAGAATATCTATTGGATAAGCAATTTTTGAACCAATTATAAATCATTTTTCTCATTCCAGCATTATATAATTATTTGAGTAAAATAATGGATACCTCAAGGTTCAATTCTTGGACCTATTCTAAATATATATTAATGATATAACAAACGTTGTAGCAAAGAGCAGTATATACACAGTCGTATCAGAATAATATGACCACCTACTATAGTATATGTATGGTAGGTGGTCATATTATTCTGATACGACTGTGTATCTATATGCTAATGATATCGTTCTTGTAAAGAGTAGCGGAGATTACAAAATAGCTTTAAATGAATTACAAACTGATTTCAACAATATTATTAGATGGCTTAACAGTAACTCGTTAATACTGGATGCCAATGAAACTAAATTAATATACATTCACTCTGCAAGAATTAATAATCGAATTCTACCAGAAATCAGAGCCCATGCGAATGCAGTGTTTGAACCAAGCGGTCTCTGATTATTCTGGATGTTCGTGTTTGAATCTCTTGAAATCGTTAAGCAAACTATTTAGGCCTAATCATTGATTCGAATTTCAAATTGACGACACACAATTCTAAGTTATGTGATCGAATAATAATTCTGCAGCAAAAATTTACTATACAAACTATTTCGTACCCTATAATATCAGTATATTGACATATAAAACAATTTGTGAATCTAACATAAGGTATGGGATCTATCATAAGGTATGGGATCATAAGGTATGGCAATACTTTCAAAACACATTTAAGAAAAATCAGCAACTTGCAAAATTCAATACTAAGATCAGTTTCAGCGACAGTTAAAAGAACCACTAAGTCTTTTAATAAAAACAGATTTGTACACCACAATACTATAATTCTCAAATACTTTTTTAAAAGTGATTATAAAATAAATTTAGATCACGCGATCAACACCCGGAAACGTAGCAATATTACTACCAAATCCCAAATTTTAGCAAAAACTACGGTAAACGCATCAGGAACTATACAGCTCCTCTTATTTTTAACTTTTTTGCATACAGAACTATTATCCATTCTTAGGTTAATAAAACTTAATTCTGAGACCAAATATTGGCTTTTAAAACGTTAAGAGTATAAAAGTGCCTCTTTACTAATTATATAATAATTAATATTAATTAGCATTTGTAATTACCTATATATCAGGACTTCTTATCTATAAATATCAATATGTAGCAACTATTATAGATATATAGCAACTATTTGTAACTGCATATATTGAATGTTTCCTTCGTATTTGTATATAGATACATAGCAACTATTTGTAAC
The DNA here is from genome assembly GCA_038380435.1 of Ryuthela nishihirai. Classification (NCBI taxonomy): domain Eukaryota; kingdom Metazoa; phylum Arthropoda; class Arachnida; order Araneae; family Heptathelidae; genus Ryuthela; species Ryuthela nishihirai. The sequence goes on along the minus strand of JAWZYU010000005.1, from coordinate 33,255,574 downwards.
TGCATATATTGAATGTTTCCTTCGTAATTCTATATATGTTACCGCTAAAGTGCAGAAATCAGTTATTCTACAGATTATCTAGGTATTGTGCAGATTAACTAGGGTTAACGTGCCGAAAATTGTTTCATTTCTCAAATTACCTAGGTAATCTGCACATTACCTACTAGGCACTCGTTAAAGTGAAAATAAGATCTTTGCTGGAACAAAGGCAAAGTTTCTGTACGCTTAAATTAACATAAAGTTATTTATTTATTTTTCGATATCTAAAGAATCAAGTTTATGTTATCGTTAAAGTATGAAATCCGTTATTTCATGAAATAACTGATCAAGTCAGTTAAAGCGTAAAACTAACTTGTATTCTATGATTTAACTAGTTATTTCATAGAATAACGATCTACACCCCGTTAAAGTGTAAAATAACCGAGTAAATAAATCTTAAATTCAAAATGCTGTAAAGTGAGAACCACTGGTCAGAAAGAGCACACCATTTTCAACCCACTATAAAGTGTTATATAATAATAATGATATTAACTTTTACGTTTCGTTTAAGAATATGGAAATATTACTGATCAACCGACTGAGCCACCCCCGCCCCGCCCATGCGATGCAGTGTTTGAACCAAGCGGTCTCTGATTATTCTGGATGCTCGTGTGTACCTCTTGAAATCGTTAAGCAACTATTTATTTCATTTACACACAATAATTTTGTAATTAACGATAATTTGCTGAACTTAATATATAGAGATTACTGTAGCCGAATATTTTTTGCGTCAGACTATCAGAACATCAACGAGAAGTGACCAAAAACAACAAAAACTGCATTATACCCTGAAATGTAACCAAAAGTCAACAAAAAGACTATTTCTAGTGTCCGAGAGTAAAGTTGAAACCAGGGTCATCTCTCTGTCAACATGAATCAGTCGTTCGAATTATAAAAAACGCCCCCAAAATAAGCAGGCTAAGTGAGAACGAATCACTTTAGTGATTCGTTCTCACTTGGCCTCCGCTCATCGGGGGCGTTTTTTATAATGCGAACGACTGAATCACGTGACACAAAGATTCATATTCAAGAGATTCACCACTTTACGGATTACTTGGCCTTCGCACATTAGGGCAATTCCAAATGCCATTTTAGTAATCCCTGTTGTAACAAATGATTTTATTGTGTCTTTATATAAATAACATTTTGTATGCTGTATAATTCAGTAGAAACAAACTTTTGAACTTTAACGATACGGAAGCCGTTAATGTGCACATTACCTAGGTAAAATGCAGAAAACTCTTGATTCCGCACGTTAACGGAGCAAATAAGTTAATCTGCAGATTAGCTAGGTAATGTGCAAAACGTTAAGAGTATAAAAGTGCCTCTTTACTAATTATATAATAATTAATATTAATTAGCATTTGTAATTACCTATATATCAGGACTTCTTATCTATAAATATCAATATGTAGCAACTATTATAGATATATAGCAACTATTTGTAACTGCATATATTGAATGTTTCCTTCGTATTTGTATATAGATATATAGCAACTATTTGTAACTCCATATATTGAATGTTTCCTTCGTATTTGTATATAGATATATAGAAACTATTTGTAACTGCATATATTGAATGTTTCCTTCGGATAAGCTACACCTAGCTGCGCGAGGATTTTACTAACATTGTTACTCTATTTAAGTGATTCTCCTATTTTCTTTATTAACCGTATGTGCTATTGTAAGGAGTCGCAAGGTCCCCGAAGACTCAGAGAAGGTTGGGGGAGGGGACCCACTGGAACAGCTGATGGGAGACAGATAGCCTCCCGTCAAGGCCATCCATCGTGTTCTTTAACGTGCACAGGTTATGGCTCTCCCGCACACGGGGCCACGGCTTAACGTCCCATACGACGGATGGCGGCCTTTTCCAAGCTCAACGGTGTCCCCTACTGACCGTGGGCAGGGAGTTTTGCGGAGATAAATCTCAATGCTGTCCCAGAGGGGACTCGAACCTGGATAATTTTCTGAATAAGCCACAACATCAATTACGCATTGAAATGGAGAAATGCTTGTCACTTTAAATACAGTGAAACTAATCAAACTTTTAGTGCGCTTAAAAAGCTGGAAAATTTTTCGCATACTGAACAGAGACTAAAAAAAAAGCAAGATTCTGGACATGTTCTTGATTGATGATATTTTTTTTCTTTTCACCTGTTTTACCACGATACTTTTTTTCTAAGTTCTAGCATTTCGATGATTCGTCCCTATTGTTCATCATCTGCTCCCAGTTCGTATAATGATAAACTTCTGCTTCTACTCTGAAATTTTAGGGGCGGGGGTGGCTCAGTCGGTAGCGCGCCAGGCTCGTAATCTGTAGTTCCCAGGTTCGAGTCCCAGCTGGGTCAGCGTTGAGATTTATCTCCGCAAAATTCCCCGCCCCGCCCACGGTCAGTAGGAGACACCGATGGGCTTGGAAGGGCCGTCGTCCGTCGGATGGGACGTTAAGCCGTGGCCCCGTGTGCGGGAGAGCCATACCCTGTGCACGTTAAAGAACACGCTGGATGGCCTTGACGGGAGGCTACCATCTGTCTCCCAACAGCTGTTCCAGTGGGTCCCCTCCCCCAACCTTCTCTGAGCCTTCGGGGTCCATGTGACCTGGCCATTTAGCCCATGGTGTGCAAAAAAGTGCCTCTCAGAGGTAAAACAACCCAACAACCCTGAAATTTTAGTTTTTCATGACGCAACAATGTTCGTTTATCATCTAATTGGCACCTTTGTTTACCTTTACTCCAATAATTTGTTGCATTTTTTTTTTATTCAAAGCATAAACAATCGTACTTTTCATATTGCAAGGGATTTCACAACGATGGAATTCTGGCATTTACTAGGAGGTCCGTAATCACTAGAAGATAACTACCCTGACGAAGAAGATTTTTCGCAATCATTCGTAAAATTTTTGTATCTTCTTTCCAACCGAAACACTAGGCACTTTCGAGTGTGTAACACACCAGAGAAACTTCAATGTGGTTTTATGAAATGAAGCAAAGAAAAAAAAAAATCTTATAACTTCTGAAAAGGCCAGGACCTGAAAATGAATATTTAAACTTATTAGACATCTGAATTTAGATTCTCCGTCAATCGGTTAAACAAAGCGAAATGGAAAAGATCTCCTGAAATATATTGCTAAGTTGGCAGCGCTCCAGGCTCATAATTTATAGTTCCTAGGTTCGAATTTAAATACCAGGTTCGAGTCCCAGCTGGGTTAGCGTATTTATCTCCGCAAAACTCCCCGCCCTGTCAGCGGTCAGTAGGGGACGCCGATGGACTTCGAAAGGCCGCCGTCTGTCGGATGGGACGTTAAGCCGTGTCCCCTTATACGGGAGAGTCATACCTGTGGACGTTAAAGAACACGCTGGATGGCCATGACGGGAGGCTACCATCTGTCTTTCAACAGCTGTTCCAGTGGGTCCCCTCCCCCAACCTTCTCTGAGCCTTCGGGGTCCATGTGACCTGGCCATTTAGCCCATGGTGTGCAAAAAAATGCCGCTCAGAGGTAAAACACCCCAACTCGAATTTCAATTGTCTATGGTTGAGATTAATCTTCAGTACCCCCCCCCCCCCTCTCAGCCTGCTCTCTTTCCGAAAGGGGACACCGATAAACTTGGAAAGGTCGCCATTCGTCGGGTGGGACGTAAAGCTTTGACGCTGTGCGCAGAAGCATCTCCTGCCCTCGCTGAAGGGCACGCTGAATGGCTCCCATCTGTCTCCTGACAGATGCCCAGTGGATCCTCTATCTTGCCTTCTCTACGCCATTGGGGTCTTTGAGACCTGATTAGCCCAGGCTCATCCAACACAGACTTAGTGAAGAACCACTTGGAAAAATAAAAAACATTCTTAGACTGCCGCTGGAAAAAAAATTTTACTAAGTATTGAATTAGTAAAATGCTATGTTTTTAAGTAATCGAAAAATACCTTGCTTAAAAATTAAAAATATACATTTTTAATGAGTACTATGAATTACCAAAATCGTTTGGTTATGTACCGAAAAATATCTGGCCAAAAAATTGGAAGAAATGAGATTCGGTCAATGATTGTTTATGAGTTGCAAAACGCTTTTCCATTGAGCCATGGGTTGAACAGGGCTGATTTAGCCCATTGTGTGCAATGGGTTGGACAGGGCTGATTTAGCCCATTGTGTGCAATGGGCTGGACAGGGCTGATTTAGCCCATTGTGTGCAATGGGTTGGACAGACCTGATTTAGCCCATTGTGTGCAAAAAAAAGTGCCGATCAGAAACAAAACCCGATCTGAAATATATTACATCAAAACCATTTACAGAAATGCATTCCAAACAGTAATTAACTCCTGACCAGCATTTAATTTTTTCCGATGAGCTCCTAATATCCTCATCTGCAAATGCAATATTTCCAGCACAATATCGGTACACAATATGAACAGCGACCAAGTTCATATTGTGTACCGACGTTAGGGGCAAAAAGAAGCTTAAAAAACATCCCTGACACGGCAAACCTAAGCCCGACAGCGAATCCTTCGGCGCCTCAGGGAGCCTCGTCTCTCTCCTCTGGCGACGGATGCTGAAGACATCAAAGGGTCAGCGAAGGCAGAGAGATAGTAATCCTTTCGGCGTGTGCAGGTAAGGGTCCGCTGGATGGTGGATCACAGTGGAGGATGAGAGATGTGCGCCCACTAATCCACGTGACGGATGCAGCAGAGGTCCAAATGGCTAACACCTGCCGCGAACTCTGATTTTCCCACCTCGTTGTTGACTTTTTTCTCCCGTGGCTGTCAGCAACACAATGCGTGGCTCTGCAGCTTCCCGGTGCAGAGGTATTGCTAAATCAAGCCACCATTTCAAGATAAGAAATCTTACGGAGCTCCAAAAGATCCAGCGATGGTTGGTCTGCAACTAAAGCGATTGATTGGTCTGCAACTAGGGCGATTGATTGGTCTACAAAGCCTTTCATGTGTGTAGAGACGACACTCATTTCGCTGAAACTTGATCAGTCTTCAGACAAATGGTGCTAATGACGCTACATCTATCATTGAAGCCTGGTTTAATCGTCGATGGTGAATGTGCTCTTATTTGGCGGCAGGAAAACATTCGTTTTTATCTCTGAGCCGCCTTCTTTTTGCACAAAATAGGGCTAACAACAAGGTCACAAGGACCCTAAGGTTCAGTTGGGTTGTTTTACCTCTGAACGGCAATTTTTTGCATATCATGAGTTAAATGGCCAGGTCACATGAACTCCGAAGACTCAGAGAAGGTTGGGGGAGGGAACCCACTGGAACAGCTTTTGGGAGACAGATGGTTGGGTTGGGTTGGGTTGTTTTACCCCTGAGCGGCACTTTTTTGCACACCATGGGCTAAATGGCCAGGTCACGAGGACCCCGAAGGCTCAGAGAAGGTTGGGGGAGGGGACCCACCGGAACAGCTGTTGGGAGACAGATGGTAGCCTCCCATCAAGGCAATCCAGTGTGTTCTTTAACGTGCACAGGGTATGGTTCTCCCGCACACAGGGCTACTGCTTAACGTCCCATCCGACGGACGGCGGCCTTTCCAAGCCCATCGGTGTCCCCTACTGACCGTGGGCAGGGCGAGGAATTTTGCGGAGATAAATCTCAACGCTGACCCAGCTGGGACTCGAACCTGTGAACTACAGATTGTGGGCCTGGCGCGCTACCCTCGAACCTGTGAACTACAGATTGTGGGCCTAGAGCGCTACCCTCGAACCTGCGAACTACAGATTACGAGCCTGGCGCGTTACCCTCGAACCAGCGAACTACAGATTACGGGCCTGGCGAGCTACCCTCGAACCTGTGAACTACGGATTGTGGGCCTGGCGCGCTACCCTCGAACCTGTGAACTACAGATTGTGGGCCTGGCGCGCCACCCTCGAACCTGCGAACTACAGATTAGAGCCTGGCGCGCTACCCTTGAACCTGCGAACTACAGATTACGGACCTGGCGAGCTACCCTCGAACCTGTGAACTACAGATTACGAGCCTGGCGCGTACCCTCGAACCTGCGAACTACAGATTACGAGCCTGGCGTGCTACTCTCGAACCTGTGAACTACAGATTACGGGCGTTGCGCCCCACCGATTGAGCCAACCCCAGCCTGGAGGAAAACGTGAAAAGATGGAGGTTGAAATTTGTGAGTGCGTCATTGGAACATGGTTAATGCAGGTTTGAAACTCTTGCTTTCAATCTAAATAAGTATGAGTAAAATATTTATATCTTTAGGTCTCGTTTTTTTCGGATGGAATTAGCTCATCACATCCTTGTTTGATTTCTAGGCTTTTTTTTTTTATCTTGTTTGGAAAAAATTATATAGTTTTATGAGATACAGCCCATTTACCTTATATATATAAATACATATATACATGTCTGTTTCATTCGTAACGTTAATAGCTATATTAATGGTCAACATTCGCAACGGGTAAAAACAAGAATTTTGCTTCTGGAATAATCTAGTGGCATTTTTCCTGTTTACTTCAAGTTGCATAACATTTTCATTCATGAATGTATAAATAAAAATAAACATCCCTTCAAGCCCCGCCCTGCCCACGGTCGGTAGGGGACACCGAAGGGCTTGGCTAGACCGCCGTCCGTCGGATGGGACATTGAGCCGTGTCTCCGTGTGCGGGAGAGTCATACCCTGTGAACGTTAGAGAACATGCTGGATGGCCTTGACGGGAGACTACCATCTGTCTCCCAACAGCTGTTCCAGTGGATTCCCTCCCTCAACCTTTTCCGAGCTTTTGGGGTCCTTGTGACCTGGTCATTTAGTCATGGTCTGCAAAAAAGGTGCCGCTCAGAGGTAAAACAGCCAAAATGTTCAAGCCGATGCCTGCCCCTTTTCACAGCAGCCTGCCAGATTAATACATCATAAGAGAAGATCTGTGATGGCGGGACCTCAGCAGAAAGACAACAGAAACATCCATGCGTTACCCGGGACTCGAACTCGGGTCCATTTGATCAGTAGCCAAGCACGCTAACCACTCGGATAACATAAAACAAACAAACCAATAAACTTATCTCTTTGAGGGCGATTACTTTTCTCCAAAGTGAGCTAAATAGACAGTTTCAGAACAATGTGGGAGATAAAGCAGGGAGCTGTAAAGGAAAAATAAAAGAGAGGATGCTGTAGGAGGAGGATGGACTGGAACATCCTATCAAAGTGGGCTGAGGATTTGTATGGAGTTCCCAGGTCGAGTCCCAATTGGGCCTATGTTGAGAATTTTCTCCACTAACTACAGTCCTGCTCTCAGTGAGAAAAGGGTTACTTGGAGGTCACCTTCTATCGGATAGGATCTTAAGACTGGCCCCCTATGCAGAAGAGCCAAACATAGTGTAATATAAAGAACACACTGGATGGCCTTGACAGTTGGGGGGGGGGTCGTAGGTCTACTAATAGCTCACAAGGGGATCTACCTCCCTAGCCATCTCTGAGTCCTTGGGACCTGGACATGTAGCCTATTGTGCGCCTAAAAATGACGCTCAGAGGTAAAACAATTGAACCCTTTAAAGTTATTCAATATTAGAACCGACTTTGAAAATTTTGCGCGGGGTTCATTGCTGACACAAATTCTGGGAAGTGGAGTGGCTGACATCACCAATGATTAATGACGTAAAATTCTGGTACGAGGAGGAATGGATGACGTCACTAAATGACTACGATACAAAATTCTGGTTTTTCATATGTATGCGGTACGGGGGTGACACGATTGGTGACTGAGAGTCACCAATAGTGTCATCCCCGTACAGCATATATATGAAATTGGTGACTGAGAGTCACCAATGGTGTCACTCCCGTATAATAAAAAAAATAAATACCCCCTCAAGCAGCTGCTTGCCACAGAGGTCTGACAGGAGCCTGTCAGTTTATATGCCACAGTAGGAGATCTGAGAGGATGGCAGGACCTCAGCAGAAAAACGACACACACATCCATGCCTAATTACGGGGCTCGAACCCAGGTCCCTTAGATCAGTAGCCAAGCGTGCTAACCACTCGGCCACGGGACGGCGCACAGCATATATATGAAATTGGTGACTGAGAGTCACCAGTAGTGTCACCCCAGTACAGCATATGTATGAAATTGGTGACTGAGAGTCACCAATAGTGTCACCCCCGTACAGCATATATATGAAATTGGTGACTGAGAGTCACCAATAGTGTCACCCCCGTACAGCATATATATGAAATTGGTGACTGAGAGTCACCAGTAGTGTCACCCCCGTACAGCATATATATGAAATTGGTGACAGAGTCACCAGTAGCGTCACCCCCGTACAGCATATATAGGAAATTGGTGACTGAGAGTCACCAGTAGTGTCACCCCAGTACAGCATATATATGAAATTGGTGACTGAGAGTCACCAGTAGTGTCACCCCCGTACAGCATATATATGAAATTGGTCACCCCAGTACAGCATATATATGAAATTGGTGACTGAGAGTCACCAAGTGTCACCCCCGTACAGCATATATATGAAATTGGTGACTGAGAGTCACCAATAGTGTCACCCCCGTACAGCATATATATGAAATTGGTGACTGAGAGTCACCAGTAGTGTCACCCCCGTACAGCATATATATGAAATTGGTGACTGAGAGTCACCAATAGTGTCACCCCCGTATAGCATATATATGAAATTGGTGACTGAGAGTCACCAATCGGTAAAATAAATTTCTTTCGTTGTTTTCCTCTAGAAATAATCAACATTTATATTGTAATTACATACAATGCAGGTCGCTTCAATAATAATACGGTAAAATAAATTTCTTTCGTTGTTTTCCTCTAGAAATAATCAACATTTATATTGTAATTAATACAATGCAGGTCGCTTCAAAACACGATGTTTTTTTGGGAAGGTGAATGGAAGAGTTACCAATTCAAAGCAAAAACAATGGTAAAGTAACGGATAAATTCGATTAAGTATTGAAACATCTACGAGAAATTGTTAATTTGGGAATGCAGTCCCACTATAGGTGCCTATTCTATTCTTTTTTTGCTGCCTTCACAGGAAACAACACACACGTTAATGTATCATTCTTTTCTAAAAAAAATAAGAAGAGAGTCATTCGAAGAATGGCAAACACAGAAGAAGGAACCGCACTCGGAAAAAAAGCTTGCTCTGAACGACTCGTAGTTTGTAGAAAGAGGCGCCAACAATGCAGAAGTGAACGCGTTCGAAGTGTGTGTCAGGATTCCCTTTGTCTTTCGTGCAATCGACGTGCACACTTTGTCGTCTGGACTCGACAAATCTTTCCTCGTGCAGAGTGGAAGAGAATTTCGTTGATCAAGACAAATCCTAACGACGAAGCAAACAACAAACTTAGTTTGGTCGAACTTTGCGATCGAATACAAATAATTACCAGACGAAGGGCGCAAATTTCATCGCCAGACTGCCCTCGCAGATCGGAATGGCCTCGGAGCAGACCAGTAAAGCAATAAGACCGAGAGAAAACAAAAGACGGGTGTTGTATGAAAACCACGTACTCTGCCGACGTTTTTTTTATTGGGGGGGGGAGTAGCAACTTTTAGAAGGGACAGGTGGCGAAATCTGATTTACTGGCGTCTTTTCAGCGACTTCGCACGCTGTTCTAATCAAAAACAGGAAAAGCTGAGTTCGAAAAATATAATCTATTTCAGCGATTCCGGTCTCCGAAGCACTCGCACACATATATTTATCCGTCTAACAGAACCGCTGGTGGTGATGGTGGGCAATCCGAGGGATGCAGAGAAAGGGGAGGAGGGTGGAAATGAAGAGAGGTGGGGAGGATGAGTGCGGAGTGCAGTGGTGATGGAAGATGACGATCGCTGCCAATGTCGCCCCCCATCATCTCCGACAGGAAGTCCCTACAGAGAGTAACATCATTTCCTGCATCCCTTGCTCCCCTTCCTTCCTCCCCCCCCCGGATTGTGGGAGGGACGACAGAGCAGACAGAGCACATCTGGCACACAACAGCGTCACCAGGCACTTACCGACTCCCAGGCTTTCCTCCCTCTTTGCCACCAACCATCGTCGCGGACTCGTGTGGGAGGAAGGAATTTGGTGTACTCTGAGATTTACTGTGCAAGTCCATGGCTGCTGCTGCTGATGCCTTGTCTAAGGCAGACTCTGTCACCCCCCCCCCCCCCTCAGTCTCCTCTTGTCACCACGCATTGACAGTTGCGTGGAGAAAAACAGAAATTCCACTGAGGAAATTTCCATATTTATGCGAGGAATGCTCGCGTTTATGTAACTTAGAGTGCTATCCTCCTTAGACATTACACGTTCATCTGATGTACTCGAAAGAGGCTCCATCCACATCTGGAACAACATGAGCAGATGCGTTAATTTTTTTTTCTGGGCGTTTTTTTTAATTTTGCTTCACGTGTTTGAGAATGATTAATAAAGTTGTTTGCATTTCGATTTCACTGCATTGTACGAGAGTCATTTTTACTTCATGCGGTCGATTTTTTTCGCCGGAAGTTTGAAATTAGGTAAAAGAAACCGTATACTAATAATATGTAGGGGTTGCTACGGCAGTGAAACAGCTTTTCAAAATGAGTTGGGTTGTTTTACCTCTGAGCGGCACTTTTTTGCACACCATGGGCTAAATGGCCAGGTCACAAGGACACCGAAGGCTCAGAGAAGGTTGGGGGAGGGGACCCACTGGAACAGCTGTTGGGAGACAGATGGTAGCCTCCCGTCAAGGCCATCCAGCGTGTTCTTTACCGTGCACAAGGTAATGGCTCTCCCACACACAGAGCGACGGCTTAATGTCCCATCCGACGACGGCGGCCTTTCCAAGCCCATCGGTGTCCCCTACTGACCGTGTGCAGGGCGGGGAATTTTGCGGAGATAAATCTCAACGCTGACCTAGCTGGGACTCGAACCTGGGAACTACAGATTACGAGCCTGGCGCGCTACCGACTGAGCCACCCCAGCCCCATTTCAAAATGAGACAACGATATAAGGAGGCAGAACGCTTTAAATCAATTCCGCGGATGCATTTCGATTTTGTAAATAATGATCAGCTGGAAGAGCGTCATCAAAACTTTGGGTTGTTTTACCTCTGAACGGTACCTTTTTTTGCACACAATGGGCAAAATGGTCAGGTCACAAGGACGCCGAGGGCTCAGAGAGGGTTGGGGGAGGAGACCCATTGGAACAGCTGTTAGAAGACAGATGGAGCCTCCTGTCAAGGTCATCCAGCGTGTTCTTTAGCATGCACAGAGTATGGCTCTCCTGAACACGGCTTAACGTCCCATCCGAAAGACGGCGGGAGTTTTGTGGAGATAAATCTGAACGATGGCCGGGGCGGGACTTGAACCTGGGAACTACAGATTACGAGCCCCTCCCCCCCCCCATTACTATATACTGCTATTTTGTATATGGTAAACCGCGGAAAACTAATTCGGATAGTTCTCCAGCAGAGGACAGTAGAATTCATTCTACTAGTTAGAAGAGAATCTGTGGTCTCTATGGGGAACATGAGGAAACATAAAACTACAATCATACATCAGTTGATGGTGAGCGTACCAGCATGGTAGCATTCGTGAAAAGGATAAGAAGCATCTTAAGTTTGAAACAGAGGAACTTTTTTCTTAACTAAGAGTTATGAGAAATGTGGCAAAAGGCCTCAGAAAATTGGGATACTCCATTTTCTGAGGCCTTTTGCCACATTTTCAGATACTCAGAAAATGACGGTTAATGTCATGGGTTGACGATGCAAAAGAGGACTTGTTAGAATTGGCGTGCAGTAGTCAAATGCAGCAAATCTTTCTCAGAAAGATGTATTCGGAGAATTATGCAACGCACTCTGTTTAGAGTTCCACAAGCTAGGACTGTTTAACCGAATATTTGAATGATATTGTTTTTGCAGCACACTGAGATAAATGGTGCTCATGAACCCTGAGACTCAACAGTTAAATTGTGATGCCTTACAAAACCTTGTTTGCAAACAGTTACAGTATTTTTAACAGTTAACCTTTTCAGTTACAGTTTAACTCAGCAGTTAAATTGCGATGCGTTGAGAATCCTGTTACTCAAAGCAAAATGGTGATGCCTTATGAATCCTGGCGCTCAACAGTTAAATGATGATTCTTTACAATACTGGCGCCTTACATGCCGAGAGAGGGAGAGTTAAATGATGTTTCATCCTCCTTGGGACTCAAAAATATCAGGGAAGAGGGAGAAACCATTCAACAATTAGGATGCTACTGGAATCTGGTCAAGCCCATTCAGCGTGTTCCTTTAAGTGCGCAGAGTATGACTGGAATGGCTTCGTCTTCCATCCATTTAAAAGCTCAACTGTTACCTCTTTCTCACCTCAGATGAGGAGGGATTTTCTTCTCTCCGACCCATCTTTCCACTGTAAGAGATTCAAAGTGCTCTTGGTAACGCATTGTGGTTTTCAAGACGATGATTCGAATCCAAGAGGTGGGATTGTTTTAGCGGCGTATTCTTTACTCACAATCGGCTAAATGGCCAGGCCACAAGGACCACAACGGTTCAGAAATGGGTAGAGAAAGGGATATCCATTGGATAACTATTAGAAGACAACTGGAAGTCTCTTAATCAGTCCATGGGTTGGGTTGTTTTACCTCTGAGCGGCACTTTTTTGCACACCATGGGCTAAATGGCCAGGTCACAAGGACCCCGAAGGCTCAGAGAAGGTTGGGGGAGGGGACCCACTGGAACAGGCGTTGGGAGACAGATGGTAGCCTCCCGTCAAGGCCATCCAGCGTGTTCTTTAACGTGCACAGGGTATAGCTCTCCCGAACACGGGACCACGGCTTAACGTCCCATCCGACGGACGGCTACATTTCCAAAACCATCGGTGTCCCCTACTGACCGTGGGCAGGGCGGGGAATTTTGCGGAGATAAATCTCAACGCTGACCCAGCTGGAACTCGAACCTGGGAACTACAGATTACGAGCCTGGCGCGCTACCGACTGAGCCACCCCCGCCCCTACCAGTCCATGTGTTCCAAGCTTAGCATGCTATCGACTGGGCCATCTGTTGCTAAAAAAACCTTGGTTATAAAAATCTGATGTCTTCCCTTGAGAAACATGAACTTTGAGCATTTTCGCTCGATGAATTCATAATATTTAAATTAACAACATCTTCGCTAATTATCCTGTTTTTCTAATGGAAAATAAATGCGAAGGAAGTAAAATTATATTAAAGGGATATAATACTGGGTGAGAATGGAAATACTTTTGTGTTCTACGTGTGGTGGTAGTTTCGTCCGCACACAGAAGGCGAAAAAAGAAATTGCACACTAGGCAAGCTTCATCTCTTGAAAATAACTACAACGCACAACAAGCGGGCGCTTCAGCTACACTGGAGCATTCCTCAGCGTTCATCTCATGTTTAACGTTGCTCCTGCAAGTGTTAATTGTAAGTTCTTGTTGAAGAGAGGCGCCCCTAATCTACTGGTAGCCGACAGTGTTCTGCATTAACTAGAGTGCGGTTCAAGTATGAACCACTCGTTGGCGATTAGAAGAACAAAGTCTTGCAATTACTGACGGTGATTGCGAAGTTCATCTCGTATGCAGTGTCTCCCTCTGTTGCGGCTATCCTCGTGCAATTGTTGTCGAGCCCTTCCTAATTGGAAATCAAATTGATGAGAGTCAGAGGTAAAGGAGCCCAGAACTACCCGGCATTCATAAATGCAGATATGCGCGCCGTGAGCCAGGACCCAATAATGCCGACCACCACGACTGCATAATGATTTCTCTGTTTGGCCGACAATGGCCGCAGTTAATGAAACTTTCCCAAGATGCCGAGGAGGTGCATTTTCTTTGCCAGTCAATTACGATGCTTAACAAAGAAGCGGTAAATGACAGGCACAGGTCTCTCCTCTGACACTCACTGATTAACTTTTCATACAGCTCGCAAGGGCCAGGTCGTCTCCTTCTTCGAGGGCCGTGGGGTGCAGGGTATCAGTCAATTCCGTGGCTAATTGTTCTCGAGTCGCCGAGAGCACCTCGTGTGTGCAGCAGCGGAGGCAAAAGAGAGGTGGTGGAGGGTAGGTCGGCATCCGCTGTCCAGATGGATGGGAGCTTTAATCCGAAGGAAGGAACTCGCTGGCATGAAAGCATCATTTGTTATCAACAAAAGTCGAAGCAGAGAGCACACTTTCTGAGTTTCCAACTTTGTCATTTATCTTTGGTGCTTTTTTTTTTAGAAAAAAAAAATGTTCCGTTGGCCTCGTATCTGCACTCTTTTGTGTAGACATCGCCATACTTGTAATGCCGCAGCTTAGGAAAAAGAATTGCTCTCAAAAGATGATCGAACCCCAGGGAAATAAGCGCTGGAAAACATTTCTGGTGTCATTCGGTTCAAGTGATTTATACATTGCTTCGAAATAACTCTCGAATATTGGCTCTTTTGAAGATGGAGAATGCGGTGGAGAATATTCCTCGTTTTTTCTTTATCCCCCCCCCCTTTTTTCCATCAACTTCAATAATTTCGTGTCTCCGTAGCGGCATATGAAGTATCCTATTAATATCAGCTTCAAGAAAAATGTTTTTTTTTTTCTTTCATGCATATGATATTTTGAAAAATAATAGGTTTCAAGACAGGGGTTGGGTTAGGTTGTTTTACTTCTGAGCGGCACTTTTTTGCACACCATGGGCTAAATGGCCAGGTCACAAGGACCCCGTAGGATCAGAGAAGGTTGGGGGAGGGGACCCACTGGAATAGCTGTTGGGAGACAGATGGCAGTCTCCCGTCAAGGCCATCCGGCGTGTTCTTTAACGTGTACAGGGTATGGCTCCCCGCACACGGGGCCACGGCTTAACGTCCCATCCGACGGACGGCGGCCTTTTCAAGCCCATCGGAGTTTTGCAGAGATAAGTCTCAACGCTGACCCAGCTAGGACTCGAACCTGGGAACTGCAGATTACGAGCCTGGCGCGCTACCGACTGAGCCACCCCCGCCCCCCGATTTGAAGAGAGAGGAGTTCATTTACTTCGTAATGTCCGAGAAATGCGAAGTTCTTTTTAGTGTTATTTTTTTTCCTGCGCTGAATATAGAGATTAAACCATTTCATATTGTAGCAATACCCAAAGATTGTGTGCGACGATGCAAAATCAATTCTGAATGAAACTTTCGGTTAGTGTGTATTAGCATTTTGTGGTATTGTTTTTACTATATTTTACCCAAAGCAAAACGCTTTTGTAACTGATCAGTCAGATTTTTTATATATAATGTCATTTTATTTTAACGACATTGTGGTCAGTGATCTTTAATTCACTGTCGTCAGCAGTATTTGCTTTAATTCAAGATTTATGCCACATGTTGCTGCAACTAAAGTCAAAGAAACGCCGCGAAAAATCTGTAAAATGTACAGGGAGACAAAAAGCAAGGTGGAAGACATGAGATACAGTCGCTCAAAAAATATCCGAACAATATGGTTGATCACAGAATTCAGGAAAAATATCTGGCAACGATTTTTTAAGAAATCAGTGATCTGGCAACCTGCGTGTCACGTGACACGAAGGTTGCCAGATCACTAATTTCTAAAAAAAATCGTTGACAGATATTTTTCCTGAATTCTGTAATCAACCATAGTGTTCGGATATTTTTTTGAGCGACTGTACAGAATCTTAGTGCGATCGATTTTATTGCTATCACAATGGTTGATTTGCGTTTTACCTCTGAGAGGCACTTTTTTTCATACAATGGGTTAAATGACAATTTTAGGATACCAAACGCTCAGAGATAGATGGGGATAGCCACTGGGTTCTTTTTAACGCGACAAAGAATCTCAAAAATAATGTGCTGTACAAGTGTCAATGGCGTAACCCATGATTTTGGAACGTTAGATTTTATGACTTACCAGGGACGACGACAACTGCACAGAAATGGGGGTGGCACTTTAAATTTTAGTATGTCATCAAAAGCAAAAATTGTGCGCATTTTTTCAAAAGTGTTAGGTGCTCAAATCCTGACGAGTGAGGCTTGAACCGTTGAGTTCGGTTGTTTTACCTCTGAGCGGCACTTTTTTGCACACCATGGTTAAATGGCCAGATCACAAGGACCCCGAAGGCTCAGAGAACGTTGGGGGAGGGAACCCACTGGAACAGCTGTTGGGAGACAGATGGTAGTCTCCCGTCAAGGCCATACAGTGTGTTCACGGGGCCACAGCTTAACGTCCCATCCGACGGACGGCGACCTTTCCAAGGCCATCGGTGTCACCTACTGACTGTGAGCGGGACGAGGAATTTTGCGGAGATAAATCTCAACGCTGACCCAGCTGTGACTTGAACTTGGGAACTGCAGATTACGAGACTGGCGCGCTTCCTACTGAGCCACCCCGACCCGGTTTGAACCGTAAAACTGCCCTCGGGTTGGGTTGGGTTGTTTTATTTCTGAGCGGCACTTTTTTGCACACCATGGGCTAAATGGCCAGGTCACATGGACCCCGAAGGCTTAGAGAAGGTTGGGGGAGGGGACCCACTGGAACAGCTGTTGGGAGACAGATGGTAGCCTCCCGTCAAGGCCATCCAGCGTGTTCTTTAACGTGCACAGGGTATGGCTGTCCCGCACACGGGGCCACGGCTTAACGTCCCATCCGACGGACGGCGACCTTTACAAGCTCATCGGTGTCCCCTACTGACCGTGGGCAGGGCGGGGAATTTTGCGGAGATAAATCTCAACGCTGACCCAGCTGGGACTCGAACCTGGGAACTACAGATTACGAGCCTGGCGCGCTACCGACTGAGCCACCCCCGCCCCACTGCCCTCGGGGATATGCACCTAACACGAGGGCACGATTTAAGATCATCCGACATAGATTTAAGGCTCATCGTCTTTCCAAACAGTAAAACATGATCAAACATGTTAGAGATAATTATACCACAAAAGCCTGACTCAAGCGCATTGCTATCGGAACAGTTTCACAAAGCATGCAGACTGTGCATTTGATTCCTTCCTTTCTATTAACCACTTTTCATTTCATTCATTTGTTGTGAACTTTAAATTACAATGATTTTTCTTTGGTATGCAAATCTAGCTTCAACAGAATCCCAGAGCTTAATGAGGCTTAATAATTCCCATTACACGTCAAACGGAATTCTTTCATTCCCCAGGCGTGATTTTCTGCTCAGTGAAAGGTTTTATATCCATTTATGCGAGCTAATTGGGGATTACGAAGTTCTGAAAAGTAAATTCGGGATCATTCGAAACGGAACTTTGCAGTGAACAAACTCCAATCGTTTCACGCTCATCGTTTTGTACTATGTTGTACAAAGGAATTCGGCAGATTAAAAGCTAAGGGAATTTTTTAAAATCAACTATCAGCTGAATTGCAGCAATATGGAGGATAGGTGTTGGCTCTTGGTAGCGCGTCAGGTCTACTAATATGCAGTTCCCAGATTCGAGTCCATACTGCGCCTGAGTTGAGTTTTATCTCCGCTAATCTGCCCTTGGAGAGAGAGGGGGGAGGCCTTGGAAAGACCCCTCTTGGAAAGGGCTGCTGTCCGTCGGATGTTAAGCCGTGGACCGTGTTTATGAGACCCTGTGCAGGTTAAAGAACACTTTTGATAGTCTTGACGGGTTGTTGGGTTGTTTTACCTCTGAGCGGCACTTTTTTGCACACCATGGGCTAAATGGCCAGGTCACATGGACCCCGAAGGCTCAGAGAAGGTTGAGGGAGGGGACCCACTGGAACAGCTGTTGGGAGACAGATGGTAGCCTCCCGTCAAGGCCATCCAGCGTGTTCTTTAACGTGCACAGGGTATGGCTCTCCCGCACACGGGGCCACGGCTTAACGTCCCATCCGACGGTCGGCGGCCTTTCCAAGCCCATTGGTGTCCCCTACTGACCGTGGGCAGGGCGGGGAATTTTGCGGAGTCTTGACGGGAGGCTTCCTTCCAACAGCTGTGCAGTGGGTACCCTTCTCCAACCTTCTCTGAAACCTTAGGGGTCCTTGTGATCTGGCCATTAAACCATTTGCTATACAGGTAACCCCCGTTCATCGCGACCCCGGCGAGTGCGGATTCGTTATATCGCGATCTTTTTTTTTTGTCTCGGCATTTGTGTGGCTTTGAAACATGCGAGGAAAATTCAAAATCAAAATGAATGGTTGCACGTGCGTGCTAACTTTCTTTCTCGCTCAATCACATCATACACATGTACATAACGTAAAGTGACGAGCGCGGGCAAGACGCCATACGCCGGTGCCTGGTACGGTTGAGCCAGTGCATCATTTGGGTCTATCCTTCAGTGGAATCTTAGTTGCAGTGTCAAACGCACGCTAATTAAATTGACTATATATTTTTTTATCCCTTCGTAATTTTTAAAATGTCAAAAAGACAATGTGAAAAATCGGTTAAGAAAATTCGCAATGTAGTGACTTTAGGAAAGAAACTAAAAATTATAGAAAGGATAGAAGTGGTGGTAAATTTACAGTTGTAGGAAGGGATTTGAAATTCCCCGAGTCTAAAGTGCGATCAGTTGTGCAACAAAAAGACAAAATTAAAAAGGCTGGCGAAAGTGTTACTCCAATTACAGCGACGAAAGTTTCACGAACCAGAAGATTTTTGAAGATAGAAATGGAAGATTTATTAAGCAAATGGATAGAGCACCTAAATCAACACCACGTGCCTGTGAGTACCCAAATCATAATGAATAAATCACTTAGTCTTTGGGATCATTTAAAATCTCAACATGGAGGAGAAGAAGTTTTTAAAGCAAGCAAAGGTTGGTTTGATCGGTTTAGAAAACGATCAAACTTGCATAGCTTTAAAATGATTGGCGAATCGGCTAGTGCAGACGCAGAATCAGCTGAAAAATATCCAATGGAGTTCCGTGAAATTGTGGAATGGGGAAATTATCCACTAAATTTAATTTTAATGTAGATGAGACGGGACTCTATTGGAAACGAATGCCAACACGTACGTTTATTTCCATAGAGGAGAAGACTGCTTCTGGATTTAAAGCAGCCAAGGATCGTTTAACTCTTCTTCTGGGCGGAAATGAATCAGGAGAATTAAAAATGAAACCATTGTTGATTTATCAATCATAAACTCCTTATGCCACGAAAGGTTATTCCAAAAACAATTTACCAGTTTTTTGGTGAAGTAACCCTAAGGCTTGGATGACACAAAATTTATTTATGGACTGGTTTAAAACTTGTTTCTGCCCAGCAATAAAAAAATATTGCGAGGATATTGGAATTGAACCTCGAGCTCTTTTGGTGTTGGACAATGCGCCGGGACATCCTGTGGAACTTGAGACCCTTGCACTGATTTTCCCGTTGAAGTGGTATTCTTACCTCCGAATACCACTTCCATCTTATAGCCTATGGATCAAGGCGCGATAGCAGCATTCAAAGCCTATTATTTAAGAAAAACGATGCGCCAACTCGTTGAAGAAACTGATGGAGGTGTGGTAGAGATGCCATGCGGGTTTGGTGGAAACAATTTAATATTATGAAAGCTATCAGAAACATCGACGAAGCGTGGAATGAAGTCGCCCAGTCGTGTATGAAGGGTGTTTGGAAAAGGTTGCTCAGAGAAATTGTTGAAGATCACATCAATTATGAAAATGATATTCAAAATGTCATCGAAGAGATTAGTCTTATAGCCACTTCCGGAGGCATCGAAGGTGTTGATATAGATGATATTCAGACTTTGTTAAAATCACACGGCGAACCCTTATAACTAATGAAGGGCTGCAGGAAATGGACTGCCATACTATGTCCCAAGAAAATGACGTCTCGGAACCTGTTCCCGTGCGAAGTTAAGTGTCAAAATCATTGAAAAGGCCCTTGCTCTTCACGATCAATGCATGGAGTTATGGGAAGAAAACGACGAAGATTACGAGCGAGTGAGTGGATTATTTGACGGATTATTTGACAGTCATCGGCAAATTTTGCATAATAAACGTAGAGAGGCCAAACAAGGGAATCTAGATTCCTTTTTGCAACGCGGAACAAAATGAATGAATTATGTTATGTATGACATTTTTTTGTTATTAATAATATTTATTTTATTAATAAAGTGTTTTTTCGAATTTTAAAATGATTTTTATAAATCCCCCGTTGATCGCGAAATTTCGCTTATCGCGACCATGCCCAGAACTTCGCGATGAACGGGGGGGGGGGGGGGGTTACCTGTATTTCTTCGCATTTTACCTGGATCCTTCATACTCAAGAAAGTGGTCAGCGTTGAGATTTATCTCCAAAAAATTACCCATCCTGGCCACGGTCATTAGGGGACACTATGGGTTTTGAAAATGACGCCGTCCGTCGGATGGGACGTTAAGTCGTGGTCCCGTGTGCGGGAGGGCCATACCCTGTGCACGTTAAAGAACACGCTGGATGGCCTTGACGGGAGGCTACCATCTGTCACCCAACAGCTGTTCCAATGGGTCCTCTCCCCCAACCTTCTCTGAGCCTTCGGGGTCCATGTGACCTGGCCATTTAACACATGGTGTGCAAAAAAGTGCCTCTCAGAGGTAAAACAACTCAAGAAAGTAGTGATGCCATTTGTACTGAGAAAGATCTCTGTTAAACAGCAAAAGATGCACGCTATATCTATGCAGTCCAGATTGCGAAGTGCACGCTTTTTTATTCTTTTCAAAAAAGCGCCAATCTCACTAAGTTTTAGAGTATTATTTCTCCATACGACGCTTGCAAGATCGTTTTTACTTGCAAATTTTAACTCCATTTTGAATTCTGTAAAGTGCCAAAATTTTGTATGTAAAATGGAAAAAAGAAAAAAAAAAAACTAAACCGGACAATGGCCTGCCTTTTTTCGTTCGTCCTGGCACCTCCATCTTCATAAACTCGCGAATAAATCGAAAGGAACAAAACAACTAAACTGATTGTTTCGTTGAACTGAAAAAGCATCAAAGTCAAAATAAAGTCCCCGACAGTCCAAAACTGAATTTTCATTCGCCAAACGGCGAATTGGAAAACCCCAAAACGCGAGTACCCTTCCAATACACGAAACGCTAAGAAGCCTATCTCGCTAGATTATATATTACATCGGTATACAACGTACATCTGCATAATGGCATTGTTTTGTAATGCAGAGTTATTCAGTTGATACGTTACAGGCAAACTCAAAGTCTGATTCCGTTGAGTATCATTGACCCCCTGTTTCTCCTCCCCCCCCAAACACAGAGAGACGACGCGATCGCTTTCTACGGCAAAGGGACGTCTCATTCGGATTTGCATTATGCAACGCGCCCGCACGATGCGTTCGCCGAGCGTAGTCGCTCTCACTCCACACATTTTGCCACACACCCTGCGGCGGAGTGAATTGGCGATGAGCAACCCGAGAGGTGGATTTGGGTGAGATATCCTTCTTCTTCCTCATCACACACACAGAGGGATGTGTGCTGAATTCGGAGCCTCGTAATGGGTCTTCGTCGGAGCCCGAATTTGCCTACTTGAGTACTGAGTCTCTGTCCAAACAGAGACGACACTGGTCCACGTAACCCCCTTTAGTCGGATTGCGACGGGCGACGAAACGCTGAGAGCGCGGTTGACGCACTGGCGCACAATGAGAGCCAAAGATTGCGTTGGGCAGGAATCGATGCAGACATCTCTTCTTCGCCGACCAGCATCTCCCACGAAGGGAGCGAAAGGAAGAGATGACGGAGAAAATAATGCGACAAAGCAATGCTGCAAGAGATCTTTTGCTGCTTCAATTCAATCGGTTCAGAAAAATCGAAAGGAGATGTTAGTTCAAGTAGAAATGGAGATGGTAGTTTATAACTGAATCTTTAAAAAAAATCTTCCTAGGCAAGAAACTTATTATTTAAAGGAGAAAATTTTAAACCCCTTCAGATTCAAAGTTTTATTTAAATAAGGAAAATAAAAGTTCCATTTAAATGGGCTTTATTTTTTACCAAGGAATTGTCTATTTTGCTTAACACCATTTCACTGAAATTCAAGAGGTACATTACAATGTGGAAACAGTACAGTCGCTCAAAAAATATCCGAACACTATGGTTGATTACAGAATTCAGAAAAAATATCTGGCAACGATTTTTTTTAGAAATTAGTGATCTGGCAACCTTCGTGTCACGTGATTACAGAATTCAGGAAAAATATCTGGAGCGTGTACAGCAACTGTATACGCTCCAGTTACCGTTCACAGCAAACTGGAGCGTGTGCAGTTACTGCACACGCTCCAGTTTGCTGTGAACGGTAACTGCACACGCTCAATATTTCCGTGAGTGAGCCCACACGATCTAGCATCAAAATAATATGACCACCTACAGTCGCTCGAAAAAATATCCGAACACTGTGGTTGATTACAGAATTCAGAAAAAATATCTGGCAACGATTTTTTTTAGAAATTAGTGATCTGGCAACTTTTGTGTCACGTGACACGAAGGTTGCCAGATCACTGATTTCTAAAAAAAATCGTTGCCAGATATTTTTTCTGAATTCTGTAATCAACCATAGTGTTGGGATACTTTTTTGAGCGACTGCACCCAAAAATTGCAAAATTCTGAAATCTCAGAAAACAGAAAAAAAAAGGAACGTAAAGGGAAATAATTATAATTACATGCACTTTGTCGTGATAAACACATCAAATGATTTGTGGGTTCTGTTCCTTGACCTTCTCTGACCTTTCCTTGGATTGACTTTATACCTGAGGCCGTCCAAGCGGAGTGGTTAGCACGCTTGGCTACTGATCTAAGGGCCCCGGGTAGGGCATGGATGTGTGTGTTTGTTTTTCTGCTGAGGTCCTGCCATCCTCACAGACCTTCTATTATGGCATATAAACTGACAGGCTCCTGTCAGACCTCTGTGGCAAGCAGCTGCTTGAGGGGGTATTTATTTATTTATTTATAGTTGGCCAGATAAAGTATCTCGAGATTACTGTCTATACACATATTTTTGCAAAGAATGTATAACATACACTCAGTAACTATTTTATTAGGTAGAGCTCCATGTTACGTCAATAGCAACTCATTTAAAAAATTACTGGGTTGGGTTAGGTTGTTTTACCTCTGAGCGGTACTTTTTTGCACACCATGGGCTAAATGGCCAGATCACATGGACCCCGAAGGCTCAGAGAAGGTTGGGGGAGGGGACGCACTGGAACAGCTGTTGGGAGACAGATGGTAGCCTCCCGTCAAGGCCATCCGGCGTGTTCTTTAACGTGCACAGGGTATGGCTCTCCCGCACACGAAGCCACGGCTTAACGTCCCATCCGACGGACGGCGGCCTTTTCAAGCCCATCGGTGTCCCCTACTGACCGTGGGCAGGGCGGGGAATTTTGCGGAGATAAATCTCAACGTTGATCCAGCTGGGACTCGAACCTAGGAACTACAGATTACGAGCCTGGCGCGCTACCGACTGAGCCACCCCCGCCCCTAAAAAAAAAATTACTGAATTCTGTATCCGAGTTAAAAAAAAGTGATTGAAGATAATTTAACGATCCCAATCAAATCAATTTGAATCTCGATTTTCAACTATATGTGTTCGTTAAGGAAATTGGGATATTAAACTATAACAGTTCAAATATTGCTCTTAAAAGACGTTATACTAAACTTTACTTAACCGTGTAAGAGTATTTTTAGCAGTTCGCGTAATATTTATGTTAATTTTTTACCAGCTACCATAATTCTTCAACTACCGAATGCATATTCTTGAAAGATGAGATTTATATAGATTTGATCGGGATAATTAAATTATCTTCAATCACATTTTTACATAAACAGCTTATATAAGAAGTTCTGCATTTGAGTTACTACTGACATGGGCGGGGGTGGCTCAGTCGGAAGCGCGCCAGGCTCATAATCCGCAGTTCCCAGATTCAGTCCCAGCTGGGTCAGCGTTGAGATTTATCTCCACAAAATTCCCCGCCCTGCCCACGGTCAGTAGGGGACACCGCATGGACTTGGAAATGCCGCCGTCCGTCGGATGAGACGTTAAGCCATGGCCCCGTGTACGAGAGAGCCCTACCCTGTGAACGTTAAAGAACACATTGGATGGTCTTGACGGGAGGCTACCATCTGTCTCCCAACAGCTGTTCCAGTGGGTCCCCTCCCCCAACCTTTTCTGAGCCTTCGGGGTCCATGTAACCTGGCCATTTAGCCCATGGTGTGCAAAAAAAGTGCCGCTCAGAGGTAAAACAACCCAACCCAAATTACTACTGTCATAACATGCAACTGTACCTAAAAAAAGTGACATCTGAGGTGTGTGTTTTCGACTCTATTTTGGTTATCTATGTCCGACCCCGCCTTCTCGTGGTGCAGACCGTTAGTAACTTTCAAAAGAGATACTCTCTTGTGGAAGTGAACGGAAGGAGAGGGCTGCCAGATTAGTGTGGCCTACTGATCTGGACAACTATGGCTACTTTTCCTTTTTTTTCTACCCTGCTGAGGAGTGGTCAACCACACAGGGTCCTGGTGCTGACCATATAAACCTACTGGACTGGACAGATATATGGTTCTGAGCTTGATTATGGATCCTGATTTTGCTGCACTGGTGGGCTTCTATGGAAGGAAAATCTTCCGCTGTGTTTTCTGTTTGTTTGTGGGTTGACAGCCCCAAGTGAATAGATTCACAGGATATATTTATCAGCTGGTGAATAATCCTGAGCAGAGGTCATCGCAGGCACCTGAACTCTTTGATTCTACTGGCATCGTCAAATTCTACATTGGAGGAAGTCTTCCAGTGTAGATGGCTTCAGCCTTTAGTGGTGAAGGAAAGGGTCTTTGCCCCATGCATGCGATTAGGAGACTGTTTCATATTGTCGGCATTCCCTCTCTCAATAAACATAGTTTCTTTAAACATCCCACTAACCATTTTCTCTCCATAGGTAGTTGGAATGTGAGGACTCTGCACAGAGCTTTTCCTCTTGATGTCCGCACACAAGAAGTCCACCATTATAATTTAGATATTCTCGGCTTGCAAGAGACCAGATGGACAGATAAAGGTCAGATTCTTAAAAATAATCTTAAATTTCACTTTTCTGGGAGGGACGACAATAAGCATCACCAAGGCGTGGGTCTGCTTCTCAGCAGACATGCTAGCGATGCTCTTCTAGGATATGAGTACATTAATGAAAGGTTTCTTACAGCAAAATTTCAGACAAGCGTTAAAGACTTGAATGTTATCTGCTGTTATGCCCCCACTGAGGATGCTGATGAGGATGAGAAGGATAGGTTTTACGGACAACTTCAGGATATTTTGAATTCTGTCAAGAAAGAAGATATTACCCTTGTTCTTGGTGACTTCAATGCCAAAGTTGGTACTGACTCTGACCTTTGGGGAGGAGTAATAGGCCCTTTTGGTATTGGTAGCTGCAATGGCAATGTGCAACGTCTCCTACAGGTAAGTAAACTCAATGGATTCAGAATAACTAACACTTATTACAAACACCGCGACATACATAAGTACACATGGGTTTCACCTGATGGGCTGCATAAGAATATGATTGATTACATATTAATTCACAGCAAATGGGCTAGTTCTGTTAGGAATACCAGGGCATATAGGGGAGCTGAAATTGGATCTGACCATTACCTTGTTAAAAGTGTGTTGCAACTTAAACTTAAAAAGTGTTGTGCTAGGGTTAAAAAATTTACCTTTAATACTGAAGCTCTGAAAGACCTAGTTATAGCTAAAGCTTATCATGATAGGTTACTTAGTCATTATGACAGTCATGGTTTGCTTACTACTGAAGTTGTAGAAGAATGGGATCATTTGAAACAGGCTTGTTTGGACACTAACAGTACTCTTTTAGGAAAAAAGGAGCAGAAGAGGCAAAATTATCTGAGTGATAAGGCACTTGAGCTTATTTCGGAAAGAAAGAACTGCAGGAATGCCCTTAATCAATACCCTACTAGTCCTAATAGAAAGCATTACAGAGACCTTAATAAACTTGTAAAGGATCAGTTAGCTGCTGATAAGAATCTTTGGCTTGATGGTTTGGCTGACAAAGCCGAGGAAGCAGTTAGACAGCACAACAGCAGAGAGCTGTACCAGATAGTTAATGTTTTGTGTGGTAGAAAACGGACAGGCATACAAGGATTGAAGGATAAACAAGATAAGGTTATAGAAGGGGAGGATTCTGTCATGGCTAGGTGGGCTGAGCATTTCAGTGATGTTCTAAACAATGTAGTTAGTTCTACTCCCATTGTTTGCAATGATGATAGATGCATTGGTGGCTTTAATGTTGGCCCTATAACACAATCTGAAGTTATTTTGGCTGTTTCTAAACTTAAACTTCATAAATCCCCAGGGGTAGATGAAATTACTACGGAAATGCTTAGAGCTGGGAATGTTTCGGTTACCACTTGGATGACTGAAATTCTGAATATCTTTTATGATAAAGGCATGGTTCCTAAGGATTTTACCAGAGCTATTGTTATCCCTATTTTCAAAAAAGGTGATCGCAGTTCTTGTGATAACTATAGGGGTATCAGCCTACTCTCTGTTCCAGGTAAAGTTCTTTCCATGATTGTGCTCAATAGAATTAAGAATCTGGTTGACAGTCAATTGCGTGATGAGCAATGTGGATTCAGAAGTGGTAGGGGATGTGTGGATCAGATATTTTCACTTAGGCAGATTCTTGAGAAATGTTTAGAGTTTCAGAAACCTTTGGTTGCTAGCTTTGTTGATTTCAAAAAGGCTTTCGACTCCGTTGATCGTCAATAATTTGTGGTTGATCGTGAGATCATATGGTATACCAGACAAGTTAGTTAACATTATGAAAGTTCTCTATAATAACACTGAGTCCTATGTGAGAGTTGGTAAGGCTTGTAGCAATTGGTTTAGCATTACTTCTGGTGTTCGACAAGGGTGCATTTTGTCTCCCTTTCTCTTTAGCTTGGTTATTGATTATGTTATGCGAAATTCACTTCAAGGGAAAGATTTTGGCCTTAAATGGGTTGGAGATACGAAAATTTCTGATTTAGATTATGCTGATGATTTAGCCCTTTTGGCAAATGATGTTGATGAGATGAACTCTTTCATTCGAGCTGTTGATGACACTGGTAGTAGAGTAGGTTTGGTTATAAACAGAGAGAAAACTAAAGTGATGAAAATTGGTCAGGCAGGCTGTGATTCAGTTAATCTGAATGGTTGCAGTCTTGAGCAGGTGTCACAGTTTAATTATCTTGGGAGCTATGTAACAGATAATGGTGATGTGCGGCATGAGATTAACAGACGAATAGGGATTGCTGCCGTGACTTTTAAGAACCTATGGAGAGTGTGGAGAAATAGGCGTATACACCTAAAGACTAAAATTAGACTGTATAATAGTTTGGTTCTTTCTAGGGTTAGTTATGGTAGTGAAACTTGGACACTTTGTAAACAAGATAACAGGAAACTAGATGCTTTTGATTCCAGATGCTTACGCAGTATCTTGGGCATTAGGTGGTTCAACTTTGTAACTAATGATGAGATTAGGCAAAGGAGTTTGCAACCTCCTTTAAGCAACATATTGTGCAGAGAGAGACTCCGTTGGTTTTGCCATGTTGCCCGTATGAATAATTATAGATTGGCGAATAGGGTTATGAACAGTGTGCCTAAAGGCCTCAGAAAGAAGGGGAGACCTAGGATGCGGTGGGCAGACAATGTCAAACAGGACCTTGTTAGAATTAGTGTGCAGTGGCCAGATGCAGTAGATGTAGCTCAGGATAGACTTGCTTGGAGAACTAAATTGCATGGTCTGGTTGGACCTCCGTAGCCCATGGCTGCTTGAGGATGATGATGATGATGATGAAATTTGCTTAAAGAGCATGGCTAACCTTTAATTCTGTTCTAATATATATATTTCTGATATATATTTATACAGAGTGATTCAAAACTCTTGGGCCAAACTTTAAGGGTGATAAAACACTCCTAAACAAGCTCTTTTCGTCATGAAATGCATGGTCGGAACTCAAGCGTTGAAGCGCTAGAGGGCGCTTTCCAGTAAACACTTATAAGCGCTGGTTTTAGCACTCATCGTCATTTCTACCGTGGATTGCAGAACGGTGGATTGTTTCACGAATCAGGAGAAGGCGGACATGCATTTCACGTACGGAGCTGCGGACGGGAATGCGAGGCAAGCCGAAAGACTGTCCAAATCCACGGTAGAAATGACGAGTGCGAAATCCAGCGCTTATAAGTGTTAACTGGAAAGCGCCCTCTAGCGCTTCACCGCTTGAGTTCCGACCATGCATTGTATGACAAAAAGTGCTTGTTTAGGTGTGTCCTATCACCCCTTAAAATTTGGCCCAAGAGTTTTGAATCACTCTGTATATTCTGATATATATTTGTATTATATTATTTCTGATATATATATATACATATTCTGCCTGCATATGCCATTTAGTCAAACTAGTGCTGTAATTTGCAAACATGTCTATAAAATTTCGAAAATTTGAAGTATTTTCGTTGTATAATCTGATTAACCGATGGAAATTTATAGATCTTAGTAATCAGATACTCCAATTTAAAAAAAAGGTGTATTCACGGGAAACAAGAAAAAAATTGAAGCATCGTAAATTCAAAGAAAACTTTCTGAAAATGCATTAGTTCCAAAGAGTTGATACCGATAAAAGAAAATACAACAATAAACAAAGCATACATCTCAGGTATCGAATTTCTAATATTTCCTGGCAGGTAAAAAGACCATGGTCTTATTCTCAGAAAGGCGTACTTGTGCACTATAAGACTTAGAAGTACCAAGTAGCATGGTTTTCAAACTTCATCAGTTAATACTGCCGCCTCTGCGTGAAACAGCTCCAAAAGACCTTAAGAGTAGTTTACATTCTGTTACGTAGTTTAACGATTTTTATAGTTTACAGTTGGGTGCACTAACAATCAAAGATGAAATGGATTTCTCACCCACATCTCCGAAGACGTAGATCTATCGAGAAACGGATCTGCTTACAATGAACCATCGTATTACGTCTAATCGGAAATGCAAACAACAAACGTCTTTACGGTTGTTTGGACCATTGAAGATGTAATTGGGTCCATGAAAACCGACCGACAACAAGCGCAATAAGCAATACAATGTGGAGTCATTATACGGCTGAAATATTTTGCTTATAATCGATCATCTGCCATCGACTCTTCCTGAGGAAAAAGCTTTTTATGAAGGCAGCGAACAGCGCCAGAAGCAGCTTGTTAGAACCAGCTGTTATTCCTCACAGCTTCGTTGGATGATAAAAGCTATTTCTTAGGAAAATGTTTCTATGGCCCTTGGCGCTCCAACAAATCATGTTGTCCCCCCCACCCCCCCGACAACTTTTCTGCATACGAAATGCTTCAGCTATGTTGGCGCCATTGCCGTTCTTCATGATCTAAGAGGAAAACCATCTCTGGGTTGTTTTCGTTTCTCAGTGTGTGTTTTAAGGTCACCGCTCAATTGCCAAAACCATTGCAAGTTTAATTTTTTTTTTCCCCTCTTAAATGTCGTTATTTGAGTAAGTACACTGTTCGTCAAAGTTAGAGAACCAAACAGAAAAGAGACGGGGGTTTGTCCAGGGATCCAAGATCATAATCTGTAGTTCTCGGGATAGAGTTTCAATTGAGATGGGTTGGATTGTTTTACCTCTGAGCGGTACTTTTTTGCACACCATGGGCTAAATGGCCAGGTCACATGGACCCGAAGGCTCAGAGAAGGTTGGGGGAGGGGACCCACTGGAACAGTTGTTGGGAGACAGACGGTAGGACATCCAGCGTGTTCTTTAACGTGCGCAGGGTATGACTCTCTCCCACACAGGGATCACGGCTTAACGTCCTATCCGACGGATGGCGGCCTTTCCAAGCCCATCGGTGTCCCCTACTGACCGTGGCCAGGGCTGGGAATTTTGCGGAGATAAATCTCAACGCTGACCCAGCTGGGACTCGAACCTGGGAACTACAGATTACGAGCCTGGCGCACTACCAACTGAGCCGCCCCCGTACTGAGATGGAAAAGGAGACACTGATGATCGTCAGAAGGCCGCCGTCCGTCGGATGGGATGTTAAGCTGTTGCCCCGTGTTCTGGATAACCACACCCTTTCTAATTAAAGAACACGCTAGATAATCTTGATGGGAGACTTGTAGTTGTCTCTTAATGGCTGTTCAGTGGGTCCTCTTCCCAAACATTCTCTGAGTCCTTGCGGTCTGGTCACATTAGCCCATTGTATGCTAAAAATAACACTCGGAAGTAAAACAACCAAGAAAAACTAACCCACACAGAAGTTTAATTCCACGTAAGCTATTCGAGATATGTAAAATGTGGAATGATGGTGCGTTGGATTGTTTGCCCATGAGCTGAACAATATGACTCACAATGGCTAAATAGCCATGCCATAAGTATATTTAAAGGATTTGGGTTGGGTTGTTTCACCTCTGAGCGGCACTTTTTTGCACACAATGGGCTAAATGGCCAGATCACATGGACCCCAGAGAAGGTTGGGGGAGGGGACCCACTGGAACAGCTGTTGGGATACAGATGGTAGCCTCCCGTCAAGGCCATCCAGCATGTTCTTTAACGTGCACAGGGTATGGCTCTCCCACACACGGGCCACGGCTTAACGTCCCATCCGACGGACGGCGGCCTTTCCAAGCCCATCGGTGTCCCCTACTGACCGTGGGCAGAGCGGGGAATATTTGCAGAGATAAATCTCAACGCTGACCCAGCTGGAACTCGAACCTGGGAACTACAGATTACGAGCCTGGCGCGCTACCGACTGAGCCACCCCCGCCCCATATTTAAAGGAAGTTGGGGAGGAATAACCTTTGGGTAACTGTCAGAAAAAGATAAAAGCCTCCAGCCAACGCTTGAAAAGGCCGCCCTGTTCACTTTACAGAACACGCTGGATGTCTTAACGAGAGGCTTCCGTCTGTATCCTAACAGCTGTCCAGTGGGTCTCCTCCCCCAACCTTCTCTGCCCATGAGCTTGGATTCATGGGCCTTGGGGTCCTTGTGGTTTGGTTTGCTTTATATCTGAGCGACCCTTTTTTGCATGCAAATGGGCTAAATGACCAGGTCACAAGGACCCCGAGACCTTGAAGTCTCGAGATCCTTGTGTCGTCTCCGAGAACTCAGAGAAAGTTGGGGGAAAGAGATCCACTGGAGAGCTGCTGGGATAAAGAGTAGCCTCCCGCCAAGGCCATCCAGACTGTTCTTTAAGGTGAGTAAAGGTATCGCTCTTACACGGAGGAGGGGCGGGGTGGCTCAGTCGGTAGCGCGCCAGGCTCGTAATCTGTAGTTCCCAGGTTCGAGTCCCAGCTGGGTCAGCGTTGAGATTTATCTCCGCAAAATTCCCAGCCCTGGCCACGGTCAGTAGGGGACACCGATGGGCTTGGAAAGGCCGCCATCCGTCGGATTGGACGTTAAGCCGTGATCCCTGTGTGGGAGAGAGTCATACCCTGCGCACGTTAAAGAACACGCTGGATGGCCTACCGTCTGTCTCCCAACAACTGTTCCAGTGGGTCCCCTCCCCCAACCTTCTCTGAGCCTTCGGGGTCCATGTGACCTGGCCATTTAGCCCATGGTGTGCAAAAAAGCGCCGCTCAGAGGTAAAACAACTCAACTTTACTGAATCCTTTTATACAGGTGAAGCTTCAGCGGTTGCTCCATTCTTATTGACGTACTTCAGTGGATGTTTTTTTATGGGTAAAACGTTAATGGATTTCTATTGAAAAAAATCTTTAACTGGTCTCCGTTCATAGAGACGAGACTTTTAGTGGTGGTTTTTCGTGAAGACAAAGTTTTAGTGGGTGTCTTTTATTGATACAGACTTTGCTTTAGATGACCATCTTCCTTACAGATGAAGCTTTAGAGAGTCTCTTCGGATCATATAGATGTGGCTTTAGTAAGTCATTTTCATTAGAGAGAACTCTTTACTGTCTCTGCAATCGTAGAGAGGAAGCTTTAGTGGATTGCTTTTCATACAGTTAAAGCTTCAGTGGATTGCTTTTCATACAGTTAAAGCCTCGGTGGATTGCTTTTCATACAGTTAAAGCCTCGGTGGATTGCTTTTCATACAGTTAAAGCTTCGATGGATTGCTTTTCATACAGTTAAAGCTTCAGTGGATTGCTTTTCATACAGTTAAAGCTTCGATGGATTGCTTTTCATACAGTTAAAGCTTCGATGGATTGCTTTTCATACAGTTAAAGCTTCAGTGGATTGCTTTTCATACAGTTAAAGCTTCGATGGATTGCTTTTCATACAGTTAAAGCTTCGATGGATTGCTTTTCATACAGTTAAAGCTTCGATGGATTGCTTTTCATACAGTTAAAGCTTCGGTGGATTGCTTTTCATACAGTTAAAGCTTCGGTGGATTGCTTTTCATACAGTTAAAGCTTCGGTGGATTGCTTTTCATACAGTTAAAGCTTCGGTGGATTGCTTTTCATAGAGTTAAAGCTTCGGCCGATAAAGACACTGAAGTTGAGAACGAACAATCTATAGTAAATGTTTTTCATCGTGATGGGCAAGGTTGCAACTCACACCAACCGTCTCTCAATGTCGGACTTTCCAACTTTGCTCCTCTCTTATAATAAAGGTCGTGCTGCAACCAACGGCGAATATCTATGCTTTGTTAGATGCTGCTTAGGCGGACTGATCAGCCAGGACCTCGGGATTCAGTGACATAAATTTTTAAGATAGCAATGCACAATTGAATTAGAAAAATATTCTGCAGTCTTTAAAACGATCAATTCACGCAATATAGTAGTTAGGTTATAGTGGACAGAAATAGAACGCAATGCAAAGGGAGAAATAAAAATCATTGGAAAAAGTGAAAAAAAAATGTACAAGCTGGTGCCATCCAGCGATGCCAGTCCACTGGAATGCGCTGGTCAATGTAAATGACTTAATGCTGCTGCATTGTGAATTTTTTTTAGTATAGCAGGAGACGACAGAATTGTTCAGTGACCGAGTTACGTTACCCATAACTTGGTCAGTGACCACTACAAAAACATCCAACTTCCTGTAGCATAACCCTGTCTTTTTTCCCCCGTTCCTTCTTCATCTACCCTTTAAGATCGGGCAGAGGCCGAAATTAATATCAAAAAAGACTGAATATATAAAGTAGGATTCTTAGACATTCTGGCACCTCTTGCTGCAGAATATCCATACTTTCGTAAATTTGCATAACGTAATAAGAAAAATAAAGATATACTGGTGAAAAATTGCTCTCATAAATATTTCACGATTTATAATCTAGTCGTGATTCTTCGTGATAAACATCTGCCTCACCGATGTGTGCGCTGCGGGAGATGCCGTTATAAAATTATCCTCTGCTCTAGCAAGGTTTTTACTCTTCTCTCGTTGCTAGGGCATTTTTTTTTATCGTTTGTTCCTGGTTTTCGTTGCCATGCTGGCCAAGATTAATGTGGCAGATATTTTAGTGTAGATGTTAAATGGAATCGGGATTTTTTTTTCCTCCTTTTTTCTTAGAAACTGGTGACGTTGGGCAACAGAATCCTTCACCGAAAACAGTCACCAGCAGAAGATAAGTGCAGCTAAATGAAAAAGTAAATAATATTACATTCCTTATATTTTTTTTATTTGCATTTTCACGCGACGTTAAGAGTGCTGGACGGACTGAATCATTTTTTTACGAAGGTGTTTGTTGACCAATCAACTAGGTTATTTTCATCTGTCTTCATCACATTTTTGATTTTGTTTTTTTTCTCCTTGATAAACGAGACATTTATCGTTGCTTCTTAGGCAAATACCCGTTCGCATACTCGCTGCATTTTTGTCAGAAAAAGTTCATCAGGTGTATAAAAGAACTTCTTCTCGAACAGCTGCTTGCCACGGAGACCAGCCTGTCAGTTTAATACTCCATAGAGATCATCTGTGAGGGTTGGGTTGTTTTACCTCTGAGCGGCACTTTTTTGCACACCATGGGCTAAATGGCCAGGTCACATGGACCCCGAAGGCTCGGAGAAGGTTGGGGGAGGGGACCCACTGGAACAGCTGTTAGGAGACATATGGAAGCCTCCCGTCAAGGCCATCCAGCGTGTTCTTTAACGTGCACAGGGTATGGCTCTACCGCACACGGGGACACGGCTTAACGTCCCATCCGACGGACGACGGCCTTTCCAAGCCCATCGGTGTCCCCTACTGACCGTGGGCAGGGCGGGGAATTTTGCGGAGATAAATCTCAACGCTGACCCAGTTGGGACTCGAACCTGGGAACTACAGATTACTCATCTGTGAGGAAGGCGAGACCTCAGCAGATAGACAACGGATATCCATACTTTTGTAAATTTTATCCATAATTTTGCAACAACGTAAGAAATGTCCATACCTTATCAAGGGCTCGAACCCGGGTCCCTTTGATCAGTAGCGGAAGCACGCTAAGGATTCTGCCACCAGGAGGGGGAGGGGATCATGAAGAATTATGCTCCGCATATACCTAATTAACAGTGATGTAAGGATAGTGGAAACTGGAGAGACTCTTCAATTCCTTAGTTGACTCTTCGTCAGTCCTAATAAGGATGGGAGTGGCTCAGTCGGTTGTTTTGGGTTGTTTTACCTCTGAGCGGCACTCTTTTGCACACCATGGGCTAAATGGCCAGGTCACATGGACCCCGAAGGCTCAGAGAAGGTTGGGGGAGGGGACCCACTGAAACAGCTGTTGGGAGACAGATGGTAGCCTGCCGTCAAGGCCATCCAGCGTGTTTTTTTAACGTGCACAGGGTATGGCTCTCCCACACACGGGGCCACGGCTTAACGTCCCATCCGACGGACGACGGCCTTTCCAAGTCCATCGGTGTCCCCTACTGACCGTGGGCAGGGCGGGGAATTTTGCGGAGATAAATCTCAACGCTGACCCAGCTGGGACTCGAACCTGGGAACTACAGATTACGAGCCTGGCGCGCTATCGACTGAGCCACCCCCGCCCGGGCTCAGTCGGTAGTGTCCAGACTCGTAATCAGTAGTTCCCAGGTTCAAGTCCCAGCTAGACCTGCGTTGAGATTTATATCCGAGAAACTTTCCTTCCTGCTATCGGTCAGTAGGAAACACCAATGGGCTAGGAAAGGCCGTAAAAGCCGTGGCCCTTTGTGCGGGAGAGATACCCTGTGCACGTTAAATAACACACTGGATGGCCTTGACGGGAGGCTACCATCTGTCTCCTCTCCCAACCTTTTCTGAACCCTCGGGGTACTTGTGACCTGCACATAATGGGCTATTTAGACCATCGTGTGCCAAAAAAAGTGCCGCTCAGAGATAACTCAACCCAAATCAGTCATCGTACAAAAAACATAAGTCAATGTTAGCCAATTTATGATCTATGTCCTACAGGCAAAATTAACATGTGGACATAGATCATAAGTTGATTAACTTCTGGCGGTTCCAAGAAATGGGGAGGGTAAGGTCGATCGCCCACCCCTCAAACGCGAAGGAAAAAAATCCACTGCTCAATTTCACCGAGTTTCGTTTTTGTGAGTTTCTTATCTCCCCCCCCCACCACTTCAATGTGGTTCTGGGGCTCCAGGTACATACCCAGGATTTGGTTTCGGATGATGAGGGAGGGGCCCTCAGAATAGGACTCGAATAGGATTTCCCAATTACTGAAATATTCCGCCACTGACAGAATAGGCTAAAATGATATTCTATGTGGAATAAGATTTTATAGTTAGGACAACTATAAAATGGTTAATAATTCGTTAATAAAATTGTTATGTTGTTGCTATTTTTAGTGTCGGACATAAAATATGAGGCCAAAATCAAATTATACAAAGAAAACTGTTTTTGATTTCAAAGCAGAGAGGGTGGCTCTCCCGCACACTGGACCACGGCTTAACGTCCCATCCGACGGACGGCGGTCTTTCCAAGCCCATCGGTGTCCCCTACTGACCGTGGGCAGGGCGGAGAATTTTGCGGAGATAAATCTCAACGCTGACCCAGCTGGGACTCGAACCTGGGAACTACAGATTACGAGCCTGGCGCGCTACCGACTGAGCCACCCCCGCCCCCAGAAGGACTTGAAAAGCACCACTGGACTGATCTGCTTTTACATAATTTCGGGGTCGACCTAAGTTAAAGTTTAGATCTGGTATTAACAACCCTGGCTGTTTTTTTGTGTGTGTTATATTATTTCACAGTCTTTAACCTCCTAAGATGAAAATGCCCATTATGTCGTTTGCTAGGCTTGCCATTAAAAGCGCCACAGACTGAGCTAACCCAAACTTCTTGGTACTCTGGACTTACACATTGAGGTGACAATTTATAAGGTAAACCTAGTAACGTGTTGCGCCTCCTCTGGTCTTCAGAACAGCCCGAATTTTTTCGGGTATGGAACTTATATGATGCTGGATGCGTTATGCAGGAATATTGTACAGTCGCTCAAAAAAATATCCGAACACTATGGTTGATTATAGAATTCGGAAAAAATATCTGGCACCGATTTTTTTTTAGAAATCAGTGATCTGGCAACCTTCGTGTCACGTGACACGAAGGTTGCCAGATTACATTTAAAAATATAATTAAAATAACTAACGAAATTCGTTCTATATCGGTTTACAAAATGGTTCATTTTATTTTTCTCTGTATATTATTTTACCACATAATTAATATTAAATAATTTTTATGTTTATTATTCATCTTTATTCATAATCTTAAAGAAGCATGAATATCTAAATATAGAAATCTCAGT
This sequence comes from Ryuthela nishihirai, assembly GCA_038380435.1. Lineage (NCBI taxonomy): Eukaryota > Metazoa > Arthropoda > Arachnida > Araneae > Heptathelidae > Ryuthela > Ryuthela nishihirai. The sequence continues at coordinate 33,218,992 of JAWZYU010000005.1, read as the reverse complement.
GATGAATATTCGCTCTGTTCCGCGTAGAGTTCAATCAGTTTTTCTTCCGATCTGTTCCCAGGTTCGAGTCCAGCTAGGTCAGAGTTGAGATTTATCATAACAAAATTCCCCTCCTTACCCTACGTCAGGAGTGGGTGGGGACACAGATGGGATTGGAAAGACCGCCGTCCGTCGGATACGACGTAAAGCCGTGTCACAGTGTGTCGGAGTGTCAGAATCTGGCAACTGAGCCCTGCTTCAGGGCTGTAATTTGTAGTCAACAACGGGAAACATGTTGTAAATCTGTTCTGTTGTCAATGCATGACGGAATCTGTTCTGTTGTCAATGCATGACGGAATCTGTTCTGTTGTCAATGCATGACGGAATCTGTTCTGTTGTCAATGCAACAACGGAAAACATGTTGTAAATCCGTCTGTGTGGTCAATGCATGAGCCTGAGTTAATGTTTTTTGACTATGATACCTCGCAGAGGTATTCTGATGTATAAAAGGGTCGAGTGTAGCCAGTGAAAGAGTTGACCTTGTGTGGGTGAGGTGCAGAGTGTCACCTGACCCGAAGGTCAAAGGATTACCGGGGGCAGTGGAAAATTTGGGAGAAGGGAGAAAAAAAACGAGACTTGACTTAGAGAAGGACGGACACAATTCGGAGAGGCTTGGAGATGATTTTTTAGCAGTGGGTTTTGGAAGCCCTGTGCCTGCTGGGGATTGGAGATGTCCTGTGCTATTAAATCAGTACTTCTGCGTCTCCTTCATTGCTACTACATAAGCCTGCCATAGAAATAAATTCTACAGTGCTGACAAGTGATTATAATAAGTGCGCAACTGTCCACTGGTTACGTCCCCGTAACTTGCCTTTTGAAATAAATGCTATTGTTTTAATATATCTTGACTGCTGATTAGTAATCGACGGTAGCAGGAATAGGACATCTTTTGCTGCCGAGCACAAAAATCAAAAATTCATCGAAGACGAACCAATGATAGAATAAATACAGTGGGGGGGGGGGATGCAGTAAGAAGCACTAAAAGAACCTAACAAGGAGGGGGGGGGGGCGGAGAGATGGGCTTGGTGACCGCTGTCCGTCAGATGCGACGTAAAGCTGTGGTCACCGTGTGTGGGAGAGCTATACTCTGTGCACGTTAAATAACACGCTGGATGGGCTTGACGGGAGGCTACCATCTAATAGTTGTCCAGAGGGTACCCTTCTCCCAACCTTCTCTGAGCCTTCGGGGTTCTTGTAACCTGGTCATTTAGTCCATTGTGTGTAGAAGAGTGCCGCTCAGAGGAAAACAACCAACCAGTCGAACTTGACCATTTGCAGAATGTGTTTAAAACAAAAAGTGTCACTCTAAAGTTGTTGGATTGTTTTACCTCTGAGCGGCACTTTTTTGCACACCATGGGCTAAATGGCCAGGCCACATGAACCCCGAAGGCTCAGAGAAGGTTGGGGGAGGGGACCCACTGGAACAGTTGTTGGGAGACAGATGGTAGCCTCCCGTCAAGGCCATCCAGCGTGTTCTCTAACATGCACAGGGTATGGCTCTCCCGCACACGGGGCCACGGCTTAACGTCCCATCCGACGGACGGCGGCCTTTCCAAGCGCATCGGTGTCCCCTACTGACCGTGGGCAGGGCGGAGAATTTTTGCGGAGATAAATCTCAACGCTGACCCAGCTGGGACTAGAACCTGGGAACTGCAGATTACGAACATGGCGCGCTACCGACTGAGCCACCCCCGCTCAAAAATAAAACAACCTAACAACATTTTAGGAGAGAAGAACAAGGCAATATGAGGAAGCAAAGGAGTCAGCAATTATTTGTTCATTGGCTACTCTTAGATAGATAGATAGATAATTTTTATTTCAGATAATGTTTTACAGTATACAAAAACTTTTGAGGTCTCACAAGAGTAGGCTCGTTCGTGAGATCTCCATACAGAAACAATTTCAATTGAAAACATCAGTCGTCACATTTGAATAATACACAAAAAAACGAAAACAACTCAAAACAAAAAATTTCTAGTAATCTAGAAGTGTGAAAGTCAGAAACATTCATTATCTATGTTACATATAAACAGTTGTAATAATTCAATGCGAAAAAAGTTTCCACATCATGAAGTTTCAAAATGTAATTCTTGAGATCTTTAGAAAACAAATGATAATTCGTGATATTTTTCATGCTGACCGGGAGAGAGGAAAGGAATTTCGGTTCTAAGTACAAATAATAGTGCCTAAAAATTTCCTTATGTAAAGCAGGAATTTCATAATTTATGTTTTTATCTCGTCGTAATTGGTAATTATTCGTATCAGTTTTAATGCTATCATTTCCAAATTAAAAGTATTTAATAATTTCGAAAAAATAATTATAGCGTAAAGGCAAAATTCCTGCTTCTCGAAACAAAGGTAATGAAGGTTGCGCTTTTGGGCTTTTAGTTAATAAGCGAATAAATCTCTTTTGCAGCACTAAAAGTTGTTTAAAATTATTGAAATACATGCCTCCCCAAGATTTTATAAATATAATAAATAAATACCCCCTCAAGCAGCTGCTTGCCACAGAGGTCTGACAGGAGCCTGTCAGTTTATATGCCACAGTAGGAGATCTGAGAGGATGGCAGGACCTCAGCAGAAAAACGACACACACATCCATGCCTAAATCAGGGGCTCGAACCCAGGTCCCTTAGATCAGTAGCCAAGCGTGCTAACCACTCGGCCACGGGACGGCTCAAGATTTTATACCATACCATATGTTTATTGAGAATGGATTAATGCATAATATAATGTACACATAAATTTAAATGAAACTAAATGTCTTACGAGATATAAGCGGGCCAGGTTACGGATGACCTTTCTTTTAACCCATGCTACATGCACTTTCCAAGTTAAGCATGCATCAATCCAAATACTTAAATATTTCACTGACGGCACAAAAGGAATTTGAGGACAATTACAGTGACTTTTCAATGAACAATTTGTATCATGATATTTCAATTTATTGCGGTGCAAAATATCTGTAACAGAAGTATTTTTCTTTAAGTAGAAATAAACTGCATTTGTCTTTGTCAGATTTATTGTTAAAAAATTACTTGTGATCCAGTTTCTAACTAATTCTAGATCACTATTTGCTTGTTTAAAAATAATCGAAGAATCAGAACCGGTATATGTCAGGCAAGTGTCGTCAGCAAAAATAATTAATTTACCTGTTAGGTTAATGGAATCTAGATCATTAATGTAAATAATAAATAATAAGGGACCCAGAACAGATCCCTGGGGCACTCCGTATTCAACTTTAGTCCAAGCACTGTATGTATCTTTTATTTTTACTCTTTGCCTTCTGTTAGCTAAATAACTGCGAAACCAATTCAATGCCACTCCTCTAACTCCAGCAGCTTGTAATTTTTGTATTAATTTTTGATGATTTACCGTATCGAATGCTTTTTTAATGTCCAGAAAGATTGTTAATGCATGATCACTATTATTCATAGCTGTGTAAATCGTATTTGTTACCTGCAATAATGCATCATCCGTACCAATTTTTTCTCTAAACCCAAACTGATTGCTACTGAGAAAATATTTTTTTTCCAGATATTCATATAATTTATATTTCACTATTTTTTCAAAAATTTTAGATATTACTGAGAGTAATGCAATAGGTCTATAATTCCCTAATTCCTTTGGGTCACCGTCTTTAAAAATAGGAACAATAGTAGCTTTTTTCAAAACATCAGGGAAAATTCCTTGCTCAATGGATAGATTAAATAGATTTACAAGTATTTCGATAAATTTTTTTCCCAACAGATGAATTATTTCTGCGGTTAAGCCATCAAAACCTGGAGATTTATTTTTTGGTAGAAGTAAAATTTGAAGCCTAATATCTTTAGCTATTATTGGCGTTAAGAAGAAAGAACTTACCGCAGTTGATGATTTTCCGTCTCCTTCCCAATCAGCATTTGTTTGAACTAAATCTTTGTTCAAATTCCGTGCAATTCCGGCAAAAAATAATCGTTGAACAAATTAGTAAATTTACAAGGGTCATCATCATATTTAATTAACTCGTTTTTTACTTTTAATTGTATGGGGTTAGTTTTCTTTCTTTTAAAGTTACCACATATTTCATTTATTACATTCCACTGCTTTTTCTAGTTTTTTTCCTGCTTTGGAAAATTTATTAGTAAAGTATTGTGTTTTTGTTTCCCTTATGACACTAGTGACAAAATTTCTGTATCGGGAAAATGACAGTTTAAGCGACATATCTGAAGGATTTTTCTTCATTTCCTTATACAGAGTGTTACGATAATTTATTAAAATTGCTAATTCATTTGTCATCTACGGTTTAATTTTCTTAAAACGTTTACTTTCGTTGAATCATCAATTTAATGGCTTAGCGTATCAATTAAATTTTTAAAAGAAGCATTAACAGAGCCGTCAATATATATATCATCCCATTTTATATTTGCAATTAAGTTCGTTAGTCTTTATAAATCCACCATTTTTATTTCATCAATATTTAATTTTTGTTCAATTTTAATATCTAAATTAACCTTAACTAAGCAGTGGTCTGTAATTCCAATGTCATCCAGAATTATATTACAATTATATAAATCTTTGGTTCTAAGAAATACGTGATCAATACATGTAGACGAATTCTCCGTAATTCTGGTTGGCTCTTCTATCATATTAAGTAAACCATTTTCTGCTAATAGTCCTACATATTCATCAGTGTTTGTGTTGTCATTTAATATTAATATCTCCAAGATAGAGATTATTAAGGGTATCAAGTGATTCTAGGATTCCGTTTAATTCGGAAATGAAATTAGATACATTTTCAGAAGGAGATCTGTATACAGCCATTAATGTCCACTCTTTGTTTTCAATTTCAAGTTTTAAAACCGCAATGTCTGCGCAATTCATTGTGATCGGTTGCTGTATAGCATCGATGTCGCAGCTAACATAAATTAATACTCCACCTGATCTATAATCATCCCTACAAAATGAGAAGCACTTGTAACCGTCTATTTTGTACAGTGAGACTTCCCAGGAGTAGATCCAAATTTCTGTCAATATAATTAATCTGGGTCTTTCCTGAAAAGTCCCCAAGTACGTCAAAAATTCATCAAAATGTGCTCTAGCACTGCATATATTTAACTGAATAAGATAAAAATTACCAACAAACATCACAGAGAAAAAGAATTAAATACAGAAATACAAATCGGTAATTATCAAACCTGAATAGCATTTAGGTCTTCTAAGAATCTAACACGTATTACAGGGTTAGTATCACTACGTCGCAAAATATTTTGCAATCTCTAGTCCACACGTATTTGAATCCATTAGCACGTTGAAACTTTTTAGTTTCGTATAACACATGCTTAAGTTCAGGGATTAAATGTTCATTGACGAAAACCAGTCCTTCACCATCGTCTCCAATCAACTCTTTTCCGTTTAAATTTTTGTTTCGTTTAAATGCTTCGACCCATTTATTTCTATTCCGTAGCGAATCCAATTGCGCGATGATCGGTCTCGGTTTAATTTTATTTGCAGATGGCACTCTGTGTGCGACTTGAATTTCGTTGTCACCAATCTTTAACTTTTCCCCAATTGTTTCAATTAATTAGGTAAATTTTCGTATGATGTTTCCTTTAGTTCTACAATCTCTATATTTATATTTCTGGACACTTGCTGTAAAAACATGTCTTGTATCTTTTATTCCTTCCACAGCTTCATCTCGGGATTTAGCCAGTTTTTGCAACAGTGACGAAAACAATAAGCTCCGTGATGCAGCCAGTCCCCAGCTTCCCGATACCTTCCCATCCCTTTAATCCGCGCTGCCCCTAACTCTCCTATCTGGGTGAAAACACACTGCCACCCACCACTCTTTACGCAGCGACTGCCAACCTGCCCCGGAGAGAGAGAGAGTGTCCCGGCGGCTGGGTGATGTTTCCCCATCCCCCACCCGAGCTCCTTTGGGCTCACCCCCAGCCATTCAATAAGACGCGGCTTCATCCAAAGCGAGTATCGATTTGTCACCTGTCTAACGGCAGCAAGCAGCAGTAATCTGTTCCTCTCATCCAGCAGTTGAATGACAGAGAGGCTGCGAGGGTAGGATTGGAAAAGGAAGCTGCTGCCACTCTAGCGCACACCTGCTGAGTAAAGTTTTCTTTTTCCTCTCCTCTTTTCTCCCATTTTACTCCGAGATGCTTTTTGCTCTTCTTCTTTATCGCTCTCTGCAAGAGTCGCGAGAGCAATGTGTCCATTCGCTGCAGTGACTTGAATTCGCAAAAGCGCTCTTTTCTTTCTCCTCAGCTGACGTAGATCCCTTGGAAGGGAAACTTAACGAAGGGGGGAAAAAAGAAAGGAACGTTAAGTGACGGAACTTCAATTCCTCTTCGTAAAAGGATATCATTAATCGAAGATGGCGATGGAATAAAAATCACGATTCAATTCGAAACAGTCAAAGGAGGTAATTGGATCAATTAACTTCCAATTTAATATTATTATGTTTGAAAGGAACCATAAAATGGATGAATCGACAGGATTGAATTATCGGCAAATTGGGAAGATACCTCTTTAAGGTTTATCAAAGAAGAAAGAAATATACAATGCATGGGCACTAGTAGAGTAACGATAGGGTTGGGTCCTTTTTATCTCTGAGCGGTAATTTTTTTGCAAACCATGGGCTAAATAACAGGCCAGGTCACAAAGACTCCAAGGGCTCAAATAAGTGTTGGGTTGTTTTACCTCCGAGCGGCACTTTTTGCACACAATGAGCTAAATGGCCAGGTCACAAGGATCCCGAAGGTTCAGAGAAGGTTGGGGGGAGGGAACCCACCGGAACAGCTGTTCGGAGACAGATGGTAACCTCCCGTCAAGGCCATCCAGCGTGTTCTTTAACGTGCACAGGATATGGCTCTTCCGTACACGTCTTTACATCCCATCCGACGGACAGGGGCTTTTCCAAGTCCATCGGTGTCCCTTACTGATTAGGGGCAGGGAGTTTTGTGGATATAAATCTCAATGCTGGGACTCGAACCTGGGAATTGCAGATTACGAGCCAGGCGCACTACCGACTGAGCTACCACCGCCCCCCAGGACAGGATCTAGGCGTTTGTGTGCTCGTGTGTGTGTGGAGGGGGGAGTATCATGATCGCCCCTTTGAGAATGCCAGTAAGGGTAATGTGGACAGAAAGTTATAAAACTTGTGCATATTTCACGCATTTTTCAAGAAATTATTTAAAAATTTTGAAAGCCATGCAGTGGTTGAATGATTAGCGTGCTTGGTACTAAGCAAAGGAACCTGGGTTCGAGCCCGATGAGGCTTCGTTGCTGGTATTGTTTTTATGCTGAGGTCTTGCCATCCTCACAGACCTTCTGGCGTATTAACAGACAGGCTCCTGTCAGACTTCTCTGGCAACAGCTGCTTAAGGTAGTATTTAGTTACTTATTCTTTAAAAACGGAGCGTAATACAATATAAGTCGCCCCATGGTCTAGTGGTTAGCGTGCTTAGCTGCTTATTAAAGGGATTTTTGGTTCGAACCCAGGGGACCATGGATATCGTTGTTTTTCTGATGAGGTCCTGCCATCCTCACAGACCTTCTATTATGGCACATAAACTGACAGGCTCCTGTCAGACCTCTGTTGAAGCAGCTGCTTGAGGGGATTTTTTTTCTGCTTGAGGGATATTTTTTTTCAAATGATATACTGCAATAGAAATCCAGTCTCTTGTTCCCTCCTTGTTTTTTTTACCTTTTTTCCTGCTCGGTTACTTCTCACCCTTTATTTCTTTCTACATCCGGGCCTGCCAGTAACCGAGGGATTAGTATATTTGGTTGATGAGCAACGATTTAGGACTGTAAGTTTTTCGCAGCGCTAATTACAATGTTTTTGAAAGTTTTCTACAATTTTGGATTTTTTTTTCAAGATTCCGTAAAATTTTTATGGCCTTTTTTCTGAAATTCTGTGACATCAGAATTTTTTTGTTTTTAAAATTGTTAATCTTTCGATAACTCGTAAAAGGGAATAGTCAGTTTGGGTAAATTTCAAACTTTTTCACCTGTTTCTTATGCTATTTTTTTACGAAATGCAAGAAAAAATATATTTTGAAAAACTGATGTGGAGTTTCATGATGAAAACTTTAATTACCTTTAGTTTTACTCAGTAATTAGTCCCAACCCATCCCAGTAAAATTTTCCCCACATTCAATCTTTAGCTGGATGAGTTGGGTTGTTTTATCTCTGAGCGGCACTTTTTTTTGTACACCATGGGCTAAATGGCCAGCTCACATGGACCCCGAAGCCTCAGAGAAGGTTGGAAGAGGGGACCAACTGGAACAGTTGTTGGGAGTCAGATGGCTGCCTCCCGTCAAGGCCATCCAGCGTGGTCTTTAAGGTGCACAGGGTATGGCTCTCCCACACACGTGGCCAAGGTTTAACGTCTCATCCGACGGACGGCGGCCTTTTCAAGCCCATCGGTGTCCCTTACTAGACCGTGGGCAGGGTGGGAAATTTTTCGGAGATAAATCTGAATGCTGACCCAGCTGTGACTCGAACTGGCCTGGCGCGCTACCGACTGAGCCACCCTCGCCTCTAGATGGGTGAGACAATCCCCTTGAAATCCCTTCTACATTAATCTAGTGATGCGTTGGGGGAAAAACAGAATTCAGTGTTGGAACTCCACATTTTTTCACAGTACTGCTGTTCACTCTCGCAATTATCCGATGCATAAACAAATTTAAATAATCGCATTCTATTGCCACATCATCTGCTACCGATAACACTTCATACATGTTTAAAGCATGGGAATAACAAAAGCCTTAAAGTTGTTTTTCTAAATGCTGTTCACATCACGAGTTTTTCTGCTGAGATTCCCGCCATCCTCACAGACCTTCTACCATGGCGTATATGCAATACTGATTTTCTAAATTTAGTTGGCGTGATAAAACGAGAATTCAAAAAGGTTAATGTTTTGGTTGCAGCGGTTAAACGCGGATTCACCGCTTGTCCTGCACGGAAAGCCCGTCATATTTTTTCAAGAAAAAGGAGATAAAAATAAAGCACCCTTTCAAACAAGGTGGAACATCTCTATACATGAGTACAGTCGCTCAAAAAAATATCCAAACACTATGGTTGATTACAGAATTCAGAAAAAATATCTGGCAACGATTTTTTTTAGAAATTAGGGATCGGCAACCTTCGTGTCACGTGACACGAAGGTTGCCAGATCCCTAATTTCTAATCTTCCCAGGGGCGGGGGTGGCTCAGTCGGTAGCGCGCTAGGCTCGTAATCTGTAGTTCCCAGGTTCGAGTCCCAGCTGGGTCAGCGTTGAGATTTATCTCCGCAAAATTCCCCGCCTTGCCCACGGTCAGTAGGGGACACGATGGGCTTGGAAAGGCCGCCGTCCGTCGGATGGGACGTTAAGCCGTGGCCCCGTGTGCAGGAGAGCCATACCCTGTGCACGTTAAAGAACACGCTGGATGGCCTTGACGGGAGGCTACCATCTGTCTCCCAACAGCTGTTCCAGTGGGTCCCCTCCCCCAACCTTCTCTGAGCCTTCGGGGTCCATGTGACCTGGCCATTTAGCCCATGGTGTGCAAAAAAGTGCCTCTCAGAGGTAAAACAACCCAACTCTAATCTTCCCTCTCTATTTTTTCTTACTCGTTCTCTAACAAGATCCAGACTAATAAATTTATTTAACCTCCCACGCACACATCAAAATAAAAACATTTCTTCTTTATACTACAGTGCACAGACATAAACAAACTATGTTTTCCTTCACAGAAATTCTTCCTAATTACAACTCTCTTATTCTTTATTTTCCAGTTAAGTTCTTTCGAAGTGGTTAGTGACGAAATTCTCACGCTGAAGTACATACGAGCATCAAAATGATACATCACGATTTCATTATTGGTCGTTCATCTGTCGTGACAATATATTAAATTATATAATGCATATTAAATTTTCAATTTTACGCATTTCTGTAATTCAATTTTTTTAAAATGCCATGTGCATATTTCCATTCGTAAGTCGCAAATTTTTTTGTACCGTGAAAGAGTTTTGTAGAGTTTCTCCCGCCACATATACACTCCTTCTCGAACAGTTGCGAGTCTCTTTGATCTGCCTTTGTGTGTAATCTTAGTAACGTATTGTGTTTGTAGCTGTTTGTGTTTGTAGCTGCAGGTTGAGCTGAGCGGCACTTTTTTGCACACCATGGGCTAAATGGCCAGGTCACCTGGACCCCGAAGGCTCAGAGAAGGTTGGGGGAGGGAACCCACTGAAAAAGCTGTTGGGAAACAGATGGTAGCCTCCCGTCAAGGCCATCCAGCGTGTTCTTTAACGTGCGCAGGGTATGGCTCTCCCGCACACGGGGCCACGGCTTAACGTCCCATCCGACGGACGGCGGCCTTTCCAAGCCCATCGGTGTCCCCTACTGACCGTGGGCAAGGCGGGGAATTTTGCGGAGAAAATCTCAACGCTGACCCAGCTGGGACTCGAACCTGGGAACTACAGATTACGAGCCTGGCGCGCTACCGACTGAGCCACCCCCACCCCCAACTGTTGGTGATTCTGCTAGATTTTAACAATGCAGATATTTTAGGATAATCATGATGTTGTTTTCCTAATTGCAATTGATATCTTTGGGATTTACTAAGTTATCAATTAATGAACATCAAGTGTTAATAAAGAATTTAAAGTATACTTACATTGCCCCAACATAAAGGACATCTCGTTTCGGATCTAGATACATCGTCCGGTAATATAGATGGCCACAGTTAAAGTCTCTGACGTGTTCTGCAAAAATTAAACAAAATTGACTTAGATTTCAGTTCATTAAGAATAAACTCTATATCGCTGAGAACTATTAAAACAAAAGTTGATCACAAGTCATTAAGTACATAGAGGAAGTTCCCGATGATTCGGGTTAATGAGGAAAAGAGACAGAGATAATTAAAAAAAACTGTAAAAAAGCTTCACGTTTATTAACAGCAGACTATGTCATTAAATGCAAAAGACATATCATTACTGAACATTATGGTTTAGTCGCTTATTTCTAAAATAAGATTTTAAGTTAAAATGTTTCTAAGCGTTCAGTTTTTTTTATCACAGTTCTCATTTTCCTCAGTTTCAAAATGATTAAACTCAGAGTAAGATTGTTTTATTGGTTGAGGAAAGTTCATGTCTTTCTTTTCTGTTTCACGTTGCTATCTATGGTCTAGTGATAAGCACGTTCGTTAATGATACCGGATCCAGTGTTTCTAATAAAAGATTCGTAGAATGTAGACAATTAATTGAGAATACAGGTTATCCAAATGTCTGTTATCTGAATACTAATCTTGAAAATATTCATAATCAGAAAATATTTTATTAGTTTTGCTTCTTTGCACAATCAATGCGGGGCGGGGGTGGCTCAGTCGGTAGCGCGCCAGGCTCGTAATCTGTAGTTCCCGGGTTCGAGTCCCAGCTGGGTCAGCGTTGAGATTTATCTCCGCAAAATTCCCCGCCCTGCCCACGATCAGTAGGGGACACAGATGGGTTTGGAAAGGCCGCCGTCCGTCGGATGGGACGTTAAGCAGTGGCCCCGTGTGCGGGAGAGCCATACCCTGTGCACGTTAAAGAACACGCTGGATGGCCTTGACGGGGGGCTACCATCCATCCATCATTCTCAACCATCCATCATTCTCAAGAATCTGCCTAAGTGAAAATATCTGATCTACACATCCCCTACCACTTCTGAATCCACATTGCTCATCACGCAATTGACTGTCAACCAGATTCTTAATTCTATTACGCACAATCATGGAAAGAACTTTACCTGGAGCAGAGAGTAGGCTGATACCCCTATAGTTATCACAAGAACTGCGATCACCTTTTTTGAAAATAGGGATAATAATAGCTCTGGTAAAATCTTTAGGAACCATGCCTTTATCATAAAAGTTATTCAAAATTTCAGTCATCCAAGTGGTAACCGAAACATTCCTAGCTCTGAGCATTTCTGTAGTAATTTCATCTACCCCTGGGATTTATGGAAGTTTAAGTTTAGAGATAGCCAAAATAACTTCAGATTGTGTTATAGGGCCAACATTAAAGCTGCCAATGCATCTATCATCATTACAAATAATAGGAGTAGAACTAACCACATTGTTTAGAACATCACTGAAATGCTCAGCCCACCTAGCTATGACAGAATCCTCACCTTCTATAACCTTACCTTGTTTATCCTTCAATCCCTGTATGCTTGTTCGTTTTCTACCACACAAAACATTAACTATCTGGTACAGCTCTCTGCTGTTGTGCTGTCTAACTGCTTCCTCGGCTTTGTCAGCCAAACCATCAAGCCAAAGATTCTTATCAGCAGCTAACTGATCTTTTACACGTTTATTAAGTTCTCAGTAATGCTTTCTATTAGGACTAGTAGGGTACTGATTAAGGACATTCCTGCAGTTCTTTCTTTCCGAAATAAGCTCAAGTGCCTTATCACTCAGATAATTCTGATTCTTCTGCTCCTTTTTCCCTAAAAGAGTACTAAAAGTGTCCAAAAAAGCCTGTTTAAAATGATCCCATTCTTCCTCAACTTCAGTAGTAAGCTTACCATGACTGTCATAATGACTAAGTAACCTATCATAGTAAGCTTTGGCTATAACTGGGTCTTTCAGAGCTTTAGTATTAAAAGTAAATTTTTTAACCCTAGCTCAACACTTTTTAAGTTTAAGTTGCAACACACTTTTAACAAGGTAATGGTCAGATCCAATTTCAGCTCCCTTATATGACCTGGTATTCCTAACAGAACTAGCCCATTTGCTGTTAATTAATATATAATCAATCATATTCTTATGCAGCAAATCAGGTGAAACCCATGTGTACTTATGTATGTCGCGGTGTTTGTAATAAGTGTTAGTTATTCTGAATCCATTGAGTTTACTTTCCTGTAGGAGACGTTGCCCATTGCCATTACAGCTACCAATACCAAAAGGGCCTATTACTCCTCCCCAAAGGTCAGAGTCAGTACCAACTATGGCATTGAAGTCACCTAGAACAAGGGTAATATCTCCTTTCTTGACAGAATTCAAAATATCCTGAAGTTGTCCGTAAAACCTATCCTTCTGATCCTCATCAGCATCCTCAGTGGGGGCATAACAGCAGATAACATTCAAGACTTTAATACTTGTCTGAAATTTTGCTGTAAGAAACCTTTCATTAATGCACTCATATCCTAGAAGAGTAGCAGACCCACGTCTTGGTGATGCTTTCCATCCTCCCTCCTTGTAAAGAGAAATTTAAAGTTATTTTTAAATATCTCACCTTTACCTGTCCATCTGGCCTCTTGCAAGCCTTGTATATGTAGGTTATAGCGCTGGAATTCCTGCATGAGGACATCAAGAGAATATTCTCTATGTAATGTCCTCACGTTCCACATTCCTGCAGAGAGAAAATGATTAGTAGGATTTTTAAAGAAATTAGGTTTATTGAGATTGGTAGGGCCAACAATATCAAACAGCCCCCTGATCGCAGGCATGGGGCAAAGACCTGTTCCTCCTCCACTAAAGGCTGAAGTCACCGATGCTGGTAGGAACTTCAGGCACCACCTTTTCAAGTGGACTTTTTCAAGAGCCATAAGGCCTGCCTGGGGCACATTACTCCATTTTAGGCTTGACGATGCCCAACTAGCTAAGTAAGGTTCAGGTACCTGCGATGGCCTCTGATTAGGATTATCCACCAGCTGATATAAGGTATCCCATGCCTCTGTTCACTTAGGGCTGGCAACCCAGAAGCAAACGGAAAACACAGCAGCAGATTCTCCCTCAACAGAGGCCCACCAGTGCAGCAAGTCCAGGATCAATAATCAAGCTCAAATCCATAAACAAGTCCAGTCTAGTAGATATAAATGGTCAGCACCAGGACCCTGTGAAGTTGACCACTCCTCAGCAGGGTTGAAAAAAAAGAAAAAAGTGGCCATAGATGACCAGATCAGTAGGCCATACTGAACTGGCAGCCCTCCCCTTCCGTTCCCTTCCAAAAGAGACTATCTCTTTTGAAAGGTACTAACGGCCTGCACCACGAGAAGGCGGGGTCGGACATTAGGTGCTAGACCTGGCCGGTTCTGTGCATCATCACTGGGGATTGGTACACAGCTCTCCTTCCAGTTTATGCCTAGCTACCATTTACAGGTCACACACACCGAAAGGTCCGAATCTAGAAAAAAAAAATAAAACCTGGGGGAGGGGGAGACTGGACTTCTATTGCAGTAACATTTCCCCTCCGATTTAGAGGTTTTAAAAAGTTCTTGAAAAATGCATGAAATATACATAAATTTATCCATTTCTTTTTACCTCTGTTACCTATACTAACATTTTTAGGGGGGGGGGGGTATTCGGCCTTGCACACTAACCTAGCAAAATAAAAATCTCAATTCAGTGTACATTCCCTAGCCAAAAAAATAAACGCTGTCATTCTAAACTAAGACTTCTAAAATAAGCACACACTAAATAAAAAACTCACTTCTAAAATTAAATCATCTCAACTATATCCAAATAATGACGAGCCAGCATAAGACTTTAATAACTAACGTTTTCTCCTAGTTTTCGCAACATTAAAAAATAAAACTCGATTTTTCAAGTGATATTTTCAGCGCCATTTACGCTATTAACGCAGCATTTATGCTGAAAATTTACCGCCACAGGTGTGCAGAGAATAAGAACTTTTTCACGATATTTACCTGAAAAAAAAAAGGTGCTACTCAAAACCAGTAAAAGTTTAGTAAATCATTCACCGAGTTTCCTTTTTTCCTTTCCAAAATAATACTAATCCTCGCTCTCGGGTACGGAGCATCGGTTCATTAAGCTTTAATGACTTGAACATTTTAAACCATATTTTTTCGTGAGGGACTGGCTTTACCATAGTCAGCTTTTACAAGCAAGACCGACTTTATTTTCCCGTGTTGGGAGAAATAAAGGCTTACTTCGAATGCCCAAGCGTAAATTGCCGATTTTGTCGCCACTTAGGTTGCAAGCCACACGAGGTCAGTTTTTCCTCTTCTGTGGCAGGCTCAGGGATTCAGAGTGGAAAATCGTCTCCTCCAAATGACGAGCCTGCCGACTCAAGCAGCTCGACTCTTAATAACTCATCCATCATGAGGTGTCAGTACTCGGCTCCCAAGCGCTGTCCTTAACTGACAGAAATCCAATACCTAATTAATTCTTTGCGACAGAAAACACGAACTTTACACTCTTCGTACGATGTTTTACTGAACTTTAATGCGGATAAGAACAGTTTATTCTTATTTGCTGAAGCTTACGATTTTAGCCTAAATGTCTGATGACACTTATGACTTTTTTTTTGCGCATGTTTTTTTCGCAGTTGTTAATTTTTTTTCCGTGGAACATTTTTGGGAAAAAAAAACGAGACTGTTATAATTTCTGGCATCAATTTCTGTGTTGGCTAAAGTATGTTACCCTTTTTCTGCGTTTGGGATTAGTAGAGGTGTGCCCCATGGGCGTCCGCAGAAAATTTTCAAGGGGGGGCGGGGAGGCAAAGCTTGGATACAAATAATTACATCAATAAATTTTTATTTAATTATTTAACTTTTTAGGGTCTTTTTTTCACAAGGGTTGGGTTGTTTTACCTCTGAGCGGCACTTTTTTGCACACCATGGGCTAAATGGCCAGGTCACATGAACCCCGTAGGCTCAGAGAAGGTTGGGGGAGGGGACCCACTGGAACAGCTGTTGGGAGACAGATGGTAGCCTCCCGTCAAGGCCTTCCAGCGTGTTCTTTAACGTGCACAGGGTATGGCTCTCCCGCACACGGGACCACGGCTTAACGTCCCATCCGACGGACGGTGGCCTTTCCAAGCCCATCGGTGTCCCCTACTGACTTTTTCACAAGTAGATTATAGAATACAGTATTGCATCAATACAAAAACACATAAATACCGTATTTCTTCGATTCTAAGATGCACTTTTCTCCCACATAAACGTCTCTAAAAACGGGGTGCGTCTTAGAATCGATGGCGTCTTAGAAACGCAGAAAATGACGCTCAGAAGAATCAGACTCCGATACCGATTCAGAAGGAAGCGATGAATAGCATACTTACTGATAAATAAGTACTATTGTTGTTAGTAAATTGATTCTATTATAATAAAAATATTTGTTAGATATATTTTAGCAATTTATTTCATTTATTTTTTTTCCTTAGAATTGGGTTGAGTTGTTTCACCTCTGAGCGGCATTTTTTTGCACACCATGGACTAAATGGCCAGGTCACATGGACCCCGAAGGCTCGGAAAAGGTTGGGGGAGGGGACCCACTGGAACAGCTGTTGGGAGACAGGTGGTAGCCTCCCGTCAAGGCCATCCAGCGTGTTCTTTAACGTGCACAGGGTATGTTTCTCCCGCACACGGGACCACGGCTTAACGTCCCATCCGACGGACGGCGGCATTTCCAAGCCCATCGGTGTCCCCTATTGACCGTGGGCAGGGCGGGGAAATTTGCGGAGATACATCTCAACGCTGACCCAGCTGGGACTCGAACCTGGGAACTACAGATTACGAACCTGTCCCGCTACCGACTGAGCCACCCCGCCCCCTTTCCTTAGAATCAAAGCTTTTTGTCTGTTGGTGGTGCTGGGGCGGGGGTGGCTTAGTCAGTAGCGCGCCAGGCTCGTAATCTGTAGTTCCCAGGTTCGAGTCCCAGCTGGGTCAGCGTTGAGATGTATCTCCGCAAATTTCCCCGCCCTGCCCACGGTCAGTAGGGGACACCGATGGGCTTGGAAAGGCCGCCGTCCGTCGTATGGAACGTTAAGTCGTGGCCCCGTGTGTGGGAGAGCCATACCCTGTGCACGTTAAAGAACACACTGGATGGCCTTGACGGGAGGCTACCATTTGTCTCCCAACAGCTGTTCCAGTGGGTCCCCTCCCCCAACCTTCTCTGAGCCTTCGGGGTCCATGTGACCTGGCCATTTAGCCCATGGTGTGCAAAAAAATGCCGCTCAGAGGTAAAACAACCCAACCCTGTTGGTGGTGCTGAAATTAAGGTGCGTCTTAGAATCGATGGCGTCTTAGAATCGAAGAAATACGGTATATATATGTATTAATTACGATTATAATTTGTGGAATTTTTTACTCGATCCCAGGGGAGGGGAGGGGGGCAAATTCCCCGTTTGCCCCCTCTGCGGATGCCCATGTGTGCTAGTCATTGGTGAATTTAAGATTTGTAGAAGTGTGTTACTGATTTGTGTATTTAGAGTAGGTAGAAGTGTGCTACCCATTTGTGTATTAAGGAATAGCAGAAGTGCATTACACATTATCAGTGTATGTATAGAGAAATGTTCTCTCTTAGAAATATATTTAGATAAAAGTGTTACTTCTTAGTAGAGTTTTAAAATTTTTTGGAAGTGTTGCCTTTTGTCAGTGATTGTTATATATAAATTATTCTTCTGATTGTTAAAAGTGATATTTTTAGTGGTTCTTTGAGCGTTGATTAAAACTTATCTCTTAGCAGTGTATGAATTGGTAGAAGTATTATTCCTTAGCAGCGCTCGTCTCAGTAGAAAAACGTTACCCATTAGCAGAAATTTTGTTTTGGGACATTGCCAAAAAGGGGCGGGGGTGGCTCAGTCGGTAGCGCGCCAGGCTCGTAATCTGTAGTTCCCAGGTTCGAGTCCCAGCTGGGTCAGCGTTGAGATTTATCTCCGCAAAATTTCCCCGCCCTGCCCACGGTCAGTAGGGGACACCGATGGGCTTGGAAAGGCCGCCGTCCGTCGGATGGGACGTTAAGCCGTGGCCCCGTGTGCGGGAGAGCCATACCTTGTGCACGTTAAAGAACACGCTGGATGGCCTTGACGGGAGGCTACCATCTGTCTCCCAACAGCTGTTCCAGTGGGTCTCCTCCCCCCAACCTTCTCTGAGCCTTCGGGGTCCATGTGACCTGGCCATTTAGCCCATGGTGTGCAAAAAAGTGCCGCTCAGAGGTAAAACAACCCAACCCATTGCCAAAAAAGTCAGCCTAAACATCTAGATTACAAGGATCCTAACCAAAGCTTAGGACAAAGCACATAATTGGGTTGTTTTACCTGAGCGGCACTTTTTTCCATAACTCTTTAAATACCAAACGAATATTGTTGAAAAACGAGATTTGGATAGATTTGATTATGATCTTTAATTTTGCTTTTTTCACATTTTCCTGATAAATACATATTTTAGAAGTTTAGAGCTTCGAAATTAAATTCCCATCGATGCCAAAAGTTAATTCCAATTCTTCCTGGGTTGGGTCCTTACCTGTGAGCTGTACTTTTTTTTTGCACACAATGGCTAAATGGCCAGGCCATTTAGCCCATTAGTGCCACATATTAGCCTCGGATCCTTGGATCCCGAAGGCTCAGAGGAGATTGGGGGAGGGGCCCCACTGGAACAGCTGTTGGGAGACAGATGGAACCCTCCTCCCGTCAAGGCCATCCAATGTGTTCTTTAACGTGCACTCACAGGACATGGCTTTACATCCCATCCAAACGGACAGAGGCCTTTCCAAGCCCATCGGGACCCCTACTGACCATAGGAGTGCTGCGAGTTTTGCGGGGATTACGAGCCTGGCGCTGTAATCCGCCAGGCTCGTAATAAAAACACCGACTGAGGCACCCGCGCCTCCAGCGAAGCACAAAATTTGGATTGGATATTAATTTAAATGTTCAAGTGGCTTGAAAAAGCTTTATTGTTTCATTTGAGGGACGGTTGGATGCTTTTCTAAATGACTGTCTTGCCTGTTATTGGATGCAGCACTCAGAGAGGAGGAAATCTTAAGAGCTTGGACTCGAATATGACGAAGACGCTTTATCACTTACAAAACATCTCGCGGATTAATACAGTATTTTTCAGAGATTTTTGTGGTTTGAACTAGAGTTGCCAGAAATATAACAGGAAATTTTTCAAAAATTTCAAAGGTTTGATGTACCTCACCTGAGAAAAGCACTGATTTAGAGGGTACTGCAAATATGTATGCATTCGCCGTCTAAATTGAGGCGTCTACGCATACTTTAATCATTTAACATTTTGATGTTTAAGCATTAACTTTCTCAGAAACTCCCCTCCCGAGGGGGGCGGAAAAAAAGAAATCGATGTTCCAAGCTAGAAATATTTTGGTCGAGCCCCATTTTCCCTCTCCTTCCAAGGTTCATGTCTCCTCTTCAGTAACACATCTATCACAACTGGGATTTGGGTTGGGTTGTTTTACCTCTGAGCGGCACTTTTTTGCACACCATGGGCTAAATGGCCAGGTCACATGGACCCCGAAGGCTCAGAGAAGGTTGGGGGAGGGGACCCACTGGAACAGCTGTTGGGAGACAGATGGTAGCCTCCCGTCAAGGCCATCCAGCATGTTCTTTAACGTGCACAGGGTATGACTCTCCCGTACAAGGGGCCACGGCTTAACGTCCCATCCGACGGACGGCGGCCTTTCCAAGCCCATCGGTGTCCCCTACTGACCGTGGGCGGGGGTGTCTCAGTCGGTAGCGCGCCAGGCTGGTAATCTACAGTTCCAAGGTTCGAGTCCCAGCTGGGTCAGAGTTGAGATTTACTCCGCAAAATTCCCCGCCCTGCCCACGGTCAGTAGGGTACACCGATGGGCTTGGTAAAGGCCGCCGTTCGTCGGATGAGACGTTAAGCCGTGGCCCCGTGTACGGGAGAGCCATACCCTGTGCACGTTAAAGAACACGCTGGATGGCTTTGACGGGAGGCTACCATCTGTCTCCCATCAGCTGTTCCAGTGGGTCCCCTCCCCCAACCTTCTTTGAGCCTTCGGGGTCCATGTGACCTGGCCATTTAGCCCATGGTGTACAAAAACGTGCCGCTCAGAGGTAAAACAACCCAACCCAACTGACCGTGGGCAGGGCGGGTAATTTTGCGGAGATAAATCTCAACGCTGACCCAGCTGGGACTCGAACCTGGGAACTACAGATTACGAGCCTGGCGCGCTACCGACTGAGCCACCCCCGCCCCAATCACAACTGGGAATACTGAATGACAAAAGTTTAGATAAATGACATTACTACCATTTACACATCTTTTAAAAACTCATACAGATTTCGTCCTAACAAAGTTATGAACAACACAAAGTCTGGTCTATCCATTCGCTCCAGTATTCTCCTTAGGAAAAATTCGACATAAACTTAGTGTGTGTTTTTTAACGATTTTATTTTTTTATCTAAAAATAAGGTTTTTCTTTTAAATACGGATTTTTTTTTAATGTTTCGTGGCAGCTTAATGATCCATGTGTGCATCTGACACATACCTAATGACCGCATACCTAATGACGAGGAGAAGGTCTAAGAATCTCTTATTTTTTTCCATCATTTCCTGAAGTAACGAATAAAATGGGTTGGGTTGTTTTCCTCTGAGCGCACTTTTTTGCACATCGTGGGCTAAATGGCCAGGTCACAAGGACCCCGAAGGCTCAGAGAAGGTTGGGGGAGGTGACCCACTGGAACAGCTGTTGGGGGACATATGGTAGCCCCCCGTCAAGGCCATCCAGCGTGTTCTTTAACGTGCGCAGGGTATGTCTCTCCCGCACACGGACCCACGGCTTAACGTCCCATCCGACGGACGGCGGCCTTTGCAAGCCCATCGGTGTCCCCTACTGACCGTGGGCAAAATTTTGCGGAGATAAATCTCAACGCTGACCCAGCTGGGACTCGAACCTGGGAACTAAAGATTACGAGCCTGACGCGCTACCGACTGA
Organism: Ryuthela nishihirai; assembly: GCA_038380435.1. Lineage (NCBI taxonomy): Eukaryota > Metazoa > Arthropoda > Arachnida > Araneae > Heptathelidae > Ryuthela > Ryuthela nishihirai. The sequence goes on along the minus strand of JAWZYU010000005.1, from coordinate 33,198,283 downwards.
GCCACCCCCGCCCCAACGAATAAAATGAAAATGAAGTGTCATGAAAATGAAGTGTCAAATGAAGTGAAAATGAATGAATGAAAAGAAGGTATAGAAGTTCCATGATTTCTTGTTATTTACAATTTTTTTGTTCATCATTGATGGAAGTATCATATCACCTTTCTTATTTTTTTTGCATATTAAACATCGAAACATAACTCAGATTTGTAATCTGATGTTCCCAGGTTCGAATCTAAACTGTGCCAAGGTGAAGTTTTATCTCCTCTAAAATCCAATCCTGCCCTCGTCCGTCGGGTGAGATATTAAGTCGTGGTTCCGTACACAGGAGAACACCACGTGCACATTAGAAACATCCTGTATGGCACTGACCGGAAGCTTTTTTCTGTCTCCTACCAGCTGTTCAATGTGATATCCTGTATTCAATGGAAGCGAATTGCGCCTCACTCAAAGGGGCGGGGGTGGCTCAGTCGGTAGCGCGCCAGGCTCGTAATCTGTAGTTCCCAGGTTCGAGTCCCAGCTGGGTCAGCGTTGAGATTTATCTCCGCAAAAATTCCCCGCCCTGCCCACGGTCAGTAGGGGACACCGACGGGCTTGGAAAGGCCACCGTCCGTCGGATGGGACGTTAAGCCGTGGCCCCGTGTGCGGGAGAGCCATACCCTGTGCACGTTAAGGAACACGCTGGATGGCCTTGACGGGAGGCTACCATCTGTCTCCCAACAGCTGTTCCAGTGGGTCCTCTCACCCAACCTTCTCTGAGCCTTCGGGGTCCATGTGACCTGGCCATTTAGTCCACGGTGTGCAAAAAAGTGCCGCTCAAAACCCAACAAGCCTCACTCAAATGGTATTCGAATGTAAAACATGACTTTTTACTACCCACAAAATTTAAACAGAGTTTTTTTTCTGTCTCAGAAAGAGAGAACAAAAAAAACCTCAAATATACTCTGTGAACGCAAAGATTTCGCTCTGCAGACTCATTTTGTACGACAAGGTCATCATCAACGGATGATCTCGTTCAAAGACTAGGTCGTCTCGGCTCTAGCTCGAGCTATTATCTCGAATGACGTCAAATGATACGTCATTAAAGCTGTCAAAACTGGAAAATGAGCTTGCCTTTCACAATGGAGCTCTGCTGCTGTCTCAGCACACGACATTGTGAGGTCTCTCATCCCCTCTTGCATTGCACTAAGTGGGTAGGCCGTAAGAAAACGCACAAGGGGTCGCTACCAGAGCACACAGCTACGACAAGCAGAGTGCAGTTGGACTCGTACTTATCAAAAGGATTTGCGTAGCCTATTACTGGAGCTGTGGATGATGCATTTTAAATGCTGTTTCCGCCTCTGAGTTCACTGCAGATGCAGAAGAGTCAGAGCAGAGAGAAATAAGAGGTTCTTAATCATAAAAGACACGGCTTTAATGAATTCCAGTTAAGTACAAACAAGCGAAAAAAAAAAGGAAAGTTGCCGTGAGTTCTGTCCTTTATATCTGACGACAACCTGAGATGACAAGGAACTACGAAATAATCAGCTAAGAAAGCGTAAGCTTCTAAAAACGACACTGCAGGAAGAATTCCCGAAGTTTTATCAGCAGCGAAATAATCAAAGGAATTCTAATCAATATTTTATTGAGGATTTCGTTTTGAATATCACATTTCATGTTCTGCCGAGTGATCAACTAATGTGACTCGGCATTTTGTTTTACTTTCCGACTTACAAATTAAAGATGTTCGAAAGAATGTTGCAATCGCTGAAATTAGTCTAATGCGAAAAGTTTCTGAATTTTTGTTTATAATAGGGGAGGGAGGGGGAGGAGGGTATACTAAGAGGTTAACGAGATTAGGTTTTAAGAAAAAGGAAAATTTAAAAGTAATAGAATGGAAAGCGTGCAAAATAAGGCATTGGATAGAAGAGTTGAACAAACTAAAAGGAAATGTTAAAATGTAAAAATTTTCAGAGAGTTTGCGAAACGGGAAGAAGATAGTTTTCGTTGAAAGATAAATATACAACAGTTTCTTTAATTAGTTTTGATCTTAGAGTCTAGTATTGGTTCTCCATGCATTAGTTATTTTGTATTTTTAACCTTTTCTTCCGTTTCGGAAAACATCGTTGGACGCTTTGAATGCTAATTCTTGAAACTTTAAAACTTCATCTTAATTGAGTTGAGCGAAACAAATATTTCTTCGAACAATCATCTGCTACACAAAAATTGGAAAGACTTAATTTTTGAGAGTTGGGTTGTTTTACCTCTGAGCGGCACTTTTTTGCACACCATGGGCTAAATGGCCAGGTCACATGGACCCCGAAGGCTCAGAGAAGGTTGGGGGAGGGGACCCACTGGAACAGCTGTTGGGAGACAGATGGTAGCCTCCCGTCAAGGCCATCCAGCGTGTTCTTTAACGTGCACAGGGTATGGCTCTCCCGCACACGGGGCCACGACTTAACGTCCCATCCGACGGACGGCGGCCTTTCCAAGCCCATCGGTGTCCCCTACTGACCGTGGGCAGGGTGGGCAATTTTGCGGAGATAAATCTCAACGCTGACCTAGCTGGGACTCGAACCTGGGAACTACAGATTACGAGCCTGGCGCGCTACCGACTGAGCCACCCCCGCCCCCATACCTTGTGCACGTTAAAGAACACTCTGAGTAAATTTGACACGAGGCTTCCGTCTGTCTCATAATAGTTTTTCCTTTCTCCTATCCAACTCTGAGGGCTCAGGCGGTAGCGCGCCGTCATCGTAATTTTCAGTTCCAGGTTCTAGTCCCTCCTGGGCCAGCGTTGAGATTTATCTCCGTAAAAAAACCCATCAAGCTCTCGGTCAGTAGGGAACATCACCGTCCGTCGGATGAGATGTTAAGCCGTGGTTCCGTGTATGGGAGACCAATTCCATGTGCTGTCAAAGAACAAGCTAGATGGTCTTGACGCGAGGCTACCATCTGTCTCTCAACAGCTATTCAGTGGGTTCCCTCCTCCAATCTTTTCTAAGCCCTCGGGATCCTTGTAACCTTGGCCGTTTAGCCCACTGTCTGCAAAAACGGGCTGCTCAGAAGTGAAACAAGCCACCCCTATACAACTCTGGACTCTTGGAGTCCTCCTAACCTCACCATTTAGCCAATTGTGTACAAAAATGTGTCTCTTAAAGGTAAGAGAACCCAAGTCAACTCGGGGGGTGGGGGGGGTGGGGGCTCAGTCGGTAGCGCGCCAGGATCGTAATCTGTAGTTCCCAGGTTCGAGTCCCAGCTGGGTCAGCGTTGAGATTTATCTCCGCAAAATTCCCCGCCCTGCCCACAGTCAGTAGGGCACACCGATGGGCTTGGAAAGGCTGGAAAGGCCGCCGTCCGTCGGATGGGACGTTAAGCCGTGGCCCCGTGTGCGGGAGAGCCATACCCTGTGCACGTTAAAGAACACGCTGGATGGCCTTGACGGGAGACTACCATCTGTCTCCCAACAGCTGTTCCAGTGGGTCCCCTCCCCCAACCTTCTCTGAGCCTTCGGGGTCCATGTGACCTGGCCATTTAGCCCATGGTGTGCAAAAAAGTGTCGCTCAGAGGTAAAACAACCCAACCCAAGTCAACTCGGCCTTTTGTGTCTTTGAAACCGAGAGTAATGATAGGGGAAAGGTACCACTCAAGGGTAAGGTGACACGACCTATTCCAAAAGTGCAAATTTCCCATCAGGCACGAAAAAGAAAGACAACCCTTTTCGTTCCATTACTCACTCTTAAGTTCAAAAAGAAACGCCAACTGAATTGACAAAAAGATTATGAATGTGGCGTTTGCGTGTCTTGGCAGCGCTTTCGCTTTGTAATTACTAAATTAGTTCCATTAGGGGATGTAAATTAGAACTGGTTTTACTCACCCCTCGAGACTCTGCTCTCTTAAGTCAATGGGGCGCCAGTGCAAATAAACGTAATCTATTATTAGTCTGCGGTCCTGTCATTGCGACAGTGATTCAGCCTACAACTGTTATTTATCTAGGGGAACACAAATAACGGATAAAAAAAGTAATCATGTCCCCAGGAATTGACCAAAAGTAGTCAAAAAAAAATTCTATTGAGGAGTCACTTGCCAGAAGATCCGATAGGTTCCTCTAGCTTGTAAAGTGATAACGCAGAGTACAAAGGGGTTGGCTTGATTTCTTCTGAGGGAGTAGAAGCTCGGTTACAAGGAGAGTTGGTTGGGTTGTTTTACCTCTGAGCGACACGTTTTTGCACACCATGGGCTAAATGACCAGGTCACAAGGACCCCGAAGGCTCAGAGAAGGTTGGGGGAAGGGACCCACTGGAACATCTGTTGGGAGGCAGATGGTAGCCTCCCGTCAAGGCCATCCAGCGTGTTCTTTAACGTGCACAGGGTATGGCTCTCCAACACACGGGACCACGGCTTAACGTCCCATTAACGGACGGCGGCCTTTCCAAGCCCTTCGATGTCCCCTTTTGACGTGGGAAGGGTAGGGAGATAAATCTAAACGCTGACCCTGCTGGGACACGAACGTGGGAATTACAGATTACGAGCCTGGCGCGCTACCGACTGAGCCACCCCTTTCTTTGGGGGGGGGGAAGATGTCATAATAGAGAGAAGATGTTTTTGCATTTATTGAATGGGAAGAAGGGGTTTTAAAATTTTCATGGGGAGGAGGAGGTTTCATCCTTCCACATTTCCAGTTTATGGGTTTCTTCTTTCTTTGTTCATTAAATCTCCATCTGTTGGAGGTTTTAGCAAATAAAAACATATCCGGAATTCGGGAGAAGCATCTGATTTGAGTTTTGGAAAGTTAAATACAATATACGCGAAATCCTATTTGAATAAAAAAAGAAAAACTTTATCGGCTACAAGTGATTTATGGAAACAACAACAACATTTGTTCGTTCTCTTACACATTAAGATGCATCTCAAAAAGCTGTTTATTAACAAAATTAATAAATCTTATAGAAAAACAACTTTTTTCAATTGCATTATTAATGCACAGAGCAGAAGCAACAGAAATTTTGTTATGTTTTAATTAAAACTTATACAAGTTGAAATGGATCCATAGAAAAAGATAAATATATTCATGTCGTGAAGGTCTTCTAACAACCAACAATTCTTCAGCAAAACAAATATTCAGGACTCCACCTATTTATAAATTAATGTGTTGTTGTTGCACAAAGTACTACACAAATAAAAAACGACTTTCATTATTTTAACTGAAAACTTCTTATATAATAAACATTTTCAAAAAAGCGTGGAATATATTATTTCGTAATCCATGTTGTGCATTTGCAATTTGTCAATTTTCTGCTTGTGTAACTGCGAGAGTGCTCTATTCATAATGCAAGTTTCTGCTACTTCAGTTTAATTTGTTATTAGATAGTTTTACCTTTTACTTGAAAGAGCCAAATGCTATCGACTCTGTAATCTGTTGTTATGCCATTGTAGAATTTAACGTTAATAATTAATTAATCAAGCGAGTAAAACTGTACGGATTTCGGGAAACTAAAGCTAGTTTCCATTTAGGTATTAAATTAATATTTAATATTAAAAATTCTCGACGGCATAGCGTTTATTGATCATTATTGTTCCCCAGCGGGTTTTTACGATTTTCAGCGAAATATTTGAGATATTGCAATGCACGAGTTACAATTCGGGCTCATTATTTATAAAATATACAGAGAAGCTTAAAACGATTAATTTTTGTGAAAGATCAACTTAAAGAGAACTTTAGAAAGGTAAACAATTTTTTAAGTGATTAAAAATTCCGCACGAGTAGTAAAAAAATTAAAATTTGCTTTAAACTTTTTATTCACTAGGAAGACAAAATACCGAGTATAAGTATTAATTCTAGTTAAGGATAGTTTTCAATTTTCTTTCCCATTTTTGATTAGTGTTAAACATGCAGCGTATGTCTAAATTAAATTACAGTTTGTAGTATTGTAAATTTTGAACGAAGATAGATAGCCATGATTGCAAAAAGGTCAAGTTTTGATACAGAAAATCTTTCTGTATCAAAACATGACCTTTTTGCATCTATCTAATCTTTTTACATCTATCTAAAGAAGACTGCATTTTCTCTCATTTCCTCACAAATGTGAGATAATACCTGCAGTACCATTCTTGCTCTTTTCGAATTTAATGAAAGAATTACTCGTACGGACGTTCAATTTGGTTTACTTTAACAAAATCATATTCAATATTGACAAAATAAATATTATCATAAAATATGTTAATAAAAAAATTCAGTTATAAATAATTAGAAGATGTTGGACAAAATCCCACCACTCCTGGGTGATCTCAAATGGTACGTATCCTGCCCGTTGGGCAGGATACGTACCATTTGAGATCATCCAGGAATCATTTTGTCCAATATTTTCTATTTATTTTGTCCAACATCTTCTATTTATTATATAGAGATATTTATTATAATTTTTTTTTGATTTGCGACATATAGGACAGAGAAGAATCCTAGAAGCTACTCCTAGCTTAACACAGGCCTTCTCATACAAGGACATGCCCTACTAAGACCGAAGTCACTGCCTTAGTTAGAGCTAGCACAACACACAAAGTTTGCCTTGCTGGAACAGTCGCTAGCTGCCTAACCACTATGCCAGTTAAGGCTTATTTATTTATTATACTTTTGAGAGTACATAATAAAGAGAAGATATTTTGTCCAATATCTTCTATTTATTATGTACTCTCAAAATGTGCTCAAAATTTACCCCAAAATTTAATTGAAAATTTAATTAAAATTAAATACACAGGGTGTTCCAAAAGGCCTAGTCAAACTTTGGGAACGTGTTATATTGCGCATAGTAACGAAAACCTTTCCTATGAACATTGGGTCAGAAATGATTCCATACTTGCACTCTCAAAATATAATAATCATAGCACATTTTGAGAGTGCAAGTAAGAGAGCATGTGAAGTTAATTTTTATTACAGCACATCGTAAGAGATTGGTGAGAGCAGTTATGTAAGTCTACATCAGAGCAAATGTTCGAAATGGCCTCCCTGAGAAGCCAATACTTGTCTCACAGTCTTCTCATCTACTGTCAAACACATTCGAAAAATCACGGAGTATTCTGAAATCTTTGACAATCATCCACGATCCTTTTGCGGGGAGATCGTGTATTAGGAACCGGGGTAGCGTAAACATCAGTTGTAGCGTGTCCCCCTAAGAAGAAATCCAGTGGATTCAAATCGCGAGAGCTTGCAGGCCATACGGTTGGTTCACCTCTACCAATCCAACGGGCAGGATAAGTACCATTGAGATCATCCAGGAGTGGGTGGGATTTTGTCCAACATTTGCATACGTCTACTATGATACTGCAAATTTCGTAACATTGCATCTTTTGCCAGGTCGGAAAAACTCGGAAGGGAAGACTTTCCGGCCCAATGATCGTAGGAACATTTTTCGTCACTATGTGCAATAGAACACATTCCCAATGTTTGACTAAACCTTTTAGAAACACTCTGTACAATCATTTAAATTATAAAACGTTGCAGTTACGCAAAAAAAAAAAACTCGAAAGTTACGGACATAGTGATCAAGAAAAATGTGTGAACCTATCTACTGGATTTATTTAATGTTCTAATTAAATTTTGGGGTAAATTTTTTTTGTAGTCTGTTAAATATTGCAGCATTCATAACGTTTTGGATACTGAAAAATTATTGTTTAAAATCAATCAAGATTACACAACTTTGACTGAGATCTTTAATTTATCTTTAGACGTATTTTTCATTAAAAATCATATTGAAGAAGTTAATGAACTCAGAATGTGATTTTCTGTTGAGATAACATGGAACTATTTCCATTTTTATGTCCAGTACTTATAAATGTTTAAATGCTGTTTTCGTACATCAACTTCTGGTGAGTTCTGCTTCCCACCCAACCATTTAATTTCTTTCCATGAGGTTACATAAGTTTTCTATATAATAAAAAACATTTCATTCATTTTTCAAGAAAATTTTTAAAGACAGAAGGGGAAAGAAAGGTTGCACTGCAAATGGAAAGTCAAGTTGGTTAGCGTACAGTCGCTCAAAAAAGTATCCGAACACTATGGTTGATTACAGAATTCAGAAAAAATATCTGGCAACGATTTTTTTAGAAATTAGTGATCTGGCAACCTTCGTGTTACGTGATTACAGAATTCAGGAAAAATATCTGGAGGGTGTACATCAACTGTACACGCTCCAGTTACCGTTCACAGCAAACTGGAGCGTGTGCAGTTACTGCACATGCTCCAGTTTGCTGTGAACGGTAACTGCACATGCTCAATATTTCCGTGAGTGAGCCCACACGATCTAGTATCAAAATAATATGACCACCTACAGTCGCTCAAAAAAGTATCCGAACACTATGGTTGATTACAGAATTCAGAAAAAATATCTGGCAACGATTTTTTTTAGAAATTAGTGATCTGGCAACCTTTGTGTCACGTGATTACAGAATTCAGGAAAAATATCTGGAGCGTGTACAGCAACTGTACACGCTCCAGTTACCGTTCACAGCAAACTGGAGCGTGTGCAGTAACTGCACACGCTCCAGTTTGCTGTGAACGGTAACTGCACACGCTCAATATTTCCGTGAGTGAGCCCACACGATCTAGTATCAAAATAATATGACCACCTACAGTCGCTCAAAAAAGTATCCGAACACTACGGTGGATTACAGAATTCAGAAGAAATATCTGGCAACGATTTTTTTTACAAATCAGTGATCTGGCAACCTTCGTGTCACGTGACACGAAGGTTGCCAGATCACTAATTTCTAAAAAAAAATCGTTGCCAGATATTTTTTTCTGAATTCTGTAATCAATCATAGTGTTCGGATATTTTTTCGAGCGACTGTATTACAAGATCCATGCTTATCCCGGTATCAGTAGCCAAGCGCGCTAACCAAAATAAATGAAAAATTATTTTTGGGTTTTGTTTTTGCATTTTCCGAACCATTCATTAGTTTGAATTTCCAAGTTAGAGGGCCCTAAAATCAGAAAATGACAAACTCCATTCTCTTTGCAAACAAGGCGGCGGGGGTGGCTTAGTCAGTAGCGCGTCAGGCTCGTAATCTGTAGTTCCCAGGTTCGAGTCCCAGCTGAGTCAGCGTTGAGATTTATCTCCGCAAAATTCCCCGCCCTGCCCACGGTCAGTAGGGGGCACCGATGGGCTTGGAAAGGACGCCGTCCGTCGGATGGGACGTTAAGCCGTGGTCCCGTGTGCGGGAGAGCCATACCCTGTGCACGTTAAAGAACACGCTGGATGACCTTGACGGGAGACTACCATCTGTCTCCCAACAGCTGTTCCAGTGGGTCCCCTCCCCCAACCTTCTTTGAGCCTTCGGGGTCCATGTGACCTGGCCATTTAGCCCATGGTGTGCAAAAAAAAGTGCCGCTCAGAAGTAAAACAACACAACCCAACTCTCTGCAAACGAGCATTCGATATTCGCCACATACGATTATTGTTGTTATTCTAGTTATAAATTACTTTTGGAAGCAAAAAAGAAATCTGCATGTAAGCAACCAAAATTGTCTCCATCAAAAAAAAAAAAGTTTCTTCTTCTGTCGGCTAATCGAAATTTCTCTTTCATAACTTTTTATTTTTATACTTTCTACACCTGGAACTTAAACAGATTTTTTTTTTCGTTGCTATTATCGAAGATGCTTATCTACGAAGAATAAGTTTCTACCCTAAAAGTGTTGCAGCAGAAAAAGAAAAAAAATCAATGGCGAACGTTTGAGAACGAAATTGTTGAATGTAGTAGTAGCGTGACTGCTACTCATAAAAGAGTAAACGATAATTTTTAGATTGCCATTATTAACGTCAAATACATTTGTGGTGGAGCAAAATATATACATAAAAAATCCTCCATGTTGTTTGGTTCACAACGAATGATTACAATAATGGCGATCAATATTGTTTGTAATCAACAAGATCTTTTGATGAACCAAGGGAATTACCGCCCTGCAGAAAACTGTCAACCAAACTTTTCGCAAAAATCCATTTTACGCACTTGAGGTAGAGCACAAAACACTAAACACTCAAAATGTAGTTCAACCCACTTATTTTAGAGAAGACTGTTTTGAAAAGAAATCGGTTTTATGAAATTCGCTAGTGAAAAAGCAAAATTTCTTTTCAGGAAGCCATTTGTTATGAAGGCCCTAGAGGATCGGCTCATCTGTCAAAGGCCGGGAAAAAAATCTCGTCTGTAGGTACCAGACACTGCATTGGCAACTAACATGAATTGCAAGCAAAATTTATTCAACTCTAGCGCATAAAGAATTGGAGAGGGGAAAAAAAAATCCCTTTTTTTTCAGCATTTAGATGGTGTTAATAAAGCGTTACTGACAGCCATTGTAATGGCTGATTGTTTGTCATATTTGGGTTGGGTTGTATTACCTCTGAGCGGCACTTTTTTGCACACCATGGGCTAAATGGCCAGGTCACATGGACCCCGAAGGCTCAGAGAAGGTTGGGGGAGGGGACCCACTGGAACAGCTGTTGGGAGACAGATGGTAGCCTCCCGTCAAGGCCATCCAGAGTGTTCTTTAACGTTGGATTGTTTTACCTCTGAACGACACTTTTTTTCACACCATGGGCTAAATGGCCAGGTCACATGGACCCCGAAGGCTCAGAGAAGGTTGGGGGAGGGGACCCACTGGAACAGCTGTTGGGAGACAGATGGTAGCCTCCCGTCAAGCCCATCCAGCATGTTCTTTAACGTGCACAGGTTATGTCTCTCCCGCACACGGGGCCACGGCTTAACGTCCCATCCGACGGACGGCGGCCTTTTCAAGTCCATCGGTGTCCTCTACTGACTATGGGCAGGGCGGGGAATTTTGTGGAGATAAATCTCAATGCTGACCCATCTGGGACTCGAACCTGGCGTGCTACCGACTGAGCCATCCCCGCCCCTATGGCTGATTGGTTGTCGTGTTTGGCTACTGATCAAAAGGGGCTTGGGTCGAGCCTCGGATAAGACATGGATGTTTTTCTCTGGTGTTTTCTTTATTTAGAGATTCTCAGGAATTTTTATTAACGCTATGCTGACAGTATTGAGGGGTAAAAAAAGTAACTGAAAGAAAATAAATGTAGGATATTATTCTTTTGGTTTAGAAAAATGTCTGAAAATTAGAGGTTGAAGAATTTTTTAAGATTTAAATAAAGTAAGTCATATTTTGAAACGGAATAAATGAAATATTTAAAACTAATCGGGTTTCATTGCCTTAATTTAATTCAGATTATACATTTTTCCCTACAAAAGTTTCAAAATGTGACCATGTAAAATTAGGATTTAGAGGTCATTTTCTTAATAGCTTTTCCCACCCCCCAAACACATATTTCAGGCAGCACAAGGATTGTACACTATTTTTATTAATTGAATTAACAAATTAATGGTCTGGAGAAAAAATATAGTAAAAAGCTTTGATGTCAGAAGTAAAATTAAAAAAAAATTATTGTTCCAACTGATCCGAAATCATGTACTTAACCACAGCAGTAGACCTGAGAACTAAAGCTAAAATTATGACTTAATACATTAAGGTAATTACGTTAATAACATTAATTTATGTTGTTGTTGTTTTACCTCTGAGCGGCACTTTTTTGCACACCATGGGCTAAATGGCCAGATCACATGGACCCCGAAGGCTCAGAGAAGGTTAGGGGAGGGGACCCACTGGAACAGCTGTTGGGAGACAGATGGTAGCCTCCCGTCAAGGCCATCCAGCGTGTTCTTTAACGTGCACAGGCTATAGCTCTCTCCCGCACACGGGGCCACGGCTTAACGTCCCATCCGACGGACGGCGGCCTTTCCAAGCCCATCGGTGTCCCCTACTGACCGTGGGCAGGGAGGGGAATTTTGCGGAGATAAATCTCAACGCTGACCCAGCTGGGACTCGAACCTGGGAACTACAGATTACGAGCCTGGCGCGCTACCGACTGAGCCACCCACACCCCGCATTAATTTATGACTTAATACAATAATAACAGTGAAGATCGTGTCATCGCGCGAGAGTATCGGTAAAAATCGTGACTTATTACGATAGTAACTTTGAATAATCATCAGCCTCAATATAACACTAACAGCGAAAATCGTGATTCAGTAGAATAGTAAGAGTGAAAAACGTGACCCAGTATAAGGGCAACAGTGAAAATCGTGACAAAGTGCAATAGTAACAGTGAAAATCGTGACAAAGTGCAATAGTAACAGTGAAAATCGTGACACAGTACAACAGTGACAGTGAAAATCGTGACATAGTACAATAGTGATAGTGAAAGTAGTGACATAGTACAATAGTGATAGTAGTGACATAGTACAATAGTGATAGCGAAGAATCGTAACAAAGTGCAATAGTAAGTCAAAATACCAAATGGCATTAATGATGACTCGCCCCAGGAACACTTAAAATTAGTCCTCAATTTGTTACAATTTTTTCGTAACTACTGAATTGATAATATTTCAGTAAGCCACTGAATTGATAAATTATAACAGTAACAGTGAAAATCGATACAATGGTAACAAGTGAAAATCTTTACACCTGATGTAATGGTAACACTGGAAATTATTACATTCCGTGTAATGGTAACAGTGAAAATCGATACAATGGTAACAGTGAAAATCCTTACACCTGACGTAACGATAACACTGAAAATCATTAAATTCCGTGTAACGGTAAGAGTGAAAATCGTTACACTACATGTAATGGTAACAAGTCAAAGTCGTGACCCAGTACAATAGTAACAGCGAAGAAACGTAGCCAAGTGCAATAGTAAGTCAAAATAAACCAAATGACATTAACTAAAATGATGACACTGGAACATTCAAAATTAGTTAACAACTTGTTACGATCTTGTCGTAACCACTATGAATTAGTAAGTTCATGAGAGCGCATGTGCAACTGATTGCTACGCACGCTCAAGTTTCCTGTGAGGAAGTTCTCTGTTTTGGCTAATGGTTTCGTTTTCAGACTCCAGAAAGTTTCGAAATGTCAATAACGCTAAACTACTCAATAGCTTTTTTTTGTGGTAATACCAAACATTTGGTTTCAGGGTTTTAAAAAAAAAGATGGCCAAGAAACCATTTGATCTGGGCCTTAAGTTCAAAGAGGGCTTCAGATTTAGACACTAGTTACGTCCCGTGGCTGAGTGGTTAGCACGCTTGGCTACTGATCTAAGGGACCTGGGTTCGAGCCCCGGTAAAGCATGGCTGTTTGTGTCGTTTTTCTGCTGAGGTCCTGCCATCCTCTCAGACCTTCTACTGTGGCATATAAACTGACAGGCTCCTGTCAGACCTCTGTGGCAAGCAGCTGCTTGAGGGGGTATTTATTTATTTTTTTTTTATATTAGATATAAAGTGTGATGTAGTAAAAGATATAATTTTTTTGGCTGAAATTCCTCATAAAAAAGAGATGGACGTTTCTTTTCTACTGTCTCTCCTCATAGACCTTATCTAAGATGTTATACCCCTGGCCGAGTGGTCAGAACGCTTGGCTACTGGTCAAAGCGACCTGGGTTCGAGTCACGAGTAAGGCACGTTTGTGTTGTTTGACTGTTGAGGTCCCGCCATCTTAACAGACCTACTCTGTGTCAGTTTTCATTTTGATTAGGAGCCTCAAAATTTGGAAGTGTCCCGAGCCTCTCTGGACCTGTGAGAGAGCAAGCGTGTTCTTTACACCTTCTTTGTATCGTATGTTGGAAATAAATTTTTATTTTATAAAAGAACGCTTGGTTACTGATCTAAGGGACCTGGGTTCGAGCCCCGGTATTAGGCATGGATGTGTGTGTCGTTTTTCTGCTGCGTCCCGGTATTAGGCATGATGTGTGCGTCATTTTTCTGTGTGTGTCGTTTTTCTTGCCATCCTCTCAGATCTCCTACTGTGGCATATAAACTGACAGGCTCCTGTCAGACCTCTGTGGCAAGCAGCTGCTTGACGGGGTATTTATTTTAGCCGTCCCATGGCCGAGTGGTTAGCGCGCTTGGCTACTGATCTAAGGGACCTGGGTTCGAGCCCCGGGTAAGGCATGGCTGTTTGTATCGTTTTTCTGCTGAGGTCCTGCCATCCTCTCAGACCTTCTACTATGGCATATAAACTGACAGGCTCCTGTCAGACCTCTGTGGCAAGCAGCTGCTTGAGGGGGTATTTTTTTAATGAATTTTCTTTACAATATCGACTAGTTTCCCTTGCTCTTAAAATGAAAGAATGATCTAGTGGAAAGAGGCCAAATTTCGCACCTTGACTCTGCCTCTTGCAGCATCGGCGAGTGTCGTAACCGATGCGTGAAGGGCCCTGAATACAGAGACAAGAGGCAATTGGCTGCAGTGGTTAAGAGCGGAATGTGATCCCGCCAGTGACATTTATCTGCAGGGCTGACATCTACTGGCGACATGGCCTCAAGGTGCGTCTGTCCCGACAGGTGACTCTCAGAAACTCGTCATGAGATATTAATGAGCTGCTTGGCCATGACGTCAGAGTGCCCCTCCCCAGCAGGTGGTGCATGGAGGAAGAAAAAGCCGCGAGCATTACTCGCACGCAGCGCTCAATCGTTTTCCACACTCTGGCACACTTTGTTAGAACGAACAGGAGCCGAAGAAAGAATAGTTGTCATTGTCTTCTTTGGAGAGTTTGTCATCAAGCATGAAATTAAGGGCGGTTTGAGAGGGGAAACTGAAACGGCGCAATTACATTGGGATTTCTAAAGAAGAAAAGATTGAAAAGGAAACTGCGAGTCTTATTTGAAGCAGAGAATACGAGGAAATCGTCGACAAAGCCTATTAAGTTTTTTTTTTCTGTTGGTGTGTGTCAAAACTTCAAGTCATGTCGATTTGTTTTCTCCTATAAGTTTTTGTAACGCACAAACAGAAAAGAATGAAAAGTAGGTTAATTGAAAGTAAGAAAATCGAAGACAAGAAGAATGGCTACGTATGAAAAACAAAACAAAACCAGGATGGTTTTTTCGGCTTCCCTAATGAATTTAAATTTTTTGTAAATATTATTTACCAGATAGTTTGTACATTTTGAGAGAAAGCAAGATTAGAGAAAATGTTTCCATGGGGAAGATCTCGCTGTTGAGACTACAACTTTTGAGGTTTTTCGATTTAAATTCTTCTCAGAATCGTAAAAAAAAATATAGGAAAAAAATTACTCAATGACCAAGATTTTAATATTTTTCAGTTAAGTTGCTTTACTTTTAAGCAGCGCTTTTGTTTTTTGCACATAATGGAATAAATGGCCAGGTCACAAGGACCCCAAGGGCTCAGAGAAGGTTGGCGGAAGGAGATCCACTGGACAACTATTAATAAAAATAAATAAATACCCCCTCAAGCAGCTGTTTGCCACAGAGGTCTGACAGGAGCCTGTCAGTTTATATGCCACAGTAGAAGATCTGAGAGGATGGTAGGACCTCAGCAGAAAAGAACACGAACATCCATGCCTTACCCGGGGCTCGAACCCAGGTCCCGTAGATCAGTAGCCAAGCGCGCTAACCACTCGGCCACGGGACGACAACTATTACGAGACAGATAATAGCCTTCCGTCAAGGCCATCCAGTGTGTTCTTTAACCTGTATAGGGTATGGCTCTCTTCTGCACGCTGGCAACTACTTTATGTCCCATCCGAAAGATGGCTTCTTTCCAAACCCATCAACTTCCTTTCCTGATTAAGATCAGACTGGGATTTCAGCGGAGATAAATTTCGACGCTGGCCAGGTGGGACTCCGAACCTGGGAACTACAAATTACGAGTCTGATGCGCTATCGACTGAGCCAACCCCAGCTCCAATACTCTTTGGAAAGGACAAATGCGGAACAGAAATATTTAATGAGAGTTTCGACTTAAATCACGGTGGTCATTGCAATTTCTTGATGCCCCAATCCTTTATGTTGACGCTCTAGATTTTTACTTAAAAATTCAGTCTCCTTGTAAATCTGGAAAGAAAGATGGTCTCACTCCGTGTGAATCGTGAAAGAAAGATGGTCTCATTCCTTGTGAATCTGTAAAGAAAGATGTTCTCACTCTGTGTGGTTCAGATCTTTTCCCAAGGACAATCGAAAGTAATTTCAATGCTGAGCAGAAGGACCGAGTAATCTCAAAAATGGAAACTACCATTTCCTCTTAGGAAATCATCATCCTCAAGCAGCCATGGGCTACGGAGGTCCAACCAGACCGTGCAATTTAGTTCTCCAAGCAAGTCTATCCTGAGCTACATCTACTGCATCTGGCCACTGCACATCAATTCTAACAAGATCCTGTTTGACATTGTCTGCCCACCGCATCCTAGGTCTCCCCTTCTTTCTGAGGCCTTTAGGCACACTGTTCATAACCCTATTCGCCAATCTATAATTATTCATACGGGCAACATGGCCAGACCAACGGAGTCTCTCTCTGCACAATATGCTGTTTAAAGGAGGTTGCAGACTCTTTTGCCTAACCTCATTAGGAATATATATATAGATAAAAATGATGTTCATTAAATGACAAAAAAAAAACCCTTCCAGTTCCAGGATTTCTTACGAACACTTTGAACAATAATTCCATAGAAGTCGTGTACAATTAAGCGGCATAGGCTTTCGATTTTTTTTTATGTTCCAATGCTACATTTAAGAAAATCACGCCTTTGTGCTGCAATAAAACAATCACATGAGCCGAACACAAATGGCTGTGGACTACACAGGTCTAAATTAAGATAGGTTTTTCAAGCAACAGCTGGGATGTTCATCCCTGATGTTAGAGAAAAGTTTTCAAGAGGTGAAATTATAGAATTATGAACCGCTGCTGCAGTGAACTTATCAGAAATATGAGAGATGCAACATTTCAGCCATCGAAAAATTCCAACTTGCAGATTTTTCTCGGATTTAGATTCAGAGAGAAATTAAGTTTTATTTCGTTAATGCTCCTTCGGTTTAAACTTTTGGAGTGATGAGTGCGATACTGTCTTTTGGCAGTATCTCACTCATCACCTCTGAGGTAAGGTGATATATTTTTCTGCATCATATGCATCATAAACCGTCTTAAGCAGTAGTGTAAATACCCTAAAATGGCAGACAGTTAGTTGGGTTGGGTTCTTTTACCTCTGAACGGCACTTTTGTGCACACCATGGGCTAAATGGCCAGGTCACATGGACCCCGAAGGCTCAGAGAAGGTTGGGGGAGAGGACTCACTGGAACAGCTGTTGGGAGACAGATAGTAGCCTCCCGTCAAGGCCATCCAGCGTGTTCTTTAACGTGCACAGAGTATGGCTCTAACGCACACGGGGCCACGGCTTAACGTCCCATCCGACGGATGGCGGCCTTTCGAAGCCCATAGGTGTCCCCTACTGATCATGGGCAGGGCAGGAAATGGCGACAATTAGTAGAAAAAATGCAATTCAAGGGAACATAACATGAACTACCGTTAGATGACTGTGTGACCATCTAACTTCATTCTAATAAATGGTACTATCTGCCATTAAGAGTAGAAACTTCTTTATGGCAAAAAATATGTCTCATACAAGTGTCGAAAAATCGAGGGTTGGGTTGTTTTACCTCTGAGCGGCACTTTTTTGCACACCATGGACTAAATGGCCAGGTCACATGGACCCCGAAGGCTCAGAGAAGGTTGGGGGAGGGGACCCACTGGAACAGCTGTTGGGAGACAGATGGTAGCCTCCGGTCAAGGGCATTCAGCGTGTTCTTTAACGTGCACAGAGTATGGCTCTCCCGTACACGGGGCCACAGCTTAACGTCTCATCCGACGGACGGCGGCCTTTCCAAGCCCATCG
Source organism: Ryuthela nishihirai (assembly GCA_038380435.1). Classification (NCBI taxonomy): domain Eukaryota; kingdom Metazoa; phylum Arthropoda; class Arachnida; order Araneae; family Heptathelidae; genus Ryuthela; species Ryuthela nishihirai. The sequence goes on along the minus strand of JAWZYU010000005.1, from coordinate 33,180,563 downwards.
GTGTCCCCTACTGACCGTGGGCAGGGCGGGGAATTTTGCGGAGATAAATCTCAACGCTGACCCAGTTGGGACTCGAACCTGGGAACTACAGATTACGAGCCTGGCGCGCTACCGACTGAGCCACCCCCGCCCCCGAAAAATCGAGAGTTGCACTTTAAAAACCATGTCACCTGTGGAAAATACGACAGCTGCCGCTTCTAGGATTAAAGAAGTTTGAATTATATATAACTGTTTATCACTCTCATGTAATTTAGCATTTCATCTCAGTATTACTTTTATCTTCTGAAACGAATTTAGCAACGGATCACTTGCACTTAAATTGCTTTTCCTTTAAGTAATTAACTTAGCAAATGTCGCGACGAAACCCATAAGCGGATGTCCATTAAGGACTCTCCACTTGTCTCCTATTTCTTCACTTCTCTCCGAATGGACACTACGTGCTAAGTGGAAGAGTGAAGGTTAGAACAGGCCATGTCCGTCAGCTGGGTCTCTTAATGTGACTACTGGAAGAGTCACGTGTTAGCCATCAAGCCAAGCGCGCGCGCGCGATTCCTCTCCATTATTCATGCGGCCAGTGGCAGCACCTGAAGCTAGAGGGCCGACCCGTTATCAGGCAGCAGCTGGCTCTGTCAACAACATGTGACCAAGAGATGGGCTCCTAGACCCAGTAACGAGTATTGCCGATGATGGCCATTGCTGATGTCGCCAGGTGCAGCATGCACCTTATGGCCGGGTGACATGCACCGCAAATATTGGCACTTCCCAGAAACTGGCACTAGCGAAGCTGGTACTCTTTTTTCTTTTTCTTAGACACTTCAACACGGCAATTCACCATAAGCTTGTAACACCGGCTGAAAAACAGGGACAGGAAAAGAAGAGAGAGTAAAAAAAGCAAAAAAAACTGAGCGCTTCGGTGGACAGTTCAAGCGAAGTTCAAATGGGAAACACGTGGAAGAGCGATAAAACTGGTAACCATGGTTACGAAGGTATCTGGTTATCCATCATCCACACCACGTGTTACGAGAAATATTTCAGAGAGGATTTTTCCTTCAGCGCAGCTTCTTGAACTGAAAGGTTGATGAAGAGATGACTTAAACATCTTTTCTCCTTCTTTTTGACATCAGTGGCGCATTTGGAAGGGCGCCAGCTTCATGGACTTGAAAACTCGCAAGTTTTGAGTACCGACATTGCCAGACTTGAAATTTTCTTCGCTTGTTTCCTTTAGAATCGAAATTACTTGATTGGTCTGTGGGTAAACTTTCTTTTGACAACGCTGAAAAATATCTCATAGAACATTGGCTTCCATCCATTTCGGGACCAAAAATCATCTAAGAATTCTTATCTTTCTGCGAACATCCTATGAAGTCTTTCCTATGAAGTCTTTCGTTCCATCATTATTCGACACATTTTAACTGAAATATAAATCCTTGCAACTTCCTAAATTTTTGGGGCGGGGGTGGCTCAGTCGGTAGCGCGCCAGGCTCGTAATCTGTAGTTCCCAGGTTCGAGTCCCAGCTGGGTCAGCGTTGAGATTTATCTCCGCCCTGCCCACGGTCAGTAGGGGACACCGATGGGCTTGGAAAGGCCGCCGTCCGTCGGATGGGACGTTAAGCCGTGGCCCCGTGTGTGGGAGAGCCATACCCTGTGCACGTTAAAGAACACGCTGGATGGCCTTGACGGGAGGCTACCATCTGTCTCCCAACAGCTGTTCCAGTGAGTCCCCTCCCCCAACCTTCTCTGAGCCTTCGGGGTCCATGTGACCTGGCCATTTAGCCCATGGTGTGCAAAAAAGTGCCGCTCAAAGGTAAAACAACCCAACACAAAACCTAAATTTTTTTATAAATGGATTATATCTGTAATTCTTTATTCGCTGTTCATTAATTGGCTGTTTTATAAATTTAATATCAATTATTTGAGTGAAGAAATTCGCTGCTACAGAAATTGTCATCAACAGACAATTGCATTTTGTGATCGGCACGAGATAGCCAATGTTGCCATAATGAATTGACATAATTCTAGCAAAAAGCAATAACGCGGTTATGTACCTGCTTCTCTGAAAATATATTCTCTCTCCGTTAGAGCTTTTTGAAATATTGAAAAGTGCTCGCGAGGTCCGAAAAAGCCCTAGGGGTCCACGGATCACAAGTTGAGAACCACAGTCGCATTTTGAAATTCATGAAATTCCTTCATAAGAGGGTCGCAGCAATTCTCTACTTTGAAGGATATTGAGTCAAACCCTAGGGCTGATTCCTTGCGATGGGCTCGCAAAAAAAATACCTTACTTTCTTCTTTTTTCCCCTCTACTTTTTTTTTTTTACTTTCTTCTTCTTTCACTTTTTTTGCACACAATGGGCTAAATGGCCAGGTCACAAGGATTCCGAGTCGTTGGGTTGTTTTACCTCTGAGCATCACTTTTTTGCACACCATGGGCTAAATGGCGGGTCACATGGACCCCAAAGGCTCAGAGAAGGTTGGGTGAGGGGACCCACTGGAACAAGCTGTTGGGAGACAGATGGTAGCCTCCTGTCAAGGCTATCCAGCGTGTTCTTTAACGTGCACAGGGTATGGCTCTCCCGCACACGGGGCCACGGCTTAACGTCCCATCCGACGGACGGCGGCCTTTCCAAGCCCATCGGTGTCCCCTACTGACCGTGGGCAGGGCGGGGAATTTTGCGGAGATAAATCTAAACGCTGACCCAGCTGGGATCCAGGTCTTTGTAACCTAACATTTAATTTCAATCCACTGCAAAAATAAAATGTCGCTGATGTATAAAAATGGCCAACCAAGCATATATCATTTTGGACGGACGGATGAAGATAATTCCAACTGTATCATTTTGTCTTTTCCCTCGAGAGGGAGGCGGTGGTGGTGGCTCAGTTGGTAGCGCGCCAGGCTCGTAATCTGCAGCTCCCAGGTTCGAGTCCCAGCTGACCCAGTGTTGAGATTCATCTTCGCAAAACTCCTCGCCTGCCCTCGGTGTAGGGGACAACGATGGGCTTAGAAAGGCCTCCGTCCGTCGTATGGGACTTTAAGCCGTGGCTCCGTGTACGGGAGAGCCATATCCTTGCATATTAAAGAACACGCTGGATGGCCTTGATGGGAGGCTACCATCTGTATCCCAACAGCTATCCAGCGAGTCCCCTCCTCCAACTTTGTCTGAGCCCTTGGAGTCCTAGTGACCTGGCCATTTAGCCTATTGTGTCCAAAAAAGTGCTACTCAGAAGTAAAACAATACAACCCACCGAGAGTAAGGCGCAGTCGAACTGAGAAAATCCCAACCCTGGCACAGTTTGAACTCGAACAAACTGATCTGAGATTAGGAGCCTGGCTCGCTAGCTGATATCAATTCCTTCATCGCTAAAATCAACAAGAGTTTCTCCTCAGCCACCTTTAAGCTTTGTCATCATATCCTCATTCTTCTTCCACGCGTCCTTTACGTCATATCCTCTTTCTTTTATCACACGTCTTTTACGCTTTGTCGTCATATCCTCTTCCCCAGTGGCACACTCGTGAATTTTAAAAGTGACGCGAATGTGCAATGGTATACTGCAAGTTCAACGATCGTGAATGGGGGAGAGGTGAAAGCTCTATGGTATCATCCTTATAAAATATTGGAAATATGAGCATGAAATACCTTTACTTCGCTGAAAAGTATGGGTTGGGTTGTTTTACCTCTGAGCGGCACTTTTTTTGCACACCATGGGCCAGATCACATGGACCACGAAGGCTCAGAGACGGTTGGGGGAGGGGACCCACTGGAACAGCTGTTAGGAGACAGATGGTAGCCTCCCGTCAAGGCCATCCAGCGTGTGCTGAAAAGTGTGTGTATGAAAGTTATTATGTATTATTATTACTGTAACTTGAATGCAATCACACTCCCCATAGCAATAATCGAACGTTTTTGCAGTTGAGTAATTTTACTGTAGTATTTACCTAATATGAATACAGTTTTAAATCAACATGTTGACAGAATATGAGCTGGAATTCCCTTTCCACCGGGTGTTCGCTGTCATTTCTACCCCCCCTCCCTTTACACTTTGTCATCGTATCTCCTTCCTTTTTAAATGGGAGCGGGGGTGGCTCAGTCGGTCGTAATCTGTAGTTTCCAGGTTCGAGTTCCAGCTGGGTCAGCGTTGAGATTTATCTCCGCAAAATTCCCCTCCCTGCCCACGGTCAGTAGGGGACACCGATGGGCTTGGAAAGGCCGCCGTCCGTCGGATGGGACGTTAAGCCGTGGCCCCGTGTACGGGAGAGCCATATCCTTGCATATTAAAGAACACGCTGGATGGCCTTGATGGGAGGCTACCATCTGTATCCCAACAGCTATCCAGCGAGTCCCCTCCTCCAACTTTGTCTGAGCCCTTGGAGTCCTTGTGACCTGGCCATTTAGCCTATTGTGTGCAAAAAAGTGTCACTCAGAGGTAAAACAACCCAACCTTCCTTTTTAAGCGACCATGTACCACCCACGTGTCTTTCGTGGTCTCCATTGTCTCTCTTCAGGACCACCCACGAGGCTTACAACTACCATTTTCTTGTCAGCAACTGAACTCCCCCCCCCGCGGCAACTTTCTCTCTTTATTGTTTGTCAATCTGAAAATAAGCAAAAGGCAGACGCAATTTGCCAAATGGCTTTCCTCCCATTAAACCGAAAGTTTCACCTCGAACATCCATCATTCTGCAGATCAGGAAGACAACTCTCTTTGTAGGAACAGTTCGGCTTTTATTCACAGTTCGGATTAATACCAACTGGCGAGTAGCTAATGGATGACTTTCTTTGCTGAGGCTTCTCAGTCGGTCAAATGCTCTAATGGTTGATGTGTGTCTTTGGGCTTTGTGTACTCGTCTACCGCTGCACAAAGACGCTCTTGCAAGCAGCTCGTTTCTGCTCGTTTGAACCGACACAACTTTGAAAAGTCAGACTGTAGACATTCTATCAACCTTTAAACTTCTAAGTTTCTAAATAAGAACACGTTGTCACTAAGTCAGCCAGTTTCGTCAGAAATTAGATCCGACTTCAAAATATCATTTTGGCCATGATATGTGTGATATAGGCCATGATATGTGTCAGTTTAATTCTGTCCCAAAAACAAAATTTACGCGGAAGAAATATAAAGCGGGCGGAGTTGGCTCAGTCGGTAGCGTGCATGCTGGAAATCTGAAGTTCCTAGGTTCGAGTCGACTTACGATAGGATTGAGATTTATCTCCGCAAAACTCTCCGCTCGCGATTAATAGGGGACACCGATGGGCTTGGAAAGGCACTGTCGGTCGGATGTATGCGGGAGGGTCATACCCTATGTACGTTAAAGACCACGCTGCATGGCCTTGACGGGAGACACAATCTGTGTCCCAACAGCTATCCAGTGGATCCCCTCTTTAAACCTTCTCTGAGTCTTTGGGGTCCTTGTGACCTGGCCATTTAGCCCATGGTGTGCAAAAAAGGTGGCGTTCAGAGGTAAAACAATACAACCCAAAACAAGAGTTCCATCAAGGGCATCTAGAGTGTTCTTTAACGTGCACTTTGTATGGCTCTTTTTGCATAGGATCTGACGCCCCATGTGCCTGACAGCAATCTTTCCAAGTCCATTTTATTGAGTATATGTTACTAATAGAATTGAATTCTATTAAAAAATAAATACCCCCTCAAGCAGCTGCTTGCCACAGAGGTCTGACAGGAGCCTGTCAGTTTATATGCCACAGTAGAAGATCTGAGAGGATGGCAGGACCTCAGCAGAAAAACGACACACACATCCATGCCTAATCCGGGGCTCGAACCCAGGTCCCTTAGATCAGTAGCCAAGCGTGCTAACCACTCGGCCACCGAATTCTATTATCACAACTAAATGAGTCCAGAGGGAAATCACGAAAATAAAACGGCGTAAAATACGAGGATAAGTCAGAAAGTTATTTCTGCAGAGGTTGGGTTGGGTTGTTTTACCTCTGAGCGGCACTTTTTTGCACACCATGGTCTAAATAGCCAGGTCACATGGACCCCGAAGGCTCAGAGAAGGTTGGGGGAGGGGACTCACTGGAACAGCTGTTGGGAGACAGATGGTAGCCTCCCGTCAAGGCCATCCAGCGTGTTTTTTAACGTGCACAGGGTATGGTTCTCCCGCACACGAGACCACGGCTTAACGTCCAATCCGACGGACGGCGGCCTTTCCAAGCCCATCGGTGTCCCCTACTGACCGTGGGCAGGGCGGGGAATTTTGCGGAGATAAATCTCAACGCTGACCCAGCTGGGACTCGAACCTGGGAACTACAGATTACGAGCCTGGCTCTGCAGAGGTTGGTAATTACTTCGAAGACAATATACAGGAAATGTCACCACACATGTGCAATATTTTCCCACGTAGTTCTTTAACTTCCCAAGCGTGAAAATCCGACAGCGCCAAAGTCTTGACTATAGGTCAGGTCATGAAGAGTTACTCATCGCCAGGGTATCCTTTCCTTGTCCATTACAGTCACACGACCATTTTTATACTCACTGCACCATTTCCAGACATGTTGCACTGAGAGGACATCTGAACTATACAGAGCCATATGCTATCAATGGTTGGTTGGTTGGTTGTTTTACCTCTGAGCGGTACTTTTTTTGCACACCATGGGCTAAATGGCCAGGTCACAAGGACCCCGAAGGCTCAGAGAAGGTTGGAGGAGGGGACCCACTGGAACAGCTGTTGGGATACAGATGATAGCTTCCCGTCAAGGCCATCCAGCGTGTTCTTTAACGTGCACAGGGTATGGCTCGTGTCGGTGACCGATATCCTAAGAAATGTACGTTAAGAACATGAGATTTCCATCTGACTCCTAACAACTGGTGGGCGGGGGTGGCTTAGTCGGTAGCGCGCCAGGCTCGTAATCTGTAGTTCCCAGGTTCGAGTCCCAGCTGGGTCAGCGTCGAGATTTAATTCCGCAAAATTCCCCGCCCTGTCCACGATCAGTAGGAGACACCGATGGGCTTGGAAAGGCCGCCGTCCGTCGGATGGGACGTTAAGCTGTGGCCCCGTGTACGGGAGAGCCATACTCTGTGCACGTTAAAGAACACGCTGGATGGCCTTGACGGGAGGCTACCATCTGTCTCCCAACAGCTGTTCCAGTGGGTCCCCTCCCCCAACCTTCTCTGAGCCTTCGGGGTCCATGTGATCTGGCCATTTAGCCCATGGTGTGCAAAAAAGCGGCGATCAGAGGTAAAACAACCCAACCCTAACAACTTTTCAGTGGGCCCTCGTTCCCTGTATTCTCCGAGATTTTTGGATCCTTGTGACCCATTTAGCCCAATATATGAAAAAAAAAACGTGCTCAGATGTAAAATAAGCTAATCCATTTTTACTGTGCCCCTAGTTCTTTTTTAATTGGATTCTCGATTTTCCCTCCTCTAACGTTACATCTTGTTTCTACTCTACTTCTTCTCTTGTTTCTTCCTTACTATGTCCTCTTCCTATTTTACTATCTCTTGCAGTTTCTTCTTTATTGTCTCCTTCAGTGGGGCGGGGGTGGCTCAGTCGGTAGCGCGCCAGGCTCGTAATCTGTAGTTCCCAGGTTCGAGTCCCAGCTGGGTCAGCGTTGAGATTTATCTCCGCAAAATTCCCCGCCCTGCCCACGGTCAGTAGGGGACACCGATGGGCTTGGAAAGGCCGCCGTCCGTCGGATGGGACGTTAAGCCGTGACCCCGTGTGCGGGAGAGCCATACTCTGTGCACGTTAAAGAACACGCTGGATGGCCTTGACGGGAGGCCACCATCTGTCTCCCAACAGCTGTTCCAGTGGGTCCCCTCCCCCAACCTTCTCTGAGCCTTCGGGGTCCATGTGACCTGGCCATTTAACCCATGGTGTGCAAAAAAGTGCCGCTCAGAGGTAAAACAAACCAAACCAAAGTCTCCTTCAGTTTCTACCCATCTTTTCCTTTAGTCTCTCGCGCACACCATCGTAAAGACAAAAACAACGTCGCATTTGCTCACAACTTGACGATTACAAACAAGCAAAGATGATTGTGGCGAGTAATTCCTTCCTCTGTTTTGCGTTGGAGGGATTAGAAAGGAATTTCTGTTGCAAATGCAACTGAGGATAAAAGGCTGACGCTGCTGAGCAATATTGAAGCGCAGCATCTTCACTCAGCCGAAGAAGCGTTTGCGAGTGAGGCTAGCCCACACAAGAGGCTGTGCCGAAGAAAAGAGCAAAAGCAATTAGGGTTGTTCTTCCTCTTCTCCGTGCAATGAAAGGGACGGCAACAGTCGCACATGGCCTGCCCCCAGGCAAAGGAACCTCTTGCCCTACTGCGCAGAGGTAGAAATATAGTGAGAGTCGAAGTAACTTGAATGGGATATATGACACACAGGATTCTTACAGGTTCTTAAGGAGAGATTTGAGCTCCATTCTGCTCTTTTTGTTTTAAAGCTTTTTCTTATATTGTAATTTTAATATTTAATATTTTGGACTTAAATTACATTTAAAATTTGTCGCAAAAGTTAAATAAAGTTGTTTTTTTTCTTGCTTAAATTTAGAATTGGGAAAGAACTGACTCTTTCAAATTTCAAAAGGATGCTGTTTTTCTTAATTTTCCAGGTTGAGTCCCAGTGCGCTAGCGTTGAGTTTTACTTTTGTTAAATCAACAGAAATCAATTGACTTGGAGATCTGCCGTTCGTCGGATGAAGGATAAAGCTGTGGTTCCGTGTGCGGGAGAACCGTATCTTGTGCACGTTAAAGAACACGGTGGTTGGCATTGACGGGAGGCTACTGTTTTTTAACCGCTGTCCAGTTGGTCCCTTTCCACCAACCTTCTTGGAGTCCTTGTGACCTGGCCATTTTAAAATAAATAAATAAATACCCCCTAAAGCAGCTGCTTGCCACAGAGGTCTGACAGGAGCCTATCAGTTTATATGCCACAGTAGAAGATCTGAGAGGATGGCAGGACCTCAGCAGAAAAGCGACACAAGTAGCCATGCCTTACCCGGGGCTCGAACCCAGGTCCCTTAGATCAGTAGCCTACCATTTTTTTAAAACTTTAGTTAGATATACTTAAAAAGTCTCGTTTTCAGTGAAGCGAAATCTTCACTGATGAGGATTTAATAAGGATAAAGACTGAGGTCGAATCTAGGAGGGTTTTTTCTTGCACTTAAAAAAAAAAGCACATCAAGCAGCCCACTTTCTACGAAAGTTTAATGTCTAATACGAATTCCCCTAAATATCTCCTTTAATCTCTGTTTTCTAAATAGTGTCTGTCATAATGCAAATATTTAATGGTGTTATTTTATATTTTTATTGCTTTTCTTTAGATAGCCGTACCATGGTTGAGTGGTTAGCGCGCTTGGCTACTGATCTAAGGCATGGATGTATGTGTCGTTTTTCTGCTGAGGTCTTGCCATCCTCTCAGACCTTCTACTATCGCATATGAACTGACAGGCTCCTGTCAGACCTCTGTGGCAAGCAGCTGCTTGAGGGGGTATTTATTTTATTTATTAAATTGTATGGAAGATATAGCCGTCCCGTGGCCGAGTGGTTAGCATGCTTGGCTACTGATCTAAGGGACCTGGGTTCGAGCCCCGGGTAAGGCATGGATGTATGTGTCGTTTTTCTGCTAGGGGCCTGCCATCCTCTCAGATCTTCTACTGTGGCATATAAACTGACAGGCTCCTGTCAGACCACTGTGGCAAGCAGCTGCTTGAGGGGGTATTTATTTTTTTATTTATGGAAGATATTGCCGTCCCATGGCAGAGTGGATAGCGCGCTTGGCTACTGATCTAAGGGACCTGGGTTCGAGCCCCGGGTAAGGCATGGATGTATGTGTCGTTTTTCTGCTAGGGGCCTCCATCCTCTCAGATCTTCTACTGTGGCATATAAACTGACAGGCTCCTGTCAGACCACTGTGGCAAGCAGCTGCTTGAGGGGTATTTATTTTTCTTTAGATTGCTTTGGGGTGCAAGTGTGTAACTAATCACCCCAAAGGAGTGTAACATTAAATAATGAAAAAATAAGATAGCGAGACCTCATAGGAAAGACAATAGAACTTTGGCAACAAGAAGAAAATAATCCTGCTCTTTTGAGAGATCTGGGTTTGCGAAACGAAAAATAGACCGCCTTGCTCCTGAAATAAAATCTTAATAACCTACCATTATAGCCGATTATTTTTTTGCCATTTAAATACGAGATGTTAAAGTTATTGCCGTCTTCGATGAGCAATTAGTAGGAGGCATTCTAGTGTTTCAAATGTGAGCCATCGGAGGCCATTCTTTTAACTGTGATGCCCATGGAAAAAATAAGTGGGATAAGACATTAAAAGAGCCATTCTGTTGCTCTCAAAGAGTAAAAGCGAGTTGCCCTGGTCACGCGAACGTGACACTACCTGAGCTCGTGGCTCACGCCTGCACGAGGTTCAGGTAATTGCCGCTTGTCTCGGCCGACTGGTTATCGATAACGCGGCAGACGTTGGCTAACTCTGCGATTAAGGCTTGGGGCAAAACTTTACGAGAGGCCTTCGTCAGAAAGAGTGTAAACAGAACACTTTTGGTCGATGGACAGAGGAACGGAAGAGAATTCCGGATAAATATCGGACGTAATCCGCAGTGGCAGGTCACGCACATTTACACGAAGTGGGGTTAGCGACACCTGAGGAAGGGAGAAGGTTAGCTTCGAAGGGATGGAGAGGTGACGACAGAGTGCACTCGATGCATCATCATGCGGAAGGTATGGCTGCTGCATCCGTTTCTGGATTCGAAGGTTTTTTCCGAATAAAGGGTTTGGGGGTTGGAAGCGAAAAACCTTTCGGGTTTGGTGAACGAAGTGGAATGCGGACTAATGGGTTCGGAGGAGGTAGACCCGATGTCACGTGACTCCGCACACGCTAGTGCCGCAACAACCATTTTGGCGGGGAAAATACAAACATACACACAAAAAAAAACCCCTCCGATTATTGTAGTTCTATTTGGAACGAAAAACAACTCGTATTTGTCCACAATGAAAGTGAAGTTGTTTGGGTTGGGTTGTTTTACCTCTGAGCGGCACTTTTTTGCACACCATGGGCTAAATGGCCAGGTCACATGGACCGCGAAGGCTCAGAGAAGGTTGGGGGAGGGGACCCATTGGAACAGCTGTTGGGAGACAGATGGTAGCCTCCCGTCTAGGCCATCCAGCGTGTTCTTTAACGTGCACAGGGCATGGCTCTCCCGCACACGGGGCCACGGCTTAACGTCCCATCCGACAGACGGCGGACTTTCCAAGCCCATCGGTGTCCCCTACTGACCGTGGGCAGGGCGGGGAATTTTGCGGAGATAAATCTCAAAGCTGACCCAGCTGGGACTCGAACCTGGGAACTGCGGATTTCGAGCCTGGCGCGCTACCGACTGAGTCACCCCCGCCCCCAATGAAAGTGAAATGGAGTGAATCCTTTGTATGTGTGCTAACTTCAACTATTAATGTGTGCTTGGCATTATGGATCCTTTTATACCGTTTGTGTCTTTTCAATGAGCTAAGAGCATATTAACGTTTACCCTTTTTTGTTCAGAAAATATGCAAAAATATCGGCAACATTTTGTCATTTTGCTTACAGATTCAGAAATCATCGGCTTTTTAAAATCTAAAATTGACTCTATAACTGATTTGAATTTCCGATGGATTTTTCCGACCTGGGTTGGGTTGTTTTACCTCTGAGCGGCACTTTTTTTGCACACAATGGGCTAAATGGCCAGGTCACAAGGACGCCGAAGGCTCAGAAAAGTTTGGGGGAGGGGACTCACTGGAACAGCTGTTGGGAGACAAATGGTAGCCTGCCGTGAAAGCCATCCAGCGTGTTCTTTAACGTGCACAGGGTATGGCTCTCCCGCACACGGGGCCACGGCTAAATATACCATCCGACGGACGGCGACCTTTCCAAGTCCATCGGTGTCCCCTACTGACCGTGGGCAGGGCGGGGAGTTTTGCGGAGATAAATCTCGAGGCTATCCCAGTTTTCCGACCTGAAGTCACCGTCAGGTCGTGACAGTGTTACCAACTAGAGGGACATTCCATCTAGAATATTAAAAGAGGGAAAACGGAAAATTTCGCCCCAACGGAGTAAAAAAAAAGGCATTATTACAAAAATTCTTAAAATAAATTAATGAATTTTATTCCAATAAAGTTTAAAATTGAAATCGAACTAGGCGAACTGTCCAATATATTTTCTACATTGATTCATACTTTTAGCTTTTAATTTTCGATCTATTTGTAGAGATTCTTAATGCGAATCTCTGCTCAGTACCCAAAACTGAAGTATAAAAAGATTAAAACTATGGATATTTACAATTTTTTACTCATTTGAAATGTGGCCGAGTGGTTAGCACGCTTGGCTTGTGATCTACGGGATCTGGGTTCGAGCCCCGGGTAAAGCATGGATGTGTGTGGTTTTTCTACTGAGGTCTTGCCATCCTCTCAGACCTTCTACTATGGCATATAAACTGACAGGCTCCTGTCAGACCTCTGTGGCAAGCAGCTGCTTGAGGGGGTATTTATTTATTTTTTTATTAAATGTTAAGTTCTGCAATTTTATATGCTTAGCTAGATCTATAAATAGTTTATGACGTCTTTTGCTTCTACAAGCCCAAAATAATATATCCCTGCTTTTGAGAAATAGGCGTTTTGAACATAACCTGCCAGGAAAACGTAGTATGGCTGCATTCGCTAAAACTCCTGTCAAAAGAATTATCTGTGATGCTTAAAACTGCCGAGAAGATTTTTATTTTTCGGAGGCGTTCTTGTTAATATTTAATCTGTTAGCGTGCCAAAAGGATGCCTACATTTAAAGTTGGTTTCTGCATACCACAGCCTGAGGCTGTGTACAGTTCTGTTTTAATAAACTAACGCAGTTCATTAGTAGTATCAAACTGCGATTTCTAATGGTAAGTTACGCAAGAATCCATTTCACCAGATTAATCCAACTATCTATCGCGAGAAACAGATGAAACCTTTTAGTTCGATTAGAATTATAAAAAGTAACATTGTTTTTAAAAGTCGACTTAAAGCTGCATTTCCTTAGGGTGATACCTAGGTTTCACGAGGGTGGCATTGCACAGAAGGTCGAATAAATTTAAGAAATGACGAACTTTTATCTTTTTTTATCTGTATATTTTATTTATCTGTATATTTTGTGTTCGTAGTAAAATGAAAGATTTGAAATGAAAGGAAAATAAGATTTAATAGAGTCAAATGCTGCACGAGGCTTTTACATTTAGCAACTAAAGGGCACAACGCGAGCCTCACTAGATCCAAGCTGACAGGGGCGGGGGTGGCTCAGTCGGTAGCGTGCCAGGCTCGTAATCTGTAGTTCCCAGGTTCGAGTCCCAGCTGGGTCAGCGTTGAGATTTATCTCCGCAAAATTCCCCGCCCTGCCCACGATCAGTAGGGGACACCGATGGGCTTGAAAAGGCCGCCGTCCGTCGGATGGGACGTTAAGCCGTGACCCCGTGTGCGGGAGAGCCATACCCTGTGCACGTTAAAGAACACGCTGGATGGCCTTAACGGGAGGCTACCATCTGTCTCCCAACAGCTGTTCCAGTGGGTCCCCTCCCCCAACCTTCTCTGAGCCTTCGGGGTCCATGTAACCTGGCCATTTAGCCCATGGTGTGCAAAAAAGTGCCGCTCAGAGGTAAAACCCAACCCAAGCTGACAACGATAAGAGATCATTTTAGGACGTTTACGGAGCACAGTGGTAAAAATAAGAGCTGTAAAAGCTCCTACATGGAAAATGTCATTATTTAGAGTGACTATCAGGCTCCTGTCAGACCTCTGTGGCAAGCAGCTGCTTGAGGGGGTATTTATTATTTATTTATTTATCAAGTCTCTCGTTTTCAAAGAGAAAGAAGTTTTCAATTTTCTGACTTCTGAACCCTCTAACTGCGGTAGATTGGAAAAATGCAAATTCTCTCACCATCACCACCAGGTTAACGGGCAAATTGTTTCTCTCAGTGTAAATCTCTTGACCATAGCATTCCATCATCAAAATTTATAGCACAAATAGATCGTTTGCAATATTCGTTTGAAGTTTGACGATTTCCGAACTTTTTCTACCGTTAGAGGGCGCTATTAAACCTATTTGGGATAATCGGAAAGTGTCAATCGTAATATTTCCTCAATGCCTAAGGTTGGTTGCTTTACCCCTGAGAAATCACAAGGAGTTGTTTAAGGGGAAGTGGACCCACTACACTTCCCTTTCTGACCAAGGGCAAGGTGCAGGGTTCAGCGGAGTTAAATCTCAACGCTAGCACAGGTGGGACTCGAACCTGGGAAGTACAGATTACGAACCTGGCGCGCTACCGACTGAGCCAAACTCTCCTCTTAAAAACGCCAAACCATCAAACCCGCCAATTGTGTGACCGTACCATAATGGGATGTTAACGGCACTTAGCCGTTCCATGGCTGAGTGGTTAGCGTGCTTGGCTACTGATCTAAGGGACCTGGGTTCGAGCCCTGGGTAAGGCATGGATGTGTGTGTTGTTTTTCTGCTGAGGTCCTGCCATCCCCTCAAACCTTCTATTATGGCATATAAACTGACAGGTCTGTGGCAAGCAGCTGCTTGAGGGGGTATTTATTTTTATTTATTAACGGCACTTACAGAAATATGGAATCTTCTCCTTCACTCTAAGCATAGATGGGGGGCGGGGGGTGTCTCAGTCGGTAGCGCGCCAGGCTCGTAATCTGTAGTTCCCAGGTTCGAATCCCAGCTGGGTCAGAGTTGAGATTTATCTCCGCAAAATTTCCCCGCCCTGCCCACGGTCAGTAGGGGACACCGATGGGCTTGGAAAAGCCGCCGTCCGTCGGATGGGACGTTAAGCCGTGGCCCCGTATGTGGGAGAGCCATACCCTGTGCACGTTAAAGAACACGCTGGATGGCCTTGACGGGAGGCTACCAACTGTCTCCCAACAGCTGTTCCAGTGGGTCCCCTCCCCCAACCTTCTCTGAGCCTTTGGGGTCCTTGTAACCTGGCCATTTAGCACATGGTGTGCAAAAAAGTGCCACTCAGAGTTAAAACAATCCAATCGAATCTAAGCATAGATAAAGTCACTTTACAAATCCAACTTGGATAAAACAAGCCTGGTGGCTCTTACCAGTGATATCCGTTGTCGTGATTCTGTCCGACTTCCGTGACAAGCGTCAGTATGGGAGAGATTTATCACGGCACCGCCCACCTCCTCACTTATGTCGGGGCAGTTGGCGAAGACGTCGCTCACCCTTCCCCAGATATTCCAAGAAAGCTCTTCTTTTCTTCGTTCGGGATCGACCATACTGCAGCTTAATGACCATTGGCTAATTACACTGGGAGTAGACATGATGGGGTCAGAGTACTAAAGGAAAGTGTCTCTGATTACTCCCATGTGTTGACCAGGGACTGATAGATGACACGAATCCTGCCCTCCCCTTCGAGTTGTGGAATTTCCGTAACTCACGAAAAAATCCCGATATAATGACATATTTTTGTTGAAGAGATAAAATACTGCGATACTTACTGCTTTATATGGATTTACAACAAGGGTTGGGTTGTTTTACTTCTGAGCGGCACTTTTTTGCACACCATGGGCTAAATGGCCAGGTCACATGGACCCCGAAGGCTCAGAGAAGGTTGGGTGAGGGGACCCACTGGAACAGCTGTAGGGAGACAGATGGTAGCCTCCCGTTAAGGCCATCCAGCGTGTTCTTTAACGTGCACAGGGTATGGTCTCCCGCACATGGGGACAGGGCTTAACGTCCCATCCGACGGACGGCGGCCTTTCCAAGCCCATCGATTCCCCTACTGACCGTGGGCAGGGCGGGGAATTTTGCGGAGATAAGATTTACAACAAGAGAATAGATTAAATGTAAATTGCGTTGCAGGTTGGTTGACTTAGTCGGTAGGGCGCCGGGTTCGTAATGTGACGTTTCCAAGTTCGAATCCTCATTAAGTTTTTTTAAGCCCTAATTTCTGTGCCCTAGGTTAAAAAGAGGGCACCATAGATCAATAAAAGTCGCCATCTTCAGCTAGGACGTTTATCCGTGGCCCCTTACGTAGAGTTCACTTTAAAAATCTCGTTGGATGCCCTTGAAGGATGAGCTTGGAAAGGCCGCCGTTCGTTGAAAGGTTGCCGACGTTAAGCCGTGGTCCCGTGTGCGAGAGAGAGAGCCATATCATGTGCACGTTAAAGAACACACTGGACGGCCTTGACGGGAGGCTACCATCTGTCTCCTAACAGCTGTTCCAGTGGGTCCCCTCCTCCAACTTTCTCTGAGCCTTCGGGGTCCTTGTGACTTGGCCGTTTTGCCCATGGTATGCAAAAAATGCCGCTCAGAGGTAAAGTAACCCAACCCAAACCCTTGAAGGAAGTATCCCCAAATAGGTATCCAATGGATCCCCAAATTCAACTGTAAGCCCTGGACCATTTTACTGCTTAATTCAGTTATTAAAGACATGTTTGAAAGGGAATTTATTACGAACTATTTTTTCACCCAAAATATAGCTATTATTTTTTCATTTAGGTTGTTTTATTTCTGAGAGGCACTTTTGTGCACCAAATGGGCTAAATGGCCAGATCGCAAGTACTCTCAAAGGTGATATAAATACCAAGGGATCAGAGTTGGTGAAAGATGGGGACCCTGAACAGCTATTGCTCATCTGCACCACGGGACCATGCTTTAATGTACTTATCTGATGAACGGCGGTCTTTCCAAAACCATCTTTTTGCACATAACAGACTAAATGGCCACGTCACAAGAAATCCCAAGGGCTCAAAGAAGTTTGAGAGAAAGGGGACTCACTGGACAGCTGTAAAGAGATGGATGGTAACCTCCCGTCAAGGCCATCGAGCATGTTCTTTAATTTGCAAAGGCTCTCTCTCCCCTACACGTGACCACGACTTTAGGTATCATCCGATGGAATGCCGCCTTTTCAAGCCTATCAGGGTGGGCGAGGGTTCAGTAGAGATAAATCTTAACGCTGGCCTAAGTGGAATTCGAACCTGGGAACGGCAGATTACGAGCATTGCGAGCTAGCGTGTGAGCCAATTCCTGCTCTGATATTTTATTTGGAGGTGATTTGGTTTAGCTTGTCACAAATCTATAGAGCAGTGCTTTTCAGAAACTTTCAGTCGCGGAGTTTTTTTTTTTCAAACTCGATTTTTTCGTGGAATTCTATTTCAAACTCATAATTTTAGAGAAATCCCTTTTCAAACTCATAATTTTAAGGAAACCCCTTTTCAACTCGTAATTTTAGGGGAACCCCTTTTCAAACTACAAATTTTTCACGAAATCCCTTTTCAATTTGAAAAAATTTCGCCCACCTCCTTTTGAAATCGGAAACTTTCACGAAACCCCTTTCCAAATTGAAATTTTCGCGAACCCTCTTTTTAAAACGAAATTTTTGCGAAATCCCTTTTCAAACTCAAAAATTTCATCGAATACTTTTTAAAGTTCAAATTTTTCGCGGAACTCCAAATTTCTGCTAAATTAGAAATACATGTGGACATAAATACATGTTTACAAAAATGAAACAATCAAAAACAAAAAATAAAAAAATGGTAAAAAAAAGTATCACAAAAAACTTTTACTTTTTGTTGGTTTCTCAGTGAGGAGGATGCGGTTATTTCGATGAGCATTAAAATTCGAAATTAAGGTAAAATAGCAAATAGTTGCCGTGTAAAATTTGCCTTAGCATCTAGCATAAAATGGTAACTATTATTTTTGGTGGGTTGGGTTGTTTTACCTCTGAGCGGCACTTTTTTGCACACCATGGGCTAAATGGCCAGGTTACATGGACCCCGAAGGCTCAGAGAAGGTTGGGGGAGGGGACCCACTGGAACAGCTGTTGGGAGACAGATGGTAGCCTCCCGTCAAGGCCATCCAGCGTGTTCCTTAACGTGCACAGGGTATGACTCTCCCGCACACGGGGCCACGGCTTAACGTCCCATCCGACGGACGGCGGCCTTTCCAAGCCCATCGGTGTCCCCTACTGACCGTGGGCAGGGCGGGGAATTTTGCGGAGATAAATCTCAACGCTGACCCAGCTGGGACTCGAACCTGGGAACTACAGATTACGAGCCTGGCGCGCTACCGACTGAGCCACCCCCGCCCCGTTTTTTTTTGTGAAATGCCACCGAAGAACAGGTGTTGTAATAATACTGTGCTTTGCAAGTGATCTACAAAATAATATTATTATTCTGCATATAGCCAGTATTAAGTTAGTAGAACGTTTATCGTCTTTGGCGGATATGGATAGTCGTTTTGAACGAGAACCTTCACTTGCTCTTTCACTCTTTAAATATTTTAATTCGAACTAATGAACGAATGCGAAAAGGCAAAGAGCGGTAGTATATTAGCACTTATAAAACATAAAAAGTATTTGCCTTTTGTAGTAATTAAACAAGTGTGAATAAATTCATCCATTCGACTCCCGGACTCTTAACTCGGGATCTTCTGGTATTTTTTTTATTTTTTTGCACTACTGTAATTACTCCAAATGATTATCATAGTAATGAGATTCATTCCTTCTTATTTGCCTTTTATTTCTTAAAATGAAAGAAAGTTGCCTTTATCGCACCCCTTTGAGAGAAAACGGGAAGACTGTTGCTGTCATCCCGTTTTAAAAGTTTCCCTTTTCCTATATTTTCTGTCTTTTAACGATGTAAATAAAAACAACCTAAGGATTTCAAATATGAAATTATATTTCATTAGTACTAATCTAACCTGGGGGCGGGGGTGGCTCAGTCGGTAGCGCGCCAGGCTCGTAATCTGTAGTTCCCAGGTTCGAGTCCCAGCTGGGTCAGCGTTGAGATTTATCTCCGCAAAATTCCCCGTCCTGCCCACGGTCAGTAGGGGACACCGATGGGCTTGGAAAGGCCGCCGTCCGTCGGATGGGACGTTAAGCCGTGGCCCCTGTGAGGGAGAGCCATACCCTGTGCACGTTAAAGAACACGCTGGATGGCCTTGACAGGAGGCTACTATCTGTCTCCCAACAGCTGTTCTAGTGGGTCCCCTCACCCAACCTTCTCTGAGCCTTCGGGGTCCTTGAGACCTGCCCATTTAGCCCATGGTGTGCAAAAAAAGTGCTGCTCAGTAGGTTAGACAACCCAACCCAACTAATCTAACCATTTTTTCCCCCAATTATCTCTTCAAACAAAAGTTGCTTTTTCACCCCCTTGAGTGTAAAGTAAAAATACAGATTTAAGCTTTATTACGGCTAGTAAGGGAGGTCCCGTCATCATACTTTGCTCGACATTTCACAAAACTATTCGCTCTTTGACAAAATATTCCTTGATTGATTCCACGAATCTCTTTCTTCTTCAATCTCCTTGACCTTAAGAAACCAAATCCTGCAGTTTTTCCTTCGTATCTTCGATAACCTGAGGGTCTGCAGGCAAAAATCCCAGATGAAAGTTTGTCTACAGCCATGCTTGGCTCCCCAGAATAACTATTACTTCTGAATATTTTAGGACAATCTAAAACTATATGGCTGGTCGTTTCTTCTGCCAGAGAACAAAGGGGACAAACTGGATCTAGGGTTAGAAATTATTTCTTCGTAACTTAATCATTCCACCACCAAAATATCAAATTTCCAGTATGAAAATATCGTTTGCAATATTCGATTAAAATTTCGCAATTTTTCAACTTTGTTTTCAAAGGTTAGAATGCATAATTTAAACTTTTGGGGGTTTCGGAAGGCGAGAATCGTGATATTTCATCAGTGCCTATACAACATGATGAGATTGGATTGTTTTACCTCTGAGCGGCACTTTTTTGCACACCATGGGCTAAATGGTCACATGGACCCCGAAGGCTCAGAGAAGGTTGGGAGAGGGGACCCACTGGAACAGCTGTTGGGAGACAGATGGTAGCCTCCCGTCAAGGCCATCGAGCGTGTTCTTTAACGTGCACAGGGTATGACTCTCCCGCACACGGGACCACGTCTTAACGTCCCATACGACGGACGGCGGCCTTTCCAAGCCCATCGGTGTTCCCTACTGACCGTGGGCAGGGCGGGGAAATTTTGCGGAGATAAATCTCAACGCTGACCCAGCTGGGATTCGAACCTGGGAACTACAGATTACGAGCCTGGCGCGCTACCGACTGAGACACCCCCGCCCCCAACATGGTGAGAATTTTTAATCTATCCCTAAAAACAAAAACAAAAAAATCTGGGTGTCGACAGACAGACAAGACAAAGATATAATGTCTTAACTGTCTTCTTTCATTTCAAAACAAGATAAAATAATACGTACAAAACACGCATAAAGTCTAAGCTTTCATTCAATTTGCAGATTCCAATTTAAAAATCTTTTTTGTACAGAAAAATGCTGAATACAAAATAACGCATGTGTTGGGTTATTTTTGAGTTCTTTTTCATTCAACATTTTTCTATACAAAAATATTCTTGGAAATCCGATCTTTATTACCGCTTTGCTATAGCGATATTTTACGATGGTTTGCAGAGTGGTTAGCGCGCTTGGCTACTGATCTAAGGGACCTGGGTTCGAGCCCCGGGTAAGGCATGGATGTTCGTGTTGTTTTCTGCTGAGATCCTGCCAACCTCTCAGATCTCCTACTGTGGCATATAAACTGACACGCTTCTGTCAGACCTCTGTGGCAAGCAGCTGCTTAAGGGGGTACTTATTCTTATTCAAAAAAAAAGGACGATTGACATTATTTCTATTTCTATTTTTATCCAAAATTTATTCGACCAATTTATTTTCAATAATTCGACGCATGAAAACTTTCTATTCCCCCATTTTCAGCTATTTAACCCTTTATCATTATCAGCGAATTTTCTGAAAATCAAAAAAAAAAAGCAGCAGCCTCATGTTATTAATTGAGTGCATTGAAAACGACATCTTAATTCCGTTCCTCATCGCTGAAGTGAAACCGAACACGTCACGGAATGGCGCGACTTATTTACCGTCTGTTAAGCTGCCGAACGGTTGGTTTTGGTGAAACCTATTCCGTTGTTCGTCATTCCCCAAAGAATAATGCTCCTCGGTCGGACAACGTTCGCCGCTACTTCCATACCTGGCCAACGAAGTCTTGCTTACAGGGTGGTCCGCGACACTCCGGCCCAGTGTTCCGCATCGCGAGGTTACATGCAGCACGCACTCTCACCTGTCAGTAAGACCACACGTGGAATGGACTGCTGCACTCTTGGGTCTGTTCGGAGAACGAGCTAGCTCTGATGGCCGTACATCTTTCCTCTTGGCCCAGTTGGAGACGCGGGAGAATGGGTAGCGGACCCAGAAGGGCACGGGAGGGGAAGAGAAACAACATTTTCCACTTCGGAAATGACTTGCTGATTCTCAGCGCAATGCGAACTAATGGCTGTCACATTGCAGCTTAATGCTTCAGTTCTGGTGGTAATCATAAATTGGCAACTTATTCGCTGGCAGTTTATTTAAAAGGAATTCCTGCTGGGAAACCCCGCAAAGGCCAGCATGCGAGCTGTGCTTAAGAAAATCCATGTGGGATGAGCGAGATGGACAGTGACATCACCGCTCGCTCCTTCGACAGAATGACAAAATATTTGAATTTTTAAGCGGCACTTTTTTGCAGCTAATGGATTAAATGGCCATGTCACAAGAACCCCAAGGGCTCGAGAAAACTGGGAAAGGGAATCCACAGGACTGCTGTTAGGAAACAGATGGGAGCTTCCCGAAAAGGCCACTGTCAGCTATGTCACACATTAATCACAAACTGAGAAGTTTATTTTAATAATAATAATACCTTTATTCGACTACAGTAAAGTACAAAAAACACACAAAAGCAAACATCAAGCAATAAAATACAGACATCGTAGCTGCAATTGGGACCAAGGGTCACCAACTGTGCCAGGGCTTCATATATACACTAAGTTAAAGCTTGGCATCCTCATAGCTTAAATAATAAAAGTGCCTGCAAATAACATACTTGGAATGGAGTTAGGTTGGGTTTTTTACCTCTGAGCGGCACTTTTTTGCACACCATGGGCTTAAATGGCCAGGTTACATTGACCCCGAAGGCTCAGAGAAGGTTGAGGGAGGGGACCCACTGGAACAGCTGTTGGGAGACAGATGGCAGCCTCCCGTCAAGGCTATCCAGCGTGTTCTTTAACGTGCACAGGGTATGGCTCTCCCGCACACGGGGCCACGGCTTAACGTCCCATCCGACGGACGGCGGCCTTTCCAAGCCCATCGGTGTCCCCTACTGACCGTGGGCAGGGCGAAGGAATTTTGCGGAGATAAATCTCAACGCTACCCCAAATGGGACTCGACCCTGGGAACTACAGATTACAAGCCTAGCGCGCTACCGACTGAGCCACCCCCGCCCCACCCACTATGGAGTGATAATTAAGCCATAGTCATAAGACGTAAGAGAAACAGAATTAAAAAAACTTGAAGAACAAAATATATCATAAATATTTAATAATAAGCATATCTGGCGAAAATAGAATACTCGTTTTCAAAGAGAATGAAGATTGTCATTCTCTTACCTTAGCACTCTTTTAATGGTGGAATTTCGAATTAATGGATGATTTGGAAAATGCAAAAGCTATCATTTCATTAGTACCTATCCAACCCAAAAGGAATTTTTATCATTTATCTCGTAAAATTAAAAAAAAAAACTGCCTTTTCCGTCTCCCTGAGGGTAAGAGGAAATTGTTGTCGTCAATGCAAACCTCTTGACGATCAAAATCTGCCAGAAAAATTTCGAATCTCTAACACGAATCGATCGTTTACAACAATCGGTTGAAGGTTTCGCCTTTTCCTCATTGGCGCAACTAACGATGGAATTGCAACTGTCGCGAGATTAGGAAAGTGCGAATCGTAATATTTCATTCTCAATCTATCCAACGTAGAAACGAATTTTTTATGACTAAAAACGGAAAAAAAAATTATATCTGTAGTGGGTTTGGTTGGGTTGTTTTCACTTCCGAGAGGCACTTTTTCTCACACAATGGTCTAAAAGGACAAGTCAGAAAGATTCAGAGAAGGTTTGGGAGAAGGAGATCATATGGGTTGGGTTGTTTTACCTCTGAGCGGCACTTTTTTGCACACCGTGGGCTAAATGGCCAGGTCACGTGGACCCCGAAGGCTCAGAGAAGGTTGGGGGAGGGGACCCACTGGAACAGCTGTTGGGAGACAGACGGTAGCCTCCTGTCAAGGCCATCCAGCGTGTTCTTTAACGTACACAGGGTACGTACACGGGGCCACGGCTTAACGTCCCATCCGATGGACGACGGCCTTTCCAAGCCCATCAGTGTCCCCTACTGACCGTGGGCAGGGCGGGGAATTTTGCGGAGAAAAATCTCAACGCTGACCAAGCTGGGACTCTAACCTGGGAACTACGGATTACGAGCCTGGCGCGCTACTGACTGAGCCACCCCCGCCCTCATCATCCTCAAGCGAGAGCATATGGATATCTGTTTGGGGATAGTGGAATTCCCCCGTCAAGGCTCTCCGAGGGCAAAACGGGAGATCCTCAGCCCAGGACGAGTTCGGACATGAATCGGACCGACTGAACCAATCCCTCTCCTCTACAGAGAGATAAAAATCAAAACAACTGTTCCTTTCCGACAACGATCTGAAAATAAATTATTCGCAATTGCGCACATAAGTCTGATAAGTCTCTCAGCGTAATATGTCATAGAGAAAACATGAGAGACAGAAACTTCATCAGAAAGCCAGAAACATCTTAGCCGAGATTTTTCTCGCATATTTTGATCGTCAAGGGGTTTGCATTTTACGAGATAAATGATAAAAATTCCTTTTCGGTTGGTCGAGATTCGACCGCGGGTCTCATTCATCTGCAGCGAAGCACGCTGACGCAGCATGGACTGAACAATGGCAGAAACAAAAATATTTATCTTTCATTTTCAGTTCCTACTACATTTATCATGAAACGAAGTCCAAAAGGAATCTCTCAGCATATTTTTAAGCAGCAGCAGAAAAGGCTCCTGTAAGCTACAAATCTGAAAACAATGACAAATTAAAAGAAAAGAACACAAGACACAAGAGCATGAGTAGTTCGGTTCATCGTAGAACGGCTGACGCATGGTCTATAATATATGGATTTTCTGTTGACGCTGCGCCAGCGTTTGGCTGTCAGAAGTTTGCTTCTTCCGAAATGTCATCGGAGGCCACTCGAATGATTACCATGTCAACGAGAAAGTGAGCGATGTGGGAACGCGGCAGCTGCAGAGACAGAGGGACGAGATCCTGTCAGGCCGGCCTTCCGTATGCAAAACACACAACAGAACCACCAGCAGTAACAACAAATAATTCTGTCGGGGAAACAAAATCATCCCCGACAAAAATGTATGTTGTCGTAGACGATGCTTTAATGGAGTTCGGACTCCCTAGTGTGGTTTGCACAGAATACGAAGCAGCATTGTTTGCATCGTGTATATTGACACTCCCTTGGCACCAGAGTTTGCCAACTCATCACTAAATCTGCTTCTTGGAAGCTGGATGGCAGATTCAGTTTTGGCTGCGGATTCTCTTCTGCGAATGAGCGTTCACACGAGTAGCATTCCTAAATAGGGAAACGTGAACACCATTACAAGATGATGGGTTGGCTGTTTGATTCCTTTAATGGCACTCTTTAGTTGTATTACTAATAGGCTAAATGGTCAGAACAACAACTCCAATGTTAAGAATAATTTCGGAAAGGTTTGGTTTGTTTCAACTTGGAGCGGCACTTTTTTTTTTGCACGTAATGAAGTAAATTGAAATGTCACAACAACCCCAAGGTGTCGATGCTAGATGGGTTAAGAACATCCACAGAACACTTGTTAGGATTGGGTTGTTTTACCTCTGAGCGGCACTTTTTTTTGCACACAATGGGCTAAGTAGCTAGGTCACAAGGATCCCAAGGGCTCAGAGAAGGTTGTGGGAGGAGATCCACTGGCAGCTGTTGGGTTGGGTTGTTTTACCTCTGAGCGGCACTTTTTTGCCCACCATGGGATAAATGGCCAGGTCACATGGACCCCGAAGGCTCAGAGAAGGTTGGGGGAGGGGGCCCACTTGAATAGCTGTTGGGAGACAGATGGTATCCTCCCGTCAAGGCCATCCAGCGTATTCTTTAACGTGCACAGGGTATGACTCTCCCGCACACGGGGCCACGGCTTAACGTCCCATGCGACGGACGGCGGCCTTTCCAAGCCCATCGGTGTCCTCTACTGACCGTGGGCAGGGCGGGGAATTTTGCGGAGATAAATCTCAACGCTAACCCAGCTGGGGGGGGGGGGGTTAAAGGGAATTAAATAATTATTTTAATTTAAGGGTTAAATTAAAGGAGGGGGGGAAGAGTAAAAGATGCTGAATGCAAAATTTCAGTTGAACTTTTAAAACTGGGAAAAAAAGCGATTCGAAGTTTATCTAAATCGCGCTGCATTATTATCGGTACTCCCTTGATTCGTGAGTTGTAAAAATCCACTGCACCTTACAAAGCAAAGAAATA
Organism: Ryuthela nishihirai; assembly: GCA_038380435.1. Taxonomy (NCBI): domain Eukaryota; kingdom Metazoa; phylum Arthropoda; class Arachnida; order Araneae; family Heptathelidae; genus Ryuthela; species Ryuthela nishihirai. Next base: position 33,155,150 of record JAWZYU010000005.1, on the reverse strand, counting down.
GGGTTGGTTCAATACATTGGATGTCTGCCGTTGAATAATACACCCAGTAGTGAAGGAACAATCGATGGCAACTGAAGTTCAAGCAACCAGAATAATAACTGCCGTTTAATGATTTTAGCTATTTCCCATGGCCGAGTGGTTAGCGCGCTTCGCTGCTGATCTAAGGGACTTGGGTTCGAGCCCCGAGTAAGGCATGGATGTAAGTGTCGTTTTTCTGCTGAGATCCTGCCATCCTCTCAGATCTTCTCCTCTGGCATATAAAACTGACAGGCTCCTGTCAGATCTCTGTGGCAAGTTGGGTTGGGTTGTTTTACCGCTAAGCGGCACTTTTTTGCACACCATGGGCTAAATGGCCAGGTCACATGGACCCGAAGGCTCAGAGAAGGTTGGGGGAGGGGACCCACTGGAACAGCTGTTGGGAGACAGATGGTAGCCTCCCGTCAAGGCCATCCAGCGTGTTCTTTAACGTGCACAGGGTATGGCTCTCCCACACACGGGGTCACGGCTTAACGTCCCATCCGACGGACGGCGGCCTTTCCAAGCCCATCGGTGTCCCCTACTGACCGTGGGCAGGGCGGGAAATTTTGCGGAGATAAATCTCAACGCTGACCCAGCTGGGATTCGAACCTGGGAACTACAGATTACGAGCCTGGCGCGCTACCGACTGAGCCGCCCCTGTCTGGAGTTGAGTACGTAATGGGATAGTTCTGTGTCAGAGTACCTTAAATGGTTTCAGGAGGTCGTCGGTTCGGATACCACTCGTGGTGAAACTTTTTTAGTTTTCCAGAACACTTCAGCTGTTAGAAGATGAAAAGGTTGTAAATAAATCTATTGACTAATTTTATTTAGGTAGGGAAAACCGTGAACGAAATTTGGTACTGGGTTGTCAAGGGGAATTGCAGGTGCTGAAAACTTTCTACAGTTTGTGTTGCAATTAAGTTCTCTCCAAAAATCAGTCACAGGCGGCAATTATAAATCTTGTAACCTAAATAATGTTATCTTTATTAAAGAAGTTCCTGCAACAGGAATTGAACAGTCGCGAAACACAGTTATTTGTGAAAATAATTTTACTAGAATGGCACTTTTACAAGCAAACTTAAACTTATGTGGGTATGATGAACACACACCAACGTATATCATCTTTATCTTTATAACAGATATGGTTTATAAAAATGCAAATTGTCGAGATTATTCTGTTATCTGGGAGCAGTTACTGAACATTTTTTGTACAGTAATCGATTAAAAAATTACTCCTAAATAAAACAACCCGTCAAGTAGCTGCTTGCCACAGTGGTCTGACAAGAGCCTATCAATTTAATACGACATAGAGAACAAAGTTTACTCGTAGATATCCCATTAAGCTATGTTGTGTTTCCTCCCAACTAATAATTCTTTTTACAAGGTCTTTTTTTACAAGGTATTAAGAGCGATAAAGAGGAAGACGGCACAAAGGATTTTTCGTCGTCACAGGAGTCAAAGAACATTTTTTGGATAGGTCAGAAAATCCCCTTCAAGCAGCTGCTTGCGACAGAGATATGGCAAAAAAAAAAGCGCCGCTCTGAAGTAAAACAATCAAAATCCATAAAAGAGTTTATTCAAGCTATTGAGTTTTTAATTTGGCTCCATGAGAAATTCTAATTTTTTTTTTTTTATAGAGGTACTATATTTCTGAATGGAATCCAAAAATCTCAGACTCAATTTTGATTTAAACTTACTGCTTAAAAGCTATATATGACAATTCTTTCAAAACTTCCAGTCTCTTCGTCTATCTCCCCCACTTTCATTTTCCCATCTACCAACCATCGTGCGTTGCAAGGTCACCCCCAGCCGATTGGCAAAGGCGTGGACCTTTTTCTCACCAGATCACACTCTTTGCGTGAACCAGCGCTGACACTAATAGCAGCTGACCCGTGATTTATAGTGCTTTGGTCCCAGTGCGACTCACCCATGTGTGGTCCCAGTTTTATAACTCTCTGGTGATTAGCAATAGAACGTGCTTCAAGTGAATGCGTACGAAAAGTACACATTTGACCACATTCTTTTATATTGGAGAGAGAGAGGGCTGTCATTGGAGCTATTGGACACATTTGTTGGAAGCTTTTTACTCTGTGTTAAACAGGAATCGGGTTTATTCAGCGTAGAAGTGAGCAAAATGTAGCCTCATACTGGGAGAGAGTAAAAATTGTGAAAATTATAATTCTCGTTTATCGTAAAAGCTGGGCGGGGGTGGCTCAGTCGGTAGCGCGCCAGGCTCGTAATCTATAGTTCCCAGGTTCGAGTCCCAGCTTTGTCAGCGTTGAGATTTATCTCCGCAAAATTCCCCGCCCTGCCCTAGGTCAGTAGGGGACACCGATGGTCTTGGAAATGTAGCCGCCCGTCGGATGGGACGTTAAGCCGTGGTCCCGTGTGCGGGAGAGTCATACCCTGTGCACGTTAAAGAACACACTGGATGGCTTTGACGGGAGACTACCATCTGTCTCCCAACAGCTGTTACAGTGGGTCCCCTCCCCACAACCTTCTCTGAACCTTCGGGGTCCATGTGACCTGGCCACAGTTTTACACACGATGGGCTAAAGGTTCTGTTCCTGGATACCTTAATAAGTCGGGGTCTAGAAATGCACATTTACTCTTCATTTTGTTAACCCATTTATATTGTGTTTCGGTGGTTTACACTGTTCTATATAAGAAATAACAAATTTTTAATTACGAATTTTACATTCATTGTTATTCCTCCTAAGTCTATGCAGATAATGATCCCTAAATGTTTACATATGTATTTATTTCTTTATGATATATAGACACATATTTTGAAATTTACGTTTAATCCAAAAATTAAATTAAAAACGTAATAAATACAGAGGTATACGTGGACTGCATGACGGAGCGTTTTAAGCGTGACTACATCGGCTCGTATTCACGACTTGAATTTTTTTTAGCTTCTTACTTTAAGCAAGTTCAGTTTAGTAAGTCGGGGATTGTCTGTATATATCAAAAACTGAAGAGATTTTCGTGAAAAAAAAAAGTCTAAGAAGAGAAAGCGAAACTGCATAAGGTGTTAACCATTCTCCCAGAGATATCTCGTTCCTTCCTTTCTGAGTGTCTGCATCATCCATTCCAGCATCCTCATCTCTCTTGTCTGCATGCTGCCAACATGCACTCCTACTGTTAGTGAAGAGAAGTCGACATCTCTGCTCCGTATAATCCGTCCATCACCTATATGATGGGCGACACTGGTCCAAAGGATGATGGAGACACAGGTCGTGGTAAACACCCGTCACGGCTGTATTGGTGTTGAGCAGATCGTAGCCCTACGTAGCTGTCCCACTCAAGTCTTCTCCGTTGCTAGGAGCCACGTTCGTTAATGGCCGCCGGCCCTCCCTGAGGAGGAGAGAGAGCGCTGAAAGAGAGAGCGGGGGGGAGAGAGGTTGAACAGCTAGCACCGCTACATAGCCATCAATCTCTAGTCGCCCTAATGGCAGTTCAGTTTAAACAGCGCCTCCCCGCCCACCAGAGACAGCGTGCAAACGTCAGCATCACACTCCGTTTTGAATCTGCGCCGAGCGGAAACGGAGAGCAGAGAGTGTCAGGGGTTCGGCCCAATCAGGCGACTAATGCAGGTCAGAGGCGTGCGCCTGCAGTCAGCACGATAGCAAAGTGGAATGAAGAGGACGCAAGGCCAGGCAGGGCTTGGAGACGTTACTCAGGTTTCTGTGTGTGCCCTGCTCTACGCTCTCAGCACTCTTCCTTTGACAGTTTCTGTTAGTTCGTGTTGAGTGGGGCTCTCTCTCTCGGGTTCATTAAACTCTGTTTGCCTTGCACTCAGACATAGACTAGGTACTGGTGCTTAAGAATCGTGACAATTGGTGTACAAATAGGTGATGTCGTCCTTAATTAACGCCATTAGGTAAAACATTAACAAGAACCACAATTTCTTGCACAACTTTTGATAACTAGAGCTGAATAATCTTTGCAATCATTGCTGGGGGACCGTACTGCTCATAAGAGTAATGAATTCAGTCACCGATAAAAGGTGACTTAAAATCATAGCGGGGGCTATTCATAAAACTTGAATCAATGCTGACAAAGTTGAAGGTTGAATTTTTTCACGTCTGAACACTTTTTTTGTACACATTGGGCTAAATGGCTAGTAAGGGCTCAAAGATTGTTAAACCCAGCACAGCTCTAGGAGGCAGATGGGAGCCTTCCATCAATGCCATCCAGCGTAATGCCTAAGGTGCACTAAGGTACACAGGGTATGTCTCTCAAGCACACGGTATCTCCGCAAAACTCCCCGCCCTGCCCACGGTCAGTAGGGGACACCGATGGGCTTGGAAAGACCGCCATCCGTCGTATGGGACGTTAAGTCGTGGCCCCGTGTGCGGGAAAGCCATACCTTGCACGTTAAAGAACACGCTGGTCTTGACGGGAGGCTACCATCCGTCTCCCAACAGCTGTTCCAGTGGGTCCCCTCTTCTAACCTTCTCTGAGTCTTCGGGTTCCTAGTGACTTGGCCTTTTAGCCCATTGTGTGCAAAAAGTGCCTCTCAGAGGTAAAACAACCCAACCTACAACTCTCAGGCACACGGAGCTACGGCTTAACGTCCCATCTGGCGGACGGTAGCCTTTCTAAACCCATCAGCGTCCCCTACTGATCGAGGACGGATATTTTGCAGATAATAAATCTTAATGCTGGCCAAGGTGAGACTCGAACCTGGGAACTGCAAATCTCGATCCTAGCACGCTATCTACTGAGCCACTGTCACCTCCAACCATAGAAGAAATAATTAATATTTGTGATAGTTTTATTTTTTAAAACTTTATTTTTTTCACTTTGCGGTCTTGCATTTTTTTTTTTAGAGATAAAAATTCTTTTTGCGTTAGAGAAATATTGATGAAATATTACGATTCGCGTTTTCCGAATCTTTCAATAGCTTCAATATCGTCCTCTAGCGGTGGGAAAAGTCAAAATTTAAACGAATGTTGCAGACGATCTATTCAAGTTAGAAATTCGAAATTTTTGTGTGGGAATGTGATGGCCAAGAGGCTTACAGCTGCACCAATAATTTGTCCCTTTAACGACAGGGGACGTTGGAAACGCAATAAACGCAACTTTGTTTTAAGAGATAATTGAAAGCAGGGGGAGGGCTTCCATCCAGACCAAAATATTATTGAACTTATGCATATTTCCCGCTTTTTTAATTTTTGTAAAGACCTCTAAAATTGGGGGTTAAAAATGTTACCCTGCAATGCAGATCCAGTGCCTAGCCCCCCCACCTAATTACCATTTATAGCCCGATTGCTTACTCCCCCCCCCCTCCTTGTTTTTTGTAGATCCGGGGTCCCTCATTAAAAAATTCTTTTGGGGTGATATAGTTACTAATAAAATATTGCTATATATATGTTTTCAATAATCGTTTATTTCGAATTTCTACAGAGTGCTAAATTTGGAAAATAAAAAAGCTTCATTTTCTTCGAAATCGAGCGTCCCCTTATTCGCCAGAATCGATACGTTATTCTTCCAATTAGTTTTAAAGTACTTAATAGTAAAAAAGCGAGTTAAAGAGAGCTAAGTTTGTAAACGAGAAAGAAATAATTTTTATGAAAAGAAATCTGTTAAAAGTTCACGGGATTTTCCGAGTGTTTTCAATCGTCTTAGTCTTCAATAAGAAGAATAAAACGAAACTTCAGTAAAGATTTCAACAATGGAAATTTTCCATTTAGTTTTTGAAGTTTTTCAAATTGGGTGCGAGCGGTTTGGTTTCGTTGTTTTCGCTCTATTGTTTATTATTGAAATAATTTTGTTTTACTCGATTCCATTGAGACTCTGAGAGCACAGTAGCTTAGGTTTACATTTCGTAATAATCTACGTAGACGAAATACAGTAGTTGCAAAAATCCCTCTATTAGTTAACCTTGGACTGCGAAGACGTATACTGCTCTACCAAAATATTATCCCCATCCTTCCCACGGTCAGTAGGGACACCAACGGACTTGGAAAGGCCGCCGTCCGTCGGATGGGACGTTAAGCCATTGTTCCGTATGAGAGAGAGCCATGCCCTGTGCACGTTGAATGGCCCAAGAACACGTTGGATGGCCTTGACGGGAGGCTACCATCTGTCTCCCAATAGCTGTCCCAGTGGGTTCCCTCCCCCAACATTCTCTGAGCCTTAGGGGTCCTTGTAACCTGGCCATTTAGCCCATTGTGTGCAAAAAAGCGCCGCTCAGAGGTAAAACAACCCAACCTTTTTGATATCAAAGGGAATTTAACTTCGAAGCTTTCTGACTTATAAAATATGCATTTAATAGAGAAATGTGATTGTAGATAAACCTAAGATCATATTCAAATCGATTTAAATATCGATTTTCAACAATATTCGTTCAGTGTTTTAGAAGTTATGGAAGCTGTTGGGTTGTCTATCTCTGAGCTGCACTTTTTTTGCACACAACTGGCTAAATGGTCAGATCACAAGGACTCCGAAGACTTTTTTTTTTGCTCACAACTGTCCAGATGGCCAGATCACAAGGACTCCGAAGGTTTTTTTTTTTCACACAACTGGCTAAATGGCCAGATCACAAGGACTCCGAAGGTGATTAGCCTTCACACTTCTCCGAAGATGATTAGCGCTCAAAAAAGTATCCGAACGCCATGGTTGATTACAGAATTCAGAAAAAATATCTGACAACGATTTTTTTAGAAATTAGTGATCTGGCAACCTTCGTGTCACGTGATTACAGAATTCAGGAAAAATATCTGGAGCGTGTACAGCAACTGTACACGCTCCAGTTACCGTTCACAGCAAATTGGAGCGTGTGCAGTTACTGCACATGCTCCAGTTTGCTGTGAACGGTAACTGCACATGCTCAATATTTCCGTGAGTGAGCCCACACGATCTAGTATCAAAATAATATGACCACCTACAGTCGCTCAAAAAAGTATCCGAACACTATGGTTGATTACAGAATTCAGAAAAAATATCTGGCAACGATTTTTTTAGAAATTAGTGATCTGGCAACGATTTTTTTAGAAATTAGTGATCAGAAATTAGTGATCAGGCAACCTTCGTGTCTCGTGACACGAAGGTTGCCTGATCACTAATTTAAAAAAAAAATCGTTGCCAGATATTTTTTCTGAATTCTGTAATCAACCATGGCGTTCGGATACTTTTTTGAGCGACTGTACCTCCTCCTACGTTCTCGTTGGCTGTGGCTGGTCCCTTTCCTTCTCAAACGCTGCTTCTATCGAGGTACCACTGTTCCAGTTTCTCGGAATGTCTTTACCAGCCACAAAACCATTTACTTAGTTGCGGGTGGTCTGTTAAACTTTTCCTGAAAACGTCACTCGCTATTTTCGCACTTGTTCTCCCTCCGCGCCCTTGCACCTAAGTACGAAAATAATACTCCGCAACAAAGGCTTTTTCTCGAATACTGAGCGCCATTAAGACGACGGTGCTCACACAGTCTTCCTGTTCGGGGTCTAAGACCAAACTACGTCATCGATAGAAGGTCACCCCGCCCACATGTGCGACACGCGGCGTTGCCATGCTTCGGTATTTTTTTTTATTCTGGGTCATATTGCATTTTAAAAAGAGGGTGTGGCACCCCTTTCCAGGTTCAAATGTTCCATTTTTCCGTCTTGAGCTTTATCGCCCTCACTGTTGCCATTCTCTTCGAGTGAGAAGAAATGCGAAAACAGTGAGCGTTGTCGCAGATGAGACTCGAGAATGCAAACCTTACTCAGAGATCGAGAGTTTGGGCTTTTATCACCCTACGAAAAAAAAGTGTGCCACAATGCCTGATCCTCAGTGCTTAAACATCAAACATTTTACGATTCTTGGTTTAAACTTCTTTTCCGAGATAGTAGAATTTTCAACTAAGCGCAGCTCTCCAACGCACACGGTTTTATTTCCCTTTCTCCCCCCCCCACCCCTCCCAACTTCCATTCCACCTTCCCATATTATTTTGTGAGGAAGATGATTCCAATTCTGAAGCATCCAAATCTCAGTTGCGATAAAAATCCTCCTCAAACACACCCGACGCGCTGTGCTAACTCTCCCAGTCGATGGCATTTTTTATAAAAAAAGACACCCAACCAAAGTAGAAAGTCTCCTCGAATCTTTTCCACCATCACACGAAATAATACAGTAAAAGTTGGAAATTTCTCGCCCATGGATGGTTCTCTTTCGCAGCCTGAGCTAACTGTTAGGAGCATACAACAAAGCTGCAGAACCACTAGCTTAAAGCTGGATTACATGCCATTAATAATTGAGCATCTTGTACGGAGAATCCGTCCATAAAGGGCACCAAACGGCATCCATTCTGCGGACGACGACTTTATGTTCTGCTGCCCTATTAAGCGAATCCCAGACGGAGGCCATAAACTTCTCTAGGCACATCAATGTTTTAATGACAGTTCCTACTTCGATTCACGCTCAAACACCCGCCCGGTATGTAACGAGGGGCTGTAGCCCACCCACAGAGGGTGGCTGTTCCGCATGAAGATGGGATGAAGAAAAAGTGGGAAACAGTCGCACACAGATCATTTGCTGCTTAAATTCGCGTGATGCAGATGAAATTGGCGGTTCTTCAAAGCCGTAACTAAGGAATTTATTCTTCTCCGAGGGAGTTGATAAAGCACTTTGGCTCCCAGGATCTGTCGTAAAAATTATGTTTCTGAAGAGCAAAACGAAATATACATTTTAAAATACTCTTGCAAATATATCTTGTGATTTTTTTATCCATGTTGTTGGTGGAGAATCGATTTGAGGTTTGAACTTTTCAGTCTTTTGGATAATACTGCGTACACTTTCACGTGCCTTAACTAACAATGTCTGAAGTTAAGAAACTTTATCCATCAATGTTGGGTTGTTTTACCTCTGAACGGCACTTTTTTGCACACCATGGGCTAAATGGCCAGGCTCCAAGGACCCCGAAGGCTCAGATAAGGTTGGGGGAGGGGATCCATTGGAACAGCTGTTGGCAGACAGATGGTAGCCTCCCGTCAAGGTCATCCAGCGTGTTCTTTAACGTGCATAGGGTATGGCTCTATCGCACACGGGGCCACGGCATAACTTCCCATCCGACGGACGGCGGCCTTTCCACGCCCATCGGTGTCCCCTACTGATCTTGGGCAGAGGGGGGGGGGGAATTTTGCGGAGAAAAATCTCAAACGCTGACCAAAATGGAACTCGAATCTGGGAACTACATATAGATTACGAGCCTGGCGCGCTACCGACAGAGCCACCCCCGCTCCATCCATCAATGTACCATTTATTAACTTTGAAATATACTGCCTAATCAAAGTATTATGAACTCCTACCAAATACTTTGTCGGTCGTATGTATTATGGCACAGTTCAGAAATCTGAAAGTTTTCAATTCTCTGCGTAACATGTTCTTGTTCAAATAAGTTTTGAAATACCCTCTAGCAGTATCTCTTTAAGCTGATGAACTCTGCTTTGTCGTACAGTCAACTTTTGGTTTAAAAAAAAATATATTTATTCCATATTCATCAGAAGGTTTAGATTTTCTAGTATTTTCCGCCGACATTGATCTTGTCTATTCTCTTTGTTTTAGAATTTTGGATGAATTAATATTTCAAAACTCTTTCATCCGAAACCATTATTTGAATATACAAAGGATTCCAAAAACGGGATTTTAGGTTGGGTTGTTTTACCTTTGAGCGGCGCTTTTTTGCACACAATGGGCTAAATGGCCAAGTCACAAGGATCCCGAAGGATCAGATAAGGTTGGGGGAGGGGATCGACTGGAACAGCTGTTGGGGGATAGATGGTAGCCTCCCATCAAGGCCATCCAGTGTGTTCTTTAACGTGCAAAAGATATGGCTCTCTCTCACACGGAGCCACGGCTTAACGCCCCATCCGACGGACGGCAGCATTTCCTAGGCCATCGATGTGCCCTACTGACTGAGGGCAAGGCGAGGAATTTCGTGAAGAAAAATCTCAAACGCTGACCAAAATGGAACTCGAACCTGGGAACTACAGATTGCGAGCCTGGCGCGCTATCGATTGAGCCCCCCCAGCCCCCCCAAAGACGGCAAACTATCATGTATCTCCTAGCAGCTGTCCAGTGGGTTCCCTTCCCGCACCCTTTTCTCTGAGCCTTCGGTGGTCCTTGTAGTCTCATTTAGTCCATTGTGTGAAAAAAAAGATCCGCTCAGAGGTTAAACAACCCATTCGACTGATGGTGACCTACTGCCTCTATGGTAATCATATCTCCTTCCTCATTGAAGGCAGAGTCGGTAGTACAGTGGAAAGCAGGCACAGTTGGGACTCGAACCTGGGAACAGCTGATTACGAGCCTGTGGCACTATCGACTCGCTACACCCTGATGCATTAATATAATTAGAATCTGAATTCTTATGGAAGAGAATGATTGAATGAAGAATTATGGAAGAGAAAAATTATGGATGATGAATGATTTTTTGGATGACTCCGCTTACAACTTGTGTTAAGCCAAAGTTAAATCTTTGGAGTTGGGTTGGGTTGTTTTACCTCTGAGCGGCACTTTTTTGCACACCATGGGCTAAATGGCCAGGTTACAGGGACCCCGAAGGCTCAGAGAAGTTGAGGGAGGGGACCCACTGGGACAGCTGTTGGGAGCCAGATGGTAGCCTCCCGTCAAGGCCATACAGCATGTTCTTTAACGTGCACAGGGTATGTGGCTCTCCCGCACAGGGAGGTCCCATCCGTGGATCTTAACGTCCCATCCATGGATCTTAACGTCCCATCCGACGGACGGCGGCCTTTCCAAGCCCATCGGTGTCCCCTACTGACCGTGGGCAGGGCGGGGAATTTTGCGGAGATAAATAAATCTTTGGGGAAAAGCAGCGCAAGTCGCCCCCTTATATGAAGAGATGGTAAAATTTTAGCGTTTAGGTACCGAAGCTATATTTATCCTCTTTACATCGATACCGCAAAAGAATAAGATCCCTCAATTCCATCTCGTATTACTAAAAGAGAAACAGTTCCTGTAGAAAGAATTGCGGTTTGGATTCAACATCAAAGGCGTCGATATTTTATGGCTGAAGAGCATAAAATCTATTTTGATCGCCGTGGTAGGTAGACGAGCTTCCAATGCACCTACTTTCACCACAAAACCAGATAAAAAAAGGGATTTGAGTTTGCGGCATTATTGATATTTCTGATTCTTTATGTGTCGAAAAATCTGCTACGTTTTATCGACATTTTTCGCGTTTGCTGTAAACTAAAAAAAAATATTTCACAGCAGAAATTTTCTCACAGACGCATTTATTGCAAATGCGATAAAAACTCTACGTTTGGTTTATGACTCAGTGAAAAAAGATTTAGCAATTTCTGTTTGTTTTCCTCTACCAAGATTTTTCTTTTATAACGTAGGTAGAGTTGGGTTGTGTTGTTATACCTCTGAGCGGCACTTTTTTGTACACCATGGGCTAAATGGCCAGGTCACATGGACCCCGAAGGCTCAGAGAAGGTTGGGGAAGGGGACCCACTGGAACAGCTGTTGGGAGACAGATGGTAGCCTCACGTCAAGGCCACCCAGCGTGTTCTTTAACGTGCACAGGGTATGGCTCTCTCTCTCGTACACGGGGCCACGGCTTAACGTCCCATCCGACGGACGGCGGTCTTTCCAAGCCCATCGTGTCCCCTACTGACCGTGGGCAGGGCGGGGAATTTTGCGGAGATAAATCTCAACGCCGACCCAGCTGGGACTCGAACCTGGGAACTGCAGATTACGAGCCTGGTGCGCTACTGAGTGAGCCACCCCCGCCCCCTCGGTAAATAGGTATGTTATTAAGAATCTTTTTTGCAAAATACCTTTGGTAACGTGGTTTAAAAATAAGGATTGAAAAAAAACAATACATCTTTCAAGAGTTTTATTTCACGATGCTTATGCAAGTCAAATAATCAATCAGATACAGGGATATTAAATTTAGCTGAAAAAGTATCTTGAGCTGGGTAGGATATGAACCCATGACCTCTTTATGACGTGTCAAGTGCTCTAACCACTAAGCTACCAGACGCTGATTAAACTCTTTCCCTTTAATTCTGTGAAGTTACAAACTTTGTGTCTTTAAGGCATTCCCTTTAATTCTGTGAAGTTACAAACTTTGTGTCTTTTAGGCATTCCCTTTAATTCTGTGAAGTTACAAACTTTGTGTCTTTAAGGCATTCCCTTTAATTCTGTGAAGTTACAAACTTTGTCTTTAAGGCATTCCCTTTAATTCTGTGAAGTTACAAACTTTGTGTCTTTAAGGCATTCCCTTTAATTCTGTGAAGTTACAAACTTTGTGTCTTTAAGGCATTCCCTTTAATTCTGTGAAGTTACAAACTTTGTGTCTTTCAGGCATTCCCTTTAATTCTGTGAAGTTACAAACTCTGTGTCTTTAAGGCATTCCCTTTAATTCTGTGAAGTTACAAACTTTGTGTCTTTAAGGCATCTTTTCACATAAAAATAGTCTAAAAATATGCTGAAAAATATTAAAGGAATATAAATTAAATGGTCCCGGATGATGTGAATATATAAAGGAGTAATTGGTAGATTACGCATTTCAACTCTTACTACGTGGCATATTAGCATTTTCCGAATGAAGTTGAATACCAAAATGAAGATGATGAGATCTATCAGTACCAGAGTTTATATTTATTACCAAAAATGTATTAACTCTGTTGTACTGCGGAAAAGTGTTCCCAAGTACTTGGTATGCACAAAAGAAGTGAACCGAAGTACTAGCTTTGCCGCAAAGAAATGAACCCAAGAATAGGTCCCAGGTTCGAGTCCCAGCTGGGCCAGCAATGAGATTTACATCCGTAAAATTCCCCGCCCTACCCACGGTCAGTAGGGGATACCGATGAGATCGGAAAGGCCACCGTCCATCAGATGGGATGTTAAGCCATAGCACCATGTGCAGGAGAGCCATACCCTGTGCACGTTAAAGAACATGCTAGATGGCCTTGACGGGAGGCTACCATCTGTCTCCCAACAGCTGTTCCAGTGGGTCCGTCCGATCTCTAGCCTCCCCCAACCTTCTCTGAGTCTTCTCTGCTCTTATGATCCGGCCATTTAGCCCATTGCGGACAAATTGCGTCGCTCAAGGGTAAAACAACCCAAGTACTAGATATGTCACAAATTACTTACTAGTAAGTACTACACTTACTTTACTACTTATTAAATCAAGTGTGTCAGAACCATTGCTTCAATGTAATATCTCAATTGGAATAGCAGTTCATCAATGCTTAGAGCGCCTCAAGTATGTCACTCAATGCTTAGAGCGCCTCAAGTATGTCACTCAATGCTTAGAGCGCCTCAAATATGTCACTCAATGCTTAGAGCGCCTCAAGTATGTCACTCAATGCTTAGAGCACCTCAAGTATGTCACTCAATGCTTAGAGCGCCTCAAATATGTCACTCAATGCTTAGAGCACCTCAAATATGTCACTCAATGCTTAGAGCGCCTCAAATATGTCATTCAATGCTTAGAGCACCTCAAATATGTCCCTCAATGCTTAGAGCGCCTCAAATATGTCACTCAATGCTTAGAGCACCTCAAATATGTCACTCAATGCTTAGAGCGCCTCAAGTATGTCACTCAATGCTTAGAGCACCTCAAGTATGTTACTTAATGCTCAGAGCGCCTCAAGTATGTCGCTCAATGCTTAGAGCGCCTCAAATATGTCACTCAATGCTTAGAGCGCCTCAAGTATGTCACTCAATGCTTAGAGCGCCTCAAGTATGTCACTCAATGCTTAGAGCGCCTCAAGTATGTCACTCAATGCTTAGAGCGCCTCAAGTATGTCACTCAATGCTTAGAGCGCCTCAAGTATGTCACTCAATGCTTAGAGCGCCTCAAGTATGTCACTCAATGCTTAGAGCACCTCAAATATGTCACTCAATGCTTAGAGCGCCTCAAATATGTCACTCAATGCTCAGAGCGCCTCAAGTATGTCGCTCAATGCTCAGAGCACCTCAAGTATGTCGCTCAATGCTCAGAGCGCCTCAAGTATGTCACTCAATGCTCAGAGCGCCTCAAGTATGTCACTCAATGCTCAGAGCGCCTCAAGTATGTCACTCAATGCTCAGAGCGCCTCAAGTATGTCACTCAATGCTTAGAGCGCCTCAAGTATGCCACTCAATGCTCAGAACGCCTCAAATATGTCACTCAATGCTTAGAGTGCCTCAAGTATATCACTCAATGCTTAGAGCGCCTCAAATATGTCACTAAATGCTTAGAGTGCCTCAAGTATGTCACTCAATGCTTAGAGCACCTCAAATATGTCACTCAATGCTTAGAGCGCCTCAAGTATGCCACTCAATGCTTAGAGCACCTCAAGTATGTCACTCAATGCTTAGAGCACCTCAAGTATGTCACTCAATGCTTAGAGCGCCTCAAGTATGTCACTCAATGCTTAGAGCGCCTCAAGTATGTCACTGAATGCTTAGAGCACCTCAAGTATGTCACTCAATGCTTAGAGTGCCTCAAGTATGTCACTCAATGCTTAGAGCGCCTCAAGTATGTCACTGAATGCTCAGAACGCCTCAAGTATGTCACTCAATGCTTAGAGTGCCTCAAGTATGTCACTCAATGCTTAGAGTGCCTCAAGTATGTCACTCAATGCTTAGAGCGCCTCAAGTATATCACTCAATGCTTAGAGTGCCTCAAATATGTCACTAAATGCTTAGAGTGCCTCAAGTATGTCACTCAATGCTTAGAGCGCCTCAAATATGTCACTCAATGCTTAGAGCGCCTCAAATATGTCACTCAACGCTTAGAGTGCCTCAAGTATGTCACTCAACGCTTAGAGCGCCTCAAGTATGTCACTCAACGCTTAGAGCGCCTCAAGTATGTCACTCAACGCTTAGAGCACCTCAAATATGTCACTCAATGCTTAGAGTGCCTCAAGTATGTCACTCAACGCTTAGAGCACCTCAAATATGTCACTCAACGCTTAGAGCACCTCAAATATGTCACTCAATGCTTAGAGCGCCTCAAATATGTCACTCAACGCTTAGAGTGCCTCAAGTATGTCACTCAACGCTTAGAGCGCCTCAAGTATGTCACTCAACGCTTAGAGCGCCTCAAGTATGTCACTCAACGCTTAGAGCACCTCAAATATGTCACTCAATGCTTAGAGTGCCTCAAGTATGTCACTCAACGCTTAGAGCACCTCAAATATGTCACTCAATGCTTAGAGCGCCTCAAGTATGTCACTCAACGCTTAGAGCGCCTCAAGTATGCCACTTAATGCTTATAGCGCCTCAAGTATGTCACCCAATGCTTAGAGCGCCTCAAGTATGTTACTTAATGCTTAGAGCGCCTCAAGTTAGTCTGTGGATTGTGTTGTTTTACTTCTTAGTAACACTTTTTTTAACATAATGGATTAAATGTTCAGGTCACAAGAAATCCTCAGAGAATATTTGCTAAGGCCATCTAGTATGTTCTTTAACGTGCAATTGGGATCCCTTATCAGTGTGACCTTTCTCACTGAGGGCACAACGGGAGTATGCGGTGAAAATTCTAAATGCAGGCACAGTTAAGACAGTCAACGCCGAGAATGTACTTTTGTCTAGAAGTTAAGGTATGGTCCCATGTTATCCATTGGGAAGGGAACTCTGTAGCTATTGTAGAAGTAAAATAAGCTTTTTATGGTAAACGGTATTAAAACAGAGAATTCAATCAAATCTGTTTAAATATCGACTAAACAACATTCATTGGGTATTTAGAATTGTGGGAGTTGTAATATTTTAAAGAGCAATGCATCTAATTAAACAAATATCGAAAAACTATTTATACAAATGTCTTAAGTATGCAGATATTTTATGAAAGATTTGAAATGCATAACTTATTAAATTTTAATTAATTTCCGAGACTAAATCCTTTTGACTGACATTGTCAAATATTTTCACTCCACGTCACTTAAAATACCGAACGAGCATTATTTTAAATCCAGATTTTTATAGATCTGATTGAGAAATTTATTTTAAAGCAGATTTTTAGAAGTTACAGAACCCAAGTCCAGTTCGAAGTTAGTTACTCATGGACATAACACGGAGTTATAACAACTTTTAGGCGCCATCTATTAATTTCTTTAGGAAGTCCAAAACTTTGTAAAATTCCCCGCCCTGCCCACGGTCAGTAGGGGACACCGATGGGCTTGGAAAGACCGCCGTCCGTCGGATGGGACATTAAGCCACGGCCCCGTGTGCGGGAGAGCCATACCCTGTGCACGTTAAAGAGCACGCTGGATGGCCTTGACGGGAGGCTACCATCTGTCTCCCAACAGCTGTTCCAGTGGGTCCCCTCCCCCAACCTTCTCCGAGTCTTCGGGGTCCATGTGACCTGGCCATTTAGACCATGGTGTGCAAAAAAGTGCCGCTCAGAGGTAAAACAACCCAAAACTTTCTAGTGTCAAAAGGTTGAGTGCTCAAGTCATATGTTTAATAACTTTAACAGACACAAAAATTCCATCCTGCACTTTGCGAAAGACTCTACACATCTCGAATCTGACAAAGGCAGCTGCTTCAGAGCTTATTTGCCTCTCTCTTACATCTTTTTTTTAAGTGAAGTTGGCGTGATATTTACAGTTATTTGAAGAGCAAATCAGCCTTAGTTATATGCGTCAGCTTCATTATATCTGCCATTGCACTGAGCTAATTCCGCTTAATTAAAACCACTTAAATAATAGATTGGGTCGCAGGAATTGTCTCCCAGACTGAGGGGATGAAAGACTAGGGTCAGTGAACTTCCCTCTTGCCGTCTGCGTCAGCATTGGGCTATCAACCCACACGAGTAAATGCAGTCGTTTGTTTACATTCTCCCAAGAGGAGGAAGAAACAGTAGACAATAGAGAGTGGTAAGAGGACCAGAGGGTGGTAGAGGAAGAAGAATGGGATGCTCTGGAGACACTCCTCATCCCCCTCCTAGTCAGTGATACAAGAGAGGGAAAATCCGATCGCCCACGTGGTATGTTATCCCTTAGGGAACTTCTTGAACTTCGTTCTAGAGAAGGGAACAAGTCGAGATGCCCGGACTCTTTTCATTCGACGGTTGCATAAGGAAATTCTAGTGTCTCACACGAATAATGAGTACAGTCGCTCAAAAAAATATCCGAACACTATGGTTGATTACAGAATTCAGAAAAAATATCTCGCAACGATTTGTTTTATATATTAGTGATCTGGCAACCTTCGTGTCACGTGATTACAGAATTCAGAATGAGGAAAAATATCTGGAGCGTGTACAGCAACTGTACACGCTCCAGTTACCGTTCACAGCAAACTGGAGCGTGTGCAGTTACTGCACACGCTCCAGTTTGTGGAGAATGCAGTTGTGAAGCGTGTGCAGTTACTGCACACGCTCGCTTGCTGTGAACGGTAACTGCACACGCTCAATATTTCCGTGAGTGAGCCCACACGATCTAGTATCAAAATAATATGACCACCTACAGTCGCTCAAAAAAGTATCTGAACACCATGGTTGATTGCAGAATTCAGAAAAAATATCTGGCAACGATTTATTTTTAGAAATTAGTGATATGGCAGCCTTCGTGTCACGTGATCACGAAGGTTGCCAGATCACTAATTTCTGAAAAAAATCGTTGCCAGATATTTTTTCTGAATTCTGCAATCAACCATGGTGTTCGGATACTTTTTTGAGCGACTGTACCGCTATGATGCAGATCTCAATTGGGTTATCATTGTATTATTATTTCACTCGTTACGTTTCGTCATTTGACTAAGGACTTACTTTACCGCTTGTCAAGAACCAAAAATAGTCTTTTGATCGCCATTTTTTTTTTAGCAGCAGAAGAGTTTTTTTAATTTTTCGTAATTAATACGAAATTTTATTTGTTGTGGTGAATTATTGAATTGTGCTTCAGAACGACTGATAATTTACATTCTTGAAGCAAAGGATTATTGTCCCAAGTGGTTAGTGGGCTTACATGCGTGTCAAGGAATCTTAGTTCGAGTTCATACATGGCATGGGTGTTTTTTTATGCTGTTTTTTCTGATGAGGTCTCGTCTTCTATGAGGAACTCGTGCTGATAGCCTACTATCAGACTTTCGTGGCCAATGGTACTGTCTGAGATATTAATTTTTATTGTTTAATTTGTTTTTGTCCTTTGAATTCTGTTGTGGTCATAGTTTGTTTTTCATTACCACCAAGTTCTTAACTCACTCCTGAGACGACACTGATTATGATCACCGATCTAGAAATAAAACCCTCCATATCTTAATCATTCCAGCATTGAAATTTATCTTCCCTAATTCCCGCGCTTCGCACGTTGAAGATCAGGCTGGATGACCTTGACGGGAGGTAGCATTAACAATTGCTCAGTGGGTTCCCCCCCCCCCAACTTTCTCTCAGCCTTTGGGGTCCTTGTGACCTGACAATTTAGACCAGGCTTGGCTACTAATCTAAGGGACCTGTGTTCGAGCCCCGGGTAAGGCATGGATGTGTGTGTCGTTTTTCTGCTGAGGTCCTGCCATCCTCTCAGATCTCCTACTGTGGCATATAAACTGACAGGCTCCTGTCAGACCTCTGTGGCAAGCAGCTGCTTGAGGGAGTATTTATTTATTATGTCAAACACGCGGCCCACCAAGATTGATCACCAATACGTTTATTTAACTTTTGACAACACTGGATTCTTTAATTAAAATTATAAGTACGTACATGGTACATGAATTAAATAAACGTATTTCAGAAAACATTTCCATTTATATATAAGGGAAACTATTGCGCATAAATGTATATGTCGGAGCCCGATCGTAGAATTGCGAACAACTATTTTGTGCGAACAACTATTTTCCACTTTAAAAAATAATAAAACTGCGGAAAGATCAAGATTAACAGACAAGCATGTGCAAGCAATTTTAAAAATAACTACAGCTCAACAAATTCAACCAAATTTTGAAGATTTGGTTAATGAAAAACGTTGCCAAGTTTCTTCAAAAAAAAAGATATTATTTTATTTAAATAATGTTAAATTGAAAAAAAGAAACTTTCCTACATACATATGTATTTTTAATATGTTTATATTCTGTGTATTATTATTTTTTATGTATTGATTAGTTTATAATAAAAGCTATGCTTCATCTTTATTTCCATTTGTTTTTTTGTTTTGCGGATCGCGATTTAATACATAATACTTAATATGACCCTCGGTGGTTAACGAGTTTGACATGCCTGATTTAGACTATTGTGTGCAAGAAAATAAGATCCGCTCAGTCCAAGTCATCCAAAACAACCAACCCACACAACATACCCTCAACTTTGCATCATAATCATTGAAGAAATTGATCTCATTTCTGCTTCAAGTAGGAACGTCTTCAGCTTCCTTTATCTCTAGTCATCTGGCAGTTGAAGTTGCACACAAATGCGCAACCTTCAGTTTCTTGATTTGCGATAAATTAAAGATTATGTTTCGATGCAAATATCTTGTGGAGCCACTATCTCTAAAAACATTTCCCGGAGTAATCTCTTTTCTTATTTCATATGTATATTTCTATATCAGAGGAGCTGGCAGGACGACCAAGGGTTGGGTTGTTTTACCTCTGAGCGGCACTTTTTTGCACACCATGGGCTAAATGGCCAGGTCACATGGACCCCGAAGGTTCAGAGAAGGTTGGGGGAGGGGGCCCACTGGAACAGTTGTTGGGAGACAGATGTAGCCTCCGGTCAAGACCATCCAGCGTGTTTTTTAACGTGCACAGGGTATGGCTCTCTCGTACACGGGGCCACGGCTTAACTTCCCATCCGACGGACGGCGGTCTTTCAAAGCCCATCGGTGTCCCCTACTTACCGTGGGCAGGGCGGGGAGTTTTGCGGAGATAAATCTCAACGCTGACCCAGCTGGGACTCGAACCTGGGAATTACACTAGGAACTGGCGCGCTGCTGACTGAGCCACCCCCGCCCCTAAACGACCAAGGGATGCACACTATACTAACAAGGCAATCTTTTCGAGTTGCAATCCCTCATTGGCCATCTGATCATGACCAGTCACAAGCTTCTGCAAATATCATCTTCCTGCAGGAAGGCCAGACTATCCAGTTACGTAATCTTTCATTTGGAAATCTCTGATCACAGAGATGGGATGGCACAGCATCGCCTTCTTGTGATGATGCTCTTCCCAGCGATTCTTTTGAGAGTCACTCCCACAATATTCCTAAACTGTCGGAAGTGGAGATGTAGCCAATCCTACGTAAATGAAAGATTTCCTGGGGGCATATAAACGTGAAGCATAAAAGGTTGAGAACCACTGATATATATGTTTTATTTTATTCCCATTGTTATACTATAACTATAGTTTTATCTATCTATACAAGGGGTACGCCAGTTACATGCACATTTCCAGGGGGTACGTGAAGCATAAAAGGTTGAGAACCACTGATATATATGTTTTATTTTATTCCCATTGTTATACTATAACTATAGTTTTATCTATCTATACAAGGGGTACGCCAGTTACATGCACATTTCCAGGGGATACGTGAAGCATAAAAGGTTGAGAACCACTGATATATATGTTTTATTTTATTCCCATTGTTATACTATAACTATAGTTTTATCTATCTATACAAGGGGTACGCCAGTTACATACACATTTCCAGGGGGTACGTGAAGCATAAAAGGTTGAGAACCACTGATATATATGTTTTATTTTATTCCCATTGTTATACTATAACTATAGTTTTATCTATGTATACAAGGGGTACGCCAGTTACATACACATTTCCAGGGGGTACGTGAAGCATAAAAGGTTGAGAACCACTGATATATATGTTTTATTTTATTCCCATTGTTATACTATAACTATAGTTTTATCTATCTATACAAAGGGTACGCCAGTTACATACACATTTCCAGGGGGTACGTGAAGCATAAAAGGTTGAGAACCACTGATATATATGTTTTATTTTATTCCCATTGTTATACTATAACTATAGTTTTATCTATCTATACAAAGGGTACGCCAGTTACATACACATTTCCAGGGGGTACGTGATGCATAAAAGGTTGAGAACCACTGATATATATGTTTTATTTTATTCCCATTGTTATACTATAACTATAGTTTTATCTATCTATACAAGGGGTACGCCAGTTACATACACATTTCCAGGGGGTACGTGAAGCATAAAAGGTTGAGAACCACTGATATATATGTTTTATTTTATTCCCATTGTTATACTATAACTATAGTTTTATCTATGTATACAAGGGGTACGCCAGTTACATACACATTTCCAGGGGGTACGTGAAGCATAAAAGGTTGAGAACCACTGATATATATGTTTTATTTTATTCCCATTGTTATACTATAACTATAGTTTTATCTATCTATACAAAGGGTACGCCAGTTACATACACATTTCCAGGGGGTACGTGAAGCATAAAAGGTTGAGAACCACTGATATATATGTTTTATTTTATCCCATTGTTATACTATAACTATAGTTTTATCTATCTATACAAGGGGTACGCCAGTTACATACACATTTCCAGGGGGTACGTGAAGCATAAAAGGTTGAGAACCACTGATATATATGTTTTATTTTATCCCATTGTTATACTATAACTATAGTTTTATCTATCTATACAAGGGGTACGCCAGTTACATACACATTTCCAGGGGGTACGTGAAGCATAAAAGGTTGAGAACCACTGATATATATGTTTTATTTTATCCCATTGTTATACTATAACTATAGTTTTATCTATCTATACAAGGGGTACGCCAGTTACATACACATTTCCAGGGGGTACGTGAAGCATAAAAGGTTGAGAACCACTGATATATATGTTTTATTTTATTCCCATTGTTATACTATAACTATAGTTTTATCTATCTATACAAGGGGTACGCCAGTTACATACACATTTCCAGGGGGTACGTGAAGCATAAAAGGTTGAGAACCACTGATATATATGTTTTATTTTATTCCCATTGTTATACTATAACTATAGTTTTATCTATGTATACAAGGGGTACGCCAGTTACATACACATTTCCAGGGGGTACGTGAAGCATAAAAGGTTGAGAACCACTGATATATATGTTTTATTTTATCCCATTGTTATACTATAACTATAGTTTTATCTATCTATACAAGGGGTACGCCAGTTAGATACACATTTCCAGGGGGTACGTGAAGCATAAAAGGTTGAGAACCACTGATATATATGTTTTATTTTATTCCCATTGTTATACTATAACTATAGTTTTATCTATCTATACAAGGGGTACGCCAGTTACATACACATTTCCAGGGGGTACGTGAAGCATAAAAGGTTGAGAACCACTGATATATATGTTTTATTTTATCCCATTGTTATACTATAACTATAGTTTTATCTATCTATACAAGGGGTACGCCAGTTAGATACACATTTCCAGGGGGTACGTGAAGCATAAAAGGTTGAGAACCACTGATATATATGTTTTATTTTATTCCCATTGTTATACTATAACTATAGTTTTATCTATCTATACAAGGGGTACGCCAGTTACATACACATTTCCATAGGGTACGTGAAGCATAAAAGGTTGAGAACCACTGATATATATGTTTTATTTTATCCCATTGTTATACTATAACTATAGTTTTATCTATCTATACAAGGGGTACGCCAGTTACATACACATTTCCAGGGGGTACGTGAAGCATAAAAGGTTGAGAACCACTGATATATATGTTTTATTTTATTCCCATTGTTATACTATAACTATAGTTTTATCTATCTATACAAAGGGTACGCCAGTTACATACACATTTCCAGGGGGTAGGTGAAGCATAAAAGGTTGAGAACCACTGATATATATGTTTTATTTTATTCCCATTGTTATACTATAACTATAGTTTTATCTATCTATACAAGGGGTACGCCAGTTACATACACATTTCCAGGGGGTACGTGAAGCATAAAAGGTTGAGAACCACTGATATATATGTTTTATTTTATTCCCATTGTTATACTATAACTATAGTTTTATCTATCTATACAAAGGGTACGCCAGTTACATACACATTTCCAGGGGGTTGGTGAAGCATAAAAGGTTGAGAACCACTGATATATATGTTTTATTTTATTCCCATTGTTATACTATAACTATAGTTTTATCTATCTATACAAGGGGTACGCCAGTTACATACACATTTCCATAGGGTACGTGAAGCATAAAAGGTTGAGAACCACTGATATATATGTTTTATTTTATTCCCATTGTTATACTATAACTATAGTTTTATCTATCTATACAAGGGGTACGCCAGTTACATACACATTTCCAGGGGGTACGTGAAGCATAAAAGGTTGAGAACCACTGATATATATGTTTTATTTTATTCCCATTGTTATACTATAACTATAGTTTTATCTATCTATACAAAGGGTACGCCAGTTACATACACATTTCCAGGGGGTAGGTGAAGCATAAAAGGTTGAGAACCACTGATATATATGTTTTATTTTATTCCCATTGTTATACTATAACTATAGTTTTATCTATCTATATAAGGGGTACGCCAGTTACATGCACATTTCCAGGGGGTACGTGATGCATAAAAGGTTGAGAACCACTGATATATATGTTTTATTTTATCCCATTGTTATACTATAACTATAGTTTTATCTATCTATACAAGGGGTACGCCAGTTACATGCACATTTCCAGGGGGTACGTGAAGCATAAAAGGTTGAGAACCACTGATATATATGTTTTATTTTATTCCCATTGTTATACTATAACTATAGTTTTATCTATCTATACAAGGGGTACGCCAGTTACATACACATTTCCAGGGGGTACGTGAAGCATAAAAGGTTGAGAACCACTGATATATATGTTTTATTTTATCCCATTGTTATACTATAACTATAGTTTTATCTATCTATACAAGGGGTACGCCAGTTACATACACATTTCCAGGGGGTACGTGAAGCATAAAAGGTTGAGAACCACTGATATATATGTTTTATTTTATCCCATTGTTATACTATAACTATAGTTTTATCTATCTATACAAGGGGTACGCCAGTTACATACACATTTCCAGGGGGTACGTGAAGCATAAAAGGTTGAGAACCACTGATATATATGTTTTATTTTATTCCCATTGTTATACTATAATTATAATTTTATCTATCTATACAAGGGGTACGCCAGTTACATACACATTTCCAGGGGGTACGTGAAGCATAAAAGGTTGAGAACCAACTGTCTAGTCGAACTGCAATGTAAAAACGTCCCTCTCAGTGGTAAGAAAACCGAAACAACTCAAATCCATTGTCTCAGTGATTTTGAGGTTAATGTATTTTTTTTTGATTTGCGACATATAGGACAGAGAAGAATCCTAGAAGCTACTCCTAGCTTTTGCAGGCCTTCTCATACAAGGACATGCCCTACTAAGACCGAAGTCACTGCTGACCACTGCCTCAGTTAGAGCTAACACAACACACAAAGTTTGCCTTGCTGGTACAGTCGCTAGCTGCCTAACCACTATGCCAGTTAAGGCTTAAACTTAAAGAAAAAGGCTTTATTTGACGTGCATCATCAGGTTCAAATGCAAGATAAATATGGCTGCATTGCCTTTCTGGTTAATTCTCGTCTCCTTAATATGATTTTTTTTTCTCTCGATAAAAGGACTTTCTCGAAAGAATCTTTTTTTTTTAACCTACTCGAATGAAATCCTTTTTAACCTTCTGATTCATAAACTCTAAACTGTTTCAGGTCTTTCGCTGGGCAAAGGAGGCAATAAGAAACCAATAATAGCCAAATGAAGAGGAAATTGTGTGCTTTTATCTGTCATAATCTCCATTTTCTCTTTTATCTGCGAATTAGTCGGTTTTCGTCATCTGCGGTCGTAAATGCAAGCTTGAAAAGAAGGAATGAGAAGAAGGAGATGAGATTATAGATGTCGGAGTATCAAATATTTTAGTGAATTACAACAAATCCTGTCATCGCGAGAGACACGAGTTATGTTAATTCGCTCACTATGCTGCCAGCTCTAGAGGCTGTTGCCTCTAAATTTAGCTTAGAAAAGAGTAAGAGAGAAAAACCCCGAGAAAGTCCGCTTCGATGATAACAAGATTAGACCACGCCGAGAGCATATTATTCTGCTTCTGCTTCTGCTCCACTGGAAATGCGATCAATACGTACTTGATTATTCTCAAGATTTTAACGAGGAAGATTTTTCCTTGCATCTTTTTTTTAACTCTCTATTTCAAGACAAGCCCGTTACCTGGAGCATTCGACACCGCATCTACGATGAGAGACGGAGTTGGGGTGTATGCTCTACGGTTTTGAAAATGTTCCTTCTCAAGCGCACACACACTCGGATATCAAGCCCAATCCCATACAAAATGCATGCAACAGAGAGTGAGCCGAGGAACAGAGACGATGTTTGAGAGCAGATACCATTCCAAGACTAACAGCGCGTGGTGGTGGAGAGTTTTGCCCCACGAGGATCCGCGGACAAACTGGAAAGAGCTGCAAATGAGTAGCACAGCAAGCTCGATAAACAAACATAAAAAATGCACAATTACATTAACGGACGTTCGCACCTTTTCTCGTGACGTGAGGTAACGCGACTGCGACAGTTATTTTCGTCTCTGATTACCGTGGGGTGCCCTATCTGTCGCTCTAATGCTATTACCCGAAGTAATCACGCTCCCTATTAAATATGAATGTTTCCTGTAGGAAGAGCGGGCAGAGATGGGAGAGACAGACACACCGCCACTAACAAGGCAGGCTCTTCCTGGTCGGATTACTCGCTGAGCATGAACTAGAGAAGGGCCACGTGGTCACGACCCGTCACAAGACCTGTAACATGCTCGAGTCATCATCTTTATCATCTCCGTGGACGAAGGTGGACTTTGTGATGGAGGAGATCTGCAGATATTCTTTCTTGCGAGTCAGAAATATCACCTGATAGTGAAGCAGTTGGAGTGGTGTCAGAGGATGCATAAGAGAGCATTGGAAAGCTGTGACCGATGTACAGTCGCTCAAAAAAGTATCCGAACGCTATGGTTGATTACAGAATTCAAAAAAAATATCCGGCAACGTTTTTTTTTTAGAAATTAGTGATCTGGCAACCTTCGTGTCACGTGATTACAATATTCAGGAAAAATATCTGGAGCGTGTACAGCAACTGTACACGCTCCAGTTACCGTTCACAGCAAACTGGAGCGTGTGCAGTTACTGCACACGCTCAATATTTCCGTGAGTGAGCCCACACGATCTAGGTCTTTGTGAGCTCACACGATCCAATGTGCTGTGAACATTAACCACAACCGCTCCAGTTTGCTATGAACGATAACTGCACACGCTCAATATTTCCATGAGTGAGCCCACACGATCTAGTATCAAAATAATATGACCACCTACAGTCGCTCAAAAAAGTATCCGAACACTATGGTCAATTACAGAATTCAGGAAAAATATCTGGCAACGATATTTTTTAGAAATTAGTGATCTGGCAACCTTCGTGTTACGTGATTACAGAATTCAGGAAAAACATCTGGAGGGTGTACAGCAACTGTACACGCTCCCGTTACCGTTCACAGCAAACTGGAGTGTGTGAACTTACTGCACACGCTCCAGTTACCGTTTACAGCAAATTGGACTGCAGTTACTGCACACGCTGCAGTTTGCTGTGAACGGTAACTGCACACGCTCAATATTTCCGTGAGTTAGCCCACACGATCTAGTGTCAAAATAATATGACCACCTACAGTCGCTCAAAAAAGTATCCGAACACTACGGTCGATTACAGAATTCAGAAAAAATATCTGGAAACTTTTCTTTTTATAAATTAGTGATCTGGCAACCTTTGTGTCACGTGACACGAGACCTGAGAAAGCGGGATTTACAATATAAGAGAATAATGTGATGAAAAGTATTGTAAACATAAATAATTCTCGACTCACCAGTCGTGAAGCGCTTAATCAACAACTCTATGTACTCCAGCACCAATCATAGTTGAAATTGCAGTCATGTGACCATTAGAAGAAGAGTTTCGGGGGTCAGCACAATGGCTTCGAAGCGATAACACTATAATTATAGTTTCAAACTAATTCTTTATTCGTAAAAGTAACTGCGTATTCGTTTAGCAATATCAATGGTTAGTTAGTAAGTCAAATGTTATTCATAATTGCATTACGTTTGTATCCGCAATATGTTAAGATTTTTCACAGAATTTATGGTGCGAGTTTAATGCCCGGAAACGAGAAGCGAAAAACAGTGTGCACCTTGTATTCGTTGGATTGTTTTACCTCTGAGCGGCAGTTTTTTGCGCACCATGGGCTAAATGGCCTGGTCACATGGACCCCGAAGGCTCAGAGAAGGTTGGGGGAGGGGACAAACTGGAACAGCTGTTGGGAGACAGATGGTAGCCTCCCGTCAAGGTCATCCAGCGTGTTCTTTAACGTGCATAGGGTATTGCTCTATCGCACACGGGCCATGGCCTAACGTCCCATCCGACGGACGGCGGCCTTTCCAAGCCCCTCGGTGTCCCCTACTGACCGTGGGCAGGGCGGGGAATTTTGTGGAGATAAATCTCAACGCTGACCCAGCTGGGACTCGAGTTGGGTTGGGTTGTTTTACATTTGAGCGGCACTTTTTTGCACACCATGGGCTAAATGGCCAGGTCACATGTAAATGGCCGAAGGCTCAGAGAAGGTTGGGGAGGAGACCCACTGGAACAGCTGTTGGGAGACAGATGGTAGCCTCCCGTCAAGGCCATCCAGCGTGTTCTTTAACGTGCACAAAGTATGGCTCTACTGCACACGGGACCAAGGCTTAACGTCCCATCCGACGGACGGCGGCCTTTCTAAGCCCATCGGTGTCCCCTACTGACCGTGGGCAGGGGGGGGGGGATTTTGCGGAGATAAATATCAACGCTGACCCAGCTGGGACTCGAACCTGGGAACTGCAGATTACGAGCATGGCGCGCTACCGACTGAGCCACCCCCGCCCCTCTGGGACTCGAACCTGGGAACTTCAGATAACGAGCCTGACGCGCTACCGACTGAGCCACCCCCCGCCCCCCTTGTATTCGTATAAATATGGGTATGCATATCTTCATTTTTTTTAACCATAACTTCCTTCACAAAATTTACGCCAGTTCTAATGTTAGCAAGAATGATAACAAATATGCATTACTTTACGAAATCCATAGGTAAGAGACTAGTTGGGTGCTATTTATGGCACAGAAAAAGAATCTCTCTGATATCAAATGTGAAAAAAAAAAATTCTTTTGTTGGGAATTATGCCAAAACCTGATGCAAGTCACACTTTTTCTAAGAGCCCGCCAGTATCTTGTCGCCATTAACAGCTTTTCAGAGGATTACTGCGACCAAAAATAATCGGATGGCAGAACACGTAATGCCACGGGTCAGCATCTATCTGCGCAAACGGTTAGCGAAGATTGTGCTGATGCTCTCTCTGGCTGCAGCGCTCTTACTGAATCTCTGATAACGAAGATGCTGCGGGATGAACTTAACAAGAATCGCCTGAATAATTCTTAGCGTTTCTTGGAAACCTTTTCTGTCTCTGAAACTGTACTTAAAATGTTTCTAAATATGAATGAAGCGCTTTTTTTTTATCCAAAAGGTTTTATTAAAACAACTATAATAAAATAATAAATATCCCCTCAAGCAGCTGCTTGCCACAGAGGTCTGACAGGAGCCTGTCAGTTTATATGCCATAGTAGAAGGTCTGAGAGGATGGCAGGACCTCAGCAGAAAAACGACACATAACGTCCATGCCTTACCCGGGGCTCGAACCCAGGTCCCTTAGATCAGTAGCCAAGCGCGCTAACCACTCGGCCATGGGACGGCTAAATGAACTAAAATGACCCCAAGGGATCAGAGAAGGTTGGATGGGACCCACTGGACAGCTGTTAGGGGACAGATGGTAGCCTTCCGTCAAGGCCACCAGCGTGTTCGTTAACGTGCACAGGGTATGTCTCTCCCACACACGGGGCCATGACTTAACGTACCATCCGACGGATAGTGGCTTGTTCAGGGCTGTTTTACCTCTGAGCGGCACTTTTTTGCACACCATGGGCTAAATGGCCAGGTCACATGGACCCCGAAGGCTCAGAGAAGGTTGGGGGAGGGGACCCACTGGAACAGCTGTTGAGAGACAGATGGTAGCCTCCCGTCAAGGCCATCCAGCGTGTTCTTTATCGTGCACAGGGTATGTCTCTTCCATACACGGGACCACGACTTAACGTACCATTCGACGGACGGCGGCCTTTTCGAGCCCATCGGTGTCCCCTACTGACCGTGGGCAGGGCGGGGAATTTTGCGGAGAAAGGATAGTGGCTTTTCCAAACTCATCGGAATCTCCTAATGACCGAGAACACGATGTGGATTTTGTGGACAGAAAGCTGAACGCCGTCCCAGGTGCGAACTCGAACTGGGAATCATTGATTACGAGTCTGGGGCGCTACTGACTAAGCTACCACCACTCCTAAATAAAAAAAAACAACATTTTCTTTCATTTTAACTGTTATCATTGCATACACATTCTGAGAAATCTGTGTGACACGAGAGATTCAAATGAGAAGAAAAAAACAATACAAATTTTTTAAGCTTTGATTGATAGTACAAATCGCACATTTCTCTGTTCGTGGCCAACGCATTAACCTCCCTTCCTCCGTACGGCCCTTATGATCAACACCCACCTGAATTGGCCAGCGCAGTGGGATTGAAATGGCCCAGTTGCATTAGTTACCGATTTAACTTCTCTACCTCGCTTGCTTGCAATATTGAAATCTCCCACTGCAGACGCACGTCAGACATCGTCTATGACATTCTATAAAATGAAATAATTAAGCGTCATGTGGCTTGCGCTATGGGATTCAGTGATATTCCATAAGCTGTTCCCAGAGCTTATCACTGCTCTAGCAGATTCAGCTAGAGCAGAAAATTTAGCTTACAAATTCTCTGTAACCCGGAGTAATGCTAGATGCCAGTTGTTCAGGAGTGATGCACAAAGACAGGGAATTGGGAAAAGATCAAGTTGGAAATTCATTACATTTATACAAGGAGTAATTGACCTTTCGTGTTAAGTGTCTTTAAAATGGTTTGGAGTAATTGGGCCATCGCCTAATAACTTTCTCAGATAGGGTTGTGTTACTTCAGAACGGCACTTTCTTGCATATAATGGGCAAAATGGCGAAGTCACAAGGACCCCGAGGGCTCAGAGAAGGTTTGGGAGAGGGGACCCACTGGATAGCTGTTTAGAGACAGATGGTAGCCTCCCGTCAAGGCCATCAAGTGTCTCAAGACAAAGTCTTTAACGTGCACAGGGTAGGTCTCTTCCGCACACGGAACCACGCTTGACGTCCCCATTCGATGGATGGCGGTCTTTCCAAGCCCATCGGTGTCTTACTGACCGAGGGTAAGGCAGGGTTTAGCAGAGATAAATGTCAACGCTAGCCCAGCTGGGACTCGAACCTGGGAACTACAGATTGCGAACCTGGTGCGCTACCGACTGAGTCACCAACGCCCGCTTTCTCAGATAACTTCAAATCTTCAGAAAAATTATAATTTTTAATTGCATACATCGAAAGACGTTTAGGAAACGTTCACATGGGTTGGGTTGTTTTACCTCTGAGCGACACTTTTTTGCACACTATGGGCTAAATGGCCAGGCCACAAGGACCCCCGAAGGCTCAGAGAAAGTTGGGGGAGGAGACCCACTGGAACAGCTGTTGGGAGACAGATGGTAGCCTTCCGTCAAGGCCATCCAGCGTGTTCTTTAACGTGCACAGGGTATGGCTCTCCCGCACACGGGACCACGGCTTAACGTCCCATCCGACGGACGGCGGCCTTTTCAAGCCCATCGGTGTCCCCTACTGACCGTGGACAGGGAGGGGAAAGTTTGCGGAGATAAATCTCAACGCTGACCCAGCTGGGACTCGAACCTGGGAACTACAGATTACGAACCTGGCGCGCTACCGACTGAGCCACCCCCGCCCATGTTACTTCAGAACGGCACTTTCTTGCACATAATGGGCTAAATGGCGAAGTCACAAGGACCCCGAGGGGTCAGAGAAGGTTTGGGAGAGGGGACCCACTGGATAGCTGTTTAGAGACAAATGGTAGCCTCCCGTCAAGGCCATCCAGTGTCTCAAGACAAAGTCTTTAACGTGCACAGGGTAGGTCTCTTCCGCACACGGGAACCACGCTTGACTTTCCCATCCGATGGATGGTTGTCTTACTGACCGAGGGTAAGGCAGGGTTTAGCAGAGATAAATGTCAACGCTGGCCCAGCTGGGACTCGAACCTGGGAACTACAGATTGCGAACCTGGTGCGCTCCGACTGAGTCACCAACGCCCGCTTTCTCAGATAACTACAAATATTCAGAGAAATTATAATTTTTAATTGCATACATCGAAAGACTTTTAGGAAACGTTCACATGTGAAATAGAAATCACATTTGCGGTTCGTTAACTTTGAAAAACATTTTTACGGAAGAATGTCACCGGAGAAAATTAACTCTTGAATATATTTGTTGAATATTTAAAGATATACGGAAGGTCAAAGAGGTAATGCAGGTGTCAGTCCATTAAGGAAAATTTCTCCGACGTTGACGGAAACCTAATCAGGACTGTCTAAAAAATACACTTATTTTAAGAACTATGGCATCTTATACTGAGTCTTTTTTTCGGGTTGTCGCCGTCCGTCGGATGGGAGGTTAAGCCATGGTCCCGTGTGCGGGAGAGTCATACCCTGTGCACGTTAAAGAACACGCTGGATGGCCTTGACGGGAGGCTACCATCTGTCTCCCAACAACTCTTCCAGTGGGTCCCCTTCCCCAACCTTCTCTGAGCCTTCGGGGTCCTTGTGACCTGGCCATTTAGCCCATGGTGTGCAAAAAAGTGCCGCTCAGAGGTAAAACAACCCAACCCTTTTTCGGGCCTTTGTGGCAAATAAGCTGATTAAAGAATCATTGGGTTGGGTTGTTTTATCTCTGAATGGCACTTTTTTGCATACAATGGGCTAAATAGCCAGTTCACATGGACCCCGAAGGCTCAGAGAAGGTTGGGGAAGGGGACCCAATGGAACAGCTGTTGGGAGACAGATGGTAGCCTTTCGTCAAGGCCATCTAACGTGTTCTTTAACGCGCGCAGGGTATGACTCTCTCACACATGGAGCCACGGCTTAACGTCCCATCCGACGGACGGCGGCTTTTCCTTTTCCAAGCCTATCGGTGTCCCCTACTGACCGTTGACAGGGCGAGGAGTTTTTGCGGAGATAAGTCTGAACGCTGACCCAGCTGGGACTCGAGCCTGGGAACTGCAGATTACGAGCCTGGCGCGCTACCGACCGAGCACCCCCCCCCTCCCGCCCTGAAGAATCATTCATATCTAATGTGTGTATGTAACAGTGTTTGTGTCTGTAATTTCTGTTTATGTACTCAGCCCCCTAAAGAGCTAGAGACATTGAACTTTTACATCATGCGGGAGATGTTTATAGGCCTTTCGGCTTGAACCGGATTCAATTTCCTCAAATTTCCCAAAGACTTTACTTTAGCGGTTTTTGAAATAATTGTTTCCATGAATAAATTTAAAAATGGTTCAATCAATTGCTTTCTGATTTCGTGTGACAAAGCCATTGTTTCAGAAATGGTAAATAAATATTTCAAGTTAGAAGTCGAAGGAGAACAGGAGCTTTTCCGTAGAAACGAAGGAGTTGGAAACCCTGAACAAAGCCTGGCTAATCTGCTGGTTGGTTTTTTAATATAGTAACTATGATTCAAGTTTTGACTTTCTAGAAACTGGTGTCAAACATTCCACTTACCATAAATCTTTAAATAAAAAATCAGGATAGAGTAAGATTTGATGCGTTCTTTGACTTATATTTAGTGATGTTTTTCTATAACAAGACTGATTTTGAAAATTACGAAACTTTTAAATTGTTTTTTCATTGACTTAATATATGGGTTGTCTCACTCCTTGATCAGCACTTTATTCACAATGGTCTAAATGGCCAGGTCACAAGGACCCGAAAGACTCGGAGAAAGTTGGGGAAAGTTTATTTTATGTTGTTTATACTTCTGATAGGCATTTTGTTCTTTTCATACAATGGGCTAATGGCCAGGTCACAAGGACCCAATAGCTTAGTGAAGGTAACTCAGTGAGTAGTTATTGGGTGACAGATGGGTAACCTCCCTTCAAGGCCATCCAGCGTGTTCTTTAACGTGCACAGGGTATGGCTCTCCCGCACACGGGGCCACGGCTTAACGTCCCATCCGACGGACGGCGGCCTTTCCAAGTCCATCGGTGTCCCCTACTGACCGTGGGCAGGGCGGGGAAATTTTGCGGAGATAAATCTCAACGCTGACCCAGCTGGGACTCGAACCTGGGAACTACAGATTACGAGCCTGGCGCGCTACCGACTGAGCCACCCCCGAGCCCCAAAAGAACAAGAAGAAGACGTATATTTCTTATTGGTTGTCTAACGAAAGTAAAATCCAAACTGCCTGGGTATGTCTTAAAGTTTATTAAGTAGTTCTTGTTATTAAATGCAAGCAGAGTGTTCAACAAACAGAATAGGATCCCTGTTGTACTTTGCAACCCTTGGCTGTTAGGAAACTCGATTTTCATTGTGCCAAGCTATCAGAGTCAGATCAGTTTCGTAGAATTCAAATAATTAAAATTTCATGCTAAAACAGAAGGTTTTTTCACATTTCGATACAGATTCAAAATAACGTACGACTAAGTTTCATGATTTTTATGAAGCTTTAGAAAACTTAGTTTAAAAAAAAGAGTCGAAATCTTTTTAAAGTTTCGAGACTACGCTCGACGCTTAAATATTCATAATAACCTTCAGAAAAATTCGTGCTAAA
This sequence comes from Ryuthela nishihirai, assembly GCA_038380435.1. Taxonomy (NCBI): domain Eukaryota; kingdom Metazoa; phylum Arthropoda; class Arachnida; order Araneae; family Heptathelidae; genus Ryuthela; species Ryuthela nishihirai. The sequence continues at coordinate 33,121,291 of JAWZYU010000005.1, read as the reverse complement.
TGCACTTGAAACAAAACCTGCTTTTTTTACACCTGCTGAAGCGACTTTTTTCATATTTCAAAACAGAAAAATAAAGTTTCATTTATAAGTGATTTATATATCAAGCAGTTGCTTTAACACACAATCTTAAAATTATTGAAATTCTTTCGACTTCTACGCTAAGAAAGAACCGCTGATGTGAAGAAGTAATAAAGGCAGCCAAAAAAAAGCAACCAATGACTACGCACCATTCTTCTACCACTTGGTTAACAAGCATTGGCTGCAAACAGCCAGGCAACTTATGACGTCACAACCCTCTTTCCTCCGAGGTCCCAGAGGACTAGGCCATATTCTATTAGTTCATATTTTATGCTATCTTCCAAATCTGTCCTGCCTTAATTTCCATAAACTTAACAGAAACAAATTCGTTGGCGTCGTGCTTTCATTCCCCCACGAGGTTTGTAATCTTTCTTGAGCCAAGCATAATTACTGAAACCGTCAGCGCTTCTGCGATAATATTTAGTTTGCCTTTACGGCCGTGTCCTGATTTTAAGGACTTAAATCTCTTCGCCATTTTCTTTCAGTTTAATCGCTTTCAATCAATTTTTGTTTCCATTTCACCCCCCCCCCCACACTTCCTGTACTTCGTTTCAAGAAATATTTACCGTGTTCCCAATATGCACATGTGCATTGGTTGATTCAAAGAAAAAAAAAATGCTTCTCTCGAGTTTTTAAGAAATCATATTTTTCTATATAAGCGCTGGCTAGAGTTTTAGCTTAAGAATACTACTTTGGATGTACATTCCTTACATATGCTTAAGGTTGGTTGGTTGGTTGTTTTACCTCTGAGCGGCACTTTTTTGCACACCATGGGCTAAATGGCCAGGTCACATGGACCCCGAAGGCTCAGAGAAGGTTGGGGGAGGGGACCCACTGGAACAGCTGTTGGGAGACAGATGGTAGCCTCCCGTCAAGGCCATCCAGCGTGTTCTTTAACGCACACGGGGCCACGGCTTAACGTCCCATCCGACGGACGATGGCCTTTCCAAGCCCATCGGTGTCCCTTACTGACCGTGGGCAGGGGGGGGGGAATTTGCGGAGATAAGTCTCAACGCTGACCCAGCTGGGACTCGAACCTGGGAACTACAGATTACGAGCCTGGCGCGCTACCGACTGAGCCACCCCCGTCCCCTATATGCTTAAGGACTTTACATTTTAAATCGCACTAGGACCAGATTTATGTGCGGGGGGGAGGGGCTATGAATCTTACTTGGCGAATTTTTTAATAGTCCGAACGACGTAAAAAACAGTAATGACTATATCTAGGGGGAGGGTGGCTGAACCCCCCCCCCCCCAGAGAGTGCTGGTAAGGAGGATAATAGAAGCTAAACATTTTTAAACTTATGAATTTTCGTGAATTTTTTTTTAGAAATTTTTTAAAGATTTTTAAAACCGCTGGGGGGAAATGTTACACTATAATGGAAAATTAATCTCTTAGCCCACCCCTTTTACTTTTAACCGGGTCGATTGAGTTACTTGCCCCTTAGATTTTTTATAGTTCTGGGCCTGTTTACACATATCTTGCAAGAATATTTTTTGGGACCATTAGAAGTGTGAGAAATAACATGTATTTCACTACATGGGTAGATTAATTTCTAAATAAAATTAAAATACGCTGTAATATACATTTACCTGTTCATAACTTATCAAAGAAGCAATTATTTTCTAAAGGAGGCCACTGGATACTAGATACTGCATATTTCGCATCAAATCTTACCCGAATTTTGATTACGGAAATGTTAAATTTTGCAACTGGATGAAAAAAACTCTTTGTAGCTTTCGTTGGATTGGGTTTAGGGAACACTTGAACACAAAACTGATCACTGTTACTTGATAAAGAAAAGGATTTTCGGCTGGAGTGGGAAACGACCTCTGGAAAATATGTTAGGTGTTCTACTTCTGTGCTTTCCTAGGAGGCACCTGAAATGCTTTCAGGAGGTCGTGGGTTCGGATCCCATTTCCGCCGAAAAATCAATTTCCTCCAGGTAACACTTGAATTGTTATTCAGTCATAGAACATTCATTTCGTGTGCATTACAATTAATAGGTTGGGTTGTTTTAGCAATGAGCAGCACTTTTTTGCACACCATGGGCTAAATGGCCAGGTCACAAGGACCCCGAAGGCTCAGAGAAGGTTGGGAGAGGGGACCCACCGGAACAGCTGTTGGGAGACAGATTGTAGCCAACCATCATGGCCATCCAGCGTGTTCTTTAATTTGCATAGGGTACGGCTCTCCCGTACACGGGACCATGGCTTAACGCGCCATCCGACAGACGGCGGCTTTTCCAAGCCCATCGGTGTCGCCTACGGACCGTTGGCAGGGCGGGGAATTTTGCGGAGATAAATCTCAACGCTGACACAGCTGGGACTCGAATCTGAAATTACAGATTACGAGCCTGGCGCGCTACCGACTGAGCCACCCCCGTCCCCTTAAAATTAGTGAGTCAAATGTAACTGGTGATCCAACCTAAGGTAAATTAGAGTATCAACAAGTATTGGGGTGCGTTGACTCAGTCGATAGCGCGCCAGGCTCGTAATCAACAGTTCCCAGGTGGGGCAACGTCGAGAATTTTTCTCTGCAACCCCCACCCCCCCGCCCTCGGTGTGGAAAGGCCGCCATCCATCGGATGAGACATTAAGCCGTTGCTCCGTGTGCAGGAGAACCATACCCTGCGCTCTTTAAAGAACACGATGGATCTCTTAGCAGCTCTCCAGTGTAGCACTTTTTTCAACCTTGTCTCAACCTTTGCGGTCGTTGTCTCCTGGCGATTTAGCCCAGGGTGACAAAAAAGGTGCCACTCAGAGTTGGTGAAACAACCCAACCTACTAAAAAATTGGTTGATTAACACAAGGCTAACTGATCAACATGAAATTAGTCTTCAGCCAACTAGCATAGTAATCAAAATTTAACTTGTATATTAACAAAGGTTGTTGGATTGTTTTACCTCTGAGCGGCACTTTTTTGCACATCATGGGCTAAATGGCCAGGTCACATGGACCCCGAAGGCTCAGAGAAGGTTGGGGGAGGGGACCCACTGGAACAGCTGTTGGGAGACAGATTGTAGCCTCCCGTCAAGGCCATCCAGCGTGTTCTTTAACGTGCACAGGGTATGGCTCTCCCACACAAGGGGCCACAGCTTAACGTCCCATCCGACGGACGGCGGCCTTTCCAAGCCCATCGGTGTCCCCTACTGACCGTGGGCAGGGCGGGGAATTTTGCGGAGATAAATCTCAACAGTGACTCAGCTGGGACTCGAACCTGGGAACTACAGATTGCGAACCTGGCGCGCTATCGACTGAGCCACCCCCGCCCCTATATTAACAAAGGTTTAACTAGCCTATCAACATGAATCTAAGTAGAACATCAATCAGAGTTAGGCTAATTAACGCATCAATATAAAGCTAAACAGAAATCAGCATAGTTCACTACCTGATCAGTGTACATTTAACTAGCGCAACAGAATAAAACGAAAGTATTACATTGGCCAAGATGTGTAATCGACTTAATCGACAACGTTCCAGGAGAAAGATGCAATAAATCGATTTGTTATTAAAGTATTCCCAGACTGGAGAAATATAAAAAATATTTGTCCCTTGTAGTTCAAAGTAGGAACACATTTCTTCACACGTAGACCTGGGTTCGAGCCCCGGGTAAGGCATGGATGTATGTATCGTTTTTTTGCTGAGGTCCTGCCATCCTCTCAGATCTTCTACTGTGGCATATAAACTGACAGGCTCCTGTCAGACCTCTGTGGCAAGTAGCTGCTTGAGGGGGTGTTTATTTTTTTATTTTTAAATATTTCGCTACTTCCCATTTGAATTATGACGATTTCGATTGGGTTATTTTACCTTTGAGCGGAACTTTTCACCATACAATAGACTAAATGACCAGATCAAAAATTCCAAGAGGTCCAGATCAGATTGGAAAAGAGGATTAACTGCTAGAAGACATATATGGAAGCCACTCCGTCAATACCTCCCAGCTGGGTCAGCGTTGAGATTTATCTCCGCAAAATTCCCCGCCCTGCCCATGGTCAGTAGGGGACACCGATGGGCTTGGAAAGGCCACCGCCCGTCGGATGGGACGTTAAGCCGTGGTCCCGTGTGCGGGAGAGCCATACCCTGTGCACGTAAAAGAACACGCTGGATGACCTTGACGGGAGGCTACCATCTGTCACCCAACAGCTGTTCCAGTGGGTCCCCTCCCCCAACCTTCTCTGAGCCTTCGGGGTCCATGTGACCTGGCCATTTATCCCATGGTGTGCAAAAAAAGTGTCGCACAGAGGAAACCCAACCCGTCAATACCTTCCAGGGTGTTCAGTAACGTGTACAGAGTTACACTGTACACGGAACCACGGATTAACGGATGAGGCTTCCAATGGGCGGTAGCCTTTCTAAGCACATCGTACACCATTTCTGACCGAGGGAACGAACGTTTACGAGCCTAGCGCCCTGCCGAAACAGCACCACCATGCCCAACTTCTTAGTACATATTATTGGTGTGTAGTCACGAAAATGTAAGGTGCTGGATATTCTTTGAGGAATGTTACTAGTTTAGGGCGGAGCAGGAAGTATAAAAATCCTTTATATTTATTCTTTCCTAATTGTCGTTTTTCTACATTTTTTTAAGAATATAGAAAAAAAAACTCTCAAGCAGCTGCTTGCCACAGAGTAATGGCATTAACAGAAGAAAAAGTATTTTTTGAAAACGTGTCCAAGAATTATTTTAAAGGACTGATTGCGAGACGTTTCGACAAATTTCAGAGACATGAATAAGACTGCTCAGAAATTATCTAAGCATTGAAGAAGGCTTACAAAAAAAAAAAACGTATCTATTTCTTTTTCGTTGCTTTTACTTTTCGAAAGACACGTGATTAATTTACGGCCTTGTTAACTGCACAACAGTGTTTTCTGAAAAAAAAAAAGGAAAAACTGCTGACAAATTCACGTCCCTAATTATCTGCTCTCCGGTCATTCAATCGAATAAAGATACTGCAACGAACTGAATCATCCACTTCAGAAGCCTCACCACCAAACCCGTTCGGCAGAGCCAATCAGCGCATTGGCGCTGTCTCACGAGCATCCTCTTCCAGGTGGACATTTCCACTGCACCTCATAGAAAACTCTCAACAGCCTGCCAGCGAGGAGTGATCAATAGGACGTATCGCTCTAGAGCCCCTAGCCTACGTTGTTGTGAGGAATGACTCAACGGACTGTTGAGAGAGAGAGCAAATCACCGACCTCCCTACCTGGCTGCTGGCTTCACAGCCGTCGGGGCTGGGCGAACAGCACCAAGCTCATCTCTGTAGCTCTTGCATGAGTGGTGTTAGGGGCACAGTAAGGGATTAGTGCGGGAAGAGATTACACTGCATACCGGCGTCGAACAACAGACTTGGCAACGGTCGACAGGCGTCACAGCACTCCTGGTTCCTCATCAACTCTCCCATTCTTCTCATCAAGGGACCCAACACGCATAGCATGCACGACTGCGCAGACAAATTATACACTCTTATTATGTAAGCGATCAGCTTCAGTCAGGTGTTAGGGCATGCCGCAGCTTCAGTGAGCACGTGCGAGGGAGAAGAGGGGAGGAGAGAGGTGAGCTTGGGGTGGGGGGGGAGTCTACACGTATGAGTCTATCTCGCTTGTCGGCAGTCTGAGAATTACTGAGATGTGCTGATAGAAATTGATTTTGGGACCATTCGCTGATGCAAATCCTTTGAGCTTCAGTCATCCGTGAACTACGCAAACGGCCGAAAGAGATTACAGTTCGGTCAGTCAGGGGTGAAGGTGTGTCTTCTGCACCAGTCCGGAGCCACTGGACCAATAGGGTGGTGATGATGACGCTGTAGCTGGTGATGCTTCTCTCTACAAGGGATGACGACTTTAGTTCGGTACTGTTGCTCCTCTGTGTAGGAAGGAGAGAGGCAACGTTCCATTTGTTGGGCAGATTGAGGAACTTTTCTGAAATCGGTATCAGTCGGATTGGAAAGAGCGGAATGATTCCGTTCTGCTACGTCACTGACTGTGGGAGCTATTCAGTCACCCATTGGCACGAAAGGTGGAGATTTGGGAGCGAACCTGATGCATTCATTTACTGAGACGTTCGCATCAAAAGAATGAGGCAGCATGGCTCTTCGAAACAACTTCAAAGCTTTTGCCGTTTAACGATGGATTGCACGTTAAACAATGTTAGAACTGAAATCTGATTTTCGTTTTGCATCTGTCAAGCACGGGGAGAATAAAAACCTTTTTCAGTGCTTTTTTTAATTCTTACTGGAAAGAGTTTGAAATAAATAAATAAATGCCCCCTTAAGCAGTTGCTTGCCACAGAGGTCTGACAGGAGCCTGTCAGTTTATATGCCACAGTAGCGGATCTGAGAGGATGGCAGGACCTCAGCAGAAAACAACACGAACATTCATACCTTATCCGGGGCTCGAACCCAGGTCCCGTAGATCACCGAGTCGATCGTGGCAGAGTGGTTAGCCAAGCGCGCTAACCACTCGGCCACGGGACGGCTAAACGTGCGTTTAATGCACTTCTGCAATCTACTGATTGCCCTCAGTGCGAAAAAGTTTCATTTGAGTATTGATTACAGTTTTGTTTTTAACTGGACTGTTTTTAACTTGGAAAGGGCGCCGTCCGTTGGATGGAACGTTAAGTCGTGGCTCCGTGTGTGGGAGAGCCATATCCTACGCAAGTTAAAGAATACTCTGGATGGCCTTGATGGAAGGCTACCATTTGCCTCTTAATTGCTGTCCAGTGGGTCTCCTCCCCCAACCTTCTCTAAGGCTTCAGTGTCTTTGTGACCTGACTATTTAGCCTAATAATTAACAAAAAATAAATACCCCCTCAAGCAGCTGCTTGCCACAGAGGTCTGACAGGAGCCTGCCAGTTTAATAAGCCTTAGTAGAAGCTCTGTGAGGACGGCAGGACTTCAGTAGAAAAACAACACGAACATCCATACCTTGCCCGGAGCTCGAACCCAGGCCCCTTAGATCAGTAACCAAGCGAGCTCCCGGAGCTCGAACCCAAGTCCCTTAGATCAGTAGCCAAGCTAGTTCCCGGGGCTCGAACCCAGGTCCCTTAGATCAGTAGCCAAGCGAGTTCCCGGGGCTCGAACCCAGGCCCCTTAGATCAGTTGCCAAGCGAGCTCCCGGGGCTCGAACCCAGGTCCCTTAGATCAGCAGCCAAGCGAGCTCCCGGGGCTCGAACCCAGGCCCCTTAGATCAGTAGCCAAGCGAGCTCCCGGGGCTCGAACCCAGGTCCCTTAGATCAGTAGCCAAGCGAGCTCCCGGGGCTCGAACCCAGGCCTCCTAGATCAGTAGCCAAGCGAGCTCCCGGGGCTCGAACCCAGGCCTCCTAGATCAGTAGCCAAGCGAGCTCCCGGGGCTCGAACCCAGGCCCCCTAGATCAGTAGCCAAGCGAGCTCCCGGGGCTCGAACCCAGGCCCCTTAGATCAGTAGCCAAGCGAGCTAACCACTCGGCCACGGCCTACTGTGTGCAAAAATTGCCACTCAGAAGTAAAACAACCCATGTTATGTCAGTGGGAATTTAAATTCGAAGCTCTATAACTTTAAAAATATGCTTTTAGTGAAAAAATGTGACTAAAGATAAAGATCGTAATCAAATCTATATAAATCTCGTTTTTCTAATTATATTCGTTCAGTATTTAAAGAGTTGCGGTAGCTGGAGTATTTAACAATGTTTTCTTAATTTTTTTTATAAGTCATTCATTATTATCTAACATTGAAATAATCATTACGCAAACTCCTAATGAATATTTTTTTTTTATTAAACCGTTTGAAACAATACTTTATTATTTAATTTTTGGTTAATTTCTGAAGTAAAATGACGCATTACAGTTGCGAAATATTCAGCTTCCTATCTCTTTAGAACACTGAAGGAATATTGTTGAAAATCGCGATTCAAATGGATTTGATTAGGATCATTAATTTGTTTTGCGCCATATTTTTCCATTAGGAACATATTTTAGAAGTTATATAACTTTGACATAACTTGGAAGTTCTCTAATATTTCGATAAGGCAGTGTACATGGCAATGTTTGAAACTGGTAGAGTATTCAACGCGAAAAAGTTGGATTTCAGTATTGATTTACAGTTCAATTATTTTCAACTGGACGTGGATAGCTTCTTCCGTTAAGAAAAAAAAAATGTACAGTCGCTCAAAAAATATCCTAACACTACGGCTGATTACAGAATTCAGAAAAAATATCTGGCAACCTTCGTGTCACGTGACACGAATTGGGTTGTTTTACCTCTGAGCGGCACTTTTTTGCACACCATGGGCTAAATGGCCAGATCACATGGACCCCGAAGGCTCAGAGAAGGTTGGGGGAGGGAACCCACTGGAACAGCTGTTGGGAGACAGATGGTAGCTTCCCGTCAATGCCATCCAGCGTGTTCTTTAACGTGCACAGGGTATGGCTCTCCCACACACGGGACCACGGCTTAACGTCCTATCCGACGGACGGCGGCCTTTCAAAGCCCATCGGTGTCCCTTACTGACCGTGGGCAGGGCGGGAAATTTTGCGGAGATAAATCTTAACGCTGACCCAGCTGGGACTCGAACCTGGGAACTACAGATTACGAGCCTGGCGCGCTACCGACCGAGCCACCCCCGCCCCCACGTGACACGAAGGTTGCCAGATCACTCATTTCTAAAAAAAATCGTTGCCAGATATTTTTTGAGCGACTGTACACTTTTAAAAGTTCCCGGTTTTGTTACATAAGCCGTCCCGTGACCGAGTGGTTAGCGGGCTTGGTTTCTGATCTACGGGACCTGGGTTCGAGCCCCGGGTAAGGCATGGATATTCGTGTTGGTTTTCTGCTGAGGTCCTGCCATCTTCTCAGATCTTCTACTATGGCATATAAACTGACAGGCTCCTGTCAGACCTCTGTGGCAAGCAGCTGCTTGAGGGGGGTATTTATTTTAATTTTATTATTTTTGTTACATAATCCTAATATACTCAGACACGTCGGACCAGTCTACATGCCCTCAATATATATATATACACCCCTGGAGTAAAACACTGCTCCAAATATTTTGATCATCAGTAACAGTGTCATGGAACTCTCTCTCAGCAGCAGTCTTTCCCTACGGCTCTATATCCTAATCCCCGGAATTGCATTAACAACCAGAGAGGCCTATGAAGATATAACATAGAGAGAGAGCAGTTCTTGCTGCAATAGCCAGCAGCAAGAACTTGCTATTGAATTTGCACTAAGAAGAAGAAAAAAAAGAGCAAGAGTCTCTCTTTTTCTCCCCGACCCTGCTGAGTTACGTCCCTGTCGAACGGATGCACCACCCAACACAGCTGAGTAATGCCCAGACTGGCTTGGCATGACGTTAATCATGATCTGACCCACCGAGGAGACTGTCCTCCTTTAGTGCCTCAGGGTTTGGCGTAAGTCTCTCTACATTATTAACTTGTTTATGGTATTGCTGTACTTCTCTGAGCCAGACTTCCGCTGCTGGAGCTGAAGGCTACTTCTGCACTGCAGAGAAGAGGCCCATCAGGAGAAGAGTTGCAGAGGAAGCGATTTCATCGTTGAAAATGGAAGCGAGAAGATACAATTTTTATGCACCATTCGTGGAATTCTTTCGAATTTTAAAAGTTTTAACTTTCGGCGCACCAATTATTCATTGCGGGGATTGTTCCCAGAGGCACACACACGAGGAAATAAAATGCTCGTCTCTGTTGTGAGCTACTTGGCTGTCTTTTCCTGTTGTGTTTGCGGTGCGATTTATGATTTCATTGCAAGTGCGGGTTTTAAAATATGCTGAGAGTGAAACGGTTTGTTAAATTAACCTCTTGGTGACCGTCTTAGAGAGAGCAGTGACAATAATATTTATCAAAAGATACAACTTATTTGTCTTGCTGAGAGACGCATGCAGAAATAATGATGTGTCGGGGCGCAGAATTTGTTTTGCGAAGTGTTTCGAAACTCAAGGAATTTGAAATGAAATGCAGAGGTCGGTTAATATTCGAGAAAAATGGTTGTGGATCCTCTCGGCGTTGTTGCAACGAGTTCTTCGACGATGCTTAATTATGGAAGCGATGCAATGGCTTTTAGTCATTTGCTTGCGAAAGACCGATTTGTAGTGGCCAAAAGGAATTCAAGATTAGATATGCAATCAGTATTAATACAACAGAAGTCTAATATGTTTGGATTTAAATTCTTGTTTACCAAACCTTACAATCTTTAGATTAGTTGTTGGGTTGTTTTACCTCTGAGCGGCACTTTTTTGCACACCATGGGCTAAATGGCCAGGTCACATGGACCCCGAAGGCTCAGAGAAGGTTGGGGGAGGGGATCCACTCGAACAGCTGTTGGGAGACAGATGGTAGCCTTCCGTCAAGGCCATCCAGCGTGTTCTTTAACGTGCACAGGGTATGGGCTCTCCCGCACACGGGACCACGGCTTAATGTCCCATCCGACGGACGGCGGCCTTTCCAAGCCCATCGGTGTCCCCTACTGACCGTGGCGCGCTACCGACTGAGCCACCCCCGCTCCATCTTCAGATTAGAAATTGTGACTTTGTGGCTGTATACAATGTTATTAGGAGACGATATTTTCCCGAGGTAGAACTATTCATTCCCCATTAATAAAATAAAAAATAAATACTGTATTCGAATCTTCTTTTTCTTTAGCAAAAAGTCTCAGTTGATATGCATATTTTGATTTTTTAAAGCAGATCGGATCGCCATTTAATTTTTCCCCGGGACGCCGATGATTTGAACTTCGGTTGGGTTGTTAAAACTCTGAGCAGAATTTTTTTGTACACAACGGGCTAAATATCCAGGTCACAAAGACCCCAAGTACTCAGCAGGTTGGGGGAAGGGACCCACTGGACAGCTGTTACGAGACAGATGGAAGCTTCCAGACAATGCCATCCAGCGTGTTCTTTAACGGGCCTAGGGTATGGTTTTCTTTCTTGCATACGGAACCACGGTTTAACGTCTGACGGACGACGGCCTTTTCGATCCAAACTGTGTGCTCTTTCTCACGGAAAACAGAGAGCTGGTGGAAATAAATCTCAGTTTTGGATCAGTTGGGGTTCGAACCTGGGAACTGCATATTAGAAGATTGGCATACCACCAACTGAGCTAAACCTGCTCCTTTATTTTCATTGTTATTAATGTTCTTGTTTTGCTGATGAATTGAGTTGTCTGGATAGTTGATAGGTTGGGTTGTTTTACCTCCGAGCGGCACTTTTTTGCCCACCTTGGTCTAAATGGCCAGGTCACAAGGACTCCGAAGATTCAGAGAATGTTGAGGGGAGGATACAGCTTTTAGGAGACAGATGAGAGCCTCCCATTAAGGCCATCCAGTGTATTGTTTAACGTGCACAAAGCATGGCTCTCATGCATACGGAGCCAAGTTTTACCTCCACCAGACTGACGGCGGACTTTCCAATCTCATTGATGTCCCCTACTGACGAAGGACTGAGCCATCCCGGGATTGTTCATAACCAGAAAGGAAGACTTGCTATCAGTTAGAATTAGTCCTTTTTAAAAAATTTTTCTTTAGTGCCCAGATTATATCTTCATGAAGCTCTGCTATAGTTACGCTAAATATATTTATTGCGTTAAGTATAACCTTTTCTACCCGTAAACTATCCCTAAGATTACAACAAATTCCTCTCGTTGTTACTTGAAGTTCTGAAATGACAGACACTTGCACATATTTGAATGAACTTTTAATTGATTCCTGCAGCAGTGTTAGCCTTTCTTCCTATAGAGAGTGAATCTTCAGATTAATTTCAGGGAAGTCAGTCAATACTTCTCGGCGTATGACTGTTTAATTTCGAATTTCTGTGACAGTATGGATTCTTTTTTCTTCAATATTTTTGATTTTGTTAAACATCGCACGCTTTTTAATATATATATATACCTCCTCAAGCAGCTGCTTGTCACAGAGGTGTGACAGGAGCCTGCCAGTTTATATGACATAGTAGAAGGTCTGAGAGGATGGCAGGACCACAGCAGAAAAACGACACAAACAGCCATGCCTTATCCGGGGCTCGAACCCAGGTCCCTTAGATCAGTAACCAAGCGCGCTAACCACTCGGCCATGGGACGGCTGCTTTTTAATATTACTGTTATTTTTTTCAACTGATTTAGAAAGCTTGCCGTCCAGTCTATGATGAGTCAAGTCATTGTTTTCGTCTGTGTACTGGGTTGGGTTGTTTGACCTCTGAGCGGCACTTTTTTGCACACCATGGGCTAAATGGCCAGGTCACATGGACCCCGAAGGCTCATAGAAGGTGGGGGGAGGGGACCCACTGGAACAGCTGTTGGGAGATAGTTGTTAGACTCCCGTCAAGGCCATCCAGTGCGTTCTTTAGCATGAACACGTATGTCTCTCCCGCACACGGGACCACGGCTTAACGTCCCATCGGCTTTAACCCCCAGATTACGAGCTTGGTGCGCTACGGACTGAGCCACCCCCGGATTGTTCATAACCAGAAAGGAAGATTTGCTATCAGTTAGAATTAGTCAGACGGACGGCGGCCTTTCCCAAGCCCATCGGTGTCCCCTACTGACCGTGGGCAGGGCGGGGAATTTTGCGTAGATAAATCTCAACCCTGACCCAGTTGGGACTCGAACCTGGGAACTACAGTTTACGAGCCTGGCGCACTACCGACGGATCCACCCCGCCCTGTGCAACTGGAAACCACATCCTGTAAACATTTCCAGTTTAAACATCTCGCCATATTTCTTTTGTGGTACAAATCAGAATGAATTTAAATCTCTCATCATATTTTCTCTTTCCCACAAATGGATCCAGTTTAAACATCTCGCCATATTTCTTTTGTCCGGCAAATCCGATCGAGTTTAAACATCACCATTTTCCTCGATCCAGCTGCCTCTTTGATCACAAGAGCATGGCAGAGATGAGAATTCCCCTCGCACCAAAGCCTTCATAATGAGAACGAACCCCGATATAGAGTTCCCCAGTTTATGTCGCAGTCGTCATAGCGACATGTTATTAAGATAAAGTTTCGCGATTAGAGTGGGTTTTCGCGATTAGAGTGGGTTAGGCTAAGTGAAGCGATGTGCGGAGCGAGTTGTGAAAGGAGGAAACATTCATCCATCTGCTAATCACCGCTCTCATCGCAGCAGCCGGAAAGCCCCGGCTGTTAAATGCTTCCTGAATGTGTATACAGGAGGCTAATGTCCGTGGTTGCCCTGCTGACTGAATTCAATCAAGCTCACTGATGATGATCCTGAGTAGCTACATATGTACACAATATGTGTGTGGGAATCGGGGAATAGATGAGCAAGCAGGCAGCGATGGCGGCTGCAGCGTCCACCTAAAGCCGACCACTTTGCTACCTGTGTAGTCAGCACCACAATGTGGCAATATGAATGAGCCTACGAACACAGTCCGCTGGGAATTCATCTCTGTTGACGTTAACGAGCCTCATCTTATTCTCATCTTGCAATGCAATTCACTGCGGTTCAATCGCTTCACACATTAATTGGGTGACATACTGAACGTCGCACCATTTATTTCAGTCGAATTGCTTTGATTTTTTTGGCAGACAGCGATAGGCACGAGAAGTGCATCTGAATTATGAATGTACACTATATTACCAAAAGTGTTCGAACACTTCCACATTATTTGAATAGAAAGATACGTTCAAATTTAGCATTGAAAATGAAATTTAAACGTTAAGTAAAATAAAAAATTATGTAACCCCCTCAAGCAGCTGTTTGCCACAGAGGTCTGGACACGAGCCTGTCAGTTTATATGCCATAGTAGAAGGTCTGAGAGGATGGCAGGACCTCAGCAGAAAAACCCTGGGGCTCGAACACAGGTCCCTTAGATCAATAGCCAAGCCTGCTAACCACTCGGCTACGGGACGGCTACTGGAGAAAAACTGCAGATCTTTCTCTCAAATGTCTTTAAATATTTATTTTTTTCCCCGTAATATTCGTTAAATATTTAAACTTATGGCAGCTGAAACATTTAAGAACAAACACTGCTTATAAAATCGTCCTAAACTCTTTGGGATGGGGGGGGGGGGTGCCAGGCTTGTAATCTGCAGTTCCCAGGTTCGAGTCCCACCTGTGCCAACGTTCAGATTTAAAATAAATAAATAAATACCCCCTCAAGCAGCTGCTTGCCACAGAGTCTGACAGGAGCCTGTCAGTTTATATGCCATAGTAATCTTCGCTAAACCAAGCATCGATGGGCTTAGAAAGATAGCGTCCGTCGGATGGGATGTTAAGCCGTGATCCTTGTGCAGTAGAACAATACCCTGTGCACGTTAAAGAACACGCTGGATGGCCTTGACGGGAGGTTACCATCTCTCTCCCAACAGCTGTTCGAGTGGGTCCCTCCCCCAACCTTCTCTGAGCCTTCGGGGGGGGGGGGGGGGGGGCTCAGTCGGTAGCGCGCCAGGCTCGTAATCTGTAGTTCCCAGGTTCGAGTCCCAGCTGGGTCAGCGTTGAGATTTATCTCCGCAAAATTCCCCGCCCTGCCCACGGTCAGTAGGGGACACCGATGGGCTTGGAAAGGCCGCCGTCCGTCGGATGGGACGTTAAGCCGTGGCCCCGTGTGCAGGAGAGCCATACCCTGTGCACGTTAAAGAACACGCTGGATGGCCTTGACGGGAGGCTACCATCTGTCTCCCAACAGCTGTTCCAGTGAGTCCCCTCCCCCAACCTTCTCTGAGCCTTCGGGGTCCATGTGACCTGGCCATTTAGCCCATGGTGTGCAAAAAAGTGCCGCTCAGAGGTCAAACAACCCAACTCTGAGCCTTCGGGGTCCTTGAGAACTGGCCATTTAGCACTTGGTGTGCAAAAAAGTGCCACTCAGAGGTAAAACAACCCAACTCTGGTGACTAACGACTTTCAAACGATCAACTTCAAAGCGAATACGTACAGTATGGAGTGGTGCTTTACCGGAAGCAGATTCAACCCAGCCGTTAAAAAGAAAAATGTCTTCTCCAGTCTCTTGTACACGTTTCTAGAACGCATGTGAAGACAACGCCCTTCATTAACAGCATTTCTGAATTCTACGAAGTGTGAAATGTGGCTGCCTCCAAAAAAGGAAAGATTTAAGACACACGATGTCACGCCAAGCGACGTGCTTCCTCACTCCCTTCGCAGACCGAAGGAGGGAGTTTCTGTCTCCTTCCTACCTCGATGAGCCTCGCCACTATAATTACACACCGCTCAATGAGGATTTACATAGAGCAGAACACTGAACTTTAGGAGTAGGTCCTGTGGTGTGTCGCAGGCGTTGCTAAAATGCAAAAAACAAGGGATAATACACTTTGGCATGACTGTGACAACTGACGTAGAGGAAAACGAAAAATATTCTCATTCTTTAGTTGGAAGAGAATGATGAAAATAAACTTAAGTTTTTCACGTCAATATCTATCCTATATTCTTTTAAGAAAATCTATGTTGTTGGGTTGTTTTACCTCCGAGCTGCACTATTTTGCACACCATGGGCTAAATGACCAGGTCACAAGGAACCCGAAGGCTCAGAGAAGGTTGGGGGATGGGACCCACTGGAACAGTTGTTGGGAGACATATGGTAGCTTCCCGTATGGCCATTCAGGGTGTTCTTTAACCTGCACAGGGTATGGCTCTCCCGCACACGGGGCCACGGCTTAAGGTCCCATCCGACGGACGGTGACTTTTCCAAGCCTATCGGTGTCCCTTACTGACCGTGGGCAGGGCGGGGAATTTTGCGGAGCTAAATCTCAAAAGGCAACTAAGGCCATGATGCCCCAAATTAGATATGCAGTAAAAGAATTAGCAGATAAAGTCGGGCACACCCACAACCATCGTTTCAGGTGTGCGTGTTGGGGGGGGGGGGGGGGGCAAATCATTGTTTCCTCATAGAAATATTTAGGTCAAGTCATTCATTAATGAGCGCTGTTGCGTAAACAACAATCATGCATATCACAAAATGTCCCGAAAACGAAAAAGAAAAGCGAAACTTATCGTTGAAAATACATGTAAATAATTGTTTTTTTCTAATAAAAATATAAGATAAGCTTCAGAAAACAAAAAAGAGGGCAAAAAAATTACATTTCGTTAAGGAAAAAACAACGGTAATTTTTAGTACATATGTAAAAGTAACCATACACCCAAAATACATAACCAAATCATAGAAATGGAACATTCACAAAGTATGCAATATTTTCCTTAAATACCTAGGGAACAAAAGGAAAAGTGGAAAAAAGAAACTAATTTTTACACCTTCAACACAAAGGGAAAATTTTATTGCCCGTCCAGGTATTAGAAAAAATTACTTCTGTAGTTTTGACCTCGAGAAAAAAAATATAATAATAGTAATTGAAAAAAAAAATAAAAGTGTGATAATATCGTATAATAATATAATCAATTTTTTGATCAAGGGGAATTACCCGTCTTACCCCTCCCCCATGCTATGGTGATAATATTCCAATCGAGTATGTATTTCAAACTGAATACGTAGTTCTATGATAAATATTAAGCTGCATTCGCATCGATATTTCAGCGGCATAATAATAAAAAAATAAATACCCCCTCAAGCAGCTGCTTGCCACACAGGTCTAACAGGAGCCTGTCAGTTTACATGCCACAGTAGGAGATCTGAGAGGATGGCAGGACCTCAGCAGAAAAACGACACACACATCCATGCCTAATCTGGGGCTCGAACCCAGGTCCCTTAGATCAGCAGCCAAGCTTGCTAACCACTCGTCCACGGGACGGCTGGGAAAATAAATACCCCCTCAAGCAGGTGCTTGCCACAGAGGTCTGACAGGAACCTATCAGTTTATATGCCACAGTAGAAGGTCTGAGAGGATGGCAGGACCTCAGCAGAAAAACGACACATACATCCATGCCTTACCCGGGGCTCGAACCCAGGTCCCTTAGATCAGTAGCCAAGCACACTAACCACTCAGCCATGGGACGGCTTTCAGCGGCATAGTGGTTTTAAAAATGTATTCTGGTAGATCCTCAAATTGATTAGTATTCGAGAGCTCGCTTACGAGACTCAAATCACCACAACTCAGCCAAAATTGTTTTTCGGCCTTGCTTCCAAACTTTATCGTAATCTAGCCCGACATATTTCTGTCAGGTTTCAATGGCTAGAAAGTTGAAAGAATACTTTTTTTTCGCCAGTTATTATTATAAGTGAGTAGCGAAAAGTAGCTGAAAGAAATTTAGTTTTGGCAAACAGTCGACCAAAGACGGAAAAAATTGGAACCCACGGTCTCCTGATAACATTCTAAGAGTTTCTAACTGCAGTACTTACAAAATAAGAAAAGGGTGCCTCAGTCAAATAAAATTTTACTGGACTTTTGTTTGTGTTCAAAAATAATGAGGATCATTTTCAATTTTTTACAGGCAATCGGACAGATGCCAAAGTGTTTTTCTCTCAGGTAAGACTGGATATTTGATTATCCGGACTGCATGGCACGTTTTGCAGAATTGTTCACCGTGCTTTTATTTGAAGAACAATACTCCGTGGGGTTGTTCGGCATTACAGGTCGAGTCTCAAGTTCATTGGATTGGATTGTTTTACCTCTGAGCGGCACTTTTTTGCACACCATGGGCTAAATGGCCAGGTCACATGGACCCCGAAGGCTCAGAGAAGGTTGGGGGAGGGGATCCACTGGAACAGCTGTTGGGAGACAGATGGTAGCCTCCCGTCAAGGCCATCCAGCGTGTTGTTTAACGTGCACAGGGTATGGCTCTCCCGCACACGGGGCCACGGCTTAACGTCCCATCCGACGGACGGCGGCGTTTTCAAGCCCATCGGTGTCCCCTACTGACCGTGGGCAGGGCGGGGAATTTTGCGGAGATAAATCTCAACGCTGACCCAGCTGGGACTCGAACCTGGGAACTACAGATTACGAACCTGGCGCGCTACCGATGAGCCCCCTCCGCCCCCTCAAGTTCATAGTAGAGCTTGATGTGTGGTAATTTAGTTATTTGTATGAAGTTGATCTTTAATGGATCGTGTTTTCTGACGAAGTCAATTTACGTTTATTTCCGTCTCTATGCCGTAAATTGCCGAATGTTGCCGAGTCCTCGTGTGGTCTCATTCCAATTGGCAGTTGTATTTTTTGTGCGCATTTTTTGTTAGAAAATTCGAAACTTTAATTTTCCCTTTTTTCCGCGTATTGTTTTTGATGGGATGTCAGAATTCTTTGTTGATGTATCAGTGTAAGAATTATTTTGTAAAATAAAAAAAAAATCCAAATGCATTTTTCGCAATTTCATTTATCAAAACCTAAGATATAATAAATTTCCTCTCAGAAAATTAAGAAATAGAACTAATATCTTGAGAAATAGGGAAAAGAGTTTCTAGGTAGATGAAACGGCAAAAATTTTGTGATAACACTTTGAACTATTTTTTTATATTTTTGATATAAATGTACATTATTTTTTTTATGTAAATAACCCCCAAGAGAATATGTTCATCCAGGTTATTGTAATAATTAACACAGTAATAAAGTAGTGATAACATATAATATATATGTACAATCTTAAACATCTTAAATGATATTTGTGTGTGCAATATCAGAAAAGTATACAAATCCTTTTATCGAACAACAGTGGCAAATATATATAAGTGATTTCATTTTTCTATAAAGATTATTTTTGTGTTCGCATAGACAGAGAAGTGAAACTTCAAGGAGCTAGTTTAAAGTATGAAAATAAGGCTCCATATCAGTTATATTTTGGAGGAACTGTTTCAGTTTTTCTTGTATGTGGAATATCCACAAATGTAATTTCCGAGATCAGGATTGGATTGTTTTACCTCTGAGCGGAACTTTTTTGCACACCATGGGCTAAATGGCCAGGCCATAAGGACCCCGAAAGCTCAGAGAAGGTTGGGGGAGGGTACCCACTGGAACAGCTGTAGGGAGACAGATGGTAGCCTCCCGTCAAGGCCATCCAGCGTGTTCTTTAACGTGCACAGGGGTATGGCTCTCCCGCACACGGAGCCACGGCTTTACGTCCCATCCGACGGACGGCGGCCTTTTCAAGCCCATCGGTGTCCCCTACTGACAGTGGGCAGGGCGGGAAAATTTTGCGGAGATAAATCTCAACGCTGACCCAGCTGGGACTCGAACCTGGGAACTACAGATTACGAGCCTGGCGCGCTACCGACTGAGCCACCCCCGCCCCTCTGAGATCAGGTAGTAAGGAATTAGCAAATAAGGTTATTTAGTCATTTGGGATGAACTACTCTGATAGCATTCGCTTAGACCCTTCAACAACACAACTGCTTTTCATTTTCAAAATCCTCACGCTATATTTTCTTGGGGGAAAGGCTCGAAATTAAAAGTTAAAAACCTGATGAGAAGAAAAATTCTATACACTGGCAATATCTTTTAATTACTGTTCGAATATATATTTACATATAATAATATTATATGCGTTATAAACAACTAAATACACAAATGAAAATTCGTTCTTAAACCTTAATCTTATAAGTTTTTACTTTCTAAGAATTTCTGGGGAGTAGAGGTTCCGATCCTCCAAGAGCGAGAGGTTGGGTTGTTTTACCTCTGAGCGGCACTTTTTTGCACACCATGGGCTAAATGGCCAGGTCACATGGACCCCGAAGGCTCAGAGAAGGTTGGGGGAGGGGGCCCACTGGAACAGCTGTTGGGAGACAGATGATAGCTTCCCGTCAAGGTCATCCAGCGTGTTCTTTAATGTTCATAAGGTATGATTCTCCCGCACACGGAGCCACGGTTCCCATTCGACGGCCTTTCCAAGCCCATCGGTGTCTCCTACTGACCATGTGCAACTCGGGGAATTTTGCGGAGATAAATCTCAACGCTGACCCAGCTGGGACTCGAACCTGGGAACTGCAGATTACGAGCTTGGCGCGCTACCGACTGAGCCACCCCCAAGAACGACAGTCTCCCCCTCCTGGATACGTGTTTGATAATTATGATGCATTCTCTTAAGGCTACATAAACTTTAAAATGTGAATATGGCATTAAAAGAAAAATTGTTAAAGTTTTTAAGAAAAATTTCATGATTTCATTTTGACCATCACGCGAACAATTGAGTTAATGCTTAAACAGATCGATTCAACGCTAAAAAAACTCACAATTCACTGATATGTCCCATTATTCGATTAAGCAAGCACTCTATAAAACGCGCCTACACTTTTTTTTTGGAAGTGATCAGTTGGATTGTTTTATACCTGTGAGCGGCAATTTTAAGCACAGTGGATAAAAAGATCAGGTCACACGGACCTCAAAGATTCGGAGAAGAATGTAGAAAGAAGACCTACTGGACACCTGTCAGGAGACAGATGGAAGCCTTCCCCTACAGCTGTCCAGCATCTTTTCTAATGTGCACATTATATGGCTGTCCTGCATACGGGTCCATGGCTTTACATCCAATCCGACGGACTTTTAAGTGATTAGTAACGATAAAGAAATGCGATCTTAAAACTTAAAAGTGGTTCATTTACTTTAAAAGGTTGGCGACATCCTGATTGTAACCCCCAAAGATGACTGTTTTTTTTTTATCTCCTACAAATAACTTACGTAACAGAACTGTAAAAAATAGTACGGTCTGAATGGGAAGAAACAGAGAGAGAAAAAATTGCGATCAGAGGAAGTGTCTTTGTCGGAAACAGCATAATGTCTTCGTTGTAAATACGAAGCTTTGAATATAAACGCGATTGGAAAACAACCACGTTAACAAATAGTGAGAGAGAAGCTTCCAGAACACTTTAAAAAAAAAATCTAATCTTAAAAAAAAAAAAACCGAAGGAAATTTAAAATAAACACCATAACTACAATAACAACAAAAAAACTGCACGAAAAACATTCCATTTATTTTCTCTTTCTTAACGTTCTTTTCTGGATGATTAAAGTGCAGAGTTAAACACTTAAGATAGAAAGTTTGTAAACACCTTTAAGGCATCCATTTGATTTCATAAAAAAAAACCTGCAAGGACATGGATGCATATTAACCCCCCCCCCCCCCGCAAAAAAAGACCATAATTATAACTTAAAAGAACAGCTAAGCAATCTGATACGTCATTAATTCTTGACACTCATTGCCTAAGATTTGCGAAAGGGGGAAAAAAAAAACGTATCTCGTTCTTTGCCTTCTATTTTCTGATGTGTTTCTGGCTAATTTGGCTAATGCAACACTAAAAAAAGAATTAAGGTACGAAAACATGACAAAAAATGTTTTTCTTTACCCGGAGCTAGCCAAAACATCACCCTCTTGCATCGATGCTTCAATAGACCGTAATGGCATTAACTATCTTTCACCTCAACTAAGACTTCTTTAGCCCAAACCCAAAACAACTCAGATGCAGCTAAGGTATATATGTTTAAAAAAAAAAACTTTTTTTTTTATACTTGATGCACTCTTCATTGCACAAAAATAACATTCTAATAACGACGAAAAACATAATAACGAAGACAATGATTTTTTTAAAAAAATCTTTTGAGAAACATATTAAAAAAGTATCTTTACGTAATTGACAGATTTGTAGAGCAAAAAAACTATTTTATAATGAAAGAGTAATATTCTACCTTTAACATTGTTTCTTGATAAGTAAAATCTGTCTTTAATATCGTGAAGGTCTTTTTTTCATTCCTTAAGTGTTCTCTACGTGATGGGGGAAAAAAAGACCTGATGGAAAAAAGATCGTTCAATATGATCGGAGTTAAAGAGAGGACTTTGTAGTTGGTGTAATAACAAAGCAGTTAATCTTTCACATAGTCATCGGTTCCAAGACGTTCTATGCAAGAGGTGTGTGTGTGGGGGGGGAGGTGAGTGGGGGGGGGGTCAGGCAAATCTCGTTTCGGTGTGCAGCTAACAAAGAAATTTTTTTCCAAAACTGACATTTTAATTTTCAATAAATTTCTACCTTTAATTTAATTTACATATGTATTTAAAACAGATTTGTCAAACTGTTTATTAAAAGAATTTTTTTTTTTTGGTCAGGGATATTCAAGATTTGATTGCGTGGGTTGGGCAGTTTTGTAAGACACTTTTGGGCAAAATGGCCATCACGGAGCCCCCCATGGAGACTCATGTCAAGGCCATCCAGAGTGTTCTTTAACGTGCACAGTGAATGGCTTTCCCGCACACGGAGCCGTGCTTAATGTCCCATATGACAAAAGGTAACCTTTTCGAGATAATCGGTGTAGTAGGGGTACTGACCGACGATAGAGCGGGATTTTGCCAACCCGGGACATCCATAATGATACGGGAAGTCGTAGCCCGTGTCATTATGGATGGCCTTGACGAAAGGCTTCCATCCGTCTCCTAACAGCTGTCCAGTGGATTCTCTTCTCCATCACTGATCCCTTGGAGGTCCATAATGACCGGGACATCCATAATGACACGAGAAGTCATGGCCCGTGTCATTATGGATGGTCTTGATGAAAGGCTTCCATCCGTCTCCTAACAGCTGTCCAGTGGATTCTCTTCTCCATCACTGATCCCTTGGATGTCCATAATGACCCAGGACATCCATAATGACACGAGAAGTCATGGCCCGTGTCATTATGGATGGTCTTGACGAAAGGCTTCCATCCGTCTCCTAACAGCTGTCCAGTGGATTCTCTTCTCCATCACTGATCCCTTGGAGGTCCATAATGACCCGGGACATCCATAATGACACGAGAAGTCATGGCCCATGTCATTATGGATGGCCTTGACGAAAGGCTTCCATCCGTCTCCTAACAGCTGTCCAGTGGATTCTCTTCTCCATCACTGATCCCTTGGAGGTCCATAATGACCCGGGACATCCATAATGACACGAGAAGTCATGGCCCGTGTCATTATGGATGGCCTTGACGAAAGGCTTCCATCCGTCTCCTAACAGCTGTCCAGTGGATTCTCTTCTCCATCACTGATCCCTTGGAGGTCCATAATGACCCGGGACATCCATAATGACACGAGAAGTCATGGCCCGTGTCATTATGGATGGCCTTGACGAAAGGCTTCCATCCGTCTCCTAACAGCTGTCCAGTGGATTCTCTTCTCCATCACTTAATATTGGGCGCTGTAAGCATCGACTGGCGGAACCAGGACCGTCAAGTGCTGGTTAACCCACATTTCGGCAATTAGGCTTAATGGCTCGCAGGCCGCCTAGATTCGTTGAAAAATGCAAATAAAAAATCAAGCAAATAGAAGCTGCAACGTCGTAAAAGGTGTTAGAGAGTGGAGGAGAGTAGTAAAAATATCTTCCATGAGGGGTGGTGTAATATATAATGTTTTGGTGGGTCGTGCTGTGATTTGGTATCCATAAGGATGATTGTCACGTGTGCAGGAGACCCATATCCTGTACACGTTAAAGAACACGTTGGATAGCCTTGATGGGAGGCTTCCAACTCTTCTAGCATCTAACCAGAGGGTCTCCCCCGATACGGCACCACCTTGTCGAGGTGGGAGAGGGGCTTGAGGCCCTAAATGAAGTCGAAGGCTATGCTGACCGAATTGGACAACGGTTGGACAGGCTAAGACTTCCATCTCAGAAATTGAGGGCCCTGCTGACTGACTAGATCCGGTCACGTTGGACAGGGCCCCGACGGAAGGGCCGGACTAAGAGTCGCAGTCACGGGAGCCGAGGCAACTTGGATTTATATATCCTTGTTTGTGGCGGTGCGGGACATAGATTAAATTTAGGTTTTGACCGATGGATGAGCTTTACTCCAATAGTGACATTCGCCATTAGGTAGTCGGGGATGAGCTGTATCTATATGGTAATGTCTTGCCCGTGACCGTAGATAGTGGTGAATATGGCATTTCTCTATACTGGTAGTGCTTCAGGCGGAACTAGTGCGTCTTATCATCATATATATATTCATCATATATATATATCCAAAGGGTCTCCTTCCTCCAACCTTCTCTGAGCCCTTGGGGTCCTTGTGACCCTGCCATTAACTCAATGTGTTCAAAATAAGTGCCGTCCGGAGGTGAAACAACCGGAACAAGATCCAAAGAATGCCTGAAATCTGGAACAGATTCCCACGGAGATCTTGGAATGGGATTGTCTCTTTACATTAAGTGAAAAACGATAAAATATTTCCCTTGAAATTTGGTCTGCGACCCCCCCCCCCCCACCTTATTTTACAGAATTTTGCTTTTCCTAGCATAAAATCCTACCCCTGATCAGTGGTTTGCCCCTTGAGGTTAATTCCATAACCGTTCTTCTTTGCTGTCCTGCCAGATGACCGTGACCTAGGGCTATTGGTAAAAAGGAGAGACTGAATTCTTCCACACTGCTTATTAATGCAATGTCACGCAAATGAACCATTTCGAAAATCTATTAACATTTGGGGCAGTAACAACTAATTTTCTTTTTTTTATCCCGTGATAACTTATTCATGAGCTTCTCGTAAGAAGTGAATAACCCATACCATGTGACACTTGCATTTAATTAGCAACTTCAAATTGAAAATAGCAGAAAGGCCTGAAAAGAAAAAAAAAAAATCACGACGTTCTAATTCACATCGACACGCAAATGGAATAATAGGTTTCAGCGATTCGGAAAAATGGAAACTGTCATTCACTAGAATATATGCAAGGTGATCACTTTTGTTAAGTTGTTTTAAATCGATCACTTCTTTAAACGGAACTAAAATAAAGCCTACTAATTGCTTTCAAGTGATAGAGTTAGAATTTGAGGAACCCATTATTTGCGGTTTTTTTATGTGTCACTAAAGTAGATTTATATTTCTCCGACCCAGAACTGTAAATGGAACTGTATGTGGAAATGGACAAGAACTGTAAATGGAACTGTATGTAGAAATGGACAAGAACTGTAAATGGAACTGTGTGTGGAAATGGACAAGAACTGTAAATGGAACTGTGTGTCGAAATGGACAAGAACTGTAAATGGAACTGTGTAAATGGAACTGTATGTGGAAATGGACAAGAACTGTAAATGGAACTGTATGTGGAAATGGACAAGAACTGTAAATGGAACTGTGTGTGGAAATGGACAAGAACTGTAAATGGAACTGTGTGTGAAAATGGACAAGAACTGTAAATGGAACTGTGTGTGGAAATGGACAAGAACTGTAAATGGAACTGTGTGTGGAAATGGACAAGAACTGTAAATGGAACTGTGTGTGGTGTCACCCGCAACTTTTTCCTCTTCGAGGCATACGGTATGAACTTAAAATGTTCCGCATTTACTAAAATAATTATCTTATCTAGAACTGCATGTCAATAGCTTGATGATCTGACTTCGAAATTTAATGCCTTCAAACAAATATTTTTGAAAGAGTGGCCGAAAGAAGATTTTAGATTCGAACCAGGAACAATCTACAAGCTAGCAATACGCAGTTCCGTATTCTCTAACTGTAGTTGCGACGAGTAAGAGATTTCACATGATTGACCAAGACCCAATTTTTGTTTGAACAATAACAAAAATTTTGAATTTATTTAAATTCAACACTTAACAAAGTTCCACCACTGGCTTATAAAGGTGGATGATTTTACATTACAATTAATTGACTAAGTACTCACTCCATTCAGGTAAGCTTAATTTCGAACAACACTCACACAAAATAATGAAAATAAAACTTAAAAGTGAAAGTGACAACAAGCAGAGTAAGTTAAATTAAAATAACTCTACCATTTTGAAGTTTCTCCGGAACGAGAACTGTATTCTGCTAAGTTATTGTGATGTGCACACGGCGTAAATTTTCATGAAACACCCACTCCAGATTTCTCTGATCGTGGTTTTTCCCAAGCAAAGCAAATTTCTTTAAATTTCGCCTAACATACTTAGGTAAAAGTTTATCATCTCACTAATTTAAGAGATGTCTAATTTAACACTTTCCCTCCCTATATCATGGCCTAAAATCAGTCCAGTGAATTTCACTAAAGTTGGACTTAGCAAAGATAGCAAAAGAAAGATAGAAAAAGACCAAACCCTGGTCTGTTAGTCTGATCAACCCACACCGAACTCCCTCTCCCGGGTCGAGCGTGACAATATCTTTCTGGCAACCCTGGGAACTCTCGACCAAAAAGGGCCAATCAGAACCGAGCCCTGGGCAAAACCCGACTCCATTTCCATATTTCACAAGTGAGATGGAGCTCTGCTGCCAGCCAGCACTCTCATTCCTCTCGAAGGCCAATGTCTGCTTTTGGGGCGAGGTGAAATTGTTTCACAAGACACCTCTCGTCTCCGTACATTAGTCAATTTCCCTCTCGGCAACCAATGTAAACAGATGAAACGGAACCCTGAATGAAATTCGCAACGGAGATGTTGCACCCATTAACCTCCGAAGACATCTCCAGACACAAAGTGGTTGCATCAGGATAGAAATGAAATACAGTATATAAAAAAATTAAAATCAATAAAATCAATAGGTCTGCGATCTATCAGTGGAAATAGACAAGAACTGTAAATGGAACTGTGTGTGGAAATGGACAGCCTCTAAATGGAACTGTGTGTGGAAATGGACAAGAACTGTAAATGGAACTGTGTGTGTAAATGGACAAGAACTGTAAATGGAACTGTGTGTAGAAATGGACAAGACCTTTAAATGGAACTGTGTGTGGAAATGGACAAGAACTGTAAATGGAACTGTGTGTGGAAATGGACAAGAACTGTAAATGGAACTGTGTGTGGAAATGGACAAGAACTGTAAATGGAACTGTGGTGGAAATGGACAAGACCAGTAAATGGAACTGTGTGTGGAAATGGACAAGAACTGTAAATGGAACTGTATGTGGAAATGGACAAGAACTGTAAATCGAACTGTGTGTGGAAATAGACAAGAACTGTAAATGGAACTGTGTGTAGAAATGGACAAAAACTGTAAATGGAATTGTATCTGGAAATGGACAAGAACTGTAAATGATTTGGTGCAAAATATCTACTTTCTTAAGATAATTCGTTTTGCGTTGTCTTCCTTCTGAATTCTCTGTCCCTTCAGAGATATTCTGTGTCGAAATGTCCTGGCAGTCTCTTGACAGTTAGTCTTCATCAGTAAAATATTAATTTGCTCTCGCATTTCCAACAAAAGTATCTGACATGTGGAGTGTATAGAAGCATTTCGTCCAATAGAGGGGCTGAGCAGAGAAGCGTCTCAATTGAATCTAAACGAACAGGAATAATAATATTTTCCCCAAAGATTTTCATCTAAATAGTGCAAAAAAAAAAGTACTAAAACAAAATATGCAGTTTATACAAGTATGTGAAATTAGGAATAATATGCTACTTGGAAAATTGTTTATTCCTATGTTACTTGTAAAAATATTTAAAAGATTTTTCTTACCTTTCGAGTTTTTAAAATAGTTCAAAATTCATTAAAAATGTGTGAAAATTTCCGAGGCCTGTGCTAAATGCCAATTCACTCGTTGGCGCTGCCTGCATACACCAGGAAATGTAATTCGAAAAGAAGTACATAGATAGGTTGGGTTGTTTTACTCTGAACGGCACTTTTTTGCACACCATGGGCTAAATGGCCAGGTCACATGGGCCCCGAAGGCTCAGAGAAGGTTGGGGGAGGGGACCCACTGGAACAGCTGTTGGGAGACAGATGTAGCCTCCCGTCAAGGCCATCCAGCGTGTTCTTTAACGTGCACAGGGTATGGCTCTCCCGCACACGGGGCCACGGCTTAACGTCCCATCCGACGGACGGCGGCCTTTCCAAGCTCATCGGTGTCCCCTACTGACCGTGGGCAGGGAGGGGAATTTTGCGGAGATAAATCTCAACGCTGACCCAGCTGGGACTCGAACCTGGGAACTACAGATTACGAGCCTGGCGCGCTACCGACTGAGCCACCCCTGCCCCTGTGTAAGTGTATGAAAGAGATGCATCGGTATAAGATATATGTAAATGGCATACACATTACGTGTATGTAAAATATGTAAGGTGAGCCGTGTGCATGAGAGCCATACTCTGTGCACATTAAAGAACACTCTGGATGGCCTTGACGGGAGGCTAACATCTGTCTCCCAACAGTTGTTCCAGTGAGTCCCCCAACCTTCTATGAGCCTTCGAGGTCCTTGTGATCTAGTCATTTAGCCCATGGTGTGCAAAAACGTGCCGCTCAGAGGTAAAACAACCCTGTACAAACTAGGAATAGTTTCTAGGATGCTGCTCTGTCCTATATGTTGCAAAATAAATATAGGTTTATGTGTATCAGCCGTCCCATGGCCGAGTGGTTAGCACGCTTGGCTACTGATCTAAGGGACCTGGGTTCGAGCCCCGGGTAAGGCATGGATGTGTGTGTTGTTTTTCTGCTGAGGTCCTGCCATCCTCTCAGACCTTCTACTCTGGCATATAAACTGACAGGCAGGCTCCTGTCAGCCTCTGTGGAAAGCAGCTGCTTGAGGGGGTATTATTTATTATTATTATGTGTATCAGTATAAGTAATAGGCATAATAAGTAATAGTATAGGTAAGTAATAGGTTTATACGTATAAATATATATATAATATGTGTACGTATCCTGTGTAAAAGCATATATAATAGGGACATATAGATAGAACTATAAGAGGACTTGGGGAGAGTTGTTAGCATTTCCACAGCTAGATGTAAAAAAGTAATAAATTTCAAATATTCAAGGTGGAAATGTTGCAACATTACCCCCACCAGTCCTGTTGGTTGCTAACAAATACCGTATAATCAGTTTAGTTTTACACACAAGCGTCAAAAGAAATAGAATATGACTCTCTCTACGTTTAATAGTATTACCTAGCCCACTGCAAGCAGAATAAGCAGAAAAAGTGAAAAATCAGCTTGGCTCTGCGAAGTAGTAACCTAAAAATTTCATCTTGAAATAACAAAGATATCCGAGCTGTGAGAGGCGACATAGCCTTTGTCTGACACAAAAGGCAGAACTAACAGCTCAGAGAACAAAAGCACTGTAGAGATATAGGAGCAACGGTGTGAGTGTGTGTGTCAGGAGGTCGTGTCTGTGAGGACGTAGGAGAGCGGTGTGAGGCTGTGAAGGCCTTACACCGATGACGCTTCCAGTGGGCGGGGATGGCTGTGTCATCAATCAATCATCCACCAGACCGGGGTGGGGCAGATAAAACCGTGCGCCCGTAAGGCGTGGATGGAGTGCAAATGGTTTTGTCAGACTAACGGATGGATTACCTGCCGCCATTACGGTTTTTCGACAGTCTCCATGTTGGAGCACAATGGGAAAGCGGAAAGTATTTTCCCGCCTTATCTTGGATGCTAAAGATGAAGGTTATCGGCCATTTTGCTACTTTAAATGAGGGATATAATTTTTCTTCTTATCTTTGTATATTTAGACTTGAAAGAAAAGGGACGGGGTGGCTCAGTTGGTAGCGCGCCAGGCTCGTAATCTGCAGTTCCCAGGTTCGAGTCCTAGCTGGGTCAGCGTTGAGACTTATCTACGCAAAACTCCTCGCCCTCCCCACGGTCAGTAGGGGACACCGATGGGCTTGGAAAGTCCGCCGTCCGTCGGATGGGACGTTAAGCCGTGGTTCGTGTGTGGGAGAGCCACACCCTGTGCACGTTAAAGAACACGCTAGATGGCCTTGACGGGAGGCTACCATCTCTCTCCCAACAGCCGTTCCAGTGGGTCCCCTCCTACAACCTTCTCTGAGCCTTCGGGGTCCTTGTGACCTGGCCATTTAGCCCATGGTGTGCAAAACAGTGCCGCTCAGAGGTAAACAACCAACCAACCAATTTGAAAGAAAAAATTATTACGAGAGTTTACAATATATCTGAAATTAGTAGAGAAATTTCTCTTCAGTTCTTGACCTCGGATGTGGAAGGAAGCACACCTATAACCTTCAGAAGGTCATCATCCGTCGAAAGGAATCACGTGAAGGCAGTGGTGGATTAAGGTATACGATGGCCCAGGGCGCAAAAAGATTCAAGACGCCCCAAATTGTCCTGTAGAATGTAGGGGAGGGGTTCATTCTAAACTAATATCGATGAATGAAAAACAAAATGCATGTGACAGGCTAGATAAATAAATTGCATAAATGCCTAAATAGAAAATTTAATATGTATTGAAAAAATTGCAAATACTGAAATATAAGCGAAAAATTAATTATAAACCAGTGAATATCTGTTCATTTTAGTGTATTTAATAAAAATCACATCATATTTGGTATTAACCTAGTAAACACACCATATGTGTACATAAATATTAAATTTTACTGATTATGAAATATAGTTTACTCAATATAATGCTCGGAAAAAAAAAATTGACTGAGGCATCCACTTGTATGGAGACCCCAGGTGGCGCCTCATGCGTGTACGCGGCAATCCTCCACTGTGTGCAGGAGAGCCATATCCTGTGTAATTAAACAGCACACACGATGGCTTTGACAGAAGGCTTCCAGCTATCTCTTAACAGTTGCCTATTGGATTCCTTCCTCAACTTACTCTGAGTCTTTGGTGTCCTTGCGACCTGGTCATTTAGACAATTGTGTGCAAGAAACTGCCACTCAGAGGTGCAAAAATCCACAACCCCATTACCTCAGAACAAGTGAAAAGTTAACTGAAAAAATGGGAACTCACGTTACATTTCCTCTCAAAAGCCAAAGAGTTTGAAGGTTCGATCTCAACTCTCTCAAAACTCAGTTTTCGAAAAATTAGATTATTTAGATTCACGTTTTTTTTTTCCAAATGGGTTGGGTTGTTTTGCCTCTGATCGGCACTTTTTTTGCACACCATGGGCTAAATGGCCAGATTACAAGGACCCCGAAGGCTCAGAGAAGGTTGGGGGAGGGGACGCACTGTTGGTAGACAGATGGTAGCCTCCCGTCAAGTCCATCTAGCGTGTTCTTTAACGTGCACAGGGTATGGCTCTCTCGCACACGGACCACGGCTTAATGTCAATCCGATGGACGGCGACCTTTTCAAGCCCATCGGTGTCCCCTACTGACCGTGGGCAGGGCGAGGAATTTAGTGGGAGATAAATCTCAACGCTTACCCAGCTGGGACTCGAACCTGGGAACTACAGATTACGAGCCTGGCGCAGTACCGACTGAGCCACCCCCGCCTCTTTTTCCAAATGGATATTCTACATAATCCGTATCATAAATCATCACCAAAACGCAGAACAAATACTTTTTCAAATATTTAAAGAACTGATCGGATTTCTATTAATATTTCGGATGAATCAGATTCTATAATCTCACGCAGAGACTCTTTTAAGTGAAAAGAAGAAGAAAAAACTTTTAAATGTTTCGAATTTGGTTTTTGCGCTGATGAAATGCGTAGCTCTTCGATTATTTCAGCAAGAGAGTGTACATTATTAATTATACTGTATTAAATCACATTACGATCGGAATTCAACGATCAGTCGCTCTTTCGGCAAAACTCCCGAAGCGCAAGTTCAGAGTTAACGCCTAGTGGCAAAACGGTTATCTCCTCCACGACTGAAAACCGGTTCCCTAACCACTAGGCCACGATTGGCGCATATTTTACATCATTTTATTGAAATAAACTAGAGAAGGATTAATCCACCACACCTACTAGCGCACGGCAATCCTTCACACAAAAGCACTTAGTGAAGATGAGTTTAGCGTGAGCAGTGGTGCATTTTACACCAACAGCGCTAAATTTAGATCAACCAGGTGCTCCTGTTTTGTTACTGATGATGCTGCGTCTGTTCATCCCCTACCACCCCCACATCCTTTCGTTATTACGTCATAAAATATTTAGGAATGACAAAGTGAGTCTGCCTCTCCGGGGTTCGTTTCCTTTGCAACCGGTTAGATATGCGGTCTAAGCTTGACAGCATAATGACAGAGAAGTAGCCAACGCTACAAATAGGTGAGAATAATGTTAATGCTCACCTTCAGCAAAGCGTGATCGCCACACTCTGCTGCTTTGGCGTCGCCAAGCACCTAATATGTGCTACGAGGTGGGAATTCCATAGTAATGGCAGTTGGAAGGCTGAATCGCGTTTCACTCGGTGGCATGTAATTAAATCAGCTAACAAGATCCGATTGTTGTCTCTTTAAAAGGTTGTCTTTTGAACCAAATGAATTCGTTGAAAAAGGAAATCTTTTTTACATTAAAGTCGATATTTTATCTGTGATGTTTCGTATGAAAATGTGCCAACTGGTGAACGTAACTATGCTTTGAAACATTTATAAACTCGTATATACTATCCAACAAAAAGTAATCGATAGGGTTAGGCTGTTTTACCTCTGAGCGGCATTTTTTTTGCATAAAAAAATAAAAATACCCCCTCAAGCAGCTGCTTGCCACAGAGGTCTGACAGGGTTGGGTTGTTTTACCTCTGAGCGGCACTTTTTTGCACACCATGGGCTAAATGGCCAGGTCACATGGACCCCGAAGGCTCAGAGAAGGTTGGGGGAGGGGACCCACCGGAACAGCTGTTGGGAGACAGATGGTAGCCTCCCGTCAAGACCATCCAGCGTGTTCTTTAACGTGCACAGGGTCGGCTCTCCCGCACACGGATCCACAGCTTAACGTCCCATCCGACGGCCTTTCCAAGCCCATCGGTGTCCCCTACTGACCGTTCGCAGGGCGGGGAATTTTGCGGAGATAAATCTCAACGCTGACCCAGCTGGGGCTCGAACCTGGGAACTACAGATTACGAGCCTGGCGCGCTACCGACTGAGCCACCCCCGCCCCCCATCCGACGGATGGCGGTCTTTCCAAGCCCATTGGGGTCTCCTACTCACGAGGGTAAGGGTAATTTAGCAGAGATGAATCTCAATGCTAGCACAGGTGGGGCTCGAACCTGGTAACCTCACACTATGAGCCTAGCGCGCTTTCTACGTAACAATCCCACCCCTTCCAAAGTTATTTGAAACTTCAATGTAAATAGAAAGCTGCACTCAAAGCTTTCTAATATTTAACGAATTTTGAAAGTTAAAGCATTTAACTGCAACTTTTCTTACTTGAGAAAATTTATTTAAAAAAACACACAATAATTTGTCTTCTGAAACATTTTTTCTTAAAAAGCTTATTTTCAAATTTAGGATGCTTTGAATGTGGCTTTACACTCACGTAACATGGAAATGTCGGAGGATAGTGTCTAATAAAGTCAAATACTATTTCTTTAAAACAATTCTCAGTGGTTTGAATTAAAGCTACTCGTATTATTCGAGAGAAAAGGAGACAATATACGTTGTCCCGAAAGTAAAAAAAACTGTCTGTCAGAAGCAAATTTCCTACCTTGCTCAAAAAATGTTTCATTCATTACTAGTTGATACGATTGGTTGGTTCGTTGTTTTACCTAGGAGCGGCACTTTTTTGCACACCATGGGCTAAACGACCAGGTCACAAGGACCCCGAAGGCTCAGAGACGGTTGGCGGAGGGGACCCACTGAAGCAGCTGTTGGGAGACAGATGTTAGCTTCCAGTCAAGGCCATCCAGCGTGTTCTTTAACGTGCACAGGGTATGGCTCTCCCGTACACGGAACCACGGCTTAACATCCCATATGACGGACGGTTGCCTTCCCAAGCCCATCGGTGTCCCCTACTGACCGTGGACAGGGCTAGGAGTTTTGCGGAGATAAGTCTCAACGTTGACCCAGCTGGGACTCTAACCTGGGAACTACAAGATTACGAGCCTGGCGCGCTACCTACTGAGCCACCCCCGCCCCTAGTTGATACGAAATGCTTAGGGAAAAACAATCGGATTATATTTACGCATAAACTAAGAGAATATTTAAATAAGAGGGATGATTTCAATTTTTGCTTAACGTAATTAAATGCCAAATTTTTAGTTATCCAGCAGTGCTGCTTATTTATTCCTTTGAATGTAACTTATTTAATTTCCTGGACGGGTTTGTTAAGACTTGTGATATTTGATTGATATTAAAATTGGTTTTATTGTTAACTTTTTATTTTCTTCTTGTAGTTTCCATTCATAATTTGATTGTAAATATTTGATGCAATGTTTTCATAAATGAGTATGGAAATTAATTTTTTATTATTATAAATGCAATTCTAAAGTATCACAATAAAATTTAATCATCATCATCCTCAAGCAGCCATGGGCTACGGAGGTCCAACCAGACTGTGCAATTTAGTTCTCCAAGCAAGTCTGTCCTGAGCTACATCTGCTGCATCTGGTCACTGCTCACCAATTCTAACAAGGTCCTGTTTGACATTGTCTGCCCACCGCATCCTAAGTCTCTCCTCTTTCTGAGGCCTTTAGACACGATATTCATTACTCTATTCGCTAATCTATGATTATCCATACGGGCAACATGACCAAACCAACGGAGTGTCTCTCTCTCTCTGCACAATATACTGCTCAGAGGAGATTGCGTGTCAGAGGATAGTTTCCTGTTAGCGTCCAAGTTTCACTACCATAACTAACCCTAGAAAGACCAAAATATTATACAGTCTAATTTTAGTTTTTAGGTGTATACGTCTATTTCTCCACACTCTCCATATTTTCCTAAAAGTCCCGGTGGCAATCCCTATTCGTCAGTTAATCGAATTCCGCACATCATCAGTATCTGTTACATAGCTCCCAAGATAATTAAACTGAGACACTTACTCAAGGGTGCAACCATTCAGAAGCGATCTGTCTATTCAGAGCGACAGAAGGACTATCTGCCTGACCAATTTTCATCACTTTAGTTTTATCTCTGTTTATTACCAAACCAACTCTATTACCAGTCTCATAAACAACCCTAATGAAAGAATTCATCTCATCAACATCATTAGCCAACAAGACCAAATCCTCTGCATAATCTAAATCAGATATTTTCAGATCTCCAGATCATTTAAGGCCAAAATCTTTCCCTAGCAGTGAATTTCGCATAATATAATCAATAACCAAATTAGAGAGAAAAGGAGACAAAATGCACCCTGTTTAAATTTAATACTCTAAACTCGTAAGATGAAAAAAAATATCGTTAGAGTTGTCCTGAAAAGCATTCAAGGAAAATTTCATTTCATGTAATATGGAAATTTGGTACAGGTTCTTCTAACATTGATTGGTTGGGTTGGGTTGTTTTACCTCTGAGCGGCACTTTTTTGCACACCATGGGCTAAATGGCCAGGTCACAAGGACCTCGAAGGCTCAGAGAAGGTTGGGGAAGGTGACCCACTGGAACAGCTGTTGAGAGACAGATGGTAGCCTACCGTCAAGGCCATCCAGCATGTTCTTTAACGTGCACAGGGTATGGCTCTCAAACACACGAACCACGGCTTAACGTCCCATTAACGGACGGCGGCCTTTCCAAGCCCTTCGGTGTTCCCTATTGACGTGGGCAGGGCGGGGAATTTTGCGGAGATAAATCTCAACGCTGACCCAGCTGGGACTCGAACCTGGGAACTGCAGATTACGAGACTTGCGCGCTACAGACTGAACCACCCCCGCCCCCACATTGATTGGTAGAGATAACATTGAATCATATTATACTTTTCTTTTGACGGTCGGTAATTGGTCATCACAAGATCAGTGCTTTTACATGTGCCTCTAAACTAACTTCATGTATAGTGCTCATGAACTAGGATCTCTAAAACACAGTTAAACAGGGCAGAGTAATGTGCACAGGATGTGTCTCTCCTGCATACGGTGGTATTTCCCCTTTCCACTGATAGCAGGGTGATGACTCGAGAGGAGATAACTCAGCGCTGGCACAGGTGGAACTCGAACCCGACAACTGCAGATTACGAGCCAGTATGTCACCGACTAAGCATAGCTTCCATCACCCGACACAGTTCACATCATAATAGGTAGCACGATCGGAGATGTTCTACACTAGATGAGACTGATTATCAGAAAACAGTGGCCATTGTTTATAACGCTGAAATCGATATGATTATATTCAGCAAAAGGATGAAATATGGATAACGTTTACGTTATGTACTATCCTGAGAATAGATGAATCCCATCCTTAGTGCTCTGGATCGAAGGACGTTAGCTTCGTCGCCAATCTGAGCAAAGGGACAGAGCTCAATCCTTCTCTAGATGTCGAGGAGCTTGCCCTTCTTTTCTTCCTCAGATCGAAAACAGCGGATTGGGGTTACACAACAGCACCAGCTTGGTACTTCCTCTGCGACACTTCCTCCTCGTCTCCGACAATCCTTCGTTCCCGCCATCAAGGGCAGGGAGGAATCACTTTCCTTTCCTTTTGTCGGGTATCGATTCGTTCCGACTAAGCTAATTTCCACCTCGAATCGCTTTTTTTTTGTTTCTTCCTCCCTCCCCGCCCCCCCTCCCTTCCCTGTAATTTGCAGCTAATTACCAACCAAAGGTTATCAAGGATTAAAAACATCCCACGCGATAGTTAAAATCTTCTCAACTTCCGTTTTTCTTCGCAGCTTTCATTTGTTTTTTCTCCTCCGTCGCTTTATTTCGTCATCTTTACCTTTTCGAAATGGAGCGAAGGATTTTTTTTTTCTTCCAGCGCCGCATTCTTAATTATAATTTCTTCTGTTTTTATTCGACATTAGTTCACAGTGCAGTATTTTATCTTCCCCATAATTGCTTCGTCTCGAATCGCCGCTTTTATCTTTGCATCTAACCGCCAATGAGAAAAGTTCCCCTCCCTTTTTCTTTCTCTTCTAATGTAAACAATCCTTTTCTCTTTCTTCATCTCTTTTCTGCATCGGATCCGTCATTAGTTTCTGATATTTTACGTCTTTCGTTTTCCCATTCCTCAAGATTCTTTTCGGTCCTTTAAAAAAAACAATCCGCGCTATTCTTGCCACAATGTATGCGCCAATTCCGGCATTCCTTGTAATTTCCTCTGAACTCGAATCACTCCATTCGGACCTGTCAGACAATGCTGATAAATTTATACTCGGTAAATCTTTCCATTTTAAAATCCAGGAAATAGATTCTCCTTTTTTTTTTTCTGCGGTCCCCGGATTCTTTCGGTATATTTTAATCCCAACGTCACATTTGTCACTGCGTCATAAATAAATTGTTCGGCCGAAACTGAAGCCTACGGAAAAAGCAGAAAAGCTTACTGAAGAAATTTCTGAGGAAGTCTGATGATGTGGCTTTTCAATTTATTATCAATTATTCTCTTATGAAAGAAAATATGAACTTCTCTCTCCAGTAATTACTTTCAGTCCTGGTGTGTGTGTATTTTTTTTTTTGCCACATAACTTACGGCAAAACAGCATTATTATAAAGCTTTTCGTGTCAGAATCGAGCACAAGGAATGTCATGAAATATCTTTATTTACCATCATGCTTAAAATTTCTTGAAACGCACGAAGAGTGGCTGGTAATATGCATCAATCTCCATGGAAACGTCAGAAGAAATATAAGTTTTCCTGGGTGAAAAGGAAGAGTGTTTAAATTAGAGCTTTAATATGATCTGACGATTACATCTAATCTCGTTACAAAAAAAAATCTCACTTAATCACCATAAATGCTTAAAAAGAGATTTAAAATTTCAAGCAATTTATCTTAAAAGTGGATTGATTGGATTGTTTTACCTCTGAGCGGCACTTTTTTGCACACCATGGGCTAAATGGCCAGGTCACATGGACCCCGAAGGCTCAGAGAAGGTTGGGGGAGGGGACCCACTGGAACAGCTGTTGGGAGACAGATGGTAGCCTCCCGTCAAGGCCATCCAGCGTGTTCTTTAATGTGCACAGGGTATGGCTCTCCCGCACACGGAGCCACGGCTTAACGTCCCATCCGACGGACGGCGGCCTTTCCAAGCCCATCGGTGTCCCCTACTGACCGTGAGCAGGGCGGGGAATTTTGCGGAGATAAATCTCAACACTGACCCAGCTGGGACTCGAACCTGAGAACTACAGATTACGAGCCTGGCGCGCTACCGACTGAGCACCCCCCCGCCCCCCTAGTCAAGGGGTTAGAGTGCGTAATTGCAAAGCTGGATTTGATTTCTATCTAGAAAAGACTTTAATGCTCGTTCACGTTGTCTTTTCGTTGATTTTTGCCACTTTTGTTCGTTATTGAGGTTTAGATCAACAAGCTTCTGGCGGACCTTTGTGACACCTAAGATTTAATTCTTTTTGTACCCCAAGCCTCGAATAATACTCTACAATAGGTATGTAAATAAGTGTCGGATAGAAACTTTTTATTAAGGGATACTTTTTTTATTACAATAAGCATCCTTACGATTATATTGTCATGGCTTGCGTTTTAATCATAATACTTTAATTCACCAATCAGTTTAATATGCCATTATATTACAAATATTCCAAAAAAATTAATTCCTTCTGGTCTGCAACAGGGAATGAATCCTGCCCTTTCTTAGTGAAGGACTACAACAACAATGGAAGAAGAAGACGATGAAAATTGAACGGTCAAAACTCGGAACCTGGGGTTCGGCTTCTAACTAAGGCATTACCAATAATTTTTTTCCAGTTGGATACCTAAAAAACATAATGTGATAAACATTCGGTGAGAAAAAGGCACTATACGGAAGCCATATCTGTAAGCAAGGCCAAATCTGGGGGCTTGGATTGGATTGTTTTACCTCTGAGCGGCACTTTTTTGCACACCATGGGCTAAATGGCCAGGTGATATGGACCCCGAAAGTTCAGAGAAGGTTAGGGGAGGGGACCCACTGGAACAGCTGTTGGGAGATAGATGGTAGCCTCTCGTCAAGGCCATCCAGCGTGTTCTTTAACGTGCACAGGGTATGGCTCTCCCGCACAAGGGTCCACGGCTTAACGTCCCATCCGACGGACGGCGGCCTTTCCAAGCCCATCGGTGTCCCCTACTGACTGTGGGCAGGGCGGGGAATTTTGAGGAGATAAATCTCAACGCTGACCAAGCTGGGACTCGAACCTAGAAACTGTAGGTTACGAGTCTGGCGCGCTACCGACTGAGCCACCCCCGCCCCAAAAAATGCAAATGAAACAGGAAAAGTAAGAAATGATGCCAAGAGCGACTGCAGCTTCGTGCAATCGAAATCTTCTTCCCCACGCCTATTCCCAAAGTTATAAAATGTTTTGGCGCAATTTAGGTTTTTTTCTCTCTATATAAACTTTTCTTTATTCCTTGTTTTATTTGTGCACTGATGAACTAAATGATTAAGTATTGGAACTACAAAGTCGAATTCTTTGGGTTGCATTGGATTACCTCTGACCAGCACTGTTGTGCACATAATGAGCTAAACC
Source organism: Ryuthela nishihirai (assembly GCA_038380435.1). NCBI lineage: Eukaryota > Metazoa > Arthropoda > Arachnida > Araneae > Heptathelidae > Ryuthela > Ryuthela nishihirai. The sequence goes on along the minus strand of JAWZYU010000005.1, from coordinate 33,082,211 downwards.
GCCAGGTCACTAGAACCCTCAAGGACTCGGAAAAGATTGGGGGGAGGGGACCCATTGGGTAGCTATTAAGAGACAGAAGTCTCCCGTCGAGGCCATCCAGCATGTGTTTCAGCTTGAACAGGGTATCTCTCTCCCACACATGGTAACATGGCTCAACGTCCCATCCGACGGACGGCGGCATATCCAATCCCAAATGCGTCTCTTTTCTTACCGAAGAAAGAACGGGGGTTAGGGGAGAAAATTCCCAACTCAGTCCCATTTGGTATTCGAACCTGGGAATATCAGATTTCAAGCTTAGCGCACTACCGCCTAAGCCAACCCTCATCCGCAAACGGCTGATGATTTCTTCTTCTAGATGATTAATATTATTTACACAATGTAACGGCCTAATATCAAGGGAGATCCATAAGCAACTGGATTACATTTGGGGAATTACATTATCCTCCCCAAAACAATGCTTTCAACAAAAGACCCCTAAAATTTATACCTTAGGGTTGTTTTACCTCTGAGCGGCACTTTTTTGCACACAATGGGCTAAATGGCCAGGTCACAAGGACCCCGAAGGCTCAGAGAAGGTTGGGGGAGGGGACCCACTGGAACAGCTGTTGGGAGACAGATGGTAGCCTCCCGTCAAGGTCATCCAGCGTGTTCTTTAACGTGCACAGGGTATGGCTCTCCCACACACGGGGCCACGGCTTAACGTCCCATCCGACGGACGGCGACCTTTCCAAGCACATCGGTGTTTCCTACTGATCGTGGGCAGGGCGGGGAATTTTTGCGGAGATAAATCTCAACGCTGACCCAGCTGGGACTCGAACCTGGAAACTATGGATTACGAGCCTGGCGCGCTACCGACTGAGCCACCCCCGCCCCATTTATACCTTAAGCAACGGAGCCGAGAATCGACTTGTTTTTTTTACGACAGAGAATAATATTATCCACGATTCAAACTGCAGTAAAATAAAGACAGATTAAGATTTCTTCAACTCATTCACTTTTAAGGAATTAAAGAGTGAAAAGAAAGTTTCTCGAGAAACTTTCATTGCAAAACACATTAGGGAGATTCAAAAAGAAAAAAAAAACAGAAGGGAAAACGTAAAAAAATTAGAATCGACTTTCACTTTTCTTTTGATACATACAAAAAAAAAAACAAGAGATGATAATATCTGCCAGAAGCAGAGCTAAGCTAAAAGAAGATTTAAGTAAAAGCTACGATAAAATTATAGTCGAGAGCTCGATCAATCTTTCGCAGAAGCATCAACAACAACAACAACAAGAGAAATAGCGGCTTTACAAAATAGCGCGATAAAACAAAATCTTCTGCGTTTACAAAATAGCCATTTAACACGGAAAAGGGAAAAAAATTCAATTGGTACACTCTTTTACAGAGTGAAGAATAGATTAGTTGCGAAGCGGTTAAAAAAAGTGAATTAATCGAGAAAGAAATTTTCTACACTTATGGATGGAAGGTCTTTCGCTTTCTTATGAGGTCCTTAACCTTTTTTCTTAGTGAAATTTGTATATCGGAATTTTCAAGTCAATAGTTGATAGGGATTGGATTGGATTGTTTTACCTCTGAGCGGCACTTTTTTGCACACCATGGGCTAAATGGCCAGGTCACATGGGCTCCGAAGGCTCAGAGAAGGTTGGGGGAGGGGACCCACTGGAACAGCTGTTGGGAGACAGATGGTAGCCTCCCGTCAAGGCCATCCAGCGTGTTCTTTAACGTGCACAGGGTATGGCTCTACTGCACACCGGACCACGGCTCAACGTCCCATCCGATGGACGGCGGCCTTTCCAAGCCCATCGGTGTCCCCTACTGACCGTGGGCAGGGCGGGGAAATTTGCGGAGATACATCTCAACGCTGACCCAGCTGGGACTCGAACTTGGGAACTACAGATTACGAGCCTGGCGCGCTACCGACTGAGCCACCCCCGCCCTAGTTGATAGGGAAAAATAATGTTGGCTATTTTAGAGAAGTAATTTGTAATGGACTTTAGAAGATTTTAATATTCACCAAACGTTGCGAATAATGCCCATCATCAATGTATCTTTATTTGGAATATATGTACGAGGGTGGGTCGTTTAATTTGTAGACTGTCATCGCCAACAATTAGCAGCTTTTTGTACGAGTTAATACGTAGTATTGATATGTGGGAACACAGCGACTCTTCAAAGGCAGGGAGTATTGTGTGCAAGTTGAAGCACGTTGTGATAAGGCCGCAAATAACGTCAGAACAGCAGTCGGTGCGTCGTTTTCTTGCTATGGAAAGTTAGGTGTTTCATGAGTGGGATTTTCTGCAGGTTATGGCTGATTTGGAAACTGAGTCGCTGAATACGTTACTGTGTTCAGTGAGGTTTAAGTGGTGCACAGAGAGTCGCAGAAATCACTCAAGTGTACGAGAACAGTGCTTGGTTGTCCAGATCTTGGAATCCTCGGAATCGCGCCCATCTGTGAAGCGTCTGTGCCATTTGAAAATTGCACTTCATTTGAAGTACTGCTCTCCATATACTTGATTCATTTCTGAGACTGCTTCAGTTTGCAAATGTGCATCACTTAAGCTCGTCGAACAGAGTATCGTATTCAGAGTAGAACAGAGTAACGATTTTTTGCATGCTATACAGGGTGAATCTGAAAAAGTGGGCAAAACTTTACGGGGTGGTAGAACACAGCTATACGAGCAATATTCGTCATAGAAAGTATGGGCGGAACGCAAACGGCGAGCCGCTAGGTGGCGTTGGAAATGGTATAAAAGGGTCGGTCCTCGCACCCAACGGCATTTCTACGGTGGATTGCCGAGAGGATGGCTCCTCGCACCCAACGGCATTTCTACGGTGGATTGCCGAGAGGATGGCTGGTTATACTAACCAAGAAATGGCGGATATGCACTTTGTGTACGATGCGGCTTTGTGTACGGTCCTGTTAATAAAATGTTTTCTGAAGTATCTCCTCTCCTTCTTGTGTTCATTCTTTAAATGTGACAGTGGAAAACTACCTTTTAACTTCTCACCGCTTGCGTTCCGACCATACATTCTATGACGAATATTGCTCGTATAGCTGCGTTATACCACCCCGTAAAGTTTTGCCCACTTTTTCAGATTCACCCTGTATATGAGCATCACTTCAGTTTCCAGCTCATATATAGCATACAAAAAATATCATGCATACTTTTTTAATTTAAATACTTTTAAAAATGCATTAATGTATGTATATATGTGTATTAATGTACCTATATAGTATGACATTTTTAAAAATGCAATAATTTTTGAAAGGTGTTTTTGTAACATTGCAAAACTTCAAACGCCTTCAAAAAACAAATACCCCCTCAAGCAGCTGCTTACCATAGACCTGTCAGTTTATATGCCATAATAGAAGGTTTGAGAGGATGGCAGGACCTCAGCAGAAAAACAACACATACATCCATGCCTTACCCGGGGCTCGAACCCAGGTCCCTTAGATCAGTAGCCAAGCGCGCCAACCACTCGGTCACGGGACGGCTTAATATATAAAAAATACCCCCTCAAGCAGCTGCTTGCCACAGAGGTCTGACAGGAGCCTGTCAGTTTATATGCCAGAGTAGAAGGTCTGAGAGGATGGCAGGACCTCAGCAGAAAAACAACACGAACATCCATGCCTTACCCGGGGCTCGAACCCAGGTCCCGTTGATCAGTAGTCAAGCGCGCTAACCACTCGGTCACGGGACGGCTTACCCCTTTCAAAATGAGAAAACAACAGACTGACTGAATACTGTACTGCTATTAGTTGCGAACGTATCGCAACGTGTTTCAACTTGCACACAACTACTCCGTGTGCGCTTAAAGAATCACTGTGTTGCAACATATCACGTATTAATTCGTACAAAAAGCTGCTAATTATTGGCGATGGCAGTCCACGAATTAAACGATCCACCTAAGAATATATAATTCTGTATTCGAAGTTTCTGGTGCAAAATTGATTTTATGCATCTAAACTAATCCTCCAACTCACATTGTGCTTTTAACTTAAAGCCTAATCAAGGATAGTAACAGCTGAAAAGATGCTGCTAGATTGTTTGTAGTGGAAAACTCTTCCATGGAAGTAATGCTTCTCGCATAACTAGGACAATTTAAAAAAAAATTGAAGAACAATGAATCAAACATATATGCAAATGTGTAAAATCTAAACCTACTGAGGTGCAGGTGGCTCAGTCCATACTGTGCTAGACTCGTAATCCTCAGTTTCTAGGTACGAGTCCTATCTGGCCTCGGTTAGTAGGGGCCACTAATGTAGTTGGAAAGGCCGTAATCCATCAGAAGGGACGTACAGCCGTAGTGCAGGAGAGTCATATCTTGTGCACGTTAAAGAGCACACTGGATGGCCTTGACGGGACGCTACCACCTGTCTCCTACCAACTGACCAATAGGTCCCCTCTCTCAACCTTCTCAAGGTTGGGTTGGGTTGTTTTACCTCTGAGCGGCACTTTTTTGCACACCATGGGCTAAATGGCCAGGTCACATGGACCCCGAAGGCTCAGAGAAGGTTGGGGTAGGGGACCCACTGGAACAGCTGTTGGGAGACAGATGGTAGCCTCCCGTCAAGGCCATCCAGCGTGTACTTTAACGTGCACAGGGTATGGCTCTCCCACACACGGGGCCACGGTTAAACGTCCCATCCGACGGACGGCGGCCTTTCCAAGCCCATCGGTGTGCCCTACTGACCGTGGGCAGGGCGTGGAATTTTGCGGAGATAAATATCAACGCTGACCCAGCTGGGACTCGAACTTGGGAACTACAGATTGCGAGACTGGCCCGCTACCGACTGAGCCACCCCCGCCCCGGTGTAAATTGGATGGTTGCTACTCTTAGCGACCAGTCTGCAAGCCAATGATATAACAAGGTTATAGATAACGGGAGAGGATAATGTTTCATTAGCTTTATAAATACATCACTTTACCAAAAATGTTTTGGGCATTTCCATTTGACTTGAATGGAAAGACACATTCAAAGCTCTCTGGCTTTCAAAGAACATATAAATAAGCCATTTAATGGCTTTTTGCTTTGGGTAGAAATGTCAATAAAAATTAATTAAACATCTCATTCACATGTTTTCAAATCTCGATTTCAGCAATGTTCGTTTAATATTTAAAGTGTTATTGAAGTCGGAAATATTTAAGAGCATATCATGAAAGTAATGATTAATCCCAAAACCGAATTAAATCACAAATAAAACTGTTACAACACGTCATTTATTACAATAAATGAAATTAGAATTTTTGCAATAATGCAAGAAAATGCAAAAAATTGCAAGAAAAGTTCTTTTCTTCAAAGAATTTTATTCCTTGAGAATTGGAGTGTTCCACCTTTGAACATTAAATTATTATTCTTGACTTACTACGGTTATTTTTATTTTAATTATTCTTCAAGCAGCTGCTTGCCACAGAGTCTGACAGGAGCTTGTCAGCATAACACGCCACTGAGATGTTCTATGAGGAAGGAGAGACCTCAGCAGAAAAAGTCCGTAAAATGCTTATTTTGAAAGCTATTGAAATTTCAAGTGGCTTTCCCATTCAAATAACGTGGGAGAATCCAAACACTTTCGGTAATAGAGTGTACTTGATTGGCTTGAAGACAGTTTTAAGCAAGTGTTTTCGAAATAAAAATATGTTAATAAATAAATCTTGTGTTATCAACTAAGTCTTTTATCTACTGCTTTCTTAGATTAACATACTGGAAGTTCAAGAACATGTGCGGAAAGAAAGAGGTTTCCTGATTCTATGGGAATCCTCACTAATTATGGTATTAGCATGATCCTAAAATAATTATTCAAGATAACAGTATAAGTTGCCTTCTTTCATCATAACATCCTCTTCAGGATGTAGATTAGATAATCTGACATGTACGAGAGGAAGCACTCACCTGAAAAAAAAAAAAGTCATTTTGTTTTACGAAACACTTTATATCCAAATTCGTAGTCAAAAGCAACAAGAATAAATTTGTTTCCACAATCTTATTACTTCCCCCTAACATCTCGCGATTCAAGTATATTATAAAGATGACTCTATTCGAGCTTTTTCATTGCAGTTTCAAGAGCGTTGAGCATGCATTTATTCATTTTGAAGTTATTCTTATCATGGATGAAAGTGGTTACGTACACAGGAGCAAGATGCCACATTGTAGTAGCCAGAATGAGCAAGCAAGGCTCTCTGCACGCAAAAGGATCCAGAGATGACGACGAGAGGAAGACACCACCAACGCACACGCCTGTTCCCTCCCCCCTCCTCCTCCCTTCCCACTAGCGTGCAGTAGTGGGAGTAACGACCCTTATAGCACGTGTAAGAAGGGCAGACAGCATCAAAACCGCGAGGTTCGAACGAGAAAGGGAAAAACGAAGGTTGCTGAAGAGACTGAAGCACTTTGCGGTACTTCAGAACGGAGAGCTCCGTAGCTGATTATTTGGCTACGTAATTATATCAAGACCTTCCAGTGGATGCGCTGTTCGAGTCCTTGGTTGAGTAAAAGGGATCCGGGTTCGAATCCCGGATATGATATTGACGTTTCTGTTGTTTTTCTCTGAGGTTTTCACTTATTCACAGATCTTCTCTATTGCGAAATATGCTGACAATTAGACCTGTGTGGCAGATGCGCTGTCTGAAAATGTAATTCAATTAAAACAACATAATGCTTCTGGCGAATAAGGTCCGCTCGTTTTCAAAGAGAATGAAGTTTTCCTATTTACGAATTTACCATCCTCCAAAGGTGGAATTGGAAATAATGGATGAATCGGGAAAATGCAGAGAGTAACATTTTGTTAAACACCTATCCAAACCAAAGAGAATTTTTGATGTATCTGTTGAGACTAAAAAAAAAATGGGTTGTTACACCTCTGAGCGGCAATTTTTTGCACACCATGGGCTAAATGACCAGGTCACAAGGCCCCCGAAGGTTCAGAGAAGGTTGATGGAAGGGACCCACTGGAACAGCTGTGGGGAGACAGATGGTAGCCTCTCGTCAAGGCCATCCTGAGTGTTCTTTAATGTGCACAAGGTATGGCTCTCCCGAACACGGCTTAGTCCCATTCGACGAAAGGCGGCTTTTTTCAAACACATCGATGTACCCTATTGACCCCCTTTTTTGCACACAATGGGCTAAATGACAAGATTCCAAGGTTTTAGCGAAAGTTGGGAAAAGGGGCCCACTAGACAGCTGTTAGGAAATTGATGGAAGCTCCTCTCAAGGCCATCCAGAGAGTGTTAGCGTACACAGAGATGGCTTTACGTCCCATCCGACGGGCGACGGCTTTTTCAAACCCATCGGTGCACCCTTTCTGAACCATCTAATTGGATGGAAAAAAATCTATCTCTTCCTAGGCAACCCTACATAGGCCTTAAAAAATATATAGAAAAAAATTGTATTTTGATTTGAAAAGTCTCCAAATATTACAACTACTTTCCTTTCGTTTTTATATCTTTTGTAGCAATGAAAAACGTTGAATTTTTTTTGTTTTAGAAGAAGATATCGTCCCCAATTAATATCTTTTCGAATCCCAAAGAACACGACAACTGATGGCAGTTTCCCCCTTTCCTATTAACAGAACTCACCAGACAGCTAGTTTACTGTCTTATGAGTCTGCTTAACCCTCCAGTGATGGGGAACATTTTGCCTACTGAAAATAACGTGTAGCTTGGAAAATTCCAGCGACCAGGCCTGAGAGTTAATTCTGAAAATTCGGTCCTACATTCCGAAATTCACTCGTCATATTCTTCAAGTACTACAACTACGATGAACAAGAATCTCTCCGCAGATTAAAACATTCACACGCCATTGAATAGAAGGGGACTCGGTTCTTTTCAGATCCTCCTAATCACTTAATCCAGTTAAATTCCTAGCAGAATTCTTGAACGCTAAATGCAAATTTCCGATGTTTTAAAATGTACAGTTCCAGCAGATTCGTAATATTGTCTGCTATTTTTCCCGAAAATCTCCCACAAAACGTTAAATAATAATAAAAAAATACCCCCTCAAGCAACTGCTTGCCACAGAGGTCTGACAGGAGCCTGTCAGTTTATATGCCATAGTAGGTCAGAGGATGGCAGGACCTCAACAGAAAAACGACACATACATCCATGCCTTATCCGGGGCTCGAACCCAGGTCCCGTAGATCAGTAGCCAAGCGTGCTAACCACTCGGCCACGGGACGTTAGTGGTTAAAAATCTTAATTTTTGGCACACAAAACATATCTGCAAGGTCGAATATTTAGTCACATGAGAAACGTGGAACATGTATAAATGAAATGCAGAAATCTGTGGTAAGATCTCCAGAAACTTTTAATAATGACCCTTAGAAATTTTAAATATATGGGAACATGCACAACCTGAACATTTTGAAACTTATTATGGCAACTACAGTGGATAAGCCAGGCCGGATCTGGGGATTTGGGCAAGGAGCAATCCACTTCTCCCAATCGAGCTATTCCGAAATTTGGCTTGAAGACATTAATGTGATATTGACTCCATGAAATAACAACAAACAAACTTTTTGAACTTTCCTGACATTTTGGGTTGTTGGGTTGTTTTACCTCAGAGCGGCACTTTTTTGCACACCATGGGCTAAATGGCCAGGTCACAAGGACCCCGAAGGCTCAGAGAGGGTTGGGGGAGGGAATTCACTGGAACAGCTGTTGGGAGACAGATGGAAATATCCCATAAAGGCCATCCTGTGTGTTCTTTAACATGCACAGGGTATGGCTCTCCCGCACATGGGGCCACGGCTTAACGTCCCATCCGACGGACGGCGGCCTTTCCTTGACGTTTTGGGCACACAATAATATTTATTACTTAATTATTTAATAAGTTTAAAATAACTATTTAATAAATCTTAAAATATGTATATCCACCGATCATAACAGAAGTAGAAACAAATTATCATTCAAGATCATTGCTTACCACAAAGGTCTGACAGGAGCCAGTCAGCATAACACACCATAGAGAAGATAGAAATTACAATATTAAAACTAGAAGAGGTGCGACGATCAAGCTTGAAGCAGTTCAAATCAAAATTAAATACACTACTTTTGCCGCAGACACTTTCCTGATAATCGAGTTTCTCCGTCATACTAATATTTCCCGATGATCAAATTTATTTTAACCGTAACCAACAGTCTTTTCTCCCCAGCATCACCAGAGTCAGCTACGGCGTCAAAGTTTGTTACGCCAGTTAAGCGCACAATTTATTTGAATTGTCTTTCGGTCACGGTCATTTGAGAGTGTGTTTTTCGTATCCCATTTAATTGTCCCTCATTGGTGGCTTCTTCCTAGCAGACTCCAATTTCCAATGGGAACGGAATTACATTCATTTGCGGTGAGGTTTCGCCTTACGATGCCATTAACTTCTGAGTGCCACTTAATTCAATTAGACGTAATATTCTTCTCCAATTTATTTGAGAAAAACGTCTTCAAGCCCTAAGTAATTATTAGACTGAGGCAGAAAACCAACTGAAGTATCCGCTGACGTAAAAAAAATGTAAAAAATAATGTGTTGGGGGGGGGGGGCTTTGATTTATTTCAATAACAATAGAAGAATTTTATTTCAATAACAAAAAAACATTTTCAGCACCGGCACAAAAGAAGGAGCATTCTTCTTACAAACGCCTTATAACAATGGATATAGAATATTCCAGTCATGTTTGGATTTTCGCGAAGTTGGAAGGATCCCTGAAGCTTGAATCGCAGTGGGGTTGGGTTGGGTTGTTTTACCTCTGAGCGGCACTTTTTTCCACACAATGGGCTAAAGGCCAGGTCACATGGACCCCGAAGGCTCAGAGAAGGTTGGGGGAGGGGACCCACTGGAACAGCTGTTGGGAGACAGATGGTAGCCTCCCGTCAAGGCTATCCAGCGTGTTCTTTAACGTGCACAGGGTATGGCTCTCCCACACACGGGGCCACGGCTTAACGTCCCATCCGACGGACGGCGGCCTTTCCAAGCCCATCGATGTCCCCTACTGACAGTGGGCAGGGCGGCCTTTCCAAGCCCATCGATGTCTCCTACTGACAGTGGCCATCGATGTCCCCTACTGACAGTGGGCAGGGCGGGGAATTTTGCGGAGATAAATCTCAACGCTGACCCAGCTGGGACTGGAACCTGGGAACTACAAATTACGAGCCTGGCGCGCTACCCACTGAGCCACCCCCGCCCCTAGGTCATCTTAAGTATGAAGAGGTTTGATTCTCCCGCACACGAGTTCTTGAACATGCGAAGTGTATAAATTTCCTGCACATGATTCATGGTTTAGCGATGTGCTTGGAAAGCCGCCGTCAGTTGGATGGGACATTAAGTCGTGGTTCCGTGTGCAGGAGAACCATTACCCTGTGCACGTTAAAGAACACGCTGGATGGTCTCAACTGGAGGCCATCCAGCGTGTCTTTAACGTGCATCTATCTCCTAACAGCTGTCTAGGGAATCTCCTTTCTAAACCTTTTCTGAGCCCTTGGAATCCTTACAGTTTTGTTAGTTATGTACGAAACAGTGCCGCTCAGAGGAAAAACAACCCAATCTATGGTTTAACATTCCATCAGACGAACAGCAGCTGTTCGAAGCCAGCGGTGTCCTTTTTCTGACAAAGGGCAGAACATGGATCGGCGGCGAAAATCTCAACTCAGGAAAAATGAGATTTCGAACTTTAGAATATCAGATTACGAGTCTGGAGTGCTAGTAGGCGAGTTAAATCTACCCTCCTACTCGTGGACCATTGCTTAACATCCTGCATCGGGAAGGTTCTTCCCATTCCATTGTCCATTGGCATCCTTTTCTCATCGAAGGATAAAAAATGTCTGAAGAGCAGTATATGGCCGTCCCGTGGCCGAGTGGTTAGCGCGCTTGGCTACTGATCAAAGAGACCTGGTTCGCGCCCGGAAAGGCATGGACGTTTGTGTTGTTTTTCTGCTGAGGTCCCGCCATACTCACCTTCTACTACGGCGTATAAACTGACAGGCTCCGGTCAGACCTCTGTGGCAAGTAGCTGCTTGAGTGGATTTTTTTTATTTTATTTTATATCCTTTAACTGGTATATTTAGAGAGGGAGTGACTCAGTTGGTTGGGTTGTTTTACCTCTGAGCGGCACTTTTTTGCACACCATGGGCTAAATGGCCAGGTCACATGGACCCCGAAGGCTCAGAAAAGGTTGGGGGAGGGGACACACTGGAACAGCTGTTGGGAGACAGATGGTAGCCTCCCGTCCAGGCCATCCAGCGTGTTCTTTAACGTGCACAGGGTATGGCTCTCCCGCACACGGGGCCACGGCTTTACGTCCCATCCGACGGACGGCGGCCTTTCCAAGCCCATCGGTGTCCCCTACTGACCGTGGGCAGGGCGGGGAATTTTGCGGAGATAAATCTCAACGCTGACCCAGCTGGGACTCGAACCTGGGAACTACAGATTACGAGCCTAGCGCGCTACCGACTGAGCCACCCCCGCCCCGACTCAGTTGGTAAGCGTATCAAGCTTGTAATTTTAGTTCCAAAGTTCGAGTCCCAGCTGGGACAGAGTTGAGATTTATCTCATCAAAACTCCATACCCTGCTCACGGTCAGTAGGGGACACCGATGGGCTTGGAAGAGCCGCCGTCTGTTGGATAAAACGTTAAGCCGTGGCCGTGTCCTGAGAGCCATGCCCTTTTCACGTTAAAGAAGGGGCGGGGGTGGCTCTGTCGGTAGCGCGCCAGGCTCGTAATCTGTAGTTCCCAGGTTCGAGTCCCAGCTGGGTCAGCGTTGAGATTTATCTCCGCAAAATTCCCCGCCCTGCCGACGATCAGTAGGGGACACCGATGGGCTTGGAAAGGCCGCCGTCCGTCGGATGGGACGTTAAGCCGTGGCACCGTGTGCGGGAGAGCCATACCATCTGCACGTTAAAGAACACGCTGGATGGCCTTGACGGGAGGCTACCATCTGTCTCCCAACAGCTGTTCCAGTGGGTCCCCTCCCCCAACCTTCTTTGAGCCTTCGGGGTCCATGTGACCTGGCCATTTAGCCCATGGTGTGCAAAAAAGTGCCGCTCAGAAGTAAAACAACACAACACACGTTAAAGAACATGCTTGATGGCCATGACGGGAAGCTGCCATCTGTCGCCTAATAGCTGTCTAGTGGGTCCCCTCCCTCAACCTTCTCTGAATCTTCGGGGTCCATGTGAACTGGCCATTTCGCTCACTATGTGCAAAAAAGTGCCGCTCAGAGGTAAAAATAACCCAATCATAGTACATTTATAAACTAAAAACCAGTTCTGCTGAAATTTCTTTAATCAGAAATTTAACTTTCTCTTCATGGGATCACTCAAAAATTCCATCTCTTCCACATCGTGCTTTAGGGTTCGAAAAGTTCTGCTTTTAAGACGTAGTTTGGTCTCGGCATGGATGAAAAGTTCATTTCAGTCGACAACGGCAAAGCGAACAAAAGACAGGACCGAATAACGACGGAGTTTTATAGCAAGCGCGAGAGTGCAGAGAGAGAGGATGCTCTTTCTCTGAAGATGCTGAAGGTAAGCAGGCGTGGTGAGGACGATGATGATGATGGAGATGGTTTACGACGTGCTCAATGAGGAACGAATCCGACGCAGATGCAATGAAGCGGCTGCAAGTTCCATTTTAATGCTTCCCACGGGCCATTCTAAACCTGAGACATTCATTGCCTCTTTGGTTCATAATGCTGGAGAAGAGGGAGCCATGAGGAGAGGAACTTGGCCAACAGGATTATTACGCGCAGCAAGATGGAGAAAAATGCAAGCCCGCAAATTAAAATGGTCCCCATTAACAAATAACTGTTGGCATCTGTTATCTCAAAATCTCTGATGATTTGGATCATTATGATGTCGGCGCTAAAATTTTGTTTGTCTGTTAGAAGTTTACCAGTTTATTACTTCATTATTCTTCATTAAGGAGCAGGCAGAACAATGAAGAACTTCCTCTAAAAAAAGTGATACATTATTGAAAGGTCAGATTTTAAGCAGATTATACAGAACCCTTATGAAATAAGACACAAAAAAAGAAAATAATGAAAAAACACTGTTTTTAAACTTGTTTTTTCATACTCAGAGTCTCAGGCCTTGAATTATGAAAGACTCCTTTTTTTGTTTTAATCTACATAATTATTAAAGGAGTCACGTTACAAGTTTTTAACACGAAACTTTACAAGTTTTTAACAAGAAGTCAAATCAAACACGGATATACTAAATGGTTTCAAATATTGTGTTGCTTTATTACTAGGAATGTATTCTGTTTTGCCGTAAGAATTACATTTTTATTTGCAATTAGAGAGTATTAAGATTTTCAGGGACCTGATACAAGTGGGGGGAGGAGAAGGGGAGGTTAAACCTTATGGATGAGAAACACACCCTGATTTTGATTAGGACCGTCAAAACTCGTTTATGACTAATGGGATGAATGCGTTATCAGTTAATTTTTTGACAGCTAAATAATGATATACTCTTAATGCGCCTGAATAGAGTAAGGGAATTTTTATGTCATATTTAGGAGTGAATTATTTTAAGGAGCCGAATTTTTTCGTTTTTACTTTCGGAAAAGGTGATTCATCTTTTATTATGATTGTATTTTCCAAGCAGAAACTGGTTATGCGGTTTTATTAAACGGCGAAAAAAATGATTAATGGTAATAGGCTATATATAAAAAAACAACGTTACTAGAGATGGAAGGTCAACTTTTTTGACGTTTTCTGAATGAAGAAGTCAGCGATTTTTTTCTCAGTTTTGTTAATTGATGAAGATTTGGGTGCAACAACGAGAGTTGGGTTGTTTTACCTCTGAGCGGCACTTTTTTGCACACCATGGGCTAAATGGCCAGGTCACATGGACCCCGAAGGCTCAGAGAAGGTTGGGGGAGGGGACCCACTGGAACAGCTGTTGGGAGACAGATGGTAGCCTCCCGTCAAGGCCATCCAGCGTGTTCTTTAACGTGCACAGGGTATGGCTCTCCCACACACGGGGCCACGGCTTAACGTCCCATCCGACGGACGGCGGCCTTTCCAAGCCCATCGGTGTCCCCTACTGACCGTGGGCAGGGCGGAGAATTTTGCGGAGATAAATCTCAACGCTGACCCAGCTGTGACTCGAACCTGGGAACTACAGATTATGAGCCTGTTCAGAAAACTAATTCAAGTATCCGTTGATATTGAAAAATAAGAATATAAAAATAATATGTTGGAGGCAAGAACGCCTTAATTTGATTTATTTTAATAACAATAGAAGAAATGCTTGAGAAACGTTTCAGCGACGACACAAAGGAAGACATGTTTCTTACAAATCACCTAGTATTGTAATGAGTCTTCTAGGCACAAGCCACCAATGAGGGACAATTAAATGGGATACGAAAAACACTCTCAAATGACCGTGACCGAAAGACAATTCAAATAAATTGTGCGCTTAACTGGCGTAACAAACTTGGGTGCTGTAGTTGATTTTGCTGATGCTGTGGGAAAAGGTTGTTGGTTACGGTTAAAATAAATTTGATCGTAATATTCTTCCAATATCAAATTTATGTACATAATGGTAGTTAATAGTGGCATTCTAACACTAACTTATTTTTAATTTGTTAACCTTCTGCGAATTTTATTGGGCTGGATTCTATCCATTGGTCGAATTGACTTCAATCCCTTAATTGGGGGAGAGCTAGCCAGCCAGTAGGGTTGGATTGTTTTACCTCTGAGCGGCACTTTTTTGCACACCATGGGCTAAATGGCCAGGTCACATGGACCCCAAAGGCTCAGAGAAGGTTGGGGGAGGGGACCCACTGGAACAGCTGTTGGAAGACAGATGGTAGCCTCCCGTCAAGGCCATCCAGCGTGTTCTTTAACGTGCAGGGTAGGGCTCTCCCGCACACAGTGCCACGGCTTAACGTCCCATCCGACGGACGGCGGCCTTTTCAAGCCCATCGGTGTCCCCTACTGACCGTGGGCAAGGTGGGGAAATTTTGCGGAGATAAATCTCAACGCTGACCCAGCTGGGACTCGAACCTGGGAACTACAGATTACGAGTCTGGCGCGCTACCGACTGAGCCATCCCCGCCCCCAGCCAGTAGGGGCTATGGCCACAAGGGAAAAGCATTACGTGGTGGTGAATCTGTGTGCTTATGGCAGCGGGGGAGAACTTTACTACGCACATCCATGAACAAAAGTATATGGTCGTTTTCATTTAACTGCAATGAGCAGTGAAATTCAAAAATGACTTCTGATACAAACATTTAGCTTCAGCAGGTTTGGGTTGTTTTTTTGCTGTGCGAGTGTGTATATATATAAGGAAATTCGCTTCTATGATATATCTTTTCCAAAAGTATTTGGCAAAGGAAAATAAAAAAATGTTTTTAAAGGATTTCAAGGGCTCAGAGAAGAATGGAGAGGAGACCCACTGGGCAACAGGTGACAGATGGTAGCCTCTCGTCAAGGGCATCCAGCGTGTTATTTAGCGTTCACAGGGTATGGCTCTCCCGTACACGGGGCCACCCTGAATCTAAGGTATATAGAGAAAATAGAAATTTAAACAGCTGCAATTCCGAGGCTTAGAATTCCCCTGAAAGTAAAAAAGAGGGGTTTGTTTTCCTGGTGTGGTCTCTCATCTTGAAAAAAAAAATACCCCCTCAAGCAGCTGCTTGCCACAGAGGTCTGACAGGAGCCTATCAGTTTATATGTCACAGTAGAAGATCTGAGAGGATGGCAGGACCTCAGCAGAAAACAACACGAACATCCATGCCTTACCCGGGGTTCGAACCCAGGTCCCGTAGATCAGTAGACAAGCGCGCTAACCACTCGGCCACAGGACGGCTGAAAAATAATGCTCCAGCCAAATAAAATTCGAAAATGGTGGAATGATAACTGTTCAGCCACTGTAATAGAAGCTAAGTGTATTTTGTTGTTTCCACTGATAAGTTCTGTTGTTTACCATTGAGGGCACTTTTTTGAATAATAAATTAAAATAAAATAAATACCCCCTCAAGCAGCTGCTTGCAACAGAGGTCTGACAGGAGGCTATCAGTTTATATGCCACAGTAGGTCTGTGATGATGGCAGGACCTCAGCAGAAAAACGACACATACATCCATGCCTTACCCAGGGCTCGAACCCATGGGCTAAATAGCTAGATCACAAGGAACCTTCGAAGTTTGGGGAAAGGGATCCATTGGTCAGCTGCTATGAGACAGATGGAAGTCTCCGTCATGGCCATCCAGCGCGTTCTTTAACGTGCACAGCCTGTGGCACTCCTGCACACGGAGTCAGTTTAACGTCCCATCTGAAGAACGGCCCTTTCTAAGCCCAACGGTGCCGCCTTTCTCACTGAGGGCAGGTGGAGGAGGTTAGCGGAGATAAATCTCAATACAGAAACTTGGGCTCGAACCTGGAAACATCGGATTAAGATCCTGGCGCTCTACTGACTGAGCCGATCCCCCCACTGATAACCCTCCATGGCAAATATGCTTTTAAAAAATTTAGACTGTCGAAAATTTTTGTATTCGGATAAAATGATTCCATTCCCATCCGATGATCAATATCTGTAAAATATTTCCTCAGCGGAGCAGTGCTAATGAAACATGCCAAGTTAGACTTGTTGGAGTTGTGAAGAGTGCTGCTTTGTTTCCAAATTAATTAAATATTGACCAGATTCAAAGTCCAGAAGGAAGTCTATCAGTCTCTTCGCCTGTTTAAAGGAGGAAAGAGAGATGAGTTGCGGATAGTTTTCATCGAACAATAACAAAAAGTCTTGATGATCGAAGTATTGAATTTCGCAACTTTTCAACTATGGCAGTTTTCGCTAGTTAAAAAACTTTAAAGAAAAAAAAATGTTTGTCATGCGAGTATAGTATATTATTCCGTGGATTCAATATTGCCTGAGCTTGCATACTTTTCGAATGACAAAACATTGCTATAACTGCCACGGTGGCAAATATCGATTATAACTCCATAAAAAAATTCCTTAAGTTGTTTTTCGCTATGGAGTTGCGACAAGAGCTTATCAGCACAAAAAATCAAGGCTTGTGAGGGAGGGAAATTCTCTGAAAGCCAACATATAAGCTTCTTTGGGTACACGCTCTAATTTGCTGCGGGGAATGATTTTGCTTAAAGACGCAAAAAAAAAATGATGTTAATTAGCTCTAAACTCTGAAATAGCTATCGATGTAAGACTTTAGTTTACACCACAGCAGAAAACGCCGCTTGTATTCAGAGAGAAAAAAGTGCGGCTACACCGAGCGCGATTTTGGGTGGGTGGGAGGGATGGGGGGTGGGCAAATTGGCCCAAAATGACACATTAAAAATAAAGAACTCCTCAAGCAGCTGCTTACCACAGAGGTTTAACAGTAGCCTGCCAGTTTAATAAGCCATAAAGAAGATCTGTGAAGAAGTTGAGCCCTCGGCAGAAAGACAAAACAAACATCCACTCTTTATCGGGGCTCTAATCACTCGAATATGAGAAAAATTAGATGGGCACACTCCGTGGACTTTGCACATTTATGGAAATTGGTCTATATAAGATATATTTGCCAAAAGTATTTGGCAGAGAAAAAGAAATGTTTGTTTTTGAAGGATTATGTTTTAAAACCAAACACTAGAAATGATATCCATTTATTAATTTTGTAATGAACCTGCTATGCATTTAATCTATTAATTCTACAATGAACCTGCTATGCATTTCATTTATTAATTTTGCAATTACCCTCTATATGTTTTTATTTATTAATTTCGCAATGAACCGCTATATTTTATCATTTATATAGTATAGTTTATTCACCTGGGTTCGAGCCCCGGGTAAGGCATGGATGTTTGTGTCGTTTTTCTGCTGAGGTCCTGCCATCCTCTCAGACCTTCTACTATGGCATATAAACTGACAGGCTCCTCTCAGACCTCTGTGGCAAGCAGCTGCTTGAGGGGGTATTTATTTATTTTATTTATTATAGTTTATTCTATTAATTTCGCAACGAACTGGTTATGCATTTACGTCCTATCAGGATTCAGAAGTCTTCTTCAACTGAAAAGATTTCTTAATTCAGAAAATAATCTATTGGTCCCCTTCTTTGTCCACTCTAACGTTTCACTAAAACATTCTGAAAAGGAATTTTTCGGTAATTTATTTTTACTATCCGATTATTTGAGTCGTGTGGCTTCTACAAACAATAAAAGCATCAATAAGAGTGCAAAAATTGGAAAAATTCTTTCAGATGATTTCTCTTGTAATGTGAAACTCTTACTATTTTCCGTTAAAAGAATTTTCTAAAACATTTGCTATGATTTTAAAAGATGATATAGGGTAAGACACTGGATATGGCTTCTGGGAGTTTGAGTTGATGTAAAGTCTGTTTATATAGGAAATTTCAATTTAATTTCGTCTAGGATCTTATTCGGTGATGTGAGTTTTTGTGGTTCTAACATTTTCCACTCGCTTTAATCATTTATGGATTTTTTTTTGGTTTGCTGGGATCTTTTTCTTATGTTTGAATGGCTTTTTTTCTTTTGTCTGAATGGGTTCGGGTGGGTTGTTTTACCTCTGAGCGGCACTTTTTTGCACACCATGGGGCTAAATGGCCAGGTCACATGGACCCCGAAGGCTCAGAGAAGGTTGGGGGAGGGGATCCACTGCAACAGCTGTTGGGAGACAGATGGTAGCCTCCCGTCAAGGCCATCCAGCGTGTTCTTTAACGTGCACAGGATATGGCTCTCCCGCACACGGGGCCACGGCTTAACGTCCCATCCGACGGACGGCGGCGTTTCCAAGCCCATCAGTGTCCCCTGCTGACCGTGGGCAGGGCGGGGAATTTTGCGGAGATAAATCTCAATGCTGACCCAGCTGGGACTCGAACCTGAATGTTTTTTTTTCCTTGTAGATAAAGTAAACATTTTAATGGATGCACCTTGTGTACTTCTGGGGGTTTATTCCAATATTGTAGGAAGAAGTTATGTAAAAACGAATAGAAATTTTGCATTTGTACACTGCTCTACCAAAATATTAGAGAATTTCCGTATTATGCCAATGGAATCTAATTTTGAAGATCTGCGACTTATAAAATATGCTTTTAGTGGGAAAATGTGGCTGAAGATTAAGATTATAATGAAATCTATTTAAATATTGATTTTCAACAATATTCGTTCAGTATTTAAAGAATTAAATACTGAACGAAAAGAGGAATATTTAAAAATGAATATTGTTGAGAATCGAATGACCTATAATTTATCTTCAGTCTAATTTTTTCATTAAATTCGTATTTTAGAAGTTATATGAAAATTCTCTAATATTTTGGTAGGACAGTACAGCTAGCACAGCGAAGCTAAGAGAAGAGATCTCTGGTCTTATTTGTCAGTTATTAATGTGGGAATTTCTTTAATAGGCAGAGGAGTCACTTCATCTCCTTATTACTGCATGTTACTTTAGTTGTTGATATAGATATCCTCAGACTGATTTGCACCCTAAGCTCTCTTTACAGGGCATGGAGGTTTGGCTGTTAATGGTAATGTAAGGTTAACATGTTTTAAATCTCCTTTTTATCAGAGTTTGGTATTTTCCCCCATTTGGTGACTACCCTGTCTTCATTGAGAAATATGACGATGAGAAAGTTGGAAAAGATGCCATCTTTTAAATGAAAAGTTACGTTATGGCCCTAGTGTCTCCTATAGTCACACCCTGTATGCATTGGATTGGGTTGTTTTACCTCTGAGCGGCACTTTTTTGCACACCATGGGCTAAATGGCCAGGTCACATGGACCCCGAAGGCTCAGAGAAGGTTGGGGGAGGGGACCCACTGGTACAGCTGTTGGGAGACAGATGGTAGCCTCCCGTCAAGGCCATCCAGATTGTTCTTTAACGTGCACAGAGTATGGCTCTCCCGTACACAGGGCCACAGCTTAATGTCCCATCCGACGGACGGTGGCTTTTCCAAGCCCATTGGTGTCGCCTACTGACCGTAGGCAGGGCCAGGAATTTTACAGAGATAAATCTCAATGCTGACCCAGCTGGGACTCGAACCTGGGAACTGCAGATTACGAGCCTGGCGCGCTACCGACTGAGCCATCCCCGCCCCTACCCTGTATGCAATATATGTCCTATAACTGGATTCTTCCATCTGCCCAAAGAGCCGTCCAGTGGGTTCCATTACCAAGCTATGGTCAGAGTCTTGCAGCTCATTGTGCCTGATCTTTAGCCCATTGTACACTAAACCTTTCTTTCTCGCACACAAAACAATTCAGCTAGTGGCATCTTTATTAGAGGTGTAAATGTGGTTGGGTCAATTTCATTATGAACCAAAATATTAACTCTATTCCCAAGGGAAATTGCAGTTAACTCATATGACTTTAATGCAAATTAAAAAATTGTGCTATTCATTATTTACAACAAATTTCTTTTGTTACCATGATTTTAATTAAAGGAGTCTGTTGAAAGCTGAAGACTGTAGAATAGTATTCACGATTAATGAATATTTTTAATTAATAAGCGAAACTTGTAAACTCAAGAAATTTAAGGATATTTCAGATGAGTCTTGACCAGTCTCTGTTTGGCTGTACTCCAATCTGATGTGTGTCCATTCTCATAACATTAGTTTAATCAAGTTTTGGAAAGATCACAAAATCAAAAAAAAAAGAAATTTGCAAAGAAACAGAACATTTTGTCTTAAATAACAGATTGCAAACATGGATGTAATAATCAAGTGAAATTATATAATCTCATTAATAAGCAAAATCGAACCAAAAGCCTTTCTTAAAAATCAGATTTGGGATGTATAAAATAATGGTTCAGATACGAATTTGTATAAATAACAGCTTCAAATAACCATCAGTTTAGAATGCATTTTGATAGTTGTACACCGTTAGACACATATTCAATAGATTTTGACTGAACTTCTTGCTTTGCAAAGGTACAGTTGCTCAAAAATATATCCGA
The DNA here is from genome assembly GCA_038380435.1 of Ryuthela nishihirai. NCBI lineage: Eukaryota > Metazoa > Arthropoda > Arachnida > Araneae > Heptathelidae > Ryuthela > Ryuthela nishihirai. The sequence continues at coordinate 33,061,319 of JAWZYU010000005.1, read as the reverse complement.
ACACTATGGTTGATTACAGAATTCAGAAAAAATATCTGGCAACGATTTTTTTTTAGAAATGCGTGATCTGACAATCTTCGTGTCACATGATGCGAAGGTTGCCAGATCACTCATTTCTAAAAAAAATCGTTGCCAGATATTTTTTCTGAATTCTGTAATCAACCATAGTGTTCGGATATTTTTTTGAGCGACTGTACATTTTTTTTTTCTTAACGGAAGAAGCTATCCTCGTCCAATTGAAAATAATTAAACTGTAAATCAATGCTGATCACTGATTACTGTGAATCAGTGATTAGTGATTACTAATCACTGATTAGATCACTAATTTCTAAAAAAATCGTTATTAGATATTTTTTTCTGAATTCTGTAATCATCCATAAGGTTCGGATATTTTTTTGAACCACTGTACACTACCCATGGTCCTATGAAACGAGATAAGTATTCACTCGAATTTGCCGAAATTTACCCTGCGAATTAATAAACTTTGAACACATTTAGTGAAAGCTGCCTTATAGGGGAATAGAAATTTCTTTCCCCTCAAAAACATCAAAGCTTTTGACCGCCGAGATATTGTTTACCATCTGCATTTTTCAATGAATCATGTAGAGCAAGGATCAGGATCAAAAGTCAGGATCAAAGTTCAGGATCAAATGAAATATTAATCGATACACTGATTTTAAAAGTGTGCACTGCTAACGTATTCTAGAAAAGTACTGCAATACGCAGAAATGCGTTAATTTTGGTGAACAACGTGAACAGTTTTGCATCTTGCTAAAACAGAAAAAATATCACAGAAAATAATATACAATTCCGCCGCAGTATTTATTTGTGCAGCCGCATGTCTGAAAGACTCACGGAAAGTCCATCAATGCTAATGGTCAGAAAGAAGCAGCTGTGCATAATAATATTCGTTTTATGCAAGTTATTTCAAATTGGCCCCCTCATTCACCAGCTTGCATGCATTCCCCCCTTAGAGTTGCTGCCAAGACACATTTTGTGCTTCAGAAGTTTCGATTACCCCTTTGAAACGCTTTCTTAGGATGGAAAGTAGGTTCTTTCCCACATTTAGTGAAAGGCAGCCTCATACAACGAGACTAGAAATTTCCTTTTCCCTCAAACTGCAAAGCTTTTTACCCCGCTGAGGCATTGTTTACCCTCTACATTTTTCAATGAACTATTATGGCAAGGATGTACAAAGTTGAGGGTTAAAACCAGTTGCTACTTCCTCCTTTTAGTTACGAACTGGAGAAACTGGAGATCTTGGTCACCTTTCTGTAATATGACGTAAATATTATTGAATTCAGACTACTTTTCAGTTTATTGCGCTTTCAAGTTCGAGAAGAGTAGATGTTGGGCTTTTACTATTCGCAGAGTTCCATAGGCCCTCTCTTTTTCAAAAAAAAAAAAACTTTATGATCGACCATTTTTGTGCTTTAATGTCCCCGAATACTGTTTCTGTGGAACTAGTGTAGAGATCGTAAACAATCTTGGTTTTTGCTTTGTGGTGTGTGTACGATATTTGAAAGCAGTCTGAGACTGACATTTCAGGGTCAGAGAGCATCCACATCTCTGCCTATCATACAGCAAAGCCCAGACACAGTACTAATCACATTTCCAGGATTCGAAAGAGTCATGCCTGTCATAAGAGCGAAACAAAACAGCCGACGTGTTCACCTGAGATTTCCTTACCTTTGTGATGTCGCAGATGGCCGCCGGCCGCCCAGGAGTACCAGTGGTGGCGGTGGCCATGGCCCACAGTGATGATCACTGCCGCCACGCTCAGTACAGCCAGCCGCACGTGATCGCTGAGAGGAGCGTTCATCCCGTGGCATCACCTGTGGCCCCGCATCCTACAGTCAGTTGGCAAGGATGGATTGGACGTTCACACACACAACAGCTCGGGGTCCAACAATCCACGTCTATGAAGACATCCAAGAGGAGCCAACTTACAACACGTTCCTAAGAGCATGCACAACGACGTTTGTATCCAGCTTTCGTTCACTCTGCGCTCGAGCGCGGGGTCCTGGCAGCTGCACACAGCCGACCAATGAGGGTAGGTTTTGCCCGTGACGTCATCAATCAATGTGCGCCGCCACATATCGCGTTTCACGTGACAACGAGGCCGGCCCAGAAGCGCGTTCTGCATGTGCCGCGGTCTGTGTTGTACAGTGGAGGACTCAGAGAGGCAAAGTTCACTGAAACATTGCCATGAACGCCACCAACAACGGTCGGACGCTTTTGGTTCGGTCTATGCAGTGGCGGTCCATAAGTAGGGGACCATGAAACGTGAGAGTTTTTTTTTCTTTCATTCCATCCGGCTGCTTTTTGCAAATTTGAAGGAAAAAACTACTGGCAGAAGGTTGGGTTGTTTTACCTCTGAGCGGCACTTTTCTGCACACCATGGGCTAAATGGCCAGGTCACATGGACCCCGAAGGCTCAGAGAAGGTTGGGGAGGGGACCCACTGGAACAGCTGTTGGGAGACAGATGGTAGCTTCCCGTCAAGGCCATCCAGCGTGTTCTTTAACGTGCACAGAGTATGGCTCTCTCCCACACACGGGGCCACGGCTTAACGTCCCATCCGACGGACGGCCGCCTTTCCAAGCCCATCGGTGTCCCCTACTGACCGTGGGCAGGGCGGGGAATTTTGCGGAGATAAATCTCAACGCTGACCCAGCTGGGACTCGAACCTGGGAACTACAGATTACGAGCCTGGCGCGCTACCGACTGAGCACACCCGCCCCACTGGCAGAAGGGATTTTGTCCTTTTACTTTTCCAGGATGCAAAACCCCTGATTGTTTCTATACCCCAGAAGCGAAATGAGATGCTGCTGAAGAATATCGATTACTAATTAATCCATTGCTAAAGGTAAGAATGTGATTTTACGGATTGTGGGACGAAGAGAAAGTAGGGACCTGCTCTTGGACAAGTAATGGCTTTAGTTTAAGTTTGGTTAAAAAGCTATCTGAGCTGCTTATCAAAGCTCAATACTCTGATAGCAATATCCCTGCTGAGAGCACTCTGAAGTGGACAGAGAAGCTTCATCCTCTGCCAATCGAATGGTCGGCTTGATTATAGTGTGTGCAAGAAGAGCGTCGAGTCAGGTCTCGTCAGATTGGAAATGGCAGTAAATCTGACTGGGGGATTTACATCAAATTTAATTTGTTGTCGTCCAACGTTACCACCCACTTCCGAGATAACGTTTGGCGGGGGGGTGGGGGGGATGTGTCATTAACGAGACATTGAAAGACTAGTGAGTTCTTTAATCAAACCACAGAATTTCTGGAGTAAATAGGGTAACTAATAGTACAGTCGCTCAAAAAAGTATCCGAACACTATGGTTGATTACAGAATCCAGAAAAAATATCTGGCACCGATTTTTTTAGAAATTAGTGATCTGGCAACCTTCGTGTCACGTGATTACAGAATTCAGGAAAAATATCTGGAGCGTGTACAGCAACTGTACACGCTCCAGTTACCATACAGACCTCCAGTACTCCAGCAAACTGGAGCGTGTGCAGTTACTGCACACGCTCCAGTTTGCTGTGAACGGTAACTGCACACGCTCAATATTTCCGTGAGTGAGCCCACACGATCTAGTATCAAAATAATATGACCACCTACAGTCGCTCAAAAAAGTATCCGAACACTAAGGTTGATTACAAAATTCAGAAAAAATATCTGGCAACGATTTTTTTTAGAAATTAGTGATCTGGCAACCTTCGTGTCACGTGATTACAGAAGGTTGCCAGATCACTAATTTCTAAAAAAAATCTCTGCCAGATATTTTTTCTGAATTTTGTAATCAACCGTAGTGTTCGGATACTTTTTTGAGCGACTGTACAATAAACTGATATCTACATAAAGTACACAGTCAAGACAGCCAAGTTTAGGTGCGAATTGGGCCTCCGAAACATCGAGTAATATCCCAGCTGACCGGTCATACCTGAATCATTTGACGCAACACATTTTCCAGTTTATGAAAACTTCTGGTATGTTTTTTTATACATCCATTCCTCGATTTACATGGTAGATAGCTTACGAGAAATTACCGTGTAAATCGAAAACAAACAACTTATGGGAAAAAAGAGATTTAGGTCCGAAAAAAAAATCCATTTTATGAATAAAAGGTATACTGAAAGATTCATTTATGCATATTTATATGAAATATCAATTTAGCAGGAATAATAAGCATTAAATGTTACATTATTTTGTATTTTTTGCACTAATTTAGGATCGCATAATTCAGCTTATATTTTTCTTTTGACCACGAGAAATGCTCATCAATAACGTAGACGTACAGTCGCTCAAAAAAATATCCAAACACTATGGTTGATTACTGAATTCAGAAAAAATATCTGGCAACATTTTTTTTAGAAATTAGGGATCTGGCAACCTCCGTGTCACGTTGCCAGATCACTAATTTCTAAAATAATCGTTGCCAGTTTTTTTTTCTGAATTCTGTAATCAACCATAGTGTTCGGATATTTTTTTGAGCGACTGTACACTATTCAATTTGAAGACGAAATTTGAAAGGGTATTTATGAACTGAATATGTAAATCAGAAATTAAGCGTTTGCATCAATACTTAGTTCTTTATTTTTTAAAACTAATGTTATATGATATTTTATGAAGCAGTATACTTACAAATCAGGATTGGGTTGTTTTACCTCTGAGCGGCACTTTTTTGCACACAATGGGCTAAATGGCCAGGTCACATGGACCCCGAAGGCTCAGAGAAGGTTGGGGGAGGGGACCCACTGGAACAGCTGTTGGGAGACAGATGGTAGCCTCCCGTCAAGGCCATCTAGCGTGTTCTTTAACGTGCACAGGGTATGGCTCTCCCGCACACGGGGCCACGGCTTAACGTCCCATCCGATGGACTGCGGCCTTTCGAAGTCCATCGGTGTCCCCTACTGACCGTGGGCAGGGCGGGGAATTTTTGCGGAGATAAATCTCAACGCTGAATACTTCGTAATATATACACAATCATATCAGAATAACTACCTACCATAGTATTCCCGTGGCCGAGTGGTTAGCACGCTTGGCTACTGATCTAAGGGACCTGGGTTCGAGCCCCGGAATTAGGCATGGATGTGTGTGTCGTTTTTCTGCTGAGGTCCTGCCATCCTCTCAGATCTCCTACTGTGGCATATAAACTGACAGGCTCCTGTCAGATCTCTGTGGCAAGCAGCTGCTTGAGGGGGTTATTTATAGTATACGTATGGTAGGTGGTCATAGTATTCTGATACGACTGTGTATAAATTCATGAATAAAAAACTCGATCCGTAGCTTGTTAAACAGAATCTATAATCTTGGAAACCGAAACTGCATTTTCTTGACCGTGTAAAACCCAGTCTATCATCGTGTATATTGAAAACGGTTGTTTTTTTGATCGTTTAAACTGAGTACCGTGTAAATCGAGGGAACATGTATGTTAATATTACCTTTTCGTTTTCATAAAACTGATTTAAGTTTTCTTTCAGCTACAAACAATGCAGCCCAAAGAGTTTGTCACCCAACAGCAAGCAGAAGAATCCCTGCTCGTGATTAAATCGTGGGGATATCGAGACGGGAAGATATAAAATAACTGCAAAAGGGGGAAAAATCGAAAATAATCGGAGAGGGGGCGTAAAAAACACTGCAGAAGTACAAATAAGGCAATGTACTATTTAAGGAATAAACCCGACTAACTGTATTCGTTCACTGATAATTTTTTATTTAAATCTAGTGATTCTTTTTCAGCATAACTGATCATTTTTTATTTAAATCTAGTGATTCTTTTTCAGCATAACTGATCATTTTTTATTTAAATCTAGTGATTCTTTTTCAGCATAACTGATCATTTTTTAAACCTAGCGATTCTATTCTTTTTCGGCATTTCAGAGTTTTGAAGTCGGAAAAAAAAATCGGAAATCTTCTATTTTCAGACACCAATCTCAATAAAAAGAATTGAACGTAAAATTTTGAAAATTTCTCTGCAAAATTGTGCTCTCTACCTAAAGTGTGTGTGAGAGTTTGGCTCAGTCGGTAGCGCGCCAAACTCTCAATCTGTAGTTCCCAGGTTCGAGTCCCAGCTGGGTCAGCGTTGAGATTTATCTCCGCAAAATTCCCGCCTTGCCCACGGTCAGTAGGGGACACCAATGGGCTTGGAAAGGCCGCCGTCCGTCGGATGAGACGTTAAGCCGTGGCCCGTGTGCGGGAGAGATATACCCTGTGCACGTTAAAGAACACGCTGGATGGCCTTGACGAGAGGCTACCATCTGTCTCCCAACAGCTGTTCCAGTGGGTCCCCTCCTCCAATCTTCTCTGATCCTTCGGGGTTCTTTGTGACCTGGTCATTTAGCCCATGGTGTGAAAAAAAGTGCCGCTCAGAGGTAAAACAACCCACAACCTTTGATCAGTCGTGTATCGCGCTGGTTGTTCGGCCATTGGAAAGAAAACATGTGCTCCAAGTAGTACAATGTGATGTTTAGCAGTGAAATTTTAATATTTTTAAATTCAGACGTTTAAAGCAATTTACTGAAATTTTGAATGTGTCAGTTTGTGGGTTTGACAAAACGTTGTTCCACCATTACTTTCGAACGCGATGGGGAAATTTAATGATTTATGTGTCAAATGAAAGGTTGTGACGCGGGGAGTGTCATAGGCTATAAAAAAAAAAATGGACCCCCATGCCTTCTTCCCCCCCTATAAAAGGGGAAATATCAAAACTACTATATATACTGAACGCGAATGCCGAAAGTAAGTAGTGTGTACAATGTGATGTTTAGCAGTGAAATTTTAATATTTTTAAATTCAGGTTGGGTTGTGTTGTTTTACCTCTGAGCGCTGACCCAGCTGGGACTCGAACCTGGGAACTACAGATTACGAGCCTGGCGCGCTACCAGTACGTGACTGAGCCACCCCCGCCCCTTAAGGTGTACAGGTTATGGCTCTCTTATATGTGTTTAATAATGTAGGTAAAATATTTTTGAATATGCAATAAATCTAAATTAAACTGAACTTACTCTTAACACATATTTTGTCGCTATACTATCCATAGCAGACAGGCCTATAGAGCGTGAGAGAGAATCCATTGTCCCATGTGTTTGCATAGCTGGTATTGCAAGCAATATTTATTTAGGTATAATTAAATGCAAAGATATCGATAAAGGAAGTTTTTTTAGTATAAGATAAAATAACAAATGCTGCATGAAAATTTTCATCTTAACGAAAAGAGTTTTAATATATTGTATTTTTTTTAAAGAATTGATTAAAATAGAAATTTGAAAAAAAAAAAGCTTTTCCTAAAGAGGTCAAGGCCCCTCTTTCAGGCGATGACCCCAATGCCGCCGCATTGACTTAGTTATATCATTGATTAGAGGCTCTCTGGGGGAGGGGTGTCTCGAATTTTCCTCCTCCGTCAAAGGTAATTACACTCCTTGAAGAAACTGTCAGATTATCAGCATCATTTATATCGCGGCAGGTAGCGCCCAGGCTCATAATCTGCAGTTTCCAGATTAGAGTTTGGGCGGGGGTGGCTCAGTCGGTAGCGCGCCAGGCTCGTAATCTGTAGTTCCCAGGTTCGAGTCCCAGCTGGGTCAGCGTTGAGATTTATCTCCGCAAAATTCCCCGCCCTGCCCACGGTCAGTAGGGGACACCGATGGGCTTGGAAAGGCCGCCGTCCGTCGGATGAGACGTTAAGCCGTGGCCCCGTGTGCTGGAGAGCCATACCCTGTGCACGTTAAAGAACACGCTGGATGGCCTTGACGGGAGGCTACCATCTGTCTCGCAACAGCTGTTCCAGTGGGTCCCCTCCCCCCACCTTCTCTGAGTTTTCGGGGTCCATGTGACCTGGCCATTTAGCCCATGGTTTGCAAAAAAGTGCCGCTCAGAGGTAAAACAATCCAACCCATACACGAGACCATGCATTAACTTTTCGCCAGAAGGTCTTAATACTGGAAGGCTCGAGGATGAAACTTGCGAATTTCAAATTTTCAATCCTGAAGATCAGCGATCCAGCCTTCGCAAAGTATCACCTGCAGCTGCAAAGAAAGACAAAGCGAGAGAATTGAATGGAATTTGGATAAAATCTAATCGATAGAACAAAGGTTGTTGTTGACTTTTTGAATGAAATGCTTCCATGTTTACTTTTGCTGAGCCCCCCTGCAACGAGAAGCGAGCAACACTTCCCTGGCATTCCCAATCGTCAATTCTGAGCGAATATCTGGTGCACGCCTGGATCCTGTTCCTTTTCTTTCTCGCGTTCCGTTTCTATTCTCAGCGTGTATGTGCACGAATAGAAAACAAGTCAAATCTGAAAGCGAAGATGTTCAGGAGAAAAAGAGAGAGCCGAAAACGTTCTGAAAACAGGGAACGTGAGCTTGAATATATATATTTGATATTGGTTTCACGCCTGATGTTGCACCGGTGACGCAGAAAAGCCCAACTGCATTGTGTGTCTTTGCCACGTCAGCAGCGGGGAGATTGAAAACGAATAAACTGAGAAGAAAAGCACATCCCATGGCACAGAAGTTTAGGGAAAAAAACTTAAGAGGCAACTTACTGAACTGTTAAAGATTAAATCTATAAAATGCCATTCAGCTTAAACCTTTGAAGTTAATTTACAAAGCGATGGAATTTGAAAAGACGAATTCAAATTGTGATAATTTTTTTCACCTTAAATGATAAAAGTCATGAAAACAATCAATAAAAGTATATCTATAAACTACTATCATAAAGTTTGCCGTTTATGTTATCAATAAAATGTTTTGCAGGCATGTATTTTATTCTGCAATAAAAAATGTATCTACAGCTATGTCAGATAAGTGTAAATATGGGGTTGGGTTGGGTTGTTTTAACTCTGAGCGGAACTTTTTTGCACACCATGGGCTAAATGGCCAGGTCACATGGACCCCGTAGGCTCAGAGAAGGTTGGGGGAGGGGACCCACTGGAACAGCTGTTGGGAGACAGATGGTATCCTCCCGTCAAGGCCATCCAGCGTGTTCTTTAACGTGCACAGGGTATGGCTCTCCCGCACACGGGGTACGGCTTAACGTCCCATCCGACGGACGGCGGCCTTTCCAACCCATCGGTGTCCCGTACTGACCGTGGGCAGGGCAGGGAATTTTGCGGAGATAAATCTCAACGCTGACCCAGCTGGGACTCGAACCTGGGAACTACAGATTACGAGCCTGGCGTGCTACCGACTGAGCCACCCCCGCCCCTGTAAATATGGGGTGAGAGATCTAAATGAAAAAAATATATATATCTTATCAAGCAAATACTTGGGTATAGGTATTACAGGGTTTTGCTGCTTGTAATAACTATCTGACAGGAGCCTGTCAGTGTTACAAGCCATAGAGAAAACCTGTAAGGAAGGACAGATAACAAAGGGAAAAATAAGAAAGGTAACATAGAAGACGAAAAAAAAACTGTCTTATCCGCTACTCGAACCCAGAAGCTTTCAATTCGGGAGCCAAGCATTCTAACAACTCGGACTTTGGAAATATAAATAAATGAAATATTACATTGCTCTTTTCTTTATAGATAAGAGTAATGTGTCTGTCCGCTGACGTATATCCCTAATGAGCTAGAGGCACCAAACTTTGCTGGAACATCCCCCTTCATCCAGGGGAAGATTATAGGCTATGTGCGAACTTGCTCGGATCGATCAAAACCGGTGTGGATCGGGTTCAATCTTCGCAATTCCCACACATTTATTAGCGGTTCCGAAAATATTTCTGTTACCAAATAAATTTCAAAAAGAAGGAACAATTCAATTAATTTCTGCGAACGGAACAAGAGATTCTTTGCTGAAATGAACGTTTCGAAAACTAAGAAGAATTCATATCGTCGTTAAAATAATTAAATGCAATTCGAAAAATGTGCATTTTTTTTTCATGTATTTTATGAAATGGTTCTTTAATTTAATAACGTATCTTTCATAATGTGCCTAAAGGCTTCAGAAAGAGGGGGAGACCTAGGATGCGGTGGACAGACAATGTCAAACAGGACCTTGTTAGAATTAGTGTGCAGTGGCCAGATGCAGCAGATGTAGCTCAGGACAGATATGCTTGGAGATGTAATTGCACGGTCTGGTTGGACTTCCGTAGCCCATGGCTGCTTGAGGAGGATGGTGATGATGATCTTTCATAAAAGATGGTAATTAATAAAATATGTTCGCTGTTTAATGTTTCTTTTTTGTAAAATGCATTCTTGGTAAGGGCATTTTTTTTTTACTTGCATCCGTCATACAAAATGATTCATATTTATATATATTTAAATCTATATATTACGTTTGAAAACAAAATTTTTTTGTATTTGAAAAGTTTGTTTTCAGAGCGAGGCAATACTGTTTTTCTCTTTAGAAGTTTCTGACGTGATGCATCTTCTGACTTTAAGCGGGTATCCATTATTTAAATTATATATTTTTAAAGAAATTGGCTACTGATCTACGGGACCTGGGTTCGAGCCCCGGGAAAGGCATGGCTGTTTGTGTCGTTTTTCTGCTGAGGTCTGCCATCCTCTCAGACCTTCTACTGTGGCATATAAACTGACAGGCTCCTGTCAGACCTCTGTGGCAAGCAGCTGCTTGAGGGGGTATTTATTTTATTTATTTATTTATTATATTCGATAATATAATTGTTTATGTATGTGTCGTTTTTCAGCTGAAGTCCTGCCATCCTCTCAGATCTTCTACTGTGGCATATAAACTGACAGGCTTCTGTCAGACCTCTGTGGCAAGCAGCTGCTTGAGGGGGTATTTATTTATTTTATTTTTTATATATATATATATAATATAAAGATCTCTAAAAGATGCTTGAATTAGAGATGGGATAGGGCAATATAGAACAGATGACTTTGGGATGGCTGGAGCTCAGCATAATTTAAATTTCAAATATTTTTTATAATTATGAAGAAAAAAAAGTAAAAATATAAAACATTTTTGATTATCATTTAAACTTTTTAATCAGTCTTTAGTGATTAAAAATAAGCACCATGCGGCTTTCGATTACTTTTTCAAATATTCTCTATATTCATAAATGAATATTTTTTAATAATTTAAATGAGTAATTTTCCACCCAAATTGGGTTCGGTCTCAACAATTGTTAAAATGGTTCGGGCAGACTCGGACTCAATAGGGGACGGGAGTGGCTCAGTCGTTAGCGCGCCAGGCTCGTAATCTGCAATTCCCAGGTTCGAATCCCACCTGGGTCAACGTTGAGATTTACCTCCGCAAAACTCCCCGCCCTGCTCACGGTCAGTAGGGGACACCGATGGGCTAGGAAAGACATACGTCCGTCGGATGGGACGTAAAGTTGTAGCCCCTTGTGCAGGAGAGCTATACCATGTGCACGTTAAAGAACACATTGTTTGGCCTTGATGGGAGGCTACCATCTGTCTCCAAACAGCTGTTCCAGTGGGTCCCCTCCCCCAACCTTCTCTGAGCCTTCGGGGTCGTTGTGATTGGCCATTTAGCCCATTATGTGCAAAAAAAGGGTCGTTTAGAGGTAAATCAACCCAACTCGGAGTCAATAAATTCGGGCAGACACCGACTCAATATATTTCAGGCTCGTGTGGGCTCGAAAAATTATGCCCGAACTCATCTTTAGCTTCAGTCTCGTCGTTTCTAAACATGTGTATCAAAAACCATGAAATTTTCATAACATGATGAAGGTACTTTTGTCTATTGCATTGATTTGGGTTGGGTTGTTTTACCTCTGAGCGGCACTTTTTTGCACACCATGGGCTAAATGGCCAGGTCTATGGACCCCGAAGGCTCAGAGAAGGTTGGGGGAGGGGACCCACTGGAACAGCTGTTGGGAGACAGATGGTAGCCTCCCGTCAAGGCCATCCAGCGTGCTCTTTAACGTGCACAGGGTATGTCTCTCCCGCATACGGGCCACGGCTTAACGTCCCATCCGACGGACGGCGGCCTTTCCAAGCCCATCGGTGTCCCCTACTGACCGTAGGCAGGGCGGGGAATTTTGCGGAGACAAATCTCAAAGCTGACCCAGCTGGGACTCGAACCTGGGAACTACAGATTACGAGCCTGGCGCGCTACCGACTGAGCCCCCCCCCCCCCCCCTATTGCATTGATACTCATGCAGCGAATTAAAAATAAAATACGTTAGAGGAGAGAATTCGTTTCTTAGGAAAAAGGCGAATGCTCTTCGTAAGTAAGGAATAAACATCGAATAGGATATTTCTTAGAAAGAAATATGAATATATAATTTTAAGAAATGGATAACAGCATAAAATCAAAAGATGTAGTTTACCGAGAGCTGTATTGAATAAAAAATCCTATCCATTGCAGGACGAAAAAAGACTGCTCAATTCATCCTTTTGCTGTTGTTAATTCTTTTTTTTACTACTGTTACATTTTTGTAAGCAATTCTCTTCATACGAGACATTCGTCCAAGTTGCTTTTTTTAGCCTATTTGTTGCACCAGAGATATTCTCACAAAGCACCCTTTCACAGAGCAGCGTGCTGTTCCATTTCCAAGGTACATATCGAGTCAGAGAATCGATTACCAATGTAAAGATATCGGTTGACAACTTGCCGACTGGCCGATTGAAAGGCGCGTCTTCGCTCTCAGAGTTTGGCTGCAGATGTGTGAAGGCGACGCTACCGAGACATCAGACGCCGGTTGAAATGTCAGCCTTGAAGGTTCACGAAGAATATCTTTGTTGAAATCTTCGCTGATGCAAAAAAGAAGAGTGAGGCTGTAGGAATGAAACACAAGATTTAGACCAGGGATTCTCAACGTGGGGTAAGGGGTGAAATTTTTTGGGGTACGCCGTGAGAGCTCAAAAGTCGCTAAATCTAGTAACAAAGTCGCTAAGTTGGCATTGTTATACATAACTATAGTTTTATCTGTCTATATAAGGGGTACGCCAGTTGCATCACATTTCCAGGGGGTACGTGAAGCATAAAAGGTTGAGAACCATTGATTTAGACAATATCCGTTAATCGTTTAGTTGGGTTAGCTCTGAGCGGCATTTTTTTGTACACAATGGGCTAAATGTCCAAGTTACAAGACTCCAAAAATGTTGGAGGAAGGGGATCCACTGGACAGCTGATAGGAGACAGATGGCAGCTTCTGTCAAGACCATCCAGTGTGTTCTTTAACGTGCACAGGGTATGTCTCTCTCGTACATGGGGCCAAGATTTTACGTCCCACCAGACAGACGGCGTCCTTCCCAAAACTCCTGACCCAGGGCAGAAGTTTTTGTAGAGATATATTTCAGCTTTGGTGGGACTCGAACTTGGGAACTGCAATATATGAGCCGGGCGCACTACCGACTGAGCCACCCCCGCCCCAATTGGTTAGTATTGCTGTTTAAAACTTTTATACTCTTTTTTTTTCAATTCGTTTTCAAAGAAAAAACGAGATAATAATTTCACTTTATCGTTTGTCTGTCTGTAGATATCGAACTCTTTCGTTTATAGAGAAAAATAAAAAAAATATTTTTGTGTTGGACTGGTATTGAAGAAATATTCCTATAATTGCGCCCTCTAGCGGTGAAAATTTTGAAAATTTCTAAAGAACATTGCAAATGATATATTTATAATAAAAATTTTGGTGGTGGAATGTTGAAAGCAATGAAATTTCCATTAGCAACAATGAGTTTAGACCAGGGGTCGGGCCCAGGTACAATCCCTTAGACCAGGGGGTCGGGCCCAGGTACAATCTCTTAGACCAGGGGTCGGGCCCAGGTACAATCCCTTAGACCAGAGGTCGGGCCCAAGTACAATCCCTTAGGCCAGGGGGTCGGGCCCAGGTACAATCCCTTAGACCAGGGGTCGGGCCCAGGTACAATCCCTTAGACCAGGGGGTCGGGCCCAGGTACAATCTCTTAGACCAGGGGTCGGGCCCAGGTACAATCCCTTAGACCAGAGGTCGGGCCCAAGTACAATCCCTTAGGCCAGGGGGTCGGGCCCAGGTACAATCCCTTAGACCAGGGGTCGGGCCCAGGTACAATCCCTTAGACCAGGGGGTCGGGCCCAGGTACAATCCCTTAGACCAGGAAGTCGGGCCCCGGTACAATCCCTTAGACCAGGGGTCGGGCCCAGGTACAATCCCTTAGACCAGGGGTCGGTCCCAGGTACAATCCCTTAGACCAGGGTCGGTAACCTGCGGCTCTGAGTCAACTAAAAAAATTCAAGTATTCGAAAAATGCGATTATAATACTTCATTAGTTCCAATCCAACCAAATAATAGTTTTCCAATTATCTCTTAACCTGAAAAAAGGTTCCCGATCCCTGCCTTAGACCCGGGGGGGGGGGGGGATAATGAAACTTTTCTGTTTTAAGGTTGGATATGTATTGATAAAATATTACGATTTACACTTTCCGAATCTCCCAAAAGCTATAATTGCGCCCTGTAACGTGGAAAAAAATTAGATAATTCCAAACATTTTAACGAATATTGCAAATGATGCATTAACGTAAAAAATTTCAAATTTTGGTTGTGGAATCTGAAGGTCACAAAGTTTCCACTGTAAGCTATGAGTTGATCCCTTAATCCCAGGGTGGGTGGCAAACGCAATTGATTTGTTTTAAGAGATAATTGGAAAACTATAGTTGGATTGTTACTAATGAAGTATTATAATTCGCATTTTTCTAACACTTATGATTTAAAACAATCTATCATTAGAGATAACTAAATATGGGCACTGTGGAACTTTTAACGAATGTTGCAAGTGACCTCTTTATTGTAGAAATTTGAAATTTCAGTGGTAGAGCGTCCAGCAACAATCTGGCCCCATTTCTCACGGTGGTGTGGGAAAAGCAACTTTTTAAATTTAAGAAATAAAAGACAAATACTTTTTATATTTTATAATTATTAATAAAATACTACTCTTTGCATTTTCCCCATCATCCATTAGCTGAAATTAAAACTTTTAAGGAGTGAAGAAGTAGGTAGGAAAAACTTCATTCTCTTTGAAAACGAGATTCCCATATGCGCCAGAGGCGATATGCGTTCTTCTAGTTTAATACGTCAATTTTCGTGAATGCCATTGGCATGGGGGCGGGGGTGGCTCAGTCGGTAGCGCGCCAGGCTCGTAATCTGTAGTTCCCAGGTTCGAGTCCCAGCTGGGTCAGCGTTGAGATTTATCTCCGCAAATTTCCCCGCCCTGCCCACGGTCAGTAGGGGACACCGATGGGCTTGGAAAGGCCGCCGTCCGTCGGATGGGACGTTAAGCCGTGGCTCCGTGTGCGGGAGAGCCATACCCTGTGCACGTTAAAGCACACGCTGGATGGCCTTGACGGGAGGCTACCATCTGTCTCTCAACAGCTGTTACAGTGGGTCCCCTCCCCAACCTTCTCTGAGCCTTTGGGGTCCATGTGACCTGACCATTTAGCCCATGGTGTGCAAAAAAGTGCCGCTCAGAGGTAAAGCAACTCAACCCAAAGCCATTAGCATGAGAAGTCACAATGGACTAAATGGTCATATCGGAAAGAACCCAAGACTCGGTAGATGGTTGGGTTGTTTTACCTCTGAATGGCACTCTTTGGGTTGAATGTTCAAGTCGCAAGCATCCCAAAGGCTCACAGTTGCGTTGTAAAAGAGGATCTCCTGGATAGCTATTAAGACACAGATGGAGTCCTCCTGCCAAAGCCATCCAAAATGTTCTTAACATGCACAGAGTGTGGCTCTCCCTTACACGGTCAGATGGAGTCCTCCTGCCAAAGCCATCCAAAATGTTCTTAACATGCTCAGAGTGTGGCTCTCCCTTACACGGTCAGATGGAGTTCTCCTGCCAAAGCCATCCAAAATGTTCTTAACACGCACAGAGTGTGGCTCTCCCTTACACGGTCAGATGGAGTCCTCCTGCCAAAGCCATCCAAAATGTTCTTAACATGCACAGAGTGTGGCTCTCCCTTACACGGTCAGATGGAGTCCTCCTGCCAAAGCCATCCAAAATGTTCTTAACATGCACAGAGTGTGGCTCTCCTGTACACGGTCAGATGGAGTCCTCCTGCCAAAGCCATCCAAAATGTTCTTAACATGCTCAGAGTGTAGCTCTCCCTTACACGGTCAGATGGAGTCCTCCTGCCAAAGCCATCCAAAATGTTCTTAACATGCACAGAGTGTGGCTCTCCCTTACACGGTCAGATGGAGTCCTCCTGCCAAAGCCATCCAAAATGTTCTTAACATGCACAGAGTGTGGCTCTCCCTTACACGGTCATGACTTATCGTTCCATCCGATGGAGAACAATCCATTAGTGTCCCCTTTCTCACCGAGGACACAGAATGGGTTATCTGAGAAAATCGAAACGAAAGTCCATTGGAGAGAAGGGAAGGAAATACATTGACCAACTGTTAGGGGTTAGATGACACCATCAGTTAAAAATCATTGAGGATATTTTTTAATGTACGCAATGTTGACAAGTCGTTCGGAAAATAATTGAGGTAGATTTGGAAGCAAAGGATAAACTATTTTAAGCCCTATGAGGCATGAATTGTGCAGTAAAGGAATCGAAATTAGGAAAAATAGATTTTTTTTATACTAAACTTTAAGAGGAGATTCAGATCGCCAAATCACTTACAAGAGTAGCAACAGTATTTCATTTCGTGCAAGGTTCTTGTGATGTTTTACCTCTGTGCAAGGTTCTTGTGATGTTTTACCTCTGTGCAAGGTTCTTGTGATGTTTTACCTCTGTGCAAGGCTTTTGTGCACACGATGGACTGAATGGCCAGATCACAAGGACCCCATTGAACAGCTGTTAGGAGATAAATGGAAGCCTCCCGTCAAGGTCATCCAGCGTGTTCTTTAACGTGCATAGGGTGGAAATATGGCTGAGTGATGCCATCCGATGCTCCACTATACAGGAAAGTACTACATCGGAAGGATGGCACCACACGTGACTTACGTGTGCTAATCGACGCAAAATGGAAATAGTGTCATAACTGGCATAGTGATTAGGCAGCTAACGACTGTTCCAGCAAGGCAAACTTTGTGTGTTGTGTTAGCTCAAACTAAGGCAGTGGTCAGCAGTGACCTCGGTCTTAGTAGGGCATGTCCTTGTATGAGAAGGCCTGTAGCTTCTAGGATTCTTCTCTGTCCTATATGTCGCAAATAAAAAAAAAAAATCAGAACTGCGAAACAGGAACCTGTCGAAGAGATCTTTATTACACTAAAGTTTTGAAATTCTGTCTGTTCATTCAAATCAGGAAAGTGGAAACTTTTTAAATTTTGAGCCGTGCCAAGTAATTATTGCGAATACGATTTGGTAGCGATAGAGTCTGAATTTATACTGTAACTCTGTAAATGAATTATGCCGAGAGTCGACCGTTTTTGAAGGGGGAGTTACAGTGACTTTCCCAAGCCCATTGGTGTTTCCTTCCTGGCCGAGGACAGGGGGGGGGGGGGGTTTAGCGGAGATAAGTCTCAACCTGTCACTGATGGGACTCGAACTTGGGAACTACAGGTTACGAGCCTGGCGCGCTACCGACTAAGCCAACCCCGCCCCATGCCGTACAAAATAAAAATCTCTACTCGAAATTGATGAAACTCCACAAATACTTCCAGTTTTGTTTCGTCCAAAAGTTTTTTTTTTTTTGAAATATACACATAATCCACATTCGCATAAGGTATGTCATGTTTTATACCCAAACAAAAAGCATGGGATGGTCCTTGGGTACTACTAATACGCCCCCTCCCCACTCAACCACTACCCCTGCGAGCCATTTTTTTTTTCAGAAGTGAAAAGGCATGAAATCAGGGATCACGCTTTAGGCTCCTTACAGTCCCCAGGTTCGAGTCCCAGCTGCGCCAACGTAGAGATTTATCTCCGCAAAACTCCCTGCCCACGGTCAGCACGGGACACTGATAGGCTTGGAAAGGCGCCATCTATTGGATGGGACGTTAAGCCGTGGTTCCGTGTGCGAGAGAGTGCTATATGCTGTGTACGTTAAAGAACACACTGGATGGCCTTGACGGGAGACTTCCCATCTGTCTCCCAACAGCTGTTCCAGTGGATCCTCTCCAATCTTCCCTGAGCCCTCTGGGCCATTGTGACCTGGTCATTTAGCCTACTGTGTGCAAAAAAGTGCGACTCACAAGTAAAACAACCCAACCATCAAAATAATTTCTCAAGAAAATACCCAAAGGAAAAAAATTAAAATTTTGACGTATGCAATGAAAAAAATTAAGCTGATGGGTGGCTGCTTCATTTCTTCTTATAAATTACATCGTCAAACACGAAAATACTATCAGTTAAAATTTCGGTTGCTAGGGAAAAAAAAGCGAAAACAAATTATGTAATTAGGCATATGAATGAAGCTATAAAAAATCAGCAGTTATAGGGCCAAGGCAAAAAAAGATAATTAATATAAAAACTTTGAACATTTGCATGATGCCGACCTAATTCTTGAAGATTAAAAAACAGAAGAAATTTCCCATGTCAGCCTAGGAAAAGCTCCTTTTGATCTGTTTGTTCTTTTTCCGATCTACTTTTTGAACAAGTCGCGGCTTTTCCTTCAACCCATGCTGACAAGCCGTCAGACCACACGCAGATAAATTGTCACACGGGGAAGGGTATCGTATCATTAGCATATCCTGAGTCCAAATAAATCTCTTCATAGCTGCCATGCTTTTATTCTTAGAAAAAGGAATTATGTCCTTTTCAATAACTTACTAGACGTTGAAAAAGGAAACCTACTTAACCTTTAATAAGTAATAGAGTGCTTTCGACTAGGCCAGGCATGGCCAACTGTTTTTGCCCCCGGGCCGGATTGGAAAAAAAAATATTTTCACGGGCCGGACGAAATATTAAAATTGAAAAATGTTAAGCAAAACACTTATTTCTTTAAGTAAACAAAATTTTATTATGAAATTTGTTTATGAATAATTGTAAGTAAATCAATACAACAAATTAACATAATAACTAATGCGAGGTGTTGAGGCGGTTTGCATCGCTATTATTATTTTTTTAATATCTGGTTCTATACTTGTAGTAGCTATTCTTAACACAGCCTCCAAATGTAAATCATTCAATCATGAAACAGATCATATCGAGTACAGATGAGTATAAAAGTTTTAATTCTTTATAACGGAATCTTTTTTAAAAAATATAGAAGTATCGAGAATTCATTCGATTAATTACTAGAAGTTAAATGCTAATATTGAAAAATTGTTCGCGGGCCACATAAATTCATTACGCGGGCCGGATCCGGCCCGCGGGCCGTATGTTGGCCATGCCTGGACTAGGCTGTGAATATTGTTTTGAGTTCGAATTGCCAGTAAGTTCAACATCGATTTTTTTTAAGGCAAACAGGATTTTTCCTAACGTCTGCATAGAAAATATGAGAAGGTGTTGTGCAGTGGATCTCGTTTTTTTTTTCAATCAGAAGCACGTTTCAAGTGCATCAACTTCAAAAAGTGTTTTTTCGCACTGTCGCCTGCTTTGTTCAAGCATCTGGCGCCTAAGTAGTTAAGTTATTGAATCGAAATTTTATATTTATTACATTTAGACATACTTCTGTCTGATCTAGTAGCTTTTCGAAATTGGCTCTTGAGACGTAAGAATTAAAGACAGTCCGAGATTGTTTTTCTTCTGAGTAACACTTTTTTTCCGCACAATGAATTGGATGTCCTGCCACAAGGATCCTAAGTGTCAGAGAAAGTTGGGATTGGGTTGCGTTGTTTTACCTCTGAGCGGCACTTTTTTGCACACCATGGGCTAAATGGCCAGGTCACATGGACCCCGAAGGCTCAGAGAAGGTTGGGGGAGGGGACCCACTGGAACAGCTGTTAGGAGACAGATGGTAAGTCTCCCTTCAAGGCCATCCAGCGTGTTCTTTAACGTGCACAGGGTATGGCTATCCCGCACACGGGGCCACGGCTTAACGTCCCATCCGACGGACGGCAGCCTTTCCAAGCCCATCGGTGTCCCCTACTGACCGTGGGCAGGGCGGGGAATTTTGCGGAGATAAATCTCAACGCTGACCCAGCTGGGACTCGAACCTGGGAACTACAGATTACGAGCCTGGCGCGCTACCGACTGAGCCACCCCCGCCCCAGAAAGTTGGGAAAGGAGATAGAGTGGACAGCAATTAGGTGACGGATGGAAGCCTGCTATCAAGGCCACCCAGCACGTTTTTTAACGTGCACAGGGTATATATTTCTGCTGCACACGGAGTTACGGCTTAACGTTTCATCTGACGGATTTCCAATGCCATTTATTCATTAGGAGAGTTATCAGAGAATATCCTTAACAAAAGCACGGTTGGAATTTGAATCTGGGAACATCGGATTATGATCCTGACGCGCTACCTACTCATCCAATTCCCCCTTCCACCGTTTTCTACAGACTTTTTAGACCATTTCTTTAGACAGGAGCTTTATCAATGGGAAGATAACTGGTCTGTTGTACATTAATAAACTATGATTGCAATCGGAATATTTAACGCTTTCATTTCAAAGCAGGTGTCCTGGGAATCCCACCATGAAATCAATCTTCTCTTCTCTGAATTTTCCCTGCACCTAGTGATGCACTAGTTACGTGCGCTCTTCTCAGCTGAATAACCATCCTTTTTCTTTTCACCGTTCTTAGAAAAATGAAACATTCCTTCAAAAAAACTAACTTCCTAATTTTAATTCCTTCCGAAATATTCTTCACCAGTTATCCATTCTATGATTAGGTAAAGCTAAATGCCGGTCTGTTTAAAGGGAATTCCATCGTAGGATTTGAACGCAAAATTTGATTGAGATAGATGAGCGTTTGTAAAGAGTCAGCCAGCACGCTTGTCCCTCTAATTTCGGTTCAGTTCATAATTATGCTCGCAATGATCAGCATTCAACAAAGTATAATGGAAGCGAACGTGAGATGGAACGTGATGCGATCTTTAAATGCTTCGCTAATTACGGGGAAATAAATTCGACGGAATAGTTTTAAGTGTTCTGCTTTTCTGCGAAGAAGTTGGGCACAACACATGACACAATTAAATCCTGATTAAGCCCTGACAATATTGGGAATGAATGCAAAACCAACCCAACAGAGAAAATGAACTGAACCGTGGAACCAAAACACCACATCGCCGACTAGTATTAGTATGGTCATCGTATTGTATTCATTAAGGAAAACTTTCAGAATTTAAAATTTCGAATTATTTTTGTTTCTAAATCTGTTCATAAACATTTTCCCAAGATTTTGGATTACAGCTTGTTGAGTTTGGGTACTCGCACATTCACAATATCCAGAAGATATCTACGATAAACAAATGGATATCCGTTGGTCATCTATTATATCTTTTATGGATGTTCTCCTGATATTTTGGTTTGTGGGTAGTTAGTAAGTTAAATTGTAATTAGGGTTCAGGTGTTGAAAATTTTAAAGGAGAATATATTTTTTATTTATTTTTTTTTTATTTTTTTTAGGTCTGTAAATGGTAGTTAGGTAGTCACTGGAAGGAGAGCTATGCACCAATCCCCTGTGATGATGCATAGAACCGGCGAGGCCTAGCACCTAATGTCCGAGCCCGCCTTCTCGTGGTGCAGACCGTTAGTACCTTTCAAAAGAGATACTCTCTTGTGGAAGTGAACGGAAGGGGAGGGCTGCCAGATTAGTGTGGCCTACTGATCTGGACAACTATGGCTACTTTTTTTTTCTACCCTGCTGAGGAGTGGTCAACCACACAGGGTTCTAGTGCTGACCATATAAACCCACTGGACTGGACAGATATATGACTCTGAGCTTGATTATGGATCCTGATTTTGCTGCACTGGTGGGCTTCTGTGGAGGGAAAATCTTCCGCTGCGTTTTCTGTTTGTTTGTGGGTTGACAGCCCCAAGTGAATAGATTCACAGGATATGTTTATCAGCTGGTGGATAATCCTGAGCAGAGGTCATCGCAGGCACCTGAACTCTTTGCTTCTATTGGCATCGTCAAATTCTACATTGGAGGAAGTCTTCCAGTGCAGATGGCTTCAGCCTTTAGTGGTGGGGGAATGGGTCTTTGCCCCATGTTTGCGATTAGGGGGCTGTTTGATATTGTGGGCATTCCCTCTCTCAATAAACATAGTTTCTTTAAACATCCCACTAACCATTTTCTCTCCATAGGTAGTTGGAATGTGAGGACTCTGCACAGAGCTTTTTCTCTTGATGTCCTCACACAAGAATTCACCATTATAATTTAGATATTCTCGGCTTACAAGAGACCAGATGGACAGATAAAGGTCAGATTCTTAAAAATAATCTTAAATTTCTCTTTTCAGGGAGGGACGACAATAAGCATCACTAAGGCGTGGGTCTGCTTCTCAGCAGACACGCTAGTGATGCTCTTCTAGGATATGAGTGCATTAATGAAAGAATTCTTACAGCAAAATTTCAGACAAGCGTTAAAGACTTGAATGTTATCTGCTGTTATGCCCCCACTGAGGATGCCGATGAGGATGAGAAGGATAGGTTTTATGAACAACTTCAGGATATTTTGAATTCTGTCAAGAAAGGAGATAATACCTTTGTTCTTGGTGACTTCAATGCAAAGTTGGTACTGACTCTGACCTTTGGGGAGGAGTAATGGGCCCTTTTGGTATTGGTAGCTGCAATGGCAATGGGCATCGTCTCCTACAGGTAAGTAAACTCAATGGATTCAGAATAACTAACACTTATTACAAACACCGCGACATACATAAGTACACATGGGTTTCACCCGATTGGCTGCATAAGAATATGATTGATTATATATTAATTAACGGCAAATGGGCTAGTTCTGTTAGGAATACCTGCTCATACAGGGGAGCTGAAATTGGATCTGACCATTACCTTGTTAAAAGTGTCTTGCAACTTAAATTTAAAAAGTGTTGTGCTAGGGTTAAAAAATTTACTTTTAATACTGAAGCTCTGAAAGACCCAGTTATAGCCAAAGCTTACCATGATAGGTTACTTAGTCATTATGACAGTCATGGTATGCTTACTGCTGAAGTTGAGGAAGAATGGGGTCCTTTTAAACAGTCTTTTTTGGACACTAACAGTACACTTTTAGGAAAAAAGGTGTAGAAGAGACAGAATTATCTGAGTGATAAGGCACTTGAGCTTATTTCAGAAAGAAAGAACTGCAGGAAAGTTCTAATCAATACCCTACTAGTCTTAATAGAAAGCATTACAGAGAACTTAATAAACGTGTAAAAGATCAGTTACCTGCTGATAAGAATCTTTGGCTTGATGATTTGGCTGACAAAGCCGAGGAAGCAGTTAGACAGCACAACAGCAGAGAGCTGTACCAGATAGTTAATGTTTTGTGTGGTAGAAAACGGACAGGTATACAGGGATTGAAGGATAAACAAGGTAAGGTTATAGAAGGTGAGGATTCTGTCATGGCTAGGTGGGCTGAGCATTTCAGTGATATTCTAAACAATGTGGTTAGTTCTATTCCCATTGTTTGCAATGATGATAGATGCATTGGTGGCTTTAATGTTGGCCCTATAACACAATCTGAAGTTATTTTGGCTGTTTCTAAACTTAAACTACATAAATCCCCAGGGGTACATGAAATTACTACGGAAATGCTTAGAGCGGAATGTTTCGGGTACCACTTGGATGACTGAAATTCTGAATATCTTTTATGATAAAGGCATGGTTCCTAAGGATTTTACCAGAGCTATTGTTATCCCTATTTTCAAAAAAGGTGATCGCAGTTCTTGTGATAACTAGGGATATCAGCCTACTCTCTGTTCCAGGTAAAGTTCTTTCCATGATTGTGCTTATTAGAATTAAGAATCTGGTTGACAGGCAATTGCGTGATGAGCAATGTGGATTCAGAAGTATAAGGGATGTGTAGATCAGATATTTTCACTTAGGCAGATTCTTGAGAAATGTTTAGAGTTTCAGAAACCTTTGGTTGTTAGCTTTGTTGATTTCAAAAAGGCTTTCGACTCTGTTGATCGTCATAATTTGTGGTTGATTGTGAAATCATATGGTATACCAGACAAGTTAGTTAACATAATGAAAGCTCTCTATAATAACACTGAGTCATGTGTGAGAGTTGGTAAGTCTTGTAGCAATTGGTTTAGCATTGCGTCTGGTGTTCGACCAGGGTGCATTTTGTCTCCTTTTCTCTTTAGCTTGGTTATTGATTATGTTATGCGAAATTCACTTCAAGGGAAAGATTTTGGCCTTAAATGGACTGGAGATACGAAAATTTCCGATTTAGATTATGCTGATGATTTAGCCCTTTTGGCAAATGATGTTGATGAGATGAACTCTTTCATTCGAGCTGTTGATGAGACTGGTCGTAGAGTAGATCTGGTTATAAACAGAGAGAAAACTAAAGTGATGAAAATTGGTCAGGCAGGCTGTGATCAGTTAATCTGAATGGTTGCACCCTTGAGCAGGTGTCACAGTTTAATTATCTTGGGAGCTACATAACAGATACTGGTGATGTGCGGCATGAGATTAACAGACGAATAGGGATTGCTGCCGGGACTTTTAAGAATCTATGGAGAGTGTGGAGAAATAGGCGTATACACCTAAAGACTAAAATTAGACTGTATCACAGTTTGGTTCTTTTTAGGGTTAGTTATGGTAGTGAAACTTGGACACTTTGTAAACAAGATAACAGGAAACTAGATGCTTTTGATTCCAGATGCTTAGGCAGTATCTTGGGCATTAGTTGGTTCAACTTTGTAACTAATGATGAGGTTAGGCAAAGGAGTCCGCAACCTCCTTTAAGCAGCATATTGTGCAGAGAGAGACTCCGTTTGGTTTGGCCATGTTGCCCGTATGGATAATTATAGATTGGCAAATAGGGTTATGAACAGTGTGCTTAAAGGCCTCAGAAGGAAGGGGAGACCAAGGATGCGGTGGGCAGACAATGTCAAACAGGACCTTGTTAGAATTGGTGTGCAGTGGCCAGATGCAGTAGAGGTAGCTCAGGATAGACTTGCTTGGAGAACTAAATTGCACAGTCTGGTTGGACCTCCGTAGCTCATGACTGCTTGAGGATGAGGATGATGATGATATTTTTTAAATGGAAGGTGATTCCAATTTTCAGAGAGAATATTTGAAATTTAAAGAAAGTTATTCAACTTTAATGACAATGTTGAATTACTTAAGAAGGTGAAACGATTATTAAAAGTGGTTAAATTGACAATATTGCAAATAATTGATCTTTCAAGATTCCAGCCTCAATCGTAGCTACCTGTACCTTCTCGTATAGGAATGTTAAGTCGTGGTTCTGTATACATGAACGCTATACCCTTTTGTAAATTAAACAACAAGCTGGGTGGCCTTGACGAATAACGTTCATCTGTCTGCTAAAAACTGTCCAATTGTTCGTGTTTCCCCAAAAGTTTTGAGCCCTTGGGTGTCTTTGTGACCTTGTCATTTACCCCACAGTTTGAGAAAAGTGCCATTTAGGGGTAAATCAGCACAACTTGTCCATTAGTAGGTCTGCAAGTTGCACTGGGAGAAGGTTTAAACTGATTGAAGGGTGGGCTGTAGGGGAAATCTTTAGAACATACTCTTCACCTCTTCTTTCTTTGAACAAGTACTTCGATATTTTAAAATTTTATTAAACGAGTTTGGCTGAATCCCAGAAATACTTATTATGCGAACCATTGCACTGAACAAACTTCGAGAGACCAATAACAACAGCGGCTAAAACTTAGTCAATATCGTTAACCAACTTCTGGCGTTAGATGATAAATTAAATAACTGCTGCTATCATTCCAACTTGCCTGCATACCCAAGAAATAACTAGTTTTCCAAGTCATATTAAATTGCATATAAAAATTACTAATCGAATTGCAAAGTCTAAAATCTTAGCGAAGTTACCAAAGAGAGAACTTTTAGGAACTAGATTTTTCTCAATTGGGGAGAAATTCATCTAGCAACTCTCTTTAAGATCTAATCCAGCCTACCACTTAGAAGTAATCTGTTTATTGCTGATCCAATGCGAATAGTTGGTGAACTTTACAGGATAACGTTGCTTTATAAGACAGCAGATTTTTGCTTCTTCAAATAGGTCGCTCTCAAAGTTTCAATTAGATCTAACTTTTTGAAAATAGTTAGGTTTTCAAATTTAAATTTTCTAAGACAACATTCTAAGAAATTCAGCCCTATTACTCTGTTGAAATCAAGTTTTGTCGCTAGCATGAATATAAACACATATTAAAGGTAAATATATGTAAGAAAGAAAAATATACTGTACTTTTTTCAGCTTGTTTTTAAAAAAGTAGTTGTTTACAGTTTGTTGTCTGTTTCGCTTCCGTCTGTAGATATTCAACTTTTTTGTTTTTGGAGATACAGTAGACTCTCGATTATCCGGAGTGGAATTAAGAGGCACGTTGAAAAAAAATAATATGGAATACGAGAAAGCGGGCGCTAAAATACGAAGTAAAGGATTTCAGACATCACAATGTTTTCAGCATAATTCGCCCTTTCGTCGAAAGACGAATGAACGAGAAAATAATCATGTTTTCTTGTGATGATCATCCTTGTAACAATCTTTGTGATCATTGGATCTTCACAAATTGAATCATTTTCAATCAGTGTGATCATTGGAAAAGATCATCCTTGTGACCTGGGTTGTGTTGTTTTACCTCTGAGCGGCACTTTTTTTCACACCATGGGCTAAATGGCCAGGTCACATGGACCCCGAAGGCTCAGAGAAGGTTGGGGGAGGGGACCCACTGGAGCAGCTGTTGGGAGACAGCCTCCCGTCAAGGCCATCCAGCGTGTTCTTTAACGTGCACAGGGTATGGCTCTCCCGCACACGGGGCCACGGCTTAACGTCCCATCCGACGGACGGCGGCATTTCCAAGCCCATCGGTGTCCCCTACTGACCGTGGGCAGGGTGGGGAATTTTGCGGAGATAAATCTCAAAGCTGACCCAGCTGGGACTCGAACCTGGGAACTACAGATTACGAGCCTGGCGCGCTACCGACTGAGCCACCCCGCCCCAAATTTTCATGGTAACGTATGACTGTAGGTAAATATAAGATGCTAATTAAACTGTTTAATTTTCGATTTTGAACAATATCTGTTAAAGAGTTGTTAAAGTCTGAATATTGAATTACAGAGATGTCAATCATAATAATCCATTTTAGAAGTTGATTAAAACTTTAAAAAATATGTATTATTTCAAACCATTTAATAAAATAACTGAACGTTTTTGAATTTGTGCAAATAGTTCTTTCAATAATTGTCAGTTTCTTAGGCTTGGTTTTGCTGCTGCTAAGTGTTCAAGCTTTCAAACTCATTAAATTTTACCCAACAAATATTGACGAAAAATCGAAATTGAACTTGAATTGAGTTTTGAATAGAATTTTACAAATTTCTGTGATAAATTTGTGAATAAAATTTGATAAAAAAAATTGTTGAATTTTATTTATCGCCCTGCTACTTCTGCTTTTAGGTATGATTTTATTGTTTCTTTTTTTCTTACGTGGAATGAATTCGGGCTAGACTTTGTCCAGTCCTACGGCGGGTTCAGTTAGAATTTAAATTTCCAATATTTACCATAATTGCGAAAACGTTAGTAGAGAAAAAAAAATTTTTTTTTCAGCGGTCTAAGATCTTATTCTGCAGTTCCTAGGTTCGATTCCTTACGATAAAGAAATAATCAGACGAAATCTCTAGTTCATAAAGATTTCATAACATTTCATCTTTAATTTCGTTTACTTTTTAAAAGTATATATAAGATAAAAAGTTATGAAATCTTTATGAACTAGAGATTTCGTCTGATTATTTCTTTATCGTAAGTAAAAAAGCTCTGTTTTTTTCAGTGCACCTAAAATAGCACTCATTTCTATTTTGATAGATTTTAAATTTAACACCAGATCTCCTACTATGGCATATAAACTGACAAGCTCCTGTCAGACCTCTGTGGCAAGCAGCTGCTTGAGGGGGTGTTTATTTTATTTTTTATTTATTTAAGTTTTTGCAAACAAATTTTGCTAGCGTCTGAAATATATAAGATATCCATTAATTTCGTTTACTCTTTAAAAGTAAGGATTTTTTATATTTTAGACGGTAGCGAAGTTTGTTTGCAAAAACTTACTGGTGTTAAGTTTAAAATCTATCAAAAACGAAATGAGTGCTATTTTAAGTGCACTGAAAAAAGCCGATGCAGTTTTCTGAATTATTTTAAAGATACTGAAAGTGTTCAATGGAAATAAAACGGAATTGTTCATCATGCATTGCCTACCGTTTTATTCTTCCAAATGCTCAGGGTAAATAAGCGAAATAGACAGATTAACGATTTCATTTTGGGGGTCGTGGTGTGTCTCTGGCTCAGTCGGTAGCGCGCCAAGCTTGCAATCTGCAGTTTCCAGGTTCGAGTCTCAGCTTGGACAGCTTTGAGATTTATTTCCGCTAAATCCTTGTTCTTCCATCGGTGGGAAAAGGGACACGATGGATTTGGAAAGGCCGCCGTCCGTCGGATGAGACGTTGAGCTGTGGCTCCGTGTGTGGGAGAGCCATATCCTGTTCTCATTAAATAACATGCTAGATGGCCTTAATGGAAGGCCCATATTTGTCATATAACAGCTGTTCAGAAGATTCCTTTACTCCCAGCTTCCTCTGATCCCTTGTGACTTGGACATTTACACTATTTTGCGCAAAAAAACCCAGCAGCTTAGAGATAAAAAAACCCAACAATTTCATTTTGTTGTAGTCTAAAGGAAGGAAGTTGGCACTATTTGTAATGGTAAAAGAAATATCCCGGCAATATTTATCTTTCAAAATGACAGTTTCTGGAGTGACGCAGAGCCTGAAATATAGAATAAGCACTTAGCCCTTCATACAATTTTCGGTTAGAAGAAAGTATCTCACACTCACCTTCCAAAGAACAAACACTGGCGACTTTGTAACTCAGGAATTTATAAAGGAATTTATGATCCCTGAAGTGTACAGTCGCTCAAAAAAAGTATCCGAACACTATGGTTGATCACAGAATTCAGAAAAAAATATCTGGTAACAATTTTTTTAGAAATTAGTGATCTGGCAACTTCGTGTAGTTGCCAGATCACTAATTTCTAAAAAAATTGTTGCCAGATATTTTTTTCTGAATTCTGTGATCAACCATAGTGTTCGGATGCTTTTTTGAGCGACTGTACATTCGAACTAAGTGAATACGGGGCCAGGATTCAACGACCATATAAAGCACAGACAAGGAAAAGCATAACTTGAGCTCTGTTTGTTTGTTTGTTTGTATGCACCAAACTTTGCCCGAACTTTTCATTCACTCAAGTTAGGATTACAGGCTGACGTGTTAAGTCGGCGAGATCGACCAAAACCGGCGTGAACCGAATTGAATTTCTCAAAAATCTCATAGACTTAATATTAACCATTATTATAAATAATTGTCTCCACGAATGAATTTAGAAGAAATAGTTCCATTAGTTTCTTTCTGCATTTGCGTGATAAAGCCATTGTCTCGGAAATGGGAAATTAAATATGTTAAGGGAAGAGCTGAAAGAAAGAGAAACACGAAAATGTCACGAGTTGTTGTTTTTTTTTGTAGAAACGATGGCGTTTGAAAAAATCAGAGCAACGCAGGATAGATCTGAAGTAATCAATTAGAAGTTCATCTCAAAATTCTCAAAATTTTAGCAAAACGTTTGGAAGATTTATGCAGCACTTATAACACTTTAATTACTGAATGGATAGTGTTGAAATTCAAGTTTCAGATAAGTCTTAATTGAGCTATTTGCTTTTTTTTATTTCACATTTGCATAAAGAGTCTATTCTTGAAGATACTGAGAGTCTAATTTGGCTCTCGATTAGCATAGCTGAATATTTATCCTTCTTTTGAAAGCGTAAAAGCAAAGAAAAATAATCATTGATGCGTTGATAAATCCATAATTGTGCATATCTTTAAACATAAAGTTGAGGTATGCATGCAATTGATAGCAACCACAAAAGCTTTTTGATTTCTTTTGGACTCATACAAATTTATTGCTCGGAAGACCAAATTCACAATTATCACTCATCAGCTGAATTTATTTGGGTAATTAAGATGTTCAATGCTAAAATCCTACTGTGTCGTTAAGTCTAATGATTTCATTGTTTTTTCTGATGAAATGACACAATTTTCAACGTGCTGCTCTCGTAATATTATATTACCCACGTGCTAAAAAACGATCATGATCATTAAACAAGCCACAGACCATTATAAGAATTGTATTTATTTTACCGAAGCTATCCAGGTCCTGCAAAATGCTTCTTAATGTTTCGCACCATTATGGAATCTACCGCACAAATGTTTGCAATGAATATAATGTATGTTGATACTGCGATATTAATGAATAGAATAATTATTCGAAGAATTGGGACGCAATGAGGAATGTTCATGCATATGCAATGGAATGAGAATTTTGAATCTCTTTGTTCTTTAGTGTTAAGATTAAAAGCGACTACATCTTTAGATAAATGCGATTCGTTTGGAGTGAATCAATAATTTCAGAACATAGAGAACTCTTCTGATACTGCTTTTGTGAAACGTTTTAAGAATAATTACGAAAGATGGAAATGATTGCTTCTCTTGTATACTTTTGCATAAAATAATAGATTCATATTCCGATTAGCGATTAGGAATTTAACCGTATTTGCTGTTCGAATTCCTTTTTGAGGGGAAAAAGTGCAAAGAGACAACGTAGGAAACCAGATGAGTTGATCATCAACACCACTTTGGTGATTTTTCATCTCCCAGTTCTCGTAGGGCGGGGGTGGCTCAGTCGGTAGCGCGCCAGGCTCGTAATCTGTAGTTCCCAGGTTCGAGTCCCAGCTGGGTCAGCGTTGAGATTTATCTCCGCAAAAATTCCCCGCCCTGCCTACGGTCAGTAGGGGACACCGATGGGCTTGGAAAGGCCGCCGTCCGTCGGATGGGACGTTAAGCCGTGGCCCCGTATGTGGGAGAGCCATACTCTGTGCACGTTAAAGAACACGCTGGATGGCCTTGACGGGAGGCTACCATCTGTCTCCCAACAGTTGTTCCAGTGGGTCCCGTCCCCCAACCTTCTCTGAGCCTTCGGGGTCCATGTGACCTGGCCATTTAGCCCATGGTGTGCAAAAAAGTGCCGCTCAGAGGTAAAACAACCCAACCCAGTTCTCGTTTCGACAATCCTATTGTTTTGCTTCTAAAGTTATCGGTATATTTATCACATGGCTGTGTATTTAGTATATACGAATGGACAGACACGTATCCAGGATTTTCTTAGGGGGTATTGAACCTAAGTTTTTTATGGGGGTGCTGAATCAAAGATTTTTTAAGGGGATTGTAACCTAAGGTTTTTTGAATAGCCTTGAACAAAATCTTGTCGCTTCACATACAACAGCGTGCTCAAGATATTTGAGTCAGTAGTAAAATAATGTATCGATTTATGAATAATTTGAGGTGGAATGTTCATAGAGTAAAAGAGTTACTACCTGACTACTGATAGATATTCGTATAATTTGCAGAGGCAGGAATATGTTTGTACAATTTCCCAAGCCATGAGGTGAGTTATGTTGAGAATCAATGGTTTATATACTGATTTCCAAAAATTAAGAAAAATCTCTAAGTTAAGTCAATGAGAAGCTAATGCAAAGCTCTATAACTTCAAAAATAAGTTTTTTTTTGTTTTAAAAATTGTGATTGCGGATAAAGATCTCAATTAAATAAATCAATATCTCGATTTTCAATAATATTCGTTCAGTATTTAATGAGTTATGGAAGTTCGAATATTTAGCAACAGCAATGCCAGTCTTAAGAAACTTATGCAAAACTGAAGAATAGTGAAAGAATTATTTACACAAAGTTCTAAAATAGAAACTTATTTTATTAAACACTTTGATACAATACTTATTACTAAGTTTTAATTAACTTCTGAAGTCAATTTTTGTGGATGACATTGTTATCGCTAAATATTCAAACTTCCATAACTCATTAAATACTAAACAAATATTGCTGAAAATCGAGATATTGATTTATTTGATTGAGATCTTTATCTGCAATAACATAAAAAAAAAAACTAATTTTAGAAGTTAAAGATCTTTCACGTTTGCTTCCCAATGACTTAACATAGGGATTTTCTTAATTTATGGAAACCAGTGTAATATCTCACATAAAGCATAAATCATTTTAAAAATTTTTAACTCACTAATTTCATGCAATTAATGAAATGTCATGACCATTGAAATAAAGATGATGATTTGAAAGAAGATACCAATAAAAATCTCCTTCAGAAACCACATGCAAATAATGGCTTAAAAGATTACAAATAATTTTGCGACTTTTTAACAGCTAGACTGAAGGCGAAATCAATAAAGGGCCAACTGCTTCTGTTAAGCCTCTCAGCAGCAAAAGCTCAAATAGGCTTAGCCCCTTATGGCACGAAGTGATAGGCCACTTCTTTGGAAACACTTAAGCTGCTAAGCTCACACTCTTAAGTTCGAATACCAACTATAGCAGTAAACTTTATCCGCTTGTTCTCATGGTGCTCTCAGTGAGAGAGGAGACGAGGTGAAGCTTGGAAAGGATTGCATCTGCAACTGCAAGAAATTTCACGAGGAATTTTACCAGAATATTTTTGTAACAGGGTAAAGGCATATAAACTGACAGGCTCCTGTCACACCTCTGTGGCAAGCAGCTGCTTGAGGGGGTATCTATTTGAGCCGTCCCTTGGCCGAGTGGTTAGTGCGCTTGGCTAGTGATCTAAGGGACCTGGGGTCGAGCCCCGGGTAAGGCGTGGATGTTTGTGTCGTTTTTCTGCTGAGGTCCTGCCATCCTCTCAGATCTTCTACTCTGGCATATAAACTGTCACACCTCTGTGGCAAGCAGCTGCTTGAGGGGGTATTTATTTGAGCCGTCCCTTGGCCGAGTGGTTAGTGCGCTTGGCTAGTGATCTGAGGGACCTGGGGTCGAGCCCCGGGTAAGGCGTGGATGTTTGTGTCGTTTTTCTGCTGTTGGCCGAGTGGTTAGTGCGCTTGGCTAGTGATCTGAGGGACCTGGGGTCGAGCCCCGGGTAAGGCGTGGATGTTTGTGTCGTTTTTCTGCTGAGGTCCTGCCATCCTCTCAGATCTTCTACTCTGGCATATAAACTGATAGGCTCCTGTCAGACCTCTGTGGCAAGCAGCTGCTTGAGGAGATATATAAAGATATATAAAATTAACTATCTCATTGTATCGTGTAATTACGGGTGTTTTCATTAATAAAATTAAGCCTATATACAGGCTCGAATGCAGTACAACATTTTATCCTCCATTTTAGAGGTATTTTAAAATTTCTTGGAAAAATGCTTGAAATATGCACATCTTCTCAGACCTTCTACTATGGCCTATAATATTGACAGGCTCCTGTCAGACCACTGTGACAAGCAGCTGATTGAGGGGATACTTTTTTATTTATTATTTATAATTTTTTGCTTCCATTAACTTTTAGTAGTATTCTCAAAGAAAAGGGTCATGACCCCTTACTCCCCCCCCCCTAAATCAGGCCCGGCCTACATATATCGATAAAATAAATATAAAATAATATTGTTAATATATATTAATTTTTTTAGAATTATAATAAAAAAAATTACCCCCTCTTGGCTGCTTGCCAAAGAGGTCTGACAGGAGCCTGTCAGTTTATATGCCACAGTAGAAGGTCTGAGAGGATAGCAGGACCTCAGCAGAAAAGCGACACACACAGCCATGCCTTACCCGGGGCTCGAACCCAGAATTAGAATAGTTTATATATTTTAGATTTTCCATTTTTTCAGATTTATATTATTCTTTATTTTCTTAGAACTAGAATATATAAAAATACTTTAATATATATATGTATAAAAATTAATATATATAAAAGTACTTAAGTCAATGGTTGTATGTGAGAGAGCAGTAAACGCCTCACAGAGTTTTAAATAATCCTCGAACCTGTAATTTGGAAAGACTCTGCTTCACTTAATAACTTTGAAATTTGAAATTAATACCTATATATATATAATAAATTAAAAATAATAAATTTTCCCTGAAGTAGCCGCTTGTCACAGAGTCATAGTAGAAGGTCTGTGAGGATGGCGGAACCTCAGCAAAAAAACAACACAAACATTCATGCATTACCCAAGTCCCTTTGATCATTTGCCAAACACGCTAACCACCCTGCGACGGGACAGTTTAAATAATAAATATTATGCTATAAATAAATGTGATGAACATTAATATTTAAATTTATTGTACAATAAATAATAAACTTAACAAATAGAATGGAAAAATGTAATAAACGTTAACTAATGAGTGAAATAAACAATAAATATAAAAAGAATAAGCAATAAAATAGTAGATTTAATAATATATATAAACATTTCTCAATACTTGACCATTAGTGTAAAAAAAACAAAAAAAATAAATACCCCCTCAAGCAGCTGCTTGCCACAGAGGTCTGACAGGAGCCTGTCAGTTTATACGCTACAGTAGAAGGTCTGAGAGGATGGCGGGACCTCAGCAGAAAAACATTACTACACCCATGCCTTAACCGGGGCTCGAACCCAGGTCCCATAAATCAGTAGCCCAGCTTGCTAACCACTCGGCCAAGCATCCTTAAAAAAAACTTTTGTGACTTTTTAAACAGTATCCGCTCCAATCAGAAAACAACCTGAAGATGGTCTCACGCGATAGTCGAAAATTTAAAATAATTTCCATTAAAACCAGAAGTTTTTGTCTTCTGGCGTTAGTCATTTTAATCTTGAGCGATTGCTTCAACTTTTGGCAAATAGTAAAATATTACTTCTTCTGTTTGACAATGTCTCTCTCTCATGGAAAGAAATTTAAGAGATTTTGACAGTTAACCTCGCCATTCGAAAGCTCCTTCTTTTCGAATTTTTCCTTCTATCTTTTTTCACTGCTGATAAAAAAAAAACCCTAAATAATAATAGGTAAGGTAAAGTCGCTCAAAAAAGTATCCGAACACTACGGTTGATTACAGAATTCAGAAAAAATATCTGGCAACGATTTTTTTAGAAATTAATGATCTGGCAACCTTCGTATCACGTGATTACAAAATTCTGGAGCGTGTACAGCAACTGTACACGCTCCAGTTACCGTTCACAGCAAACTGGAGCGTGTGCAGTTACTGCACACGATCCAGTTTGCTGTGAACGGTAACTGCACACGCTCAATATTTCCGTGAGTGAGCCCACACGATCTAGTATCAAAATAATATGACCACCTACAGTCGCTCAAAAAAGCATCCGAACACTACGGTTGCTGTACACGCTCCAGATATTTTTCCTGAATTCTGTAATCACGTGACACGAAGGTTGCCAGATCACTAATTTCTAAAAAAATAGTTGCCAGATATTTTTTCTGAATTCTGTAATCAACCGTTGTGTTCGGATACTTTTTTGAGCGATGTACATTACATCGTATCTCAATAGTTGTATCGAGAAAGAGTTGACTCTTGTTCAATATTTGCCTAAAAATGTGAATAAATCTTTTCCTTAAAAATCAGTGTCCCCGATATTGTTTCTAAAAGAAAGATCATCAGTGTACGGATCATTCGAGGCAGAATATAGGAACTGCGAATAAATGCAAATGGTAATGCACCACATACAAGGATTCACTTATATTTTGTTGTGTTCCTTCTTGTGATTTTTTTTCAATTGCAAGACGTTGATTTTCCTTATTTTGGTTCTCAACAGAAAGGAAATGAAAAAAAAAAAAATTATGCTAAATAGATTCCTTACTTATCTGCTTGCCATTCTGTTCTTTGGCAGGTTAGATAGGAGGGCGGGGATGGCTCAGTCGGTAGCGCGCCAGGCTCGTAATCTGTAGTTCCCAGGTTCGAGTCCCAGCTGGGTCAGCGTTGAGATTTATCTCCACAAAATTCTTCGCCCTGCCCACGGTCAGTATGGGACATCGATGAACTTGGAAAGGCCACCGTCCGTCGGATGGGACGTTAAGCCGTGGCCCCGTGTGCGGGAGAGCCATACCCTGTGCACGTTAAAGAACACGCTGGATGGCCTTGACGGGAGGCTACCATCTGTCTCCCAACAGCTATTCCAGTGGGTCCCCTCACCCAACCTTCTCTGAGCCTTCGGGGTCCATGTGACCTGGCCATTTAGCCCATGGCGTGCAAAAAAGTGCCGCTCAGAGGTAAAACAACCCAACCCAACGAATTTATTCGATTTCATCAAGAATTCAAATAGCGGAGAAACTCACTTGAGTCGGATAAAATATGAATCCGCAATCTCCTTCACATTATTTTAATTTCATTTCTGACTTAAAATCATTCTTTTGTAAATCGACTTCCAACTCAATGAGGTTCAGTTTTATCATTATCTCTGTCCTCTTACAATGCATATAAAACCTCAAGAAGGTCACTGAAGCAAAAGGGGAATAGTCAACAAAGAGAAAACAAAATGGAGTAGCAGTAGGTTGGGTTGTTTTACCTCTGGTCGGCACTTTTTTGCACACCATGGGCAAAATGGCCAGGTCACATGGACCCCGAAGACTCAGAGAAGGTTGGGGGAGGGGACCCACTGGAATAGCTATTGGGAGACAGATGGTAGCCTCCCGTCAAGGCCATCCAGCGTGTTCTTTAATGTGCACAGGGTATGGCTCTCTCGCACACGGCGCCACTTCTTAACCTCCCATCCGACGGACGGCGGCCTTTCCAAGCCCATCGGTGTCCCTATTGACCGTGGGCAGGGCGGGGAATTTTTGCGGGAGTAGCAGTAGACTTCAACTTCAAGAAGTGAACGTTTCTTTGAAATCTATTAAGTTTGATACTAATCTTTTACCAACATCTGTAACTAGGGGCTGCGAAACATTCAGTTGGGAATATAAGAGGTGTTTTCGTGGGGAGTCAGATATTTGTTGAATTGGCGCGTGCGTCCCAAGCATTTGCATCGAAAGGTACCTAATATCTTCTACTAAAGCTTGTCGGGAAATTTGGCGAGCCGGGTGGTCTCATAGTTTATCAACAGACCGTACGATATGTACAACACATTTATTAACACCAGTATTTACAATAAT
Organism: Ryuthela nishihirai; assembly: GCA_038380435.1. Taxonomy (NCBI): domain Eukaryota; kingdom Metazoa; phylum Arthropoda; class Arachnida; order Araneae; family Heptathelidae; genus Ryuthela; species Ryuthela nishihirai. Next base: position 33,024,385 of record JAWZYU010000005.1, on the reverse strand, counting down.
ACAAGATCGCCCTTTCACTAGGGGCGGGGGTGGCTCAGCCGGTAGCGCGCCAGGCTCGTAATCTGTAGTTCCCAGGTTCGAGTCCCAGCTGAGTCAGCGTTGAGATTTATCTCCGCAAAATTACCCGCCCTGCCCACGGTCAGTAGGGGACACCGATGGGCTTGGAAAGGCCTCCGTCCGTCGGATGAGACGTTAAGCCGTGGCCCCGTGTGCGGGAGAGACATACCCTGTGCACGTTAAAGAACACGCTGAATGCCTTGACGGGGGGCTACCATCTGCCTCCCAACAGCTGTTCCAGTGGGTCCCCTCCCCCAACATTCTCTGAGCCTTCGGGGTCCATGTGACCTGGCCATTTAGCCCATGGCGTGCAAAAAATTGCCGCTCAGAGGTAAAACAACCCAACCCAAAAGCCCTTTCACTAACGCTTCGCACCTGACACTAAATCACAGCTGGCTATCTACCCTAGACGTACAAAAAAACCTTGGCCGAAAAACACTGGCCCCGGCTGGGATATCTCACAAGCCGAATTCTTATCCTGGTTGGAGTCTGACCTCCGACCTGCAGTACACTCTCAAGCAAAAGGACCAGGCTTCTTTGCTCTTTGTCTCGGGATGGTCACGTGAGTCTTTTCCACGTGACAGGGCCAATAGTGGGCCGTATGCCGATTCCGGTGTCTGTCAGTGAACGATAGGCATTCTTGAGCACTCTCACATCCGGGCCGAGGACCCTTTGACCTTCGCTTCTGGTGGGGAGGGGATAGAACAGACTCCATCATCTGACCGTTACAGAGCATTTCCCTCCTCGAAGGATTTGTAGAAATCCTTAAATATTTTCTTTTTGCATTTAGGTATTTCAGTTTGATTTTGTTTCTTTTTGGATAAAATCTTGTAGATCCCGTGATCATGACCCAGTGGTGGAGTCAGTAATCCACTCTGAAAGTGATGCAAATAAGAAAAAGCGGGGGGGGGGGGGGAGCGACCATGAGCTACTCCTCACGACCATGAGCTAAGGAGGTTTAAGCAGGCTGTTTGATTTATAACTCCAAACATATCTATCCTAAGATACAGCATGAAGCCTTTGCAGGCCAATTTTAATAAGCGTTGGGTTGTTTTACCTCTTATCCCCCCCGCCCCCCGATAGGGGACCACCTTGTCGTGGTGGGGGGACCTAGGGCCCAGCAACCCGGCTGAGGCTTTGCCGGTCGGGATGATCTCCAGCTGGAGCATGCCGAGGGCTTTGCCGGCTGCAGTGGGCACCAGCTGGAGCATTGCCAAGGTTTTGCCGGTTGGGGTGGTCCCCGGCTGGAGCATTGCTGAAGCCAACCGAGGTTGAAGATGCTGCTGGCCGGCTTGATTGCCGGTCGGATGGTGACGACGTCGGAGACCTCACCTATCAGGAGACCTGGGTGGTCTGTTCGAGGGCTCGGCAGAACGGATTGATTCCTAATAAGCCAGAGCCCTCACAAAAGTCTGGGTCTTACTAAGAGTCTCCACCCCGGGTGCCGATCGAGCTTGGATCTATATATCCTTGCACATTTGCAAACCGGGGAATAGATTAAAGTAAGGTTTCTTCCGGTGGTCAGCTTTCCTTCTATAGGACTGCTGCCATGTGAGGCTGGGGTTGAGGTGCGCCTATAAGGGCGTATTCCTTGCCCCCGGCTCTAGATGAGAGGTCTGTAGGCACACTCTTCATAAGTCTATTCGTCAATCTGCAGTCATGAATACAGCCAATATGGCCAAACCAACGCAGTCGTTCACTGGACAGTATGCTGCTCAAAGGTGGATACCGACACCTTTGTATCTCCACAAAATTCCCCGCCCTGCCTACGGTCAGTAGGGGACACCGATGGGCTTGGAAAGGCCGCCGTCCGTCGGATGGGACGTTAAGCCGTGGTCCCGTGTGCGGGAGAGCCATACCCTGTGCACGTTAAAGAACACGCTGGATGGTATTGACGGGGGGTTACCATCTGTCTCCCAACAGCTGTTCCAGTGGGTCCCCTCCCCCAACCTTCTCTGAGCCTTCGGGGTCCATGTGACCTGGCCATTTAGCCCATGGTGTGCAAAAAAGTGCCGCTCAGAGATAAAACAACAACAACAACAACCGACTCCTATGACTAACCTCATCATTACTCACAAAGTGAAAGCGCCTCTAATGGTTTATAAAACAACAAAAAAAAACCCCCAGCTCTCAGTCAATTTCAGAATCAAACATTCTTAATATTGATATATCCAAATGTCAGTATTACTAGATGCTAAGCCTAAATGCTACCCCCCCCCCCCCACACACACACTGGATTAGTATTAATGCAACAAACCTTTTGCTTTCATTATTAACATACCAATTTCCTAATTTCCATATATTTTGGGCAGCGACTCAATGTTAAGGAGTTTTCCTTTTTGTTCCGATTACGTTAACATGCTTTTAGAGGAATATTAAAAAATTTATCACTGATGCATGTATAAGATACTTGTGTATGTAGTTGGGTTGGTACGATTCGACTTTTTTAGAAAATGGTAACGAGCCAATAGGACAGATATTTTGGCTCCTTTGCTACATGAATGTACCCTTTCCTCCAATCTGGAGAGTCTACAGAAATTCCGAGTCCTTCGCCACTACTATGCATGTGACCAGCTAACCATTTACAGAGCTTTTTGCACAGTGAGCTATTATGGTGCTGAGGGATGGAATGATGACATCGCACAGGTTGAAGCCTCTCTCTCTCCATAGACTAAACACCAGGCTAAAAATAACTCCTTGTAATGAACGCCTTGCAGGATGATGGTCATTTATATTGCCTTCAATGGTAGAGGCGGAGAAATGGTGTGGCGTGACTTGTTGTAGGAGGCGGGGTTGGGTTGGGTTGTTTTACCTCTGAGCAGCACTTTATTTTATACCATGGGCGAAATGGCCAGGTCATAAGGACTCCGAAGGCTCAGAGAAGGTTGGGGGAGGAGACCCACTGGTACAGCTGTTGGGAGACAGATGGTAGCCTCCCGTCAAGGCTATCCAGTGTGTTCTTTCACGTGCACAGGGTATGTCTCTCCCGCACACCGGCTTAACCACGGCTTAACGTCCCAACCGACGGGCGGCGGCCTTTCTAAACCCATCGGTGTCCCCTATTGACCGTGGGCAGGGCGGGGAGTTTTGCGGAGATACTGAGTCACCCCCCACCCCAGGAGGTGGAGAGTAATTCCTAAAAGCAAATCTGATAATGAACCAGAAATCCGCCTAGATATCTATTAAGAAATGAAACATACCTAGTTTTTTATTTCAATAAGTTTATATTTTTGAGAATATATATGTTAAATATTTTGGTTTAATTATAAGAATTATAAGAAAATTAATTACATCCTTGCTTCCATGGGCATTTTAATACCGAAGAGCCCAAGAACCTGATGGAATACGAGGTTTTTGGGCTGAGATGTTTTCTTTCTGAGCGGTACTTTATGCGCACAAGGGGTTAAATTGTCAAGTCACAAGTACCCCAAAGGCTCAAAGAAGGTTGGGGATCCCCTGGACAGCTGTTAAGAGACAGATGGTAACCTCCCGTCAAGGCCATTATGCGTTTCTTTCAACGTGCACAGGATATGGTTTCCCGCACATGGTGTTACGGCTTACTGTCCCATCCGACGGACTGCAACGATTCCAAGTTCATTGGTATCCTCTTTGCAACAGAGGGCAGAAGAGGAATTAGGTGAGATAAAATCTCAACGTTTTTATAGTTGGGAATCGATTCCTGAAACTGCAGATTACGAGCCTGGTGTGCTACCTCATGAGCCAAAACCCGATCCTTAAAAAGGATAAGAACCTGCTGGGATACGAGGACAAACAGAATTTGAGGTTGAAAAAGAACAGGGTCTCACCAGATACATTCGGACATTTCCATGATATGCGAATGGAGAGTCACATTCGAAACTTCTTAAGGAAAAACCGAAAACTCTCACTAAATAGAAATTGAAGATCTCATTCGAATTTCTCTAATTTTTGATTTTCAACAATATTTGTTCAAAATTTAAAGAATTTTTAAAGTCGGAAACGTTTAACAACAGACTTTACTATTTCTCCCGACCTAAACGTAATTTTTCGAAATTAACGAAAACTAAAATGAAAACACCAAACAAACATTTTTATTACACCAATTCCAAAAAAATGCATTTATTTTAATAATTGATTGTCTGTAACAATTAATACTTGTATTTTAATTAACTCGTGAGACAAATTATGACCAGCGATGCTGTGTCAATTTCTTCAGCTTCCATAACTCTATACAAATATGAAATACAGATGGTTGAAAAATCTGGAGATTTTCAAATGACCTCCTCCAGTCACATTTCTTCCGTAAAAAATTATTTCTAAAAGTTTGGAAGTTCTGAATGTGGCTTTCGATTGAAATAACGTGGAAGTGTTCGAACACTTTCAATTGCGTTGTTTTACCTCTGAGAGGCACTTTTTTTGCACACAATGGGCTAAATGGCAAGGTCACAAGGGACTCCGAAGGCTCAGAGAAGGTTGGGGGAAGGGACCCATTGGAACAGCTGTTGAGAGACAGATGGTAGCCTCCTATCAAGGCCATCCAGCGTGTTCTTTAACGTGCACAGGGTATGGCTCTCCCGCACAGGGGGACACAGCTTTAACGTCCCATCCGACGGACGGCGGCCTTCTCAAGTCCATCGGTGTCCCCTTACGGAATCTGCGGGAGACTATGAGACTGCGCAGTCGATACGTCAACAGTTCTCACAGTTCATAGGCCAATGATATATCAATAATTTGTCAATATATCGAGGGCAGGGTGGGTAGTGTTGAGAAGATAAACCTCAAAGCCAGCTGGGACTCGAACCTGGGAACTGCAGATTACGAGCCTGGCACGCTACCGACTAACCACTCCCCGCACCACTAAATGGTATGGCCACCAAAGGCTCAGAGAAAGTTAGCAGTAGGGAGACCACTGGACAGCTGTTAGGGGACAGATGGAAACCTCTCGTCAAGGCCATCCAGCGTGTTCTTTAACGCTCCATCGGACGGATGGCGGATTTTTCAATTCCATCGGTGTTCACTTTCTGACTGAGGGTAGGGTCGAGATTAGCGGAGATAAATATCAACCCTGGTACAGGCGGGACTCGAACCTGGAAACTGCCAGATGCGCTGACCACTGACCCGACCTCCCCCCCCCCCACATTATTGGCAATACAATGTGCTCTTAAACGTTTTCTAACTTGCTCAATTGTATAAATAGAAAAATTATGAAATCTTAAAAGACTAGAACATGTTAAGGAACAGTGAAAAACTTAATTGGGAACTCCGGATTCTGTGATAGACTCGAGACTGTTTCAGTCGATGCGTCGACAGTTCTCACAGATCATGATGTATCAATCATTTGTCAATATACCAAAGATCTGTCGAGTGAGAACTGTCGAAAAGTGAACTTGCTCAATTTTTTGGTCTTCCCGCTGTTTCCCCAGTTTCAGTGAGATTTGTTGAGAAATTGTTTATCAGAAACAACTCTTACATCCCGTTATGATTAAATAAAAATAAATAAATACCCCCTCAAGCAGCTGCTTGCCACAGAGGTCTGACAGGAGCCTGTCAGTTTATATGCCACAGTAGAAGGTCTGAGAGGATGGCAGGACCTCAGCAGGAAAACGACACATACATCCATGCCTTACCCGGGGCTCGAACCCAGGTCCCTTAGATCAGTAGCCAAGCGCGCTAACCATTCGGCCTTGGGATAACAGTGAAAAATATCACGGACTTCAAACCTTCATTGTAAGACCTTTTACAGTTTCGAAATAATTCATTGGGAGAAAGGCCGTTTCTCCAGCGTGAGCTTTCCAGCTTGAGATTTTATTAAAGGATAATAATACATGACATCACGTTCCAAAATGTACACCATTCTTTAGTCAATCTCGAATACATTTCCAGTTCTTAAATTTACCACTTTACCTATCCCATTAATCAGCTTCTTGAAATCCAAACAACTTTAACATATTAAGAAGCAACTAAAACACGATTTACTTCTAACTTTTATCAAACGACAAATAATCCTTCCCATTCACCATCTTTGCCTTCAGGTCACTTTCAAGGTTCTCTTCCGAAGTGCTTTCATCAACTGCATCGCTATCTTTTCTCCCCCCCCCCCCTCACAGCATCATCGTCCTCATTTTATCCGATTCACTTTGACATCCCCCCTCCTCTTGTGTCTTTATCCTCTCGGAAGATTCCAGATATCCGAGTTTGTGTGCATGCTGTCACAGAATTCACTGCTGCACTTTCGACCATCATTAGTCCATGCTCCGAAATCCTTCAATATATTTTAATCTCGCTCAAGAGTTTCTAAAGCATTGGAAGTATTTAGTTCGCTCGAAGTGCCACTGCGAAAAGCTCTAACATCACACTTCGTTGATGGAGAAGAGTGTAACACAAATATTTATATAACAGGATCTTCTAGTTCCGATTGCTTGCCTAAAAGTTGTCAAAACGACAACTTTCTACTTAAACAAATGCAAGTTGCAGAGCTCCTAATGCGAATGAATATTTATATAAAAGCTCAAATGAATATTTATCTCTTCTCGATGGAAGTGTAGCTAATAGCCAGAGTGTTAAACACTCAGTTGCATAGTAATAGGATTGAGTCCTGGTGAAGCAGAATGAGGATTTATGGATATTTCTAGATTTTAAGTTCCGTCAATGCGATGACAGGTTGCAATATGTATGAAAATGGTTTTTGATGTATTAGTTTTTTTTTGTAGTAAAGTTCGGCTACTGACGTTCAAGTTAAAAGTTCGTTAGAACACTACCTAGTTAAAAGCTCAGTCAGCAGGAGTTTCAGTCAACAGAGAAGCGGAAAATAGCTGGTAGGTTGGTTGGTTGGTTGATACTTCACGCTCACTGAGAGGTCCGATCTCCGGCTGGGTTGGGTTGGGTTGTTTACCTCTGAGCGGCACTTTTTGGCACACCATGGGCTAAATGGCCAGGGTTGTTGTTGGGTTGTTTTACCTCTGAGCGGCACTTTTTTGCACACCATGGGCTAAATGGCCAGGTCACATGGACCCCGAAGTCTCAGAGAAGGTTTGGGGAGGGGACCCACTGGAACAGCTGTTGGGAGACAGATGGTAGCCTCCCGTCAAGGCCATCCAGCGTGTTCTTTAACGTGCACAGGGTATGGCTCTCCTGCACACGGGGCCACGGCTTAACGTCCCATCCGACGGACGGCGGCCTTTCCAAGCCCATCGGTGTCCCCTACTGACCGTGGGCAGGGCGGGGAATTTTGCGGACTAAATGGCCAGGTCACATGGACCCCGAAGGCTCAGAGAAGGTTGGGGGAGGGGACCCACTGGAACAGCTGTTGGCCATCCAGCGTGTTCTTTAACGTGCACAGGGTATGGCTCTCCCGCACACGGGGTCACGGCTTAACGTCCCATCCGACGGACGGCGGCCTTTCCAAGCCCATCGGTGTCCCCTACTGACCGTGGGCAGGGCGGGGAATTTTGCGGAGATAAATATCAACGCTGACCCAGCTGGGACTCGAACCTGGGAACTACAGATTACGAGCATGGCGCGCTACCGACTGAGCCCCCCCCCCCCCCCCCGATCTCCGGCTTTCCCACTGCTTCAGTAATAAGTTGAAAGTTTTAGTAGATGATATGAAAAGATTAAAGTTCTAATAGCTGGTAGGGCTGCCACATCTACGGTTTTCGTCTAGAGACTCCACACTTTGTAATCAAGCTCCAAGTTTCCAAGAAAGTTTTCCTCCACTATTTACGATCTCCAGCTAGGCAACTTCACAGCAAGACTCCAGAACCAAACTGTTCGGTTCCGACTCTTCTCCAAACTTAACAAAAAAATTATTTTTTCTTCTATCTCTTAAACTTTGTCTCTGTGTGGCACAGGCGAGTGCAAATGAGGGTGCTTGTAGACGAACTGTAATTTCCAGTTTTTGCAATTACGGTTTTGAAATGATCAAGTAGTTGCCGCCATTTGTATTATCATGGCCTACGCAGGTCACGAAGTGTGTAGAACCTGGATTGTGTGGGGCGGGGGTGGCTCAGTCGGTAGTGCGCCAGGCTCGTAATCTGTAGTTCCCAGGTACGAGTCCCAGCTGGGTTAAAAAATAAAAATAAAAATAAATAAATACCCCCTCAAGCAACTGCTTGCCACAGAGGTCTGACAGGAGTCTGTCAGTTTATATGCCACAGTAGGAGATCTGAGAGGATGGCAGGACCTCAGCAGAAAAACGACACACACATCCATGCCTAATTCCGGGGCTCGAACCCAGGTCCCTTAGATCAGTAGCCAGGCGTGCTAACCACTCGGCCACGGGACAGCGTTGAGATTTATCTCCGCAAAATTCCCCGCCCTGCTCACGGTCAGTAGGGGACACCGATGGGCTTGAAAAGGCCGCCGTCCGTCGGATGGGACGTTAAGCCGTGGCCCCGTGTACGGGAGAGCCATACCCTGTGCACGTTAAAGAACACGCTGGATGGCCTTGACGGGAGGCTACCATCTGTCTCCCAACAGCTGTTCCAGTGGGTCCCCTCCCCCAACCTTCTCTGAGCCTTCGGGGTCCTTGTGGCCTGGCCATCTTAGCCCATGGTGTGCACAAAAAGTTCCGCTCAGAGGTAAAACAATCCAATCCAATCCTGGATTATGTTCAGGTTGCCAAGTTCTACGAAGTTCAACCCGCTAAAATGGCTAGACGAACAAGGCCAAAAATTAGTCTTAAGTTAATAAGGCCATAAATTAAGCCTAAGAATTTTTATTATTGTTTAATAAAAATTCCCTTAGAAATCAATATTAAACATGTTTTTCAAAAAGCTATTATGAACGTTAAAACAAAAAGATCCCATAACTATATTTTTAATGTTAAATTAATTTCAACAATGAAAAAGAATCGAATTTTCTAAATTAGAGCGAAAATTACCTAAATTAGAAGGAAAAATGCTCTCTATACCTTGTTAACATAGCATTTTTCGAGCGAGCATTTTCCAGGATGAAAAAATATAACAGTCGTATCAGAATTATATGACCACCTACCATGCGTAAGGCCGTCCCGTGGCCGAGTGGTTAGCGCGCTTGGCTACTGATCTACGGAACCTGGGTTCGAGCCCCGGGTAAGGCATGGATGTTCGTGTTGTTTTTCTGCTGAGGTCCTGCCATCCTCTCAGACCTTCTACTCTGGCATATAAACTGGCAGGCTCCTGTCAGACCTCTGTGGCAAGCAGCTGCTTGAGGGGGTATTTATTTATTTTTTATACTGTGGCAGGTGGTCATATTATTCTGATACGATTGTGTATGTCCATGGTGAAAGCAGAATTGTGACGAAAATTAATAATAATAGAGTGTACAGAATTTTAAGAATATATTGTGAAACCGGAAGAAAACAAAATTGTTGCAAAGTTGTAAAAATTAATTAAAAGTATAAATTAAAGTTAAATAAAAAATAATATGTATTTTTTATTAATTAATAAAATTTTAAAACAAAATTAATGATTGCTTCAATTATTTTCGAACCAATATATCGTTGTCATCCGCTACTCTATCTGTTATCTTTTTCTTTCTTTTTTTGAGGGGGGAAGGGATGAGAGAAATTCACTTCACGCCAACTTTACAATCTCCGGATTTTTAGGGGCGGGTGTGGCTCAGTCGGTAGCGCGCCAGGCTCGTAATCTGTAGTTCCCAGGTTCGAGTCCCAGCTGGGTCAGCGTTGAGATTTATCTCCGCAAAATTCTCCGCCCTGCCCAAGGTCAGTAGGGGACACCGATGGGTTTGGAAAGGCCGCCGTCCGTCGGATGGGACGTTAAGCCGTGGCCCCGTGTGCGGGAGAGCCCTACCCTGTGCACGTTAAACAATACGCTGGATGGCCTTGGCGGGAGGCTACCATCTGTCTCCCAACAGCTGTTCCAGTGGATCCCCTCCCCCAACCTTCTCTGAGCCTTCGGGGTCCTTATGACCTGGCCATTTAGCCCATGGTGTGCAAAAAAGTGCCGCTCATAGGTAAAACAACCCAACCCAATCCGGATTTTTAAAACTCAAAAATTGGCGGCCGTAGCTTGTATAGTCTAGCACCGAGATTTCTCTCGTATTTTTAAACTTACTATTGGGCTGGACTGAAAATTTGGCGCCCTAAACATACGAAGAAAAGCAATAAAACTCATAACAGGGTCCATGAGCAAAAAGAGAGTGAGAAACAGTGATTTACGGGACTGTGCAATCAGCCTAGTTTCTATCCAGTGCCACCAATCTTTATTCATGTCGTATGGTTTATCAAACTAAAACTATAGAGGAGCATAGTTTCAAAATACATTCTTTAAAAAATGCAATTCAGCGTAAATGACAAAATGTGAAAAAATATGTACATACTTACTGATTGTATTTCAATTTGAATTCTCACAAACTAAATATTTATGACCAGTGGACTGGCATGTTTATTACCAAAGTGAACCAGCATATATCCTGCTGTCGGTTCTAAACAGTTCAGCCGAAATTTGAAAAAAAAAAATTACTTTAAAATTATTTATTAATAATGATATAAATGCACGTAGTCCCGTGGCCGAGTGGTTAGCGTGCTTGGCTACTGATCTAAGGGGACCTGGGTTCGGGCCCCGGGTAAGGCATGGATGTATGTGTCGTTTTTGTGCTGAGGTCATGCCATCCTCTCAGACCCTCTACTCTGGCACATAAACTGACAGGCTCCTGTTAGATTTCTGTGGCAAGCAGCTGCTTGAGGGGGTATTTATTATATTAGAGGTTAGATTGTTTTATCTCAGAGAGGCATTTTTATATAAACAACGGGCTGAATGGCAAGCATAAGGACCTCAAAAGCTTAGAGAAAAATGGGAAAGGGAGTCCTTTGGGCAACTGTTAGGCGAAAGATGAAAGCTTCCTTGTCAAGAACATCCAGCGTGTTTTTGAACACGTCTCTTAGCACATGGGCCAAATTTAGGGTTTTGATGCTATTCCAATGTATCTTTTATCATTTCATGTATATAATTTTATTTGACTTTTACTTATTTTACTCTTACTTTTGACACAATCGGACTATATAGTTTACCTAACTTAGATTTACCCTTATTCCTTGCCAATTTAAGACCTTGGTTGGAAAACGGCAATCGACTATCATTGTGGGAAACTCGAATATAAACTGTTTTAATAGAAATTTTGTCGGATTGAATAATTACAAAAATATCTTAAGTAACTTTGGATTTGTCCACACCATTGCAGACTACACACGAGAATTTTCGGGGACTCAATTTTCAAGTACTTGCATTGATCATATTGATAAAAAAATTACGATTACGAACACTTTCTCTAGTACACATAAGAAAAATTGCAGATCACTATGCGATTATGATAAACATAAAAATAAATAAATAAATACCCCCGATTATGATAAACATACAGCTTGATAATTCCAAACAGAACACTTGCCTCGTGCTGACACGAATAAACACATAAATTTTAAAAATGAACACGCTATTAACAAACTAAAAATTATAGACTTCACACCTTTACTGGAGATTAGTGACACTAACGAAATGTACAGTCGCTCAAAAAAGTATCCGAACACTATGGTTGATTACAGAATTCAGAAAAAATATCTGGCAACGATTTTTTTAGAGATGAGTGATCTGGCAACCTTCATGTCACGTGACAGAAGGTTGCCAGATCACTCATTTCTAAAAAAACGTTGCCAGATATTTTTTCTGAATTCTGTAATCAACCATAGTGTTCGGATACTTTTTTGAGCGACTGTACAATACACTGATAAATTTCCTTCATAATTTTAACAAAGCAATGCTCGATCTCATGGACCAAACAAAAAAAAAACGCAGAAATGATAAAGAATGGATTATCGACTCACTAACACGTGTAAAGGCCGCCGTCCGTCGGATGGGACGTTAAGCCGTGGCCCGTGTGCGGGAGAGCCATACCCTGTGCACGTTAAAGAACACGCTGGATGGCCTTGACGGGAGGCAACCATCTGTCTCCCAACAGCTGTTCCAGTAGGTCCCCTCCCCCAACCTTCTCTGAGCCTTCGGGGTCCTTGTGGCCTGGCCATTTAGCCCAGTGTGTGCAAAAAAGTGCCGTTCAGAGGTAAAACAATCCAATCCAATCCACTGACACGTGAATCGCAAATAGAGATAAAATGTGGATATCATACAAAAATAACAGACATAACATGGCTTAAAAAACTATATATGTTAAGGAAAGGAATCCTGTCAATAGCCTTATTAAAAACATTAAAAATAGTTTTACTTAGAGATTTCAAATGATTTGGCAGCTTATCAACAATGTTTTGGGCAATAAACCCAAATCTAGCTCTCATCAAAAAATTATTAAAAAAATGGGTTTCGATTCCACGTTTCAGAACTTCAAAAAAATCCATTACCCTTGAAGATAATTTTAATGCTGTACAGTCGCTCAAAAAAGTATCCGAACATTATGGTTGATTACAGAATATATTACGAAAAAATATCTGGCAACGATTTTTTTTAGAAATTAGTGATCTGGCAACCTTCGTGCACTATGGTTGATTACAGAATTCAGAAAAAATATCTGGCAACGATTTTTTTAGAAATTAGTGATCTGGCAACCTTCGTGCACTATGGTTGATTACAGAATTCAGAAAAAAATATTTGTCAACGACACGTGACACAAAGGTTGCCAGATCACGAATTTCTAAAAAAATCGTTTCCAGATATTTTTTCTGAATTCTGTAATCAATCATAGTGTTCGGATACTTTTTTGAGCGACTGTAGCTCCCAGTTGCACTTACAGTTTTTATTTACCTGAAATTAGTGATTTCCATATTCGCAGCATAGTTGATAAAATCAATGGAAAAAAAAATATCCCTGAATCGACAATATATACATTAATCACATTAAATACTCAAATAACGATATTTTTAAAATTCTGGCAAAATTCAGCTGTTCACACTACTGCTGTTATACCTCCAATGTTAAAAACATCTATCATAAGATCAATATATAAATCAGGAGACCAGAAACACATTTTAAACCTTCATTCCTCAGCATGTAAGTTTCAAAATAGTATATCTTTGGATTGTATTGGATTATGGATAAGAAGAGGTAAAAAATACTGATGACAATACGGCAGACTTTTCGCTACCGGGTTGTAGTATACCTAAATGGCAAGAAAAAGAAAATGTGTCGAATCATTTTTGTAATATGGATTTACTTCTAATAATCATGATGGTGTGGAAAAACTTCTTTGCTTAATTTGTAATGAAGTTTTGGCTGCGGGGAGCATAAATCCAGCCAAACTAAAACGGCATCTTAATACGAAGCATGCAGCGAACTGAAATAAACCAAAGGAATATTTTGAACGACTTGTAAAAGCTTCAAATAAAGAAAAACAACGTTTTGAGAAATTTGTTATTGTCAACGAAGGTATGGCTCTCTCGCACAAGGCGCCACGTCTTAACGAAAAGTATTTACTTGCATCTTACGAAACTTCTTATTTAATTGCAAAAACTAAAAAGCCCTACGCGATAGAAGAAGATCTCGTGTTACCTGCTGCTATTAAAATGTCAGAAATAGATCAGGGGAAAAAGTATGGGGATGAAATTCGTAAAATTCCTTTATCGAATGATACTGTTTCCAAAAGAATTTCGGAAATTAATAAAGACCAATTCCAGCAGCTTATTACCAGGTTTAAGGGCAGCCCAAAGTTTGCAATTCAGTTCTGTAAAGCAACTGATATTTCTAAAATGGCACAGTTGTTACTTTACGTAAGATATGTTTATGAAGGAAGCATACATGAGGAATTATTGTTTTGTCGCCCTTTGGAAGGGCACACAAGAGAGGAAGATATATATCCTAAGTCGATGAATTTTTCACAAAAAAATGCTTACAGTGGAAAAATTGCGTTGGAGACTGTACAGACGGTGCTAGAGCAATGATGGGTGAGAATGTTGGATTTGTAGCAAAAGTTAAAGCTGGTGGCAATGAACATATCACTTTTACTCACTGCATGATCCATCGAGAGGCACTCGTAGCCAATAAAATATCACCAGAGTATGTTGTGCTTCGCGATACTATCAAAATCATTAACTTCACTAAACCTTAACAGTGTTTGTTTTCAAACCTTTGCAAAGATATGGACTCCGATTACAAAAGCTTATTACTACATGCAGAGGTAAGGTGGTTCTCAAGAGGGCGAAGTTTAAACAGATTATTGAAATTGAAAGATGAAGTTGTTATATTTTTGACTGAGCAGAAATCCGATTTTGTTAATTTTTTTCATAATGACTTATGGCTTTCAAAACTGTGTTATTTGTTGGATATTTTCGAAAACCTCAATGATTTAAACACGTCGCTTCAAGGAAAAAATGTGTTTAAAATTTATGTTAAAAGATAAAATTGAAAGTTTTACTAAAAAAGTTATCATATGGAAGAATAGGGTGGAAAATGGTTCTTTAGAAATGTTTACAGCTACAGATGATTTTATAATTGAAAATAACCTTCCCAAAGATTTAATTGTAAGCGTTACAATTAATCATCTGAAGCGCCTGGAGACACAGTTTCAGAAATATTTCCCTTCAAATTTTGATTCTAAAAAACTAAGTTGGATTCATAAATCATACTCAATTGAAATCAAAAACGTCAGTCATGTGCCATTAAAAGTTCAAGAAGAATTTGCCGAGTTATCAATAGACACAGGTTTAAAACTTGAGTTTCCTAAAAAATGTTAAATGAATTTTGGCTTGGGATTAAGACACAATTTCCAACGATTTCTGAGATGACCCTAAACATACTTCTCCCAATTTGCAGTACGTATTTATGCGAAGCGGCGTTCTCAGCATTGACGATTATAAAATCAAAATATCGAACAACTCTGAAAAACGTTGAAGACGCTCTACGTCCTGCAGTGTCAAATATTCAGCCAAGATTTAATTATTTATCTGAAAATAACCAAGCACATCCATCTCATTAGTATGCCAATTTGCTTTCGTCTTTAATAAATGGTAATATTTATATGTATACCAAAGAATTGTTTTAAAATAAATTTCTTTATGATTTACTATCAGTAAAATGTTTGATTTGTATACCTATTTCAAATACCTATATACCCGGGTCGCGTAAAAATTTCTCGGGCGAAAAGGGGTCGCGACTGGAAAAAGTTTAAGAAGCTCTGGTTTATAGAGTTTGAAGAGAAAACTTCAGATTGCTGTAAATTTTCTCTTTGTAACAATATTCCAATTGATTTTTTTTTGTTGTTGTTGTTTGTTTGTTTGATGTTAAATATTAATAATGAATGCTTTTGAAAAATCTCTTGACTCTTAATACGTACCTGTAGTCTGAGATTTTCGACATCCAAAAAACACCCATATTCAAGGTAATTGCATTGATGAATCCTCCTCATATTTCATCAGTA
Organism: Ryuthela nishihirai; assembly: GCA_038380435.1. NCBI lineage: Eukaryota > Metazoa > Arthropoda > Arachnida > Araneae > Heptathelidae > Ryuthela > Ryuthela nishihirai. Next base: position 33,008,992 of record JAWZYU010000005.1, on the reverse strand, counting down.
GTTTATACTGAACTACCAGTTTCGACTTTTATAACCACTATCATTTTCACTGAATTCAGCATATTTGTTAGTATTGACTCGCAGCATGTCAACATTGTTGTCTGTAAAAAAGAAGTTTTAAATAATGGATAGCTAATGATAAAGAAGATTGTTCAAGAATAAGGCCCACAGAAGATTCAAAATGATTAACAAAAACTGCGTCGTTGAAAACTGACATTTGTTAAATTTATTGAGTTTGACATCGTCCTTGTTATCATTGTGTTTACACGCTTCAAGTTTATAGGACCTGGATTCGAGATCCTATAGGTATGGCTATTTTCTTTCTGCTGAGATCTCGCCTTCATAATTGGTCATCTGACGTCTTAAATCGACAGGCTCTTATCAGACCAGTGATAAACAGCTGTTTGAGAGGTGTAAAAAATTTACAAACTAAGAATTTAATTCTCTAATGCTTTTTCCATCATTTGCATTCTTTGGAATTTAACCTTCAGTGTCAGTATTTATAGCATTTGTTTATATGTTACCGCTAAAGTGCAGAAATCAGTTATTCTACAGATTATCTAGGTATTGTGCAGATTAACTAGGGTGATCCGTTAACGTAAGGAAAATTGTTTCATTTCTCAAATTACCTAGGTAATCTGCAAATTACCTGGATAATCTGCACATTACCTAGGTAATCTGCAAATTACCTGGATAATCTGCACATTACCTATTAGGCACTCGTTAAAGTGAAAATAAGATCTTTGCTGGAACAACAGGAACGTTTCTGTACGCTTAAATTAACATAATGTTATTTATCTAGTGTCCGAGAGTAGAGTTGAAACCAGGGTCATCCCTCTGTCAACATGAATCAGTCGTCCGAATTATAAAAAACGCCCCCAAAATGAGCAGGCCAAGTGAGAACGAATCATTTTAGTGATTCGCTATCAAGAATAAATCACTTTACCGATTCGTTCTCACTTGGCCTCCGCTCATCCGGGGCGTTTTTCATAATGCGGACGAGTGAATCACGTGACACGAAGATTCATATTCAAGAGATTCACCACTATGAGAGAAACAAACTTTTGAACTTTAACGATACGGAAGCCGTTAATGTGCACATTATCTAGGTAAAATGCGGAAAACTCTTGATTCCGCACGTTAACGGAGCAAATCAGTTAATCTGCAGATTAGCTAGGTAATGTGCACATTAACGGCTTTCGAGCTTTAGCGTATATACTAAGCCGTCCCGTGGCCCAGTGGTTAGCGCGCTTGGCTAGTGATCTACGGGACCTGGGTTCGAGCACCGGGAAATATACTGGATGTTTGTGTTGTTTTTCTGCTGAGGTCCGGCCATCCTCACAGAACTTCTACTGACAGGGTCCTGTCAGACTTCTGTAGCAAGCAGCTGCTTGAGGGGGTATTTATTTTCTTATTATTATACATATTAGATACGTCGAGCCGTTTCAGATTCCCAAATATCAGAATCGTTATAATAAAAAAAAATTATGATATCAATTTATGAGAAAGATGTTTTTCCTTAGAAACACTGATTATAAATTTTTTAATTACACCAAACAATAAATTTGATATAAAAATAATGCTATAGCATGATTTAGGTTCTGTTTTAACGAACAATGCTGCGGAATTGAAAGAAAAAGCCCAACAGTTTTGCATTAAAGAAAAGCGAGGTTACTCTTCTTGGAACCTTTTATGAGAGTGGATTAAAGTTAGGAGAGAACAGAAAGAATTCCGCCAGGTCCACTAGAAGAGGTGGCGTTGTAATTTACAATTAGCGGCTAACCCTTAAGGGGATAAGGAAGCAAGCATGAGAGATGAGGAGAGTTTGGGATGCAATAGTCTTCTGCATATCGGGCTGCGATGGTATCCAAAACACATGCACGCACGGCCAACCTAATAGTTGCCGTTTTCACTCTGTGGTATTTGCGTTGCTGAATCGCTAAATATTTCTGATCAAGGTGAAGACAAGGTCTATATTGAGGTCAAATCATATGTAAAGTTAAGAGTGCAAACAAATACGTTTATCACGTGTAAAAGTGAAATGATTAATTTTTCTACTGCAGGTATGGCCACCTATAGTACAGTCGCTCAAAAAAGTATCCGAACACTATGGTTGATTACAGAATTCAGAAAAAATATCTGGCAACGATTTTTTTAGAAATTAGTGAGCTGGCAACCTTCGTGTCACGTGACACGAAGGTTGCCAGATCATTAATTTCTAAAAAAATCGTTGCCAGATATTTTTTCTGAATTCTGTTATCAACCATAGTGTTCGAATACTTTTTTGAGCTACTGTACCAGAGAGTGGAAAGCTGGATGATTTTGCTTGGCACACAAGAGCGCTCAACAAAATCATCGTGTAAATTTTTTTGGACAAAAGTCACTCTTTTGCTACCTCATTTTAGATGCGGAAGTTCTGCAATTTCGCATCTATTATCGGGGATAAGTCAGAAGCGAAATTTCCGTATGTCATGTAATCATTGATTAAGCTTTATAAATTTTAAAGACTATTCCAAATCTCTGATAAATGTTATTCTAAAAAAATGCTATATTTGGCTTCTGGGTTTAAAATATACAAGTTGAGTATTAAAAATTGCAATACGAGTGAACGTTAATTTTCCTTTCTAAAAAAATTTCTTTAAGAACGAAAATAATTTTAAAAACATCGAAATCATATTTTTTTTCAATAAAACTGAAATCCAAGATTACAATTGAATCAGCAAGTATTTAAATATATTAATATTTATTTCACATTAAAAATCTCTAAATCATTCATTATTTGCGGAAAACATATGGAAAGTGAGAAAATCTAAGAGCACTCTCCTTTCGTTGCCACGCACTTCAATTTATTAACCCCTGTAAGGCGACTTCACTGGAGTGATCGCCTGTGTGTGATTTTCCACACATAGCTATGCTTTGAAGCGTACATCGCTCAAAAAAGTATCCGAACACTACGGTTGATTACAAAATTCAGAAAAAATATCTGGCATCGATTTTTTTAGAAATTAGTAATCTGGCAACCTTCGTGTCACGTGACAGAAGGTTGCCAGATCACTAACTTCTAAAAAAATCGTTGCCAGATATTTTTTCTGAATTTTGTAATCAACCGTAGTGTTCGGATACTTTTTTGAGCGACTGTACCGCTAAGAAATAATATCTACTTTCACTACTGGTTCAGTGTAAAAAATGTTCAGTGTAAGAAAAGAAGCTGAAAAAAAATTGATTTTGCCGTGAGTGGGATTCGAACCCACGTCTCCTGGAAATATGCTAGTTATGCTAAGCAGTTATTTATAAGTCACACCAACTGAAGAAAAAAATGATAGCCGATGATGGTGTAGTGGTCAGCATAACTGGCATGTTTTCAAGAGACGTGGGTTCGAATCCCACTCACGGCAAAATCAATTTTTTTTCAGCTTATTATATTTTTACTAACCGCTCTGCTAAAACAAGAATTAATAATAACGCCAGCCAGCTTAACCCTGAAAATTCCGTTGTTCCTCAAGGCACAAGAACTAATAAAAAAAAAATAATAATAAAATAAATACCCCCTCAAGCAGCTGCTTGCCACAGAGGTCTGACAGGTGCCTGTCAGTTTATATGCCCCAATAGAAGATCTGAGAGGATGGCAGGACCTCAGCAGAAAACAACACGAACATCCATGCCTTACCCGGGGCTCGAACCCAGGTCCCGTAGATCAGTAGCCAAGCGCGCTAACCACTCGGAACGGCTACAATAACTAGGAGCAAATTTATTAACGACATACCTATATGAGAACGACATTGTTTTTTATGTAGTCACAGAGGCCTAAATCAGGCATATAAAGTGCTACAAGAAGATTTAAATACACTCACCAGATGGTTTCATATTGACAAATTGATTTTAAATACTAACAAAACGAAAATAATGAACATTCACACTACAGAACGCAGATTCACTTCAACTCCATCACTCTTTGTTCCCCATTATTTTGCCTAAACAATAAAAGCAAATCAACTTGCTATGCTCTTGTCCACATTTAGAACCAGTAAATGAAATAAAATACTTAGGTATGATAATTGATACTAATTTAAAATCGAATAAACGTAATAATCGATTATGTGAAAAGCTTAGAAACTGTGTAGTCAAAATCCACTTCGTAAACTTTTCGTCCCAAGATGCAGGGGCGGGGGTGGCTCAGTCGGTAGCGCGCCAGGCTCGTAATCTGTAGTTCCCAGGTTAGAGTCCCAACTGGGTCAGCGTTGAGATTTATCTCCGCAAAAATTCCCCGCCCTGCTCATGGTCAGTAGGGTACACCGATGGGCTTGGAAAGGCCGCCGTCCGTCGGATGGGACGTTAAGCCGTGGCCCCGTGTGCGGGAGAGCTATACCCTGTGCACGTTAAAGAACACGCTGGATGGCCTTGACGGGAGGCTACCATCTGTCTCCCAACAGCTGTTCCAGTGGGTCCCCTCCCCCAACCTTCTCTGAGCCTTCGGGTCCATGTGACCTGGCCATTTAGCCCATGGTGTGCAAAAAAGCGCCGCTCAGAGGTAAAACAACCCACTGTAATAGTACAAAATTATTTTTCACATGGCCATAAAAATGTAATTGATCATGACATTAGTATACGACAAAAGGAAAAAAATTTCTATAAAGAAAGAATACTAAAAATTACGTGACCCCTTTTCTCTTCAACCAACTATCCAGAGAATTATTAATTATTCTGTCCTCCATCTAGGCTAAAATGTTACTAAAAAATTGGGTATTTGGAAGGTAAAACAAAAATTAACTAACAGAACAAGCACAATGACTTACACACTTTAAAAAAAATAAATAAATACCCCCTCAAGCAGCTGCTTGCCAAAGTGGTCTGACAAGAGCCTGTCAGTTTATATGCCACAGTAGAAGATCTGAGAGGATGGCAGGACCTCAGCAGAAAACAACACGAACATCCATGCATTACCCGGGGCTCGAACCCAGGTCCCGTAGATCAGTAGGCAAGCGCGCTCTCGGCCACAGTTGGTTATATTCCCTGCTGATAAGCCTTATTGGACTTTGCGGAGATCTACAAATATTTGTTCTCTTCACTTCTCTCACACGCGAGTACTTTTTCAAGTGGGAGTTATGTATATTAGTGCTCAGAATTTTGCTTCTTTTTTCATTTATTTCGATATCTTATAAACTTTATATGATATGTAATAGCAAATGCAATGTAAATGTATATGTCCTTTTGTTGTTGTTAAAATCTGTGAAAAAATGTAACGGTATGTGTGAAATAATCTCTTTTTCCACATCACCTGGCGAAGACGGTTTATGGCTGATGTGTCTTTCTGCAATTAGCAAGACAGCTTTATTGCCCCTGATAGTTGGTGATTGTCTGCTTTGGGCAGTGGCTCCATTCATCCTCGAGCGAAGGTGAAATGACCTCCCACAGGAAGAGGAGGACGGCTCTTGCAAGAGGAGCGCGATGTCCAGGAAGTTTTAGTGCTAGTGGCTTTGAGAATGGACTTACAACTGTGGTCGCTCTGGGATTATTAGTTTCACGAACTTTACAGTTTACCTGCCTGTTAACGCAGCCTGTTAAACACCGTCTCATGGCGGGGCGGGGGTGGCTCAGTCGGTAGCGCGCCAGGCTCGTAATCTGTAGTTCTCAGGTTCGAGTCCCAGCTGGGTCAGCGTTGAGATTTATCTCCACAAAAATTCCCCTCCCTGCCCACGGTCAGTAGGGTACACCGATGGGCTTGGAAAGGCCGAAGTCCGTCGGATGGGACGTTAAGCCGTGGCCTCGTGTGTGGGAGAGACATGCCCTGTGAACGTTAAAGAACACGCTGGATGGCCTTCACGGGAGGCTACCATCTCTCTCCCAACAGCTGTTCCAGTGGGTCCCCTCCCTTAACCTTCTCTGAGCCTTCGGGGTCCTTGTGGCCTGGCCATTTAGCCCATGGTGTGCAAAAAAGTGCCGCTCAGAGGTAAAACAATCCAATCCATCAACCCTTTCCCTATGGGGAGCTGTGGATATATTCAATTCTGACACCAAGGTTAAACATTCCATCCGACGGACGGATTTTCTTTGCGTGTCTCTTTTCTAAGAGCAAAATTAGAGTTAGCGAAAAAAGTCTTAATACAGAAATAGTTGAAACTCGAGAACATCCTCGTCCGATGCAGATTACTAGCATAATACCTTTTCGATTGAGCCGATCCTCATGCCAATGAAAAAAACCCGCTATGGTTACTCTTTCTTTTACCAAGTCTTAAAAAGGTGGTTCCCGCTAATGAGTTTCAATGCATGTTAAGAATAACAACAAAAAATATAAATTAAAAAATTTAAAAAATACTTATCTTCCTGTTGTGCCCTAAAAAGTAGAAAATAATCCTAAAACATATCGATGGTGAAATCAGTCGCCGAGTTCGTATTTGCTTCAAAGGAAGGTAGGGCTTGTGTTGTTTTACTCCTGAGCGGCACTTTTTTGCACACCATGGGCTAAATGGCCAGGTCACATGGATCCCGAAGGCTCAGAGAAGGTTGGGGGAGGGGACCCACTAGAACAGCTGTTGGGAGACAGATGGTAGCCTCCCGTCAAGGCCATCCAGCGTGTTCTTTAACGTGCACAGGGTATGGCTCTCCCGCACACGGGGCCACGGCTTAACGTCCCATCCGACGGACGGTGGCCTTTCCAAGCCCATCGGTGTCCCCTACTGACCGTGGGCAGGGCGGGGAATTTTGCGGAGATAAATCTCAACGCTGACCCAGCTGGGACTCGAACCTGGGAACTACAGATTACGAGCCTGGCGCGCTACCGACTGAACCACCCCCCTCCCTGGAAGGAAGGGCGCCGACAATCTTGTCGGGTAGGTAAATCGGCGCCCTATCTTCCTTTGAAGCGAATACGAACTCGGTGACTGATTTCACCATCAATATGTTTTAGGATTATTTCCTACTTTTTAATGCACTACAGGAAGAAAGGTATTTTTTAAAATTTTTAATTTATATTTTTTTGTTGTCACTAAAAATACCTACCTTCAAAAACTTTGATATAGGACTCATAAATATCGAGCACATTTACCCCCTTTTGGATTCAGGCTTGACGTAGACCACGATATTGGGGATATCACAAGCTTTAATTTGCATACGACTCGATAAAGTCGAAAAATCCGCTCCTCCTCACATATTTTATCAGGGGGGAAGAGTGGGGGCGAAATTCGAAATATTTTACGACCGTCATTACACAAGCTTTCATTTGACACCTAACTCGTAATTGTAGGCCCTGGCGTTCCGATGATATGGCAGAACGACTATTTCCCATTTTTTCGGGAGGAGGTGAGCTTAGAGGGGGTATTTTTTTATAGCCTAAGGTACAGTCGCTCAAAAAAGTATCCGGACACTATGGTTGATTACAGAATTCAGAAAAAACATCTGGCAACGATTTTTTTTAGAAATTAGTGATCTGGCAACCTTCGTGTCACGTGATTACAGAATTCAGGAAAAATATCTGGGGCGTGTACAGCAACTGTACACGCTCCAGTTACCGTTCACAGCAAACTAGAGCGTGTGCAGTTACTGCACACGCTCCAGTTTGCCGTGAACGGTAACTGCACACGCTCAATATTTCCGTGAGTGAGCCCATACGATTTAATATCAAAATAATATGACCACCTACAGTCGCTGAAAAAAAAGTATCCGAACACTATGGTTGATTACAGAATTCAGAAAAAAATATCTAGCAACGATTTTTTTTAGAAATTAGTGATCTGGCAATCTTCGTGTCGACACGAAGATTGCCAGATCACTAATTTCTAAAAAATTCGTGTCGACACGAAGATTGCCAGATCACTAATTTCTAAAAAATTCGTGTCGACACGAAGATTGCCGGATCACTAATTTCTAAAAAATTCGTTGCTAGATATTTTTTTCTGAATTCTGTAATCAACCATAGTGTTCGGATACTTTTTTGAGCGACCGTACTCCCCGCGTCACAAGCTTTCATTCGACACATAGCTAGTTACTTTCCACACTCGCGTTCAGGAGATATAGAGGAACAATCATTTTTGCATTGTCCCACTTTTATAGGGGGGAAGAAAACACGGGGGTCAATTTTTTTTACAGCTTACGACATTCCACGCATTACAAACTTTCATTTGATGTTTAACCTGTTACTTTCGGTATTCGCGTTCTGGAGATATAGCTTAAGAACAATTTTCATATTTCTCCTTTTTTAGGGGTAAAGAAAGCACGGGGGTCAATTTTTTTTTTTTTTTATAGCCTATGACACTCCCCGCGTCACAAACTTTTCATTTGGCACATAAATCATTAAATTTCTCCATCGCGTTCGAAAGATATGGTGGAACAACGTTTTGTCAAATCCACAAACCTACCAACCGACAAATGTCGACATGTACTTTCGAACATTTTTTTTCATCCTGAAATGTTTGAAACCGCCTACCTCGAAGAAAATGAGCCATGGAGCGAAAGAAGAGGCAGTCTCGGAAAGAGTTAGGTCTGGATAATACGCTGGGTGAGGAAGAAACTCAAATGCCACTTCTGGAAGTTTTCGTTCGTCTGAAGTGCTCTGTGAGGTTTTTACGTTGTCTTGCTGGTGGAGTACCTGATGTCTGTTTACCAATCCTGGGTAGCGCTGAAGTATCGCGGAGTGCACGCGCTCCAGTTGTGCTGAGTAGAGGTCGACATTGATGGCACGTTCATAGGGGAACCAGTTCGAAGTGCACTACATCATCAAAATTTCGCCAAACACACAACATTGCTTTCGTTTCGAATAGTACTGCGAGCTGGCCAGGGTCAAGCCACTGCTTTAGGGTGTGCGAATGTTGAAAAAGATCCATTTTTCATCGCACGTAACAATTGGTGAATCGGTGGTCACGTGGATTAGCGCGAGAAGTTTCCTGCAGACTTCAAAACGATTTGCTTGTTCAGTAGTCAGTTCATGTGGAACACTTCGGAAATGCTGGCTACCTTACCGACGAGTGGCAGATGCCGCACTACACACCGATCATTCATTATGACCACCCCATGTTACATCAATGGGACTTCAAAGCTCTATAGCTTTTGAAATAGGCGTTTTATGGGAAAATGTATTCTATCTGAACATTGATTTTCAACAATATTCCTTCAGTATTTCGGGGAGGGGATGGCTCAGTCTGTAGTGCGCCAGACTCGTAACCTACAGTTTCCAGGTTCGAGTCCCAGCTTGGTCAGCGTTGAGATTTATCTCCTCAAAATTCCCCGCCCTGCCCACGGTCAGTAGGGGACACCGATGGGCTTGGAAAGGCCGCCGTCCATCGGATGGGACGTTAAGCCGTGGCCCCGTGTGCGGGAGAGAGCCATACCCTGTGCACGTTAAAGAACACTCTGGATGGCCTTGACGGGAGGCTACCATCTGTCTCTCAACAGCTGTTCCAGTGGGTCCCCTCTCCCAACCTTCTCTGAGCTTTCGGGGTCTATGTGACTTGGTCATTTAGCCCATTGTGTGCAAAAAAGTGCCGCTCAGAGGTAAAACAACCCAATTTTAGTATTTTAAAGAGTTATGCAAGTTTGAACATTTAACAACAGCATTGTTAGATAAAAGAATTCACTTTTGAAGTTAACTGAGAAAATGATTGAAACTGAGAAAAGTATTCAGTAGTAAAGAATCACAGGATGAATCGTGTTGACATGGGACTCATGAAATAATAATTTCATAAAATTTATGAATAAATATTTCATGAAAAAAGTATCATTATTTGAAACATAAATATATATTTAAAATATAAAATAAATTCATATTTTAAAAGTGTGCTAAATAATTTCTTTAACAATCGCTTAAATTTTTGATAAATTACTTAGAACGATTGCTGCTTTTTAATGCTTTAACCTTAAATTCTGAAAGAATATTGTTGAAAATATCGAGATTTATATAGATTCAATTGAGTTCTTTAAATTAATTTTAGAATCTTCTTTATTTACCCATAAAGGGCGGGGGTGGCTCAGTCGGTAGCGCGCCAGGCTCGTAATCTCTAGTTCCCAGGTTCGAGTCCCAGTTGGGTCAGCGTTGAGATTTATCTCCTCAAAATTCCCCTCCCTGCCCACGGTCAGTAGGGGACACCGATGGGTTTGGAAAGTCCGCCGTCCGTCGGATGGGAAGTTAAGCCGTGGCCCCGTGTGCGGGAGAGACATACCCTGTGCACGTTACAGAACACGCAGGATGGCCTTGACGGGAGGCTTCCATCTGTCTCCCAACAGCTGTTCCAGTGGGTCCCCTCCCCCAACCTTCTCTGAGCCTTCGGGGTCCACGTGATCTGGCCATTTAGCCCATGGTGTGCAAAGAAGTGCCGCTCAGAGGTAAAACAACCCAACCCAATCTTTATTTACCCATAAAACGCTTATTTTAAAAGTCATAAAGTTAGCGTCCCATTGACATAACATGGGGACGAGTGGTCATATTTCAATAATCAGTAGTTGCTTGTGAACAACCAAGTTCGGGCAAAAAACTGCGGGTGCTTTAACAGCGTGGCACAGAATTTTGAGATCTACGGATATTGGCCGTCCGCATCGCGCTTACTTCCAAAGCTTAATGTCATCATCTTCGAACTTTTTAAATCTAGCTTGAGCAGCAGGAATGGAAATTACCGCTCACTTTCCACTTGGAATATTTTTCGTGCGTCTTCGGTGGCTTTTAATCCTTTTTTCCAGTAGTGACATAAAACGAACGAATTTCAAGTCTTAACTCATTCATTGTTTAACGTTTATAAACGTTGGAAAGTTGAGTTGGGTTGTTTTACCTCTGAGCGGCACTTTTTTGCACACCATGGGCTAAATGGCCAGGTCACATGGATCCCAAAGGCTCAGAGAAGGTTGGGGGAGGGGACCCACTGGAACAGCTGTTGGGAGACAGATGGTAGCCTCCCGTCAAGGCCATCCAGCGTGTTCTTTAACGTGCACAGGGTATGGCTCTCCCGCACACGGGGCCACGGCTTAACGTCCCATCCGACGGACGGCGGCCTTTTCAAGCACATCGGTGTTTCCTACTGACCGTGGACAGGGCGGGGAATTTTGTGGAGATAAATCTCAACGCTGACCCAACTGGGACTCGAACCTGGGAACTACAGATTACGAGCCTGGCGCGCTACCGACTGAGCCACCCCCGCCCCCGGACAGTGTGGGGATATTCCTGAGAACTGGTCAGGGTCAAGAAATGATTCATCTTTCCTTGTTGATTAAGAATAAATCATCATATGATCCATACGTCGTAAGGTGACCAAATATCTTAAAAGCGAAAGCAGACACTGATGCCGTTAAAAATGCCGAAATCTGTACTAATGACTATTAAAAAAAAAATTCCATTTATTTTAATGAACTCTAGAATTTTAATTTTTGGATAGTGTATTTTTTCATTTGGAAGTATATTTTTTTGTTAATTCATCATTTTTGCGGAGTACATCTGAAAATTCTTCACAATTATTGGCTAAGATTTATATTGAGTGTTGTAACAGCAGGCAAAGTTCCACTACTTAATCGTAACTTTTTGCAACTCCAAAAATCGTTTATTATTGAGAAATCTTTTTCCACAGTCGCATTTGTGCCTGGAGAAGATATCGCAGTTGCAATGTGCATTTAAAAGTTTTTTTTATGGAAATATGTTCTCTTTGAAAACACTTGGTTACTTACGCCCAGCGCATATGACAGGCACGTACAGTCACTCAAAAAAATATCCGAACACTATGGTTGATTACAGAATTCATAAAAAAATATCTGGCAACGATTTTTTTTAAGAAATGAGTGATCTGGCAACCTTCGTGTCACGTGTCACGTTACACGAAGGTTGCCAGATCACTCATTTATAAAAAAAAATCGTTGCCAGATATTTTTTTATGAATTCTGTAATCAACCATAATGTTCGGATATTTTTTTGAGCGACTGTATCAAGGATTTAGTTTGGGGGGAGGGAGAAGGGGGCTGAAAAAAAACATTGAGAAATAAAATGAATGAGAACTCAAAATAAAAGATCTGAGAATAATAATTGAGTAGATTTTTATTTTATAGCCTATGACACGCCCTACGTCACAAGCTTTCATTTGGCACATAATCATTAAGCTTCTCCGTCGCGTTCGAAAGATATGGCGGGACAATTTTTTGTCAAATCCATAACCGACAAATGTCAAGGCCTAAAGCAATAGGAAGATAAGTAAAAAATAATATTTTTCCGTATGAAATGCAATTTTTTTTCCGTTTTCTTCTGTTGTTGAAACGTAACATTCATTTTTGTGTATTATTATGAAAAAACCTTTTTACACGTATTTTCAATACCAAGTTTCCGTTTTTTTAGTTGTATCGTGTATACGTAACTGCACTCATTAACGAAAGGTTCTACCTAAATATTTCTATGATGACCCCTTAAAAAATCTTGCCCCGTCATCAAGAAATGGGGCGGGGGTGGCTCAGTCGGTAGCGTGCCAGGCTCGTAATCTGTAGTTCCCAGGTTCGAGTCCCAGCTGGGTCAGCGTTGAGATTTATCTCTGCAAAATTCCCCGCCCTGCCCACGGTCAGTAGGGGACACCGATGGGCTTGGAAAGGCCGCCGTCCGACGGATGGGACGTTAAGCCGTGGCCCCGTGTGCGGGAGAGCCATACCCTGTGCACGTTAAAGAACACGCTGGATGGCCTTGACGGGAGGCTACCATCTGTCTCCCAACAGTTGTTCCAGTGGGTCCCTTCCTCCAACCTTCTCTGAGCCTTCGGGGTCCATGTGACCTGGCCATTTAGCCCTTGGTGTGCAAATAAGTGCCGCTCAGAGGTAAAACAACCCAACCCATCAAGAAATTTAGCCTCTCTGGAAAGACTACCGCAGAAGCCCATCCTTGTGCATCTAATTATCCACGCGAAAAACACAATCATCCTGCAGAATGTAACTTAAATGAAATCAAGAAACCTTTGAAGTCTACATATCTCTATCATTCTTTTCCACCTAATTGCTGTTTTGACAATTTTATGTACTCCTAGTTCACAGTAGCCTAGACATTTTGTGTTTTGTTTTTCGTCAATAAAACCGCTAACAAGCAGGGCTGTGGGCCTCTACACTTCAAAGGAAAAAACTACTTCCCACCGAACAACAGAACTCTTCGGCTGTAATAGCGCCAACGCAAGTACATATTGCTGCTACCTCAAAACTATCATTTCCAAAGGAAATCGATAACAATTTCTTTCCCTCCCTCCCCCCACACGGCTTCGTGCAATGATCATTCTGTTTCTCTATCGCTGTAAGGAATTAGATGTGTAAAGACTGCTCTTACGTCCTCAGCTGGCTGATTGGCTGTCATAGCCCTAGGCAGCAAATAAGCACCGACTTGCTCATCGCTTCACATTTACTCTCTTGCCAAGACATCACCCGACATGGTCTCACCATAACCACTGAAAAAAAATACACTAGATACTTTTTTTTTCTAAATCTTTTTCGAGTTTACTATTCTTGATACATTAAAACTTTCTCTCTTTATCGGCCAATCACATTTTCGTAAAAATTCTCAGCAGTTCAAGAGTTTGTTAAAAAATAAGAAATTCAACGACAGCCAATTCTTGAACTGACACGAAGAACGGATTTTTTTCCCCTCTTTTTTCCCTCCCTCTCTGTTATTATAAGGAAAGAGCTCGTATCGCTTGGCAATACATACAAAGAAACAAATGGAACCAAGAAATCTTTAATTAACCTTATTGAATTAGTGAATCTTCACCGTCGTACTCATCCCAAATGATTACATTTTTCGGAGTTTTTTGTATCCCCTTCTACCAACACTGACAGTACAAATAAGCCCGTTTAACACCAAAGTAAAGGGAAAAAAAAACATTAGGGGAAAAAAACGAACTTAGTCAAGAAAAAGAAAAAATCCCAATAAAAAATTCCAGCTCAAGACATTGCACTACATGAAAGAACTCGAATTTCGTGTGTCGCATCAATACTCTACTTAAAACCACTTTGCTGCCCCGGTCAGCAAGGCACTCACCACTGTTTCCATCCGCGGGGAACTTCTAATTAAATCAGCGGCTGTTTCTTTAAACGCCCGCCGTGCTGCCGACTGTTTTTCGGAGGGTAATTGGTGTTTCTTTATTCCGCTCGCACGGACTCCTAATTGGTTGTCCTCTGCTCTGTCCTGTAGGACAGGCACCTGGGAGACAGGTCCGCTAATCGGACCAATAGAAGAACCACCCCCCGGCTCTGAATTCTGCAATGACAAATAAGAAAAGAACTCCCACACTAACATCTCTCTAGCAGCGACTGCATCCGAATTGTGAAGCTGCTACAGTGGGTTGCTGTTACCAGCATACACTCATTCTCTGGATACAAAGAGGTGACTTCAAAGTTTTAGGAAGCAAACAACCTCCCTAAAACAATTCCTTTGAAACAATTTAACGGGGAAATTTCGTTGGTTTTGAACTGGAGCCAAGAACGTCACTGGGGTCAGTAAGAGTTAAAAAATCGGTTAGTTTACCTTTGATGAGTTTTTTTTTTTGTGTGTGAATGATGGGCTAAAATAGAATGTTCAGGTCATAAGGACCCTGAAGTTGAAGGTTAGATCGTTTTACCACTGAGCGCAATTTTTCTGCAACAATGAGCTAAATTGCCAGGTCATAAGGACCCTGAAGTTGAAGGTTCGATCGTTTTACCTCTGAGCGCACTTTTTCTGCAACAATGAGCTAAATTGCCAGGCCATAAGGACCCTGAAGTTGAAGGTTGGATTGTTTTACCTCTGAGCGCACTTTCTTTGCAACAATGAGCTAAACTGCCAGGTCATAAGGATCCCGAAGTTGAAGGTTGGATTGTTTTACCCCTGAGCGCACTTTTTCTGTAACAATGACATAAATTGCCAGGTCATAAGAACCCTGAAGTTGAAGGTTGGATTGTTTTACCTCTGAGTGCACTTTCTTTGCAACAATGAGTTAAATTGCCAGGTCATAAGGTCCCTGAAGTTGAAGGTTGGATTGTTTTACCTGTGAGCGCGCTTTTTCTGAAACAATGACCGAAGTGCAGGCCTAACTTGGAAAGTGCATGTAACATGGGTAAAAAGAAAGGTCATCCGTAACCTGGCCCGCTTATATCTTGTAAGACATTTAGTTTCATTTAAATTTATGTGTACACTATATTATGCATTAATCCATTCTCAACTAACATATGGTATAAAATCTTGGGGAGGCATGTATTTCAATAATTTTAAACAACTTTTAGTGCTGCAAAAGAGATTTATTCGCTTATTAATTAAAAGCCCAAAAGCGCAACCTTCATTACCTTTGTTTCGAGAAGCAGGAATTTTGCCTTTACGTTATAATTATTTTTTCGAAATTATTAAATACTTTTAATTTAGAAATGATAGCATTAAAACTGATACGACGAGATAAAAACATAAATTATGAAATTCCTGCATTACATAAGGAAATTTTTAGGCACTATTATTTGTACTTAGAACCGAAATTCCTTTCCTCTCTTCCGGTCAGCATGAAAAATATCACGAATTATCATTTGTTTTCTAAAGTTCTCACGAAATACATTTTGAAACTGGATGACGTGGAAACTTTTTTGCATTAATCTACTACAACTGTTTATATGTAACATGGATATTGAATGTTTCTGACTTTCTGACTTTCACACTTCTGGATTACTAGAAATTTTTTGTTTTGAGTTGTTTTCGTTTTTTTGTGTATTATTCAATGTGACGACTGATGTTTTCAATTGAAATAGTTTCTATATTGAGATCTCACGAACGAGCCTGCTCTTGTGAGACTTCAAAAGTTTTTGTATACTGTAAAACATTATCTGAAATAAAAATTATCTTATCTTATCTTATCTAATTGCCAGGCCACAAGGACCACGAGGACTTAAAGAAGACTGGGAGATAAGACCCAATGGACAGCTGTTAGGAGACAGATGGAAGTCAGCCATCAAGGCCATCCAGCGTGTTCTTTAACGTGCAAAAGGTATGGCTCTCACATACACGGAGTCACGGTTTAACGTTCCATCTGACGGACGACGTCATTTCCAAAACCCATCGGTGTCCCTATTGACGTAGGGCAGAGGCCGGAAGTTTTGTGGAGATAAGTCCCGTGGCCGAGTGGTTAGCGCGCTTGGCTACTGATCTAAGGGACCTGGGTTCGAGCCCCGGGTTAAGGCATGGATGTTGGTGTTGTTTTTCTGCTGAGGTCCTGCCATCCCCACAGACCTTCTACTGTGGCATATAAACTGGCAGGCTCCTGTCAGGCCTCTGTGGCAAGCAGCTGCTTGAGGGGTATTTATTTATCTTTTATAAGTCTCGACGCTAGCCCAGGTGAGACTCGAACTTCAGAACTACAGATTACGGGCCTGGTATGCTACTGACTGAGCCATCCCCGCTCCCTGCCAAGACACAAGTAACTCAAAGCCAACTGCTGAGTAGATAATCCACTGAATAGCTTTAAGGATGTCATACTCGTCCAGCTTGCTCTTTAACGTGCACAGAGTACGGTTCTTCTAGAAACCGAGTCACTGCTTTAACGTAGCACACGATGGACAGCGGTCTTTCCAAGTCCTTAGTTAATATCAGCAGCTAATTGCTAACTTTATTCCCTCTTGCGATACATAAAAAGAAGTTGGATAAAAAGAAAACATAAATTTGAGAGAAAGAAGAAAAAAACTTGGAATAATGAAAATAAACCAGAAATACAATATTTGGTGTCTTTAATAGAATCCTTCATTCACTCTGTAGGATTTCTTACATCATTCATAATGGGTCATTGCTAAGGTATTTCTGTTTCAGTCTCAGTCAAAAATTCATGTATAATTTCATAACTTTAATTAACTAATCCTCAAGCAGACTATTAAATTACTCCTTTAAACGTATCTCTCCTGATGGTACAGCTGTTGCATTTGGACACTGCATGGTCCATTCTAACAAGATCCTGTTTGACATTGTCTGCCCACTGCATTCTGGATCTCTTCCTTTCCCTGAGACTTTTAGCCACACCGTTCTTATCTCTATATTCTTATCTGTAATTATGAATTCGGAAAATGGTGAAATGAATGGGATCTCTTCCTATATAAGGTGGTTGCTGACTCATTTAATCTCCTCATTACTGGTGGGGCGGGGGTGGCTCAGTCGGTAGCGCGCCAGGCTCCTAATCTGTAATTCCCAAGTTCGAGTTTCAGCTGGGTCAGCGTTGAGATGTATCTCGGCAAAATTCCCCGCCCTGCCCACGGTCAGTAGGGGGACAGCGATGGGCTTGGAAAGGCCGCCGTCCGTCGGATGGGACGTTAAGTGTACCGTGGATGGGACGTTAAGTACCCGTGTACGAGAGAGAGCCATACCCTGTGCACGTTAAAGAACACGCTGGATGGCCTTGACGGGAGGCTACCATCTGTCTCCCAACAGCTGTTCCAGTGGGTCCCCTCCCCCAACCTTCTCTGAGCCTTCGGGGTCCATGTGACCTGGCCATTTAGCCCATGGTGTGCAAAAAAGTACCGCTCAGAGGTAAAACAACCCAACCCTCATTACTTCATATCCAAACAACTAATCCCTAAGATACAGCGGAAGCGTTTAGCTTTAAGAGAATGAAGTTTCCTTTTATCTTGCTTGAAAAGAATACAACTATTACAGTCATAGTACACTCTGGATAAGACCAAAGTTTTATACAGTTATTTTTGCATTGGACTATCGCATTCTGAAAAAACATTATCTTTTTTAGAGATGGTGGTATGCATTTTATCATCTTTAAGTTGCATTTGAAACATCTGTAAATGATAGCAAAACTATCGCACCTACCTTAATTATTGCATGTTCATCAAAAAAAAGTTTTTTTACCTGCGATTTTTTTTTTACTTTGAAAAAATGCTTAATCTCCATCGTAATGAATTGAGCCAAAATGAAGATCATTTACTCTTTCTCTCAATGATGTTATAAACGAGTTTAATTCCAGACACTTTTTTTATGTACGAGTAAACACTCGTATCCTTTGCCTGTTTTATTTCCATATTTTTTCACCCTCCTGTGGGTGTTTTATTTCTACTAAAGCAATACAGGGATGGATAGGAACTCAGCAGTAGAGGCTCACAGCCATTACCAGAATAGGAGATAGATACAAGCCATGTGGACATGATTACATGATCGTAGAATACCTAGGGATGGGAAAGAAGTAACATTATGCGCTATCGGAAGGCATCAGATAAAATATAACGCCGTCGTCCCCTCCTTGCACGAGCAAGAAGGGAGGGGGGGGGGGAGACAGATGCAGTTTGTGTTTCGTGCCCATCATCATTACGGATACATTCTGCTCTCTCTCTACCCTCGGCGGGAGGAGGAAGAATGAAAAAAGAGGGTAAAAACGTAGGAAGAAGAAAATCTGCGCCTGACGATCAGCGCCATGAGATAATTAACATCGCTACTAATGCCTGCCAGTGATTACATGCTTTATCATGTGCGAGGTTCCATTAGAAAGTGTCCCTAGCAGAGGCAACAAAAAACAACCGTACTCTATGTGCGTGAGGTGCGTGTGAAGTGCGTGTGTAATTGAAGGGCCATCCCAAGTTAGGGTGCAGTCTGTGAAGTTGGAGATGTTGGCCGCGTGGTGTGTTATGCGCTCGGCTAATAGCGAACTCCATGGTCTGCCCACTACTCTTTCTCTGCATGTGGAAAGTCAGGGTTATGGATGTAGGTGCACATTACCGAGAAGGGAGAGCTTTCGAGCTGGTTTTGTCAGCTGCAATTAAACTTTGCAATTAACTCGCAGACGAAGTGCAGGGACCAGTTTACCACCGGTGATGGTGGGTGCCTACAGTCGACGCTGTAAACCACGGATAGAGAAGAATGGTAATAACTTCATTCCTTATCTTCGCAAAATTCGGCAATGCATTAGCTTTGAAGTGATGATTATGCTTCTGCGCGATACAGCTTTAATGGAGAACAGGTGGAGGTGAGATGGGCGCCGTGGGATCCAATCGGAGAGATGGGAACAATGAGATGCTGCGGACGCAGTTCGTTCGGAAGCTCCCACTGCCTTTGCTTCACTTAAATGGCGTTCTTACAAGGTGGCTGTGGGACGAAAATGAATCGTTAGGCATTTTACACTTTTTGGAAAAAAGAGAATGGAAGATCAGCTTAAAACTGGTGCGATGCAGAAAAGGGTAATTAAAGAAAGAGAGAGAACAAAGAAAAAAAAGGAGTAAAATGGTTTGGGAGGGAAAGAAAAAAGGAGTATTGTGAGATAAAATTGAATACAACAGGAAAGTGATTAGCAAAAGTGACTTCGGAGAAGCTTTTGAGTTAATGTAGCAAAGAGAATTGTCTTGTGAAGCTGACATGAAACGTCATGAATATTTTTTTATGTTATGAAGAGAGAGTGTTCTGTTCTATTGCATCATCGCTCAGAGGTTCGCTTTTCTTGCAGACGGTGGGTTGAATAGAAAGATAGAAGTTTTGGAAAGAAGACCGCTGAAACCCTGAATATAAGGGTTCTTGTGACTTAACCATTAACCTTATAATGTGCGGCCAAATCAAATGGATTGAAAACAACTGAAGGCAAAGGGCGAAGGAGTGAAATAGATGCCAAAACTTGCATCGTCGTCGAGATGTGGGAATGTGGGTTTTCCTGCATCGCAAGAAAATGCATCATTTGTTCTTGTAGTTGGATTGTTTTACTTCTGAGTGGCACTAGTTTTGCCTACAATGGGTTAAATGGCCAGGCAAAACGACTGCGAGGGCTCAGAGAAGGTTTGAGAAAAGGCCATTCAGTGTGTTCCCTTTCTGACTAAGGGAAATAGGTATGGGTGTTTAGAGTATATAAATCTCAACGCTGGCACGTTTGAGGATCGAGCCTGGAACGGCAGCCTGAGCCAACCTCTTCCTCTGAGGTCCGTATAAATCTGACAACTTGAGGCAACAACAACAACAGGTCCGTATAAATCTGAAGGACAACTTCAGGTCCGTATAAATCTGAAGGAAGTTGCTGAATTTTCAGTTTCGGCTCCTGCCTGCATTGCCCATAAAGGCAAATGCCTGATCTTGGTCGCAACCTAGGGGCGGGGGTGGCTCAGACGGTAGCGCGCCAGGCTCCTAATCTGTAATTCCCAAGTTCGAGTCTCAGCTGGGTCAGCGTTGAGATGTATCTCGGCAAAATTCCCCGCCCTGCCCACGGTCAGTAAGGGGACACCGATGGGCTTGAAAAGGCCGCCGCCCGTCGGATGGGACGTTAAGCTGTGCCCTAGTGTGTGGGGAAAGCCATACCCTGTGCACGTTAAAGAACACGCCGGATGGCCTTGACGGGAGGCTACCATCTGTCTCCCAACAGCTATTCCAGTGGGTATCCATGTGACCTGGCCATTTAACCCATGGTGTGCAAAAAAGTGCCGCTCAGAGGTAAAACAACCCAACCCAACCCCTCTCCCAACCTTCTCTGAGCGTTCGGGGTCCATGTGACCTGGCCATTTAACCCATGGTGTGCAAAAAAGTGCCGCTCAGAGGTAAAACAACCCAACCCAAATTCCGCAATCTGTCGATTACGTAAAAAAGTAAAGTTACTTTTCCGGCATTAAAATCATTATCATTTCCCCCCAGTTTTTTTTTTTAATTCTGTGCAGTAAAAGCAAAAGAAAACACATCTTCAGAAATGTTAAGCAACACAGAAATCGCGTGGTTTTGAATTTCTAAATTTAAACAAAGAATACAATGCAGCTCGTAAACCTGTTCACTACAGAAATAAAACAAGTACTAGGTCCTAAATAAAAGAACTAAAGCGTTTATGACAGCGATGGCATTGATCACTCTCTGCTCTTATTGATAAAGGTCGTAAGCAGTTCTTACAATACTTGGTGTTATGAGCAGCGCTCGAAAAAATGAAGAGGAGATTTCTCCCTGCTGAATTCTTTTATTTCGTTTCTTTGTGTGTATCTCTCTTTACACCTGGAGAAATTCTTTTTTTCTGTGAAGAAAAAGTTGCTTTATGCCCAACGAAGCATTTATAATCATTTGCGAAAATATTTGTAGACCTTTTGTAATCGGAACCAGTACTGTAACTAGGTTGGTGCAAAAAAATAGAGGCAGAATAACTGGTAATTTTTTTTCTTTTAAAAGAAAGTGTTCTTAGTTTTATTGGTTGTTTAGTTAACAAACTAGACTTGTATGAGATAATCAATGTGTTTAAATTCTCTAAAGCCACAAAAATTATCATACAGTGCCCTGACAAAACATTGGTGAAGTTTCTATATTACCTCCAAAGGTTTGTTGTTTGATTGTTTTACCTGAGTGGCACTTTTTTTGCACACCATGGGCTAAATGGCCAAGTCACATGGACCCCAAAGGCTCAGAGAAGGTTCGGGGAGGGGACCCACTGGAACAGCTGTTGTGAGACAGATGGTAGTCTCCCGTCAAGGCCATCCAGCATGTTCTTTAGTATGCACAGAGTATCCGCACACGGGTTAACGTCTCCCATCCGACGGACGGCGGCTTTTCCAAGCCCTTCGGTGTCCCTACTGACCGTGGGCAGGGCGGGGAGTTTTGCGGAGATAAATCTCAACGCTGATCCAGCTGGAACTCGAACCTGGGAGCTACAGATTACGAGCCTGGCGCGCTACAGACTGAGCCTCCCACGTCCAAAGGAATGCTATATTAGAGATTCATTATTATAAGGAATAACATTTTAAGAGAATGAGATTAAACTCGCTTAAAGATCTAAATCAAGTCCATCTAAGTCTCTTTGGGAGCGGGGGTGGCTCAGTCGGTAGCGCGCCACGCTCGTAATCTGTAGTTTCCAGGTTCGAGTCCCAGATGGGTCAGCGTTGAGATTTATCTCCGCAAAATTCCCCGCTCTGCCCACGGTCAGTATGGGACCTGATGAACTTGGAAAGGCCACCGTCCGTCGGATGGGACGTTAAGCCGTGTCTCCGTGTTCGGGAGAGCCATACCCTGTGCACGTTAAAGAACACGCTGGATGGCCTTGACGGGAGGCTACCATCTATCTTCCAAAAGCTGTTCCAGTGGGTCCCCTCCCCCAATCTTCTCTGAGCCTTCGGGGTCCATGTGACCTGGCCATTTAGCCCATGGTGTGCAAAAAAGTGCCGCTCAGAGGTAAAACAACCCAACCCATCTAAGTCTCGAATTTCAGGAATATTGGTTCAGCATTTAAAGAGAGTATGGCAGCTGGAATATTTAACAGTAGCGTCATCTCCCCACCTCTCAACCCTTAAAACGTTTCGTCAAAATTGTTATAAAATTGAAAGAATTATTAATCAAACATAAATAAATAACAGTTTTTTAAACGATTTGATATAACAATCATTACTTCTTTTTTGGCAAGATCTAAAAGTTTTTTTCTTTTTTTTAGGTTCTGAGCGAAGCACGGATAAAAAAAAAAGCTTCATGGGTTCAAGCTGGACATAAATCGAGTGAGATAACTTCGTAACATTAGCCACGCATGATGAGAGAAGATTGCTGACGAACGAAGAGTACGATGATGGTTTTAAGAGTTTCGATCAGGAAACTCGAAGATGAAGACCGTAGCAGAAGTCTTTCAAATTGCGATGAAGACTATCTCAAAGCCTTGGTAGAAAGATATCGAAAAAAAAAAACGGTGAAAGAAATTGAGGAAGAGTTGGACTAAGCTTTGAAAGTGTTTTTCGGCATCTAGACGCAATCGGCATGGTAGAGACAAACTCGGTAAGTGGGTGGTGCCTCGCGAATTGAATGAAAGACAACAAAATCGTTCTCTTTGCTGATGAAAAATAGATTATGTACGGCAATCGCAGATGATCTGAACAGTGCTCCACAGGGATGATGTGCCGAAACACACTGCCCACATATAAAAGATCACGGTTACTGTTTGATGGCATGAGATTGGCGTCATTCGCTATAACATCCTAAAACCTGACGAAACTATCACGGCAGAAAGGTACTATCGTGAACTGGACATCGTCCATCATCACTTGTCCCACTAAAGATGGCATTGAGGTTAAATGTTCATTCTCATGGTTGCACTGTGGGAAGGGGGTAGCTCAGTCGGTAGCGCGCCAGGCTCGTAATCTGCAGTTCCCAGGTTCGAGTCCCAGCTGGGGCAGCGTTGAGATTTAGCTCTGCAAAATTCCTTGCCCACGGTCAGTAGGGGACACCGATGGTCTTGGAAAGACAGCCGTCCGTCGGATGGGACGTTAAGCCGTGGCCCCGTGTGCGGGAGAGCCATACCCTGAGCACGTTAAAGAACACGCTGGATGGCCTTGACGGGAGGCTACCATCCGTCTCCCAACAGCTGTTCCAGTGGGTCCCCTCCCCCAACCTTTTCTGAGCCTTCGGGGTCCATGTGACCTGGCCATTTAGCCCATGGTGTGCAAAAAAGTGTCGCTCAGAGGTAAAACAACCCAACCCTCCATTTTTTTTTTGTCTAACACTGTATGTTTCTAATATTTTAACCAGGAAAATAATAATTTCTGCTCTTTTCGAATCAATAACAGCTAACGTAATTAATATGATGACTTTTTGTTTAATGTTCGGCTCAAAGAATTAGGACTTATTTAGGGCATGGGTTCTGGTTTCAATTCCTATTTTTCGAGAACGCACGCGTTTTTTTCGGTAGATTCACGACGGTTACATCAATTACACCATTTAACCGCACTTCAAGTTTTCACTGCTGATCTTATCTTTTTCGTTAGTATCGAATTTTTTTACTAAAATAAATTAAAAACTTTTTCTCTGAAATAGCTCAATTATTTTTAAGGTCAAATCGAAGCTCCTCCCCCCCCCCCCCCACTTATCTCCTTTTCTCTCTTCGTTGGTGAACCATTTTCACAGAGTTTTCCGCACACAGAACAGAGCTCCGGTTAAACACAACTTGATGTTGTTGTCTCGTGCAAC
The DNA here is from genome assembly GCA_038380435.1 of Ryuthela nishihirai. Classification (NCBI taxonomy): domain Eukaryota; kingdom Metazoa; phylum Arthropoda; class Arachnida; order Araneae; family Heptathelidae; genus Ryuthela; species Ryuthela nishihirai. The sequence continues at coordinate 32,985,171 of JAWZYU010000005.1, read as the reverse complement.
CACGTACCAGAGGATTGATTTTTCTCTACGTATTGATCTCTCATTTCCAAACTTTTAAAATGCAAATAATTCCCCCCCCCCCTTGAGCAGCCATTTGCATCGTTAGCCTGAAAGGAGATGCTGATCAATGGAAAAAGTAAGGTAGGCGAGACCTTAGCAGAAAAAATACTAGACAGAAAAATCTATGTCTTATCTGAAAATTGAATCCGGAGTTAGTAGCTTTATCCTTTAGTGGAAACTTTTTTTTTGTTGCATGTATTGGATTAAATGGTCAAGTTACACGAATCCTAAAAGCATGGATTTGGGAAGAGGGAGACGATCCATTACACAGCTGTGAAAAAGATGGAAGCCTTCTTTCAATGTCCGTTGCGCTCTATAATGTGCACAATGCATGCTCTAACGAAGGCTCCTTTTTGGCACACAATGGGCTAAATCAGTGTTTTCCAAAGTGGGCGATACCGGCCCCTGGGTTGGGTTGGTTGTTTTACCGCTGAGCGGCACTTTCTTGCACACCATGGGCTAAATGGCCAGGTCATAAGGACACCGAAGGCTCAGAGAAGGTTGGGGGAGGGGTTGGGTTGTTGGATTGTTTTACCTCTGAGCGGCACTTTTTTGCACACCATGAGCTAAATGGCCAGGTCACATGGACCCCGAAGGCTCAGAGAAGGTTGGGGGAGGAGACCCACTGGAACAGCTGTTGGGAGACAGATGGTAGCCTCACGTCAAGGCCATCCAGCGTGTTCTTTAACGTGCACAGGGTATGGCTCTCCCGCACAAGGAGCCACGACTTAACGTCCCATCCGATGGACGGCGGCCTTTCCAAGTCCATTGGTGTCCCCTACTGACCGTGGGCAGGGCGGGGAATTTTGCAGAGATAAATCTCAACGCTGACCCAGATGGGACTCGAACCTGGGAACTACAGATTATGAGCCTGGCGCGCTACCGACTGAGCCACCCCGCCCCCCGCCCCCTGGGGGGGCGCTGGAACGATCCAGGGGGTCGGTAGTAGCCTCGGATGCAATAGGGGGGTGGAAGCATAAAGAAAGAAGGAAAGATAAAAAAAATTTGAAAAACCGTTCGTACATGTTTCATCTGTTGTGTAACATAGCGTTAAAGTCGTAATGATTACTTTATTTTTCAAATAAACACATAAAATTATCCTTCGTTATCTTAATTTTCTGTGTGTAATGCGAATGTTACTATGGTTGATTTTAATAAATAACTTTATAATTTCGAGCTTCAAGGTGTCTTATTTACAACAACATCTTTCTTTACTATGTTGTAGGACGTAGGTAGAAATATAGATACATAAAAGAACACAAATTTGTCACTGCATCTTTCTGTTTGTTCGCTTAAAAAAGGTAGATTTCCAGGGGGGCGCTGAGTAATTTTTTTTCTGATAAGGGGCCGGTAGGACAAATAAGTTTGGGAACCTCTGGGCTAAATGGACAGGTTACAGAGAATGTTAGAGAAAGGGAGCCTCCTGAATAGCTGTTAGGAGAGAGATCGAAGTCTTGTGTCAAGGCCTTCCAGAATGTTCTTTAACGTGCACAGGATATGGCTCTCCTCTACATGAAGCCAGGCTAACGTCCCATAAGACGAATGGCGGCCTTTCGAAACCCATTGGTGTCCCCTTTCTGACTGAGGTTAGGGAGATAAATCTCAACGATGGCTCAGGTACAACTTCAGCCTGACACTCTATCTACTGAGCTCAGTCAACCCGCGTCCCAAGAGGTCAGAGTTTAAAGTGCCATATGATAGGCATGGACCCTTTTGAGAATACTAGTAAGCGTAAGAGACGCAAGAATTTATTCAACTTATGCTTATTTCGCGCATTTTGCAAGAATTTTTTTTTTAAACCTCTAAAACGCCCACTTAACGTCCCATCCGTCGGACTTTGGTTGGGTTGTTTTACCTCTGAGCGGCACTCTTTTGCACACCATGGGCTAAATGGCCAGGTCACATGGACCCCGAAGGCTCAGAGAAGGTTGGGGGAGGAGACACACTGGAACAGCTGTTGAGATACAGATGGTAGCCTCCCGTCAAGGCCATCCAGCGTGTTCTTTAAAGTGCACAGGGAATGGCTCTCCCGCACACGGGGCCACGGCTTAGCGTCCCATCCGACAGATGGCAGCCTTTTCAAGCCCATCGGTGTCCCCTACTGACCGTGGGCAGGGCGGGGAATTTTGCGGAGATAAATCTCAACGCTCACGCAGCTGGTACTCGAACCTGGGAACTACATATTACGAGCCTGGCGCGCTATCGACTGAGCCCCCCCCCCCCCCTGAAACGGAGGGGGAAATGTTACAGTGCAATAAATCTCGTCTCTTGGTCCCTCCTTTTACTGGCTCGATTGAGTTTCTTGCCTCCCCCCCCCCCTTTATTTTTTTCTACATCCCGGCCTACTCAGCAAAGTAAATTTGTTAAATGATAATAATATATGCTCATATCAGTGGCATACGCAAGGGTGGGTTGGGGGTGGCAGACCTACCCTTAAAATATGGTATATATATATTTTTTTAATAAGATAAAGAATGAATAAAAAAAATATTATTGAAAATTTAGAGGATTTGGGTTGGGTTGTTTTACCTCTGAGCGGCACTTTTTTGCACACCATTAGGCTAAATGGCCAGGTCACATAGACCCCGAAGGCTCAGAGAAGGTTGGGGGAGGGGACCCACTGGAACAGCTGTTGGGAGACAGATGGTAGCCTCCCATCAAGGCCATCCAGCGTGTTCTTTAACGTGCACAGGGTATGGCTCTCCCTCACACGGGGCCACGGCTTAACGTCCCATCCGACGGACGGCGGCCTTTCCAAGGCCATCGGTGTCCCCTACTGACCGTAGGCAGGGCGGGGAATTTTGCGGAGATAAATCTCAACGCTGACCCAGCTGGGACTCGACCCTGGGGACTACAGATTACGAGCCTGGCGCGCTGCCGACTGAGCCACCCCATTGAAAATTATTATTCTTTCCATTACTTGTGTTGATCAAATTTTACTCCTTGATATATTTTCCGTTTGAATTTATGTCGATTTTAAATTCCCAACATTCTTTGCAAATTTAGGACCGCCTCCCGCCTCCAATAAGAAACTCTTGATATGTCACTGACTCATGGATATACTTTTTAAATAGCAGTAATAAATGGACTGCAATTTTTAAAATGCTTTACTGTGAAATCGAGCTCAAGTTCAGCAACGCTGATACTTGATCCAACGAAGTTTATCGTCAAGTCCTAGGTAAATGCGAGTATGATACGTATGTAGCCCGTTTTACACTAAAATCAAAATTTGAAAGAGCTTAAAAAATACATTTTTTCTTATTATCAAAATACAGGTAAGCCGTGAACAATCTTGGCTATGTAGAGGAGAATCTTTCTAGAGCATGGTGGAATATGCATTCTGATTGAGGTAAATGCCCCAGGCTCGTAATCTGCGGTTCCCAGGTTCGAGTCCCAGCTGGGTCAGCGTTGAGATTTATCTCCGCAAAATTCCCCACCCTGCCTACGGTCAGTAGGGGACACCAATGGACTTGGAAAGACCGCCGTCCATCGGATGGGACGTTAAGTCGTGGCTCCTTGTGCGGGAGAGCCATACCCTGTGCACGTTAAAGAACACGCTGGATGGTCTTGACGGGAGGCTACCATCTGTCTCCCAACAGCTGTTCCAGTGGGTTCCCAACCCTCTCTGAGCGTTAGGGGTCCTTGTGACCTTGGCCATTTAGCCCATGGTGTGCAAAAAAGTGCCGCTCAGTGGTAAAACAACCCAACCCACTATGAAGAATAAATCTTGCTACAGTTTGTATCATAAAAAAGAGTTTGTTTTTTGGCAGAGTGCTCATTGGATAATGCGGCCCACCTGGTTCAAGACAATTCCCACCCACCCCTATATGCAAGCCTATCTTTTTCCGGTTTTTAAGTCTACACCCAAACTTAACAATCTACGCAAAATGCGAGAAAATAAGAACTTCTTTCCGTGTAGCTTTTTCTTTTGAACGCCAATTTGTAACTGTCTGATTGCAACTCATAGTTCTGTAGTTAACCGTTGGATGGAGAGAGAGGCCTGCCATTCGCTTCTTACATCTTAGAGAGCTAACACCCTGGATCCCTGACGGCCTCGACAGCCGCGTGTTCTTGCTGTGGTTAAGAAGGCGTTGCTGCCTCCTCCTGATTTATTCCTCCGCATGCTAGTTAATGGCCGTGTGGAATATGAGACGTTCCCTCTGTTCACAGATTCACCCGGAAGTTGCTGAAGTCTCTCTCAGTCTCCTCACCTCTCCCATTGCCGAGTGGCAGGAGCCTTCGCTAAATAAATGGAGCTGTTCCGTCGGCGGAGGGATACAGTGCGGTAAAGTTGGAAATGCGAGCACAGGCACTGCCGCTCCTCTTTCTGTCTGGGGACTTTGGCGCACGTGAGGGCTGCGTCTCGAATGCCTCGTTGACAGTAATGATCCTGACAAATAGACGGGAAAGTGTGGGGCTAAATTAGGCTCTTTAGGGGAAACACGGCCCAACCAGCGCAAGGGTCTTAGTAGTCGAGATTTATAGGTGAAGAGGGGACAGCGAGAGAACGCAGCGGACTTAGTCTGGTAATGGGTGAAGGTCTTCTTGCGTTCGGTACGTGGAATTGCGCAAACATGTCTTGCCAATGCGGAGGAGACTCTGGCCGGAAAGAGGGCCGCTGTGAGGTAAGGAATGGGATATTTGGCGCTATTTGCTCGCCCAGTTTGTGAGTGCTAGAAAGGAGGCGAAAGGAGCTGGAGTTTAGAGGCATCACGGAATACAGATCATGCCCTCTGTTGTTGGTAAGAGATCTTTTTCGGGTACCTTGGGAAGCATAACAAGCCATGGAGCGTCATCGTGCACGTGGAGCGAACATGTCTGTTTTATCAAACGATTCGCGTTTAGGCTCCTCACTTAGCGAAGAAGATAAAAGAGCGCCCTGGACAAAAAGAAGAAGGGGAACTGAGTTGATCTTTAGAGAAAGTTTAGAACCGAGAAAATTCTAAATATTTTAAACCTAGGGAGAAAAAAAAAATCACCATCTTTTCATTAAAGAACTTTTCTTTAAAGATGAATCTAACGATTTCTTCTTTAGAAAAAAAAAGGTTTTTTTTACTCTAAAGAAAAAAAAAACTGTTAGATGGTTGCGTAAGGCGTTTGAAATTTTTAGATTTTTTTTATGTATTAAAGTTGGGTTGTTTTACCTCTGAGAGGCATTTTTGGCACACAATGGGCTAAATGGCCAAGGTCGCAAGGACCCCGAAGCCTCAGAGAGGGTTAGGGGAGGGGACCCACTGGAACAGCTGTTGGGAGACAGATGGTAGCCTCCCGTCAAGGTCATCTAGCATATTCTTTAACGTGCACAGTGTATGATTTTCTCGCAGACGGAGCCACGGCTTAACGTCCCATCCGACGGACGGCGGCCTTTCCAAGCCCATCGGTGTCCCCTACCTACCGTGGACAGGCGGGGAATTTTGCGGATATAAATCTCAACGCTGACCCAGCTGGGACTCGAACCTGAGAACCACAGATTACGAGCCTGGCGCGCTACCGACTGAGCTACCCCGCCTCAAGGGTAAAGGTGGTGTTGGGCTCAAAAATGTTGGGAACCATTGGTTCACTGATGGTGTGGCCAAGGATTGACACACAAAAAAACAAGCAATTTATGTAACAATAGGAAGCATCTTTTTGAAAGAAATCAGTTTTAATATCCTGAAATAAAAAGAGAAAAAATGAAGCCTCTTATACCCACATCTCATTAAAACAGCACAACTTAAATATTTGTTTAATGTAAATAGTTTCAAAAGTTCTTTATAAAGAAGTGGCCTTCGCAATGCTAATAAAACTCCAATAGAATACACATCAAGATAATCCCACTTGGAAATAACGAAAACTTTGAGTCTCAGCTGGGTCAGCGTTCAGATTTATCTCCGCAAAATTCCTCGCCCTGTCCACGGTTAATAGGAAACACCGATGGGTTTGAAAATGCCACCGTCCGTCGGATGGGACGCTAAGCCGTGGTCCCTTGTGCGGGAGAGACATACCATATGCACGTTAAAGAACACGCTGGATGGCCTCGACCACAAACTACTATCTGTCTCCCAACAGCTGTTCCAGTGGGTCCCCTCCCCCAACATTCTCTGAGCCTTCGGGATCCTTGTGACCTGGCCATTTAGCCCATTATGTGCAAAAAAGTGTCGCTCCGTGGTAAAACAATCCAACTAAAAAAGTTATTCTTGTTTCACCGTGTAAAATTTTTCGGAGCCTTCGAAGATTACTGACCTTTCTAGAGAAATATTTGCAGAAATATATTAATGTACTTTTAAACAACGAGATAAAAATTTAGTTCACAAGATCATATATACAGAATATGTGTTCACTTAAAGGTTCAATCTTTAAACTTCCCCAACTTGAGTGTCTTTACTTGAGTGTCTTACTATTACAATTTGAGTGAGGACTCACTGCAAACCTAAGCAAAGTAAATGTTAATCCTAACATATTCTAAAAAAAATAAAACCATTCCGCATGAATAAGTTCGCCTCCCAATAGGTATTTGAATACAACAAATAGAAGACCATAAGGCGTGCTACAATGTACAGTGTGAGCGTGCTACAATGTACAGTCGCTCAAAAAAGTATCCGAACACTATGGTTGATTACAGAATTCAGAAAAAACATCTGGCAACGATTATTTTTAGAAATTAGTGATCTGGCAACCTTCGTGTCACGTGATTACAGAATTCAAGAAAAATATCTGGAGCGTGTACAGCAACTGTACACGCTCCAGTTACCGTTCACAGCAAACTGGAGCGTGTGCAGTTACTGTACACGCTCCAGTTTGCTGTGAACGGTAACTGCACACGCTCAATATTTCCGTGAGTGAGCCCACACGATCTAGTATCAAAATAATATGACCACCTTCAGTCGCTCAAAAAAGTATCCGAATTTTTTTGAAATAAGTGATCTGGCAACCTTCGTGTCACGTGACACGAAGGTTGCTAGATCACTAATTTCAAAAAAAAAAAATCGTTGCCAGATATTTTTTCAGAATTCTCTAAGCAACCATAGTGTTCGGATACTTTTTTGAGCGACTGTACAATATCACCTCACCTTATGGTCTTCTATTTGTTGCATTCAAATACCTATTGGGGTTTGTCTGCAAATGTCATGATACAAACTTTCTTTGGATACCTTGTAGTCCAGTCTTAATAAAACACCAGACAAGAAATGCGGAAACAGAAAAAAAATAAGAAAAAAAAAAAATGACGAAAACGAGAAGAAGAAGAAGGAGGAAAAAATCGGAGAAAAAGATGGAGAGGGGAAAAAAAAACGCATTTACGGTTTGCATTCGTCTTTTGTGTACAGAGGTGGGAGCCAAAGAAAAACATGGAGCGGCAGCCGAGTAATAACGGCTCTGTTCTGGCAAGCAACCATCTTTTTCATTTGGCATCTGGATTTCGCCTGAATAATTTGTTTCAATTCCTTTCGGTGCTGCCCGTTAAATAAACCAATGCCATTGCGTGCCATCCAGCGGAGTTCTTCATCTAAGTAGATGAGCTACTTCATGCAGCTTTAATTCAAATATCACGAAACAATGCTGTGTGACGTTCTTGAATTTTTAAGTGCCGCCTCGCTGGAGTAGCGGAAACACAAAAGCAACCCCTCCCCTACGCTGCTGTCCCCCCCCTTTTCTCCCCCTCCTGCACGGCCTGAGGGCTTCAGAAGAGCTGAACGTTCGACTGGTCCCGCTCACATCTCCACTCCATTAGCATTTGGCGAGCCATTGTTTTCCTTGCATTACTCCCCGTACGCTTCGCAGCGCTCCTGCAGCTTGGTCTCTCCTCATTACCGCGCCTCTTAAGTCTCGATCCTGGCCCAAAAATTCCGTGCAGAGACGGAATTCCCGTTGCTCTACAACAATCCGCTCTCCCCACCAAACCACTCCCACTGTCTTCTTCTTCATCCGATTGGGTCTCTTTGATAACAGCGGCTTTCCTTTGCTCTCGTTTTGTATTTAGTCCCTTCATCTTCTGCATCTCTCCTTCATCTTTCTTCATCTCTCCATCTTCACCGGTTGTTGCTTTTGTTTCTGAAGAGATGGACAGCTTGTTTGTCAGGGAGGTTGCGTAATTACGTCTACCCTTCGCTTTTCACTCTTCCCTCCCCCCCCCCGTACGTCTCCCTCCCCTGCCAACCTCATCGCACATTTCTTGTAAAGAGCGAAGATGGGAGAGCCTAGGACACGGATGCGACATTCGGTCTACGCGTCGATGCCTTTCAAAAGGGGCTTTTATGACACGCTTATTTATGCGCTGAATGCCATAAGTTTTCGCCACTGCGAAAGAGCAAACACCCCTTTCGTTAAAAAAAAAAAAACTGGCAGCTCTCAGCTGGCATTCTTCAAATTTCAGCTTCACTGCTGGTCGGCTTTCTCTTCGTTTCCTCCCTCTTTTTTTTTTTGGTCCGTCTACTTCCCTGCTGCTTCTGCTGCTGCTGTTACCAATGAGCCGCCACCCACTCTGGTATTGCATTCCACGGGGCGTCACTTCCCGGAGAGTAACAATGCACTCCCCGAAGTGTAATGAAGGCAGCTTGACTTAATGAACGGATCCGCACACGAAGGTCTGTCGACGCAGGAGATTTTCTCTGCACCATACTTTAAATTTTCCATCGAGGAAAGAAAATGAAACAGAAATTGCAAACTGGATATTTGCAGCATCTCGAAAATCCTTCTGTTGCCCTTTTCTTCAACCCGTTTTGCAGTCAGCATCTCTTTCTCCCCTCGCAACTGTCCACGCCTTCAGAGGGAGGGGTTGATTCCGGGAGGGTGGAGGGGGTGGGGGGTAAATGACACATCGTCTGTCTCACCACCTTCCTCTCTTCCTCTTCTTTTCTTGAGAGTCGGATTCTTTTCTGCCGTAAATGCCACTCCTCGGTCCACCCTCCACCGTTGCTTTCTAAATTACATGCTTTATGATCTGCCAACGAGCCATTTTCATCTGAAAAGTATCGATCCTTAAAGCCGGGAAGACGTTCTCTTGTCTCCGAAGCTGACTCTAGTGAAGAAAAATGTGTCCCAGGGCTTCTTCCTCGCAGCCCCGGGTATCTCTAATCTGGAAACAGGAAAGGGCGAGGATGCTTCTGTTTGCTCGGCGCTAGGTCAGGGCGGCGAAGTGACGGAGATACAAATGAGGCTGATCCGTATCCCCTGATGCGATCTGCAGTCTCTCGCTGCGCTCCAGTCAATACTGCAGGCAAGACGTCTCTCTGGCAGGTTGGGGTCAATTTCAGCCATTCTCTTTGATAAAGAATTGGTAGAAATGGAAGAATGCTTTTTTTTATACGTCTAGTTGGAGCAGAAAGAAAGCAAAAAATCGAAGGAGATAGAAATAAACTTGATGCAATTTGACGATTATCGCATACTTGGATTTTTGCACCAGCTATATATTCTTATTCTTTGGTATATATTTGTTTCATTTTTTGTTCCCTAAACAGAGAGTAGAGGTTAATATGTAGGGTACTCGCATTATCTTTGGATTCAGTCGACTGAATGGAGCTTTACATTCATGGAAAGGAATCGTTCCCAGGTGGTCTTGCACGGGTATGTAAATAATTCTTCATCACCGAAGGCCAGTACGTTTAAATAACAAAGTAATTCACATCTAATCGACGCTGCTGTAATCACTTACACAAACTGTAGTATCATTCACCTGCAGGGCTGGGAAATTCTGCTTAACAATGTCAGGTGAATTTTCTTGCGTAGTTGGTCACTTTCCAACTTCAAAGAAAACCTGCAACAGTAAAATATTTCCAAAGAAAAGAACACCAATATTTGGCTTTGAATGCAATACCATAAATTTCGTTGAATGCTCTTTTTTAATGTACAGTCGCTCAAAAAAGTATCCGAACACTATGGTTGATTACAGAATCCAGAAAAAATATCTGGCAACGATTTTTTTTAGAAATGAGTGATCTGGCAACCTTCGTGTCACTTGACACGAAGGTTGCCAGATCAAAATCCCGGAGAAATCCCAGTAAACACCGGAGATTTACTTTATGAGCTCCTTTTTCTATTTAAGAATGGCTAACCATGGAATCTATGTATCTCTCGCTGTTTTCTCTCTTACAGGGGCGGGGGTGGCTCAGTCGGTAGCGCTCCAGGCTCGTAATCTGTAGTTCCCAGGTTCGAGTCCCAGCTGGGTCAGCGTTGAGATTTATCTCCGCAAAATTCCCCGCCCTGCCCACGGTCAGTAGGGGACACCGATGGGCTTGGAAAGGCCGCCGTCCGTCGGATGGGACGTTAAGCCGTGGCCCCGTGTGCGGGAGAGCCATACCCTCCGTTAAAGAACACGCTGGATGGCCTTGACGGGAGGCTACCATTTGTCTCCCAACAGCTGTTCCAGTGGGTCCCCTCCCCCAACCTTCTCTGAGCCTTCGGGGTCCATGTGACCTGGCCATTTAGCCCATGGTGTGCAAAAAAGTGCCGCTCAGAGGTAAAACAACCCAACCCAGCTGCTGCTAGGAGACATATTGAAGCCTGTCGTCAAGGCCACCCAGCGTGTTCTTTAACGTGCCATCGGCCACGATTCTCTTGTACAAGGACCCAAGCTTAACTTCTCATCCGAAGGACGACGGCCTTTCTAAGCACAACGGTGTCCCTTTTCTGAAACTCCCCGCCCTTCCCACGGTCAGTAGGGGACACTGATGGGCTTGGAAAGGACGCCGTCCGTCGGATGGGACGTTAAGCCGTGGCTCCGTGTGCGGGAGAGCAATACCCTGTGCACGTTAAAGAACACGCTGGATGGCCTTAACGGTAGGCTACCATCTATCTCCCAACAGCCGGTCCAGTGGGTCCCCTCCCCCAACATTCTCTGAGCCTTCGGGGTCAATGTGACCTGGCCATTTAGCCAATTGTGTGTCAAAAAGTGCCGCTCAGAGGTAAAACAAACCGAAACCAAACCCTTTTCTGACCGAGGGCAGGACTTAGAGTTTAGCGGAGATAAGTTTCAACCTTGGCATATTAGGACTCGAACCTGGAAGCATCAGATTGTTAGCATGGCTCGTTACCTCCTGAGTCAACTCCCTCCCCGAGGGGGCGGGGATGGCTCAGTCGGTAGCGCGCCAGGCTCGTAATCTGTAGTTCCCAGGTTCGAGTCGCAGCTGGGTCAGCGTTGAGATTTATCTCCGCAAAATTCCCCACACTGCCCACGGTCAGTAGGGGACACCGATGGGCTTGGAAAGACCACCGTCCGTCGGATGGGACGTTAAGCCGTTTCCCCGTGTGCGGGAGAGTCATACTCTGTGCACGTTAAAGAACACGCTGGATGGCCTTGACGGGAGACTATCATCTGTCTCCCAACAGCTGTTCCAGTGGGTCCCCTCCCCCAACCTTCTCTGAGCCTTCGGGGTCCATGTGACCTGGCCATTTAGCCCATGGTGTGCAAAAAAGTGCCGCTCAGAGGTAAAACAATCCAATCCAAACCTTCCCCGTGGGAAGGAGAGGCAAAATATTTTTCATGTTTTAATATAGATTAAAATAGGAGCATGCAACACAATCAATGATATTGCTTTCAATGGTGATGTTCTTTTCCATGGAAATATTTTACTGTTGTAGTTCTTCCTAACTTCAAAAATAATAAGCCACGACAGAAAATCCACTCGCCAATGGGCGAGTGGATTTTGCCAGCCCTGAGTATATCCTCACTTATGTCTCGGAGGAATGAGGAGGAAATCCTACATACGTCGAAACTCTATCCCCCTTACGTCATTGAGATGGAAACTCAAAGATATTTTTATATTACCATGCATTCCAAATTTGGGATGTGGAGTAACTTCGCTTTAAATAAAAATTGCGCGCTGCACATCTTCTCTCCGTTGCTGAAGTGTAGCTTTTTTTGACCGAAGAGGAGAAGTCACGTGAGTAACTCAGGGGATTTTCCTTCATCTCCGTTCAACATCCTTACCAACCAGGTCAACAAATCTCCACTCATCATCTTCTAAAAGATTAAAAAAAAAGTTTAAATTGTATCGAGATGTCTTCAAAAGGTTCCTTCTCTTTCTGTTATTTTTTTCTCTAAAATGAGTGATAGGTTAGGTAAAAAAATGTTTGGGTTGGTTGTTTTACCTCTGAGCGGCACTTTTTTGCACACCATGGGCTAAATGGCCAGGTCACATGGACACCGAAGGCTCAGAGAAGGTTGGGGGAGGGGACCCACTGGAACAGCTGTTGGGAGACAGATGGTAGCCTCTCGTCAAGGCCATCCAGCGTGTTCTTTAACGTGCACAGGGTATGGCTCTCCCGCACACGGGGCCACGGCTTAACGTCCCATCCGACGGACGGCGGCCTTTCCAAGCCCATCGGTGCAGGGCGTATAATTTTGCGGAGATAAATCTCAACGCTTACCCAGCTTGGACTCGAACCTGGGAACTACAGATTACGAGCCTGGCGCGCTACCTACTGAGCCCCCCCCCCAAAAAAAAAAAAAAAAAAAAAAAAATGTTTGAAAATATCACATTACACAAATATTGACTTTTAAAAATTTTGTGCTTTTAAGTGTTAATGTTGCAACGAGGAATTCGTCCCTGTTCTTAATTATTCTAAATCGAAGCATCGCCCTATGTACATTAATTCTTACGGAGAAGAATGTCTAAGGTCGCATTTTAACATTTTAAATGTAACATGTTATGTTAATGTTAAATTTAACATTTTAAATGTAACATGTTATGTTAATGTTAAATTTAACATTTTAAATGTAACATGTTAAATAAATGTAACAATGTTAATTTTAATTTAAACATCGCATTTTTCGGGTCCCGATCGCCGATGTACATGGCATGGGATAGGCTCAACCGGTAGTGCACCAGGTTCGCAATCTGCAGTTTCCAGGTTCGAGTCCCAGCTCAGTCATCGTTGAGATTTATCTCCGCAAAACTCACCGCTTTGCCCTCGGTGAGTAGAAGGCACTGATTGGTTTGTAAAGACCGTCATTCGTCTTTCCCTTGTGCGGGAAAGCCATAACCTGTGCACGTTAAAGAACACACTGGATGGCCTTGACGGGAGGCTACCATCTGTCTCCTAACAGCTGTCCAGTGGGTTCCCGTTAAAGTCATCCAGCATGTTCTTTATCGTGCACAGGATATGACTCTCATGCACATTGCCCACGACTTACGGGGCGGGGGTGGCTCAGTCGGTAGCACGCCAGGCTCGTAATCTGTAGTTCCCAGGTTCGAGTCCCAGCTGGGTCAGCGTTGAGATTTATCACCGCAAAATTCCCCGCCCTGCCCACGGCCAGTAGGGACACCGATGGGCTTGGAATGGCCGCCGCCCGTCGGATGGGACGTTAAGCCGTGGCCCCGTGTGCGGGAGAGCCATACCCTGTGCACGTTATAGAACACGCTGGATGGCCTTGACAGGAGGCTACCATCTGTCTCCCAACAGCTGTTCCAGTGGGTCCCCTCCCCCAACCTTCTCTGAGCCTTCGGGGTCCATGTGACCTGGCCATTTAGCCCATGGTGTGCAAAAAAGTGCCGCTCAGAGGTAAAACAACCCAACCCACGACTTACGACATCACATCCGATTACACGACTTATAACGTCACATCCGACGCTTTACAACGTCACATCCGATTACACGACTTACAACGTCACATCCGACGGACAATGCCCTTTCCAAGTCCTTCTATGTCCCCTTTCTGACCGGTGGTATGGTGGGAGCTTGGCGAAGATAAATCTCAAAGCAGACGCAATTGGGGCTCGAGTCTAAAAACTGCAGATTAAGAACCTGGCGCGCTACCAACTGAGCCAATCCACCTCTCTTAAACTTTAACTGACAGAAAATGAACTCTGGTAGAGGAATTAAAATGGAAATAATTTTAGGGCTATTCACAGAAATGTTGAATAAATTTTGCCATGCGCGTTAAAAAGATCAATAGATTACAATAACTAATCAAATTATCTTAATGATTCATAAAATTATCAGATTAAGCAATTAGATTTCTTACTGGCCAATTAACGAATCAAATCATAATCGTTAACCTCTTCAATCAATTATGAATCAGAGTTATTATATTATAGGCCTTGAAAGCGTCCATCACTAATGAGAAATCTAGAGCACATTATTTCCCACTTTCGCCTACAAGAGAAGAAAACTTTTTTATTTAGTAGGCGAGATTTCTTTTTTTATAGAAGGTAGACACGATAACATGCGTGCATACGAAACATTTTGCAGAACAGCAACAAAGCAGAAAGATATATGTTTGAAATCTGCTTGTTCTTTTCGAGACTCAAGAGATAAAATACTGAACTCGCTACGAACAAACTACGAATGTGCCTTACTGGCACTACTACCACTATGCCTTAACTGGCATAGTGGTTAGGCAGCTAGCGACTGTTCCAGCAAGGCAAACTTTGTGTGTTGTGTTAGCTCTAACTAAGGCAGTGGTCAACAGTGACTTCGGTCGTAGTATGGTATGTCCTTGTATGAAAAGGCCTGTAAAAGCTAGGAGTAGCTTCTAGGATTCTTCTCTGTCCTATATGTCGCAAATAAAAAAAAATAGAAATTAACTGATCGATAATAGAAGTGACTCTGGTGCTCACTTATAATCAACATTTCAGATTCAACATCCTTCAGTTGCTTGGCCTAAAGAATAGAGAGAGTCTTGGAAATCTGTTGTGTTGTTTATCTCTGAGCGACACTTTTTTTGGATAGTGTGGGTTAAATGGCCAGGTTAGAAGAATCCCAAGGGCTTAGAGAAGTTTGGGGAAAGGAACCCACGCGGGAACTGTTAGGAAACGGTTTGAAGCCTCCCGTCAAGGCCATCTAGGGTGTTCTTTAAAGTGCACAGAGTATGGCTCTCCTGCACATCGGGTCCCAGCTGGGTCAGCGTTGAGAGATTTATCTCCGCAAAATTCCCCGCCCTGCCCACGGTCAGTAGGGGACACCGATGGGCTTGGAAAGGCCGCCGTCCGTCGGATGGGACATTAAATTGTGGCCTGTCTGCTGGAGAACCATACCCTGTGCACGTTAAAGAACACGCTGGATGACCTTGACGGGAGGCTACCATCTGTCTCCCAACAGCTGTTCCAGTGGGTCCCCTCCCCCAACCTTCTCTGAGCCTTCGGGGTCCATGTGACCTGGCCATTTAGCCCATGGTGTGCAAAAAAGTGCCGCTCAGAGGTAAAACAACCAACCAACCTGCACATCGGGGATACGGCTTAACGTCCAATCCGACGGACGGCGACCTTTCCAAGCCCATAGGTGTTCTCTTTCTGACCGAGAGCAGTGTCATGGTTTAGTGGAGATAAATATGCAAAATATGAGCAGTCACCAGTGGGTATGAATATTTGTTGGCCCTAAGCCATATAGGCGGCAGACACATAGAAAGCGGTTGGTGCTGTTTAGCATTATTAATGTTCCTAAGATTTCTAAAAACGACTTTTCAAAAAACAATTACCAGGAACTGAGGGGGGGGGGGGCTCACAGGAAAATGGTACATGCGAAGTAACTGCGCATTCACCAGTTTGCTGTGAGGCTGGTTTTGTTTTGTGTCGTCTGAAATTTAAAAATGTTAATGCGAAAAGGTACAGTCGCTCAAAAAAGTATCCGAACACTAAGGTTGATTACAGAATTCAAAAAAAATATCTGACAACTTTTTTTTTTTTGGAAAATAGTGATCTGGCAACCTTCGTGTCACGTGACAGAAGAAAATAGTGATCTGGCAACCTTCGTGTCACGTGACACGAAGGTTGCCAGATCACTATTTTCCAAAAAAAAAGTTGCCAGATATTTTTTTTGAATTCTGTAATCAACCGTAGTGTTCGGATACTTTTTTGAGCGACTGTACAAACCTATTTCTGTGTGGCAGTAGCCTTAGTTGTCAGTCTCCATTTTATGTAAGAAAAAATCATGAAAAGTTTGTTTCCAGAGGGGAAACGCTTCTCCAAAAATTAGATGCTGCTCAAAAAATTAGGAACATCTCTGTGCAGATGACATCTGCTACTAAAAATCGATATCGTGAAAAGCACATTATAAGATACAAGCACCCCAAGGGCTCAGAGAAGGTTGGGAGAAGGGACACACTGGATATAAGTTAAGAGAAATATGATAGTTTCCCGTCAAGGCCATCCAGTGTGTTCTTTAATATGCACAGAGTATGGCTCTCCTGAACACAGGGGGCGGGGGTGGCTCAGTCGGTAGCGCGCCAGGTAGCGCGCCAGGCTGTAGTTCCCAGGTTCGAGTCCCAGCTGGGTCACCGTTGAGATTTATCTCCGCAAAATTCCCCGCCCTGCCCACGGTCAATAGGGGACACCGACTGACCGTGTCCCCTACTGACCGTGGGCAGGGCGGGGAATTTTGCGGAGAAAAATCTCAACGCTGACCCAGCTGGGACTAGAACGTGGGAACTGCAGATTACGAGCCTGGCGCGCTACCGACTAAGCCTCCCCCGCCCCAGTAGCAAAGGGGGATGTCGTTCGCCTCAGGGGAGAACATTCTTCCGACGCACTTGGTAGAGGACGACCAATTAGTCCACTTAATCAATATTCACCATCATTCTAAGTGAAACCACAGATTCGCGGATTTTTACGCCCGAGCTTAGGTGTGTCTCAAACGTGCTGTGCTAAACTTCGTGTAGAAAGACGACATAAACAAATTCATCTTACTAAGGACTAATCTTAGTAAGGTGAATTACTAAGATATTAGACTTTAAACCTAAAATCCATTGCATCTAATGGACAATCCATTACATCTATGGGTTTTTATACATATTAGATGCAGATATGAGGAAACAAGGGCTTTTATAAAGCCACAAACCAATGAAAAGTGGAGAAAAACATACACGAAAAGCAAGCCAAAGATAGGTCAGAACAGCAGCGATTCATTCAATTTTCAAGCAGTAGGAAGCTAAAATTCATTACATCAGCTCGGTTACATAGCAGATATCATCTCACAATTTAGAAGTAAATGGTTCGTTAATTAAAGGCAAAAAAAGTTGTCTCTATAGTACAATGATTATCGAAAAGATTGAAAACCTAGCATAAATCTATACTTCATTAGTTAAGTAATAATATAAGGATCGTTCAAATGAAAAGTGGACAACCCTAAATCTAGGTAATGGACTGAGTGATTGCTGCGTCCTCACGAAAAGAAATGGATATACATAGAAGGAATTCATCATCACTTCAGTCGTAAGTATCGGCTTGGAAGTGATAGGCGTTGTGTACATTCCAGACAAACACTGCATTAAAGCATGCAAAATTGAACAATAAGGAATAAACTGATGTTTTAATTTGACTATCAGGGTTCATTATTGAGGGATATTCTGGAGGATAGTGACGTCATCAACTCGCAATGCCATTGGATTGGTTGTTTTACCTCTAAAAGACACTTTTTTTTGCACACATTGAACTAAATGTACAAGTCATAAAAAAAATCAGAGAAGCTTGGGGGTAGGGGGTTGGGTTGGGTTGTTTTACCTCTGAGCGGCACTTTTTTGCCTCTGAGCGGGCTAAATGGCCAGGTCACATGGACCCCGAAGGCTCAGAGAAGGTTGGGGGAGGGGACCCACTGGAACAGCTGTTGGGAGACAGATGGTAGCCTCCCGTCAAGGCCATCCAGCGTGTTCTTTAACGTGCACAGGGTATGGCTCTCCCGCACACGGGGCTACGGCTTAACGTCCCATCCGACGGACGACGGCCTTTCCAAGCCCATAGGTGTCCCCTACTGACAGCGGGCAGGGCGGGGAATTTTGCGGAGATATACCTCAACGCTGACCCAGCTGGGACTCGAACCTGGGAACTACAGATTACGAGCCTGGCGCGCTACCGACTGAGCCACCCCCGCCCCGGTGATAGGGGGATTCTATTGCACAGCCGTTAGGAAAAGATGAAAGTCCCCGTGAAGACCATCCAGCATGTTCTTTAACGTTCACAGGGCATGACTCTCACGCACACGAACCAAAGCTTAAAGTCCCGTCTCACAGATGGCGACCTTTCCAAGCCCATAGATATCTCCTATTGACCAAGGGAAAGACGGGCAGTTTTGAGGAGAAATGACACCGAGAAATTTAGGGCAGTTTAAGACAGTCAATAAAGTCGAAGAGCACAGGGCTTTCGAGTAGCAAGGTTGTTCGGCTGAATTCCAGCCCCCATATTCTCCAATTAACAGAAAAAACGATGAACAGGTATCGTTGGGATTGCCTAGACCCCCCTTCCAAAAGTCAACCTTTCCTCATGCGATTTTCACATTTCCGATTCAAGTCGGACGAAGAAGTGCAGCACGTGTTAACAGAATTCCTCAAATAGCAATCAAAGTCGTTTCACAGACAGGATATCACTCATCTTCATATTCGAACAAATGCCTCGGCAGGCCGCCCTGCCCATTGTCAGTAGGGGACACCGATGGGCTTGGAAAAGCCGCCGTCTGTCGGATGGGACGTTAAGCTGTGGTCCCATGTGCGGGAGAGCCATACCCTGTGAACGTTAAAGAACACGCTGGATAGCCTTGACGGGAGGCTACCATCTGTCTCCCAACAGCTTGTTCCAGTGGGTCCCCTCCCCCAATATTCTCTGAGCCTTCGGGGTCCTTGTGGCCTGGCCATTTAGCCCATGGTGTGCAAAAAAGTGCCGCTCAGAGGTAAAACAATCCAATCCAATCATATTCGAACAAATGCCTCGGCAGGCCGCCCTACCCACTGTCAGTAGGGGACACCGATGGGCTTGGAAAGGCCGCCGTCTGTCGGATGGGACGTTAAGCCGTGGCCCCGTGTGCGGGACAGCCATACCCTGTGCACGTTAAAGAACACGGTGGATGGCCTTGACGGGAGGTTATCATCTGTCTCTCGACAGCTGTTCCAGTGGGTCTCCTCCCCCAACCTTCTCTGAACCTTCGGGGCCGCTCAGAGGTAAAACAACCCAACCCAAAGCCTCGACAGGCATGGATAATATCCGTAGATTAATAAATGCTTTATGATTGACTTGTCTATTTTTCACTTGAACGACATACATTTGATAATTTCCCATATTTGCTTCTCTTAACTTTGTACTCTACGCAACCCAAATGATAAATACTCGCTTACGAAAAGTGAAGTCTCGACAAGCATTCATCCCCTGAGCTATGAAAAAAAAATTTATTACTCAACATCAGAGTTGTCATCTTTCAGGTAGTGGCATATCTAATTATTTAAATGCTACTAATTGGGAAAAACAATATTCTGTAGTTGCTCTTAATTATAATTGTGAACAGTAATATTTTTTACACCGGCAACGATCATGTTAACCAGTAGTATCAGTTATGAAGTTTAAATTCCATTGCCATGACGACAAATCCAGAGGATATTCATTAAGTAGTTGATGACAATTCCCGCATCTTTGATCGCCAAATCGAGTCATCAATGCAAATATTTCAGACTGTTTTGGAAAACAACTAATTTAGAATTCTGAAAAGAAAAGTTAAAAACACAAGTCTGGCTTTTTTCCAAAACGTAAAATGCTTTCAGATTCATATTAGAACGTTTGATTAAAAACACGCGTGATCTCTTCTTAAATTATTTTTGAACCTTTCATTTTGATTTGAACCAGTTAGCGAAGCTTTTAGGACTTTAATATAATATAAATAACAATTGGAACAAAATGGAACGAAAAAAGACACAAGAGGGTGGTCCGAAAAAACAAAAGATAACAGACATCCACTGCTATAAAACCAAAGGATTATAACAAAAAAGTTTTTATTGCAATCTCTAATCATGATTTGATGGAAACGAGCAGTTCTACCTCCTTTATTTCACCTGAAACTTAATTTCCGGGTGCCGTATGGTTTTTTTTTTAATTTTATTCTAGACCTAAATCGGCTTTCTACTTTTGGTTAATGCGAAATGGACTCATAAAAAATGCACACACACGAACACACGGAGAAGCAGTCAACGTTACATTTCAACTGTGTGGTTCTTTTGGCCTTGCCGAGAACAAAAACAAAGACAGAGTTAGAAAGAGAGAGAAAGAAAAAGATGAAACGATGTAATCAACTAAGTTTTGTCTCTCCTATAAAGACTAGTTGCACGCAGCCAAGCGTAATGTATTTATGAAAGTCATTACATTCTTTTCTACGAAGAAGAAGACGAAAGAAATTAAACAGGACGAATGCCAGGCTCTCTAATTAATGCGTACACTATGGAAAAGAGCGCTGTTGATAACCAAAAGGCAATTACAACGCTCCTGACTGCAATATCAGTGGCGTTCGTCACGTTTCGAAGGCAGATCGAGAGGAGAAGATGGAGGAGGCCTTCTTGAAGGAACAGAGCAGCAATTAATCCGAAGTGATGAGGAAAAAGAGCTCGCAATAAAATGACATCTTCAAGTCTTTGGATTTGAAGGAAGAGTGAAGAGGTGGGTGCTTAGAGGATGGGGCGGGGGGGGGGGAAGCTTTGGCATTCAGTGGTGGCTCCGAAAAATTAAAGAATGGCTTAGAAATTTCTCTTTTCAACAGACTACAAAAGAAAATGGAATAAGTGTCTATACAGCAGAGATAATTTTGGCGTCTTTTTTTATTTCTGCCGTTTGTTATCTCTTTTGAATTTCCTTATTGCGAAAAATGTATTCCTTTCGCGATGCAAAATCAACCTTTTAATAGAGACCAAATGTCTTGCAGAAGAAATGGTAATACAATGTGGTTACTCTTGATCGATTTGTTTTACCAATTCAACTATCCCAAAGAGTAAGATTAGAAATAAGAATATCAGGACTGAAATGTACGATCGTGGTTTTTTTAAAAGAAAGGATAGAATGTTCGTTGTGGTAGTCATATTTATTTTTTGGATCCAAAGTGATATGGATCAAAACAATGCGAATTTTCAAACAGGGAAAAGGATTACGCCTTCACTTGGCTGAAAGCATTCACAAATGACTGAATAGTATTGTGCAGATCTTAATCAAAACATGAAATATTACCACAAAATGTTCATTTGCGAATGCACTCTACGATTCGGGTGACTAGACGTCTCCGTTTTCTGGGGACAGTCCCGTGGATGAAAAGCTCTGTTCCCGACAAAGAAGTGTTTCAAGAAAGTTTTTTTTTAGATTTTAAATTAACTGTACGGCATGAGCAGATCTTTAAGCAGCGCTTGGCTACTGATCTACGAGACCTGGGTTCGAGCCCCGGGTTAAGGCATGGCTAAACAGCCATGCCTTAACCCGGGGCTATCTATTACCGGGGCCCCGGATAACCCGGGGCTATCTATTAACCCGGGGCTATATATATGTCGTTTTTCTGCTGAGGTCCTGCCATCCTCTCAGACCTTCTATTGTGACATGTAAACTGACAGGCTCCTGTCAGACCTCTGTGGCAAGCAGCTGCTTGAGGGGGTATTTATTTATTATTTATTTTTTTTATTAATATTGTTCTAAAAAATTTCCATCGGTGATGAAGGTAACCGAAAATTTGAGGCTAGAAATTTAAAATGAAATTTGTCATTTGCTAGCGTTCAAACTAGTTTCACAACCTGATCAATATTTAAAATCGAATTTCCAAAAGTCTCCCGGATCTTTTTCCTTTTTCAAATCTGGTCACCCTCTCTATGATACGAACGTGAATCGCCTATACGTCGCAGTTGGATTGTTTTACACCTGAGCGGTACTTTCAGTACAGAGCGGATTAAATGACCAAGTCACAATGATCCCCAGGACTCAGAGAAGGTTGGGGAAGGGGACTCATTGTGCAGTTGTTAGGAAACGATGGGCGACACCCCTCAAGGTCCTCTAGCGTGTTTTTTAACGTGCACATAGTTCTTCTACACACGGAGGCAGGGCTGGCGGTTTTTCCAAGTCCATCGGTCTCCCTTTTCTCTCCGAGAGCAGGTGGGGGGGGGGGGGGCAGCGGAGATAAATCTCAACATTGGCACTGTTACGACTAGAACCTGGGATCTTCAGAAAATGAGACCTGGCATGCACAGACTGAGTCAAGCCAGCCGCGTCCCAATGTGTCGTAGGGGCGGGGGTGGCTCAGTCGGTAGCGCGCCAGGCTCGGAATCTGTAGTTCCCAGGTTTGAGTCCCAGCTGGGTCAGCGTTGAGATTTATCTCCACAAAAATTCCCCGCCCTGCCCACGGTCAGTAGGGGACACCGATGGGCTTGGAAAGGCCACCGTCCGTCGGATGGGACGTTAAGCCGTGGCCCCTTGTGCGGGAGAGTCATACCCTGTGCACGTTAAAGAACACTCTGGATGGCCTTGACGGGAGGCTACCATCTGTCTCCCAACAGCTGTTCCAGTGGGTCCCCTTCCCCAACCTTCTCTGAGCCTTCGGGGTCCATGTGACCTGGCCATTTAGCCCATGGTGTGCAAAAAAGTGCCTCTCAGAGGTAAAACAACCCAACCCAATGTGTCGTAAGAGTCAAGTAGAATTTATTAATAGAAAAGAAAAAAATATTACTATTACGACACACTGGGACGCGTTTGGCTTGGCTCAGTCTGTACATGCCAAGTCCCATTTTCTGAAGATCCCAGGTTCTAGTCGTAGCACTGCCAACGTTGAGATTTATCTCAACATGTTTATGTGTCCGTCTATTATGCAATTTAAAATTTAATATTTTCCTCTGAACAAAACAATTTTTACACGTGAAGTATTATTTTTGGTAAAAATAAGTTTGTTTTCCCTTATAAGTACTTAGGTTTGTGCTGATCTAAAATTTCTTCAAAATAGGCACTAAGCGTTATTATCTATATTTAAGTGAAACCACCGTTTGCAGCAATCCCAAATATAGAGTAGAATAAATGCTATACACTTTCAGGTACTGTACAATTTTT
Source organism: Ryuthela nishihirai (assembly GCA_038380435.1). NCBI lineage: Eukaryota > Metazoa > Arthropoda > Arachnida > Araneae > Heptathelidae > Ryuthela > Ryuthela nishihirai. The sequence goes on along the minus strand of JAWZYU010000005.1, from coordinate 32,962,381 downwards.
AGAATGTGAACTGTATGTAACATTGTAAACACTGTACAGTACCTCAGCAGCTGTAGTATTTATGAAATACTACAGCTATAATATATTGGTCTCTAAACTCCATTTTCCAATAGACCTGTATGGTATGATTTACGTTATCAAGAATGCAAGGAAAAGAAATGAATAATTTTATTCAAAAGGCAAATTAAATAATATATATTTTTAACCTTAAAAACAAATTTATCCGTCAAGCAGCTGCTTGCCACAGAGGTGTGACAGGAACCTGTCGATTAAATAATTCTCCACAGAGAAGATCTGAGAGGAAGGCGAGACCTCAGCAGAAAGAGAATAAAGGAAAAACGTTCACACCTTACCCGGGGCTCGAAGGTTGCCAGATCACTAATTTCTAAAAAAATCGTTGCCAGACATTTTTTCTGAATTCTGTAATTAACCATAGCGTTCGGATACTTTTTTGAGCGACTGTACCTTATGAAAAATAAGATAAAAAATTCCGTGAATGTTTTGTGTGTTGCGAATTACTTCGAACAATATTTTGATTTATAATGCATGGCCGAGTGGTTGGTACTCTTGGCTACTGATTAAAGGGAACGGTAACTGCAGCATAAGTTGCTGTACACGCTCCAGATATTTTTCCTGACTTCTGTAATCACGTGTCACGAAGGTTGCCAGATCACTAATTTCTAAAAAAATCGTTGCCAGACATTTTTTCTGAATTCTGTAATTAACCATAGCGTTCGGATACTTTTTTGAGCGACTGTACCGAGAAAGTTCCTAAATGTCATGAAATATTTGGAATCTATCGCCCAAAATAATCGATTGCGTGATCAATCATTTGTGCGATCCCCAAAAGAGAAATAAGCGTGGCCTGCAATTCAAATTCGGAACCACAGAGATTGTATCAATAGATGAGCATTGATACATGCTGAGCGACAGGTTTGTGAACTTACCATTCTGAATCGGATTTATGAAGAAGAAAAACAAATCGCGTTGCAAGAGCAAACTCTTAATCCAATAAACCACGCTTAGCAAACGAACTCTCCCCTAAACAAACATGTTTCTCGACGACTATCAGGAGACATTCGAACTCCCTTAGCAGCAGAAACTCAATCCTTTCACGAAGTGGTCTTACCAAGTGAGAATAAGTCACAAAATCTCTTTCAGTTAACGATCACCCAGAAGATATCTGTTACGCCTTGTTATTGTTCCGTGTTGGAAATGTTTTACTTAATCCGAAAGCTTCGCGAAATCCTACAGCTGCTGACGAGAGTGCAGGGCTTATTGATGATGGAGAAGATGCATCTGATGTAGTCTTACTTTTGAGGCAGAAGCTCCAGTGATTTTGAAAAGCAGATGTCGGTTCTTGGAGGCGGGGAAATTCAGAATCGCTTTTCGTGTTCTGTTTCGCACAAAATAAAATGCAACGTGACAAATAAATATTAATTATTTGAATAATTTTTATTTATTAGGTGAAAAAAACAGAAACATTAAAACAATTCAAGATAAAAAAAATTAAATTGTGCTCAAACTTTTAAATTTGCTTCCAAATTTAAAGAAAATTTTAAAAAAATAACAACTTTAAGAGAACGGAAACTATTTCTGCAAACAGCAAGGAAAAAGGAGATGAAATCGAGTTTCGTTCATTTTTTTTCTCTATTTTTTTCCCAACAATTACAAAATTTTTTATCGACCCATTTAATTTCTCCATTTTTTTTATTTATGGCAATGCAATCATTCGACCTTTAAATTTCAAATACACACATTTTTTTTCCTTCTACGGATTACTGACATTATTTTAATAACACATTATTTTCGTAATAAAGTTCAAATACGTTATATAGTTACTGTGTTCATTATAACACAAAATATCATGTAATATCTATATTACAAGCTACAAGCGTAATCAGTATTATGTTAATATACAATCATTTGTATTTTATTGAAAATAGTGTGAAAGTTAAGGAAAGAAAAAACGCATTTTGTTGATAAACAAAACAATAGAAGAATAAAAAAAATTCTGCATTGTCAACATTATCAAACAATCCATAAATTTAATTTGAAAAACTTTATATTTTTTTCCATTTTTAAGTCAGATACAGAATTCAAAACTTTAAGTATTTTATTTTTCGTTTTCGAGGTTTTCTATTAATTATTGTTGCAACGTTACAATAATTATCGTATTTATATTGTATAATTTTTTAACAAATTTTTAGACGGAGGGGGGGGGGCGACTGCCTCTTTCTTGTCCCCTCTTACGTTTCATTTTTTATTAAATAACATTTATCTTTTGTTAAAATTTTAAATAATACTTATTTTTATTATCGGTTCGAACCCGATAAGATGTGGATGCTTCTTTTATGCATTGTCTTTCTGCTGAGGTCTCGTATTCTTTACAGATATTCTCTATGGCGTATTTTACTGACAGGTTCCTCTCCAACCTCTATGGCCCATGGCACATACGCTTTGTACCGAGTCCAGCGTTTTCCTAAGACGTGGGGCGGGGGTGGCTCAGTCGGTAGCGGGCCAGGCTCGTAATCTGTAGTTCCCAGGTTCGAGTTCCAGCTGGGTCAACATTGAGATTTATCTCCGCAAAATTCCCCGCCCTGCCCACGGTCAGTAAAGGACACCGATAGGCTTGGAAAGGCCGCCATCCGTCGGATGGGACGTTAAGCCGTGGCCCCGTGTGCGGGAGAGCCATACCCTGTGCACGTTAAAGAACACGCTGGATGGCCTTGACGGGAGGCTACCATCTGTCTCCCAACAGCTATTCCAGTGGGTCCCCTCCCCCAACCTTCTCTGAGCCTTCGGGGTCCATGTGACCTGGCCATTTAGCCCATGGTGTGCAAAAAAGTGCTGCTCAGAGGTAAAACAACCCAACCCAACACATTAAAAAATACGCCAGATGACCTAGACGGGAATCCTCTTAACAGCTAACCAATGGATTCCCTTCAACCTTCTTTGAGCCATTGGCGTCCTTGTGACCTGGACATTTAGCCCATTCTGTACAAAAACGTACCGTGCAGATATAAAACAATCCAACGACAAAAACAGACAGTAAGCCCCACTAAATAAGAGTCCACTCTTTTTTCGCCAAACAGCAAAGTCGGTGGATCATTCTCATACATTCACCCGTCATCTCTTTAAGTGCTGGAAAGAATATGATCTTATATCGTGGCATGGTCGAACCGCTAATCTCTTTTATTGCCAGGTGGACACATTATCTATTACATCAAGTTAATCAGTTCTTGAGTTTAGCAGCAATTATTATTTTGTTTTGTATGACGTGATTGATAGTTCCGATCGAAAACTATTTTACTTTTTGCTTTGGCGTGTTAAAAGCGTCGAGTCTCTGCTGCCTGCTCCGCCCACTAATCTTGAGAGTTTCAGTTTTCTTCTTTGTTAAGTAAAGGATTGAATTTCGCTCTCTTCGATATAATTAGACAGCCCGGCAACTTGAGACCACTGAGCCGGTTGAGGAAAAAATGCTGCTTTGATGATTTTCATGGAACCAAGTGATCATTCACAATACACTTCAAGAAAAAACTTCGAAAAGCACTTTAATTAGTATCCGATTTAATTACTTAATCATTTCCCCTTGTTAAAGAAGATGTAAATAATTTTATTTACTTTTAAATTAATCTCAGTCAACAGTGCAAAAACCTGTCAAGTTTTGAATGTTTTTCAAAACTTAATAAGCTTTTGCGATTTTTCAGTTTCAGAAATATTTCACTAGTGATCTCTCGTGCGCTAATCTCCCAATTGTTTTATTAATTTCTTTGTCATGTGACTATTTGGAACTATATATTTTTAACAACGAAGTATTCTGAGGAAGAAGCACGAGTGGATTGGGTTGTTTTACCTCTGAGCGGCACTTTTTTTTGCATATTTAGGCTAATAGTGGTAATTCTCTCATAGTGGTGAATCTCTTGAATATGAATTTTCGTGTCACGTGATTCACTCGTCCGCATTGTAAAAAAACCCCCCGGATGAGCGGAGGCCAAGTGAGAACGAATCGGTAAAGTGATTCATTCTTGATAACGAATCACTAAAATGATTCGTTCTCACTTGGCCTGCTCATTTTGGGGGCATTTTTTATAATTCGGACGACTGATTCATGTTGACAGAGGGATGACCCTGGTTTCAACTCTACTCTCGGACACTAGATAAATAACATTATGTTAATTTAAGCGTACAGAAACGTTCCTGTTGTTCCAGCAAAAATCTTATTTTCACTTTAACGAGTGCCTAGTAGGCAATGTGCAGATTATCCAGGTAATTTGCTGATTACCTAGGTAATTTGAGAAATGAAACAATTTTCCGCACGTTAACGGATCACCCTTGTTAATCTGCACAATACCTAGATAATCTGTAGAATAACTGATTTCTGAACTTTAGCGGTAACATATATATTAATTGTTATTAGAGAATTATGCTATGTAAATGTATATTGTATTGACTGGCGGAATAAAATAAAGAGTCGGTAGCGCGCCAGGCTCGTAATCTGTAGTTTCCAGGTTCGAGTCCCAGCTGGGTCAACGTTGAGATTTATCTCCGCAAAATTCCCCGATCTGCCCACGGTCAGTAGGGGACACTGATGGGCTTGGAAAGACCGCCGTCCGTCGGATGAGACGTTAAGCCGTGGCCCCGTGTGCGGAGAGCCATTTAGCCCATGGTGTGCAAAAAGTGCCGCTCAGAGGTAAAACAACCTCAACCCACAAAGACCCCGAAGGTTCAGAGAAGACTGGTGGATCCACTGGAGCAGCTGTTGGGAGTCAAATGGTAGCTTCCCGTCAAGACTATCCTGTGTGTTCTTTAACGTGCACAGGTTATGGCTCCCGAAACACGGCTTAACGTCCCATACGACGAACGGCGGTCTTTCCAAGCCCATCGGTGTCCCCTACTGACCGTGTGCAGGGTGGGGACTTTTGCGGAGAGAAATCTCAACGCTGATCCAGCTGGGGCTCGAACCTGGGAACTGCAGATTACAAGCCTGGCGCGCTACCGATTTTCCCCCGCCCCAAACGACGGGGGAAAAGGACCTCAAGATCTCAGTATGAATAGGGGCAAAGAACAACCTGGACAGCTATAATCGAAAGGTTGCCGATTGCAGCCTTTCGTGAAGTTGGGTTTATCTACCTTTGAGCGCCACTTTTTTTTGTACACAATGGGTCCAGGTCAGAAGGACCCCCGAGAACTCATAAAAGTTCGGGGGAAGGGGACCCACAGGATAGGTTATTACCACTGGTTAGGGGACAGATGGAAGCCTCTCGTCAAGACCATTAACGTGCACAGGGTATGAATCTCCCACACATGGAGCCATGATTTAACGTCCCATCCGACGAACTTTGCAAACCCATCGGCATTCCCTACTGACCAACGGTTGGGGGAATTTTTTTTTTTGGCGGAGATAAATCTCAACGCTGGCTCACGTGGGACTCGAACCAGGGAACAAAAGATTATGACCCTGACACGCTACCAACTGATCTACTTCCATCAAGGCCATCCAGCTTATTCCTTAAAACTCACAGATTAAGGCTCTCCCCATACACAGAATTACAGCTTATCATTCCACCCGATAAAAAGCTTCGATTCCTAAGCCCATAGGGGCGGGGGTGGCTCAGTCGGTAGCGCGCCAGGCTCGTAATCTGTAGTTCCCAGGTTCGAGTCCCAGCTGGGTCAGCGTTGAGATTTATCTCCGAAAAATTCTCCGCCCTGCTCACAGTCAGTAGGGGACACCGATGGGCTTGGAAAGGCCGCCGTCCGTCGGATGGGACGTTAAGCCGTGGCCCCGTGTGTGGGAGAGCCATACCCTGTGCACGTTAAAGAACACGCTGGATGGCCTTGACGGGAAGCTACTATCTGTCTCCCAACAGCTGTTCCAGTGGGTTCCCTCCCCCAACCTTCTCTGAGCCTTCGGGGTCCATGTGACCTGGCCATTTAGCCCATGGTGTGCAAAAAAGTGCCCGCTCAGGGGTAAAACAACCCAACCCAACCTAAGCCCATATGTCGGTGAAGAAGGAACCTTCTTCACCGAGGGCAGAACTAAGGTTTAATGAAGAAAAATCCCAGTACAGTTAATAATGACACCTGGAGACATTAGGCAACGAGACTGGTGCACTAGGGAGCAAACCAAATCGAACCCATGAGGCAGAGCGCATAGGTAAATCAGTGATTATAAATCTCTTTGTTTCATCCTATATCTATTTGCATTATCATCACGTCAGCCTAAAAAATAAATTAATCTTCCTACCTCAAACCGAAATAAAATAAATGCTTTGGTACAGGCCCGGATTGAAGCGGGGGGGGGGGACAAGAGAGCTATAGCCCCCATCTTTAAGAATGTTGATAACCTAAATGGAAGCTAAAAATACTTTAAACGTACGTACAGTACATTACACGCTTTTTTAAAAAAAACCTTAAATTGGAGATAAATATTTTTATATTGGGACAGTGATCCAGCGTCATGTATTAAAAAAATAGCATATTTGTAATTAGAACAAAATACTTTATTGTTAAATTTTCACGATTAAAAAACGTGTTTTTTGAGCAGAAAATATAAAAAAAATACCCCTTTAAGCAGCTGCTTGCCACAGAGGTCTGACAGGAGCCTGTCAGTTTATATGCCACAGTAGAAGATCTGAGAGGATGGCAGAAAAACGACTCATACATCATTACCAGGGGCTCGAACCCAACGGTAGGGAGATCAATAGTCAAGCACACAAGTCACTTGGCCATCGAATAAGATGAAGAGGAAAGTATAAAAAAATATGTGATCACTTGTTTGTGTGAGAAGTTTAATTATGAGTTTTTTGGATTTTTTTCCCCCAAGGATGTAGAGGATATAATTCCTTTCTCCCTCCATCGGCAAAAGGATATTTCGAGAATAGTGAGCCGCACCAGAGATGGAGGAAGACGTTTAAGTAAGAGTCTCATCATATCGATACTCGGAACAACACTTGTGATTAGAAACATGTCACTTTTGGGTTGGGTTGTTTTACCTCTGAGCGGCACTTTTTTGCACACCATGGGCTAAATGGCCAGGTCACATGGACCCTGAAGACTCAGAGAAGGTTGGGGGAGGGAACCCACTGGAACAGCTGTTGGGAGAAGATGGTAGTCTCCCGTCAAGGCTATCCAGCGTGTTCTTTAACGTGCACAGGGTATGGCTCTCCCGCACACGGGGCCACGGCTTAATGTCTCATCCGACGGACGGCGGCCTTTCCAAGCCTATCGGTGTCCCCTACTGACCGTGGGCAGGGCGGGGGGGGGGGAATTTTGCGGAGATAAATCTCAACGCTGACCCAGCTGGGACTACGAACCTGGGAACTACAGATTGCGAGCCTGGCGCGCTACCGACTGAGCCACCCCCGCCCCAGTCACTTTTGGTCAGTGATATAAATAGATCTGCACTTGTACCATGGAAGGCAGCTCCATAAATCGAATCATAGTTATGTATAAAATGACAACACGTCAACATTAATGACACTAATAATATAGAAGGATAAGATCTGAAATTAATTTGTTTTAAGCGTGCAGTGGTATGGTCAAAGGGAAATCGCTGTTTTATTTACAAACATATTATTAATTTATCAATTTACAATTTTTTTTTTAAATTCATCCCCTCCTGGGTAAAAAATTCGCCTACGCCACTGCAGCCATGCAAAAAGCAAAATTATATCGCAAAATACCAGATTATTTTAAATAAAACTATCGTTTATTAAAAATCGAGTTCTCTGGTACAGTCGCAGAAAAAAGCATCCGAACACTATGGTTGATTACAGAATTCATAAAAAATATCTGGCAACGATTTTTTTTTAGAAATTAGTGATCTGGCAACCTTCGTGTCACGACACGAAGGTTGCCAGATCACTAATTTCTAAAAAAAAAAATCGTTGCCATATATTTTTTCTGAAATCTGTAATCAACCATTAGTGTTCGGATATTTTTTTGAGCGACTGTACCGACTACTTGCATGTTGTATGAGACCAATAGAGCTTCTAAGTTATCTGCGTCCCTTGTTTCTCTCATCTTTTTTCCCCCTTCTCATCTTTTTATATAAAAAATATATGCAGAAAAAAAAAGGCAGCACAAAATTCAATTTTCAGAAATCTGATTATTGTGTGGAAAATCAATATAAATGTAACCACTAAAATTTAGATAGAAGTGCAATGAATTTGATCATTATTATTTCTCTAATCCATTATCTCCACCTCCCTCGTTGTTGTTTGCAATTTAACAGCTCCGGTGCTCCAGAGGAAATTGGAAATGAACATCACTAAAGAGATTCATAATTCAAGTAAAGAGGAAAAAAAATACTGAAAGCAAAGAACTAATTTCCTTTGAATCACTAAAGAGATATTTTATCTTTTACTATTGTTGACATTTTATGAAATAATTTTTACGCTAAGCAAATGTTAAATTTTCATTCAATCTTCTTGTTTAGTCTTTATTCAATTAAGGTATGGTAATCTGTTGATTTTGCTGAAATTTAATTAATTATTTAAAAAAAAAACTTGAAGATAAACGTAAGATGATTAGAATCTTTTTTTTTTATTACTAAGGAGAAATATTAAATTTGCGTAATTATCTAACCGGTGTTGTCTTAATTTATCATTTCAAAACTTTATGTTAATAATAACATCTCTTTTAAAATATAATTCTTACTAATAAAGTCTCTTTTATGTTGCCTTAAGTAGTTTTAAATCGCATCGGTAAAAAACAATCCCACGATATTAATAAAGATTTCAAGGAGCGTTTTTTGTTACACATGGTCTAAATAACATATTAAGCGTTTCAGACAGTTAGTCAAGTGGGTAGGGACGAGATCCCTTAAGAAATTCTAGGATGGAAATATATTAAAAAGATTAAGATTTAATTAATTAATTATCGCGTGTAATTAGTTTGCTTTCAATTCGTTTATTATTCTATTACACGTAATTATAAACTTTATTAGAATAAAATTGTACCTACATAAAATTTTTTGTCTTTCCATTTATTTTACTTTGCCACCTCATCCAAGAAATGCTTCCCGAAAATCTTTTATATACTGAAGGACTTTGTGTTATTGTCTGTCTGTGAGTCTGCCCGCTTATGTGTTCAGTCCCTTTCAGTTATTCATGAAACTGTTTCGTGATCTGGACTTGCTATTCCTCAGCCCCCTTCAGTTCTTCATAAAACTGTTTCGTGGTCTGGACTTGCTATTCCTCAGCCCCCTTCAGTTCTTCATGAAACTGTTTCGTGGTCTGGACTTGCTATTCCTCAGCCCCCTTCAGTTCTTCATGAAACTGTTTTCGTGGTCTGGACTTGCTATTCCTCAGCCCCCTTCAGTTCTTCATAAAACTGTTTTCGTGGTCTGGACTTGTTATTCCTCAGCCCCCTTCAGTTCTTCATAAAACTGTTTCGTGGTCTGGACTTGCTATTCCTCAGCCCCCTTCAGTTCTTCATGAAAGTGTTTCGTGGTCTGGACTTGCTATTCCTCAGTCCCTTTCAGTTATTCATGAAACTGTTTCGTGATCTGGACTTGCTATTCCTCAGCCCCCTTCAGTTCTTCATGAAACTGTTTTCGTGGTCTGGACTTGCTATTCCTCAGCCCCTTCAGTTCTTCATAAAACTGTTTCGTGGTCTGGACTTGCTATTCCTCAGCCCCCTTCAGTTCTTCATAAAACTGTTTCGTGGTCAGGACTTGCTATTCCTCAGCCCCCTTCAGTTCTTCATAAAACTGTTTTCGTGGTCTGGACTTGCTATTCCTCAGCCCCCTTCAGTTCTTCATGAAACTGTTTCGTGGTCTGGACTTGCTATTCCTCAGCCCCCTTCAGTTCTTCATGAAACTGTTTCGTGGTCTGGACTTGCTATTCCTCAGCCCCCTTCAGTTCTTCATGAAACTGTTTCGTGCTCTGGACTTGCTATTCTTCACGCTTACGAGACTCGCCCCTCGCCAGATTGTAAGAGGCAGAAATCTCATCCGAAATAATCCACGTGTCAAACCAGTCGTCGTAACATAAGGCTATATGTTAAAATTCTTCTTGTGATACGCTTGATTTTACAAGAATGCATCCATCACCCATTTCAGGAGAAATCTGTCGTTCAATTGATTTCTTTATGCTTTCGAGTGATAAAGAGTCTGTTTTAGAAAGGGACAAATAGCACGAGCAGGACAAGAGTCCTTTCGAAGAAATTGAAGTCGTTCGAAAGAGCACGAGCTTCTTTACTGAAATGAAGCATCAAAAACTAAGATTATCGGACTTAAAATAATTAACATAATTTCAAAAATGTGTTTGAAAAATCCGGAATGGCGGGTAATGTGCTGATATGTACTTTCTAACTACTGGTGAGGATTGGGTTGGGTTGTTTTACCTCTGAGCGGCACTTTTTTGCATACCATGGGCTAAATGGCCAGGTCACATGGACCCCGAAGGCTCAGAGAAGGTTGGGGGAGGGGACCCACTGGAACAGCTGTTGGGAGACAGATGGTAGCCTCCCGTCAAGGCCATCCAGCGTGTTCTTTAACGTGCACAGGGTATGGCTCTCCCGCACACGGGGCCACGGCTTAACGTTCCATCCGACGGACGGCGGCCTTTCCAAGCCCATTGGTGTCCTCTACTGACCGTGGGTAGGGCGGGGATTTTGCGGAGATAAATCTCAACGCTGACCCAGCTGGGATTCGAACCTGGGAACTACAGATTACGAGCCTGACGAGCTATCGACTGAGTCACCCCCGCCCCACTGGTGAGGAGATTTGTGGGACGTCGCTTAGCTTCGAAATGCAGCGACCTACGCCAAATTCTAGATTTGAATGTGTTGCATTACCTTTTCACCCAGGTATCTCCTCCAACTTCAGAGTTCCCTATGGCAATTAAGACTGTCAGACTGTCGCAGCAAGTGGCTGCCTTAGAATCCCCCCTCCCCCCACCGCTAAACACAGAGTCGTGTGTTAGGAGTTAGGCTGCTGGGGGCAAATCCTGTTAAAATGGCTCGAATAGTGATGAACCCCCCCTCCAAATAGGGTGATGCTGTAGGATTTTCTCACATTACAGTATATGAGTTTCTAGGCCTAATTGCTCTCGGGCTTTTTGAACGGAGAGTGTTTCCCGCCTATGTGCTGGCAACAGCCACCCTTAAGAATGTTAGTAAAGGCAATGGAGGCAAGAAATTATTAAACTTTAGTACATTTCATGAATTTATCAAGAAATTTCTTAAAGACATCTAAAATTGAGGAGAAAATGTTAAAACTGAATGGAAATATAGTCTCTTTCCCTGCTTTATTGTCTCCACCTCTGCCTTTTATTTTTTCGTAGGTCCAGACCTGCTCTCAAGAGAGGAATGTTTGCCTCGATTTATTCCAGAGAGTTCGCTACCTTAATAGATTTTCTAAATCAGGGGTGGTCAAACTTAGTGAAAATTTATTAAAAATAAGAAAAAAAAATACCTCAAATCCTACTAGAGAGAAAAAAATCTATAATCTTGAAGAACAGAAGGAAAAATTCTGTACTTGAAAAAAGAAACAATACATTTCTAATGAAATGGAAAAAGAAACTGTCAGGAATGAAGAGAATACTCGATTAAAAAAATTTTTTTTAATGAGTATTATAAATTAACAAGTTCGTTTAGTATGTGCCTAAAATATTTGGCCAGAAAAATTGGAAAAAATGAGCAAATATTCGATATATTGTTTTAGGATTAGCTTGATCTAAAGAGTACACATTTAAAATGCTTATAACCTGGAAAAAGTATTAACTTTTTTCCTGTGTTTTCCTTCTGCTGAGGTCTAATCTTAAGTTACTTACTTAATATACAAAAGTATGGTACACTGAGCACGATTCACTCATAGACTCATTGATCTTTCGATGACCTTGGACACCGATGGGCTTGGAAAGCCGCCGTCCGTCGGATGGGACGTTAAGCCTTAATCCCTTGCGAAGAGGAGAGACATATCCTGAGTACTTTAAATAACAGGTTGAATGGACTTGACAAGAGGCTACTTTTCGTTTACCAAAAGTGGATTCCCTTTTCTCAATCTTCTCTAAGCGTTTGGGGTCCTTGTGACCTGTCGATTTAGCCCATTTTGTGCAAAAAGCGCCGCTTAGAGATAAAACAACCACTGTGATTATTACTTTTTTTCATTTCTATTTATATGATTTAGTGACTGTTATTATTATAATTCTTTAGTCCCAAAACATTGGGGTGGGGGTGGCTCAGTCGGTAGCGCGCCAGGCTCGTAATCTGTAGTTCCCAGGTTCGAGTCCCAGCTGGGTCAGCGTTGAGATTTATCTCCACAAAATTTCCCCGCCCTGCCCACGGTCAGTAGGGGACACCGATGGGCTTGGAAAGGCCGCCGTCCGTCGGATGGGACGTTAAGCCATGGCCCCGTGTGCGGGAGAGCCATACCCTCTGCACGTTAAAGAACACGCTGGATGGCCTTGACGGGAGACTACCATCTGTCTCCCAACAGCTGTTCCAGTGGGTCCCCTCCCCCAACCTTCTCTGAGCCTTCGGGGTCCTTGTGGCCTGGCCATTTAGCCCATGGTGTGGAAAAAAGTGCCGCTCAGAGGTAAAACAATCCAATCCAAAACCCTTCATCGTTGCTGAAACTTTTGATACGAGGCCTCGAACCAAAAGCAATGGAGCAGAAGATGCAGGAGAAATGGATTAAGAGAGACAACTTCCGGAGGAAGAATAATTGAATTTCTTAGCGTTCAGAAAAAATTTTGTGGTGGGATCGTCCTCGTCAGGAATGATACGACCAACAGGGCATGGGATACAGAAAATGTCGATATTAATATCTAGTTTCTATGGAAACAGGAAGAAGCTACGAATTCTATTCGCATAAACATCGTAATTTCTCTAAATGGAAGTTCCGAAGAAATGTATCCGTTTCCATGGAAACCAGAGATTACACTCTGACGCTATTATGTGTAACCCTGAGGAAACCCTGAAATTTCGACAGCGATTCGATATTTTATCTAGAAGCCTACATTTGTTCCACACTGAATACGACAAAATAGCTAACTGGTCGACCTTTCACGATCTTCTGAATCATTGAAGATGAAGAACAATAGGCGTACTTTTATTTTTTAGAGAGGGATTTTTAGTTCACTCGTTAAAAAATTAAATAATTGCTACAAAAGAATTCAACATACCGTTAAAAAAGAAATGTTTCTCAAGTAGTCCTTGGCATAGAGGTGTAGGAGGAACTTTATCAGATATACACCGATTGGTCCTTGAATTTTGACCTCCCCATATTATGTCAATGGGACGATAACTTTCGAAGTTAAGATTTTAAAATAAGAGTTTTTTTATGGGAAAATAAAATTAAAGGTAAATTAAAGTTCTCAATTAATTCTATCCAAATAACGATTTTCAACAATAATATTTCACCATTCAAAGAGTTATGGAAGTTTGGGTTGGGTTGTTTTACCTCTGAACGGTACTTTTTTGCAGACCATGGGCTAAATGGCCAGGTCACATGGACCCCGAAGTCTCAGAGAAGGTTGGGGGATAGGACCCACTGGAACAGCTGTTGGGAGACAGATGGTAGCCTCCCGTCAAGGCCATCCAGCGTGTGAGCGTTAAGCCACGGCTTAACGTCCCATCCGACGGACGGCGGCCTTTTCAAGCCCATCGGTGTCTCCTACTGACCGTGAGCAGGGCGGGGAATTTTTCGGAGATAAATCTCAACGCTGACTCAGCTGGGACTCGAACCTGGGAACTGCAGATTACGAGCCTGGCGTACTACCAACTGAGCCACCCCTATGGAAGTGAACATTCAATAACAGCAAAGCTAGACAAAAGAATTTACCATTTAAATTAACTGAAACTGAAATATTATTTCAATCCATTTCATAAATAGTAACATATCTATTATATATATAAAGTATGCGTAAAAAATTCTTCAATATTCGTTTAATTATTTTTGATAAATTTCTTAGAACATATTGTAGCTTTTCAATGTTTAAACTTAAATATCTTTTTAAATACCGAGAGAATATTGTTAAAATCGATTAGATGTAGTTAATAGAGATCTTTAATTTGCTTTTAATCGCATTTCTCCACAAAACTATTATTTTGAAAGTTATGGCGCTTCGAAGTTAGCGTCCCATTGACATAGCTTGAGATGAGGTGGCCATATTTTAATGATCACTGAGTGTAAATGTCTGTAACGAAGGCAACACAAGATCATATTTCGTGGCCGAGTGGTTAGCATGCTTGGCAACTGATGAAAGGGTTGGGTTGTTTTACCTCTGAGCGGCACTTTTTTGCACACCATGGGCTAAATGGCCAGGTCACATGGACCCCGAAGGCTCAGAGAAGGTTGGGGAAGGGAACCCACTGGAACAGCTGTTGGGAGACAGATGGTAGCCTCCCGTCAAGACCATCCAGCGTGTTCTTTAACGTGCACAGGGTATGGCTCTCCCGCACACGGGGCCACTGCTTAACGTCCCATCCCACGGACGGCGGCCTTTCCAAGCCCATCGGTGTCCCCTACTGACCGTGGGCAGGGCGGGGAATTTTGCGGAGATAAATCTCAACGCTGACCCATCTGGGACTCGTACCTGACCAGACGAAGTTGCGAGTGGCTTGGTTAGCTCAGACGATAGCGCGTCAGGCTCGTAATCTACAATTTCCAGGTTCATGTGCTAATGTTGAGATTTACCTCCGCTAAACCTCTGCTCTCGGTCAACAGTAGACATCGATGGGCTTGGAATGGCCTTTGTCCATCGGATGAATCGTTAGCCCCAGTGTGCGGGAGAGCCATACCTGTGCACGTTAAAGAACACTCTGGATGGCCTTGACAGGAGGCTAACAGCTGTCCAGTGGGTCCCTAACTTTCTCTGAACACTAGAAGTGCTTGTGATTGGCTATTTAGCCCATTGTGTACAAAAAAGTGCCACTCAGAGGTAGAACAACTCGGAGTTTAGAAAGTTTTAATAAGTTCTTTGTGAACTCAATATGGTAGATGAATTAAATATCTAAGTTAGTTCTATATGAAATTTAAATTTCAACAACATTCATTTAACTCATAAAGTATTACGGGAGTTGAAACGATTTTACCTTTTTTTTTAACAATACCAGTTATTTTTCCGGTCCGTTTTTATTTTTCCCTATTTCTAACTGATGGATTGATTCTGTCGGTAGTGTACCAGCTTTGTAACCTGGTATTCTCAGGTATCAACTTCTTCTTCTCGTAAATAAGCGACATTGACTTCATTTCTCACTTCTTCCATGCTATTTTTAGCTTTAATAAACATTATTGTTCGTGCAAGTGTTTAAAGGTTTATTCGTTCTCTCAAATTCGATTTTTGACTTCATAAAATAAATCATTTTATGCATTACATTCTGTGCATTACTGTAAATGTACCAGGGGAAGAACCCCCCCCCACACACACACACACCTGCGAAAGAAAAGTTTTTGTTATACAAGACAAGAGATGTCTAAATTTACAAAGTTGCTAAGAAGTCAAAGAAGATGACCGTGGCACATAACATTAGCCCCGGAAATTTCGAACCATATCTGCGTTTCTAGCATTACACAGTCGTATCAGAATAATGTGGCCACCCCCATTTATCTCCGCAAAACTCACCGCCTTGCCCACGGTCAGTAGGGGACACCGATGGGGTTGGAAAGACCGCCATCCGTCGGATGGGACGTCAAACCGTGGCCCCGTGTGCAGGAGAGCCATACCCTGTGCACGTTAAAGAACACACTGGATGGCCTTGACGGGAGGCTACCATCCGTCTCCCAACATCTGTTCCAGTGGGTCCCATCCCTCAACTTTCTCTGAGCCTTCGGGGTCCTTGTGACCTGGCCATTTAGCCCATGGTGTGCAAAAAAGTGCCGCTCAGAGGTAAAACAACCTAACCCCTCCCCCAACCTTCTCTGAGCCTTCGGGTCCTTGTGACCTGGCCATTTAGCCCATGGTGTGCAAAAAAGTGCCGCTCAGGAGTAAAAAAACCCAACTCACCCCCCCATTCCCATTATTAGGTAGGTGATCATATTACTCTGATACGACTGTGTACTTCCCCACAGCAATACAACATAATAGCAGCGAAGACTTCAACAAATTGAAGGTGGTTTTCTCAGTTGATAAGGTTATCTAATACTTCTAAATTCAAGTCCCAATTGTGCTAGAGTGAGATTTATTTTTACTAACCCACCGTCTGTCGGATGGGACGCTAAGCCGTGGTTCGCGTGTAGGAGAAACATAATGTAAACATTAAAAAACACGCTGGATTTCTTTGACTTGAAACTTCCATATCTCTCCTTACAGTGAATCACCATCTCTGAGACGTAGGAGTCCGTCTAACCCGGCCATTTAACCCATTGTGTTTACAAAAGTGCTGATTGGAGATAAAACAACCCAACCCAGGCTTGCCAACACTAACAGCAGTGAGTTCCCTGCAGCACAAAATCCAGGGTGCACCACTGATACACAATGAGGCGAACCAAACGGCTTTTGTTTTATACAATTCTTTTTCCTCTGTCCTCCTCCAACTGCCCAGAGTTGCCCGTTAGCAGTTATTCCAGTCCTAACCTGGTTCACTGCAAACCGAAGTCATGTAGGGTAAGCCTCACCACAGTTGTGTCAGCAGGCAGTCCACGTGGACGGCTGAGACTGAGGCTTCGCAATTCCAATCCCCCGTGGCTGGGGTCTGAGCTTCGTTGAAATGAGACGTTTCTTCCCCTGGGTGTTGGCTGACCATCCACGTGCATTGGTCGGGAATTAAAACGACTTGAGATTCTGGCGACAAAGTGCGGCAAAGTCCTTCTCTCTTACCTGACCTTGCGTGACCTGAATGCGCTTTAATAAGTCCTTTCTTACACGTATGAAGTTTCGCAATCAAAACTACTGCAAAGAAAAATTTAAAAAAAATGAAAAGATGAACAAAAGAGGACGCTGTAGTTATCGATTAATCGATGGACATAGAGTTTGATTTGTTTTGTAGTTGTGTATCTGAATTATAGCTTTAAGCAGAGCATTACAGCAAACGAAAATCTAATAATAAAATATTGCTGCACAAAAAGAATTTGATCATTTGCATTTTAATAAAAGAGTGGAATATTTGAATCCGCAATATAATCCTGATTGGCTGCTAGTGGAAACGTCTAAAGTAATGTATCTCCATCCTCCCAGAGAAGAAATCATTTAAAAGCCCTAGGATATTATTCGAGAGTGATTGAGTACTGGAGTTAAACAAAAGAAAAATAAGAAAAATATACGTCGTTTTGTATATATTGACTTCTCAGTGATCCTTGATTAATGAAATGCGAAAAGGATATTTGATTAATAAAACTGAATTGAAAAAATTATGAACATATCATGTCTTAGACATTATTCTTATTACCTTCTCTTCCAACTTTAGAATCTGATGACGAATACGAGCTGGCCGGATCTAGAGAATGCTAAAATGAGCAATCGAGCCAAAAAATGATTAAACTTGTGCATATTTCATGCATTTTTCATGATTTTTTTTTTTAAAAACGAAGGGAAAAATATTACACTGCAATAGAAATCCAGTCTTCATTTTACCTTTTTTTCCGGCTCGATTGTAATTTTTGCTCTCATCCTCGGGGCGGGGGTGGCTCAGTCGGTAGCGCGCCAGGCTCGTAATCTGTAGTTCCCAGGTTCGAGTCCCAGCTGAGTCAGCGTTGAGATTTATCTCCGCAACAATTCTCCGCCTTGCCCACGGTCAGTAGGGGACACCGATGGGCTTGGAAATGCCGCCGTCCGTCGGATGGGACGTTAAGCCGTGGCCCCGTGTGCGGGAGAGCCATACCCTGTGCACGTTAGAGAACACGCTGGATGGCCTTGACGGGAGGCTACCATCTGTTGGGAAGCTGTTCATCATTGGAACAGCTGGGAAGCTGTTCCAATGGGTCCCCTCCCCCAACCTTCTCTGAGCCTTCGGGATCCATGTGACTTGGCCATTTAGCCCATGGTGTGCAAAAAAGTGCCGCTCATAGGTAAAACAACCCAACCCAAAGCCAAATGAGTGCGCCTATTCCGTTTATATCCGAGTAAATAAAATAGTACGTAGTGCAATAAATATTGCACCATCGTAGCCGAGCGGTTAACACGTGTGGATGGAGATCAAAGGAATCTGCTTTCGAGCCTAGGAGGATAAGGTAGGAACTATTTCTTTTCTGCGTAGTCTTTCCGCAGGGTTCTTACTTTTCTCCCAGACTTTTGTCGAGTATTAAAATGAGTGAAGCTTGTGATTTCAACCTTTAGAGGTGAAAATTTTAACTAAGGGAAAGTTCGAAAAATGGGAATTGTGTTATTTCATTAGTAAGTATTGTCGATAAATCTAGTAAGTAAGGGGGCGGCTCAGTCGGTAGCGCGCCAGGCTCGTAATCTGTAGTTCCCAGGTTCGAGTCCCAACTGGGTCAGCGTTGAGATTTATCTCCGCAAAATTCCCCGCCCTTCCCACGGTCAGTAGGGGACACCGATGGGCTTGGAAAGGCCGCCGTCCGTTGGATGGAACGTTAAGCCGTGGCCCAGTGTGTTGGAGAGCCATACCCTGTGCACGTTAAAGAACACGCTGGATGGCCTTGACGGGAGGCTACCATCTGTCTCCAACAGCTGTTCCAGTGGATACCCTCCCCCAACCTTCTCTTCGGGGTCCATGTGACCCGGCCATTTAGCCCATGGTGTGCAAAAAAGTGCCGCTCAGAGGTAAAATAACCCTAATCCTAGTAAGTATCCAACAAGAAAAAAGAAAGTTTCGTTTATCTGTTCTAAATATGTTGAATATCAAATGAAGGGCGGGCAACAAGGTGAAAATAATTTATTGTTTTTTGCAAATGAGATACGAATACATAAGAATGAGCTTTAAAATAGAAATAAAAGACAAAAGTTTCTTGAAAAATGGGATGATGATCATAATATAATCTACTCTGGTCTTTAAACAAATCAAGCTTTCTAAAATGTAAAATAGATAACACTCGACGCGTTGCGAAAGTATATAATTTCATGAAACCTTGGGACATAGAGAGCATTATAATTGAACCCCTTGTTACGACAGGCAGCCTTGAAATTTTTATCGCTTTTCTTGGTGTGGCGGTGGGTTGGGTTGAGTTGTTTTACCTCTGAGCGGCACTTTTTGCACACCATGGGCTAAATGGCCAGGTCACATGGACCCCGAAGGCTCAGAGAAGGTTGGGGGAGGGAACCCACTGGAATAGCTGTTGGGAGACAGATGGTAGCCTCCCGTCAAGGCCATCCAGCGTGTTCTTTAACGTGCACAGGGTATGTCTCTCCCGCACACGGGGCCAATGTGGCGGTGAGGGAGAATAACTTATTATAACTGTGGCATAATTTGAGGTAACCCATGATTACTACTCACGTCAGAAGTTACAAAGACGGCAGGTCGGTTCAGTCGGTAGTGTGCCAGGCTTGTAATCTGCAGTTCCCAGGTTCGAGTCTCAGATGGCCCAGCGCTAAGATTTATCTCCGCTACCCATGCCATCGGTAAGAGAGGGACATCGTAGGGTTCGGAAAAACCGCCGTCTGTCCGATGGGATGTAAAACGGTGACCCCATGACCAAGAGAACCATACTGTATACGTTAAAGAACATGCTGGATGACGTTGGCTGGGATGTTTTTATCAGTTTCTTAGCAGCTGTCCAGTGGGTCCCCTTTCCATAACCTCCTCTGAGCTCTTAGGGGTCCTTGTGACCTGTCCATAGCCCACTGTGTGCTAAAAAGTGCAGCTCAGAGGTAAAACAACCCCAACCCTCCCTTTTGGTTGGAAAGCTGTGAGACCAAACCCTTAGGTTGCTTTTAGTTACAAGGAATCAGTATACCGAATAGTTCTAACTGTTATTTTCTATCAGAAAAAAAAATTTTTTTTCGGGAGGGGGTGGACATTTTTTGGAACGTTGGAAACCTGCATAACGAATTTAGTGATTTTATCTCTTGCCTTTTAGAAAACCTTCTACCATCAACCCTCCTTTTTTTTTGTTACGTTACTTTCAATAATAATAAGAATACGCTATAAATCGAATTTGATTGTCTTAGCTTTAACCTTTGGAAGTTCGATCCTCTTTTTTGGAGTTTTCGGAGGACAAAATTTAGGGAAGTCAAATTCTTATGCTACTTAAAGTTAATGAGAGGTTGTCTACAGAATTTGGTGGTGAAACTCTTGGAGTTCTTGATCTCAGTTCTTGATCAGTTGATCTCATTCTTTTACCTCTGAGCGGCACTTTTTTGCACACCATGGGCTAAATGGCCAGGTCACATGGACCCCGAAGGCTCAGAGAAGGTTGGGGGAGGGGACCCACTGGAATAGCTGTTGGGAGACAGATGGTAGCCTCCCGTCAAGGCCATCCAGCGTGTTCTTTAACGTGCACAGGGTATGGCTCTCCCGCACACGAGGCCACGGCTTAACGTCCCATCCGACGGACGGCGGCCTTTTCAAGCCCATCGGTATCCCCTACTGACCGTGGGCAGAGCGGGGAATTTTTGCCTGAGATCAACAGACTGAAAAACAAACTCTCTGTAGTATGTAGTGGATTAATATTTTACTTTGAAGCATTAGATCTCACTTACAATTTTCAAACATTTTTCCCCACTTAAAAAATGCGAAAATAGAGAAGCATTCCAAAACATTTTGATCAATTTAAACGCAGACTTTAATGGTGAGGGAAACCTCATGGGCCTGAAAAATAAAAAAGGGTAAGCCAAGATGAACCAGGAACTAGAACTATTTCCAAATAGCTTGGAAACAAATATGAAAGTAATTTCCTCATCAGTAATTAAGCAATATTCATCTTCATCATACCTAATAATCTTACTTCGTTAGAAAATAATTTAGGCGCAAATTAATTCCTCTGAATTAAAGAAGAAATCTGGCTTTGCACATATTAAGAATTCAAGACTTGATCAAAAATTGATGCTCTTCGAATGGCTTCCATAGAATCCACGAAACAGGAAAATCTAAGCTAAAGATAATTTCCGCAAATGGATTATCACGAGACAAGCCAGATAAATTTGCAAGTTTAATAAATCCTTGTAACTTCCATGATAGTTTTGATTTATCTGATCCAAGGAGCAATTTGTTGCCTGCTTCCCAAGGACGACGAGGCTACAAATCACGCATTCCATTAAAGTGGCGACACGCTGAGCGAGCTGTTCCAAACTCCCCCATCACTCTGCTTGATAAGCAGTCGACTACCACTTGGACTCATGGTTATGTCCACACGCAAAGGTGGCCTCACTTTTACGTTGTTGTTGTTGAAGGGGCTTTTACTGCGGGTGGGGGGGTATTATTAAATTGTTTTAAGCGTGTTTCAGGCACACACATGGCCCTACATCTTTAAATATGTACTCTAATATTAAGTCGCGGTGCATCCAGTTGAGCTTAATTTAGTTACTTAACTCTCTTTGTTTATTTTCATCAGCCTTTTGAGGTAGAGAGAAACTTGTACATTTAATCTTTTTCGTTCTGGATGACGCGATCTGGCGCATACACTAGACTATTTAAATTGTGACGTATGTCTTGTTTCGCTCGCAAATCATTTTGGCATTTCAGGTTGATTTTGTTAAGTGGATTCAGTAATAGTTCTCGACCATCAAGCCTAGAATATTATCACTTTGAATAAAAATGTTTACTTAAAAATGCGTGCCAAGTTCGATGATTCATGACTTTTGAAAGGAAATGGATATCACAATTGGCCCAACTGACATGATAGTCAATAATTAAACGAACCAAAGGGATCTGACAGGAGTCTTATCAGTATAATAAATAAATAAATAAAATAAATACCCCCTCAAGCAGCTGCTTGCCACAGAGGTCTGACAGGAGCCTGTCAGTTTATATACCACTGTAGAAGGTCTAAGAGGATGGCAGGACGCCACAGAAAAGGTTTATGTGGAATGCGAGACCTCAGCAGAAAAACAACCCAAGAAAAACACGAGGGAGTCGGGGAATGTTTAAAGCCCCCCCCCCCCAGGAGAGAAATTGATATTCAATCAATATTAAACTCCCATCAGTTGAAAGGAAGAGTAGGTATCATTCAAAATTAATTGGAAATTGAACATTCTGTTTCGTTTGTCGATTTAAGCTTCCCAATCGGATTTAAAAGATCGGGCAATATCTGTTGGAAATGGACATCGAACAGAAATGTCTGTTTCGTAATTGTTTTCCAGAATACAAAATTGGGTTTCGATTTACCCCAACGGAAGGATTTTGTAAAAAAAAAAATCGATAACGTAACGTTCTACTTTCGTTCAAATTCTTAATTATGGTCTTGCACACGTCTGCATCGTTTCATGAGAATGTGTAATATTGTCAGATTGCACAGTTTTCGGAATCAGGATAGCTCTGGCTCTATTGCTCTTGGGGCGGCTCAGTCGGTAGCGCGCCAGACTCGTAATCTGTAGTTCCCAGGTTCGAGTCCCAGCTGGATCGGCGTTGAGATTTATCTCCGCAAAACTCCCCGCCCTGCCCACGGTCAGTAGGGGACACCGATGGGCTTGGAAAGGCCGCTGTCCGTCGGATGGGACGTTAAGCCGTGGCCCCGTGTGAGGGAGAGCTATACCCTGTGCACGTTAAAGAACACGCTGGATGGCCTTGACGGGAGGCTACCATCTGTCTCCCAACAGCTGTTCCAGTGGATCCCCTCCCCCAACTTTCTCTGAGCCTTCGGGGTCCATGTGACCTGGCCATTTAGCCCATGGTGTGCAAAAAAGTGCCGCTCAGAGGTAAAACAACCCAACTATTGCTCTTTCTTCAGAATGATGGATGGTTGTTTAGGTGCAGGCTGGGATCAAGAAAAAGAAAGCAGGGGTGGGGGGACGACGCAATCGAGCCGCAAAAAAGGTTGGTTGTTTTACCTCTGAGCGGCACTTTTTCGCACACAACGGGCTAAATGGTCAGGTCACAAGGACCTGGAAGGCTCAGAGAGGGTTTGGTGACAGATGGTAGCCTCCCGTCAAGGCCATCCAGCGTGTTCTTTAACGTGCACAGGGTATGGCTCTCCCGCACACGGAGCCACGGCTTAATGTCTCATCCGACGGACGACTGACTTTCTAATCCCATGTATGTCCCCTATTGACCGTGGGCAGGGCGGGTAGTTTTCCGGAGATAAATCTCAACGCTGGTCCAAGCGGGACTCGAACCTGGAAACTGCATATTACGAGCCTAGCGCGCTAACGACTGAGCCAACCCCGCCTCCCCGCATAAAGGTAAAAGGAGGAGGGTGACAAGATGCGAATTACCGTTGGAGGGTGACATTTTCCTCTTCGTTTTGAATGTCTTTAACAATTCTCTTCAAAAAATGCTTGAAATATGCAGAAATTTAATAATTTTTGGCTTAAACTACTCTTAATGGAATGGGGAAAGGCATGGCTGTTCGCTCCTTTCTATCTCGACCCTGATTGGGTGTTTCGGATTTTATGGCTCAAAGGCAACAAAGGCCATGCTGCGGGGTTGGGTTGTTTTACCTCTGAGCGGCACTTTTTTGCACACCATGGGCTAAATGGCCAGGTCACGTGGACCCCGAAGGCTCAGAGAAGGTTAGGGGAGGGGACCCACTGGAACAGCTGTTGGGAGATAGATGGTAGCCTCCCGTCAAGGCCATCCAGCGTGTTCTTTAACGTGCACAGGGTATGGCTCTCCCGCACACGGGGCCACGGCTTAACGTCCAATCCGACGGACGGCGGCCTTTCCAAGCCCAGCGGTGTCCCCTACAGACCGTGGGCAGGGCGGGGAATTTTGCGGAGATAAATCTCAACGCTGACCCAGCTGGGACTCGAACCTGGGAACTACAGATTAGGAGCCTGGCGCGCTACCGACTGAGCCACCCCTTAAGGAAACGGATCGTATGTGAAACGTTAAGGCTAAATTACGACCGCTTCCCTAAGGAACTGTATGCTTCCCCTGAAGATGACTGCTGAGTGCAGTCGAAAACACCCTGCTCCTAGAAGCATGTAACTAGCACATTTCAGTGCCTCCTATATACTTGGATAAATAAATCTAACTAAAAAAAGAAAAGCGTTGTACATTCTTAGGAGTTGTCACTACGTGTTAAATACCAAAACCGATTCATCATTATCATTTTATATCTCTCTTCGCTGTCAGTGCGTAAAGTTCGGTCTGCGAAAACTGGGCGTTGTTGCTATTGAGCATACTAAATATGGGGAAAGAGTTTACATTTTCACAAGGATGTAGCTTGGGGACGAAAGGAAAAAAATTCATGCCGATTTATCACAAGTATATGAGGATCATGACTGTTCATATGGCCTTGTTACGGGATGGATGCGCAAATACAGAAAAGGACGGCAGAGCTTCGAAGACCTCCCTCGTAAAGGAAGACAGAAGGAGGCCGTGAACGAGAGAACCATCGTTAAGGAAAACCCACACATTATCGTTCAAGAAAAAAGTTTAGATGTCAGTGTATCGATTGGCAGTGTGGAAACAATTATTCATCAACATTTAATGTTCCGAAAGATCTGTGTCAAATTGGTACTCCACGAACTGACAGACAGCTAAATAGGGTTAGTGTCGACTCCTGCAATGAAATTTTGGCAATGTCTGAACTTAGTAGCGGATTGGGTTGTTTTACCTCTTAGCGGTACTTTTTTGCACACCATGGGCTAAATGGCCAGGTCACATGGACACCGAAGGCTCAGAGAAGGTTGGTGAAGGGGACCCACTGGACAGCTGTTGGGAGATAGATGGTAGCCTCCCGTCAAGGCCATCCAGCGTGTTCTTTAACGTGCACAGGGTATGGCTCTCCCGCACACGGGTCCACGGCTTAACGTCCCATCCGACGGACGGCTACATTTCCAAGACCATCGGTGTCCCCTACTGACCGTGGGCAGGGCGGGGAATTTTGCGGAGATAAATCTCAACGCTGACCCAGTTGGGACTCGAACCTGGGAACTACAGATTACGAGCCTGGCGAGCTACCGACTGAGCCACCCCCGTCCCTGGTCCGAACAGGAGTACAACCAAGCATTCCATAATTGGCGTAGACGTCTGTAACTTTGCATAGGTGCTGGAGAGAAATAATATGAAGGACAATAAAAGTTTTATTAAGCTAAGTGCAATGGTTTTCATTCTTTAGATGTATGTGAAGAACTTTTTGAACGTCCCTCGTACACACAGGATTTCTTAATGGCAAAATCTTCAATTCGAAAAACAATAAGTATTTGTATATTTAGATTTTTTTTTATCCTAACTCTAATAATATATCACCGTAACACTTCCTGTCTATACATAGTTGCTTTTTGCTAGTTCCTCCCGAAACTGGCAAAACGTATTGCAATAATGAAATTTATTGCACATTTCAGTTTGAGCAACAATTTTATATAGATGAAATAAAAAAAAAATTAATTTCCCCTTCTGCAGCTGATCACTTTAATAGGCCACAGAGAAGATATGTGAGGAAGGCGAGACCTCAGCAGAAAGATAACACAAACATCCAAGCCTTAACCCGGGGCTCGAACCCAGATCCCTTTGATCAGTAGTCAAACGCGCTAACCACTGCCACTGCGACGGTTATATAGATCACTTGTTTCTTTCATAAAAAGGGGCGGGAGTGACTCAGTCGGTAGCGGGCCAGGCTCGTAATCTATAGTTTCCAGGTTCGAGTCCCCATCTGGGTCAGCATTTATATTTATCTCCGCAAAATTATCCGCCCTGCCCACGGTCAGTAGGGGACACCGATGGGCTTGGAAAGGCTGCCGTCCGTCGGATGGGACGTTAAGCCGTGGCCCCTTGTGCGGGAGAACCATACCCTGTGCACGTTAAAGAACACGCTGGATGGCCTTGACGGGAGGCTACCATCTGTCTCCCAACAGCTGTTCCAGTGGGTCCCGTCCCCCAACCTTCTCTGAGCCTTCGGGTCCATGTGACCTGGCCATTTAGCCCATTGTGTGCAAAAAAGTGCCGCTCAGAGGTAAAACAACCCAACCCTTTTATATAAAAAAAAGTTAAGTTTTGAGAAGAAACGATAATTTTCCATTCTTTAAAAATAATAATATTAACAAAATGACAAGAATACGCATGGAGCTGTAATAAAAAAACAAGAAACAATTTATCTATAACTCTACAGAAGTTCCATCGAAACACGTCTTTAATATTCTACTTTAAATATCAACTAATTAAAATTACAAGTGTTACTATAATCCAAAATAATGTTATTTTTTTTCTTTTTTCTATAGGCTTTGAAAAACTCCCTCCTCCAACGCTGACTCCTTCACTTTCTTTGTCATCAATTTTTACGCCTCTCGTTGAAGGGGAAGTGGACACCTCATCCCCAAGAAGCCCATAAGAGCCAAAAGTTAATTAACCCTCATTGGTCTACAGACAGAAGACAAAGTGATCATTGTGAACCGGGAACAAAGCGTCTTGGCGAGCTCACCACGAATCAGTAAACACATACTGCACGTTAGCCTCGAGGCAACAATTTCACTTCACATACACACACTCACGCACAATCATCTGGTATCCATACTAAGAAAGGCAAAGGACATTCCCAATAGGATTCTCGCTATCCGAAACTCAGCAGCATCTCCATAGCAGATGAAAGAGGCAGGAGTCCTCCCCATCAACAACGGCAAAGCACCACCGTGGCTGCTGCAGAGAAAGGCAAAAGGAAGACGGGGAGGGGGAGGGGTAAAAAAAGGGAAGCCAATTAATAAGTAGCCCCCAGCTCTCTTCTCTTTCACCCTTCTATGAAGAGAAAAAAAATCGATCCACTGAGTGTTGCAGCTCGTTCCGTTGCTTCGATTGATTTAATATATATATTTGCCAAGAGTCAGAGCTCCTCTACTGTACTTGCTACCATCTGGACTGCAAGGATCGCGGCTCTTCTCCTTCACCTCAGAAGCAAGAAGAGCGGCTCATCGTTCCGTTCCGTGTCTTCCTGCTCCCTGCTCGTTTGCTACCTGACTCTCGCTCTTTCCCCTTCAGAACTCCTTCTCTTTTCGAAGCTTGATTTTATTTCATTTCCTCCCTTATTGCTCTCCGTGTTCGTCGCCGTTTGCCAACATATGCGCTGCACTGCGACACTTTGACCTCTTCCGCCTGGGTTCAATATCTCGAGCACCAGGTTCCGATATTTGATTCAATTTTTTCGTTTCTTTTGTACGGATGATATTAAAAAAGGAGGAAGACAAAAAAAAAACTTTGATGACAAATGCATTCCACTTCGAATTCTTGTATTTCGTAAAAGCTAATTATATGGAATAGCCTTCTCATAATTCAATTGAATTAACGTTTAATTCTGCTGTTAACTGAATATTCATACAAGCCAATGAATAGGATCACAGCAACCAAACAGCCTACAATGATGATTCTCAAAATCTCAAGTTTACAAAATTTCTGTGTTTATTCCTATTTTAGGGTTGTGGGTTGTTTTACCTCTGAGCGGCACTTTTTTGCACACCATGGGCTAAATGGCCAGGTCACATGGGCCCCGAAGGCTCAGAGAAGGTTGGGGGAGGGGACCCACTGGAACAGCTGTTGGGAGACAGATGGTAGCCTCCCGTCAAGGCCATCCAGTGTGTTCTTTAACGTGCACAGGGTATGTCTCTCCCGCACACGGAGCCACGGCTTAACGTCCCATCCGACGGACGGCGGCCTTTCCAAGCCCATCGGTGTCCCCTATTGATCGTGGGCAGGGCGGGGAATTTTGCGGAGATAAATCTCAACGCTGACCCAGCTGGGACTGGAACCTGGGAATTGCAGATTACGAGCCTGGAGCGCTACCGACTGAGCCACCCCCGCCCTTCCTATTTTAGATCTTCTGTCAGATGAGCTTCAGTGTTCAAGAGTACAATAGACTGAGCACGTTAAAATGTGTAAGGGTTGTTCAGATAAAAAGTTCCGTGATTTTTCCTATTTTTACAGACCCCCTATATCTGGATAATAGATTGAGTTATTTTTTTTTCTTCCCACCGGAAAAAAAATGGGTATACGTAGAAGAAACTCATCAACAGCAGAATCAGTGACAAGTATAGGCTTGAAGGCGATAGATATGTGTGGATTCCAGATGAACTCTGAGTGGAAGCATTCGAAGTTGAACAGTTTGTGGTATACTGATGTTTAAATGCGATTATCAAGGCCTGCTGTTGATTGCGTTTCTCGACCGTAGTGAACACCACGAATTCGCAATGATATTGCGAAACTATGGGCATTTAAAGATAGAAGGGGTGGGGGTGGCTCAGTCGGTAGCGCGCCAGGCTCGTAATCTGTAGTTCCCAGGTTCGAGTCCCAGCTGGGTCAGCGTTGAGATTTATCTCTGCAAAATTCCCCGCCCTGCCCACGGTCAGTAGGGGACACCGATGGGCTTGGAAAGGCCGCCGTCCGTCGGATGGGACGTTAAGCAGTGGCCCCGTGTGCTGGAGAGCCATACCCTGTGCACGTTAAAGAACACGCTGGATGGCCTTGACGGAGGCTACCATCTGTCTCCCAACAGCTGTTCCAGTGGGTCCCGCACACTCCCCTCCCCCAACCTTCTCTGAGCCTTCGGGGTCCATGTGACCTGGCCATTTAGCCCATGGTATGCAAAAAAAGTGTCGCTCAGAGGTAAAACAACCCAACCCAACTTAAAGATAGAAATATAATGCCGAAGCACTAGGGACATTCAAGAAAAAACTGTTGGTTGCATGACAACGTCATCTACCATATTTCCCAAGTAAAAATTACTAAGTCGAATAGATATGGTTGGGAATGCCTGAAACATCCTCTCTACAGTCCTGGAATCTGCTCTGTTTATATTTTCACATTTCAGGACTTTTAAAAAACGTCACGAGGAAATAAAGGAAGCTTAAATCAGACGAAAAAGGTGTAGTGAATTGTCAGACTTCCTCATGCAGTTGCCGAATCGACTTTAGGGTTGGGTTGTTTTACCTCTGAGCGGCACTTTTTTGCACACCATGGGCTAAATGGCCAGGGCACATGGACCCCGAAGGCTCAGAGAAGGTTGGGGGAGGGGACCCACTGGAACAGCTGTTGGGAGACAGATGGTAGCCTCCCGTCAAGGTCATCCAGCGTGTTCTTTAACGTGCACAGGGTATGGCTCTCCCGCACACGGGGCCACGGCTTAACGTCCCATCCGACGGACGGCAGCCTTTCCAAGCCCATCGGTGTCCCCTACTGACCGTGGGCAGGGCGGGGAGTTTTGCGGAGATCGACTTTAGGAAAAAGAGTATCATTTTGCTATTTTCAAGTTGGATAAATATCTGGCAACGATTTTTTTTAGAAACTAGTGATCTGGCAACCTTCGTGTCACGAGACACGAAGGTTGTGACACGAATTAGTGATCTTGGCAGCACGTGACACGAGAATTAGTGATCCTACACGTGACTTAGTGATTCTACACGTGACATGAATTAGTGATTTGGCAACCTTCGTGTCACGTGACACGAAGGTTGCCAGATCACTAATTTCTAAAAAAAATCGTTGCCAGATATTTTTTCTGAATTCTGTAATCAACCATAGCGTTCGGATACTTTTTTGAGCGACTGTACCTTGGTTGTGATATCAACTTTTTTAGTTGACGTATTCGTTGCCAAAGGTTTTGAAGCTTCATGTATAAGACGACTGCGTATAAGTTTATCCTATTTTTCCTCTTTCCCCATCCTTGTCCGTGGGGAGGCGGGGATGGCTCAGTCGGTAGCGCGCCAGACTCGTAATCTGTAGTTCCCAAGTTCTAGTCCCAGCTGGGTCAGCGTTGAGATTTATCTCCGCAAAATTCCCTGCCCTGCCCACGGTCAGTAGGGGACACCGATGGGCTTGGAAAGACCGCCGTCCGTCGGATGGGACGTTAAGCCGTGGTTCCGTGTGCGGGAGAGCCATACCCTGTGCACGTTAAAGAACACGCTGGATGGCCTTGACGGGAGGCTACCATCTGTCTCCCAACATCTGTTCCAGTGGGCCCCTCCCCCAACCTTCTCTGAGCCTTCGGGGTCCATGTGACCTGGCCATTTAGTCCATGGTGTGCAAAAAAGTACCGCTCAGAGGTAAAACAACCCAACCCAACCTTGTCCGTGGAGCCGGGCAAATTGGAAATTAGGTAGATATGCTGGCATAACCGCTTTGAGAAACACAAACTGAGAAACCAATAAACCGATAAATGACGAACGAAAAGCAATAGGAAGATGGGTACATGTACCTCAGTCTCATCAACAGAGGAGTACCAAACTGCAGATAAACCTACCTACCATATGTCCTACCAGATTAACCAAAAAATTGTCTTTAAAAAAATACGATATAAACTTTCAGGATCAAAGATGCTACAAAAAGTAAAGCATATAATTTTATAATATGCATTTTGGAATGTTATTGTATCTTATGCCTTTGAAATAAAATGTCATATTTGCCAATAATCTCTTGTACAATCTCTGAATAAATAACGTTTTGTAAACATGCAGAATTGGGTGATGCTACACAGATTATTATTGAGCACAGTAACTGGTAACTTTTCTACGGAACTTAACTCAGCATGATAGTTCAGACAGATAGTTCATTCCTTTGCTATACAGATGATGTTATATACTAAAAATCATAAAAAAATAAATAAAAATAAATACCCCCTCAAGCAGCTGCTTGCCACAGAGGTCTGACAGAAGCCTGTCAGTTTATATGCCACAGTAGAAGATCTTAGAGGGTGGCAGGACCTCAGCAGAAAAGAACACGAACATCCATACCTTACCCGGGGCTCGAACCCAGGTCCAGTAGATCAGTAGCCAAGCGCGCTAACCACTCTGCCACGGGACGGCTGCGGTATTAAAATAGATTGTAAAATTTTTTTAACGAGTTTGAGCCACGAGACCATTCAGAAATATATTTGGTTACTTTGAAAATAATATAGCATTCATTATTTTGTGTTTCACTTAATATTATCCACTTTTTGAAAAAAAAGAGCAATTAAAAGTATGGAATTTTTTTT
Source organism: Ryuthela nishihirai (assembly GCA_038380435.1). Taxonomy (NCBI): domain Eukaryota; kingdom Metazoa; phylum Arthropoda; class Arachnida; order Araneae; family Heptathelidae; genus Ryuthela; species Ryuthela nishihirai. Next base: position 32,931,486 of record JAWZYU010000005.1, on the reverse strand, counting down.
CACATTTGAATAGTGTTACGTAATAAAAACCACATCAACAGTAAAAAATTATTTGATAAAAAAAAATTGTCTTACATCACCCGAATTTACGAAAAGAAAACATCATTTTTTTTTAATTTCTACCAATCCGAAAAAGCAAAATAAAACCATAAAAAGTAATACTCAAATTACTAAAAAAAACAGTAATATTCATTGATCTGAACTCGATAAAACACGGAGAATATCAAAGTAAGAGATAGAACAACATACAGACAAAAATAAAAAAAATGGGGATAAACACAAACATAAAAAAATAAAGAAATTTCTATGTAGATTAGTTAAGAATCGTAAAATTTATACGTTAAAATTATCATTTCAAAGCGGCAAAACACATTACTGCAAAATCGATAACGGCGAAAAGTAAAATTGGGCACTCGTTATATATGCAAATATATGCGAGTGACCTTAGTTCAGTTTCGATTGCTATGTTTTCTTTTCCTCTGCAACGATCATTGGAGTCTAATTCAAGTAGCAGATCCCTAAATCGAAATATAATAAGTCTAAAAAATAATAGCTACATTCCAGTAGTGAAACGTACACAGATTTTTATTTACATTAAATCATGCAATGTATATGTGCATATATAAATGAATACGGCGCAGTTGCTAACATAAATTATACATATGTATGTATGCGCAAGATTTATAGTGATCTTATCAAATAGATTTGAAGCTGTTAGAGTCAGTTTTTACTTAATAATATCATAAACTGCCTTGCATGCTAGAATACCGAGAAACGAAATATTTTCTGCGTTTTATTAACAGCAATTTAATTCGTAAATCTTTTAGAAACGTTTCAGTGCTGAGTTGTTGATTGTTGCGTGTAGAGATGATACTATAAGAAAAGAGAGACGAAATCCAGAACAACTAGGTTTTTTTGCAACGTCAAGCTACAAATTTTTTAAATTTCACATGCAAGTGTTGTTAAAATAATTAGAATTTTTTTAAGAAGGATCTTTTAATGTACTTTATTGTTTATTACTTTAGTAATATACCAAAACGGAGGCGTTTTAGAAATTTGTAGGGGAATTTCATTTGATAAACAGATAATGGGGGGGGGGGGCGATATCATCGTCTGTTCAACTAGTTTTATACAGCAGTGGTTCTCAAATTTTTATGCTTCACGTACCCCCTCTGGAAATGTGTATGTAACTTTCGTACCCCTTGTATAGATAGATAAAACTATAGTTATAGTATAACAATGAGAATAAAATAAAACATATATATCAGTGGTTCTCAACCTTTTATGCTTCACGTACCCCCTGGAAATGTGTATGTAACTGGCGTACCCCTTGTATAGATAGATAAAACTATAGTAATAGTATAACAATGGGAATAAAATAAAACATATATATCAGTGGTTCTCAACCTTTTATGCTTCACGTACCCCCTGGAAATGTGTATGTAACTGGCGTACCCCTTGTATTGAAAGATAAAACTATAGTTATAGTACAACAATGGGAAAAAAATAAAACATATATATCAATGGTTCTCAACCTTTTATGCTTCACATACCCCCTGGAAATGTGTATGTAACTGGCCTACCCCTTGTATAGATAGATAAAACTACAGTTATAGTATAACAATGGGAATAAAATAAAACATATATATCAATGGTTCTCAACCTTTTATGCTTCACATACCCCCTGGAAATGTGTATGTAACTGGCCTACCCCTTTTATAGATAGATAAAACTATAGTTATAGTATAACAATGGGAATAAAATAAAACATATATATCAATGGTTCTCAACCTTTTATGCTTCACGTACCCCCTGGAAATGTGTATGTAATTGGCGTACCCCTTGTATAGATAGATAAAACTATAGTTATAGTATAACAATAGGAATAAAATAAAACATATATATCAGTGGTTCTCAACCTTTTATGCTTCACGTACCCCCTGGAAATGTGTATGTAACTGGCGTACCCATTGTATAGAAAGATAAAACTATAGTTATAGTACAACAATGGGAATAAAATAAAACATATATATCAGTGGTTCTCAACCTTTTATGCTTCACGTACCCCCTGGAAATGTGTATGTAACTGGCCTACCCCTTGTATAGATAGATAAAACTATAGTTACAGTATAACAATGGGAATAAAATAAAACATATATATATCAATGGTTCTCAACCTTTTATGCTTCACGTACCCCCTGGAAATGTGTATGTAATTGGCGTACCCCTTGTATAGATAGATAAAACTATAGTTATAGTATAACAATAGGAATAAAATAAAACATATATATCAGTGGTTCTCAACCTTTTATGCTTCACGTACCCCCTGGAAATGTGTATGTAACTGGCGTACCCATTGTATAGAAAGATAAAACTATAGTTATAGTACAACAATGGGAATAAAATAAAACATATATATCAGTGGTTCTCAACCTTTTATGCTTCACGTACCCCCTGGAAATGTGTATGTAATTGGCGTACCCCTTGTATAGATAGATAAAACTATAGTTATAGTATAACAATGGGAATAAAATAAAACATATATATCAGTGGTTCTCAACCTTTTATGCTTCACGTACCCCCTGGAAATGTGTATGTAACTGGCGTACCCCTTGTATAGATAGATAAAACTATAGTTATAGTATAACAATGGAAATAAAATAAAACATATATATCAGTGGTTCTCAACCTTTTATGCTTCACGTACCCCCTGGAAATGTGTATGTAATTGGCGTACCCCTTGTATAGATAGATAAAACTATAGTTATAGTATAACAATGGAAATAAAATAAAACATATATATCAGTGGTTCTCAACCTTTTATGCTTCACGTACCCCCTGGAAATGTGTATGTAATTGGCGTACCCCTTGTATAGATAGATAAAACTATAGTTATAGTATAACAATGGGAATAAAATAAAACATATATATCAGTGGTTCTCAACCTTTTATGCTTCACGTACCCCCTGGAAATGTGTATGTAACTGGCCTACCCCTTTTATAGATAGATAAAACTATAGTTATAGTATAACAATGGGAATAAAATAAAACATATATATCAATGGTTCTCAACCTTTTATGCTTCACGTACCCCCTGGAAATGTGTATGTAATTGGCGTACCCCTTGTATAGATAGATAAAACTATAGTTATAGTATAACAATGGGAATAAAATAAAACATATATATCAGTGGTTCTCAACCTTTTATGCTTCACGTACCCCCTGGAAATGTGTATGTAACTGGCGTACCCCTTGTATAGAAAGATAAAACTATAGTTATAGTACAACAATGGGAATAAAATAAAACATATATATCAATGGTTCTCAACCTTTTATGATTCACGTACCCCCTGGAAATATGTATGTAACTGGCGTACCCCTTGTATAGAAAGATAAAGCTATAGTTATAGTATAACAATGGGAATAAAATAAAACATATATATCAGTGGTTCTCAACCTTTTATGCTTCACGTACCCCCTGGAAATGTGTATGTAACTGGCGTACCCCTTGTATAGATAGATAAAACTATAGTTATAGTATAACAATGGAAATAAAATAAAACATATATATCAGTGGTTCTCAACCTTTTATGCTTCACGTACCCCCTGGAAATGTGTATGTAATTGGCGTACCCCTTGTATAGATAGATAAAACTATAGTTATAGTATAACAATGGATATAAAATAAAACATATATATCAGTGGTTCTCAACCTTTTATGCTTCACGTACCCCCTGGAAATGTGTATGTAATTGGCGTACCCCTTGTATAGATAGATAAAACTATAGTTATAGTATAACAATGGGAATAAAATAAAACATATATATCAGTGGTTCTCAACCTTTTATGCTTCACGTACCCCCTGGAAATGTGTATGTAACTGGCCTACCCCTTTTATAGATAGATAAAACTATAGTTATAGTATAACAATGGGAATAAAATAAAACATATATATCAATGGTTCTCAACCTTTTATGCTTCACGTACCCCCTGGAAATGTGTATGTAATTGGCGTACCCCTTGTACAGATAGATAAAACTATAGTTATAGTATAACAATGGGAATAAAATAAAACATATATATCAGTGGTTCTCAACCTTTTATGCTTCACGTACCCCCTGGAAATGTGTATGTAACTGGCGTACCCCTTGTATAGAAAGATAAAACTATAGTTATAGTACAACAATGGGAATAAAATAAAACATATATATCAGTGGTTCTCAACCTTTTATGCTTCACGTACCCCCTGGAAATGTGTATGTAACTGGCCTACCCCTTGTATAGATAGATAAAACTATAGTTATAGTATAACAATGGGAATAAAATAAAACATATATATCAATGGTTCTCAACCTTTTATGCTTCACGTACCCCCTGGAAATGTGTATGTAATTGGCGTACCCCTTGTATAGATAGATAAAACTATAGTTATAGTATAACAATGGAAATAAAATAAAACATATATATCAGTGGTTCTCAACCTTTTATGCTTCACGTACCCCCTGGAAATGTGTATGTAATTGGCGTACCCCTTGTATAGATAGATAAAACTATAGTTATAGTATAACAATGGGAATAAAATAAAACATATATATCAGTGGTTCTCAACCTTTTATGCTTCACGTACCCCCTGGAAATGTGTATGTAATTGGCGTACCCCTTGTATAGATAGATAAAACTATAGTTATAGTATAACAATGGAAATAAAATAAAACATATATATCAGTGGTTCTCAACCTTTTATGCTTCACGTACCCCCTGGAAATGTGTATGTAACTGGCGTACCCCTTGTATAGAAAGATAAAACTATAGTTATAGTACAACAATGGGAATAAAATAAAACATATATATCAATGGTTCTCAACCTTTTATGCTTCACGTACCCCCTGGAAATATGTATGTAACTGGCGTACCCCTTGTATAGAAAGATAAAGCTATAGTTATAGTATAACAATGGGAATAAAATAAAACATATATATCAGTGGTTCTCAACCTTTTTTGCTTCACGTACCCCCTGGAAATATGTATGTAACTGGCGTACCCCTTGTATAGATAGATAAAACTATAGTTATAGTATAACAATGGGAATAAAGTAAAACATATATATCAGTGGTTCTCAACTTTTTATGCTTCACGTACCCCCTGGAAATGTGTATGTAACTGGCGTACCCCTGGTATAGATAGATAAAACTATAGTTATAGTATAACAATGGCAATAAAATAAAACATATATATCAGTGGTTCTCAACCTTTTATGCTTCACGTACCCCATGGAAATGTGTATGTAACTGGCGTACCCCTTGTATAGATAGATAAAACTATAGTTATAGTATAACAATGGGAATAAAATAAAACATATATATCAGTGGTTCTCAACCTTTTATGCTTCACGTACCCCATGGAAATGTGTATGTAACTGGCGTACCCCTTGTATAGAAAGATAAAGCTATAGTTATAGTATAACAATGGGAATAAAATAAAACATATATATCAGTGGTTCTCAACCTTTTATGCTTCACGTACCCCATGGAAATATGTATGTAACTGGCGTACCCCTTGTATAGATAGATAAAACTATAGTTATAGTATAACAATGGGAATAAAATAAAACATATATATCAGTGGTTCTCAACTTTTTATGCTTCACGTACCCCCTGGAAATGTGTATGTAACTGGCGTACCCCTTGTATAGATAGATAAAACTATAGTTATAGTATAACAATGGGAATAAAATAAAACATATATATCAGTGGTTCTCAACCTTTTATGCTTCACGTACCCTCTGGAAATGTGTATGTAACTGGAGTACCCCTTGTATAGATAGATGAAACTATAGTTATAGTATAACAATGGGAATAAAATAAAACATATATATCAGTGGTTCTCAACCTTTTATGCTTCACGTACCCCCTGGAAATGTGTATGTAACTGGCGTACCCCTTGTATAGATAGATAAAACTATAGTTATAGTATAACAATGGGAATAAAATAAAACATATATATCAGTGGTTCTCAACCTTTTATGCTTCACGTACTCCCTGGAAATGTGTTTGTAACTGGCGTACCCCTTGTATAGATAGATAAAACTATAGTTATAGTATAACAATGGGAATAAAATAAAACATATATATCAGTGGTTCTCAACCTTTTATGCTTCACGTACCCCCTGGAAATGTGTATCTAACTGGCGTACCCCTTGTATAGATAGATAAAACTATAGTTATAGTATAACAATGGGAATAAAATAAAACATATATATCAGTGGTTCTCAACCTTTTATGCTTCACGTACCCCCTGGAAATGTGTATGTAACTGGCGTACCCCTTGTATGTACGCCAGTTACATACAAGGGGTACGCCAGTTAGATAAATAAAACTATAGTTATAGCATAACAATGGGAATAAAATAAAACTCACACATATATATATATACATAAAATTTTGCATTCATAAATTACATATATCGATAAACACAAAAAAATGACATTTTTGCACAGCAGTGTTGCAAACTTGTGACTTTGTTACTAGATCTAGCGACTTTTCAGCTCTCACGGCGTATTTCAAAAAAAATTTTACGCGTACACCTCGTTGAAAACCCTCTGATACAGAAAAAATTAGCTTTATTTTCACGAGACTTTCAATATTCAATAAATCTTGATCCCAAGGTGTTCTAGTGTAATGATTCCCATTATCTGAGATATGGAAACCGGGATATTTCAACAAGTGTCTTGGTTTTACCTTAATGAAGCCCTGACACAATAGTTAATTCAAAATCAGGGACTATAAAAATATTTTCTATACCGTCTTTTTTCTGTACAGATAATCTGCGATTCAGGTGTTATCGTAGTTATAAGAGAGTAAAACCGGTCTTTTTGTTAAAGTAACGGGACCTGGGTTCAAGCCCCGGGTATGGCATGGATGTTCGTGTTGTTTTTCTGCTGAGGTCCTGCCATCCTCTCAGACCTTCTACTCTGGCATATAAACTGACAGGCTCCTGTCAGACTTCTTAGGCAACTAGCTGCTTGAGGGGATATTTATTTATATTTTTTTAATAGTATACAAGCCGTCCCGTGGCCGAGTGGTTAGCGCGCTTGGCTACTGATCTAAGGGACCTGGGTTCGAGCTCCGGGTAAGGCATGGATGTATGTGTCGTTTTTCTGCTGAGGTCCTGCCATCCTCTCAGACCTTCTACTCTGGCATATAAACTGACAGATTCCTGTCAGACCTCTGTGGCAAGCAGCTGCTTGAGGGGGTATTTTTTTATTATAATTATTATTTTAATTTTGAAACTATCAACTATTATTAGAACTCATAAATTTTCAAAACAGTAAAATAAGGTATAAAATTTTATGTATTTAAAATTCAATGGTAAAATTTTATGAATTTTTTAAGAAGGATCCTTTAAGTGTTAAGGTCTTAAACCGTGTTAGATGTCTTTCTTGAGAAATGCGTGAAATATATATAAGTTTAATAATTTCTTGCCTGCTTTACCGTTACGAAAATAAAATATTCCCTCAAGCAGATGCTTGCCACAGAGGTCTGACTGTATATACGCCATAGTAGAAGGTCTGTGAGGATGGCGATTTCTCAACAGAAAGACAACACTAGGTCCCTTTGATCAGTATTCAAAAGCGCTAACCACTCGGCCACGGACGGCTTACACTTACTAGTATTCCTAAAAGGGATTGGCATGGCCCTTTGGGGTTCTCTTCCCCCCCCCCCCCCCGCTAGGGGCGGCGGTGGCTTAGTCGGTAGCGCGCCAGGCTCGTAATATGTAGTTCCCAGGTTCGAGTCCCAGCTGGGTCAGCGTTGAGATTTATCTCCGCAAAATTTCCCCGCCCTGCCCACGGTCAGTAGGGGACACCGAGGGGCTTGAAAAGGCCGCCGTCCGTCGGATGGGACGTTAAGCCGTGGCCCCGTGTGCGGGAGAGCCATACCCTGTGCACATTAAAGAACACGCTGGATGGCCTTGACGGGAGACTATCATCTGTCTCCCAACAGCTGTTCCAGTGGGTCCCCTCCCCCAACCTTCTCTGAGCCTTCGGGGTCCATGTGACCTGGCCATTTAGCCCATGGTGTGCAAAAAAAGTGCCACTCAGAGGTAAAACAACCCAAATCCTAAAAGGGATTGGCATGGCCCTTTGGCGTTCTCTTCCCCCCCCCTAGATCGGGTTCTGACACAAAATACTTTTTTAAGAAGAAGCCAGAAGTATTTCCGATAGATAAAAAATATTTTAAAAATTTTAAAATTATATAAACATATTTCCATATATATAATACATAATTATATAAACATACATAACCACGCAATCTTGAGAAATTTGTTTCATTCATTCTAAACCTCTAGTTTTATTAAACAATGAAGATAAATATTCTACTAATTTAATTTCTTTTAAATGGGAAACTGCCACTAAAAATAAACTCCCGTGAAGATGTTTTATTTTCCCGACGCAAATTTCGCTTTTCACGTTACTTAGATTTTTCTTTCGCCGAGCCAACTTAGTTTTGAAGCCTCCTGAGGCTTTTCTTCCGCCTGAAAGATTTTTTGCTTCCTTCTATCTCTAAAAGTTATCAGCAGGAATAAAATTATGTGAAGTCCAATTACAACATTAAGTGCAAAATAATTTCATGCGTCAATTGATTGCCGTAAATTCCGAAACGATTTTCTATAACTTCCATTGAACCACAGGTAGTCGCTCAAAAAAGTATCCGAACACTAAGGTTGATTACAGAATTCAGAAAAAATATCTGGCAACGATTTTTTTTAGAAATTAGTGATCTGGCAACCTTCGTGTCACGTGATTACAAAATTCAGGAAAAATATCTGGGGCGTGTACAGCAACTGTACACGCTCCAGTTACCGTTCACAGCAAACTGGAGCGTGTGCAGTTACTGCACACGCTCCAGTTTGCTGTGAACGGTAACTGCACACGCTCAATATTTCCGTGAGTGAGCCCACACGATCTAGTATCAAAATAATATGACCACCTACAGTCGTTCAAAAAAGTATCCGAACACTACGGTTGATTACAGAATTCAGAAAAAATATCTGGCAACGATTTTTTTTTAAGAAATTAGTGATCTGGCAACCTTCGTGTCACGTGATTACAAAATTCAGGAAAAATATCTGGGGCGTGTACAGCAACTGTACACGCTCCAGTTACCGTTCACAGCAAACTGGAGCGTGTGCAGTTACTGCACACGCTCCAGTTTGCTGTGAACGGTAACTGCACACGCTCAATATTTCCGTGAGTGAGCCCACACGATCTAGTATCAAAATAATATGACCACCTACAGTCGTTCAAAAAAGTATCCGAACACTACGGTTGATTACAGAATTCAGAAAAAATATCTGGCAACGATTTTTTTTTTAGAAATTAGTGATCTGGCAACCTTCGTGTCACGTGATTACAAAATTCAGGAAAAATATCTGGGGCGTGTACAGCAACTGTACACGCTCCAGTTACCGTTCACAGCAAACTGGAGCGTGTGCAGTTACTGCACACGCTCCAGTTTGCTGTGAACGGTAACTGCACACGCTCAATATTTCCGTGAGTGAGCCCACACGATCTAGTATCAAAATAATATGACCACCTACAGTCGTTCAAAAAAGTATCCGAACACTACGGTTGATTACATTTACTTTTTTGTGCGACTGTACAGGTGCGACCACCAAAGCATTGCTTGGAGTGTTTCAGTCCGATCCTGCTAAAAAATTTGTTTTTTTTCCATTTTTCGATGAGAAAAAAGTTGAAGGGGGAAATTTGTCATACCCGATGTTAAAAGCATCCATTAAAGCAGTGGTTGCCAACGGGGGAGTTTCTTGAGTTTATATTATTATTTCAAAGAGTTTTATAGAGGAAAAAAATATTTTGAATTCCATGAAGAGTTAGAAAGCGGCAAATTGGGGTCTTAGGTTGAGAACCGCTGCATTAGATGAATAGTTTATTAGAATGGAGAGCTCTCTAGACGGCGGAACGACTTGAACACTCTTCACTTTTTTGAGAAGTAAAAAGAACGAGTTTCTTTTCTGTTTTATAACCTTCCCAAGTCATGGTTTTTTTAATTTCATCTAATATAAATATTTCGCGTTCGTGGACGAACGGGTGAGCACAGTCGTGATTGGGCGGGGGTGGCTCAGTCGGTAGCGCGCCAGGCTCGTAATCTGTAGTTCCCAGGTTCGAGTCCCAGCTGGGTCAGCGTTGAGATTTATCTCTGCAAAATTCCCCGCCCTGCCCACAATCAGTAGGGGACACCGATGGGCTTGGAAAGGCCGCCGTCCGTCGGATGGGACGTTAAGCCGTGGCCCTGTGTGCGGGAGAGCCATATCCTGAGCAACCTTCTCTGAGCCTTCGGGGTCCATGTGACCTGGCCATTTAGCCCATTGTGTGCAAAAGAGTGCCGCTCAGAGGTAAAACAACCCAGCAGTCGTGATGGCAATTTCTTTCACCATGCGCTGACGTCAGCACATCAGGGCTTGCACTCATTATTGGGTAGTAGTTTGATTATTATTCAATCCTTTGAAAGAGTTTTAGATCTGATTTAACAGATTTCGGTCCTCTGTCACTCCGCATATTTAAATAGTCCCAAATTTTTTCTGTGGGTTTTCCCTCTGCCACCCGGTGTTGCGTTAAAAAAAATCGTTAAATACACTTTCGGGGATCTGATAACGGTGGAGATGTGGGGATTTTGAAATACTTTGGCACGTTGATCGCTACTTAGCTATGAATTGTAAACGAAGAAGTTGTCGGTGAAGAATCCTGGAAGAGGATAAATTCTTTTAACGCTAAACTTCTTTTGACGGGCTGTAGCTAGCATATATGCATATTTACCCCTGGAATCGGGCGGGGGTGGCTTAATAGGGCGGGGGTGGCTCAGTCGGTAGCGCGCCAGGCTCGTAATCTGCAGTTCCCAGGTTCGAGTCCCAGCTGGGTCAGCGTTGAGATTTATCTCCGCAAAATTTCCACGCCCTGCCCACGGTCAGTAGGGGACACCGATGGGCTTTGAAAGGCCGCCGTCCGTCGGATGGGACGTTAAGCCGTGCCACGTGTGCGGGAGAGCCATACCCTGTGCACGTTAAAGAACACGCTGAATGGCCTTGACGGGAGGCTACCATCTGTCTCCCAACAGCTGTTCCAGTGGGTCCCCTCCCCCAACCTTCTCTGAGCCTTCGGGGTCCGTGTGACTTGGCCATTTAGCCCATGGTGTGCAAAAAAGTGCCTCTCAGAGGTAAAACAAACAAACATTAAACGTCTATATGGTTGAATAGTAACTATAAAATAATTATATTCTGCAGAATTAATGTTGAGGATATTTTCCATATTTCAATAACTCTTTAAAAGCTCCATTGGGCTTGAAAATTGGACTTGGGATTTTGGACTTGGCTGTGTCCAAAGACACATAGGAGAGTCATACACCGTGCACGTTAAAGAACACACTGGATGGTCTTGAGATACTTCTGTCTCCTAACAGCTGTCCAATACTTCCCCAATCTTCTATGAGCCCTTGGGGTCTTTGTAACTTGGCTATTCAGCCCACTGTGTGCAAGAAATAGTGTCACTTAGAACCCAACTCAACCCTTAAAAATTGGTCATTTAGTTTTTTATTATTTTTTTAGGAAATCTTCTAAAAAAACACTTCTGCTTAATATTTTACACGCCTATTACCAACAAAGAAGAGAAACTGAGGTGTTCCTTTAAATAGTTGGCTTGTAGGCAACCTAAAAGAAGTTTTACTCAAAAGCCAAGTAGCCCAGGTCGAAAACATCGTAAGCCTGAGAGAAACTGTTCTCTGTATTTACGACAGACTGTGAGCAGAAGGGACGAAACGGGTACTTACACATGGACCCTGAGAAGAGCACGCCTTGCCGCCAAATTTATGACACCCCAAGGCCCAAATATGTATATTTCGCGAAATCGTGACTCATTGCTGTTCCTACCATCTCATTTTGTTGGCAATTAGGCTACACCCGACCACCATGGAATAGGCAATAATGATTTTATAAACCTCCGGTACCTCTTCTGGGCTCACACTGAAGCAAATAATTGAAATAAAAAACAATTATGGATGTTTCATTACCTTTTTATTTCGTTAGAAGGGCTTCGGAAGACTACGATGTGTAATAACTGCGACGAATGCCCACACTCCTCGCGGAGTACTAAAGAAGGGACGCGCTCCAGTGGGTGGCTCCCTGAAACGAGCAAATGTTAATTTTGTGTGCAGAAGAAATGTGTGGTCTAAAAAAGGTAATGAAAAAAAAAAGTACTCCATGGGAACGAAAGCGCATGCATGCAAAGACTGTTTTTATGTTGAAGCAGATCTGGGGGTAAAAAAACATTTATTGAGGACCACCTAAGTATTGACTTCTTCGAACAAGATGCTTGAATAGAGGAGACGCGATTTTTGAGTTCTCGTGAGAATTATGGCGGTGGAAAAGGGCAACAAGAATCCTGTTCATAATTGGCTTCTTTTATTTGTAAGCGGCACTTTTTTTGCACATGATGGACTTAATGTACAGGTCATGGATCCCGAGGGCTCAGAGAAGGTTGAGAAAGAGGAACAGCGTGCCCTTGAATTGCAAAATTGCAAAATTGATTATTATGAATTTCCCTACATCTCCCTGAATTCTGTAACTATCTACGGTGTTGTCATCAGATGGAATCCAGTCAAGGCCATCCAGGGTTGTTTTTAACGTACACAGGGTACGGTTCTCCTGCTCAGGAGGGGCGGCTCAGTCGGTAGCGCGCCAGGCTCGTAATCTGTAGTTCCCAGGTTCGAGTCCCAGCTGGGTCAACGTTGAGATTTATCTCCGCAAAATTCCCCGCCCTGCCCGCGGTCAGTAGGGGACACCGATGGGCTTGGAATAGGCCCCCGTCCGTTGGATGGGACGTTAAGCAGTGGCCCCGTGTGTGGGAGAGCCATACCCTGTGCACGTTAAAGAACACGCTGGATGGCCTTGACGGGAGGCTACCATCTGTCTCCCAACAGCTGTTCCAGTGGGTCCCCTCCCCCAACCTTCTCTGAGCCTTCGGGGTCCATGTGACCTGGCCATTTAGCCCATGGTGTGCAAAAAAGTGCCGCTCAGAGGTAAAACAACCAACAACCCAACCCTGCCCAGGAGTCCACCGCTTAATCTCCCATCCGAAGGACGGCGGCCTTTTCAAGCTCATCGGTGCCCACTTTCTCAGCGAGGCAGAGAAAATTCTCAAATCGAACGAAGTTGGTGCTCGAACCTAAGTCCCATAGACCAGTGCTGCGTAATCCAAACAAAATAACACGTTTTTAACGTGATGGTAATAATTTTTAAAGTTAACTGAAACTAATAATGAAATAAATTAAATAAATTCAATTCCGGAGTAAATTTTAGAATAAATTATTTGGTTTTCTATCTGGGCAATTTATTACGATTGAAGCGTTAGATAAAGCATCACTTCCCTGAAGTATTCCTCTAATACCAGTGGTGGCGTTCATATCTAGGATGCACTCTTTTAACAGAAGACGTTCCTTGGCGATGTCTCTGGCCATCTGCTCGGCTCTGCAAAGCCATATGGGAAGTTGAAGAATTGGATACATAAATAGTCTTAGTTTCTCCACTGCCTCAAAGCTATAAATAGATTAGGGCACTCCATGAGATTTAGAATCTGAAGAAAAGAAACTCGACCCCTTTTCGACATCTTTGTAGCGAACGGTTTCCTACATAAATAGGTTTCTGTTTATTAACAAATGCGAAATTTTCTCTTTCCATCTGTGAAAGAGGTGAAATTACATTATCTACAGGGGAGGGGGGGGGGGGTGGCTCAGACGGTAGCGCGCCAGACTCGTAATCTGCAGTTCCCGGGTTCGAGTCCCAGCTGGATCAGCATCAGCGTTGAGATTTATCTCCGCAAAACTCCCCGCCCTGCCCACGGTCGGTAAGGGGACACCGATGGGTTTGGAAAGGCCGCCGTCCGTCGGATGGGACGTTAAGCTGTGTCGCCGTGTGCGGGAGAGCTATATCCTGTGCATGTTAAAGAACACACTGGATGGTGGCCTTGACGGGAGGCCATCATTTGCCTCCCAACAGCTGTCCAGTGGGTCCCCTCCCCCAACCTTTTCTGAGCCTTCGGGGTCCATGTGACTTGGCCATTTAGCTCATGGTGTGCAAAAAAAGTGCAGCTCAGAAGTAAAACAACCCAACCCATTATCTACACGTAACAGAATCTAAGGCACATAATAGACAATACAAACCGTGAGAAAATGATCAAAGTTGGAATCTGAGATAAATGTTGAACTCCTTTGAAGTAAATAGCACACATCGTTACCGTCTATTTTCCAAACAAGCATGTTTGAACAGCAGATCTGGGCACCATTAGAGTGAAAATAGCCATATGGGAAAAGCATCACGTCACCACCGTGGCTCTTGTTTTAGTCATTTTCTATCACGTATCGGTTGGGTTGTGGGTTGTTTTACCTCTGAGCGACACGTTTTTGCACACCATGGGCTAAATGGCCAGGTCACAAGGACCCCGAAGGCTCAGAGAAGGTTGGGGGAGGGGACCCACTGGAACAGCTGTTGGGAGACAGATGGTAGCCTCCCGTCAAGGCCATCCAGCGTGTTCTTTAACGTGCACAGGGTATGGCTCTCCCCAACACGGGGCCACGGCTTAACGTCCCATCCGACGGACGGCGGCCTTTCCAAGCCCATCGGTGTCCCCTACTGACCGTGGGCAGGGCGGGGAAATTTTGCGGAGATAAATCTCAACGCTGACCCAGCTGGGACGCGAAACTGGGAACTACAGATTACGAGCCTGGCGCGCTACCGACTGAGCCACCCCCGCCCCTCACGTATCGGTGGGACTACTGAAGCTTAGTACAACCTGATTGTTAATCGCATTGAGAGACTGCCAAGAATAGCAGTCACTGCTTTTGCTGCATTTTTAACTGTGCACTGTATCCATTGCTGTATACAGAAATATAAATTGTACATTTGCAAATAGTACGTCTTAGTCTGTTATTGTTTATCGGCCGCCTAGCCAGTGTCATCCTGACGAGAATAGTGACAGTACCTTCCACATATAACTCTCATAAGGCCGGTCAAAGAACCAGTTCCTACGAAACGATCTTTGTTTCAGTATTTTGCAAAATAAACATGCTTCAGATTCAAAGAACACGAGGTTTGCTAAAAGTTTAAACGCACTTTAAGCTTCAAACAGACTGTCTTATCAGGGTGGACCTAAAGACATTTTCTGGAGGGGGGGGGGGGGTGACGATATACGGGTGGTGATATACGGGGTGACGATATACGGGACGTAGTGTTCCTTTTCGAATTAAGACGTCCATTGGCGAAAACAAATGGATTTCGCAACTTGACTACGTCTTTTGGCCGGAAAAAAATCTATTCTTTTCCTTTTGGATAAGAAAACAATTTAATTAAATAAGATTGCACCTATCCCTTGGCAGATAGGTTCTTTACACTGTATCGTCATGTAAATCGAAACCGTACAAATAGAAATCAAAAACTTATAGAAAAATTGGAGATTGGTTCCGAAAAAAACTTTATGAATAAAAACGTATATTAAAAGTTTCATTTATACATATTTATCTGAAATCTATCTCTTATTATCAATCTTACATCTGATTTTGTTTATCAGTGGAAGAAATTGTTTCATTATATTTGACTAAATCATTCCTATCAGATACAATATCAAAGATGTAAGAAATAAAAATAGCGTCGTAAGCGATGCACCGTTAACTGAAATCGAACATACTTCATGTTTTAGTTCACTATGATGCTCCACCGCAACTAACACATCATCTATAGTTTTGTAAATTGCCGTTCCCTCTTTTTCTGGTATGAATCATACGTTTGTGCCAAAGGAACAGATCAACTCAGGCCTACCACAAGAAAAAATCATGCACTTATCTTTTAGAATTTTTTGGGCATTGGAACTTCTTCAGCTGTTAAAATCCCCGGATAGAATTTTGGAGTTGAGCTAAATTTTTATATTTTTTTATATTTTGTTGTTTGAGATAGCTTCCCATAAACGGAAAATCTGAAGTAGGAAGAAATTCTGAACATCTTTTTTGCCATTGTTAGTTCTCTGTATTTACGACAGACTGTGAGCAGAAGGGACGAAACGGGTACTTACACATGGACCCTGAGAAGAGCACGCCTTGCCGCCAAATTTATGACACCCCAAGGCCCAAATATGTATATTTCGCGAAATCGTGACTCATTGCTGTTCCTACCATCTCATTTTGTTGGCAATTAGGCTACACCCGACCACCATGGAATAGGCAATAATGATTTTATAAACCTCCGGTACCTCTTCTGGGCTCACACTGAAGCAAATAATTGAAATAAAAAACAATTATGGATGTTTCATTACCTTTTTATTTCGTTAGAAGGGCTTCGGAAGACTACGATGTGTAATAACTGCGACGAATGCCCACACTCCTCGCGGAGTACTAAAGAAGGGACGCGCTCCAGTGGGTGGCTCCCTGAAACGAGCAAATGTTAATTTTGTGTGCAGAAGAAATGTGTGGTCTAAAAAAGGTAATGAAAAAAAAAAGTACTCCATGGGAACGAAAGCGCATGCATGCAAAGACTGTTTTTATGTTGAAGCAGATCTGGGGGTAAAAAAACATTTATTGAGGACCACCTAAGTATTGACTTCTTCGAACAAGATGCTTGAATAGAGGAGACGCGATTTTTGAGTTCTCGTGAGAATTATGGCGGTGGAAAAGGGCAACAAGAATCCTGTTCATAATTGGCTTCTTTTATTTGTAAGCGGCACTTTTTTTGCACATGATGGACTTAATGTACAGGTCATGGATCCCGAGGGCTCAGAGAAGGTTGAGAAAGAGGAACAGCGTGCCCTTGAATTGCAAAATTGCAAAATTGATTATTATGAATTTCCCTACATCTCCCTGAATTCTGTAACTATCTACGGTGTTGTCATCAGATGGAATCCAGTCAAGGCCATCCAGGGTTGTTTTTAACGTACACAGGGTACGGTTCTCCTGCTCAGGAGGGGCGGCTCAGTCGGTAGCGCGCCAGGCTCGTAATCTGTAGTTCCCAGGTTCGAGTCCCAGCTGGGTCAACGTTGAGATTTATCTCCGCAAAATTCCCCGCCCTGCCCGCGGTCAGTAGGGGACACCGATGGGCTTGGAATAGGCCCCCGTCCGTTGGATGGGACGTTAAGCAGTGGCCCCGTGTGTGGGAGAGCCATACCCTGTGCACGTTAAAGAACACGCTGGATGGCCTTGACGGGAGGCTACCATCTGTCTCCCAACAGCTGTTCCAGTGGGTCCCCTCCCCCAACCTTCTCTGAGCCTTCGGGGTCCATGTGACCTGGCCATTTAGCCCATGGTGTGCAAAAAAGTGCCGCTCAGAGGTAAAACAACCAACAACCCAACCCTGCCCAGGAGTCCACCGCTTAATCTCCCATCCGAAGGACGGCGGCCTTTTCAAGCTCATCGGTGCCCACTTTCTCAGCGAGGCAGAGAAAATTCTCAAATCGAACGAAGTTGGTGCTCGAACCTAAGTCCCATAGACCAGTGCTGCGTAATCCAAACAAAATAACACGTTTTTAACGTGATGGTAATAATTTTTAAAGTTAACTGAAACTAATAATGAAATAAATTAAATAAATTCAATTCCGGAGTAAATTTTAGAATAAATTATTTGGTTTTCTATCTGGGCAATTTATTACGATTGAAGCGTTAGATAAAGCATCACTTCCCTGAAGTATTCCTCTAATACCAGTGGTGGCGTTCATATCTAGGATGCACTCTTTTAACAGAAGACGTTCCTTGGCGATGTCTCTGGCCATCTGCTCGGCTCTGCAAAGCCATATGGGAAGTTGAAGAATTGGATACATAAATAGTCTTAGTTTCTCCACTGCCTCAAAGCTATAAATAGATTAGGGCACTCCATGAGATTTAGAATCTGAAGAAAAGAAACTCGACCCCTTTTCGACATCTTTGTAGCGAACGGTTTCCTACATAAATAGGTTTCTGTTTATTAACAAATGCGAAATTTTCTCTTTCCATCTGTGAAAGAGGTGAAATTACATTATCTACAGGGGAGGGGGGGGGGTGGCTCAGACGGTAGCGCGCCAGACTCGTAATCTGCAGTTCCCGGGTTCGAGTCCCAGCTGGATCAGCATCAGCGTTGAGATTTATCTCCGCAAAACTCCCCGCCCTGCCCACGGTCGGTAAGGGGACACCGATGGGTTTGGAAAGGCCGCCGTCCGTCGGATGGGACGTTAAGCTGTGTCGCCGTGTGCGGGAGAGCTATATCCTGTGCATGTTAAAGAACACACTGGATGGTGGCCTTGACGGGAGGCCATCATTTGCCTCCCAACAGCTGTCCAGTGGGTCCCCTCCCCCAACCTTTTCTGAGCCTTCGGGGTCCATGTGACTTGGCCATTTAGCTCATGGTGTGCAAAAAAAGTGCAGCTCAGAAGTAAAACAACCCAACCCATTATCTACACGTAACAGAATCTAAGGCACATAATAGACAATACAAACCGTGAGAAAATGATCAAAGTTGGAATCTGAGATAAATGTTGAACTCCTTTGAAGTAAATAGCACACATCGTTACCGTCTATTTTCCAAACAAGCATGTTTGAACAGCAGATCTGGGCACCATTAGAGTGAAAATAGCCATATGGGAAAAGCATCACGTCACCACCGTGGCTCTTGTTTTAGTCATTTTCTATCACGTATCGGTTGGGTTGTGGGTTGTTTTACCTCTGAGCGACACGTTTTTGCACACCATGGGCTAAATGGCCAGGTCACAAGGACCCCGAAGGCTCAGAGAAGGTTGGGGGAGGGGACCCACTGGAACAGCTGTTGGGAGACAGATGGTAGCCTCCCGTCAAGGCCATCCAGCGTGTTCTTTAACGTGCACAGGGTATGGCTCTCCCCAACACGGGGCCACGGCTTAACGTCCCATCCGACGGACGGCGGCCTTTCCAAGCCCATCGGTGTCCCCTACTGACCGTGGGCAGGGCGGGGAAATTTTGCGGAGATAAATCTCAACGCTGACCCAGCTGGGACGCGAAACTGGGAACTACAGATTACGAGCCTGGCGCGCTACCGACTGAGCCACCCCCGCCCCTCACGTATCGGTGGGACTACTGAAGCTTAGTACAACCTGATTGTTAATCGCATTGAGAGACTGCCAAGAATAGCAGTCACTGCTTTTGCTGCATTTTTAACTGTGCACTGTATCCATTGCTGTATACAGAAATATAAATTGTACATTTGCAAATAGTACGTCTTAGTCTGTTATTGTTTATCGGCCGCCTAGCCAGTGTCATCCTGACGAGAATAGTGACAGTACCTTCCACATATAACTCTCATAAGGCCGGTCAAAGAACCAGTTCCTACGAAACGATCTTTGTTTCAGTATTTTGCAAAATAAACATGCTTCAGATTCAAAGAACACGAGGTTTGCTAAAAGTTTAAACGCACTTTAAGCTTCAAACAGACTGTCTTATCAGGGTGGACCTAAAGACATTTTCTGGAGGGGGGGGGGGGTGACGATATACGGGTGGTGATATACGGGGTGACGATATACGGGACGTAGTGTTCCTTTTCGAATTAAGACGTCCATTGGCGAAAACAAATGGATTTCGCAACTTGACTACGTCTTTTGGCCGGAAAAAAATCTATTCTTTTCCTTTTGGATAAGAAAACAATTTAATTAAATAAGATTGCACCTATCCCTTGGCAGATAGGTTCTTTACACTGTATCGTCATGTAAATCGAAACCGTACAAATAGAAATCAAAAACTTATAGAAAAATTGGAGATTGGTTCCGAAAAAAACTTTATGAATAAAAACGTATATTAAAAGTTTCATTTATACATATTTATCTGAAATCTATCTCTTATTATCAATCTTACATCTGATTTTGTTTATCAGTGGAAGAAATTGTTTCATTATATTTGACTAAATCATTCCTATCAGATACAATATCAAAGATGTAAGAAATAAAAATAGCGTCGTAAGCGATGCACCGTTAACTGAAATCGAACATACTTCATGTTTTAGTTCACTATGATGCTCCACCGCAACTAACACATCATCTATAGTTTTGTAAATTGCCGTTCCCTCTTTTTCTGGTATGAATCATACGTTTGTGCCAAAGGAACAGATCAACTCAGGCCTACCACAAGAAAAAATCATGCACTTATCTTTTAGAATTTTTTGGGCATTGGAACTTCTTCAGCTGTTAAAATCCCCGGATAGAATTTTGGAGTTGAGCTAAATTTTTATATTTTTTTATATTTTGTTGTTTGAGATAGCTTCCCATAAACGGAAAATCTGAAGTAGGAAGAAATTCTGAACATCTTTTTTGCCATTGTTAGTTCAGAGAATGGAAGTAAACGAATTCAGATTATCAGAAGAAGAGAACGAGGTTCCTAAGCCAACCAACGAAGAATAATTAGCTACACTAAATGGCGAGCAGGGAAGGTTTTTTCAACTTTAAAAAGTGATCACAGAGGACGTGATTTTAGTGACATTTCATGGTCGAACCTAATCACTGCACCTGGATTGGCTGGTCATTTGACAACCAGATCAATGACCTGGATTGCTCATGAAAATAGAGATGGATCAGTTAATCTTTCGGTAGATTTGGATCACTTGGGAATTTTAAAATTACTGCTGAGCGGCAACATTCGTGAATTGATTATGAACAATGACGAAATGTTGACCATCTAAAGCAATAAAGCAGGCCCACTTAATCTATGGCTCATAAAATACACACAAATAAAAATACAGAATCTGACATTTTTTCCAATTATTCGACCAAACATATTTAGGTGCATAACTAAATGATTTTACCAATTCCTAACACTAATTAAAAATGTATATTCTTGTTTCTAATCAAGATATTTTGTTGATTCCTTAAGAGAATTTTTTTGTCAAATTCCTCTGAAATGCATGTTTTCGTTTTTAAGTTGAGAATTTTCCCCTGCTTCTCTTTCAGAGTATATATTTTCAGTTTCTTTAGTTCCTCTTCAATGAGTTTGGGATGGACTGTCCTGATCTAAAGGGAAATAAAATAAATGCGAATATCAACTGGAACCCTATCGATAATATTAATCAAATATTGGAAATTTCAATTATGAGAATTTAAAAACTCCCTCGCTTAAAAAATAATTGTTCTGATAATTCCAATTTGAGAAATCAAATGACCAAATGCATTATGCCTCTTCTTCTTTTTTTGGTGATCCTGAGTATTTTTACCTGTTTAATCGTAGTTTTGTGCACCCAGGAGAGTATACAGGGTGTCTCAAAAATATAGGTACAAACTTTTAGGGGAGGTAGATAACATCTAAAGGAATGAGAATTGCATAGAAACCCATAACCGGAAACGTCACCGTAAGTCAATAGGCGGCGCTGTTCATCAGTGCGCTAGAGGGGAAATTTCGAATTTCCTCATTCGAGCGGTAGTTGGCTTACGAAGAGCATGTAAAGGTATTCGAACAGGGAGCTGGTAGACATGCACTTAGTGTATGGAATAGCTGAGGGCAACGGACGAGCCGCTCAACGAATGTATCAAGAACGCTTCCCACACAGACATGTACCGGGCCACCGTTTGTTTGCGCGTGCGCATCAAAATTTGTGCGATTATGGGTCATTATGAGGTAGCAGATGTGAGGGTAGGCCATGATCGACGCGTACTCCTGCCATGGAAGAAAGTGTGTTGGATGCCGTGGAGACTAATCCTAGTACCAGCACACGTGCCTTGCCTCTGCCTTAGGAGTGTCTCGTTGCAGTGTACAGCGTGTTTTGCACGTCGAGTCCTTACACCCCTTTCATCTCCAAAGCGTTCAGTTACTTCTCCCCGCAGATCATCCTGCACGTGTGCGTTTTGCGCAGTGGTATCTCCAAGAAAATGCCCAAGATGTGAATTTCCCAGCTTATGTTTTGTGTGCATTTTGCGTTTATGTTTTTGTGTGCGTTATCCTGCACGTGTGCATTTTGCGCAGTGGTATCTCCAAGAAAATGCCCAAGATGTGAATTTCCCAGCTTATGTTTTGTTTACTGATGAGGCCAGTTTCACTCGGGATGGCGTATTCAATCAGCACAATGCGCATTTGTGGGCTCACGAGAACCCCCACGGTGTGCGCACCCATGTGCACAACATCGTTTCGCAGTAAATGTGTGGGCAGGTTTGGTTGGCGACTGCTTAGTCGGACCATACCTTTTACCATCCCGCATGAACTTCGCGAAGTATCTGATCTTTCTGGAACAGGTTCTACCAGGCTTACTTGCCCATGTTCCAGCAAATGTGAGACGCAACATGTGGTTTCAACATGATGGGGCGCCTCCCCATTATGGAAGGTGTGTTCGTGCGCATTTGAACATGTCTTTTGGGCAACGATGGATTGGGCGTGCTGGACCAGTTGCCTGGCCCCCACGCTCACCTGATTTAACGAGCGTTGATTTCTTTCTGTTGGGGGCCCTCAAAGCTACTGTGTATGAATCGCCTGTTGAGTCTGACATGGATCTCGTGGCAAGGCTCTCCAGGTGTGTTCCAGGAGTGTTCGACAGTGTCCGGTTCAATGCTCCGTCGGTGTCACGCATGCATCGCGTCTCATGGTGGAAACTTCGAGCATCTGCTGTAACATTATGAAATTTATTATCTAGTACGCCATTTGTAATAATTATGTCCAATAAATGTTTTCCCATTAATCACTGTCTTGTGTCCTTTCAGATCTTGTACCTCTGCTACCACTCACCCATGACGTTTCCGGTTATGGGTTCCTATGCAATTCTCATTCCTTGAGATGTTATCTACCTCCCCTAAATGTTTGTACCTATATTTTTGAGACACCCTGTATATACTGTATATATAAAGCATTTAGAGATTCGCAAATGTGAATAAAATTTTTCACCGTTCTTCTTAGGGCTATAGGGGGTTTCGGGCTTCGGCATCGCCCTCCCTCCTTCCCCTGGATCCGCCACTACCTCCAGTGAGTCTCGTCCCTCTGGTGAGCTAGTCTCGCTACTTCAGTGAGTTAGCCACGTTCCTCCGGCGAGCTTATCCCGTCCTTCCGGTGACTCGTTCCATTGAGCCCCGTCTCTCCAGTGAGCTAGTCCCATCCCTCCGATAAGCTATTCCTGTCCCACCGGTGTGCTAGTTACTCCTTTTCTGTGACCTCTCCCAGACTTCCCTTTGCCTCCGGTCAGCTAGTCCCACTCTTTCAGTGAGCTAGTCCTGCCCTCTGGGTGAGCTAGCCCTCTGGTGATCTAGTCCCACTCCTTTAGTGATAAAGTTCTGTCCCTCGGGTGAGCTAGTCCTATTCTTCCAAGTGAGCTCATCTCATCCCTCCGTTGACTATCCCATCTCTCTGGTGAGCGAATCCCTCCCCATTCAGTGAGCTAAGTCCACTCCTTCGGTAATCTAGTCCTGTCTCTCAGGTGAGCTAGTCTCATTCCTTTGGTGAGCTCGTCCCGTCCCTCCGGTGACTTGTCCCCTCCCTCCGTAAGGTAATCCCATTCCCTCTAGTGAGCAAGTCCCGTCGTTCTGATGATCTAATCCCACTCCTCAAGCCACGTGGAGAAAATTATCTCGCTTTGTTACAGAAAACGAAAAGAGAAATAAACATCACGAGACATTCCCTTTGATACATCTCTTCCTTGTTTAAAAAGACGGCAGACAATAGCATTCCGAGCTGATTAAAAACAAAAAAAAAGCAAAAAAAGGAAATTACCTCTCCCTCCTCATACAAGTGAGCAGAAATTTCATTTCTTTTTCTCGAGATTCAGGTCATCAATATTTCTCTTCCCTGAGAAAATGAATCCTGAAATGCGCTTTCTTCGTGCCTTGATCTCTCTCTGCATTTGGCGCATACTGATCTCTGACCAGGGAAGAAGTGATAGCCGAAGGAAAGGAAACAAGAGTAGGAGCTTGGAAGAGAAAAACTTTACCTACAGATGAACGGTGGTTGAAGACGGAGCAGGAGAGAAAAAGAAACAGAGAGCCCTATAAATCAGGTCGGCGAACAGAGAAGCAAATCAGTAAGTTGTAATGCTGGACGGCCTTCCTCTTCGTCATGTTCGTGTACGAAAATCGGAACAGAAGTAAAAATCAACAGGGGACAAAAGAAACCTCTTAAGATCAACAAAAAGCTACCGAATTTAAAACAGGCGGTGAATTTTAACTTCGAGAAGAGGATAAATGAAACGTATCTTGTAAAAGGAAGAAAGGCGAACTGCATAGCAAGCAACTTCTGGTGGAAAAATGAAAATGCATCGTTTATTTCGTCTCCGATGTCCTTCGGAGGAAAAAGAATTCCATCTGCAGACAATGCCTGGAACAATGAGATACGCGTCTTCGGGAAAAGAATTCTTACAGCAGAAAGGATTTCAAACTTTGTCCCTTTTCCCATTTTTCTTCCGATTTTGTTGGAAAACAACTCAATGATTTTGTTCACTTGCTTATAGCAATAAATTCTAACAGATAATATATTCCATTTGAAATGCAGATTATATTCCAAAATTAATCTGAAGTAAATCTGTTACATAAAGTTTGCTTTCACATTCTTATTGAGAATATCACAGAAGAAAAATTTTGAAGTTTGGGCCCTTACTGTAGGAAATAATCAGGGTGTCTCGTCCATTAAGCCACCTGGGGTAATATCACCAAAAATAATCACAATAAACGAATTTCAAACTTAGTGTTCATTATTTGCCATATATAAATCACCATAATATAATTTTTATATTCGTTCCATATCGTTATCATTATCTGCCCTCTGTTTTGACGTGGGATAGGCCAGTCTGTTCAATAGCGCGTTATGCCATTGACCATGTGCAGAAGAGCCATACCATGTGCATGTTAAATAACCGCTGAATGACCTTGACGGAAGGCTCCTACCTGTCTATTAATAGCTGTCCAGCAGATCCCCTTCCCAGCTTTGAGACGTGGAGTCCTTGTGACCTTGACATTTAGCCCATTCTATGCACACACACACACACACAAAAATGCCATTCAGGGTTGAAACATCCCAACATAAAACCTCTTTAGAAATAACAAAATTTTTGTCATTTTAGTATTTACAAGAAATTTATGGTTGAACTTCACAGACAAATGCAAGATTTTCACAGTCTTCACAGACAATGAAGTTTGTCTTCCATTTTCTGTGAAAAAAAAATTAAATGTATGTATTTTCCAAGAAAATTTCGGAGGATAGGTAAAAAAACAGAGGGTAGGGAAATGTTTTATTGCGATGGAAATTCACTCCCCCCAATTTTTTTTTTTACTTATTTATGGTTCAATTGCTTTTTTTTTGGAGATCCGGGAGTGTCTATAAGTTACCTTTTTGACAGACTTTAATTTTCCATATTAATGTATTCAAAAATGTTAGGAGTGATAGTGTAATTTGTACCTTTAAGCGCTATCTTACCCTGCGAAACCAACATGGAATACATTGCAGAATAATGCTGTTTTTAATTGCTTAGAGAAAATTTCCAAGATTTGTTGAATGAGCAAAGCATTAGGCGAATTTTCGTAATTTGTTTTCATAAGTTTTAAAAAGAAAGGGACACCGATACGTTGTTTCAACAAGAAAACCACATGGGTTGGGTTGTTTTACCTCTGAGCGGTGTCTTTTTTGCACACCATGGGCTAAATGGCCAGGTCACAAGAACCCCGAAGGCTCAGAGAAGGTTGGGGGAGGGGACCCACTGGAACAGCTGTTGGGAGACAGATGGTAGCCTCCCGTCAAGGTCATCCAGCGTGTTCTTTAACGTGCACAGGGTATGGCTCTCCCGCACACGGGGCCACAGCTTAACGTCCAATCCGACGAACGGCGGCCTTTCCAAGCCCATCGGTGTCCCCTACTGACCGTGGGCAGGGCGGGGAATTTTGCGGAGATAAATCTCAACACTGACCCAGCTGGTACTGGAACCTGGGAACTACAGATTGCGAGCCTGGCGCGCTACCGACTGAGTCACCCCCGCCCCAGAAAACCACATGACTTCAAACATAAGCGAACCTTTTTTGCAATATGAATATAATTATTCGAAGGATTCTAATTTTTCTTCTGGTGAAGAATTGCCAACGAAGTCACGGTCCATAGAGAAAGCATGGTTGCCTACAACCAAAGGCTTCAAAATGTTTTTCGTATCCCAAATGACTGTGGAGACGCTTTACACAGACATGCTAGGCACTGCTGTAAAGTTATGGCTCATGTTTCTAAACACCTTAGCCTTTAGGAACAAATTACGCCCGGCTTGTGGTGTTTTTTTTATAGACAGCTTTCCAAACTATCTTATTGCAGATACAATTTAACTGCGAATTTTAATGAAACTAAATTACTATGTACCTCATCGATGTTCTCTAGTTGCTGCGTAATATCCATCCGAGGTAATAACGTTGATCTTGTTGACAATATTGCCCTGGCAACGTAACGCTTCCGTCTGAAACGAGTCAGACTGATCAAATTACTTCCAGATTACTGACAGTGGAAGTTTTCCTTCCAACAATTGGAAGAGGTAAATGGAAAAAATAAGAGATAGGCGGCGAGGAATAAGACCCATTAAAAGGGTTACTGGTACCGAAAAATTAATTTCGTCTGTCAGACCAAAGGGTATGAATGGGTCATTTCGTGAATAGTATTTCCTGTTAAAAAGATATTAAATGTAATAGTAGTTGTAAACAAATCCAGGAGGCAAACCTTTATCTTTATTAGAAAGCATTCGGTAGAATGTTAATAGCAAAGTACGTAACAGATACTTAATGCTTATTATAGTATGGGATAAAAATTTGTCCTTTTCAAGATTCAGAACTTGATCTGCAGAAGCATGACATATTAATTTCATGACACATTAATTCAATGCTTGCCTGAAGGAAATTTGAAGTTAATACGAGGGTTGTTCGGAAAGTAATGGCAAACCTTCTACGAAATGCGCACGGTGCTCGCAACGGGCTTGTTTGCGCATTTTGCGCTTTGCAGAACCTGTTATGGAGGTAAGCCATCATTCGCCGGGTGCCACGGTAGGAGGGTGGAAAAAACGGAGTCATGCAATACCAGACTCCTGCCAGAGTGCCCTAAGATATGTTCATGAAACTGGAACAATGCAGTTGGATAAAAAAAAAACTAGGTGGTACGCGGCGGTAGCGTATGGGATTTTTGGCGTGGACTGAAAGAAAGGTGTGGAGATGTAGTATTACCCTATCGCAGTTTTGATCGATCGGTTGCAGGGTCGGGACAATGTTGATGACGCTCACCGTACAAGTCATTTCGCAATCCTGCACGAGAAGGTTCAGCTCAAACAGTCATTGCTGGATGTTGACAAACATTGGACTCTGTGCCAATTGGCAAATGAATTACTTAGTAATTCCACCATTCAGCATATTCTGAAGGACATCCTGGGCATACGAAAAATCGCAGGATGGTGGGTCTCACGGAGGTGCAAAAGTGGCACAGGTAGGCATTTGCAAACCTCTACCTGGAATGGTATCACAACGAGGCTGATATTCATTGTGTCATTACCATCGATGAAACATGGGAACTGGTGTATGAGCCGAAAGCGAAAGGCCATTGTGCAACAAATGGCATAATCCAGGGTCTCCACACCCGAAAAAATTGCGGTAAGAATCCAGCAATGTGAAAATGCTGCTGATTGTTGCTTATGATACTGATGACATTCACCTCCACCATGAAATGCCTCAGGGACAAACTGTGAATGCAGAGTACTACTAATGGTTTCTTGTGCATCATCTGCATCGGGCCAGCAAAATTCTCCACCCTGCCCACGGTCAGTAGGGGAACCGATGGGCTTGGAAAGGCCGCTGTCCGTCGGATGGGACGATAAGCCGTGGCCCCGTGTACGAGAGAGCCATACCCTGTGCACGTTAAAGAACACGCTGGATGTCCTTGACGGGAGGCTACCATCTGTCTCCCAACAGCTGTTCCAGTGGGTCCCCTCCCCCAACCTTCTCTGAGCCTTCGGGGTCCATGTGACCTGGCCATTTAGCCCATAGTGTGCAAAAAAGTGCCGCTCAGAGGTAAAACAACCCAACCCAACGCATCGGGCCTTATGATCAAAGTGTCGCCACTTAATCAGAGGGGATTCACCACTGCTCATTCCCAACAATGCCCATTGTCATGTGGCCCAACCTGCGAAGGAGCTTTTGGCAAGGTGGTAAAGAGCATGAAGCACGAATCTTTGTGACTTTGATGTTTCCTAAGACGAAGGAACCACTCCAAGGACAGATTACGAGCCTGGTAAGCTAAAGTCTGAACTAGCCCACATTCATGGTAACGCCCCAATGAAGATAGTGAATCATATAATATTATAAAAAGGAATATTCAAAATTTTTCTCTGGTGAAGCTACGTGTTCAAAGAGAACTATAAATGGAATTAGTACCATGTCCTCTTACGCAAAATGTTTTCAATGTGAGAATCAGTGTTAATCTGGCTTTTAAAACTCACAGAAAGAGCACAGTAACATACAATAAACAATTTAAGCAATTTGCGCGAAAACGGAAAACATATAATATGTAACCAATAACTCATATTGGAATGTTTGATGGATGTGATGAGATGAGAAAAGAGGGAATTTGGTTTACCTCATCTTCGATACTTTTGAAATTTTAAAGTAAATTATTTAATACCAAATTTTGAAATCATTGAGTTGAAGAACTTCTTAAGGTATTAATTAATCAAAGGCAGGCTTTTTTTTAATGTTTTTAGAATTTTTTTTGAAATTCATAATTCGATATTTCTATATTTCTATCAGATGATATTTTTTTGCTGATGCTTCCACTGACGCAATCATCTGTTCATCACACTGAGTTTAAAAATTTGACCATTTAGTGAAATGCGTGCACAAAACTAAAGTAAAATCTATTGAGAGTGCAGGAAACTGTTGACATAACTCTTAAGTTACAATGGGGCGGGGGTGGCTCAGTCGGTAGCGTGCCAGGCTCGTAATCTGTAGTTCCCAGGTTCGAGTCCCAGCTGGGTCAGCGTTGAGATTTATCTCCGCAAAATTCCCCGCCCTGCCCACGGTCAGTAGGGGGACACCGATGGGCTTGAAAAGGCCACCGTCCATAGGATGGGACGTTAAGCCGTGGCCCCGTGTGCGGGAGAGCCATACCCTGTGCACATTAAAGAACACGCTGGATGGCCTTGACGGGAGGCTACCATCTGCCTCCCAATAGCTGTTCCAGTGGGTCTCCTTCCCCAACCTTCTCTGAGCCTTCGGGTCCATGTGACCTGGCCATTTAGCCCATGGTGTGCAAAAAAGTGCCGCTCAGAGGTAAAACAACCCAACTTAAGTTACAAAGCCAACTGGCATAATCTTTAAGAACATATCTCATTAGATTGGCTGTAACCATGAACACGGCCATCTACAACGACATTCTAAGAAGAATATCCATATTTTTATGCTAACGAATATCTAAGCGAAGTCTCTCAATTCTGTTAGACTTTTTTGACATTTCCCTTTTTTGCAGTAATATATCTGAAACGACAGTTACGGGGATTTTTATTTTTCCAAAATTGAGATAGAAGAATGGTTCTCATCACACTACGTTCCCGTAGACTCAACTGTCTCCGTCGCTGAAATAGAATAATGACTGTCTTTTTCCTAATTAGCAGAAATAGATTAAATCAATGGATAGCATTTTCTGCATTTTGCTCGTAAGTGTCTATTATAATTTTTTCTTATCCTTATTTATTAGAACTGATCATATTTAAGGCTGAATTATTGTATTTGACTTTGGTATTTGCGATTTAATAATAGTTTTATTGTTATTAGCTGTCCCGTGGCCGAGTGGTTAGTGCGCTTAGCTACTGTTCTAAGGGACCTGGGTTCAATACTGGACCCGGATAAGGCATGCACGTTTATTGTCCCGGATAAGGCATGCACGTTTGTAACTGATCTAAGGGACCAGGGCTGATCTAAGGACTGATCTAAGGCATGCACGTTTGTGCGCTTAACTACTGATCTAAGGGACCTGGGTTCAATACTGGACCCGGATAAGGCATGCACGTTCCTGGACCCGGATAAGGCATGCACGTTTGTGTTGTTTTCTGCTGAGGTCCTGTCATCCTCACAGACCTTCTGCTATGGCGTATGAACTGACAGGCTCCCCTCAGACCTCTGCGGCAAGCAGCTGCATGAGGGGGTATTTATCTTTTTATTTTATTGTTACTATTTTTAATTATGCATATATAATTTGATATTCTGCTAATAAGATATTATATTTTCCGTTAGTAATATTATTCCTAGTTCGTGGCGCTTTCAAACTCGAGTAAATAAGGTCATGAAGGAAGCGGTGGTAGGCTTTCACTTCCAGGTAGCTCATATGGTCGGAGTGCACCATGCACTTTTTAAGCGGAAAGGGAACTTGGCAATTTTTACGCAGCATGCTTATATACATCCCAGATGTTACTCAAACATTTTATCTGTGTACAGCACACATTCACCGAAGAACCAAAACATTATGACCACCTGCCTAGTATGATGTTGGTTCTCCACGTGCCACCAAAACAGCTCTTACCCGGCGAGGCACGGACGCTACAAGACCACAGATGCTCGATTGGATTGATGTCTGGGGAATTTTGAGGCTAGGTCAATACCTGGAAGTCTTCCTCATGTTTCGCAAACCATTCTCGAACAATTCGGGCAGTGTGGCATGACGAATTATCCTGCTGAAAGAAGTCACTATTAGACGGATACACCGTTGCTATGAACACTGGAACCAGGATTTCCTAGCAGAACATTACCCAAAGCATTGCACTTCCTTCACCGGCTTGTTTTCGTCCCACAGTGTATCCTGGTGCCAACACTTCTGTTATGCGCTGATTTTACATCAGGCATAACGATTTTTTTTTTAAATTAATTTCTCACTTGATTGACTTTTTTTTTCAACACAGAGGGAATACACGAACAGACTAACAGGGTGGACATGTTAGGAGGGGGCATGATTCGCAGCTGCCGTGACGGGCCACACACAGAGAACGCCCAGCGCCCAGATGACACGATACAGCGCACGTGAGTGAATGACAGGCGGAATCACCATTTATTCTCTTGCAGTGTGAGGTCCAGCCGGAATGGTCTGGGGGTGCGAAAGACTGCTGACAGCTTTAGTGCAATCTCACACGGGAAGCTGTATTCTGGAAATCGTCCCCCACATCAAATACAGATGTAGGACTGGACGACATCGTCCAGTTGTTTACAGTAACGAACGAGGAATTCTGTTTCCCAGGCGACGATGTCAACCTCAAGCGCAGCGACAGACCTCCTGGGGGGAATTTATTACTCGTAAGTTCCTCTGCAGATGCTACATATGGTGTACATACCATTTTCGGGATAAACAAGGGGAAAGGAACGTGGGGTAGAGTAGCGAGGCAGGGAGGGCTTCAGTTGGACTGAGATTTTGAATAGAGCAGACAGCACTAAGATTTTAGAGAGAGCAGTTGGACGGGATGGCCAGAGCTCTGGGTGGGCCAGATTCAGTATCGGCATATCGGAATCATTGGAAATGAGTGCAGGACTTTGAATCTAAAGCAATGTGATTTGATGCATTAACGCAAGGACATCCCTATGAATCAGTGGTTTCCTAAAATTAGAAGCAGAGAGACTGGAATTTGCTTCCGAAGCGCCTAACCACTGAAGGGCACCCTCCCCCTTCCAACATAACCACGATGATGCAGCCAACCACCTTTCTTCGCAGCAGCCAAATTACCCAACAGCGTATGTGATGGTCAACTGAGGGCCCGTCTCCACATCAGCCACAATGGGACAGAGATGTTCTCCCAGTCATAGGCTAAAGGACGAATTAAGGAAATGGTCCCCACCCGAAGCTAGAGTGACGACGACCTGGCCGTAATCCGATGCAGCTGACGGACGAACTGAGGAGTACGCTTACCATTCCTTTTACTTATAAGTTGCTATCCTTAATTTTAGATTTATATTGTAAAGTGGTTCTACAGTTCCATAGTCCATTAAATTCTTTAAGTTCTTTCTTTTTTTAAGTCCACGATAGACGATTGATTATTAGAAAGATTAATTCTGCCTGTACTTTTAAATATTTTGTCTCAATAAATATTGTTATTGTTTTATGTTTTCCATAAACCTGAGTTGTGCTCATCATTGGATTTCCTATTAGTAAAAAAGTCTTCCCCTAAGGAGACGGCTTGGGATTTTTGCGGCCCTCATTGTCTAATTAAGTGAATAATCCGTAATTGGACAATGTGGGAAACACAACGCTATAGATTTAAATTTGCATATTTCTACCTAAAAATTGAATAGTGCTTGCAACCGCGAGGTGCGTACAACACTTCCCCAAGTAAACAACGCACACGTACCCGGTCATCCACATGGTGCAATAGGAAACGAGATTCATCGTACCAGACGACCTTCTTCCAATCATTCAAGGTCCAGTTTTGATGTTCGCATGCCCATTGTGGGAGCTTTCGCCGGTAAACCAAGGTTAGCATGGGCACTTGGAGTGGCCTGTGGCTACAAAGCCCCATTTTCAGCAGGATTCGATGTACTGTGTATTGCGACACATTACTCCCGTCACCAGCCATTCAAATTAAGGGCAAGTTGTGCCACAGTATCCCCTCTGTTGGCTCGTACCATACGGGATAGCCTTCGCTCACTTCTAGCATCGATGAGCCGTGGTCAGCCCACAACTTGCCAGCGGTTCGTGGTTTTTCCCTCCTCGGACCACTTTTTGAAGATACTAACCACGTCTGACGGTTTGAAGATACTGACCCCACAAATCTTGCCGTCTCGGAAATGCTCTGACCCAGTTGTCTGGCCATTAAAATTTGGCCTTTGTCAAACTCACTTAGGTCCACTGCCTTTCCCATCTGAAGAGCGAGAATAACGCTGATTAACAGAAAACAGTAACACGTGTTATTTATACCATTTCATGACCCTCGCACTCGCCGTCGATTACCTTGCAGTTGCTTCGTTTTGCTTTGAGACGCGCTGGTCAAAATGTTTTGGGTTTTCAGTGTATATAGAAATTATATATCACAGAGATCAAAACTCACGTCTGTGAAGTGAGTCCAATCATAGAAGTCTATATTTCATATCAATTATCGTAGAAATCAAATTTTGATCAAAATGTGCCAGAGAGGTAAAAAATTGCTCCTTACGCGAAATTCGAGTGGTACATCTCAGAAATGCTACGAAATTTGAGATTCGATAAAATCGTTTACGGCTAAATAATGGTCAGATATCGATCTACTTCTGCTAAAAGGTTGAAAATTGGTACCTAGGGGTCATTCGGGTCGCAGATCTCAGAAAAAAATCGGTCAGAGGGACGACGATCGAGAAATCAAATATCGTCCAAGGACCGAGCGATTTCCCCAATAGTGCATAAAAAAAATAATAAATACCCCCTCAAGCAGCTGCTTGCCACAGAGGTCTGACAGGAGTCTGTCAGTTTATATGTCACAGTAGGAGATCTGAGAGGATGGCAGGACCTCAGCAGAAAAACGACACACACATCCATGTCTCGAACCCAGGTCCCTTAGATCAGTAGCCAAGCGTGCTAACCACTCGGCCTTATCACTGGAGAGATAATCTGACTCATGTTTAAGTGGTTTGTATGAGCTAGGGCTAGTTTTGTATGTCCTGGTGCAACATGCAAAAATTCATCCCGTGGACTCTCATTATCACAGATGAGTTTTTTCTTTGAAGAGTGAGCCATTAGCTTTGAAGCTGAATTCCTTCCTTCAACTCGATCATTTCAATCATCTCGACTTTTCACTGTAAAGACTACTGAACAAGTTTTATATAATTGTGCCAATATACGTCGTTAGCAGCATTTAATCCTAGGTGTTTTTAAATTTATGCACAAAATCACGATTTTTTTTTCTTTCTTAACCAAAATGATGAAAATTGGTCATTCAGTTCAGTAAATCTGAATCGTTGAACCGTTGAGCAAGTGCTTCTGTTTAATTATCTTGGGAGTTATGTAACAACTACTAGTGATGTGCGGCATGAGATAAACAGAAGAATAGATATTGCCTGTGGGACTTTTAAGAATCTGTGGAGAAATAGGTTGTTTTACCTCTGAGCGGCACTTTTTTGCGCACCATGGGCTAAATGGCCAGGTCACATGGACCCCGAAGGCTCAGAGAAGGTTGGGGGAGGGGACCCACTGGAACAGCTGTTGGGAGACAGATGGTAGCTTCCCGTCAAGGCCATCCAGCGTGTTCTTTAACGTGCACAGGGTATGGCTCTCCCGTACACGGGGCCACGGCTTAACGTCCCATCCGACGAACGGCGGCCTTTACCAAGCCCATCGGTGTACCCTACTGACCGTGGGCAGGGCGGGGAATGTTGCGGAGATAAATCTCAACCCTGACCCAGCTGGGACTCGAACCTGGGAACTACAGATTACGAATCTGGCGCGCTACCGACTGAGCCCCCCCCCCGCCCCCCACGAACTAGGATGGGGAAAGAGATACCCCAGCCCCGGAGAAATAGGCGTAGACTAAATTTAGGCTATATAATGGTTTGTGTTTTTTTTTTCTAAAATATTCAACCAGTGACATAAAAAAGTAAATGAAAGGTAATAATATTTTTATCTTTATGGCATTTAGCTATTTTCACCATGTTATTAGCTATATTTTGATTATAAATCGTTTGCAAATTATCTTTGATATATTTTATGTGCAAATTGGAATTATACAATCTCCTGCAGATAAGCTTACAGCTTTGCGGGTCACCATGTTTAAAATATGTATGTACACTTTGTCAATTACTTGAATGAAAAATAATTAAAAAAAATTATGGTAGTGAAACATGGATCTTATTAAAATTGGTGGCCAGATGCAGAACCTGTACTGGTCACTGTAGTGTCTGTCCTGATACGTTGGCATGGTTTCAGGACACACGTGCTTGGAGAACTAAACTGCACAGTCTTATAGGACCTTCGTACCCCATAGTTGCTTGGGTAGTGTGTTGCAGTGCTTCTTAAGCAATGAGAGGCGGGGGTGGCTCAGTCGGTAGTGCGCCAGGCTCGTAATCTGTAGTTCCCAGGTTCGAGTCCCAGCTGGGTCAGAGTTGAGATTTATCTCCGCAAAATTCCCCACCCTGCCCACGGTCAGTAGGGGACACCGATGGGCTTGGAAAAGACGCCGTCCGTCGGATGGGACGTTAAGCCGTGGCCCCGTGTGCGGGAGAGTCATTCCTTGTGCACGTTAAAGAACACGCTGGATGGCCTTGACGGGAGGCTACCATCTGTCTCCCAACAGCTGTTCCAGTGGGTCCCCTCCCCCAACCTTCTCTGAGCCTTCGGGGTCCATGTGACCTGGCCATTTAGCCCATGGTGTGCAAAAAAGTGCCGCTCAGAGGTAAAACAACCCAATCCAATTCTTAAGCAATGAGATGAAACAAACTCTGATCACAGCTAGTGCAATACAGTAACGAATCTGAGCGTCAAGACCATTAATAAAAGTGGCAATTTAGTTAAAAAAATTTTCATCAGACACAGCAAGAGAAACGACGAAAATTGATTAAATGAAGAAATAAAGAAAAATATAAAGGATGAAAAGGAAAAATCGTTATATTTGTGTGTCAAAAGTTAGTTTTTCAAGTCACCAGAGAGAGATTACCATCTACATAATCAGTTCTGGATACACTCCTCTAGTTCATTAGAAGAGGGAGTCGAGCTTTATCATAACGAGCGAGCAGAGTTAGCATGATAATCACTTGTCCGTTCCGTCGCCCTTTAGCTCTCTGTACTCGAGACATCCCAATCCTACGAGAGCATCACCGCCTAGGCGAGCCGGAAACTTCACGGATCTCTGCATCAGGTGGCGGAACAAACCACGTGCTCTCGTGCATCCTCTGTTGTCGGGCAGTCCCGCGATATTGGTGAAACATGTTTTGTCTTTAATGACAATAATTAAGAAGCGATGTTCGGTAGCGGCGAACAGTTTCCAGTAATGAACCCACTCCGAGCACGTCTCTCTGCTCAGGTGGTGCACGGTCAGAACAACACTTTTAAGCAGCGCCGCCTGAGATGCTGCAATCAGATGGAGGAGAAGGAAAAGTTCCAGTTGCCCGAGGGAATAACGAAGTTAGCGCGGGCAGGGTGGGCTGGCCGTCGAGAAATAACCCACATTAGTGGCAGGGACTGGAAGGGAAGGAGGATCGAGGAGACAGTAGGATATTCGTTGTGCGGTAGGATAAAGGGGGAAGAGGACGCGTCGACTCAATCACGCTGTTTGTCCAGAGTGGTCATGTCCGGTCGCGCTGCACAGGAAGTAGTCACTTAAGCCGCCGACAACCGGCGATTGGGAATGATGCGGAGGGAAGAAGAGGCGGGAAAATACGAAGAGGTTTGCGTTTTCCAATGGAACACTCCTTCCTTGGAGAAAGGACGTACTATATCGGGCCGATGGAGGCGCAAAGTCTCAGCTGCACATGGTAATTTTTAGTGTAAACGGTCGTTTAAGATGGTGCTATCATTTCCTTCAAACTTTTGAAGGAAATTTAAAATTTTAAAATTGTCCAAGTGGTATAATAATTTACGTATGAGTTGGGTTGGGTTGTTTTACCTCTGAGCGGCACTTTTTTGCACACCATGGGCTAAATGGCCAGGCCACAAGGACCCCGAAGGCTCAGAGAAGGTTGGGGGAGGGGACCCACTGGAACATCTGTTGGGAGACAGATGGTAGCCTCCCATCAAGGCCATACAGCGTGTTCTTTAACGTGCACAGGATATGGCTCTCCCGCACACGGGGCAACGGCTTAACGTCCCATCCGACGGACGGCGGCCTTTCCAAGCCCATCGGTGTCCCCTACTGACCGTGGGCAGGGCGGGGAATTTTGCGGAGATAAATCTCAACGCTGACCCAGCTGGGACTCGAACCTGGGAACTACAGATTACGAGCCTGGCGCGCTACCGACTGAGCCACCCCCGCCCCTGTTTTTACGTATGAAGTTGGTCTATTGGCAAGCCATAATTTTGTTTCGAACTCAGTCCAAAATAAGAGATTAGCTGCTCTATCAGTGCCAAGAATGTATTACAGATGTCTCAGCCATACTTTCCGTCTCTCAACTTCCTTGCACAGAATTGTCCGAGTGAAAATGAATACTAAAATGTAGTTTGACACAGAAACACAAACTAATAAAAAGAATTTAACTTTATCTTTCACTGGTTGTTGATACAAAATATGTCATAAGCATATACATTGCCTGTCAAATTATTATGAACACCTTCCTAGTTTGGGGCGGGGTGGCTCAGTCGGTGGCGCGCCAGGCTCATAATCTGTAGCTCGCAGGTTCGAGTCCCAGCTGGGTCAGCGTTGAGATTTATCTCCGCAAAATTATCCGCCCTGCCCACGGTCAGTAGGGGACACCGATGGGCTTGGAAAGGCCGCTGTCCGTCGGATGGGACGTTAAGCCGTGGCCCCGTGTGCGGGAGAACCATATCTTATGCACGTTAAAGAACATGTTGGATGGCCTTGACGGGAGACTACTATCTGTCTCCTAACAGCTGTTCCAGTGGGTCCCCTCCCCCAACCTTCTCTGAACCTTCGGGGCCCATGTGATCTGGCCATTTAGCCCATGGTGTGCAAAAAAGTGACGCTCAGAGGTAAAACAACCCAACCCAAACTTCCTAGTATTTATACTGTGAGATCCTTTATCCTCCCCAATTTGCACCGATTGGCAGCCATTTTTTTTAGGTCATTCCCATTCTCCATACACTTGGGATATTGTGCCCCGTGATTATCCGCTCAGTTTTCCATCTCTTCAGTTACGGATGCTGCTGCCCATCGCGCTCCGAAATGAGCCTCCTTTTCGAAGACATTCACATCAGCCTTTTCACCCATGATGCACTTGAGGTTGCCTTGCACCATGCCTTCACAGGACTTCGTAGTGAGGGAGAATACTAACGTCAGTAAGAAATTTTGCATACGTTGGCATGTTTTTTTTTTAAAGAATATAATTTTTATCCATAAGAGTAAAGAATACAAATACATTTACAATTTGACCCGTAAAGTGGGGCGGGGGGTGGCTCAGTCGGTAGCGCGCCAGGCTCGTAATCTGTAGTTCCCAGGTTCGAGTCCCAGCTGGGTCAGCGTTGAGATTTATCTCCGCAAAATTCCCCACCCTGCCCACGGTCAGTAGGGGACACCGATGGGCTTGGAAAGGCCGCCGTCCGTCGGATGGGACGTTAAGCCGTGGCCCCGTGTGCGGGAGAGCCATACCCTGTGCACGTTAAAGAACACGCTAGATGGCCTTGACGGGAGGCTACCATCTGGCTCCCAACAGCTGTTCCAGTGGGTCCCCTCCCCCAACTTTCTCTGAGCCTTCGGGGTCCATGTGACCTGGCCATTTAGCCCATGGTGTGCAAAAAAGTGCCGCTCAGAGGTAAAACAACCCAACCCGACCCGCAAAGCTAAATAAATAGCTTATCTGCAGGAAAATGAATAAATTATATTAACATAAGTCATTCAGCCACAAAAATGGTGTACATCAAATAAATCCACAAAACACAACACATAAAAATCAGCCAACTAGAAAATACCAAATAATTTTTTAATTCCATTTTAAGTCTTCTAAAAGAATCTATATTTAATAATTCTTTTGGAATAGCATTAAATATAAGTGGTACTTGATATTCGGAGGTATGTTTCCCGTAATTATTTCGAAAATTTGGCAATTTGTAATAACTTTGGTTTTGAAGTCTTGTATTTTTGTTATGTTGAATTTTTAGTTTGTAAGTTTCGTCAAAAAGTTTTTTAATTATTACATTATATTTATATAAATTACTGTAGGATAATAGGTTTAAAAATTTTAATCTATCGGTGGAAGTTTTATAATTTTTTGCAAATGAAACGGAATAATATTTTTAGCTATTACAGACTGCAGTTTTTCTATTTTATTTATGTTAGTTAAGTTAGTTGTTCC
This sequence comes from Ryuthela nishihirai, assembly GCA_038380435.1. Lineage (NCBI taxonomy): Eukaryota > Metazoa > Arthropoda > Arachnida > Araneae > Heptathelidae > Ryuthela > Ryuthela nishihirai. The sequence goes on along the minus strand of JAWZYU010000005.1, from coordinate 32,892,578 downwards.
ATGCACAATTATTCCATAATTTAAAATAGATTCGCATATTGCTTTATAAAATAGGACACATGTTTCCATATTTAATACGTATTTCAATTTTTGAATTTTTATCGCCGATATTCTCAAGCTTTCACATATGTGGGATATATGGGCATTCCACCTAAAATATTCATCAAAAATGATTCCTAAGTAATTTATTTTATTTACTTGCTCAACTAGTGGGCAGCTGCATAATGATTCACAATCCGAAGCATCCTTTTTTCTGCAATTTATTTTATGAGTTTTGATAAAGAGGTTTTGATGAATATGAAATCCTGGTGAATGAATAATCATCAGTTTTATCTTTTGTTCGTTTAAATAGATTTTATTATGGTTTAACCATCTAATAATATTATTGTAATCTGTTTGAACCTCTGAAATGCTATCATTTAAATATTTCTGACTGTTTATTAAAACAATGTCGTCAGCATATGGATAAATAACACTTTTTAATTTTGCATTGAACAAATCATTTATGTATACTAGGAACAGTAAAGGACCTAAAATTGAGCCTTGGGGAATTCCATATCGTGTAATTACTTTTCTGCTGTGGCAGTTTTTTTTTATTTTAGTAATTGTGTATCTGTCTGATAAATAATTTCTAAACCAATCTAACAATATACCGCGAATACCGTAATTTTCCAAATTATTTAGTAAAATGCTATGATCTATTGTATCGAAGGCTTTCTTTAAATCTAAGGACATAGTTACAATTTTTTCCCTATTATTCAATGATTTATTAATATTATTTGCAATTTTGGAAATTAGTTGAATTGTGTTTTTTCCTTTTTGGAAGCCAAATTGATTTCATTAATTATGTTGTGTTTAAGTAAAAGGTTAAAAACAGTATTATAAATATATTTTTTCCATTATTTTCGAAGAAATAGGCGGAATTATTATTGGTCGATAGTTAGAAAAGTCCTCCTTAATAACACCTTTAAAAATAGGTCTTAAAATACCTGTTTTGAGTTCAGTAGGTACGTTCCCAGTAAATATAATTACTGGTATAATATTATAACTTATTATAATTTTTGATATAATATTAAGTAGTGTTTCTTTATTAAATTTTATATGTATAATGCAAACATTATCGTAACCAGGTGATTTATTGGTGTCTAATGAAGTAATTATTTCATCAGTTTGTTTTTCAGTGATTTCATGTATATAGATAGATTTCAAAACTCTTTGCATCATGGTTGGAACATAATTTATATCGTCTTGGTGAATTGTATTTCTTATCTGTAAAATTAGTGTATTATAAATGTCATTGTAATTATTTGCTATTTCTTCCACAGATAATTTGTTTTTGGATATATTGTCAATTATTACATCGTCGCTGATTTTTTCTGTTTTCCGTCTAATATTTCATATTCGTGGTGTTTCACGCACGATGCAATGGTCATAATAATTTGTCCAAGCAGTGTCATTTGGTATTCACCTAAGAGTATATGGGGCGGGGTTGGCTCAGTCGGTAGCGCGCCAGGCTCGTAATCTTTAGTTCCCAGGTTCGAGTTCCAGCTGGGTCAGCGTTGAGATTTATCTCCGCAAAATTCCCCTCCCTGACCACGGTCAATAAGGGAATGGAAATGGGCTTGGAAAGGCCGCCGTCCGTCCGATGGGACGTTAAGCTGTTGTCCCGTGTGCGGGAGAGCCATACCCTGTGCACGTTAAAGAACACACTGGATGACCTTGACGAGAGGCTACCATCTGTCTCCCAACAGCTGTTCCAGTGGCCAGCTCCCCCAACCTTCTCTGAGCCTTCGGGGTCCATGTGACCTGGCCATTTAACCCATGGTGTGCAAGAAAGAGAAAACAACCAGAGGTAAAACAACCCCAACAGCTGTTCCTGTGGGTCCCCTTCCTCAACCTTCTCTGAGCCTTCAAGGTCCTTGTGACCTGACCATTTAACCCATGGTGTCCAAGAAAGAGGAAATAACCACAAGTAAAACAACCCCAACAGCTGTTCCTGTGGGTCCCCTTCCTCAACCTTCTCTGAGCCTTGGAGGTCCTTGTGACCTGGCCATTTAACCCATGGTGTGCAAGAAAGAGAAAACAACCACAGATAAAACAACCCCAACAGCTGTTCCTGTGGGTCCCCTTCCTCAACCTTCTCTGAGCCTTCGAGGTCCTTGTAACCTGGCCATTTAACCCATGGTGTGCAAGAAAGAGAAAACAACGAGAGGTAAAACAACCCAACCCTAAGAGTATATCACTGCCAATCATAGATAGGTCTAATACAGTGTCTCGCAAACTTTTTTACTCTGCGGCACATTGAATCTAATTTTTTTTCCACGGCACACTGAATCTAATTTTTTTTCCACGGCACACTGAATCTAATTTTTTTTTCCGCGGCACACCTAAAAAAGAATAAAAGCAAACTCTATATAATCGTCATTATATTTGCGCTTTGTTGAAGTCATCAGCCTGGTTTTACTTGAAGATTTGCTCTCGTTCTTTAATTCATAACTCGGTGTTTGTTTTAAATATTTGTCCATTCTATGGCTTGAAATAATCAAAAATTAATACCAAAATTTGGAAAAAGCTTGATAAATACTTACAAGATCCCAGTTGATAAAATCTGAAAGATTTTTATTAAAGCACGTCGATAACACAAGTCAAGTCAAAATGAAATCTTTGGAATATCTAGTGTCAATTTGAAAATCTCTCGCGGCACACTTGGAATCTCTCGCGGCACACAGTTTGCGAGACACTGGTCTAATAACACCACTGGGAAATTACCAGTTACGTATCCTTCAGTAATCCCGCTAGCATTGCTTCAACTGTCAATCATCGAATCACCGCTGAATTAGGTCCAAGAGCTATGCCACTTGTTTCGACTTTTAGGACTCCCACGTACCCCCCCCCACCCCCAGAATCTTTACAACAGTAAAAACAGTTAGAGGATCAAGATAACAAGATTTAATTAATGATTCTCTGTATGTTAATTTCTTTTTTACATCCTTTAATTATTATTGCTTAATTAATAGGCTGAGCCTAATAAAATTTAAACTAATAACCATGGTTTTTTCAGAGTCGAAATGATATGAATAAGGGTTTTTATAAAGATAAATAAAATAAAATTAATGAGTCTTCCGACCCTTTTGCTTTTATTTTAATAATTTTCCTGAGAGAGCAATTGTATCAGTCTTATTAGTAAGATTGAGATGGGGACATGGAGAGGATGAAATTGAGGGGGTGTCAACAAGAAGGTGAAGAAATTTTAATTTTCAAAATCTTTAGGTTACCAGTTTAAGACAGAAAAAAACATTAAGAAAATTTGAAAATTTTGTTCAAAAGTGTCACCGTCCAGCAAAAAATGTTACTTCACAAAAAAAGGAAGAAAGATTTTAGCCTTTTATCTGGCAACCTTCGTGTCACGTGACACGAAGGTTGTCAAATCACTAATTTCTAAAAAAATCTTTGCCAGATATTTTTTCTGAATTCTGTAATCAACCATAGTGTTTGGATATTTTTTTGAGCGACTGTACCACGTTTACTTCCACGGATTTGTCAACCTACGTCTGCCTCCTACAAATTTCGATAAAAGGCTAAAATCTTTCTTCCTTTTTTTCAATCGATCTCTTCAATTCTTTTCATCTGATCTCTTCAAAATTTCTAAATGAGTTGCAGAATGAAATATATTAAAAAAAAAAGTTCCTCATCGTGTAAAAGTTTTGCTCCACATGCATATTTTAAAAGCTGCCCTGAGCTGAATGCAGAAAAAACTGGAAATTTAGTAATGTTTCTTCGTTTAGTTAAAACATAACGTGATTGAGTAAAAATAAATCAATTGCACAAGGAATCGTAAGCATTGCAATTCTGTCATGGCAACTTCGATCAATCGTTGCTCAGTTAATTTGCACTGTGACAATTAATTAAGACTTTGGATTGGATTGGATTGTTTTACCTCTGAGCGGCACTTTTTTGCACACCATGGGCTAAATGGCCAGGCCACAAGGACCCCGAAGGCTCAGAGAAGGTTGGGGGAGTGGACCCACTGGAACAGCTGTTAGGAGACAGATGGTAGCCTCCCGTCAAGGCCATCCAGCGTGTTCTTTAACGTGCAGAGGGTATGGCTCTCCCGCACACGACGCCACGGCTTAACGTCCCGTCCGACGGACGGCGGCCTTTTCAAGCCCATCGATGTCCCCTACTGAACGTGGGCAGGGCGGGGAAATTTTGCGGAGATAAATCTCAACGCTGACCCAGCTGGGACTCGAACCTGGGTTTACGAGCCTGGCGCGCTACCGACTGACCACCCCCGCCCCATTTTTTAAGACATATTTCGAAAGAATTTTCTATGCATTTGCACTGGTTGTCAAAACTAAAACAGACCTGAAAAATATTAATTTTGAGAAATCCGTTACCGATAGATGCAAGAAAATTGCTGTAGTTCCCAGGTTCGAGTCCCAGCTGGGTCAGCGTTGAGATTTATCTCCGCAAAATTCCCCGCCCTGCCCACGGTCAGTAGGGGACACCGATGGGCTTGGAAAGACCGCCGTCCGTCGGATGGGACGTTAAGCCGTGGTCCCGTGTGCGGGAGAGCCATACCCTGTGCACGTTAAAGAACACGCTGGATGGCCTTGACGGGAGGCTACCATCTGTCTCCCAACAGCTGTTCCAGTGGGTCCCCTGCCCCAACCTTCTCTGAGCCTTCGGGGTCCATGTAACCTGGCCATTTAGCCCATGGTGTGCAAAAAAGTGCCGATCAGAGGTAAAACAACCCAAACAACAACGCAAGAAAATTGGCATCAAAATCAGAAAAAGAAAGTGATCTAAACTATTCTATATCAAGACAAAAGATGTTTTACAACCGACAATCCCCACAAAGAAACAGATGCAGTATCGATATACAAAATAGTCATCAATACGGAGATTGGTCTTTTCTAAGGGTAAAGAATGACCTGGCAGTCATCATTCATTACGTAATGAGGATATTTGTAAGTTCATCAGCAGTAAGGTCCATTGAGGCAAGGTGATTCCAGAATATGCCAGAGGATTCTGGGAAGGGTTTGAAAGTAAGCTCAACGTCTCATTAAATCATCCCAATAAGGTTCCATCGCACAGAGTTCCGGATCACAGGTAATTAATTCGTATATTGATGACGTATAACTTTGAATACCGAGAAGTCGTGATCTCTCAGCATGGTCTAATATTCTCATTGAGCAAAAAAAGGACCGAGGACCATATGTATACAAACGCCTCTGGATCCCCCCCCCCCTTGAAAATCCTGTCGTCTTATGCGAAATCTCAAACTTGTCTAAATAAAAATAAAAAATAAATACCCCCTCAAGCAGCTGCTTGCCACAGAGGTCTGACAGGAGCCTGTCAGTTTATATGCCAGAGAGAAGGTCTGAGAGGATGGCAGGACCTCAGCAGAAAAACGACACATACATCCATGCCTTACCCGGGGCTCGAACCCAGGTCCCTTAGATCAGTAGCCAAGCGTACTAACCACTCGGCAACTACTTGCTTTGAAATCCGAACAGTTTCCTTTGGATAATTTTATTTTAGCTCCATAATTTATGTCCGACACTGAAAACAGATAAAAATAAAACTATAAAATCTTATTCCTTATATACAGTATTATTTTAATCTTTCCTGTTCGGTGGGCGTTGAGATTTATCTCCGCAAAATTCCCCGCCCTGCCCACGGTCAGTAGGGGACACCGATGGGCTTGGAAAGGCCGCCGTCCGTCGGATGGGACGTTAAGCCGTGCCCCGTATGCGGGAGAGCCATACCCTGTGCATGTTAAAGAACACGCTGGATGGCCTTGACGGGAGGCTACCATCCATTTCCTAACAGCTGTTCCAGTGGGTCCCCTCCCCCAACCTTCGGGGTCCATGTGACCTGGCCATTTAGCCCTTGGTGTGCAAAATAGTGCCGCTCAGAGGTAAAAAAACCCAACCCTGTTCGGTGGAATACTTCAGCAATTGGGGACCTTACTCAAGTCTTATTCTCAGACCTCATTAACCCTCCCCAGAAACTAAATCGAGGGCAAATTTCACCATTGATTATGCCTTAATTACACGCTAAGTAATTCTTTTCGTGAACTGAAATCACAATACTTCCATCTACCTTTTCTTTCTGTTTTTCTATTTTCCATCTGGTATTTTAATTTGTGCAACCAGTGTATATCATAATTTGAAAACAACGTTTTGAAACGAGTACCTACGTAAAAAATAAAGACACGTATTTGGCACAGAAACTTCCACCTAAACCTATCTTTCTCAAAAACGAAAAAGTGACTCTTACCGTGAAACTTTGATTAGTTTCGGCAATATTTTTTATTACGCACATAACAAAATACTTTATGAGTTTCCTTGTTATCCCAGAATCTCAATCTAATGTTTATTATCTGTAAGTCAGTAAAAAAGTTTATTTCTTCCTGGGGAATCCTTCCTCTTCTTATCGGGGGCCAAATGCAATACTGGATGAAGTCGCGCAGCATTGAAAAAGGAGCACAAGATAAGAATCGATGCCAGGCAACGCAGCAACTCAGTGGAATATTTATGTTCTCGTGGTGGCTCCAAAACCGTGTAGCAGAAGACCGCTGGTGCCAAAGGGTACGGCCACACTGGAAGCTGTTTTAAATGTTTAGCGTTATCAGCGATCCTCAATTTTACCAGAAAGTTTTGAAACATTTTAAACCGCACAAGTCTGTGTGGCCACAACTTCAAGCTACACATAAACGGTAGTAGTAGTGGCGGCTACCAGCAACAAAACTTCGTATGAATTGCTGCTCACTTTTATCTGTTCGAAGACTTTGTAACCGGAGAATGGCCTAACGGTTAGCAGTTCGGTTTTCCGTTGGACACAAGAGGCAAGTTGCAATAGCGTGGATTAGGTGATCCATTCTTTCGATTTTGGCTGCCATTTTTGTTTTCTGACGATTAATGCGGATAATATAAATAATAAATAAATAAATACCCCCTCAAGCAGCTGCTTGCCACAGAGGTCTGACAGGACCCTGTCAGTTTATATGCCACAGTAGAAGATCTGAGAGGATGGCAGGACCTCAGCAGAAAACAACACGAACATCCATGCCTTACCCGGGGCTCGAACCCAGGTCCCGTAGATCAGTAGCCAAGCGCGCTAACCACTCGGCCATAAGCGAGTTTAATTCTCTGTTTGTCTGGTTGTCTGTATGTAGGATAGAATAAGGCAGGGTTTTTTCAAACGTTTTTCTTAGCAGCCCACAAAAAAGAATAGCTTAAGATTTAATTTCAACGAGGTATTCAAAATGATGAATAAAATGGATTTTGAAATAAGAATCACATGCATTTCAGCTTTCGTAAAAGAATTTCGGTCCTTTTTAACTTTGATTAAATGGAGTTATTAAATTATTAAAAAAAAAATAAATACCCCCTCAAGCAGCTGCTTGCCACAGAGGTCTGACAGGAGCCTGTCAGTTTATATGCCAGAGTAGAAGGTCTGAGAGGATGGCAGGACCTCAGCAGAAAAACGACACGTACTTACCCGGGGCTCGAACCCAGGTCCCTTAGATCAGTAGCCAAGCGCGCTAACCACTCGGCCACGGGACGGCACTAAAAATAAATACCCCCTCAAGCAGCTGCTTGCCACAGAGGTCTGACAGGAGCCTGTCAGTTTATATGCCATAGTAGAAGATCTGAGAGGATGGCAGGACCTCAGCAGAAAATCAACACGAACATCCATGCCTTACCCGGGGCTCGAACCCAGGTCCCGTAGATCAGAAACCAAGCGCGCTAACCACTCGGTAATTTCTTATAATTCATTTATAAATGAATTCATTCCAAATATAATTTTCTATTCTTTTACTTATATATACATACAATGATCCTCGTGCAGCCACGGGTTAAGGAGATCCAACCAGAATGTGTAATTTTGTTCTCTAAACCCGTCTGTCCTGGGAAGTAGCTGCTGCATTCGGACATTGTACGCCAATTCCAGCAAAGTCCTATTTGGCATTATCTGCTCATTGCATCCTAAGTCTCCTCTCCGTTTTTTATTGATACCATTGATGCCCTATGGTTATCTATGTCTAAATTACTATGCAAGTTGGAAAGTTGTTTGGGGGTGGGGTAGTTCAGTCGGTAGTGAGGTCAGTTTCCAGGCTCGAGTCCCACCTGGCCCAAACGCTGAGATTTATCTCCGCAACCCCAACTCCCCCCCTGCCCTCGGTTAGTATGTGGCGCTGTCGATGGCTTGGAATAGGACCCATCCATTGGAAGGGACGCAAAGCCGTGGAACCATGTGTGGGAGAGCCATGTCCTGTGCACGTTAACGAACACACTGGATGATCTTACTACCATCTGTCTCCTAACAGCTGCCAATGGATTCCCTCTCTCCCAACCTTCTCTAAGCCTTTGGGATCCTTGTGACTTGGCCATATAGCTCATGGTGGGCAAAAAAAGTGCTGCCCAGAAGAAAAATAACAACAACCTAAACCTTTTATAGTTACCTCCGTCATATTCATCTCCCTTTATATACAATTCCAGTGCTTGTAAAAAAATAAGGGTGGAAGAGCATGTTTATGGAAAGGCCGTCGTCCGTCGAATAGGACGTTAAGCCGTGACCCCCTTATACGGGAGAGTCATACCTGTGGACGTTAAAGAACACGCTGGATGACCTTGACGGGAGGCTACCATCTGTCTCCCAACAGCTGTTCCAGTGGGTCCCCTCCCCCAACCTTCTCTGAGCCTTCGGGGACCTTGTGACTGGGCTATTTAGCCCATAGTGTGCAAAAAAAGTGCCACTCAGGGGTAAAACAACCCAATCCATGTTTAAGGGTTTGCGAGTAACGCTAACTGGGTTCCATAAGTTAAGTGTAAATGCATTACAGATCAAGTGAGCCTGGTAAGCAGAACAATCAATATCTGATTCACCAGATTATTCGAGAAAAAAAAGGAACAATGCAAACGAAATAAAAACAAAAACACTTTTCTAATAGTTTCTTACTTGTGGGAGGATTTACTTAACAGTTCAAGTAATCTATAATCCATACATTTATTTTCATAGCTGCGTCTCTTTCTCTCTGAATTAGGTTATTCGCTTAAAAATCCAGAACCATTGTCCGGGTTGGGTTGGGTTGTTTTACTTCTGAGCGGCACTTTTTTCAACACCATGGGCTAAATGACCAGGTCACATGGACCCCGAAGGCTCTGAGAAGGTTGGGGGAGAGGACCCACTGAAACAGCTGTTGGGAGACAGATGGTAGCCTGTCTCCCAACAAGGCCATCCAGCGTGTTCTTTAACGTGTACAGGGTATGGCTCTCCCGCACACAGGTCGACGGCTTAACGACCCATCCGACGGACGGCGGCCTTTCCAAGCCCATCGGTGTCCCCTACTGACCGTGGGCAGGGCGGGGAATTTTGCGGAGATAAATCTCAACGCTGACCCACCTGGGATTCGAACCTGGGAACTACAGATTACGAGCCTGGCCCATTGTCCGGATTGAGATGAGACAGGTGGACTTGGAAAGATTATCCTGCAGCGTAACTAATGCGTTAAGTTTCATTGAAAAGTTACCAGGACTGATTCTCGAAAAAAGATGAATTTATCGATCGATTGTTTGGAGCTACTAGTAAAAGTATTAGTTAAGGGTTTGCGTGGAGCATCTGGAATCAAGGATTTAGTGTTCCAGACATGATAAACTGAAGTGAAACGAGAACAGTAAACAACAACAATGATGAGACGAGCAGAGAAGCAACTATCTCAAAATGGTATAATCAGTAAAAGTTCTGAATAAAAAGGACTCTGGGGAAAAAAATGCAAACAAACAATGTGAAGAAATTCAATTTTGATCAAAACATTCAGTGAATAAAAAATGCAACCACTAGGAATGAAGCAAATTCTTTAAATGAACTATCTGAATGGTGGGGATCGGGTATAGAATTATGAAATTTAATGTACAGTCGCTCAAAAAAGTATCCGAACACTACGGTTGATTACAGAATTCAGAAAAAATATCTGTCAACGATTTTTTTTAGAAATTAGTGATCTGGCAACCTTCGTGTTGCCAGATCACTTCGAAGGTTGCCAGATCACTAATTTCTAAAAAAAATCGTTGACAGATATTTTTTCTGAATTCTGTAATCAACCATAGTGTTCGGATACTTTTTTGAGCGACTGTACGCTATGGTTGATTACAGAATTCAGAAAAAATATCTGTCAACGATTTTTTTTAGAAATTAGTGAACCTTCGTGTCACGTGACTTTTTTGAGCGACTGTACGCTATGGTTGATTACAGAATTCAGAAAAAATATCTGTCAACGATTTTTTTTTAGAAATTAGTGATCTGGCAACCTTCGTGTCACGTGACTTTTTTGAGCGACTGTACGCTACACCAAGCCCGTCTAACCCGCGGCTCATTATTGCAAGCGAACTTGCTCTCAAATCGTCAGTATAATGAATCTGGCTCATTTCTTGGAATTGTTTAACCCACATTTTTAGGTGCATAATTAAACGGTTTTGTCATTCACAGTACTCGTTAAAAATTGCATATTTTTGTTTCTTTAATCAAGATATTATTTTGATTCCATAAAAAACGTTTTTTTTTTTCAATTCAACACTCATTAGTAATGAATATTTTAGTTTATAAGTAGAGAATTTTTTTCTCTGTGGCTTTTTAAGATTTTTTTTATCTAATGGATCTTTACAAAGTTTGGGTTGGATGGGCCTGCACTAGATCCTTGGGGACTGTCATACCAGATTTGGGACCAACTAAATTTGGGGTAGCTCAATCGGTAGTGCGCCAGGCTCGTAATGTTCTCAGGTTCGAGTCCCAACTGTGGCAAAGCTGAGATTTATCTCCGCAAAACTCCCCGTACTGTCCTCGGCCAGTAGGGAACACCAATGGGCTTGGAAAGACCGTCGTCCATAGGATGTGACATTAAGTCATGGCTCCATGTACAGGAGAGCCACATCCTATGCCCGTTAAAAAACATGTTGGATGACCTTGACGGAGGCTATCATTTGTTTCCTAACAGCTATTCAGTGAGTCCCTTTTCCCTAACTAACTCTGAGCTCTTGGCAGTTTTTGGTTCCAGTTGTGACATTGCGCTGGATTGCTGTTGATGTCGCACAGCAGTCGAAGGCTGCTTGTCAGCAGATAAGGAGATCTTCCCATCGTGTGGTACGTCTGTGGGGTCCTGAGCCATTGCGACGTGAAGCGATCATTGCACGACCGAGACGATGACTATACGACGGGCGGATGGATGAGACATCCCTACTACCTGCATCGTGGGGATGCCTCATGCATCCCCACGATACTGTCCCATTCGAACGGGCCCAGTTTCTGATAACCCGCACGCATTCGTTGCCTTGTCATAAGTGAAACGCACATGCATTGTTTCACTTCCACTGATTTACTTACTGTGTGTTACAATGGCTGTTTATTGGGATCTCGAGACCGACAGAGGAGCCTCTATTTTGGTTTCCATGCGATTTTATCGTCATTGGAATCATTTGCGTAGCACCTCCAGTACTAGGGGCGGGGGTGGCTCAGTCGGTAGCGCGCCAGGCTCGTAATCTGTAGTTCCCAGGTTCGAGTCCCAGCTGGGTCAGCGTTGAGATTTATCTCCGCAAAATTCCCCGCCCTGCCCACGGTCAGCAAGGGACACCGATAGGCTTGGAAGGGCCGCCGTCCGTCGGATGGGACGTTAAGCCGTGGCTCCGTGTGCGGGAGAGCCATACCCTGTGCACGTTAAAGAATACGCTGGATGGCCTTGACGGGAGGCTACCATCTGTCTCCCAACAGCTGTTCCAGTGGGTCTCCTGCCCCAACCTTCTCTGAGCCTTCGTGGTCCATGTGACCTGGCCATTTAGCCCATGGTGTGCAAAAAAGTGCCGCTCAGAGGTAAAACAACCCAACCCAACCCTCCAGTACTACTACTTTTGAAAATGATTTGTTGTCACTGCATTCATCCTTTATAGATGCTGTAACTTTTATGTTCTTGAGTGCAATATGAAAGATCGAGATTTATACCAAGTTTCCATGTTTAGCAATGTCTTGAAATTAAGTTCAAGACATTGCTAAACATTGAGCTTTGCTTCGATGCGCAGAAAATATTCACTAGAAAAAAAGCATTTTGTTAAATATCGACTCTTAAGAAATAAAAAAAATTGAATCTTTTCATTTGATTATCAGAGAGAAACAAAAAAAAAAACCTCTTAATGTCTTCCCTGCACGACACTGAATCCATTAACAGAAGTCACACTAAAGTAAGGAAGCAGCCAAAAGTATTTCTCAGGAAGTTCTGAGTTGGATTGTTTATATCTGAGCGGAATTTTTTTCCTTTGCACACAATAAGCCAACTTACAAGGCCATGAGGATCCCAAGAGTTCATAGAAGGTGGAAACTTCCTGTCAAGCCATACACCGTGTTCTTTAACGTGTACAATGTCCTGTACATGACACAATGGGTCAACGACCCATCTGACAGATGCGGGCTTCTCCATGCTCATCGGTGTCCCTTTCTGACAGATGGCAGAATGAGGGTTATTGAAGAAAATTCTCTAGGTAGTCACAATTGGGGCTCGACCCTGAATTGCAGATTACGAATCCCCACCTCATTCAAGAAGAGTAAAATCTGAAACTATTGGAATCCCTTCTCTAGCCTACTCTGATACTTGGGATTCTTGTGACCTTGTCATTTAGCTCAATGCATGTAAGAAGTACCGCTCAGCAGCAAACATCTCAGTCGAGTCACCATCATAACGTAGCAATCTAAATAAACATACAAACTAAAATTGAAAATATTAATTCAGTAATTAATGATTTCTTATCATATATTATTCAAATTGGACCAATTCACTCTCCCACCTACTCACCCCACACATAAAACACATTTCTGAAAGGGGCGGGGATGGCTCAATCGGTAGCGCGCCAGACTCGTAATCTGTAGTTCTCAGGTTCGAGTCCCAGCTGGGTCAGCGTTGAGATTTATCTGCGCAAAATTCCCCGCCCTGCCCACAGTCAGTAGGGGACACCGATGGGCTTGGAAAGGCCGCCGTCCGTCGGATGGGACGTTAAGCCGTGGCCCCGTGTGCGGTAGAGCCATACGTTGTGCACGTTAAAGAACACGCTGGACGGCCTTGACGGGAGGCTACCATCTGTCTCCCAACAGCTGTTCCAGTGGGTCCCCTCCCCCAACCTTCTCTGAGCCTTCGGGGTCCATGTGACCTGGCCATTTAGCCCATGGTGTGCAAAAAAGTGCCGCTCAGAGGTAAAACAACCCAACCCATTTCTGAAACTACTGAAGCAACACAAATCAGAGTAAAGCATTAAGTTTGGGTCATTGATTTTATTTCTGTTGTCGAATCAAGACTCGGCAACGATTTTCGATTTTCTTAGTCCCAAAGTTTAAATTTGGCTAAGTGGTTCGCGGCAAAAGCTCTCCCACGAGTAACCACTCTAATCAGCAGTTAAAGAAACGAAAGCCTCCTCAGGCAGCCACTTCCCTCCTAGAGTCAATCACCCCTAGAGATCGGTGTGGGAAACAAGATTGGAGTACATAAGGAAACTGTGTGAAAGGAAGACAAATCTTGAAAGGCAGAAATCCATTCTTTAATCCAGGATTCCAATCTAGGTCCTATCTCAACAACCAAAACAAAATCTTTAAAAGCTCGCACATTAACAAAATACACTATGACACTAACTTTTGTTGCTGTTGTTTTTTTTTATCGTAGTCCTGTAAATCTGACAGAAGCTAAAATAAACGGGACTCAGAAATAAATCTTTATTTTTTTTTGTGTATTATGTTTTTGCATAAAAGAATTTTTATTGATAAGGCGGAACTGTTTTTCTGTTCCGCAGATCAAAACAACGATGATTTCAGAAGTTTGCACATCAAAGACTTTTTCCAGTCAGAGTTGGGTTGGGTTGTTTTACCTCTGAGCGGCACTTTTTTGCACACCATGGGCTAAATGGCCAGGTCACAAAGACCCCGAAGGCTCAGAGAAGGTTGGGGGAGGGGGCCCACTGGAACAGCTGTTGGGAGACAGATGGTAGCCTCCCGTCAAGGCCATCCAGCGTGTTCTTTAACGTGCAGAGGGTATGGCTCTCCCACACACGGGGCCACGGCTTAACGTCCCATCCGACGGACGGCGGCCTTTCCAAGCCCATCGGTGTCCCCTACTGACCGTGGGCAGGGCGGGGAATTTTGCGGAGATAAATCTCAACGCTGACCCAGCTGGGACTCGAACCTGGGAACTACAGATTACGAGCCTGGCGCGCTACCGACTGAGCCACCCCCGCCCCTTTCCAGTCAGATATACTGAAGATGATTTGACAACAATCGCCCATTCCTCATTTTTGAATCTCGCGGTATTCATTGCTCTGACGTCATCTTCATGCTCTTACTGAGACTTTCAGCAAGAATTTGTTCGATCGCCACCTAACGTCACACATCTATTGTGATTTTGGCTTCCTTCAACCTGTTTTCTTGTCTTAATATTACTGTGAAAAATAGCTATGTCCTTTCAGCCGTCACTCTCAGGTGGGGGGCGGGGTGGCTCAGTAGGTAGCGCGCCAGGCTCGTAATCTGTAGTTCCCAGGTTCGAGTCCCAGCTGGGTCAGCGTTGAGATTTATCTCCGCAAAATTTCCCGCCCTGCCCACGGTCAGTAGGGGACACCGATGGGCTTGGAAAGGCCGCCTTTAGGCTGCACGTTAAAGAACACGCTGGATGGCCTTGACGGGAGACTACCATCTGTCTCCCAACAGCTGTTCCAGTGGGTCCCCTCCCTCCATCCTTCTCTGAGCCTTCGGGGTCCTTGTGACCTGGCCATTTAGCCCATGGTGTGCAAAAAAGTGCCGCTCAGAGGTAAAACAACCCAACCCAACTCTCAGGTGGAATGGACATTTCATGCGTTTGTTGTAAAGCAATTTCATCACCCGTAGGTCTGTCAATGATACTTTAATAGTAGTTGACATACTCTTCTTTGGTAGTGTGTCAAGTATTACCTTTCGGCAAGACAAGCCACATGGTCAGGTCACAACGTTGCTGATACCTTCAAACAGTGTCTGTATGGAGGGTGGGTGTTGCCTCAGTCGGTAGCGCGCTATGCTCGTTATCTGAAGTTCCCTGGTCCCAGTCCACCTGTGCCAACATTGAGATTTATCTCTACTAAATCCCCATCCTGCATTCGGTTAGTTTCCAAGCCCAACGACACCAATGGGCTTGGAAAGGTACATCCGTCAGATGGAACATAAAGCCGTATCACATGTGAGGCAGAGCCATATCACGTACACGTTAAAGAACACGCTGAATGACCTTGACAGGAGGCTTCCATCTAACTCCTAATAGTTTTCCAGTGGGTTCCCTTCCCCTAACCTTCTCTGAGCCGTCGGGGTCCTTGTGACCTGGCTTTATATGCAAAAAAGTGCCGCTCAGAGGTAAAACAATCCAACACTTTGCTTCGAAGCCCAAACACATTAATTCCCTGGTCCCTTCGACTGTATATATTATCTACTAAAAAGCACTCAGTGCCTCTTGATTTCTTCTAGACCGCCACTCCGACTGCTATATTTAATCATGACGCTACACCGGTTTTGAAACCTACACCATTTCTTAAAATTTCTGAACTCTGTGATCCGCAGTACCTCTATGCACCAATTATAATCTCTACAGCTTCGGTATATCGACATTTGACGTTTTACCTTGAAGGATCCATCGAATCCAAAAATTTCACAACCCCGTGGCCGAGTGGTTAGCGCGCTTGGCTACTGATCTACGGGACCTGGGTTCGAGCCCCGGGTAAGGCATGGATGTTCGTGTTTTCTGCTGAGGTCCTGCCATCCTCTCAGATCTTCTACTGTGGCATATAAACTGATAGGCTCCTGTCAGAACTCTGTGGCAAGCAGCTGATTGAGGGGGTATTTATTTATTATTATTTTTAATATGAGGGCTAAGAGCCGAAAAATACGCACGGGCACATATTTTTATGTTTTCTGGCACTTGTAGATCAAGGTTTGACCTCTACATGACCTTTATTTGACCTTGAAGGGCACATCGAAGGTCAGATTTTGGATTTTTCCGAGATCTACGACCCGGATTAAAGCTACATGCAAGTTTTCAGATCTCTACGACTTCTGCCTCATAGCTAAAATTAGCGTGATTCCCTGTCAGCCAATCAGCATCCAATAACTCACAATCGTCCATATATCACACATAGATATTGATCAATGTCAATTATGCGTTATCTTATTTCGAGATAACACAAATCTGATAATAAAAATTGATAGGAATACCGCGGCTTAAGCAAAGGTTTAAATTAAGGAGAAATGGCATTTATGCAGTAAGATGGCAGTTATGTTTAATGTGCATATATGCATTGAATGTAGAGTTCGAAAATATTAACTCAGTGTGTAATTGGGCGGGGGTGGCTCAGTCGGTAGCGCGCCAGGCTCGTAATCCGTAGTTCCCAGGTTCGAGTCCCAGCTGGGTCAGTCGTTGAGATTTATCTCCGCAAAATTCCCCGCCCTGCCCACGGTCAGTAGGGGACACCGATGGGCTTGGAAAGGCCACCGTCCGTCGGATGGGACGTTAAGCCGTGGCTCCGTGTGCGGGAGAGCCATACCCTGTGCACATTAAAGAACACGCTGGATGGCCTTGACGGGAGGCTACCATCTGTCTCCCAACAGCTGTTCCAGTGGGTCCCCTCCCCCAACCTTCTCTGAGCCTTCGGGGTCCATGTGACCTGGCCATTTAGCCCATGGTGTGCAAAAAAGTGCCGCTCAGAGGTAAAACAACCCAACCAAGTGTGTAATTTCCACTGTACGTTCACTTCGCTTATAATTCAACCACTACGTTAATAAAAATAAATAATGTCGTATCTTAGGCCTGAAGTATTCAGATAATTTCAGCATTCCTGCCGACTTCGGCAGACATTTTAATGTAATGAATTAATTATCTAGGCCGCAGACTGCAGCGAAGCACTTCGCACTGGAGTTAGATCAAAACCTTTCAACAAAACACTGCTTCGCTTACAATTTATTTTCCCATTTGTTCTTCCGAGAAAGTTCTGCCGCTTCCTGCGAAGGGCATTTGCATCTATCTAGTTTACATTAAAACTGACGGAGCCATTTGGCATCGAGTTTCACCCTTCGAGACGATGCCGCCAGCACAGACTTGTTCCGAAAGACCTTCCACCGGATTCTTCTGACTGTTTGTGAAACTACTAGACTGAAAGCCAGACGAGGCGGAATATTTATGTGCTAAGCGCAAGTGCACGTTCTGAAATTGGACTGCCAAAGCCCATGCAATCACAGCAAAGTGCAACAGTCCCGTTCCATGTCCAAGGAAGTTCAATAAAGTGTGTGTGTGCTCGCGATCCCCCCCTCCCTTTCTGCCTTGAGGGTAGCGGAGCGGAATCGCCATAGATCAGCAAAGACAGAGTCAAATGAACAACACAATGCACTTAGGGTGTTATGGCCGAGCAGCTATCGGATCGGCAAGAGAAAAACCCGGAGCGGGAGACTATCTCGTTGGTCTTATGAGAACATCCGTTCAATATATTGCATGACATTATTATCTCTCAGTCAAGTGGGAAGAGACAGGCAAAACTCGGCAGCAGCCATTGTAAGCTGTAAGCAAAACGGTCTCCGAAGAAAAGTGAAGTCAGCTCTGGGTTGGGAGGAGAATTCTCAATGCTCCATTTCGGTTTGTCCAGGAATGAAAACGTCAGTGTCAGGAGTTGAGTGATGAGCCGGTAAGGCGTGTTGTTAGCGCAGAGAGCTGCCTTGTCTCTCATCAGTCACAACAAATAATGGCAGACAGCCATAGCTGCACTGAGTTCCTTTGCCCGTGGAAGGAACGTCTCATTAGGGCGTCGAGCACCCACCCCGCCACCCTCTCGCCACCCTCTCGCCGGGTAGTACTCCGAGACAAGAGGCATGATTAGCTCAGCCCATAAAGCCACCGAGAGGACTACACACCTTAATCACGCCATCCACCATTAACTCTCGTGTCCTCGTTATGTCCACTGACGACCTTTGACTCCTACTCTGGGGTCATAACTCTTCCGGCTGTTCATCTGCGAACAATATATGTCAGAGGGCAGCGATTTTCCTATCAATTACGAGAGGAATTTTTACGCAGTGCACTGTAAGACGAAGCGTTGGCAGAGGAAATGTGCTAGCAAATATGACAGGCAGGAAGTACACGTGCTGATCAACTTTTTCAGGGGGGGGGGGCTCTGTATGTATGGCTGCTTTTACTTTCTCATTCGCAACAAAACAGCTTCAATCAGAAGATAGATGATTTTAGAGCAGTTTCGATTTTGTTCGATATAAATATTCACTTGCTGTTATCACATTAGAGCATATGGAATCTGCTATTTCTGTTCTCAAAAGATTGGCTTTTGAAATGAATAGTGTTAAAAAAAATAGAAAGTATTTATGAAGAATAGAAAATCATTTGACGAGAACAGAAAATTATTTAATAAAAGCATAAAAGAAGTTAATAAGAACAGAAAGTGTTTAATGAAAGTGGAAAAGTAGTTAAGAACAAAAAAAAGTATCAAATAAAAATACGAAAGCAGTTAAAAAAAACAGAAAATATTTAATAAGAGTAGAAATCAGTTAACAGAAACAGAAAAGTGTTTAATGAAAGTAGAAAATTAGATGACAACAACAGAAAAGTATTTAATAAGAGCAGAAAAGTAGTTAACAAGAACAGAAAAGTGTTTAATGAAAGTAGAAAATTAGATGACAACAACAGAAAAGTATTTAATAAGAGCAGAAAAGTAGTTAACAAGAACAGAAAAGTGTTTAATGAAAGTAGAAAATTAGATGACAACAACAGAAAAGTATTTAATAAGAGCAGAAAAGTAGTTAACAAGAACAGAGAAGTGTTTGAAGGCAGTAGAACAGTAGTTAACAAGAACAGAAAGTATTTAATGAAAGTAGAAACATTATTAACAAGAAGCGAAAAGTATTTAATAAGAGCAGTAAAGAAGTTATCAAGAGCAGAAAGTATTTTATAAAGTAAAAAAGTAGTTAACGAGAAAAAAAAAAGCATTTAATAAAAGCAGAAAAATTGTTAACAAAAAAGTATTTAATGAAAGTAAAAAAGTTTTTAACAAAAACAGAAAAAGTTGTTAACAAGAAAAGAAAAAGTATTTAATAAGGGCAGAAAAGTAGTTAACAAGAACACAAAAGTATGTAATAAATACAGGAAAAGTATTTAATGAAAGTAAAATAGCTTTAACATTAACAGAAAAGGTGTTAACAAGAACAGAAAAATGTATGATGGAAGTAGAAAAGTAGTTAACAAGAAAATAAAAATATTTAATAAGAACAGTAGTTAACGGGAACATAAAAGTATTTAATAAAGAAGAAAAGCAGTTAACAGAAAGTATTTAATGGAAGTAGAAAAGTTTTAATATGAACAGAACAGTTACTAACAAAAACAGAAAAAAGTATTTGAGAGCAGAAAAGTAGTTAACAAGAACAGAAAAATATTTGATGGAGGTAGAAAAATAGTTAACAAGAACAGAAAAAAGTATTTGAGAGTAGAAAAGTAGTTAACGGGAACATAAAAGTATTTAATAAAGCAGAAAAATAGTTAACAAGAGCAAAAAAGTATTTAATAAACGCAGGAAAATTAGTTTAAACAAAAATCTTGGGTTGGGTTGTTTTACCTCTGAGCTGCACTTTTTTGCACACCATGGGCTAAATGGCCAGGTCACATGGACCCCGAAGGCTCAGAGAAGTTTGGGGGAGGGGACCCACTGGAACAGCTGTTGGGAGACAGATGGTAGCCTCCCGTCAAGGCCATCCAGCGTGTTCTTTAACGTGCACAGGGTATGGCTCTCCCGCACACGGGGCCACGGCTTAACGTCCCATCCGACGGACGGCGGCCTTGTCCAAGCCCATCGGTGTCCCGTACTGACCGTGGGCAGGGCGGGGAATTTTGCGGAGATAAATCTCAACGCTGACCCAGCTGGGACTCGAACCTGGGAACTACAGATTACGAGCCTGGCGCACTACCGACTGAGCCACCCTCGCCCCAAAAATCTTGGGAGATGGATGGTAGCCTCCATCTATCTCCCAAGCTGTTTTCAAGCTATCCAGCGTGTTCATTACGAGGCCATCCAGCGTGTTCTTTAACGTGCACAGGGTGTGGCTCTCCAACACACGGGGCCACAGCTTAACGTCCCATCCGACGTATGGCGACCTTTCCAAGCCCATTGGTGACCGTGGGCAGAGCGGAGAGTTTTGCGGAGATAAATCTCAACGCTGGCCCATGCGACACTGATTTGATTCAAAGACACATATATGTATTTCTCATTGACGATTTATGGCTGACTGGTATCAAAAAAATGAAGAAAACTTAAATTGTTCAATCTTCCGTTGCTCAAAAATATAATCTATTATTTATTGAATTCACTGCACCTTACTGAAAACCACTAAATTACGTGTATTCATTCTACAAATTACAAGTGAATAGTTATTTTAAGATATTTTACGATATCAGCTGCAAGTCTAAAATTACTCAAGGCAAAAAAATCCAAGACCGCAATTCAGTATTTACTTTTAAATTCTGAAAATTTTAATCAAATAGAGGAAAAGATAAAAAAAACACTGCTGTATAATTTAATAAATTATCAAAAAAATCTTGTTATTAAAGAAATTCGAAAAAAAAAAGTTACAATAGAGCTTCTAATAACATTTTATACTACATAAATAATTAATCAATAATTCCTATTATTAATTAATTATAATTAATAGTAATTAATCGACCTTTCCTAAGTAGTTAATTGTATCGTAAGAAAATACGGTTAAAAATATATACTATAAAAAAAATTGAGTATGCAAATGTGAAAGAAGGTTCTAGAAGAGTGGTTCTCAAGTACAGCCACGAGAAAATTTCGATAATTAAAATAAAAAAGTATTAATAATATTTTTTATTTATCATAGAGATTCTCAGCAAAAAGGGCTCTTTCAGATAAGCGCATCAATATAAATTCGAACTTAAACGATTCGTTATTTTATTATAAAAAACTTCTCTGATACAAAGCCGTAAAAAATGGTTGGGTTTGGTTACCGCTGAGCCGCACTTTTTTTGCACACAATGGACTAAACGACCAGGTCACAAGGACCCCGAGGGGTCAGAAAACGTTGGGGGGAAGGGAAGCCATTGGGCAGATGTTAGGAGACAGATAGTACCTGCTGTCATGGCTATCCAGCATGTTTTTTAACGTACGCAGAGAGTATGGTTCTCCCGCACACGGCTACTGCTTTACATCCCATCCGACGGACGGCAGTCTCTCCAAACCCAACGGTTCTTTCCACTGACTGAGGTCAGAAAATGGAGTTTTGAGGAGCAGAAAATATGGTGGTAGTTCACATTTGTACATATTTCATGATGATTAATTATTATGTGTTAAAAATTGAAACTGAACGCTTTTATGATTTCAAAAAAATTGTTTTCTTTTTGGAATATCACACACACATTCCTGAAAGATCATTTTATTTAATTTTACTTCCAGTGGCCGAGTGGTTAGCGTGGTTGGCTACTGATTAAAGGGGACTGAGTTCGAGCCCTGGGTAAGGCATGGATATTCGTGTTTCTTTTCTGCTGAGGTCCAGCCATCATCACAGACCTTCTACTATGGCGTATAAACTGGCAAGTTTGTGTCAGATCTCTGTGACAAGCAGCTGCTTGAGGATTTAATTATTGCTTATTTAATGTTGCCACTAGAATATATCTCCTGAGAACCAATGCTCGGGTGGGGTGAGGTGTGTGTGGGGGGGGGGGAGCTCAGTCGGTAGAGTGCCAAGTTCGTAATCTGCAATTTCCAGGTTCGAGTTTCACCTGGGCCAGCGTTGAGATTTACCTCTGCAAAACTCCCCACCCTGACCGCGATCAGAAGGGGACTCGATGGGCTCGTAAAGGCAACCGTCCGTCGGATGGGACGTCAAGCCGTGGCTCCATGTGTAGCTGAGACATACACTATGCACGTTAAAGAACACTTCGGATGGCCTTGAGGCTACAATCTGCTTCTTAACAACTATCGGATGGGTTTCCTCTTCTAGCCTTCTCTGAGCCCTAGGAGTCTTTGTGACCTGGCCATTTACCCATTGTGTGCAAAAAAGTGCCGCTCAGAAGTAAAAAAAACCACTGCTCTAGAAACATCCTTATCTGACTAAGAATCCGAAGCATAGTTCTTGTAATACATTTTCTAGCGCCCGCAGTAGCGCAGTAGGCTTAACACCAGAATCGCAATCTATATTTTCCAGGTTCAAGTCTCTGCAAACTCTATAGGACTCGAAGCTGCAAATCTCAGGTCATGAGATGTACTGACACAACTAACTACAAGGGCGGTGTGACTCAGTCGGTAGTGTTCCAGGCTCGTGATCAATATTTCCCAGGTTCGAGTCCCACCTGGAAAGACAGTGTTGAGATTTATCTCCGCAAAACTTCTCACCCTACCCTAGGACAGTAGGCCTTGGGAAAGAAGTTGTCCTTCGGATGGGACGCTAAGCCACGGCCCCGTGTGCTGTAGAACTATAAATAAAAAACAAATATTCCCTCAAGCAGCTGCTTGCCACAGAGGTCTGACAGGAGCCTGTCAGTTTATATGCTAAAGTAGAAGATCTGGGAGGATGGCAGGACCTCAGCAGAAAAACAACACATACAACCATGCCTTATCCGGGGCTCGAACCCAGGTCCCTTAGATCTGTAGCCAAGCGCGCTAACCACTCGGCCATGTGCTTATTAAAGAACACGCTGGATGTCCCTGATGGGAGGTTACCATCTATCTCCTGACAGCTGTCCAGTGGGTCCCATTCCTCAAACCTTCTCCGGCTTCTCCTTCAACGCTGACTCTGGTGGGACTCGAACCTGGGAATTGCAGATTAGGAGACTGGCAAGCTCGGCGTTCTGGTGGCATGGCCATTTAGCCCATTGTGTGCAAAAAAGGGCCGCTCAGAGATAAAACAATCCAACCCGCGAATCACAGGTCAGGAGATTAGTTATGATAAAATTCGGCCCTGAAACTGGGAACGTCTGATCAGAAGACGTACTGGCAAGAATGGGATTCGAACTCACGAATTTCAGGTTGGGAGAGAGTACTGACAGAATTGAAACGGTAAAGTGTAAACCTGCGATCAAGAGAAGTATGGCATAAATTGGACTCAAACCTGCCAATCTCAAATCAGAAGATGTGCTGGTACAGTCGCTCAAAAAAGTATCCGAACACTACGGTTGATTACAAAATTCTGAAAAAATATCTGGCATCGATTTTTTTAGAAATTAGTAATCTGGCAACCTTCGTGTCACGTGACAGAAGGTTGCCAGATCACTAACTTCTAAAAAAATCGTTGCCAGATATTTTTTCTGAATTTTGTAATCAACCGTAGTGTTCGGATACTTTTTTGAGCGACTGTACAATCGAGATTCGAACCTACGAAAATCGGGTCAGAAGGCCTGCTGGGAACAATTGGGATTCGAACCTGTGGATCTGAGATGAGAGACTGGTACTGTCAGAACTGGGACCCGAACTTGCGAATCTCAGGGTCAGGAGCTGGCGTGCTACCACGTGCTCCTTCTCGCTCTCCCTTTCAGAAGAGAAGACAACCAACTAGTGGAATGGAGACGAAATGAACGAAAGAATTGGCCCATTAGTAGAGGATGCGACGAAACGAAAGATGCACCCGAATAATTGAGCCATTTTGAGCGATACACATTTGAATTCTTTGGCCTGTCGACTCCAATCGATTCACGTTCTCATTCTAAAGATAGATCGGCCCCTCAAATCAGGGAACGGCACATGCAATCAAATCTCTATTTCTAACAATTTAAAATGTAAAAAAGCATCGTTCGAAGGCCCTTCTCTTCCTTACCGAGCAAGAAAAAAGAAAAAATCGCATCAGAGAGCGACGGCAAAGAAAACAAGAAGCGCTTTTGATTTCCTTTAAATTCTATATTTCCAGCGAACAACCCAGCTATTTCTTACAGCGTTTGAATTCTCTTTTAGAGAATGTCACACGCTATAATCCAGATAAGAGTTTGACTGTATTTTAGGAAGTTGGGATGTAAACAGCGATAGCAGTTGATAACGGAGGCGGAGAGACGACCGAGGCGAATAATTCATGGCTCCAACAGCTCACCAAACACCGACGCCCTGCTGCTCGAGACAGATGATGATTGATGAGTGTCGACTAAGCGCTCACCAAGCGCAAACGTCAGCCACACTGTTCAGGTGGAACTGCGACGGAGGAGCTCGGCTAAAACCTCGCTAGCTTCTTCTCGCCAATAAGAAAGAAGCGCACGAACAGCTTTATGCGCGATTTGTAGTCAATGAAACACAAGATCAACTCGCGGAACTGACGTCTCCGTACACTGTCGCTCATCTTCATCAGCAGGAGGGGAAAAAACTGCATCTGAGAAAAAAGATGGGAGAGAAGAGATGCTTCTAGTCATTTCTGACGAAAGCCAGAGTTTGAGTCTGTACGAAGGACAGGCCATCTCTAATCTTTTTTCCTTATCAGATAACATAATGCAGTGAGGGGTCCATTTGGGTTGCAAAAGTTGTATGATGTCCGGCAGCAAAAATCTTGACGGTTCACAGAAGCGTAATTACAAGGGGAGAGAAATGAATACATAAAACATAAATGATAAGAAACGATAAAAAAAACTGGAGATAATTCAACACCTCGGGCTTTTATACGATGTGATTTACTTTTCGCTACTGCCGAGAAGCCCTTTTTGCTGCACGATAGTTACAGGGAACATCTTTCTTGACTTTGAAAAAGCCTTCGAAAAGCTTAAAAGCTTTAAAAGAGCTTTGAAAAGCTTTAAATTAAATTACTGTATTCCCAGTAAAATGCGTGTAATTATCGCCTTATTTTCAACTGGCACTCGACAGATTAAAATCAGCAACATATTGTCACCTTAAACGTGTTGCTAGTGGTATGGTACAAGGCTCTGTTTTAGGTGCATTGTTTTTCGTTATTTTCACCTCTAGTGAAATTCCCTCTATTTTAAGGCCTGTTGCCAGTTTTGTCTCTACTGACGATGTCAGATTCTACACTACTCTTTCGAACTCTTGAGGACCATCACTCATTTCAGGAAAAAAAAAAATAAAATAAATATCCCCTCAAGCAGCTGCTTGCCACAGAGGTCTGACAGGAGTCTGTCAGTTTATATGCCATAGTAGAAGGTCTGAGAGGATGGCAGCCCTCAGCAGGAAAACGACACAGACAGCCATGCCTTACCCGGGGTTCGAACCTAGGTCCCTTAGATCAGTAGGCGTGCGAAAAATTGCACACTGGAATGCTCTACCTATCTCGAAGGGTAAAACTAGTCTTGCATTAATGTACATCTTTTCCCTTGATTCTTCGGACATTGAAAAAAGTGAAAGACACAAACTTGGGTATCACCCTAACTCTCAACTTATCCTTTTCACAACACTGCAATTTCATTGCTATGAAGGCCAACCAGATCGTGCATATGATTTTGAAATGTTACAGCAAGTGTAACACAAGCAGCCTTGTAAAAGCATTCATCGCTTAATGTGCGGACATTCTAGAATATGCACCTCCGGTATGCACCCCCATATCGATGTGTCTGATATTGAAACTGTTGAACAAGTTCAGAGATCTTTTACAAACAAGCTATTGGGATTTCGTAACAAATCGTATCAACAGAGATTAAATGAACTATCACTGCACTCTCTGGAATGGAGATGACTCGATTATGATTTAATCATATGCTACAAAAACATCCTTTTTTTGTACTTTAATCCCGAACAACATTTCTTAGCTCAGAGTTACCTCTCAGCGGCACTTTTGTGCACACAAAGGGCTAAATGGTCAGATTACAAGGACCCCAAGACTCAGAGTAGGGGAATGAAACCCACTTGACAGCTGTTAGGATACGGATGGCAATCTCCCATCAAGGCCATCCAGCGTGTTCTTCAACGTGCACAGGGTATGATTTTCCCGCACACGGCGCCACGGCTTAACATCTCATCCGATGGACGGCGGCCTTTATAAGCCATAGGTGCTCCCTACTGACGGAGGGCAGAGTGAGGAGTTTTGCGGAGAAAAATCTCAACGCTGACCGAGGTGGGATTCGAACTTGGGAAGATGCAGGTTACGAGCTTGGCGCGCTACCGACTGAGCCACTCCCGTCCTCTTAGATCAACACTCGGAGAATTTTACGTGGAGCTAGGAACTAGACAATTTTTCGTAACTCTAGGGCTATCAGTTTAGGTGCTTGGGACGAAGATTACATCAGTCAAAAGGGTTGGGTTGTTTTACCTCTGAGCGGCACTTTTTTGCACACCATGGGCTAAATGTCCAGGTCACATGGACCCCGAAGGCTCAGAGAAGGTTGGGGGAGGGGACCCACTGGAACAGTTGTTGGGAGACAGATGGTAGCCTCCTATCAAGGCCATCCAGCGTGTTCTTTAACGTCCACAGGGTATGGCTCTCCCGAACACGGGGACGCGGCTTAACGTCCCATCCGACGGACGGCGACCTTTCCAAGCCCATCGGTGTCCCCTACTGACCGTGGCAGGGCGGGGAATTTTGCGGAGATAAATCTCAACGTTGACCCAGCTGGGACTCGAACCTGGGAACTACAGATTACGAGCCTGGCGCGCTACCGACTGAGCCGCCCCAGCCCCATGTTTCTGCAATGAAGAAAATGCTTTCTGCACACAAAACATTTCCTTCATTGTTACTCTTTGGTGAATCGGTGCTTTGAATTGCTGAACTCTTTTGTTTTAAACAAAAAGCCGTGAAAATCCCACAAATCTTTTTTTCATTTCTCTCCGTGATCTTTTTAACAATTTTATCGTTTCCTTTTCGCAATAAAATTAACAGATACGTGCAATTAATTCAGATTTATTGTTCGCAATTCAAACATTGCAAACAGTAGTACGTTTAGTAAATTAATTACGTCAGTTACTTGCATTGTTGATCTGATGTTAAATGCACGCCGTTATCCGTAAAACAAAGATGAGAGTACAAACATTTCTTATCAAAGGATTAATAGCCAAAAACAAAACCAGAAGTAATGACTCAACCTTCCTCCTCAATGCACATGATCTTAGGTATTCTCGCTAACCACTCCTCTTCCATTGGGGCGGGGGTGGCTCAGTCGGTAGCGCGCCAGGCTCATAATCTGTAGTTCCCAGGTTCGAGTCCCAGCTGGGTCAGCGTTGAGATTTATCTCCACAAAATTCCCCGCCCTGCCCACGGTCAGTAGGGTGACACCGATGGGCTTGGAAAGGCCGCCGTCCGTCGGATGGGAACGTTAAACCGTGGCCCCGTGTGCGGGAGAGCCATACTCTGTACACGTTAAAGAACACGCTGGATGGCTTTTAGGGGAGGCTACCATCTGTCTCCCAACAGCTGTTCCAGTGGGTCCCCTCCCCCAACCTTCTCTGAGCCTTCGGGGTCCATGTGACCTGGCCATTTAGCCCATGGTGTGCAAAAAAGTGCCGCTCAGAGGTAAAACAACAACAACTCCTCTTCCATTGATGAGAAAGGTGACAGCGATGTAAAGAGAGCCATACTCTGTGCAAGTTAAAGAAACAACATGCTGGATGCTTTCGATAGGCTTCTATCCATTTCCTAACACAGAGGTTCTCAAAGTATTTGTTCCAAAGCTCTGAAGAACATAATGATACTATTTGATTTAACTACGTAGGTCAAAATGCTTGAGTCATTGGGTTGGGTAGTTTACCTCTAAGCGGCACTTTATTGCACACCATGGGCTAAATGACCAGGTCACACGGACCCCGAAGACTCAGAGAAGGTTGGGGGAGGGGACCCTGGAACAGCTGTTGGGAGACAGATGGTATCCTCCCGTCAAGGGCATCTCCAGTGTGTTCTTTAACGTGCACAGGGTATGGCTCTCCCGAACACGGAGACACGGCTTAACGTCCCATCCGACGGACGGCGGCCTTTCCAAGCCCATCGGTGTCTCCTACTGACCGTGGGCAGGGCGGGGAATTTTGCGGAGATAAATCTAAACGCTGACCCAGCTGGGACTCGAACCTGGGAACTACAGATTAAGAGCCTGGGGCGCTACCGACTGAGCCCCCCCCCCCCGCCCCACTTGAGTCATTGATTCTATTTATATTTCAGATACAGTGTTTCATACTTAGGTTAATTGTCTAGTAAGATTATAGGTTTAGTACAAGAGCTATTAAGTTCTTGAAAGTATCAGGTGCTAGTTAATGATTCAATAGTGTCAAAGATTATCCCGAATATTGTTAGTAGATTTATTCTTGTTTAACATCTTAAGTAAACAATAAATAATTTCCAGTTTTGTGTTAAACTTTGAATCTAATTTATTTAAAGAACTACATACTAAAAATGGCAAATGGTAATAAGAGGTTTCAGGTTTATCAGTGACTTTTCCTTCGGTTTTATGATATTTTAATGTTATTCATTGCTTTCCTAGTTATATACACCGCTGAAGGTTAAATAAGATTTTTAGATATATCAATGATGTTTCTTGGTTTCTATGTAAATATACTAGTTATGATATTTGATATTTGAGTTACAAGTTTTGTACCTTTAAAGTTTGGATTGGATTATACTACAGAGTTTTAAATATTATAAATTTTCCGGCTCTCAGGGTTTTCCTTAAATTACATATATTATATGACATTTAATGATTTACAGTCTATAATCCGTTTCACCTATAGAATAGGGCGATAAGTCTCACTCAATTTCTTGTCAATTGGATTGGATTGTTTTACCTCTGAGCGGCACTTTTTTGCACACCATGGGCTAAATGACCAGGTCACATGGACCCCGAAGGTTCAGAGAAGGTTAGGGGAGGGGACCCACTGGAACAGCTGTTGGGAGACAGATGGTAGCCTCCCGTCAAGGCCATCCAGTGTGGTCTTTAACGTGCACAGGGTATGACTCTCCCGCACACGGGGCCACGGCTTAACGCCCAGTCCGATGGACGGCGGCCTTTCTAAGCCCATCGGTGTCGCCTACTGACCGTGGGCAGGGCGGACGAAAGCCAATGAAATGTCAGATGCGGTGCCTGAAAATGTATCAATCCTCAACAGCCTCTCCGTGTATGGTCGCTATACCTTCACATAAAGGGAACAGAAACCTGGAAATTCGGCAGAAGTTTAAAACTACAATGAGATTATGCAGTCAAAATATTAACTCAATGTGTTCAATAATTTTAAAAAATATTATTATTTTGGATAAAAAGCATTTTTTCTTCGCTCTCCATTCACAGCTTTTTTATTTGCATTTCTAGCCGTCCCGTGACTGAGTGGTTAGCGTGCTTGGCTACTGAAATAAGGGACCTGGGTTCGAGCCCCGGGTAAGGCATGGATGTATGTATCGTTTTTCTGCTGATGTCCTGCCATCCTCTCAAACCTTCTACTATCGCATATAAACTGATAGGCTCCTGTCAGACCTCTGTGGCAAGCAGCTGCTTGAGGGGGTATTTATTTATTTTTAATCGCGAAAGCCACAACCGTTGCCACATCCCTCGCATTCCCAAAACCATTATTATATAAAGCATCTTTTTATAAGCACGAATCAAAGCACATTTTTTTCACCCAATATGGCGTCAGACATAGGATTACCATATGTCCTCCTTTTTTATCTCGTGTCCTCCCCAAATTTTGAAAATGTCCTCTTTTTTTATAAACTCATAACATGTTTTAAATTAAAATAAAGGCACTTTTTTGTATTTTCCTTTTTTTTTTTAATTTCTTGAGCACATGACTAGAATATAATTTACTGTTAACTGTGAAATGATTTATTGTTAAAGCAAATGGTGAATGATAAATTAATTCTCTTATTTTAAAAGTTACTATTTTCTGTAATTTCAATATCTGCAATTTACATGCCAGATTGAAAAACGCGCTTTAGAAAATAGCTCAAAGTTTGACTTATATCCACCTATAGTTGGAGATACGAAAGTTGACAGTAGTTTTATTCTTTTATTTGTAACATAAAAGGAGAGCGAAGAAATTAAGGATTCACTCTGCCACTTAAGGCCAAATAACCCTTGATTACTTATTAAATATGAATAAATTAGGCCTGTAAATGGTAGCTAGGCGTAAACTGGAAGGAGAGCTGTGTACCAATCCCTAGTGATGATGCACAGAACCGGCCCGGTCTAGCACCTAATGTCCGACCCCGCCTTCTCGTGGTGCAGGCCGTTAGTACCTTTCTAAAGAGATATTCTCTTTTGGAAGGGAACGGAAGGGGAGGGCTGCCAGTTCAGTATGGCCTGCTGATCTGGTCATTTATGGTCACTTTTTTCTTTTTTTTTCAACCCTGCTGAGGAGTGGTCAACTTCACGGGGTCTTGGTGCTGACCATTTATATCTACCAGACTGGACTTGTTTATGGCTTTGAGCTTGATTATGGATCCTGGACTTGCTGCATTGGTGGGCCTCTGTTGAGGGAGAATCTGCTGCTGTGTTTTCTGTTTGCTTCTGGGTTGCCAGCCCTAAGTGAACAGAGGCATGGGATACCTTATATCAGCTGGTGGATAATCCTAATCAGAGGCCATCGCAGGTACCTGAACCTTACTTAGCTAGTTGGGTATCGTCAAGCCTAAAATGGAGTAATGTGTCTCAGGCAGGCCATATGGCTCTTGAAAAAGTCCACTTGAAAAGGTGGTGCCTGAAGTTCCTACCAGCATCGGTGACTTCAGCATTTAGCGGAGGAGGAACAGGTCTTTGCCCCATGCCTGCGATCAGGGGGCTGTTTGATATTGTTGGCCCTGTCAATCTCAATAAACCTAATTTCTTTAAAAATCCTACTAATCATTTTCTCTCTGCAGCAACGTGGAATGTGAGGACATTACATAGAGATTATTCTCTTGATGTCCTCACGCAGGAATTCCAGCGCTATAACCTAGATATTCTAGGCTTGCAAGAGACCAGATGGACAGGTAAAGGTGAGATACTTGAAAATAACTTAAATTTCTCTTTACAGAGAGAGGATGGAAAGCATCACCAAGGCGTGGGTCTGCTTCTCAGCAGACACACTAGTGATGGTTATGCTCTTCTTGGATATGAGTGCATTAATGAAAGGTTTCTTAGAGCAAAATTTCAGACAAGCATTAAAGACATGAATGTTATCTGCTGTTATGCCCCCACTGAGGATGCTGATGAGGATGAGAAGGGTAGGTTTTATGAACAACTTCAGGATATTTTGAATTCTGTCAAGAAAGGAGATATTACCCTTGCTCTAGGTGACTTCAATGCCAAAGTTGGTACTGACTCTGACGTTTGGGGAGGGGTGATAGGCCATTTTGGTATTGGTAGCTGCAATGGCAATGGGCAACGTCTCCTACAGGTAAGTAAACTCAATGGTTTCAGAATAACTAACACATATTACAAACACCACGACATACATAAATACACATCGGTTTCACCTGATGGGCTGCATAAGAATATGATTGATTACATATTAATTAACAGCAAATGGGCTAGTTCTGTTAGAAATACCAGGGCATATAGGGGAGCTGAAATTGGATTTGACCATTACCTTGTTAAAAGTGTTTTGCAACTTAAACTTAAAAAGTGTTGTGCGAAAGTTAAAAAATTTACCTTTAATACTGAAGCTCTGAAAGACACTGTTATAGCTAAAGCTTACCATGATAGGTTACTTGGTCATTATGACAGTCATGGTTTGCTTACTACTGAAGTTGAGGAAGAATGGGGCCGTTTTAAACAGGCTTTTTGGAAACTAACAGTACTCTTTTAGGAAAAAAGGAGCAGAGGAGACAGAATTATTTAACTGATAAGGCACTTGAGCTTATTTCAGAAAGAAGGAACTGCAGGACACTACTAGTCCTAATAGAAAGGATTACAGAGAGCGTAATAAACGTGTAAAGGATCAGTTAGCTACTGATAAGAATCTTTGGCTTGATGGCTTGGCTGACAAAGCTGAGGAAGCAGTTAGGCAGCACAACAGCAGAGAGCTGTACCAGATAGTTAATGTTTTATGTGGTAGAAAACGGACAGGCATACAAGGATTGAAGGACAAACAAGGCTTACCTTGTTTATCCTTCAATCCTTCTGTCATGGCTAGGTGGGCTGAGCATTTCAGTGATGTTCTAAACAATGTAGTTAGTTCTACTCCCATTGTTTGTAATGATGATAGATGCATTGGTGGCTTTAATGTTGGCCCTATAACACAGTCTGAAGTTATTTTGGCTATTTCTAAACTTAGACTTCATAAATCCCTAGGGGTAGATGAAATTACTACTGAAATGCTTAGAGCTGGAAATGTTTCGGTTACTACTTGAATGACTGAAATTTTGAATATCTTTTATGATAAAGTCATGGTTCCTAAGGATTTTACCAAAGCTATTGTTATCCCTATTTTCCAAAAAGATGATCGCAGTTCTTGTGATAACTATAGGGGTATCAGCCTACTCTCTGTTCCAGGTAAAGTTCTTTCCATGATTGTGCTTAATAGAATTAAGAATCTGGTTGACAGTCAATTGCGTGATGAGCAATGTGGATTCGGAAGTGGTAGGGGATGTGTGGATCAGATATTTTCACTTAGGCAGATTCTTGAGAAATGTTTAGAGTTTCAGAAACCTTTGGTTGCTAGCTTTGTTGATTTCAGAAAGACTTTCGACTCTGTTGATCGTCATAATTTGTGATTGATTGTGAGATCATATGGTATACCTGACAAGTTAGTTAACATAATGAAAGCTCTCTATAATAACACTGAGTCGTGTGTGAGAGTTGGTAAGGCTTGTAGCAATTGGTTTAGCATTACTTCTGGTGTTCGACAAGGGTGCATTTTGTCTCCTTTTCTCTTTAGCTTGGTTGTTGATTAAGTTATGCGAAATTCACTTCAAGGGAAATATTTTGGCCTTAAATGGGCTGGAGATACGAAAATTTCTGATTTAGATTATGCTGATGATTTAGCCCTTTTGGTAAATGATGTTGATGAGATGAACTCTTTCATTCGAGCTGTTGATGAGACTGGTAGTAGAGTAGGTTTGGTTATAAACAGAAAGAAAATTAAAATGATGAAAATTGGTCAGGCAAGCTGTGATTCAGTTAATCTGAATGGTTGCAGTCTTGAGCAGGTGTCACAGTTTAATTATCTTGGGAGCTATGTAACAGATACTGGTGATGTGCGGCATGAGATTAACAGAGGAATAGGTATTGCTGCCGTGACTTTTAAGAATCTATGGAGATTGTGGAGAAATAGGCGTATACACCTAAAGACTAAAATTAGACTGTATAATAGTTTGGTTCTTTCTAGGGTTAGTTATGGTAGTGAAACTTGGACGCTGTGTAAACAAGATAACAGGAAACTAGATGCTTACGCAGTATCTTGGGTATTAGGTGCTTTAACTTTGTAACTAATGATGAGGTTAGACAAAGGCAACCTCCTTTAAGCAGCATATTGTGCAGAGAGAGACTCCGCTGGTTTGGCCATGTTGCCCGTATGGATAATTATAGATTGGCGAATAGGGTTATGAACAGTGTGCCTAGAGGTCTCAGAAGTAGGGGGAGACCTAGGATGCGATGGGTAGAAAATGTCAAACAGGACCTTGTTAGAATTAGTGAGCAGTGGCCAGATGCAGCAGATGTAGCTCAGAACAGATATGCTTGGAGAATTAAACTGCATGGTCTGGTTGGATCTCCGTAGCCCATGGCTGCTTGAGGATGATGATGATGAATAAAAGTCGGCACTCAAATATTTTGAAATTTACTGAATAATTAAAATCCTGCCTTTTACTGACTAAAATGTTAGTCGATACTTGAAATAAAACTTGGTAAGAAAAAAGGTATTTTATTTCACAAATTGAAAGCATGTCCCCCTTGTCCTCCATTTCTAATTTTCTGTCCCCCCTTGTCCTCCATTTCTAATTTTCTGTCCTCCTTTTAGGACCATCTCATCTGGTAACCCCTAGTCAGACAGGGAGAACCTGCTTACGAAATTTGAGACCATTCGGTCAGATATCTCGGGAATTGGAGGGGACCAAAATCTGTCGAAAAGGAAAACAAAACTTATGATAATTTGGGCAGAAACGAAACAAAGAGCTAGGAGAGCGCGCGCTGACTTCACAACGACCTTAGCAACATCGGGCAATTCTTCAAGTCGCTAATATATCAGTGTAGAAGAAATTATGCTTCATTTTGTACCTTCTAATACTCCGGAATAAAATAAAAATAGAATTGTTAATTGCTCACTTCCATAAACTACACATAATAATAACATACATTAGAAAAAAAGGTTTATTTCTCACATACGGTATGGAACTATTTGCTGTGGCGAAATTATATCTGCGAGTTGTTTTGGCTAGAACTCATGTGGGTATGGCATAGTTTCATTGGTTGTTGTTGCCTTCTTTGATCTTCAGATTTTACCGATCCATTCTTTCTCTGGGTTGGGTTGTTTTACCTCTGAGCGGCACTTTTTTGCACACCATGAGTTAAATGGCCAGGTCACATGGACCCCGAAGGCTCAGAGAAGGTTGGGGGAGGAGACCCACTGGAGCAGCTGTTGGGAAACAGATGGTAGCCTCCCGTCAAGGCCATCCAACGTGTTCTTTAACGTGCACAGGGTGTGGCTCTCCCTCACACGGGGCCACGGCTTAACGTCCCATCCGACGGACGGCGGTCTTTCCAAGCCCATCGGTGTCCCCTACTGACCGTGGGCAGGGCGGGGAATTTTGTGGAGATAAATCTCAACGCTGACCCAGCTGGGACTCGAACCTGGGAACTACAAATTACGAACCTGGCGCTACCGACTGAGCCACCCCCGCCCCATTCTTTCTCTGGAAAGAAGGACAGATGCAAAGATTAAGGTTGGTTTTCGACGTTTGACGCGCCAATAAAAATAATGTTAAAAATAGGGGAATACTTTTTCCTCATTGTTTTTTAGATGAATTTAATTGTGATTAGGCTCGAATCTAAAATAAATCTGGGGGGAGGATGAGGGGAAGAAACTAATCGAGCAGCAAAAAAATGTAAAAATGGGAGGGGGGGGGGGGGGACAAAACTTTTGATTTCCAATGCAGTGTAACATTTTCTCCTCCGTTTTGCGGATTTTTAAAAATTTTCTTGAAAAATGCATGAAGTATAAATAAATCTCTCTTTTACCCTTGTTCGCATTCTGAAAGGGAGGGGGGTTATGCTACCTCTCACACCCTAGATTCGACCCTGATTGTGATGCATAGTTGATATTAAGCGTAAAATTGTTAGAAAAATATATAACAAGTGTTTGGTTTGTATGTTTTATATTCTTCTGTTGTTAATTGTTTTTGATTTATATGTTTCTATTTATCATTAAGAAGTGGACATAAGGAAAGTTATTCGCTTACGATGCTCACCTTTCTTCACAAAGTCTGTGTTTTGCTGGGGCGGGGGTGGCTCAGTCGGTAGTTCCCAGGTTCGAGTCCCAGCTGGGTCAGCGTTGAGATTTATCTCCGCAAAATTCCCCGCCTTGCCCACGGTCAGTAGGGGACACCGATGGGCTTGAAAAGGCCGCCGTTCGTTGGATGGGACGTTAAGCCGTTGCCCCGTGTGCGGGAGAGCCATACCCTGTGCACGTTAAAGAACACGCTGGATGGCCTTGACGGGAGGCTACCATCTGTCTCCCAACAGCTGGTCCAGTGGGTCCCCTCCCCCAACCTTCTCTGAGCCTTCGGGTCCATGTGACCTGGCCATTTAGCCCATGGTGTGCAAAAAAGTGCCGCTCAGAGGTAAAACAATCCAATCCAATCTGTGTTTTGCTATAGAAATTAATTGTGACTTTTTGCTGGTGAAGTAAGAAATTATTATTATTATTCAATATAAGGATGTGAAGGTGCATAAATTTACCTACGATTCCAGGGGATAGCGGTATCAAAAAAGTTTGAATCCTATCAGGTTTTCAGCGGATCTTCTTTTTCAGTTCTGAGCTCTTAGGATCGTTTTACCACTGTGCGGTGCTTTTTTTTGCACATAATGGGCAAGTCACAAGGACCCCAAGGGATCAGAGAAAGTGGGTGGAGGGGACTCACTGGACAACTGAGGGACGCAGAGTGTAGTGTCCCGTCAAGGCCATCGAGCATGTTGTGTAATGTGCACAGTGTATTGGGCTTTACTTCCCATCCAATGGACGATGACTTTTCCAAGCCCATAGGTGTTTCCCTTTTATTGCAGGCAGGGGTTATCGGAGATAAATCTCAATGCAGGCACAGTTGGGACTCGAACCTGGAAATTGAGTTGGGTTGTTTTACCTCTGAGCGGCCTTTTTTGCACACCATGGGCTAAATGGCCAGGTCACATGGACCCCGAAGGCTCAGAGAAGGTTGGGGGAGGGGACCCACTGGAACGGCTGTTGGGAGACAGATGGTAGCCTCCCGTCAAGGCCATCGAGCGTGTTCTTTAACGTGCACAGGGTATGGCTCTCCCGCACACGGGGCCACGGCTTAACGTCCCATCCGACGGACAGCGGCCTTTTCAAGCCCATCAAGCCCATCGGTGTCCCCTACTGATCGTGGGCAGGGCGGGGAATTTTGCGGAGATAAATCTCAACGCTGACCCAACTGGAACTCGAACCTGGGAACTACAGATTACAGATTACGAGCCTGGAAATTGAAGATTACAAGACAGGTGCACTACCGACTGAGCTACCCCGCCCTTAGCTCTAGCTAACATATCATTGCTATCTGCTTATTTAGCCCATTGTGTGCAAAAAGTGCCGCCCAAACGCAAAACAACGGAATCCACTTTGCTATTTATATCCCAAAGCGTTAGAAAAATTTTCTTTCCTTTGGCATTGCAGCAACTAATTTTCCGAAACAACAAACTCGGATTCATTAGATTCGAAAGTAACAGTTACGACTTGACTCTCAAGTTGGGGGTTTACTTCCTTTTTAAAAAAGACCACCCACATAAAATCTACGGAAGAAAAGAGAACAAAGTGAGATATTTTTATCCACAAGTTAAAAGTAGTTTTACATAAGCCACGGCTCTGAGGCACAGAAATTGAATCTTTTCACTCCACAAAGACAGAGGGTAGCTACAATTTCGAGCTTTTAAACATCACATGGAAACGTAATTAATTTCTCTGGAAAAGAATAATATTCTCCGCTTCCGTTACCACCGTCGCTTTAAGCATATTAAATTACGTAGGTCTTACGCGCATAAGCACACACACTCGGGCACCTAAAAAATTGAGATATTTTCATACGCATAGAGCGAAAGTTAACTGCATACGCAATGGTAATTCGATGGTTAAGCCTATGCTGGAAGACTGCAATCTTGTTCTGTTTAAAAATCAGGAGAACAATGTTAGTGATGAAAATAAAAAAGTTTCTGCGCAACTTCTCTTCAGTTTTTAGCGCGCATTCCAAATTTAATTCCGTACACTTTGTTTACAAGAGGAAAAAATATATATATATGAAAAAAACAATAAAAGGATGAAAAGATGAGGGAGCTTATTAAGAAAGGCTTTGAAATCGCTGACCCTAAGTACAATTTGAAAACTTTTGGAAAACTTTATTTTGGAGAACTGGGAAGTGTTTTTATGGGTTCTCAAAACCTTTCCAATTTTTCGTATGCTTGATAAGTCCAGGTAATCCCCAATTTCGTTAAAAAGGCTCGGCATTTTCAGTGCCAGGCTTGATGCGGTCGACTCGAATCGAGATCAACACTACAGTGGGCCACGTGCTTTATTATTAAAAAAGAGGGATGTTCGGGGTTTGACGAAGCAAGAGGAATCCACGGTTTCCAACCAATAGCCTGTGATCTTATTTGACTTCTCGCAAAAACGTGTGTCATATTTTAGCAAAATGTACACGTGATTAAACAATCTATCAATGTACCAATGAGCCGAAAGGTGTAAATGGGTAAAAGTCATGATTAGATTACAGTTGTAGATCATATGGTATTTTGGGTGAAATAAAATATTAAAATTCAGTTATTTTTTTCTAAATGGCATCGTTCTACCTTTTTTTTTTTTATGATTGGCACAACTATAATCCAATTATTTTCCCTTTACATTTCGTTGGCATTGTGTTTTAATAACCACCCAAGTTGGTTATCTTTCTTTGTGCCTCTCTCAAGTCAGTTTAAGTTGCATTATCTATGAGTGGCACTTTTGTCTACACAATAGGATAGATGTCAGGTCAAAGGACCTCAAGGGCTCAAAGTTAGAAAGGGGATGCGGCCCCATTGGAAAGATGTTAAGAGACAAATAGAAGACTCACGTCAGGGTGATTCAGCTGCTATTTAACTTGCACAAGGTAGGACACATTTTTCCCATCCCACAGACGACGGTTTCTTTATCACCATCGTTGTTCCTTTTCTCACCGAGGGCAGAATGGGATCAGAAGAGGTAAACTTTAACTCACGAGACACCATATTTTAGACCAGGAATGTGAAATCAAGAACAACAGTCGCAAAAATGGCGATTCATGTTCATTAATCTTCCCCGAATGGTGGCATTGCCTTGGAATTCTGCGGAAGTCTCAGAAGTTTCCATTGTAAATGGTAAGGAAAGGATTTTGCAGAATGAGATAGAAGGATGGCACTCAGGAAGATGGAGGGTTGGGTTGTTTCACCTCTGAGCGGCACTTTTTTGCACACCATGGGCTAAATGGCCAGATCACATGGACCCCAAAGCTCAGAGAAGGTTAGGGGAGGGGACCCACTGGAACAGCTGTTGGGAGACAGATGGTAGGCTCCCGTCAAGGCCATCCAGCGTGTTCTTTAACGTGCACAGGGTATGGTTCTCCCGCACAAGGGGCCACGGCTTAACGTCCCATCCGACGGACGGCAGCCTTTCCAAGCCCATCGGTGTCCCCTACTGACCGTGGGCAGGGCGGATAATTTTGCGGAGATAAATCTAAATGCTGACCCAGATGGGGACTCGAACCAGGAAACTACAGATTACGAGCCTGGCGCGTTACCGACTGAGCCACCCCCGCCCCCGGAAGATGGAGGTGAAAGATTTCAAACCTAAAATGTATATAACTTATCGAGTGAGGGAAAAGTGAAAAGTAGAAGTCCTAGAATGAACTAGATGACATTCGAGATTGCTCCGTTCGTAGCTGATGGTTGGCGAATAAAAATATTCACTCCTTTAACACTTCACTGCAAACACTTGGCCTGTTAAATCTATTCAGAACGTAATCTGATCTGGCGAAAAGTTTATAGACCGCAGAATAACGCTACATTAGAAATGGTTTATTCTTCAGACGCGAATTCCTGAGTTGCATCGTGAGATTGGGTTGGGTTGTGCCTCTGAACGGCACTTTTTTGTACTTTTTTTGGCTCCTGAGCAGCACTTTTATGTTATGGGCTAAATGGCCAGGTCACAAGGACCCCAAAGGCTCAGAGAAGGTTGGGGGAAGGGACCCACTGGAACAGCTGTTGGGAGACAGATGGTAGCCTCCCGTCAAGGCCATCCAGCGTGTTCTTTAACGTGCACAGGGTATGGTTCTCCCGCACACGGGGCCACGGCTTAACGTCCCATCCGACGGACGGCGGCCTTTCCAAGCCCGTTGGTGTACCCTACTGACCGTGGGCAGGGCGGGGAATTTTGCGGAGATAAATCTCAACGCTGACCCAGCTGGGACTCGAACCTGGGAACTACAAATTACGAGCCTGGCGCGCTACCGACTGAGCCACCCCCGCCCCTGGATCGTGAGAACATTGACGATCGGCAGCGGATCGAGATCACGTCGCGTTCGACTCCATACAGGAGTCAAATAAGAAAAATAAGTTCTGCAAAGTTCATTCTCCTTTGTCGTCACGGAGCAAACGGAGCACAGAGGATTGGCAAACGTGACTTTGGAAGCGTTTAGTGGATTAGAGATTGGAAATTGTGAGAACAGAAATAACGGATGAAGCTAAATAGCACTTAGAAAGAAGTATGATGCGATTACAACCTTCCCGTAGGAGGCATCCTAGTCTCTAGTTATGTGGCAATGGTCAATAATCGGAGCCATTTTCTAGGGAGGGAGGGGAAGGGGAGAGGAAAGGAGGAGGATTGCACAGCATCTCGTTTCCATGGAAACGTCAACAGTATTTTATAATAAATTGCCCATATACATTTTGCTGAATTTTGCATCTAGAATCCTAGTCAAAACTATTTCTTAGAAGTATGGTTCATTTCGTAGAAGACAAATTTATAAATACCAGAGCTTATGTAACTCTAATTTAAGTCAGAGAGAAGTATACGATCCACTGGAGTCTGAAAAGGAAGAGTTGGGTTGTTTTACCCCTGATCTGCACTATTTTTTTACACACAATGGGCTAAATAGAAAGGTACTGAAATCCCCAAGGGCTTCGAGAAGTTTGGGGGAAGGGGACCCACTGGACACCTGTTAGGAAACAGATGGAATCTTCCATTAGGGCCATCAAACGTGATGTTTAACACTCTGGATGTGCGCGTTTAAACACGTGCGTTAAAAAACATTTAAATAACGTGCACAAAAGGAGATACCGATATAAAGATATATCGAAAAGATGATACCGATATAAAGGTAAAAAAAGGAGATTTTGTACACAGAACCACGGCTTAACGTCCCATCCGACGAATGTAGTCTTTGTTAGTCCATCGGTGTCTCCTTTCTCACCATGGAGAGCTGGACGAGGGTTCAGCTAAGAGAAATCTCAACACTGGCAGAGTAAGGACTGAAATCTGAAACTGCCTATTATGAACCTGATGCTCTACCAATTGAGCTACACCTTCTCCGAAAACGAAGAAATCAAAATATCCCCTTCTTAAAAATTACTATTGGCTATTCTTCTCAATGATATTCGTAGGTTCATCATTCAGAATAAAAGTATCACTTTGCAACATTCAAAACTATCGTGGTCATTATTTAGCACGAAAGAACCTTTTACTTGAACAGGGTTGGGTTGTTTTACCTCTGAGCGGCACTTTTTTGCACACCATGGGCTAAATGGCCAGGTCACATGGACCCCGAAGGCTCAGAGAAGGTTGGGGGAGGGGACCCACTGGAACAACTGTTGGGAGACAAATGGTAGCCTCCCGTCAAGGCCATCCAGCGTGTTCTTTAACGTGCAGAGGGTATGGCTCTCCCGCACACGGGGTCACGGCTTAACGTCCCATCCGACGGACGGCGGCCTTTCCAAGCCCATTGGTGTCACCTACTGACCGTGGGCAGGGCGGGGAATTTTGCGGAGATAAATCTCAACGCTGACCCAGCTGGGACTCGAACCTGGGAACTACAGATTACGAGCCTGCTGCGCTACCGACTGAGCCACCCCCGCCCCCACACTTGAACAGGAGATTCAGTGGTTGATCATCTCTTATTCAGGTGAACGGTTCTTTCATAATGACCACTATGACTTTCGATGTCGCAACATGAAATCTAAATTCTCAATGTTGACCACGTATAAAGCAAATTGTGAGCATTACCCTTCTTTATGCGAAGTGGATGATCGTTGGCAGCAAAGCCAAGCTTTTAACCTGATGTTATCGGGTGATTCCATTGAGAGTTTCTTTGCTAATCCACGCTCTGAGTTAGCTGAGTAAAGGAACATTGACGGGCTTGGACGAGGACGACCAAGCCTTGAAATCTCAGTGCAAAGAAAGGTATTGAGGACGAGCCTAGAAACCTCCTTGAAAAGAAAGGCATTGACGAGAGTCTAGAAACCTCGGTGGGACAAAAGGTATTGAGGACTGAGCCTAGAAACCTCAGTAAAAAGAAAGGCATTGAGGACAGAGCCTAAAATCTCGGTGAAAAGAAAGGTATTGGGACTGAACCTAGAAACTTCCGTGAAAAGAAAGTCATTGGGGACCCAGCCTAGAAATCTCAGCAAAAAGAAAGGCATTGGCGACAGAGTCTAGAAACCTCGGTGCGAGAAAAGGTATTAAGGACTGAGTCTAGGAACCTCAGTAAAAAGAAAGGCATTGAGGAGAGAGCCTAGAAACCTCCGTGAAAAGAAAGGCATTGAGGACAAAGCCTAGAAATCTCGGCAAAAAGAAAGGCATTGACAACGGAGTCTAGAAACCTCGGTGGGAGAAAAGGTATTAAGGACTGAGTCTAGGAACCTCAGTAAAAAGAAAGGCATTGAGGACAGAGCCTAGAAACCTCCGTGAAAAGAAAGGCATTGAGGACCCAGCCTAGAAATATCGGCAAAAAGAAAGGCATTGGCGACAGAGTCTAGAAACCTCGGTGGGAGAAAAGGTATTGAGGACCGAGCCTAGGAACCTCAGTAAAAAGAAAGGCATTGAGGACCGAGCCTAGAAGCCTCAGTGAAAAGAAAGGCATTGGGGACCCAGACTAGAAATATCGGCAAAAAGAAAGGCATTGACGACAGAGTCTAGAAACCTCGGTGGGAGAAAAGGTATTAAGGACTGAGCCTAGGAACCGTAGTAAAAAGAAAAGCATTGAGGATAGAGCCTAAGATCTCGGCGAAAAGAAAGGTATTGAGGACTGAGTCTAGAAACCTCCGTGAAAAGAAAGGCATTAAGGACCCAGCCTAGAAATCTCGGAAAAAAGAAAGGCATTGACAACGGAGTCTAGAAACCTCGGTGGGAGAAAAGGTATTAAGGATTACTGTCTATGAACATCATTGAAGAGAAAGGCATTGATGATCGAGCTTAGAAACTTATTAAAATTAATTTTCTCTGGGTAAAGAAAAGAAATTATGAATTTAAATTTTTACACTGATTTCGAATCAACATTGATTCTTCAAATTGAGAGAAGGTTTTTCCCCGAATGTTTCTTAACCAATAGTCTCTTCACCAACCAAGGAAACAGACGAATCAAGATCAATTGATAAATTTCAACCCGATCTAAACTAAACCTAGTTTTTAATAAATATTCTTTCAATATTTGAAAAGTTATGGAAGCTGAAATATTCAACACCAATTTAGTTCATTATGCAAATATGGTTCAAAAATGGTTCAAATTAAAATAATCATTTCGCAATCTGTTATAGTCACGCTTATATATTTGAGTCAAGTTTAATTTAATTTTATTTTCACCTGTTAAAAAATTCGGATCAATAACTGCAACTGGCATTGTTGCGGTTGAATATTATTCCATAACTCTTTATATTTTGAATGGGGCGGGGGTGACTCAGTCGGTAGCGCGCCAGACTCGTAATCTGTAGTTCCCAGGTTTGAGTCCCAGCTGGGTCAGCGTTGAGATTTATCTCCGCAAAATTCCCCGCCCTGCCCACGGTCAGTAAGGGACACCGATGGGCTTGGAAAGGCCGCCGTCTGTAGGATGGGACGTTAAGCCGTGGCCCCGTGTGCGGGAGAGCCATACCCTGTGCACATTAAAGAACACGCTGGATGGCCTTGACGGGAGGCTACCATCTGTCTCCCAACAGCTATTCCAGTGGGTCCCCTCCCCCAACCTTCTCTGAGCCTTCGGGGTCCATGTGACCTGGCCATTTAGCCCATGGTGTACAAAAAAGTGCCGCTCAGAGGTAAAACAACCCAACCCTTTATATTTTGAAAGAATACTGTTTGAAAATTGAGATTTAAATAAATAAGATTTGAGATCATTATTTCTTTTATTAATACATATTAAAGAAGTTAACGAGTTTTGATCCGCTGCCTCCCTGTCGACAGCGGGTTTAATTGTTTTACCTCTGAGAGACAGTTTTTTGCACACAATGGGGTAAATAACCAGGTCACAATGACCCCAAGAGCTCAGAGAAGATAGGGAAGGGAATCCACTGGACAAGTGTTAGAAGACAGATTGAAACCTTTTGTGAAAGAAATCCAGCGTGTTCTTTAATGAATTGGATACAGTCGCTCAAAAAAATATCCGAACACTACGGTTGATGATTACAGAATTCAGGAAAAAAATCGTTGTCAAATATTTTTTCTGAATTCTGTAATCAACCATAGTGTTCGGATATTTATTTGAGCGACTGTACCACAAAATACCTAGAAATATCTTGCACCAATACTAGGTAAATATGAACTTACAAAATATCGTATTTTTTTCCAGTTTGAAAAGTCACTTTTTTTTTTCATT
Organism: Ryuthela nishihirai; assembly: GCA_038380435.1. Classification (NCBI taxonomy): domain Eukaryota; kingdom Metazoa; phylum Arthropoda; class Arachnida; order Araneae; family Heptathelidae; genus Ryuthela; species Ryuthela nishihirai. The sequence goes on along the minus strand of JAWZYU010000005.1, from coordinate 32,848,619 downwards.
TTTTAATTAAAATTTTATTTTATGCTTATGGCGTATTTAATTTCTAACCTTTTGACCTTTGCCATATTACACGGTGACTCCACGATGACAAATTGCACCCTTCTCTGCAACCGTAAATTGCACCCGGCCCTTAAAAAAATAAGCTCCAGCTCTGTCAAGACTATAAAATTCTTGCAAAAAATGCATAACATACAGATTTAACAGCGTTTAATACATTTGGGTAAGCTATAACATTTTTAAAGGTACAATTTATCGTTTAACAATTGAGGTTGAATAAACAAAAGAAACTCTGCAACAAATGCCAGAATAAGAGACATCCATTTTTCAGAACAGTGGAGATAAAAAAATAACAGAATCCCCCATCCATTAAAGGTTGTTTGTTATTTACTACGTTAGAGTTCCTTTTTACTGCTTTTTAAGTTTATATCATTTGCCTTTTCTCTGTGTATCTTGAAAGATGATAAGGATTGATCTTTATGGATGAAAATGTATCTTCCTGTGAAATAGCAGGAATGTTCACAAATAACATCCCACAAAATAGAAATTTCTTTCCTCTTCGAAAGCGGAGGGGAGAAGGATAAGGTAGGAAGACCAATTTCCATATTTCTACCGATTTCGCATCGGCTAACGCTAAATTTCCCTAGCCGCGAACCTGAGAGTGCGATGTTCACAGAGCCATTGGCTATTCAACGAAACATCTCCCGGCAGAGGTCGACGGGTCAGTAGAGCCGATACTGTGCTTCGACTGGCCGGAAATTTCCCTCAGGACTTGCTAGAATGGAATGTGAATAAATACACTCTTTCGATGCTACCAATTTTTCTTAGATAAAGTCAAGAAAGAAATGTAACTTTCCTATTTTCACTTCGGCTGCTCTCTAAATGTTTTTTTTTCACTTGATCAAGAAAATGCAGTGGAAACAAAAGATGAACGCAAATTTGAACAAGTATTTTCTTGTCCTACCTTTTAAAATCTTGGTAGTTTTCTCCTTTGCATTTTAGTTTCGATTTTGCAACTTTCGAAAAGATCGTTTCAAAAATCATTGGCTGGGATTTCTTTTTTATTGTTAGCTCAGTAGATACATATTGTTAGCTCAGTAGGTACTGGTTGATTACAGAATTCAAAAATCATTGGCGGTGATTTCTTTTTTATTGTTAGCTCAGTAGGTACTGTTTGATACAGAATTCAAAATTCATTAGCTGGGATTTTTTTTATTGTTAGCTCAGTAGGTATTGGTTGATTACAGAATTCAAAAATCATTAGCTGGGATTTTTTTTATTGTTAGCTAACTAGGTACTAAATTGTTAGCTCAGTAGGTACTGTTTGATTACAGAATTCAAAATTCATTAGCTGGGATTTTTTTTATTGTTAGCTCAGTAGGTACTGGTTGATTACAGAATTCAAAAATCATTAGCTGGGATTTTTTTTATTGTTAGCTAACTAGGTACTAAATTGTTAGCTCAGTAGGTACTGTTTGATTACAGAATTCAAAATTCATTAGCTGGGATTTTTTTTTATTGTTAGCTCAGTAGTACTGGTTGACTACAGAATTCAAAAATCATTAGCTGAGATTTCTTTTTTATTGTTATCTCAGTAGGTACTGGTTGATTACAAAAATTATTAGCTGGGATTTTTTTTTATTGTTAGCTCAGTAGGTACGTAATTGTTAGCTCAGTAGGTACTGGTTGATACAGAAAAAATATCTGGCAACGATTTTTTTTTAGAAATTAGCGATCTGGCAATAGATATCGGATAAGAAATGCAGAAAAAGGTCACTGTGACGACAGGCTGAGAGAGATTAGAAATGATTAATAGCAAGAAGTTAAACTGAAATAAATAAATATGAAAGTTTTTATCAATAATGATACCCATTTTGTTATCAAAAAAGAAATTGTGAACTGCTTTTGCAATTCCCTGACAATCAGTAAGCTCAATTTACTATTACTTTCTGTTAAATATGTGATAGCCATATCATCTGAAAAAGATGTAAATTTATAATTTTAATCTGAATAGAAAAAAAATATTTACATATATTAAGAAAAAATTGGACCTTACACTGTACCCTGAGGCACACCTCGTTTCACATGCTGAATATTGCTTTTTTATATTCCTAATATCAACAAATTGCTATGCGGTACGAGGGGCGGGGGTGGCTCAGTCGATGGCGCGCCAGGCTCGTAATCTGTAGTTCCCAGGTTCGAGTCCAAGCTGGGTCAGCGTTGAGATATATCTCCGCAAAATTCCCCGCCTTGCCCACGGTCAGTAGGGGACACCGATGGGCTTGGAAAGGCCGTCGTCCGTCGGATGGGACGTTAAGCCGTGGTCCCGTGTGCGGGAGAGACATACCCTGTGCACGTTAAAGAATACGCTGGATGGCCTTGACGGGAGGTTCTGTGATCTGTCTTCCAAACAGCTGTTCCAGTGAGTCCCCTCCCCCAACCTTCTCTGAGCCTTCGGGGTCCATGTGACCTGGCCATTTAGCCCATGGTGTGCAAATAGGTGCCGCTCAGAGGTAAAACAACCCAACAACTCTGCTGTATCAAAAAAATTGTGTCTCTTTCAAAAATATACAAAAAAGCGAACGTCCTAATTTAAGTCTCCGAAGACTTCAAGAATAGCCAATTGTAGAAGTGAACTTGTTGCTAATCTCTCTCAGCCTGTCGTCACAGTGAACTTTTTCTGCATTTCCTATCTGATTCCGATGAGTGATACTTCATACGAAACCTCTTAAGTTTCAGATGCGCAACACGAACAGAAAAAAAAGCAGTTGTAAAGTCGTCATGCACTTACGAAGCTATCAGATCTCATCCTTTCAATGCTGTCGAGAAATTCCGCTTCAAAAAATTCACTCCGGTACATTAAAAGTCTTGTCTATACGAGCAAATTGGCTGTCGAGCCAAATTTACAAGTTAGAACTTTTGTAATCTCGGAGAAAAGGATTGGATTGTCACTTTTTTTTTGCACGTAATGGTCTAAGTGGCTAAATCATAAGGATCTCAATTGGACATGTGGGTTGAGGATACATTGAACAGCTCTTAGGATACAGATGGAAGCTCTCCTGCAGATGAGGGGGCTGGGGTGGCTCAGTTGGTAGCGCGCCAGGCTCGTAATCTGTAGTTCCCAGGTTCGAGTCCCAGCTGGGTAAGCGTTGAGTTTTATCTCCGAAAACTCCCCGCCCTGCCCACGGTCAGTAGGGGACACCAATGGGCTTGGAAAGTCCGCCGTCATTCGGATGGGACGCTAAGTCGTGGACCCGTGTATGGGAGAACTATACTCTGTGCACGTTAACGCTGGATGACTTGAATAGGAGACTACGATACGTTCCCTAATAGCTGCCCAATGGATTCCCAAGCTTCTGTGCGTCCTCGAGCCCTTGCGACCTGGCCATTTAGCCTATTGTGTGCCAAAAAGTGCTGTTTACAGGTAAAAGCAACCCCCCAAAAAACCTGGTCATTTAAGTCATTGTCTAGCATATGGGAATAGTGGAAACGGATAATTCAACCCTTTATTAACCTAAACCGTTTTTTTGTAAAAATTTCAGTGCCTAGCGTTTAAAGCGACGAAATATATTAAGTCTTAAAATCGATACAAAATTTTATTTAAAAATATTTCCGATGTGGGTAATGTGCATGATTAACACCAGACGATTTAAAAATCTAACCATTTATTTTGCTTTCGGGACATCGCATCTCCCTTAACGTCATCAAGAGACGGAGTGCATTTTTTAAAAGATTATTTATTCATGAATTTATATCGACAAAAACTAACGGAATTTTCTTGAAACACCTCTTCCAATAATCCTTGGCACGCCACTTTTCAAAACCAATACAGAATTAGCCTCAAGAGTTGCTAAGAAAATCCTCTTCCATTCGCCAGCCCAAAGCTTGCAAGAAACTGCCGAAAGTTCGTGAAAAGTGTCAAAATAACAGCGAAATTAGGGATTTCGGGAAATTTATTCCGTGAAGAATGGTTTTTCCCTATTCTGATCTGTTTTAAATGGGATTATTTGGTATGTACCGGAAAACAAAGCGTCTGGCACTCGTGTGGATTTTAATTGAGTAACGTGGCCGAGTGGTTAGCACGCTTGGCTACTGACCTAAGGGACCTGGGTTCGAGTCTAGGATTAGGCATGGATGTGTGTGTGTGTCGTTTTTCTGCTGAGGTCCTGCCATCCTCTCAGATCTCCTACTGTGGCATATAAACTGACAGGCTCCTGTCAGACTTCTGTGGCAAGCAGCTGCTTCAGGGGGTATTTTTTTTTTAATACTCTGGGACCGAGGCTATAAACTGAGCGGCCACTTTATTAGGTAAAGTATAGGGTTAATCGATAGCGGCCACTTTATTAGGTAAAGTATAGGGTTAATCGATAGCGGCCACTTTATTAGGTAAAGTATAGGGTTAATCGATAGCGGCCACTTTATTAGGTAAAGTATAGGGTTAATCGATAGCGGCCACTTTATTAGGTAAAGTATACGGTTAATCGATAGCGACCACTTGATTAGGTAAAGTATAGGGTTAATCGATAGCGGCCACTTTATTAGGTAAAGTATAGGGTTAATCGATAGCGGCTACTCTATTAGGTAAAGTATAGGGTTAATCGATAGCAGCCACTTTATTAGGTAAAGTATAGGGTTAATCGATAGCGGCCACTTGATTAAGTAAAGTATAGGGTTAATCGATAGCGGCCACTTGATTAGGTAAAGTATAGGGTTAATCGATAGAGGCCACTTGATTAGATAAAGTATAGGGTTAATCGATAGCGGCCACTCTATTAGGTAAAGTATAGGGTTAATCGATAGCAGCCACTTTATTAGGTAAAGTATAGGGTTAATCGATAGCGGCCACTCTATTAGGTAAAGTATAGGGTTAATCGATAGCGGCCAGTTTATTAGGTAAAGTATAGGGTTAATCGATAGCGGCCACTTGATTAGGTAAAGTATAGGGTTAATCGATAGCGGCCACTTTATTAGGTAAAGTATAGGGTGAATCGACAACCGTCACTTTATTAGGTAAAGTATAGGGTTAATCGATAGCGGCCACTTTATTAGGTAAAGTATAGGGTTAATCGATAGCGGCCACTTTATTAGGTAAAGTATAGGGTTAATCGATAGCCGCCACTTTATTAGGTAAAGTATAGTGTTAATCGATAGCGGCCACTTTATTAGGTAGAGTATTTGATTAAATCGATAGTGACTCAAATACATAGCACATTTAACTTCTTAGATGCGCTTTTTAAGGATGTGCTTGGAAAGGCCACCGTCCGTCGGATGGGACTTTAAGCCGTGGCCCCGTGTGCGGGAGAGCCATACCCTGTGCACATTAAAGAACACGCTGGATGGCCTTGACGGGAGGCTACCATCTGTCTCCCAACAGCTGTTCCAGTGGGTCCCCTCCCCGCCTATTAGTCACTAATAAGGCGTTTGGTTCATCCCACAGCGCCAGTTCTGCTTACCAAAAGTGGCCCATTGGGGGCTCTCATCCTGACGTCCGGGCTTCTGTCATGCAAGCCGGAAGCCAATTAGTGATCTGGCACCTTCGTGTCACGTGATTACAGAATTCAGGAAAAATATCTGGAGCGTGTACAGCAACTGTACACGCTCCAGTTACCGTTCACAGCAAACTGGAGCGTGTGCAGTTACTGCACACGCTCCAGTTTGCTGTGAACGGTAACTGCACACGCTCAATATTTCCGTGAGTGAGTCCACACGATCTAGTATCAAAATAATATGACCACCTACAGTGGCTCAAAATAGTATCCGAACACTATGGTTGATTACAAAATTCAGAAAAAATATCTGGCAACGTTTTTTTAGAAATTAGTGATCTGGCAACCTTCGTGTCACGTGACACGAAGGTTGCCAGATCACTCATTTCTAAAAAAAACGTTGCCAGATATTTTTTCTGAATTCTGTAATCAACCATAGTGTTCGGATATGTTTTTGAGCGACTGTACATGAATAGAATGAAAGGAGTGTCAAAAATTTATGATATATTTATGAAATACTTGAAAAGGACAAAAAAAAACGTATGTGGAATTCTACTTCTCCTTTAATTAATCTCTTGATGAGCAATTCAGGGCTGCAATTGTTACAAACTTCAGAATTTTTCATTTCAAAGAGAATAGGCGATGAGAAAAAATACTCGTGACCTTTAATGTTTATTATCCGGGCTTATTGAAAAGCATAAACTAATGGGTTTGTAGCATATGGAAGAATGCAGACCATACGTAATGAAAATCATCATTTCTTCAGCGCCATAATCCTCCCTCCCTCCAGCTGCTTTCGATTTCTTTTAAATTCCCAACTAGATTAGAGCCTTTTAATGCTTGCATACTAACAACCTTAAACTTATTAAACAGCCAAAATATTTTATTCTTGAAATGGCGACACTGACATCGAACTAATTAGGAGTGTTCGTGTATTTTCTCGTTAAGTTTTGATCTTCGTATGTAATGCTTTCACGGCAGAAAGCAATCCGACACACATTTCGCATTCTCCCGAAGTTGTCCGCACTAGGATTCCGTCTTCTAAGTCATGATGCACACAAAACGATGAATAATTTTGTTGCTGATGTCGTAAAATTTATTCCCCAGTTTCTGCATGGACTCATTAGGGAAATAATGAGATGGGAAAAATGTTGACTCTCATTTCGTTTAAGTGTTTATTTATTTATTCACTTACGGGAAGAAGGCTTGATCAATATTATTATTTCGTAGTTAAGATTCTGTCTAATTTCACCCACACGAAAGAAAAAATAGCAAAAATAAACCCACGTTTTGCCAACAAACATTACAGAAATAAGGGGATGAAAAAAAGCAATAAAATCCAGTTCCGGTTGTCAGTTTTAATAACTTCAAAAGCAACCAGTCTGCTCTGCTGTTGTTTGTGTACACGATTTTATGTTCAACTTACGAGCAGAAAATTTTTACTCCTCTAGATAATTAACCAACCTCGCGTCTCCATTGAAGGGGCCTTCGCTGGGAGAGTTAATGTCCCAGCGACCCATGCAGTGACAAGGTTACTGACTCGCGTTTGAGTGGAATAAACACACAATTTCTCTCCGGCCCCGTTTTTTGAATGAATTACCGAGACGCACTGTCCGTTGTTACTCATTTTAAAAGACTCCCAGGTGCTGGGAAGGAATATTTTGGGGGTTGCGCTCGGTGCAGCAGCGAGACAACGAGAGAGAAAGCTCAAAGATAAAGCCAAAAGAACATAAACCATATTCTAACCTCGCATTTGTAATAATCTAATGTTAGCAACGGTCGTCCAGGGCTAGAACCTCGCAGTAGAGAAGGAAGTAATCGTGCTCCAGCGATAGTAATTATCTAGCAGCCATGAGAATCATGTTGTCGTAGCATCTTTCTCCCAGCGATCCGTGCCCACAGCGGACAACAGGCAAGAGAGCCCGCGGCCAGCGTGCAAGTGTAAGGCACGGAAACAGTGTAATTAGAACAATCTATCACGGGTTTATCACAGCAATAATCTGGCAACGTCCACCTCTCGGTGAGCGCAGGTTGTGATCGATAGGTGTCCGACACAGCGGCCCAGCTCTTATCTACGGGTCATGTGCTCTCTCTCTGTGCTTTCGCCTTGCACTCGGCATCGCCGCTTCGTAACTAGTTCACTCCCGTCTCTGAGTGATGAGAGTTCGCTTCCCGAAAGTTGGTGGGGCTCACGGGTAGCAATGGAGAGAATATTTAGCTTTCCTTAACCTCTCCAGGTTTTCTTAACATTAAACTGTATACCAATTCTAGCAAGGTGGTATTTGACATTGTCTGCCCATCGCATCCTAGGTCTTCCCCTCGTTCTGAGGACTTTAGGCCCACTGTTCATAATCCTTTCATCAATATGCAGCTATAAATAAAAATAAATACCCCTCAAGCAGCTGCTTGCCACAGAGGTCTGACAGGAGCCTGTCAGTTTATATGCCATAGTAGAAGATCTGTGAGGATGGCAGGCCCTCAGCAGAAAACCGACAGAAACAGCCATGCCTTACCCGGGGCTCGAACCCAGGTCCCTTAGATCAGTAGCCATGCGCGCTAACCACTCGCCCATACGGGCAATATGGTCAAACCAACGGAGTCTCTCTCTCTGCACATATGCTAACTCAAATCCTTTGCCTAACCTCATCATTACTTGCAAAGTCGAACCACCTAATGCCCAGGATACTATGTAAGCACCTAGAATCAAAGGTATCAAGTTCACTAGTCACTACACCTTTCACTAATATCTACAGCTTTCATTAACCACTAGACATGGATGGCCGGATAAGGCATGAATGTATGTGTAGTTTTTCTGCTGAGGCCCTGCCATCCTCTCAGGCCTTCTACTGTGGCATATTTATCTGGGGCTCGAACCCAGGTCCCTTAGATCAGTAGTCAAGCACGCTAACCACTCGGCTATGGGACGGCTACTGTAGTGATACAAGGTCATATCTAAGTAAAGGGTAATAAGAGGATAAAGGCTCCTCCCAGTGAATTTCAGCAACCGAAACAAAGATAGATTTCTCCATTTATCGAGTCCCAATTATGCCAGAGTTCAGTTTGATTTTAACCAACCCCACTCTACCGCCAATGAGAAAGAGGGGACTGATTGGGCTTGGAAAGGACGCCGTCCGTCGGATCGTCCATATCACTGTACAGCTTAAAGAACACGCTGGATGGCTACCATCTGTCTCCTAAGAGCTGTCCAGTGATTTCCCCTTTCCTAACCTTCTCTGATCCCTTGGGGTCCTTGTAACCTCGACGTTTATCCCATTGTGTGCAAAAAAATTTACCGCTCACAAGTAAAACGACCCACCCCAACCACTGGTCGGGAATAATTCCTGGGAAAAATTAGAAATGATTCTCCCCAGCCCTTTTTGCAATGCTTCTTAAAACTACGTTTGAAGCTTTTACTGATCTACAACTATAAAAAAAAAGAACTACGAGGCATCCTTTTTGATAGCTAAAAGAAACTATTTTCCTTGTACAGCTACTATAATAACGGATAGTGTGCTGGTCTTATAGGTGTATTCGCAGCGTCGTAAAATGTCCTCATATTTTAGGCTGGCGACCCTGAAACCTAAGCAGTGAGTGTGTCCTTGGTAACTCTTTGTGTTCTGGGTGAAAACAGGAAAAGTATCTGTTATCTCGTTCCTTTGTGTCAGCGAGCCTTGTTTCGTTTTTAAAAAACATCCCATGCTCTCAAAGGCATGAATCATTGACTGCAAAATAAGCGTTAAAACAATTAATTGGGTTTTAGCTTAATTGAAAAATACAATGGTTAAATTTCTGAAAATGCGCCTAGTAGAAACCACTAAAAAAACACTGTTTTGTTTGAAATTGAATTGCATGCAATTTCTATGCAAATAGATCGTTTTAACAATTGCGTTTTAATGGTATATAGCTACCATACATTTTGAAAGTTTATTACTCTATTAGAGTATGATTGTAGAAAATTATCTTTCTCCCAGTTTATCTCTTAAAGAAAAGTTCATGCTCTTTTCACTAGAGCGGTGGGGCGGGGGTGGCTCAGTCGGTAGCGCGCCAGGCTCGTAATCTGTAGTTCCCAGGTTCGAGTCCCAGCTGGGTCAGCGTTGAGATTTATCTCCGCAAAATTCCCCGCCCTGCCCACGGTCAGTAGGGGACACCGATGGGCTTGGAAAGGCCGCCGTCCGTCCGATGGGACGTTAAGCCATGGCCCCGTGTGCGGGAGAACCATACCCTGTGCACGTTAAAGAACACGCTGGATGGCCTTGACGGGAGGCTACCATCTGTCTCCCAACAGCTGTTCCAGTGGGTCCCCTCCCCCAACCTTCTCTGAGCCTTCGGGGTCCATGTGACTTGGCCATTTAGCCCATGGTGTGCAAAAAAGTGCCGCTCAGAGGTAAAACAACCCAACCCACTAGAGCGGTGGGAATTGGGTCAGGCACCAGGGTTATAATCTGCACTTTCCAGGTTCCAGTTCCACCTGTGCCACCAGCGCAGAGAATTTTCTCCGATTGATTAATGCAAATTTATTTAATACCTATACACTGATCAACCACCTCTGCGTTATGCAAAGAAGCGCGCTTGCAGTCAGTGTCACCTGCCAAGGTCGCGAATGATATAAATAATACCCGGGTCGAAGCTCTCCCAGGCAGTATTTCGTTTCGTCTCAACATGGGAAAAAGCAAAGGATTTATCTGATTTCGACAAAGGTCAGATCGTTATGACAAGACGCCTTGGTAAGAACATCTCCGAAACAGCGATGCTGGTACGCTGCTCACACTGTGCAGTAGTTGGTACCTATCAAAGATGGTTCGAAATAGGTGACACTTCGAGCCGTAGACAAGGTGTGGGCCGGCCACGCCTCATTGATGCCAAAGGTCAGTGCAGACTATCTCATCTTGTCTGCAGAAACAGGAGGGCTACCGTGGCTGGCATTACCCATAATTTCAGTTGTGGTAAAGAGTCCAATGTTACGACAAACATACAGTTCATCGTAAGCTCTTGGATATGGGTCTCTGCAGCAGCAGACTCATTCGTGTGCCTGTGCTCACAGCCGTTCACCGTCATCCACGCTTGCAGTGGGCAGATAATCGTCGACATTGGACCATAGAAGACTGGAAGAGAGTCGCATGGTCAGACGAATCCCGTTTTCTGTTACACCATGTCGAAGGACGAGCTCGTGTGCGATGTTTACCCACGGAAGCCTTCTCACCTGGATGCACTGTGGGACGGATCCAGGCGGCTGGAGGGAGTGTGATGGTCTGGGCAATGTTTTCTTGGGGAACACTTGGACCAATTATCCCTGTAGAGCAAACTCTGACAGCTGTCACCTACCTGAACATCCTGGCTGACCAATTACATCCCTTTATGGCGAATGTATTCCCTGGCGGACATGGCGTCTTTCAAAGAGACAATGCCCCATGTTACACTGCGAAGAAGGTTCAGGAATGGTTCCTAGAACATGATGAGGAATTCCATTTATTGCCATGGCTCCCAAATTCGCCGGAGATGAATTCTATTCAGCATTTGTGGTTTGAGTTGGAGAAACGGGTACAAACAGCATCACCCCAACCATGTAATTTACGGGAATTGAGGGATCTGTTGCAGTCATGGTACCAAATATCAAGCGACACCCACCAACATCTCGTTGAATCTATGCCTCATCGGGTGAGAGCTCTTTTGGCAGCAAGAGGAGGACCTACATCATATTAGGTAGGTGGTTATAATGTTTTGGCTGATCACTACATAAACTGATTTTGTTACATATGCAAAGCGTTATACCAAAGAAAAAAAAAATCTCTTTTAAATTCCAGAGAGAAAACAAGGACAAAAAATGAATATCCAACCACAAACTTGATGCAACTGCTTATGTTGCCCAGTTTAATCTGCTTAAATAACAATAATAATGATAATCTGTGGCAAATTACTGCCGCCAAGTCTGAATAATAAATAAAAGCCCGCTAACAAAGAAGAGATTTAGTGTTTGAACTCTGCAACTTCGACGAATGAAAGCGACTAACTTGTTCACAAATTTGCTCTCAACGAAATGACGTTTTCCTCGGTAAATGATTTGTCACTGTTTTGCAAATGTTGCCGACGGATTACCGCTCTCTCGGCCTTCGTGTTCGCCGTCATCAGTATTCGAGGACACGGCTCCGATTCGTTTGGAAACCCCGCAAAGACGCAGCCAAAGGATTAATTGTCAAATTACAATTAGGGTTTTGCTCATTAATAAACTGCAATTGTGCTGCTACAAACAAGAGCGGATTTCCACAAAAGCACGTCAGATTTTATCGGGAGAAATGGGTCGACACTGGAATTCATTAAAATTTGCATGTGTTTGTAATATTGAACAGGATTAGGTTTTATTGCCTGCACCTAACAGAGTTTTGTGTAGATGCTATTAATGTCTGGTAAAACGTTAATATATGAGTATTTGCATATCAGGCTTAGTTCCTCGGCGATGTTTATAGCTCTACTCGATGTTAGTGGTCGTCCAACCGCCATGGGCGACCACATCGAACAGCAGGGAGTCCAATGCTCTTGGTTTATAGGTCGACCAAGCGGCGACTGCTTAATATGCATGCTGATACGAAAAATGCATTTAGCAGGTCTTCTTAGAGAGCTTGCTTCCGGGAGGCCTTGTTTATTATTCCCATTAATATCTTTTTTTAATATTCGTAGAATTAATTTCTTCGTCCTTTGCAAAAGGTCCTCATTGTAATGAACCATTAATAAAATGAAAAAAAAAAAAGAAATGTTCATATTAATGAGGATTTGACTTCGAATTTTGAGCTCATCAGATAAAGTAGTGTACTTGGGATGAAAAAAAAATCGTGGTGATTTAAAAAGTGGTGGTTGATTTGCATCTACTAGTAGTGGCGATGTAATTTGACCTTTGGCTTGGAACTTTCTCCCTTCAGACCCTAGTAAGTTGCGAACTAATAAGCGTTGAAAGCTTGTAACGAATCTATGCAAATGGCCGTGGATAAAGAAGAACCAGCAGGAGACAATGTAAAAATTCTAAGCTCAACTTGCATTGGAAATTGGGGTTGGGTTGTTTTACCTCTGAGAGACAATTGTTTTGCACACAATGGTCTAAATGGACTGGCCACAAGGACTCCAAGGGCTCAGAGAAGGTTGGGGGAAGGGGACCCACTGGACAGCTGTTAGACAGATGGTAGCCTCCCTTCAAGGCCATCCGTCGTGTTTTTAACGTGTACAGGGTATGGCTTTCCCGCACTCTGGACTATGGCTTTATGTCCCATCCGACGAGCAGCGGCCTTTTCACGTCCATCGGTGTCCTCTACTAACCGTGGGCAGGGCGGGGAGTTTTGCGGAGATAAATCTCAACGCTGGTCCAGGTGGGACTCGAACCTGGGACCTGCAGATTAAGAGCCTGGCAAGCTACAGACCGAGGCACCTCCGCCCTGGGGGAAATAGGACCCACTGAACAGCTATTAGGAAAACAGATGATAGCCACCCATCGAGGCCGTCCAGCGTGTTAATTAACTTGCAAAGGGTATGGATCTACAGTATACGGGGCCACGGCTTAATATCCTATCCAGTGAACGGCGGTCTTTCCAAGTCTTCGGGAAAGAAGTAGAAGTGGTGACGCTCACAGGGTGTGAGTACCATCAGATGAAATTTAAAGGAGAATGGGGTAAATTGGACGGATTGAAATGTATCGAATTATATTATATTATTGTTTTAAGATATAATTAACAGCTGTTGGGAGACAGATGGTAGCCTCTGTCTCCCAACAGCTGTTAATTATATCTTAAAACATGTATAATAATAAAATATAAAGGACCAATAAAAGGACCAGAATGCATTTTCGATTCTGCATGAATAGTGCAATAATAAATAAATACCCCCTCAACAGCTCCTTGCCACAGAGGTTTGACAGGAGCCTGTCAGTTTATATGACACAGTAGAAGGTTGCCTACGGTCAGTAGGGGACACCGAAGGGCTTGGAAAGGCCGCCGTCAGTCAGATGGGATGTTAAGCCGTGGCCCCGTCTGCGGGAGAGAGCACGTTAAAGTGCACGTTAAAGAACACGCTGGATGGGCTTGACGGGAGGCTACCATCTGTCTCCCAACAGCTGTTCCAATGGGTCCCTTTCCCCAACCTTCTCTGAGCCTTCGGGGTCCATGTGACCTGGCCATTTAGCCCATGGTGTGCAAAAAAGTGCCGCTCAGAGGTAAAACAACAACAACCCAATACTCCCAAGATAATGGGAAAGAGAGAAATGCAACTTTCATTGTTTTAAAATATAAAAGAAAAAATATTTTTCCATTTTATTCGTGCTAATAAAATAGAACCCTTTTGCATTTTCTCAATCATCAAATTCTCCTGTTAGAAGATATTAATGATTGAAAATGAAAAAAATTCGCTCTCTTTTAAAATGGAGGGTTGGGTTGTTTTACCTCTGAGCGGCACTTTTTTGCACACCATGGGCTAAATGGCCAGGTCACATGGACCCCGAAGGCTCAGAGTAGGTTGAGGAGGGGACCCACTGGAACAGCTGTTGGGAGACAGATGGTAGCCTCCCGTCAAGGCCATCCAGCGTGTTCTTTAACGTGCACAGGGTATGGCTCTCCCGCACACGGGGCCACGGCTTAACGTCCCATCCGACGGACGGCGGCCTTTCCAAGCCCATCGGTGTCCCCTACTGACTGTGGGCAGGGCGGGGATTTTTGCGGAGATAAATCTCAACGCTGACCCAGCTGGGACTCGAACCTGGGAACTACAGATTACGAGCCTGGCCCGCTACCGACTGAGCAACCCCCGCCCCCTTTTAAAAGGCGCATCCCATATTTGCCAGAGGCGATACGTTATACTTCTATTAATATTACCTAATAAATAAAATAATAAATACCCCCTCAAGCAGCTGCTTGCCACAGAGGTCTGACAGGAGCCTGTCAGTTTATATGCCGTAGTAGAAGGTCTGAGAGGATGGCAGGACCTCAGCAGAAAAACGACACAAACAGCCATGCCTTACCCGGGGCTCGAACCCAGGTCCCTTAGATCAATAGCCAAGCGCGCTAACCACTCGGCCATGGGACGGATAGAGCAGCATAAATGACAAGAAATCGTTGCTATGTGAGAAAGTACTTCTGTACATTATGGCTCTTTAGGTATGAAGTACTATGTATGGCTCCTAGTACTTCTATACTTCTTATGGCTCCTATTAAAAACGCATACGAGAAAAAATTTATTCAGATTGCACATATCATTTTTTCGGATGAAGAAATTTCAGTCTTTAAGCACAAGCTACTAAGAACGTTACCCACAAAATGGGAAAAAAGTGATGGATAAGAAAAGGGCGACAGTAGTTGCCCAGACAAACTCATCTTCTTGTTTTGGTGTTTATTCTCATGTTTGCTCTAACTGGATAGTGTCGCAACTACTGATTTATGATGCAGCCCAATAGCGTGGCAAAGCTCCTCTCCTGTAAGAGATGGTGCCAGCTGCTAACACCTTGTCCGTTTTTCAATTCAATTTCGCACCATCGCCACGTGCGAAATAAATATTTCTTCTCCTCCGACTTCTCTCTCTTTTGGTCCTAATTCTGTGCTGCAAACAGTTTTACGAGGCGCCAAAAAAAATTAAATGAAAGTTAGGGGGTGCGGAGAGATAGTGAACGAAAACTCTGAGCCAGCAACTGAAACAACAAAACACGAGATTCTTTCATTTTGGGTTCGTCTTTCTCTGTACTTTTGTTTATGGGAGGTAGAAAAGCGACAGGAGAGAATAATAAAAGTCTATAAATGCCTTCAGTGCATTAGATGAAGGCTAAAGACTCTGTACTGTGGTACAGGAACATAAAGGCATCATTCAATAATGGCAAATAATATCAGCTTTGCGAACAATTCTCTTAACATTGTTTTGAAACTAACAGCATTGGGGAGAGAATGCAGGAAAAAGAAAAACCGAGAACAAAGGCCCAAACAACCATATTTCGATTGGACAGAACAAAACTAGAAAGCTTTAGAAAGTCTCCGGAACTTTTTACCACCCCCACCCCTCTTCCACAGCTCTCACTATACACATAACAATATCAATATCGGCCAAACGATCGAGAGAACTGGACTAGTAATGTTAGCATCGTCCACGGCCGACATTCTGCAGCTGGATTTTATCCCTATTCGCCCGTATACATCGACCATTCCATGGCCTCCTATCTTACGCCCTGAACGACAAAATCGCAATCCAATCTACCAGCGTTCATAAAAGGCAGGCTTGGTGGGCGCTGTTGACACAGCAACCAGGCCTATCTTGCAAGTGAGGGCAGCACAAGTAAAGCGAAAGGCATTCCGGTAGGGAGGCTCAAGTTACTGTGGACAGGGACTGCGAGTCTGGTATGTGCTCCGTCGGGTAAACAATGACTTCGGACTCGTTCTTGGAACAACGAGCACGACACAAACATGGCCACATTGAGCAAAGACTCCAGCTGCTGAATTAAAACGTTATTGTGAAGACTTGTTTGCCACAATCGTTTCCGATAACTTGATACGCGTCAGACAGCCTGCAGCAGTTTTGTCAGTTAAGTAAATCAAAAATTGAAATTCTTAATACTTAGGAAAACATCAATAAGAGTATTTATCTCTAATGCCAGGGGAGGGGGTTATCATTTCGTCGCTTACAGGCTTGAAGTGTATTGCATCCCTATCATTTCATTACTGAACGAATGCTAATAAAAATCGAGATTTGAATAGATTTGATTATGATTTTTAATTTATCTTCAGTCACAATTTTCCATTGTATGCGCATTTTATAAATTATAGAATTTCGAAGTTGGATTCCCATTAATATAACATGTAAATTCTCTAATATTTTGGGGGGCGGGGGTGGCTCAGTCGGTAGCGCGCCAGGCTCGTAATCTGTAGTCCCCAGGTTCGAGTCCCAGCTGGGTCAGCGTTGAGATTTATTTCCGCAAAAATTCCCCGCCCTGCCCACGGTCAGTAGGGGACACCGATGGGCTTGGAAAGGCCGCCGTCCGTCGGATGGGACTAAGCCATGGCCCCGTGTGCGGGAGAGCCATACCCTGTGCACGTTAAAGAACGCGCTGGATGGCCTTGACGGGAGACTACCATCTGTTTCCTAACAGCTGTTCCAGTGGGTCCCCTCCCCCAACCTTCTCTGAATCTTCGGGGTCCAAGTGACCTGGCCATTTAGCCCATGGTGTGCAAAAAAGTGCCGCTCAGAGGTAAAACAACCCAACCCAACTCTAATATTTTGGTACCACAGTGTATATCAGAAAAATAAATCAACATTTAAAATCATGTATTGCTGCGATAATAAAAAAAAATAAATAAATACCCCCTCAAGCATCTGCTTGCCACAGAGGTCTGAGAGCAGCCTGTCAGTTTATAGCCATAGTAGAAGGTCTGAGAGGATGGCAGGCCCTCAGCAGAAAAACAACACGGACATCCATGCCTTACCCGGGGCTCGAACCCAGTCCCTTATATCAGTAGCCAAGAGCGCTAACCACTTGGCCATGGGACGGCTGCTGCGATAATAGCATTCAAAAATTATTTGAAAACTGGAAATTTGAAAAAAAAAGACATATTAGTTTGAAAGTTATAAATACTTAGCTGAAAAATTTGAATACTCTGACATGTAATCAAGAGACCTAGGTTCGAGTCCCGTTCAAGAAGAAACTAAACTGTTTTCAGTTAAGTATTCACTAGTCTCATCTTTACAGTATATCTACTCTGCTGCTATTCAATCTTGACTTGCTTTAATCAAATGACACAATGATTTCCTCGCAGAATTGACAATAACTAATTTCACTGAAGGGTATTTTTAATTTTCTTCCCTGAATTTTAAAATTGGAAATTTAAATTTTAGTGGTGTAATGTGATGATTAAAAGAGACCTATATTGACGGCAGCGATGCATCACTCTCCTTACTTCCCAGGTAGAGTTGTAAAAGTCAGTTTTCTTTTTATGTTTTGAGATGAAAAATTCGTTTTGGATTGGATAGATACAGTCGCTCAAAAAAAGTATCCGAACATTGTGGTCGATTACAAAATTCAGAAAAAATATCTGGCAACGATTTTTTTTAGAAATTAGTGATCTGGCAACTTTCGTGTGACGAAGACACGTGACACGAAGGTTGCCAGATCACTAATTTCTAAAAAAAATCGTTGCCAGATATTTTTTCTGAATTTTGTAATCGACCATAGTGTTCGGATACTTTTTTGAGCGACTGTAGGTGGTCATATTATTTTGATACTAGATCGTGTGGGCTCACTCACGGAAATATTGAGCGTGTGCAGTTACCGTTCACAGCAAACTGGAGCGTGTGCAGTAACTGCACACGCTCCAGTTTGAACTGTGAAACTGTCCAGTTTGAACTGTGAACGGTAACTGGAGCGTGTACAGTTGCTGTACACGCTCCAGATATTTTTCCTGAATTCTGTAATCACGTGACACGAAGGTTGCCAGATCACTAATTTCTAAAAAATATCGTTGCCAGATATTTTTTCTGAATTCTGTAATCGACCATAGTGTTCGGATACTTTTTTTGAGTGACTGTACTAATGGAATAATTACTATAACATGCCACGAATCGTCGATTAGTTCCGAGTTCCCATCTTTAAAGTCCGCATCGACAGATCTATAGCACCAAGAAGAGAACTTGCATTATATGTGAAGGAAACATTTAATGTCAAAGTAATGCCTATTCCTTCTTACTCTTGTTTCGAAAGTCTTTGGGTCAAATCTCCCGTATCAATAAACAAAACCCTACTCGGTACACTTTACCGTATTCCGAACAGAAATATTGAAGATTTTATTAATTCACTGTACTCAGTCCTTGAAATGGGGGCGGGGTGGCTCAGTCTGTAGCGCGTCAGGCTCGTAATCTGTAGTTCACAGGTTCGAGTCCCAGCTGGGTCAGCGTTGAGATTTATCTCCGCAAAATTCCCCGCCCTGCCCACGGTCAGTAGGGGACACCGATGGGCTTGGAAAGGCCGCCGTCCATCGGATGGGACATTAAGTCGTGGCCCCGTGTGCGGGAGAGCCATTCCCTGTGCACGTTAAAGAACACGCTGGATGGCCTTGACGGGAGACTACCATCTGTCTCCCAACAGCTGTTCCAGTGGGTCCCCCCCCAACCTTCTCTGAGCCTTCGGGGTCCATGTGACCTGGCCATTTAGCCCATGGTGTGCAAAAAAGTGCCGCTCAGAGGTAAAACAACCCAACGTTAAAGAACACGCTGGATGGCCTTGACGGGAGGTTACAATCTGTCTCCCAACAGCTGTTCCAGTGGGTCCCCTCCCCCAACCTTCTCTGAGCCTTCGGGGTCCATGTGACCTGGCCATTTAGCCCATTGTGTGCAAAAAAATGCCGCTCAGAGGTAAAACAACCCAACCCAGTCCTTGAAAGCTTCCCTTGCAATATTACTTCCATTCTTACGGGAGGTTTTAATATCGATACTCTAAAACATAATTTTGCGTATTCCAAGCTTGAAATCTGCTTAAAAACATTCGGACATATACGTTTAAAGAAATTGCCCACTCGCATTACTGATCACAGGAAATCTCTCATTGATATGATTTTCTCCAATAGACTTTCACTTCACAAGCATGTACTTACTTCTTCGAAGACATTAGTGATCATTTTATTATTAGCACCTGTATTGTATTTTTCACTTCCTACCTCAAAAGCACAACATCTCTCTTGTTTAATCAATTTTGCACTTGATGCCTATGCTCCTTACGAAACTTTCAGAGTTCGTCTTCTCGAAAGCCTTGGATTACAAAAGAGCTTCTGAAAATGATTACATTAAAAAAAATAAGTACTTTAAGAATGCTATTAACAATGGAATTTTTAGTGGAATTCAATGGAATGCATACAGATGGGAGAACTATAAAAACTTTCCGTAATCTGGTCAACAGTAGTATTAAAAATGCCAATCGTTTATATTTTCTTAATCGGGTTGGGTTGTTTTACCTCTGAGCGCCACTTTTTTGCACACCATGGGCTAAATGGCAAGGTCACATGGACCCCGTAGGCTCAGAGAAGGTTGGGGGAGAAGACCCACTGGAACAGCTGTTGGGAGACAGATGGTAGCTTCCCGTCAAGGCCATCCAGCGTGTTCTTTAACGTGCACAGGGTATGGCTCTCCCGCACAAGGGGCCACGCATTAACGTCCCATCCGACGGACGGCGACCTTTCTAAGCCCATCGGTGTCCCCTACTGACCGTGGGCAGGGCGGGGAATTTTGCGGAGATAAATCTCAACGCTGACCCAGCTGGGACTCGAACCTGGGAACTTTTTTAATCGACTTTCACTTATTAATCCAAATGGTAATGAAATATTTCGAATTTTTGGTTCTATTCCTGGTAACTTAAGAAACCAAACCAAAATTAATAAGATGTTTACAACGACAACTCCTTCTATGATCCTAAAGACATTGCTAATGTTTTAAATAATGAATTCTGTAAATCCTGCACTTCTACAGAAAATTATGCAAACGCAAATGAGTCATTATCCTATTCCAGTAAATCATTTAATAATCTGGAAGCCTTTAAGCTAAAAAATGTTACCGAAATCGAAGTTCCTAACCCCTTATAAATTCGCTGAAAAACACTCGCAGTGTCGGACCACATAGAATCCCTGTCATTTATTCTAAAAATTATTTCCCCATTAATTTCTGCACTTCTTTGTGATCTAATTAATTGTTCATTTAACTCTAATGAACTCCTAGTTACATGGAAAGAAGCCACCATCTCACCTATACCTAAAATTTCAAATCCTTCTGACCATCTGGACTATCGACCTATATCAGTTACATGTGCTTTAAGCAAATTTTTAGAAAAAGCCGTCGAGAGACAATTATCGACTTTAGTTGAAAAATTTAATTTACTTTCGTGCAGACAATTCGGATTTAGGAAAAATCGGTCAACTGAAACTCTCGTGACACTTCTTGTTAATCAATGGAGATTGGCTTTAGACAGCAAAGTGGAAAGGGTTGTGGGACTGGTTGCCCAACCCTTTCCACTTTGCTGTCTAAAGTCTTGTCCACTTTGCTGTCTTTGACATCGCAAAAGCATTTGATACAGTTGAACACAAACTTATCTTGCAAAAACTCTGCTATATTTTTAATCTATCGCCCTCAGCTCTTTCCTGGTTTAAAAATTATCTCAACAGCCGTACTATCCGAACTAAATTAAGCACTAATGAGATCTCTACACCTCTTAAAATCATTCTGGTAGTACCTCAAGGAACCATTCTTAGCCCACTTCTCTTCAATCTTTTTGTTAATGATCTTCTAGAATCCTCCACCAACTATAATATTTTTATGTATGCAGACGATTGTTTTCTTTCTTTTACCTCAAGTTCTTTCACTTCTCTAAAACAAGAAATAGTAAATAATATTCATGATGTGCTTCATTGTTATACTAAAAATGGATTCACTGTTAATATCAAGAAAACCAATATTGTTTTTCTTTCAACTTCAAATTCTCCCCTGCCTGACACAAACATTAAAATTAATAACATCCATATTACAGTTCCCACTTCATGGAAGCTGGCCCATCACTTCATCAACGCTGACCCAGCTGGGTCAGCGTTGAGTTGAATCTAGAAGAAAGCTGCGGTTTTATTACAGTTCCCACTTCATGGAAGTGGGAACTGTAATATGGTTAGGTATGATGATATTAGGTATGACGATAGATAATCATCTTGGCTTTGGAATTCACATTAATAAAACCGTTGCTTCAGCTTCTAAATGAACTTATATATTGAGGTATATTCGAAACTATATATCCTCCTATGCCCCAATGTTCTAGAAAATTTACATCCGACTGAAACTCGAATACTGTGCTTCCACTCTTTTTGGTATTAATAAAAAGAATTATACATTACAAAAAGTTCAAAATGAAGCTCTCAAAATCATCAGCAAAATCTATTTTAACAAACGAGAATCTCTGACACTTATTGATACTCGTTCCAACTACCAAATTCCCACTCTTGAATCTAGAAGAAAGCTGCGGTTTTATTACCCTTGTTCACGACACTATTTATAACAAGTCTCATCCCCTTCATTCGATTCTTACACCTTATATTCGATTACGACACCGCCGCATCCTTCGCTCTGATAATAGAATGTTTTCTACTCCCAAGATTTTCAAAGCTAAGTATGGTGAAATTTCTTTTGCCTTTCAAGCAACCTCAACTTGGGACTCTCTACCGAGCGATATCACTTCTTTAAATTCTAAAACAAAATTCGAAAACTATGTTATTCCACTCCTATTAGAATATTGAAACGTTTAACCAACAACATCTCCTCATCCCTATTCCCACTCCCCATCTTTACACGTTGTCTGGATTATCCGCAGTCTCTTTTCCCCCCTGTTCATTCATTTAATATTAATCTATGTTGTCTTAAACCTTCTTTTTAACCTTCTTTTTTTTGGGGGGGGGGGCTCAGTCGGTAGCGCGCCAGGCTCGTAATCTGTAGTTCCCAGGTTCGAGTCCCAGCTGGGTCAGCGTTGAGATTTATCTCCGCAAAATTTCCCCGCCCTGCCCATGGTTAGTAGGGGACACCGATGGGCTTGGAAAGGCCACCGTCCGTCGGATGGGACGTTAAGCCGTGGCCCCGTGTGCTGGAGAGCCATACCCTGTGCACGTTAAAGAACACGCTGGATGGCCTTGACGGGAGACTACCGTCTGTCTCCCAACAGCTGTTCCAGTGGGTCCCCTCCCCCAACCTTCTCTGAGCCGCTCAGAGGTCCATGTGACCTGGCCATTTAGCCCGTGGTGTGCAAAAAAGTGCCGCTCAGAGGTAAAACAACCCAACCCATAGGGGGGGGGGGAAATACAGCATGCAAATATCTATTTGCCGTCGTTCTTTAAATAGCTTAATCCAATATTAAAGCACAGTAATTGTAACTCAAAACAGATAAATTATTAAAAAAAAATAAGAGTTTTGTTCCAATACGTGAACTAGCATACACAGGGATCTCTTGGGGTCTTTATGACTTAGCTATTTAGCCCACAGTTTACTACAAAGTGCCGCTCAGAGAGATGAGTTCTCAGAGAATGTTTGGGAAAGGGGACCCATTGGAGTGTTAGGAGACAGATGGTAGCCTCTCGTCAAGACCATCCAGTGTGTTCTTTAACGTACACGGGACCGCGGTTTAATGTATCCGACGGACGGCGGTCTTTCCAAGCCCATTGATGTCCCCTACTGACGCGGGCAAGTCGGGTTTTGCGGAGATAAATCTCAACGCTGACCCAGCTGGGACTCGAACCTGGGAACTGCAAATTACGAGCCTAGAGCGCTACCGATTGAGCCCCCCCCCCTCCCGCCCCCATCTGTCTACTAACAGCTGTCAAGTGGATCCCTTTCCTATCTGAGTATGAGCTCTTGCGATCTTTGTGACCTGACTATTTAGAATTTTCGTTATACGAGATTCCATGTTACCAACTGGGATTCGAACCCTAACTTTCACAAACTTCGCTGTTCACCGCAAAACAACCGGTTGTCATTTGACCATTGAGGATGCTAGCTGGAAAAGATGTGCTCATCTTCTTTTCATTACAGCGAATGAAAAAAGTTGAGTTTTTTTTTTGTTCCTACAGATTTTAAGTGTTATTTGACGTTTGCTTTTTTTTCTCTCCAAAGTTATAGAATATAATTACGGAAGCATTTTAAAACACGAAGCGTTGTGTCTCGCACATGCGTACAAATTGGATACATGGCAATGAGAAATTATTTTAAAGGACTTCAATGGACTTAACAAGGTTGCGAAGATTTGCGTGAGCGTTCATGAAATGCTTAGTTGGACACGAAGAGGCGTGACGAATTTCAATCTTCAATTTTATGGGGGGTGGAACGAAATAGCTAGAGAATTTAAGAAAGGGCTTTGCTTCTTTTATCAGACTAGAAAGTAGCTGCCTTTTTTAAAAAAAAAAACTTCCTGAAAATAATTCGAACGATGTTTTATGCTTGATCTATTCTGCAGATGTGTAGAAAAATAAAAATTCTAGGCGTGCGTGGAAGCTTGAGTGTGCGTGATTGCGAAGATGTCTTTCGTGGCGTGACTTGTCGGGAAAATCTCACGCACTCCACGCGGTTCATCTATCTCGTGAATCGTCTATCCCTTCCTACCACTAGAAGGTCCCCCAAGGCAGGCTGTATTGATCTAGACGAGCGTTCAGGGGTAATTTCCCTATTCTGATATTGTATTACAGGAAGATTATTGCCGGAGCTTATTCTCCTTTAAGATAAAGGATTTAAAAAGGATTTAAAAATCATATTTTAGAGTGATGTTTTAACGCTTAAGTTGTTGTTGTTGTTTTACCTCTGAGCGGCACTTTTTTGCACACCATGGGCTAAATGGCCAGGTCACATGGACCCCGAAGGCTCAGAGAAGGTTGGGGGAGGGGACCCACTGGAACAGCTGTTGGGAGATAGATGGTAGTCTTCCGTCAAGGCCATCCAGCGTGTTCTTTAACGTGCACAGGGTATGGCTCTCCCACACACGGTGAACGGCTTAACGTCTCATCCGACGGACGGCGGCCTTTCCAAGCCCATCGGTGTCCCCTACTGACCGTGGGCAGGGCGGGAATTTTGCGGAGATAATTATTGCCGGAGCTTATTCTTCTTTAAGATACTCCCCCGATAGGGGACCACCTTGTCGTGGTGGGGGGGCCTAGGGCCCAGCAACCCGGCTGAAGGCTGTGCCGACCGGATTGGTGTCCCGGTTGGACATGGCTAAGGCCAACCGAGGTTGAAGATGCTGCTGGCCGGCTTGATTGCCGGTCGGATGGTGACGGTGTCAGAGACCTCACCTCTCAGGAGACCTGTGTGGTCTGTTCGACGGCTCTGCCGAAAGGTCTGAGCCCGCCTTGTAGGCGCGAGCTGTCCAAAAAGTCTGGGTCTTACTAAGAGTCTCCACCCCGGGTGCCGATCGAGCTTGGATCTATATATCCTTGCACATTTGCAAACCGGGGAATAGATTAAAGTAAGGTTTCTTCCGGTGGTCAGCTTTCCTACTATAGGACTGCTGCCATGTGAGGCTGGGGTTGAGGTGCGCCTATAGGGCGTATTCCTTGCCCCCGGCTCTAGATGGTCATGGCTTTTCATAACCAGGTAGTGCTGTACAAGCGGAACCGGGAATTGCCGTGGTTGCATAAGATCGCAACAAAAGAGATTCTTCTTTAAGATAGTTGCTTTTGGGAGGATTTAAAAATCATATTTTAGAGTGATGTTTTAACGCTTAAGTAATGAACTAAATGGAACACAGTCCAATTTGTAATAATTATGGAAAATATTAATGAAAATAGCTGTCAACTAGAAAAGCAAGATATCCTCTCTTGTGAATATGGAACACTCGCTTTCAAAGTTGGTTGACTGTTTGAGGTTTTATAGCGCATTTGTAACGAAGGCTATATGCCACAACCAATGCTTGGATCTATATATCCTTGCACATTGGATCTATATATCCTTGCACATTAAAAGGAACACATCAAAATAAGTTAAATAGCAAGAAAAAGTTATAGAAGAATAAATATATTTATATGCAAAAAGAAGATGAAATCAACCCAGTTGTAAAAGACCCAGGTCAGACAGAATATAAATAATATAGCCATAAAATTGTAATCTGTTAAAAATACCCAGTAAAACTTAAAAGTTAAAAAAAAATGTGTTAAAAACGAGTCATAAGACGTTTTAAAAGACAGTGAAGTTTGTCAATTTAATAATGATAATAATTTTTTTCATGCAGGGGGTTACAGTATAGTCACAGGTAATTTTTGATATGAATTTAAACGCTCAAGTGGCTTGATGCCCCAGTACATTTGAGAAATTAAAAAGAAATATCGATAGTGCAAAAATACAAACATGTTTACAGGGATAGTTATTTGATAAAAAAAAATAAATACCCCCTCAAGCAGCTGCTTGCCACAGAGGTCTGACAGGAGCCTACACATAAGCAAAATGAGAAGTTGCATAGATGAAGACAAACATACAATATGATTTAAAAAAAGCATAATAAACTTAGTAGGAAGAAAAAGAAGGTTTTTGTGTTGTTTTACCTCTGAGCGGCACTTTTTTGCACACCATGGGCTAAATGGCCAGGTCACATGGACCCCGAAGGCTCAGAGAAGGTTGGGTGAGGGGACCCACTGGAACAGCTGTTGGGAGACAGATGGTAGCCTCCCGTCAAGGCCATCCAGCGTGTTCTTTAACGTGCACAGGGTATGGCTCTTCCGCACACGGGCCACGGCTTAACGTTCCATCCGACGGACGGCGGCCTTTCCAAGCCCATCGGTGTCCCCTACTGACCGTGGGTAGGGCGGGGAATTTTGCGGAGATAAATCTCAACGCTGACCCCCATGAAGAATACATGTTTTGCTTTTACCTTTGTGACAATCTAATTTGCAGTTAGATTTCCTTTAAACAAAATTTCTTTCACTTTAATATCAGCCATCTTTGGTAATTAATATCTTCGCAAACTTTCCAGCAATCTGATTATGTCACTTTTCGATGACGATGCAGTGTGTTGATCGAAGACGTGAAATTAATTGAAAACTTTTGCCATTCGTCTTGTTTTGTTTGTTAGGTTATTTCGTAGCCATTCCGAATAATTAATCCTTTTGCATTCTAAATCAGACGACAGATTATCTTCCGAGCAAAGACAATCAGCGGAACAAAAGCAAAATTATTCCGATCTAAGTCTCATTTCATTTACATTTGCCACAAGGAAATTACTGGCTTTGTTATCAGAGGAAGGAAAAAAAAAGTCATTAGCCGTGGTTGGCGTTAAGTTTTAATAGACATCAAGGAGCAATTAACAGCTTTAAACTTAAATTTCCTACCATTGGGATAACGGGAGGCAGAAAAGGAAAACTTCATTAGGAAAGGGTTTCTCATAATAGGAGGAACACACTGGGGAGTTGAAAACCGTTCTCTTTCATAAAGGCAACCGATCTTTAGTCAGCTAGAATGTGATGATTGGAGTTCCATAAATCCGCTAGAAGGAGAACAGGGAATTGAATTATTACTTGGGGTAAAACTCCATTTAGCACATCAATCGAGAAAGTTGAAAAAAATAGCGTGATTGCCGTCAAATACGGAATGTTGTATACGTATAACAAAATTTCGCTGGGTGGGATTCGAATTCAGTTGTTTTATCAGCGAGCAAAGTTTTTCCTTTTGTTGTACAAAGGTGCTGATTGGCCAGATCACAAGGGTCTCGAAACCCCGAACAGGTTTCGGGAAAGTGAGCTGGACAACTACTATGGACAGATGGCACGAGCGTGATCAGAAGGAGGGCAGATACATGACCCCCCCCTCTAATAAGCATTTCAGTTGGTTTGAATTATTGCTACTTTACAAAGATTCCTTTACATTTGGGATGCCGATACAGAAAATTTACTACGGCTTACTATTTGTCATTGGCTCGTATTTCCATTTCGTATTTTTATAATTTTTTTTTTGGTATAGCCCCGGGTAAGGCATGGATGTATGTGTCGTTTTTCTTCTTAGGTCCTGCCATCCTCTCAGACCTTCAACTATGGCATATAAACTGACAGGCTCTTGTCAGACCTCTGTGGCAAGCAGCTGCTTGAGGGGGTATTTATTTATTTTATTTATTTATTATTATAAAAAACCTCTTAAAAATTCCAAAGCCCGCCCCCCATAAATGCTACTTGTGGGATGGTAATGCTATTGCTTTGAGCTGGTTACAGACCTCATAGATGTTCAAATGCTTCAAATGCCATTCACGGTGTTTTATATGGGTTGGGTTGGGTTGTTTTACCTCTGAGCGGCACTTTTTTGCACACCATGGGATAAATGGCCAGGCCACAAGGACCCCGAAGGCTCAGAGAAGGTTGGGGGAGGAGACCTACTGGAACAGCTGTTGGGAGACAGATGGTAGCGTCCCGTCAAGGCCATCCAGCGTGTTCTTTAACGTGCACAGTGTATGGCTCTCCAGCACACGGGGCGACGGATAAACATCCCATCCGACGGACGGCGGCATTTCCCAATTTTGCTGAGATAAATCTCAACGCTGACCCAGCTGGGACTCGAATCTGGGAACTACAGATTACGAGCCTGGCGCGCTACCTACTGAGCCACCCCTCGCCTGGCTACTGATCTAAGGGACCTAGGTTCGAGCATCGGGTAAGGCATGGATGTTTATGCTGTTTTTCTGCTGAGGTCCTGCCATCCTCACAGACCTTCTACTATGGCATATAAACTGACAGGCTCCTGTTAGACCTCTGTGGCAAGCAGCTGCTTGAGAGAATATTTTATTATTATGTTAATCCAGTCCGTGGATTAGGGAAAATGCATCAGTGTGGTATGAGAGGTATGAGGAAAAAAAACAACTTTTCGTAAGAGAAAATCATTTCTTACAACCGAAGAATCCAAAGAGAGAATTATTTAGGAAAAGGTTTACACACTTTCAATGCGTAAGCGCCGTAAATCAAAATAAAATCTCTGAAAATCTAGTAAAGCATGAAAAAAGCGATAAAAATTCAATAACAATATATTTTTTTAAATATATTTTCATTTTACTGGAGGGCGCCACTTCTATTTCGTTTTATTGAAAATCCCTTACCACAATTTATTCGATGAAGATGGTGCTTAGGGCGAAATAAATTAGACTTGCTAGATAAGAGAATAATTTATTCGTTGCGGATAGAGGGAGAGGGGGGGGGGGGGTCGAACGCTATTTTTCGATAACGGTTCTTAACATGGACAAAACCTTAACTGTACATTACCAATTCGGACATTTACATTAGCGAATTAGAAGACTGAAATTTGCATTGATATGTCCATGACAGGCAGTGAACTCCGTTAGCGGCCTTTGCACTGGAGGCTAAATTCCGCATTCATCCCTTTCAAGTGAGCTTTTGGCAAATAGACTAAAAAGAGCCACCTCAGTTGAAGCCACGTTAGGGAAAAAACAACCTCGTACCTCTTGAGGCTGTAGGTGTGCGTGTTATGTTCTGAAAGCTCAAAAACTCATTAACTCCAAGACGACGCCAGGGCATGCATATTCGCTTACTTGTTTGGCTAGAAATACATAAATTATCGTTCCCTTAACTTTTCAGTAGCCGAGGCAAGGCCTAGAGCTTGCGACAGAATGTTCTTCCATACATCATGAATAATGCAGTGATGTTTTATTATACATATGGGTTTAGCGTTAAATAGTTTCAGTTGGACGTGGAAAAGGAAGAATTGTTCTGTTTGAGACTCGAGAATTTTTTTTTCCGACACGCAGCGCTCCCTTCGTGAACTTAATGCAAAACGTTTTCTACTTTTCACAAAAATGACAATGCAGCATGTTTTATTAACAGAATGATTGTTTTCTTAGGAGAATAATACATCTTTTTGCTAACTTGTCTAAGAAAGGCTTTGGGTTGAGTTGTTTTACCTCTGAGCGGCACTTTTTTGCACACCATGGGCTAAATGGTCAGGTCACATGGACCCCGAAGGCTCAGAGAAGGTTGGGGGAGGGGACCAACTGGAACAGCTGTTGGGAGACAGATGGTAGCCTCCCGTCAAGGCCATCCAGCGTGTTCTTTAGCGTGCACAGGGTATGGCTCTCCCGAACACGGGGCCATGGCTTAACGTCCCATCCGACGGACGGCGACCTTTCCAAGCCCATCGGTGTCCCCTACTGACCGTGGGCAGGGCGGGGAATTTTGCGGAGATAAATCTCAACGCTGACCCAGCTGGGACTCGAACCTGGGAACTACAGATTACGAGCCTGGCGCGCTACCGACTGAGCCACCACCGCCCTCCTAAGAAAGGCAAAATGTTAGATACGTTCGGTCGAAGTAAAATAATATCTACAGAATTTAATAAAAAATATTTTTTTTTTCAAATTTTTATCCAAAAGAATATTCGGAATAAAAATATTTTTTTTAAATCTGATTTGCCGATTTTTTTAATGTAAATTTGCTAATGATCTGATTAAAATTTAAATGTTCTTGATTTTTACGTTTAAATTCATCTTGAATTTTTGAGAACTGTTTTGCAATCACTCAAAAAATACCCCCTCAAGCAGCTGCTTGTCACAGAGGTCTGACAGGAGCCTGTCAGTTTATATGCCATAGTAGAAGGTCTGTGAGGATGGCAGGACCTCAGCAGAAAAACGACACAAGCAGCCATGCCTTATCCGGGGCTCGAACCCAGGTCCCGTAGATCAAGGGAAGTCTTAAATTAGTTTTTTAATGCAGATATTTCTCTCTCTCTATTTCGGGGGGGGGGGGGGGGGGCTCAGTCGGTAGCGCGCCAGGCTCGTAATCTGTAGTTCCCAGGTTCGAGTCCCAGCTGGGTCAGCGTTGAGATATATCTCCGCAAAATTCCCCGCCCTGCCCACGGTCAGTAGGGGACACCGATGGGCTTGGAAAGACAGCCGTCCGTCGGATGGGACGTTAAGCCGTGGCCCCGTGTGCGGGAGAGCCATACCCTGTGCACGTTAAAGAACACGCTGGATGGCCTTGACGGGGGGCTACCATCTGTCTCCCAACAGCTGTTCCAGTGGGTCCCCTCCCCCAACCTTCTCTGAGTCTTCGGGGTCCTTGTGGCCTGGCCATTAGCCCAAGGTGTGCAAAAAAAGTGCCGCTCAGAGGTAAAACAATCCAATCTTATGTATCGAGATGGGGTAAACTTCTTATCTTCACGATAGAGTGATACAGAAACTTTTTTTTTCCAGATGCAGTGCTCAGAATGGTACACGTAATGAAACAAGTCATCTGGTTTGCTCTTTTAAACCGTTGTTCGTTATATAAACCGGTATTCAAGACATTGCTTAAAGTTGGTCATGCCTCTAATCGTATCTTTTTACACAGAAGTTGAAAAATACCAAGGAAATAAACATGACACGAAGTTTCCTGTTTTACTTAAAGACAAACCAACGTCCTATCCTCAACTTCAACGCTTAAACAATGCTAGAAATCATCTCTTATCTTCATAATTGCTGTCATTAAATCTTGCAATGTCAGCTGGCAGAGGATCATGATTCAATCTCTCTTCCATCTTCCATTCATGTAGGAAGCCACTTTCCCATTCACTGTGGAGAGAGATATGGATGGTGACTCAGTCGCAGCAAACTGGGGACGATGGAGAGGGGGGGGGGTAGCCAAAGTGACAGCCCACTCTCCGTTTAACGGTTGTTGTGAAACAAGAACCCGACAGTTCTGTCAGAGCTGCAATCATTGGCTCGTGCATTCCTTGGCGGAACCGCAGAGTTCCCGAGATACGTCAGCACAAAGGGAAGACCGGGAGCAAATGCTGCAGAGGTGCGTTTTCTGCTTTCTGGAATGTTCTCCAGAAGATCAATAGCCTTGGCACTAATAATGTGTTAATATTAAAATTAATTAAGTTTGGAAATGCATTTCGCGAAGGTCAAACACGGTGGCCTTTAGAAATATTGGAATCGATAACAGAGTTTCAGAGTAGTCGAGATAATTATTCTATAAAAGTTGATAAGAAATCTCGGATAATCAGTAATATTAATTATCATCCGTGTAAATTTTAATTATTCAATGATAAAAATCTAATGATCGTTGAAGTGATATTCCTACTCTCGGGGTTCTTTAAGTGGACATCAATAAATCCTCTCCTCCCGCTGTAATGCGATTTTCGATATCGGATATGCATTCGCGGATTAATGCGCGTGAGCTGCGCTTCCGGTAATCTGGGGATGGCGATGTAAATTGAAAATCGGCGTTCGCAGCAAGCAATTGAAGAGAACAAAGCAAGAGTTTTAATATGCTGTCAGCTGATGCATCCCTATCAGCCGACACGCATTCTCGTTTGGGTTGTTTCACCTGTGAGCGGCGCTTTTTTTTTGGCATACAATGAGCTAAATGGCCAGGTCACAAAGACCCCGAGGTCTCAGAGAAGGTTGAGGGGAGACGACTCATTGGACAGCTGTTGAGACAAGGTGGTAGCCTCCTGTCAAGACGGTGCAATGTGTTCTTTAACGGACACAGGGTGGCCTTTCCTACCTACGGCAGGTTCGAGTGCCAGCTGAGTAAGCGTTCAGATTTATCTCCGCAAAATCCCCGCCCTGCCCACGGTCAGTAGGGGACACCGATGGGCTTGGAAAGACCGCCGTCCGTCATATGGGACGTTAAGCCGTGGCTCCGTGTGCGGGAAAGACACACTCTGCGCACGTTAAAGAACACGCTGGATGGTCTTGACGGGAGGCTACCATCGGTCTCCAAACAGCTGCTCCAGTGTGTTCCCTCTCCCAGCCTTCTCTGAGCCTTCGGAGTCCTTGTGACCTGGCCATTATGGTCCATTGTGTGCAAAAAAAAGTGCCGCTCAGAGGTAAGACGACCCAACTGTCTAAATTTTTTTTGGAATGGGGGAGACAAGGAATTAGAGCTCTGTTCTCTCACTATAAAATATAAGAACCAAATTAAAAAAAATCACTCAATTCAAGATCTACTGGTTTGATTCTCTTCAAGTCTGAACAATTTGGTCCTTATTATTTACGAAACTTCTATTTAGAGAAAAAATAAATGCCTGGCTCACTAAATGACTGGGCCAAACATCCGGTAGCCGAGTGTTAGGAGGCTTTTACTTCAGAACCAAGGATCTGATGAGGTCTCGCATGTCTCATAGATCTTCTCTATTTACGTATTGTACTGTACAGGTTTTTGTCAGACTTAATTATCGATTAGGTATCGTGCGGAGTTAATTTTTTTAGTTTTCGGTTTAGCAACACATTCTTAAATAGGGGGCGGGGGTGGCTCAGTCGGTAGCGCGCCAGGCTCGTAATCTGTAGTTCCCAGGTTCGAGTCCCAATTAGGTCAGCGTTGAGATTTATCTCCGCAAAATTCCCCGCCCTGCCCACGGTCAGTAGGGGACACCGATGGGCTTGGAATAGGCCGCCGTCCGTCGGATGGGACGTTAAGCCGTGGCCCCGTGTGCGGGAGAGTCATACCCTGTGCACGTTAAAGAACACGCTGGATGGCCTTGACGGGAGGCTACCATCTGTCTCCCAACAGCTGTTCCAATGGGTCCCCTCCCCCAACCTTCTCTGAGCCTTCGGGGTCCATGTGACTTGGCCATTTAGCCCATGGTGTGCAAAAAAGTGCCCAATCCATTCTACTGTACAGGTTTTTGTCAGACTTAATTATCGATTAGTTATCGGGCGGAGTTAATTTTTTTTAGTTTTCGGTTTAGCAACACATTCTTAAATATTGTGTAGATCAGTGCTTTTCAAAAGGATGGTCTGGAACCGGTGTTGTTCCGAGAGTCATCAGTCGCAGGTCTCGCAGCAAGCTGCCAGGAAAGAAAAAAATATGATTTTAGAAGAATATCATTGATGTGCCATAACTCCACAGTTCATACCTTCCAACACTCCAGATGACGTCATGTCATGCGCATAGACATACCTTGTTTCTTGAGGCAGCACGTGACCAGAAGCTCCAGGCGCATGTACAGCGCCACACTACATCTGTCCCTGGCATACTGAAAAAAAAAATTGCTGATCCGCCACATCAGACAGATTGAGAAGCACTGGTGGAGATCACTGGTTCTCAACCAATGGTCGCGAAAAGATTTCAGAAGGGTCGCTATTCTATCTCTGCGAATATTAACATGATGCAATTTAAACAGAATTTCGTTTTTATTACTGATCTAAGGGACCTGGGTTCGAGCCCCGGATAAGGCATGGATGTGTGTGTTGTTTTTCTGCTGAGGTCCTGTCATCCTCACAGACCTTATACTATGGCATATAAACTGACAGGCTCCTGTCACACCTCTGTGGCAAGCAGCTGCTTGAGGGGTATTTATTTATTTTATTATTAACCTGGGCCACGAGGTGTATTTAAAAAAAATCCCCTCAAGCAGCTGCTTGCCATAGAGGTCTGACAGGAACCTGTCAGTTTATATGTCATAGTAGAAGGGTCTGTGAAGATGGCAGGACCTCAGCAGAAAAAACGACACAATGTCCATGCCTTACCCGGGATTCGAACCCAGGTCCCTTAGATCAGTACTAACAGCGAAAAGTAGGTCGCTGTAGTTGGAAGGTTGACCTTCCTACTATAGAGGTAAAGATGAAATAAATATTTTTCTTTTTAGCCTAAAAATATAAACTTAAAAATAACCTTTATATCTATTATGTTTATACATCCTAAGATGAATTGGTTTTAATATCCTTTCATAACATAACAAACTAATTTAGCTGTGTTAAGAAAAAAACAATCGATTTTAAAACAGATAAAAATCCATTTCTCGGTTGTTGTTTTTTTGTGAATCTACATTGTTTCCTTTTTCGGCTCTTAACTTTAAAATAAAAAATAAAATAAATACCCCCTCAAGCAGCTGCTTGCCACAGAGGTCTGACAGGAGCCTGTCAGTTTATATGCCAAAGTAGAAGATCTGAGAGGATGGCAGGACCTCAGCAGAAAACAACACGAACATCCATGCCTTACCCGGGGCTCGAACCCGAGATCATTAATCCATTTCCAATGATCCCTTGCAACTCGACAATACCAGAGAATGCATTCTTGACAATGAGGATACCAAAGGCGATTTTATTCTTGGGTAACATCTCCAACCCTGGATCTTGACAGATCCTCAACTCTTCTTTCGATAAGGATAGAGATATTTCTATTATTTACTAACGTTCCTTCTCTTTTTAACAAGTAAAGAGAAAAAGTGGGAGAATCTTTCGGTCTCTTTCTTTTTCCTCGCTCGTTTGGCGAGAACCTTCTTTCCTCCCCCCTCCACCTCCTCCCCTCCATGACCTACATAGCAGTTGCCAATTTCTGAGCTGCTCGTCTCCGATCTGTTCTCGAATGGAGAAAAAGAATCTGAGACAGGAGTCATCATAAAACCACTGTCTGCTTCATATGAAGACGACAGAACTTCGGAAATATTTCCTCATTCCTTCAGAGAAAACCTACAGTAATGAAAAGCTGAATGCATTTCTTTTTTATATATATATATTTCGTAATCGACGATTGTATGGCAACATCTCGTTTTCCTTGTACTATTTTCCTCGGCATAAAAAAAATGTTTCCGACCGGATCATTAAAGTACGAAATATTTTAGAGTCGTAATAATGAGATATAAATAAATAAATACCCCCTCAAGCAGCTGCTTGCCACAGAAGTCTGACAGGAGCCTGTCAGTTCATATGCGATAGTAGAAGGTCTGAGAGGATGGCAGGACCTCAGCAGAAAAACGACACATACATCCATGCCTTACCCGGGGCTCGAACCTAGGTCCCTTAGATCAGTATCCAAGCGCGCTAACCACTCGGCATGGGACTCTTTCGCTTTATTTTAAAATAAAAACTCTCTCTTCTGGTGCCGTATAAAAGAGAAGGTGCATTTCTGTTTCTGGTACAAATTATTTTCCACTTTCGAAATTAATTCTTAATATTGTGTCTTGCTAGTTTAAATACAATTGAAAGCCATCTGAAATTGTAGACGAAGATAATGCAAAAGGACAGGGAGGTAACTAGGGAGCGTGCTCTTAGTTCGCCCGCTGGTTACGGTTTGAGATGTCACCAAATTCAACATATTTCCAAATAATATTGGGGCGAGGTTGGATCAGTCGGTAGCGCGCCAAGCTCGTAATCTGTAGTTCCCAGGTTCGAGTCCCAGCTGGGTCAGCGTTGAGATTTATCTCCGTAATAATTCCCCGCCCTGCCCACGGTTAGTAGGGGACACCGATGGGCTTGGAAAGGCCGCCGTCCGTCGGATGGGACGTTAAGCCGTGGCCCCATGTGTGGGAGAGCCATACCCTGTGCACGTTAAAGAACACGTTGGATGGCCTTGACGGGAGGCTACCATCTGTCTCCCAACAGCTGTTCCAGTGGGTCCCCTCCCCCAACCTTCTCTGAGCCTTCGGGGTCCATGTGACCTGGCCATTTAGCCCATGGTGTGCAAAAAAGTGCCGCTCAGAGGTAAAACAACCCAACCGGGTACAGTCCCTCGCCGAATATAACACAGGCTAAACGAGTGGTTAGCGTGCTTGGCTACTGATCTAAGGGATCTGGGTTCGAGCCTCGGATAAGGCATGGATGTATGTATCGTTTTTCTGCTGAGGTCCTGTCATCCTCTCAGATCTTCTACTGTGGCATATAAACTGACAGGCTCCTGTCAGACCTCTGTGGTAAGCAGCTGCTTGAGGGGGTATTTTTTTTTATAACGAGCCTCAGCGGTCCCACCGCTAGATTCAGACAAAGCTTAAAACGAGCTGCCAACGAACAGTCTAACATCCGGACAGCCTCGTGGTCCGCGCGCAAGTTCAGTTTGAACCATCCGCCGGTTGATGTCACGTGTCCTTCGGGGGACGTTAGGGTGTCTCGGCCAATAGTGTTCGAACACGATCGCCGTGCCAGGACGACTTTTGTGGCATTTCTTCATCGTGCTCTCAAAACCGCTGGCGTTATGTCACCAGGCGGGTAGGAACTGCCGCCAAAATGGCGATCCTGACTCGTCACTCCCGCCGAGTCCCTACAACCATATTTTGAGCAGATTGTGCAATGATTATTTCAATTTTTGAAGATAACCTAAGATTTAGGTTGAGTTTTTTACTTCTGAAAGGCACTTTTGGGCGCACAATGAGCTAAATGAACAGGTCACAAGGATCCCAAAGGTTGCTGGTTTTTTACCTCTGAGCGGCACTTTCTTGCACACCATGGGCTAAATGGCCAGGTCACATGGACCCCGAAGGCTCAGAGAAGGTTGGGGTAGGGGACCCACTGGAATAGCTGTTGGGAGACAGATGGTAGCCTCCCGTCAAGGCCATCCAGCGTGATGTTTAACGTGCACAGGGTACGTCTTTCCCACACACGGGACCACGGCTTAACGTCCCATCCGACGGACGGCGGTCTTTCCAAGCCCATCGGTGTCCCCTACTGACCGTGGGCAGGGCGGGGAATTTTGCGGAGATAAATCACAACGCTGACCCAGCTGGGACTCGAACCTGGGAACTACAGATTACCCCAAGGGCTCAGAGAAGGTTGGGGGAAGGGAACCCACTGGACAGATATTAGGAGACAGATGGTAGCCTCCCGTCAAGGTCATCCAGCGTATTATTTAACATTCGTAGGGTTGGAAAATTCCAGCTCTCTTTCATCGTATCCAGTTCCCTTGCATATGGGGGCCACATGTTAACATCCCATCGATTGATGGACGCCGGCCTTTCCAAGTCCCCTTTCTCCCCGATGTCAGGGCGAGGGTTCAGCGGAGATAGATTTCAACGCTGGCACAGTTGGGACTCGAACCTGGGAACTGCAGATTACAAGCCTGGCTCTTTATTGACGGACCTGGCTCTTTATCTCGCCCTCTCTTATCCTCGCTCTTTATCTCGCCTTAACCGATTATTAACGGACCTCGCTCTTTATCTTAACTTTATTAACTCTTAACTTTATTATAATATTAACTTAATCTTATTAACTTTATTATATCTTAACTTTATTAACGGACCTCGCTCTTTATCTCGCCTTAAAGAGCCAGGCTTTATCAAGCCTGGCTCTTTATCTCGCCCCAATAATCTAAACAAAAAATGGACATCGATTTAGTATCTCTTAACATACACGTAAATATTGTTATTTAGTGAATTTTCTTTGAGTGTATAGCAAAGATACATTTCAACAGCTTAAATATTTTGCGTATATAATACATACGAAAAATTTTTTATCTGGTTTAAAACAAAATAGAAGGATTACATATCGTCCCTAACGAAAATGGGATGTTAGTTTACAGAGTCAATGAAGTTTTCATTTACCGATACTTGAACCTTTTAACAATAATATATTATTAGCATATCTCATTTATCCCTTAATACGAAAAAGCTGTATTTTCTCAATGCCTAGGGTTAAGTGGCACATCATCTACTAAATATATAAAATAACTAATTTTTTATTATTACAATGAAATATTATTGGAAACTTTAAAATTAAGTATTAAATTTATTAAAATAAGGAGTAACCGTTCGAATTTCAAGGATGTGTATATTTAGATAAAAAAAAATGTGAAAATAAATAAATACCCCCTCAAGCAGTTGCTTGCACAGAGGTCTGACAGGAGCCTGTCAGTTTATTTAGATAAGTTGATAATAATTTGCATATTTAGATACGTCAAGTGTTATTATATCGCTTCAAGGAACATAATATTTTTTACATTTTCGTATAAATTATTCTCCGTTCCATCTCGTTTTCAAAAAAAAAACTTGATAATAGTTTCACTTTGTCGTCTGTTAGTTTGGCTGTCTGCAGGCATCCAACTTTTTGATTTCTAGAGAAAAATTAAAAAATCTTCTTGTTGGAATCGTATTGAAGGAATATTACGATCTGAACTTTCCGAAGCTTCCAAAAGTTATAACTGCGCCCTCTAACGGTGGAAAAAAAGTTGAGAATTCCAACATTTCAAATTGAATTTTGCAAACGATGTATTTATGCCAGGAATTTGAAATTTTGGTGTGGTGGATTGTGAAAGCCGTGAGATTCGAACAATGAGTTGACTCCTTACTCCTAGAGGGGCGGGGGTGGCTCAGTCGGTAGCGCGCCAGGCTCGTAATCTGTAGTTCCCAGGTTCGAGTCCCAGCTGGGTCAGCGTTGAGATTTATCTCCGCAAAATTCCCACGTCCAGTAGGGGACACCGATGGACTTGGAACAGGCCGCCGTCCGTCGGATGGGACGTTAAGCCGTGGCCCCCCGTGTGCGGGAGAGCCATACCCTGTGCACATTAAAGAACACGCTGGATGGCCTTGACGGGAGACTACCATCTGTCTCCCAACAGCTGTTCCAGTGGGTCCCCTCCCCCAACCTTCTCTGAGCTTTCGGGGTCCATGTGACCTGGCCATTTAGCCCATGGTGTGCAAAAAAGTGCCGTTCAGAGGTAAAACAACCCAACCCAACTTAAATGTGTTGTGAGAAGTTGTTTGAATGAAACCATTGCATATCCCGCACACGGGGCCACGGCTTAACGTCCCATCCGACGAACGGCGGCCTTTACCAAGCCCATCGGTGTACCCTACTGACCGTGGGCGGGAGTAGTTTGTTGCCAACCCACCGATCCCCCTTTGCACAGTGCTTTCCCCCCCCCCCTATGACGTCATCGACCACGCCCCCTATGACGTAACAGGCCACGCCCCTATGACGTAACAGGCCACGCCCCTATGACGTAACATTACGTAACATGACGTAATTATTACATAATCATTACGTAACAGGCCACGCCCCTTTATTAATAATTAATAA
The DNA here is from genome assembly GCA_038380435.1 of Ryuthela nishihirai. Taxonomy (NCBI): domain Eukaryota; kingdom Metazoa; phylum Arthropoda; class Arachnida; order Araneae; family Heptathelidae; genus Ryuthela; species Ryuthela nishihirai. The sequence goes on along the minus strand of JAWZYU010000005.1, from coordinate 32,809,934 downwards.
TTCCTCCCCCTTTATTAAACCCCCCTTTCACCCCCCTTTTCCCCCTCAGTGGCGCCATCTGTTGACAGTGAGAAGTACTATTTCCCCAAAAACCCTTTATTTTCACTCTAATTTCTCGTTTTCGGACCCCCCGGTCGACCTACCTATATTTTAAGCCCTCCCCCTTATTAAAAACCCTCCTGGCGCCATCTGTTGACAGGGAGAAGTACTATTTTCCCAAAAACCCTTTATTTTCACTCTAATTTCTCGTTTTCGGACCCCACGGTCGACCTACCTATATTTTAAGCCCTCCCCCTTATGAAAAACCCTCTGGTTGACCATTTTAAGGCCCCACTCCTTCACTCGGCTGATGCAAGTCTCAGAATAATTGCATGGAACGATTGACTGGTCTTAGAATAATTGTACAGAAAGGAATGATACAAAATTCCTTAGTAATTAAACACTCATCAAAAATTCCCTTACCTCTATTAAAAATCATCCTACAGTTGAAACTCATTTTTACTCTTACTGTTTCCATAGAGTGAAATTAATAATGGTTTAAATTATTCGTAGGGCATGTTAAATCTGCTTTTAGAACACCCGTCTGCAGTGGAAAAATTTTCAAACTCCGTTAATCAACTCCCTAGTAATTAAGCACTGATTAAAATATTCCTCACCTTTATTAAAATCGGTTTTCTGTAGAGGCGTTTCACCGGAAAAAAAAAAATTCGTCCCTCGCTGGGTGGATTCCGTCCGACTGTCATGGGTTCCCGGACTATACCTTGTACTTGCTGTGGCTTAGATGCGTGTCGAACGGGTCAGACATTTCAGATTATTTATAACCTAGCATTCTTTATAACTAGCTTTTTCTATGTATTTCTTACACCAAAAACCGATAGTCCTTTCACATTAATATACGTATTTTTATAACCCACGTATTTTAAGTCCGTTTCAGTAAGACTTATTTCTTTTAACTCCGTGACTGTCGCTTACTAGATCTATCCACAGTAACTATTTTTAAAAGACTGTCCCGCAGAAAATGCCGATGGGTAAAAAATCTGATTTTATTCGTCGTGATGAAAAATATTGAGGAGTGATAGGATCGACCTAATAGACTCCGTGTTCGGATCCTCACCCCGGACAGCGTTTCACTGACAGATGGTTAAGTCCTACGAAAATAAAAAATTCCAAACGTGGGATCAAATTGACGAATGAATCTGTGCTGCTTCAGGAGCGCTGTCTTACATCGAGAAAACTCACGGGCACTCTTTATCGTGGATTTCGGACTCGATATTTTCCCAAGTCCGGAGACGGTTCTCTGCACAACCCTTTATGATAGGTTTCAATGCACCGCATGTAGACTTTTGAAATTATGCGTCCCTAAACCTTCAAGAGTTGAGCGTATTAGTCTCCATCGGGTTGGTGCCGTCAGATATCTGTGTTTCCACGCAGTAACGCAACACCGAAGAAAAATCGTCTCTCCCATCGTTTGCGTGCGAGCGTATATCTCATCACGCTGATGAAATCGGGTAAAAAATAACTTTTTGTACGAGGTAGAATGTTATAGAAAGTAAGAATGCTAAAAAACTTTCATCATGAATGCATATTAACGGAGTAGGGGAACATTAGTTTAAAACTTCGACTATAAAAATAATACATTGCTTCACGCACCCTCTCAACTTACCTCCACTAATCCACTGAAAAAATATATGCAACGGGGCTGATAGCCAAAATTTAGCAAACGAAACCGCTTAACTGTCATGTATCTCTGATCGCGCCTACTGCTTACAAGAGAGACGACCTTCTAACCCGTTTCGACAACTTGTACACTCATCCCCATGTGATCTGGTGAACCATAGCAACAAGTGGGGTGGTGTGCAAAGGTCAACGGTGGAATGCTGCGTCTTTGAGAAGAGTGGCGGGTCCGTCCGAAAACCTAATGGGAAAGTCAAATAATTACTGTTTCCTCTCGAAATACAGAAGGAATTCTTCTGCTGATAGACTGCTGATAGAATCTATGAAATTCAAAGGGAGATTGTTGCTTTTTCCATATTATTGGGATTAATACCGATTCTCTGCAGATGTCCTTTAGGTTATGAAATATAACTGGAACCTTATTAGATCACTTAAAATCGAGTTCACACACCTTATGACCGACTCCTCGGAGAAGTGCTAAATCTATGTGGCGGAATGCTAAAAATAGAATTCATGCGTTTCCGTAAAAAACTTTAGTTCCAATATGAGTTAAAAGGTTATGGTTCGACTCAGGAAAAATAGGATTCGACCTCGGACATTAGAAAAGATGTGCACCGTATAATTCCGTGGAAAAATACGAAAATCTTTAGCAATATCCCAGGCGTCTTTTGTTAGGCGATAGTATTAACATCCTTATACGTTCTCACTTCAAGCTTGCTTTCTCTATCATAACCCTCGATGCTTGCGAAAATTATAAAAGATGAACAGAGGTCTGAATGTACAATCTTCGGAGTTCATTTTACTGTAGATGTCTAATTCTGGCAGGATCCCTCTCCATTTTTAAAATTTAGATCTTACACCGACAGTCTTTTCATGTACGTATTTTTTATAACCAACACTTATTTCTTTTAGCCCTAGCGATTACTGGTTGTTTCATTTTTTACTAGAAGAAACCCTACCCCGCAGTAATAGCTCCACAGAAAATAAAAAATGTCGATGGGTAAAAGAAAACAAAATATCTGATGTCATGATGAAAAATATTGAGGACCCCGGACAACTTTTCAATGACAAACGGTTAAACCCTACGAAATTATTCCAAACGGGGAAGCACACACTTTTATTGACGAATGAATCTTGGATCTGTACTGCTTCAGGAGCGCTGCCTTTACATTGTGAAAACTCGCTCACACCCTTGATCCGTGTTTAAGTACTCGAAATTTTTAAAGTCCAGAGGCGGCCCCCACCATTCCCAATTTACTAGTGAAAAAAAATATTTTTTGTACGAGGTAGAAAGTAAGAATGTTAAAAGTACGTTGCGTAAAAACTTTAGTTCCATCGCTAATACACGTTGATGAGGGTAGGGGGACATTAGTTTTAGCAAATACTTCAACTATAAAAAAAATAAGTCTCACTTGAGCGCATCGCTCCCAACTTGTCTACGCTAATCCGATGAAATTTTATATGCAACGGGAGTGATAGACGAAAATACTTCTTCCCTATGTGCTCTGACCAGCGCCTGAAATGTTCGCCCCACCCTACTGCTTCAACCCTCGTTTCGACACTCCCGCTCTATGTGATCGGCACGACGCTCTGATAACGTACAAAGGCCACTGGAGGAGCGGTGGTCAGCCCCTGTTGAATGCTATCTTTTTTTTTATTTCCAGCCGCAATAATACACCGTTTCTGTGGAACACTGGTGACTTCGCCGCAAAGGGTGATCCACACTAAAAAACAAATCCCATTGACAATGAAGAACTAAAAAAGTCATTAAAACAGTGAATGGACTTATGTACAGAGATTGACAACGGTAATATAGACAGGAACCCATCGCTCACTATCATAGCCCCCGAGAAATTATCAAATCTGTAAAGGTCTGGCCACACAATCTTCTGAGTTAATTCTGGACGGATCACAAGGACTTTTTCTCACATTCGTTAATCAAAATGTCTACACATCAGACTTGTCATTACCCCGACAAACTATCCATAGACTGAGTAAGCATTTAGAATGAAAAATTCAGTTTGCTTCAGTGTCAGAGCTTTAATTTTCAGATGCACTCCACAGATTCGTAAAACACTCATTAGGTATGCGTTCACAAGAGAGTTCACCACGGATTCACCCTCCCAATCTTTCTAATAAATCATACGCCCAAAGTAGATAATTATATTACGAAAATAAAATCGATTTTAAGTGATTCCGTATTCGTAATTTATTAATGCTAAAGAATCACGACGAAAATCTCACAATAGTCTACCCAATACTTTACCATAGCCGATACAATCACAAGTTACGATAGTCAGCATCTGCTCCCATAGACCAGGGACGGGTGAATAGCGACCCGTGGGTCGCATTCGGCCCGCTAAGAGTTTTTTTGTTCTCCGCCAAGACAGAAAAATCCTCCCCGAGCGCGACCGAAGATTCGTCTCGTATTTTCCATTAGGACGGCCACGTCAATATGCATACGAAGTGTATGAAAACAATTGTCCGCTCCAGCCATAGACAGTAGGTTAGTTACTTCTAACAAAGTCAAGGTTTGAGATCCATAGTAAGACACGAATGTTACCGAACGCCTATGTCGTGTGAATGAAAACTGTTAAGACAGCTAGTTGCATATTTTTTTAAAGATATGTCGAATGCACTCTTACATGAACGAAGCTTCCATTTCCTAAAGTGTGAGGGGGAAAGCGTGAACAGTCAATGCTGACGGCATGAAATATGACTCGAACGAAAGACAATCTGAACAGGTGCTTTTGTTTATAGTATTTCCGTGAAAAGTTGGGGAAGCCAGATGCGACTTAGCTTTGCGTTCACTGACTTCCCGCCTACCCCCTTTGCAATTAGGAGAAAACTCTCGAGAGCAAATTATATCTAAAACCAGTTTCACTTGAGTTTTTTCGTAACCCTCTTGTGTCGTCGAATTAAGATTCAGACACTGAGCTGTCGGGCATAAGGTTAAACTAATTTCTCACCAAGGTACGTTTGCGCACGCTGCAAACACAAGTCTTTCGACAAAAGATAAGATGTTTCTCTACAACATAACACGGAGATGTCTGCTTAGTTATTTTTCCCTATTTCAACACTGTCTATGGAGCATTACGCCTCTACATACCATAACACCTCGCGATTCTAAGCGTTCCCCGAACCGATATTAATCTTATTTTTGTAGTTCAACGGAGTTTTTTGAGCTTGCTCAACCTATGTCAAGGGTTGGACCAGTGCTTGCACCGATGTTATTGCTCGTACTAGCAGAACCGGTACAAGGCGAATGCAAATCGGTTCATATCTCTATTCTTTCGTACACAAATGTTAAAAGATTTCATGTAGCTGCTAAGAAACAGTAAAAAAGTGATTTTCCGCATTTAACCATCTATCGGGTAGAGGAATCCTCAAAACTAAGTAACAATACTAGAAAAATCACTATCCATAACATTTACATTCATGTATTTCTTGTTGCGAGGCATCTGACCGAAACGTTAGCATTCATTACCTCAAAACAGATAAGACCGAATGCGGCGTCTTGAAAAACACCGAGAAGGCTAGTAACCACGGTTTAACCATTCATTTTTTAAGTATTAGGACGTTCATGTTACAATTTCTTGCAACAACGTTCATTTCTGGTAAAGATGCATGTCAGCACATTCACTTTACGTGTGTGATTTCAATCGTGTGTGAACCAGGCATTCAGTTGAGAAGAGTATGTGAATCAGTCACTTCAGAATACTAACACCTTTGCGCGCTCACTGAAACTACCTCCTTCTTGTGTCTCTCCATATACTATTCTTATGAGCACAAAAGATAGGATGTTTCACTACAATCTAACACGGAGATGTCTGTTTAGTTATTTTTTCCTCCTATTTCTACACCAGTGTGGAAGTCTTAGAACAAGTGGTTAGCACACGTTTTTAATATGTATCTTGTTTAGAAATCTGAAAGAACACTGTCTATGGAACATTACCCCCTTGCAAGCTAGTACTAATTACTTCACGATTCTGAGGGACGAAGGTTGTAATCGTTGGCGGATATTTTTCAGAATATGTAATCAACCATAGTGTTCGGATATTTGATCCATAGTAAGACATGAACGTTGTTTACCTCCCATCGACAATCCCTTCTACGGATCGTATGAGAGATAACTGTTACGACAATTAGCAGGGTGAAGTCGTATTTGTTTTTAAAAGCAGAGACACACTACCGACTAGCTAGAGAACGATATATTAACCTGCTAAAGTTTGATTTTAACGATCAGATATACCATCACTTTTTTAGTTCATACTAATATTCCAACTTTTAAAGGAAATATTGTCTCGTTATAAGCGATTACATGCACACTCTATACTTTAAATCTATAGAGACAGCGATCACTAAACATGGAACACATCTGTGAAATATCACAACATTTTTGTTTTTAACGCACGGTCTACTAAGCTAGCTTTGGTTTCATTATGAGTGTGTTTTTTAAGATACTTTTGAAATACTCTGTTAATGAATTCAACCCCCCTTATCTGTTTGTAATTTCAGAGATATTCTGAAAGGTTTTTGTGATCAAAAGCTCCCACGATTTCCGTTTTAAAGGAGCACCACATGCATATTTCGAAAGCACGTCTATACAGGCTCGTAAATATTTGTAGACGTCATCATGTTTACTAAGAGATGGCAAATCTACCAGATCTCGACCAATGGGATGGAGTTACAGGGACACGTCACAGGTTTAAGGTATAAGTATTACCCTTCGACGGGGCTGTAAGGCATTATTTTTTCCAGTATCGACTTGCTATGGCTTGTGCTAAACGTTCCCTGACCGATGGTGATCTTCCTGCGAAGCGACTTGCTGTTAGAGATGATGATAGCCATATGTTTCAACTCGGATCGGATTTGTTTGCGAGCGTTTGTGAATATCGGTCATATCCTAAAGTGCACATACGTGTGTTCCAGAGTGACGACTCGTTAAAACTATATCCTACAAAGGACGGTGTGATGCTATCTGAAGAGCAGTGGCATGGACTGGTTTCGTATGCGTCTACAATCGTCGAAGCGTTCGAAGATGTCGAATACGGCGAGTATGAACTGGACGCTATGGTTTGCCTCGTCGTGCTCAAAGGTGGACACGGCGTGGTCATTAAAAAAAGCATCCCCCGTGACGGAGGACTTGTATTTTCGTCATCGGTTCGGCTCAGCATCGAACAGTGGCATCGGTTGACAGATTTATGCGATCCAATCACCTACAGTTTGATGGCTCTGAAGTTTGAAAACGGTAAATTTTGGAATGCAGTGCGGAAGGTGGAATTAGCGGCAAATCTTCCTCGAAGCCCACCATCTAACGATCGACCCCTTGAACAAGACAGCAGTGATTTCGTAAAGCTTATGGACTGTTTAAAGCGGACTTTGAAAACAGATCTCCGAAAAGAACTGTTTACGCTGCTACGTAAGAACTGTTTCGGGTGTGAAGTGGATCATCCGAGTCAACTTCGCCATTCGTGCCTCACCATAAACGCTGAATCAGCTTACGATTATTTCCCCGAAGTGGTAAGAAACGTTAATCTAACTGATATTGCCGTAAGTTTTGTGGAAGAATCATGTATCGAACTAAATCGTCCTGCTAATGTCGCGTTTATGTCTAAATTGAACTTTGCAACAGTACTAAAAGAGGTGCACGGTGAACTGGTATGTACGAACTAAATATTAATGTGACCTTAATGTAAATAAATATGAATGTCTCTGATATTTTTGTCAATGTGATTTCTTTTGTATAGTTAACGGGGATTTTAAGGTCAGCCTTAGAAGTGTTAATATTGTTCTCTGTATCAAGACCTCGCACAGCTAGCAAGCTATGTTGGGTCGAATGTTTTATATCAGGTGTAAAAGAAAGGGATGGGAAACCAAAGCTAGCTTAGTAGACCGTGCGTTAAAAACAAAAATGTTGTGATATTTCACAGATGTGTTCCATGTTTAGTGATCGCTGTCTCTATAGATTTAAAGTATAGAGTGTGCATGTAATCGCTTATAACGAGACAATATTTCCTTTAAAAGTTGGAATATTAGTATGAACTAAAAAAGTGATGGTATATCTGATCGTTAAAATCAAACTTTAGCAGGTTAATATATCGTTCTCTAGCTAGTCGGTAGTGTGTCTCTGCTTTTAAAAACAAATACGACTTCACCCTGCTAATTGTCGTAACAGTTATCTCTCATACGATCCGTAGAAGGGATTGTCGATGGGAGGTAAACAACGTTCATGTCTTACTATGGATCAAATATCCGAACACTATGGTTGATTACATATTCTGAAAAATATCCGCCAACGATTACAACCTTCGTCCCTCAGAATCGTGAAGTAATTAGTACTAGCTTGCAAGGGGGTAATGTTCCATAGACAGTGTTCTTTCAGATTTCTAAACAAGATACATATTAAAAACGTGTGCTAACCACTTGTTCTAAGACTTCCACACTGGTGTAGAAATAGGAGGAAAAAATAACTAAACAGACATCTCCGTGTTAGATTGTAGTGAAACATCCTATCTTTTGTGCTCATAAGAATAGTATATGGAGAGACACAAGAAGGAGGTAGTTTCAGTGAGCGCGCAAAGGTGTTAGTATTCTGAAGTGACTGATTCACATACTCTTCTCAACTGAATGCCTGGTTCACACACGATTGAAATCACACACGTAAAGTGAATGTGCTGACATGCATCTTTACCAGAAATGAACGTTGTTGCAAGAAATTGTAACATGAACGTCCTAATACTTAAAAAATGAATGGTTAAACCGTGGTTACTAGCCTTCTCGGTGTTTTTCAAGACGCCGCATTCGGTCTTATCTGTTTTGAGGTAATGAATGCTAACGTTTCGGTCAGATGCCTCGCAACAAGAAATACATGAATGTAAATGTTATGGATAGTGATTTTTCTAGTATTGTTACTTAGTTTTGAGGATTCCTCTACCCGATAGATGGTTAAATGCGGAAAATCACTTTTTTACTGTTTCTTAGCAGCTACATGAAATCTTTTAACATTTGTGTACGAAAGAATAGAGATATGAACCGATTTGCATTCGCCTTGTACCGGTTCTGCTAGTACGAGCAATAACATCGGTGCAAGCACTGGTCCAACCCTTGACATAGGTTGAGCAAGCTCAAAAAACTCCGTTGAACTACAAAAATAAGATTAATATCGGTTCGGGGAACGCTTAGAATCGCGAGGTGTTATGGTATGTAGAGGCGTAATGCTCCATAGACAGTGTTGAAATAGGGAAAAATAACTAAGCAGACATCTCCGTGTTATGTTGTAGAGAAACATCTTATCTTTTGTCGAAAGACTTGTGTTTGCAGCGTGCGCAAACGTACCTTGGTGAGAAATTAGTTTAACCTTATGCCCGACAGCTCAGTGTCTGAATCTTAATTCGACGACACAAGAGGGTTACGAAAAAACTCAAGTGAAACTGGTTTTAGATATAATTTGCTCTCGAGAGTTTTTTCCTAATTGCAAAGGGGGTAAGGCGGGAAGTCAGTGAACGCAAAGCTAAGTCGCATCTGGCTTCCCCAACTTTTCACGGAAATACTATAAACAAAAGCACCTGTTCAGATTGTCTTTCGTTCGAGTCATATTTCATGCCGTCAGCATTGACTGTTCACGCTTTCCCCCTCACACTTTAGGAAATGGAAGCTTCGTTCATGTAAGAGTGCATTCGACATATCTTTAAAAAAATATGCAACTAGCTGTCTTAACAGTTTTCATTCACACGACATAGGCGTTCGGTAACATTCGTGTCTTACTATGGATCTCAAACCTTGACTTTGTTAGAAGTAACTAACCTACTGTCTATGGCTGGAGCGGACAATTGTTTTCATACACTTCGTATGCATATTGACGTGGCCGTCCTAATGGAAAATACGAGACGAATCTTCGGTCGCGCTCGGGGAGGATTTTTCTGTCTTGGCGGAGAACAAAAAAACTCTTAGCGGGCCGAATGCGACCCACGGGTCGCTATTCACCCGTCCCTGGTCTATGGGAGCAGATGCTGACTATCGTAACTTGTGATTGTATCGGCTATGGTAAAGTATTGGGTAGACTATTGTGAGATTTTCGTCGTGATTCTTTAGCATTAATAAATTACGAATACGGAATCACTTAAAATCGATTTTATTTTCGTAATATAATTATCTACTTTGGGCGTATGATTTATTAGAAAGATTGGGAGGGTGAATCCGTGGTGAACTCTCTTGTGAACGCATACCTAATGAGTGTTTTACGAATCTGTGGAGTGCATCTGAAAATTAAAGCTCTGACACTGAAGCAAACTGAATTTTTCATTCTAAATGCTTACTCAGTCTATGGATAGTTTGTCGGGGTAATGACAAGTCTGATGTGTAGACATTTTGATTAACGAATGTGAGAAAAAGTCCTTGTGATCCGTCCAGAATTAACTCAGAAGATTGTGTGGCCAGACCTTTACAGATTTGATAATTTCTCGGGGGCTATGATAGTGAGCGATGGGTTCCTGTCTATATTACCGTTGTCAATCTCTGTACATAAGTCCATTCACTGTTTTAATGACTTTTTTAGTTCTTCATTGTCAATGGGATTTGTTTTTTAGTGTGGATCACCCTTTGCGGCGAAGTCACCAGTGTTCCACAGAAACGGTGTATTATTGCGGCTGGAAATAAAAAAAAAGATAGCATTCAACAGGGGCTGACCACCGCTCCTCCAGTGGCCTTTGTACGTTATCAGAGCGTCGTGCCGATCACATAGAGCGGGAGTGTCGAAACGAGGGTTGAAGCAGTAGGGTGGGGCGAACATTTCAGGCGCTGGTCAGAGCACATAGGGAAGAAGTATTTTCGTCTATCACTCCCGTTGCATATAAAATTTCATCGGATTAGCGTAGACAAGTTGGGAGCGATGCGCTCAAGTGAGACTTATTTTTTTTATAGTTGAAGTATTTGCTAAAACTAATGTCCCCCTACCCTCATCAACGTGTATTAGCGATGGAACTAAAGTTTTTACGCAACGTACTTTTAACATTCTTACTTTCTACCTCGTACAAAAAATATTTTTTTTCACTAGTAAATTGGGAATGGTGGGGGCCGCCTCTGGACTTTAAAAATTTCGAGTACTTAAACACGGATCAAGGGTGTGAGCGAGTTTTCACAATGTAAAGGCAGCGCTCCTGAAGCAGTACAGATCCAAGATTCATTCGTCAATAAAAGTGTGTGCTTCCCCGTTTGGAATAATTTCGTAGGGTTTAACCGTTTGTCATTGAAAAGTTGTCCGGGGTCCTCAATATTTTTCATCATGACATCAGATATTTTGTTTTCTTTTACCCATCGACATTTTTTATTTTCTGTGGAGCTATTACTGCGGGGTAGGGTTTCTTCTAGTAAAAAATGAAACAACCAGTAATCGCTAGGGCTAAAAGAAATAAGTGTTGGTTATAAAAAATACGTACATGAAAAGACTGTCGGTGTAAGATCTAAATTTTAAAAATGGAGAGGGATCCTGCCAGAATTAGACATCTACAGTAAAATGAACTCCGAAGATTGTACATTCAGACCTCTGTTCATCTTTTATAATTTTCGCAAGCATCGAGGGTTATGATAGAGAAAGCAAGCTTGAAGTGAGAACGTATAAGGATGTTAATACTATCGCCTAACAAAAGACGCCTGGGATATTGCTAAAGATTTTCGTATTTTTCCACGGAATTATACGGTGCACATCTTTTCTAATGTCCGAGGTCGAATCCTATTTTTCCTGAGTCGAACCATAACCTTTTAACTCATATTGGAACTAAAGTTTTTTACGGAAACGCATGAATTCTATTTTTAGCATTCCGCCACATAGATTTAGCACTTCTCCGAGGAGTCGGTCATAAGGTGTGTGAACTCGATTTTAAGTGATCTAATAAGGTTCCAGTTATATTTCATAACCTAAAGGACATCTGCAGAGAATCGGTATTAATCCCAATAATATGGAAAAAGCAACAATCTCCCTTTGAATTTCATAGATTCTATCAGCAGTCTATCAGCAGAAGAATTCCTTCTGTATTTCGAGAGGAAACAGTAATTATTTGACTTTCCCATTAGGTTTTCGGACGGACCCGCCACTCTTCTCAAAGACGCAGCATTCCACCGTTGACCTTTGCACACCACCCCACTTGTTGCTATGGTTCACCAGATCACATGGGGATGAGTGTACAAGTTGTCGAAACGGGTTAGAAGGTCGTCTCTCTTGTAAGCAGTAGGCGCGATCAGAGATACATGACAGTTAAGCGGTTTCGTTTGCTAAATTTTGGCTATCAGCCCCGTTGCATATATTTTTTCAGTGGATTAGTGGAGGTAAGTTGAGAGGGTGCGTGAAGCAATGTATTATTTTTATAGTCGAAGTTTTAAACTAATGTTCCCCTACTCCGTTAATATGCATTCATGATGAAAGTTTTTTAGCATTCTTACTTTCTATAACATTCTACCTCGTACAAAAAGTTATTTTTTACCCGATTTCATCAGCGTGATGAGATATACGCTCGCACGCAAACGATGGGAGAGACGATTTTTCTTCGGTGTTGCGTTACTGCGTGGAAACACAGATATCTGACGGCACCAACCCGATGGAGACTAATACGCTCAACTCTTGAAGGTTTAGGGACGCATAATTTCAAAAGTCTACATGCGGTGCATTGAAACCTATCATAAAGGGTTGTGCAGAGAACCGTCTCCGGACTTGGGAAAATATCGAGTCCGAAATCCACGATAAAGAGTGCCCGTGAGTTTTCTCGATGTAAGACAGCGCTCCTGAAGCAGCACAGATTCATTCGTCAATTTGATCCCACGTTTGGAATTTTTTATTTTCGTAGGACTTAACCATCTGTCAGTGAAACGCTGTCCGGGGTGAGGATCCGAACACGGAGTCTATTAGGTCGATCCTATCACTCCTCAATATTTTTCATCACGACGAATAAAATCAGATTTTTTACCCATCGGCATTTTCTGCGGGACAGTCTTTTAAAAATAGTTACTGTGGATAGATCTAGTAAGCGACAGTCACGGAGTTAAAAGAAATAAGTCTTACTGAAACGGACTTAAAATACGTGGGTTATAAAAATACGTATATTAATGTGAAAGGACTATCGGTTTTTGGTGTAAGAAATACATAGAAAAAGCTAGTTATAAAGAATGCTAGGTTATAAATAATCTGAAATGTCTGACCCGTTCGACACGCATCTAAGCCACAGCAAGTACAAGGTATAGTCCGGGAACCCATGACAGTCGGACGGAATCCACCCAGCGAGGGACGAATTTTTTTTTTTCCGGTGAAACGCCTCTACAGAAAACCGATTTTAATAAAGGTGAGGAATATTTTAATCAGTGCTTAATTACTAGGGAGTTGATTAACGGAGTTTGAAAATTTTTCCACTGCAGACGGGTGTTCTAAAAGCAGATTTAACATGCCCTACGAATAATTTAAACCATTATTAATTTCACTCTATGGAAACAGTAAGAGTAAAAATGAGTTTCAACTGTAGGATGATTTTTAATAGAGGTAAGGGAATTTTTGATGAGTGTTTAATTACTAAGGAATTTTGTATCATTCCTTTCTGTACAATTATTCTAAGACCAGTCAATCGTTCCATGCAATTATTCTGAGACTTGCATCAGCCGAGTGAAGGAGTGGGGCCTTAAAATGGTCAACCAGAGGGTTTTTCATAAGGGGGAGGGCTTAAAATATAGGTAGGTCGACCGTGGGGTCCGAAAACGAGAAATTAGAGTGAAAATAAAGGGTTTTTGGGAAAATAGTACTTCTCCCTGTCAACAGATGGCGCCAGGAGGGTTTTTAATAAGGGGGAGGGCTTAAAATATAGGTAGGTCGACCGGGGGGTCCGAAAACGAGAAATTAGAGTGAAAATAAAGGGTTTTTGGGGAAATAGTACTTCTCACTGTCAACAGATGGCGCCACTGAGGGGGAAAAGGGGGGTGAAAGGGGGGTTTAATAAAGGGGGAGGAATTATTAATTATTAATAAAGGGGCGTGGCCTGTTACGTAATGATTATGTAATAATTACGTCATGTTACGTAATGTTACGTCATAGGGGCGTGGCCTGTTACGTCATAGGGGGCGTGGTCGATGACGTCATAGGGGGGAAAGCACTGTGCAAAGGGGGATCGGTGGGTTGGCAACAAACTACTGGCGGGGGTGTCTCAGTCGGTAGCGCGCCAGGCTCGTAATCTGCAGTTCCAAGGTTCGAGTCCCAGCTGGGTCAGAGTTGAGATTTACTCCGCAAAATTCCCCGCCCTGCCCACGGTCAGTAGGGTACACCGATGGGCTTGGAACAGGCCGCCGTCCATCGGATGGGACGTTAAGCCGTGGCCCCCCGTGTGCGGGAGAGCCATACCCTGTGCACATTAAAGAACACGCTGGATGGCCTTGACGGGAGGCTACCATCTGTCTCCCAACAGCTGTTCCAGTGGGTCCCCTCCCCCAACCTTCTCTGAGCTTTCGGGATCCATGTGACCTGGCCATTTAGCCCATGGTGTGCAAAAAAGTGCCGTTCAGAGGTAAAACAACCCAACCCTTACTCCTAGGGCAGGTGGTGAAACGTTTAGCGAATATTCCAAGTGATCTGTTTATGGTAGAAATTTGGAAATAAAATAATAAAAGATATTATTTCACTAACAGTAACAATCTGTTTCTTTTCTCAGACGATTGTGAGAAAAGCAATTTTTGAAATTTAAGAAATGCAAGACAAATACTTTTCATGTTATATAATTACTAATAAAATACTACTATGTGCATTTACCTTATAAGGAACTACACGATAAACTTCATTCTCTTTGAAAATGAGACGAGATTCCCATAATCTCCAGAGGAGATATGATTTCTTCTAGGTACAGTCGCTCAAAAAAGTATCCGAACACTATGGTCGATTACAGAATTCAGAAAAAATATCTGGCAACGATTTTTTTTTAGAAATTAGTGATCTGGCAACCTTCGTGTCACGTGACACGAAGGTTGCCAGATCACTAATTTCTAAAAAAAATTGTTGCCAGATATTTTTTCTGAATTCTGTAATCAACCATAGTGTTCGGGTATTTTTTTAAATCAATCAATAAATAAATACCCCCTCAAGCAGCTGCTTGCCACAGAGGTCTGACAGGAGCCTGTCAGTTTATATGCCATAGTAGGACTGTAAATATTGCTCGTCATATGTTAAGGACGAATGAATAAAATGCGGATATCTCAAAATACATTTATACAAATTTCATCAAATGTCCGGCCACATTTATAAGCGACGGAATAAAATTTCGTTATATACAATATATTTCATTACTCTGGTGTTCTTTATAAACGGTTCTCTGTACATGGTTTGCACGACGATTTTTCGAAGCTACGCATTGAATTACCTATATACGATGATAACATTTTATTCATCAGCAGCGATTTTTTAATTCACATTTTAGTGATCTGTGCTTTTGACAAACAATCTATATAAGCAAGTTTCGAAAATTAATTTGCATAAATCCAACCATAGAGCCATTTTTCGATGGCTTTCTCGTGGATTATTTAAAAAAAAAAATAAAAAAAAATAAATACCCCCTCAAGCAGCTGCTTGCCACAGAGGTCTGACAGGAGCCTGTCAGTTTATATGCCATAGTAGAAGGTCTGAGAGGATGGCAGGACCTCAGCAGAAAAACGACACATACATCCATGCCTTACCCGGAGCTCGAACCCAGGTCCCTTAGATCAGTAGCCAAGCGCGCTAACCACTCGGCTATGGGACGGCTGGATTATTTAAACACGTAAAAAAAAAAAGTTTATATATTATTATAAAATTAATATTATAAATTTAATTACTGCAACCATCTAAAAAATAAGAACCCAACATTCTATAAAGTTCATTGAAACTTACAAGAATCTTTCAAACCAGCAAAAAATTATTCAATTTAAAGATGATAATTATTTGCCACGCTGATCACTTCCATGTGACTGTTTCCCCAGATTCTATTTCCCATTTTACAATACCCGCCATTACTGGCAACAACCTATAATTCTTGTCCTTTCAAATATTAAATTTTTATCAATCGCCCCATCGACCCTATTTTTATTGTCCGCAGAAATGATGAAATTTTGCACGCATGATTATCTTCGATGTCGAGAGATGGCGCTGCAGTAAATAGATTTCGGCCGTCGTCATTCGAGCAAGAGGAGAAATGAGACTTTTTAGCGAAGAGAGAAAACGAAGAGAGAAAGGGCGACTCTCGAATGCAAGGCTATGTAATTTGATGACTACAGTCTAGATGGAAAAGAAGAAAGCGTCATAAACCATCACGTAAAAGAATTCGACCAATACTTTTATATGACTACGATATGCAATATTCATGAGAGTTCTGTAACGGAAATATTTCAAGGACACTTTTTTTTGGTCCTATTATATCCATTTAGATTTGCAAGGGAAAAAATGGTTTCTATTCCAGATCGACACAATCCGTGAGTTACGAAGAATATAATATAAAGGTTTGACAGATATTGCGGAATTTGTTATCTGGTGTAGACGACCAGGAAAAAATAATAATGCTAAATCAGCTTATCTGTCAGGATATAACCCTCAACGAGATCATTAAAATTCCCATGTAATGATATTCAAAGTCTGTAAATGTTTCAAAAAACTTGCCTAACAACTTCGGATCCCATTCTCGTGAATTGTTTCTTTGGGGGTGGCTCAGTCGGTAGCGCGCCAGGCTCCTAATCTGCAGTTCCCAGGTTCGAGTCAGCGTTGAGATTTATCTGCAAAAATCAGTGGGTCAGCGTTGGTCCTGGTCAGCGTTGAGATTTATCTCCGCAAAAATTACCCGCCCTGCCCACGGTCAGTAGGGGACACCGATGGGCTTGGAAAAGACGCCGTCCGTTGGATAGGACGTTAAGCCGTGGCTCCGTATGCGGGAGAGCCATACCCTGTGCACGTTAGGCCATACCCTGTGCACGGGAGGCTACCATCTGTCTCCTAACAGCTGTTCCAGTGGGTCCCCTCCCCCAACCTTTTCTGAGCCTTCTTGTGACCTGGTCATTTAGCCCATGGTGTGCAAAAAAAGTGCCGCTCAGAGGTAAAACAACCCAACCCAAAAGCCTAAGATAGAAAATTTAAGATTTGTGGTGTCCCCCTAACAGCATTCCGGTACATTTTCTTATGAAGAACGAAATTAAGACCCTTAGTAATTTTGTCTTTTAACCATTATCTGTTTGTTTATAATAAGCCAATTAACCTTATAATTCTTTCATTGACTTGAATTTATGTTGTTTTTTTTATATCCATATGTAATAAACTTGTATCTTGAAACAAATCTGTGTCGTCTTTTCCCACTGTGTGATATCAACACTCATTAATGATCATTCTGAGTAGGCGTGCCGTCCCGTGTCCGAGTGGTTAGTGCGCTTGACTACTGATCAAAGGGACCTGGGTTCGAGCCCCAGATAAGGCATGGATGTTTATGTCGTTTCTCTGCTGAGGTCTTCCTCACTGTCTTTCTATTATGGCGTATTAAACTGACAGACTCCTGTCAGACCTCTGTGGCAAGCAGCTACTTGAGGGGGTATTTATTCATTGACTAGATAAGCTGAAATGTGTTGTTTTACCTCTGAGAGGAACATTCTTGCACACAGTGGGCTAAATGGCCAGGTCGCATGAACTCTGAGGTCTCAGAGAAGGTTTGGGGAGGGAACCCACTGGATAGCTGTCAAGAGACAGATGGTCCGTCAGGGCTATCCAAAGAATTCTTTAACGTGCACGTGGTGGGGCGGGTGGCTCAGACGGTAGCGCGCCAGGCTCGTAATCCGTAGTTCCCAGGTTCGAGTCCCAGCTGGGTCAGCGTTGAGATTTATCTCCGCAAAATTCCCCGCCCTGCCCACGGTCAGTAGGGGACACCGATGGGCTTGGAAAGACCGCCGTCCGTCGGATGGGACGTTAAGCCGTGGCCCCGTGAGTGGGAGAGCCATACCCTGTGCACGTTAAAGAACACGCTGGATGGCCTTGACGGGAGGCTACCATCTGTCTCCCAACAGCTGTTCCAGTGGGTCCCCTCCCCCAACCTTCTCTGAGCCTTCGGGGTCCATGTGACCTGGCCATTTAGCCCATGGTGTGCAAAAAAGTGCCGCTCAGAGGTAAAACAACCCAACCCAACGTGCACGGGGTATTGTTCTGCGACATACAGACCACGGCTTTATGTTACATCCGACAGGCGGCGATCTTTCCAAGCCTACTGACTACCCACCTACTGACTGAGGGTATGGCAGGAGTTTTGCGGAGATAAATCTCAAAGCTGATTCAGGTGGGACTCGAACTTTGGAACTGCAGATTACGAATCTGACGCGCTACCAACTAAACCACACCCGTTCCAAAACAACATTGTTTGCGAAATTCATGAACTGTATAAAAGTTTAATAATACTCTTACTAGCATTCTGAAGGGGGAAGAGGGGGGGGGGAATGGCCCCCTTGTCCTCTAAATTACGCCCTGATTATTTACTTATGCAAGGTGTCTCGAAAATATAGGTACAAACTTTTAGGGGAGGTAGAAAACAACTAAAAGAATGAGAATTGCATAGGAACCCATAACCGGAAACGTCACCGTAAGTCAATAGGCGGCGCTGTTCATCAGTGCGCTAGAGGGGAAATTTCGGATTTCCTCATTCGAGCGATAGTCGGCTTCTTCGTAAGGTATTCGAACAGGGAGCTGGTAGACATGCACCTAGTGTATGGAATAGCTGAGGGCAACGAATGTATCAAGAACGCTTCCCACACAGACATGTACCGGGCCACCGTTTGTTTGCGCGTGCGCATCAAAATTTGTGCGATTATGGGTCATTAAGAGGTAGCAGAAGTGAGGGCAGGCCAATCTAGTACGCCATTTGTAATAATTATGTCCAATAAATGTTTTCCCATTAATCACTATCTTGTGTCCTTTCAGATCTTGTACCTCTGCTACCACTTTCCCATGACGTTTCCGGTTATGGGTTCCTATGCAATTCTCATTCCTTTAGATGTTATCTACCTCCCCTAAATGTTTGTACCTATATTTTTGAGACATCCTGTATATTGATAACATCCGGGCTGAAAAATCGGAAATGAAGATAAGCAAACTGCAAGCAAATTCATTTTAGCAACATAAACAGAATAAATACATTATGAGGGTTGGGTTGTTTTACCTCTGAGCGGCACTTTTTTGCACACCATGGGCTAAATGGCCAGGTCACATGGACCCCGAAGGCTCAGAGAAGGTTGGGGAAGGGGACCCACTGGAACAGCTGTTGGGAGACAGATGGTAGCCTCCCGTCAAGGCCATCCAGCGTGTTCTTTAACGTGCACAGGGTATGGCTCTCCCGCACACAGGGCCACGGCTTAACGTCCCATCCGACGGACGGCGGCCTTTCCAAGCCCATCGGTGTCCCCTACTGACCGTGGGCAGGGCGGGGAATTTTTTACGTAGGAAACAAACATAAAAATCGATGTATGATTTCATGAACTCTAGTGCAATAATAGACATAAGCAATGGTTTCATTCAAATAACTTCTCACAACACGCTTAAGTTGAAGGTAGGTTGTAAGCATAGATAAAAAAATAGAGGGGGGGGGGGGCGTAAAAATTTTGAATTCTCTCTCATACTTGCCACAGAAGAGTCTTCCGGTATAATACTGTTCCAGTGGATTTCCTCCCCCAATATTCTCTGACCCTTCGGGATCATTGTGACCTGGCCATTTAGCCCACTGTGTGCAAAAAATTGTCGCACAGAGGTAAAACAACCCAATCCGGTATAATACGTCATAGAGGAGATCTGTGAAGAAGGACAACACAGAAAAAAAATCCATTCATTTTCCGGGAATCGAACCCAGGTTCCTTAGCTCTCACTGGATCGAATTTGGACGAACCGGAACAATAAAAGAAATTTAATTCTATTCTCTCTTAGAATTCGCTGCATGTAAATTTGGTTACTGAAACATTTCCTGAGAAATATGCGTCCGCAGAAACGGTGCTCCTAATGGATACAGTTCCATGAGGGGTCCTTAGTGAGTTTTGTCTCAGTAATTTTCTCTTAAATAAACTTTTTATGGGAAAAATATGACTGAAAATAAAGATGTCCGGTAAATAGGTCTAGATTTTTATTTTCAACAATGTTCGTTGAATATTCAAAAATCGTAGAAGTTTGAATATCTTAATCGGTAACGTGGCAGGCTCGTAATCTACATTTCCCAGGTTCGAGTACCACCTGGGTCAGCATTAAGCCGTGGTTCCATGTTCAGGAGAGCCGTGCCCTGTGCACGTTAAAGAACACTCTGGACATCAGGCTTTCATACGTCTCCTAAAAGCTGTCCAGAGGGTCCCATTCCCCAACCTTCTCTGAGTCATCGGGGTCCTTGTGACCATTATGTGCAAAAATGTGCGTAAAACTATCCGACTAAGTTAAAAAGAAACTGTCCAAACACTCTTGACATCAGGCACACATGATGTCACAAGATGTCACAGGCACACATGATGTTCACAGGCACACATTCCACATGATGTCACAGGCACACATGATGTCAAGAGTGTTTGGAACACAAGCTGTCCAAACACTCTTGACATCAGGCTTTCATACGTCTCCTAAAAGTTGTCCAGAGGGTCCCATTTCCCCAACCTTCTCTGAGCCATCGGGGTCCTTGTGACCTGGCCATTTATCCCATTATGTGCAAAAATGTGCGTAAAACTACCCGACTAAGTTAAAAAGAAAGCAATAATTATAATGTTAAATTTTACTAAAATGTATAAAAGTATTTTTAGATATTTATATAACGATTACCATTCCGTTGGGCGAAGCGTGTTTGGCTACTGATTGAGTTCTTTTTTAATTTACCTGCAGTTACAATTTTTCCACATCAAACGGAAAAAAACATATTTCGCCTCTTACTGAGCTATGCTTCTGACTTTCTATTCACATTAACATAAAACTGTCTCCGTTAAAGCCACCGCAGAATGCATCTATATCGCTGTGATGCAGCTGTCGCTGATTCCACAGAATTAAAAATGAGGACATGCATGGTTTGCATCCTCATCTGCAACACACGAAAAACAACTCCACTTCCAGGAACTAATCCAATGGCCCATTTAGTCTGCGAAAGATCAGCAACTTCAGTGCTACGTTTTAACGATGCGACTCTTCATTACGTTGATAGGAATTCCCTTCTCTAGAAGCTGAACGCAAATCACGCTCTTTGACAAGCAACCAGAGTAGAGGTAGAGCGAGGTGCATCAATTTTCAGCCAGACAGCTATTAATTTCACACATACACGGGACAGTCATTTTGTACGCCGGCCTGCGGGCATATCCAATAAAAGCGGGTCTCGTCGACTTCGCTGTCTCTTCTTCCTTCGCCGTAGATTCATCATGAACTCTCTCTCCTCGGAGCGGCCGTCACTCGCCAAGAATGTATCGCCGCCGCACAGTAGGCAAAGACCGCCGCTCTACGTGCTAAGAGCGGGACGGCGAACAAAAGTTGCCGGCTGACAGAGTGACAACTTCGTACTCAACGGAATTACTGCTCGACGTGTGCACTCCGATGTCAACGCAGTCTGTGCTCATTTAGCAAATGAAAAGAAGGGCGCCTACGTCGTCAAACTAAGTACGGCTCATTTCTTTTGAACGCTACGAAGGAGAAAAAAAGAAACCCGAATCTAGTGTTTTTTTTCTATTCCTCCTCTCTCCCTCTCTGTTTCTGTTCGCTTCGGTGAGGTTTTAATTGCGGTAATTTCGGTTCAGATGGTTTACGAAAGCATTTTTTGTTTTGCCGAGTATAAAGACGGAAATGGAAATGTGTATGGCCAGTGTAATGTGACGGGATTGTAGCGAATTTTAGTGGTAATTGGCGAAGAATTCGGAGACTTGGCAGCTGATGCTTCGTCCGGTTCCTTAAATCGTAGATCAATGATGTATCAATCACATGTCAAACAACCAATGATCTGTGAGAATTGTCAAAGAGTCAACTGCGCAGTCTCTCAGTCTCCTTGCTGCTTCCTCGCTCTATACGCAACTGAGAATTTCTCTTAAAACTGGCTATTTCAGAAAAGAGTTCTACGGGTTGGGTTGTTTTATCTCTGAGCGGCACTTTTTTGCACACAATGGGCTAAATGGCCAGGTCACATGGATCCCGAAGGCTCAGAGAAGGTTGGGTGAGGGGACCCACTGGAACGGCTGTTGGGAGACAGATGGTAGCCTCCCGTCAAGGCCATCCAGCGTGTTCTTTAACGTGCACAGGGTATGGCTCTCCCGCACACGGAGCCACGGCTTAAAGTCCCATCCGACGGACGGCGGCCTTTCCAAGCCCATCGGTGTCCCCTACTGACCGTGGACAGGGCGGGGATTTTGCGGAGATAAATCTCAATGCTGACCCAGCTGGGACTCGAACCTGGGAACTACAGATTACGAGCCTGGTGCGCTACCGACTGAGCCACCCCCGCCCAAAGAGTTCTACGTAGCGATTGCTTATTGGCATTGACATTTAAATTTAGGTAAGTAAAAGAAAAGGTAAAGTGGCAAATAGTAGTTTGAAGAATGTTAATAACACGGCTGTTGTGGCCCGATATTTAGCTTTAATTGGAACTGCTTAATAATTGATAAAATGTACATGATCTGAAGAAAACAGCTTGCAGCTTGAGTCCTGGTGCGACTGCATAGGGAGGTAAAATTGTCAATAAAACAAACAACTGTAACTACAGTTAGGTCGACTGCAGCAAATATCACTATTTTTTCACACGATGGCCTTCCATTACTTTTAAATACAGCACTAAGAAAAAATAAAATAAATAAATACCCCCTCAAGCAGCTGCTTGCCACAGAGGTCTGACAGGAGCCTATCAGTTTACATGCCATAGTAGAAGATCTGAGAGGATGGCAGGACCTCAGCAGAAAAACAACACATACAACCATGCCTTACCCGGGGCTCGAACCCAGATCCCTTAGATCAGTAGCCAAGCGCGCTAACCACTCGGCCATGGGACGGCAATACAGCACTAATTCAGCTAAATTGGCCAATGACAGAGCAGACCAGTGAAAGCAACAGATGTTCAAGTTCGCTCTGGGCGACAAAATAGACCGATCCTCTTAAGGACAAATAAGTAGTCATAACAGGGAACAGAAAAATTTGTGAAGCTCTATGTGGGTTACAATCAGGGTTCGACAAGACCTCAAGATCTTGTCAAACCTGTTCGACAAGACCTCAAGACGTCTCTTGTCAAACCTCTTCGACAAGATCTCAAGACATTTCTTGCCAAAAAACTCTTCGACAAGACCTTTCTTCTCAAACCTCTTCAACAAGACATTTCTTCTCAAACCTCTTCGACAAGACCTCAAGATCTTTCTTGCCAAACGTTCAACAACCAGTGAGCTCTACTAAGAAAATTTGAATGATGCAAAACACTTACGTTAGAAATATTGTGCTTTTTTATTATGAATCCTTTTTTAATTGAATATATATATAGGTAATTAAAATAATGTCAGAATATAATAATTGACTTTCATACAAATTCCAAATGGCTTGCTGATTAATAGATAAACTTTTCTCTACACTTTGACAAACTCGTTGATTTTCGGAATTTTTTTAGAACCTGCTACAACACACCTCTACTTACATTGCGATCGTATTCATGCATGCCTTTCAACAAATCACGATATTGCTTTATTATTTGAAACAGTGTTCTTCAAACTCTTTCGCAGAAAAATGGGGTTCAGGAGGAAGATTTCATCGGGTTAATATTTCGCAATGTTAAATCAATTATGGAAGGAATGCTTCCGTTCCTCACAGGTGACAGTGACCTAGGATAACAAGAACCTCGTATTATACTGAAAGACTTTTGTCAAACCTCTTTGACAAGACCTCAAGATCTTTGTTGTCAAACCTCTTGACAAGACCTCAAAATCTTTTTTGTCAAAACTCTTCTACAAGACTTCAAGATCTTTTTTGTCAAAACTCTTCTACAAGACCTCAAGATATTTTGTCAAACCTCTCCGACAAGACCTCAAGATCTTTCTTGTAAAACCTGTTCGACAAGACCTCAAGATCTTTCTTGTCAAACCTGTTCGACAAGACCTCAAGACGTCTCTTGTCAAACCTCTTCGACAAGATCTCAAGACATTTCTTGCCAAAAAACTCTTCGACAAGACCTTTCTTCTCAAACCTCTTCGACAAGACCTTTCTTCTCAAACCTCTTCGACAAGACCTCAAGATCTTTCTTGTCAAACCTCTTCGACAAGATCTCTAGACTTTTCTTGCCAAAAATCTCTTCGACATGACCTCAAGACCTTTCTTGTCAAACCTGTGGTAAGTAGTCTCATTTTTTATGCTTCCTCCGATACAACCCTACAGAGATGTCTTAAGTGTGAGCGAATCTGTACGGAGAACAGAGAATGCGATGGTACAACTGACTTTGACAAATGCACCTTGTGCTGAACAATTTCAGCACAAGGTGCATTTGTAAGAGTCAACTAAAGATCATGTTACGCAGTTGACCTTTTATGTTAAAAGCAGATATGCAGATCAGCTCCTTTGTACCCGATTATATTTTTTAGTTAATTGCATGCAAAAAATCCTCAAAGTGCAAAAGGCTACCTAAATCAACCGCATTGTTCCCGAAATACAATAGACCTTTATTGTTTGGAGTTAGCTATTCGAAATTCGTTGATAATTCTATTTGCGTTTTTCCCAGATTCCTTCTCTCAATGGGGGCGGGGGTGGCTCAGTCGGTAGCGCGTCAGGCTCGTAATCTGTAGTTCCCAGGTTCGAGTCCCAGCTGGGTCAGCGTTGAGATTTATCTCCGCTAAATTCCCCGCCCTGCCCACGGTCAGTAGGGGACACCGATGGGCTTGGAAAGGCCGCCGTCCGTCGGATGGGACGTTAAGCCGTGGCTCCGTGTGCGGGAGAGCCATACCCTGTGCACGTTAAAGAACACGCTGGATGGCCTTGACGAGAGGCTACCATCTGTCTCCCAACAGCTGTTCCAGTGGATCCCCTCCCCCAACTTTCTCTGAGCCTTCGGGGTCCATGTGACCTGGCCATTTAGCCCATGGTGTGCAAAAAAGTGCCGCTCAGATGTAAAACAACCCAACAACCTTCTCGCAATGAAGTGTGGGTTTCGAAGCATTTTTTCTGTCATCACTAACAGCATAGAGCCCTTGATCTTGTACCTCGTCTTCTTACCAATCTGAAGCTCAATTGAATGTCAGAGACATTTCGGAATGAGTCTCAAAGCTAATTACTTAAGTTTCACGAAACGTTATCTTTCTCAAGTATCTTAATCTGTCAAATATATGATTCATCAGAGCACTAACCTAAATAACGTGAATTTCATAACGTGGATTGTAAAATTGCCTTTTTGTGTTATTTTGAAAAATGCTCTTGATTAGACAGAATTCAGATGACTTTGACGAAAATTGCTTCTTTTTTTTTGTGAATAGACGCCAACAGTATATAGAAAGTTCTTTAAATTGTTACTTTTATCTTATTTTATTATGTATAATGCACTTGCAACGTGAGTACGGCTCATTTCTTCTTCGACAAGAAGAAATTATATAAGAAGAAGCCACTCATATATTTATACTAGTGAGCCCACGAACTTTTATCGGCTGGGATCAGCTCAGAGAATAGTCTTCCATACTCATGATGTGAAGGTCCCAGGTTCGAGTCCAACTGTGCTAATACCGAGATTTATCTTCACTAAACCTCCACTCTGCCTCAAGACGTCAGTAGGGATGTCAATGGGTTTGGAAAGGCCGTCCTCCCTCGGATGCAACGTTAAGCCATGGCCCGCTGATAGAAGAGGCGGGGGGTGGCTCAGTCGGTAGCGCGCCAGGCTCGTAATCTGTAGTTCCCAGGTTCGAGTCCCGCCTGGGTCAGTGTTGAGATTTATCTCCGCAAAAATTACTCACCCTGCCCACGGTCATTAGGAGGCACCGATGGGCTTGGAAAGACCGTCGTCCGTCGGATGGGACGTTAAGCCGTGGCCCCGTGTGCGGTAGAGCCATACTCTGTGCACGTTAAAGAACACGCTGGATGGCCTTGACGGCAGGCTACCATCTGTCTCCCAACAGCTGTTCCGGTGGGTCCCCCAACCTTCTCTGAGCCTTCGGGGTCCATGTGACCTGGTCATTTAGCCCATGGTGTGCAAAAAAGTGCTGCTCAGAGGTAAAACAACCCAACCCAACCTGACCATTTAGCCCATGGTGTGCAAAATAGTGTCACTCAGAGGTAAAACAACCCAACCGCTAATAGAAGAGTCACACACTGTAGACGTTAAAGATCACTCTGGATGGGCTTGACGAGAAACTATCCTCTCTCAATTGACGCGAAGCATCCCCAGATCAGTCTTGACATGACTCTGAGCCCTCGGAATCCTTGTTGTGACATGCCGAAAACCCCAATTTCGAATAAGTCCATATTTCAGTATTTGTGCTCGTTTTTTTTTAGGAACTTAACCCACGCGAATAGCAAGGGCCTACTATATGCCAGAAAAAAAATAACTATAGCAACTTCTGTGCAACGAACACTAAATGATAAAAATCAGCAGTGGTTTGCATTTGCATTACTATAAGAGGAGTTACTTTTCCGTCTCAATCGCAAGAATAGTGATTTGTACGGCTGCGACCAAATAACAAAGTTTCAGCGCTGTTTAGAGTGATTAACATTTCCATTTCTCCAGTGTTTTGAAATAAAACCATTGCCAACAACAAATGTGACCTCATTAGAAAACAGAGTGTGCATATGGCTAAAGCACATGCGAACAAACCGTAGTTTATTGTAAGGCCACATCTGTTATTAAAGATTTTAAGTTTTCAGAAATTTTCAAAAAGGTTAATAACGCTAAACTGCACGTCTGTTTTCTGTATAAAATCAAAAAATTACTCCTCAATCAGCTGTTTACAGTAGAGGTCTAATAGGAGCCTGTCAGTTTAATATGCCTTAGAGGTCTGATAGCAGCCTGTCAGTTTAATATGCTGTAGATGTCTCTGATAGGAGCCTGCCAGTTTAATATACCTCAGAGGACTGATAGGAGCCTGCAAGTTTAATATGCTGCAAAGGTCTCTGATAAGAGCTGGTCAGTTTAATATGCCTTAGAGGTCTGATAGGAGCATGTCAGTTTAATATGCTCATTATTTAATAAAGCCAGTCAGTTTAATATGCCTTAGAGGTCTGTGATATGAGCCTGCCAGTTTAATATGTTGCAGAGGTCTCTGATAGGAGCCTGCCAGTTTAATATACCTCAGAGGACTGATAGGAGCCAGCCAGTTTAATATGCTGCAGAGGTCTCTGATAGGAGCTTGCCAGTTTAATATGCTGCAGAGGTCTCTGATAGGAGCTGGTCAGTTTAATGTGCCTTAGAGGTCTGATAGGAGACTGTTATTTTAATATGCTCATTATTTAATAAAGCTAGTCAGTTTAATATGCCTTAGAGGTCTCTGATAGGAGCTTTTCAGTTTAATATGCTGCAGAGGTCTCTGATAGGAGCTGGTCAGTTTAATATGCCTTAGAGGTCTGATAGGGCCTGTCAGTTTAATATGCTCATTATTTAATAAAGCTAGTCAGTTTAATATGCCTTAGAGGTCTCTGATACGAGCCTGCCAGTTTAATATACCTCAGAGGACATATAGGAGCCAGCCAGTTTAATATGCTGCAGAGGTCTCTGATAGGAGATGGCCAATTTAAAATGCCTTAGAGGTCTGATAGGAGCCTGTCAGTTTAATATGCTAATTATTTAATAAAGCTAATCAGTTTAATATGCCTTAGAGGTCTCTGATAGGAGCCTGCCAGTTTAATATGCTGCAGAGGTCTCTGACAGAAGCCTGACAGTTTAATATGCCTCAGAGGTCTGATAGGAACCTGTTAGTTTGATATGCTGCAGAGACTGACAGGAGCCTGTCAGTTTAATATGCCTTAGAGGTCTGATAAGAGCCTCTCAGTTTAATATGCCTCAGAGGTCTAATAGGAGCCTGTCAGTTGAATATGCCGCAGAGGTCTGATAGGAGCTTTTCAGTTTAATATGCAACAGGAGAGTTCCTATCACCTGCCAGTTTAATATGTCACAATTAAGATCTTTGAGGAAGGCAAGATCCCATCAGAAGTACAACACAGAAAAGAAACATCCATTGCCAAAAAAAAAGATTTAATCTTTACTGCATCGCAAATAGAAATCGCTATCCACCAATCGGAACCTAGATTACCTAATCTTCATTCCACCGCGGGCAAGTTACCGTAGAAATTTCTGTTTTCCATAAGATGAAAATCCTTTGAAAAACAAACACCATTCTACTTTTCATCCTTTCAATTGACTCGTCAGATAAAATACAAAATTTGATAAACTGCTTAAATGACAAGTTAGCTTCGAAACAAACAAATCGCATACAAACCCATCGCTGACTACCTTTTAATAAGATCGGCGATATATAATCCATCGTTGAAGTTTGATTAGCATACCTTCCCTTTGGCTGTGTTCTTATTAGCGTCGCGATGTTTCAATGATGGGAAATGCGTCTATTGACGTTTCCAGCTAAATTACTATTATTATTAGAAGCTTGCCTGCGTACCCAAACTACAGCGTCGTGGCTGTCGCCCAATATCTCCTGGAAGCATAAAGGCAGAAACCTCTCTCAACGCGTCAAAGGTTCGAAGTATCCGCAGTTCGCTCAATAAATCGCTCGGATCTTCCTTTGTGTTCCCTCCTGACGATTTAACTGGCATGGATTGATGCCCCCCCCCTACCTCTTCCCCTTTCGATCAATTCGTCGTTTTCACGATGAACAAGAATTACAAGTCAATGGGGCAAGGCACAACTGGACAGATGGGAATTTCACGGTTGCGGTTAGCCATTTAACAGAAGATGGGTTTATTTTAATTCGAGAATGTGTCGGATCTTCTGAGCGGTTGAGTCCGTTATGATGAAAAATACATTTCGTGTCACTTATATCACTGCTTAAATACTATGACTTAATCAACTGCACTAAAATGAATCTAATACACGTCCTTAAATTAAATTTGAAACATTGATATATATTGAGTCTTCGGAAAAAGATGTTGGAATTTTCATCAATATTTTTTTTCTCCTAAAGAACACCCAGTGTTGTTATGGGTTGTTGTACCTCTGAGCGGCACTTTTTTGCACACCATGGGCTAAATGACCAGGTCACAAGGACCCCGAAGGTTCAGAGGTTAGGGGAGGGAACCCACTTGAACAGCTGTTGGGAGACAGATGGTAGCCTCCCGTCAAGGCCATCCAGTGTGGTCTTTAACGTGCACAGGGTATGACTCTCCCGCATACGGGGCCACGGCTTAACGTCCAGTCCGACGGACGGCGGCCTTTCTAAGCTCATCGGTGTCGCCTACTGACCGTGGGCAGGGTGGGGAATTTTGCGGAGATAAATCTCAACGCTGACCCAAGCGGGACCCGAACCTGGGAACTGCAGATTACGAGCCTGGCAAGCTATCGACTGAACCACCCCCGCTCCAGCGTTGAAGAAGGTGTCCATAACTCAGAAAACTTCAAGGTGCTCACAAGTAAAAGTGACTTCAGTAAGAAAGTGATTCAAAAAATCTGTGCGTAGGGGGTTACCTCAGCAGGTAAGTCGCCAGTCTCGTAATCTGCAGTTCCCAGGTTCGAGTCCCAACTGTGCCAGCGTTGAAATTTATCTTTGCTAACCTCACCTTGCATTCGGTGAGAAAGGTGAACCGATGGGCTTGGAGAAGTCGCCGTCCGTCGGATGTGACGTTAAGCTATGCTTCCGTGTACAGAAGCCCGATCCAGTATATGTCAAAGAACACTTTATGGGAAGCCTTTATGGAAAGTTATCATTTTTCTCCTAACAGTTGTTCATTGGTTATCCTTTCTCAAACTTTCGCTTAGCCCTGGGGCGGGGGTGACTCAGTCGGTAGCGCGCCAGGTTCGTAATCTGTAGTTCCCAGGTTCGAGTCCCAGCTGGGTCAGCGTTGAGATTTATCTCCGCAAAATTCCCCGCCCTGCCCACGGTCAATAGGGGACACCGCTGGGCTTGGAAAGGCCGCCGTCCGTCGGATGGGACGTTAAGCCGTGGCCCCGTGTGCGGGAGAGCCATACCCTGTGCACGTTAAAGAACACGCTGGATGGCCTTGACGGGAGGCTACCATCTGTCTCCCAACAGCTGTTCCAGTGGGTCCCCTCCCCCAACCTTCTCTGAGCCTTCGGGGTCCATGTGACCTGGCCATTTAGCCCATGGTGTGCAAAAAAGTGCCGCTCAGAGGTAAAACAACCCAACCCAAACTCTGAGCCCTTTGAGTCTTTCTGACGTGGCCATTTAGAAATCAACGCATCCACAATAACTCAATGATGTATCTTTATAATACACCACTGAAAAAAGCGAGACCTAAGAAGAAAGACAACAGATCTTTAAAAGAAGTGATAACCATTATTTTATCCGATGTTCCAAATGGGAAAAATATTTCAATTTTTTTCCACTCTAAAGTTTCTAAAAGTATATATATTGTTACGACAGATGAATGTGCAACAGTGATTACACAACAAAGCCTTAACTGGCATAGTGATTAGGCAGCTAGCGACTGTTCCAGCAAGGCAAACTTTGTGTGTTGTGTTAGCTCTAACTAAGGCAGTGGTCAGCAGTGACTTCGGTCTTAGTAGGGCATGTCCTTGTATGAGAAGGCCTGTATTAAGCTAGGAGTAGCTTCTAGGATTCTTCTCTGTCCTATGTGTCGCAAAAAAAAAAATTGCGACAGTTGTATCATGAACGCTCGATTATTCTTAGCGTGACGATTTACGATATTAACTGTTTAGAACGAGTATGCTTTGAAATAGAAGAATTGCGAAAGAAAGAAAAAAGATATAGTGGAGTAATGAAAGAAGATGGAGATAGTGCATAAAAATGAGTATTGTGTAATGCTGCGTAAAAGGACTGCTCTTATTTAAGATGAAACATGGTTCTGGTGGAGAAGAGGAACAACGGTAAAGTTTGTTATTGGCTCCTCTATCAGGGGAGATCAATGTTGAACATTTCACATGTATAAGGTGTAAAGTTTTATTAAGGTTATTTAATGTCGCAAATGATATTCAATACAAAGTGGTTTGCCTTTATGCTAAGAGAAATGGGGCGGGGGTGGCTCAGTCGGTAGCGCGCCAGGCTCGTAATCTGTAGTTCCCAGGTTCGAGTCCCAGCTGGGTCAGCGTTGAGATTTATCTCCGCAAAATTCCCGCCCTGCCCACGGTCAGTAGGGGACACCGATGGGCTTGGAAAGGCCGCCGTCCGTCGGATGGGACGTTAAGCCGTGGCCCCGTGTGCGGGATAGCCATACCCTGTGCACGTTAAAGAACACGCTGGATGGCCTTGACGGGAGGCTACCATCTGTCTCCCAACAGCTGTTCCAGTGGGTCCCCTTCCCCAACCTTCTTTGAACCTTCGGGGTCCATGTGACCTGGCCATTTAGCCCATGGTGTGCAAAAAAAGTGCCGCTCAGAGGTAAAACTAAGAGAAATAGAAATACTTGAGTTTAGATAAAAATTGATTAATTTGTAAAAATTTTGTGTCATTGTAATAAATTACTCATCCATACTTTAGTGGTATACATATATGCTATTTATGAACTCACGCTAAGCTTTCATCTCTTTGAATTCATATCAATATAAAAATTAAGAATGTAAAAAAAATTATAATTCATTAATAATTAATAATTTTTTAAGGAATAATTTTTTTACCTCGAAATCTCCTAAATTTTTTCGTCATCTATGTAACAACCATAGAAGATATTACATTGACTGGAGACCGAAATCTGCTGACCTTTCCGAAGATTGGTGGTGGTGGTGGGGGGGGGGGGGGTCGGTAGCGCGCCAAGGGTCGTAATCTGAAGTTCACAGGTTCGAGTCCCAGATGGGTCAGTGTTGAGATTTACCTCCGCAAAACTCCGTGCCCTTGATCAGTAAGGGATACTAATGGGCTTGAAAATTCCTCACTCTGTAGGAAGGGACATTAAGCCTTTGTGCACCTTAAGGAACACCCTGGATGACCTTGACGGGAGGCTGCCATCTGTCTCCTAACAGGTGTCCAGTGGATTCTCTTCGCTGACCTTCTCACCTTCTCTAAACCGTCGGCGTCTTGGTCATTTAGCCCATTGTGTACAAAAAGTGCCGTTCAGATGTAAAACAACTCAAAAGTTGGTTTCCCGGTGGATGACTTCAAATTTGTCTTCGAAAAGTTTAATCAGTTTTTATTTTGGAAAAGTGGCTCAAGAGATTTTTATCTCAAGACGGAATCTGAAGATAGTCTCACAGATGCCAAAACATTTAGGAAAATTTCTAGTAAGATAATTTATAAACTGAAATAAACAACTTCCTGAAATAAATGTCCCTTAAAGTACAGGAGACAAAACTCTAAGGAATGTGTTGTTTTACCTCTGAGCTGCACTTTTATGCACCTAATGGTTAAATGGGCAGGTCGCAAAGACTCCAAGGGATCAGAGAAGGTTCGGGGACAGATTGCTGCGAGACAGATGGAAGCCTCAAGACTTCCAGCATGTTCCTTAACATGCACAGACTCTCCTTCTTCTTTCTTTCCATGCCCTCTAGTTTCTCTCCGAGGGCAGAGCAAGGATTAGCGAAGATAAACCTCAATTACAGCGCAAACACAATTGAGACTCGAAACTTGGTATTGTAGATTACGAGCCTGATGCGCTACCGACTGAGCCAACCGTGGTCTCGAAATTTCAAATCCTTTTATTAATGACAAAGGATACCAGCCACGAATACTATTGCTAAATATATAAACAAATTTATACACTTAAACAGAAGGCAAATATAAACTTTTACATAGTGATAAGTAGGGGCGGGGGTGGCTCAGTCGGTAGCGCGCCAGGCTCGTAATCTGGATCTGTAGTTCCCAGGTTCGAGTCCCAGCTGGGTCAGCGTTGAGATTTATCTCCGCAAAATTCCTCGCTCTTGCCCACGGTCAGTAGGGGACACCGATGGGCTTGGAAAGGCCGCCGTCCGTCGGATGGGACGTTAAGCCGTGGCCCCGTGTGCGGGAGAGCCATACCCTGTGCACGTTAAAGAACACGCTGGATGGCCTTGACAGGAGGCTACCATCTGTCTCCCAACAACTGTTCCAGTGGGTCCCCTCCCCCAACCTTCTCTGAGCCTTCGGGGTCCATGTGACCTGGCCATTTAGCCCATGGTGTGCAAAAAAGTGCCGCTCAGAGGTAAAACAACCCAACAACCCAACATAGTGATAAGGAAAGAGCAGAAGTTTGAAACGAAGTCTTCCTAATGTTTCTTCGTTAATCTCCATAATGTACTGTTGAAATGCGATGAAGTAATGCAGTGAAGTAAAGAAAATCCAGATTCCCGAAATTACCCTACTAAAAGCAATTGATGAGCGTTGCGTAAAACAAATTCCGAGTTCATTTCACGAAAATGAGCTATTACCTTCAAAGCAACTCTCTAATAATCGGCGTACAGCATAATTTTCCCGCTAAATAATGTTATTAAATCCTTAACGGACTACCAAGTGGTGTGCAACGCAATTAGAAAGTTAAATACTATTATTTTGCTTCATTGATGGCAAGGCCTGCCAAAATAGCGAAAAATAGACGTTATGTTTCCTTGTTATCATTTTGAGGTTGCACAGAATTCCATTAATTTTTTTTTTTAAAAAAGAAAATCCAAATATCGTTAAAACATTTTTCTTTTCTGTTTAGTTATTCACGAAGATAATTTCATCGTAATGGGGCCTGTCTCATTCCGCTCGAAAAATGAGTCACTTATTTTAATTGGCTGTTAACACTGTTGTAAATCTGATTTAATTTGATTTCATTTCTGAAACTGCGTTTCCGTATATAATAATTGCTTTATGCGAGAGATGTTGCAAAGAGAGGAAGCTCAAGATGTACGAGAGCAGGAGGATGATCTCTCGCATCCAAACGAAGATATGGCAGCCAGTGAACTTCCTGAGTCAACAAACAATGTGCACCAAAAGAAATTATAGCAACTTCCTCCAAGATAATTTTCCCAAATTACGGTATTTGTTGTTAGGTTGTTTTATTTCCGAGCGGAACATTTTAGCACAAGACTAAAAATATGGACTAATGGGCTAAATGGCCAGGTCATGAGGACCCCAAGGGTTCAGAGAAGTTTTGGGAAAGGACAATGGTGTGCTGGATCCGATTCGCGTGAGGCGGTTGTTAAATGATCAGATTATTACTATGTAAAGAGAGAAAATATCTAAATCAATAACCACAATATTGCTCTTTAGCCGTCCCGTGGCCGAGTGGTTAGCGCGCTTGGCTACTGATCTACGGGACCTGGGTTCGAGCCCCGGGTAAGGCATGGATGTTCGTGTTGTTTTCTGCTGAGGTCCTGTCATCCTCTCAGATCTTCTACTGTGGCATATAAACTGAGAGGCTCCTGTCAGACCTCTGTGGCAAGCAGCTGCTTGAGGGGGTATTTATTTTATTTTATATGATGTGCTCTTAATTCTATACAATTCACATCACATGAAAATATTTAATATTTTTACATCATTCAGATTTTGACAGCATATCCCTGGGGTTGGGTTGGGTTGTTTTACCTCTGAGTGGCACTTTTTTGCACACCATGGGCTAAATGGCCAGGTCACATGGACCCCGAAGGCTCAGAGAAGGTTGGGGGAGGGGACCCACTGGAACAGCTGTTGGGAGACAGATGGTAGCCTCCCGTCAAGGTCATCCAGCGTGTTCTTTAACGTGCACAGGGTATGGCTCTCCCGCACACGGGGCCACGGCTTAACGTCCCATCCGACGGACGGCGGCCTTTCCAAGCCATTCGATGTCCCCTACTGACTGTGGGCAGCGGAGGGAGTTTTGTGGAGATAAATCTCAACGCTGGCTCAGCTGGAACTCGAACCTGGAAGATGCAGCTTTGCGATTAATAAAATACATATTACTGATGGGTTCCTCTAGATTTTGGTCCAAACCAATGGGCTTGAAAAGGCAGCCGACCTTCGGACGGGACGTTAAGCATAGGGGTCCCTATGCGGGAGAGCCACACCTTGTCTCCTAACAGCTGTCTAGTGTGTCCCTTCCTCTTAAAGATGCAAGGACTCAGAGACGGTTGGCCAGTCACCAACCTTCTCCGAGTCCTCAGGGTCTTTGAGACTTTGCCATTTAGCTCACTGTGTGCAAAAAAAGCTCCACTTACAGGTGAAGCAACCCAACAACTCTTAAAGGAAAATAAAGTCGCGTTTTCCCATGCCTCCTGTTGGTTGGGAAGTAGCGAATCATTACTGCCGACCTCTTGCTCATCACACTCTACGACCAAAATTTCAGATTTCTATCATAAATAGATCGTTTGTAATATTCGTTTGAAGTTTGCATTTTTCCAACTTTTTCTACCACTACAAGGCGTTATTGAACCTAGTGAGAGATTCGGAAAATGCGAATCCTAATATTTCTTCAATACCTATCTAATCCCAAAAAATTTTTAATTTATGTTTAAAAACGGAAAGAGTTAAACGATATGAATATTAAATAATAAAAAATAAATTAAATAAATACCCCCTCAAGCAGTTGCTTGCCACAGAGGTCTGACAGGAGCCTGTCAGTTTATATGCCAAAGTAAAAGATCTGTGAGGCTGGCAGAACCTCAGCAGAAAACAACACCAACATCCATGCCTTATCCGGGGCTCGAACCCAGGTCCCTTAGATCAGTAGCCAAGCGCGCTAACCACTCGGCCACGGGACGGCTAATAAATACCCCCTCAAGCAGCTGCTTGCCACATAGGTCTGACAGGAGCCTGTCAGTTTATATGCCACAGTAGAAGTTCTGTGAGGATGGCAGGACCTCAGCAGAAAACAACACCAACATCCATGCCTTACCCGGGCTCGAACCCAGATCCCTTAGATCAGTAGCCAAGCGCGCTAACCACTCGGCCACGGGACGGCTAAAATCATGCATTGTCAGAATATTACTTAAAAAAAAAAACACGACATAATTATTACTTTGTCCTTTTGCAGGCATTCATTTTATGAAAACGTGCTAAAAACTATAGCTGTTTCTTTTGCAAGTGAGCTGAAAATTACTATAATGACTTACTTGAAAATCTACTGAGTCACAAAGAATTTATTGATGAATAGAAAAAGTTATCTAAGGGATCACCAAAAGCTTATCGGAAAGAATCACAGAAAAAAAAAAATCGCATCCCCGTAAATTTATCGAGAATCGGAAGGAAAAAAAGAACTTCCCAAACATAAGTAGCGATTGGATGCTTTCAGGCACCCAGTGCTTGGTCGCAAACGTTTGCTGACACGACTAACATGATTAGCCAAGAAAGGCGACAAAGCTTACTCTCATAGGAATGCGGCACTGTCCAGAAAAGGTGGTGGAGGCAACAATGGCTTCCCAAGCCACGTAATCGTCAAACAAGACCATCACCACCCTGTCGGCCTTCGGGGTGAAGTGGCAGCTACGAAAGGAGAAGGCTAGGCCCTGAATCCACGCTCCACCACCTCCCAGCCAGGCGACACAATGGTCAAGGTGAAGCCGTTGAAAGACGACAATAGCAGACGGCCAGCAGTATGCTGTCGGCCCAATAATCCGTCACAAGGATAGCGGAGAGTTGGCCATACATGCTTGTGGCCTGCGCGCTTCAATCAGAGCTGCCAGCACCTGCAAGAAGCAGGACAGATGTCGACTAGGCATTGCGGACTCGCCTTTTAATAGGCCGCTCGCTTTGTGCACTAGTCCGGTACCAACAATGCAGATGCAGTTCAAGTGGCTTGCATAGACATGACTTGGTCAAAGGACACCCAACTGTGTTTCCTGGCAGCTTTGACAGTGAAGCGCTGCCAGTCGCTAAGGCATCAAGTAGAAAGACGACCTCTGGAATAAAAAATAAGTAAAATATAATAAATACTCCCTCAAGCAGCTGCTTGCCACAGAGGTCTGACAGGAACCTGTCAATTTACATGCCACAGTAGAAGATCTGAGAGGATGGCAGGACCTCAGCAGAAAACAACACAAACATCCATGTCTTACCCGGGGCTCGAACCCAGGTCCCGTAGATCAGTAGCCAAGCGCGCTAACCACTCGGCCACGGGACGGCTAAGGGACAAAATAATCACAGCTGAATGGCTTGATCATTGTAAAATTGGAGGTGATATAACTTCAGCTCCAGAATTAGGTTGGTTGGGTTGTTTTACCTCTGAGCGGCACTTTTTTGCATACCATGGGCCATTTTCATACCATTTTTCTGCATACCATAAATGGCCAGGTCACATGGACCCCGAAGGCTCAGAGAAGGTTGGGGGAGGGGACCCACTGGAACAGCTGTTGGGAGACAGATGATAGTCTCCCGTCAAGGCCATCCAGCGTGTTCTTTAACGTGCACAGGGTATGGCTCTCCCGCACACGGGACCACGGCTTAACGTCCCATCCGACGGACGGCGGCCTTTCCAAGCCCATCGGTGTCCCCTACTGACTGTGGGCAGGGCAGGGAAAAATCTCAACGCTGACCCAGCTGGGACTCGAACCTGGGAACTACAGATTACGAGCCTGGCGCGCTACCGACTGAGCCACCCCGCCCCCATTAAAATTGGAGGTGATATAACTTGAGCTCCAGAATTAGCATACTCATATGAATGCATCTTGATGTGCATTCTCTCCAACCCATGATTTTCGTGAGAGTAATTTATTACGAGCCGTCCCATGGCCGAGTGGTTAGCACGCTTGGCTGCTGATCCGAGGGGCCTGGGTTCGAACCCCGGATAAGACATGGATGTTCGTATTGTTTTTCTGCTGAGGTCCTGCCATCCTCACAGACCTTCTACTTTGGCATATAAACTGACAGGCTCTTGTCAGACCTCTGTGGCAAGCAGCTGCTTGAGGGGGTATTTATTTATTTATTTTATAATTTATTACGAGATATTTATGGTTTGCAAAATCTTCACTGAAGCAAATGGAAAACTATTGCTTTAAAAAACTCCTTGAGGATGACCGAGTAGTTAGTGTGTTTGGGTACTGATCAAATGGACCTGGGTCAGCGCCCCAGATAAGACAAGGATGTTTTTCTTCTTGTGTTGTTGAAGTCGTTTGTTTTCCTTGCAAATCTTCTCTATAGCGTATTCAAGGCTCCTGTCAAACCTCTATGGCAAGCAGCTGCCTGATGGATAATTTATTATTTAATTATCAATCTTCGGAGGCTTTGTATCCTTTTGGCTAGGAGGGTTGATTCTGTCAGTAGGCCAACACGCTCGCAATCTGATGTTTCCAGGTTCGATCCCGAATGTGCCTCTGTTGAGATTTTCTCCGCTAATCTTCACTCTTCCTTCACCAGGAAAGGGAGATGTCCGCCGTCAGCTAGATGCGACGTTCAGCCACAGAGGTCTGGCAGGATAGTACAGTCGCTCAAATAAATATCCGGACAATATCGTTGATTACAGAATTCAGAAAAAATATCTGGCAACGATTTTTTTAGAAATTAGTGATCTGGCAACATTCGTGTACGTACACGAAGGTTGCCAGATCGGATACTTTTTTGAGCGACTGTACTGTGCCTTGGAGAGTCATGATTTGCGCATGTTAAAGAACACACCAGATGAACTTGATGGGAAGCATCCAGAGTTGGGTTGGGTTGTTTTACCTCTGAGCGGCACTTTTTTGCACACCATGGGCTAAATGGCCAGGTCACATGGACCCCGAAGGCTCAGAGAAGGTTGGGGGAGGGGACCCACTGGAACAGCTGTTGGGAGACAGATGGTAGCCTCCCGTCAAGGCCATTTAGTGTGTTCTTTAACGTGCATAGGGTATGGCTCTCCCACACACGGGGCCACAGCTTAACGTCCCATCCGACGGACGGCGGCCTTTCCAAGCCCATCGGTGTCCCCTACTGACCGTGGGCAGGGCGGGGAATTTTGCGGAGATAAATCTCAACGCTGACCCAGCTGGGACTCGAACCTGGAAATTACAGATTACGAGCCTGGCGCACTACCGACTGAGCCACCCCCGCCCCGGAAGCATCCAGATGTTTCTTAGAAGCTATCCGATGGTTTTTATTATCCAGCTCTGAGCCCTTAGGTAAGGGAAAGGTATTTACTGAATAGTTGTTAGGAGAAGGATGAGAATCTCCCTTCAAGATTGTTCAGCATGTTCTTTAACGTGCACAGGGTTATGGCTCTCATGTACATGGAATCATGGCTTAACGTCGCATCCGAGAAACGGTGTCCTTTGCAAACTCATTAATATCCCCATTATCACAGAGGGTATTATAGGGGATAGCGGTGAAAACTCCTACAGCTGGCACAACGAGAACTTGAACTTGGGAATTGCAGATATTTGCTTTTGCCCACCCAAAAAAGAGTTTCAGGAGAAATATTCGCCACAACAGGAATGTTCTAGACTAGGGGTTCTGAACGTGGGGTACGCGGTAAAATTTTATGGGATATGCCGTGAGAGCTCGAATGTCGCTAGATATATATTATATATATGTTTTACGTTATTCCCATTGTTATACTATAATTACAGTTTTATCTATCTATACAAGGGGTACGCCAGTTACAAACCCATTTCCAGGGGGTACGTGAAGCATAAAAGGTTGAGAACCACTGATATATATATTTTATTTTATTCCCATTGTTATACTATAACTACAGTTTTATCTATCTATACAAGGGGTACGCCAGTTACATACACATTTCCAGGGGGTATGTGAAGCATAAAAGGTTGACAACCAGTGTTCTAGATGAATCAACCCGTCTAGAACATTCTATATCTAGAACTAATATAATAGAAGTAATATCGTCTACAACTAATATAATAGAACTAATATCGTCTAAAAGTAATATAATAGAACTAATATCGTCTAGAACTAATATAATAGAACTAATATCGTCTAGAATTAATATAATAGAACTAATATAATAGAACTAATATCGTCTAGAACTAATATAATAGAACTAATATCGTCTAGAATTAATATAATAGAACTAATATAATAGAACTAATATCGTCTAGAACTAATATATATAATTATTTAAATAAAATTCTTGATGTATAAGATTTAAGATTATTTGGAAATGGTGTAAATATGAGTAAGAAGACGAATAGGTATAGTTGCTGGAGCCTTTAAGAATCTATGGAAGATTTTGGAGAAATAGACGTATACATTCAAAGACTAAAATTAGGCTCTGTTCAGTCCTTTTGTAAATTTACTAGGTAGTGAAATCTGAACCCTTTATAGGTAAGTTAACAAGAAACTTTATGCCTTTGATTCTAGATGCTTGCGCAGTATCTTGGACATTAGGTGGTTTCACTATGTAAGTAATGATGACCACCTTTGAGTAGCATCCTATGTGGGGAGTGACTATGCTGGTTTCACCATGTTGCCAGCATGCAGGGCTACATATTAGCGAATAGAATTCTGAAACAGTCTATTTACAGGCCTCAGTCGGTCTAGATGTCTGTGACGGATGAACAGTATCAAACAGGACATTTTTGGAATTGGCCATCGGCGGTTAAGTGTAACAGATGTAGCTCGGGATAGATCTGTATGGAGAACTAGATTGCATGACATATCCCACAGATGCTTGAAGATTATGTGCGCCTGTATATAAGGAACAGAGCATTCCTTGTGCAATTTACAAGCAAGATTACATTTCGAAGCACTAGGTCTAGTATGCTTCCTTTGCCTCTCAGATAACGATTTAAATTATTCGAAATGCTAACGAGTTTATCTTTGCCAGGAGCTTATTTTCCAATCACCTCTAGCAAAGCGATATTATTGGATTCCCATAAGCGCTATCATTATACAGCCGCTAGCCAATAGGCTACAGCCCTACAGAGAGCGTTTTGAGCGGTTATTTCCATTTTGAAACATTCTGCGTTTCTGCAAACATTCTGTAAACATCGAAGCGTGTGCAACTGAATCTCGAACACGCTCCAGTTTTCTGTACGCCTTTGTTTTTAAGGATATTGTTATAAGACGTGAGGCTACCCAAGCTCCATTTACTGTACGACTCTGTTGTTAAGGATTTTTTTTATAAGACATGAATCTACTCACGCTCTAGTTTTCTGTACCAGGCTCGTAATCTGCAGTTCCCAGGTTCGAGTCCCAGCTGGGTCAGCGTTGAGATTTATCTCCGAATAACTCCCCGCCCTGCCCACGGTCAGTAGGGGACACCGATGGGCTTGGAAAGGCCGCCGTCCGTCGGATGGGACGTTAAGCCGTGGCCCCGTGTGCGGGAGAGCCATACCCTGTGCACGTTAAAGAACACGCTGGATGGCCTTGACGGGAGGCTACCATCTGTCTCCCAACAGCTGTTCCAGTGGGTCCCCTCCCCCAACCTTCTCTGAGCCTTCGGGGTCCATGTGACCTGGCCATTTAGCCCATGGTGTGCAAAAAAGTGCCGCTCAGAGGTAAAACAACCCAACCCAGTTTTCTGTACGCCTTTGTAGTTAAGGATGTTTTTAATAAGACGTCAAGCTACTCACGCTGCAGTCTGTCCCCTCTGTTGTTGATAATGTTTTAAAATAAAAAAAAATAACTACCCCCTCAAGCAGCTGCTTGCCACAGATGTCTGACAGGAGCCTGTCAGTTTATATGCCACAGTAGAAGATCTGAGAGGATGGCAGGACCTCAGCAGAAAAACAACACGAACATCCATGCCTTAATCCGGGGCTCGAACCCAGGTCCCTTAGATCAACAGCCAAGCGCGCTAACCACTCGGCCACGGGGACGCCAAAAAAATTAGGAAATGTTAATATCGCTGAATCCTCGAACATCTTTCTGTAGGATTTTACCATTGGATTCGATAAGCGATGGTCACAGTCAATAAGATCGGAAATGTTACAAACAACTGTTTCCAAATTGAAAGTGCCTTTTTAATGCAAGCTGTTATTCGCAAATCGCTGCGTCGCTCGATTTTGATTGCTGAGTGCAGGAAAGTTTGTGTTTCTTGCTCACAATAAGCTGAATCTGATTCGCTAAATGAGAAACTACGGAACCAAAATGGACAAAATTGAAATACAGCGTTAGGAATCAATCGAATGGATTTGTAAGGTTTGTACAGTCGCTCAAAAAAATATCCCAACACTATGGTTGATTACAGAATTCAGAAAAAATATCTGGCAACGATTTTTTTTAGAAATTAGTGATCTGGCTACCTTCGTGTCACGTGATACGAAGGTTGCTTCTAAAAAATATCGTTCCAAGATATTTTTTCTGAATTCTGCAAACAACCATTGTGTTCGGATATTTTTTGAGCGACTGTACACTCTACTTCTGCCTTGCTATTTATTGTCAAAACTTGCTTTTAAAAATGCAGGTTGTTTGGGTTGTTTTACCTCTGAGCAGCACTTTTTTTGCACACAATGGGCTAAATGGCCAGGTCACATGGACCCCGAAGGCTCAGAGAAGGTTGGGGCAGGGGACCCACTGGAACAGCTGTTGGGAGACAGATGGTAGCCTCCCGTCAAGGCCATCCAGTATGGTCTTTAACGTGCACAGGGTAGGACTCTCCAGCACACGGGGCCACAGATTAACGTCCAATCCGACGGACGGCGGCCTTTCCAAGCCCATCGGTGTCCCCTACTGACCGTGGGCAGGGCGGGGAAATTTTGCGGAGATAAATCTCAACGCTGACCTAGCTGGGACTCGAACCTGGGTTGGGTTGGGTTGTTTTACCTCTGAGCGGCACTTTTTTGCACATCATGGGCTAAATGGCCAGGTCACAAGGACCCCGAAGGCTCAGAGAAGGTTGGGGGAGGGGACCCACTGGAACAGCTGTTGGGAGACAGATGGTAGCCCCCCGTCAAGGCCATCCAGCGTGTTCTTTAACGTGCACAGGGTATGGCTCTCCCGCACACGGGGCCACGGCTTAACGTCCCATCCGACGGACGGCGGCCTTTCCAAGCCCATCGGTGTCCCCTACTGACCGTGGGCAGGGCGGAGAATTTTGCGGAGATAAATCTCAACGCTGACCCAGCTGGGACTCGAACCTGGGAACTACAGATTACAAGCCTGGCGCGCTACCGATTGAGCCACCCCCGCCCCCTGTCAAAACACATTTTTAAATTTGATTTAAAAACGCACAAAATTTTTGTTGAGAAACATTATTATTATTTGACACCTAAGTTCTTTAATTATTTAAATATGAAAAGAATTAATTAAATATAATTATTTATTTTATTAATCAATATATATTTATACAAACACACAGCATACAACATCCGAAAACACAACCATGATGGGAGTCGAACCCAGACCACGACAGCTGCAGTGTTACTATTATGAGCCAACGATATCATTACATCACTCATTCAAGTTCAATGTTTAAAATCCATTTTATTAGTTCCTTTAAAAAATGTTATCACTCTTTATTGATTTCACATTTTTTTATATATTTAAATAATTAAAGAATGTAGGTATCAAATAAACGTAATGTTTCTCAACAACAATTTTCTGCGTTTTTAAATCAAGTGTAAAAATGTTTTTTGATAGTTGGGTTGTTGTTTGGGTTGTTTTACCTCTGAGCGGCACTTTTCTGCACACAATGGGCTAAATGGCCAGGTCACATGGACCCCGAAGGCTCAGAGAAGGTTGGGGGAGGGGACCCACTGGAACAGCTGTTGGGAGACAGATGGTAGTCTCCCGTCAAGGCCATCCAGTGTGTTCTTTAACGTGCACAGGGTATGGCTCTCCCGGACACGGGACCACGGCTTAACGTCCCATCCGACGGACGGCGGCCTTTT
The DNA here is from genome assembly GCA_038380435.1 of Ryuthela nishihirai. Classification (NCBI taxonomy): domain Eukaryota; kingdom Metazoa; phylum Arthropoda; class Arachnida; order Araneae; family Heptathelidae; genus Ryuthela; species Ryuthela nishihirai. Next base: position 32,766,522 of record JAWZYU010000005.1, on the reverse strand, counting down.
CAAGCCCATCGGTGTCCCCTACTGACCGTGGGCAGGGCGGGGATTTTTTTTTGCGGAGATAAATCTCAACGCCTGACCCAGCTGGGACTCGAACCTGGGAACTACAGATTACGAGCCTGGCGCGCTACCGACTGAGCCACCCCCGCCCCTGAATTGTCAAGTGTTTTATCTTAAATTCAAAGCAATATCTTTATCATCAACATTTGCCAATGTAGAAAACTAAACAACAGATCCTGTTAACTAAAAGTAGACAGGATACTTTAATAACAATCCGGATAGCGAAAAAAAACTAACTCATCAGTCACATAGGCCTCCCCTTGTCACCAAGCTGGCTCCTCAGGGAAATTTCCCAATCTCCTGGTAAGCTTTTAATTCAGATTTCAAATCACTGAGAACTTCATTAATTCTCCCCATCACCCAGTTAACTGCAAAACATACGCACTCTCTTTCCGAAAGGCAAAATTAATCCGAAGCTTTCTCGTCTTCGTAAATTGAAGAGAAAGCAAGTTTCTTCCCTATTCATTCATAAAGTTTTGCCGTATTTTCCCTTGTGATTGATCCGCAAATAATGCATTACATCTTGGAGCTAAATCAGCCATAGACGCGTTTATTCTCTTTGAAAAGAATTAAAAAAAAAAGTGAGTTACCATTTCCTTTCAAATATTGAAATTCCCTTTGGAAAAAATCTTGCTTTTTTTTTTATCTGTAAAACGATTACGGTTAGTTTCTGATAAAAATAGCTTGTAATAAATCGTATTCAAAAATGAAGCTCTCCTTTTACACATTTCCCCCCCTTCCAAATCAAGAATTCCTTTTACAGTATTCCCCCCACCCACCCAAAAAAGCCCTAAGAATTCCTTTTACAAAACCTTACCCAGCACCGCAAAAGGATAAGGCTTTACGCCACCACGCACCTCTGACAGTAGACTGATGAATCGGTGAAGGTAGTAACGTGAGCACGCGTCACGCAGTACAGTGCCGATAAGGCAACGCTACTAGCTATAACTGACAGAATCTTATCAATAGCTTAGGACTCTGCAATAAATAGATGGTGGTAATGTGTAGGGGTAGAAACATGTTCCAGGTATCTGATGTAGACGTTCTTCGAGGGCCAAAACCACCAGTATCCTTTTATCGGTGGCAATGTCTAGGGACTTGCTACGGTATGTGAATAAATAACATCCACCCTGAAGCTTTAGAAATTCTATGCACCTATTTTAATGATGTTTTTACGATAGATAGAAATTAGAGAAATCAATTAGCTACCGTTTAGAAAGATAAAGTACTCTCAGCTACTGGAAATAAGAAGTTTCAAAAAAGAAATCAGTCTCAATATGAGGTTAGTATTAAAAAAAGTTAATTTTACCGAAAGAAATTGACAGCAATAACAATTATTATCGCTTTAAGTATATCGAAATATCTATTGTTATGATATTTTTTTATAGTTTCCGAATACTGCATTTGTGTATAATTTTGTCTGGAGGTCTTTATGTCTTAAAGTCTTATTACCTTTACCGACCTGTAATCAGCGCCAGTTCAAAATATTTGCAGCCTCAAACGGACTTACTTTTTTTGCAAGAAATAATTTAGTTGAAAAAATGAGTTTCGGCGTAATGAACCCGAACCCACGTCTCCCAGTTATTTTTTTCTTTGTCTTCTGTGTTAACAGGTAGTCCATGCATTTACGATGGTTTTATTTCATTAATAACGCTGTAACGTGATTGACTTATCCAATTTACACCACTTGCAAGCAATATTTGAAAGGTTCCATTCCCGATCATAGATGGCGCCACGAGCGACAAGATCGGGAAGACTTATACATAGTTACCACAGTCAGATGAGAAAAGGACTAGCCGTTCATAGTTTAGTGATCAGAATACTTATACTTGCTAGACGAGGGTTTGAGTCACACTCATGGCGAAACTGTTTTTTTTTTCGCTAAATTATTTCTTGTATTCTATGACAATAAGTAGTCTGTGTATTTATATTGATTAATTTCTACTTTTTGACACCCCAAGCAAGATTATATTTTTCTTCTCCCAGGAAGTTATATTATTTTTAGTGTACTTAATTTTTTGCTGCTTCAAGTAAGCGCATTTTTTTTCTGTTTTTTCTTGGTCCCAACATATCGCCAAAAAACTCTTTGAGATCAAGCCTTTTATCAAACCATAACAGCCATATTCACGCAGGAATCGCAATGAGTTGTACAGTCACTCAAAAAAGTATCCGAACGCTATGGTTGACTACAGAATTAAGAAAAAATATCTGACAACGATTTTTTTCAGAAATTAGTGACCTGGCAACCTTCGCGTCACGTGACACGAAGGTTGCCAGATCACTAATTTCTAAAAATATCTTTGCCAGATATTTTTTCTTAATTCTGTAGTCAACCATAGCGTTCGGATACTTTTTTGAGTGACTGTACTTCCCCGGAGTTCTACTTGAGGCAGTAAGAAAGGAGTTCTCATTCGCATTTACTCATTCTTTTCTTGAAAAAAGGCGGACGACGAACCTAAGTGCGAGTTTTGTGACACCATTTTAACTATTAAACATATTTTAATCGCATGTCCAACTTTTAACTGTGAACGCCATATGTTAATTTAGTCCTTATCACTTACCATCCGAGCCCCTTACACTCGAACACTTTTTATCTAATAATTCCCTTTTACTCCCTGTCTTCGACTTTTTTATATTTCACTGGCTATTTTAATAGATTATAATTTTACGGATTTGTTATTTATATTCTATCAGACCTGAGTCATTTACACCTGGGTTGGATTTACGTTTCGTATATTTATATAATTATTGTTCTACACTTTTTATTGTTATTTGCAATATTTATATCGTTTCGGTTTTGTCCTTTATGTGTATTGTTTTTTAACTTTGGTTTTGAGTTACAAGTCTTTCACCCACTTTTTTTGGGGCGGGGTGGCTCAGTCCGTAGCGCGCCAGGCTCGTAATCTGTAGTTCCCTGGTTCGAGTCCCAGCTGGGTCAGCGTTGAGATTTATCTCCGCAAAATTCCCCGCCCTGCACACGGTCAGTAGGGGACACCGATGGGCTTGAAAAGGCCGCCGTCGTCGGATGGGACGTTAAGCCGTGGCCCCATGTGTGGGAGAGCCATACCCTGTGCACGTTAAAGAACACGCTGGATGGCCTTGACGGGAGGCTACCATCTGTCTCCCAACAGCTGTTCCAGTGGGTCCCCTCCCCCAACCTTCTCTGAGCCTTCGGGGTCCATGTGACCTGGCCATTTAGCCCATGGTGTGCAAAAAAGTGCCGCTCAGAGGTAAAACAACCCAACCCAATTGACATAGTTGACGACAGAATTTAGCTCATTTAGGCAAATTAACCATTAATAACACATGTCTGAGTTAAAAATGTATTCTCTCATATTGATATAATTTTGGTACTCTCAAAGATAGAGGGGCGGGGGTGGCTTAGTCGGTAGCGCGCCAGGCTCGTAATCTGTAGTTCCCAGGTTCGAGTCCCAGCTGGGTCAGCGTTGAGATTTATCTCCGCAAAATTCCCCGCCCTGCCCACGGTCAGTAGGGGACACCGATGGGCTTGGAAAGGCCGCCGTCCGTCGGATGGGACGTTAAGCCGTGGCCCCGTGTGTGGGAGAGCCATACCCTGTGCACGTTAAAGAACACACTGGATGGCCTTGACGGGAGGCTACCATCTGTCTCCCAACAGCTGTTCCAGTGGGTCCCCTCCCCCAACCTTCTCTGAGCCTTCGGGGTCCATCTGACCTGGCCATTTAGCCCATGGTGTGCAAAAAAGTGCCGCTCAGAGGTAAAACAACCCAACCCAACTCAAAGATAGATATCGATAATATAGAATGATATTTTAGGTACATAGTAAACTTTTCCAAACAAATGAATTTTTTATTAAGTTATTAACAAAGATTAGCGTGAATGAACACCTACTAGTTTCCTCATGAAAATAGTCCAGAGCATTAAGCGCAATTCAGAATAGTATATTCATAATATATATATCATTTACAACCTTTAATGGATGCCAGCAATCACATTTAAGCTTTCAAAATGCCACTTTTGAATTTCACGTTAGCTCTGCAGAAAGAGATACTAAGTATCTCCTATCTAAAGCAAATTTCTACACTTATAAATCTCTGGTCCTCACATTAGTTACTATCCATATGGAATTGCGCAGAATCGCCAAATTACAGCTTCCTAATGTTCTACAGAGGGCAACCTGTAGTCTTATAGAATTTTTTTAAGAAAAGGGTTTGGAAAATTAACAAATATTCACAAGTTAAAAATAATTTTAATGAAACAAACTTTCATTTTATTAGCTCGTCCTAGATTCCGATTTCCTTTATTTTTATTTCTGCATATGTTTCATTAATCTTCTTAATGTTTAATTTTCTTTCTTGTTCAATTTCTATAAATAAAACGACAAGTCGTGATAACCTTTCTTGTGTCATTTTACTTTTGAGATATTTTTTTTTATCAATTTTAATTTTGAAAATGAGCGTTCCAACGTTGCCACAGTTACTAAATAAAAATAAAAAAATACTCCCTCAACCAGCTGCTTGCTACAGTTACTGGCAGCGTTAAAAAGAACACGGGAGCAGTACAGACATCTGGAAAAACTGAAATAAGAGACTACTTTTTAATAATCAATAAATTATCTTATTTAATTAAATTAACTTCCCTTATAATTTTTTGCTGCTTCCTGTTTCAACTGATTCCTAACTGATAGAAGCTGAGCACCAAATGAAGGGTTGGGTTGGGTTGTTTTACCTCTGAGTGGCACTTTTTTGCACACCATGGGCTAAATGGCCAGGTCACATGGACCCCGAAGGCTCAGAGAAGGTTGGGGGAGGGGACCCACTGGAACAGCTGTTGGGAGACAGATGGTAGCCTCCCGTCATGGCCATCCAGCGTGTTCTTTAACGTGCACAGGGTATGACTCTCCCGGACACGGGACCACGGCTTAACGTCCCATCCGACGGACGGCGGCCTTTCCAAGCCCATCGGTGTCCTCTACTGACCGTGGACAGGGCGGGGAGTTTTGCGGAGATAAATCTCAACGCTGATTCAGCTGGGACTCGAACCTGGGAACTACAGATTACGAGCCTAAGCGCTACCGACTGAACCACCCCCGCCCCAGGACATTGTGGAAGAAAAAGAAAAACCACACCTAGAGATGATAGTCTAATTCGATGAATTAGTATCATAGACCCGAAGAAGACCAGTGGACACATCAAAAGGGAGAATACGTCTCATGGGGTTAATATAGATGCTTCCACCGTACTTCGTCGTCTTCTGGAGTTTGGCCGCCGGGTTCGACGCCCCTCCAAAATGTAGCTTTTGACACCCGCAATGAAGCAAGAAAGGCCATCCTGGGCAAACAAACATCGAAACTGGACTGTGGAGAATTGGGAAAAAGTGATATTTTCCGACGAAACCCACTTTGAGGTGCATGGCTACAGGTCAAATTTTGTCCGCCGCTCGCATGGAGAACCTCTTCGATCCGGCCACATCCAGCAATCCCTCAAACACCCACCCAAGTTCATGTTTTGGGGATGTTTCACAGCTTCCGGGCCACAGACGCTTCACCCCGTTGAAGGAATGATGGACAGCAAAAAGTACATAGGCGTTCTGGAGGCAAAAATGTCCCAACACTGCAGAAGCTGTTTCCTAACGGCGATGGGGTATTTCAACAGGATCTGGCTCCATGCCACAATTCTAAGCTTGCTAAGAGCTTCTTTACACAGCAACATTTGAAGGTATTGTAGTGGCTAGGAAATTCACCTGATCTAAACCCCATTAGAAAATTGTGGGCTATTATTAAAGCGCGCACATCTAAGATGGATTGTATGACGAAAACCAAAATGATAGAAAGTGTCATGAAAGTGTGGTACCACGACCCTGAAGTGAAGGAGATGTGTGGAAAGCTAGTGACATCAATGGTTGAGAGGGTGAAAGAAGTAATTAAAGCTAAGGGGGGTCACATTCACTATAAACTACACTATTAAACAAATAAATATTTTAGTTGTGTCTTTGTTACTGCATTTTCCTACTGTCCCCACTAATTTGCACAGTACTGTATTTCTTTTTTCTTTTGCGAATGTTTCTCCTGTGCTAAAAAACTAACACTGGTAGCAAATATCTTTTTACATGTTTCTAGTTTTATTTTTAAAAGGTAAGCTTTCTTGTTTTTATGTTTTGGGGATCCCTGAGCTCACGGCCCTGGTGCAGTTGCACGACCTACACCACTGGTGAGACGCCTCTGTCTTAGTTGCTAATGCACCATAAAAAACCCAAACAACTAATCAACCCAAGCAAGCTTGTTTTCCTCCTACCCAAAAAAGGATACTTTTTCCCCCCAGAAAGCTAACTTTTTGCTATTCCAACCTTATTTAATTTTTATTCCACCAAGCATACTAACCTTATTTTTTTTATTTTATGCATTTCCTTATTTTGCTACTGCAACTGATTCTATATTTACTGCCTCATGCGCCTTTGAAGTTTTGTCTCAAACGATAGTAGTATTTTTGACGTAGCAAAAACGTATTTTTTTGGGCACATCTAAAGGCTTTTTTATCATTTCTGTCATCCCAAAGATTCTATCATTTATACAGTTCTGAACGAGCATACTTTTCTATCTCCCCACAAATCATAGATAATTAATGAAATTTAAAAATTATAGTTCTATAAAAAACTTCTAAAAATTATAGCACTTTACGTTCATGTACAGTCGCTCAAAAAAGTATCCGAACACTATGGTTGATTACAGAATTCAGAAAAAATATCTGACAACGATTTTTTTAGAAATTAGTGATCTGGCAACCTTCGTGTCACGTGACACGAAGGTTGCCAGATCACTAATTTGTATGTCATGAATTCTGTAATCAACCATAATGTTCGGATACTTTTTTGAGCAACTGTAACTGTCGTTATGAGTTCGAATTAGAAAAAGCCTTCCAATTAATAGCATGCGATCCTTAAAATATCTGCAAACCCGAGAGACAATTTTTCCCCGAAGCTTCGTTATTTCATCAGCCACATTTTTTAGCATTCGATTATTTCTATTCTCATTTTGAATTTTTTTATTCTGTTGAAAAGAACAGTATTTGTAATTTTATCAGCCACTCTTTGAGCATTCGATTATTTATAATGTTATGCCAGATGAACGTGCTACAATGAATTTATGATAAACTCGTCATGAACGCTCGCGTATGCTTCAAGCATGAGAGCTACGTCACCAACGACATCGAAATTTGGGATTGGAAGAATTCTTGATTGGAAGAATAAGGAATAAAGTTTTGTTTTGAAGTTGGAGTGCAAAAGGAAACGTAGTTAGTCGGAGTTTTTACGAGACAAAATAATCTAAAGAAGTATTATATGTGGTGAGTGCTCGGAAGGTTAAAAAGAGTTGATTAGTGTAGAATTTTGTTAATAAAACTAGTTAGAAAAGACAAAGGATTGTGTTCGCTGAAGTGATGGTTATACAAGAGACATGGCAATCAAAATGAAGAGGTAATACGTTAGTCGAAAGACAGAGCTGGTCTAAACTTTTCTGTAAGAAAAGTTCATCACTTGGTATATAATTACATTTAGTTGTTTTTAAGATTTGGTAAGGTTATTCTCGATAGATTGTAGATTTGTTGACATATGTGATAAGCACTGGTTGGATTTAGTTTGTATAAATGATTTCATCCATATTTTTGCAATAAATTATATTGTTTTAGAATCAGAATTGTTATATACTATTTAATTGAACTCAAGCTCAGTTTCATCATTTAATTCGTAACAATATTTTCTTTTTTAATTTGTTCTTTGGTAAACAACATTATTTGTTATTTCATCAGACACTTTTTCTGTGGGAAAACAACAGCATTTGAAATTTTATCAGCCACATTTTGAACATTCGATTATTTCAATTTTCATTTTGAATTTCTTCTTTAGAGAATAACAGTACTTTCTTTTTAAATTTCATCTGTCACTTTTTTTGAGCATTCGATTATTTTTATTTACGTTTTTAATTTCTTCTTTGGAGAACAACATTACTTTTTTTCAATTACATCAGTCACTTTTTTTTAGCATTCATTTATTTTTATTTACGTTTTTAATTTCTTCTTTGGAGAACAACATTACTTTTTTTTTTAACTTCATCAGTCACTTTTTTTGAGCATTCGATTATTTTTATTTACGTTTTCAATTTCTTCTTTGGAGAACAAAATTACTTTTTTTTTAATTTCATCAGTCACTTTTTTTGAGCATTCGATTATTTTTATTTAGGTTTTCAATTTCTTCTTTGGAGAACAACATTACTTTTTTTTTAATTTCATCAGTCACTTTTTTTGAGCATTCGATTATTTTTATTTAGGTTTTCAATTTCTTCTTTGGAGAACAACATTACTTTTTTTTTAATTTCATCAGTCACTTTTTTTGAGCATTCGATTATTTTTATTTACGTTTTTAATTTCTTCTTTGGAGAGCAACATTACTTTTTTTAATTTCATCAGTCACTTTTTTTGAGCATTCGATTATTTTTATTTAGGTTTTCAATTTCTTGTTTGGAGAACAACATTACTTTTTTTTTAATTTCATCAGTCACTTTTTGAGCATTCGATTATTTTTATTTACGTTTTTAATTTCTTGTTTGGAGAACAACATTACTTTTTTTTTAATTTCCTCAGTCACTTTTTTTGAGCATTCGATTATTTTTATTTACGTTTTCAATTTCTTGTTTGGAGAACAACATTACTTTTTTTTTAATTTCATCAGTCACTTTTTTTGAGCATTCGATTATTTTTATTTACGTTTTTAATTTCTTCTTTGGAGAACAACATTACTTTTTTTTAATTTCATCAGTCACTTTTTTTTAGCATTCATTTATTTTTATTTACGTTTTTAATTTCTTCTTTGGAGAACAACATTACTTTTTTTTTTAACTTCATCAGTCACTTTTTTTGAGCATTCGATTATTTTTATTTACGTTTTCAATTTCTTCTTTGGAGAACAAAATTACTTTTTTTTTAATTTCATCAGTCACTTTTTTTGAGCATTCGATTATTTTTATTTACGTTTTTAATTTCTTCTTTGGAGAACAACATTACTTTTTTTAATTTCATCAGTCACTTTTTTTGAGCATTCGATTATTTTTATTTACGTTTTTAATTTCTTGTTTGGAGAACAACATTACTTTTTTTTTAATTTCATCAGTCACTTTTTTTGAGCATTCGATTATTTTTATTTACGTTTTTAATTTATTCTTTGGAGAACAACATTACTTTTTTTTTAATTTCATCAGTCACTTTTTTTGAGCATTCGATTATTTTTATTTAGGTTTTCAATTTCTTCTTTGGAGAACAACATTACTTTTTTTTTAATTTCATCAGTCACTTTTTTTGAGCATTCGATTATTTTTATTTACGTTTTTAATTTCTTCTTTGGAGAACAACATTACTTTTTTTAATTTCATCAGTCACTTTTTTTGGGCATTCGATTATTTTTATTTAGGTTTTCAATTTCTTCTTTGGAGAACAACATTAGTTTTTTTTTAATTTCATCAGTCACTTTTTTTGAGCATTCGATTATTTTTATTTATGTTTTTAATTTCTTCTTTGGAGAACAGCATTACTTTTTTTTTAATTTCATCAGTAACTTTTTTTGAGCATTCGATTATTTTTATTTACGTTTTTAATTTATTCTTTGGAGAACAACATTACTTTTTTTTTAATTTCATCAGTCACTTTTTTTGAACATTGGATTATTTTTATTTACGTTTTTAATTTATTCTTTGGAGAACAACATTACTTTTTTTTTAATTTCATCAGTCACTTTTTTTGAACATTCGATTATTTTTATTTACGTTTTTAATTTCTTCTTTGGAGAACAGCATTACTTTTTTTTTAATTTCATCAGTAACTTTTTTTGAGCATTCGATTATTTTTATTTATGTTTTTAATTTCTTCTTTGGAGAACAGCATTACTTTTTTTTTAATTTCATCAGTCACTTTTTTTGAGCATTCGATTATTTTTATTTACGTTTTTAATTTATTCTTTGGAGAACAACATTACTTTTTTTTTAATTTCATCAGTCACTTTTTTTGAGCATTCGATTATTTTTATTTAGGTTTTCAATTTCTTCTTTGGAGAACAACATTACTTTTTTTTTAATTTCATCAGTCACTTTTTTTGAGCATTCGATTATTTTTATTTACGTTTTTAATTTCTTCTTTGGAGAACAACATTACTTTTTTTAATTTCATCAGTCACTTTTTTTGAGCATTCGATTATTTTTATTTAGGTTTTCAATTTCTTCTTTGGAGAACAACATTAGTTTTTTTTTAATTTCATCAGTCACTTTTTTTGAGCATTCGATTATTTTTATTTATGTTTTTAATTTCTTCTTTGGAGAACAGCATTACTTTTTTTTTAATTTCATCAGTAACTTTTTTTGAGCATTCGATTATTTTTATTTACGTTTTTAATTTATTCTTTGGAGAACAACATTACTTTTTTTTTAATTTCATCAGTCACTTTTTTTGAACATTGGATTATTTTTATTTACGTTTTTAATTTATTCTTTGGAGAACAACATTACTTTTTTTTTAATTTCATCAGTCACTTTTTTTGAACATTCGATTATTTTTATTTACGTTTTTAATTTCTTCTTTGGAGAACAGCATTACTTTTTTTTTAATTTCATCAGTCACTTTTTTTGAGCATTCGATTATTTTTATTTAGGTTTTCAATTTCTTCTTTGGAGAACAGCATTACTTTTTTTTAAATTTCATCAGTCACTTTTTTTGAGCATTCGATTATTTTTATTTACGTTTTTAATTTATTCTTTGGAGAACAACATTACTTTTTTTTAAATTTCATCAGTCACTTTTTTTGAGCATTCGATTATTTTTATTTACGTTTTTAATTTCTTCTTTGGAGAACAACAGTACTTTTTTTTTTAATTTCATCAGCTTCTGTTTTCGCTTTTGGATTATTTTACACTCTCATTTTGAATTTCTTCCTTTAGAGAAAACTGTATTTGATATTCTGTCTGTCCCTTTTTCTGTATTCCCTTAGTTGAATTCCCATTTCGAGTTTCTTCTATGGAGAAAAAAATAACTTATTTTTTCATTAGACACTTATTCTCTGTTCGATTATTTTTCATTCTCATTCTGTGTTTCTCTTTTGCAGAACCCTATTATTTCTATTATTTCATAAGAATAAGATTGAGATTAAGAATATAAAATATATATATTTTGATGAAGGCGATCCGTTTTAAAGGGATTTTTCTGTTCGCAAAACTTCTTACACTTTTGTTGACGAGCAGCAGTGTGGTGTTCTTCTATAAAACAAATATGCCCGAAGTTTAGCAAAAAAATAAATTCGGCTTAATATATTAAGGCTGAAACATATCTAGGACAAAAACTTCGTGAATACAGAAGATGAAAACAAATTATTCAAGGCTTAGTAAATATAATTCTTCGTGTGTGTTATAAATGGGTAACAGATGTTTATTATTACTACGGATTTCTGGAAGAATAGTTTTAAACTCTGGCTTAAGGCCACAACATGATTTGTGAACACTTATATATATACCTATAAACAACATTCTATTTAAAGCTATAAACTTTCTGTTCAGTGTTTTCTTTTGTGAAATTCTTAAGGTAAACGTACAGGACAAAACTCCATAAACTTTGGTAATCCAAGTGGGGATATCGAGCCAGAAATAGAAAGGAAGAAGACTTACCTTGGGCGACCATGTGGTCGGGATTTGAGAGGAAAGGCATGCCCCAGACCGGCAGTATCGCCATCATAAGGCTCCAGACCAAAGCATGGCCACGGCGCCTACACGCCGTCGTCATGGTTACCCAAGGACAAGGAGCTAGACAGAGGAGAAGAGTGATCCACAGCAATCCGTCTTGCCTGTAGCAGCCTGTGAAACCGCTCTCTCGGGAGTGCAACGGGCCACTGGCTTCTGACTGGCAATCAGAAGCAGCCTGGGGACCGCTGGGGGAGTGCAGGGAAGGGACCGCTCTTCATATGTGCTGCTCGCTGGCCGCCACTCACGACAGAACGGTCGACGATCTGCAACGAAAGAGGGAAAAAAAATGGAATTTCTTAGCACTCTGTATCAGCTCGTCCAAGGGAGAAAATTGTTGTTGTATTTAGACTAAGAGTTACTTTGTTTTTGAACTCATGAAAAAAAGACACAATAGAAACGGGCTTTTTAAACCTTGATGTTGTTCATGTGAGGTGCAAAAAAGTTTTGTATTTCAACGAACTATGTGAATATTTAATGCTGTACTGGGAGCGTTATTCTGCATAGAATCTATTGGTGACCTGGAGCTTACAGACCAGTTAGACTTTCCAACCATTAAACATATTTTTTTCGAAACGTAAGATAAAATTTTTCATGAAATAATAAGCTAAAAAAAATTCTCTTTACTACTGAACAATTTTTTACATTTTACAATCGCCTATAATTATGAATTTATTGCTAATTAACCAAATGCACACACACAACTTACAAAAAGTCACTAGCTGAAACTAAAATCGTTCAGCTATTTTAAATTGAAAAGCTTTCTTTTGCTTCTCAGTAGAAATCCTCACCACGGTGATCCTGAGGAAAGAATGAGCTCAAGAATAGAAGTTGAACTATGCGGTCTCTTGAAGGGTGATGTCGAGGGGGAGAATTTAATTTCAGGTTGTGTTAAATCATGATAATTAACTTAAGAAAGAAAGCATCCGAGGTAACAGTCCGAATTAACGATTCGTGATGCTTTATGTATCTGGGTCAGCGTTGAGATTTATCTCCGCAAAATTCCCCGCCCTGCCCACGGTCAGTATGGGACATCGATGGGCTTGGAAAGGCCGCCGTCCGTCGGATGGGACGTTAAGCCATGGCCCCGTGTGTGGGAGAGCCATACCCTGTGCACGTTAAAGAACACGCTGGATGGCCTTGACGGGAGGCTACCTTCTGTCTCCCAACAGCTGTTCCAGTGGGTCCCCTCCCCCAACCTTCTCTGAGCCTTCGGGGTCCATGTGACCTGGCCATTTAGCCCATGGTGTGCAAAAAAGTGCCGCTCAGAGGTAAAACAACCCAACCCTTTATGTATCTGTATTGTGGTTCTTTTATGCTCCTAAATAAGAAATCTTGCTTTTTTTATTTCACTTTCTTATTTTTTGACGGAAAGCTTTGATTAAGCAGGAAAATTACATTTAGGAATTTGATTCTTAATGGAGTGCGGAGGGGTGGCTCAGTCGGTAGCGCACTAAGCTCGTAATCTGCACTTCCCAGGTTCGAGTCCCAGTTCGAACCATGGATAAACATCAGGGTTTTCTCCGCAAAGCTCCCCGCCCTGCCCACGTGAGTAAGGTCACCGATGGGTTTCAAAAGGCCGCCGTTCGTCGGATGGAACATAAAGTCGTGACCCCGTGTGGGGGAGAGTCATACCCTCTGCACGTTAAAGAACACGCTGGATGACGTTGACGGGAGACTACCATCTGTCTCACAATCACCTGTTCAGTGGGTCCCCTCCTCCAACCTTCTCTGAGCCTTCGGGATCTTTTTGACCTGGCCATTAGCCCATTTGTGTGTAAAAAAGTTCTGCTCAGAGGTAGAACAATCCACAACTTACAGGAGCGGGGGTTAGCTCTGCAGGAAGCGCGCCAAGCTTGTGACCTGATGCTCCCAGGATTTCGCTCGAATTTTTCCTGTGCAAAGAATTTTCTACACTAACGCTCATTCCGCTCTCTGCGAGAAATTGTACAATCGCTCAAAAAAGTATCCGAACACTATGGTTGATAAGCTCATGGTGTGCAAAAAAGTGCCTCTCAGAGATAAAACAACCAACCCAAAGCCTATGACCGTACATTGACCGAGTGGTTAGCGTGCTTGACTACTGATCAAAGGGACTTGGGTTCGAGCCCCAGGTAAGGCATGAATGTTTGTGCTGTTTTTCTGCTGAGGTCCCACCATCCTCACAGACCTTCTACTACGGCGAATTAAACTGACAGGATCCTGTCAGACCTCTGTGGCAAGCAGCTGCTTGAGGTTTTTTTTATGTAAACTCCTTGACCATCACACACTAGCACACAAATTTTATATTTTTATATGAATAGTTCGTTTATATTATTAATATAAATGTAATTTTCCACCTTTAGCACTCTCTAATGGTGTAAATTAAAACCATTAAGATATTTGGGGAATGAGAAGCCGAATAATTTATTAGTATCTATCGAACTCAAAAAGAATCTTTTTTCTTTTCATTGAAAACAAAAAAGATGAATGTCTACAAGACGGACAGACGGAATGAAGGACAAAGCAAAATCTCGAGCCCATTTTTTCGAAAATGAAACCAAACAGCAAACATTTTAGCAAACAATGTATCCATTGAGAAATAGAGCATTTATAACATTTGAAAGAAATACTGTGCATAGGATTTGGTAGTATTCGGAATATTTTTAAGAGTTGTGTCTAGTGGAGTAGAGGGTTTGGGTGTGGGGTTTGATTCAGTTGATAGCGTACCAGATTCGTAATCTTTGAGTCCCACCTGTGCAGGCGTTGAGATTTTTCTCCGCTAAACCCTCATCTTGTCCTCAGCCAGAAAGGGGACACCAAAGGCTTAGAAGGGACACTGTCCATCGTATGGGACGTTAAGCAGTGTCCGTGTGGGGGAGAATTAGGTTGTTTTACCTCTGAGCGCAACGTTTTTGCACATATTGGGCTAAGCGGACAGGTCACAAGGACCCCGAGGGCTCAGAGAAGGTTGGGGGGAGGGAACTCACTGGATAGCCGTTGGGAGACAGATGTTAGCCTCTCGTCAAGGCCATCCAGCTTGTTCTTTAACGTGCACAAGGCATGGTTCTCTCCCATACGGGGTCACGGCTTAACGTCGCATCCCATAGACGGCAGCCTTTCCAAGACCATCGGTGTCCCCTATTGATCGAGGGCATGACCGGGAGTTTTTCAGAGATAAATCTCAACCCTGGCTAGCTAGGACTCTCACCTGGTAATTGCAGATTATGAACCTGGTACGCTACCGACTGAGCCACTCCAACATAAACATCCATGCCTTACCCGAGGCTCGAACCCAGGCCCCTTCGACCAATAGCAAAGAGTGTGGGTGACAGCATACCTTGAGAACGTTAAAGAACACGATGGATGACTCTTACGAGAAGTGGACATACTCGCAACCGTCTCTGAGCCCTTGGGGTCCGTGTGACCTGACCATTTCGTCCATTGTGTGCAAAAATGCAACACAAACGTTAAACAACCGACATATTCTCTCTTTCTTTAGCAATATACAAACTTAAATTTATTGAATAGCATAGCCCGTCCTCAATTATTTCATTGATAATTTTATAATATCAAAAAAAGGCACTAGGCATCGTTAACCACTGACGACAACAGAAAAGGATGAACAAAACCATAAAAAAAACTCCGAAATTTATAGAAAACTAGTAACTAAACGAAGAGGCGAAGCTCCTCTCCCAGCAAAAGAAGCCCAACGTCATGGTACTGAACCAAAGGCAAAGTATAATTACGAAGTAGCGACGTGCAGCGCACAGGCACCGTTCACATCGCTGAGCAAGGTGCTCGCTGCACAGACAAACATCGACGCACCCATCGGAACATAAAGATTGCGTTTCAGCTGTGTCAGCAGACTGTCGCTGGTCAAACATTCCTCGCTATACGAACACGGCAACATCGATTCTTCCTGTGACGGCAAGCGGTCTTCTATTTATCGTCAGACACGAGGGAACCTGCGGGCAACGACGGAAGACAGGTGGGGAGGAAGAGGACGTGCCATCAGAGGAAAGATGGAGGCATGTGTGCGAGAGTATTACGACCTGGAGTCATTGGGTGAGCTTCTCCATACTCCCACGTGGCTGCAGATGCATACACAACGGAGAGGCGCTGCACTGACGACGAAGAAGCCTCATCTTTCATCACGCCGCATGGCCCATTCACGCGTGACATGTGCGTTACGCGAGAGCGTCGTGACAGAGGAGTCTCCTGCGAGTGTTACGCGAGCCCATTTCTTGAAATGGTTCGAAGGAGGAGCCGTTTGTCACAAAACAGTAATTTAAGTAAAAAAAAATATGATAAAGAAAGGAACAGAAATATATTAGTGTTTTCTCTAGCATACTCTGTTTGGGGGGGGGGGAGATGGCTCAGTCGGTAGCGCGCCAGGCTCGTAATCTGTAGTTCCCAGGTTCGAGTCCCAGTTGGGTCAGCGTTGAGGTTTATCTCCACAAAATTTCCCCGCCCTGCCCACGGTCAGTAGGGGACACCGATGGGCTTGGAAAGGCCGCCGTCCGTCGGATGGAACGTTAAGCCGTGGCTCCGTGTGTGGGAGAACCATACCCTGTGCACGTTAAAGAACAAGCTGGATGGCATTGACGGGGGGCTACCATCTGTCTCCCAACAGCTGTTCCAGTGGGTCCCCTCCCCCAACCTTCTCTGAGCCTTCGGGGTCCATGTGACCTGGCCATTTAGCCCATGGTGTGCAAAAAAGTGCCGCTCAGAGGTAAAACAACCCAACCTAGCATACTCTGGATGGAATAGAGTGGTAGAAATTTATTAAACGATATGATGATTGTTGACAAAGATCCATTTAGTGTGCTCGTGTCAGTTTTTGTTCGGGAACACCTTTTGTACTAGTTCGAATTTCTTTTTCAGTGTTTAGTAAGAGAATTAATTTATTCATGATGACTTGTTAGGAAATGCGTTTCCGAGGTTCAAGCAATAACAGTGCTATGCACTTTGTTGTTGGATTGTTTTACCTCTGAATGGCACTTTTTTGCCCACAATGGACTAAATAGCCAGGTCACAAAGACTCAGGGGATCTTCTCTGATGGTCCCCATCAGAGAAGATTCATTGGACAGTTGTTAGGGACAGAAGGTTGTCCATGGGAGTTAGGAGAAATAAATCTCAAAGCAGGAACATTTGGGACTCGAACCTGGAAGCTACAGATAACAAACCTGGTGCTCTACCTACTGAGCCACCTCCGCCCCTCATGGACGAGAGTTGGCTCAATTTGCAGCGCGTCAGGCTAATATTCTAATGAACCCAGTTCGAATCCACAATCTGACTGGGTTGATATTTTCTCTGCCAATATACTCTCTCTCCTCAGTGACAAAGCGGATGACGATGGCTTTGCGAAAACTGCAGTCCGTTGGATAAGATGTTAAGCCGTGGCGCAATGTGGCGGACAGCCATATCCTGTCCACATAAAAAACACGTTGGAGATTTATGACGGAAGGCTTTCATCCATCTCCTAACTGTCCAGTGAATTCCGTTTCCTTATCCACCTCGGGGCGGGGGTGGCTCAGTCGGTAGCGCGCCAGGCTCGTAATCTGTTGTTCCCAGGTTCGAGTCCCAACTGGGTCAGCGTTGAGATTTATCTCCGCAAAATTCCCCGCCCTGCCCCACGGTCAGTAGGGGACACCGCTGGGCTTGGAAAGGCCGCCGTCCGTCGGATGGGACGTTAAGCCGTGGCCCCGTGTGCGGGAGAGCCATACCCTGTGCACGTTAAAGAAAACGCTGGATGGCCTTGACGGGAGGCTACCATCTGTCTCCCAACAGCTGTTCCAGTGGGTCCCCTCCCCCAACCTTCTCTGAGCCTTCGGGGTCCATGTGACCTGGCCATTTAGCCCATGGTGTGCAAAAAAGTGCCGCTCAGAGGTAAAACAACCCAACCCAACCTTATCCACCTCAGAATTCCTGAGGTCATTGTGACCTGGTTTTTTAGCTCTTTCAATAACACCAAAGTGCCGCTAGGTGATAAAAAGAGCCCAGTTGTCACACTGTGCCAGTTTCGAGATTTTCTCCACTTTATCTGCAACATGCTCGCTATGAGACAGCAACCATTGGTGGTCGTAGAAAAGTTTACCTTTCTTTGTAGGGATGTTGTTATGGTAACAATGGCATAAGAGTTGTATCCTCTTCATATTATACCCATTCCTCAATTTGCACGGTTTTGAACAAAACGTACAGTCGCTCAAAAAAGTATCCGAACACTATGGTTGATTACAGAATTCAGAAAAAATATCTGGCAACCAGGTTGCCAAATCACTACAGATAATTTATAAATACTACAACTAATTTCTCAAAAATCGTTGCCAGATATTTTTTCTGAATTCTGCAATCAACCATAGTGTTCGGATACTTTTTTGAGCGACTGTATATTAAAAGTTTTATTTATACATATTTATCTCAAATTTCAGTTCAGCAGTAGTAATTAACGTTAATGTAATATTATTTTATTTGAACTAATTCAGATAATTTGCTTTTGTCTTGAGTGGGATTCGAACCCACGTCTTCCAGAAGCATGCCAGGCGTCATAACCGCTAGACACCAGAAACTAACCATTTCGTTCAGCAGAGGTGGCATGTAATCATTCCTTCATATTATGGAAGTTTAGATTAATTTCTGATACATTTCATTTTGGTCGCGAAAAATACTCATCGTTAATATAGACGTACAGTCGCTCAAAAAAGTATCCGAACCCTATGGTTGATTACAGAATTCAGAAAAAATATCTGACAACGATTTTTTTTAGAAACTAGTGATCTGGCAACCTTCGTGTCACGTGACACGAAGGTTGCCAGATCACTAATTTCTAAAAAAAATCGTTGTCAGATATTTTTTCTGAATTCTGTAATCAACCATAGGGTTCGGATACTTTTTTTGAGCGACTGTAGGTGGTCATATTATTTTGATACTAGATCGTGTGGGCTCACTCACGGAAATATTGAGCGTGTGCACTAACCGTTCACAGCAAACTGGAGCGTGTGCAGTAACAGCACACGCTCCAGTTTGCTATGAACGGTAACTGGAGCGTGTACAGTTGCTGTAGACGCTCCAGATATTTTTCCTGAATTCTGTAATCACATGACACGAAGGATGCCAGATCACTAATTTCTAAAAATATCTTTGCCAGATATTTTTCCTGAATTCTGTAATCAACCATAGTGTTCGGATACTTTTTGAGCGACTGTACACTATTTAATTTGAAGACGAATTTGAAAGAAGGATATTTGTGAACTGAATATAAATGAGAAATTAAGCATTTGTACCAACGTAACCGTCAGTGCTTTATTTTATAAAATTAGTCTTTATATGATTTTATGAAACAGTGTATTTCCAAATCAGCTGTATTTAGTCTATATAAAAATGTACAAAGTTATACTTGTTGCTAAAAATGACTTAAAATGCGGTTTTTACTGGATTCAAAAAACAGGTTTCATTTCATTAAGCTGTCGCGGAACAGATTGCATTAGAACGGCAAAAACGTAAACATAACTTATGACACATGACGATTTTACTAATATAGGAATTTAGTATTATCTATTTATTCTTCAAAGTAAATGATATCAATTTAATCCATATAGTTAATTTTTTACTTTGGACTTCGCTTGACTCTATACTACTGCTACTTCAGGAGGGCTGGGGTGGCTCAGTCGGTAGCGCGCCAGGCTCGTAATCTGCAGTTCCCAGGTTCGAGTCCCAGCTGGGTCAGCGTTGAGACTTTTCTCCGAAAAAATCCCTACCCTGCCCACGGTCTAGTAAGGGACACCGATGGGCTTGAAAAGTCCGCCGTCCGTCGGATGGGACGTTAAGTCGTGGCCCCGTGTGCGGGAGAGACATATCCTGTGCACGTTAAAGAACACGCTGGATGGCCTTGGCGGGAGGCTACCATCTGTCTCCCAACAGCTGTTCCAGTGGGTCCCCTCCCCCAACCTTCTCTGAGCCTACGGGGTCCATGTGACCTGGCTATTTAGCCCATGGTGTGCAAAAAAGTGTCGCTCAGAGGTAAAACAACCCAACGTTAAAGAACACGCTGGATGGCCTTGAAGGGAGGCTACCATCTGTCTCCCAACAGCTATTCCAGTGGGTCCCCTCCCCCAACCTTCTCTGAGTCTTCGGGGTCCTTGTGACCTGGCCATTTAGCCCATGGTGTGCAAAAACGTGCCGCTCAGAGGTAAAATAACCCAACTGCCACTTCATAATATATATTATATCTACATACATTAAATAAACTCAATCGGCACATTGGAAAACCCGAGTCTATAATCGTGTAGAAAATTGGATTTCCTTGACGGCGAAAAACCGAGTCTGTCACCGTGTAATTCAAAACAGGTTGCATTTTTCTGACCGTGTAAAACCAAAACCTTATATACTGAGTACCGTGTAAATCGAGGGATAGGAGTAATTCTCTTTTTCAGACTCTTGAGCTTTGAAAGCCCAGATGGACCTTGCTGTGTGTTGTGCTGCAGAGAGCTCGATCTACCCTCTTGAAAATATAAAAAATGAAATAAATACCCCCTCAAGCAGCTGCTTGCCACAGAGGTCTGACAGGAGCCTGTCAGTTTATATGCCGTAGTAGAAGGTCTGTGAGGATGGCAGGACCTCAGCAGAAAAACGACACAAACAGCCATGCCTTACCCGGGGATAGAACCCAGGTCCATTAGATCAGTAGCCAAGCGCGCTAACCACTCGGCCATGGGACGGCTACCCTCTTGAACAGGTTGTTAAATATTTTGTTAGCTTGCCGAACCCGTTGTTAAAAAGTTAAAAAAAATATTTATCTGAAGTTATTCTATAATAATTTAAATAAAAATTTAAAGAGTAACATTTCTTAATAAGAAGTTAAAAATATGCCTAATCCTACCATTCTTCTTTGTTTATCCCTACTTTTTGTTTACATCTGGCAAACCCAATATTAAAAGGAGTAATGAGCCTGCTGTTAATTGTTTGGCAGCACAACTCTGCATGCTTTGATAAGCTCATTACGTTTTTTGCTTGTTTGTTCTCTTAGCGGCACTTTTTAGCACACCTTGTGCTAAATGGCCAGGTTGTAAAGAGTCCAAGGTCTTTGAGCAGGTTGAAAAAGGTGATTCACTGGACATTTATTAAGGGAGAGATGAAAGCTCACCGTCAAAAACCATTTAAGGTTTCTTGAACGCATGCGCGGATGGAACTCTTGCACAGGTGGCTACGGCTTAACGTACCATCTGAAGGATGGATTCCAAGCCCACCAATATAAACTTTCTCATCGAGAAGGAAGTAAAGGTGAAAAGAGAAATTCTCAGTCAGCTCAGAGTGAGGAGTCGAACCTGGAAGCATCAGATTATGAGCTACCTACTGAGACAACCTCTACATCCACATTAGAAAAATATACCAGCAATATAGGCAGACAGAACATTGCTAATTGAACATGAAGCTTACACTGAGTCATCTGACATGAGATAATTTCAAATTGTAAGAACAGAATTTTGATTTTTCTCTCTCTTTCAATGGGAACTCCAGTTTCATACTTCACACTCCACTTACTTCTAGTACTATTTTGAAATATCAATCATTTTTATGTCTCTACATAGAAAGCGAAAAACTAGGATCGCGAATTAACCAGTTTAAATTCATATCAATTTCTTTTAAGAACGCCTCTATATTGTTTTACAGTAATAAATAACTTTAATAACATCAGAAAGTCATTTATGACACATCCCCCCCCCTCAAGCAGCTGCTTGCCACAGAAGTCTGACAGGAGGTTGGTTTGTTTTACCTCTGAGCGGCACTTTTTTGCACACCATGGGCTAAATGGCCAGGTCACATGGACCCCGAAGGCTCAGAGAAGGTTGGGGGAGGGGACCCACTGGAACAGCTGTTGGGAGACAGATGGTAGCCTCCCGTCAAGGCCATCCAGTGTGTTCTTTAACGTGCACAGAGTATGGCTCTCTCCCGCACACGGGGCCACGGCTTAACGTCTCATCCGACGGACGGTGGCCTTTGCAAGCCCATCGGTGTCCCCTACTGACCGTGGGCAGGGCGGGGAATTTTGCGGAGATAAATCTCAACGCTGACCCAGCTGGGACTCGAACTTGGGAACTACAGATTATGAGCCTGGCGCGCTACTGACTGCGCCACCCCCGCCCCCTCTGACAGGAACCTGTCAGTTTATATGCCATAGTAGAAGATCTGAGAGGATGGCAGGACCTCAGCAGAAAAACGACACAAACACCCGGGGCTCGAACCCAGATCCCTTAGATCAGTAACCAAGCGCGCTACCACTTATTAATTTTTTTTTTCAGAATGATTTTGTGAGTGGGATTTTTTTTTCAGAAATCTGATGTCATTGTTTAATATTCTTGCTTCCATAACTCTTTAATAATATTGATTCGTATAGTAATGAATATTGTCGAATGTTGTTGAATATCAACAAGATATTGAACAATATTCGTTCAGGAATCAAACGTATTTAAAGAATTATGAATATGATGAGAAATACCAATTCTACATTAGTGGCAGCTGATGAACTTCTAAACAGGTGAGGGCTGTACATATTTATATAGTGACACGAACTATGCAGGGAGCAGTATGGGTTCAACTGGTGGTGTGCTAGGGGCACAAACTGATATTTCCAGCTCAGAGTCCCAAGTGGAACTGATGGGGCGGGGGTGGCTCAGTCGGTAGCGCGCCAGGCTCGTAATCTGTACTTCCCAGGTTCGAGTCCCAACTGGGTCAGCGTTGAGATTTATCTCCGCAAAATTCCCCGCCCTGCCCACGGTCAGTAGGGGACACCGATGGGCTTGGAAAGGCCGCCGTCCGTCGGATGGGACGTTAAGCCGTGGCCCCGTGTGCGGGAGAGACATACCCTGTGCACGTTAAAGAACACGCTTGATGGCCTTGACGGGAGGCTACCATCTGTCTCCCAACAGCTGTTCCAGTGGGTCCCCTCCCCCAACCTTCTCTGAGCCTTCGGGGTCCATGTGACCTGGCCATTTAGCCCATGGTGTGCAAAAAAAGTGCCGCTCAGAGGTAAAACAACCCAACCCAACAACCCAAGTGGAACTGAACTGGGATTATACATGCTAACCACTACTCTACCCTCAGTGTAAAAAGGAACACAGATTTGCTTAGAAAGGTAAATATATACACAGTCGTAACAAATAATATGACAACCTACCATAGTATGTGTATGGTAGGTGGTCATATTATTCTGATACGACTGTGTATGCATACATGAAAATTCCTCATGCAGCCTATGGAGGTCCTACCACACTGTGTAATTTTCCTCTCCAAACACGTCTGTCCTGAGCTACAGCTGTTGCATTTGGCCACTGTAGGTCAATTCTAGCAAGGTCCTGTTTAACATTATTACCCATCGCATCCTAAATCTCCCTCTTTTTCTGAAACCCTTAGGCACACTCTTCATAATCTTGTTTGCCAATCTGCAGCAATGCCTACGGACAACATGGCCAAACCAATGCAGTCTCTCTCTGCATAATATGCTGCTCAAAGGAGGTTGATGGCTCCTTCTTCTAACCTCATCATTACTTATAAAGTCAAACCACCTAATGCCCAAGGTACTATAAAGTGTACCAATGACCCAGTATACGACTGCGCAAGCATCTAGAATCAAAGGCATCAAGTTTCTTGTTATCCTGTTTACAAAAAGGTTCATGTTTCGCTACCATGACTAACCTTAGAAAGAACCAGACTATTATACAGCTAATTTTAGTCTTTGAGTGTACACTCCTATTTTTCCACACTTTTCATAGATTTTTAAAAGTTCCAGCGGCAATCTCTATTCTTCTCTTTATCTCATGCCGCACATCACTAGTATCTGTTAAATAGCTCCCAAGATAATTAAACTGAGACACTTGCTCAACAGTGCAGCCATTCAAAGCAACTGCAGCACCATCTGCCTGACCAATTTTCATCACTTCAGTTTTTTTCTCTGTTTATTACCAAACCTACTCTATTACCAGTCTCATCAACAGCCCTAATGAAAGAATTAATCTCACCAACATCATTAGCCAACAGAGCCAAATCATCTGCATAATGTAAATCAGAAATTTTGATTATCTTTAGACCATTTAAGGCCAAAATCTGTCCCTTGCAAAAAATTTCGTATAACATAATGAATAACCAAACTAAAAAGAAAAGGAGACAAAATGCACCCTTGTCCAACTCCTCTAGCAATGTTAAACCAATCGTTGAAAGACGTACCAACTCTCACACATGATTTAGTGTTATTATAGAGAGCTCTCATTACACTAACTAACTTATCAGGCATTCCATATGATCTAACAATCAATCACAATTTATGTCGATCAACAGAGTCAAAAGCCTTTTTGAAATCTATAAAGATAGTAACCACAGGTTTATGAAACTCTAAACATTTCTCAAGAATCTGCCTAAGTGAAAATATTTGATCAATACATTTCCTACCACTTCTGAATCCACACTCTTCATCACGCAGTTGTTCATCAACCAAATTCTTAATTCTATTAAGTATAATCATACAAAGAACTTTACCTAGAAGAGAAAGTAAACTAATTCCCCTATAATTATCACAAGAACTGCGATCATCTTTTTTAAAAATTAGGACAATGATAGCTCTAGTAAAATCCTTAGGAACAACACCTTTATCATAAAAAATATTCAAAATTTCTGTCAGACATGTCACAACACAAATGTTCCCAGCTATAAGCATTTCAGTGGTGATTTCATCCACCCCTGGGGATTTATGCAGTTTTAATTTAAAGATAGCCAATGCGACTTCGGAATGTGATATAGGGCCATCATTAAAGCCAGTAATGCATCTATCCTCATTACAAATAATGGGAGTAAAAATAATCACATTGATTAGAACATCTCTGAAATGTTCAGCCCATCTAGATATCGCAGAATCCTCACCTTCAACTACTTTACCATTTTTATCCCTCAACCCCTGTGTACCTGTCTGATTCTTCCCAAACAAAAGTTAAAAATCTGGTACAATCCCCTGCTGTTGTGTCGTCTAACTGCTTCCTCTGTTTTTCAGCCACGCTATCAAGCCAAAGACTCTTATCAGCTGTTGGGTTGGGTTGTTTTACCTCTGAGCGGCACTTTTTTGCACACCATGGGCTAAATGGCCAGGTCACATGGACCCCGAAGGCTCAGAGAAGGTTGGGGGAGGGGACCCACTGGAACAGCTGTTGGGAGACAGATGGTAGCCTCCCGTCAAGGCCATCCAGCGTGTTCTTTAACGTGCACAGGGTATGGCTCTCCCGCACACGGGGCCACGGCTTAACGTCCCATCCGACGGACGGCGGCTTTTCCAAGCCCATCGGTGTCCCCTACTGACCGTGGGCAGGGCGGGGAAATTTTGCGGAGATAAATCTCAACGCTGACCCAGCTGGGACTCGAACCTGGGAACTACAGATTACGAGCCTGGCGCGCTACCGACTGAGCCACCCCCGCTCCCTTATCAGCTGTTAACTGATCCTTTACACGTTTATTAAGCTTGTTGTAATGCTTCTGTTAGGACTAGTAGGATGTTGATTCATATTAATCCTGCACTTCCTTCTTTCAGAAATATGTTCCAAATTTTTATCACTGAAATAATTCTGTTTCCCCTGTTCCCTTTTATCCAAAAGAGTACTGTTGGTTTTCAAGAAAAGCGTGCTTAAACTGATCCCATTTCTTTCTCAATTTCAGCAGTAAGAAACCATGATTGCCATAATAACTAAGTAACCTATCATGGTATGCTTTGACTATATCTGAATCTTTCATACCTTCAGTATTAAAGGTAATTTTCTTAGCACAATATTTCCTAAGCTTCAGTTTCAAGATACTTTTGACCAGGTAATGGTCAGACCCAATTTCGACTCCCCTGTATGATATGGTATTCCCAACCGAACTAGCGCATTTGCTGTTAATTAAAATATAATCTATCATATTTCTGGGCAACTCATTAGGTAAACCCATGTGCATTTATAAATGTCCCGGTGTTTGTAATAGTGTTAGTTATTCGCAAACCATTAAGTTTGCACGCAATAATATTTTTCGTATATGCATATATATTCAGAAGCGGGCTACATACGACAACTTTTTTCCCTTTAGACATTAGACAAAAATGCTGTGGGAAAGTTAGAAGCCCTCATTTTTGGGCTTCTTGCTATTCCAAGCGAACAGGAGGACAAATAAATTATAATATAGGGAAAGTAAAATTAAAGTACTTCTTAATTTTTAAAATTTATATGTATGCGAGTCAGTTGTGTACGCAGGGGGATTGGGAGCTTCATGGGATGTGCATCTCCTTTAAAATAAGGTTTGTGTTTTTTTAATAAGGTACAGAATGAATAAAAAAATTTCCTTCCAAACTTAAAGGATTAAGCTTTAGATTACTTATATTAATCAAATTTTATTGTCTTATATATTATCCTTTTGGATTGATAGTGATTTTTAATTCCTAACATAATCTCTAAATTTTGAACATTAATAACCGTATAAGAAAATCCTGCGTACACCGCTGATTAGCTATATATATATACACATTAGGAAGCCAATGTTGTTAAAAGTCAAGACATTCAACAATATTTACTCAAAATGTCAAGAGTTAAGGATGCTAATTAATTGGTTGTTTGGGGGAACAATTGTGACTATAATGAGCCTTATGGAAGTTGGAATATTTAACCAATGATGTTCCGTTACTTAAAAAAAATAGCGTCAAAAAGAAACAAAATAAAACAAGGAAACATTCTAAAAACTTAAAAGAACACAGCATTTAATTCAGCAAACGATTGTATATAACAGCTATTATCTATGAATTAATTTTTTAGGCAAATTCTTACGGCTCGCAATACTCAGTATTCCAAATTTCACATCCGTTTAAATTAAAAACGAATCACGTTTCATAGAACTGATCGAGATATTTATCTCCAGCGCTGTTTCCCCATAAAGCAAGCATGCCAAACTCGTTAACCACCGAGGGCCATATTAAGTATTATATATTAAATCGCGGGGCCGCAAAACAAAAGTAAAACCAGATGAAAATTGTTATGTGCAAACTAGACTAGAACGCAGTATTCGTTCACTGAGTGCTAATGAATATCTTCCGACTCTACTGGCATTTCGTGACTCATTGCCATGCGCAAAGTACGTACATTTGAATGACCTCGACATGTGTATACATGTCGGAGCCCGATCGTAGAATTGCTCATATCATGAAATGCCACTATTTCATGAAATGATCGGGCATTTCATGATATGAGCAATTCTACGATCGGGCTCCGACATATACATTTATGCGCAATAGTTTCCCTTATATATAAATGGAAATGTTTTCTTAAATACGTTTATTTAATTCATGTACCATGTACGTACTTATAATTTTAATTAAAGAATCCAGTGTTGTCAAAAGTTAAATAAACGTATTGATTTATCAATCTTGGCGGGCCGCGTGTTTGACATGCCTGCCATAAAGCTATACTTTCAAGCTTCAATAGAGTTTCAAATAATTGTCTAGAACAGTGGTTCTCAACCTTTTATGATTCACGTACCTGCTGGAAATGTGTACGTAACTGGCATACCCCTTTATATAGATAGATAAAACTATAGTTATAGTATAACAATGGGAATAAAATAAAACATATATGTATAAACATTAAATTTTGCATTCATAAATTACATATATTGATAAATACAAAAAATGACATTTTTGCACAGCAGTGTTGCCAACTTAGCAACTTTGATACTAGATCTAGCGACTTTTGAGCTCTTACTGGCGTACCCAAAAAATTTTACCGCGTACCGTACATTGAGAACACCTGGTCTACACAACAAATTGCAGGGGCATTATTTCACCTACAATCTGTTGTGTAGACCAGGTGTTCTCAATGTACGGTACGCGGTAAAACTTTTTGGGTACGCCAGTAAGAGCTCAAAAGTCGCTAGATCTAGTATCAAAGTTGCTAAGTTGGCAACACTGCTGTGCAAAAATGTCATTTTTTGTATTTATCAATATATGTAATTTATTTCCTAATAGTTTTGATCAGTGTTATTTCAGAAATAAACAGAAAACTCGGTACGGCAAAAAGACTCTATATGTCGAGGTTGGGGGGTTACCGTCTGCTCTTAATGACTACCAAATGAGTCTTTCTATTCCCCCCCCCCCCTCACCATTTCCAAAATGGTTTGGCTTCTTTGTAACATGGCCATTTGGTCTGCTGCGTAATAAAAAAGACCTCTTCGGCATTAAACAACCGAATTTCGAAATTTCGTTTCCCTGAAGTCGTAAAAAAGTACGAAAAAAACTCATGAAGCCTTCCTTATATAGGAAAGAATATTTTTTATCGTAATATTAATAGCACTTTTTTTTGAATGTATGCGAGTTTAAAAATAAAATAAAAAATACCATTCTGCATCGTTTGCTAGGATGTTTAATGTTTCGTTTCGGAAATGCCATCTAATTCAACTTCCTATTACTCATGTTTTTTTTTTGGAAAAGTATGGGCGTTGTCAGGAACATTTTCGTGTAAGGAGGATGGAGAGGGGATGGGTGATGCCATTTTATGATTGTAAGAGACAAATGACGTCATTTTACGATTTCTTCGGTGAGGGGGGGATTATTTTAGTGCTGTTTCCGGAAGGAAAATGATGAACCGTTCCTGGGATTGATGTTAATAGGACGTGTTTTTAATATTACTGCAAGTTTTCACAGTGGAAGAAAATAATGTTTATAAACATATTTTTGAAATTATTGACGTTTTCTAGGGAGAAAAATGTTTATAAACATATTTTTTAATTTTTTAGAATTTTCCTGTGAGAAAAATGTTTATAAACATATTTTTGAATTTCTTGGAATTTTTTTTAGGGAGAAAAATGTTTATAAATATATTTTTGAATTTATTGGAATTTTTCAGGAAGAAAAATGCTTATAAACATATTTTTGAATTTATTGCAATTTTTTCAAGGAGAAAAGAAAAAATATTTATAAAAATAATTTTTTATTTATTGCAATTTTTCAAGGGAGAATTTTTTTTTCTTTCTTCACTTTCCATGAATGAAATATTGATTTCAATAAATTGCAATTTTGTTCCAAGTTTGTAAACCTTTTTAAGACACCAGGAGACTAAAATTTGATTAAGCAGAACTGATAGGAATTATAAAGCTAGAAGCATATAACTATATCGCTCTATACTAATATGGGATGATCGTTTTGGGAAAAATAAAGTTTTTGATTTCCGAATTATGCACCCTTTAACGAATTATTCACCCGTTAGTAATTCGTACTAATGGGTGATTGAAAAATTGAGTAATAATGTAATATATTATTATCCCTATTAAACGCAAAAAGCGTATCTCTTTCATTTCTTAAAATGGAAAAGTTGGATTTCTTATCCTCTAAAGTTAAAGGCCAAATCATGCAGTGTATATAAAATAGAAATATTTATTTATTATTACTATATTGAAACATTGTTAAAAATTCAAATATTAAATATTAAAATTATAAAAATAAGAAACTACCGGTTGAATTTTAATGAACTACAATTTAATTTAAACACATATGAAGAACATTTTATCCTTCATATGCTAAAATGATATTTATTGATAATATATCATTTTAATATGATATATATATATACAGGGTGATTCAAAACTTATCGTTCAAATTTCGTGGGGAGGTAGGGAATACGTCAGGAAACCGATTTCACATAGGAAAGAATGTCCGCAAATGTACGCATGCGTATGTAGAGGGCGCTGTGTGTACCCAACCAGTGTACAGCTCGCCCGACCACTCCCGCTGTCATCAGTGTACGAGCTGACTTACTAGTGATAAGATGAATCGTTTATGCATCAAGAGCTAGCGGATATGCATCTCGCATATGGGGCAGCTGGCGAAAGCGGCCGCCGAGCTAGGCAAGTTTACGAAGACCGATACCCCAACAGAAGAATACCGCAGCATCAAATGTTTGCACGTGTGCATCGCAATCTGCGCGAACGTGGTTCACTGCGCAGCAATATGCAGGATACGGGGAGAAGACGACTGACGCGGACTGTCAACATCGCAGAACAAGTCCTACAGTCCATCGAAGATAATCCGAATACCAGCACACGAGCTATTGCTCAGCAGCTTGGGGTCTCTCAGTCAGCAGTGTGGCGGATACTGCACGAGGAACGTGTGCATCCTTACCATCTGCAAAGGGTGCAGTTACTGCATCCTGACGATTATCCGAAGCGTGTGGAATTTGCACAATGGTTCATGCAGAAAGGTGCCGTGGACCCAAGTTTCCCAGCTTCTGTCTTTTTTACAGAAAAAGCTTCATTCACTCGTGAAGGTGTGTTCAATACACACAATTCACATGTGTGGGCTTACGACAACCCGCATGGTATGAGAAGTCACGCTGCGCAACATCGTTTTGCCGTAAATGTGTGGGCTGGAATCATTGGTGACTGTTTGTTGGGACCTAACTTGCTACCGCCCCGATTGGACGGCAGGAAATACCTAATATTTCTCGAGACAGTGTTACTGACTTTTCTGGGCACTGTTCCTGCGCATATCCGCCGAGATATGTGGTATCAACATGACGGGGCTCCAGCCCATAGCACAGTTGTTGCGCGTGATTACCTGAACCGAACATTCGGAGCTCGATGGATCGGTAGAGGTGGACAGATCACTTGGCCACCAAGGTCACCTGATTTATCGCCCATGGATTTCTTTTTGTGGGGGGCCATGAAAGACCATGTGTACGAGACCCCCGCCGACAGTGAAATGGACCTTGTTGCACGAATAGTGGCCGCCGCAGGCATTGTCCGTGATATGCCAGGCGTTTTTGAAAATGTTCGGCGGTCAATGCAACGGCGCTGTGAATCCTGTGTCCGTGTAAATGGTCGCAATTTTGAGCACCTACTGTGAACCTGTACTTTACCTTGTTGGAATAAAAGTCACATTCGTTACCACTTAACTGTACTGTTTTCTTGTGTTCACTTTACTTGTCCATTTTGTTCATGTAGATGACGTTTGCGCACATACTTTCCTATGTGAAATCTGTTTCCTGACGTATTCCCTACCTCCCCACGAAATTTGAACGATAAGTTTTGAATCACCCTGTATAATATGATATTTATTGATAATAAATTACTAATTTATCACATGGTCATTCGACCTATGATATCCTATGCTTCCCCAATTTGGGCGAACACAACTACCACGAACATTACAAGATACAGGTCTTGCAGAATAAAATCCTGCGATGTGTGGTCAATGTCCCCTGGTTTGTAACCAATTGACAATTGCATAAAGATCTGGGCATTGATCATATTTAATTAAGTTTGCCTCGCGAGGTTTCTACGAGTCAGTGCAGAGAAACCCGCACGAGATTATATCCTGCCTTCTGGACTACGATCATGAAGTCTTTAACAGATACAAGAGGCCTAAGATGATGACTTTCGCTAAAGAAAGTTATCCATTTTAGGTCTCTTGTGCATCATTACTACTCTTTTGTTTTATGTTCTTTTGTCCTTTGGGGCCCACCATTGTGTGGTTTACTTTTGTTTGTTTTTTCAAACTGATGCCAATTAGGCATATTTCCAGATGAAGAAGGTTATGAGTACTATTGTACCTGATACTTCATTTTATGATGTAACGATCTACGATCTACGAATTACTTTATATGATCATCAGACCGGCGATTCTCTATGCTTCACCCATATGGGCGAATACTACACCCACCAATATTCGTAAGATTCAGGTCTTACAGAACAAGATTTTGGGAACTGCGGTCGATGCCCCCTGGTTTGTCACTAACAGACAACTCCATAAAGTCCTAGGCATCGACCATGTATATACACATATAAAAAGCACCTGAAAAAGATTTTTTGAGGCTGTAAGCAATAATCCCAATGAGATTATTTCTTCCCAGATTCTTTACGATCATACTGTTTTGAACAAGTACAAGAGGCCTAAAACGGTAGCGTTCTCTGAGG
This sequence comes from Ryuthela nishihirai, assembly GCA_038380435.1. Classification (NCBI taxonomy): domain Eukaryota; kingdom Metazoa; phylum Arthropoda; class Arachnida; order Araneae; family Heptathelidae; genus Ryuthela; species Ryuthela nishihirai. The sequence continues at coordinate 32,734,777 of JAWZYU010000005.1, read as the reverse complement.
AGACCTACCCATTTTAGTTTTCTTATACAATTTTACTGCTATTTTTGGTTTTTCTTATGTTTGCCTTTAGGGGCCCACCTAAGGGTGGTTTACTTATATATTTTGTTCTTACTCATGTCAAATAGGCTTATCTTTATGATGGAGATGGTTAGGGGTAAAATTATTACCCGGTACATCGAATATGATTATACTATGTACGATCTACGAATTACTTTATTCTTCATTAATATCTTCAACACCAGAATTTCCAATTTTTGGCATTAAATATACCATTTGAATATTGCTTCAAATTTTACATTTTCTACATTTAGTGCCCTCTAACAATGGTAAGTTAAGGCCATTTGGAACATTTTAAAACTACGAATCATCATATTTCGTTAGCACCTATTCAATTAAAAAGGAATTTTTCATTAAACTCTCGAAACAAAAAAATTGCGTTTTCCAGCGCACCCTGGGGGTGAAAGGATAAATAGTTGCTTCCAACGTAATGCCATCATCACACTCCATTAAATATAAATAAACATCCCCTCAAGCATCTGCTTGCCACAGAGGTCTTACAGGAGCCTGTCAGTTCATACACCATAGTAGAAGGTCTGAGAGGACGGCGGGAACCTCAGCAGAAGAGCAACACAAACATCCATGCCATACCCAGGGCTTGACCCCAGGTGTCTTGAATCAGTAGCCAAGCGCACTAACCTCTCGGCCACGGGACGGTACACTCCACTACTAAAATATTAAATTTCTAGCGCAAATAGATCCTTTGCATCATCTAGCTTTTGAAAAATTCTAAGTGGTGTGAATCATAATAGTTTATCAATATCTATCCAACCCAAAAATAATTTTCAATTTATCTCTAAAAACATACATTTTTTGGTTAAAGCTAAAAAATTGCCTTTTCTATCCCCCTCTGGGGGTAAAGGCAAAGATCATTATTTTGGGTGTGAAAACGTTCAAGTGCAAACTGCAACATATTCATATTTCACAACCAACATTTCAAATTTCCAACGCAATTACATCGCTAGTTTTGAAAATTTCTACTTTTGAAACTTTTCCATCGTTAGAGGGCGTAATTATAGCTACAGGAATATTCCGAAAGTGCGAATCGTAATATTTCATGAATATATATTCAACCCAAAAAGAATTTTTTTAAATTTATCGCTTAACCCTTTCAGGACCATAAGGTTTCTAAGAGTAAATATTAGTATGTAACTGTTTATTTTAGTTTGTTTAGACGTAAAATAAATAAAAATCATAAGAAAGATACATAACAATGTGTAGTTTTTTTTGGAATTTTATGGGAAATATTTTTCCCAATGGACTATAAAGGTAACACAAATTATAGTTAGGCTTATTACGCAATGTCTTTTATTTATTGGTTTATTATAACAAAATGTTAACTAAAATAATACAAAATTATGAAATAAAATTACTATACAAAATGATGTGCTAATTACGATATTCTGCGAAGCAATTTCTTTTGGTAGTGAGGCAAAGATGGACATTGCACATAGTACATATATTATGCGTCCTGACAGTTCTGTTTTTGTTTTCTAAACGTTCCCGTTTACGTAATTGCGTTCGGCATACGTTCTATTTTGACATTCTGTATAAAAAATGCAGATAAGGTTATAATTAAATACGACAATCACCAATTTTAAAATGGGAAAAAATGTTTCCCTTAGTCGTGAAAGGGTTAAAGAAAAAAAAAAGTTCGATATCTACAGACGGACAGAGAGATGACAAAGTAAAAACATTAGCCAGCTGGGGTTTTTTTTTTCTGGAAACGAGTAAAAAATAAAATCCCTCTCAAGAAGTTGTCTGTTACATAAGTGTCATGACGATTTAGTGGGGCAGTGGTATCGCGTTGGTTCAAAATGACAGACCAACTGCTAGAATACGGGTTCGAATCCTCGCATGGTAGTTTGTTCTTTCATAACCTGCTGATAAACACAAAACATTTCGGAAGAAAAAATCGTGGAAAAAAATGCAATAATCTACAAAAACAAAAGTAAGGGTTTGGTTGTTTTATCTCTGAGCGGCACTTTTTTGCACACCATGGGCTATGACCAGGTCACAAGGACCCCGAAGACTCAGAGAAGGTTGGGGGAGGGGACCCTCTGGAACAGCTGTTGGGAGACAGATGGTAACCTCCCGTCAAGGCCATCCAGCGTGTTCTTTAACGTGCACAGCGTATGGCTCTCCCGCACACGGGGCCACGGCTTAACGTCCCATCCGACGGACGGCAGCCTTTCCCAATTTTGCTGAGATAGATCTCAACGCTGACCCAGTTGGGACTCGAACCTGGGAACTACAGATTACGAGCCTGGCGCGCTACCGACTGAGCCACCCCCGCCCCTAAAAAAAGTGAGGAAGGAGAGACCTCAGCAGAAGGACAACACAGGAAGCATCAATGCTTTATCAGGGATTCGACCTCAGATCCTTTTACTATTTAGCTAATCACCCTAACCGCTTGGCCACCGGGACAATTGCGGGGGCGGGGTGGGGGGGGGGGGGCTCAGTCGGTAGCGCGTCAGGCTCGTAATCTGTAGTTCCCAGGTTCGAGTCCCAGCTGGGTCAGCGTTGAGATTTATCTCCGCAAAATTCCCCGCCTTGCCCACGGTCAGTAGGGGACACCGATGGACTTAGAAAGGCCGCCGTCCGTCGGATGGGACGTTAAGCCGTGGCCCCATGTGCGGGAGAGCCATATCCTGTGCACGTTAAAGAACACGCTGGATGGCCTTGACGGGAGGCTACCATCTGTCTCCCAACAGCTGTTCCAGTGGGTCCCCTCCTCCAATCTTCTCTGAGCCTTCGGGGTCCATGTGACCTGGCCATTTAGCCCATGGTGTGCAAAAAAGCGCCGCTCAGAGGTAAAACAACCCAACCGGGACAATTGCACATAGCAAAAGATAAATATTAATTGCACAGATGAAAACTGATTTGTCGTCCATAATTACATAGGAATAATGAACTAAAATAAAGAATTCTACTTTGATTAGAAGATGATTTAATAGCTGTGGTAATTACCAAGTCCTACTAGAGGCGTAAATATTTATCCTTGGGGAAATCATCCAATAGCAAGGGATGTGTAGTGAATGACCTGATTCTGAGGCCAATAAAGCGCTATATGCTTTGCAGAACTAAAACTTCGGATATGGCCATTTCGTGAATGTCAGACCTCCATTGTAAATGACAACATGAGAGGTGATTTATATTGCAGTTCTTGACCCTTACATCTAACAAGACATTGTTTCTCAAGTGGTATGTGCTCATAGCAATATTGCTTCTATTTTTCTGAACGAAATGACAAAAATGCGCCCATAAATAAAAATTATTTAGAGCATTCAGGCAAGAGGAATGCTCAATGGTTTAAAAAAAGAGATATTTGAGCTCAGTGGTTTTTCTTTCCAGAGAAATATTAGAGGTGAATGCCCTTTACCCCGCAGGACTTTGGAACTGAGGGATTTTACCAGAGGAATATTATGACTTCATGATGTTATCCATAGAAATATTCTAGTTTAATACTTTTACTAAAGTACATTCAAGCTCGTTGAATTTAAACCAGAGTAATTTTCGAGCTCAGCGATTTTCACACAGGAATATTCGAATTCAAAGGCCGTCACAGAGGACTATTCCATCTCAGTGGGTTTTTTACCAGAGAGATATTCGAACTGGATGGTTTTGACAGAGGAATATTATAGATTAATGGTTTTATTAAAGTAATATTTGAGCTCTTTGGTTTTAAACCAGAGGAATATTCGAGCTCCAAAAATTCGACCCTCCCCCAAATAAAAAGGGAAATTTCAAAGGGACCGATCGTAACTAGCCGTTTGTCAAACGAAAACTTGAAACATCGATAGTGCTATTTCCTGTACATATTGGAGAGTTTTTAAACACCCTCCTCCAAAAAAAGGGGGGGGGAATTTCGGGGGGGTTGATCATAACTAACTGTTTGTCAAACTAAAGCTTGCGACAACGATAGTGTCATTTTCTGTATGTATTGGAGAGTTTTTTTAAACACCCTCCTCCCCAAAAAAGGAAGAGGGAAATTTCAGAGAGGTCGATCGTAACTACCTGTCTGTCAAATGAAAGCTTGCGACATCGATAGTATTATCTTATGTATGCATTGGAGATTTTTTTTAAACAACTCCTCCCAAAAAAAAAGAAGAGGGAAATTTCAGAGGGGTCGATTGTAACTAGCTGTCTGTCAAATGAAAGCTTGCGACATTGATAGTGTTATGTGCTGTATATATTGGGGAATTTTTCAACACCCTCCCCCACACAAAAAAAGAGGGGAATTTCAGAGGGGTCGATCGCAACGTGTTATCTGTTAAACGAAAGCTTGCGACATGGGTAATGTCCTCTCTTTATATTAGATAGTTTAATCGATTTAAAACCCGAGCAACGCCAGATAAAGCTCCTAGTAAATCACATACGAAAAGTCGCATCTGAACAATTTTATTAACTGATATGTTTATTTAACAGCCTCCTCGAGTTTATATATTCTACAAAGTTTTCCAAGTTTATTAAATTAAGCTACGCATAAGTCAATGTGTTCGTAAATGCAAGTTATTTAGGGCATTCATGCATATCTGCTCTGGTACTTTTGTGACTATTTGAGCATTAAATGTTATCCCAGTTGAGTTTGTGAACACATATTGATTGTATATAATTTTTGAAATGACATTTGAAATTTACGTCGACTCGAGATAAAATGGAATGATCTTCAAAAGATTTAAAGTAAGCAAACATTCAGAGGTAAGATTTTGTGTGATCTCGTGCTGATAATAAGTGAAGAGATTCAACATGCCGAAGAGCATATGCATTCGATATCTAGAACATTCCGATTTTATTTAATTTGAAATGCCGTCTTGCTGCACAAATAAGATCGGAGATGTTGATAATAAAGCTTTTACATCTGAGTTGTATCTTTTTCCCTCCCAGTGCATGGAGGAAGCCTAAAAATGCGAATACGAGTGCAAAAAATCCAAAGACGATTTCATTTAATTTTGTTTTTTCTGTGCCCATTTATTTATCGCTGTGGACCGTTTATTTATTTCTTGAACTCGGAATGTAAACGTCTGAAGTCGAGGCCTTAACCTCCCCCGTAAATGTGCGATGGTTGAAAGAGTTCTTAAAGTGTGTAATAAAAAAAGCATCACCGTCAAACGCGTGGTTTGCGCTTTTTCACAAAGCGTTGTTTCCATTAGGGAGAGCTATAATGGATGTTGAATTTTCGTAAATTGGGAATGTAAAATTGATTCCAAGGAGCAGATTTTTGGCACTTCGCCTGGAAGACACCAGAAAACGACTTCTGCAGAAGCAGCAGTGTCACTTTTCGTCGTGATCAGTCTCCTTAACGTTAAACGCAGTCTCTTGAGTGAGTAATTTGCCTCTAGTCTCCTCATTTTCTTGCTGTCTCATACAAAACCTCCTCCGAAAGCAATACTCGCAACGGTGTGTACCTTAACTACAGAAGCATAGTTGTACAGAATACAGAGACTACGACATGTTTAAGTGATTCAAGTATTTATCGAGAATTCATAGAAAATTTCTCCTCTAGTTCTGAAACTCTTGAGTCAAGAACAAAACAGTTGACAACGCGAGTTAATAAAAGTATAAAAGAATTCTATCCTTCAATTCAATAAATAAATAAATAAATTTTTCCTGCCACACCCGCTTATCAGAAAATTCCTATACGAGAAATAAAATATGTCATTGATAATACCTGTGAGAGAAGGCGAGATTTGAACAGAAAAACAATCTAAAAATATTCACGACGTATTTGGGTTTCAAACTGAAGTCCACTGGGTAGGAAAGGTTACTTTTTCTCCTAAGAAGAATTAAACTTTATTCAGGAGAGTTATATCTGAACATGTTACAATATTAGAAATAAATAGTCTTAACCTTCAAAAGCGAGATTGCATTACTGCCCGTAGTTGCCCTGCAGGATATCGGGCGATAAGGTCCCGGCGGGGAATTTGAGAATAAACTAACGACCATAGCTGGAGGAAGGTTGCACGGCGTAAGTACGACCTATTTTCAGCAAGATAATCTTCAATTGCTTTTAAAATGACATTAACTTTAGTTAAATTAATCTTTAATAGCGAAGAGCAGACCTGAAAAGAGTGGCGGCAGATGTCCAAGTTGACTCCTGGTGGCAAAATTGCTAGTATGTCTCTATGCCCAACTTCAGGCTGAAACTTGAAGTTTTTAAACGCTGCTTGCTTAGCCCATAGTACAGAAGCTGTTGTTTTATCTCTAGCAGCAGTTTTTTGCACACCATGGGCTAAACGGCCAGGTCACATGGACCCTGAAGCTTTGAAGAGGTTGGGGGAGTGAACCCACTGGAACAGTTGTTGGGAGACAGATGGTAGCCTTCCGTCAGCGTGTTCTTTAACGTGCACAGGGTATGGCTCTTCCTTACACGGAAACACGGTTTAACGTTCCATCCGACGGACGGTGGCCTTTCCAAGCCCATCGGTGTCCCCTATTGACCGTGGGCAGGGTAGGGAATTTTTCGGAGATAAATCTCAACGCTGACCCAGCTGGGACTCGAACCTGGGAACTGCAGATTACGAGCTGGCGCGCTACCGACTGAGCCACCCCCGTGCTCTGTGCAGAAGCAAAAGTATCCGTCAGCTTCACAGATAATCTAAGCAACTTCCATTTGCATTGTATTGCTGCTGCTCAGTGGGCAAAGTAGTCTTATCCAAAACCAGGGCAGGATCGGGAGAGAGAAGGCCAGGGGGCCATGCCCCCCTTTGAGAATACCAGTAAGAGTAATGTAGGTCAAAAATGATTAAACTCCGTGAAATTTTTACAAACCTCTAAAACGAAAGAGGAAATATTACACTGCAATGGAAATCCAGGCTTTTGCTCCCCACCTTAATATTTCCCTGATCCGGGCGTGTCCACAACTGTTGCTGCTACTCAATGTTCCTCACTGTGCTCAGAGTGTTTCGAACTGACATTTAAAATTCAGCAATACCAAATTCCTGTTCAGTTTATTAACCAGAGCACCTTATCACTACTTGCCGTATCTTCCACCATCTCTCTTAACCAGCCGTCTGAAAAATGTTCTCTCCGATACCATCAATTCTTCAGCAGTGTGTTTCCCAACACCTTCCACCTCAATCCTTTCCACTTATTGTGTTTCTCCTGCCAGCTTTTGCTCTCTTCTTTCACATCTTTTTCACTCTTCTTCCACAGCTACTTCTGATCGAATGTACTCTCTTTTCTTTCTTCTTTTCTCTCTCAATTCAATTCTTCTTCATTCTACCTCGTGCCGCTGATTTCTGCTATGTTATCAAAATATTTCTTTTCCTCTTTTTTTTCTTCTTCTTGACTTTCTTCCCTTGACCTTTTTCTTTATAGTAAGGCAACTCTTAACTTTGCTCATGTTCTGAATCTTGTACTCTTTGCTAACTGTGTTTTTTAACCCATTTCGCAGCAAAAAAGGTCACTGAGAACTAAAAGGAACAACCCTTTTGTCTCTGAGTCCACCCAACGTTATGTCAAATCCTCATATCTTTATCTGCTTTTCACCCCCATTCCTGTTATTTCGCAACCTTCATAACTTCACTCAACGTATTCTTATCTACCTTTTCCAGCGTATCTATTTCTACCTTTTTCGGTCGCACCAGCGATACATCTTCGTTTCCTCTCCAACGGGCAACATTTCTCTTTGCCAGCTATTTTGTCCCCATGAGCTCAGCTGCCATAAAACAGATTCCTTCTCGTAACGTTAGTTTTGTGAATGTGCATGGTTGATAGCAGAGGAGACCATTTGCAAAAGTCTGCTAAAAGCTTTCCTAGAACGAGTTGGCCTTTGGATCGATCTGAATTGTTTTCTGGTGTCTCCGTGCCTCAAGATGCAACAAAGCCATAAACCTGACCTGAGCGTCATGCTCATATATCAAGATGCATTTTGCAGGATCCAAGTATGATCAACAATGTCATAAACCTGTTGAAACGGGGCAATAACGCAGCGCTCCCACCATAAGCTTTCCAACGTAAATTTACAATTCAGGACATAACGCAGTGTAAAAATATATTCAAACACTAAGGTTTATAAAAGCATTCTACCGTGGATGTAAGGCAAATAAAATATTAAATATTATGCAGTTTATGGCAAAGTTTCGTGCACATTTGTTCTGCTAACATTTTGGAAAGTTATCCCCAGAGACGATATATTTTGATCTTGTGAAAGCTTTGATTTAATTTTTTTTCTTCATGTCTCAAACTTTCATAGGATTCGACGTTATTGTGGAAGAACAAAAGAGTTCTTGAATGACTCACACTTTAAATTATACATTATTTTTCACAACATATCCGACATTGCTCGATTTTCGTTCTATTAAACAAAATTTTTCAAAAGAAATCCGTCTGCAATGGAAAAATAAATTACCATAAAGATATGAAAGAAATGGCCTACTTTAATCACATTTGCAAGTATCATTACGATTATTGAATATTCTGTTATTGTTATTGTCTGTGTATTGTGGTGGGTGTGTCTGTGTGTTTTGAGGTGTGTATATCTATCTTGTATTGGGTGTGTCTGTGTGTCTTGTGATGTGTATATCTATCTTGTGTTGGGTGTGTCTGTGTGTCTTGTGGTGTGTATATCTATCTTGTGTTGGGTGTGTCTGTGTGTCTTGTGGTGTGTATATCTATCTTGGGTTGGGTGTGTCTGGGTGTCTTGTGGTCTGTATATCTATTTTGTGTTGGGTGTGTCTGTGTGTCTTGTGGTGTGTATATCTATCTTGTGTTGGGTGTGTCTGTGTGTCTTGTGGTGTGTATATCTATCTTGTGTTTGGGTGTGTCTGTGTGTCTTGTGGTGTGTATATCTATCTTGTGTTGGGTGTGTCTGTGTGTCTTGTGGTGTGTATATCTATCTTGTGTTGGGTGTGTCTGTGTGTCTTGTGGTGTGTATATCTATCTTGTGTTGGGTGTGTCTGTGTGTCTTGTGATGTGTATATCTATCTTGTGTTGGGTGTGTCTGTGTGTCTTGTGATGTGTATATCTATCTTGTGTTGGGTGTGTCTGTGTGTTCTTGTGGTGTGTATATCTATCTTGTGTTGGGTGTGTCTGTGTGTTCTTGTGGTGTGTATATCTATCTTGTGTTGGGTGTGTCTGTGTGTCTTGTGGTGTGTATATCTATCTTGTGTTGGGTGTGTCTGTGTGTCTTGTGGTGTGTATATCTATCTTGTGTTGGGTGTGTCTGTGTGTCTTGTGGTGTGTATATCTATCTTGTGTTGGGTGTGTCTGTGTGTTCTTGTGGTGTGTATATCTATCTTGTGTTGGGTGTGTCTGTGTGTCTTGTGGTGTGTATATCTATCTTGTGGTGTGTATATCTATCTTATGGTGTGTATATTCATCTTGTGGTGGATGTGTCTATCTGTGTGTCTTGTGGTGTATATATCTATCTTGTAGTTGGTGTCTGTCTGTTTGTTTCGTGGTCTCTATGTGTCTTGTGGTCTCTCTGTCTGTGTGTCTGTAGCGGATGTGTCTTGTGATGTGTATGTGAGTCTGTGTCGTGGTGGGTGTGTCTATCTGTGTGTCTTATGGTATATATATATATCTGTGTCTTGTGTACAGTCTCTCAAAAAATATCCGAACTCTATGGTTGATTACAGAATTCAGAAAAAATATCTGGCAACCTTTTTTATTATAAATTAGTGACCTGGCAACCTTCGTGTACAGTACACGAAGGTTGGCAGATCACTAATTTCTAAAAAAATTCTGTAATAAACCATAGTGTTCGGATATTTTTTGAGCGACTGTACTGTTTCTACTCTTTTGCAAAAACCGAGTGGTTTCTAAAGGTCGCCGTCCATCGGATGGGACATAAAGTCGTGTCTCCTTGTGCAGGAGACCTTGCACATGTTAAAGAACACGCTGGATGGATTCGACGCAAGGTTGGGTTGGGTTGTATTACCTCTGAGCGGCACGTTTTTGCACACCATGGGCTAAATGGCCAGGTCACATGGACCCCGAAGGCTCAGAGAAGGTTGGGGGAGGGGACCCACTGGAACAGCTGTTGGGAGACAGATGGTATCCTCCCGTCAAGGCCATCCAGCGTGTTCTTTAACGTGCACAGGGTATGGCTCTCCAGCACACGGGGCCACGGCTTAACGTCCCATCCAACGGACGGCGGACTTTCCAAGCCCATCGGTGTCCCCTACTAACCGTGAGCGGGTGGGGAATTTTGCGGAGATAAATCTCAACGCTGACCCAGCTGGGACTCGAACCTGGGAACTACAGATTGCGAACCTGGCGCGCTACAGACTGAGCCACCCTCGCCCCATGCCGCGCAGAAGTGAAGCATCCAATCCTACCTCTCCTTGTATAGTTCATTTATTGATCTATCGAAATGGCCCGGAGTCACTGCTGTCAGAACAACCGCATGCAATCCAAATATTGGCGAACAGTCAAAAAAATGTTCAGCAGCAATCATCTCACGAAGTCGGCCAGAGTGTTACTGAAGCATCACCAACTGTCATCACTTCGCACTGGTAAGTTACTTTTTTTCCGCAAATTTGGCACCAGGCCGCAAAAAAATTTCAGCATCACTATTAGGGAACATGACATAGGATACAAAGCATATATTGTATCTCTCAACACACTGCCCTACCACCACTAGCGATGCCCTTCATGAGCTTCGACGTACTGCGATAGAGCAGCGTCATTACTACCCCGGACCTCCTGCATTAACAGCATCACGAGGGCAGTGATGCGAGGCTTAGCTGTCAGTAATGATCCCACCCACCATTGAGGATCTTTTACAATTCCATTCTGAACGTTTTCGGTTGACGTCATTTTGATTTCATAGTGCAAATGTTTTAGATTTCATTCATGCATCAGATGCCACTGAAAGGTATTACGTGTCAAATTGTTAAACTTTGATGCTTGTTCGTCACCTGTTTGTTCAAATTCTGAGACATTTGTCAGATTTTCTAGCTTTTTTTCAAGTTAGTGTATAATACTAGTGTTTATCTCCACTCCTCGCTATGGACAGTAACGTGCATAACAATATAAAATCCAAAAAAGATTTTGATACTCTTGTGATTGAGTGGGGCGGGGGTGGCTCAGTCGGTAGCGCGCCAGGCTCGTAATCTGTAGTTCCCAGGTTCGAGTCCCAGCTGGGTCAGCGTTGATATTTATCTCCGCAAAATTCCCCGCCCTGCCCACGGTCAGTAGGGGACACCGATGGTCTTGAAAAGGCCGCCGTCCGTCGGATGGGACGTTAAGCCGTGGCCCCGTGTGCGAGAGAGACATACCCTGTGCACGTTAAAGAACACGCTGGATGGCTTTGACGGGAGGCTACCATCTGTTGTCTCCCAACAGCTCTTCCAGTGGGTCCCCTCCCCCAACCTTCTCTGAGCCTTCGGGGTCCTTGTGACCTGGCCATTTAGCCCATGGTGTGCAAAAAAGTGCCGCTCAGAGGTAAATCAACCCAACCCAACCTTTGTGATTGAGATTTTGTCTCAGTTTAGTAGAATTGTTTCTATGATAAGTATCTTCTCCATATTAAAAAGATACAAATATATATTTATGTAATATGCTCCAGTGTCCATTATCTGCATATTAGAAGATAATTTTGTTAATGCTATTTTGTTATAATTATATAATTAAAAGAGATGTCTGACTGTGTGTGTGTCTGTGTCTTTTGGTAGGTAAGTCTGACTGTGTATACATGACTGTGTATTACTATTTACCTTACTAGTCTGACTGTGTATACTATTTACCGTGATATTCCTATAGTATAATCGAAATAGCTGCCAAATCCGTTGTTTTCATTTACTGATCCCTAAATGCCCCACGAATTCAGGTTCAACTTGCATTCAGGTTCAACTTGTCTTCAGGTTCAACTTGTCTGTATCTTTTGGTAGGTGTGTCTGACTGTCTATCTTTTGGTAGGTATGTCTGACTGCATAATGTATCTGTAGCAACCATAACTCAATGGGAACTAGTAATAGACGCTCCAAAATTTCACAGGGTGTTTCTGGTTGTCATTCGAGTAACAGTGCTAAATTTCAATTCCAAATTCCAAAAAGGGGCTTGCTAGGAGCAAAAATATTTACCGTGATATTCCTATAGTATCTACGGGACCTGGGTTCGAGCCCCGGGTAAGGCATGGCTGTTTGTGTCGTTTTTCTGCTGAGGTCCTGCCATCCTCTCAGACCTTCTACTATGGCATATAAACTGACAGGCTCCTGTCAGACTTCTGTGGCAAGCAGCTGCTTGAGGGGGTATTTATTTTTTCTTCTGAGGTCCCGCCATCCTCACAGACCTTCTACTAGGGCCATATAAACTGACAGGCTCCTGTCAGACCTCTGTGGCAAGCAGCTGCTTGAGGGGGTGTTTTTTTTTTTATAATCGAAATATCTGCGAAATCCGTTGTTTCCATTTACTGCTCTCTAAATGCCCCACGAATGTTAGTTTTGCATTCAGGTCCAACTGAAAAAACGATTGAACAGTTAGGCCTGAAGGCCAATTACCCCACACACGACTTATTTAAGCCTGAAGGCATTTTCTCAGTTCACTTGTGTCTTCCGTGTGAATGGTTCTAGGTATGGCGAGTCTTGATAAATTTTTGTGATACTCTGCCACAGTTTGTGTAATCGACCAAAATAAGAATCAAAACTCAAATAGGTCAAGGAATGGCAATTGAAAAAGAGTGTATTTCTTAATTTAAACTTGTGAAATGCTGAAGTTTTATACATTAAAATCACTCGTATATTTATAGTGCGCAGGTAAGTCAATGAAATGTTTATTGTGATACAAGAAAATAAACTAAAATAATAGTTTCGTATAAAACTCGCAAATGGGAGGCTCATTTCTCACTTGCACTCTATAAACCATCCATTACTACATATCTTCCATTTTCTACGTTGCAATACCACCTAAATAACTATAAGAACAAATTACTTCAGTGATATTGGGAAGCTTTCAAAGAGAATGAAGTTTATATTTTTGCGACTTTAATACCCCCTAACAACAGTAATTTCAATTAACGGATGAATCGGTAAAGGTAAATCGCAATATAAGTATCTATAAAACACAAAAGGAATATAAGGACCCGTATATGAAATTTGAGACCATTTGGTCGAGTATCATGGGATCCACAGGTACCAAAATCTGTCGAAACGTAAATAAAAATCTCTATATTTTGCATATATACAAAAACATGGGCTATGAGAGCTCGTGCTGACCTCAGCAAAGTCGTGAAATTATTCGTGTTGAATCTGTGCGGTAATAAGTTGCGGGGCTCACAAAACTAACCATTAGGAGAGTGAAAATAAGAATATACAGATTAAAAGTGAAACCCAGACAGCACCGGGTTTCACTTTTAATATTTTTATCAATATTTTTCCATGATAATGTCACTATGTATGTTTTTTTTTAGTTTTATTTTGAAATTTATTTTATGTTAGTGACAAATTTAATAATGATTCGTTTTTACTTCATTATTCTTTTTCGTATCAGTAGTATCAGAATGGGCAAAAATGAAGGTTTGGCCACGAAAATAAGAAAGTAAATAAACAATGCAATTGCAAAATACATGTTTTTTGGGGGTGGCTCAGTCGGTAGCGCGCCAGACTCGTAATCTGTAGTTCCCAAGTTCGAGTCCAAGCTGGATCAGCGTTGAGATTTATCTCCGCAAAATTCCCCGCCCTGCCCACGGTCAGTAGGGGACACCGATTGGCTTGGAAAGGCCGCCGTCCGTCGGATGGCACGTTAAGCTGTGGCCCCGTGTGCGGGAGAGCCATATTCTGTGCACGTTAAAGAACACACTGGATGGCCTTGACGGGAGGCTACCATCTGTCTCCCAACAGCTGTTCCAGTGGGTCCCCTCCCCCAACCTTTTCTGAGCCTTCAGGGTCCATGTTACTTGGCCATTTAGCCCATGGTGTGCAAAAAAGTGCCGCTCAGAGGTAAAACAACCCAACCCAACCCGTGTTTTTTGGCACTAAAATATTAAGAGAATTTTTTTAAATATGTATTTAAAAATACAGAAAAAGTAGTCCATTATAGATGTTAGGATAAAAATATTTCGTAAAAAAAATTATTCCTGCAGGTGCTTGCCTCAGAGATCTCACAGGAACTTGTCAGTATAGTACGACGTTGAAATTTGTTATTTTCGAATAGGTTGTTTTAGTTGTGAGCGCCACGTTTAGAACACAATTGGCAAAATGGCCAGGTCACAAGGATCCCAAGAGTTCAGAGTCGGTTAAGGGAAGGAAACCCACTGGACAGCTGTTTTTGACTGATGAAAATCTCTCATCAACGTTATCTAGCACGTTCTTTAACGTGCACAGGGTATGGATATTTTGAATTGGAGCCACGTTTTAACGTCTCATGTGACGGACGGCGGCTTTTCCAAGCCCATAGGTGTCATCTTTTTGGACCGAGTGCAGGGTAGGGGTTAGCGGAAAAAATTGTGTACGCGGGAACAGTTGGGACTCGACCCTGGAGCCTTGCAGACTGAGCCATTCTGTGCTCCAATCTCTTGGGAGAGTTACAAAAATAGACGATAAAAAACTGATAAAAAAGACGGGAAGAAGAACTAAAAAAGTAACCATTATCTCTTAATCAATTACTGATAGTAATGCAAAATACTTTTAATCAGATATTAAATGTCTTCATAATGGTGCGTAAAAGTATACAAATATATACCAACCTCCACAGTGGTTTAATCACTCTGCAGTTGGTTGTTTTACCTCTGAGCGGCACATTTTTTGCACACCATGGGCTAAATGGCCAGGTCACATGGATCCCGAAGGCTCAGAAAAGGTTGGGGGAGGGGACCCACTGGAACAGCTGTTGGAAGACAGATGGTAGCCTCCCGTCAAGGCCATCCAGCGTGTTCTTTAACGTGCACAGTGTGTGGCTCTCCCGCACACGAGGCCACGCCTTAACATCACATCCGACGGACGGCGGCCTTTCCAAGCCCATCGGTGTCCCCTACTGACCGTGAGCAGGGCGGGGAATTTTGCAGAGATAAATCTCAACGCTGACCCAACTTGGACTAGAACCTGGGAACTACAGATTACGAGCCTGGCGCGCTACCGAATGAGCCACCCCATCACTCTGCGGTCGAAGCTCCACGTTAAAAACTAAATTAACGGCATCGTCATTAATTTAGCGTCGTCAATAATTTGTTTCGAGGAAAATATAGGACATTTATTGTACGATATAATAAAATTACACCTAAAGCAGCTTTCTGAAAATATTTTTCTCGATAATATTAATTAAAAGGTAATTCATGGCCGAGTGGTTAGCACGCTTGGCTACTGATCTAAGGGACCTAGGTTC
Organism: Ryuthela nishihirai; assembly: GCA_038380435.1. Lineage (NCBI taxonomy): Eukaryota > Metazoa > Arthropoda > Arachnida > Araneae > Heptathelidae > Ryuthela > Ryuthela nishihirai. The sequence goes on along the minus strand of JAWZYU010000005.1, from coordinate 32,719,456 downwards.
GAGCCCCGGGTAAGGCATGAATGTGTGTGTTGTTTTTCTGCTGAGGTCCTGCCATCCTCACATGTCCATCACTATGGCATATAAAGTGACAGGCTCGTGTCAGACCTCTGTGGCAAGCAGCTGCTTGAGGAGGTATTTATTTTATTTTTATTTGATATCCTAAAATATAATAGGCAATAAAATGATAAAAATGATAAAATAATAAAATATAATATGAACACATTAATTTTATTTATAATTAAATTTCTAGGAATGAAAAAAAATCTAACATATCAGTAAAATAACTTTTAATTTGTCAAAGGTTCACACTATTGCGATGATTATTTAGCAATTAGTACAATTAAATAATTCAGAATTATTAAAATTATAGTTATATGCTATTAATTCCCCAGTCATCATCAACAATAAGAAAAATTTATCATTTATAAAAATAAAAAAAAAACTACCCCGTCAAGCAGCTGCTTGCCACAGAGGTCTGACAGGAGCCTGTCAGTTTATTATACGCCACAGCAGACGGTCTGTGAGGATGGCAGGACCTCAGCAGAAAAGCGAAACATACATCCATGCCTTATCCGGGGCTCGAACCTAGGTCCCTTAAATTTTTTGATACCATATACTTAAAAAACGTTCTGTCTCATCACATAATTTTTTTTATTAATAACTTTTTTTTCTTTTTTTATCAGAACGATTTTTAAATATATGGTATCAAAAATATAGGACTTTTAAAGGACAGAACTAAAAATATAGGACAAAAATATCTTTTGAATTTCTCACAAATATGAAGGGCTGTCGTTTAAAATATTAGATGAATGGTCACCGTACATATACTTGTTTAGGTTTAACCTTCAATCACCTGATCATTAAATTTTGAGGATGATTTAACTTGCAATCTTTTCTTGTGGCATAAATCAAATTGGACTGTGAGTCATAGACACAAGGCAACTATGTGTCGCATAAATGTGACAGGAACTTTCGAAAATAATTTATCTCAAAGATGACTTGTAAGAAAAACAATAAATGTACCCACGCTATATCAGGAATTTAAAATCAGATCATTCTCTTATTTTTTCTTCCTCAATTAAACTAAGTTACGGTAATTAGAAATCAAGGTCCAAAAAAAATAATTCCCGCTAAATTAATCACGAAAAAATTATTGCTAAATAAAACTTTAATAAATTCAAGAAGCAGAATAGAATTTCAGCAAGAATCAAGATTTCAGACATCTCTGGCGCTTTCGAATTTATACGGACTCGACGGATCTCACTGATATATGATTCTTGGAAATCTCTTCGAATCAGAATGGAATTTGCATCGAAAGCGATCTATTCTGAGATAGAGACATGGGCCATTGGCTCCTTTTGCATCGGCGATCTAAATTCAGTATGTTCTCTCAACATACGCTCCCAATATGCCTCAGAAAGATGGCAAAAAAAAGTTCACTTTCGTCTTCCTTTCGACCTTCGGAGATATTACCGTATCATTTTGATTTATGAGTCGTAAGATGGGAGAGGGTGTCAAAAATATTTTATTTCCTTCTCACACGCATCAGTTGTATTCGTATCATATATGGAGTTAATAGTTAGAAGAGTGTCTATTTGCTTTAGTTAGAAGAGTGTCTATTGCTTTAGTTAGAAGAATGTCTATTGCTTTAGTTAGAAGAATGTCTATTTCTTTAGTTAGAAGAATGTCTATTTCTTTAGTTAGAAGAATGTCTATTGCTTTAGTTAGAAAAATGTCTATTGCTTTAGTTAGAAGAGTGTCTATTGCTTTAGTTAGAAGAGTGTCTATTGCTTTAGTTAGAAGAGTGTCTATTGCTTTAGTTAGAAGAGTGTCTATTGCTTTAGTTAGAAGAGTGTCTATTGCTTTAGTTAGAAGAGTGTCTATTGCTTTAGTTAGAAGAGTGTCTATTGCTTTAGTTAGAAGAATGTCTATTGCTTTAGTTAGAAGAGTGTCTATTGCTTGTAAATTCATTTGAAATGCAATTCCACTTTATAATTCTTTAGGCAATAGGGCATTCTCTAAAAGCTTTTCTTGCGTTAGATGAAGAGGGATTCCTTTATCCAAAGGAGCACTCTTTTGCTACACAAATGGACATTTTGATGACTCTTGTTACTTTTCGGGACATGAGACAAATGCTCAAACTAAATGTTATATAAATCTACTGTTTCGGAACATGTTAAGGAAAACTAAAAATTGGAAAGTTAAAACTTGGTTCAAGTTTTAGGCTTCATAACGTTCAGTTCTAAGCAAACCTCTTTCAGTATATTAATATTCTTTGTTTTAAAATTACTGAGAGGAAGGAATAGGCCTTGAAGATGTACATAGATGTTGAAATCAATTTTTATATACTCGTACGTGAAGATGGGGACGCTGTCTTTAACAGTTTAATAATGCATATAACATATATAGGGTGATAAACGAAAAAAAAGTAACTTAATTGTAATTTGGCTACTAAAATATTTTCGCGATGGAATTGTCATCATTGAATGTTGAACTTTTATTTCTTTTAGAATGCGAATCGTAATGGATTATATGCCAACAACAACTAAGGAGTGAATAGAAGTTGTGAAGTTGTACCACAAGTATGAAAATGCTGCAGAAGGTCAACGCCAGTGGAAGATTTAATTTAGCTCTAGTATACCAGCAAGAGCAAATTGGGTTGGATTGTTTTACCTCTGAGCGGCACTTTTTTGCACACCATGGGCTAAATGGCCAGGCCACAAGGACCCCGAAGGCTCGGAGAAGGTTGGGGGAGGGGACCCACTGGAACAGCTGTTGGGAGACGGATGGTAGCCTCCCGTCAAGGCCATCCAGCGTGTTCTTTAACGTGCACAGGGTATGACTCTCCCGCACACGGGGCCACGGCTTAACGTCCCATCCGACTGACGGCTGCCTTTCCAAGCCCATCGGTGTCCCCTACTGACCGTGGGCAGGGCGGGGAATTTTGCAGAGATAAATCTCAACGCTGACCCAGCTGGGACACGAACCTGGAAACTACAGATTACGAGCCTGGCGCGCTACCGACTGAGCCACCCCCGCCAACAAAATCCTCAGAAATAATCTTGGAGATTAAAGAAAGAGTTAAGAGTGTTCAGGTTAATTATATGAAGAAAGATGTATTTGTAAGATTGGTTAATGATGCAGCAGTTTAGGAAATGTTTTATTGAAATTTGACGTAGACAAACGCATCGTTTAGTCATGGGAAATGGGCTTGAAAAAGTCATGGAAAATGTTCCCCCTCTGAAAATCTTTCCCTAAATTCCAGAAGTCCAGGGAGGAAAAATTCCAGTTTCGAAGTGGGTTCCTGGATGACATCATAAGAATCCTTGGTATCGAGATTTGAAAATATTATATGACTTCGATTACGCTGACGATTTATCCTTTTTAGTAAATAAGTTGGAAAGATGAATATTTGCAATAGTGCTGTTGACGAGATGGTAATACAGTGTTTTTTGGTGATAAATATAAAGAAGACTAAAGTGATGAAAATACGTCAAACAAGCGGTGCTTCAATGCTTGAATGTTTACATTCTTGAGCAAGTTTCTCATTTTATTGGGGCGGGGGTGGCTCAGTCGGTAGCGCGCCAGGCTCGTAATCTGTAGTTCCCAGGTTCGAGTCCCAGCTGGGTCAGCGTTGAGATTTATCTCCGCAAAATTCCCCGCACTGCCCACGGTCAGTAGAGGGACACCGATGGGCTTGGAAAGGCCGCCGTCCGTCGGATGGGACGTTAAGCCGTGGCTCCGTGTGCGGGAGAGCCATACTCTGTGCACGTTAAAGAACACGCTGGATGGCCTTGACGGGAGGCTACCATCTGTCTCCCAACAGCTGTTCCAGTAGGTCCCCTTCCCCAACCTTCTCTGAGCCTTCGGGGTCCTTGTGACCTGGCCATTTAGCCCATGGTGTGCAAAAAAGTGCCGCTCAAAGGTAAAACAACCCAACCCAACTCATTTTATCTTGAGAGTTGTGTGAGTTGGGTTGGGTTGTTGGGTTGTTTTACCTCTGAGCGGCACTTTTTTGCACACCATGGGCTAAATGGCCAGGTCACATGGACCCCGAAGGCTCAGAGAAGGTTGGGGGAGGGGACCCACTGGAACAGCTGTTGGGAGACAGATGGTAGCCTCCCGTCAAGGCCGTCCAGCGTGTTCTTTAACGTGCACAGGGTATGGCTCTCCCGCACACGGGGCCACGGCTTAACGTCCCATCCGACGGACGGCGGCCTTTCCAAGCCCATCGGTGTCCCCTACTGACCGTGGGCAAGGCGGGGAATTTTGCGGAGATAAATCTCAACGCTGACCCAGCTGGGCCTCGAACCTGGGAACTACAGATTACGAGCCTGGCGCGCTACCGACTGAGCCACCCCCGCCCCTGAGAGTTGTGTGAAAGATACTGGTAATATGCGACATGAAATATATAAACAGAATAAGTATTGCTTTTGGGACATATATGTGGATATTGCGGAGAAACAGAGATATGCAATTTTGGACTAAAATTTGGTTATATAATAGTTTGATCCTTCATAAAGTTTGTTATAGTAGTGAAATTTAAACCTTTTGTAAGCAAGATAAGGAGAAATTTGGTGGTTTCATTCTAGATACTTAATGCAGTATCTTGAGCATTAAATGACCACTACCACTGAGATTTAATAGGACAAGTTGTAATGAAAATCACAATGGATAAGACAACTTGATGGCGATGAGATCTAATCAGAAACGAATACTAATAATGATGTTTTATACAGGATGCGAAATTGAGTTTCGTTCTTCAACCAAACACTCTCCATCATTATTATATGCTCAGAAATATTTAAGCAAAAACTTTTAATTGAAATAAACCTATCCCGTGGCCGAGTGGTTAGCACGCTTGGCTACTGATCTAAGGGACCTGGGTTCGAGCCCCGGATTAGGCATGGATGTGTGTGTCGTTTTTCTGCTGAGGTTCTGCCATCCTCTCAGTTCTTGTACTATGGCATATAAACTGACAGGCTCCTGTCAGACCTCTGTGGCAAGCAGCTGCTTGAAGGGGTATTTTTTTTTATTTTTATATTAATTAACATCGAGCTTGTTGGAAGAGTTAAATCTACGAATTTTAAAGAGACCTTCAAGCGGGGGTTAGCTCAATAGGTAATGCTCCAGGCTCATAATCTGATGCATCCCAGGTTCGAATCCCAACTGTACCTGGTTTGCGAATTTTTACCGCTAAATCCCGTTCTGCTTTTGGTGAAAAAAGGAACAACGCTGGGCTTGGAAAGGTCGATATCCGTCTGATGGGATGTTAAGCTGTGTGCCTGATAGCTATATCCTATGCACGTTAATAAAATCGCTAGATGGCTTTGACTGCAATCTTCCACCTGTACCCTAACAGCTGTCCAGTGGGTCCCATTTCGCCAATTTTTCTTGAGCCCTTAGGGTCTTTGTGATATGACCATTTAACCCATTTTATGCACAAAGGCACCGCTTAGTGGTAAAACAACCCCATCCAAGTCGTAAATCGGTGAAAGTAACAAGTATGAAATGCCGTGAACCCTAAAAGTAGTGCAAAATCAATCCAGACAATCATGACTTACTGCCAATTCTTCGATGCTACGAAACAATCTCACATAGAATATTCACAGCAAATTAACAATAAGCAAGCTCAGTAGAGAAAACTAAAAAGTGCAAAAAATATTAAGCTAAGGAGTAATACTAAAATTGAAAACGTAACAAATTCCGTTTTTCGATCATGCCATGAAATATTTCGTTGGAACAATCACCGAAGTCAATAAGGCCAGGGATAAATACATCAAGGTGCTGACACGAGAAAAAAAATCTTAAACAACTCAAAACGTGAATAGCTCTCGTTTCCTCCCGAGCCCTTAAGGAGCCCACCCGTGGCCACCCTCCTTCACCCGTGGCCACCCTCCTTCACTTCTTTTGAGGAGCATAATTGTAGGCGGGCTAGAGCGGAACGTGCTTCATCTCAAGTGCCGAGAAAACAGCAGAAATCCACCTCGTCTGACCTCGCGAAGGTCACGGCTTGACGTTCATCTCGTGGACCTGGTGGCCTCGTGATTAGGAGCAGCGGGCTGCCAGCCACCTTTGTGGCAGCAGCAGCAGAAGCCGAGCGCCTCGTGGGAGGAAAGAGCCGCCAGGACGAGCCACAGTTTTCCTTTAAGTGTCAACACCCTGGCCCAGAATGGATGGCAGGAGATGCCCCAGCGGCCTTCCCTTGCAACCGGGAGCGGTCTCCCGAGGCCTCCTCCTGGAATGGCACATGTCATAACGCCACAGATCAAACTGTCCAGCCATTGACGTCATTACGGCAGGAGCACTCTGCCGCAGAGCGACTCCTCCTCAGCGCGAAAGTGCACTTTACAGCATCTCCGAGGAGCGGGGATGGGTCAGCTTTCTTCTTCGCAGCTGTATCAGACATCGTGCAATTTACTTTTGACCATGTCAATGGCACAGATGAGAACAACCAAAAGCGCTAAGAGTGAAACGCCTGAATGTAGAGGGGGGAGCGGAGTAGGGTAGGGGGAGGGGACGAGATGAAATGAAGATCATGTCCTTCAAAGACGTTCATGTCAAAAAGCCAATGTGATACCGGAATCCGAAGAGAAAAATGTTGTCAGTGCATTAGAAGCGAGAGGATTTTATTCAGTATTTTTGTGTGACAAAAACGAAAAATAGTTGAAAACTTTAACATTAAATCTTCTAAATATAACCTCTCCCTCTAAGCTTTCCCATCTCCCGCTCCAATACTTTCCTACAGATCATATTAGATGTTGAAAGTTTGAAAGACACCATCTCAGCAGATTTCCAAGTTGCCAACAGCATCATTATTATGAGCTGTCCTCCTCCATTCCAGAGATACTGCTCTTCGCATTTCGGGTTTAACAGCATCCGAGACGAGCGGTGACTTTCTTTCGAACAGCTGAGTCCGACATCCGTCGCGTGATTTGTTTTCGACCACCCCAGGGGCACAGCTGCGAACAATGACCATCGCGATGACTGAACCAAACCATCAGCTACAGAGGAAAATGGAGGAGGAAAGAATAAAATAGTTTTTCTTTAGATCTTTTGGAGAGGTTCGTGTCTGTTATGAGAACCTCAAAATATTTCTGCTGCATGTCAGCAGATTATGCTTGCATCCATTCTTTCAAATCTTGGCTCCAAATGTGGTCATCTTATTACCTATATGCTAATGAGTGAAAGAATGAATAGATCGTTTGTTTTGATAACCTGATAAAAAACCTTAAAAGTATGATGCTTCGACAGTTTCAAACTGGATGCATTAAATCAAAGGCGTCCAAACTTTTCCATTGGTGAGGCATTTTTTGGTAATGGAGGATTGGATTGTTTTACCTCTGAGCGGCACTTTTTTGCACACCATGGGCTAAATGGCCAGGCCACAAGGACCTCGAAGGCTCGGAGAAGGTTGGGGGAGGGGACCCACTGGAACAGCTGTTGGGAGACAGATGGTAGCCTCCCGTCAAGGCCATCCAGCGTGTTCTTTAACGTGCACAGGGTATGTCTCTCCCACACACGGGGCCACGGCTTAACGTCCCATCCGACGGACGGCGGCCTTTTCAAGCCCATAGGTGTCCCTACTGACCGTGGGAAGGGCGGGGAAATTTTGCTGAGATAAATCTCAACGCTGACCCAGCTGGGACTCGAACCTGGGAACTACAGATTACGAGCCTGGCGCGCTACCGACTGAGCCACCCCGCTCCTAATGGTAATGGAGGCAACATACTGAGAAAGCATTAATGCTGAATCGATAATTGTCTAGATTTGCAGACATTTTTATATCCTGTAATTGGAATTAAATATTGGAATCAAGTTCATGGTTATTCCTATTAAGGCAATATTAAAATGTTATTTTATGTTTTAAGTAGAATATACTTAAATAATGAAAAATAATTACCACTGAAGTAGGCAGCTCTTATCACAAAGATCTCAGCAGATAGACAGCACATTAATACATATAAAGTTCTTTGAGTTGAATGCTAGTTCCTAATCATCTGAAAATATTGATACGTATCTGCATTCACTCTGCCGATCGTATGCTGCACATTCCTGCACTAAACCAGAGCAACTAGAGTACATTTTCAAGCTGTCAGGATATTTTCCTCTTTTCGGATTTCAGGCCTTTTTGTAAGTCCAGTAAAGGCAAAATAAGCACATGGCCAAAAATGAAAGTGGGTTTATTACCTCTGAGCGGAAATTTTTGCACACAATGGGCTAAATTGCCAGGTCACAAGGAACCCCTAGGGCTCATAGAAGGTGGGGGAGAGGACTCAATGGACAGCTGTAGTGAGACATATGGTAGACTTCCGTCAAGGACATCCAGAGTGCTCTCCAGCACATGGAGCCACGTATTAATATCTCATCCGACGGAGGGCGGCCTTTCTAAGTCCATAGGTGTCCCTTACTGACCGATTAGGGGTGATAAATCTCAACGCGGCCCAATTGGGACTCGAACTTGGGAACTGCAGTTTACTAGCCTGGCGCAGTAAGTTTCATGTGTTTTACAAATCCATTCGTTTCTTTTCCATATTTCTTTTGCCAAACCCCAATTTTAGAGGTACCTGGTAAAGTGATTTGCATATTGAAAATTATAATATACAGGGTGAATCTGAAAAAGTGGGCAAAACTTTACGGGGTGGTAGAACGCAGCTATACGAGCAATATTCGTCATAGAATGTATGGTCGGAATGCAAGCGGTGAGAAGTTAAAAGGTAGTTTTCCACTGTCACATTTAAAGAATGAACACAAGAAGGAGAGGAGATACTCTGTGCCTCACTTGCATTCCCGTCCGCCGCACCGTACACAAAGTGCATATCCGCCATTTCGTGATTAGTATAACCAGCCATCCTCTCGGCAATCCACGGTAGAAATGCCGTTGGGTGCGAGGACCGACCCTTTTATACCATTTCCAACGCCACCTAGCGTTCCGCCCATACTTTCTATGACGAATATTGCTCGTATAGCTGCGTTCTACCACCCCGTAAAGTTTTGCCCACTTTTTCAGATTCATCCTGTATATTAAATAGATGCAGTGGTGCAAAACAATGGAATTTACCGCTTGGGACGAGTGACTGTTACTGTAGCCCCCATAGTCCAGTGTACTGCATTAGTGCATTAGTTTTGCCTCCCTCTAAACCAAGGGCGGAAAACGGGGGGGGGGGGGGGGATGTAAAATCTCCAAAATGGGCAAAAGGAAAACAAAATTCAGAAATTTTGCTTCTTAAAGGATATTTTGCCTCTCTTCGAATTGTACCCCCTGCCTCTCCCTCTCTCGCAGTTACCTCACTGTCTATAGGATTATTAAGCCAGTGGCATGTCTTGGTGTTATGGGGTGAGGCTGGCATAATAGGTAAGCGTACCAGGCTCGTAATCTGCAGATCCCAGTTTCGAATCTATGCCTGCATTAAGATAAAGATTTTATTAATAAAAAAATACAAAAATACCCGCTCAAGCAGCTGCTTGCCACAGAGGTCTGACAGGAGGCTGTCAGTTCATATGCCGTAGTAGAGGGTCTGTGAGGACGGCAGGACCTCAGCAGAAAAAAAACACATACATCCATACCTTACCCGGGGCTCGAACCCAGGTCCCTTAGATCATTAGCCAAGCGTGCTAACCACTCGGCCATGGGACGGCTAAAGTTTTATTACATACTGAAAAATACATTTACAAAGACTCAAATTTTGAGTCATTATCAGATTCAATATCCCACTCGAGTTAATACTCGTCTGTGGGATAATAACACCAACATTTTAATAGTTAAAGTGTCTACATTCAAGAATAAAAATTGACGTTATAAGTAGAGTCGTATTAAGTTTTAAACATGAATAATTATCTGAGAAAAACATACAATCATTTTAATAGTCTTACACTTTGAAATTATAAGTGAACAATTTCTTAAAGCAACAGAACATTGTTTAACATTATGTATAAGCTTAAGATAATTGGGCAATATGTTATACAGTCTGTAAACCAAGAAAACATAAGGTTTAGTAAAAATATTTTTCTAAAACGGTACTTCGGTTAATAACATGTTTTCAGATAATCTCGTATGGACAGGAAATTTTCTAATTCTTCCAATATCCCAATTTTTATTTAAATGTATTAAAGAATTTAATGCATATAATTTGCGTAATTCTAAAACACCAAGATATCTATAACTCTCACTAACACTTTAACTACCTTTCTTTTTTGATTCAAAATGCATCTTAGAACTTGATTTTGAACAATTTCAATAATCTTTAAATATTTGTTAAATGTACCTTCCCAAGATAACAGCCCATATGACAAATACGATTTAATCCATGAGCTTTAAATTATTTTAAGCAAAGAAATATCAACAAAATTTCTGATATATTTTTCGGATAACGGCATTAATTCTTTTACAGACGCTTTGTATATGATCTTTCCATGTCATTTTCTTGTCCAACATGATTCCTAGGTATTTATAGCATTCAACACTCTCAGGAGCCTCACAGTTACACATAGTAAGATTGGGGCCGGGGTGGCTCAGTCGGTAGCGCGCCAGGCTCGTAATCTGTAGTTCCCAGGTTCGAGTCCCAGCTGGGTCAGCGTTGAGATTTATCTCCGCAAAATTCCCCGCCCTGCTCACGGTCAGTAGGGGACACCGATGGGCTTGGAAAGGCCGCCGTCCGTCGGATGGGACGTTAAGCCGTGGCCCCGTGTGTGGGAGAGCCATACCCTGTGCACGTTAAACAACACGCTGGATGGCCTTGACGGGAGGCCACCATCTGTCTCCCAACAGCTGTTCCAGTGGGTCCCCTCCCCCAACCTTCTCTGAGCCTTCGGGGTCCATGTGATCTGGCCATTTAGCCCATGGTGTGCAAAAAAGTGCCGCTCAGAGGTAAAACAACCCAACCCATAGTAAGATTACAATCTCTTTCATGATATATTAATTTTCCTGTAAAATAGTCTTCTTCATTACCCCTTAGTCTAATATACATATATTTCGTTTTTTTTTTTACATTTAATGTTAATTTATTTTGAATAAACCAATTTCTAACAATCCTTAAACTATTTTTGACTTTGTCTATTAGTGATTTGTGTTCACCTGTAAAAACAATTGCTGTATCATCAGCAAATGTATAATTTTTTACGTTCAGTTGTAAATTATGAAGATCGTTTATGTAAATAAAAAATAAAATTGGATCTAAAACCGAACCTTGAGGCATTCTATAATTTAATTCTCTTTTATCACTTACCCATTTATCTATTTTTAACTCTTTGTATTCTACCTTGTAAATAACTTTCAAACCATTTCTTAATCGTTCCCTAAAACTAGCCTTTTCAATTTTGTCTTAAAGTATTTTGTGAGATACGGTATCGGAATTTCTCTCGCCATCCATCAGATGGGACGTTAACCCGTGACCCTGTGTCAAAGCTACCTTGATACACCAGGCCTAGACAGACCATGAGCAAAAGAAGTGAAATTAAATATGCAAAATTTTAACTAAAACTATTCATTATAAAATCATATAAAATAAAATAATATAGTCATTAAAACTACATTAAAATATTTATGAAAATTTTAAAACTGGTTACAAGATTTTAAAAAATTTAATAGCTACCCGTAGAAATATAAGAAATAAATTTATAATAAAAACAACTAAGTATTCAAAAATAAATTGGGATAACAAGTAGCCGCCAATTCAGGCTGCTAATTATCCCTGACTACGGTTATCCTGTTCAAAAATTAATTAATTCTGGCACTGCAGTGTTCAAGCCACTAGGTTTATAGAAGACTTTGCCCATGTATAGGAGAGAGAGCACGATGGCCTTTGATGAGAGTATTTTGTCTCCTAACAGCAGTTCAATGGATCTTCTTTTCCAACCCTTGGTGTCCTTGTGACCTGACCATTCATCTCACAGTGTAATAGACATAAAGGGTAATCTCCTACTTTTTGGTGCGCCTCGAATGGTTCTAAAACCGAACCTTGAGGCATTCCATAATTTAATTCTCTTTTATCACTTACCCATTTATCTATTTTTAACTCTTTGTATTCTACCTTGTAAATAACTTTCAAACCATTTCTTAATCGTTCCCTAAAACTAGCCTTTTCAATTTTGTCTAAAAGTATTTTGTGAGATACGGTATCGGAATTTCTCCTAAAAATAATTTTACTAGTGCTGATGCTATCCACGGCCACAAACTGCTACAAACATGTAGTTTAAATTGAATAGAATACAAAACAAATCATTAATTATGATTATACGAAAATATTTTAGAGTAATTTAATATAATTACTAATATTTAAAGAGAAATAGCCAGCCTAAGAATTTCACTATTGGAAAATACAGTCATTATTATGTCAAATATAGCTTTATTCGAAATGAACAGAAAGAGCATTCAGTCTTTTGTTTGATGAAGTTATCTTTTCCACACACTGGTGCGCTGCTCTATAAGAAATTAACATTGTGTTAATATTGCCATTACACGTACAGGAAGATTATTTTCTGTGACTCTTACTATGTGATTTAGCCCCTTGTGCGCAAAAGAGTGTCGCTCAGAGGTAAAACTAACCAACTTTGTGTATGTGTTTGTAGCTCGCATGAGAACAAGAACAAGCCTGATACGCTTTCAGGTTATCTTCGTCCTCTGTGTAAAAATAAGCCTTTCTCCTACTTTTGATTGTTGTACTTTTTCAAAATCATCACTGCGGTAGACTTCCATTAAATCATCATTGAATAGCGGCAATAAAATTGAGTAATCCTCCATTAAACCACAAATGAATAGAGGCCATAAATGTATATTATATACATATAATGAATGTCCTCCACTAAACCATCACTGAATAAGGACCATAAAATTGAGTACTCCTCGACTAAACCACCACTGAATCGGGGGCATAAAATTGAACAGTCCTCTATTAAACCATCACTGAATAACGGTCATAAAATTGAGTCGTCCTCCATTACACTAAAACTAAATGGGGGCAATAAAATTGAGTAGTCCTCCATTACATTAAAACTAAATGGGGGCAATAAAAGAGAGTAGTCCTCCATTAAACCATCACTGAATAGGGACCATAAATTGAGTCGTCCTCCATTAAAAAACCAGCTAATAAGGGCCATAAAATTGAGTCGTCCTCCATTACACCAAAACTAAATAGGAGCCATAAAATTGAGTCGTCATCCATTAAACCATCACTGAATAGGGACCATAAATTGAGCAGTCCTCCATCAAACCATCACTGAATAGCGACCATAAAATTGAGTCGTCCTCCATTAAAACACCAGTTAATAAGGGCCATAAAATTGAGTCGTCCTAACATTACACCAAAACTAAATAGGAGCCATAAAATTGAGTAGTCCTCCATTAAACCATCACTGAATAGGGACTATAAATTGAGCAGTCATCCATTAAACCATCAATGAATAGGGACCATAAATTGAGTAGTCCTCCATTAAACCATCACAGAATAGCGACCATAAAATTGAGTCGTCCTCTGTTAAACCATCACTGAATAGGGACCATAAATTGAGCAGTCCTCCATTAAACCATCACTGAACAGGGACCATAAATTGAGTAGTCCTCCATTAAATCATCACTGAATAGGGACTATAAATTGAGCAGTCATCCATTAAACCATCACTGAACAGGGGCCATAAATTGAGTAGTCCTCCATTAAACCATCACTGAATAGGGACTATAAATTGAGCAGTCATCCATTAAACCATCACTGAATAGGGACCATAAATTGAGTAGTCCTCCATTAAACCATCAATGAATAGGGACTATAAATTGAGTCGTCCTCCATTACACCATCACTGAATAGGGACCATAAATTGAGTCGTCCTCCATTACACTATCACTGAATAGGGACCATAAAATTGAGTAGTCCTCCATTAAACCATCACTGAATAGGGACCATAAATTGAGTAGTCCTCCATTACACCATCACTGAATAGGGACCATAAATTGAGCAGTCCTCCATTAAACCATCACTGAACAGGGACCATAAATTGAGTAGTCCTCCATTAAACCATCACTGATTAGGGACTATAAATTGAGCAGTCCTCCATTAAACCATCACTGAACAGGGACCATAAATTGAGTAGTCCTCCATTAAACCATCACTGAATAGGGACTATAAATTGAGCAGTCATCCATTAAACCATCATGAACAGGGACCATAAATTGAGTAGTCCTCCATTAAACCATCACTGAATAGGGACTATAAATTGAGCAGTCATCCATTAAACCATCACTGAACAGGGACCATAAATTGAGTAGTCCTCCATTAAACCATCAATGAATAGGGACTACAAATTGAGTCGTCCTCCATTACACCATCACTGAATGGGGACCATAAAATTGAGTAGTCCTCCATTAAACCATCACTGAATAGGGACCATAAATTGAGTAGTCCTCCATTAAACCAACACTTAATAGCGACCATAAAATTGAGTCGTCGTCCATTAATACACCAGTTAATAAAGGACATAAAATTGAGTCGTCCTCCATTAAAACACCAGTTAATAAGGTCCATAATATTGAGTAGTCCTCCATTAAACCATCATTGAATGGGGACCATGAAATTGAGTAGTCCTCCATTAAACCATCACTAATAGGGACCATAAAATTGAGTAGTCCTCTATTGAATAAGCATTGAAAATGGACGATATGATTGAGTAGTCCTCCATTAAACCATCATTGAATAGGGACCATAAAATTCAGTAATCCTCCACTAAACCATCACTGAATAGAGTCCATAATATAAGTATACAAATGTAATGCATGCCCTCCACTAAACCATCACTGAATAGAGTCCATAATATATGTATACAAATGTAATGAATGCCCTCCACTAAACCATCACTGAATAGAGTCCATAATACATGTATACAAATATAATGCATGCCCTCCACTAAACCGTCACTGAATAGAGTCCATAATATATGTATACAAATGTAATGCATGCCCTCCACTAAACCATCAATGAATAGAGTCCATAATATATGTATACAAATGTAATGCATGCCCTCCACTAAACCATCACTGAATAGAGTCCATAATATATGTATACAAATGTAATGCATGCCCTCCACTAAACCATCACTGAATAGAGTCCATAATATATGTATACAAATGTAATGCATGCCCTCCACTAAACCATCACTGAATAGAGTCCATAATATATGTATACAAATGTAATGCACGCCCTCCACTAAACCATCACTGAATAGAGTCCATAATATATGTATACAAATGTAATGCATGCCCTCCACTAAACCATCACTGAATAGAGTCCATAATATATGTATACAAATGTAATGCACGCCCTCCACTAAACCATCACTGAATAGAGTCCATAATATATGTATACAAATGTAATGCATGCCCTCCACTAAACCATCACTGAATAGAGTCCATAATATATGTATACAAATGTAATGCATGCCCTCCACTAAACCATCAATGAATAGAGTCCATAATATATGTATACAAATGTAATGCATGCCCTCCACTAAACCATCACTGAATAGAGTCCATAATATATGTATACAAATGTAATGCATGCCCTCCACTAAACCATCACTGAATAGAGTCCATAATATATGTATACAAATGTAATGCATGCCCTCCACTAAACCATCACTGAATAGAGTCCATAATATATGTATACAAATGTAATGCATGCCCTCCACTAAACCATCACTGAATAGAGTCCATAATACATGTATACAAATATAATGCATGCCCTCCACTAAACCGTCACTGAATAGAGTCCATAATATATGTATACAAATGTAATGCATGCCCTCCACTAAACCATCAATGAATAGAGTCCATAATATATGTATACAAATGTAATGCATGCCCTCCACTAAACCATCACTGAATAGAGTCCATAATATATGTATACAAATGTAATGCATGCCCTCCACTAAACCATCACTGAATAGAGTCCATAATATATGTATACAAATGTAATGCACGCCCTCCACTAAACCATCACTGAATAGAGTCCATAATATATGTATACAAATGTAATGCATGCCCTCCATTAAACCATCATTGAATAGGGACCATAAAATTCAGTAATCCTCCACTAAACCATCACTGAATAGAGTCCATAATATAAGTATACAAATGTAATGCATGCCCTCCACTAAACCATCACTGAATAGAGTCCATAATGTATGTATACAAATGTAATGCATGCCCTCCACTAAACCATCACTGAATAGAGTCCATAATATATGTATACAAATGTAATGTATGCCCTCCACTAAACCATCACTGAATAGAGTCCATAATATATGTATACAAATGTAATGCACGCCCTCCACTAAACCATCACTGAATAGAGTCCATAATATATGTATACAAATGTAATGCATGCCCTCCACTAAACCATCAATGAATAGAGTCCATAATATATGTATACAAATGTAATGCATGCCCTCCACTAAACCATCACTGAATAGAGGTTATAATATATGTATACAAATGTAATGCATGCCCTCCACTAAACCATCAATGAGTAGGGGCCATAAAACTGAGTAATCCTCCATCGAACCATCGCTAAATCGACATTTCTTAAAAGCTACCTTTTCAAGCAAATCAAATTTCTAGATAGATATATTCTGAACACGAACAACCAATAATTTCCTCTTTCGAGTAGCAGACATCCCTTAGAGTAAGGCAAAGATGTGCCCAATCCTTTCGTGTTTTATTTTTCTATTTCATAATTCGCACGCAAAGAACACAATTTAATTCCAAAATGTCGTGAAACTAGAAACCTTATTATTTAGAAGAAAACTCTAATGACGTTAAAAAAAAAACGCAAACTGAGAAGATTTGACGTCTACCTACACTGGTCGATTTGTGGATCCTTTTCTGTCTCTTTGCATTTGTTGCTATAATTAGATTTATCACGTAACGTGTGATGAAGTCCGCTGCATTGATAATGGAGAGAATTAAAACTCCCGTGCCTTCTCATAAGAGACGAGGCAACTTTGCGGAAAAACTATGTGTCAAATTTACCTCAGAAGTTAAATGCAAAAAACAATTATTAAGCATATCGTTTAGTAAGAAAAATGTAATTTTGAAAAATTTTCTTAATGATTCTATTTGCTCCCATTTAAAAGAAAATTATTCTATTGAAAGCGTAGCAACAACCGATAGATGTTCCATTCAGATAACGTTTTAAATTGACATTTAAAATTGCTTTTCTTTTAGTTATATGTACAGTCGTATCAAAATAATATAACCACCTACCATACATAAGTGGTAAGTGGACATATGCTTACTTCGTAATGATATGTGATATCTGTAACATCATAGTGCCAAGAGTTGTTTGGGTTGTTTTACCTCTGAGCGGCACTTTTTTGCACACCATGGGCTAAATGGCCAGGTCACATGGACCCCGAAGGCTCAGAGAAGGTTGGGGGAGGGGACCCACTGGAACAGCTGTTGGGAGACAGATGGTAGCCTCCCGTCAAGGCCATCCAGCGTGTTCTTTAACGTGCACAGGGTATGGCTCTCCCGCACACGGGGCCACGGCTTAACGTCCCATACGACGGACGGCGGCCTTTCCAAGCCCATCGGTGTCCCCTACTGACCGTGGGCAAGGCGGGGAATTTTGCGGAGATAAATCTCAACGCTGACCCAGCTGGGACTCGAACCTGGGAACTACAGATTACGAGCCTGGCGCGCTACCGACTGAGCCACCCCCGCCCCCATAGTGCCAAGATGTATTATATGTTCATTTTATGACATTTATGATTTCAGTATGGAGCTGTGACATCACAGCCTGCATCTGGGTGAGGGGCATGTCTCTCTCCCATTTCTTCTTTATTTCACATCAAAAAAACGATTGAGTTCAGCAAAGAGAAATACAATTTTTTAAGTTAAAAAAATGTTAAGCTTGTTAGCTGAAATAAGCAAAATCTGGCGAGGCTTGTTTGGTAAGTGAATATTGATATTTTCCATACTGCACTATGAAAAATATCACAATTTTTATTTAAAGCCATTTAAACGACTTTTATACTTGAGCGACGTACAGTGTCTCCCACCCACCCCTCCTCTGTCATTATTATTTTTCCGGCTGGATCTAGTCACTTGACCAACTGTTACGGAGAAGTGATTTTCCAATATTCGGAATATTTCACATCGAAAAAAAAAAGGGTTAATTTTTAAAAGAGAAAGTTACCCTGCTTGCTTGCAAGTGATTAGTAATATTAATACTTTTTTTTTCCCCACACCATCCTTTTTTTTAGATCCGGGCCTGGCTATATGTAATAATTCCAGACTAAGCGAGTTGGGTTAGATTATTTTACCTCTGAGTGGCACTTTTTTAACACCATGGGCTAAATGGCCAAGTCACAAGGACCCCGAAGGCTCAGAGAAGGTTAGGAGAGGAGACCCACTGGAACAGCAGCTGTTGGTAGGCAGATGGTACCCTTCCGTCAAGGCAATCCAGCGTGTTTTTTGACGTGCACAGGGTATGGCTCTCCAGCACACGCGGCCACGGCTTAACGTCCCATCCGACTGACGACGGCCTTTCCAAACCCATCGGTGTCCCCTACTGACCGTGGGCAGGGCGGGTTGCGGAAATAAATCTCAACGCTGAAACTAAGCGAGTAGCTGACTGAATCTTTACGAGCGTCAGTGTGCTGGCCAAATTCCGCGACTGCTCGTCACTCTAAACGTCATGTGAAACCTTATACGCAGAAGCACAATGCACATTCCCACTTGTGAGCTTTTCAACGAGAAAGAGCGAGCTGGCATTAGTGAGTTCACGAAGAGATTGATCGTAGGGATGACCGCGCATCCTTCAAGCATTCAGAATGTGTCTGTGCAGACAGCATCCAGGATGTGTGGGCAGCAACCGGAAAGACCACCATCGAGGAGCGGGTAGAGGAGGCGGTGGTCTCGAGAGAGAGAAAGACCTCCTTAGCAAGATGACAGATTTTCAGTATTGTTGCGAAGAATTCATCCCTGAATCATGACCGCAGACTTTAACAATGGAAGAGAGCCAATGGGATCGACGTACACAATAAGACGGGAAGAGTGCTCTTGGTCAGCAAGGAGACGTCTGCAGTTAAGGCGCGAAAAGTAGAACTGAACAGTTGAAACATTGGAAGAGTGTAACTTTTTTTTTACCGAGCGTGACTTTTTTTACTTATTACGTATAATGGAAGAAGTAGAGTCTGCAGCTGAACAACTTTAAACCTATTGATCACTCCAAAAATTAACCTAAAGGAGACCGCCAAGGCAGGATCAAGAGAGGTCCAAGCCCACCCCCACCCCCACCTCTTTAATAATGCTAGTAAGGTAATGAGGTAAAAAAAATTATTAAACTTGTGGATATTTCACACATTTTCCTGGAATTTGTTTTTTAAAACCTGTACAACGAAGGGGAAAATGTTGCACTGTAAAGAAAATCCAGTGTGTTCCCCCCCCCCCCCTATCCTTTTATATTTACCTTTTTCAGGCTAGATTGCCCCCCTCGTGAGCCATATCCTGTGTACATTAAAGAACACGCTGGATGGTCTTGATGGGAGGCTACCGTCTATCTCCCAACAGCTGTTCCAGTAGTTCCTCTTGCCTCAGCATTCTCTGATCCCTCGGGATCCCAAAAATTCCCCGCCCTGCCCACGGTCAGTAGGGGACACCGATTGGCTTGGAAAGGCCGCCGTCCGTCGGATGGGACGTTAAGCCGTGGTTCGTGTGCTGGAGAGCCATACCCTGTGCACGTTAAAGAACACGCTGGATGGCCTTGACGAGAGGCTATCATCTGTCTCCCAACAGCTGTTCCAGTGGTTCCCTCCCCCAACCTTCTCTGAGCCTTCGAGGTCCATGTGACCTGGCCATTTAGCCCATGGTGTGCAAAAAAGTGCCGCTCAGAGGAAAAACAACCCAACCCAACCCTCGGGATCCTTGCGACCTAGTCATTTAGATCGTTGTGTGCCGCTCAGAAGTAAAGCAACACAACTCCTTTATGGAATTAATTTTCCTGTATAAATATAGTTGCAAAAATATTTATCATGTGTTCAAATTTACGGTTACTTTGATCCACGAATTTCACAGGCTTGTCTGTCAAAATAAATCAACAACAACTGCGTTATTCAAAGAAATATTCGACATTCTAGTCAATCTATATTTTATTGAAAATCCCAAGAAAACGCCGTCACAAATTTCTAAAACGCCCCCGTTGGAACCACTAATATAAGAATGCGCAGGGAAGCCATATGTACAGGGCAGTGACAGAATTAATGAACACTTCCTTGTTTATACCAACAGAAATTCGATTATCTCTAGTTTTCAGATTTATGGAGAATATTAGAGGGTATTTTTAGTATCACAAAATTTTGTCGAATTTGAACTAAACATATATCTAAAGAATAATTTTAAAAATAAGTAGAAAAAATTAAATCTAAAAGAATGCTTACACTAACTTATAAATACATTTAAGGGGTTGGGGTTGTTTTACCTCTGAGCGGCATTTTTTTGCACACAATAGGCTAAATGGCCAGGTCACAAGGACCCCGAAGGCTCAGAGAAGATTGGGGGAGGGGACCCACTGGAACTGCTATTGGGAGACAGATGGTAGCCTCCCGTCAAGACCATCCAGCGTGTTCTTTAACGTGCACAGGGTATGACTCTCCCGCACACGGGGCCACGGCTTAACGTCAAATCCGACGGACGGCGGCCTTTCTAAGCCCATTGGTGTCCCCTACTGACCGTGGGCAGGGCGGGGAATTTTGCGGAGATAAATCTCAACGCTGACCCAGCTGGGACTCGAACCTGGGAACTGCAGATTACGAGCCTGGCGCGCTACCGACTGAGCCACCCCCGCCCCATACATTGAAGAAAATCAACTATTTTTATATATTGTTAAATTTTGAAGAAAAATTCTTAGTTGAAGAGAAGCTACTATTAACTAGTGATGTACCGAGTACTCGGGGAAGCAAATGAATTCCGCCGCCGGGTATAAGGGTACCCAGTAGAGTAGGTTGAACCAATTTGGTTCAAACGATGAACTTGCTCACTGACATCAACAATTCTTATGGTCATGCTTTTAGGAATAGTACGCATATAAAGCTACCACAGAACGTTAGCTTTTCCTATATGAGAGAGTTTTAGACTTTTAGAATGAGCAGTACTCATAAAACAGAAGCCTGATACAGAATTTGGTCTGTCGGATTTTATTATTCCTCTGATTGGTTAACTAACATTCAAATAACTGTTTCTGTCTGTGAGCCAAAACATTAGCGGGAATTCTCTGCGTTGCCAATTTCTTTTTGCAAATTAAACGTACAAATAAAATTCTAAAAATAAATTATTTTTTCTAAAACTTATACACTTGGAACTTATAAAGAATTTATTTGCTTAGAACTTTTAAAGTACTTGCTAATTTAAAATACTGAGAATTCATAAAGAATGCTATTTTCCAAAGTTGAAAAATACAGTTTGCTATTCTTTTTCATAAACTCTCCGTTATTATTTCTTATAAGATTTTATGAAGTTTATAATATTTTATAAGACGGTACTGTTGTTAACCGGTCGTTGAGTCCATTGGTTCCAAAAATTAAGGAACAGTCCTATGTTATATCAATGGGAAGGTAGCCACGAAACTCAATAACTTCTAATAGAAATTGTTTTGAAAAATGTGATAGCAGACAAATATCTTAATTAAAAATATCAATATCCGATTTTCCACCATATTCGTTCAGTATTTAATGAGCTATGGAAGTTCATTAATTCTTATAGAGAAAGAAATTGCCTATTAAATACCGAGGATCCATCTTGGCAACTGATGAAAATTTTCCTAATACCGATCTAATCGATTTTGCCACTCTAAGGGTTCTATATTTCGTGTTCCCCAACACTATAAATATCAAACGAATGGCGTTCAATTCCAAAAACTCTAAAATTTCATCCAGTAATGTTTTGCATAATAGTTTCTCTACAAGATATAGAACTTGTAAGAAGAACTTGAAAGAAAAGCACAATGCTTTTCCATTGAAATATTATGGATGAGTACACTTCCTTTTGATACCTCCTCTCATCCCCTTCGCATTTAACGTATTGCAAGCTTCAGGGTGCAGCGATTAGCGTGTTTACTTAGGAAGCAAAGGTACCGGCGTTCCAATTCTGACAAAGAAAAGATACCGAGGTTCCAGTCCTGACAAAGAAAAGATACCGAGGTTCCAGTCCTGACAAAGAAAAGATACCGAGGTTCCAGTCCTGACAAAGAAAAGATACCGAGGTTCCAGTCCTGACAAAGAAAAGATACAGAGGTTCCAGTCCTAACAAGGAAAAGATACCGAGGTTCCAGTCCTGACAAAGAAAAGATACAGAGGTTCCAGTTCTGACAAAGAAAAGATATAGAGGTTCCAGTTCTGACAAAGAAAAGATACCGAGGTTCCAGTCCTGACAAAGAAAAGATTCCGAGGTTCCAGTCCCAAAAAAGAAAAGATACCGAGTTTCCAGTTCTGACAAAGAAAAGATTCCGAGGTTCCAGTCCTGACAAAGAAAAGATTCCGAAGTTCCAGCCCGACAAAGAAAAGATACCGAGGTTCCAGTCCTGACAAAGAAAAAATACCGAGGTCAAGTCCTGACAAAGAAAAGAAACAGAGGTTCCAGTCCTAACAAACAAAAGATACAGAGGTTCCAGTTCTGACAAAGAAATGATATCGAGGTTCCAGTTCTGACAAAGAAAAGATTCAGAGGTTCCAGTCCTAACAACGAAAAGATACAGAGGTTCCAGTTCTGAAAAAGAAAAGATTCAGAGGTTCCAGTCCTAACAACGAAAAGATACAGAGGTTCCAGTTCTGACAAAGAAAAGATTCAGAGGTTCCAGTCCTAACAACGAAAAGATACCGAGGTTCAAGTTCTGACAAAGAAAAGATACCGAGGTTCCAGTTTTGACAAAGAAAAGATAGAGGTTCCAGTCTTGATAAAGAAAAGATACCGAGGTTCCAGTCCTGACAAAGAAAAGATACCGAGGTTCCAGTCCTCACAAAGAAAAGATACCGAGGTTCCAGTCCTGACAAAGAAAAGATACCGAGGTTCCAGTCCTGACAAAGAAAAGATACAGAGGTTCCAGTCCTAACAAGG
The DNA here is from genome assembly GCA_038380435.1 of Ryuthela nishihirai. Lineage (NCBI taxonomy): Eukaryota > Metazoa > Arthropoda > Arachnida > Araneae > Heptathelidae > Ryuthela > Ryuthela nishihirai. The sequence goes on along the minus strand of JAWZYU010000005.1, from coordinate 32,696,361 downwards.
AAAAGATACCGAGGTTCCAGTCCTGACAAAGAAAAGATACAGAGGTTCCAGTTCTGACAAAGAAAAGATACAGAGGTTCCAGTCCTAACAAGGAAAAGATACCGAGGTTCCAGTCCTGACAAAGAAAAGATACAGAGGTTCCAGTTCTGACAAAGAAAAGATACCGAGGTTCCAGTCCTCACAAAGAAAAGATTCCGAGGTTCCAGTCCCAAAAAAGAAAAGATACCGAGGTTCCAGTCCTGACAAAGAAAAGATACAGAGGTTCCAGTCCTAACAAGGAAAAGATACCGAGGTTCCAGTCCTGACAAAGAAAAGATACAGAGGTTCCAGTTCTGACAAAGAAAAGATACAGAGGTTCCAGTCCTAACAAGGAAAAGATACCGAGGTTCCAGTCCTGACAAAGAAAAGATACAGAGGTTCCAGTCCTAACAAGGAAAAGATACCGAGGTTCCAGTCCTGACAAAGAAAAGATACAGAGGTTCCAGTTCTGACAAAGAAAAGATACAGAGGTTCCAGTCCTAACAAGGAAAAGATACCGAGGTTCCAGTCCTGACAAAGAAAAGATACAGAGGTTCCAGTTCTGACAAAGAAAAGATACCGAGGTTCCAGTCCTGACAAAGAAAAGATTCCGAAGTTCCAGCCCGACAAAGAAAAGATACCGAGGTTCCAGTCCTGACAAAGAAAAAATACCGAGGTCAAGTCCTGACAAAGAAAAGAAGCAGAGGTTCCAGTCCTAACAAACAAAATATACAGAGGTTCCAGTTCTGACAAAGAAATGATATCGAGGTTCCAGTTCTGACAAAGAAAAGATTCAGAGGTTCCAGTCCTAACAATGAAAAGATACAGAGGTTCCAGTTCTGAAAAAGAAAAGATACCGAGGTTCAAGTTCTGACAAAGAAAAGATACCGAGGTTCCAGTTTTGACAAAGAAAAGATATCTAGGTTCTAGTTCTGAAAAAGAAAAGATACAGAGGTTCCAGTCCTGACAAAGAAAAGATATCGAGGTTCTAGTTCTGACAAAGAAAAGATACCGAGGTTCCAGTTTTGACAAAGAAAAGATACAGAGGTTCCAGTCCTGACAAAGAAACGATACAGAGGTTCCAGTCCTGACAAAGAAAAAGTACCGAGGTTCCAGTCCTAACAAAGAAAAGATACAGAGGTTCCAGTTCTGACAAAGAAAAGATTCAGAGGTTCCAGTCCTAACAACGAAAAGATACAGAGGTTCCAGTCTTGATAAAGAAAAGATACCGAGGTTCCAGTCCTGACAAAGAAAAGATACAGAGGTTCCAGTCCTAACAAAGAAAAGATACAGAGGTTCCAGTTCTGACAAAGAAAAGATATCGAGGTTCCAGATCTGAAAAAGAAAAGATACAGAGGTTCCAGTCCTAACAAGAAAAGAAAAAGAGGTTCTAGTTCTGACAAAGAAAAGATACTGAGGTTCCAGTCCTGACAAAGAAACGATACAGAGGTTCCAGTCCTGACAAAGAAAAGGTACCGAGTTTCCAGTCCTGACAAAGAAAAGGTACCGAGGTTCCAGTCCTAACAAAGAAAAGATACCGAGGTTCCAGTTATGACAAAGAAAAGATACCGAGGTTCCAGTCCTGACAAAGAAAAGATTCAGAGGTTCCAGTTTTGACAAAGAAAAGATACAGAGGTTCCAGTCCTTACAAGGAAAAGATACCGAGGTTCCAGTCCTTACAAAGAAAAGATACCAAGGTTCCAGTCCTGACAAAGAAAACATACCGAGGTTCCAGTTCTGACAAAGAAAAGATACCGAGGTTCCAGTTCTGACAAAGAAAAGATATCGAGGTTCTAATTCTGACAAAGAAAAGATACAGAGGTTCCAGTCGTGACAAAGAAAAGATTCTAAGGTTCCAGTTCTGACAAAGAAAAGATACCAAGGTTCCAGTCCTGACAAAGAAAAGATTCTAAGGTTCCAGTTCTGACATAGAAAAGATACCAAGGTTCCAGTTCTGACAAAAAAAAAGATACCGAGGTTCCAGTTCTGACAAAGAAAAGATATCGAGGTTCTAATTCTGACAAAGAAAAGATACAGAGGTTCCAGTCGTGACAAAGAAAAGATTCTAAGGTTCCAGTTCAGACAAAGAAAAGATACCAAGGTTCCAGTTCTGACAAAGAAAAGATACCGAGGTTCCAGTCCTGACAAAGAAAAGATATCGAGGTTCCAGTCCTGACAAAGAAAAGATATCGAGGTTCTACTTCTGACAAAGAAAAGATACAGAGGTTCCAGTCCTGACAAAGAAAAGATACAGAGGTTCCAGTCCTGACAAAGAAAAGATTCTAAGGTTCCAGTTCTTACAAAGAAAAGATACCAAGGTTCCAGTTCTGACAAAGAAAAGATGCAGAGGTTCCAGTCCCGACAAAGAAAAGATACCGAGGTTCCAGTCCTGACAAAGAAAAGATATCGAGGTTCTAGTTCTGACAATGAAAAGATACAGAGGTTCCAGTCCTGACAAAGAAAAGATACAGAGGTTCCAGTCCTGACAAAGAAAAGATACCGAGGTTCCAGTCCTGACAAAGAAAAGATATCGAGGTTCTAGTTCTGACAAAGAAAAGATACAGAGGTTCCAGTCCTGACAAAGAAAAGATACCGAGGTTCCAGTCCTGACAAAGAAAAGATTCTAAGGTTCCAGTTCTGACAAAGAAAAGATACCGAGGTTCCAGTTCTGACAAAGAAAAGATACAGAGGTTCCAGTCCTGACAAAGAAAAGATATCGAGGTTCCAGTCCTGACAAAGAAAAGATATCGAGGTTCTAGTTCTGACAAATAAAAGATACAGAGGTTCCAGTCCTGACAAAGAAAAGATACAGAGGTTCCAGTCCTGACAAAGAAAAGATTCTAAGGTTCCAGTTCTGACAAAGAAAAGATACCAAGGTTCCAGTTCTGACAAAGAAAAGATACCGAGGTTCCAGTCCTGACAAAGAAAAGATACCGAGGTTCCAGTCCTGACAAAGAAAAGGTATCGAGGTTTTAGTTCTGACAAAGAAAAGATACAGAGGTTCCAGTTCTGACAAAGAAAAGATTCTAAGGTTCCAGTTCTGACAAAGAAAAGATACCGAGGTTCCAGTTCTGACAAAGAAAAGATACAGAGGTTCCAGTCCTGACAAAGAAAAGATACCGAGGTTCCAGTCCTGACAAAGAAAAGATATCGAGGTTCTAGTTCTGACAAAGAAAAGATACAGAGGTTCCAGTCCTGACAAAGAAAAGATACCGAGGTTCCAGTCCTGACAAAGAAAAGATTCTAAGGTTCCAGTTCTGACAAAGAAAAGATACCGAGGTTCCAGTTCTGACAAAGAAAAGATACAGAGGTTCCAGTCCTGACAAAGAAAAGATATCGAGGTTCCAGTCCTGACAAAGAAAAGATATCGAGGTTCTAGTTCTGACAAATAAAAGATACAGAGGTTCCAGTCCTGACAAAGAAAAGATACAGAGGTTCCAGTCCTGACAAAGAAAAGATTCTAAGGTTCCAGTTCTGACAAAGAAAAGATACCAAGGTTCCAGTTCTGACAAAGAAAAGATACCGAGGTTCCAGTCCTGACAAAGAAAAGATACCGAGGTTCCAGTCCTGACAAAGAAAAGGTATCGAGGTTTTAGTTCTGACAAAGAAAAGATACAGAGGTTCCAGTCCTGACAAAGAAACGATACAGAGGTTCCAGTCCTGACAAAGAAAAAGTACCGAGGTTCCAGTCCTAACAAAGAAAAGATACAGAGTTCTTTCTAATTCATACAAACAATGTAAAGATTCATAAAATACAGAGATTCCAGTCCTAACAAGAAAAGAAAAAGAGGTTCTAGTTCTGACAAAGAAAAGATACTGAGGTTCCAGTCCTGACAAAGAAACGATACAGAGGTTCCAGTCCTGACAAAGAAAAGGTACCGAGTTTCCAGTCCTGACAAAGAAAAGGTACCGAGGTTCCAGTCCTAACAAAGAAAAGATACCGAGGTTCCAGTTATGACAAAGAAAAGATACCGAGGTTCCAGTCCTGACAAAGAAAAGATTCCGAGGTTCCAGTTTTGACAAAGAAAAGATACAGAGGTTCCAGTCCTTACAAGGAAAAGATACCGAGGTTCCAGTCCTTACAAAGAAAAGATACCAAGGTTCCAGTCCTGACAAAGAAAACATACCGAGGTTCGAGTTCTGACAAAGAAAAGATAATGAGGTTCCAGTTCTGACAAAGAAAAGATATCGAGGTTCTAATTCTGACAAAGAAAAGATACAGAGGTTCCAGTCGTGACAAAGAAAAGATTCTAAGGTTCCAGTTCTGACAAAGAAAAGATACCAAGGTTCCAGTCCTGACAAAGAAAAGATTCTAAGGTTCCAGTTCTGACATAGAAAAGATACCAAGGTTCCAGTTCTGACAAAAAAAAAAGATACCGAGGTTCTAGTTCTGACAAAGAAAAGATATCGAGGTTCTAATTCTGACAAAGAAAAGATACAGAGGTTCCAGTCGTGACAAAGAAAAGATTCTAAGGTTCCAGTTCAGACAAAGAAAAGATACCAAGGTTCCAGTTCTGACAAAGAAAAGATACCGAGGTTCCAGTCCTGACAAAGAAAAGATATCGAGGTTCCAGTCCTGACAAAGAAAAGATATCGAGGTTCTACTTCTGACAAAGAAAAGATACAGAGGTTCCAGTCCTGACAAAGAAAAGATACAGAGGTTCCAGTCCTGACAAAGAAAAGATTCTAAGGTTCCAGTTCTTACAAAGAAAAGATACCAAGGTTCCAGTTCTGACAAAGAAAAGATGCAGAGGTTCCAGTCCCGACAAAGAAAAGATACCGAGGTTCCAGTCCTGACAAAGAAAAGATATCGAGGTTCTAGTTCTGACAAAGAAAAGATACAGAGGTTCCAGTCCTGACAAAGAAAAGATACAGAGGTTCCAGTCCTGACAAAGAAAAGATACCGAGGTTCCAGTCCTGACAAAGAAAAGATATCGAGGTTCTAGTTCTGACAAAGAAAAGATACAGAGGTTCCAGTCCTGACAAAGAAAAGATACCGAGGTTCCAGTCCTGACAAAGAAAAGATTCTAAGGTTCCAGTTCTGACAAAGAAAAGATACCGAGGTTCCAGTTCTGACAAAGAAAAGATACAGAGGTTCCAGTCCTGACAAAGAAAAGATATCGAGGTTCCAGTCCTGACAAAGAAAAGATATCGAGGTTCTAGTTCTGACAAATAAAAGATACAGAGGTTCCAGTCCTGACAAAGAAAAGATACAGAGGTTCCAGTCCTGACAAAGAAAAGATTCTAAGGTTCCAGTTCTGACAAAGTAAAGATACCAAGGTTCCAGTTCTGACAAAGAAAAGATACCGAGGTTCCAGTCCTGACAAAGAAAAGATACCGAGGTTCCAGTCCTGACAAAGAAAAGGTATCGAGGTTTTAGTTCTGACAAAGAAAAGATACAGAGGTTCCAGTTCTGACAAAGAAAAGATTCTAAAGGTTCCAGTTCTTACAAAGAAAAGATACCAAGGTTCCAGTTCTGACAAAGAAAAGATGCAGAGGTTCCAGTCCCGACAAAGAAAAGATACCGAAATTCCAGTCCTGACAAAGAAAAGATATCGAGGTTCTAGTTCTGACAAAGAAAAGATACAAAGGTTCCAGTCCTCACAAAGAAAAGATATCGAGGTTCCAGTCCTGACAAAGAAAAGATTCTAAGGTTCCAGTTCTGACAAAGAAAAGATACTGAGGTTCCAGTTCTGACAAAGAAAAAATACAGAGGTTCCAGTCCTGACAAAGAAAAGATATCGAGGTTCCAGTCCTGACAAAGAAAAGATATCGAGGTTCTAGTTCTGACAAAGAAAAGATACAGAGGTTCCAGTCCTGCCAAAGAAAAGATACAGAGGTTCCAGTTCTGACAAAGAAAAGATATCGAGGTTCTAGTTCTGACAAAGAAAAGATATCGAGGTTCCAGTCCTGACAAAGAAAAGATTCTAAGGTTCCAGTTCTGACAAAGAAAAGATACCAAGGTTCCAGTTCTGACAAAGAAAAGATTCAGAGGTTCCAGTCCTGACAAAGAAAAGATATCGAGGTTCTAGTTCTGACAAAGAAAAGATACCGAGGTTCCAGTCCTGACAAAGGAAAGATACAGAGGTTCCAGTTTTGAAAGAGAAAAGATACCGAGGTTCCAGTCCTGACAAAGAAAAGATTCCGAGGTTCCAGTTCTGACAAAGAAAAGATACAGAGGTTCCAGTTTTGACAGAGAAAAGATACCGAGGTTCCAGTCCTGACAAAGAAAAGATTCCGAGGTTCCAGTTCTGACAAAGAAAAGATGCAGAGGTTCCAGTCCCGACAAAGAAAAGATACCGAGGTTCCAGTCCCGACAAAGAAAAGATATCGAGGTTCCAGTCCTGACAAAGAAAAGATATCGAGGTTCCAGTCCTGACAAAGAAAAGATATCGAGGTTCCAGTCCTGACAAAGAAAAGATACCGAGGTTCCAGTCCTGACAAAGAAAAGATATCGAGGTTCTAGTTCTGACAAAGAAAAGATACAGAGGTTCCAGTCCTGACAAAAAAAAGATACAGAGGTTCCATTCCTGACAAAGAAAAGATTCTAAGGTTCCAGTTCTTACAAAGAAAAGATACCAAGGTTCCAGTTCTGACAAAGAAAAGATGCAGAGGTTCCAGTCCCGACAAAGAAAAGATACCGAGGTTCCAGTCCTGACAAAGAAAAGATATCGAGGTTCCAGTCCTGACAAAGAAAAGATATCGAGGTTCTAGTTCTGACAAAGAAAAGATACAGAGGTTCCAGTCCTGACAAAGAAAAGATTCTAAGGTTCCAGTTCTGACAAAGAAAAGATACCAAGGTTCCAGTTCTGACAAAGAAAAGATGCAGAGGTTCCAGTCCCGACAAAGAAAAGATACCGAGGTTCCAGTCCTGACAAAGAAAAGATTCTAAGGTTCCAGTTCTGACAAAGAAAAGATACCAAGGTTCCAGTTCTGACAAAGAAAAGATTCAGAGGTTCCAGTCCTGACAAAGAAAAGATATCGAGGTTCTAGTTCTGACAAAGAAAAGATACCGAGGTTCCAGTCCTGACAAAGGAAAGATACAGAGGTTCCAGTTTTGAAAGAGAAAAGATACCGAGGTTCCAGTCCTGACAAAGAAAAGATTCCGAGGTTCCAGTTCTGACAAAGAAAAGATACAGAGGTTCCAGTTTTGACAGAGAAAAGATACCGAGGTTCCAGTCCTGACAAAGAAAAGATTCCGAGGTTCCAGTTCTGACAAAGAAAAGATACAGAGGTTCCAGTTTTGACAGAAAAAAGATACCGAGGTTCCAGCCCTGACAAAGAAAAGATTCCGAGGTTCCAGTTTTAATAGAGAAAAGATACCGAGGTTCCAGCCCTGATAAAGAAAAGATTCCGAGGTTCCAGTTCTGACAAAGAAAAGATACAGAGGTTCCAGTTCTGACAAAGAAAAGATATCGAGGTTCTAGTTCTGACAAAGAAAAGATATCGAGGTTCCAGTCCTGACAAAGAAAAGATTCTAAGGTTCCAGTTCTGACAAAGAAAAGATACCAAGGTTCCAGTTCTGACAAAGAAAAGATTCAGAGGTTCCAGTCCTGACAAAGAAAAGATATCGAGGTTCTAGTTCTGACAAAGAAAAGATACCGAGGTTCCAGTCCTGACAAAGGAAAGATACAGAGGTTCCAGTTTTGAAAGAGAAAAGATACCGAGGTTCCAGTCCTGACAAAGAAAAGATTCCGAGGTTCCAGTTCTGACAAAGAAAAGATACAGAGGTTCCAGTTTTGACAGAGAAAAGATACCGAGGTTCCAGTCCTGACAAAGAAAAGATTCCGAGGTTCCAGTTCTGACAAAGAAAAGATACAGAGGTTCCAGTTTTGACAGAAAAAAGATACCGAGGTTCCAGCCCTGACAAAGAAAAGATTCCGAGGTTCCAGTTTTAATAGAGAAAAGATACCGAGGTTCCAGCCCTGATAAAGAAAAGATTCCGAGGTTCCAGTTCTGACAAAGAAAAGATACAGAGGTTCCAGTTCTGACAAAGAAAAGATATCGAGGTTCTAGTTCTGACAAAGAAAAGATACAGAGGTTCCAGTCGTGACAAAGAAAAGGTACCGAGGTTCCAGTCCTGACAAAGAAAAGATTCCGAGGTTCCAGTTCTGACAAAGAAAAGATACAGAGGTTCCAGTTTTGACAGAGAAAAGATACCGAGGTTCCAGCCCTGACAAAGAAAAGATTCCGAGGTTCCAGTTTTAACAGAGAAAAGATACCGAGGTTCCAGCCCTGATAAAGAAAAGATTCCGAGGTTCCAGTTCTGACAAAGAAAAGATACAGAGGTTTCAGTTCTGACAAAGAAAAGATATCGAGGTTCTAGTTCTGACAAAGAAAAGATACAGAGGTTCCAGTCCTGACAAAGAAAAGGTACCGAGGTTCCAGCCCTGACAAAGAAAAGATTCCGAGGTTCCAGTTTTAACAGAGAAAAGATACCGAGGTTCCAGCCCTGATAAAGAAAAGATTCCGAGGTTCCAGTTCTGACAAAGAAAATATACAGAGATTCCAGTCCTGACAAAGAAAAGATATCGAGGTTCCAGTTCTGACAAAGAAAAGATACCGAGGTTCCAGTTTTGACAAAGAAAAGGTACCGAGGTTCCAGTCCTGACAAAGAAAAGATTCCGAGGTTCCTGTTCTGACAAAGAAAAGATACCGAAGTTCCAGTTCTGATAAAGAAAAGATACCGAGGTTCCAGTTCTGACAAAGATAAGATGCAGAGGTTCCAGTGCTGACAAAGAAAAGATACCGAGGTTCCAGTCCTGACAAAGAAAAGGTACCGGGGTTCCAGTTCTGACCTAAAACGATCATGAGGTTCCAGTTCTGACAAAAAACGATCATGAGGTTCCAGTTCTGACAAAAAACGATCATTAGTTATGTGTTGATGTATTTGATTGAGATCTTTATCTGCTATCACATTTTTCAAAAACAGAAGTATTTTAGAAGTTATTGAGTCAGAAGGTAGAGGCTTGGAAACAATAGGAACGGAATTGCAGTCCTGACGAAGCATGGATGCATTTCTTTCCAACGTGCGTTGTCTTGCTTATTTTTTTTTGTAGTACCTTTAAATGTTTTGTTTTCAATGTAGCATCTTTAAATATCAGAGTTCATAGCACTTTGAATACTATTTCGATATATAAAAAAGTACAAATATTTGTTTTGAATAATATTATTAGATCCGCCCTACCCCAAAAAAAGGAGAGAAAATTACGTTTTGACTGTATCGATGAAAATGATCAGAGCAAATTGAAAAGAACTTCTTAATCTACGATCATAAGACGTTATCAGAAGGGGCGGGGATGGCTCAGTCGGTAGCGCGCCAGGCTCGTAATCTGTAGTTCCCAGGTTCGAGTCCCAGCTGGGTCAGCGTTGAGATTTATCTCCGCAAAATTCCCCGCCCTGCCCACGGTCAGTAGGGGACACCGATGGGCTTGGAAAGGCCGCCGTCCGTCGGATGGGACGTTAAGCCGTGGCCCCGTGTGCGGGAGAGCCATACCCTGTGCACGTTAAAGAACACGCTGGATGGCCTTGACGGGAGGCTACCATCTGTCTCCCAACAGCTGTTCCAGTGGGTCCCCTCCCCCAACCTTCTCTGAGTCTTCGGGGTCCATGTGACCTGGCCATTTAGCCCATAGTGTGCAAAAAAGTGCCGCTCAGAGGTAAAACAACCCAACAACGTTATCAGAAGTCTCATCTAAGAATTAATTTAATAACAAAGCGATTTTTTTCCGTTTCAGTCAAACGAAAAAAAAACAACTTAATATTAGCATAATATTTCACTCCCATGCCTCAATGTAACATTTTTTTTCCTGTCAGTGATTCGTTCAGCTTTTAAAACTGCCAATAAATAGTCCCCTCACCCGAAGTCACCTAATGCTCATCGTGTGTTTGGGAGAAGCGTCGTTTGCTGACAGAGGCAGGATGTCAAATCCTGTCAGTAAGAAGCAAGACTAATCTCCAAGAGGAGAAAGGATAATGCACGACTGCCTGTGGAGTGGGTGCACGACACTTTGAATGGTGAAAATTATGTGCCGGGGGAGCAGTCTCATATGTAGCTTTTCATCCCGCATTTGCTAAAGCATCTCTCGCAAACACAGTGAAGCGTCCCTCGAAGAGCGAGGCAGTTATCTTCAAAGCTCGTTTGTTTGGAAAGGTCTCCAGAGACAAACAAGCTAGAGCTTTTCAAGAAGAAGCAATCAAAATGAAATAAACGTAGTCTGTTTTTTTGTCTTCTTTCCTCCATGCCTTTCTATCTTCGGCAGGAAAAAAAATTAGGATCTTTTCTCATTTCAGTCGCTTCGTATTACAGTTGAAACAGCTCAGACGTCTCTGCAATACAACGATATGCAAATGAAGTGCATCATATGCAATATTATCTCTCTATCATCATCATTATGTTATTTATCGTTTCTCCTAAACCAACTGGGTCTACTGTCAATGCGTTTCAGCCATTTTTAACTAGCTAGCTAGCTGCAAAGCGAAAACTCTCACAGTTTTCGTGTTGACAGCGCTTATTGACACTGGTTGTTTGAACAAAGAGGACGAATTGTGCCGCAGCCAACTTGCAAATTGAAAGTAGGCCGCAAAAAAAAACAGTCATAGGTCGAGCAGAAACTAGCAGAGAATGGGCGCTTTGTCTTCCTATTAAACAGAATGTAGTTTTATCTTTAAATTCGTTTTAATGTATAAGGTTATTATCTTTTTATACGTAATGAAATGAAACTGGGATTATTTGGATTAAACAAGACTGGGGATAATCTGGAAAAATCATGAAAAAAAAAATACTACACTTACATACTTCAATGTGGAGAAGTTTTAGAATTCAAAAATAAAAGTTTGTTTCCTCATTGCACCTGCGTTGAGAATTTTTCTGCCAATCCCCTTGCTACCCTCGATGACAAAAGGGATGTGGTTCCGCTTAAAAAGACCGCCGTCCTCAGGACTGAAATGTTTGTAGAATAGCCGTGCAATGTTCACATTATAGAACATGATAGATGGGCTTACCATTCAATTTGTTTCCTGAATACATGCAATATTAATAATAACATTAACCTTTACTGGTATTTCACCACTTTAACCAAAATGATGTGAGACGAATTCGGTAGCTCGACATGTTAGTAATCTGCAGTTCCCTAGTTCGAAGTTGTCCGACGCGTGGTGCAAAAATGGTTAGCGCGCTTTGGCATGAATCTGGAGAGATGCGGGTTCGATTCCCGCCGTGGCGGCGATGAATTTTTAATAGCCACCATAGCTCAGTGGTTAGAGCACTAGTCTTGTAAACTAGGGGTCGTGAGTTCGATTCTCATTGGTGCTTATGAAAGTAATTGGGGCGGGGGTGGCTCAGTCGGTAGCGCGCCAGGCTTGTAATCTGTAGTTCTCAGGTTCGAGTCCCAGCTGGGTCAGCGTTGAGATTTATCTCCGCAAAATTGGAAAGGCCGCCGTCCGTCGGATGGGACGTTAAGCCGTGGCCCCGTGTGCGGGAGAGCCATAAACTGTGCACGTTAAAGAACACGCTGGATGGCCTTGACGGGAGGCTACCATCTGTCTCCCAACAGCTGTTCCAGTGGGTCCCCTCCCCCAACCTTCTCTGAGCCTTCGGGGTCCATGTGACCTGGCCATTTAGCCCATGCTGTGCAAAAAAGTGCTGCTCAGAGGTAAAACAACCTAACCCTAGTTCGAATCCCAACTGTGCCAGGATTGAGATTCTTCTCCTCTGTAATCTCCACCCCGCTGTGGGTGAGAATGACAACATCGCTGATTTTGGAAACACTTCCGTCCGTCGGATGGGATCGTTAACATATGGTTCTGTTTGTAGGAAAGCCATACCCTGTGCATGTTGAAAAACACGTTGGCGGGCCTTGACGAGAGTCTACCATCTGTCTCTTAAGAGCTGTTCAGTGCGACTCCTTCCCCCAACTTGGGGTTCTTATGACCTGGCCATTTAGCCCATTGTATGAAAAATAGATCTGCTCAGAAGTAAAAGATTATCAACCAAAATGTTCAGAAATGTCACAATTAAAAATACTGGTGATTGAGACTAATTCTTTTATTTTCACCAGAAATTGAAATATATATATATTTCATAAATCATCATCTTCGTCTTTCCATAACTACTCCAATAAATTTAGTTTTTTTAATCATAACATTTTGAAAAAGTTTGCTTTATAAAAAAAACTTTTAATCGAAGTAAATCACAGAAAATAACAGAAAAGAACAGTAAGTGAAACAATCATATGATTATCACAAAGTGCAATTGATTTCTTTTAGAATCCTTACATTTTAAGGTAGCTAACATATTTTTCAAAATCTATAAGCTTTGTTTTCATATAAAGAATTTTCACAAATTTTTCATCCACTTTCTATAAATTCTAAATCTTTGAGGTCCTTGGGTCACACATTTGGTCCACTGTCTACATAAATGTTTAGTCAGAAAGATAACCATCACCATAATCACTAAAATCTGTTCTAACTACCGAAGATCATTGTAATCATCTCTAAAGATAGTTCTAACGATAAAGAAGACCATCATCATCTCTAAATTTTGTTCTAATTACAGTAGATCATCACCATTATCTCTAAAACTCTTCAAACTACAGAAGACCATCATCATTTTCTCTAAATGTGCTAAAATATGCTCTAATTTCCGAAGACCATCATCATCATCTCTAAAAATCTGTTCTAGATGCAGAAAACTATCATTTGTAAAATCTGAGCATCATCTTTTAAAATCTGCTTTAACTACAGAATACCATCACCATCTCTAAAAACTGCTCTAACTACAGAAGACCATCATCATTATCATCTCTAAAATGTGCTCTAACTGCGAAAGACCATCATCATTTGTAACTTCTAATTTTTATTAAATTTTAATTTTGATCCCTTCATGAGGTATTTTTTCTCTCTTTTTATTAGCTTCAATTAGAGAGAAGCCTTTAAGTACAGTCACTCAAAAAAGTATCCGAACACTATGGTTGATTACAAAATTCAGAAAAAATATCTGGCAACAATATTTTTAGAAATTAGTGATCTGGCAACCTTCGTGTCACGTGACACGAAGGTTGCCAGATCACTAATTTCTAAAAAAACGTTGCCAGATATTTTTTCTGAATTCTGTAATCAACCGTAGTGTTAGGATACTTTTGTGAGCGACTGTAGGTGGTCATATTATTTTGATACTAGATCGTGTGGGCTCACTCACGGAAATATTGAGCGTGTGCAATTACCGTTCACAGCAAACTGGAGCGTGTGCAGTAACTGCACACGCTCCAGTTTGCTGTGAACGGTAACTGGAGCGTGTGCAGTTGCTGTACACGCTCCAGATATTTTTCCTGAATTCTGTAATCACGTGACACGAAGGTTGCCAGATAACTAATTTCTAAAAAAAATCGTTACCAGATATTTTTTCTGAATTCTGTAATCAACCATAGTGTTCGGTTACTTTTTTGAGCGACTGTACCATCATATGTTACACCTTATATAAACCCCTCGCTTCCCACAGCACCGCTCATTGGTCCCTTGGTTCAGTAGCTAGACACGCTAACCTCGAACAATTAGTATCCTCAAATTCCAGAGGTGTTTTGTCGTTTTTCTGCTGAGGTCCTGCCAACCACACAGACCTTCTACTATGGCATATAAACTGACAGGCTCCTGTCAGACCTCTGTGGCAAGCAGCTGCTTGAGGGGGTATTTTTTTTTTGTTTCACCCATCAGTGTCCCTAAAATCTTGTGCGCAACACTTGATCAATTTTATTTTGCTACTATATTAATGAGAGGTGGAAACAGAAAGAAAATAATCTTTGCTATGTAGAATAAATTAGCATTCTGGATGCTAAAAAAGCTAAGAAGCATCGGGATTTTTTTACTCTTTTGGTGATTATTACGGAAACTACTTTTTCTTTTATTAATCTAACTTATAGATTACTCAACAGGTTCGTTAGAAAAAATATCATTAGATTGTTGTTCTAAAAAAAATTCTTTATTCCCCAGCCTGAAGCTTTTTATTTAAACACACCCAGTCCCCGATTAACACGATTCTTAAAAGTAGAGCTGGTTTTGAAGTAACACGATTCGTCTTGCGATTTAGAACGATTTCGCCACTACTTTCATGATCGTTTACATTACTGGATTCCCCATAAAAGAAGACAGCTAGAATACTTTCCTTGTCCCACCTATCTGAACTAAACTTCTTCACAATTTCAACACTTACAAAAAGTTATCTTACATTTGCGTACACAAATTAGTTTGTCTAAACAGCTGTAACTCGTCGTATATTCGCAAACAACATTTTAAAGGGCACTTAAATGGCAACGTGTGTGTAAGCAAATTCACCCTGATTGGCTAAAGATTTCAATTTGTCACGTGCAGAGTAGAAACTCTTGGATTGCATTGTTTTACCTCTGAGCGGCATTTTTTTGCACACCATGGGCTAAATGGCCAGGTCACAAGGACCCCGAAGGCTCAGAGAAGGTTGGGTTGAGTTGTTTTACCTCTGAGCGGCACTTTTTTGCACACCATGGGCTAAATGGCCAGGTCACATGGACCCCGAAGGCTCAGAGAACGTTGGGGCAGGGGACCCACTGGAACAGCTGTTGGGAGACAGATGGTAGCCTCCCGTCAAGGCCATCCAGCGTGTTCTTTAACGTGCACAGAGTATGGCTCTCCCGTACACGGGGCCACGGCTTAACTCCCATCCGACGGACGGCGGCCCTTCCAAGCCCATCGGTGTCCCCTACTGACCGTGGGCAGTGCGGGGATTTTTTGCGGAGAAAAATCTCAACGCTGACCCAGCTGGGACTCGAACCTGGGAACTAGAGATTACGAGCCTGGCGCGCTACCGACTGAGCCACCCCCGCCCCGAGAAGGTTGGGGGAGGGGACCCAATGGAACTGCTGTTGGGAGACAGATGATAGCCTCCCGTCAAGGCCATCCAGCGTGTTCTTTAACGTGTACAGGGTATGGCTCTCCCGCACACGGGGCCACGGCTTAACGTCCCATCCGACAGACGGTGGCCTTTCCAAGCCCATCGGTGTCCCCTACTGACCGTGGGCAGGGCGGGGAATTTTGCGGAGATAAATCTCAACGCTGACCCAGCTGGAACTCGAACCTGGGAACTACAGATTACGATCCTGGCGCGTTACAGACTGAGCCACCCCCGCCCCAGAAACGCTTGGAAACATATAATTAGTCATTTCAAATTACTCGACAACAATTTTTACACCAATCAGCTTTCGTGTTCAGCCTACATTATTCGACAATCATTTATATCAGACCCGTCCAACCCACGGCTTTTTTAATCAAAAAATATTTAGACATAATAATGAACGATTTTGCCAATTCAAAGTAGTCGCATCAAAAATGTAAGTTTTTGTTTTTTAATCAAGACATTTTCACGATTTCTCAAAGTATAGTTTTTTTCTTTTCTAATTCATTATTCATTAAAAATGTATGTTTTCATTTTGAAGTAGATAATTTTTTTCTGCGCTCTTTAAGAATATATTCTTTCTCTTTCTAGTGGCTCTTCGCCAAGTTTAGGGTGGAAGGCCTCATCTATACATAACATCCATTAAAATAAAACTACATTTAACAGTTTTTTTTTTGTCTCTAACTTTATCATCGTTCCTTTTTTGTAAAAATTAGTATTCAGCTACTTGCATGAAATATACGTAAACAAAAAAAACCCCACCTCAACCCCAAGAATTAACCAAAGTATTATTTTTCATTTTTAGAGTAATAATAAAGGAATAAAATTAAAAATATGTCAGTAAGGTTAGGATTCTGAAACGCATCCTCCATCTTATTAGAAATTCGTGTCCGAGTAACATGCATTCATCTTACACGAATATTTTTAAGAGCACTTCTATCTTGTCATATATTGTTGCACACACATTGAGATCAAAATGTAACGTGAAATTTATCGTCGAAAAACTCCCCGCCCTCCCACGGTCAATAGGGGACACTGATGGGCTTGGAAAGACCGCCGTCCGTCGGATGGGACATTAAACCGTGGCCCCATATACGGGAGAGTCATTACCCTGTGCACGTTAAAGAACACGCTGGATGGCCTTGAAGGGAGGCTACCCTGTCACCCAACAGCTGTTCCAATGGGTCCCCTCCCCCAACCGTTTCTGAGCCTTTGGGGTCCTTGTGACTGCCCATTTAGCTCATGGTGTGCAAAAAAGTGACGCTCAGAGGTAAAACAACCCAACCCACGGAGACACGGTTTACCTCCCATCTGGCGGGCAGCGGCGTTTCCAACGCAGTCATGTTAGGACTCGAACCTGGGAATTGCAGATTATGAGACTGGCGCGCCCCGTGTTCTACACCCCTTCCCTCCCAGGGTCCAATCAAACTTAGGAAGCAATTTTAAGTTATTACCATTATCTTTTTTAATTTTTAATATTTGGAAAAAAATTGTCAGCAAGTTGCAAAATAACCATTTTGGGACATAATTATGTAACTTTTGCAACTTTTTTAACATTTTACGCGAAAGACTGTAGGCACGGTTCAATTGCTTTTGCTCTGTCCCTAGACTTGGGTTCCTAATGACCTTCTCTATTCAGCTGATTGCAAATTAAAAGAGTGCTGCTGATGAGAGAAACGCTTTCCTCATTCTTTAAAATTCTCACGAATTATAAAATAGTAAACGATGCATTTTTATTAGTTACTTTACCATTCTTCAGTTATTTTAAGTACATTACTCATAATCAATGCTTTTGTTGATATTGCTTATTGTGTTGCTAACTATAGAGATTTTAAGGAAATGAGCATTTAGACTCTAATATCATTGTTTTAAACATTTTTCCAAACCTGTTGAGCAACGGAATGGAGAGAACAAAGCTCATGGAGTTCCATCTCCCAAACCCAAGATGATACACTTTCACATTGTCTGCTTTCTTACAAAGCACAGATTAATTCACTTTACATTGCTTGTTTTGTTTACGGGGCGGGGGTGGCTCAGTCGGTAGCGCGCCGGGCTAGTAATCTGTAGTTCCTAGGTTCGAGTCCCAGCTAGGTCAGCGTTGAGATTTATCTCCGCAAAATTCCCCACCCTGCTCACGGTCAGTAGGGGACACCGATGAGCTTGGAAAAGCCGCCATCCGTCGGATGGGACGTTAAGCCGTGGCCCCGTGTGCGGGAGAGCCATACCCTGTGCACGTTAAAGAACACGCTGGATGGCCTTGACGGGAGACTACCATCTGTCTCCCAACAGCTGTTCCAGTGGGTCCCCTCCCCCAACCTTCTCTGAGCCTTTGGGGTCCATGTGACCTGGCCATTTAGCCCATGGTGTGCAAAAAGTTCAGAGGTAAAACAACCCAACCCAACCCTGTTTTCTTGCAAAACACGGATTTAGCTTCACTAGCACGGATACTTTAGCTTCGTTAAACACAGTTTTGGCATGATTTTTTACATCGTGCCTAAAAAATTACCGAGTGTTCACGAAGATGTAAAGGAATAACTAGTGCAGTTTACGAGTATACACACTCAGGAAAATAACCGTAATTTATCTTGAAATTTGTAAAATTCAGTGAAAAGTTTTTTCCAGCTAGTAGCGCGCAAAAAGTTACTGATCCTACCAGTTATTGGGATAGAACTGGAAACGATGAATGCGTTATTTTAACAAACTGGAAATAGTTGAAAAACACTAATAGGAATTGAAACTCTGTGAATTCGGAGTTCTCAATACTTAAATGTTAGATCTTGAAGCCTTCTATTCGGGCTTTATTCACGCTATGGACAAATATTTCCAGAGATGCGTAAGTAATTGAACATAATAAATAGAAAGCTTGATGCCTGATCCCTTCATTTTCGTGATGATTACACAAACTGTTTGCATTCTCCTAAAAGAAAATCGTTTACTGGCAAGAGTCCAATAGTTCCTATACTTAAGAAAGCGTCACTTTTATAAAAGGCCCGGGAATTTGAAGAGTCAATGGTTATTATTTTCTGAAATAATAATTCACGACAAACTTAAAATATTTCGAGTAGAGAGAGTAGTTATACCCAAGTTATTGCAATGACTTTTTTTAAAAAAGGAAATACGCCAAACAACGACTTGCAGTTGTTGGTCGTGTGAGTGTTTCATGGTGGATTCGCTGTTAATGAAACGTTACTTTCCTCACCCCCTCTAAAGCAAAATGATATCTTTTAAAACACATCAGAGTGGAGTTTTCCAACTCGTTTAATTTTTGTGTTAGCTGTAAGGTAACGTGGCTGAGTCACTGCACCTGCTTTTTATCTATAAAGCTAGACTTTTACGTCGAACGATATCATTTGCTTTAGTCTTATAACACGTCTCTTTTCAAAAAGTGAAAATAAATTTAAGATATCGTTGTTTTTATGCCTTGTTCAATCTGAAATTCGACTCACTAAGTAGCAAAGTTTCTAACACTAAGTCCACTAAGTGGCAAAATATCAGTCTCCAGTCGGAGGTTGGGTTGTTTTACCTCTGAGCGGCACTTTTTTGCACACCATGGGCTAAATGGCCAGGTCACAAGGACTCCGAAGGTTCAGAGAATGTTGGGGGAGGGGACCCACTGGAGCAGCTATTGGGAGACAGATGGTAGCCTCCCGTCAAGGCCATCCAGCGTGTTCTTTAACGTGCACAGGGTATGACTCTCCTGCACACGGGGCCACGGCTTAACGTCCCATCCGACGGACTTTCCAAGCCCATCGGTGTCCCCTACTGACCGTGGGGAGGACGGGGAATTTTGCGGAGATAAATCTCAACGCTGACCCAGCTGGGACTCGAACCTGGGAACTGCAGATTACGAGCCTGGCGCGCTACCGACTGAGCCACCACCGCCCCCGTAGGAGGCAATGGATAAAAGAAGTAGGAAGCAATGGAGGAAAGAATTAGGAGGCAATGGAGGAAAGAAGTAGGAGGCAATGGAGGAAAGAAGTAGGAAGCAATGGAGGAAAGAAGTAGGAGGCAATGGAGGAAAGAAGTAGGAGGCAATGGAGGAAAGAAGTAGGAGGCAATGGAGGAAAGAATTAGGAGGCAATGGAGGAAAGAAGTAGGAGGCAATGGAGGCAAGAAGTAGGAGGCAATGGAGGCAAGAAGTAGGAGGCATTGGAGGAAAGAATTAGGAGGCAATGGAGGAAAGAAGTAGGAGGCAATGGAGGCAAGAAGTAGGAGGCAATGGAGGCAAGAAGTAGGAGGCAATGGAGGAAAGAAGTAGGAGGCAATGGAGGAAAGAAGTAGTAGGCAATGGAGGAAAGAATTAGGAGGCAATGGAGGAAAGAAGTAGGAGGCAATGGAGGAAAGAAGTAGGAGGCAATGGAGGAAAGAATTTGGAAGCAATGGAGGAAAGAAGTAGGAGGCAATGGAGGAAAGAAGTAGGAGGCAATGGAGGAAAGAAGTAGGAGGCAATGGAGGAAAGAAGTAGGAAGCAATGGAGGAAAGAAGTAGGAGGCAATGGAGGAAAGAAGTAGGAGGCAATGGAGGAAAGAAGTAGGAAGCAATGGAGGAAAGAAGTAGGAGGCAATGGAGGAAAGAAGTAGGAGGCAATGTATGAAAGAAGTAGGAAGCAATGGAGGAAAGAAGTAGGAGGCAATGGAGGAAAGAAGTAGGAGGAAATGGAGGAAAGAATTAGGAGGCAATGGAGGAAAGAATTAGGAGGCATTGGAGGAAAGAATTAGGAGGCAATGGAGGAAAGAAGTAGGAAGCAATGGAGGAAAGAATTAGGAGGCAATGGAGGAAAAAGTAGGAGGCAATGGAGGCAAGAAGTAGGAGGCAATGGAGGAAAGAAGTAGGAGGCAATAGAGGAAAGAATTAGGAGGCAATGGAGGAAAGAAGTAGGAAGCAATGGAGGAAAGAAGCAGGAGGCAATGGAGGAAAGAAGTAGGAGGCAATGGAGGAAAGAATTAGGAGGCAATGGAGAAAAGAAATAGGAGGCATTGGAGGAAAGAATTAGGAAGCAATGGAGGAAAGAAGTAGGAGGCAATGGAGGCAAGAAGTAGGAGGCAATGGAGGAAAGAAGTAGGAGGCAATGGAGGAAAGAAGTAGGAAGCAATGGAGGAAAGAATTAGGAGGCAATGGAGGAAAGAAGTAGGAGGCAATGGAGGCAAGAAGTAGGAGGCAATGGAGGAAAGAAGTAGGAGGCAATGGAGGAAAGAAGTAGGAGGCAATGGAGGTAAGAAGTAGGAGGCAATGGAGGAAAGAAGTAGGAGGCAATGGAGGAAAGAAGTAGGAGGCAATGGAGGAAAGAAGTGGGAGACAATGGAGGAAAGAAGTAGGAAGCAATGAAGGAAAGAAGTAGGAGGCAATGGAGGAAAGAATTAGGAGGCAATGGAGGAAAGAAATAGGAGGCAATGGAGGAAAGAAGTGGGAGGCAATGGAGGAAAGAAGTAGGAGGCAATGAAGGAAAGAAATAGGAGGCAATGGAGGAAAAAAGTAGGAAGCAATGGAGGAAAGAATTAGGAGGCAATGGAGGAAAGAAGTAGGAAGCAATGAAGGAAAGAATTAGGAGGCAATGGAGGAAAGAAGTAGGAGGCAATGGAGGAAAGAAGTAGGAAGCAATGGAGGAAAGAAGTAGGAGGCAATGGAGGAAAGAAGTAGGAGGCAATGGAGGAAAGAAGTAGGAGGCAAAGGAGGAAAGAAGTAGGAGACAATGGAGAAGTGATGAGGACAATGACGAAGTAAGAGGAACTGAAGAAGTGGGTTATTTTACCTCAGAGCGGAACTTTTTTGCACACAGTGAGCTAAATGGCCAGGTGACAAGGACCCCGAAGGCTCAGAGAAGGTTGGGGACAAACTGGAACAGCTGTTGGGAGACATATCCTCTAGTCAAGACCATCCAGCGTGTTCTTTAACGTGCGCAGCGTATGACTCTCTCGCATACGGGCCACTACTTAAGTGTCTCATCCGACGGACGGCAGCCTTTCCAAGCCCATCGATGTCCCCTACTGACCGTGGGGAGGGCGTAGAATTTTGCGGAGATAAATCTCAACGCTGACCCAGCTGGGACTCGAACCTGGGAACTGCAGATTACGAGCCTGGCGACCGGTAGCGACCGACTGAGCCACCCCCGCCCCAATGAAGAAGTAAGAGGCAGATGAAGAGAAGAAGTAAGCGGCAAGGGAGAAAAGGAACACCAAAACAATAATTAAGAGAAGATGTAAGAGGCAATGAAGAAAGTGTAGAAGGCAATGAATAAAAGAGGTAGGAGGCAATTAACAAAAGAAGTAGCAGACAATATATAAAAGAAGTAGGAAGCAATGCATAAAAAAATTATTATTAATTTTGAAAATAGGAATTAATAACAAATTGACTTTGATAATTTTCCCTTGAGAAGACTTTGTCTCTCATGATACAAAGCCACTTCTGAACTCGTCCTTTTACACTGCAAATCGATGGGCCGGGGGTGGCTAAGTCGGTACCGCGCCAGGCTCGTAATCTGTAGTTCCCAGGTCCGAGTCCTCGCTGGGTCAGCGTTGAAATTTATCTCCGCAAAATTCCCCGCCCTGCCCACGGTCAGTAGGGGACACCGATGTGCTTGGAAAGGCCGCCGTCCGTCGGATGGGACGTTAAGCCGTGGCCCCGTGTGTGGGAGAGCCATACCCTGTTCACGTTAAAGAACACGCTGGATGGCCTTGACGGGAGGCTACCATCTGTCTCCCAACAGCTGTTCCAGTGGGTCCCCTCCCCCCACCTTCTCTGAGCCTACGGGGTCCTTGTGACCTGGCCATTTAGCCCATGGTGTGCAAAAAAGTGCCGCTCAGAGGTAAAACAACCCAACCCAACTGCAAATCGACAACTTTCCTGTAACAAGATCATTTTTCATGTAAAGCAACGGTGACCAAACTTTAACGCGCCTTTTGTATTATATAAATAGTACGCAGCGTGTCCAACGGGTATAATCATAAATCCAATGAACCCTGAATGAAACGACTACAAAAAAAAGGAATATTAAAAGATGAAATACATTTACAGGAACTACGAAAGGGTCACAAAGGAGACACTGATGAGTTCAAAAAAAGGCCGTCGTCCTTCAGATGGTACGTTAATCCGTGGTGTTCTGTACATGAGCGCCATACTCTGCGCAAGTTAAAGAACACGCTGGAGAGTCGACGGGAGATTCCACCTCTCCTGTCCAGTAAGTCGCTTTACTCTCAATTTGTTTCTTTGGGGTGCTTATGACCAGGCCGTTTCGCCCATTGTACAAAAAAAGAGCTCAGAGGCAAAACAACCTAGTCCAACAAAAGGAACAGCGGAATGAAGAATTTTAACATGAAGTTCAAAAATAACGGTAAACTCACTACTATACACTAATAGCGCGTGGAAATTAATGTCCACCAACAAGGGTAGCTAATTGATGGGCTGCGCCCTCGTTTGAAAGGTTGGCGTGATCATACAAGTGCCGGCGGACCGAACTTTGATCATGACTGACCTAAACGGGGCGGGGGTGGCTCAGTCGGTAGCGCGCCAGGCTCGTAATCTGTAGTTCCCAGATTCGAGTCCCAGCTGGGTCAGCGTTGAGATTTATCTCCGCAAAATTCCCCGCCCTGCCCACGGTGAGTAGGGGACACCGATGGGATTGGAAAGGCCGCCGTCCGTCGGATGGGACGTTAAGCCGTGACCCCGTGTGTGGGAGAGCCATACCCTGTGCACGTTAAAGAACACGCTGGATGGCCTTGACGGGAGGCTAACATCTGTCTCCCAACAGCTGTTCCAGTGGGTGTCCTCCCCCAACCTTCTCTGAGCCTTCGGGGTCCATGTGACCTGGCCATTTAGCCCATGGTGTGCAAAAAAGTGCCGCTCAGAGGTAAAACAACCCAACTCAACTGACCTAAACGAGTTATCGACCTAATTGAGTCAAGGCAGAGACGAATGCATACGAGTTGCTGAGGACTGGAAAGACTGCGACGTGCTACGCCGTTGCTTTCGTTAGTTTGTTTATTCCGCACTACAAAATTTCTCCAGCATTTGTCTGATCTAAAATTGCCTCATTTAGGTTGCTTTTGAAAATAAAAGATCTGTGTTTAATTGAAATGATTTTTTTATACCCGTAGAATTTCGTGGGTCGGAAATTATCCTTCTGACTACACGCTTTACTATTTTGCGTTAAAGTGCCGTGCAATCACTCACTCCGTCGCACTCAGGAATCGAACTCAGTCCTATGGGATATGAGAAAGGCTGTAAATTTTTCGCGGGAAAAAAAGATGAAATTCGCGGAACAATCATGCTGACAAACGTCAAAATTCGCGTTAATTTCGCGGAGAAAAATTGCGAAATTCGCGCATCATTTAGGTTCACAAATCATGAAAATTGCACTTCAGTGCAATTTTCAAACGTAGAAACTCGAATAAAAAAAAAATAGCATTAGAATTACGTGAAAAGTAGAAATTTACCCAAACTGACTATTCCCTTTTCTGACATCAGAATTTTAATAATTTTAAAATTTTGAAACTTACAGAATTTTAGGGGAAAAAACATCAAAAGTCACGGAATCATGGGAAAATATCAAAATTCGCGGAAACGTTTCGAAAACACTGTAATTCGCGGAAACTTTTCGAAAACACTGTAATTCGCGAAAATTGTCGCGGAAATTCACACTGCAAAAAACTTACAGCCCTAGATATGAGTCAAATAATCATCGTGTATAAAACCCGCCCTCGGTCACTAGCGGATACTGATGAGTTTGGAAAGTCCGCCGTCCGTCGGATAGGACGCAAAGTCGTGGTCCGGTGTGGGGATCATTAACGGGCGGCTACCATCTGTATGCTAACAGGCTATTCAGTGAGTCCCCTTCCCTCAATGAGCCCTAGGGGGTCGTTGTGATCTGACTATTTAGCCCATTGCCATATATTGGTATATTGTTTGGCACAGAGATGTGACAGGAGCCTGTCACTTTAATACGGCACAGTAGAAGGTCTGTGAAGATGGTGGGACATCAGCAGAAAGACAACACCTTATCCATACCTTACCGGAGCTCGAACCCAGGTACAGTCGCTCAAAAAAGTATCCGAACGTTATGGTTGATTACAGAATTCAGAAAAAATATCTGACAACGTTTTTTTAGAAATTAGTGATCTGGCAACCTTCGTGTCACGTGATTACAGAATTCAGGAAAAATATCTGGAGCGTGTACAGCAACTGTACACACTCCAGTTACCGTTCACAGCTGGTGGTAACTGCACACTGGAGCGTGTGCAGTTACTGCACACGCTCCAGTTTGCTGTGAACGGTAACTGCACACGCTCAATATTTCCGTGAGTGAGCCCACACGATCTAGTATCAAAATAATATGACCACCTACAGTCGCTCAAAAAAGTATCTGAACACTATGGTTGATTACAGAATTCAGAAAAAATATCTGGCAACGATTTTTTTAGAAATTAGTGATCTGGTAACCTTCGTGAATCGACCTCGTGAAAAATCGTTGCCAGATATTTTTTCTGAATTCTGTAATGAACTATAGTATTCGGATATTTTTTCGAGCGACTGTACCTTGGATCAGTAGCCAAGCACGCTAACCACTCGGCCACGGGAAGGCTAAAACCATAAGAAAATTTAGGCATCCACTAACATGGACATTCCTAAAGGATACAAAACTGTCATTTGGTTACGTAAATAAAAACGTTCTTATATCATTTTCAGTAAAAATCGATAAGTTGAAACTTCAAAATCTGCATTTCCCATCCAGTTAGATTCGATCTTCTTAAGAATTGCTTTAAGATTGAGACTTGGAGACAGCAATGGAGATATCCATAGTCATCAGGTATGGTTCCTTGATGAGGAGATATTTATTCTACCAGTTTTTTTGAGCAGCACATTGATTCAGAGCCACGCAGCGAGGAATCCAAATTCCCTTTGGTGAAGAAAGCTATTTGGCATTATTTTTTTCCTGTCAGAAGAAATATAGCTGAGGCTGATTGAAGCTAAGACCAGCTCAGACAATCCTTTCTAAAGAACATAGTAATGGATATCAACTGTTGCCTGTAACGAAAACCAAAACAATCATCTCTAGAAGGTACACTTAGTGCTCGGCTCTCACCTCTTTACCTCGTGCACAAAACAAGTCTCAATCCCTCTCTGACCATTGCCTTTGTGTTTCGTGCGGATAGACAACAGGAACCGCCTCCGTGTTCATGCCTGGGAACAACACGTGACTCCGTTGGCGTTCCGCCCTGCTAATGAGACGTTTTAAAAACAATTGGTTGTCGGTTGGCAAGGCAACTGGGGAGTGCAGCGAGCGTGTCCCACGAGAGTGGCGATAATGGCTCCCGTCCGACTCCGTATGGGGGATGCCGTGTGCAGCTGACAGAAGAGCTCAGCCCGATGGGTGGCATCTTGTTTATCGCCTTCCTCTGAAGCCAGTTTTTCTCTCGCTGAATCACATGGGGATTCATCTGCTGCTGCTGCTCCTCCTCCCACTCTGACATCATCATATCGCATGCCTCATCTCCGCTTTCTTTTAAGTGCACTGCCCTAGATGCATTTCTGCAACTTAGAAAGCTTTCTTTTTTTTAGGAGGATTAGTAAGTTTTTTGTTTCTTTCTGGCATTTATGTAGAATCAAACTGCGGACGAAAACTAGCGATTCAATTTTCTCTGACGATTAGTCCGTTTTCTTTATGGGGTGGGGGATGGCGGGGAAAGGATGCGAGACGCCGTTGTCTGCTGCAGGACGACAAGTTGACAGTGAACATTAAATTTAAATAAAAGTAACTGATATAACAATTTTATTAAGTGTCAGAAGAAAACAAAAATTAGTAGGTTGATATGGAATGAAAGAACAGAAGATAAAATATTTAGATATCGAAGCAATTTTCTATTAGAATAGCAATGCTATTGGAATTTAAACAACTAGTGCAGGTTGTTTGAATTTTGCATTAAAATTATAGAGTTCTATAAAGCTATGCACAGGGCAGCGTCTTTAAAAAGGCTAATGTCTAAAAAGCTTCACAAAGCTTTTTTCAACAAGGTTAATGCCTAAATAATAAATGTTCCCTCAAGCAGCTGCTTGCTACAGAGATCTGCGAAGAGTCTGTCAGTTTAATACGCCTTATGGAAAGTCTGTGGGAATGGCAGGACTTCAACAAAATAAAAAAATAAATAAAATAAATATCCCCTCAAGCAGCTGCTTGCCACAGAGGTCTGACAGGAGCCTGTCAGTTTATATGCCACAGCAGAAGATCTGAGAGGATGGCAGGACCTCAGCAGAAGATCTGAGAGGATGGCAGGACCTCAGCAGAAGAACAACAACAAAAGAACGACACAAATAACCATGGCTTATCCTGGGCTAAAATTCAGGTTCCTTTGATCATTAGCCAATCATTCTAGTCACTCTGCGGGACTACTATAAGCAAAAGAAATATCCACCAAATAGTATTCTTTATATGAACAATCCCATTCGGCAATTATTATTAAAATATAAAAAGCTTACTGTAAAATTCTGTTGCTGTCCCCAACAATTTACACATTTATGCATGGTTGGTTACCTAAACTAAAACAATTCAAACTACTTGTTAATGATAATTTTAAATTGTTCATAAAATAATTATTTTTTCCCCGTGATTATTCCTTTAATTTTATCATCACTAATTTACTAAATACACCAGTTAATATGCAGAACTCATTCCATTTATGAGAGACTGCAACTAAAGATGAATCGAAGCCGAATCATAACTTTAAACATTGAAGAAATGCAAAAACAAGGGCATACAACTAATTTTAGCTTTTGGTCTTGTGAGGGAGAAGTACTAGCAATGTTTGGAATGGTGGGGGCGGGGGTGGCTCAGTCGGTAGCGCGCCAGGCTCGTAATCTGTAGTTCCCAGGTTCGAGTCCCAGCTGCGTCAGCATTGAGATTTATCTCCGCAAAATTCCCCGCCCTGCCCACGGTCAGTAGGGGACACCGATGGGCTTGGACAAGGACGCCGTCCGTCGGATGGAACGTTAAGCCGTGGCCCCGTGTGCGGGAGAGCCATACCCTGTGCACGTTAAAGAACACGCTGGATGGCCTTGATGGGAGGCTACCATCTGTCTCCCAACAGCTATTCCAGTGGGTCCCATCCCCCAACCTTCTCTGAGCCTTCGGGGTCCATGTGATCTGGCCATTTAGCCCATGGTGTGCAAAAAAGTGCCGCTCAGAGGTAAAACAACCCAACTTGGAATGGTGAATGTTAATCAACTCAATACATCTTTCGAACGCAATGGACAAACTTAATAATTATGTGTCCAATGAACGCTTGTAAAGCGGTAAGTCTCCAGAGCCCGAGTTTTGAAAGTAGCAAGCTATGCGTCAAATAGAAACTTGTGGCACGGGAAGTGTCATAGGTCATAAAAAACAAGTTGTGTGTCAAATGAGAACTTGTGACATAGGGTGAGATATGAGATAAAAAAAATTAATTGCCGTGCTTCTTCCTCTCGGCCACGGGACGGCTAAAGTAACATAATATACATAATATAGTATTAGCCGTCCCATGGCCGAGTGGTTAGCACGCTTGGCTACTGATCAACAGGACCTGGGTTCGAGCCCCGGATTAAGGCATGGGTGTATGTGTCGTTTTTCTACTGAGTTCCAGCCATCCTTACAGACCTTCTACTATGGCGTATTAATTGACAGGCTCCTGTCAGACCTCTGTGGAAAGCAGCTGCTTTGGGGAAGAGGTATTTATTTAAGTTAACATAACTTAATGTGTGTGTGTGTTTGTGGGAGAGATTAAGAGTGTGTTTTACACACACTTAATGTGTGTGTGGGTTGGGTTGTTTTACCTCTGAGCGGCACTTTTTTGCACACCATGGGCTAAATGGCCAGGTCACATGGACCCCGAAGTCTCAGAGAAGGTTGGGGGAGGGGACCCACTGGAACAGCTGTTGGGAGACAGATGGTAGCCTCCCGTCAAGGCCATCCAGTGTGTTCTTTAGCATGCACAGAGTATGGCTCTCCCGCACACGGGGCCACGGCTTAACGTCCCATCCGACGGACGGCGGCCTTTCCAAGCCCATCGGTGTCCCCTACTGACCGTGGGCAAGGCGGGGAATTTTTGCGGAGATAAATCTCAACGCTGACCCAGCTGGGACTCGAACCTGGGAACTACAGATTACGAGCCTGGCGCGCTACCGACTGAGCCACCCCCGCCCCAATGTGTGTGTGTGTTGATACGATCAACGTTATATGGTGTTATAGAGGAGAAGGGATTAAGATTCTTCTAAAATATACTAGGAAATTTACGGATGAAGGCCAACCAACTTTACCTTTTTTAATGACATCAACAAAATTTAAAATATATAGCAATTTATGTAATATATAAATTTACATATGCGGCGTAAGCAAGGTATTTATGCCCCTCCCGTTTTGTTATAAAATACTAGCGACTGGAAATGAGCTGAAAAAATATCGAATATATACAGGGTGATTCAGTTAAGCGTGTACAAACTTCTGGGAGGGGTAGGTTGTATAAAAACGAATCGGAATCATATAGCAATGCAGGGTAGGTAACGGCATCTTCATGCGGTAGATGGAGTTGTTCGACGCGGTAGATGGCATTGTACGGCCGCGGGACTGCTCAACATCCTTGCAAGTAACCATCATTCGCGAATCGCCCGCAGAGGTAGGAGGATGGCCGATTACAAAAACGCGGAGTTGGCCGATATGCATCTCGCATATGGGGCTGCGGACTGCAACGGGCGAGCCGCTGTGCGCGTGTACCAGGAACGGTACCCGATGAGGCGTACTCCCAATCACCAGATGTTTGCACGGCTGCATCAGAGGTTATGTGACACTGATTCCTTCCAGAAACCTGCTAGGAGTCGGAAATGATGGACACGGACCCCTGACATGGAGGAGAATGTGCTACGTCATACAGAAGACACTCCAAGTGCCAGTACTCGAGCAATCGCCCATCTGGTTGGTCTTTCCCAATCCACCGTATGGAGGATTATGCACGATAACCAATTGCATCCATATCATCTGCAGCACGTCAAGACACTAAACCCTGAGGATTACCCACAGCTCATTGCATTTGCGCAATGGTACTTGCAGAAGAGTGTGGCAGAACCCCAATTTCCTGCTTCTGTGCTGTTCACAGACGAGGCATGCTTTACACGGGAAGGCAGCTTCATTGCACATGATGCGCTTGCATGTGAGGTGGAGAACCCCCATGCTACACGAACACGTGCAGCACAAAACCGTTTCGCTGTAAGTGTTCGGTACGGAATTGTCGGGGACAACTTAATAGGCCCATACCTCATGCCTGTTCGGCTGGACGGAAGGAGTTACCGGATATTTCTGGAAGACATCTTGCCAGAACCTTTGGATGAACAACAGGTCCCTCAGTCGCTGCGCCGTGCAACGTTGTTCCAGCTCGATGCCCCCAATTTCAGCCATGAAGTTCATCAACACTTAAACGTGACATTTGGACAACAGTGGATCGGGCGTTCAATGGCCTGCAAGATCGCCGGACCTATCATGCTTTGATTACTTCTTCTGCGGTTACATCAAAGGACTGATGTTCGACACCCCCGTTGAAAGTACTGAGGACCTTGTCGCATGCATCTCCGTAGCTGCCTCGGAAGTCCGAGACACTCCAGGAATCTTTCAGAATGTACGTGATTCCATGCGCCTGTGTTACAGCTCGCGGTAGCAACTTCGAACACCTTCTGTGACCTCTGTGCATTTCGCAAATGTACCTATGGTGATTAATAAAAATCATTTATTCACTTACATGCTTCTCTTTCATTCACGTCCTCTCTGTACACTAACACACGTTGATGCCGTTACCGACCCTGCATTGCTATATGATTCCGATTCGTCTTTGTACAACCTACCCCTCCCAGAAGTATATACACGCTTAACTGAATCACCCTATATATATTTATTTTTCAAGAAATTCTTTAAAGACCACTAAAATGAAGAGAAATATTTTACGCCGGAACTGTTTAATCTTCATCTTCCACCCCCCCCACCCCCAGCTCTATTTTTTTTTAATAGACCTTGGCCTATTATTAAATAATCTTGCTACGTAAAAAAGTTTACTGAATATCGGTCAAATCTATTTAAATTTTGATTTTCAACAATATTCATGGAAGTAAAAAAAAAAGCATTTAGCATCAACATTAGTATAAAAATTTACCTTAAATGTTCAAACACAACTAACTATTTTTGAAACAAATCGTTCACTGATTTAAATGCATGTTAAAAAGTTGATGTAGGGATTGTTTCGGTTTTCTTTACATCAAAAATGTT
Organism: Ryuthela nishihirai; assembly: GCA_038380435.1. Classification (NCBI taxonomy): domain Eukaryota; kingdom Metazoa; phylum Arthropoda; class Arachnida; order Araneae; family Heptathelidae; genus Ryuthela; species Ryuthela nishihirai. Next base: position 32,666,155 of record JAWZYU010000005.1, on the reverse strand, counting down.
CCCGACGAGCTTCATCATCATATCCTTCCCAGTTTCAATAGCTTTTTAAATATTAAAAAGCAATTTTTTTTCTTCCCAGTCTTCTCCATGACAATGCTTTGATCCATGCTTTGATCCATGACAAAAATGAGATTTTAGTGAGTTATTCAATTTATCTCCAATTCCATTTTTCTGAGGAAAGCTTATTTTCAAAGTTAGGGATCTTTGAATGTGGCTCTCCTTTCAAATAACACGAAGATATCCTTTAACATACTCTTCAGTATGATAGATAAAATACATTCCACAACGAGTTCAAATAAATATATGGCTTTGGGTTTCATCTAATCAACGTAAAAGACCATTGGTCTCTTAGGGGTTTTGTCTGTCACATCTGATTTCTCGAAAGAGGATGAGTTACAGAATTTCAATTGCACTTTTTCTGTTATAGCAATTTCTGCTTTGAATACTTATTCCCATTTTAGTTGATTTTAATGGATAAAATAGGCAAGGTAACTGCAAAATTGATTCTCTAATAAACTTTATAGTAGTATTATAATAATAATAAACGCGTTACTTTGATTTTTCACTGAAATATGAAAAAGTAAAAACTTTAATGTTTAAATTTTGTAGCAATATCAAATGACTAACCACTTCAACATTTAACTTAATATCTAAAATACCTGTGTGTCTAAAATATCTGGTGTTCGAAAAAGTATCCGAACACCAGATATTTTTTCTGAATTCTGTAATCAACCATAGTGTTCGGATATTTTTTTTGAGCGACTGTACATATGCATTTAAAACAGTATTTCGTTAAAAATTTAGATTCAAAAACTCAATCAATGAATGAAATTTGAAATGAATTTATATTCAATACCAAAGGAGCGTTCGCTCAGGGGGCGGTACATGAGGGGTATTATCACAACTAATGATAGTGTTCGTGAATCAAAATAAATGACGTAAACCTAGACATACGATATAAATGTGATAAATCGTTCGACGGCAACCCAAAGTAAATAACTTGCGAGAGATTTGGAATGATTAAAAGAACCAGCACCGAATAATGACACGATAGTGGTGTATATAAAAATATCTAGATGAATTATTTACAATGCAAACATTACTGATCATTTCATAGGAAGTCTTCCCAATTTTTCCCTTGAAGCCTTTTCTAGATTTGAAAAAATATCGATAAATCAACAAAGTTGGCGTTTCAGTGAAGTTAACTATGGCCCTCGTGCGTCTGAATTTCTCAAAGATTTATTGTTAGTTCCCTGATCTGTGTGCAGAGCAAATTAAGAAGTCTAAGTAATGGTGATGCCAGCTGATGTAATCGCACGGTAGCTTATATTTAAGAACGGAGGAGTGGTGACTTGACAAAAGGGTATGGACACGCAGATAGAGTTTGGGTTGGGTTGCTCTACCTCTGAGCGGCACTTTTTTGCATACTATGGGCTAAATGGCCAGGTCACATGGACCCCGAAGGCTCAGAGAAGGTTGGGGGAGGGGCCCCACTGGAACAGCTGTTGGGAGACAGATGGTAGCCTCCCGTCAAGGCCATCCAGCGTGTTCTTTAACGTGCACAGGGTATGGCTCTCTTGGGGCGGGGGTGGCTCAGTCGGTAGCGCGCCAGGCTCGTAATCTGTAGTTCCCAGGTTCGAGTCCCAGCTGGGTCAGCGTTGAGATTTATCTCCGCAAAATTCCCCGCCCTGCCCACGGTCAGTAGGGGACACCGATGGGCTTGGAAAGGCCGCCGTCCGTCGGATGGGATGTTAAGCCGTGGCCCCGTGTGCGGGAGAGCCATACCCTGTGCACGTTAAAGAACACGCTGGATGGCTTTGACGGGAGGCTACCATCTGTCTCCCAACAGCTGTTCCAGTGGATCCCCTCCCCAACCTTCTCTGATCCTTCGGGGTCCATGTGACCTGGCTATTTAACCCATGGTGTTCAAAAAAGTGCCGCTCAGAGGTAAAACAACCCAACTCAACCCAGGTATGGCTCTCCCGCACACGGGGCCACGGCTTAACGTCCCATCCGACGGACGGCGGCCTTTCCAAGCCCATCGGTGTCCCCTACTGACCGTGGGCAGGGCGGGGAATTTTGCGGAGATAAATCTCAACGCTGACCCAGCTGGGACTCGAACCTGGGAACTACAGATTACGAGCCTGGCGCGCTACCGACTGAGCCACCCCCGCCCCTGGTTTAGGGTTAATAAGGTTTTAAACTTTCAGCTTCATTCCAGCTGATTGATGCACATAATTCAACTTCTTTCCAGCTGATTGCTGCACATAATTCAACTTCTTTCCAGCTGATTGCTGCACATAATTCAGCTTGATTCCAGCTGATTGCTGCACATAGTTCACCTTCTTTCCAGCTGATTGTTGCACACAATTCATCTTATTGCGTTTACTGTACATAATTCAGCTTCAGAATGTGATTGCTGCACACAAATGAGCTTCAGAATATGATTGCTGCACACAAATGAGCTTCAGAATGTGATTGCTGCACACAAATGAGCTTCAGAATGTGATTGCTGCACACAAATGAGCTTCAGAATGTGATTGCTGCATACAAATGAGCTTCAGAATGTGATTGCTGCACACAAATAAGCTTCAGAGTAACTGCTGCACACAATTCAACTTCTGTGAGTCGAAGAGTTGAATTGTGTGCAGCAGTTACTCTGACTCACTGATTATTAAGGGCAGTTGTTTAGAAATGCATTCATTCCTCCTCTTTTGCGCGTTTATTCTCGTGTATTTCATTTATTTGTTTATTCAAATGACCGGAAGGGTCCTCCCTGCCCACGGTCAGTAGGGGACACCGATGGGCTTGGAAAGGCCGCAATCCGTCGGATGGGACGTTAAGCCGTGTCTCGTGGACGTTAAGACGGGTCCCTTTCTCCCAAACCTTCTCTGAAACCTCGGGGTCCTTGTGACCTGGCATTTATCCCATGGTGTGCAAAAAAGTGCCGCTCAGAGGTAAAACAACCCAACCGGAAGAGTTGGCTTGGTTGTTTTTCCTATGAGTAGCATTTTTTGCACAAAATGGGTTAAATGACTAGGTCTCAAGGACCCCAAGGGTTCAAAGAAAGTTGGGAGAAAGGACCCACTGGACAGCTGTTAAGAGACAGATGTTAGCCTCCCATCATGGCCATCTAGCGTGTTCTTAACGTGCACAGGATATGGCTCTCCAGCACATGGGGCCAAGGCTTAACGTCACATCCGATGGACGGCATTCGAAGCTCTTTGGTATCACCTTTCTAACCAAGGACAGGACGGATATAAATCTCACCGCTGTCACAGGTAGGACTCGAACTATGACAAAAAGGTGAAAGATCAGTTCACTTATGCCGGACATGGTAAAATTTAAAAATCGGAGAAAAAAAAAAGATAAATATTTTTAATCTAAATAAGAAAACATCAGTCGTTGGAGAAGAAACAAACTTGGGGTGAGGGTATTCACTTTTGTGGAACAAACTGAAGATCATTTTTGTAAAGATGATCTCTTGTTGTTCGGATAACTGTGTTGAACATTGGGGCTTTAATGTTATAATGGATTATTCTTCCATGCAGGTAACGTAACAAAGTTTATAAGGGCGTTTGAGCAGATTAATGAAAGAGTCTCATTTCACCCTCCACACGTGCAATTCATCAGCTGTGTTGTAAAATAAATGATAAATGTATACACTCAGCAGCCAGGGGCGGGGTGGTTCAGTCGGTAGCACCCCAGGCTCGTAATCTGTAGTTCCCAGGTTCGAGTCCCAGTTGGGTCAGCGTTGAGATTTATCTCCGCAAAATTCTCCGCCCTGCCCACGGTCAGTAGGGGACACCGATGGGTCTTGGAAAGGCCACCGTCCGTCGGATGGGACGTTAAGCCGTGGCCCCGTGTGCGGGAGAGCCATACTCTGTGCACGTTAAAGAACACGCTGGATGGCCTTGACGGGAGGCTACCATCTGTCTCCCAATAGCTGTTCCAGTGGGTCCCTTCCCCCAATCTTCTCTGAACCTTCGGGGTCCATGTGACCTGGCCATTTAGCCCATGGTGTGCAAAAAAGTGCCGCTCAGAGGTAAAACAACCCAACTCAGCAGCCATTTCATTAGGTAGAGTTCTATGCTATGTTATGTCAACAGTAACTGAGATGCCAAACTCGGTAACTTCTTAAATGAGATTTTTAAAAACAAATTTGACTGAAGATAACTTAAAGGTCCCAATGAAATCTATTTAAACCTCGATTTCCAACAATATAATTTCAGTATATGAAGAGTTATGGAAGCTGAAACATTTAACAAGTTATATCTTTATGCCAATATCATTCAAAATTGGCGAAAAATTAACCTAATTATTGCGCGAAATGATAAAAATATTCTTGAACATTTTAGTAAAAATCTAGTACAACGTTCATTACTTTTAACTTTTCGTTAACTTTTCTTAGCAATTATATAAATTGGCATTCATCATCATCATCTTCAAGCAGTCATGGGCTACGGTGGTCCAAATCAGACCGTGCAATTTAGTTCTCCAAGCATATCTGTCCTGAGTTACATCTGCTGCATCTGGCCACTGCACACCAATTCTAAGAAGGTCCTGTTTGACATTGTCTGCCCACCGCATACTAGGTCTCCCCTTCTTTCTGAGCCCTCTAGGCCCACTGTTCATAACCCTATTCGCCAATCTATAATTATTCATACGGGCAACATGGTCAAACCAACGGAATCTCTGCACAATATATTGCTTAAAGGAGGTTGCCGACTCCTTTGCCTAACCTCATCATTAGTTACAAAGTTGAACCACCTAATGTCCAAGATATTGCGTAAGCATCTAGAATCAAAAATATCAACTGCATTAGCTGCTCTTAAATATTCTAATTTCCGTAACTCTAAATATTGAACGCATATTGTTGAAAATCAAGATTGAAGTAGATTTCGTCGATATCTTTAAATTACCTTCAGTGAAAATTTTTCATATAAAAGCTTATTTGAAAAGTTACCGAGTTCTGTATCTGAGTTACTATTGACATAACGTGGAAATGTACCTAACAAAATGGCAGCTAAGTATGTACGAAAATATCGTCACACATACGTCAATGTAAAAGATAATCGTCAAATAAAATATATGTATAAATATAACCATAGATATAAAGATAAATTTCACTTCTTGAAAATGATCTCAAGACCCCCGTGCCAGCGACATTTGCTTGCTCTAAGGTAATCAATCCTCTGATTCTATGGGTTGGTTTGTTTTACCTCTCAGAGGCACTTTTTAGGACACAATGGGCTAAATGGTCAAATTAAATAGACCCCAAGGGCTCAGAGGAGGTTGGGTGGGGAACTCGCAGACAGTTGTAAGGAAGCAGATGTTAGCCTCAAGTCAAGGCCATCCACCGTGTTCTTTAACATGTATAAGTATAGCTGTACTGCACATAGGGTCATGGCTTTACATCCCATGTGACGGACGGCGGCCTTTCCAAGCCCATCGGTGTCCCTACTAATCGGGGCAGGGTGGGGGAGTTGCTGAGATAAATCTCAAAGCTGGACCAGGTGGGACTCGAACATTAGAACTGAAGATTACAAGTTTGGCCCGCTAACGAATGAGCAATACCGTTCCTCTGATGACATGAATGAATTGAATATTGTTACATTTCATTTCAACCACAGATTTTTTTTTTCGGTTTCCCATATAGTTGGAAATTTTTATTCGTTACTCAGTTAACATTCACAACTCATCGGACGATAATGAAATACTTTCTCCTTTTCATTTTCCCGAGATAGTCTCCAAAAAAGTCGGAAGTCTGGAGAAGAGGAAAAAATGCAATGAAGGAGAAAACTAAACGTCTTTAAAAGGATCTTCACACGTGCCATAAGTTACGTTGCTACTCAAAATGAGAAATAATGTGTCCTCATATCAGTGAAACTTTTCTTATTTAGTTTTTGAAATAAAAGGGATGAGTGAAATTGCTCCCAGAAGAAGTTAACTGCAAACGCTTTTCAACCAATGCAAGTTATCGTTGAAGATAATTCCAGGAAACAAGACGAAGTAGCCATAACAGTTTTAAAAGACCACTGCTTCGATGTTTCTCAAGTCACCACTTGGGAATCTCTACTGTGACGCAATTTCCCCGCTTCAAAATGACTCTGTTCTGCAGTTTTCCATAACACGGCTTATAACAATCTGGTCGTAAGAGTTTTAATAGGTTCCTGAACGATAACATTCCAGACAGGCCGAGAACTTTCTAGGAACAAAGGCAATATGGTCCTTTGGCGGCGGAGATCCGATTAGCACTTGGCAAGTTACCAACAAGAGGTGATATTGTTCTCATGGGTCAATATTCTGATTTTATCGAGAGAGAAAATAATAATGTTGAACATGTTGAAAGCATCTGAAAATGCACTCTAGCAAAATATTAGAGGATTTCCACGCTGTGTCAATTGGGAATCGAACTTCGAGACTCTATAACTTTCAAAATATGCATTTAAAATGCAACTGTAGGTCAATTAAAGACCATATTTGCATCAATTAAAATCTTAATTTTCAACAATATTTTGCTCAGTATTTAAAGAGTTAAAGAAGCTGGAATATTTAACAATGAATTTTCTTGTTTTATAAAAATCGATCATAATTACACTGCTCACAAACATTAGGGGATATTTCAAAATGAATATGAAGCGATAAAAAAAAAAAGAAGCATTTGAATTTTTTTTATTAAACAAGACCATCAGAAAAGCAAACGACAAGTCACAGAAAGTTGTTCGATTATGCAAATGAGATGCAAACTCAATTGTCGTGATTGAGTAGCAAGTGACATATCGGTGGGGGTGAACAGAAGCATGTCAAACTGGACGAGAGTGGCACACATTGACTGTTCAGTAGGGTGTATGGTCACCCAAGACTGCCAAAACACACTGACAGCGATGGGGCATGGACAGGATCAGAATGTCCAGCAGTTCTTGTGGGATCCTCTGCCACTCTTGCTCCAGGGCAACTTCCAGCTCAAGAAGTGTTGTGGGAGGCATTGGACGGTTTGCCAGACGTCTTCCCAGTGCATCCCAAGCATGTTCAATGGGATTCAGGTCTGGAGAAGGTGAAGGCCAGTCCATGCGTTCGATTCCTACCTCCTGAAGCATGTTGTTGACGAGATGCGCACGGTGGAGTCTTGCATTATCGTCCATGAAAAGAAAGTTGTTTCCAACTGCTCCAGCATAGGGTACCACTGTAGGGTGCAGGACCTCATCTCGATATCTGACAGCAGTCAGCGATCCGTTTCTGATGACGTGGAGGTCGGTACGACCACCAATGCTGATGCCAGCCCACACCATGATTCCACCACCACCGAAGGAGTCCCTTTCTCGCATGAAACGTGGATTCTCCCGTGTTCCTCGTTCACACCAGATCAGGACACGATGATTGTCAGGTTGCAGATTGAACTGTGACTCATCAGAGGACAGTTGACCACTCATCACGGGTCCAATGACGATGCTCATCTAGCCTCCTTCTACGGGTTCTACGGTTTTTGATAACGGAATGCATACCATTGGTCGCCGGGCATGCAGTCCAACACGATGGAGACGATTTCGTATGGTCTGGGTACATATCCGTCGTCTAGTGGCAGCAAGAAACTGTCCCCGCAGCTCTGTTGCATTGCTGCGCCTGTTCCTTCTTGCCAATAAGATCAAGTAGCGGTCATCTCTTGCTGTTGTGGCAGATGGGCGACCCTGCCCTCGTCTTCTTCTTGCTGTGCCAGTCTCTTGAAAGTGATTCCACAGTCTGCTAATCACGCTTTGGGATGTTCTAAGTGCTGTTGCCACTTCGTCTGTGTTTGACCAGCTTCAAGACGTCCTATGGCTCTCCAGGCGTCGCATTCGGGCAAATCGTGTTGCAGGGGCATTGCGAAGACTGGGAAATTGCAGGATGTGCACTTTCAAGATTAGGGAACGTGCTGATACTCCAATACTTTCAGACTTTTGCATTTTTCACCAATGACATCAAAGTTGATTTTGCATCTCATTTGCATAATCGAACAACTTTCTTTGACTTGTCGTTTGCTTTTCTGATGTTCTTGTTTAATAAAAAAAAAAATCAAATGCTTCTTTTTTTTTATTTGCTTTATATTCATTTTGAAATATCCCCTAATTTTTGTGAACAGTGTATATAACATTGAAATAATCATTACGCAAACTTCTAAAAACTCTAAACTCTTTAAATACTGAACGAATATTGCTGAAAATCCAGTTTCAAATAGATTTGATTATGATATTTAATTTACCTTCAGTCACATTTTCTCGTTAGATATATAGTTTAGAAGTTTCAGCGCTTGGGGCGGGGGTGGCTCAGTCGGTAGTGCGCCAGGCTCGTAATCTGTAGTTCCCAGGTTCGAGTCCCAGCTGGGTCAGCGTTGAGATTTATCTTCGCAAAATTCCCCGCACTGCCCACGATCAGTAGGGAACACCGATGGGCTTGGAAAGGCAGCCGTCAGTCGGATGGGACGTTAAGCCGTGGCCCCGTGTGCGGGAGAGCCATACCCTGCGCACGTTAAAGAACACGCTGGATGGCCTTGACGGGAGGCTACCATCTGTCTCCCAACAGCTGTTCCAGTGGGTTCCCTCCCCCAACCTTCTCTGAGCCTTCGAGGTCCATGTGACCTGGCCATTTAGCCCATGATGTGCAAAAAAGTGCCGCTCAGAGGTAAAACAACCCAACCCAATTCAGCGCTTCTAAGTCAGATTCCCACTGAGCTAATGCGACAATCTCTAATATATTTTGGTAGGGCAATTTAAAGGTAGGTGGGCTGATGCAACATGGAAAACATTCCAATTTTTTGAAACTGTTTGTTCTTGGCGAAAATACTTATAAACCTCATAGGATCATGACTTTGTGATGATTTCCTTAATTAGGTTCGTGGTAATCTTTTGTGAGTTTTATTGCAAATGATTTTCCTAAAGATATCTGTTTTTGTATGTGTGTCTTATTTAGTGAAGTAGACAGTCAGTGAATAGGTATAAGATCAAAAACACTTTTTTCTCTTCCCATTGTCATTCTAAACGAGGGATTTTCAACTTCTTAAGTCCGAGTCAGGTATTAGAATACTTAGGAGGACAAAACACCACTAGCGATTTCTAATTTCTAATTTTTGTGTCGTTACTAATCACTTGCTTAGGAAGAACGTGTCCGAGCGCTTTCTGTAACCGCGTGTTTAATCAAGCCCTGGATCTCATCAGTGTGTTGTTCATTTCTCTTTAAATTTAATTATTTATTTGTTTTTATTTCTTTAAGATGTAGGCTAGCGTGCTGCACAGAACAGCTTCGTGAGTTGAGAACTCTTCTTCAAAACAAAAATAAACTTTGTCCCTCTTGAATTATTACTGCACAAGAGTCCTGTATTAAGACTAACACGAAAAGTCCATTAATTTATCAGTTCAAAGCTGTAAATAGAATCGACGGAAAAGCATTTTTTCCTCTTTTAACTTTCAAAATGTAAAGAAATTTCCATAATTTATCATCGAATAATGGTCGAAAGTTCTTTAATGGAATTTTAAAAATACTACAGTCGTTTAAAAAGTTGAAATTAGTTTCCAGATGAGGTGCCCCAAAGAACTGCTGAAAATATTTTAATGCTATCTTGGACCAAACTACTTTTCTATATCTATTTGAACATTTATTATATCCATTGAAGTGCTTTTCATAAAATATCACAGGGAAGGGACAATTGTAACAAAATTTCATAGGTTGAGTTGTGTTGTTTTACCTCTGAGCGGCAGTGTTTTGCACACCATGGGCTAAATGGCCAGGCCACAAGGACCCCCAAGGCTCAGAGAAGGTTGAGGGAGGGGACCCACTGGAACAGCTGTTGGGAGACAGATGGTAGCCTCCCGTCAAGGCCATCCAGCGTGTTCTTTAACGTGCACAAGGTATGACTCTCCCGCACTCGGGGCCACGTCTTAACGTCCCATCCGACGGATGGCGGCCTTTCCAAGCCGATCGGTGTCCCCTACTCACCGTGGGCAGGGCAGGGAATTTTGCGGAGATAAATCTCAACGCTGACCCAGCTGGGACTCGAACCTGGGAACTACAGATTACGAGCCTGGCGCGCTACCGACTGAATCACCCCCGCCCCTATTTCATAGGTGTGAAACGCTTTTAACAAATTGTCCGAAGAAGAAAGTAATCTTGATAAGTTCTCACAGAAGGAGACGTGTGAAAAACTGTCGTAAGAATAAAATGTTTCTGATAAAATGTCGTAGATATCAGATCAAATAGTTGTGATTCAAAGTTGTAAGGATGAAACTATGATAGAATATCGTAAGAATAAAACATCTGTAATAGAATATCATACGGATGAAACATTTGTGAAAAATATCGTAAGAATGAAACGTTTCTGATAAAATGTCGAAGAGATGAGATATTTATGATTGAAGGTCGTAGAGATGAAAACTTGATGACAGAATGTCATTGGAATGTATCATTTGTGAAAAAATGTCATAGGGAGGAAACATTTGAAATAGAATACCACATAAATGGAACGTTTGTGACAAAATGTAGAGGTGAGATATTTGTGATTGAACGTCGTAGGGATTAAAACTTTATAACAGAATATTATAGGAATGAAAAATTTGTAAAAAAATATCGTATGGATTAAACATTTGTGATAAAAAAATGTCGTAAGGAAGAAACGTTTGTGAAAAAATGTCGGAAGGACGAAACGTTTGTGAAAAAGTATCGTAAGGAAGAAACGTTTGTGAAAAATGTCGTAAGGAAGAAACATTTGTGAAAAAATGTCGGAAGGACGAAAAGTTTGTGAAAAAGTGTCGTAAGGAGGAAACGTTTGTGAAAAAAAATGTCGGAAGGATGAAATGCTTGTAAAAAAATGTCGTAAGGACGAAACGTTTGTGAAAAATGTCGTAAGGAAGAAACGTTTGTGAAAAATGTCGTAAGGAAGAAACATTTGTGAAAAATGTCGTAAGGAAGAAAATAAATAAATAAAAATAATAAATAACGTTTGTGAAAAATGTCGTAAGGACGAAACATTTGTGAAAAAATGTCGTAAGGAAGAAACGTTTGTGAAAAATGTCGTAAGGAAGAAACATTTGTGCAAAAATGTCGGAAGGACGAAACGTTTGTGAAAAAGTGTCGTAAGGAGGAAACGTTTGTGAAAAAAAATGTCGGAAGGATGAAATGCATGTAAAAAAATGAAAGGACGAAACGTTTGTGAAAAAATCTCGTTAGGATGAAACGTTTGCCAAAAAAATGTAAGGACGAAATGTTTGTGAAAAAATCTCGTTAGGATGAAACGTTTGCGAAAAAATATCCCAAGGACGAAATGTTGTGTAAAAAAAATGTAAGGATGAAACCTTTGTGAAAAAAATGTCGTAAGGATGAAACGTTTGTGACAAAATGTCGAAGACGTGAGATATTTGCGATTTGAAGGTCGTAGGGATGGAAACTTTATGACAACATGTCTTTGGAATATAATATTTGTGACAAAATGCCATAGGAATGAATCTAATAGAATACCACAGAATGAAGCGTTTGTGACAAATAGTCGTATGGATGAATTAATTGGGACAAAATTCGTAGTGATGAGACGTTTGCAATTAAATATCTATGGATCTATCGTTTGCTACAAAATGTCGTAGGGATGGGTTGGGTTGTTTTACCTCTGAGCGGCACTTTTTTGCACACCATGGGCTAAATGGCCAGGTCACATGAACCTCGAAGGTTCAGAGAAGGTTGGGGGAGGGGACCCACTGGAACAGCTGTTGGGAGACAGATGGTAGCCTCCCGTCAAGGCCATCCAGCGTGTTCTTTAACGTGCACAGGGTATGGCTCTCCCACACACGGCGCCACGGCTTAACGTCCCATCCGACGGACGGCGGCCTTTCCAAGCCCATCGGTGTCCCCTACTGACCGTGGGCAAGGCGGGGAATTTTGCGGAGATAAATCTCAACGCTGACCCAGCTGGGACTCGAACCTGGGAACTACAGATTACGAGCCTGGCGCGCTACCGACTGAGCCACCCCCGCACATCGTAGGGACGAGATGTTTGCGATTGAATATTGTATGGATGAAACTTCTGGGACATAATATCGTAGGGATGAAACGCTTGTGACAAAAGTCAAACTCTTCCTGTAACATACAGGACAACACACTTTTCACGAAATGTCGTATACAAACTCCATTTCATATTAATGCTGTTATGAAATAACCGTGGAAGAAAGATGTCTATACCCCGATCTGCTCTTGAATACGGAAATGACTGCATGATATATGGATTTAGAATTATTCTCTTTCATCTATTTAAATTATCTTTTCTGTAGTCCTTCCATTATTATTTAATGGATCCTCAAAATGATGTCAACTTATAGAGAGGAAGGAAAATGTCTTGTTCATTTAGATTTTGTTTCTTAACTTTTTCAGTACTGAGCGAAGTTGCAAAATTTTGAATTACAAAACATATTTGTCGGCGAAAAGTCTCCCATTTCGTTACAAAAGTCAGATCTCTATGGTCTGGCAGAGATCAAAACAAAAGTGTAATTACAGCGCAATTTAAAAATTATCAGTTTTCGTTTTGCTGTAACCTATCTTTTTTCTTTCTCTGTATTTCTTCTTTTAATTACTCTCGATTTTTAGGTTTGGATTGATTGTTTGCTATATCTTTAAATAGACTCAGGTAGGGATGGGTTGTTTACCTCTGAGCGGCACTTTTTTGCACACCATGGGCTAAATTGGCCAAATCACAAGGATCCCAAAGGCTCAGAGAAGGTTGGGGGAGGGAACCCATTGGAACAGCTGTTGGGAGACAGATGGTAAAATCCCGTCAAGGTCATCCAGCGTGTTCTTTAACGTGCACAGGATGTGGCTCTCCCGCACACGGGGCCACGGCTTAACGTCCCATCCGACGGACGGCGGCCTTTCCAAACCCATCGGTGTCCCCTACTGACCATGGGCAGGGCGGGGGAATTTTGCGGAGATAAATCTCAACGCTGACCCAGCTAGGACTCGAACCTGGGAACTACAGATTACGAGCCTGGTGCGCTACCGACTGAGCCACCCCCGCCCCAGATCAGAAAGAAGACACCGATGATCCTGGAAAGGCCGCCGTCTGTCGGATGGAAGTAAAGCCACAGCCCCGTATGCAGGAGAGCCATATCCTGTGCACGTTAAAGAACACGCTAGATGGCTTTGACGGGGGGCTTCCATCTGTCACCTAATTATCCATCACTCCCACAACCTTCTCTGAGCACTTGAGGTACTTGCGATATGATTTTTTAGCCCATTATGTTCGAAAAAATGCCGCTCACAGATAAAACAATCCATTCAATCTATAATATGATTTACTAAATGGAAGAGTTTCAACATCATCTTTTCGTGTCATTTTTTAACGAGTTTCAACTACTACTCTTGCTTCTTTATTATTCCAGAAACCAGAACAAAGTTTCTCCTTACCCATCTGCAGGACTGTCTAGTTTCCCCACAAACAGAATATACATGAGGCTTGGCTAGAGATGCGTGATTAGTCGGAGAATAACATTGGCCAAGTCATAAAAGTGAAGTGTGTTCTGAGATAAGCATCAGCGGCTTGTTATCGATCACTATAGCAACTACCGACATATACAACCGTATAGAGCAGCCTCTCGGTCGTTTTAAATCGACGCCGAATCAGCTTTCTGTTCCACACGTGTGTCGGTAGAAAGTCTGCTATCATAACTCTGTGCGTGACGATGTTGTGGAAGTGAAACTCATTAGGGAGTGGCCGCCTCAAAAGGTTGCTGAGGTAGAGAGATTAGTCCTGGAAGGAATAAAGAGGTCATAAAGCGGCAAGGGGCATCGGGTCGTGACTCATGAATCCCCCAGCAAGCCCCTTTTACGGTGTTCGTAAATTCAAGCGAGTGTGTGGGGTCTGAATGCGTATTATTTGGGCGTAACTGTCGTTTGTCTGCTGCCCTGGCATTCCGTGGGATGTCGCACTGCCACTGCCGAATGTCAATTAGGGGCATAAGTAATGGGGACACGGTCTTTATCTGAAAATCCGCGAGTCACAACGAACCCTTTGCCTTGTCAATTCGTCTTATCGGTTGGGTTGGGTTGTTATACCTCTGAGCGGCACTTTTTTTGCACACCATGGGCAAAATGGCCAGGTCACATGGACCCCGAAGGCTCAGAGAAGGTTGGGGGAGGGGACCCACTGGAACAGCTGTTGGGAGACAGATGGTAGCCTCCCGTCAAGGCCATCCAGCGTGTTCTCTAACGTGCACAGGGTATGGCTCTCCCGCACACGTGGCCACGGCTTAACGTCCCATCCGACGGACGGCGGCCTTTCCAAGCCCATCGGTGTCCCCTACTGACCGTGGGCAGGGCGGGGAATTTTGCGGAGATAAATCTCAACGCTGACCCAGCTGGGACTCGAACCTGGGAAGTACAGATTACGAGCCTGGCGCGCTACCGACTGAGCCACCCCCACCCCTCATCTTATCGGATTCGCGTGGATAAAGCAATATTTAATTCTTGGGAGAAGAGCGTTTGATGTTCCCATTCCGCTTCTCAGCGAGCATGGCCATAAATTTCATTCCACTTATGACTAGACTTTAATTATTCACTAAGCACGACGGGCATTTAAGAAGAATTTCTCCCAACCCCTATTTTCCCTCCTTCTCTTCCTCGGCAATCTGGTCACGTCTCGTTTACAGTAATGACACGCATAATTTGATTTCGTGTAAGTCATAAACTTCACTTCGAGTTTAACTGTCTATGCGACGTAATGAAAGCGAAAAGGAATTTTTAGATTTTTTGAAAACAATTGAAATCGTGGGTTTAACAAAAATTTATTGTCGTAGCGTTTCTTCCGTTTTTTGCTATCAAATAATGAACCTCTGTTCATTTTCTTGGGATTTCGTTTTTACACTTCAACAAACAAAGGTGGGGGAAAACTTTCGTTCGTAATCTGCAGTTCCCGGGTTCGAGTCCCATCTGTGCTACTTGAGATTTATCTCTGCCAAAATTCCCACTCTGCTCTCTGTCAGTAGGGAACACCGATGGGCTTGAAAATGCCGCCGTCCGTCGGATGGGATGTTAAGCCGTGGTCTCGTGTGAGGCAGAGTCATACCGTTGGGTAGGGTTGTTTTCCCTCTGAGCGGCACTTTTTTGCACTCCATGGTCTAAATGGCCAGGTCACATGGACCACGAAGGCTTAGAGAAGGTTGGGGGAGGGAATCCAATAGAACAGATGTTGGATAGTAGCTTCCCGTCAAAGCCATCCAGTGTTTTCTTTAAAGTGCGCACGTTACAGCTCTCTCCCACATTGGACCACGGCTTAACGCCTCATCTTCTAGGATATGAGTGCATTAATGAAAGGTTTCTTACAGCAAAATTTCAGACAAGCGTTAAAGACTTGAATGTTATCTGCTGTTATGCCCCCACTGAGGATGCCGATGAGGATGAGAAGGATAGGTTTTATGAACAACTTCAGGATATTTTGAATTCTGTCAAGAAAGGAGATATTACCCTTGTTCTTGGTGACTTCAATGCCAAAGTTGGTACCGACTCTGACCTTTGGGGAGGAGTAATAGGCCCTTTTGGTATTGGTAGCTGCAATGGCAATGGGCAACGTCTCCTACAGGTAAGTAAACTCAATGGATTCAGAATAACTAACACTTATTACAAACACCGCGACATACATAAATACACATGGGTTTCACCTGATGGGCTGCATAGGAATATGATTGATTATATGTTAATTAACAGCAAATGGGCTAGTTCTGTTAGGAATACCAGGTCTACTGGGGAGCTGAAATTGGATCTGAGCATTATCTTGTTAAAAGTGTCTTGCAACTTAAACTTAAAAAATGTTGTGTTAGGGTTAATAATTTTACTTTTAATTCTGAAGCTCTGAAAGACCCAGTTATAGCCAAAGCTTACCATGATAGGTTACTTAGTCATTATGACAGTCATGGTATGCTTACTACTGAAGTTGAGGAAGAATGGGATCATTTTAAACAGTCTTTTTTGAACACTAATTGTACTCTTTTAGGAAAAAAGGAGCAGAAGAGACAGAATTATCTGAGTGATAAGGCACGCACAAGCTTATTTCGGAAAGAAAAAACTGCAGGAATGTTCTTAATATATACCCTACTACTCCTAATAGAAAGCATTACAGAGAACTTAATAAACGTGTAAAGGATCAGTTAGCTGCTGATAAGAATCTTTGGCTTGATGGTTTGGCTGACAAAGCCGAAGAAGCAGTTAGACAGCACAACAGCAGAGAGCTGTACCAGATAATTAATGTTTTGTGTGGTAGAAAACGGACAGGTATACAGGGATTGAAGGATAAACAAAGTAAGGTTAGAGAAGGGGAGGATTCTGTCATGGCTAGGTGGGCTGAGCATTTCAGTGATATTCTAAACAATGCGGTTAGTTTTATTCCCATTGTTTGCAATGATGATAGATGCATTGATGGCTTTAATGTTGGCCCTATAACACAATCTGAAGTTATTTTGTCTGTTTCTAAACTTAAACTACATAAATCCTCAGGGGTAGATGAAATTACTACAGAAATGCTTAGAGCTGGGAATGTTTCGGTTGCCACTTGGATGACTGAAATTCTGAATATCTTTTATGATAAAGGCATAGTTCCTAAGGATTTTACTAGAGCTATTATTATCCCTATTTTCAAAAAAGGTGATCGCAGTTCTTGTGATAACTATAGGGGTATCAGCCTACTCTCTGTTCCAGGTAAAGTTCTTTCCATGATTGTGCTTAATAGAATTAAGAATCTGATTGACAGTCAATTGCGTGATGAGCAATGTGGATTCAGAAGTGGTAGGGGATGTGTGGATCAGATATTTTCACTTAGGCAGATTCTTGAGAAATGTTTAGAGTTTCAGAAACCTTTGGTTGCTAGCTTTGTTGATTTCAAAAAGGCTTTCGACTCTGTTGATCGTCATAATTTGTGGTTGATTGTGAAATCATATGGTATACCAGACAAGTTAGTTAACATAATGAAAGCTCTCTATAATAACACTGAGTCGTGTGTGAGAGTTGGTAAGTCTTGTAGCAATTGGTTTAACATTACTTCTGGTGTTCGACAAGGGTGCATCTTGTCTCCTTTTCTCTTTAGCTTGGTTATTGATTATGTTATGCGAAATTCACTTCAAGGGAAAGATTTTGGCCTTAAATGGCCTGGAGATACGAAAATTTCTGATTTATATTATGCTGATGATTTAGCCCTTTTGGCAAATGATGTTGATGAGATGAACTCTTTCATTCGAGCTGTTGATGAGACTGGTGTAGAGTAGGTTTGGTTATAAACAGAAAGAAAACTAAAGTGATGAAAATTGTTCAGGCAGGCTGTGATTCAGTTAATCTGAATGGTTGCAGTCTTGAGCAGGTGTCACAGTTTAATTATCTTGGGAGCTATGTAACAGATAATGGTGATGTGCGGCATGAGATTAACAGACGAATAGGGATTGCTGCCGGGACTTTTAAGAATCTATGGAAAGTGTGGAGAAATAGGCGTATACACCTAAATACTAAAATTAGACTGTATAATAGTTTGGTTCTTTCTAGGGTTAGTTATGGTAGTGAAACTTGGACACTTTGTAAACAAGATAACAGGAAACTAGATGCTTTTGATTCCAGATGCTTACGCAGTATCTTGGGCATTAGGTGGTTCAACTTTGTAACTAATGATGAGGTTAGGTAAAGGAGTCTGCAACCTCCTTTAAGCAGCATATTGTGCAGAGAGAGACTCCGTTGGTTTGGCCATGTTGCCCGTATGAATAATTATAGATTGGCAAATGGGGTTATGAACAGTGTGCCTAAATGCCTCAGAAAAAGGGGGTGACCTAGGATGCGGTGGGCAGACAATGTCAAACAGGACCTTGTTAGAATTGGTGTGCAGTGGCCAGATGCAGTAGATGTAGCTCAGGATAGACTATCTTGGAGAACTAAATTGCACGGTCTGGTTGGACCTCCGTAGCCCATGGCTGCTTGATGATGATGATGATGATAGTTTTTGAACTGAAAGCTTTTGCGCACGTTTTGTGTATCTGCTCTTTCAGTCTTTTTTCAATCTTTGACTGTTTTAAAGAAGCAGAAGTTTATTTTAGTCTCCGCAGTTACATGTTGACCGCTATCCTGACGAAGAAGAGCATCTCTTCCTATAAATTCATCTTTACATTTCCTCCGGAGAAATTCTCCTCTCTAGTGTTTCCCATCCGCATCGAGTCTGAGATTCTCTTCCTTCCGTTGCATCATTAGGAGAAGGAAAAAAGAAATCACAAAAAGCAACTGAAAGTTACTTGCCATTAAACTCTTCGTTGTAGAGCAGCGGACAGTGACTTTCTTCGACAGGAAGGCGGACAGCGAGAGTTGGCTAACACTTCCGTACTCTTCGTTATACGGCCAAGTGACCTGCCCCGAACCATCGGGGCGCAAGTTCCAGTCATTTGTCTAGTGGTCCTTGTTAAGCGAACTGCTCAGATGACAAGCCGCTAGCCAGCAAGCAAGGCAAGCAGCTGTGGGCTTCGTTATGACTAGGATGCTCTTTGGCTGCAGCAGAGAAGCCTGCCACCACTAATCCATCTATCATCTCAGTGATGGAGGCTGCTGCCTTTGCAACTAGGTAAGAAAAAGTGCAGTAGAGGGAAGTCCACGAAATCACATTGCTTCGTGGCAGTTCTTCTTACGATCAGTAATAGAAAAAAAAGCTGCAAGGAAACATCGTAACTCTTCTACTGAAGTACGGTTCTACATATTTCTCCTGAACCTAGAATGCAAACCATAATTGTTTTAAGTAAAAACAAATTTTCCTTATCCACACATTTCGGTGTACTTTAACATCATTAGCATGTTCTCTAAATGGTAAGAGAATAAACAGTAATAATTTAGAGACAATATTTGGCGTACGCAAGGAATTAAGTAGTTAGTGGTTTCTAAGAAATATGTTTCCTCGTTAAAATTATTTAAATGACGTTATGAGTGTCCCTAAATCGTCATTGCAAACATGAACAACTTTATTACCACAAGCTACTGCTTAGCAAACAGTATGACGTCACAGGATTCCTCTCGTATGGTTACACTTCATGCTCCATTTTTGAATCTCGTTGGATTGTTGGATTGTTTACCTCTGAGCAGCACTTTTTTGCACACCATGGGCTAAATGGCCAGGCCACAAGGACCCCGAAGGCTCAGAGAAGGTTGGGGGAGGGGACCCACTGGAACAGCTGTTGGGAGACAGATGGTAGTCTCCCGTCAAGGCCATCCAGCGTGTTCTTTAACGTGCACAGGGTATGGCTCTCCCGCACACGGGGCCACGGCTTAACGTCCCATCCGACGGACGGCGGCCTTTTCAAGCCCATCGGTGTCCCCTACTGACCGTGGGCAGGACGGGGAAATTTTGCGGAGATAAATCTCAACGCTGACCCAGCTGGGACTCGAACCTGGGAACTGCAGATTACGAGCCTGGCGCGCTACCGACTGAGCCACCCCCGCCCCATTTGAATCTCGTAAGAAGATGAGTTATTCGGTTAAGATCTGTCGTTTACGTTCCACATTTATAACAAAAAATTAATTATTTCTAGGGAACCCAACTTGCTCACGGTGGTCTGAGTTGTTTAATCTCTGAGAGACACTCGAT
Organism: Ryuthela nishihirai; assembly: GCA_038380435.1. Lineage (NCBI taxonomy): Eukaryota > Metazoa > Arthropoda > Arachnida > Araneae > Heptathelidae > Ryuthela > Ryuthela nishihirai. The sequence continues at coordinate 32,646,552 of JAWZYU010000005.1, read as the reverse complement.
TTTTTTGCACACAAGGGACTAAATGTGCAGGTCACAAAGAAAGATCCCAAAGGGCTCAGAGAAGGTTGGGGACCCATTGGACAGCTGTTAGGAGACAGATGGAGCCTTCCGTCAAGGCCATCCATTATGTTTTTTAACGTTCACACGGTTATGGCTCTCTTGCACACTATGCCACGGCTTAACGACCTGTTTGACTGACGGCGGCCTTTCCAAGCACATTGGTGTCCTCTACTGACCGTGGGCAAGGCGGGAAATTTTGCGGAGATAAATCTCAACTCTGACCAGGCGAGACTCGAACCTGGGAATTACAGATTACAAGCCTGGCGCGCTATAGACTAAGCCACCCCCTTTCTACCAAATCCTGTAATTGTCTGTCGAAAACATTTTTAATGTTACGAAAAATAACCTGTTTGAAATATAATGTCGAAATGAAAAGAAATGAAACCCACTGAATCAGACAGATATCAGGGACGGAAATATTCGTCAATGAATCTCCCACGACACTTAGAGAACGAAGAGTACTTAATTTTTTAAGAAGTGAAATGATTAAATTAAGTGACAACCAAAAGACTTCAACGGATATTTGGTTGATAAAGAATTTCAAAATATATGAAAAGGAGAAAATCTGAACAGCATTAAGGTGTAATGAGGCCTACGTCTCGGGAATCATTAAATTATGAGGGTCCCCGACCCTCATAACTTATAAAATCGTGAAATTCCTTTTACTTGGATGGTTGGGTTGTTTTACCTCTGAGTGGCACTTTTTTTGCACACCATGGGCTAAATGGCCAGGTCACATGGACCCCGAAGGCTCAGAGAAGGTTGAGGGATGGGACCCACTGGAACAGCTGTTGGGAGACAGATGGTAGCCTCCCGTCAAGGCCATCCAGCGTGTTCTTTAACGTGCACAGGGTATACTTGGATGGTATACAGCAGGGATGGGCAAGTTCTTCAATAAGAAGAGCCACATAAAATATTTTTCATGCATTTTTGAATGTTCAAGAGTCACAGAAAATATTATTTTAAAATTGTATTTATAAATAATAAAAAATACACTATATAGTAGTCCTACTCACCAAAGCAGAATACGTTTAATCTCTGCTCGTTGAAGACCTTGATTGTCTTCATTTTCACAGTTAATAGTTTAAAATCTGGCTGGTAGGATGTCAAAGCTGTTCTAAGAAGCTCAGTGAGGTGGCTGTTAGTGAGATTAACATGATGTTTTGACTTGGCAAATTTCATTACAGAGAAGAGAGATTCACAGCAGTAAGTTGTCACAAAAACAGAGAATAGTCGGAAGCCAGTTTTCTGAAGATTGGGATACTTTGCTTCAGGAATTTGTTTCCAAAAGCCAGTTACTAGTCATGTTAGGCTACCGCCGCAAGCGCGTAACTTGTATGTACTGCATCAAGACGGTGATGCAGGTTGGGTTGGGTTGTTTTACCTCTGAGCGGCACTTTTTTGCACACCATGGGCTAAATGGCCAGGTCACATGGACCCCGAAGGCTCAGAGAAGGTTGGGGGAGGGGACCCACTGGAACAGCTGTTGGGAGACAGATGGTAGCCTCCCGTCAAGGCCATCCAGCGTGTTCTTTAACGTGCACAGGGTATGGCTCTCCCGCACACGGGGCCACGGCTTAACGTCCCATCCGACGGACGGCGGCCTTTCCAAGCCCATCGGTGTCCCCTACTGACCGTGGGCAGGGAGGGGAATTTTGCGGAGACGGTGATGCAGAGTCCAGTTGCATCATCCGTACTTGTTTAAAACAAGTTTTGGTTATGTTTTCGTTTTCTTCGTAATCTATTAAAAACGGCGATTTCAATGGTATACTTCTGAATTTTATACCTTTTGGGTCTACGGGAAGTCTACAGGTTCCTCTCCCGGATCTCAAAGGGTTAATAAAAAATTTAGGAAAATTGGCAATGAAACCCAATATTGTCTCGGGAGCCGCAGTTTGTCCTCCAAAGGTGGGCAAACTGTTGCTAACTTTGTTACTTTTTGGCTACTCTTGGTATTCAGGGTACTCTAACTTTGGTACTCTTTGGCTTATTCTACTACTAAAGCTACTCTTTGGTATACAGGGCTCATAAGTGAAAAACATATAATGCAGACCGTATTGATATAAGAAACACATATTGTTTTAGCACAAAAACCGTTAATGAATTTTGGGTATTTTCTGTATAAATTTAAGAAAAAAAGAAATTGCATTTTTTTAATAATTTTTTTTTACTTTACCTTGATATTAGGAAAAAGACATTTGTTAATGAGAAATCAAGATTCTGAACGTTCTCGGTAGTAAATAAATATATATGTACTGTGAATCTGATATTAAATAATCAGATAAATACGAATACAAATGTTAACCTTGTCTATATTTTATTTGTTTATTTTTTAATGATCTCGGTGACGAGTGGACTTTCAACGATGTTTACGTTATGATGAACATTCGATGCTTTCAATTCCTTCCTGGATTATTGTTTTAACTGTGAGCCGCATTTTTTGCACTTAATGGGCTAAATGGTCAAGTCACAAGGACTCCAAGGACTCAGAAAAACTTGGGAAAGGGGATCCACTTAAGAATTGCTAGGAGACAGATGGAAGTCTCCCGTCATGGCCATCCAACGTGTGGGGGTGGAGTTGCTCAGTCGGTAGCGCGCCACGATAGCAATCAGTAATTCCAAAGTTCGAGTCCCACCTGGGTCAGCATTGAGATTTATCTCCGCAAAACTCTCCAACCTGCCGTCGGTCATTAGGGGAACCGATGGGCTTGGAAAGGCCGCCGTCCGTCGGAGAGGACATAAAGCCTTTGCCCCGTGTGCACGTTGAAGAACAGGGGGCGGGGGGGGGGTTCAGTCGGTAGCGCGCCAGGCTCGTAATCTGTAGTTCCCAGGTTCGATTCCCAGCTGGGTCAGCGTTGAGATTTATCTCAGCAAAATTCCCCGCCCCGCTCACTGTCAGTAGAGGACACCGATGGGCTTGGAAAGGCCGCCGTCCGTCGGATGGGACGTTAAGCCGTGGCCACCTGTGCGGGAGAGCCATACCCTGTGCACGTTAAAGAACACGCTGGATGGCCTTGACGGGAGGCTACCACCTGTCTCCCAACAGCTGTTCCAGTGGATCCCCTCCCCCAACCTTCTCTGAGCCTTCGGGGTCCATGTGACCTGGCCATTATTTAGCCCATGGTGTTCAAAAAAGTGCCGCTCAGAGGTAAAACAACCCAACCCAACGTTAAAGAACAAGCTGGATGGCATTGACGAGAGCTACCATCTGTATATTAACAGCTATCCAGTGAGTCCCTTTACTCCAACCTTCACTGAGCCCTCGGGTCCTGATGATCTGAAGTTTTAGCCCATTGTGTGCAAAAAATGTGCCAATCAGAGGTACAACAACACAACGTGTGCTTCAATGTGCGCTAGGTGTGGATCTCCTACATATGTAGCCATGTCCTAACTTACCATCCGACGGACAGTAACTTTTCTAAGGCCAAAGATGTCATCTTTCTCACCGAGGGTATATGTGAGGGTTAATTAGCAAGGTTAGAGGGCAAAACATCAGTTAGTGGAGAACAAAACTGGGAACATCAGGTTATGATCTTGGAGTGCTATCGAAGCACGAATCCCTGCTCGGAAAAGGAAGTAATTCAGATAAAAAAAAAAGATTTTTCAGTTTATCTTTGTCCCCATTTTTCATGTAAAAATAAGGTTATTTTTCATCCTTTTTTCTGCTGAGGTCCTGCCATCCTCTCAGATCTCCTACTGTGGCATATAAACTGACAGGCTCCTGTCAGACCTCTGTGGCAAGCAGCTGCTTGAGGAGGTATTTATTATTTTATAAAATGCGTCTGAGTTTCAAGTTTTGTGTTTTATGACGAGTTTTAATAAAAAATTATTTTTCCCCAATGACATTGAGAAATATATATATATCCTTATTTACCATATGACATGCTTTAAAAGAATCTGGAAAATTTTCTGTAAAAGAGAAAACTAATTATTAACTTCAGAAGGAAGAACTTCAGCGGACACTTGACAGAACATCACCTACGGAGTTGGCCACCGCGATGCCGGAGAGAGGATGGAGATCTCTCCATCCTCCTGCGGGTCAAGACATCATTCATCACAATTCCCCGCCACCCACCCAAGCAGCTGGTTCTGTTGTGGGTGCAGCAGCAGTCTCATGTGCAGCAGTGCGTGAACAACGTGACCAGGGATCGCCCACTCTGGGGAGTTACTGGACCGAAGAATGGCAACAGTTAGCTCATGAACTCTCCGAAGACCAGGCGTTAAAACAGATTTTGAGTTCCGGTTCGGGTTCCTGATGCACCGTTGCAGCTGCCATGTGGATGGAACACACAAGCTGGCACTTCAGGAGATCTGAATGGGAATGGATAGCTGACTGGGGAGAGTGAGGGAGCTATGCAAAGATAGGAAGAATGCGAAGGAGATCTTCCTTCTCTTTCAGAGTCGAGGATGTTTCTGTTTACAATTCTCTGGGGAAATAAGATGCTCATGTTACGTCTGTTTTGGTCTGAATACAGACAAAGCCCGAAACGAGAAATCACTTTTCGGACAATGCAAATTCTCAGTCGCTTCAGTTATGTTCTAACAACCACGTGCGTTACATAAACGTCAAACACACTGATTTTAAATTCAAGGGATTTTTGAACAATAACAAGGATTTCAATCGCAATGTTACCGTGTACGTACAGCAGCGCCGTCTGGTGATAAGGAAGGAAATTGACATTTGAAGGTGATTTGACAGGAAAATATGCCCGTCAAAACAAAAAAAATTGTTTTCAAATGAAAATTGAAAGAAATTTCGGGAAAAAGTATAAAATGTTGCCATAAAGAGAGAAATTACAAAAAAGATTTATTTTCTTGATTAATATGTGATATTTCACTAACTTTATTACTCTGATTTATTAGTGTTGCCAACGATACAAGAGTTATTTATTACGCTATATTTTGTCTGATATGATAATGATAGCTTTTCGAACATTTTGTTGAGAAATACGATAAAGTTTTCGTTTCGAAACAAAAGAACTTTAAATGAAGAAGCATTTTCTTAGTTTTGTTAAAAATATTCACAATGAAGATTTTTGAAACATAAAAGGCCTCCTTAGCACACATGTTTTGAACTCGTCCATGTCGATCTTGCTGGAATGTTTGAGTAAATCAATAGTTCTTAAATACGAACTCAAAGAGGAGGGGGGAGGGGTCACATAGGTTCTTATCATGGTCTGTCAATTCCTTTAGTACCTATACTTGAAAAATTACATATTTTTTTTCAATTTAAATAATATTTATATGGTTAGAAGCATCTAAACAATAACGATATGTTGAGAAGCACCTAAATAATAATGATATGCTTAGAAATACCTAAATAGAAAAGATAGGCCTAGAAATACTTAAATAATACGCTTAGAAGCACCTAAATAATAATGATATGCTTAGAAATACCTAAATATAAAAGATAGGCCTAGAAATACTTAAATAATACGCTTAGAAGCACCTAAATAATAAGGATATGCTTAGAAATACCTAAATAGAAAAGATAGGCCTAGAAATACTTAAATAATACGCTTAGAAGCACCTAAATAATAATGATATGCTTAGAAATACCTAAATATAAAAGATAGGCCTAGAAATACTTAAATAATACGCTTAGAAGCACCTAAATAATAATGATATGCTTAGAAATACCTAAATATAAAAGATAGGCCTAGAAATACTTAAATAATACGCTTAGAAGCACCTAAATAATAAGGATATGCTTAGAAATACCTAAATAGAAAAGATAGGCCTAGAAATACTTAAATAATACGCTTAGAAGCACCAAAATAATAATGATGTGCATAGAAGTACCTAAATAATAACGATATACTTAGAAGTACCTAAATAATAACGATGTGCTAGAAGTACTTAAATAATAAAGATAGGCCTAAAAGTACGCAAATAATAACGTTATTCTTAGAAGATAAAAATAATGTAGTCCTAGAAGTACCTAAATAATAACATGCTTAGAAGCATCTAAATAATAAGGATATGCTTAGAATACCTAAATAATAAAGATAGTCCTAAAAGTACTCAAATGATAACGTTATACTTAGAAGATCAAAATAATAAAAATAATCCTAGAAGCACCTAAATAATATCAATATGCTTAGAAGTACCTAAACAATATACAGTACTGTGCAAATTAGTTGGGACAATAAGAAAATGCAGTAACAAATACACAACTAAAATATTTATTTGTTTAATAGTGTAGTTAATAGTGAATGTGACCCCCCTTAGCTTTAATTACTTCTTTCACCCTCTCAACCATTGATGTCACTAGCTTTCCACACATCTCCTTCATTTCAGGGTCGTGGTACCACACTTTCATGACACTTTCTATCATTTTGGGTTTTCCTCGTGCAATCCATCTTAGATATGCGCGCTTTAATAATGGCCCACAAATTTTCAATGGGGTTTAGATCGGGTGAATTTCCTGGCCACTCCAATCCTTCAAATGTTGCTGGGTAAAGAAACTCTTAGCAAGCTTAGAATTGTGGCATGGAGCCAGATCCTGTTGAAATACCCCATCGCCGTTAGGAAACAGCTTCTGCAGTGTTGGAACCATTTTCGCTTTCAGAACGCCTATGTATGTACTTTTTGCTGTCCATCATTCTTTCAATGGGGTGAAGCGTCTGTTAGATTAGTTTAGACTTGCAGCAAAAGGTTACGAACAAGTTTAGACTTGCAGCAGTTTAAGACTCTACAGCGGAAGGGACTTAGCATTCCTTCGCTTGTCCCAACTAATTCGCACAGTACTGTAGATACATTCGTGAGGCCCACAATGTTCGTAGTTCTTCATTTTTAGTCAGCTGCGGATCTCCCATTTTCAATCGATAAACAAAATGGACTCCTAAGGATAGAGAGAATGTTTAGGTTTATGTACCCTAAAGCAAATTCGATATTGTTTAAATCGAAAAAAAATCGTTGAAGTACAGGTACCATTGTAATTCTTGAACTCTACAAAACCCTCGCGAATCCATAGGAGTGAGTAGATATTAAGAACCGCTGGAGCAAGCCATGGTGGATTACAGGCATAAGAATTAGACAAAAAAAAAACGCTCGTTAAGTTATTATTGGCATAAATAAAAATAAATACCCCCTCAAGCAGCTGCTTGCCACAGAGGTCTGACAGGAGCCTGTCAGTTTATATGCCATAGTAGAAGGTCTGAGAGGATGGCAGGACCTCAGCAGAAAAACAGGTACCTTAGATCAGTAGCCAAGCGTGCTAACCGCTCGGCCACGAGACGGCTCCCATAGAGCATAACCTAAATAAGAAGTATTATTTCAAACATTTAATATAATATTGTGGAACAATAACATTTCGTCTCTTTCGAATATCGGATGTTTCATTTCTCAAAAAGAATGGGATCTCTCATTTTCCACCTTTGCACCCTCTAATGGTGGAAATTCGAACTAATAGATGATTCAGAAAATGCAAATAGGAAGAGTGTATTGGTATTTATTCAACCCAAAAAGAATTTTGCATTTTTCTCTTAAAGCAAAAATGTTTAGTTTTTCCACCTTCTTAGGGATAAATGGCAAATCCATAGTAACAATGTAAAAATCTTTGACAACTACAAATTTCGAACAAGAATACATCGTTTACAATAGTTTAAAGTTTTGCAATTTTTCAATCACCGTCGGTTGGATTGGATGTTAAGCCGTGGACCCGTGTGCTCTCTGTGCTCTTTAAAGAACACGATGGATGGTCTTAATGGGAGGCTACCATGTGTCTCCTAACAGCTGTTCTAGTGGGTCCCCTTCCCCCATCCTTCTCTGAGCCCTCGGGGTTCTTGTGACCTGGTTATATAGCCCACTATTTGAAAAAAAAAAGTGTCGCTCACAGATAAAAAAAAAACCAAACCATTTTATAACCTTTTCCATCTTTAGAGGAACTTTATCAACACTATTGGGTTTGGTTGGGTTGTTTTACCTCTGAGCGTCACTCTTTTGCACACCATGGGCTAAATGGCCAGGTCACATGGACCCCGAAGGCTCAGAGAAGGTTGGGGGAGGGGACCCACTGGAACAGCTGTTGGGAGACAGATGGTAGCCTCCCGTCAAGGCCATCCAGCGTGTTCTTTAACGTGCACAGGGTATAGTTCTTCCGCACACGGGGACACGGCTTAACGTACCATCCGACGGACGGCGGCAGCCTTTTCAAACCCATCGGTGTCCCCTACTGGCCGTGGGCAGGGCGGGGAATTTTGCGGAGATAAATCTCAACGCTGACGCAGCTGGGACTCGAACCTGGGAACTACAGATTACGAGCCTGGCGCGCTACTGACTGAGCCACCCCCGCCCCAATACAATTGGGAGAATCGGGAAATGCGAATCTTCGTATTTCATTTTACCCATCCAACGCAAATAGAATTTTTCATCTGTCACTAAAAAACAAAAAATGTTAAACGTCTACAGGCAGACAAATGAGAAAGTGAAAACGAAATTTGTTTTCGAAAATGATCTAAAAACAAAATTCTCAATAGTGAAACCACTTACTCAATTTATATTGATTTCAAAGGAAGATAAAATGCTTAAAAACCATTTCTTCCTTCGCTATGGAATAAATTCTTGGATCCCATTCTTGATCTGAAGTTAATAGCAACTGAATAGTGATTAATCATTCGAAATTTTATTTTCGCTTCTGAGTTCACAGAGATACGAAAAGGTATTAATTAATTATGCACTGCAGGTTGCATGGCAGGTATTCATTCAATTTTGACTTAAATTCTTATACAATCTACGGCACACGTCAGGTCATAATTTTTCGATTGATTCATAACCTCGTCTCGGTTGGGTTTAGAGAGACAATAAATCAAATGTTAACGGCAAATCCGTAAGCAAACAACCAAACCGACTACAACAATGTAAAGGTTACCAAAAGATGGTAAAGAATCTTAATTACTGCATTCGATGCTCATTGAATTATGACCCACCCCCCTCTCATATTTTGTCAGTGATAAGGCTAAATTCGAAGCTTTATAACTTCTAAAAGAAGCATTATATGAGAACATGTGGTTAAAGATGAATTAAATATCTCGATCAAATCTATATAAACTCGATTTTCATCAATATTTGCTTAGTAGAGTTACGAAGGTTTTAAAATTTAACAACAGCAATGCAAACATAATATTTACCAAATTATAATTTGAATAAGAGATATTATTTAAAACCATTTAATGCAATAGATGTATATTTTAAAAATTTGTGTAAATAATTCTTTCAATACGTTTTAATCATAGGACTTTTATTGTTATTGTTAAATATTGAAATTTCGCATAAATGCCTTAAATACTAAGCGAACATTGTTGGAAATCGAGATTTAGATAGACTTAATTGAGATATTTATTTTATCTTCATTGACATTTTCTCGTGAAATGCTTAACTTAGAAGTTATAGTGCTTCGAATTTAGTGGAGGTGGTCATAATTCAATAATCACTGAGCGTAAATACAAAAGAAGAAATGGAGAAACCTCATTTGCTTGCACTTTGGTTTCAGAGAAGCAAATATTTGGATTACGTCTTTCTAAACATCTAGGCATTGTCTCGGAAAATGCGTGCATCAGCTGAAGAATCGAACTCCTTTTACACGGAACATTCGCTTCCAAAATGCGAAGGTTCCTTTGAATGATGGCACCGGCGCACAGGCGAAAACGACAAAACAATAAAATTCGCGCAGCACTCAAATGTTGTTTTTTTTTCCTTCTTTTTTTATGTGTTTCCTTTTATTACCTGAATCCAAATGCAGAATGTTGAAGAATTTTTGCTGCGTTTGGATAGGAAAAAAAATAACGAACCGAAACGAAAGCCCCTTTTCTCGCTGATAAATGCAAAACAGATTCTTCAGTGGAGTTAGAAATTGTTTCTTTTAGGAAAATCACAACTTGCAAAGAAAGGAAAGATTGTGATTAGTTTTTTTTTTTTTCATTTTTTAAAGATATTTATCAGATTTTATATGTTAAGTCGGAATAAATATTATTTCTCTTTTCATAAAAATATCGTAGTTCTTTCTTGTGAGAATGGAAATAAAATCTGGAAAGCATTAAGGTTCTAAACTTTCAATTTACAAGCTTGGCTATTGGAATAATAACTTCCTCTGAAGAAAACCCTCAAAAAAGTTTTACTGAATTGCATCAATTCGTTTTGAGGGATGTTTATTTTATTTCAAACTACAACACATATTAATTTATTATTTCAACATTACTTTAATTGGTAGGACGAAAATCGAGAGCTAGTTTTTGCTATTCACAATCAAGCTGAATATAGATACGCAGTCGTATCAGAATAATATGACTACCTACCATAGTATACGTATGGTAGGTGTTCATATTATTCTGATACGACTGTGTATAAAAGTATAAAAATGTGGTTACTAACACGTCGTTTGAAATACTTAGCTTTTGATACCCCAAAGAACGTCCTTGTCATTTCGCAATGATATTATGTTCATAAAAGTGTCCACAGTTTGAGTTTCGTCCTTCCAGTGGGGCAGGGGTGGTTCAGTCGGTAGCGCGCCAGGCTCGTAATCTGTAGTTCCCAGGTTCGAGTCCCAGCTGGGTCGGCGTTGAGATTTATCTCCGCAAAATTCCCCGCCTTGCCCACGGTCAGTAGGGGACACCGATGGGCTTGGAAAGGCCGCCGTCCGTCGGATGGGACGTTAAGCCGTGGCCCCGTGTGCGGGAGAGCCATACCCTGTGCACGTTAAAGAAAACACTGGATGGCCTTGACGGGAGGCTACCATCTGTCTCCCAACAGCTGTTCCAGTGGGTACCCTCCCCCAACCTTCTCTGAGCCTTCGGGGTCCATGTGACCTGGCCATTTAGCCCATGGTGTGCAAAAAAGTGCAGGTCAGAGGTAAAACAACCCAACCCAATCGTCCTTCTAGTAATGGTAGTTTACAGCATCGTCTTAAGTTGGGATGACACTACATTAGGTGATGCGCACTGTAGATCTTGTGTATCGTCTTTTGGTTGGGATGTTTTTACTCTGAGAGGCACTTTTTTTTCCACACAAAGGGCTAAATGGCCGATTCCAAGGACCCTAAGGCTCATTGAAGAGACAGGTGGTAGACTACTATCAAGGCCATCCATTGTGTTCGTTAAAGTGCACAGGATAAGGCTTTCCTGCACACGTTTTATGTCCCATACGACGGATGACGGCCTCTCCAAAGCCATCGGTGTCCTCGATTTGACGCAGATAAATCTCGACACTGGCCCAAGTGGGACTCGAACAAGGGAACTATAGATCACGAGTCTATCGCGCTACCGACTGAGCCGACCTCGGTTCCCACAGTTTAGGGATACGTATGTATATCGGATTAAAAGCATAAAGTGAAATTTAAATATTTTTTCAACAAAATAATTTGACTTTTATTTTCTTTCGGACATGCAGACATAGGAAGACTGTGCACAATATCTACGGTGCGGGGTCACCGAATGCAGTGTCATCAGTGTCGGACTTTTACCTTCTGAGGCCCTAAGCTAAGGCATATTTAAGAGACCCTATGGCCGAGTGGTTAGTGCGCTTGGCTACTGATCTAAGGGTCCTGGGTTCGAGCCCCGGTTAAGGCATGGGTGTTTGAGTTGTTTTTCTGCTGAGGTCCCGACATCCTCACAGACCATCTTCTGTGGAATATAAACTGACAGGCTCCTGTCAGACCTCTGTGGCAAGCAGCTGCTTGAGGGGATATTTATTTTATGCTATTCAAATTTAAGAGGTCCCCAAAAATTCGAAAGTCGAAATACATATATAACTATTCTGATTGAGGGCAACATTAGAAAAAATAAATATGAAATTGATGTGGTGGAAACATTATTCTAGCATTGATAAGCAAAGATCAACAGTTCTTAAAAAAAGTTTCGAAATGCAGTATAACTAGAATTACAATTCCTTGAGCCCCTAAGCTGTAGCTTAGTAAGCTTATGCGTTAATCCGGTCCTGAGTGTGTCATCCCAAATAAATACATTGATACAAATTACCACCACTGGAAAGACAAAACTAAAACTGTGAGCACTCTTAAAAATATAATATCAGTGCGAAATCAAAGGGATGTTCTCGTAGGATCAAGAACCAAATCCTTCAAAAAATGTGTACGGTTGGGTTGTTTTACCTCTGAGCGGCACTTTTTTGCACACCATGGGCTAAATGGCCAGGTCACATGGACCCCGAAGGCTCAGAGAAGGTTGGGGGAGGGGACCCACTGGAACAGCTGTTGGGGGACAGATGGTAGCCTCCCGTCAAGGCCATCCAGCGTGTTCTTTAACGTGCACAGCGTATGTCTCTCCCGCACACGGGGCCACGGCTTAACATCCCATCCGACGGACGGCGGCCTTTCCAAGCCCACCGGTGTCCCCTACTGACCGTGGGCAGGGCGGGGAATTTTGCGGGCATAAATCTCAACGCTGACCCAGCTGGGACTGGAACCTGGGAACTACAGATTATGAGCCTGGCGCGCTACCTACTGAGCGCCCCCCCCCCGCCCCCCCCAAAAAATGTGTAAAACTATGTCAAATGATATGTTGGTAACCACATCTTTATATTTTTTATTATACAACTTGATAATGATAATTAATGAATGTACTTAACAGTTGTGATTTTTTCGGAAATTCAATTTTTCTAGATTATAGGCTACTACACTACAGGAAAAAAAAATTGCAACACCTAAAAGGATTAATGCCATTTTATTGAAACGCAGGCAGCTGTTAGCATAGAGATGTGCAATTCATTACATTTCCAAAAAAAAATATGGAAAATTACCACTTTATCTACCTGGTAAAATGGTATAATTAGTATGATGATGTTGAACCGCCCTGCGCAGCAGTGCATTCATGAACACAGCGGGGAAGGCTATCGTACAGCTCTATGATGTCCTCCTGAGGGATCCTGGGGGAGAACGCCATATAGCGCGAAGTCGTTGTTTCATTTCAGTGACAATGTTTGGCGCCCCTCTTGGGTATTGTTGGAGCTGTCGCCCATCATGTCCCAGACGTGTTCAATAGGTAAAAAGATCCGACGAGCATGCTGGCCATGGTAGTACCTGAACGTTTGCTCGTGTAGATACTGTAGACAAATGCCGGCTGTGTGGGGATGGGCGCTATCTTGTTGGTTAAAGGTTTCGTTCTGCTGAACAAAAATGGGACAGCCACTGGCTGCAAAATGTTGGTAACATATCGTTGGGAATTAGAGATCCCCTTATGATGACCAATTCTGACCAAGATGTCCGACTAATGGCACCCCACAACAAGACATCAGGTGCTGGAGCTGTGTGACGATGTTGCATGCACTGGGTGGCATCCTTTTCCATGGATGATGACGAACACGTTGTCTACCGTCGTACTGACCAAGACAAAAACGAGATTCGTCACTAAACACCACGGTACTCCACTCTTGTTCGTTCCATTTCTGTCTGAGGTGACATTTCTTGCAAGTGTTTCATTTTTTATTTCCTGTAATGTATATTCTTCTATGTCTTCCTCATGGCCACGTTATTTGTGAAGTTTGGCGTTCACGCTGAGTGGATATGGCACTGTCGCAGCGGGAATTATTTTTATTATTACTCAAAATCCAACATGCAACGAGTAGACAGAAATGCGATCCTTACATTACATTGAAAGCTACTTATTTGCTTGGGGCGGGGGTGGCTCAGTCGGTAGCGCGCCAGGCTCGTAGTATCTGTAGTTCCCAAGTTCGAGTCCCAGCTGAGTCAGCGTTGAGATTTATCTCCGCAAAATTCCCCGCCCTGCCCACGGTCAGTAGGGGACACCGATGGGCTTAGAAAGGCCGCCGTCCGTCGGATGGGACCCGTGGTCCCGTGTGCGGGAGAGCCATACGCTGTGCACGTTAAAGAACACGCTGAATGGCCTTGACGGGAGGCTACCATCTGTCTCCCAACAGCTCTTCCAGTGGGTCCCCTCTCCCAACCTTCTCTGAGTCTTCGGGGTTCATGTGACCTGGCCATTTAGCCCATGGTGTGCAAAAAAGTGCCGCTCAGAGGTAAAACAACCCAACAACCCAACTTATTTGCTACCACACTTAAATGACCAACTAGGGATTTTGATGATTGAAAAAAAATATGTATGTATAAATCGCACCGACTCCATCATCAAAACAAATTTTTAAAGTTAGTTTCTTTTCTAAGTTTTTATTGGAAAGGTATGAAAAGAAACTAGAAAAATATCGTAGGAGACACGTCGCTTCTGGCGAATGGCTATTCTTGATATTTTGAAGAATGGTAATCGCGCATGAGCATCATCAACTGGAAAAAGAAAAATTGATCGTAAAACCTATGCTGAGCGATATAGATGTACAGTCGCTCAAAAAAATAACCAAACACTGTTGTTGATTACAGAATTCAGAAAAAATATCTGGCAACGATTTTTTTAGAAATTAGTGATCTGACAACTTATGTACACGAAGGTTGCCAGATCACTAATTTCTAAAAAAAGCGTTACTAGATATTTTTTTCCTGAATTCTGTAATCAAACATAGTGTTCGGATATTTTTTTGAGCGACTGTACCAAAAAATAATATGTTTTTTTTTAACAAACTGTAATCTGTTCTTTTTTTTACGTTTTTTTTTTCTGTTTTCGGAATCATATCGTTTAGTTTTATTTATTAATATGACAAAAATGCGTTTTTGAATAATAAGTCTGTTTTTTTCCCGTTTTGCTTTCGAGCATTCTTCGTTATATTAAAGAAGAATGTTTGCATGTCTCAATCTTTAATGATTTATTTCTCTCTTTAAAAATCGATTGGGTTTTTGTCTCATCCCATCTGAAAGCGTTTTTGACATCCCATGAAAAAAATTCCTGCCGATGCTCATTCAATCACTACACTAAAAATGGCGAAAAATATCAATTCATATTTAATGAATAAACTGATGATTGCAAACATACTTTTATGGAAACCATTTCGGGTCGTTTATGCGACATCAGAAAGGCTTTTTATTATTTCTCTTGCCATTTTCTTTTTCAATTCTTCTTTCTTTTTCCTTTTTAACTCTCCGCTACGAAGGAAAGATAGAGCCAACGATCCTCAAGGATTTGAAGAAAGCCATTTGCAACCTGTTTTGCATTCTTCGTCAAATCTTTTCAACCGAATCGAGCAGAAATATAGTTTCCTTTTTTCTTCTTCTCCTGAGTCAGAAGAAGTTTTTTCGAAGATGCAGACCGTTTCCAAATCCCCCTCCTCCTCCTCCAGTGTGTGTATCCCACTAATAAACCCGAGCAAATTGCACATCACTTTCCCTGAATCCGTTCGGATCCTCTATTTTATGTGGAAATCGTTGGCTCTGTCATTTCGAGCGAACAACACTTTTTCCTTCAGTCCTTGTCCGCTTTCGGCATTGCTGAAGATAGAAACACAACAAAAGCCCCTTCACGCTCCGGGAATGAGCCATGTCGACGAAACTGTTCGTAGCCACCCTCCCTCTTTTCCCCAGCCCCCTCTCATCCAAAGACACCGACTCGTCCACATTCTGATGCTAATGACAAAGTTTCAACTTTGTTAACTTCCTTTCGCCAGAGTCTCTCCTCAACTTCATCGCCGACCGCAGCGAAACGACATCGACGTCACTAGTCCATTGTGTGCCCGAGCAGATTTTATCTCCCCATGCAAATTTTCCAAAGCTATCGATTTTTTCTTTCCCTCCAGAGCGACACAGCCTCCGGCGCCAAACCTATAAGCCTCCAAAACGACCGATGCAAAAACGAGAAGTGTTCCGATAGGTTCGGCATCACATGCCAAGACAACATGACACACCCGTTAATAAGAGGCCGTTTAGCGTCCGTTGGCATGTCTCAGAACCACTTCTTTCCCTCGATATGATAAGAGTCATCAGAATAGGACGGGCAGGTGATGGTTAGAAACGTTTACCTCGGCGCAAAGCAACTCTATAATTGGTTTGTACCGGACTCTCCCAGTAATACAGGTGACAACTTCATAAGAAATATGATGGAAAGACCTGGAACTTAACAGCAGAGGCCACTGTCATTACAGGCTCCACCGGTTCCCTTCAGCGCGACACAAGGCTACTTTTCAAGGGCATTTCGGCCAGCAGGACCGTTAACTGCCTTTGCCTTGTCACCTGTCCTCTCTGTGGTGGGCAAGGTCGGATCGTCTACCTCGCCCTCTGCTGTCTTGTTCCTCTCGTCTGGACATCAAAGGAAAAAAAAAACACGAGTCTGAGAGAATGTTATAGCTATACAGAGGGAGATTATGAAGGATACTAAGGTCGATGCTTATATCATTAAATTTGGCGGGTTTAATATCGGTGACAAATGCTGTTATGGTTGTTATTGTTGCTTTTTTTTCTTGTAAGATGTGCCAAAATTTACTTTTCTGTTAATCAAAATGCCTGCCTTTAGTTATTAAACCGATCATAATATGTATTTAAAATAAAAGATATCTAAAGACAAAATCTAACCCCTCCCCCTTATAATTAAAAATAACATTAAAAACACATCCACCCTGAAAATACATAAATTAACATTTTTAACCGCCCCCCTCTCCAACCTCCCTTCTCGTCCGTGAATAAAACTTAATGTCTGAACTTAATTATCTGGAAATGGAGAGAATGATTACGGTAATGACTATAATGTGTAGAAGTGAGTTTTGATGGATTTGCCAAGCATTACTCTTGGTGGGTAAGGAAAACCATTTGAACCTGAAGGGGAATTTGAGACAGATAAATGAAGGTTTTTCGAGATAATTGATTGAGTAGAGCAATAATCTGTTCTGCTGCGAAAGGAGAGAAATTGTTTTAAATAGGACGAAAGAGTTCATTTCATCAAACCTTTGACACATTCTGAATCAATCCCCTCCAAACAGAGGCTCATCGCAAAACAACTTGCAGCTCATAAAAAAATCATCAATATATTGAATCTGGCTCATAAAAACTAACCAGTTCAATCTGGCTCATAAAAAAATGAATATATTGAATCTGGCTCATAAAAAATGAATATATTGAATCTGGCTCATAAAAATTAACCAGTTCAATCTGGCTCATAAAAAAATGAATATATTGAATCTGGCTCATAAAAAAACCCCATCAATATATTGAATCTGGCTCATAAAACAAACCGTCAATATATTGAATCTGGTTCATAAAACAAATTATCAATATATTGAATCTGGTTCAAAAAAACAAACCATCAATATATTGAATCTCGCTCATAAAAACAAACCATCAATATGTTGAATCTAGTTCATAAAAACAAACCATCAATATATTGAATCTCGCTCATAAAAACAAACCATCAATATATTGAATCTAGTTCATAAAAACAAATCATCAGTGTATTGAATGGACTCATTTCTTGCATTTTCTTCGCCAAATACAGTACTGTGCAAATCAGTTGGGACAATAAGAAAATGATGTAACAAAGACACAACTAAAATATTTATTTGTTTAATAGTGTAGTAAATAGTGAATGTGACCCCCCCCCCCCCCCTTAGCTTTAATTACTTCTTTCACCCTCTCAACCATTGATGCCACTAGCTTTCCACACATCTCCTTCACTTCAGGGTCGTGGTACCACACTTTCAAGACACTTTCTATCATTTTGGTTTTCGTCCTGCAATCCATCTTAGATATGCTCGCTTTAATAATAGCCCACAATTTTCTAATGGGGTTTAGATCCGGTGAATTTCCCAGCTACTCCAATACCTTCAAATGTTGCTGGGTAAAGAAGCTCTTAGCAAGCTTAGAATTGTAGCATGGAGCCAGATCCTGTTGAAATACCCCATCGCCGTTAGGAACAGCTTCTGCAGTGTTGGGACCATTTTCGCCTCCAGGACACCTATGTACTTTTTGCTGTCCATCATTCCTTCAATGGGGTGAAGCGTCTGTGGCCCGGAACATCAATATAGATTTTTATATTTTTTTCTGCTTTTCTACCCAGTAAAGTCTTTATATTTTTTATTTTTTTTTTATTTCATTTATTCTTAATGATAATTTTCAAACTTATAAATTAGTTAAATATTTACTTAGATTTTTTTTGATCAAGCTAGCAAAGTGTGAGGAAATGTGAAACTGAAGCATGTTGCCTTTTCATTTTATTACAACATAACTGTTAAATTTCTTCCACAAGCGAGTTTTTACTCTCGTGGAAGACTCAACATTTTTTCTCAGACTTGTACCGAAAAATGTAGGTAAAATTATAAAACACTAATAAAATATAATATTAAAATTTTCCATATATATGATATGAATAAATATATGATTTTTATTGTACAAACTATGTATAAAGAAGAATATATATTAGAAAATGTAATACTTTAAAATTGTATATCTGAGAAATACAACATTGTATATATTTCATTCTAACTTCAGTTCTAAGGTAAAAAACATGTAAATGTAAAGTAGTGCATATTCTGATAATAAATTATCTATCTATCTTATCTATCTATTACGAGTATTACAGTGGAAGCAAAATAAAAGGAAAAATAATAAAAATCCTAAAATAATCAGATATCAGAAATCATCATAATCTCGAACTAGGATCATCACCATATCAAATAATAGGCCTATCAGAACGGAGGATTCATCGCTGGATGAGTTCTTCAACGCCGATAGATGCGTTTCTCTTACGGCGTGCTGACGTCAGCGCGTGCACTAAGTTCAAAACTATCGAGAAACACTTACTCCCCTAGTTTCTTGATTGATTGGTCCCAAATTTCGTACGCTGGTGACCTTTGTGTAAAAATGTCGGGTCCTTACCTGCAGTGGGAGGGGATTATCTCTCTGCGAATACAGGGATCTGCGGTCAGGGCCCCCACATCCTAAAGCGAACCCCCAGGCCAGGATCTTTGGCGGGGCCCCCTACCTACCGCTAAGGTTAAGGGCAGCGTGCTGCTCTACAGGATTTAGGATAAAATAAGTCAGTTTAAATGATGACACAAAAGTAATATTTATATTTATTAAAAAAAAAAACTACATGGATTTACATAATAAAACTTACAATAATATCAAAAATCATCTCAAAGTATATTTTCTAGCTTTGGTCGTTAATAAATAACCAATAACTTCAGTAAAATCAACTTGCTTAACTAAATCATTTTCGATGCACAAAATTGAGTATGAATGGCGATAAATCACAAAGACGAAACAAAAAGTCTGTATGATGAGAGGATAATGTAATGTGCCTAATGAAATAATTAGTTTTAGTTGGATGGACAAAACAAAAGTCAATATTTAATAAAGTCTCTTTTCGTCTTCTGTTCATCTCACTTAGCTGGCCTCCCCCCCCCTAATCCCGGGCCCCAGGCTAGAGCCCTGTCTGGGATGTCTGCTGTCGCCTCGGCTACATTGTGTTGGGTTGTTTTACCTCTGAGCGGCACTTTTTTGCACACCATGGGCTAAATGGCCAGGTCACATGGACCCCGTAGGCTCAGAGAAGGTTGGGGGAGGGGACCCACTGGAACAGCTGTTGGGAGACAGATGGTAGCCTCCCGTCAAGGCCATCCAGTGTGTTCTTTAACGTGCAGAGGGTATAGCTCTCCCGCACACAGGACCACGGCTTAACGTCCTATCCGACGGACGGCGGCCTTTCCAAGCCCATCGGTGCTTGAAAACTACTGACCGTAGGCAGGGCGGGGAATTTTGCGGAGATAAATCTCAACGCTGACCCAGCTGGGACTCGAACCTGGGAACTACAGATTACGAGCCTGGCGCGCTACCGACTGAGCCACCCCCGCCCCAGCTACATTGTGAAAATTATCGATGGGTAGAACGTTTGACGCTAAACGTTTGACGGGAAATGCGAATGTTGGTAATGGAAAGCAGAAATATGCGCCAAGCTTTTGGCGAGATTTGTGAACGCTGTTAATGGGGGACTGAGGTTTGTTCAGCGACAAATTTTGGCGAAATGTCATATTATATAATGACTCTAATTCAGGGCGAACAAAGGAGAGACGAAAAAAACGGTGTAACGACGGCGGTGGCAGAAATTGTCGGCTTTCTTGTGGTTCCGTGGGTACTTGAGCGATGTGTTCCAAATTTGGCGGATGGACCCACCATAAATTTTAGTCCTATTGGAGTAACAGATCAGTTCCTAGCTGCCGTGAGTAGGGAGGGATCCCTCGAAAAGTATCCGAAATATTTGGTGGCGCTGCCGTCGCCTACCATATGAATGAATAAGTACATCGTGAGTAGTACAGTGGAAAGCTGCGAATGAAGTTATCAATGGACATACTTTTTGACGGGATTTAATTCTACCTGGAGTAGTGCGTTAACAGCGGAAAGCTATGAATGAACCTATCGGTGGGAAGTGTTGTGAATGGACATACGTTTCGCGCCAAACTTTTCACGTGGGTTTTACTAATAATGAATAATAGCAGTAAGCAAACAGACATCAATAAAGAATGCACGCTTCGTCTACGGCTTGCTGACGTCAGCGCGCGAGTTTAATTGTTGCCGATGGCTTCGTTACTAAATAAATCATCGAAAGTTTCATTTCTGCTCAACAGATTTTGGTCCCCTTTAATTCTGTAGATACTTGATCGAATGGTTCCAAATTTCGTGGGGGCGGGGGTGGCTCAGTCGGTAGCGCGCCAGGCTCGTAATCTGTAGTTCCCAGGTTCGAGTCCCAGCTGGGTCAGCGTTGAGATTTATCTCCGCAAAATTCCCCGCCCTGCCCACGGTCAGTAGGGGACACCGATGGGCTTGAAAAGGCCGCCGTCCGTCGGATGGGACGTTAAGCCGTGGCCCCGTGTTGCGGGAGAGCCATACCCTGTGCACGTTAAAGAACACGGTGGATGGCCTTGACGGGAAGCTACACTCTGTCTCCCAAAAGCTGTTCCAGTGGGTCCCCTCCCCCAACCTTCTCTGAGCCTTCGGGATCCATGTGACCTGGCCATTTAGCCCATGGTGTGCAAAAAAGTGTCGCTCAGAGGTAAAACAACCCAACCCAACCGAATTTGAGTTAGAGTTTTGATGTACGACATTCCAATGAGTGAATTCCACAAGATAGCCAACAAATAGAACAGTTTAGAAATATTTTGAGTGAAGAAATAAAGTAGCAAGGAATCGGGAAGACGAGTCTGGACAACGTCAGTCTGAGTAGCCAGATGACTGAATGTGAATATAGCGTTGTAAGCCGCCTTTGGAGTCGATTCCCAACAAGCGAAACCATCGCTAGAAGACCTATTCCTGACGCCCGAGGGCCACATCGCCTAGAGACGACCGTTACCTACTCCTAAACGCAAGGCACGTAAAACCCATACAGCACTCCAGCTTACTTTCGACTCACTCTATCTACGGGACGGACTATCTATGGAAGAAAATATAGAAAACTACAGACCTATTTCAATTTTGCCAATCTTCTCGAAAATCTTTGAAAAGCTAATTTGTACACGTATTACTAAATTCCTAGATAATATGAAAATTATCACACAACAACAATATGGTTTTCAAAATAAAAAAACTACTCAGACAGCCATTGCAGATTTATATGAGCATATTGTCAATCATTTGGATGCAGGTCACATTGGATTAGCTGTATATCTTGATTTTACGAAAGCATTTGACAGTATTAACCACGAAATTTTGTTAAAGAAAATTGAATTTTATGGCCTGAGAGGTAAAATAAATAACTGGTTAAGAAGCTACTTATTTCAGAGGAAAGCTCTTGTAGAAGTAAATGGTAGTATATCAGATGAACATTTTATTTACAGAGGTGTGCCTCAAGGTTCGATTCTTGGTCCGATCCTTTTCCTACTTTACATTAACGACTTAGCAAAGTTACACATTAATTCAAAGATGTTATTATATGTGATGATACAAGTATTATCGATTCCAACCAAGATTCTGCAAGCCTGATTAGCAGTGTTAACTACTCTCTAAATATTATATCTGAATGGTGCAGACATAACAATTTATTAATAAATGTCAAGAAATCCAAATACATGATTTATAAAAATAAAAACAAAAATATCGATGAGAAATGTTTCGATGTGAAGATTAATGAAATTAAGTTAAATAGATGCACTGAATATAAATTCTTAGGAATATGGATCGATGAAAATCTGAACTGGTCATTTCACGTAAAGCAGCTGAGAATCACTCTGTCAAGAAATATTGGTATGATTGGTAAAATACGTCATCTGGTTAACAAACAAATTTTGACAAATTTATACTACTCTTTCATTTATTCTTATATAACATATGGAATTTTAGTTTGGGGTAATACTTTTGACTATAATCTGAATCGTCTTCAGAAAAGAATTGTTAGATATATTGTTGGTAAAAGATATTATGATCCCGTGGCACATTTATTTTCTGAGGTTAAAATTCTTAATGTCTATAATAATTACAAACTGATATCAGGAAACTTTGTGTATTCGATTACAATGAGATTGATTAAATTGGATAGATTTAAAGACTATTTTCAGAGTCTTTCGACTCTTCATAATTATAAAACACGTCATAGAGAGGATCTGAGTATACCTATGTGTCTATTGTCAATTGGGCAGAGATCTATCAAATACAATGCAGTAAAAATTTGGTCTGAATTTCCTGATGATGTTAAAAATGCAAAATCTTTAAAATTATTTAAAATCAAATGTAGAACGTTTCTTCTTACAAAGCAATGAAACCTTCTTCTATGTATCAGTGTAATATGTCTCATAACCATTTGACCTTTTATACTATTGAATTATTGTACTATTTGAATTATTGTATACTTTACTGTTGTCATAATTGAACTAAAGGAAATAGGGAGCATTAACTAAAAATAAGCGTCAGCTTACTATGCTCTCCTTTTTCGTTTCGCCTTTCCTATTAAACACCAATATTTAATATGATTGTTATTTCCCTTTTCTGATGCAATTGATATTTCTCAGCTAATTCACTTCTCAATTTTTCTCATGTATATATTAATTGTTATTAGATAATTATGCTATGTAAATGTATATTGTATTGACTGGCGGAATAAAATAAAGATTATTATTAAATAAAATAAAGATTATTATTAAATAAAATAAAGATTATTATTATAAACCATTCCAGAAGGCTTCATGAAAGTCACCTTTATGGACGAGTGTCTTTGACGTCCGGCCAGCGCAGAGCTTGATTGAATTGGTCTCGGCAACATCACAATTGAACTTAACGTCAATGGGACAATGTTTCGTTCACCAATGAATCCCAACTTAGTCTGCAAACCGATTCCCTACGACTATTGGTCTGGAGACAGCCTGGAACCAGATATCATCTCATTAACATCCGGGAAATAGTTTTGAGCTGGTAGTGTGTTGGTGTGGCTAGGCATTACTCTCAATGGCCGCAAAGACCTTTATATCTTCCCAGGAGGGACTGCAACAGCTGTAAGATTTACGTTATGTTGGTCAATTTCTCGCAGCAATGAGTCCTGTTTCCGTGTTAATGGACGATGATGGTAGCTCGCTTGGTAGACCAATACTTTAAGAGGGAAACCATAAGCCGTATGCGCTGGCCTTCCCGATCATCTGACCTAAATCCAATAGAACATGTTTGGGGCACTCTAGGACGCTGCATCGTCTGTTGCAATCTACCTCCCAGGACCCACCAGGTGATCTGATCTGCTTTCATGCATGCATGGCAATTACTCCTTCAAACCCTCATTGACACCCTAATTTGCTTCAGGACGAGTCGTTGTCCGGGGTGATCACACACTATATTAAATGTATATTATCAGTAAACATTTTTACACGTCATTTTGAAGTAAAATTTTTTTTTAATTTGAATATCTCATTAAATATTCAGAGGAAATTATTTGTTTTTCGGGTAGGTTGGGTTGTTTTACCTCTGAGCTGAACTTTTTTGCACACCAGGGGCTAAATGCTAGGTCATAAGGACCCCGAAGGCTCAGAGAAGGTTGGGGGAGGGGATCCACTGGAAAAGCTGTTGGAAGACAGATGGTAGCCTACTGTCAAGGGCATCCAGCGTGTTCTTTAACGTGCGCAGGGTATGGCTCTCCAACACACGGAGTCATAGCTTTAACCTCCCATCCGACGGACGGCGGCCTTTCCAAGCCCATCGGTGTCCCCTACTGACCGTGGGCAGGGCGGGGAATTTTGCGGAGACAAATCTCAACACTAGTTTTTTCGGGTATTAGTGAGATATATGATCATGGACTTCACCTGTACGTTTCACTGAAGTCCAACGAAGAATTTGTTTGCAATTCCTGTTTTATGTTTGTTGCTTAATTTTTGAGCATGAGTGTAATTGCAATTCACAATGAATGAAACTGAATACGATTTTCAAAAAATGGTCACATTATTGTTGTACAAATCCTAGAAGAGGAATTCTGCTTTGAGGAATAATTTGGTGACATGGAATGGATTGTACTAATACGTTTCGAAATGTGACAGTTTGCTAATAATCTGTTTATAGTATGTACAGTAGATCATGTAGGCTTTCCAATTGATGACTATGTACATCAGATGATGTAGGCTTTGCAATTGATGACTATGTACATTAGCTCATGTAGGCTTTGCAATTGATGACTATGTGCATCAGATCATGTGGACTTTGCAATTGATGAGTATGGACATCAGATCATGTAGACTTTGCGATTGATGAGTATGTACATCAGATCATGTAGGCTTTGCAATTGATGACTATGTACATCAGATCATGTAGGCTTTACAATTGATGACTATGTACATCAGATCATGTAGGCTTTACAATTGATGAGTATGTACATCATATCATGTAGGCTTTGCAATTGATGAGTATGTACATCATATCATGTAGGCTTTGTAATTGATGACTATGTATGTCAGATCATGTAGGCTTTACAATTGATGAGTATGTACATCAGATCATGTAGGCTTTACAATTGATGACTATGTACATCATATCATGTAGGCTTTGCAATTGATGACTATGTACATCATATCATGTAGGCTTTGCAATTGATGACTATGTACATCATATCATGTAGGCTTTGCAATTGATGACTATGTACATCAGATCATGTAGGCTTTACAATTGATGACTATGTACATCAGATCATGTAGGCTTTACAATTGATGAGTATGTACATCATATCATGTAGGCTTTGCAATTGATGACTATGTACATCAGATCATGTAGGCTTTGCAATTGATGACTATGTACATCAGATCATGTAGGCTTTACAATTGATGACTATGTACATCAGATCATGTAGGCTTTACAATTGATGAGTATGTACATCATATCATGTAGGCTTTGCAATTGATGACTATGTACATCAGATCATGTAGGCTTTGCAATTGATGACTATGTACATCATATCATGTAGGCTTTGCAATTGATGAGTATGTACATCATATCATGTAGGCTTTGCAATTGATGACTATATACATCAGATCATGTAGGCTTTGCAATTGATGAGTATGTACATCAGATCATGTAGGCCTTGCAATTGATGACTATGTACATCAGATCATGTAGGCTTTGCAATTGATGACTATGTACATCATATCATGTAGGCTTTGCAATTGATGAATATGTACATCATATCATGTAGGCTTTGCAATTGATGACTATGTACATCAGATCATGTAGGCTTTGCAATTGATGACTATGTACATCAGATCATGTAGGCTTTGAAATTGATGACTATGTGCATCAGATCATGTAGGCCTTGCAATTGATGACTATGTACATCATATCATGTAGGCTTTGCAATAGATGACTATGTACATCAGATCATGTAGGCTTTGCAATTGATGAATATGTACATCAGATCATGTAGGCTTTCCAATTGATGAGTATGTACATCATATCATGTAGGCTTTGCAATTGATGACTATGTACATCAGATCATGTAGGCTTTACAATTGATGAGTATGTACATCATATCATGTAGACTTTGCAATTGATGACAATGTACATCATATCATGTAGGCTTTGCAATTGATGACTATGTACATCAGATCAAGTAGGCTTTACAATTGATGACTATGTACATCAGATCATGTAGACTTTGCAATTGACGAGTATGTACATCATATCATGTAGGCTTTGCAATTGATGACAATGTACATCAGATCATGTAGGCTTTGCAATTGATGACTATGTACATCATATCATGTAGGCTTTGCAATTGATGACTATGTACATCAGATCATGTAGGCTTTGCAATTGATGACTATATACATCAGATCATGTAGGCTTTGCAATTGATGAGTATGTACATCAGATCATGTAGGCTTTGCAATTGATGAGTATATACATCAGATCATGTAGGCCTTGCAATTGATGACTATGTAAATCAGATCATATAGGCTTTGCAATGATCATTTCTACCAGATAGTGGTTGCCATCAAGATAAAAATGTTCGTTGCAAAAAAAAGTAGATAAAGAATCTATGCTGTTGGATTGTTTCATTTCTGAGCGACACTTTTCTGTATACAATAGGCTAAATGGCAACGCGGAAGATGGCATAACGCCATTTTTATTACCGCCCTCTATTTATATTATCATACATACGACCCAGTAGCAGACTTCAGTGTCCTCAACTATACAGCCAGGTCACGAATCACCACTGACTGGTAAACATCCCCATTTAGGACACTATTAGAAATATATATACAATACAGATATACACAATGAGAACGGCAAGAAAACAAAAAATATAAGGACTGACAAGTGGGTTGACATGTTTCAGTCTCATTCGCCATACATAAGTCTGTTTTCGAGGACTGTCTTTTAAAATATATGATATTGAAGTCCTCAACGGGAGGGGGGGGGGACATAAGCACAATCCTCCCCTTGGCTAAGCTACTGGTTCCCAATCTTCTAAACATTTCCTCATTTGGAATTAAGAACATTCATTCTAAACAATTTCGAAAATATTTAAGTCGTTCGATTTAGGTTTAGCAGAGGTTGTCATTGTTACTGTGACCTTCAAACACAAAGGACAAACGATGAGTGATAAAATATATTGTCAATCGTTCCCAAGGGTGTTTACAAACCCTCCCTTGAAGGTTACTACTCAATCCCATCACGTGGCATGCTGGTCACATTCACCAAATATCTCAATTTTCCCTTAACGTAGGATCCATAATGAATAGTGGGATTCCTTTGACGAACCTCATTATCAGTCACAAATCATCATTCTACCCATTTTTGTCAGACTACGTCCCAATTATGTAATAAAGAATAATCTTAGCCGCAAGCAATCCCAAGGCTAGGGAAGTCTGAACCACCACAATACAAAGAAAACAATGACTTAAGACGGCGAGGGTTAGGATGATGCCTTGAGGTTTCTCTGTTCAGCTTGCAGGATATACTCATCCTCGATAAAAATTAGCTGAATATTTTGCCAAAATTTATCCCTCTTTGTTTTTTACTTGTCATTTATTCATCAATCAAATTCATTAAATGATAAGGAAACGGATCCTTCGTGGGCCCTGATATTCAGCTCAGGCATCTAATTGAAGTAACCGCATCATCGTAAATGTATCCAATAAAGTTCAACGCAGCCGCCACTGCTGGTTACCATTGATCATGGTTCTAACCGCTGCTGCTACTTATCCAGGAATGAAAGGAGTGACCGCGTGCAGTCCATGCAGTGGATTGACGAGCAGGGCCTAGCCCCAGTCCAGAGTCCCGGACCTCCCAGAGTCTCGGCTTAACACCCGTTCATTAGACGGAGACGGGCTGGGCCTTGGCCGGCACAGTGGCGGCATCAGGTAATGATCACCTTCCTCGTGTTCTGACAGGCAACGTGACAGACTGCCAGAACAGCGATGGGAAAGTGCTTGCAGTCCAGACAAAACGGTGGCTGCATAGAAAGCAGTGGGAGAGGAAATTATCTGCGTTTCTATGACAACCAAGGAATTGGGTGATAAAAGAGCATCATTTTTGTTCCTAGTCTGGTTTATTTAGCCATTGAAACTAGTGCATGCAGATTAAACTCGATGATAAATTGCTATTTTTAATCTTAACGAAAAATGTTCTTGAATGATGAGAATTAGTAATAAGGGATTGAAGTATCGATATAAGTTACTCTCTCTATACACCTAGTCGCTCACTAACATGATCGATACGTTCTTAAAAAAAATCGTGCAAGGTGAAATCGTGTTAATCGTACACGAATTTCTCACAACAAGGGGGATGACTTCCAGAATCCTATCCTGATTGATATATTTTGAATTTTATTCCTTTTTTATTACTATACTTTGTTAACGCTTTGTGTTTTCTATTTGTTTATGTACATTTCACATATCTAATTCATTTTCATAGAAATGAAATAACGATTAAAAAGAGTTGGGTTGTTTTACCTCCGAGCGGCCCTTTTTTGCACACCATGGGCTAAATGGCCAGGTCACATGAACCCCGAAGGCTCAGAGAAGGTTAGGGGAGGGGACCCACTGGAACAGCTGTTGGGAGACAGATGGTAGCCTCCCGTCAAGGCCATCCAGCGTGTTCTTTAACGTGCACAGGGTATGTCTCTCCCGCACACGGGGCCACGGCTTAACGTCCCATCCGACGGAAGGCGGCCTTTCCAAGCCCATCGGTGTCCCATACTGACCGTGGGCAGGGCGGGGAATTTTGCGGAGATAAATCTCAACGCTGACCCAGCAGGGACTCGAACCTGGGAACTACAGATTACGAGCCTGGCGCGCTACCGACTAAGCCACCCCCGCCCCTGTGATACCAGGCCTCGGCAGTGTAGTAACAGAAGAATTGTTTTTTTTTAGTATATAAGCTATTTTAATTAAATTTTTATTTATTAAAATTCAATTGGTAGTTATAATATTTAAAAAAAAATTAGTGTTGATTATTAAATTATTGATGAATTTTTGAATATAGTCGTAATGAATATATTATTTTGTTTTATATAGTTTAAAAATAAATAGATTTTAGTTAAATTTTAGACAATTTAAATTGCTTAAATTTTTATGCATATTTAATTTTTCTCCTTTCTTCCCTGCTTTTGCTCAACATCTCTCCAGGTCTGACCTTGGTTAGGCTGAGACTCACATGAAAAAGAACTTTTGCACGCTTTGTAGAACAGCATGCTGGACGCCTTGATAGGATCACTCATTTCGCCTCCTGACAGCTGTTAATGAATTCCAGTCCCAACTATCAACCGTTGGGGGGTCCTTGTGACCTGATCATTTAGCCAACTGTGTGCAGAGTACGGCTCAGAAGTCAAACAACCCAACCCATCGGGATTTTTCTCAGCCTTTGAAGAATAGGAGAATATTCTCACGAATAATTACCAAAAAAAATTGTACAGTCGCTCAAAAAAGTATCCGAACACTATGGCTGATTACAGAATTCAGAAAAAATATCTGGCAACGATTTTTTTAGAAATTAGTGATCTGGCAACCTTCGTGTCACGTGACACGAAGGTTGCCAGATCACTAATTTCTAAAAAAATCGTTGCCAGATATTTTTTCTGAATTCTGTAATCAGCCATAGTGTTCGGATACTTTTTTGAGCGACTGTACTTGTTTGCTGAAACTTCTCACTTGTAGAACGATTTCAGTTGCGCCATTAAACTATTGTCGTTTTTATTATTTTTTTTTGTCTCATTTTGCACTTTTCTCTCGTAAAAGGTTTTTTTATTACTAGAACTCTCACTGCCTTTGCTTTTTACGGAGAAAATTTCAGAAAAAATTAAAGAAAAAGAGATCAGAAATATTCGTTTACGTACAGAAATTAAAATAAATCTGGTCTAAAAGAGATAAATTTTTGAACTTCTCTGTCTCTTTTAACGTTCTACTTTCTTTCCTTTCGTTGAGAAAATGAGAGGCCAATTAAACTTTAGTTTCCCTCTTTTATCCGGTATTCAAATTGGAGGTAGAGAAAGATATTTAGATGGTACTTACATACTTTTCACACACTATTATACTGTATATTTTCATATAATGACAAAGGTTTAGTGGAAAAAATTGTCTTTAGCGATGTGGGATCCGAACCCACGACCTCCTGATAACATGTCAGGAGTTCTGACCACTGAACAATAGAGAATGATTGTTCATTGGCCAGTAGCACAGCGATCACAGCAACTGCAGGAGGTCTTGAGTTCAGATACCATCTGGCTAAAGGCAATTTTTTTCTCTCTATACCTTTGTCATCATGAATAATTGTTTGGATTGTTTTACCTCTGAGCGGCACTTTTTTGCCCACCATGGGCTAAATGGCCAGGCCACAAGGACCCCGAAGGCTCAGAGAAGGTTGGGGGAGGGGACCCACTGGAACAGCTGTTGGGAGACAGATGGTAGCCTCCTGTCAAGGCCATCCAGCGTGTTCTTTAACGTGCACAGGGTATGGCTCTCCCGCACACGGGGCCACGGCTTAACGTCCCATCCGACGGACGACGGCCTTTTCAAGCCCATCGGTGTCCCCTACTGACCGTGGGCAGGGCGGGGAAATTTTGAGGAGATAAATCTCAACGCTGACCCAGCTGGGACTCGAAACTGGGAACTACAGATTACGAGCCTGGCGCGCTACCGACTGAGCCACCCCCGCCCCCATGTCATCATGAATAAATACAGCATAATAATGTGTGGAAAGTATGTAAATACCCTGTAAAAGCTGATGAGCTGTGGATATAATTAATAACTTATTGGTAACAAGAGGAGGATATTCCTTTATCGTCATTTCTCTTCAGTTTGGGGGGTGGCTCAGTCGGTAGCGCTCCAGGCTCGTAATCTGTAGTTCCCAGGTTCGAGTCCCAGCTGGGTCAGCGTTGAGATTTATCTCCGCAAAATTTCCCCGCCCTGCCCACGGTCAGTAGGGGACACCGATGGGCTTGAAAAGGACGCCGTCCGTCGGATGGGACGTAAGCCGTGGCCCCGTGTGCGGGAGAGTCATACCCTGTGCACGTTAAAGAACATGCTGGATGGCCTTGACGGGAGGCTACCATCTGTCTCCCAACAGCTGTTCCAGTGGGTCCCCTCCCCCAACCTTCTCTGAGCCTTCGGGGTCCTTGTGGCCTGGCCATTTAGCTCATGGTGTGCAAAAAAGTGCCGCTCAGAGGTAAAACAATCCAATCCAATCGCTTCAGTTTGGTGATCAATTACGTTTTACGAAAGCACTGCAAGAGAGGGATGGTGATAAGATCTTCTACAATCTACAGTCGCTCAAAAATGTATCCGAACACTATGGTTGATTACAGAATTCAGAAAAAATATCTGGCAACGATTTTTTTAGAAATTAGTGATCTGGCAACCTTCGTGTTTTCTGAATTCTGTAATTAACCATAGTGTTCGGATATTTTTTTGAGCGACTGTACATCAATAATTCCCAAACTTTTAGGCACCACGTGTGCTATTTTCAATATTTCTCTACAAAGTCTCATTCTTTCTGCGGATCCCTTATGAAAGTCTAACTTTTTCTACACACTCTCTTCCTATCATTACTTGGGGGCAGGGGTGGCTCAGTCGGTAGCTCGCCAGGCTCGTAATCTGCAGTTCCCAGGTTCGAGTCCCAGCTGGGTCAGCGTTGAGATTTATCTCCGCAAAATTCCCTGCCCACGGTCAGTAAGGGACACCGATGGGCTTGGAAATGCCGCCGTCCGTCGGATGGGACGTTAAGCCGTGGCTCCGTGTGCGGGATAGCCAAACCCTGTGCACGTTAAAGAACAAGCTGGATGGTCTTGACGGGAGGCTACCATCTGTCTCCCAACAGCTGTTCCAGTGGGTTCCCTCCCCCAACCTTCTCTGAGCCTTCGGGGTCCCTGTGACCTGGCCATTTAGCCCATGGTGTGCAAAAAAGTGCCGCTCAGAGGTAAAACAACCCAACCCAACCATCATTATATCATATAAATCCTAGCAAAGAGGCCTCCCTGAAAGATCCAAGAATGGATAGTTTTTCATAGTTTTTTATTAGTTTTTTTACTAGTTTTTTATCTGCTGTTCATTCATTGGATATTTTTTAATTTGAATCTAAACATTTGAGTGGATAAATTCAGTGCTACAGAAATTCTTGTGTCATCAACAGCCAATTACATTTTTTGACCAATATCAGATACACAGTGTTGCCATACCAATTTGGAATATTTCCAGCCAAAAGCATCACAGTAAATGTTCTCTTCCCATTAGAGCTTTCTGAAATATTGGAAATAGCACACGAAGTCTACTATTTTCGCGGAACACAGGTTAGGACCACTTCTCAAGGGTTCTAAAGACATCTATAATTCATCTGATGGTTCTTAATTGTATACTAAATGATCATTTGGCTCTCTTGGTAAAGCGATGTTTGTCATTACATGCACTCTTTCATTACAGCCTTTCGTGAGGTAATAGCTTACATATAAATATAGAGAAAACTAAATTGGCTGCAACTGGTCAGCTGGATGATGGTTCAGTTCTTTTGATGGGATGTTCTCTTGAGAAAGTTTAATTATCTTGGGAGTTGTGTGTAACATGAGATAAACATCAGGGGAAAAAAATCTTCCTTTGGAGAATACAGAAACATAGGTGGTTACACCTATAGGTTAAACTTAGGTTATATAATAATTTGGCCTTCTCTGTTTGATGATAGCAAAACTTTCATCTCTGTTGGCAAGGTAACTGGAAACTTGTTGCTTTTGATTTCGGATGCTTATTCAAACATCTCGGGTATTAGGTGGCTGATTGCGTAAACAATGATAAGATTAATCCGAAGCGCCATCAAATATCTCTGTAAGCTGCGATTACTTAGGAAGAGATTGCGTTGGTTTGGCCATGTTGCCCGCAAGCAAAACTATAGATTAGTGAACAGAGTTATGAACAGTATCCTTAGAGTCTGAAAGAAAAGGGATGGATCAAAAATGAGATGGATTATAATGTCAAACAGGATTTTATTATAATGGGCTGTAAGCAATATGTGCTTCTTATGATAAACGTGGTGATAGAATTAAATTACACATTCTAGAATGGACTCCCCTATCCTATTGCTGTTTAAACTATTGTTGAGTATTAGACTGTTCTATCAAAATATTAGAGAATTTTTATATATGTCAACAGAAATCTAATTTCGGAGTACCCCCCTCAAGCAGCTGCTTGCCACAGAGGTCTGACAGGAGGCTGTCAGTTTATATGCCACAGTAGAAGATCTGAGAGGATGGCAGGACCTCAGCAGAAAACAACACGAACATCCATGCCTTACCCGGGGCTCGAACTCAGGTCCCGTAGATCAGTAACCAAGCGCGCTAACCACTCGGCCACGGACGGTTTGCTTTGTTCATTATTTGGTATTTCACCAAAGAGGCATCTGCGATGTGGGAGGTCTCCGTTCCAGCAACTGGAATGTTAATCGACGTAGCAGTGTCGATGAAAGGAGAGTCATCCACTGCGGGCGTCCGCTGACAAGTGTACCCTGCCACTTGACCGAAGTCGGAGGTCAGCGACCTTGCCAATGTCCGAAGTCGGAGTAGGGAGCAGAGTGTTGGCAACGACCAACAGAAGAAGTGAGAGCCAGCCTAAGACGAGCGCGTTAAGACGCAAAATGCTTAAGCTCGCAAGTGCCGACTAGGACTAACGGTACTTGAAGCTCGGGAGAAATAACTGAACAGGCATAGTAAGCTGATATTATAGTTTATGGCAAATGTGCATTATTATGGTCTTTATCTTTCAGTCAATGTTTGTGTCTTTAAAGTGCAACAAAGAATGGTTTTGTTTAACTAAAGACTGGAGTCGAACCAATTTATTAAGAGTAGCTCAGCATTGAGTACTTGCATTTTCCCTCGAATCACAGGAGACTCTTTCACCCATTCGCGTATTGCGATCGAACCAGAGGGACATCCCAAAAGATCTCAATAGACAGACGGCAGAGAGAAGTAACATCACACCTTGCATAAACTTTGTAAGGCAGAATAGTCAAACTTACCACCAATTCAATCATCCCGAACAACCAAGATACGAAATTATCCCATTCAAACAGCTCATCAATGAAGAGAAGAAGAGAACCCGTTCGCGTATTGCGTTCGAACCAGAGGGACATCCCAAAAGATCTCAATAGACAGACGGCAGAGAGAAGTAACATCACACCTTGCATAAACTTTGTAAGGCAGAATAGTCAAACTTACCACCAATTCAATCATCCCGAACAACCAAGATACGAAATTATCCCATTCAAACAGCTCATCAATGAAGAGAAGAAAAGAACCCGTTCGCGTATAGCGTTCGAACCAGAGGGACATCCCAAAAGATCTCAATAGACAGACGGCAGAGAGAAGTAACATCACACCTTGCATAAACTTTGTAAGGCAGAATAGTCAAACTTACACCAATTCAATCATCCCGAACAACCAAGATACGAAATTATCCCATTCAAATGGCTGATCAACGAAGAGAAGAAGAGAACCCGTTCGCGTACTGTGTTCGAACCAGAGGGACATCCCAAAAGATCTCAATAGACAGACGGCCGAGAGAAGTAACATCACACCTTGCATAAACTTTGTAAGGCAGAATAGTCAAACTTACCACCAATTCAATCATCCCGAACAACCAAGATACGAAATTATCCCATTCAAACAGCTCATCAATGAAGAGAAGAAGAGAACCCGTTCGCGTATTGCGATCGAACCAGAGGGACATCCCAAAAGATCTCAATAGACAGACGGCAGAGAGAAGTAACATCACACCTTGCATAAACTTTGTAAGGCAGAATAGTCAAACTTACCACCAATTCAATCATCCCGAACAACCAAGATACGAAATTATCCCATTCAAATGGCTGATCAATGAAGAGAAGAAGAGAACCCGTTCGCGTACTGCGTTCGAACCAGAGGGACATCCCAAAAGATTTCAATAGACAGACGGCAGAGAGAAGTAACATCACACCTTGCATAAACTTTGTAAGGCAGAATAGTCAAACTTACCACCAATTCAATCATCCCGAACAACCAAGATACGAAATTATCCCATTCAAATGGCTGATCAATGAAGAGAAGAAGAGAACCCGTTCGCGTACTGCGTTCGAACCAGAGGGACATCCCAAAAGATCTCAATAGACAGACGGCCGAGAGAAGTAACATCACACCTTGCATAAACTTTGTAAGGCAGAATAGTCAAACTTACCACCAATTCAATCATCTCGAACAACCAAGATACGAAATTATCCCATTCAAACAGCTCATCAATGAAGAGAAGAAGAGAACCCGTTCGCGTATTGCGTTCGAACCAGAGGGACATCCCAAAAGATCTCAATAGACAGACGGCCGAGAGAAGTAACATCACACCTTGCATAAACTTTGTAAGGCAGAATAGTCAAACTTACCACCAATTCAATCATCCCGAACAACCAAGATACGAAATTATCCCATTCAAACAGCTGATCAATGAAGAGAAGAAGAGAACCCGTTCGCGTATAGCGTTCGAACCAGAGGGACATCCCAAAAGATCTCAATAGACAGACGGCAGAGAGAAGTAACATCACACCTTGCATAAACTTTGTAAGGCAGAATAGTCAAACTTACCACCAATTCAATCATCCCGAACAACCAAGATACGAAATTATCCCATTCAAACAGCTCATCAATGAAGAGAAGAAGAGAACCCGTTCGCGTATTGCGTTCGAACCAGAGGGACATCCCAAAAGATCTCAATAGACAGACGGCAGAGAGAAGTAACATCACACCTTGCATAAACTTTGTAAGGCAGAATAGTCAAACTTACCACCAATTCAATCATCCCGAACAACCAAGATACGAAATTATCCCATTCAAACAGCTCATCAATGAAGAGAAGAAGAGAACCCGTTCGCGTATAGCGTTCGAACCAGAGGGACATCCCAAAAGATCTCAATAGACAGACGGCAGAGAGAAGTAACATCACACCTTGCATAAACTTTGTAAGGCAGAATAGTCAAACTTACCACCAATTCAATCATCCCGAACAACCAAGATACGAAATTATCCCATTCAAATGGCTGATCTATGAAAAGAAGAAGAGAACCCGTTCGCGTACTGCGTTCGAACCAGAGGGACATCCCAAAAGATCTCAATAGACAGACGGCCGAGAGAAGTAACATCACACCTTGCATAAACTTTGTAAGGCAGAATAGTCAAACTTACCACCAATTCAATCATCCCGAACAACCAAGATACGAAATTATCCCATTCAAACAGCTCATCAATGAAGAGAAGAAGAGAACCCGTTCGCGTATTGCGTTCGAACCAGAGGGACATCCCAAAAGATCTCAATAGACAGACGGCCGAGAGAAGTAACATCACACCTTGCATAAACTTTTTAAGGCAGAATAGTCAAACTTACCACCAATTCAATCATCTCGAAAAACCAAGATACGAAATTATCCCATTCAAACAGCTCATCAATGAAGAGAAGAAGAGAACCCGTTCGCGTATTGCGTTCGAACCAGAGGGACATCCCAAAAGATCTCAATAGACAGACGGCCGAGAGAAGTAACATCACACCTTGCATAAACTTTGTAAGGCAGAATAGTCAAACTTACCACCAATTCAATCATCCCGAACAACCAAGATACGAAATTATCCCATTCAAACAGCTGATCAATGAAGAGAAGAAGAGAACCCGTTCGCGTATAGCGTTCGAACCAGAGGGACATCCCAAAAGATCTCAATAGACAGACGGCAGAGAGAAGTAACATCACACCTTGCATAAACTTTGTAAGGCAGAATAGTCAAACTTACCACCAATTCAATCATCCCGAACAACCAAGATACGAAATTATCCCATTCAAACAGCTCATCAATGAAGAGAAGAAGAGAACCCGTTCGCGTATTGCGTTCGAACCAGAGGGACATCCCAAAAGATCTCAATAGACAGACGGCAGAGAGAAGTAACATCACACCTTGCATAAACTTTGTAAGGCAGAATAGTCAAACTTACCACCAATTCAATCATCTCGAAAAACCAAGATACGAAATTATCCCATTCAAACAGCTCATCAATGAAGAGAAGAAGAGAACCCGTTCGCGTATTGCGTTCGAACCAGAGGGACATCCCAAAAGATCTCAATAGACAGACGGCCGAGAGAAGTAACATCACACCTTGCATAAACTTTGTAAGGCAGAATAGTCAAACTTACCACCAATTCAATCATCCCGAACAACCAAGATACGAAATTATCCCATTCAAACAGCTCATCAATGAAGAGAAGAAGAGAACCCGTTCGCGTATTGCGTTCGAACCAGAGGGACATCCCAAAAGATCTCAATAGACAGACGGCCGAGAGAAGTAACATCACACCTTGCATAAACTTTGTAAGGCAGAATAGTCAAACTTACCACCAATTCAATCATCCCGAACAACCAAGATACGAAATTATCCCATTCAAATGGCTGATCAATGAAGAGAAGAAGAGTACCCGTTCGCGTACTGCGTTCGAACCAGAGGGACATCCCAAAAGATCTCAATAGACAGACGGCCAAGAGAAGTAACATCACACCTTGCATAAACTTTGTAAGGCAGAATAGTCAAACTTACCACCAATTCAATCATCCCGAACAACCAAGATACGAAACTATCCTATTGAAACAGCTGATCAATGAAGAGAAGAGCACCCGTTCGCGTATTGCGTTCGAACCAGAGGGACATCCCAAAAGATCTCAATAGACAGACGGCCGAGAGAAGTAACATCACACCTTGCATAAACTTTGTAAGGCAGAATAGTCAAACTTACCACCAATTCAATCATCCCGAACAACCAAGATACGAAATTATCCCATTCAAACAGCTCATCAATGAAGAGAAGAAGAGAACCCGTTCGCGTATTGCGATCGAACCAGAGGGACATCCCAAAAGATCTCAATAGACAGACGGCCGAGAGAAGTAACATCACACCTTGCATAAACTTTGTAAGGCAGAATAGTGAAACTTACCACCAATTCAATCATCCCGAACAACCAAGATACGAAACTATCCTATTGAAACAGCTGATCAATGAAGAGAAGAGAACCCGTTCGCGTATTGCGATCGAACCAGAGGGATGTCCCAAAAGATCTCAATAGACAGACGGCCGAGAGAAGTAACATCACACCTTGCATAAACTTTGTAAGGCAGAATAGTCAAACTTATCACCAATTCAATCATCTCGAAAAACCAAGATACGAAATTATCCCATTCAAATAGCTCATCAATGAAGAGAAGAAGAGAACCCATTCGCGTATTGCGATCGAACCAGAGGGATATCCCAAAAGATCTCAATAGACAATCTGCCGAGAGAAGTAACATCACACCTTGCATAAACTGAGTTCTTGAGATCTTTTGGGATGTCCCTCTGGATAGAATAGTCAAACTTACCACCAATTCAATCATCCCGAACAACCAAGATACGAAACTATCCCATTCAAACAGCTCATCAATGAAGAGAAGAAGAAAACTTATCACACCTCGTGCATCCCAAACAAGCTTTTGCCACGTTTGCAAAATAACTAAAGAAGCAAAACAAAAATTAAAACATTCCAAATCATTGCCCTCACAGACATTCGGTTTACTTTTATCGTCAAAGGAATTTCCGTTCAACAGTTTCCACCCTCATTGGATGTTGTAAGCAGACCTCGAAATCCCAAATTCCGTTGGTCATTCTCAATCACCTTTTATTTGAAAGTGTTGAAGTCTTCACCTCAGCTTTTGCTGAATGGGCAAAACGCAAAATCCGCTGGGGAATGTAAGAACGCCTTGTTCAGATCGATCAGCGAGTTTCACTCAAAGCCCAATAACGTACAGTAAAAGAGGAAAAACCTTGAATTTATCGATTATCAATAGAATCCAAGCAGGCCGTTCCTACTTCAGTATCGTGGAAGATTAAGCATTTCGAGCTGCACATTACAGTTTCATACTATACTATGATCATCAGAGAAAAACTCTTGAATCAGTCGATAACATCGATTATAAACTAGGAATTAATCTTTTATTGCAAATGGTAGAAAGAAAACTTTACTTTAGAGAAAAAGCTCTAGACCCAAAACTTAAGTCCCCCACCTCCTCATAGCTCCATCCTCTACGTTCGTATCTGGATTAATTTTCGCGTATATTACGTAGATAAATGAATCGCTTCATCATCGTTACTTTAAAGCGCCTTTTTTTTCACTGTTAATATCTTTGTTTGCATCGCAATTAATTAATTAGGAAACTGATATCCGAAGATATTGGAACAACTGCCTCATTTTTCTAGATTACAGTGAAGTGGCTTCCACACGCTGGAAGATTAATGCAGATTTATCGTGAAATGGAAGCAGGCGAATATTTCATTTTGCATTTTCAGGTTCGAGAGGAAAAATTGTATTAATATAAAGCAAGGAAAACAGCTCGAGTGTTAGTAAATGAAATATTTTTAAGTTTCACAAATTGGTGATTCGATGACTCGGATTTTGTCCGGGATAATAAAGAAATTAAAATGATTTATTCATCAACTGGCAATCAGCTGCTTTAGGAAATCGCGAAAACTATGAAAATTCCACATATTTTTTTTGTTTATTTGTTTGTGTAACGGTTGTGATTAATGATGGTTAGAAAGACTGAAAGCCCCTTGGAAATATCATCACAATCTTGTAATACTACACAAGTGGCCAAAATACATCTTAATGACCAGGTTACAAAGACCCCAAGGGCTCATAAAAATATCCATTGGACATCTGTTAGGAGTTTGGTTGTTTTACTTCTGAGCGGCATTTTTTGCACACCATGGGCTAAATGGCCAGGTCACAAGGACCCCAAAAGCTCAGAGAAGGTTGGGGGAGGGGACCCACTAGAACAGCTGTTGAGAGACAGATGGTAACCTCCCGTCAAGACCATCCAGCGTGTTCTTTAATGTGTACAAATTATGACTCTCCCGCACTCGGGGCCACGGCTTAACGTCCCATCCGACGGACGGCGGTCTTTCCAAGCCCATTGGTGTCCCTTACTGACAGTGGGCAGGGCGGGGAGTTTTGCGGAGATAAGTCTCAACGCTGACCCAACTGGTACTCGAATCTGGGAACTGCAGATACATCTGTTAGGAGACAGGACAAGCAAAGGACTATCAGCGAGTTATTTACGTGCACAGAGACCACGGCTATACGCTCATCCGACAGACGGCGAATAAATTTTTTAAACTTCAAGCAGAATTGTGTTTTTAATATTTTATGTCTATTAATTTATCGACCAAATTATCGATCTAAATATTAAAGAAATTCTATTTATACATTATTTGAAGGCGAATTTTTTACTGATTGCAATGATAAAGGGGCGGGGGTGGCTCAGTCGGTAGCACGCCAGGCTCGTAATCTGTAGTTCCCAGGTTCGAGTCCCAGCTGGGTCAGCGTTGAGATTTATCTCCACAAAATTTCCCCGCCCTGCCCACGGTCAGTAGGGGACACCGATGGGCTTGGAAAGGCCGCCGCCCGTCGGATGGGACGTTAAGCCGTGGCCCCGTGGGTGGGAGAGCCATACCCTGTGCACGTTAAAGAACACGCTGGATGGCCTTGACGGGAGGCTACCATCTGTCTCCCAACAGCTGTTCCATTGGGTCCCTTCCCCCAACCTTCTCTGAGCCTTCGGGGTCCATGTGACCTGGCCATTTAGCCCATGGTGTGCAAAAAAGTGCCGCTCAGAGATAAAACAACCCAACCCAAGCCTGTAACCTAAACAGAGTTTAAAATATCATGTGCCACAAATGATCCAACTCCGAAATAAATGAAGGGATCAGAACGCAGACGCCGAAATTGTTTTTCACAAATGATTCAAGACAAATAAAAAAAAAATCTATTTTTCATCTAGTGTTCTTTAAAAAACATTCCGTTTTATTGTTCTTTTGAAAAAATATTCTCTCAAAATATATCTAACATACATTTGTTAACCACTTTTTGGTCTCCATCACTTTCATAAAATTCTCCAGGGCGAAAGGGGGGGATGCTCTTGCTCCTCCTAGATCTGGAGGGATCACTCAGAAGTAGCCGCCAGGTTCACAATCTGAAGTTCCCAGGTTCAAGTCCCAAATATGC
The DNA here is from genome assembly GCA_038380435.1 of Ryuthela nishihirai. Classification (NCBI taxonomy): domain Eukaryota; kingdom Metazoa; phylum Arthropoda; class Arachnida; order Araneae; family Heptathelidae; genus Ryuthela; species Ryuthela nishihirai. The sequence continues at coordinate 32,605,627 of JAWZYU010000005.1, read as the reverse complement.
CAACGTCGAGATTAATCTTCCATAACCCCCGCCCTGACCTCGGTCAGAAAGGGGACACAATGGTCTTAGGAAGTCTGACGTCCGTTGGATGGGACGTAAAGCTGTGGTCCCGATTGCAGGAGAGCCATATTTGGGCACATTAAAACTGGAAGATGTTGAAGGGAGGCTACTATCTGCCTTCTAACAGCCGTCCGTGGGTCCCCTTTCCGAAACCTTCTATGAGCCCTCGGGTTACTTATGATCTGGCCATTTAGCCCATTGTGTGCAAAAAAGTGCCGCTCAGAGGTAAAACAACTCAATGTATTTCTCATTACTCTTTTATGCATGTTCAATTTATAATTAGAAAATAAATATTGATTTGCTTTTGCGACTACTGCTGCTTTAAATAATAGTGAAGAGTACTAAACCTGTATATCATTCAGAAACACTCAAGGCTGATATCAACACTGTCAGTAAAGGACACCAATGGTCAGTTGGATTGGATTGTTTTACCTCTGAGCGGCACTTTTTTGCACACCATGGGCTAAATGGCCAGGCCACAAGGACCCCGAAGGCTCAGAGAAGGTTGGGGGAGGGGACCCACTGGAACAGCTGTTGGGAGACAGATGGTAGCCTCCCGTCAAGACCATCCAGCATGTTCTTTAACGTGCACAAGGTATGACTCTCCCGCACTCGGGCCACGGCTTAACGTCCCATCCGACGGACGGCGGTCTTTCCAAGCCCATCGGTGTCCCCTACTGACCGTGGGCAGGGTGGGGAATTTTGCGGAGATAAATCTCAAAGCTGACCCAGCTGGGACTCGAACCTGGGAACTACAGATTACGACCCTGGCGCGCTACCGACTGAGCCACCCCCGCCCCCCAATGGTCAGTCAACTGTCAGTAAACTGTCACAACTGTCAGTAAGGGACACCAATGAGGTTGGACTCAAGGCTGTTATCATCATTCCAGAAAAGTAATGATGGTAACTTATGACGATCGGACCATAAAAAAATGAAAAGCAAACACTCTGTGAGTCATAATACTATTAATAACTTTTCAGCTGATGTCCCTGCGGATGGGCCAGGGATTGGCTCAGATGATAGAGCGCCAGGTTCATAATCTGTACTTCCCAGGTTCGAATCCCACCTGATCCTGTGTTGAGTTTTTTCTCGAATAAACCCTACCTGCCCCTGATCAGAAAGGAGACACCTATGGATTTGGAAAGCCCTACATCTGTTGGATGGGACGTAAAGCCATGTGGCTCCCTGTGCACGTTAAAGAACACGCTGGAAGGTTGGGTTGTTGTTTTACCACTGAGCGGCACTTTTTTGCACACCATGGGCTAAATGGCCAGGTCACATGGACCCCGAAGGCTCAGAGAAGGTTGGGGGAGGGGACCCACTGGAACAGCTGTTGGGAGACAGATGGTAGCCTCCCGTCAAGGCCATCCAGCGTGTTCTTTAACGTGCACAGGGTATGGCTCTCCCGCACACTAGGCCACGGCTTAACGTCCCATCCGACGGATGGCGGCCTTTCCAAGCCCATCGGTGTCCCCTACTGACCGTGGGCAGGGCGGGGAATTTTGCGGAGATAAATCTCAACGCTGACCCAGCTGGGACTCGAACCTGGGAACTACAGATTACGAGCCTGGCGCGCTACCGACTGAGCCATCCCCGCCCCCCACGCTGGAAGGTCTTGACGGGAGGCTATCATCTATTTCCTAACAGCTGTCCAGTGGGTCTCTAACCTTCCCTGAGCATTCGGGGCCTTGTGAATGGCATTTAGCCCATTGTGTGAAAAAATGCAGCTCAATCATAAAACAACCCAACCCACTTCCTGATAATTTTTTTATATTCCTGTATATGTCTCGTGAAGTTGAGAAACTAGTAGTATGATTGACAGAGGAATCGTTATGACCTACAGGGTGCTATCAGAGACCGGAAGTTCTGAATTCGAGTTGAGAGATCGTTAAATAACTTTCGGTTTCCATCAAGTGATTCTTTACATAAGCGATGTTGAATTGTATTGTTCGTATGAAGGGTTCACCACTCTGGCAACTGAAGGTCACACTTCCTCCAGGATTGGGGCGGGAGTGGCTCACTCGGTAGCGCGCCAGGCTCCTAATCTGTAGTTCCCAGGTTCAAGTCGCAGCTGGGTCAGCGTTTAGATTTATCTCCGCAAAATTTCCCGCCCTGCCCACGGTCAGTAGGGGACACCGATGGGCTTGGAAAGGCCGCCGTCCGTCGGATGGGACGTTAAGCCGTGGCCCCGTGTGCGGGAGAGCCATACCCTGTGCACGTTAAAGAACACGCTGGATGGTCTTGATGGGAGGCTACCATCTGTTTCCCAACAGCTGTTCCAGTGGGTCCCCTCCCCCAACCTTCTCTGAGCCTTCGGGGTCCATGTGACCTGGCCATTTAGCCCATGGTGTGCAAAAAAGTGCCGCTCAGAGGTAAAACAACCCAACCCAAAATCCTCCAGAATCAGTACCCAAATACATGATGTCTAAACTTTGAATGACTCTAAGTTTTGATTTTTCAAATATTTCACAATTCTGTTGAGACTTTAATAAAAAAAAAAACTCACGTCATTTAGTCTGAAACAGAAAATAACGTTTAAGTAAAAAAGCAACAGATGAATTACAAACGGCTCTCGATTAAACGGAATGGAAGCTATCCCCTCCCCCAAACACAAATCTGCCACCAGAGACTCATTTCTACACAACGTACTCAATGCGGAAGCTCTCTTTCTGTTTCAATTACAGCTGTCTGACGATGATGGATGGAATTTGACGTCATCGCCCACAGTGATATGCAATCCACTGCAAACGTAAATGAAAGCAGATTACTGGAAATGATACCCTTGACGTTTTGAGTTGTTGTGAAATTCTAGAAAAGTTGGGTTGTTTTACCTCTGAGCAGCACTTTTTTGCACACCATGGGCTAAATGGCCAGGCCACATGGACCCCGAAGGATCAGAGAAGGTTGGGGGAGGGGACCCACTGGAACAGCTGTTGGGAGACAGATGGTAGCCTCCCGTCAAGGCCATCCAGCGTGTTCTTTAACGCGCACAGGGTATGGCTCTCCCGCACACGTGGCCACGGCTTAACGTCCCATCCGACGGACGGCAGGCTTTCCAAGCCCATCGGTGTCCCCTACTGACCGTGGGCAGGGCGGGGAAATTTTGCGGAGATAAATCTCAACGCTGACCCAGCTGGGACTCGAACCTGGGAACTACAGATTACGAGCCTGGCGCGCTACAGACTGAGCCCCCCCCCCCCCCCCCCCCCGATGAAATGTTTGGCAATGAATGGTTTACATTGCCAACATTGAGTTGACCTCTTAGACCCAGAGGGGGAGGAAAAACACACCTTTTTAGTTTTAACAGATAATTATTTGTTTTTAGAGAGAAATGAAAATTTCTTTTTGGGTTAGATATTATGATAAAATATTATGATTCACACTTTTTAAATCTTTCGAAAACTGTAATTGCGCTCTCTAACGGTAGAAAAATTTGCAAATTCCAAAATTTCAAACAAATATTGCAAGTGACGTACTTAAGCTAGAAATTTTAAATTTTGGTGGTGGAATGTGAACGTCATAATATTTCCATTAGCAGCAATGGTTTGACTTCTTAGACCCAGGGTGGGTGGGAAAAGACTTTTTTTTTTGCTTTCGCAGATAATTGTTTGTTTTAGAGATAAACGAAAAAATCTTTTTAGGGTTAGATATGAATCGATAAAATATTATGATTCGCACTTTCGGAATCTTTCGAATACTATAATTTCGCCCTCTAACGGTGAAAAAGATTGGAAATTGCAAAATTTACAACGACTATTGCAACCATGTATTAACGATAGAAATATGAAATTTTGGTGGTGGAATGTGAACGCCACGAAGTTCCCATTGGAAACAATAAAAATGATAATTAGAAAACCCTTTTTTAATTTGATTGGTACTAATGAAATATTATAATTCAAATTTTTCCAATGCTTAGTAGTATTAACAAATGCTTAGTAGTTACAGATCACCAATTACGATGAAACGACAGAGATCAAGTTTTACAACTAATATAGAATAGGAATTTGAAAAACTAGTGGTATTTTTAAGAGATATTTCACTGACAGCAATAATCTACCCACTTTTTTGAGAGAGATATGAGAAACACAACTTTTTAGATTTAAGAATTAAAAGATGAAATTTTTTATGTTCTATAATTACTAATGAAATATTTATTTGCATTTTTTCCATCATCCGCTGGCTCAAATTAAAAACTTTTAAAGATTGAAACAGCAAAATAAATAAATACCCCCTCAAGCAGCTACTTGCCACAGAGGTCTGATAGGAGCCTGTCAGTTTATATATGCCATAGTAGAAGATCTGTGAGGATGGCAAGACTTCTGCAGAAAAACGACAGAAACATCCATGCCTCATCCGGGGCTCAAACTCAGGTCCCTTTGATGGAAAAACTTCTTTCTCTTTGAACACAAGATTCTCATATGCCCCAGAGGAGAAATGCGTCCTTCTAATTTATTTCTCTATTTTATATTTTTTGCAATTTTTTTTTATCTATTTTTTTGAGTTCTGCTAACATTTTTCGATACAACTTAGATAACAAATGCATGTGTGAAAAAATTGAAATTCATAAAACCGAAAAGGTAAAAAAAGATTTGATTACAAGAGTTAGTTACTAAATTTGTACCTTCTATATATTTTGCCTATGTATTTTTATACTCTATACATTTTAAACCTTTTTTCAATAGTAAAAAAAGGATACATAAAATATGGTCATTGAAATCCCGACGGAAGGCAACTTCTAAAGTAGGAGGCGCCTTGAACTTGTCGCCACATGCACATTCAGAACAGATCAAAGTTTCTGACTTTTACTACCTGTTTATGGTAATTCTTAACTTTCACCAAGACCCATTGGATAAAACCCCGAAATAAGACGCGAATAGCTGATTTTTCGGGCTTTTATACACACATATACTTTTATACGAAATGCATATTGTAAAATAAAGATGATACTTTTATGCCAATAACTTTACTTCCAACTGTTTTTGCTTTTAACGGTGTCATTTTCTTTAAGGTTTTCTATTTGCTCGATCACATGATGGACTCGAGGAAAAAGCAATCTTTCTTCAGCAAACCCAACACAACGATTTATAGAAGAAAAAAAATCGTTTCCCTTGCTTTGGTTCCTTCCTTCATTCCACTCAATTAGTGCACGCATTTCAGAGTTAGCAGTAAAATCTCTCTTCCTCACGATATACTAAAGGCTCCTCCTCATTCCTTTCTGCTGGTTTCTTTTTATTTTGCTTCTTGAACATCTAGTTAATGGAATGGCTTCCAATTTCATTTCTTTCTTTCCTCCAGATGTGTCTTTCTCTTTCGCTTCTGAACCGTTTTTTGAAGTGGCATTGTTTTTAGCTGTTATTTTTTTGCTTTGCTCCCTGTACTGTTCGCTGTCTCTGAGCGCCTTTAAAAAGGTGTTTCAGTACGGTTTGTCGTTCTCACTTTAGACAAGCAAAATCACTCTTTACTTAGCAAAGCATCTTCTGCCATAGAATAAAACTTTGCTGCTTCTTTGCTGTTTTTGTTTATATGTGCAAGTCCAAACAGCCCAGGCACTCTCTTTTCAATTACTGCTAATTACTGTTTTTATGCCCCTCGCCCTTTCACTTCATTCCAGATAAAGTAATGTAGAAGTGGTATTAAAAATTTTCCTTTGCCAAATATACGACAACTCCCTTCTTTAAGATTTTGTGATTTAGTGCACCACTTGGCAACGGATTGGTTCCGTATATCATTTGGCAACGGATTGGCATATCTCTTGAAGGTATCGCAGTTCCGTATATCACTTGGCAACGGATTGGCATATATCTTCTTTAAGGTATCGCAGTTCCGTACATCATTTGCCAGTGTATTGGCATATCTCTTCTTTAAGGTATCGCAGTTCCGTATATCATTTGGCAACGGATTGGCATATCTCTTCAAGGTATCGCAGTTCCGTATATCACTTGGCAACGGATTGGCATATATCTTCTTTAAGGTATCGCAGTTCCGTACATCATTTGCCAGTGTATTGGCATATCTCTTCTTTAAGGTATCGCAGTTCCGTACATCACTTGCAAGTGAATTGGCGTATCTCTTGTTTAAGGTATCGCAGTTCCGTACATCATTTGCCAGTGTATTGGCATATCTCTTCTTTAAGGTATCGCAGTTCCGTATATCACTTGGCAACGGATTGCCATATCTCTTCTTTAAGGTATCGCAGTTCCGTACATCACTTGCAAGTGAATTGGCGTATCTCTTGTTTAAGGTATCGCAGTTCCGTACATCACTTGCAAGGGGATTGGCATATCTCTTCTTTAAGGTCCTGGGTTCGAGCCCTGGGTAAGTCATGGATGTTTGTGTTGTCTTTCTGCTGGGGTCCTCCCTTCCTTACAGATCATATCTATGGTGTATAAACTGACAGGCTCCTTTAGGTCGTATGTGCAAGCACCTACTTGAAGGGAAATTAATTTTATTATTCATTAAGTCATTTCAGTTTCATACACTAGTTCCCAATGGATTGGCATGTTTAAGGATCTCTTCGGATCTTTAAAGCATCGTAATTCCGTATAGCACTTGCCAATGGATTGGCACATCCCTTCCTTAAAGTATCACAATTCCCTACACCACGTAGCAGTGAATTGACATATCCCTTCCTTAGAGTATCAGCATTTCCTATACTCCTTGTGAAGAGTGTGGTAACTTTCTTCTCTGAAGTTAATATACTTATACTCCTTGCCAATTGATGCATCTTTCTTATTTATGGTATTGCAATTTCACTTTATCCTTACCGACAGCACGAGAACTCCCTTCTTTATCGTATTTCCATCATACCACTAACCGAAACTATACGGAATTAACTCCTAATAAACTTTGCATAACCTTGACCTGAAATTTGGTTCAGGATTCTCGCACACTTTGACTTTGATCATACAAGATGTCTGGTATCCGAGGTGTTATTAGGTATTACTCTAGAAATGTTGCAGACAGAAATAACGGAAAAAATCCGCTATGCATTGTGTCGATATGGGACAAAACAAATAAACCGTTGATATAAAGGATTGAGAGACATTGATCTAGAAGGTAAGAGAACTTGGCGCACTTCAGAAGACGGGTTGTTTTACCTCTGAGCGGCACCTTTTTGCACACCATGGGCTAAATGGCCAGGTCACATGGACCCCGAAGGCTCAGAGAAGGTTGGGGGAGGGAACCCACTGGAACAGCTGTTGGGAGACAGATGGTAGCCTCCCGTCAAGGCCATCCAGCGTGTTCTTTAACGTGCACAGGGCATGGCTCTCCCGCACACGGGGCCACGGCTTAACGTCCCATCCGACGGACGGCGGCCTTTCCAAGCCCATCGGTGTCCCCTACTGACCGTGGGCAGGGCGGGGCTTCAGAAGACGGGAACAAAGTTTGAATGAGAGGGGTTCGTTTCTATTCTACTGTGAAAAATGTTTGATGTGTTGTAGCCTGTTTTCCAGCAACAATCATTCTATCATAACAATAGAAGTCTTAACGATACAAAAGATAACAATATACATTACAAGTTGTTATAATTAAAGCGTTCTGTAACTCACCTAATGGTCAGAACGGAACGAAACTTGGATAATGGATAGTATACAACATACACTAGAAAATGTTAACAAAAAATTTCATCTCTCATTTCTTCAACCAGGGGCAGAAGTGACGATCTGTAGTATAATTTGCATATGCTGAATCGATACCACTGTGGCACCATTTCGGTGACACAGTGGTATAGTGTTGGCTCGCGGTGACAATGTAAATGGAGCGTCCGGGTTCGAATCCCGTGATGGCTTGGTCGTTTGTTCTGTCCTGTGGGTTGCGATTTTTATTCCTTGTTCAATACACACTTCTTCAATTTCTTATATATGCAGAAAATCTCATATTCTCACTTTGGGATAAGATTGATTGATGTGCATATTTCAAAATGAATTTTCCCGCATTGATAGAATGAAAGATTTATGCAGACTCATTCAATCACTGTTTTTTCTTTATATATATTTTATATTTTTTTATGTTTATATATATGTATATTGCTTTCATAGTTTATCAAACATGTTTATATTTTTCAAGTATTTTATTAAGAGTTTATATAGAGTTGGTTTTAGGGATTTTTTTTGGTGGGTTCCAAAATAGTTTTAAAATTAAAATTATTAATATTTAAATTATTTAATTTTTCAAAATAGTCTATCCTTTCTTTTCTATAACTACTGTTGGGGCGGGGGTGGCTCAGTCGGTAGCAAGCCAGGCTCGTAATCTGTAGTTCCCAGGTTCGAGTCCCAGCTCGGTCAGCGTTGAGATTTATCTCCGCAAAATTCCCCGCCCTGCCCACGGTCAGTAGGGGACACCGATGAGCTTGGAAAGGCCGCCGTCCGTCGGATGAGACGTTAAGCCGTGGCCCCGTGTGCGGGAGAGCCATACCCTGTGCACGTTAATGAACACGCTGGATGGCCTTGACGGGAGACTACCATCTGTCTCCCAACATCTGTTCCAGTGGGTCTCCTCCCCCAACCTTCTCTGAGCCTTCGGGGTCCATGTGACCTGGCCATTTAGCCCATGGTGTGCAAAAAAGTGCCGCTCAGAGGTAAAACAACCCAACCTATAACTATTGCATTGGAATATTATATGTTCAATAGATTGCATTACATTGCAGTGTTCACAATTAGGAGAAGTTGCTTTCTTTAATTTAAATAATGTAGAATTAATTAAGGCCAGAGTGGCTTTCATCCTTAATATTCCTTTAATTTCTTTTTGTTTAATCCATATGCAATAAATTTATTAATTAAAAAAGATATTTTGTATCTGTGTGTATTTTGTGCTTTTATGTTATACCAGGATTGAAGTTCATTTATTATTTTCTTTTCTTTTCTTTTGTATATTGAGTAATTAAATGGAGATCGCATATATTGATTTAAATTTATGGCTTTTTTGGCTAGATTGTCAACATGTTCGTTGTATTTTATACTGATGTGTGACGGTATCCATTGTAAGTATATAATGTTATGTTGGTTTAGGTATTTGAACATTAATGTAAATATATCATTTAAATATACCAAAAAAATTACTTAGTTTGAGATATTTTTAATGCAGATTTACTGTCAGTTAATATTATAATATATTGATTGGGAAATTTTAATGACCAATTTATGGCTAAAATATTTGCAATTAATTCTGGGATAATGATTGGATAAAAAGAGTCAAGTTCAAATTGGAATTCAAATTGTTCTACAGGATAATAAAATACTCCTGATGAGTTAAGAGATTCTCAATTAGTGGATCCATCTGTATATATTTGAGTGGGTTGGGTTGTTTTACCTCTGAGCGGCACTTTTTTGCACACCATGGGCTAAATGGCCATGTCACATGGACCCCGAAGGCTCAGAGAAGGTTGGGGGAGGGGACCCACTGGAACAGCTGTTGGGAGACAGATGGTAGCCTCCCGTCAAGGCCATTCAGCGTGTTCTTTAACGTGCACAGGGTATGTCTCTCCCGCACACGGGGCCACGGCTTAACGTCCCATCCGACGGACGGCGGCCTTTCCAAGCCCATCGGTGTCCCCTACTGACCGTGGGCAGGGCGGGGAAATTTTGCGGAGATAAATCTCAACGCTGACCCAGCTGGGACTCGAACCTGGGAACTGCAGATTACGAGCCTGGCGCGCTACCGACTGAGCAACCCCCGCCCCTATATATTTGAGTGCAATGTGGGTATGTATCATGTATTAAGTATTGTATTTAAGTATGTATGTATGTTTCAGTTAAAATTTTTAAAGTGGTTGAATCTTGTTTTTTTTGTTTCAATTACTTAAATTTTATCACTTTCGGATAAGTCCCATCAACCCATGTAGCCTATAAACAAGGCTCATTAATCCTCCCCGACGTTGCGCAAATAATAACGTTGTACAATGAGAATAACAGTATGCAACATTAGTGATTTGAGCACACCGACATCGAAAGAAACTGCGAAAAGCGCAATGACATCGTGTTCTCTATTCAGGATGATTGAAAAATTTGATGGAATAGGAAGTCTTTCAACTAGGGCAAGCTGAGGGAGAAATCAGTGGAATCAGCACAGATTGAAGATGCTCTCACTGCGGTTGTGGAGCTGTGAAATCAAACTTCGCTATTGCAGGACAAGTAGATATGCCTCATGGCATGGTAAGGAAAGTGATGTCCTTCAATACTACCCAAACAAACTTCACATTACGTAAAAACTGCAAACTGGAGACAACATTTCACTTGATATTTGCTCTCAGTTTCCTGGCACAAAGGAGATTCACGAATTGGTCATTGAATATCCTTTGGGGTATGGGACCATTTCTGTTTAAATGAATAAGTGAACATTCAGAACGAGGCCAGAGGTATTTGTAAATCATATGCAATCAGAACATATATTGGTAGACTTAAGTGAAATGACTGAGAAACAAAATAGGCAATGATTGCTAAGAGCTGCAATTGATATTATAATATTTTAAAAGCAAAAGTTTTCACATGGTACCTTTTATGCATTTTGTCGAACTCCTACAGACTTTCAATCATACTGTATATCGAAGTAGAAAGTTTTGCAGTTTCCATTTAAGGTACCTCTTATGGGAGAGCCATACCCTGTGCACGTTAAAGAACACGCTGGATGGCCTTGACGGGAGGCTACCATCTGTCTCCCAACAGCTGTTCCAGTGGATCCCCTCCCACAACCTTCTCTGAGCCTTCGGGGTCCATGTGACCTGGTCATTTAGCCCATGGTGTGCAAAAAAGTGCAGCTCAGAGGTAAAACAACCAACCAACCAACCAAAGCCTCCCTATAAAATGGTACCCGCAGAAACGTCCCCAGTTAGTGGACAGGAAAGGCAAACGCCAACCGCTCCGTCTTGTTTGATTGAACTGTTTATGGCCTTCTGCACTATTTCTAAGAGCTATAAATGCACAAAATAATAACAATTTATAGCTAGGTGCCACAAATGATGACATCCCGGAATTACAAGACCACGTGGGTCTATGCAAATTTTTGGGAGCCCTCTATTGGTCCCAATGTAAGAGACTTTAAACAACGGGACCAAGGGACGACCAATGAGAAAGAGGGGGGAGGGGAGAGAAGACTAACAAAGAATTCGACATCAAAAAAACTTTTTTTTTTAGTCAGACAGGGAGTCAGATTTGGAGCAAGTTCGAAGACAGTCGACGTTTCGTTTGGGGAGAGTGTGCTTGTGCTCTCCTCAAAATTACGACTTCTAAGATGCTGAAGCTGCTCTGAACTATAGTGATCGCTCTCGAGAAGATGGCGGACGCTGGAGATCGACACCCTGACCTTTCCTGATGATCAACGATGCCTACAGACTCTCCCTGATGCTCCCTGATGCCTCTCCGATGACTCTCCCTGATGATAAACGATGCCTACAGATTCTCCCTGATGATAAACGATGCCTACAGATTCTCCCTGATGATCGACGATGCCTACAGACTAAATGGTCGTCCTACCATTAAAGCTATATAGCGGTCATCCGTTTCTGCTGCTGTGTAAAGCTTCGCGCTGCTCTTCCAAGTGTCGCCCCATGGCCAATGACATTTCAGTCAACATGTGCAAAGTGCCAGCTAAGGACTAATGTTCTCCAGCCCATCATCCCCTGTTTCCATGAGGTCAAAAACCGCCAAAATGATCATGTTTCGAAAGCATGAGCTCTAATTCAGGGAGGAAAATATATTCATTGTTTCAACGTCCTCTTCGGTTTTGTAAATATATCAAATCATTAAACCATTTGGTTAGCACGCTTGGCTACTGATCTAAGGGACCTGGGTTCGAGCCCCGGGTAAGGCATGAATGCGTGTGTCGTTTTTCTGCTGAGGTCCTGCCATCCTCTCAGACCTTCTGCTATGGCATATAAACTGACAGGCTCCTGTCAGACCTCTGTGGCAAGCAGCTGCTTGAGGGGGCATTTATTTTTTATTTTTTTATAAAAAAGGATAAGCTTTATTTTTTCGAAATTGCATTATTGCATAGGGCATAAGCGTTCACGGCTAAAAAGTAATTAAACGATTCAGATGTATAACGATTAAAAATTTAGAGAGGGGAAAATCTTATTTTGACCCCCCCCTAACACTTTAACAAATGTAAAGAGAATTCCTCTATGACGTGTGGGTTTTACGTCGTCCAAATGCGGCAGTTCTGTAAAGAGCCAGCTCAAGATATGTTTGTCCCGATGCCAAGTCCCTTTTCAGACATTTTAAAGGCACCGTGTTGTCAAGGACATCCGTTTGTAGAAGGTGTGTCCCGTTGCGGCTGTCGAAAATTGCTTAAAGTTCTGACTAGTAATGTCTTATATTGAATGGCAAAACCATGCCTTATCGGGCGGGGGTGGCTCAGTCGGTAGCGCGCCAAGCTCGTAATCTGTAGTTCCCAGGTTCGAGTCCCAGCTGGGTCAGCGTTGAGATTTATCTCCGCAAAATTCCCCGCCTTTCCCACGGTCAGTAGGGGACACAGATGGGCTTGGAAAAGCCGCCGTCCGTCGGATGGGAAGTTAAGCCTTGGCCCCGTGTGCGGGAGAGTCATACCCTGTGCACGTTAAAGAACACGCTGGATGGCCTTGACGGGAGGCTACCATCTGTCTCCCAACAGCTGTTCCAGTGGGTCCCCTCCCCCAACATTCTCTGAGCCTTCGGGATCCTTGTGACCTGGCCATTTAGCACATGGTGTGCAAAAAAGTGCCACTCAGAGGTAAAACAACCCAACCAACCCATGCCTTATCAGGAGCTCGAACCCAGGTATCTTTGCTCAGTAGCTAAGCAGGTTATCCACTCGGCCATAGAACAGGGTGACGTATGTATTCAAATACCACTGACATTAAAATTAACTTTATTACGAGAACATTTTAATATTTTAATTTCATTAAAGTCTTCATGCTATTTTCAAGCTCGCCCAGGAAAACTCCCAAACATTCCCGAAACAGTTTAAAACAATGAGGGCTTAAATATCTCGGAAATTTTAATTTTTTTTTCAAAGGCGAAAGTTCAGTTCTATTTAATTTCGGCTCCTGATTGGTGAAAAATGCGAATATATTTAAATTGCTTTTTCTAATCCCCATTCGTTGAATCGAGATAAATCTGTGCAGATGGAGAATCATCGCCATCGCCAATTATCCTTTGAAGCTGTAAAAGTTTCCCATTTCTTCTGATGGCGTCTGCGATGTGCCACCCATCTCGTCTGAAAACATCTCGCACTGCACAGAGTGCTTCTTCTTTTTCAATGTATAAATCTTCTCTTCCGTCCATTAGTCGAGAAGACGAAGACTTACTCTCTCTGTGCTCTTTAATGCCATTTCCCAAATCATAAAAATGTCTTCTTCACTAACTCTCCGTAAAGTTTCCCTCCATCACATTAGCGTAAAAATACACCCCCATCCCCCCTTCCTACTCATCCCACCCCAATTTCCCCTTTCTCAATTCTTCAGCAATAAGGTGAAAAAAATGTTTGCAGCATTTTTCTTTCCCGACAAATTTGCATTAATCTTCCAAAGTGGGTGAAGACTGCGAAAACAAAAAAAAAGTTCAAAAAAGGGGACAGCTGCTTCGACTTTTCTGTGGATATCAGTTTCTTAATTAAGTAATTGCAATGCAAACAACAGATATTAAGCTACTTTAAACAAACAGTGTATTTTTGTGCTCAAGGATATTGAGTGGGGGGGGGGGACCGCTGAGTAATTTCATTATTAATGTTTAACGTTCATGAGAATATTTAATCGTTTGTGATTATTTTTTAGCTGAAGTGATTAAAATATGTCCCTGTAAATGAATTACTCGAAACAAAGACTTTGCTGTAAAGAAAAGTAGAAATTGTTTTTATATTAACACTTAATTATTAGTTATTACAAGGAAATGAAAAAAAAAATATATAAAAAAAACGCATTTAAACCTGCGAAAAACGGACAATTAGTAAAATTAGAAAATGTACAGTAAGTGAAATGTCAGTATAACGAAGTCTTGGGGTAAACCAAAATATATTCGTTACAGTGAAACGCAATAAAAATGCCGTAACGAAAGTTACACATATTACGTATAGTGTATAAATAGGAACAAAATTTCTTGTCCAATCGCAGCTAATTACACTTAACCACGACAGCCAATGGAAAGCAAGATCCTACACCTGAAAATGAAGGGGCCGGATGGCTCAGTCGGTAGCGCGCCAGGCTCGTAATCTGTAGTTTCCAGGTTCGAGTCCCAGCTCGGTCAGCTTTGAGATATATCTCCGCAAAATTCCCTGCCCTGTCCACGGTCAGTAAGGGACACCGATGGGCTTGGAAAGGCCGTCGTCCGTCGGATGGGACGTTAAGCCTTGGCCCCGTGTTCGGGAGAGCCATACCCTGTGCACGTTAAAGAACACGCTAGATGGCCTCGACGGGAGGCTACCATCTGTCTCCCAACAGCTGTTCCAGTGGGTCCCCTCCCCCAACCTTCTCTGAGCCTTCGGGGTCCTTGTGACCTGGCCATTTAGCCCATGATGTGCAAAAAAGTGTCGCTCAGAGGTAAAACAACCCAACCCTGAAAATGAATCAATCCTCAACTGTCTGTGTGTGGTCGCCACAACTCTTCCCATAACGGAGCTAGAAATCTGAACATTTAGAGAAAGGTTAAGAGCACCATGAGGTTATGTGTCAAAATATTACCTCGATAGGATCAATACTGTAAAAAAAAAAATCTGTATTTTGGATAAAATGTATATCTCCTCCATTCGTAGCTTCTCCATTCGCAACACCAAACGTTGACAGATCCCTCCCATTACCAAAGATATTATTATATTACCCATTCGGTCAAGTATCTCAGGAGGTTTCATTTGTTGAAATGGAAATAAAACTTACCATAATAATTTGAGTAGAAGCGAAGCCACGGGCTATGAGAGCGCGCGCTGACGTCAACAACGCCCTAAGCAACACCGAGTAATTCTTCTAGTCACTAATATACTGGTGGAAAAGAAATTATGTTTCATTTTGTACTTTGCAATACTCCGGAAAAGAAAAACATTTTGTTTTACGTAAAATTGTAAATCGTTAATCACTCAGCTACTGTATTAAGAATTAAGAAAGATATTTGGTTTGAGTTGTTTTACCTCCAAGCGTGCGCTCAATGTATTCGTACGCTCAGTACGCTCAATGGTCTCAATGGACAGGTCACAAGAACCCCGAACAGTTCAGAATTGAGTAGTAGATCCATTGGATATCAAAGGGAAATCAAGTTAGGGATATCAAAGGGATATCGCATCAGGGATATTAAAGGATATCTGAATCACTCTACTGTACAAGGGACTCACGATTTCACATCCCATCCCACAGAAGGGAACATTTCAAAACCCATTGTGTTCCTTCTTCTCCGAGGATATAGAGCTGGGATTAACGCAGTAGGGACAGATTAAGAAATTTTTTCGTCCCCACCGAAATCTAAAAATGACCCACCCCCCTCTCTGCCTGCATTCTCTATCATTGAGAAGGCAATTACACTGAGATATCAGTTCATTAGATACATCTACCGAGTAGCGTGTTGCGTTTCCTTTAGCCTTCAGAACAGCCCGATTTTGTCCGGACTTGGAACTTACAATATGCTGTTATGTTACAATATGCGTTGTGCAGGAATGTTGTACCTTGCGGAAATGATTGCGTCTCTCTATTGCTGCAAATTGGATAGTGGCACACTCTCGCTGTTGCTGCAAATTGGGTTTACTCTCGCTGCGAACAGCGTTTACCACTTCATCCCAAAGATGCTCGATAGGGTTTAGATCTTTAGACTGTGCAAGCCAAGAACTAAGGAAAACACGTCGACATGTTCCTCGAACCATTTGGTGACGATACGTACCTTGTGGGCAGGCGCATTATCGTGCTAAACGTGTCCATTCGAGTGAGAATAAACTATAGCCATGAAGGGATGAACTTAGTCAGCAACGAGGTTCAAATACACCATGGCATTCAGATATCCTTCGATTGGTATCGAGAGGACTTAATATGTGCCAGGAAATCATTCCCCCACACCATCACACCGCCACCACTGGTCTGTACTATTGACACCAGACAAGATGGCTCCATGGCCTCATGTTGCTTGCGTTAAATTCTGATCTTTCCATCAGCATGATGGGGAACCTTGATTCTTCTGACCAGGCTACCTTTTTCCAGGTAATTAGTCCTCAACGTTCCAGGATCGATGCTCCTGTACGCGCTGGAGATGCACTCTCGTGCTCTTTGCTGACAACATCGATACTCGACATGGTTGGCTGCTGTTGTAGACCATTCACGACAAGTCTGATACGTGGTGCTTTCGGAGATGACCTTCTGCACCATCAGTGTTTATTTCTATTGGGATTTGTCTGGTTGTGGTCCCTCTGTTCGCTTGCACGATTCTCGCCAATGTCCAGTGTTGGGTTGGGTTGTTTTACCTCTGAGCGGCACTTTTTTGCACACCATGGGCTAAATGGCCAGGTCACATGGACCCCAAAGGCTCAGAGAAGGTTGGGGGAAGGGACCCACTGGAACAGCTGTTGGGGGACAGATGGTAGTCTCCCGTCAAGGCCATCCAGCGTGTTCTTTAACGTGCACAGGGTATGGCTCTCCCGCACACGGGGCCACGGCTTAACTTCCCATCCGACGGACGGCGGCCTTTCCAAGCTCATCGGTGTCCCCTACTGACCGTGAGCAAGGCGGGGAATTTTGCGGAAATAAATCTCAACGATGACCCAGCTTGGACTCGAACCTGGGAACTACTAATTACGAGCCTGGCGCGCTACCGACTGAGCCACCCCCGCCCCAATGTCCAGTGTCCACAAGCTGTTTTCGTTCACAGGGTTGCTGATCACTGGTAGTTTCTGCTTTTCGCAACCATTTTCGGTAAACCTTTGACACGGTTGTGCGTGAAAAGCCCAGGAGGACGGCCATTTGGGAGATGCTAGAACTTGCACGTGTAGCACCAACTATCATGCCACGTTCAAAGTTTCTCGGGTCATTCGTTATGCCCATTCTGACGCTCAATCCAACTCTAACTGATACTCGAAGTGTTGGTCTGCCAGATTTATACCGCACATCGCGGTAACGTGACGTATTACATGTTGGAATGAACCATTTATGCAATGAGGGATGGTGTACCTAATAAACTGGCATCAGGAACAAAATTGGTGCATAATCATTTTCCTGTAACAATAATAATTTTTGTCGTTATGAGACGGATAAAAGATTTAAGCGATTTATTAAGTGTAATATTTTTAGTACTTCTTTTACATAACATTTACAATTTCACTCAATCAAATCGGGGCGGGGGTGGCTCAGTCGGTAGCGCGCCAGGCTCGTAATCTGTAGTTCCCAGGTTCGAGTCCCAGCTGGATTTTGCGGAGATAAATCTCCGCAAAAATCCCCGCCCTGCCCACGGTCAGTAGGGGACACCAATGGGCTTGGAAAGACCGCCGTCCGTTGGATGGGACGTTAACCCGTGGCCCCGGGTACGGGAGAGCCATACTCTGTGCACGTTAAAGAACACGCTGGATGGCCTTGACGGGAGGCTACCATCCGTCTCCCAACAGCTGTTCCAGTGGGTCCCCTGCCCCAACCTTCTCTGAGACTTTGGGGTCCATGTAACCTGGCCATTTAGCCCATGGTGTGCAAAAAAGTGCTGCTCAGAGGTAAAACAACCCAACCCAAAACAACTCAATCAAATCAATGTTTTTACATGGTTGAAAAATATCAATGTCCTTAATGGTTGAAAAATATTAATTACAAGGAGTAGCAGATGTTTTGAAGCTAGTTTTATCTGTCTAGTATTCTCTCTTTATTGGTATCTCTAGCATTCGCACTTTTATTAGGATCTTTCTCGAAAATTTTAAATATTTTCCACCCTTAAAGCGAATCCCTCCTTGAGTGTGTGACCACGTGCCATGCAGGGTTAGCCTTCATGTTAATCCAGCCGTGTAACGCAGGTTTTCATGCAAGCCCAATGAAATCTTGAACTTTTTAACAACTAGGTGCCTTGTAATGATCTTGGCCTAAAGAAACAAAATTTCGTTCGCCTGCTGACCTTTTATAGGCTTTTTACGATTGCTTGCGCATGCTCCGTCACCAATTCTTTTTGTGTCATACCTCCAGGAATGTCGCATGGATCCATCTTATTTGCGTAAAATGTTTTTTTTTACGTACACAAGATATCTGAAGTTCCAAGATGAAATTTATCTGCCTCCTGGAAGAGAAATGCAAGTGATATTTGCTAAACAACTATATTTTTACCACATTGTTTTTCACCACCTCATTCAGTCATTATTTTCTCTGAGACCTGCCAGTAGACTGGTTGGCATAAAAATGGTATTAAATTGATAAAAATCTATGTAATGAATAAGACTGTTCAAGGTCTAGTGCCACGCGACTGATTACTCAAATTACAGACTGTTTCATTTCTATTTGATCCTTATTTGAGCAAAGGACTCTCAAGTTTGTCGCTTGGGAGAAGGATTCGTTCGGTAGTCGGTCAAGCCCGTAATCTGTAGTCTTCAGATTCGAGTCTCCTGTGCCAACGTTCAGATTTATCTCCTATGCTGAACCTTACCCTCCCAGGGGCTCAGTCGGTAGCGCGCGAGGCTCGTAATCTGTAGTTCCCAGGTTCGAGTCCCAGCTGGGTCAGCGTTGAGATTTATCTCCGCAAAATTCCCCGCCCTGCCCACGGTCAGTAAGGGGCACCGATGGGCTTGGAAAGGCCGCCGTCCGTCGGATGGAACGTTAAGCCGTGGCCCCGTGTGCGGGAGAGCCATACCCTGTGCACGCTAAAGAACATGCTGGATGGCCTTGACGGGAGGCTACCATCTGTCTCCCAACAGCTGTTCCAGTGGGTCCCCTCCCCCAACCTTCTCTGAGCCTTCGGGGTCCATGTGACCTGGCCATTTAGCCCATGGTGTGCAAAAAAGTGCCACTCAGAGGTAAAACAACCCAACCTTACCCTCCCTAAGCAGAAAGAGGGCACCGATGAGCCTATAAAGGTTGCCGTCCATGTGATGGGATGCTAAGCCGGATGCCCTGTGCACGCTACACTGGATGGCCTTGATGGTAGTCTATCATCTGTGTCCTAACTGCTGTTCAACCTTTTTCCCATCTTCTCTGAACCCTTGGAGTCTTTGTGACCTGACCATTTCTTCCTTTGTGTTCAAAATAAGTGCCGCTCAGAGGTAAAACAACCCAAACCAGTTATTATAATTGATTCAATGCCAGGGGATACAGTAAAGCCAATAGACACCGATAATGTTATATAAGAGCTTAAATATTCAAGTGTCTTGATGCCCCGTTACATTGGGAAAATTAAAAAGAAACAAACAGACAGTACAAAAATACAAACATGTGTACAGAAATTGCATAACTATTTGGAACACAAATAAAATGACAAGAAGCTCCATACGCGAAGTCGAATATATAATATGAAAGTGAATATCACAAAAAAAAAGGAAAGTAAACGCGAAGAATATATAAAATAAATACACCACAAAAAAAAACTTAAGGACTAGAGCAGTGTCTCGCAAACTATTTTACTCTGCGGCACACTGAATCTAATTTTTTTTCCGCGGCACACTGAATCTAATTTTTTTTCTGCGGCACACTGAATCTAATTTTTTTTTCTGCGGCACACCTAAAAAAGAATAAAAGCAAACTCTATATAATCGTCATTATATTTGCGCTTTGTTGAAGTCATCAGCCTGGTTTTACTTGAAGATTTGCTCTCGTTCTTTATTCATAACTCGGTGTTTGTTTTAAATATTTGTCCATTCTATGGCTCCAAATTATCAAAAATTAATACCAAACCTGTGTGCCGCGGTACTAACTTTAAAAAGTTAATACCGCGGCACACAGTTTGCGAGACACTGGACTAGAGAGAGTAACATTACATGATTGAAGAGAGTAAAAAAGCATCCAAAAAAAAAAAGATTGTTTTGGGTTTTATGGCCAAGGACTCTTAGGACCATCCATTGGGTTTTAACTCTCACCTAAGGAACCACGATGAGAGTACTCGCCATCCGAAGAAGAGCAATCATTCTAAGCTCATTGATGGAAAAGCTGTCGTCCGTCGCATTTATTATTTATATATACACTATATTACAATAAGTAACTGGATGCTCCCATGTTATGTGAATGGGAAGCCTCATTCAAAGCTACCTAACTTTGAAAATAAGCTCTCTACGAAAAAATAGCACTAGAGGTAAATTGAAGATCTCACTCAAATCTCTCTGAATCTCAATTTCAACAATATTCGCTTAATATTTAAAAAGTTATTCAAGCTAGAACATTTAATAGCAGCGCTGCGATACTGTCAGTTCTTCCTAAGCATTTCCCATCCAAACTGATGAAAACTTAAAACATCGTTACAGAAACTTGAAATGTTAGATTTATGTTAGTGAACGGTTCTCATGAGTATCAAAAGTTGTGGTTAAATGTTTCAGCGTCCATAATTCTTTAAATATTCCAATTTTCCTCAGTGACATTTTATTTTTCATAAAAAAAAACTTAGTTTCAAAATTAGGGAGCTTTGAATGTAGCTTTTCATGACATCGAAGTATCCGGGAACTTTTTGTTAATATCGCGTACAGCTACATTTGTAAATATTATTTTGGCTCTAAGAAAATAAACCCGTTTCACGTTTAGCATTCGCTGTTCTTCAATTCACCGGGAACTTCCAAAAGCTAAAACGATATACACAGAGAGACTTAGATCCGAAGGAAAGAGAAAAAAAAAAGAAATAATAGTGCGCAAACGAGTCATTTCCGTGGGTTGTCCGTGATTTTGAATGCCAGTAAGTTTCTGTCTCCAGAGTAACCAAGATGGAGACAAAAACGTCCTCACAAAGCAGATTGCAACGCACCAGGCATAAACAAAGGAGTTTTCGCAGAGCTGAAAGAAAGCGACTCTCCCAGGCAAAGAAGAGGAAGCACATCTCCCGCGGTCATGTCTCTAAACGTGTAATGTGCTTCTCAAATCGATTCATTAAGCAGCAGTTCAGGCAGCTGAACTTGTCCTCAAGATGCCTAATTACAAGAGACAGTATCTTCGTAGCCCGGTTCTTCATTAATGTTGTAATTAAGAGGCACACTGTTCTGCTTTATGTCCCCTGTAGTGCGTCTCGGGCACCAGTACTTCTCGCGCTCTGCTCATGGGAAAACACATCAACCATATTTTGCAGCACCAGATACCATTTCGGGGCTCCCTCCCTTGATTAATGCTATTATTCTGAACTCGCAACATTTTTAATTGCGAGTCTTCAAAAGGAAGTTCCCATTGGCGTGGGATGTTCGTTAAAATCTCGTTATGTAAATTAAAGGAAAACAAAAAGCGAAAAATGCAGCTAAGAGGATTACCATAAGGACTAGGGCTCTCTAGTTAAGTACATAAGTTATATCCATTTAGTCCTTGGGGGTGTAATCCCTTGAATGTCCCGAAAAGCAAAAGAGCTGCAAGATTCGCCGTAATATGGACATACCTAATGGAGATACCCTAGGAGAAGCTAAAAAACGCACAGGGGATTTTGCTTTTATACTTATTATCGTGTTTGTCATCAATTTTCGAGAAACAAGTAATAAAGCCGAAAGAAATAGGCACATCTCTCTTTCAAACACAGTCCAAAAACAGAATACGTATTATTAAGACTTGTGCTTAATTAACTTGTATAGGAAAACTGCAAATGCCGTAAAACTAAACAGCGAAATTGTTTCCAACAAAAATATTTTAAAGATACATACGCAACAAATGCGAGAACAGTTGAAAATATTCAATTAAAGATTTAATGTTAAGTTTTCAGCGATCTATATTGCTTTTTCGAAAGAAGATAAACACGATTCTCCACGAACGGATTTTTGGTGTTAACAGCAGCAGCTGCAGCAAACTGTTTTGTCACATTGCCACCCACAGCAAAACTTCGATATAACGGCCTGTTTTTCAGAGTAACGGTTATCTGACAAAACAACTCTTCGTATTAGTCATCTAAATTCTACGTGCAGTTAAGCCTAAAAATAGATAGCTTAATAGTGAAATTAGTTTTAATGACTTCTGAAGCAATTCCATTAGCATAAAGACTTTTAAAGGCTTTGCTTCATATTGCTATTTGATTAAATGGAAAATGCGACAGCCATTACTCTTTAATGCTGTTTCGTAACGTTGCTTGCAAGTGCGATTGATTAATTGTAACATTATTTGGAATACGCTCTCATTAGCAATGCTCTGCTACGATATTAACTTAAATGACGATGCTATGGAATAAATGTTCCTATAGGTCATGCTACATAAACGAAAATGCGTAGAATTGTTGTTAGTAGTAGTTAATGTTTTGGATCAGATCTGGGTTTATGTGTTAATTGCTTTGCTATATCTAGTGTTAGCAATTGCTGAAAAAATGCAGAATATGTTTTTTCCGATGCTCTTTCATTCCTGAAAAAATGTTTGTAATAATAAATTTGACCTTTCATGCTATTTATAACATTGGATTGGATTGTTTTACCTCTGAGCGGCACTTTTTTGCACACCATGGGCTAAATGGCCAGGCCACAAGGACCCCGAAGGATCAGAGAAGGTTGGGGGAGGGGACCCACTGGAGCAGCTGTTGGGAGACAGATGGTAGCCTCCCGTCAAGGCCATCCAGCGTGTTCTTTAACGTGCACAGGGTATGTCTCTCCCACACACGGGGCCACGGCTTAACGTCCCATCCGACGGACGGCGGCCTTTCCAAGCCCATCGGTGTCCCCTACTGACCGTGGGCAGGGAGGGGAATTTTGCGGAGATAAATCTCAACGCTGACCCAGCTGGGACTTGAACCTGGGAACCACAGATTACGAGCCTGGCGCGCTACCGACTGAGCCACCCCCGCCCCCCTACTGACCGTGAGCAAGGCGGGGAATTTTGCGGAGATAAATCTCAACGCTGACCCAGCATGGACTCGAACCTGGGAATTACAGATTACGAGCCTGGCGCGCTACCGACTGAGCCACCCCCACCCCTTTAGTAGAAATGAATTTGTATAGAGGAAACCACAGAGAGACAACAAAATTATAACACTATTTATAACACTTGTTGCTATTATTTTGCTTATTTGATATAGTTGTAGTTGTTTTACCTCTGAGCGGCAATTTTTCTACACATTGGGCTAAATGACCAGGTCAAAAATGGCTAAAATCGCCAGTTCCCTTAACTATTATGCCAAATAATGAGTCTTTCCTGGGCCAGCGTTCACACAAAGTCTCAGAGAATGTTAACAGAAGGGGACTCACTAGATCGCTGTTAAGAGACAAATATCAAGGCCATCCAGTAAGTTCTTTAACGTGCACAAGCTATGGTTCTTATGCACAACAGACCACGGATTAACGACCATTCCTACGAACGGCGTACTTTTCAAGACCATCGGTGTCCCTTCGAAATTTTTAATTTTATATATTTTCTGTGAACCTACTTAAGAAATCATCCTGTTATCATATTTTTCGTCTCATATGGGTTCAGTCTCAGCGTCCTTTTCAAGACCATCGGTGTCCCTTCGAAAATTTTCATTTTATATATTTTCTGTAAACTTACTTAAGAAATCATGGGTTCAGTCTCATTCAGCATTCTTCTATTATGCCAAATAATGAGCCCCACCTGGGCCAGCGTTGAGATTTATCTCCGCAAAACTCCCCACCCTGCGCTTGGTCAGTATGGAACACCGAAGGGCTTGGAATGTCGCCGACCGTCGTATGGGACGTTTAGCCGTGGTCCGTGTGTGCGAGAGCCATACCCTGCGCACGTTAAAGAACACGCTGGATGACCTTGATGGGAGACTACCATCTGTCTCCTAACTACTATCCAGTTAATCCCCAATCAACTTTCTCTGAGCCTTGGGGGCACTTGTGACCTAGCCATTTAGCCCATTGTGTGCAAAAAACGTGTCGTTCATTTAAGAACACGTTGCTGGCTGTAGAATGGTTTTAAACGAAAGCTAATAAAAGATGCATTTGTTAGTTCTACTGCCTGAAATAGACTTAAGTGAAAAATTTTTAGCTATCCACCCCCCTAGTATATTAAAATTTGACCTTTGATCTCAAAGGACCCATCGCATCGAAAATTTAACAAAATACTGATATCTACGACTCAAAATTCCCTCAGGCCTCATTTTTTAACCCTCTAGCACAGGTAGATCTATATTTGACCTTTAACCTCAAAGGACCCATCGCAAACAAAATTCACAGCATTTCCGAGATCTACGACTCAAAATATTCCCAGGAGCCAATTTTCAGCTCTTCAGCACTGATATATCTAAATTTGACCTTTTACTTTGAAGGACCCTTTGGATTCGAAATTTCGTAACCTTTTCGACATCCACAGCCAGAAACATCCCCATACACCATTTTTAATGTTTCTAGCCCTCGTATATCAAGATTTGATCTATGTTACCCTTATTTGAAGGACATGTCGGAAGTCAAATTTCAGATTTTTCCCGACACATTATTTGTTATTATTGTTTTATATATAATTTGACAATGACATGTACATTTGGGAGACCTTGGCAGGTAGTGGACCAAATAGACCTGCTTATCCCCCACCCCCCATCTGGGTCTAACTGTGAAAAAATGTGCAGTTGCTGCGCTTGGACAGTTCTCATAGATATATAAAATACATATAAAACCTATCAGTTATCTGTTAACCATGGCGATTGGCCGAAGTATCAACTGCGCAGCGCCAGGCTCGTACTCTGTAGTTCCCAGGTTCGAGTCCCAGCTGGGTCAGCGTTGAGATTTATCTCCGCAAAATTCCCCGCCCTGCCCACGGTCAGTAGGGGACACCGATGGGCTTGGAAAGGCCGCCGTCCGTCGGATGGGACGTTAAGCTGTGGCCCCGTGTATAGGAGAGCCATACCCTGTGCACGTTAAAGAACACGCTGGATGGTCTTGACGGGAGGCTACCATCTGTCTCCCAACAGCTGTTCCAGTGGGTCAGCTCCCCCAACCTTCTCTGAGTCTTCGGGGTCCATGTGACCTGGCTATTTAGGCCATGGTGTGCAAAAAAGTGCCGCTCAGAGATAAAACAACCCAACCCATCAACTGCGCAGTCTCATAGTCTACCCGATTGTCTCCACTCACTCTATGCCATTCGTATGTACAGTGCCTGGCCAAATTATTATGAACACCTACCTAATACTTCGTCAAATACAGTTTCCAAATTTTAGAGGTTTCAATTCTCGGTTCATAGTTCTCGTTTAAATGAGTTTTTCAAGTACTGCAAAGCGATCTTCGCTGTCAGCTGATGGCCTGTAGTAGCTCTGTTCTGTCGTACAGTTCGTGCAAACAAAAGGGGCGGAGGTGGCTCAGTCGGTAGCGCGCCAGGCTCGCAATCTGTAGTTCCCAGGTTCGAGTCCCAGCTTGGTCAGCGTTGAGATTTATCTCCGCAAAATTCCCCACCCTACCCACGGTCAGTAGGGGACACCGATGGGCTTGGAAAGGCCGCCGTCCGTCGGATGGAACGTTAAGCCGTTGCCCCGTGTGCGGGAGAGACATACCCTGTGCACGTTAAAGAACACGCTGGATGGCCTTGACGGGAGGCTACCATCTGTCTCCCAACAGCTGTTCCAGTGGGTCCCCTCCCCCAACCTTCTCTGAGCCTTCGGGGTCCATGTGACCAGGCCGTTTAGCCCATGGTGTGCAAAAAAGTGCCGCTCAGAGGTAAAACAACCCAACCCAACTCTATTGCTGCAAATTGGATAGTGGCACACTCTCGCTGTTGCTGCAAATTGGGTTTATTCTCTCGCTGCTTACAGCATTTACCACTTCATCCCAAAGATGCTCGATAGGGTTTAGATCTTTAGACTGTGCAAGCCAAGAACTAAGGAAAACACGTCGACATGTTCCTCGAACCATTTGGTGACGATACGTACCTTGTAGGCAGGCGCATTATCGTGCTAAACGTGTCCATTCGAGTGAGAATAAACTATAGCCATGAAGGGATGAACTTAGTAGGCAACGAGGTTCAAATACACCATGGCATTCAGATATCCTTCGATTGGTATCGAGAGGACTTAATATGTGCCAGGAAATCATTCCCCCACACCATCACACCGCCACCACTGGTCTGTACTATTGACACCAGACAAGATGGCTCCATGGCCTCATGTTGCTTGCGCTCAGAGGTAAAGCAACCCAAAATCTATGCATATACTTACATTAAGCATAATAACTGCTTAAGTTACAAAAATAGCCTAAAGTAGGTTTCGCAATTAAAACTGCATGAATATTTTTTGCCAATTTATCTCTTTATACGATTTTAAATCCAAAAATTGCATCAGCTGCATCATATTGGCACAGCAACTGACACAATGAGTGACTTGGATCCTCTTTTGCTTTGCATCCGAATTGTTGACTCATTTATTATCCCCGACAACACATTTAATTCTGGTACCCGCTAAACCCCAAAGCATAACCTTTTGAATAACATTCTCCAAGAAGAGAAGAAATCGTTTTGCACTCAACCACTAAATCACATCAATACAGAGTATTTTACAACATGTTCAAATCTATAGGTTTTGGAAAATCGCGAATCTACAGTTGCTGAAAAAAATATCCGAACACTATGGTTGATTACAGAATTCAGAAAAAATATCTGGCATAGTGTTCGGATATTTTTTTGAGCGACTGTACCATCCCAAAAGATGGGTTGGGTTGGGTTGTTTTACCTCTGAGCGGCACTTTTTTGCACACCATGGGCTAAATGGCCAGGTCACATGGACCCCAAAGGCTCAGAGAAGGTTGGGGGAGGGAACCCACTGGAACAGCTGTTGGGAGACAGATGGTAGCCTCCCGTCAAGGTCATCCAGCGTGTTCTTTAACGTGCACAGGGTGTGGCTCTCCCGCACACGGAGCCACGGCTTAACGTCCCATCCGACGGACGGCGGCTTTTCCAAGCCCTTCGGTGTCCCCTACTGACCGTGGGCAGGGCGGGGAATTTTGCGGAGATAAATCTCAACGCTGACAAAGCTGGGACTCGAAGCTGGGAACTACAGATTACGAGCCTGGCGCGCTACCGACTGAGCCCCCCCCCCTCCCCCCGCTCCCCCAAAATGTGAACCGCAAAGCAAAAGCAAACGAGTCTGTAAAAGTCGACTGGCGATGCCACAACCGAACAACAGCTTAACAATTGCTACACTCGATAGCTTACAAGTCGTAATGACTTAAAAGGAAATCTCAAGTGTCTTAAACTTTAACGCCCCAAGAAGACACACAGTCGACGACGCCAGAGAACCTACTCCAGATAACCGTTCCGATTTCTTGGATGGGCCCTCCCGGAATTATACTGTCCTTCGGATAAGTGTTTGCTTAAACGTATGCATCACTTCTCTATTGGAGAGGATGCACGCTCTTCCGACGAACGCCGCTCCGAATTGTATTCCTAGAGGGGCAATAGACCTGTTGTGGTATTGACCATTTGAATCTTGGCGGTGAATAATATTGCGACAGCTAGAGTCATTAACGTTTGCATTTCGACTCCGCTTGGCTTCATATGCCAACAAAGGACGTCGTCTGGCTATCATCTGTCAATAGCAGGTACAATAATAGAACTCGTGACATGCGCCTGTTAAGCTGCCAAATCAGCGCATGAATTGAGTGATGCGCGAATCGGCAATGGAAAGTGCTCGGCGCGCTCTCTGCACCCATCTGAATGGAAGGAAAGGGTCGATGGTGATGATGTCACGGAGACTCCGTATGGTTAGCCTCCAGGACCTGAATATGAAGCTTTAGTTACCAAACACTCACGTTGCAGCTATTGTACAATTAGAGTGCAACTGGACTCTCTATTACAGCCAATAGCGGTGAATACAGTTGATCTGACTCGCCATCGCTGGGAGGATGAGGATGCCGTTCATCCGAAACAGAACAAAAGGTGCCAATTGAATTGGATGCTTGATGACTGTTTGGGTCGCATTTCGTGTCTTTTAAGGTGGATCAAAAGATAATAAATAATGATGCGCTACTTATATGATGCGCTACTTATAGGTGGCTCAGTCGGTAGCGTGCCAGGCTCGTAATCTGTAGTTCCCAGGTTCGAGTCCCAGCTGGGTCAGCATTGAGATTTATCTCCGCAAAATTCCCCGCCCTGCCCAACAGTCAGTAGGGGACACCGATGGGCTTGGAAAGGCCGCCGTCCGTCGGATGGGACGTTAAGCCGTGGTCCCGTGTGCGGGAGAGCCATACCCTGTGCACGTTAAAGAACACGCTGGATGGCCTTGACGGGAGGTTACCATCTGTCTCCCAACAGCTGTTCCAGTGGATCCCCTCCCCCAACCTTCTCTGAGCCTTCGGGGTCCATGTGACCTGGCCATTTAGTCCACGGTGTGCAAAAAAGTGCCGCTCAGAGGTAAAACAACCCAACCCAACTTATAGGAAGGGTCCGAGGGTATTTAAAGCAGGGGGCAAACAACTGCAGAAATGTATCCTATTACTTTCATCAAGTTCCGCTGAAGAAAGTTTTATATTAATAATCTGCTTAGTATACAAATGCTCAAAAGTTAACTTTTTTAAAAGAGATTGATATCACACTGCTTAGTAAATAAGTGCTATTTATTGGCTTAAAATCTCGCTGTTTGATTTGCCTCAAGTCAGACTATGAAATTGCGCAATTGATGCTTCGACATTTCTCATAAATCATAGCTCAATATGAAGAAGTCACAAGGGATAAGAGTTGATGCAGTCGGTAGCATAAATAAATAAATACCCCCTCAAGCAGCTGCTTGCCACAGAGGTCTGACAGGAGCCTGTCAGTTTATATGCCACAGTAGGAGATCTGAGAGGATGGCAGGACCTCAGCAGAAAAACGACACACACATCCATGCCTAATCCGGGGCTCGAACCCAGGTCCCTTAGATCAGTAGCCAAGCGTACTAACCACTCGGCCACGGGACGGCTACTCGGTAGCATACTAGGTACGTTATCTGCAGATCCCAGGTTCGAGTCCCAAATGTTATATTAATGAAAAAATGCGTTGAGATTTATCTGCGTTATTCCCATACCTCGTTCAGGAAGGAGACACCGATGGGCTTGGAAAGGCAGGCACCTACCGGATGTGACATTAAGCTGTGGCTCTTTGTGGTGAGTTAGGTCGGGTTGTTTTACCTCTGAGCAGCACTTTTTTTGCCCACGGCTAAATGGCCAGGTCTTCAGAGAAAGTTGGGGAAGGGATAGCCGGACAGCTGTTAATAGACAGATAGTAACTTCCCGTCAATGGCATGCAGCATGTTCTTTAACGTACACAGGGTACGGCTCTCCGGCACGAAGACCACGGCTTTACACCACATCCGAGACACAGGTCCCTTAGATCATTAGCTAAGCGCGCTAATCATTTGGCCACGGGACGGCTATAGACCTTCTACTATGGCGAAATAAACTGACAGGCAAACAGCTGCTTGAGGAGGCATTTAATTTTAAAATTTGCAAAAATCTTTTCTGCAATTGATTGCCATGCAGTAAAGAAGTAGATAATAATAAGATCAGAAGTAAATAATAATGATCATCATATTAGATCATGGTGTGCAAAAATGTCAAGGAACGTATCATTCTTAGTTTAACGTCGATATAAAAATATAGAAGAAAAATTGCCTTCAGTAGGGTAGGATACGACCAAGACCTCCTGACAACACGTCAGGTGGTTTAGCTGCTTAACTTCCTATTAATACTTTTCTGGTGTATAAAAATTAAACTTTGTTTCCCATGAAAAAGAAAAAAATAAGATATATATTATTTATATAAAGAGAGAAATATTCCTTAAAAATTAAATTTTGTATCGCATTTTTATATATTTTGCCTGTTATTATATTCTTTATGGCGTTTTAGCATTTTTTTTAATACTATTCCGTCGTTTCCCAGAATCTACCTTTTTCTTTTCTTGGTCCCTGCAAAAATGTTATTCAATGGTTAAAGAGGAAACAGATCAAAAACGAATCGCGGTTTTAATGTATAAATAGTTGACTTTATTTCTGAATTGGTCACTTCATCTACATATTTTAAGAGATTTCAGAGAGATTTATTTATTTTTTATTATTTCAGAGAGATTATGTATGCCCTTCTCAGTACTACAAATTTTACTTTATCCTATGTGGGGCGGGGGTGTGTGGCGCCAGGCTCGTAATCTGTAGTTCCCAGGTTCGAGTCCCAGCTGGGTCAGCGTTGAGATTTATCTAAACAAAATTCCCCGCCCTGCCCACGGTCAGTAGGGGACACCGATGGGCTTGGAAAGGCCGCCGTCCGTCGGATGGGACGTTAAGCCGTGGTCCCGTGTGCGGGAGAGCCATACCCTGTGCACGTTAAAGAACACGCTGGATGGCCTTGACGGGAGGCTACCATCTGTCTCCCAACAGCTGTTCCAGTGGGTCCCCTCCCCCTACCTTCTCTGAGCCTTCGGGGTCCATGTGACCTGGCCATTTAACCCATGGTGTGCAAAAAAGTGCCGCTCAGAGGTAAAACAACCCAACTGTATCCTATATTCGAATTTGGCTCAGTTGGTAGTCAGGGACGTAATCTGAAGTTTCCAGGTTCTAGTCCTTCCTTTGCCAGCGTTTGCATTTATCTCCGCTAAACCTCCACTTTCCCTCGGTCAGAAAGGAGACACCGATGGGGTTGAAAACGCTACCATCCTTTGGATCAGATATGAAGCTGTGGCCCCATGTGCAGGAGAGCCATACCCTAAATACGTTAAAGAACACGTTGTATGAGCTTCACGGCACGCTTTCATCTGTCTCCTAACAGCTGTCCAGTGGATTCCCTTCCCCAACCTTCTCTGATACCTCGGGGTTCTTGTGACCTGGCCATTTAGATCATGGTATGCAAAAACGTGATCTTCAGAGTTAAAAATACACTGGCCATGTACACTAGGGTAGGTTGGGTTGGGTTGTTTTACCTCTGAGCGGCACTTTTTTGCACACCATGGGCTAAATGACCAGGTCACATGGACCCCGTAGGCTCAGAGAAGGTTGGGGGAGGGGACCCACTGGAACAGCTGTTGGGAGACAGATGGTAGCCTCCCGTCAAGGCCATCCAGCGTGTTCTTTAACGTGCACAGGGTATGGCTCTCCCGCACACTGCGCCACGGCTTAACGTCCCATCCGACGGACGGCGGCCTTTCCAAGCCCATCGGTGTCCCCTACTGACCGTGGGCAGGGCGGGGAATTTTGCGGAGATAAATCTCAACGCTGACCCAGCTGCGACTCGAACCTGGGAACTACAGATTACGAGCCTGGCGCGCTACCCCACACTAGGGGTGGAAACACAGTGTGCAGCACATTGAGGAAATCTTTGTAGACAAGTACAGTTGCTCAAAAAAAATCCGAACACTATGGTTGATTACAAAATTCAACTTTCTTGTAACACGAAGGTTGCCAGATCACTAATTTCTAAAAAAATCGTTGCCAGATATTTTTTTCTGAATTCTGTAATCAACCATAGTGTTCGGATATTTTTTTTGAGACTGTATCCTTGTATTTAGTTTTGTTATTTCTTTTTTCAGAAGGTTATAAATAGGGGGAAGGGTACTAGTAGTTAAATTACATACTGGCCTAGGAGTCGTGACACTTACTGCTTTTTCAAATTCAGTTTTTCGACAATGTGTATCGATTTGACGACTTTCTGGTTTTAAGTTCGATGAACATTCCATGCAAAAAAATTAAAGAAAGCTTTTCCTTCACGAAACCCTTTCTAACGCTATTTATTTGCATTGTCCCAGATGTCATTTACAAAAACTGATCGGCCGCATTGTCGAACAGAACGTTAAAAATAACATACAAAATTTCCGACGACTCGAATATCTGAAAATGCGTATTTTTTTTTCTGAAAAAATGCAGGATTTCTCTATCAGGCGTTTTCAAATGGGAATCAGAGGTCAAAATTACGGAAAAATAAACAGGATTAATTTCGATAAACATAAAAACATTTGCACATATGTCGAAAAGCCTTAAAATATACAGTAACCTCTGAATTTGATTTCCTCTTTAGTTCAACATTATTTCGTTTTATCATTTGTTACGTTTTCTGTAAATACATCCATCGATCCTGCACTCGGAATGCAAATGGTTAAGCTCTTCAAAACGTTGCCGTTGACAATGCGAAAACGATTCAGCAAGGCCAAGGTTTAAAGTGGAATTTCATTTACGCCCTTTTAACAGGTTCAGTGGCGAAAAGAATTTCTATTTGCTGTGTTCAGATGATCACGACAGCCCAATACATAGACTTTCTTTGCTCGGCTGTTGTAGAGATTTTTTAATGGATGATACACGCGTTAAAATATATCTCATAAATATTGTTGCTTTAGTGCAACGTCTCTTTTCTTTCTTTTATCCTTTAAAATACACCTAGGCACTGATTTAACAACGACAACTTTGTTTAAGATCGCATCAAGAAAAAGTGTTGAAAAAAAATCATTGAAAAAAGTGTCAGTTTCTTTGCAGATACCTTGGGACATTTCCTATCATCTGAAAATGTTTTACGAGTAGAAGAGTTGACTTAGTCATTGTTAGAAATCTCCAGGAATGATCTTGATTTCAGGATGATTTTGTTACCTTTGCTGTTATTAGTTGAACTTTAGGGCAAGGCTGAACTTGCGCATAAGCTAACTAAGCTACAGCTTGGGGCCTTACGATTATGAGGGGCTTCAAACATTAAGTTTAAAGTGTACTGCGTCAAGATTTTTTAAGATTTAAATCAATTTATTATGCAAACACTGTTCATACTCGGGGTGGCTCAGTCGGTAGCGAGCCAGGCTCGTAATCTGTAGTTCCCAGGTTCGAGTCCCAGCTGGGTCAGCATTGAGATTTCATCATCATCATCATCCTCAAGCAGCCATGGGCTACGGAGGTCCAACCAGACCGTGCAATTTAGTTCTCCAAGCAAGTCTATCCTGAGCTACATCTACTGCATCTGGCCACTGCACACCAATTCTAACAAGGTCCTGTTTCACATTGTCTGCCCACCGCATCCTAGGTCTCCCCTTCTTTTTGAGGCCTTTAGGCACACTCTTCATAACCCTATTCGCCAATCTATAATTATCCATACGGGCAACATGGCCAAACCAACGGAGTCTCTCTCTGCACAATATGCTGCTTAAAGGAGGTTGCAAACTCCTTTGCCTAATCTCATCATTAGTTACAAAGTTGAACCACCTAATGCCCAAGATACTGCGTAAGCATCTGGAATCAAAAGCATCTAGTTTCCTGTTATCTTGTTTACAAAGTGTCCAAGTTTCACTACCATAACTAACCCTAGAAAGAACCAAACTATTATACAGTCTAATTTTAGTCTTTAGGTGTATACGCCTATTTCTCCACACTCTCCATAGGTTCTTAAAATTCCCGGCAGCAATCCCTATTCGTCTGTTAATCTCATGCCGCACATCACCATTATCTGTTACATAGCTCCCAAGATAATTAAACTGTGACACCTGCTCAAGACTGCAACCATTCAGATTAACTGAATCACAGCCTGCCTGACCAATTTTCATCACTTTAGTTTTCTCTCTGTTTATAACCAAACCTACTCTACTACCAGTGTCACCAACAGCTCGAATGAAAGAGTTCATCTCATCAACATCATTTGCCAAAAGGGCTAAATCATCAGCAAAATCTAAATCAGAAATTTTCGTATCTCCAGCCCATTTAAGGCCAAAATCATTCCCTTGAAGTGAATTTCGCATAACATAATCAATAACCAAGCTAAAGAGAAAAGGAGACAAAATGCACCCTTGTCGAACACCAGAAGTAATGCTAAACAAATTGCTACAAGCCATACCAACTCTCACACACGACTCAGTGTTATTATAGAGAGCTTTCATAATGTTAACTAACTTGTCTGGTATACCATATAATCTCACAATCAACCACAAATTATGACGATCAACAGAGTCGAAAGCCTATTTGAAATCAACAAAGCTAGCAACCAAAGGTTTCTGAAACTCTAAACATTTCTCAAGAATCTGCTTAAGTGAAAATATCTGATCCACACATCCCCTACCACTTCTGAATCCACATTGCTCATCACACAATTGACCGTCAACCAGATTCTTAATTCTATTAAGCACAATCATGGAAAGAACTTTACCTGGAACAGAGAGTAGGCTGATACCCCTATAGTTATCACAAGAACTGCGATCACCTTTTTGAAAATAGGGATAACAATAGCTCTGGTAAAATCCTTAGGAACCATGCCTTTATCATAAAAGATATTCAGAATTTCAGTCATCCAAGTGGTAACCGAAACATTCCCAGCTCTAAGCATTTCCGTAGTAATTTCATCTACCCCTGGGAATTTATGAAGTTTAAGTTTAGAAACAGCCAAAATAACTTCAGATTTTGCTATAGGGCCAACATTAAAGCCACCAATGCATCTATCATCATTGCAAATAATGGGAGTAGAACTAACTACATTGTTTAGAACATCACTGAAATGCTCAGCCCACCTAGTCATGACAGAATCCTCCCCTTCTATAACCTTACCTTGTTTATCCTTCAATCCTTGTATGCCTGTCCGTTTTCTACCACACAAAACATTAACTATCTGGTACAGCTCTCTGCTGTTGTGCTGTCTAACTGCTTCCTCGGCTTTGTAAGCCAAACCATCAAGCCAAAGATTCTTATCAGCAGCTAACTGATCCTTTACAAGTTTATTAAGGTCTCTGTAATGCTTTCTATTAGGACTAGTAGGGTATTGATTAAGGGCATTCCTGCAGTTCTTTCTTTCCGAAATAAGCTCAAGTGCCTTATCACTCAGATAATTTTGTCTCTTCTGCTCCTTTTTTCCTAAAAGAGTACTGTTAGTGTCCAAAAAAGCCTGTTTAAAATGATCCCATTCTTCCTCAACTTCAGTAGTAAGCAAACCATGACTGTCATAATGACTAAGTAACCTATCATGGTAAGCTTTGGCTATAACTGGATCTTTCAGAGCTTCAGTATTAAAAGTAAATTTTTTAACCCTAGCACAACACTTTTTAAGTTTAAGTTGCAACACACTTTTAACAAGGTAATGGTCAGATCCAATTTCAGCTCCCCTATATGTCCTGGTATTCCTAACAGAACTAGCCCATTTGCTGTTAATTAATATGTAATCAATCATATTCTTATGCAGTCCATCAGGTGAAACCCATATGTACTTATGTATGTCGCGGTGTTTGTAATAAGTGTTAGTTATTCTGAATCCATTGAGTTTATTTACCTGTAGGAGACGTTGCCCATTGCAGCTACCAATACCAAAAGGGCCTATTACTCCTCCCCAAAGGTCAGAGTCAGTACCAACTTTGGCATTGAAGTCACCAAGAACAAGGGTAATATCTCCTTTCTTGACAGAATTCAAAATATCCTGAAGTTGTTCATAAAACCTATCCTTCTCATCCTCATCGGCATCCTCAGTGGGGGCATAACAGCAGATAACATTCAGGTCTTTAACGCTTGTCTGAAATTTTGCTGTAAGAAACCTTTCATTAATGCACTCATTTTAAGATTATTTTTAAGAATCTGACCTTTATCTGTCCATATGGTCTCTTGAAAGCCGAGAATATCTAAATTATAACGGTGGAATTCTTGTGTGAGGACATCAAGAGAAAAAGCTCTGTGCAGAGTCCTCACATTCCAACTACCTATGGAGAGAAAATGGTTAGTGGGAATTTTAAAGAAACTATGTTTATTGAGAGAGGGAATGCCGACAATATCAAACAGCCCCCTAATCGCAGACATGGGGCAAAGACCCGTTCCCCCACTATTAAAGGCTGAAGCCATCTACACTGGAAGACTTCCTCCAAGTAGAATTTGACGATGCCAATAGAAGCAAAGAGTTCAGGTGCCTGCGATGACTTCTGCTCAGGATTATCCACCAGCTGATAAACATATCCTGTGAATCTATTCACTTGGGGCTGTCAACCCACAAACAAACAGAAAACACAGCGGAAGATTTTTCCTCCACAGAAGCCCACCAGTGCAGCAAAATCAGGATCCATAATCAAGCTCAGAGCCATATATCTGTCCAGTCCAGTAGGTTTATATGGTCAGCACCAGGACCCTGTGTGGTTGACCACTCCTCAGCAGGGTAGAAAAAAAGAAAAGTAGCCATAGTTGTCCAGATCAGTAGGCCACACTAATCTGGCAGCCCTCCCCTTCCGTTCACTTCCACAAGAGAGTATCTCTTTTGCAAGTTACTAACGGTCCGCACCACGAGAAGGCGGGGTCGGACATTAGGTGCTAGGACTGGCCGGTTCTATGCATCATCACAGGGGATTGGTGCATAGCTCTCCTTCCAGTGACTACCTAGCTACCATTTACAGCCCATGATGTGCAAATATAAGGGAACCAATGCTTCCCTTTATAATAAAATATTAAAAAATGTGTTGTTGAAATGAACGGTTTGGTAAACAACCCAACCCAACTGTTCATACTGGTATAATGTTTTCATCATTTCAATTTAGCATTTATTTTTTAATGTTCCCTTCAATCAAAACAATAAATACAATTAATATCAATAATTAATTAATATCAATTAATATCAATAATTACAAATTGCTGTTTCGCAGATGAGTGGGACTCGAATCCATGCATCCCAGTTTCTTGCGAGGCTGAATTCTATATCAACAGGTAATAATAGATAATATTTCGACTTTCGGATTTTTAGAGCTCCTTAAACTTACTGTAACTTAGGGCCTCTTGTTATAGCTTAGGACCTCAGAAGGTCGAAGTCCGGATTTGCTTTAGATTCCTTGTGTTTTATTTAGCGGTGGTGCGGTGTAATCAAAACGGTGCTAATAAAACAACAGTTTTACTCCAAAGAGTCGGTGCCTAGACTTTATTACCTGCTTTCAAATGGCCAAAGTTTCGTAACATTATTGCGAGCTGATGGTGTCACCATGGTCCAGAAACTTTATCAACAGCGGACCCTGACAGTGAAATTAAAACGTTAGCTACTGCACATTAAACAACTTTGAGTGTTTCCATGAAAGGTTTGTCTACAATCCAAACAACATCTGTCACATTCACGCCAATACCCGCCACTGATTCTGGTATTAATGCGTTCCTTCGGCTACTGATCTAAGGGACCTGGGTTCGAGCCCCGGGTAAGGCATGGCTGTTTGTGTCGTTTTTCTGCTGAGGTCCTGCCATCCTCTCAGACCTTCTACTGTGGCATATAAACTGACAGGCTCCTGTCAGACCTCTGTGGCAAGCAGCTGCTTGAGGGGGGATTTATTTTTATTTTATTTACATTGGATCGTGTGAGCTCACAAAAACCTGGATCGTGTGGGCCCACTCACAGAAATACTGAGCGTGTGCAGTTACCGTTCACAGCAAACTGGAGCGTGTGCAGTAACTGCACACGCTCCAGTTTGCTGTGAACGGTAACTGGAGCGTGAACAGTTGCTGTACACGTTCCTGAGGTCCTGCCATCCTCTCAGACCTTCGACTATGGCATATAAACTGACAGGCTCCTGTCAGACCTCTGTGGCAAGCAGCTGCTTGAGGGAGTATTTTTTTTTTTCTATGTATATCCGATTCCCTGTGTAAGGCCACAAAGATCATTCTGTTCATTACCCATATATAGCGGTTGTCCATTTTTCATTTTAACGACACTTTTTTTAATATTTTATTATAAAGGGAAGCATTAGTTCCTTCAACTGCCATTTAGCCCATCATAGAGATAGAAAACAAATCTGTTCGCTCCATTTATTGTTTTCTTCTTCCTTTTTAATGTTACTCTACTCATTACTATTTTGACTTCCCGTTATCACAAAGGCGCAGTTGCTTGTGTCCTTTTAATCAGGAGGATCTAAATCATACAGCTCTACAAACATAAACTTTAATTTTCTTGCAATGAATATAGCACGGGTCCCCAAACTTCGAAGCATCAACCCCATCTTTTGATTTTTCAGAAACCCTCACACTTCCCCCACTTCTTATTTCATCATCATCATCCTCAAGCAGCCATGGGCTACGGAGGTCCAACCAGACCGTGCAATTTAGTTCTCCAAGCAAGTCTGTCCTGAGCTACATCTGCTGCATCTGGCCACTGCACACCAATTCTAACAAGGTCCTGTTTGACATTGTCTCCCCACCGCATCCTAGGTCTCCCCTTCTTTCTGAGGTCTGTAGGCACACTGTTCATAACCCTATTCGCCAATCTATAATTATCCATACGGGCAACATGGCCAAACCAACGGAATCTCTCTCTGCACAATATGCTGCTTAAAGGAGATTGCCGACTCCATTGCCTAATCTCATCATTAGTTACAAAGTTGAACCATCTAATGCCCAAGATACTGCGTAAGCATCTGGAATCAAAAGCATCTAGTTTCCTGTTATCTTGTTTACAAAGTGTCTAAGTTTCACTGCCATAACTAACCCACTCCTCATTTATAACTAGATAACTCTCTACCCCCGCTTTTCTAAAAATAATAGATAAATTAAAGACCTCAGTCACATTTATCAATCTCGAATATCAAGGGGCGAGTTGACTAGGCAGACCTTCATTTTGCCTCGATCAGAAAGGGGCCACCGATAGGCTTGGAAAGGCCTCCTCCTTTGGAGCAGGTTCCCTGTGTATGAGAGTCACACTGTGTACAACTTAAAGAACCCACAGGATGGCCTGCATCCTGCGTGTTCGACAATGGAAGCTTCCTGACGAAGGCTTCCACTCGTCTGCTAACGGCTGTCCAGTGGGTCCCATTCCCCCAACCTTTCCTCAGCCCTTGAGGTCCTTGTGACCTGGCCATTAAGCTCATTGCGGGCGAAAAAAATGTGCCGCTCAGAGGTAAAATAATCCAACTCTCGTTTTCCAATAATATTCGTTAATGGATGTTAAACTACTAAAAGCCATTTTCAGTTAAAAATCATTGACTTGGAAAATTAATTCGAAAAAGTTTAAGAGAAAATGATAACTTCTATATTAAACCTCACTAAAGTTTATAAACATACTTTTAATAGTTTGTTAAATAACAATTTCAATTTTTATAAATTTTAAATGACTTTTGAAGAACGATATTTAAATATTTCAGCTTTCGTAACTCTATAAATACAGGAACAATATTTTTAAAAAAATCGAGATTACATTTAAGGGAAATCTTTAATTCATTCCCAGTCGCAATTTTTAAATAAAACAATATCTTTAAATAAGATTTTCTATTGAACATAACATGGTTTAGTTTCTCTTTCAAGTCACACTGAGGGCAACAGAATATAAAGGACGTTCAAATTGAATTAACATATCATCAGCTCGTAGGCTCACTTGGAGCAAAATTTAATTAATCATCTAAAATCGATTGGTACCAGCAAAAAAGAATAATCAATATTCGAGCAACCGTTGCTTGTTATACTTGATTATAGACTTCTCACGTGTTCAGTAATTTAAATGCGGCAAGTCCCGATACAAGATGATGTCGGATTTTTTCCTTTGCTTACACATCTCCGTGTTGAGTGTTGACCGACTAACAGAGGTGTTGATCACCTTGTGCATCTGATGCAATATAAATGCAAATGACACCTGGACGACAACGACGACACATCACTCGATGAAGGAATGGCCCGGAGAGAAAAAGGAGGCGTGGTAAGGGAAAAATAAAAGCTTCAGAGAAAAAAAATTATCATTTAAATAGCCAAACGTGTTTTAGACTTTCGATGATATTATGCTTTTTGTTTACGTAAGTATAATTTTTCATAGACGTGCAAATCATTACGCCCACCGGTAAATTGTGTTGTTGTGTTGGTCAATTCTTAATTCAGACCACATTCAGAAACGAGTGATGTTAAATGGACACCAAAATATTCTAGAGATTGGATTGATTAATTTGTAACGATAACGAAATTCTGTAGAGTTGGGTTGGTTTACCTCTGAGCGGCACTTTTTTGCACACCATGGGCTAAATGGCCAGGCCACAAGGACCCCGAAGGCTCAGAGAAGGTTGGGGGAGGGGACCCACTGGAACAGCTGTTGGGAGACAGATGGTAGCCTCCCGTCAAGGCCATCCAGCGTGTTCTTTAACGTGCACAGGGTATGACTCATTCGCACACGGGGCCACGGCTTAACGTCCCATCCGACGGACGGCGGCCTTTCCAAGCCCATCGGTGTCCCCTACTGACCG
The DNA here is from genome assembly GCA_038380435.1 of Ryuthela nishihirai. Taxonomy (NCBI): domain Eukaryota; kingdom Metazoa; phylum Arthropoda; class Arachnida; order Araneae; family Heptathelidae; genus Ryuthela; species Ryuthela nishihirai. The sequence goes on along the minus strand of JAWZYU010000005.1, from coordinate 32,565,491 downwards.
TGGGCAGGGCGGGGAATTTTGCGGAGATAAATCTCAACGCTGACCCAGCTGGGACTCGAACTTGGGAACTACAGATTACGAGCCTGGCACGCTACCGACTGAGCCACCCCCGTCCCTAAATTCTGTAGAATAGCGGATAATATAGAATTAGTAAGGAGAATCTTAAATCACTAAGAAGGAGGAAAATAATCTGAAATTACGAAGAGAAAGGAAGATAATCTGAGAATACGAAGAGGAAGGAAGATGATATGAAACTACGAAAAGAAAGGAAGAGATGTTACGTTTGATCTCTGCAAGCCAATTCATGCAGCTACGGAAAGAAAAATAAATTTTAACTAATGAAAGAGAGGAGGAGAACAATTAATCTGGAAAATTAATAGGAAGGTAATTAATCAGGGAGCTACTACGAGGAAGGAAGGTAATACGACATTGCACAAATACATAATCATCAAGCAGTCATGGGCTACGGAGGTCTAACCAGAATGCGGAATTTTTTTCTCCATACACTCCTTATCGTGAGATACCGTTGTTGCACTACGTCACTGCAGACAACTAACAAGGTGCTGTTTAACGTTGTCGACATTCATAACTTTATTCGTTGCTCTGTGAACCTGCATGCGGCGACATCGAGAAACCAATGCAGTCTCTCTCTACACAAGATACTACTCAATGATCGCTAACTCCTTCGTCTAACTCAATGATCGCTGATAACTCCTTCGTCTAACACAAATGATCGCTGATAACTCCCTCGTCTAACTCAATGATCGCTGATAACTCCTTCGTCTAACTCAATGATCGCTGATGACTCCTTCGTCTAACTCAGTGATTGCTGATAACTCCTTCGTCTAGCTCAATGATCGCTGATAACTCCTTCGTCTAACTCAATGATCGCTGATAACTCCTTCATATAACTCAATGATCGCTGATGACTCCTTCGTCTAACTCATTGATCGCTGATGACTCCTTCGTCTAACTCATTGATCGCTGATGACTCCTTCGTCTAACTCAGTGATCGCTGATGACTCCTTGCTCAGTGATCGCTGATAACTACCTCGTCTAACTCAATGATCGCTGATAACTCTCTCGTCTAACTCAATGATCGCTAACTCCTTCGTCTAACTCAATGATCTCTGATAACTCTCTCGTCTAACTCAATGATCGCTGATAACTCCTTCGTCTAACTCAATGATCGCTGATAACTCCTTCGTCTAACTCAATGCTGTCTAGCATATATATGTAGAGCCGCGGGCCAAAGTTTTTAAAAGAGTTAGATAGGGGGTACAATTTTTTTTAAATATATATAAAATGATGTAAATATAAAGATGTCCTGCTTAAATTTTTAAACCTTTAAGCTCTTGTAATCAATATTAGAACAATTGAAATTTGGATTTAAAAAAACAAAACAAATGTACATTTAATGAGAGCACTGGGGACGATTAAACTCCATTCGTTTGTTTGGAGGCTTCAAGCTTTTATGCATTTTTGAAGAAATTTAGAATAATTTTGAAATTTACCCAAACACAAACATTTATAAACCAAGTTTCATTAAAATTTAGAAATAGGTACGTAATGCACATAAAGGAGGTTCTCTAGACTCAGAACAGTTGGCGGTTGGTTGGCAGATTTTCCAGAAAAATGAACAAACAATGCACTAGTTTTTAATATAATTTATAATTCAATAATTTTAAGTTAACTAAATAAATTTATTAATAAAAATATAACCTTGTAACTCTTCTTCTTTTATTCGTATAAAAGTTTGCGTTTTGTTTAAAATAATTGCAGCATAAGAGCAAGATGCCGTGTACAGCGTTTGAAACATGATCATGCCATATGTACAAATTTTCAATCAAGTAGTCAATAACAAGGGGCACATAGTCGAAAGTGTGCACAATTATTTTGCACTGAAGTAAATATTAGTTATATTTATTAAAAAAGTAAGATTGTAGGCCTATAATCATACACCGTTGTTGATACGACTTAAGAACGGCAGAATGTTCCATTAGAAATGATAAAATAGGGAAGAAATTTCAGAAATGAAATTTGGTTTATTCTTCATTTGTGGGCGACAAAATTTCATTCCGTTGGCCACCAGTTGGACTACTGGTCTAATTTAATCGTTAATTAAATAGTGAAAACACCAAATACAGAAGACGCTGGATAAGCATCTAAAATAAAAGACACGAAGTTTCCTGTTTTCTTACTTACAAAGATATCCAAGCTTCGCTACCATAGCACACTTTAGAAAAGTCTAAGTATTAAGCAAGTTAAATTCAGTTTTCAGGTATAAATACCTATTTTTCCACAGCCTTCACAGATCCTAGCTTCAACGTTTACTCTTCTGTATATCTCGTGTCATGTATGAAATACTAAGTATTTATCACACAATTCCCGGAGTAATTAAACCGAAAAATTAGCTCAGTAACGCAGCTATTAAAAAGCAAACTGGAACACCATCCATCTGACCAATTTTTATCACTTTAATTTTCTCAATTTATCACCAAACCTATCCTATTACACGTCTCAACAGTTTTAATGAGAGTTCATCTCACCAACATCATCTGCTAAAGAATCAAAATAATCTAAGAGAGATAGTTTCAAATTTCTTGTTCTAAAAAATAAAATCAAAGATATTTTAACTCCCCTAGAAATGACACAAACTAGAGCACAAAATTTTTTTATTAAATGATTTTATCATTCATATTGATCAATTTAATGTTGCTCTCAAAAAAAAGGATAATACCTGAGATAATATCGACGAAAAACTTAATGAAGTACCATCAAGATGCTTAAAATATTTAATTTTTTTTTACCATAACAATGAATTCGGATTTTCCAGGCAGCCACCCGGTTCTCTCTCAGGGAGGGCTGGAGCAGCAACCTTATTTTTCACAATTCCCAGGTTCGGGTTTCATTTGTGTACTTAATGCGATATATTTTCTCCAAACCTGCGCCTTGTCCTCGGTGAAAAAAGAGGACACCGATGGGCTTGAAATTTCTCCTCAGCTGTCCAAGCCTTCTCTAATCCCTGGTTCTCTAGTTCCTTCCTCCAACTTTCTCTAATCCCTTGTGACCTGGCCATTTAATCCATGTGTGCCAAAAAAAAAAGGCAAAACAACTCACATCCGGTTCTCTGATTCAAATTCAATTGCTCTTCGATTACTAAAAATTGGAAACCACAAATCTTATTTAAATAAAAATGAAGAAAATACACTCTTTTCATCGCTTTAAATCAGGAGTTCTTAAGATTTATGACCCCCCAAATATTTTTTCTAAAATAATTCTTACAAATTGAAAATAGATATAAGAAATATGCTATAGGCTAATAATCAATTGAATATTAAAGAATGACTCACTTCAAAACTTCATTTTAACTATTATCAATAATATTTAATCACTACATCTGTCGACTACCGAAATTGACGTGTGCTTAAGCTATTTACATGAACAAATCACTTCAAGCCATTGTGCAAGGCATAACAGGTTACTGTCTCTCTCTTAACGATATAACTCACTAAAAACAACCTCACAACAAAATGAATTAATCCTGGGATTAAAAAAGATATTTAAAAAGTGTTAATCTGCAACGTATACAATTTAATATGAAGCTTCTTTTAGTACCACAGAACTAGCTCATTTACACCTCTAGAAGTAATTAACAAATTAAGAATCTCCACTTCAAACGAATTCAAAGTGAAATGATCTGTGTATCAACAGCTCATTCCGTTTGGAAACCAATTAAACGATTATTTTCAGTTCGACAATCTTTGTTTTTCATGAAACTCAGTAAGATCGTTAGGCATCGATCTTAAATCCCTTGAGACAATCTGATCAAAAGTGTCCGTACACTCGCTCATTCACAATCTCCCTGTAATAGGAGGGGCGGGGGTGGCTCAGTCGGTAGCGCGCCAGGCTCGTAATCTGTAGTTCCCAGGTTCGAGTCCCAGCTTTGTCAGCGTTGAGATTTATCTCCGCAAAATTCCCCGCCCTGCCCACGGTCAATAGGGGACACCGATGGGCTTGAAAAGGCCGCCGTCCGTCGGATGGGACGTTAAGCCGTGGCCCCGTGTGCGGGAGAGCCATACCCTGTGCACGTTGAAGAACACGCTGGATGGTCTTGACGGGGGGCTACCATCTGTCTCCCAACAGCTGTTCCAGTGGGTCCCCTCCCCCAACCTTCTCTTCAATATAAATTTATTGAAGTTCTAAATTTATTTTCTACTTGATAAATAGTTTGCCACAATTTGCTTTGCTCATGCTGGTGATGGAGTTTTACGCAGGATTGTTTACGTCTTGCCATCTTTTCGTTTTTGCCGTTTTTAAGAAATTTAGTTTTGCCCATTAATTGTTTCCAGAGCACAAAACTAAAACGATAATGAGTCATGCACATTTTTCGCAAGTTAAAAAGAGATACTTTTTTTTAATTTATATATGTAAATCAAACGCCCCGGATGAGGGAGGCTAAGTGAGAACGAATCGGTAAAGTGATTCATTCTTGATAACGAATCACTAAAATGATTCGTTCTCACTTGGCCTGCTCATTTTGGGGGCGTTTTTTATAATTCGGACGACTGATTCATGTTGACAGTGGGATGAACCTGGTTTCAACTCTACTCTCGGACACTAGATAAATAACATTGTGTTAATTTAAGCGTACAGAAACGTTCCTGTTGTTCCAGCAAAGATCTTATTTTCACTTTAACGAGTGCCTAGTAGGTAATGTGCAGATTATCCAGGTAATTTGCAGATTACCTAGGTAATTTGAGAAATGAAACAATTTTCCGCACGTTAACGGATCACCCTAGTTAATCTGCACAATACCTAGATAATCTGTAGAATAACTGATTTCTGCACTTTAGGGGTAACATATATACTGTATATACAGGGTGATTGTAAACTCTTTCAACAAAAAAAGAGGAGTGATAGTACACATCAAGACGACCAATTTTTGCAATGGAACCTAGGGTCGCATTCCACTCCTTCCGCAAGAAAAGAGTACTTTCGAAAAACGCCACGCATGCACAAGTATTTACAACCGGTGCATGAAAAGCACAAGATGCAAATCAGGTGCGCTGAGCAAGTGCGTAGACGATTAAGAACAAACATTTGAAAATACGGCTGAACCCGTTCATCGACATTACTGTGATAACGTCACATGATAAGTGATGTATTCGTGAAGGACATGGAAGACTACACATAAGAGGAATTGGCGGATATGCATCTGATGTACGGCCAAGCAGGTGGTAACGGATGCGAAGCACAAGGATTGTACCGTGAGAGATTTCCGAATCGTCGTATTCCTTACCATTCGACCTTCGCCAATGTTGATCGAAGACTGCGTGAAACTGGCTCGTTGTCTATCTCAATTTCCGGTGTCCCCACACTTCGCGAACTGGACGTTCGCGAAGTGTGGGGACACCGGAAATGGAAGAACGTGTCTTGCAGCGATTTGCAGAAGTTCCTTCCACAAGTACGCGAGTGGTGTCATCCGAAATGGGAGTTTGTCAAACCTCGGTGTGGAATGTCCTACATGAGGCACGGATGCATCCCTTCCACGTGCAGAAGGTCCAAGTTTTGAACGATGATGACTATCCCCGTCGGGTAGAGTTTGTTAGGTGGATGCTCCAGATGAACAATGTTAATCCGCAATTTTCCGCATTAGTGTTATTTAGTGATGAAGCCACGTTTACCCGAGAACGCATTTTGAACAATCACAACCAGCACGCTTGGGCTCAAGAAAATCCACACGTCACTGAGCCTCGTAAACACCAGCAGAAATTTGGCGTCAACATCTGGGCAGGTAACCTGGGTGATTGTCTGGTGGGACCTTACCTCTTGCCAGAATGACTGACCGGCGCAGCGTACCGTGTGTTTCTGGAGCAAGTGCTTCCCGGTCTGTTTCAGGATGTTCTGCTCACCACACAGAGGGACGTGATTTATGCATGATGGAGCCCCAACACACTTTTCCATCGAGGTTCGATACTTCCTAAATGCAACATATCCTGGGCGGTGGATTGGACGTGGTGGACCTGTGCCTTGGCCTCCACGCTCCCTGGACCTCAATCCACTAGACTTCTTCTGGGAACACATGAAAACCCTTGTGTACGAGACACCTGTGGACTCCCTGGAAGATCTCGTCGCGAGAATCGGTGTTGCAGCGGACAAGACCAACACCACACCAGGAGTCTACGAGAGGGTGCGATAGTCCTTCATTGTGGGCTGTGCAACAACGCCATCGGATGCCACTTTGAGCAAGGATTTTTTAGTAGATTAGAGGATTTTTTAGAGGATTTTTATCTCTATTAAATAGTAGTCGCTTCAGTAGAGAGCATCGGATGCCACTTTGAGCACTGTTATTGAAAGTGAATAAGTAAATACTAAAGCAGTTGTATTTTGTGTGTGTGAAAATAAATATAAAATTCCCCCCCCCCCCTGGTTTAACTGGGCAGCAAGGTTACTAACTTTTGGAGAGCCTGAAGATGCCACATGTCTGTGACTGGAAATGCGTCGCTATTATTTTTGAGGCTTGGTTTTATAGCTTTGTTTTAATACTTTTTGAAGGTTCTTAACGTTTTTCTTTAAAATTTGATGTTTAAGTGAAGAGGAAAGTGCAATTGTGAAGCAGTGTACACACAATTATTTTGTTCCCTGTAGTGAAACGGTGTTCTTCAATTAATGGAACAGTTTAAGTGAAAAATACCTTTGTGGTGTAACATCTTTGGTAATGTTATGGCTGCCTATAAAACCGAACTATCCCATCAGAGTTGCGAAGGGTACTTACAACTTTATTGTGATTGAACTGTATTAAAGAAGAACACGACTTATCTATACATTTTGGATAAAAATGTTGTGCTTGTTTTATGGACTGGTGACATTTGATATAGCATCAGCAGTAATAATAATATTGTGTGTGTAATAATATTGTGTGTGTGAATAATAAATACTAAAGCAGTTGTATTTTGTGTGTATTTTGTGTGTGTGTATACAGTGTTATTGAAAGTGCTCAAGTGAAAATCCACGGTCTACTGACCGTGGATTTTCGTAAATAAAGACGGGTGTTGATTTAATTAAAGACGGGTGTTGATTTAATTAAAGACGGGTGTTGATTTGAGTCTTTCTCTGATGCGAATGTAATTAAGCAATTCATAAATTGATAAGTGCCTTTGTTTTCACTGTTGAAGGATCAACGTGGATATGTAACTTTACACTTCTCTAGTGGAAGGAGTGTAATGCGACCCTAGGTTCCATTGCAACAATTGTTTGTCTTGATGTGTACTATCACCCTCTTTTTTTGTTGAAAGAGTTTACAATCACCCTAAATACAAAAAAGCGCACTCAACCCTCATTCGTCAGCACAAATGTCTTGACCATACCACTGTAGGTAACATGCCAAGAAATTTTTTACAGTCTAAAACAAATATTGGGTTCAGCACCCACCAAAAAAAATCCTGGATATGCCTCTGTTTACGAATATAGATTCCACTTCCTTTCAATTTCTGAGTTTCAATATAACTGACGCTAGGCTCGTAATCTGTAGTTCCCAAATTCGAGTCCCAGCTGGGTCAGCGTTGAGATTTATCTCCGCAAAATTTCCCCGCCCTGCCCACGGTCAGTAGGGGACACCGATGGGCTTGGAAAGGCCGCCGTCCGTCGGATGGGACGTTAAGCCGTGGCACCGTGTGCGGGAGAGCCATACCCTGTGCACGTTAAAGAACACGCTGGATGGCCTTGACGGGAGGCTACCATCTGTCTCCTAACAGCTGTTCCAGTGGGTCCCCTCCCCCAACCTTCTCTGAGCCTTCGGGGTCCGTGTGACCTGGCCATTTAGCCCATGGTGTGCAAAAAAGTGCCGCTCAGAGGTAAAACAATCCAATCAATCCAATTCAATATAACTGTCATGCTTCTGCAAAACTTGCATCAAGTGCTAGCCAGATCATTTGACTCTCGTGTTTGCAGGTGTTCATGATCTCCATGAATCAAAAGATCACGCGATGACTCATTGCACTCTTTCTGTATCCACTCCTTCTTGTAAGACAGAAGGACAAAGCACAAATATCACATCTGTCTCGGATACGAAGCATTTAATTACGCCAAGGCAGTGTACATGCATCGACGGCTTACTTAATGTCACAGCTTATTAATTAGTATACTGTGATTTTAATAACAAGGCAATGTTAGAAACTCTGTCATTAGCTGGAAGTGGTTACGATCTCCACCAGTTTCATATGAAAGCGCACCAGCTGGGTTTGAAATATTGATTTTTAAAACTGTGACGAACGTCGACTCCCCTTTGGAGAACATTGTAGCATCGCAATTACAAAATCAGCTGGCTCGTGGTGGAGCATCACTTCGCGGGAAACGAAGAGGCGAAAGGATCTTGCAGTGAAGTGTGACGCTTGTTATCTTCAGTGAGAAAGAGAGCGGCTTAAGTTATTGTAATCTACATCGGCTCCATTCTTCGTGACTGTCTGTAACGTCAAAATGGAACGGCAGACGAGTTTCTTGCAAGTGAACATTGAAGGAAAATTCCTTTTCACTAAATATCATTGAATTTCAATTCAGCTGTTTTTTTATTTTCGTCTTTTTTTAGTAGAAATGGGTTGGGTTGTTGGGTTGTTTTACCTCTGAGCGGCACTTTTTTGCACACCATGGGCTAAATGGCCAGGTCACATGGACCCTGAAGGCTCAGAGAAGGTTGGGGGAGGGGACTCACTGGAACAACTGTTGGGAGCTGTTGGAGATGGTAGCCTCCCGTCAAGGCCATCTAGCGTGTTCTTTAACGTGAACAGGGTATGGCTCTCCAGCACACGGGACCACGGCTTAACGTCCCATCCGACGGACGGCGGCCTTTCCAAGCCCATCGGTGTCCCCTACTGACCGTGGGCAGGGCGGGGAATTTTGTGGAGATAAATCTCAACGCTGACCAAGCTGGGACTCGAACCTGGGAACTACAGATTACGAGCCTGGCGCGCTACCGACTGAACCATCCCCGCCCCTTTAGTAGAAATGCATTTTTATAGAGCAAACCACAGAGAGACAACAAAAATAGTTATTATTCCCGAACTGCAGCAAGTCGTAAACTTACAAAGCCCAGAAGGCAGAATTGGGCTCAGACGGTAGAGCGCCAGGCTCGTAATCTGCAGTTCCCAGGTTCGAGTCCATCTAAACCAGCGTTGAGATTTATCTCCGCAAACTTTCCCACCCTGCCCTCAATAAGTAGGGGACATCGATGGGCTTGGAAAGGCCGCCATCCGTTGAATGGGACGTTAAGCCGTGGCTCCGTGTGAAAGAGAGACATACCCAGTGCACGTTAAAAAATTGTCCCTCCTAAGAGCAGCCAAGTGGGTCCCCTTCCCTCAACCTTCTCTGAGCCCTTCGGGTCTTTGTGATCTGGCCGTTTAGCCCATTGTGTGAAAAAAATGTGCTGCTCAGAGTTAAAACAGCCTAACCCAAAATCCAGGAATACACATCATTTTTCGTCTAATTAAAATACTCTTAAAAACTTATTTCACTTAATCATAGAAAAAAAAATGTTGGGCGGAAGAGTCAAGCTAAGTGTTCTATTGAAGTTGTATCTTTTAATTGTACAAAGATCTCTATTTCAGAATTACTTACATCAAATATTGTTCAGAAAAGTTTTTGTTGTAGCCTTTTTTACTTTTGACAAATTCGTAATTTCGATAAATTTTTTCGATAAATTTTTTTTCGATAATTTCGATAAATTTTTTTGACTTCTGATAAATTTCGTCCAAATAGTTCATTTTATTAATATTATACGGCAGCAGATTTCTATTTTTCCTTCCCATCCTTTCCCATACCATTAACTTCAAAACTCTTTTTTAGATTCATTTTGCAATTAGTAAAGTTCCATGTTTCTGATATTTTATGACTTTGTGAGTTGCAGTCTTCTTGGTCAATGAGCACACATGCGAATTACTATATTTTAATGTTTCAAGAAATATCCTATATCCCATAGATATACTATAATAATTGTTACCAATTATGATTATTTATTTTTATTACTATTAATATTATTCATTTGCATTATTAATATTGTAAATGGTTCGGTCACAAGGAGAGAATGATAACACTAGATCCAATAGTTGCAATTCGATATTTTTAAACCAAGGATGGCCAACCCAACCTAAACAAAAAAACACTAGAAACAAAATCATATTCTTAAATAGACATTGGAAGAATTCTCTACTTGAAAACATACATTTCTAATAAAAATAAACTGAAGGGGAAAAAAACTATATTTTTACGAAATCAAGAAAATATCTTTAACAAAACCCGTGTGCAGGAGAGCCATACTCTGTGCACTTTAAAGAACACGTTGGATGGCCTTGACGGGAGGCTACCATCTGTCTCCCAACAGCTGTTCCAGTGGGTCCCCTCCCCCAACCTTCTCTGAGCCTTCGGGGTCCATGTGACCTGGCCATTTAGCCCATGGTGTGCAAAAAAGTGCCGCTCAGAGGTAAAACAACCCAACCCAACTCTATTAAATTATATAATTTTAAAGTTTCAATTACCTGTAACGTTTGGGAATGAATCGACAAGAAAAAAATATCGAAAAACAGAAATTGCTGTATGGTCCAAAGATGAAGACACCGTGATTATAATCGTCTGATCTACGAAAACAGGTAAAAAAATCCCAGACGATTTGTTGGGTCGCTTTGGCCCCTGTGACGTTATCAGTATAATAATACCATTAATTTCAGTGCCTCGAGGAAGCTGCACCTGCAACGTGATTGATAATACTTGTGTGGTGCAACATTATACCGAAAGTAACTGCGTCATGATGGGTCATATATACGCAGGTTGAGATTACTAGGGGGGGGGGGAAGCCGGAAAGCACGCGTTCTCATTAGTAGCCACTTGTTGCAATAAGAATGGATGCAGAATGTTGAATCATTCAGATAGTATTGTACGAATCAACCATTTATTGGTTCTACTGCCTTAAAAAAAGCAATGAAATTAATGCTAGCAACGTATAAATGTTTCCAATTTAGTTTTTCCTTTATGGCTTGGTCTCGAATTATAGATCTTGTAGAGTAATTTGTCCTTGACTTTGGTCATTGATATTCGTAAGAGAAATCGCCGCAAATGATTAGAGACAGCAGATTCTTTGTTGGTTAATCGTTATTCAAATTTGAATCTTACGATCACTGTTCTTGAATACCGTCAGTCATAAAAGATTGGTAAATGGTTGTGATGAAAGCGAAGGATTCGTAAGTTGGATTTAATGCTTCTCGAAACGAATTTGGCTTAATAAATCATTTGATTTGTTCAGGGTTCTTCAGAAATCAATTATTCAAATCTGAAGTTATCACTTCAGATTCAGTTCGGTTGTTTTCGATGTCTGCTACAAGTGTATGTCGGATGGGACGTTAAGCCGTGTCCAGGTGTGCGGAAGAACTATACCCTGTGCACGTTAAAGAACACGCTGGATGGCCTTGACGGGAGGCTACCATCTGTCTCCCAACAGCTGTTCCAGTGGGTCCCCTCCCCTCCTCTGAGTGGGGCGGGGGTGGCTTAGTCGGTAACGCGCCAGGCTCGTAATCTGTAGTTCCCAGGTTCGAGTCCCAGCTGCGTCAGCGTTGAGATTTATCTCCGCAAAATTCCCCGCCCTGCCCACGGTCAGTAGGGGACACCGATGGGCTTGGAAAGGCCGCCGTCCGTCGGATGGGACGTTAAGCCGTGGCCCCGTGTGTGGGAGAGCCATACCCTGCGCACGTTAAAGAACACGCTGGATTGCCTTGACGGGAGGCTACCATCTGTCTCCCAACAGCTGTTCTAGTGGGTCCCCTCCCCCAACCTTCTCTGAGCCTTCGGGGTCCATGTGACCTGGCCATTTAGCCTATAGTGTGCAAAAAAAGTGCCGCTCAGAGGTAAAACAACCCAACCCTATTGCTCTTGGCTTTGACATTTGACGGTTGGTGGATTTGACAAAATGTTGTTCCACCATATTTTTCGAACGCGAAGGAGAAACTTAATGATTTATGTACCAAATAAAAGCTTGTGATGCGGGGAGTGTCATTGGCTATAAAAAATTGACCCCTCCCATCACTTCTCCCCCCCTAAAAAAGGGAAAATGTTAAAACTATTGTCCCCTTATATCTCCAGAACGCGAATGTCCAAAGTACGAAGCTATATGTGGAATGAAAGCTTCTGACGTGGGAAATGTCATAGGTTATGGAAAATTGGCCCCCTGTGCTTCCTTCCCCTAAAAAAAGGGGGGGATATAAAAATAATGGTCCTGTATATCTCCTGAACGCGAATGCCGAAAGTAACAAGCTATATGTCTAATAAAAGTTTTTGACGCAGGAAGTGTCAAAGGCTATAAAAGGCTCCATGATTTCTCCCCCCCCTAAAAAACGGGAAATGTGAAAGTCGTTCAACTCTATCTTCCGAACGCGACGGCCTACAGTTTTGAGTTACGTGTCAAATGACAGCTCGTATAATGACGGTCGTAAATTATTTCGAATTTTGTCCCCACTATTCCCCCTTTTAAAAGTGGGGGGGGGAGATTTTCGTGGGGTTCGACTTTAACGAGTCGTATTTCAAATTAAAGCTTGTGACGTTAATTAAAACATGACTACCAAAGGGGGGGATGTGTGTGATGTACTCCTCCGGATGTGATGGACTGGGTCAAATGTCGTGGCCGCCGGAGGACGATGAAGTTGTCCCTTAATTGCCTTCACCCTTACTTCGATGAAATGACAGGTTCGCGGGTTTTTACACCTATACCGACGTATGCCTCAGACTTGCTGCGTCAATTGATGTATTAAATAAGTCCAACAATTCACGCATAAGAGTTGTATAGGGACGACACAGTTTATTCACACTATATACAATTATGTGCTGGGGATGCTCCTGTAGTTCCCAGGTTCGAGTCCCAGCTGGGTCAGCGTTGAGATTTATCTCCGCAAAATTCCCCGCCCTGCCCACGGTCAGTAGGGTACACCGATGGGCTTGGAAAGGCCGCCGTCCGTCGGATGGGACGTTAAGCCGTGGCGCCGTGTGCGGGAGAGCCATACCCTGTGCACGTTAAAGAACACGCTGGATGGCCTTGACGGGAGACTATCATCTGTCTCCCAACAGCTGTTCCAGTGGGTCCCCTCCCCCAACCTTCTCTGAGCCTTCGGGGTCCATATGACCTGGCCATTTAGCCCATGGTGTGCAAAAAAGTGCCGCTCAGAGGTAAAACAACCCAAACAACCCAACCCTGGGGATGCTCTCGACTCCGTAGGCCTTTGCTGCTACAAACAATTACGCAAGAGGTGGAGAACTGCACACTTTGCAGATTCTCGCTTTATCGATATCAAACTCGGCAAAAGGATAATTAACCTTTACCTACAATGTAGTTCATACAGAATCCACAGAACTGTATCAGATTCACCAAGAATCTTGATTCTCACTTAGAATCGAATCCTCTCCTTAAGGGTTTCCTTTTTGAGAAAGAGCGGCGTCCCCTTGATGCGCATCAAACGTCCTTCCAGTTTGACAGCAACGCTCAGACTGCCTTTCCTTATTACTCGGAGCATCTCTCGCGCTCACACTCGCACCCCAGGCCAGTTGTAAAAGGCCATGAAAGGCTTCTCGGCCACGTCAACCCTCGCAGGCAGCCAGCTCAGACCCGAAAGCAGCATCTTATGAGTCATATCCCCACAGTAGCACTTCCAAGAACACACTTAATACATAAAAATATTTTTAATAACAATAAAATCCAAGAAAAAATAAAAATAAATAAATTAGAGGGATATGACAATGTGTTTCATACTTATGAGTCGTATATCAAATGAAAGTTTTTCAAGGTAGGTGTTTTTAGTGACAAAATAAATTTAAATTTTTAAAAATACTATCTTCGGATAGGGCCCTAAAATGTAGAAAATAAACATGCAAACTGGAGCGTGTGCAGTAACTGCACACGCTCCAGTTTGCTGTGAACGGTAACTGGAGCGTGTACAGTTGCTGTACACGCTCCAGACAGTTTTCCTGAATTCTGTAATCACGTGACACGAAGGTTGCCAGATCACTAATTTCTAAACAAAACGGTTTCCAGATATTTTTTCTAAATTCTGTAATCAACCATAGTGTTCGGATACTTTTTTGAGCGACTGTACATAATTATTATTCGCATCTTTGAGTAGTTTAGGTATATACCAAAATAAGTTTTAAAAGAAAAGTAAAAGTGAATTGATCCGAAAAGTGCAAAAATTTTTTTAATACTAAAGTATTTGTTATAATTCGTTGTTCTAAGTTTGTATATTTTTTTACTGCATTTATCTACAATCATATACAAATATATAATCAGTCAGTTAAATGTACAAAAAAGGAGAAACTTATTGTTGAAAAATATATGAAAAAATGTTTTTAAGTTCTTGAAAAAATTTAAATGGAACATGGTACTTCCCACCACAAGGGGGAGATAAACTAGACCAGTGGTTCTCAACCTTTTATGCTTCACGTACCCCTGGAAATGTGTGTGTAACTGGCGCACAACTTGTATAGATAGATAAAACTATAGTTATAGTATAACAATGGGAATAAAATAAAACATATATATCAGTGGTTCTCAGCCTTTTATGCTTCACGTACCCCCTGGAAATGTGTATGTAACTGGCGTACCCCTTGTATAGATAGATAAAACTATAGTTATAGTATAACAATGGGAATAAAATAAAACATATATATCAGTGGTTCTCAACCTTTTATGCTTCACGTACCCCCTGGAAATGTGTATGTAACTGGCGTACCCCTTGTATAGATAGATAAAACTATAGTTATAGTATAACAATGGGAATAAAATAAAACATATATATCAGTGGTTCCCAACCTTTTATGCTTTACGTACCCCCTGGAAATGTGTATCTAACTGGCGTACCCCTTGTATAGATAGATAAAACTATAGTTATAGTATAACAATGGGAATAAAATAAAACATATATATCAGTGGTTCTCAACCTTTTATGCTTCACGTACCCCCTGGAAATGTGTATGTAACTGGCGTACCCCTTGTATAGATAGATAGATAGAACTATAGTTATAGTATAACAATGGGAATAAAATAAAACATATATATCAGTGGTTCTCAACCTTTTATGCTTCACGTACCCCCTGGAAATGTGTATGTAACTGGCGTACCCCTTGTATAGATAGATAAAACTATAGTTATAGTATAACAATGGGAATAAAATAAAACATATATATCAGTGGTTCTCAACCTTTTATGCTTTACGTACCCCCTGGAAATGTGTATCTAACTGGCGTACCCCTTGTATAGATAGATAAAACTATAGTTATAGTATAACAATGGGAATAAAATAAAACATATATATCAGTGGTTCTCAACCTTTTATGCTTCACGTACCCCCTGGAAATGTGTATGTAACTGGCGTACCCCTTGTATAGATAGATAGAACTATAGTTATAGTATAACAATGGGAATAAAATAAAACATATGTATCAGTGGTTCTCAACCTTTTATGCTTCACGTACCCCCTGGAAATGTGTATGTAACTGGCGTACCCCTTGTATAGATAGATAAAACTATAGTTATAGTATAACAATGGGAATAAAATAAAACATATATATCAGTGGTTCTCAACCTTTTATGCTTCACGTACCCCCTGGAAATGTGTATCTAACTGGCGTACCCCTTGTATAGATAGATAAAACTATAGTTATAGTATAACAATGGGAATAAAATAAAACATATATATATCAGTGGTTCTCAACCTTTTATGCTTCACGTACCCCCTGGAAATGTGTATCTAACTGGCGTACCCCTTGTATAGATAGATAAAACTATAGTTATAGTAAAACAATAGGAATAAAATAAAACATATGTATCAGTGGTTCTCAACCTTTTATGCTTCACGTACCCCCTGGAAATGTGTATTTAACTGGCGTACCCCTTGTATAGATAGATAAAACTATAGTTATAGTATAACAATGGGAATAAAATAAAACATATATATCAGTGGTTCTCAACCTTTTATGCTTCACGTACCGCCTGGAAATGTGTATCTAACAGGCGTACCCCTTGTATAGATAGATAAAACTATAGGTATAGTATAACAATGGGAATAAAATAAAACATATATATCAGTGGTTCTCAACCTTTTATGCTTCACGTACCCCCTGGAAATGTGTATGTAACTGGCGTACCCCTTGTATAGATAGATAAAACTATAGTTATAGTATAACAATGGGAATAAAATAAAACATATGTATCAGTGGTTCTCAACCTTTTATGCTTCACGTACCCCCTGGAAATGTGTATGTAACTGGCGTACCCCTTGTATAGATAGATAAAACTATAGTTAGAGTAAAACAATAGGAATAAAATAAAACATATGTATCAGTGGTTCTCAACCTTTTATGCTTCACGTACCCCCTGGAAATGTGTATCTAACTGGCGTACCCCTTGTATAGATAGATAAAACTATAGTTATAGTATAACAATGGGAATAAAATAAAACATATATATCAGTGGTTCTCAACCTTTTATGCTTCACGTACCCCCTGGAAATGTGTATCTAACAGGCGTACCCCTTGTATAGATAGATAAAACTATAGGTATAGTATAACAATAAGAATAAAATAAAACATATATATCAGTGGTTCTCAAACTTTTATGCTTCACGTACCACCTGGAAATACGTATGTAACTGGCGTACCCCTTGTATAGATAGATAAAATTATAGTTATAGTATAACAATGGGAATAAAATAAAACATATATATCAGTGGTTCTCAACCTTTTATGCTTCACGTACCCCCTGGAAATGTGTGTGTAACAGGCGTACCCCTTGTATAGATAGATAAAACTATAGTTATAGTATAACAATGGGAATAAAATAAAACATATATATCAGTGGTTCTCAACCTTTTATGCTTCACGTACCCCCTGGAAATGTGTATCTAACTGGCGTACCCCTTGTATAGATAGATAAAACTATAGTTATAGTATAACAATGGGAATAAAATAAAACATATATATCAGTGGTTCTCAACCTTTTATTCTTCACGTACCCCCTGGAAATGTGTATGTAACTGGCGTACCCCTTGTATAGATAGATAAAACTATAGTTATAGTATAACAATGGGAATAAAATAAAACATATATATCAGTGGTTCTCAACCTTTTATGCTTCACGTACCCCCTGGAAATGTGTATGTAACTGGCGTACCCCTTGTATAGATAGATAAAACTATAGTTATATTATAACAATGGGAATAAAATAAAACATATATATCAGTGGTTCTCAACCTTTTATGCTTCACGTACCCCCTGGAAATGTGTATCTAACTGGCGTACCCCTTGTATAGATAGATAAAACTATAGTTATAGTAAAACAATAGGAATAAAAAAAACATATGTATCAGTGGTTCTCAACCTTTTATGCTTCACGTACCCCCTGGAAATGTGTATCTAACTGGCGTACCCCTTGTATAGATAGATACAACTATAGTTATAGTATAACAATGGGAATAAAATAAAACATATATATCCGTGGTTCTCAACATTTTATGCTTCACGTACCCCCTGGAAATGTGTATCTAACAGGCGTACCCCTTGTATAGATAGATAAAACTATAGGTATAGTATAACAATGGGAATAAAATAAAACATATATATCAGTGGTTCTCAACCTTTTATGCTTCACGTACCCCCTGGAAATGTGTATGTAACTGGCGTACCCCTTGTATAGATAGATAAAACTATAGTTATAGTATAACAATGGGAATAAAATAAAACATATGTATCAGTGGTTCTCAACCTTTTATGCTTCACGTACCCCCTGGAAATGTGTATGTAACTGGCGTACCCCTTGTATAGATAGATAAAACTATAGTTATAGTATAACAATGGGAATAAAATAAAACATATATATCAGTGGTTCTCAACCTTTTATGCTTCACGTACCCCCTGGAAATGTGTATCTAACTGGCGTACCCCTTGTATAGATAGATAAAACTATAGTTATAGTAAAACAATAGGAATAAAATAAAACATATGTATCAGTGGTTCTCAACCTTTTATGCTTCACGTACCCCCTGGAAATGTGTATCTAACTGGCGTACCCCTTGTATAGATAGATAAAACTCTAGTTATAGTATAACAATGGGAATAAAAAAAAACATATATATCAGTGGTTCTCAACCTTTTATGCTTCACGTACCCCCTGGAAATGTGTATCTAACAGGCGTACCCCTTGTATAGATAGATAAAACTATAGGTATAGTATAACAATGGGAATAAAATAAAACATATATATCAGTGGTTCTCAACCTTTTATGCTTCACGTACCCCCTGGAAATGTGTATGTAACTGGCGTACCCCTTGTATACATAGATAAAACTATAGTTATAGTATAACAATGGGAATAAAATAAAACATATATATCAGTGGTTCTCAACCTTTTATGCTTCACGTACCCCCTGGAAATGTGTATCTAACTGGCGTACCCCTTGTATAGATAGATAAAACTATAGTTATAGTATAACAATGGGAATAAAATAAAACATATATATCAGTGGTTCTCAACCTTTTATTCTTCACGTACCCCCTGGAAATGTGTATGTAACTGGCGTACCCCATGTATAGATAGATAAAACTATAGTTATAGTATAACAATGGGAATAAAATAAAACATATATATCAGTGGTTCTCAACCTTTTATGCTTCACGTACCCCCTGGAAATGTGTATCTAACTGGCGTACCCCTTGTATAGATAGATAAAACTATAGTTATAGTATAACAATGGGAATAAAATAAAACATAACGTACCCCCTGGAAATGTGTATGTAACTGGCGTACCCCTTGTATAGATAGATAAAACTATAGTTATAGTATAACAATGGGAATAAAATAAAACATATGTATATGTGGTTCTCAAACTTTTATGCTTCACGTACCCCCTGGAAATGTGTATGTAACTGGCGTACCCCTTGTATAGATAGATAAAACTATAGTTATAGTATAACAATGGGAATAAAATAAAACATATATATCAGTGGTTCTCAACCTTTTATGCTTCACGTACCCCCTGGAAATGTGTATCTAACTGGCGTACCCCTTGTATAGATAGATAAAACTATAGTTATAGTATAACAATGGGAATAAAATAAAACATATATATCAGTGGTTCTCAACCTTTTATGCTTCACGTACCCCCTGGAAATGTGTATCTAACTGGCGTACCCCTTGTATAGATAGATAAAACTATAGTTATAGTATAACAATGGGAATAAAATAAAACATATATATCAGTGGTTCTCAACCTTTTATTCTTCACGTACCCCCTGGAAATGTGTATGTAACTGGCGTACCCCTTGTATAGATAGATAAAACTATAGTTATAGTATAACAATGGGAATAAAATAAAACATATCTATCAGTGGTTCTCAACCTTTTATGCTTCACGTACCCCCTGGAAATGTGTATGTAACTGGCGTACCCCTTGTATAGACAGATAAAACTATAGTTATAGTATAACAATGGGAATAAAATAAAACATATATATCAGTGGTTCTCCACCTTTTATGCTTCACGTACCCCCTGGAAATGTGTATCTAACTGGCGTACCCCTTGTATAGATAGATAAAACTATAGTTATAGTATAACAATGGGAATAAAATAAAACATATGTATCAGTGGTTCTCAACCTTTTATGCTTCACGTACCCCCTGGAAATGTGTATCTAACAGGCGTACCCCTTGTATAGATAGATAAAACTCTAGGTATAGTATAACAATGGGAATAAAATAAAACATATATATCAGTGGTTCTCAACCTTTTATGCTTTACGTACCCCCTGGAAATGTGTATCTAACTGGCGTACCCCTTGTATAGATAGATAAAACTATAGTTATAGTATAACAATGGGAATAAAACAAAACATATATATCAGTGGTTCTCAACCTTTTATGCTTCACGTACCCCCTGGAAATGTGTATGTAACTGGCGTACCCCTTGTATAGATAGATAGAACTATAGTTATAGTATAACAATGGGAATAAAATAAAACATATGTATCAGTGGTTCTCAACCTTTTATGCTTCACGTACCCCCTGGAAATGTGTATGTAACTGGCGTACCCCTTGTATAGATAGATAAAACTATAGTTATAGTATAACAATGGGAATAAAATAAAACATATATATCAGTGGTTCTCAACCTTTTATGCTTCACGTACCCCCTGGAAATGTGTATCTAACTGGCGTACCCCTTGTATAGATAGATAAAACTAGAGTTATAGTATAACAATGGGAATAAAATAAAACATATATATCAGTGGTTCTCAACCTTTTATGCTTCACGTACCCCCTGGATATGTGTATCTAACTGGCGTACCCCTTGTATAGATAGATAAAACTATAGTTATAGTATAACAATGGGAATAAAATAAAACATATATATCAGTGGTTCTCAACCTTTTATGCTTCACGTACCCCCTGGAAATGTGTATCTAACTGGCGTACCCCTTGTATAGATAGATAAAACTATAGTTATAGTATAACAATGGGAATAAAATAAAACATATATATCAGTGGTTCTCAACCTTTTATGCTTCACGTACCCCCTGGAAATGTGTATCTAACAGGCGTACCCCTTGTATAGATAGATAAAACTATAGGTATAGTATAACAATGGGAATAAAATAAAACATATATATCAGTGGTTCTCAACCTTTTATGCTTTACGTACCCCCTGGAAATGTGTATCTAACTGGCGTACCCCTTGTATAGATAGATAAAACTATAGGTATAGTATAACAATGGGAATAAAATAAAACATATATATCAGTGGTTCTCAACCTTTTATGCTTCACGTACCCCCTGGAAATGTGTATGTAACTGACGTACCCCTTGTATAGATAGATAGAACTATAGTTATAGTATAACAATGGGAATAAAATAAAACATATATATCTGTGGTTCTCAACCTTTTATGCTTCACGTACCCCCTGGAAATGTGTATGTAACTGGCGTACCCCTTGTATAGATAGATAAAACTATAGTTATAGTATAACAATGGGAATAAAATAAAACATATATATCAGTGGTTCTCAACCTTTTATGCTTCACGTACCCCCTGGAAATGTGTATCTAACTGGCGTACCCCTTGTATAGATAGATAAAACTATAGTTATAGTATAACAATGGGAATAAAATAAAACATATATATCAGTGGTTCTCAACCTTTTATTCTTCACGTACCCCCTGGAAATGTGTATGTAACTGGCGTACCCCTTGTATAGATAGATAAAACTATAGTTATAGTATAACAATGGGAATAAAATAAAACATATATATCAGTGGTTCTCAACCTTTTATGCTTCACGTACCCCCTGGAAATGTGTATCTAACTGGCGTACCCCTTGTATAGATAGATAAAACTATAGTTATAGTATAACAATGGGAATAAAATAAAACATAACGTACCCCCTGGAAATGTGTATGTAACTGGCGTACCCCTTGTATAGATAGATAAAACTATAGTTATAGTATAACAATGGGAATAAAATAAAACATATGTATATGTGGTTCTCAAACTTTTATGCTTCACGTACCCCCTGGAAATGTGTATGTAACTGGCGTACCCCTTGTATAGATAGATAAAACTATAGTTATAGTATAACAATGGGAATAAAATAAAACATATATATCAGTGGTTCTCAACCTTTTATGCTTCACGTACCCCCTGGAAATGTGTATCTAACTGGCGTACCCCTTGTATAGATAGATAAAACTATAGTTATAGTATAACAATGGGAATAAAATAAAACATATATATCAGTGGTTCTCAACCTTTTATGCTTCACGTACCCCCTGGAAATGTGTATCTAACTGGCGTACCCCTTGTATAGATAGATAAAACTATAGTTATAGTATAACAATGGGAATAAAATAAAACATATATATCAGTGGTTCTCAACCTTTTATTCTTCACGTACCCCCTGGAAATGTGTATGTAACTGGCGTACCCCTTGTATAGATAGATAAAACTATAGTTATAGTATAACAATGGGAATAAAATAAAACATATCTATCAGTGGTTCTCAACCTTTTATGCTTCACGTACCCCCTGGAAATGTGTATGTAACTGGCGTACCCCTTGTATAGACAGATAAAACTATAGTTATAGTATAACAATGGGAATAAAATAAAACATATATATCAGTGGTTCTCCACCTTTTATGCTTCACGTACCCCCTGGAAATGTGTATCTAACTGGCGTACCCCTTGTATAGATAGATAAAACTATAGTTATAGTATAACAATGGGAATAAAATAAAACATATGTATCAGTGGTTCTCAACCTTTTATGCTTCACGTACCCCCTGGAAATGTGTATCTAACAGGCGTACCCCTTGTATAGATAGATAAAACTCTAGGTATAGTATAACAATGGGAATAAAATAAAACATATATATCAGTGGTTCTCAACCTTTTATGCTTTACGTACCCCCTGGAAATGTGTATCTAACTGGCGTACCCCTTGTATAGATAGATAAAACTATAGATATAGTATAACAATGGGAATAAAACAAAACATATATATATCAGTGGTTCTCAACCTTTTATGCTTCACGTACCCCCTGGAAATGTGTATGTAACTGGCGTACCCCTTGTATAGATAGATAGAACTATAGTTATAGTATAACAATGGGAATAAAATAAAACATATGTATCAGTGGTTCTCAACCTTTTATGCTTCACGTACCCCCTGGAAATGTGTATGTAACTGGCGTACCCCTTGTATAGATAGATAAAACTATAGTTATAGTATAACAATGGGAATAAAATAAAACATATATATCAGTGGTTCTCAACCTTTTATGCTTCACGTACCCCCTGGAAATGTGTATCTAACTGGCGTACCCCTTGTATAGATAGATAAAACTATAGTTATAGTATAACAATGGGAATAAAATAAAACATATATATCAGTGGTTCTCAACCTTTTATGCTTCACGTACCCCCTGGATATGTGTATCTAACTGGCGTACCCCTTGTATAGATAGATAAAACTATAGTTATAGTATAACAATGGGAATAAAATAAAACATATATATCAGTGGTTCTCAACCTTTTATGCTTCACGTACCCCCTGGAAATGTGTATCTAACTGGCGTACCCCTTGTATAGATAGATAAAACTATAGTTATTGTATAACAATGGGAATAAAATAAAACATATATATCCGTGGTTCTCAACCTTTTATGCTTCACGTACCCCCTGGAAATGTGTATCTAACAGGCGTACCCCTTGTATAGATAGATAAAACTATAGGTATAGTATAACAATGGGAATAAAATAAAACATATATATCAGTGGTTCTCAACCTTTTATGCTTTACGTACCCCCTGGAAATGTGTATCTAACTGGCGTACCCCTTGTATAGATAGATAAAACTATAGGTATAGTATAACAATGGGAATAAAATAAAACATATATATCAGTGGTTCTCAACCTTTTATGCTTCACGTACCCCCTGGAAATGTGTATGTAACTGACGTACCCCTTGTATAGATAGATAGAACTATAGTTATAGTATAACAATGGGAATAAAATAAAACATATGTATCAGTGGTTCTCAACCTTTTATGCTTCACGTACCCCCTGGAAATGTGTATGTAACTGGCGTACCCCTTGTATAGATAGATAAAACTATAGTTATAGTATAACAATGGGAATAAAATAAAACATATATATCAGTGGTTCTCAACCTTTTATGCTTCACGTACCCCCCGGAAATGTGTGTGTAACTGGCGTACCCCTTGTATAGATAGATAAAACTATAGTTATAGTATAACAATGGGAATAAAATAAAACATATATATCAGTGGTTCTCAACCTTTTATGCTTCACGTACCCCCTGGAAATGTGTATGTAACTGGCGTACCCCTTGTATAGACAGATAAAACTATAGTTATATTATAACAATGGGAATAAAATAAAACATATATATCAGTGGTTCTCCACCTTTTATGCTTCACGTACCCCCTGGAAATGTGTATCTAACTGGCGTACCCCCTGTATAGATAGATAAAACTATAGTTATAGTATAACAATAGGAATAAAATAAAACATATATATCTGTGGTTCTCAACCTTTTATGCTTCACGTACCCCCTGGAAATGTGTATGTAACTGGCGTACCCCTTGTATAGATAGATAAAACTATAGTTATAGTATAACAATGGGAATAAAATAAAACATATATATCAGTGGTTCTCAACCTTTTATGCTTCACGTACCCCCTGGAAATGTGTGTGTAACTGGCGTACCCCTTGTATAGATAGATAAAACTATAGTTATAGTATAACAATGGGAATAAAATAAAACATATATATCAGTGGTTCTCAACCTTTCATGCTTCACGTACCCCCTGGAAATGTGTATCTAACTGGCGTACCCCTTGTATAGATAGATAAAACTATAGTTATAGTATAACAATGGGAATAAAATAAAACATATATATCAGTGGTTCTCAACCTTTTATTCTTCACGTACCCCCTGGAAATGTGTATGTAACTGGCGTACCCCTTGTATAGATAGATAAAACTATAGTTATAGTATAACAATGGGAATAAAATAAAACATATATATCAGTGGTTCTCAACCTTTTATGCTTCACGTACCCCCTGGAAATGTGTATGTAACTGGCGTACCCCTTGTATAGACAGATAAAACTATAGTTATATTATAAAAATGGGAATAAAATAAAACATATATTATCAGTGGTTCTCCAACTTTTATGCTTCACGTACCCCCTGGAAATGTGTATCTAACTGGCGTACCCCTTGTATAGATAGATAAAACTATAGTTATAGTATAACAATGGGAATAAAATAAAACATATGTATCAGTGGTTCTCAACCTTTTATGCTTCACGTACCCCCTGGAAATGTGTATCTAACTGGCGTACCCCTTGTATAGATAGATAGAACTATAGTTATAGTATAACAATGGGAATAAAATAAAACATATGTATCAGTGGTTCTCAACCTTTTATGCTTCACGTACCCCCTGGAAATGTGTATGTAACTGGCGTACCCCTTGTATAGATAGATAAAACTATAGTTATAGTATAACAATGGGAATAAAATAAAACA
This sequence comes from Ryuthela nishihirai, assembly GCA_038380435.1. Taxonomy (NCBI): domain Eukaryota; kingdom Metazoa; phylum Arthropoda; class Arachnida; order Araneae; family Heptathelidae; genus Ryuthela; species Ryuthela nishihirai. The sequence continues at coordinate 32,540,362 of JAWZYU010000005.1, read as the reverse complement.
TATATATCAGTGGTTCTCAACCTTTTATGCTTCACGTACCCCCTGGAAATGTGTATCTAACTGGCGTACCCCTTGTATAGATAGATAAAACTATAGTTATAGTATAACAATGGGAATAAAATAAAACATATATATCAGTGGTTCTCAACCTTTTATGCTTCACGTACCCCCTGGATATGTGTATCTAACTGGCGTACCCCTTGTATAGATAGATAAAACTATAGTTATAGTATAACAATGGGAATAAAATAAAACATATATATCAGTGGTTCTCAACCTTTTATGCTTCACGTACCCCCTGGAAATGTGTATCTAACTGGCGTACCCCTTGTATAGATAGATAAAACTATAGTTATTGTATAACAATGGGAATAAAATAAAACATATATATCCGTGGTTCTCAACCTTTTATGCTTCACGTACCCCCTGGAAATGTGTATCTAACAGGCGTACCCCTTGTATAGATAGATAAAACTATAGGTATAGTATAACAATGGGAATAAAATAAAACATATATATCAGTGGTTCTCAACCTTTTATGCTTTACGTACCCCCTGGAAATGTGTATCTAACTGGCGTACCCCTTGTATAGATAGATAAAACTATAGGTATAGTATAACAATGGGAATAAAATAAAACATATATATCAGTGGTTCTCAACCTTTTATGCTTCACGTACCCCCTGGAAATGTGTATGTAACTGACGTACCCCTTGTATAGATAGATAGAACTATAGTTATAGTATAACAATGGGAATAAAATAAAACATATGTATCAGTGGTTCTCAACCTTTTATGCTTCACGTACCCCCTGGAAATGTGTATGTAACTGGCGTACCCCTTGTATAGATAGATAAAACTATAGTTATAGTATAACAATGGGAATAAAATAAAACATATATATCAGTGGTTCTCAACCTTTTATGCTTCACGTACCCCCCGGAAATGTGTGTGTAACTGGCGTACCCCTTGTATAGATAGATAAAACTATAGTTATAGTATAACAATGGGAATAAAATAAAACATATATATCAGTGGTTCTCAACCTTTTATGCTTCACGTACCCCCTGGAAATGTGTATGTAACTGGCGTACCCCTTGTATAGACAGATAAAACTATAGTTATATTATAACAATGGGAATAAAATAAAACATATATATCAGTGGTTCTCCACCTTTTATGCTTCACGTACCCCCTGGAAATGTGTATCTAACTGGCGTACCCCCTGTATAGATAGATAAAACTATAGTTATAGTATAACAATAGGAATAAAATAAAACATATATATCTGTGGTTCTCAACCTTTTATGCTTCACGTACCCCCTGGAAATGTGTATGTAACTGGCGTACCCCTTGTATAGATAGATAAAACTATAGTTATAGTATAACAATGGGAATAAAATAAAACATATATATCAGTGGTTCTCAACCTTTTATGCTTCACGTACCCCCTGGAAATGTGTGTGTAACTGGCGTACCCCTTGTATAGATAGATAAAACTATAGTTATAGTATAACAATGGAATAAAATAAAACATATATATCAGTGGTTCTCAACCTTTCATGCTTCACGTACCCCCTGGAAATGTGTATCTAACTGGCGTACCCCTTGTATAGATAGATAAAACTATAGTTATAGTATAACAATGGGAATAAAATAAAACATATATATCAGTGGTTCTCAACCTTTTATTCTTCACGTACCCCCTGGAAATGTGTATGTAACTGGCGTACCCCTTGTATAGATAGATAAAACTATAGTTATAGTATAACAATGGGAATAAAATAAAACATATATATCAGTGGTTCTCAACCTTTTATGCTTCACGTACCCCCTGGAAATGTGTATGTAACTGGCGTACCCCTTGTATAGACAGATAAAACTATAGTTATATTATAACAATGGGAATAAAATAAAACATATATTATCAGTGGTTCTCCAACTTTTATGCTTCACGTACCCCCTGGAAATGTGTATCTAACTGGCGTACCCCTTGTATAGATAGATAAAACTATAGTTATAGTATAACAATGGGAATAAAATAAAACATATGTATCAGTGGTTCTCAACCTTTTATGCTTCACGTACCCCCTGGAAATGTGTATCTAACTGGCGTACCCCTTGTATAGATAGATAAAACTATAGTTATAGTATAACAATGGGAATAAAATAAAACATATATATCCGTGGTTCTCAACCTTTTATGCTTCACGTACCCCCTGGAAATGTGTATCTAACAGGCGTACCCCTTGTATAGATAGATAAAACTATAGGTATAGTATAACAATGGGAATAAAATAAAACATATATATCAGTGGTTCTCAACCTTTTATGCTTTACGTACCCCCTGGAAATGTGTATCTAACTGGCGTACCCCTTGTATAGATAGATAAAACTATAGTTATAGTATAACAATGGGAATAAAATAAAACATATATATCAGTGGTTCTCAACATTTTATGCTTCACGTACCCCCTGGAAATGTGTATGTAACTGGCGTACCCCTTGTATAGATAGATAGAACTATAGTTATAGTATAACAATGGGAATAAAATAAAACATATGTATCAGTGGTTCTCAACCTTTTATGCTTCACGTACCCCCTGGAAATGTGTATGTAACTGGCGTACCCCTTGTATAGATAGATAAAACTATAGTTATAGTATAACAATGGGAATAAAATAAAACATATATATCAGTGGTTCTCAACCTTTTATGCTTCACGTACCCCCTGGAAATGTGTATCTAACTGGCGTACCCCTTGTATAGATAGATAAAACTATAGTTATAGTATAACAATGGGAATAAAATAAAACATATATATCAGTGGTTCTCAACCTTTTATGCTTCAAGTACCCCCTGGAAATGTGTATCTAACTGGCGTACCCCTTGTATAGATAGATAAAGCTATAGTTATAGTATAACAATGGGAATAAAATAAAACATATATATCCGTGGTTCTCAACCTTTTATGCTTCACGTACCCCCTGGAAATGTGTATCTAACAGGCGTACCCCTTGTATAGATAGATAAAACTATAGTTATAGTATAACAATGGGAATAAAATAAAACATATATATCAGTGGTTCTCAACCTTTTATGCTTCACGTACCCCCTGGATATGTGTATCTAACTGGCGTACCCCTTGTATAGATAGATAAAACTATAGTTATAGTACATAAATGGGAATAAAATAGAACATATATATCAATGGTTCTCAACCTTTTATGCTTCACGTACCCCCTGGAAATGTGTATCTAACTGGCGTACCCCTTGTATAGATAGATAAAACTATAGTTATAGTATAACAATCGGAATAAAATAAAACATATATATATCAGTGGTTCTCAACCTTTTATGCTTCACGTACCCCCTGGAAATGTGTATCTAACTGGCGTACCCCTTGTATAGATAGATAAAACTATAGTTATAGTATAACAATGGGAATAAAATAAAACATATATATATCAGTGGTTCTCAACCTTTTATGCTTCACGTACCCCCTGGAAATGTGTGTGTAACTGGCGTACAACTTGTATAGATAGATAAAACTATAGTTATAGTATAACAATGGGAATAAAATAAAACATATATATCAGTGGTTCTCAACCTTTTATGCTTCACGTACCCCCTGGAAATGTGTATCTAACTGGCGTACCCCTTGTATAGATAGATAAAACTATAGTTATAGTATAACAATGGGAATAAAATAAAACATATATATCAGTGGTTCTCAACCTTTTATTCTTCACGTACCCCCTGGAAATGTGTATGTAACTGGCGTACCCCTTGTATAGATAGATAAAACTATAGTTATAGTATAACAATGGGAATAAAATAAAACATATCTATCAGTGGTTCTCAACCTTTTATGCTTCACGTACCCCCTGGAAATGTGTATGTAACTGGCGTACCCCTTGTATAGACAGATAAAACTATAGTTATAGTATAACAATGGGAATAAAATAAAACATATATATCAGTGGTTCTCCACCTTTTATGCTTCACGTACCCCCTGGAAATGTGTATCTAACTGGCGTACCCCTTGTATAGATAGATAAAACTATAGTTATAGTATAACAATGGGAATAAAATAAAACATATGTATCAGTGGTTCTCAACCTTTTATGCTTCACGTACCCCCTGGAAATGTGTATCTAACAGGCGTACCCCTTGTATAGATAGATAAAACTCTAGGTATAGTATAACAATGGGAATAAAATAAAACATATATATCAGTGGTTCTCAACCTTTTATGCTTTACGTACCCCCTGGAAATGTGTATCTAACTGGCGTACCCCTTGTATAGATAGATAAAACTATAGTTATAGTATAACAATGGGAATAAAACAAAACATATATATCAGTGGTTCTCAACCTTTTATGCTTCACGTACCCCCTGGAAATGTGTATGTAACTGGCGTACCCCTTGTATAGATAGATAGAACTATAGTTATAGTATAAAAATGGGAATAAAATAAAACATATGTATCAGTGGTTCTCAACCTTTTATGCTTCACGTACCCCCTGGAAATGTGTATGTAACTGGCGTACCCCTCGTATAGATAGATAAATCTATAGTTATAGTATAACAATGGGAATAAAATAAAACATATATATCAGTGGTTCTCAACCTTTTATGCTTCACGTACCCCCTGGAAATGTGTATCTAACTGGCGTACCCCTTGTATAGATAGATAAAACTATAGTTATAGTATAACAATGGGAATAAAATAAAACATATATATCAGTGGTTCTCAACCTTTTATGCTTCACGTACCCCCTGGATATGTGTATCTAACTGGCGTACCCCTTGTATAGATAGATAAAACTATAGTTATAGTATAACAATGGGAATAAAATAAAACATATATATCAGTGGTTCTCAACCTTTTATGCTTCACGTACCCCCTGGAAATGTGTATCTAACTGGCGTACCCCTTGTATAGATAGATAAAACTATAGTTATTGTATAACAATGGGAATAAAATAAAACATATATATCCGTGGTTCTCAACCTTTTATGCTTCACGTACCCCCTGGAAATGTGTATCTAACAGGCGTACCCCTTGTATAGATAGATAAAACTATAGGTATAGTATAACAATGGGAATAAAATAAAACATATATATCAGTGGTTCTCAACCTTTTATGCTTTACGTACCCCCTGGAAATGTGTATCTAACTGGCGTACCCCTTGTATAGATAGATAAAACTATAGGTATAGTATAACAATGGGAATAAAATAAAACATATATATCAGTGGTTCTCAACCTTTTATGCTTCACGTACCCCCTGGAAATGTGTATGTAACTGACGTACCCCTTGTATAGATAGATAGAACTATAGTTATAGTATAACAATGGGAATAAAATAAAACATATGTATCAGTGGTTCTCAACCTTTTATGCTTCACGTACCCCCTGGAAATGTGTATGTAACTGGCGTACCCCTTGTATAGATAGATAAAACTATAGTTAGAGTATAACAATGGGAATAAAATAAAACATATATATCAGTGGTTCTCAACCTTTTATGCTTCACGTACCCCCCGGAAATGTGTGTGTAACTGGCGTACCCCTTGTATAGATAGATAAAACTATAGTTATAGTATAACAATGGGAATAAAATAAAACATATATATCAGTGGTTCTCAACCTTTTATGCTTCACGTACCCCCTGGAAATGTGTATGTAACTGGCGTACCCCTTGTATAGACAGATAAAACTATAGTTATATTATAACAATGGGAATAAAATAAAACATATATATCAGTGGTTCTCCACCTTTTATGCTTCACGTACCCCCTGGAAATGTGTATCTAACTGGCGTACCCCTTGTATAGATAGATAAAACTATAGTTATAGTATAACAATAGGAATAAAATAAAACATATATATCTGTGGTTCTCAACCTTTTATGCTTCACGTACCCCCTGGAAATGTGTATGTAACTGGCGTACCCCTTGTATAGATAGATAAAACTATAGTTATAGTATAACAATGGGAATAAAATAAAACATATATATCAGTGGTTCTCAACCTTTTATGCTTCACGTACCCCCTGGAAATGTGTGTGTAACTGGCGTACCCCTTGTATAGATAGATAAAACTATAGTTATAGTATAACAATGGGAATAAAATAAAACATATATATCAGTGGTTCTCAACCTTTCATGCTTCACGTACCCCCTGGAAATGTGTATCTAACTGGCGTACCCCTTGTATAGATAGATAAAACTATAGTTATAGTATAACAATGGGAATAAAATAAAACATATATATCAGTGGTTCTCAACCTTTTATTCTTCACGTACCCCCTGGAAATGTGTATGTAACTGGCGTACCCCTTGTATAGATAGATAAAACTATAGTTATAGTATAACAATGGGAATAAAATAAAACATATATATCAGTGGTTCTCAACCTTTTATGCTTCACGTACCCCCTGGAAATGTGTATGTAACTGGCGTACCCCTTGTATAGACAGATAAAACTATAGTTATATTATAACAATGGGAATAAAATAAAACATATATATCAGTGGTTCTCCAACTTTTATGCTTCACGTACCCCCTGGAAATGTGTATCTAACTGGCGTACCCCTTGTATAGATAGATAAAACTATAGTTATAGTATAACAATGGGAATAAAATAAAACATATGTATCAGTGGTTCTCAACCTTTTATGCTTCACGTACCCCCTGGAAATGTGTATCTAACTGGCGTACCCCTTGTATAGATAGATAAAACTATAGTTATAGTATAACAATGGGAATAAAATAAAACATATATATCCGTGGTTCTCAACCTTTTATGCTTCACGTACCCCCTGGAAATGTGTATCTAACAGGCGTACCCCTTGTATCGATAGATAAAACTATAGGTATAGTATAACAATGGGAATAAAATAAAACATATATATCAGTGGTTCTCAACCTTTTATGCTTTACGTACCCCCTGGAAATGTGTATCTAACTGGCGTACCCCTTGTATAGATAGATAAAACTATAGTTATAGTATAACAATGGGAATAAAATAAAACATATATATCAGTGGTTCTCAACATTTTATGCTTCACGTACCCCCTGGAAATGTGTATGTAACTGGCGTACCCCTTGTATAGATAGATAGAACTATAGTTATAGTATAACAATGGGAATAAAATAAAACATATATATCAGTGGTTCTCAACCTTTTATGCTTCACGTACCCCCTGGAAATGTGTATGTAACTGACGTACCCCTTGTATAGATAGATAGAACTATAGTTATAGTATAACAATGGGAATAAAATAAAACATATGTATCAGTGGTTCTCAACCTTTTATGCTTCACGTACCCCCTGGAAATGTGTATGTAACTGGCGTACCCCTTGTATAGACAGATAAAACTATAGTTATATTATAACAATGGGAATAAAATAAAACATATATATCAGTGGTTCTCCAACTTTTATGCTTCACGTACCCCCTGGAAATGTGTATCTAACTGGCGTACCCCTTGTATAGATAGATAGAACTATAGTTATAGTATAACAATGGGAATAAAATAAAACATATATATCAGTGGTTCTCAACCTTTTATGCTTCACGTACCCCCTGGAAATGTGTATGTAACTGACGTACCCCTTGTATAGATAGATAGAACTATAGTTATAGTATAACAATGGGAATAAAATAAAACATATGTATCAGTGGTTCTCAACCTTTTATGCTTCACGTACCCCCTGGAAATGTGTATGTAACTGGCGTACCCCTTGTATAGATAGATAAAACTATAGTTATAGTATAACAATGGGAATAAAATAAAACATATATATCAGTGGTTCTCAACCTTTTATGCTTCACGTACCCCCCGGAAATGTGTGTGTAACTGGCGTACCCCTTGTATAGATAGATAAAACTATAGTTATAGTATAACAATGGGAATAAAATAAAACATATATATCAGTGGTTCTCAACCTTTTATGCTTCACGTACCCCCTGGAAATGTGTATGTAACTGGCGTACCCCTTGTATAGACAGATAAAACTATAGTTATATTATAACAATGGGAATAAAATAAAACATATATATCAGTGGTTCTCCACCTTTTATGCTTCACGTACCCCCTGGAAATGTGTATCTAACTGGCGTACCCCTTGTATAGATAGATAAAACTATAGTTATAGTATAACAATAGGAATAAAATAAAACATATATATCTGTGGTTCTCAACCTTTTATGCTTCACGTACCCCCTGGAAATGTGTATGTAACTGGCGTACCACTTGTATAGATAGATAAAACTATAGTTATAGTATAACAATGGGAATAAAATAAAACATATATATCAGTGGTTCTCAACCTTTTATGCTTCACGTACCCCCTGGAAATGTGTGTGTAACTGGCGTACCCCTTGTATAGATAGATAAAACTATAGTTATAGTATAACAATGGGAATAAAATAAAACATATATATCAGTGGTTCTCAACCTTTCATGCTTCACGTACCCCCTGGAAATGTGTATCTAACTGGCGTACCCCTTGTATAGATAGATAAAACTATAGTTATAGTATAACAATGGGAATAAAATAAAACATATATATCAGTGGTTCTCAACCTTTTATTCTTCACGTACCCCCTGGAAATGTGTATGTAACTGGCGTACCCCTTGTATAGATAGATAAAACTATAGTTATAGTATAACAATGGGAATAAAATAAAACATATATATCAGTGGTTCTCAACCTTTTATGCTTCACGTACCCCCTGGAAATGTGTATGTAACTGGCGTACCCCTTGTATAGACAGATAAAACTATAGTTATATTATAACAATGGGAATAAAATAAAACATATATATCAGTGGTTCTCCAACTTTTATGCTTCACGTACCCCCTGGAAATGTGTATCTAACTGGCGTACCCCTTGTATAGATAGATAAAACTATAGTTATAGTATAACAATGGGAATAAAATAAAACATATGTATCAGTGGTTCTCAACCTTTTATGCTTCACGTACCCCCTGGAAATGTGTATCTAACTGGCGTACCCCTTGTATAGATAGATAAAACTATAGTTATAGTATAACAATGGGAATAAAATAAAACATATATATCCGTGGTTCTCAACCTTTTATGCTTCACGTACCCCCTGGAAATGTGTATCTAACAGGCGTACCCCTTGTATCGATAGATAAAACTATAGGTATAGTATAACAATGGGAATAAAATAAAACATATATATCAGTGGTTCTCAACCTTTTATGCTTTACGTACCCCCTGGAAATGTGTATCTAACTGGCGTACCCCTTGTATAGATAGATAAAACTATAGTTATAGTATAACAATGGGAATAAAATAAAACATATATATCAGTGGTTCTCAACATTTTATGCTTCACGTACCCCCTGGAAATGTGTATGTAACTGGCGTACCCCTTGTATAGATAGATAGAACTATAGTTATAGTATAACAATGGGAATAAAATAAAACATATGTATCAGTGGTTCTCAACCTTTTATGCTTCACGTACCCCCTGGAAATGTGTATGTAACTGGCGTACCCCTTGTATAGATAGATAAAACTATAGTTATAGTATAACAATGGGAATAAAATAAAACATATATATCAGTGGTTCTCAACCTTTTATGCTTCACGTACCCCCTGGAAATGTGTATCTAACTGGCGTACCCCTTGTATAGATAGATAAAACTATAGTTATAGTATAACAATGGGAATAAAATAAAACATATATATCAGTGGTTCTCAACCTTTTATGCTTCAAGTACCCCCTGGAAATGTGTATCTAACTGGCGTACCCCTTGTATAGATAGATAAAGCTATAGTTATAGTATAACAATGGGAATAAAATAAAACATATATATCCGTGGTTCTCAACCTTTTATGCTTCACGTACCCCCTGGAAATGTGTATCTAACAGGCGTACCCCTTGTATAGATAGATAAAACTATAGTTATAGTATAACAATGGGAATAAAATAAAACATATATATCAGTGGTTCTCAACCTTTTATGCTTCACGTACCCCCTGGATATGTGTATCTAACTGGCGTACCCCTTGTATAGATAGATAAAACTATAGTTATAGTACATAAATGGGAATAAAATAGAACATATATATCAATGGTTCTCAACCTTTTATGCTTCACGTACCCCCTGGAAATGTGTATCTAACTGGCGTACCCCTTGTATAGATAGATAAAACTATAGTTATAGTATAACAATCGGAATAAAATAAAACATATATATATCAGTGGTTCTCAACCTTTTATGCTTCACGTACCCCCTGGAAATGTGTATCTAACTGGCGTACCCCTTGTATAGATAGATAAAACTATAGTTATAGTATAACAATGGGAATAAAATAAAACATATATATCAGTGGTTCTCAACCTTTTATGCTTCACGTACCCCCTGGAAATGTGTGTGTAACTGGCGTACAACTTGTATAGATAGATAAAACTATAGTTATAGTAGAACAATGGGAATAAAATATAACATATATATCAGTGGTTTTCAACCTTTTATGCTTCACGTACCCCCTGGAAATGTGTATCTAACTGGCGTACCCCTTGTATAGATAGATAAAACTATAGTTATAGTATAACAATGGGAATAAAATAAAACATATATATCAGTGGTTCTCAACCTTTTATGCTTCACGTACCCCCTGGAAATGTGTGTGTAACTGGCGTACAACTTGTATAGACAGATAAAACTATAGTTATAGTATAACAATGGGAATAAAATAAAACATATATATCAGTGGTTCTCAACATTTTATACTTCACGTACCCTCTGGAAATGTGTATGTAACTGGCGTACCCCTTGTATAGATAGATAGAACTATAGTTATAGTATAACAATGGGAATAAAATAAAACATATGTATCAGTGGTTCTCAACCTTTTATGCTTCACGTACCCCCTGGAAATGTGTATGTAACTGGCGTACCCCTTGTATAGATAGATAAAACTATAGTTATAGTATAACAATGGGAATAAAATAAAACATATATATCAGTGGTTCTCAACCTTTTATGCTTCACGTATCCCCTGGAAATGTGTGTGTAACTGGCGTACCCCTTGTATAGATAGATAAAACTATAGTTATAGTATAACAATGGGAATAAAATAAAACATATATATCAGTGGTTCTCAACCTTTTATGCTTCACGTACCCCCTGGAAATGTGTGTGTAACTGGCGTACAACTTGTATAGATAGATAAAACTATAGTTATAGTATAACAATGGGAATAAAATAAAACATATATATCAGTGGTTCTCAACCTTTTATGCTTCACGTATCCCCTGGAAATGTGTGTGTAACTGGCGTACCCCTTGTATAGATAGATAAAACTATAGTTATAGTATAACAATGGGAATAAAATAAAACATATATATCAGTGGTTCTCAACCTTTTATGCTTCACGTATCCCCTGGAAATGTGTGTGTAACTGGCGTACAACTTGTATAGATAGATAAAACTATAGTTATAGTATAACAATGGGAATAAAGTAAAACATATATATCAGTGGTTTTCAACCTTTTATGCTTCACGTACCCCCTGGAAATGTGTGTGTAACTGGCGTACAACTTGTATAGATAGATAAAACTATAGTTATAGTATAACAATGGGAATAAAATAAAACATATATATCAGTGGTTCTCAACCTTTTATGCTTCACGTACCCCCTGGAAATGTGTGTGTAACTGGCGTACAACTTGTATAGATAGATAAAACTATAGTTATAGTATAACAATGGGAATAAAATAAAACATATATATCAGTGGTTCTCAACCTTTTATGCTTCACGTACCCCCTGGAAATGTGTATGTAACTGGCGTACCCCTTGTATAGATAGATAAAACTATAGTTATAATATAACAATGGGAATAAAATAAAACATATATATCAGTGGTTCTCAACCTTTTATGCTTTACGTATCCCCTGGAAATGTGTGTGTAACTGGCGTACCCCTTGTATAGATAGATAAAACTATAGTTATAGTATAACAATGGGAATAAAATGAAACATATATATCAGTGGTTCTCAACCTTTTATGCTTCACGTACCCCCTGGAAATGTGTGTGTAACTGGCGTACAACTTGTATAGATAGATAAAACTATAGTTATAGTATAACAATGGGAATAAAATAAAACATATATATCAGTGGTTCTCAACCTTTTATGCTTCACGTACCCCCTGGAAATATGTATGTAACTGGCGTACCCCTTGTATAGATAGATAAAACTATAGTTAGAGTATAACAATGGTTATTTTTACTTTGGTACTAGATCTAGCGACTTTTGAGCTCTCACGGCATACCCCAAAAAATTTTCCCGCTTACCCACAAGGGGTACGCTGACCCCACATTGAGAATCCCTAATCTAGACTAAACTATAACTGTGCGTCCAAAAATAAAAGAAATCGCCAAAAAAATCAAGATTACATTTCGTTAACGAAAAAACGACATTAATTTCTGCTGTACGCGATATTATTCAACACAAATGTTTTTTGTCGTTTTTTCCAGGAGGTCCAACTCCCCACCCCCCACTCCCCTGGTGTCCATGCATATTGAATTGGTATAAATATAAAGAGCAATATCCTTTCGCCTTTCCAAAAGAAAAATTCAGCTACTCAGGCATGGGATCCTTCTACGTTTGCCAACAACTTGCATCGCAGAGCACGCAGATGTCTAAGATCCGTTGAACAACCAAATGGCTCGTGGAGAAAAGACAGCACACATCAAGGAAAGCCCTTCTCTGTTTCTTGCAGTGGCTTCGAATTAATTGCTTTGTTGGGTAGATGTCGTTTTCCCACAGTGCATGGTTCTCGTGGCAGGCGACGTTTCTGACGATGCAATCAATAATCAATATCTAATATCAAAAACTAACAGAGATCTGAACTATCCAATGCGAAGATTTTTCGCGACGCTCGATGTGAATGAGGCGGGCCAGGTCGTTTAATCGTTTACTCCGTATCAGAATCTTTCTCATTGAGCACTGATAGTTTGGAAATTAGGTGGTGATCATGAAAAAGATTTCCTATTTGTAAACCTTTTATGCTTTGGAAAAAAGGTGGTGATCATTTTTATGCTTTGGAAATTAGGTGGTGATCATGAAAAAGATTTCCTATTTGTAAACCTTTTATGCTTCACGTACCCCCTGGAAATGTGTATGTAACTGGCGTACCCCTTGTATAGATAGATAAAACTATAGTTATAGTATAACAATGGGAATAAAATACATACACATTACCCCTTGTTACATACACATTACCCCTTGTAAATGTGTATGTAACAAGGTTTCGGGTTTTACCTCTGAGCGTCACTTCTTTTGCACACAATAGTCTAAGTGTCAGATCACAAAGACTCAAAGTGCTCAAAGAAAATTGGGAGGAAGGGTAGGGTTGGGTTGTTTTACCTCTGAGCGACACTTTTTTGCACACCATGGGCTAAATGGCCAGGTCACATGGACCCCGAAGGCTCAGAGAAGGTTGGGGGAGGGGACCCACTGGAACAGCTGTTGGGAGACAGATGGTAGCCTCCCGTCAAGGCTATCCAACATGTTCTTTAACGTGCACAGGGTATGGCTCTCCCGCACACGGCGCCACGGATTAACCTCCCATCCGACGGACGGCGGTCTTTCCAAGACCATCGGTGTCCCCTACTGACCATGGACAGGGAGGGAGGAAGGCAACCCACAGGATAGCTGTTAGGAGACAGATGGTAGCCTCCCGTCAAGCCAACGAACATGTTCTTAAATGTGCATAGGGCATGGCTTTCCTGAACACGGGCCATGGTTTTACTTCCCATCCATGGACAACACTCTTCTGGTGGTTCTTGGTGGTTCTTGGCTTCTCAAGTGGTTAGCTCTCTGGTGGTTCTTGGCTTCTCAAGCATATGGGCTACTACGGTGGGTATTTAGTGGAGATCAATTTCATCTCTGGCCCAGGTGGGGCCCGAACCTGGGAACTGCAGATTACGTACCTGGCTTGCTACCGACTGAGCCAACCCACGTCCCCACATGGATCAACCTAGCGAATTTAGAAAAATGTGATGGACGCAGAGGTAAATATTTTTTTTTATCTCGTTTTCTTTAAAACGAGATTAAAAAAATCTCGTTTTTTTTATCTCGTTTTTTTATCTCGTTTTATTATCTCGTTTTTTATCTCGTTTTTTATCATCTTTTTTTATCTCGTTTTCTTTGAAAACGAGATAATAGTTTCGCTTTTTCGTCTGTCTGTTGACATCGAACTTTTTGTTTACAAAGAGATATTAAAAAATATTTTTGTGTTGTATAGGTATTGATGAAATATTACGATATGCTCCGATACTCTCTAAAACTGTAACTACGTCCTCTAGCGGTGGAAATTTTGGAAAAGTTCTAAATTTCAAACGAATATTGCAAACGATGTATTTATGCTAGAAATTTGAAATTTTGGTAGTGGAATGTGAAGGTCGCAAAATTTATTTTTTGCCAACATTGAATTAAGCCCTTAGACCCAGAGAGAGTGGAAAAAACACACCTTTTTAGTTTTAGTAGATAATTGTTTGTTTTTAAAGATAAATGAAAAATTCTTTTTAGGTTAGATAGGAATTGATAAAATATTATGATTCGCGCTTTTTAAATCTTCCGAAAACTAAAATTTCGCCTCTAACAGTGGAAAAATTTGTAAATTCCAATATTTCAAACGAATATTGCAACCAGGTATTAATGATAGAAATGTGAAATTTTGGTTGTAGAATGCGAACGCCATGAAGTTCCCATTGGATTGGGTTGTTTAGGTTGTTTTACCTCTGAGCGGCACTTTTTTGCACACCATGGGCTAAATGGCCAGGTCACATGGACCCCGAAGGCTCAGAGAAGGTTGTGGGAGGGGACCCACTGGAACAGCTGTTAGGAGACAGATGGTAGCCTCCCGTCAAGGCCACCCAGCGTGTTCTTTAACGTGCACAAGGTATGGCTCTCCCGCACACGGGGCCACGGTTTAACGTCCCATCCGACGGACTTTCCAAGCCCATCGGTGTCCCCTACTGACCGTGGGCAGGGCGGGGAATTTTGCGGAGATAAATTTCAACGCTGACCCAGCTGGGACTCGAACCTGGGAACTACAGATTACGAGCCTGGCGCGCTACCGACTGAGCCACCCCCGCCCCGTTCCCATTGGAAACAGTGAAAATGATAATTAGAAAATTCTTTTTTAATTTGGTTGGTACTAATGAAATATTATAATTCGCATATTTCAAATGCTTAGTAATTCTAATATATACCTATCCCTCGATTTACACGGTACTCAGTTCGCACAATTTTGTATATTTATTGTTCGAAATTATATATAATAAAAATATATATAATTTTGGCTTTGCACGGTCAAAAAATGCAACCAGTTTCGATTTACACGGTACTGACTGAGATTTCCTTTCTATGTACGTCTCAGTCAGTACCGTGTAAATCGAAACTGGTTGCATTTTTTGACCGTGCAAAGCCAAAATTGTGTGAACTGAGTACCGTGTAAATCGAGGGATAGGTGTATTTACAGATCACTGAAATGAAGAAACGGCAGTGCTGTTATCGAGTTTTACAAATAACATCAATATATATTAAATAGAAATTTGAAAAAGTAGTGGTAGTTAATAAGAGTTATTCCCCGACAGTAATATTTTACTCACTTTTCTGAGAGAGGTATGGGAAACACATCTTTTTCGATTTAAGAATTAAAAGACGAATACTTTTATGTTGTATAATTACTAATGAAATACTATTTGCATTTTCCCCATCATCCGCCAGCTCAAATTGAAACTTTTAAGGACTGAAACAGTTGGTAAAGGAAAAACTTCTTTCTCTTTGAAAACAAGATTCTCATATGCGTCAGAGGCGACATGCGTCTTCTAGTTTAATTTCAAGACGTCTTAATTTGATTTTCTGCTTTCCACTTATGGTTCGAAGGATTCCAAGGGCTCAGAAATGGTGAGAAATGTGGTGGATGCAAAATAACAGAGAAAGAGAATTGATTCAAAAAGCACAAAAATGTTGCGTCGATGAAGTGTTCCCACTGAGAATGGTTTTCAGGGGTGGCTCTCCTTATATTTTTTCACTAGTCTACTAAGAACGATTCACGAATGCGACGTTTTTTTCTGTTGAGTTCAAAAAAGCTTGATCGTATTTTTCTGCTTTTACGGTGCCTTACACAAAAAATATTACAGGATTCCCATGTTTTGTCAAGGGAAATCCAACTTCGAAGCTCTGGAATTTCTGGAATGTGCATTTAATGGGAAACGTGACTGAATAGGGCCGGATATTGGGGGGGGGGGGAGGATCAGATTTCATGCATTTCTTTCAAGAAGTGTTTAAAAATAACTCTAAAATGGAAGGTAAAATTTGCCTTTAAGCTGCTTGCCACAGAAGTCTGACAGGATTCTGTCAGTTTATACGCCACAGCAGAAGGTCTGTGAGGATGTCGGGACCTCAGCAGAAAAACTTTCCAATGAGAATTCTGTCTCTTCCTCCCTTATTTTTTTCTAGAATCGGGCCTGTGATTGAAGATAAAGATCATAATCAAACCTATTTTAGTCTCGATTTTCATGGGGCGGGGGGGTGGCTCAGTCGGTAGCGCGCCAGGCACGTAATCTGTAGTTCCCAGGTTCGAGTCCCAGCTGGGTCAGCGTTGAGATTTATCTCCGCAAAATTTCCCCGCCCTGCCCACGCACAGTAGGGGACACCGATGGGCTTGAAACGGCCGCCGTCCGTCGGATGGGACGTTAAACCGTGGTCCCGTGTGCGGGAGAGTCATACCCTGTGCACGTTAAAGAACACGCTGGATGGCCTTGACGGGAGGCTACCATCTGTCTCCCAACAGCTATTCCAGTGGGTCCCCTCCCCCAACCTTCTCTGAGCCTTCGGGGTCCTTGTGGCCTGGCCATTTAGCCCATGGTGTGCAAAAAAGTGCCGCTCAGTGGTAAAACAATCCAAACAATCCAACTCGATTTTCAACAACATTTGTTCTGTATTTAAAGAGTTATAAAAGCTGAAATATTTAACAATAAATTATCTTGTTATACAAAAATAATTCATAATTATCTAATATTAAAATAATCATGCGTAAACTCCTAAAACGTACATTTGTTTTAGTAAAAGGCTTGAAACAATGCTCATTATTTAAATTTTAATTAACTTCTGATGTAAATTCTTATGATGCATTATTATTGTGAACTATTCTAGCGTCCATAACTCTTTGCATACGAAACGAATGTTGCTGAATGTAGGGATTTAAAGAGATTTGGTCTTTAACTTATTTTCGGTCACATTTTTTCCATTAAGTGCTTATTTTGGAAATTGTGGAGCTTCGAAGTTGGATTCCCATTCAAATAATGTGAAAATTCTCCAATATTTTGGTAGGACATTGTATATTAGAACTAAGCAGAAGATTTCCTTTGTTGTATTAAGAAGAAAATACATAATGCTCTTCCTGTATATTCCTATTGGAGGGAGTGATTCTTGAGGTTCAGCTACTCTCGAGTCCAAAATATCAGTCTTGTATGATGGAGAGCTTCTTAACATTAAGAAAAGCTTTAAATGAATTTCAAAGGAAGTTCTTGCTTGCCTTAAACACCATCAGGTGAATGTACTTTATGTGTCATTGATGTCAGAGGACTGTAAATGGTAGCTAGGTAGTCACTGGAAGGAGAGCTATGTGTCGTGCCCTCAGGAATTGATCCTGCGGACACGACTTGGGCTAAAAGGTCCTTGAATATGTTTTTCTCGAAGTGTGAACAAAGACCTGGTTAGTCATCGCGGTTCCAAGAACTTACCAGTTCAACTGGATGACACCAGTGTCCGGCATCGCCCCAGGAGCCAAGAACTTCCGGACCCAGAGTTCGGACCCGCCACCAAAGAGGCCGAATAGGCGGAGCGATGCCCCCGACGTCCAATGGCAAGCGCCCGCGTCAGCTTACGACGCTGACCACCGCTAGAGGTCGGTGTGGAGAGGAGCGGCAATTTTGAACTGCTCAAGAGGAGAGAAAGAACTTGTCTCCATGTGTTTGGACAGCGAAGACGTCTTCTTTTGGCCGGGAATCGGCAAGGCCGCGTGTGATGAGTTTAGAAGTTTTCGAACTGTTTTAACTTTCTTGCTCTAGATAAACCTAGGCGATGGGCCTTCAACGGACAGTGCTGATCTTCGCAACAAAGGCTCCTGCAGCGACCACCTCATCCAACAGGTAGGGTCACCCTCATTCATAAATCTGGTATCCTTTCCACAAAGTCTGCTAACCGCCACTGTGTTCTGGGGAATAGCCCCGTACTTGGACTTTAGAGCTGGTAGCTCAGCCACATGAAAAGACTTTCGCTTAAACGGTTTGGCGTCTAATTGTAAAGGCGGTCATCGCCTGAGAACTAGTAAGTTCGGCTGTATTCCCCGAAGGGAACTCCTGGTCCTGAAGTTTATTTTTCGCAATGTACTATAAATAAATTATGTTTAAATGGTAATATCTGACTACTCCCTGTCTTTTCCAAGATTGAGTCACGTTTGGGTTATTGCAGAGGTTTCCTTCTCGAAAGTCTGCACAAGTAACAGCACGGCCAAAATAGAACGGGAGGGAGTCAGAAATTTAATGACGGACCGCCCTCATAAGAAAGGGGGGTTCACGTCACTATGCACCATTCCCTGTGATGATGCACAGAACCGGCCAGACCGAACGCCTAATGTCCGACCCCGCCTTCTCGTGGTTAGTACCTTTCAGAAGAGAAGAAGAATCTGACCTTTATCTGTCCTTCTGGTCTCTTGAAGAAAGAGATACTCTCTTGTGGCAGCCCTCCACTTCCGTTCACTTCCACAAGAGAGTATCTCTTCTGAAAGGTACTAACCACGAGAAGGCGGGATTAGTGTGGCCTACTGATCTGGACAACTATGGCTACTTTTCTTTTTTTTCTACCCTGCTGAGGAGTGGTCAATCACACAGGGTCCTGGTGCTGACCACATAAACCCACTGGACTGGACAGAATTATGGCTCTGAGCTTGATCATGGATCCTGAATTTGCTACACTGGTGGGCTTCTGTGGAGGGAAAATCTTCCGCTGTGTTTTCTGTTTGTTTGTGGGTTGACAGCCCCAAGTAAATAGATTCACAGGATATGTTTATCAGCTGGTGGATAACCCTGAGCAGAGGTCATCACAGGCATCTGAACTCTTTGCTTTTACTGGCATTGTCAAATTCTACATTGGAGGAAGTCTTCCAGTGTATATGGTTTCAGCCTTTAGTGGTGGGGAAACAAAGCTTTGGCCATTTTTTAGGGGGCTATTTGATATTGTCGGTATTCCCACTATCAATAAACATAGTTTCTTTAAACATTCCACTAACCATTTTCTCTCCATAGGTAGTTGGAATGTGAGGACTCTGCACAGAGCTTTTTCTCTTGATGTCCTCACACAAGAATTCCACCGTTATAATTTAGATATTCTGGGCTTGCAAGAGACCAGATGGACAGATAAAGGTCAGATTCTTAAAAATAATCTTAATTTTTCTTTTCAGGGTGGGAAGACAATAAACATCACCAAGGCGTGGGTCTGCTTCTCAGCAGACACGCTAGTGATGCTCTTCTAGGATATGAGTGCATTAATGAAAGGTTTCTTACAGCAAAATTTCAGACAAGCGTTAAAGACTTGAATGTTATCTGCTGTTATGCCCCCACTGAGGATGCCGATGAGGATGAGAAGGATAGGTTTTATGAACAACTTCAGGATATTTTGAATTCTGTCAAGAAAGGAGATATTACCCTTGTTCTTGGTGACTTCAATGCCAAAGTTGGTACTGACTCTGACCTTTGGGGAGGAGTAATAGGCCCTTTTTGAATTGGTAGCTGCAATGGGCAACGTCTCCTACAGATAAGTAAACTCAATGGATTCAGAATAACTAACACTTATTACAAACACCGCTACATACATAAGTACACATGGGTTTCACCAGATGGGCTGCATAAGAATATGATTGATTACATATTAATTAACAGCAAATGGGCTAGTTCTGTTAGGAATACCAGGGCATATAGGGGAGCTGAAATTGGATGTGACCATTACCTTGTTAAAAGTGTCTTGCAACTTAAAAAGTGTTGTGCTAGGGTTAAAAAATTTACCTTTAATACTGAAGCTCTGAAAGACCCAGTTATAGCTAAAGCTTGCCATGATAGGTTACTTAGTCATTATGACAGTCATGGTTTGCTTACTACTGAAGTTGAGGAAGAATGGGACCATTTTAAACAGGCTTTTTTGGAAACTAACAAGGAGTTCATCCTTTAGTGGTATACCATATGGCTTAATATATATATTATATATATATTAAGCTATCTATATATAATATATAGATAGCTTAATATATATAATAGATCCAAATGACCATATGGCTATAATAAATAATTCAGTACAATTATTTGAGTGATAAGGCACTTGAGCTTATTTCAGAAAGAAAGAACTGCAGGCATGTCCATAATCAATACCCTACTAGTCCTAATAGAAAGCATTACAGAGAACTTAATAAACGTGTAAAGGATAAGTTAGCTACTGAAAAGAATTTTTGGCTTGATGGTTTGGCAGACAAAGCCGAGGAAGCAGTTAGACAACACAACAGCAGAGAGCTGTACCAGATAGTTAATGTTTTGTGTGGTAGAAAACGGACAGGTATACAGGGATTGAAGGATAAACAAGGTAAGGTTATAGAAGGGGAGGATTCTGTCATGGCTAGGTGGGCTGAGCATTTCAGTGATGTTCTAAATAATGTGGTTAGTTCTACTCCCATTGTTTGCAATGATGATAGATGCATTGATGGCTTTAATGTTGGCCCTATAACACAATCTGAAGTTATTTTGGCTATTTCGAAACTTAAACTTCATAAATCCCCAGGGTTAGATGAAATTACTACAGAAATGCTCAGAGCTGGGAATGTTTCGGTTACCACTTGGATGACTGAAATTTTGAATATCTTTTATGATAAAGGCATGGTTCCTAAGGATTTTACCAGAGCTATTATTATCCCCATTTTCAAAAAAGGTGATCCCACTTCTGATAACTATAGGGGTATCAGCCTACTCTATGTTCCAGGTAAAGTTCTTTCCATGATTGTGCTTAATAGAAGTAAGAATCTGGTTGAGAGTCAATTGCATGATGAGCAATGTGCATTCAGAAGTGGTAGGGGATGTGTGGATCAGATATTTTCACTTAGGCAGATTCTTGAGAAATGTTTAGAGTTTCAGAAACCTTTGGTTGCTAGCTTTGTTGATTTCAAAAAGGCTTTCGTTGATCGTCAATAATTTGTGGTTGATCGTGAGATCATATGGTATACCAGACAAGTTAGTTAACATAATGAAAGTTCTCTATAATAACACTGAGTCGTGTGTGAGAGTTGGTAAGGCTTGTAGCAAATGGTTTAGCATTACTTCTGGTGTTCGACAAGGGTGCATTTTGTCTCCTTTTCTATTTAGTTTGGTTATTGATTACGTTATGCGAAATTCACTTCAAGGAAAAGATTTTGGCCTTAAATGGGCTGGAGATACGAAAATTTCTGATTTAGATTATGCTGAAGATTTAGCCCTTTTGGCAAATGATGTTGATGAGATGAACTCTTTCATTCGAGCTGTTGATAAGACTGGTACTAGAGTAGGTTTGGTTGTAAACAGAGAGAAAACTAAAGTGATGAAAATTGGTCAGGCAGGCTGTGATTGAATTAATCTGAATGGGCAATCTTGAACAGGTGTCACAGTTTAATTATCTTGGGAGCTATGTAACAGATACTGGTGATGTGCGGCATGAGATTAACAGACGGATAGGAATTGCTGCCAAGACTTTTAAGAATCTATGGAGAGTGTGGAGAAATAGGCGTATACACCTAAACACTAAAATTAGACTGTATAATAGTTTGGTTCTTTCTAGGGTTAGTTATGGTAGTGAAACTTGGACACTTTGTAAACAAGATAACAGGAAACTAGATGCTTTTGATTCCAGATGCTTACGCAGTATCTTGGGCATTAGGTGGTTCAACTTTGTAACTAATGATGAGATTAGGCAAAGGAGTTTGCAACCTCCTTTAAGCAGCATGTTGCGCAGAGAGAGACTCCGTTGGTTTGGCCATGTTGCCCGTATGGATAATTATAGATTGTCGAATAGGGTTATGAACAGTGTGCCTAAAGGCTTCAGAAAGAAGGGGAGACCTAAGATGCGGTGGGCAGACAATGTCAAACAGGACCTTATTAGAATTGGTGTGCAGTGGCCGGAAGCAGCAGATGTAGCTCAGGATAGACTTGCTTGGAGAACTAAATTGCACGGTCTGGTTGGACCTCCGTAGCCCATGTTTGCTTGACGACGACGACGATCATGATGATGATCTTGTAGCTCAGAGTACCAATAGCACATGGGGAAGGCTTAACATCTCATAAGGCGAACAGCTCCTGTTCGAAGTTCATCGGTGTCTCCCTTTCTCATTGATTACTGGACTTCGGTTTCACTCGAACATGAAAACATTAGGTTACGTGCCTGGTGTCCTACCGATTGAACCAACCCCCCAAGAAAGATATTTAAGATTAAAAATTTCCGTTGTGTCTTTGTTTTAAGTAATATCTATCAGTTAGGGCAATTTTTTTTTCCTCTTTCAAATACTTGTTAACAGACTACCATTTCTTTACTAAACCGGTTTGTGTTCGAAAACACAAACCGGTTTGTGATTATTTCATTTTTTTTAATGATGAGTGGTTGGTTAAATTCAAAACTATTTTTGTGTAGCAAGTCAGATTTTGATTGAAAAAGAGTTTCGATAATTTAAATCTAGGAATTGTGTGTTGTGTTAGTGCTGGCTGTCTCTCGCGTGCCCCGTGGTGCTCGACGATGCCTCTTTTATTGGTTCTTGCGAGCACGATCAGAACACAAACTCTTGTCTGCTGTTACAGAAGCGCCAGGGAGGAGGTGGTAATCGCGTTGATTGACGCTTGTAATCTGCATTTCCTAGGGCCGAGTCCCAGGGCCTGCATTGAGTTTCATCTTAGATACCGCTCCCCTCTCCCACTGCCCTTGGTGACAAAGGGGTATGCAGATGGGCTTGGAAACACCGCCGTCTGTCCGATGGGACTTCAAGTCGTACCCTATGTATGTTAAAGAACACACTGGATGGCCTTGACGGAAGGCCTTCATCTGTATCCAACAGCTGTCCAGTGGGTTCCCTTCCCCCTTGTGACCTGTTTATTTAGACCATTGTGTGAAAAAAGAGGCGCTCGGAAGAAAACAACCCAACCAAAGCACTATATTTAGCCCTAAGAACCGTAAAACATTTCTTAAAGCATACTGACATGTTTCCAGGAGACATAGGTTCGAATCCCACTGTGGGAAAACCAATTTTTTTCAGCTTATTATTTCACGAGTTTCATATTCCTCATTTCTTTAACGATCTTTAAAATGTTTAATATATTTTTTAATTAAAACATTACTCATCCCAGTCGAATAGTGTCAGGTTTTGATGCTATCCTGATTATACAGGATGATTCAAAACTCTTGGGTCAAACTTTAAGGGGTGATAGAACACACCTAAACAAACACTTTTCGTCATACAATGCATGGTCGGAACTCAAGCGGTGAAGCGCTAGAGGGCGCTTTCCAGTGAACACTTATAAGCGCTGAATTTCGCACTCGTCGTCATTTCTACCGTGGATTGCAGAACGGATGGATTGCTTCATGAATTAGGAGAAGGCAGACATGCATTTTACGTACGGAGCTGTGGACGGGAATTCGAGGGAAACCCAAAGACTATACTGGGAGCGCTTTCTGGTCAGTGTTTCTTCATTTCCTGACATAGTAACTGCTAACCCCTAGAGCTTCACTGCTTGAGTTCCGACCATGCATTGTATGGCGAAAAGTGTTTGTTTAGGTGTGTTCTATCACCCCTTAAAGTTTGGCCCGAGAGTTTTGAATCACCCTGTATATTTTAGCCATTTTATGTATATATTTATATTTGACCTTGCTTTGTAACTCTTTATGCGAAACTGTCACCTTTTTCCCACCTCTGGTGAAGGCTATTTATGGATGATGTGTCTTGCTGCAATTAGCAAGATACGTTTATTGCACCTGATCATTGGTGATCGGTCTCTTTCCGGCCTGGCTCCTTTCATGTTGGAGTGTAGACCAAATGACCATCCCATGGGACCGGAATGAGCATGTAGACCAAATGACCATCCCATGGGACCGGAATAAGCATGTAGACCAAATGACCATCCCATGGGACCGAAATTAGCATGTAGACCGAATGACCATCCCATGGGACCGGGATGAGCATATAGACCAAATGACCATCCCATGGAATGAAATGAGCATGTAGACCAAATGCATGTAGACCAAAAAGCGTGTAGACCAAAAAGCGTGTAGACCAAATGCATGTAGACCAAAAACCGTGTAGACCAAATGACCGTCTCATGGGACCGAAATGAACATGTAGACCAAATGACCATCCCATGGGATCGAAATTAGCATGTAGACCGAATGACCATCCCATGGGACCGGGATGAGCATATAGACCAAATGACCATCCCATGGAATGAAATGAGCATGTAGACCAAATGCATGTAGACCAAAAAGCGTGTAGACCAAAAAGCGTGTAGACCAAATGCATGTAGACCAAAAACCGTGTAGACCAAATGACCGTCTCATGGGACCGAAATGAACATGTAGACCAAATGACCATCCCATGGGATCGAAATTAGCATGTAGACCGAATGACCATCCCATGGGATCGAAATGAGCATGTAGACCAAATGACCGACCCATGGGACCGGAATGACGGCGCTTGGACAAAGAGCATCGGACGGCCCGTCGCCAAGATCACGCAGTTCTGTCTGTACTGCCATTGCGAGCGGTGAATAGGTATTTCCTAAGTTGAGAGGTTTTCCTCTGTTAGGTGCTTAGAGGACGCAACCTCTCAAATAACCTTCACACGGTTGTTTGCAACCAACGTCAGTCCTCACCGAACATCTGTAAATATCTTCAGAATTAAACCTTTGTTATTATTGTAACTTGTCGTCACTCTTCAATTCTTAAACGCCGAAAGCCCAACATCTGTAACGAACGAAAAGCATATATTCTTATCTGTGGCGCTCTGTGGATAAATTAAATTCGACAACACCCAGGAACCCACAAAGAGCATAAAAATAATATTTTTATGCTATTTTTTTCTTTGATAAGGGAAGGGGAGGGAATCAATAAATGTGGGGCTCGCCAAGTCCTTCTTTGTAGACCTTGATGCGTTTCTCTCAAAACGATTCCTTTAGCAGAATTTAAAAGCATAAAAAGATTCATCGTTTTTATTCCTACTGGCGAAAGACGTTAAAATATCGATTTTTTAAAATAATATAATGTTGGGTTGGGTTGTTTTACCTCTGAGCGGCACTTTTTTGCACACCATGGGCTAAATGGCCAGGTCACATGGACCACGAAGGCTCAGAGAAGGTTGGGTGAGGGGACCCACTGGAACAGCTGTTGGGAGACAGATGGTAGCCTCCCGTCATGGCCATCTAGCGTGTTCTTTAACGTGCACAGGGTATGGCTCTCCCACACAAGGGGCCACAGCTTAACGTCCCATCCGACGGACGGCGGCCTTTCCAAGCCCATCGGTGTCCCCTACTGACCGTGGGCAGGGCGGGGAATTTTGCGGAGATAAATCTCAACGCTGACCCAGCTGGGACTCGAACCTGGGAACTACAGATTACGAGCCTGGCGCGCTACTGACTGAGCCACCTCCGCTCCTAAATAATATAATGAAATATATCCAAGCTCAGATATGAAGTTATTACGGATTAATGATGTACTTACTTTTCAGAAATGCTTTTAAAGGATAGGCCACACTCCACTTTTTACTTTAGAATGAAATCGCTATTCAGTCTTCAAAATTGCAACCTGGAAAGATATCCCAAATTTGTTACATTTCCCTTTGCAAAACAATAAATTCATTAACATTCTTTATTCCTATTGTTAAACTGAACTGTAATGTCGTCATTTAAAAGAAATGTAATAAGCATTTCTTTAGAACGAATTCAACAGTAAGCTATCCAATATAATCCATCTCATTACAAAAGTTGTTCAATTAGTATTTAAATATTTTTAATTAGTTTGTCATTGACAAAGAAATTTTTAATTTCGCTAGTACTCAAGAAGAACTAATGAGCGATTACCCATTATAATCTCATGGTTGATTAGAGAAGAAGTTTTGTTATTTCTG
The DNA here is from genome assembly GCA_038380435.1 of Ryuthela nishihirai. Taxonomy (NCBI): domain Eukaryota; kingdom Metazoa; phylum Arthropoda; class Arachnida; order Araneae; family Heptathelidae; genus Ryuthela; species Ryuthela nishihirai. The sequence goes on along the minus strand of JAWZYU010000005.1, from coordinate 32,514,117 downwards.
AAACATTAATCACAAAGCAACTTTTCTGCATTTCATAGTACAAAGGAAAACGGAACAATGTTGAGCCAGTAACTTAACTGCATAAAATGCTATTGCGTTTAATTTCGCATCGGAATTTTAACGAAAAAGAAAAAAAAATGAAGATAAAAAAAGGCATCTTCATGATCTAGAATTATCACCAACACGCAATACAAAAGTTTCAAAGGAAATATTTCTTAATTCCTTTGTGAACAGTGACTTATTACATATAAGTTGCTTAATGGGCTTTTTGTTTGCCGATCATTTTCCGAACAAAATCTCATTTAACTTTCAAATACGAGGATTCTTATTTAAATAGAAACGTGATCTCTCCTGAAATTTCTAAATGAAATTATTCTGATCGCTTCAGAAATATTTCAAAGTACAATTATTCTCACTCGCTTTAGTGACCTAGACACTTATAATAAAAAGGTCTGCGGCTCAGTAAAATAATCGATCTTTCTCTATTGCTCTTGTGACGACGACTGATGTTTCTTAAAGAAGAAATGATTTAGATAAAACAATTCCCAATCTTATTTTTTGGGAATGAACTTTTTACAAGTGTTATTTTCTAACGTGTTATTTTCTAACGTGTTATTTTCTAACGCATATTATTAAAATAGTTTTTTCTGTATAACAGTTATTTAAAAAAAAAATACTTACCATGCGTTTAGATTTACGAGTATTTTGAGTCATGGATTTCAAAGAGTTTTTTTATTCAAATAAAACAAAACTATGTGTTCGATATTCTATTTAGTCTATTTTCACAGAAAATTCCAAGAAAACGTTCCCGTTGCGAATTATTTATTTAGATCAATAGCCCTTCAATTCATTCTTCGTTTCGGTAAGTACACAACAAAGATTAAATTTAAGGAACAACACTTACAAACAGTGTATTGTGTGGGTTGGGTTGGGTTGTTTTACCTCTGAGCGGCACGTTTTTGCACACCATGAGCTAAATGGCCAGGTCACATGGACCCCGAAGGCTCAGAGAAAGTTGGGGGAGGGGACCCACTGGAACGGCTGTTTGGAGACAGATGGTAGCCTCCCGTCAAGGCCATCCAGCAGTTCTTTAACATGCACAGGGTATGGCTCTCCCGCACACGGGGCCACGGCTTAACGTCCCATCCGACGGACGGCGGCCTTTCCAAGCCCATTGGTGTCCCCTACTGACCGTGGGCAGGGCAGGAAATTTTGCGGAGATAAATCTCAACGCTGACCTAGTGGGACTCGAACCTGGGAACTACAGATTACGAGCCTGGCGCGCTACCGACTGAGCCACCCCCGCCCCCGGAGGAGTTGGGGGGGGGGGTGGCAGCTCACCAAGATTTTACAATTTGCACAAATTTTTCCAATTCCTCTAGATTTTGCCTAGTTCCCTCGATTTTACCACCTTGCCGTAATTTTACAAGAAATCCTCTTTTTCCACTCTTCAACAGTCCAAAGTGCATACTTCTTTGTCCATTGTAACCATTTCTGGAAATAAAAATCTCTCAGTTAACGTTTCGGGCGAGTTTTGGAACCTAGCAATCCGTTTTCTAGGAGCCCTTTTCTTACAGTTCTTGAGCCCACATTGACGTTTGCTGCCATAGTCCATTCTTTCAAAAGTTGTGATGAATTGAGCTTTCTTTTCGAAAGTGCAATCGTATGCAGTAGCCTGACAGCACGTCAAGTTTTTTTCCCAGGTCGCCCAGTTCTCTATCAGCAACAGGGATATTTTCAGAATGTCATTTCAATATTCATAAAAAAGCAGACTCCACATGACATTTCAGTAGCAATTTGACGCAACCTTCTTATTTTAGATGTATTCTTAATATCTCTGATTATGAGGCAAAATTCCCATAACTGATATTTATTTACCCTACACAAAATGTTGAATGCAAAATCAACTGCCCCAAGTCCATTAATTCAGTTTCAAACTGCAGTGACAGTGAAAAATGTACCAAAACCAAAAATCTAAATTTTATGGTTAGTTGTCTGCGATTGTTTGTAATCGGAGCCTGTTCAATCCTAGCATCACTTTGTGTTTGGAACGGTGCTGTTTTCAAGATATCTGAAGATCTGTTTAAGTTATTTGAAAACATAATAAATATTTGAAATCAGCGTTCTTCGCAGTAAATAATAAATTATATAAAGTTGATAATTTAGTGAGTAGAACTCGCCTGAGACACAATAAACATGCAAAACAAGAAATGCAAAAGCACAAAAAATCGCGAAAAAACACAATAAAATGCAGAAACACGAAACATAGAAATGAAAACATACAAAAAACGAAAAAAAAAACAAACAAACATGCAAATACACAAAAAACGCGAAAAAACACAAAAGCATGCAGAAACACAAAAGTGCAAAAAATGCCAAAATGTGCAAAAAACACAAAAATGTAAACACACAAAAACATGCAAAAATACAGGTGTGTTCAGGATTTTTTGCGACCATTGTACATCAGGAACAAGAATTCTTTACACGGGAATGGTGCTCGGATCCTCTTACTAATTTAATTTATTGGATAACTATCAAGCCACTGTGAAGGAATATACGGAATATGATTTTTTTTTTATTTTTTTACTTTACAGGGAAATACACACATCTGCTACTGAATTAGAAACTTTTATGCAGATGTACATAAACGTCACTTGCGCAGGGTATATGCAAAATACGTGGTCACGTGCATCACCACGTGATCTAGGCAACTATTTAAGACTGCTGCTCATCAGTAATCGTCAGTATTGTTGATGACAATTGGAAAAACAAAGGATGTGTGGGGTGCCGTCTGGCTGGAGCGACGGTTTTAAAAACAGCAGAGCTGACTGATTTTTCAAAAGGTGAGATAGCTCGGGTTTTTAATCAGTAGAAAAATAACCCACATTACTTGTCTAAGAGGCGTCAGTGTGGGACGACGACTATCTGTCATGAACGAGATCGCCGTCGTCTGAGAAGGCTTGTAAGGAGAAACAGGACTTCCTGTGTGCAGCAATTGACCGAAGCATTCAATGAAGGCTGTTCCCGACCCATATCTCAGCGAACTATGCGCAGGGAATTCAAGAGGATCGGTATTAGCAGTCGCATGCTTATACAAAACCACTGATTTCTTCGAAGAACCGGAAAGTTCGTCTATAGCGGTCTCAGGAACACCGTGACTGGACATTGAAAAAAAGTCACGTGGTCCGATGAGTCGCGGTACACCTTGTTCTGTACCGGCGGTAGGTAGAGAGTTTGGCGGGAGTCCATGTAGCAATGGATCCAGCTTGCCTTGTAAACACAATTGAAGATTCTGGAGGCGGTGCCATGGTGTGGGGCACGTTCTGTCGGTACGGAATGGATCCCCTGATATTGCTGCAAGATTGGGTGTCCTCCAAGGATTATCTGAACATTGTTGACGATCAAGTGCATCCTGAAATGACTTTTTATCCAGCAGGTGACGGCTGTTTCATGGACGACAATCTACTACCAAACGCGCAAGATCTGTTCAACAGTGGTTCAGCGAGCATGACAGTAACTTCCACCATCTTCCCTGGCCACTACAAAACCCGGATCTGAACCCCATTGAGAATGTATGGGACATGTTAGAAAAACAGATCCGGGAGCAAAGTCCTCTTCCGTCAAATTTGAGCTAATTAAAGGACTGTCTGGTGAACGCCTGGTATGCTGGAGATGTAAAGCACTCCAACATCATGTGGAATCATAATACGAATAACCGAATATAACATAAACCGAATACGTGCTGTAATTCGGGCTAAAGGAGGTCCAACTCTGTATTAAATAAGGGTTTCTAATTCAGTGACCGGTGTGTGTACAATGGATAGGGGAGGGAGCAAAATATTATTCGATGTGTTTAATATCAGAGATAATTTTTGAATAGGGGATATTCTTCTGGTATTCATCTCTCTGATTGGTTTGCTACTATTTAAATACAGTTCAATCCCAATAAAAGTAACTTTCATTTACTACACTGTTATTTATCACATCTTTACTCCCACCTTATTATAAAAAAGGAGTTTATATAATAAGTTTTATATTACCCACTATTATAAAAAAGGAGTTTAGAGAATACTTCAAATAGTAAAGAAAAGGTTGCTTGATAAAACACACGATAGTTTCTAACATATCACAGCGCGATAGATTGTTTCAATCAAAAATTCAAATAATAATTCCATTATTATTCAGAAATATAAAAGAGCAATTGCATGTATATTCATCCCACAATGTGAATAGGATTTCTTGGAGCTCTATCAGGAGTCAATTAATTCTGAAAAACACAAGTAAAAACACAGAAGAAAAACTAATTACCGTATCCAAAAAGAACAATTCAAATTTAATAATAATTTGCATACAAATTAAACGAAATTTTCATTATTAATCTGTCGAGCGGCATGTTTGTTGAACGAGATTCATCCCCAATTTAATTTACTTTTTCCTTTTTGTTGCGAGAGAATATTTAATACCAAGAAAGATCTTGAAACGATATTAAAAATTAAGGAAATCTGATGCAATCCCGAACTTTAATGCTGGTATTTGCAATGAATGGTTATTTACGATAACTAAACGTTCAATCAAGATTATGAGTCTGATATGCACACATATGCATTTTAAATTGTTGGCTTGCGGCGTAGGATTCATTTAGCCTAAGATTAGATTTACTTCATATGACGCAAGATGAGGCCGCTCTGCTGTACGAAGAGGGAACCTATTTAAACGGAAAAATTTCGAACTTGTTATTTTTGCTCTTTTTTTTTATTACCAACCTCAAACAGCTTCTTCTTATTAGTTCAATTACGTTCGCTTCTCGTGTTCTTTTAGTGTTTTTCCACAAACAATGCCAATTTGTTAGATCTAACTAATAAGGAAAGAGTTTTCAGAGGAGATTAAATCTTAAGAAGTTTCTTTGCCGAAAATAAAAGATTCTTTTCTTTATATAAAATGTTTCATCTTTTAATTACACACTGGCAAAAGTAGAGATAGTAACCTTTTCTGTGTTTCCCACTGAATGCTACGAATATAATTCTTTTCTTTATGCTTATGTCTTTCTTTTTTTTTAGCTTTCGCTTATTTCGTTCCTCCATTCTTCAGATTAGAACTTGACAAACTTTTTAGTCGGTCAGTAAGACTTCTTAATTGTAGTTACAATGACCTAGTGCAGATGACCCGATGCAGAGGTTCATAACTGAAAAGTGGACGCCGAGACAGAACTGGCTTTAAATTGAACTAACCGAGACATAAACACATTTTTCTCGTGGCAGAGTGGTTAGTCTACTTGGCTACTGATCAAAGGGACCTGGGTTCGAGTCCCGAATAAGGCATGGATGTTTGTGTTGTCTTTCAGCTGAGGTCCAGCTATCCTCACAGACCTTCTCTATTTCGTATAAACTGACACGTTCCTATCAGACCTCCGTGACAAGCAGCAGCTTAAGGGGATATCTTTTATGTGAATGGATGTTGGTACCTAAGGCTATTTTTAATCATCAAACTTTAAACAAAAGTTAGGTTTTTTCACCTGTCTATGTTATTTTTCATCCGCATAAACAGTTGAGCCTTGTGATATTTGATTAACGTTTGTGTTATAAATTATCAAGAGCGTAAATTGAGATTGTTCTTAATTGTTTAGAGACTTAGTTTTTAGCATGACAGGCTCATAATCCGATGTTACCTGTTTCGAGTTTTAATTCTCCCAGTCTTGAGATTTATTTATATCCTCTAACCTTTAGTCTATCTCGGAGGCTTGTGATCGGCTAGGTAAGGCCGCCGTCCGTCGAATGGTTCGTTATGACGTTCTCCACCTACAGGACAGCCATAATTCGTGCACGTTAAAAATGCACCCTGATGGTCTTAACGAGAGACAACTGCCTGTATCTTAATAGCTGATTAGTGACTCTCTTTTCTGTACCGAATTCTAAGCTCTTGGGTTCCTTACAAAATGGTTATTTATAACTTCATTTGCAAGAACAAAAGTGCTGATCAGAGGTGAAATAACCCAACACTTACGAAGCTGCGGAAAATAAATATATATCCTTTTAAATAAACCCTTAAGGAGGTCCTGCCATCCTCACAGACCTTCTACTATGGCATATAAACTGACAGGCTCCTGTCAGACCTCTATGGCAAGCATCTGCTTGAGGGGGTATTTTTTTAAGTAGCATTTTACCACAAATGTTTGACAGGAACCTTTCAGTGTAATATGAAAAGAGATCTGTAAGGAAGACGAAACCTCAGCAGAAAGGCGCAAAAATATAAATATCCATGCCTTAATCAGCATTCAAACCTAGGCCTCTTTGATTAGTTCACAATCCCGCTAATTACTTGGCTACCAGGACTGCTGAATGCAAAATAAATAACGCCTTCAAGAAGCAGCTTGATAAAACGGCCTGACACAAAAAACATAGCTTTAAAATATTTAAAAATATTCCTTCTTTTATATATACGCCCTTGAAAGTAAAAATTTGGGTTGGGTTGTTTTACCTCTGAGCGGCACTTTTTTGCACACCATGGGCTAAATGGCCAGGTCACAAGGACCCCGAAGGTTCAGAGAAGGTTGGGGGAGGGAACCCACTGGAACAGCTGTTGGGAGACAGATGGTAGCCTCCCGTCAAGGCCATCCAGCGTGTTCTTTAACATGCACAGGGTATGGCTCTCCCACACACGGGGCCACGGCTTAACGTCCCATCCGACGGACGGCGGCCTTTCCAAGCCCATCGGTGTCCCCTACTGACCGTGGGCAGGGCGGGGAATTTTGCGGAGATAAATCTCAAAGCTGACCCAGCTGGGACTCGAACCTGGGAACTACAGATTACGAGCCTGGCGCGCTACCGACTGAGCCACCCCGCCCCTAAAAGTAAAAAGAAAAGTGAACCAGTCCAATAATGAAATCACTAATTTGGGTTGTTTATACTTTTTAGTGGCACATTTTTTGCACACAATGAGCTAAATGAGTAAGTCACAATGACCCCAAGGGTTTAGAAAAGATTGGGGAAAGTTACTCACTGGATTGCTGTTGGGAGATAGATGGTAGCCTTCTCTTCGGTCAAGGCCATCCAGCTTGTTCTTTAACGTGCGCAGGATATGGCTCTCCTGCACACGGGACGACGGTTTAACGTCCCATGCAACGGACGGAGGCTTCTCCAAGCCCTCAGTTTCTTTCTGATTGAGGGTAGGGCGGAGAGTTTTGAGGGGATAAATTTCGACACTAGTACAGATGGAACTCGAACCTGGGAACTGAAGATTACGAGCTTGGCGCGCTCCAGACTGAGCCCCTGAAATAACTAACTGAATTTATTTATTGTAAAAGAAGATAAGACGGCCTGACACAAAAACCTAATCAAAATCCTAATTAAAGACCTAATCTGGTTTCACTTAAAATTGAAATAAAAATTACCAATGCCATAACTTCCTTTGAAGTCAATATGAATTCAGTAAATGATTTCATCATTGGTACCTTTTGCTTTCCGTATTTGCTATTTAGGGCGCATATAATTTAGGGCGCTGCCGTCCCGTGGCCGAGTGGTTAGCGCGCTTGGCTACTGATCTACGGAACATGGGTTCGAGCCCCGGGTAAGGCATGGCTGTTTGTGTCGTTTTTCTGCTGAGGTCCTGCCATCCTCTCAGACCTTCGACTGTGGTATATGAACTGACAGGCTCCTGTCAGACCTCTGTGGCAAGCGGCTGCTTGAGGGGGTATTTATTTATTTTTATTATAAGAACTTAGTTATTTTGAATATTTATTTAATTTATATATTTTCAATCATTCTAATATCGACAAATCATGGTTTGAGTGAAAAAAAGTCAAATATCCTTATTAACACTTATATTTATTATGATTAACATACTAGAAAATAAAAAATTGGATCTAAGAAAAAATAATAAAAATAACATCCTTTTCATTTGCAATAGCAATTTTTTACCAAAATTAATTTAAAAAAAACTTAATATGCAAAAATATTGTTCTTCTAAGCTCTTTCATGTAATGTTTAAATACATATAAATAAGAATTAAGGAAATAGAAAAGGGAGAGAATGGATGAAATAAAAAGATGAGAGTTGATGGAATAAAAAGATGAGAGTTGATGGAAGCATTAAGAATGAACTTTGGACAAGAGATCAGAGAATATTTCGTTTCGTTCATTCCATATCAAATACGAAAACGGCTCACCAGACCCATAACAGAAAATGCCTTTGCAAGCCAGATATAATTCGTAGTCTTGATGTTGTTTCAGGACTGGCCGGGGCGGGGATGGCTCAGTCGGTAGCGCGCCAGGCTCGTAATCTGTAGTTCGCAGGTTCGAGTCCCAGCTGGGTCAGCGTTGAGATTTATCTGCGCAAAATTCTCCGCCCTGCCCACGGTCAGTAGGGGACACCGATGGGCTTGGAAATGTAGCCGTCCATGGTGTGCAAAATGTTTTTATCCATGGTGTGCAAAAAAATGCCGCTCAGAGGTAAAACAACCCAACCCAGGACTGGCCAGCATTTCCTATATCTCACCGGTCTCGGACAGTGAAATAGCAAAATAATTAAATTTGAAATATATAGGTGATCTAAATAAATGATAAATAAATGATGAGCGACTGTACTACTTGATAGCCGTCCCGTGGCCGAGTGGTTAGCACGCTTGGCTATTGATCTAATGGGACCGGGTTCGAGCCCCAGGTAAGGCATGGATGTGTGTCGTTTTTCTGCTGAGGTCCTGCCATCCTCTCAGATCTTCTACTATGGCATATAAACTGACAGGCTCCTGTCAGACCTCTGTGGCAAGCAGATGCTTGAGGGGGTATTTAATTACTATTTGATAGTAGTAGGGACCCAGCAGTTCAAACCACTATAAAAGAAAATTTTTATGATAGTAGATACTAAGACAATAGAAAGAACACAAGGAGCCATTCTGTATCCGAGACTCCAATTCAGATATTTTTGCACTAACATGACTTATCCGTAGTAAGGGTTGGGTTGATTTTACCTCTGAGCGGCACTTTTTTGCATACCATGGACTAAATGGCCAGGTCACATGGACCCCGAAGGCTCAGAGAAGGTTGGGGGAGGTGACCCACTGGAACAGCTGTTGGTAGACAGATGGTAGCCTCCCGTCAAGGCCATCCAGCGTGTTCTTTAATGTGCATAGGGTATGGCTCTCCACATACGGGGCCACGGCTTAACGTCCCATTCGACGGACGGCTGCCTTTCCAAGCCCATCTGTGTCCCCTACTGACTGTGGACATTGCGGGGAGTTTTGCGGAGATAAGTCTCAACACTGACCCAGTGGAACTCGAACCTGGGAACTACAGATTAAAATGCAAATGAAAATTATTATTTTTATTACTGTTATTTAGTTCGACTGTCCGTGCCCTGTGTATCTAGGTGCCCTGAGCTGGCTTAATAATAGCAGAAATAAAAAAGTTGCGGGAAATAACAAAACACGCTGATTAGCGCATCAAACATTCAGGTGAATTTCTTTTCCTAAAATTATTAAAATCAAAATATCTTGTTACTGTAAAAAAGTAGCGTATGCAGAGGTTTGCAATTAATCAGTTGTACTGAAAAAATCCTCGTGAAACGCGCTCCTAATAGGAGAAACTCCGAACTTTTTTTCCATGATTACAAAAATAAATAAATACCCCTCAAGCATCTGCTTGCCACAGAGGTCTAACAGGAGCCTTTCAATTTAATACGCCATGGAAAAGAATCTGTAAGGAAGGCGGGACCTCATTAGAAGGGCAACACAAACACGCATACTTTTACGAGGCTCGAACCCAGGTCCCTTCGATGAGTAGCCAAGTGTGCTAACCACGCAGCCATGGGACGGCTTATGATTGCACTATAGTTTAAAATAAATGGATATAATGCTTTACACTTTAGTCTCTCTTATTGCAGTAAAGATTGATAAATTGGATAAATCAGTCGGTATTTGTGATCCAACTGTTGTCAGCCGTTGGCTTTCTAGGGAGAGGGGTGGGGGAGGCTCAGTCGGTAGCGCGCCAAGCTCGTAATCTGCAGTTGGGTTGGGTTGTTTTACCTTTGAGCGGCACTTTTTTGCACACCATGGGCTAAATGACCAGGTCCCTAGGACCCCAAAGGCTCAGAGAAGGTTGGGGGAGGGGATCCACTGGAACAGCTGTTAGGAGACAGATGGTAGCCTCCCGTCAAGGCCATCCAGTGTGTTCTTTAACGTGCACAGGGTATGGCTTTCCCGCACACGGGGTCACGTCTTAACGTCCCATCCGACGGACGGCAGCATTTCCAAGTCCATCGGTATACCCTACTGACCGTGGGCAGGGCAGGGAATTTTGTGAAGATAAATCTCAACGCTGACCTGCGACTCGAACTTGGGAATTGCAGATTACGAGCCTGGCGCGCTACCGACTGAGCCACCCCCGCTCCCGTAATCTGTAGTTCCTAGATACGAGTTCCTAATGTACTAGAGTTGATATTTGTTTTCGCTAACCCCCACTCCACAATTGATGAGAGTGTAGACAGAGATGGACTTGAAAACGCAGCCGTCCGTCGAATGGGAGTTTAACCCGCAGCTTCATATGCAGGAGATCCTATCCTGTGCACGTTCAACCCACACAACCACAATATCCATGAAGTATCCAGCAGCTATCTTATATGGAAAATTGATAATCGTTAGTTATTTAAATATCTTATATATTTTTCTAGATATTGTGATTGCGTGGGAAGAACACGCTGGATGGCCTTGACGGGAGGATATGATCTCTTTCTCCTAACAACTGTCCAGAAGGTCCTCTTTCTCAACCTTCTCTGAGCCCTTGAGGATTCATGCGATTTGGCCATTTAGCCCATTGTGTGCAAAAGAGTGACACTCAGGGGTAAAACAACCCAACTTGTCTCTCCAGCTGACCCCGAGCTTTATAAATCCCTCGCAAGCCCATTTAAGATCAATCAGAAATTCTGTCTTTTTATTTCGCTCTTCCAATTAACGTTAAAAACAACTCAACTTTTTAATCTAAAGTTCAAGACAGAAATTTCACATTTTTAGGCATTGCTAAAAGGAAAAGTCGTTTTAAAGACTTTTATAATTTTTTTCCTCTTTTTATGCAAAGAACTTGCATAAGAAATGTATAAAAAAAGTTATATTTAAGAAACGCTACCGGAATCACCCGTGTTTCTGAAGAAATTCCAAGATATTCCTTCGTTGCATCTGTTATCGCCATTTTTTTCTTATTTTTGACAGTTTTTCGTACATAGAAACACAAGAATTGCGCTTAGAGGTTCTTAAGATACACTGACATTAAAAATAGAACAAGACAGAAGAATGGGAGGATATATTTAAGAGTTTCAGAGAGACAAAGTCATACGAACTTCAAAAAAAAAAAACTCGAAAACTTTGAAGAACATTTGGTGTTACATATGAATATTCGTGAACATAATGTTTTTTAACAAAATCTGAAGTCCAAACAAAGAAAGAGATTACAGCATTACTATAATAGTTAGACTTTATTCAAAGTCTTATAAAAGCACATTATACGCAAATATATGACTGTAAGAAACAATATTTAAGCCCTATTATTATTTGTTTGCATAAATCTGAAGAAAAAAAAATAACATTATGCTACCTGTTGAGAGTGAGTTCAGTGTTGCCGAGAATATCTGGATGGAGTTTTTTTTTTGATAAATATTTCACTAGATTAAAACAACATTTCGATCATTTTTCTTGTCTCGAAAAAAGTAAGAAATCTAAGATGCTTTTTTTAATTTAAATGTTTTTTGTATAATGAGTTTTTATATCAGACAATGAGAAAAGATAGCTACTTGATGTTAAACTACAGTAGATAAAAAAAAAAACGCAATTTTAAATATTGAAATAGGTTCTTCGAAGAAATATTTGGATGTACTATCTGCTTGGAAATTATGCAATTACGGTTGGCATTGCATAACGAAGAAATCTTAATCGTCTCTGTCAAAGATTTGCGTAATTATTTTTTAAATGTTCTCTACTGCAGTTTAAAAAAGATTGTTTTAAAAAATGAATTTTTTTTCCTTACGCTTTCAGTTCTTTAAAAAAAAAACTAATCTTTTTATCAGCTTGCCTTTAACTGCCTTTATGAAGTATGAACAAGTTATTGTGATCCTGAAAAAAATTAAGTTTTTAGATAAGATTGTTTTAAAAAATGAATTTTTTTCCTTACGCTTTCAGTTTTTTTTTTAAAAATCTAACCTTTTTATCAACTTGCCTTTAACTGCCTCTATGAAGTATGAACAAGTTATTGTGATCCTGAAAAAAATTAAGTTTTTAGATGAAGAGTACGTTGTAGGTGCTTTTGGATTTAAAAAAAAGTGATTCTTCGCATTACATTTCTCTGTCGTTCAGTCTGTTTTGTTTATAGTGCCTCAATGGCTCAGCTATTGAGTTTGAAATTTTATGTTTGGGCATACACTATATTGTCTAAAGTGTTCGGACACTTTCATGTTATGTGAATGGGAAGTCACATTCAAAGCTAACTTTAGGTACAGGGGATTTTTTAGTGCACAAAAAGCGTATTTAATAAACTGGAAAAAACGATTTTTTCAATCGAAGCATTTTTTTTTTCTATAATTTTTTAATATTCCTCTTTCACCTGAACATAAGTACTCGTACACTGCTAATAGTTTCAAGATTTAATCTCAAAACAAATCGTACTAGAAGTATATTGAAAAAGTTTTACTAAATAGATTTATGTAAACTTCAAATAAAACTACTGGAAAACTTAAGAGCGTATTTACAGATTTAGAGTAACATAGATTGGATTGGATTGTTTTACCTCTGAGCGGCACTTTTTTGCACACCATGGGCTAAATAGCCAGGTCACATGACCCCGAAGGCTCAGAGAAGGTTGGGGGGGACCCACTGGAACAGCTGTTGGGAGACAGATGGTAGCCTCCCGTCAAGGCCATCCAGTGTGGTCTTTAACGTGCTCAGGGTATGGCTCTCCCGCACACGAGGCCACGGCTCAACGTCCCATCCGACGGACGGCGGCCTTTCCAAGCCCATCGGTGTCCCCTACTGACCGTGGGCAGGGCGGGGAATTTTGCGGAGATAAATCTCAACGCTGACCCAGCTGGGACTCGAACCTGGGAACTACAGATTACGAGCCTGGCGCGCTACCGACTGAGCCACCCCCGCCCCTAGAGTAACATGAACAGATATTTTGGTTAATTGTTTTTGTGTGTAGAGGGAGGTCGAACCTTTTTTTTTTTTGGAGATAAGGAGTCATGGGTTTTTTACCTCTGAGCGGGGCTTTCTTTTTGTACACAATGGACTAAATGGCCAGGTCACAAGGACCCCAAGTATTCAGAGAAGATTGAGGAAAGAAGGCCTTCTGGACAGCTGTTAAGAGACAGGTGGAAGCCTTCCCTTCAATCGAGGCCATCCAGTGTGTTCTTTAACTGCACAGACCACGGTTTAACGTCTCATCCGACGGACGGCGCCCTTTCCAAGCCATCTTGTTTTTTTCGCGGAGATAAATATCAACGCTGGCACAGGTGAGACTCGAATCTGAGAACTGCAAATTACGAGCCTGGCGCACTACCGAATGAGCCATTCTCCACCCCAGAGATAAGGAGACCGTGATATTTCAAAGATTGGAAACATTACCATAAAAAAAAATCCCCCTCAAGCAGCTGCTTGCCAGAGAGGTCGGACAGGAGTCTGCCAGTTTAATACGCCATAGTAGAAGGTATGTGAGGATGGAGGGACTTCAGCAGAAAGATAACACAAACAACCATGCCTTACCCGGGGCTCGAACCTAGGTCCCTTTGACCAGTAGCCAGGCACGCTAACCATTCGGTCACGAGGCGACTTAATATTACCATAGAAGAATTTTTTTTAAATGTCTCTTTTCAAAAATCGACTAACCAATTTTCATCAACTTTCGGCTATTTAAAGAGTTCACATTTCTGCATGGAGGGGGGGGGATGTGGTTCAAAAAGTTTACCCTTCGTGCCAAACAATGGAGTAATGTGTGGATTACACGTTACGTTTATTCACTGCAGATCCTTCATTCGAAGGATTACTGGAAAAAAAACGCAAAATGTTAAGATGTTGAGAGCGCTTGTTTTGAATCTGAGTGACACTTCTTTGCATTCAGTGAGCTAAATGACCAGATCACAAAACCTCCAAGGACTGGTAGCTAAACCAGATATCAATATTTTCATTTGTTTATGAATTCTACAAAATTAATAATGTTTATGAATTGTTTCTTAAAACATTTCTTCTTACTACTACTACTCATTCTTTCACCATTAATGCCGGCAAAGAGGGAACATAGCCTATGTTACACCCCATCTCCAGGGGGTGGCTCAGTCGGTAGCGCGCCAGGCTCGTAATCTGTAGTTCCCAGGTTGGAGTCCCAGCTGGGTCAGCGTTGAGATTTATCTCCGCAAAACTTCCCCGCCCTGCCCACGGTCAGTAGGGGACACCGATGTGCTTGGAAAGGCCGCCGTCCGTCGGATGGGACGTTAAGCCGTGGCCCCGTGTGTTGGAGAGCCATACCTGTGCACGTTAAAGAACACGCTGGATGGCCTTGACGGGAGGCTACCATCTGTCTCCCAACAGCTGTTCCAGTGGGTCCCCTCCTCCAACCTTCTCTGAGCCTTCGGGGTCCATCTGACCTGGCCATTTAACCCACTGTGTGCAGAAAAGTGCCGCTCAGAGGTAAAACAACCCAACCCCATCTACATTCCTTTGGTGTATTTCTTGTAACGATTGACAACTGTGATTACGGAGATTTGGAAGAATAACTGCTTTAACAAATTCAGTAAGTGACAAGAAATAAAACAAAATTTAAGATTTCGTAAAAAAAATATTGGTTTTTTTTTTGGCTTTTTTTGCAAATTATTTTAGTTCAATACCTTGAGTTTCCACTTGTTAAAGTTATATATTAGATATGAACACAAAAAAGTCATTACAGAAATCAATGCATGAGAAAAAAATAACTCTTATTTTCAGAACTCAACAGCTGAGGATTATGATGTTGAATAAATGCACTTTATGTGGGGGAAAAAAAGTAACGCAAAGGATTAGAATAATTTACCGAAATGCCAGTGATTAAATTTTTCGTTTAGCGTCTCGTACGTGTCATTTTTGAGTTCGTTTTTTATTCTCACAAGCCATCGTTTGAGAAGCAGGTCTTCGAAAGAGGCAGGAAATGACTGGGATGCAGAGCTGGATCGATTCACTTCTATGATGACTAAGTGGAAGTGTAGGGTTATCATTCTGCGGGACAGCGATTCGGGACAGTGATGATGGGTTTTTTATCGAACGGAGAACCAGAGCCCAATCCGATTTGCTACGAATCAGTTGAAGGATACTGAGTATCACCAATACTTTGCATTAGGAGTGCGTCGCCCGAGTTCTGCCTCCAAATAAGGCCAACAAGCAAAAGGGAACGATTGGCACAGACTTAGGAGGCTTATGCTGGACCTTTAAGCTCTGAGACGATGCTCGTTAAAAGCGATGGATTGCTTCGGGCGAAAGATCCTCTCTGCCAGGTGAGTAGTGATGTACGATGATAAGAAACCTCTGAGGAGTACGAGGATGCAGTGGAAAGGGAAGGAACCGAAAAGAGTAGGAGAAAATCGTGATTCAAGAATTTAAAAGGATTGCTATTTGAAGTACTTAAAGAAAACGCTTCTGAACATCATTTCTCTAACGTTTGAGGGATGAGTGAAATGTTAGATAAGTTGTAAGTAAGTGAAACGTTACATAAGTAACAAAAATGTTGGAAAACTTTTAGTGATGTGTTATATAGTTTATAGGTCAATGACTTGTTAAATAAGTTAAGGTCAGTGAATATTATATGTTTTAGATAGTGAAATATATCTATCTAGATATTAGATACTTTTAGGTAAGTGAAATATCATATTAGATAATTTTAGGTAAGTGAAACATTATATTAGATAATTTTAGGTAAGTGAAATATTATATTAGATAATTTTAGGTAAGTGATGTGTTAAACAGTTTTTAGGACAGGGATCTGTCATATAAATTTAAGTTTTAGGTAGGGGAAACGTTGGATAAATTTTAGGCGTGAGATATTTTTTAGGTAATAAAAAAAATGTTACACAAATTTTAGGTAAGTGAAATATTAGACAAGTTTGAAAGGAAGGGAAAAGTTTTTGGTAAGCGAAATGTTGATGCCGACTGAGGGCAAATGATAATCCTGTTCTTTAAATATTTCAATACTCCTTTTTTCGACTTAATATCTAAAAAGGAGTATCGGCTTGGTGGCCGCATGGCTAGTGTGCGTGGCTACTGAAAGGGTCATACCCGGGGGAGAGAAGGGCCCGGAACTTCCCCCTGAAATCCTGTCTTATACTAAATCTCAAACTTGTCTACTTCCTTTGAAATCCAAAACAATTGTCTTTGTATAATTTTTTAGCCCCCATGTTTTATATCCGACACTAAAAATAGATTAAAAAATAATTATAAAATCTCATTCCATGTAGAATATTATTTTAACTTTTCTTTTTCGTTGGAATATTTTAGCAATTGGGAAGATCTTTTCAAGTCTTATTCTCAGACCCTCAGATTCTCCCCCGCCCTCCTCCCGAAGCTAAAACTTCGGTACGTCCCTGGCTACGTATCCAAGGGACCTGAGTTCAAGCCCCTTGTAAGGTATGACTGTTTAATCTTTCTTGTGTTGATCTTCTGTTGAGGTCTCATCTTCCTTGTCTGTGACACATTATACTGAGAAATACCTGTCAGACCTCTGTGATTTTCTCCGCAAAATTCCCCGCCCTGCCCACGGTCAGTAGGGGACACCGATGGGCTTGGAAAGGCCGCCGTCCGTCGGATGGGACGTTAAGCCGTGGCCCCGTGTACGGGAGAGCCATACCCTGTGCACGCTAAAGAACACGCTGGATGGCCTTGACGGGAGGCTACCATCTGTCTCCCAACAGCTGTTCCAGTGGGTCCCATCCCCCAACCTTCTCTGAGCCTTCGGGGTCCATGTGACCTGGCCATTTAGCCCATGGTGTGCAAAAAAGTGCCGCTCAGAGGTAAAACAACCCAACCCAACTCTGTGATTTTCGTTCAATTTTTCTGCTTAGTAGGAAGAAGACCCATGTATTGAAAATTGTGAATTGAAGTAATAGATTGAAGATGGGGGATAATAAATGAGCTTTCAGGTAATAGTAAAAGTAAGATTTTCCCAACAGAAATACAGGGTGCGGCGCAAAAACTTCCTTTTTTTCGAAGGTGAATGAAAGAAAAATTGTTGCTGATAAACAAAATTTATTTTTTGATATTGAAAAACATAATTTCAAATTTCAAATCATGCTGTTTTAAACAAAATATCTTGAAGGTGGTGGCTGGCCACCGTTCTCTATGCACTGATGCAACCGATTTCTGACGTTTCCTTCTACACGTTCCAACATGTCCAGCGGAATTCGGGCTATTTCCTGCCGAATAACGTTCTTCAACTGAAACAGGTTTGTGGGGCGATGTTTAAAAACCTCTGCCTTGAGGTATCCCGATAAAAAAAAAATCACAGGGCATTAGATCGGGCGAGCGCGGCGCCCATGGGATGTCTCCTCGAATCGTGATGAGCCTTCCGGGGAACATTGCCCTCAAAACTGTCATCGAAGCTCGGGCTGTGTGGGCCGTGGCACCATCCTGTTTGAACCAGACATTTCCTAGGTTCATTTCTGCAAGAGCTGGTTCGAAAAAGTTTTGAATCGTATCCAAATACCGCTGTGAATTGACAGTAACTGCTCGATTGTCCTCCTCAGAAAAATAAGGACCAATAATTCCAACTCTCGACAACGCACACCATACTGTCACCTTATCACTGTGAAGTGGCCTCTCACGGAGCTCTCTAGGGTGGTTACCACTCCAATAGCGCCTATTCTGTTTATTGACACATCCGGATAGGTGAAAATGTGCCTCTTCACTAAAGAAAACAATTGCGTCAAGGAGAACAGTTTCCAATAAAGTTTCGCACGCCGTTATTCGGTTCTGAAAATGACGTGGTGACAATTCTTGCGCAATACACATCTTGTAGGGATGGAAATGAAGATGTTCATGAAGAATTCGACGCATTGATCGATTGGCTATTCCTAGGGCGACTGGAATTCCTATCTCAAAATCGACTGTCGAACTGCCTCCACATTTTCTGGCGTCGTAACGGTCCGTCGTCGTCCTGGGCTTTTTTTCAACACACTCCCGGTGAACTACCCACAAAACAATCGATTTCCGGTCAGGAACCGGATCTCTGGGCTGAATTCCAAAGGGAGTACGGAACGCACGCTGCACCGCCATATAGGAACAGTTGTTCGAAAATAGGCTTCGACCGCAAACTCACGCTGCTCCTTTTTCCACCTCATGTTTTCTACTGAGGGGTACTAGACAAGAACTTCCGTGACTGCTGCGTTCGCCAAGCCAATCCCCACTTTTCTACGACCTTACCTCCCTTCACAATGTGCCGTCAGGAAAAGGAATTTTCTGTGCCCCACCCTGTACTGTATAATGATAAGATGTATCATTTTGAAGAAAATTCTTTGTCTTTGTAAATAAATTTAATGGTTTGGTTTGTTTTACCTCTGAGCAGCACTTTTTTGCACACCATGGGCTAAATGGCCAGGTCACATGGACCCCGAAGGCTCAGAGAAGGTTGGGGGAGGGGACCCACTGGAACAGCTGTTGGGAGACAGATGGTAGCCTCCCGTCAAGGCCATCCAGTGTGTTCTTTAACGTGCACAGGGTATGGTGCTCCCGCACACGGGGCCACGGCTTAACGTCCCATCCGACGGACGGCGGCCTTTTCAAGCCCATCGGTGTCCCCTACTGACCGTGGGCAAGGCGGGGATTTTGCGGAGATAAATCTCAACGCTGACCCAGCTGGGACTCGAACCTGGGAACTACAGATTACGAGCCTGGCGCGCTACCCACTGAGCCACCCCCGCCCCTAAATTTAATGGTTATTTCACTGGGGTAATTAGGGATTTAATTAGTCAGATACCTAAAATAGGAACTGATAGTCATTCGAAGATTAATACAATTTTACCAACGTTTTTCCTTGGTTATATTACAGAACGTGATGTAATGGATGAAATAACGTCTTTAAGGAATGGAAAAGCATCAGGAGAAGATATTTTGACACCATATATTTTAAAAGTGCTCTGCCCATATATTAGAGAAATTTTACGTAAGCTAATAAATAATTAATTTCAAAAAGAATTTTTTTCCAAACAGCTGGAAAGTTGCAACTGTCATTCCAGTGCATAAAGGGGGAGATAAAAATAATCCTGGAAACTACAGGCCAATTTCCATTCTATCAAATATTTCGAAGATTATTGGAAAACTACTGAAGGAAAGAATTGTCAAATTTTTATATGACAGCAAATTCTTTTCTGTAAATCAGTATAGATTTAGGGACCAAGTAGGTACTGAGGATGCGATTCTGAGATTGGCATCAATAGTGTATAAAGGAATAAACGAAAATTTGAAAGTGGCTGTAATTTTTCTTGATATACATAAAGCTTTTGATTCAATTCCACAGGATCTTCTTCTTTTTAAACTGTATAGCTGTGGTCTCAGAGGGCAAATTTTTAAATGATGTAAAAGATATTTAAGTGACAGATTACAGAGAGTAAAAATAAATGATTGTATAAGTAATGAAAAAAATAAGGTATGTTTCGGTGTACCTCAAGGTTCAGTGCTAGGACCTATTTAATTTTTAATTTATAGAAATGATCTATGTAATCTGAAGTTAATGGTAACATAATTACTTTTGCTGATGATGCTGCACTAGTGTTTACTGCTCTGGATGTGGAGTTTTTAATTATAGCAGTAAATTCCGATTTGAATAACATTAGAGATTGGTTTCTGAAAAATAAGTTACTTTTAAACAAAAGCAAAACAAAATATTTTTTCTTTAGGCTTAAGGGAGAAAATGATTTATTGCAAAATAAAATTATCTATCACGATATGTGTTGTAATATTCAGGATTGTAAATGCCTTCCAATAGATTGAGTTGAAAATTTTAAATATTTAGGAATCTATTTGGATTATAAATTGAAATGGATGTACCACATATCATATATCTATATATTGAAAAAAATTAATGTTATAATATCAAAACTATATTATATTAAAAGCTTTCTCAACATTTCATTATTAAAATTGTTATATAACTGTTGGGTAAAGTCCTACTTGAAATATGGAATCATGTCATGCAGAGGTGTGCATTTTACTAATGTAGAAAGCTTTATAATAACACAGAATAGTATAATACAATGCATTATTAAAAAAAGAAAATTTGATAGCGTCGAAATTAATTTTAAAGTATTAAACATTCTTCCAGTAAGAAACTTATAGGTTTTTAGTATCTTGATGAATATTAGTAAAAAGTGGTCTGATCAAATGTTGTCAATAACAAACTATAATACAAGGCAAAGCGAAAGTCCTAATATTTATGTTATAATACCTAGAAAAACTATAATAAAAAATCATTACATTTATTTGGCGCCAAAAATCTTCAACTCATTGCAGTTACTATTAAATACGAAAAATGTATTTACAAATATTCAAAACATCTTTACAAATATGTGGATGGAATAGAAAATATTAAAACCATGTTATGAAGAAATAATCATTATAAAAGCGATTATTTTTAAGTAAATCATTGTATCACAGTTACTATCGGTTCACAATACTGTTGCTAATGTTAAACTAATGTTATAAACCTTTAGTTTACTAACACCACGGGCGAGTGTCTTACTCTTGTGGTGTAGTTATTTTTACAAAAATTTTGTATGCTATTATTTCAGGGTATATGTAAGGTACTGTATATATATTTAGCCGTCCCGTGGCCGAGTGGTTAGCGCACTTGGCTACTGATCTAAGGAACATGGGTTCGAGCCTCGGACAAGACATGGACGTTTGTGTTGTTTTTCTGCTGAGGTCCTGCCATCCTCACAGACCTCCTACTATGACATATAAACTGACAGACTCCTGTCAGACCGGGGCGGGGGTGGCTCAGTCGGTAGCGCGCCAGGCTCGTAATCTGTAGTTCCCAGGTTCGAGTCCCAGCTGGGTCAGCGTTGAGATTTATCTCCGCAAATTTCCCCGCCCTGCCCACGGTCAGTAGGGGACACCGATGGGCTTGGAAAGGCCGCCGTCCGTCGGATGGGACGTTAAGCCGTGGTCCCGTGTGCGGGAGAGCCATACCCTGTGCACGTTAAAGAAGACACTGGATGGCCTTGACGGGAGGCTACCATCTGTCTCCCAACAGCTGTTCCAGTGGGTCCCCTCCCCCAACCTTCTCTGAGCCTTCGGGGTCCATGTGACCTGGCCATTTAGCCCATGGTGTGCAAAAAAGTGCCGCTCAGAGGTAAAACAACCCAACCCAAACCTGTCAGACCTCTGTGGCAAGGAGCTGCTTGAGAAGGTATTTATTTTTTTTATATACCATGTATTTATATCTACGGAAATAAATGATTGATTGCTTGATTGATGAGATGAAAGTAGTATAAAATTAAGACAATCAGACACACTAACAAGAAACGTTTAAATATTTTTTCACTATAAAACGAACTGTTTTTTCTTTTTCCTGTTTGAGCGACATTACTAGAAGTACTGTAGTTCCTCAACAGAAATAACAGCGAAAAGGTTGTTTTGTCAGTGGGGTAGACGTCATGATTTTCTGGTCCAACTAATTTTAAGATCCCTTCACGTGTTATATTAGTACAATACAGAATTGAACATGAAAATAAAAATGCAACTTATATGCAAATTGTATTTACAGTCCATTAAAAAACAAATTAAACAAATTTTTTATGTAATGATGGATTGGCGAACTCTTACAATGACAATTAAATGTATGTGTTTCACTAAAAAAAATCGAGAAAAGTCCATCACGAAATTAGATGTGTCAGTTAATGAATGTCACAGATTGTAATTGAACTGTCGAGAGAATGTGCTTTTAGAGGGTTGTTGTTGGGTTGTTTTACCTCTGAGCGGCACTTTTTTGCACACCATGGGCTAAATGGCCAGGTCACATGGACCCCGAAGGCTCAGAGAAGGTTGGGGGAGGAGACCCACTGGAACAGCTGTTGGGAGACAGATGGTAGCCTCCCGTCGAGGCCATCCAGCGTGTTCTTTAACGTGCACAGGGTATGGCTATCCCGCACACGGGGCCACGGCTTAACGTCCCATCCAACGGACGGCGGCCTTTCCAAGCCCATCGGTGTCCCCTACTGACCGTGGGCAGGGCGGGGAATTTTGCGGACATAAATCTCAACGCTGACCCAGCTGGGACTCGAACTTGGGAACTACAGATTACGAGCCTGGCGCGTACTGACTGAGCCACCCCCGCCCCACTGCTTTTAGAGGAAGAATGTTGGAACAATAAGAGTATTCGTGAAACTAATGAAGCTAATTTGTTTCACCTCTGGACGGCACTTTTTTTTGGACACACAATGGATTAATGGCCAGATCACAAGGATCCTGAGGGCTTACAGAAGGTTCAGGGAAGGGGATTCACAGGACAGCCGCTAGGAGATAGATGGTAGCCTCCCGTAAATGCAATCCAGCGTGTTCTTTAACGTGCAGAAGGTATTGCACAAGGGACCACGGGTTAACGTCCTGTGAAACTGACGGCGCCTTTCCAAGCCCATCGGTGTCCCCTTTCTCACGGAGGGAAGGGTGGAGTTTAGAGGAGAAAATTCTCAACGCTGGTCCAGTTTGGACCCGAACTTGGAACTGCTGATCACGAGCCTGGCGCTCTACTGATTGAGCCAATCCCGCACCACGCTTGAGATGGAATTTGACTTGATTGTTATTCCACGAACAACATTCCTCAATGTGTGTCAATCTCTTGTGAATCATTGTCAACGAAGCATCGTGGTAGATGGTGTGCATTTTGAACATTACATACTGCTATGGGGCGGGGGTGGCTCAGTCGGTAGCGCGCCAGGCTCGTAATCTGTAGTTCCCAGGTTCGAGTCCCAGCTGGGTCAGCGTTGAGATTTATCTCCGCAAAATTCCCCGCCCTGCCCACGGTCAGTAGGGGACACCGATGGGCTTGGAAAGGCCGCCGTCCGTCGGATGGGATGTTAAGCCGTGGCCCCGTGTGCGGGAGAGCCATACCCTGTGCACGTTAAAGAACATGCTGGATGGCCTTGACGGGAGGCTACCATCTGTCTCCCAACAGCTGTTCCAGTGGGTCCCCTCCCCCAACCTCTGAGCCTTCGGGGTCCTTGTGGCCTGGGCCATTTAGTCCATGGTGTGCAAAAAAGTGCCGCTCAGAGGTAAAACAATCCAATCCAAACATACTGCTATACGTAGATATAACGATAAAGGACTAAAGCCGCATATTTGAAATGCTCAGATATAAATAATAAAGCGTGTATATATTTTATTGGAGCACTCTGTATGGGCCTTGTTTGAGGTCGTATTTTTTTACTCATTTCCTAATCTGTGTTTTGATTCTCATGAATGTGTAGCTTGCCACTTGAAAAACATAGCTGATCGTAGTCTATGGTAAATCGTTCTTTGCGAATCCATCAAAAGATGAATGAAGAATTGAATTCTAGAAATTCCTATTTTCGGACTTTACTCTGCAAAACTGTTTTGACTCTTCTGTCAACTCGACGTTTTACCATTGCTGCCAGTCACAGATGTAGTTTTATCCTTTAGAATTTTTTTCCTTGCAAGTCAAGCCTAAGCTTTTTGATCTAAGCCTCTTTACGGCCGGACATCATGTAGCTCTTATATAATCGCAAAAAAAACTTTCTTTTTAAAGAAGTCCCACTTGAGATAAAAAAAAAAAAGTTAAAGCTGTAGAGGAGAACTCATATGTGAGTATTTTTCAGTTTTTATTTTACTCCGTTGAATGAAACGAATTTTACTGCATACATAGAGATGCTTACGGACGACTGATCGACAAAAATTCCGTCTACGATATAAGAAGATATCAATGAATTATTATCCCTTTCTAGGATGATACAAATAGTCTTCCAGATAAAAAAATTATCCATATTGTACTACAATTCCAGTAGCAGAGGCAGCTTTATTCCGTGGTTGATGGAAGAGTAAAATACTGCTTATTAGGAGCTATCTTCAGGAAGAAGTATCATGTTAATGAACTTATTACTTAAACATAACGTCAATTTCGAAGATGGCAGTGAGTATGTGCCCAACCCCAACTCCTATGGACACTTTAGGTCAAGGGTCAGGCATTTTATTAAATGTAAGTCCTAACAAAGTGGAGCTGGGGTGGTCAGTCGGCAAAAAGCCAGGCTCGTAATCTGCTGTTCCCAGGTTCGAGTCCCACAGTACCAGAGGTTGAGATCTATCTCAGCTAACTCCCTTTCTACGTGCGGTGAGAATGGAGACACCGTTCGGCTTGGAAAGCGATAATTCAATCCACCGTCCGTCCGTGGGATGTTAAGCCTTGTGCACGTTAAAGAACGTGCTAGGTGGCCTTCAGGGGAGGTGCTCATCTATCTCTTAACAGCTGTCCAGTGGGTATCCTTCTTTAAACATTCTCTGAGCCCTTGAGGTCCATGTGAACTGGCCATTTAGCCCATTGTATGCAAAAAAGCACCGCTCAGAGGTAAAACAACCCAACCTGTCTCTCCAGCTGAGCCCGGGCTTCCTAAATTCTGATATAAGCCAATTTAAGAAGAATTAGAAAATGCTTTCTTTTCATTTTGGCTTTTTTAATTGACGTGATAAACAGCTAAACTCTCTTGAAATGGCTCAGTTTATCGTTGAGAAAGGAACCAAACTGGAACTATGTGAATAATACGATCATTACTAAAGCTGAGTTCGGCCTAGGATCAAATATTTTTGGTAAATGCGAAAAAAAATGAGCGAAAATATAAAATGTTTTTTGATTATAATATTAACCTTTTAATCAGTTCTTTAGTTAATTAAAAATAAATACCATGATGCTTTTGAGTATTTCTTACGTATTCTCTCTCTGTAACAAAATGAATTGCTCTTTACGTTTAAAATGATATTACCCGAGAACTTTCAGTTTTTATTCATCATCATCATCATCCTCAAGAAGCCATGGGTTACGGAGGTTGAAACCGCAGGGTTTCGAAATTAGTTTTAAGGTCGGAGGGGGGCGGGGGGCGGTCGAGAATTTAGTTTCTTGGAGGTCGAGGAGGAGGGAGTCAGAGAATAAGATGAGCAGTGTTTCCCAATTGATAAAATATTCCACCGGAGAGGAAAGGTTAAAATTATATTCTATATGGGAAAAAAAATTGATAGTTTTTTTTAATATTCACAGTATTTTTAGTATGACGCATATAACATGAGTTTAAAATAAAATACAAAACACCTGATTTGCATTTCGAAGCAATTTTTGACAATTTCGAACACAAGTTTCAGATTTCGTATAAGACGACCGGTTTTTCGGAGGGACCTTCTCATACAGATGGGACCCACCCCCCTGAAATATCCGGTGATTCCTCTCACAACTTCTGCTTTTGGAGAAAGAATATCCTTGGCCATGATCTTCCTAAAATCTTAAGAGACTTTTTCCTATGGTTCATGTGATATTAAAATAGGTTGTTTCAAAAAACTTCCCCCTTCCCACACACACAAAACTCCCACCGGGGCATAAATTTAACACATGTTTACACTCTGTTCTAGGTTCTATGTAATTTCGCTTTTTGTTTACAGAAATTTCCTGAGCTAAGAGGGCGTCACGGGTTGGGTTGGGTTGTCCTCTGAGCGACACTTTTTTGCACACCATGGGCTAAATGGCCAGGTCACAAGGACCCCGAAGGCTCAGAGAAGGTTGGGGGAGGGGACCCACCAGAACAGCTGTTGGGAGACAGATGGTAGCCTCCCGTCAAGGCCATCCAGCGTACTCTTTAACGTGCACAGGGTATGGCTCTCCCACACAAGGAGCCACGGCTTAACGTCCCATTCGACGGACGGCGGCCTTTCCAAGACCATCAGTGTCCCCTACTGACCGTGGGAAGGGAATTTTGCGGAGATAAATCTCAACGCTGACCCCGCTGGGACTCGAATCTGGGAACTGCAGATTACGAGCCTGGCGCGCTACCAATTGAGCCACCCCCGCCCCGAGGACGTTACGTAAAGCATGTTTAGATTTAAACCTTACAGTGACAATTTTTAACAATAAATGCATTTACGGTTGAGTTAATGTAAACTTTTTTTGCATCAGTAATATAACTGAGCTTTTAGAATCTAATCCTGCAGTAGCTAACTCTAGTTCCCATACCACATAAAGGACCACTTAATTATGAACGATAACATAACACGAATTCAAAAAAAAGAAGTCTCTTTTGACCTAATTTTAAAAACTATTTTGGCACGTCAAGTGTTAAGAAACAATGTTCCCAAGTGTGTAGAAAGTTCCCAAAAAGTTTCACGTTATTTTATTCCCTAATAAATAAATTATGTCAATAAATAAGCTTTTAAAGGATAGAAGCCTACATTGTTCCCCAGATTCCGATAGTATTCATAAATTTTTTAATCTGTTTCGCCAGAATTTCTGCTTTATGAGCTCTGAAGTGATGGGCATCTTTGTCCCCTGTGTGGGTGTATTTACAGCTTCACCCAGAAAGATCGTTTTGACTTTAGATAAGGTAAAAATCGTATGTAACCAGAAAAGGGAGCTTACTAAATAACTTATGACAAAAATGCAAACTTACATTCACTTTTTCTTAATCTTAGCAACTGCCCCTTAAGGGCGAAGGGAAGTTAATATTCGCAGGAAAATCCTACTTTGTTAGTAATAAAGTATCATAGGATACTTTGTTAGATTTGCTTTCTTGAGTGTGGGGGCGGGGGTGGCTCAGTCGGTAGCGCGCCAGGCTCGTAATCTGTAGTTCCCAGGTTCGAGTCCCAGCTGGGTCAGCGTTGAGATTTATCTCCGCTAAAATTCCCCGCCCTGCCCACGGTCAGTAGGGGACACCGATGGGCTTGGAAAGGCCGTCGTCCGTCGGATGGGACGTTAAGCCTTGGCCCCGTGTTCGGGAGAGCCATACCCTGTGCACGTTAAAGAACACGCTGGATGGCCTCGACGGGAGGCTACCATCTGTCTCCCAACAGCTGTTCCAGTGGGTCCCCTCCCCCAACCTTCTCTGAGCCTTCGGGGTCCTTGTGACCTGGCCATTTAGCCCATAGTGTGCAAAAAAGTGCCGCTCAGAGGTAAAACAACCCAACCCATGTCTGAAATCTTTTTTTTTTGCAAACGTATGTGCTACGAAATGCGGTTATCATCTTCTTTTGAAGGTTTTTTTTTATTCCTTGAAATTTTTTGACAAGCACCGATAGAGTTGGGGAATGGTTTCTAAAGAAAATTAATTTTTCAGAGTGCCCTTATTTTGCAATTCCAATACTTCTATTTGCAAATGGATTGGAACATCATCCACGTTGACATTGAAAGAATTTAAAAGCATTGGGAATGTGTTTCACTACGCTTTTGTTGGAATTAACTAAAATGACTAAAAATTCATTCTGTAACTATTGAATAACATCAGCGGAAGATGTTCTGACCAGTCCATCGAGATTAGAAGTCAGCTTTCGATGTACCTGCACTGGATAGGCGAGATCTGGTTGATAGGGGTATTTCGGGTTCTAAATCTTAAAAGTGTTAAAAAATTTCAGATTCTATGTAATGTTTAAGGTCAAATAGCGGTCAGGGTGATAGTAGAGAAATCAAAAGGCCCAAAGGTGGCGATTGATTTATAAGTGAATATATTACCAGGAGCATAATAGGTATGGCCGAATAGGGATCAGTATTTTATGTTATGCAACATGAGCTCTGATCAAAGATTACGATGACAGCAGATAGTGGTTATTTTAAGTATACTAGATTTGAAATGTATAGATTAAATTTTAACGCAACTTCACTGTACATTCATACATACAAAAATTAGGTAATTTTATATTTATTATAATCTTTTTATTATTTATTGCAAGCCAAAAAGCGTTGGTTTGTGGTCCTTTATATTTGGGGACCCAGTATATTTGGGGACACAATATACTAAATATTCGGGTCACTAGGACCCCACGAACTGAGGTTGCGTAATGGAGGGTGATTCCCTGAAAAGGAAAAGAGACAGATGGAAGTCACAAGGACTCCAAGAACTGAGGTTGCGTAATGGAGGGTGATTCCCTGAAAAGGAAAAGAGACAGATGGAAGTCACAAGGACTCCAAGAACTAGGTTGTGTAATGGAGGGTGATTCCCTGAAAAGGAAAATAGACAGATGGAAGTCACAAGGACTCCAAGAACTGAGGTTGCGTAATGGAGGGTGATTCCCTGAAAAGGAAAACAGACGGATGGAAGTCTCCCGTCAAGGCAATTAAGAGCGCTCTTTAAATTAATGTTCCAGAGAGTTGGAAGGAAATCCAGAGCGCTAGTTCAATGAATTTGAGCTTTACGCAGCTTTTTCTAGCTTTATTCACATAAATTATTAATAATTCTAAATATAATTATTTGTGAAAATGGAGGAAATTAATTTTCCCCCACTTTATATGGGAAAAAAATTGCACAGAAAGTTTGTAATACTCATAAATATCGAAATTTCTTTTACCTCTCTCAAATTTCTTCCACAAAGAGAACAATTTGTGTCGAAAATTATTTCAAGACGAAAATAACTGAATAAAAAACAACGTAAATTTTCAATGTTTCTAGAAAAGGTAAAAGGAATAAGACGACAGTTTTGCTCATACTTTCTGTCGTTCATGACGTTAAATAGAACGAAGCCAGTCAAAGTAAACTGATGTTATTTTATTCACGATAAACAAACATTAAATTTTAATTTCAGGGCCATTCTCTTCAAAAACACAATTCCTTTTTCCTTTAATGATCAAGATGCACAAGCAGCACCGATCCACGGTTTACACCAGTAGATTCCATCACCCAGGAATTTCCTAAAAGTGTTTTCGGTCTGTCTCGTTCCGTTGAAAGCTAATGGAAACGCATGCATGCACATCTTGATTTATGCAGCCTTGAAGCAACTTCGCGATGTTCAGGAAAACATTTTTAAAGTCTAAAAGCAATTGCAAGACACGAAAGTAAGATCAACGCGTCGACGTAAAAGCAGCAACAGGAACGTAATTAGCGAAACTTTTGAGGAAATTTAGGCTCAGGCAGCGATCGTCAAACCATCGAGCTACCTAAATCAGTTTTTTTTATCGCCCCCCCCCCCCCCTTTGCTATATTTCGAAGCAAGCATTGGTTCGATGATCGTGCCTGGAAATCTTTTCCCAGTTTCTCGCCCCCCACTCTCTGGACGTCCCCCGCAACTACACGCACTTTTCACGGAAAGGGGAAGCTTCTCAGCTGCAGCAAGCACTCGAAGCTTTCAAAGTTTCATGCAAGAGGAAGGCTCTTCAACGGATAAATATTTGAATTAACTGCTAAAGGGAGTGAAAAACAAACCTCCAAACAGAGCACTCCAGGTTCCTCAAGAGGTGATCTAAAAATTCTTCATCTCCGCTGCTGATTCTGAGGGGCGAAGGGTGCACTCAGCAGTCTGAGTGACGGCATGCTTAATGTGCTGAGGCAGCGATGCCGGAGCACTGATCCAACAACTATTTGCTGCCGCTTATCTTGCCTGCTAGTGGCCCCTGCTTTCTTCGCACATTACCATCGCAGGTTACAGATAAGTGTTAGAGACAGTGAGACGGGAAAGCATCAACCTCCCTGGTCATTGCTAGAGGAAAGTTCTTGTGCTGGGCTAGTTGGTTTGATTAACAAATAATCGTCTTCACGTAAACATCAGTCCCGCTTCTATTGCAACTGTTTGTTTACATAAATTGTTTCTTCCATCTTATTTTATGGGCTCTATGCTTACACGTCTTTTCTAAATCCAGTTAGATATTTATAAACAATAGTTGTTTAAACAACACAATTTTTTAAACAGAAATGATTTTACACCTTTTTGCTTAATATTTAGGCAAGTTTTGTGAAAATGTACTATTAAAGCTGTAGGGCAGTTTAAAAGTATATTCCTGCATTGTTTAACTACATGGTTATAAATACCTTTAGATACCGTTTTGAAATATTGCCAAAATACAGTTTTCCAGAGCAGGGTTGGGTTGGGTTGTTTTACCTCTGAGCGGCACTTTTTTTCACACCATGGGCTAAATGGCCAGGTCACATGGACCCCGAAGGCTCAGAGAAGGTTGGGGGAGGGGACCCACTGGAACAGCTGTTGGGAGACAGATGGTAGCCTCCCGTCAAGGCCATCCAGCGTGTTCTTTAACGTGCACAGGGTATGGCTCTCCCACACACGGGGTCACGGCTTAACGTCCCATCCGACGGACGGCGGCCTTTCCAAGCCCATCGGTGTCCCCTACTGACCGTGGGTAGGGCGGGGAATTTTGCGGAGATAAATCTCAACGCTGACCCAGCTGAGACTCGAACCTGGGAACTACAGATTACGAGACTGGCGCGCTACCGACTGAGCCACCCCCGCCCCTTTCCAGAGCAGAGTTGTTCCCAAAGGTGGAGTTGGAGGTTCCTTCTTTTCAGTTTCTTTTTCCACGTTATAGCAAATAATAAAAACGGAAGCGCCAATTAGGAAACCGGACTATCTGTGAAACAGTGAACTTTATAATACATGTGAATCAAAGAATTAAAAAGTGCTGTAATAAACCTGGAAAAACTATTCATAAAAACAAGGAACATCCAACTCCACATTTAGGAAACACTCTGAAGAACTGGATTTTGGCAATATCCCAAAACTGTGTCTAAAGGTATTTATAACCATGTAACTAATGCAGGTGTATACCTTTAAACTGCCCTATAGCTTTAATAGTGCATTTTCACAAAACTTGCCTAAATATTTGTAAACAAAGTGTAAAATTGCAATGACTGAATGGTAAATGTTGAATATATCTTTTTAGGTGGCGGAACACTTTGTAATGGGGTAAAATATTGGCCGAACACTCATAAACAAATGCATATATATCTCTCTATTTAAACTTGATTTTCTACTTTCAATAGAAACAAAAGGACAATTTTATACGAAATTAGATTTAACCAAATAAATTGTTGGCATCACAGATCGAAACAAAACATGTTAATTAAATCTGAAACTATCTATTTATTTAGTCTATTTATTTAGTATTATCTATTTATTATTAGAAACTATCTATTTAGTGAGCTTGATTACGGAAAACATTCCTTATACATGGATTTTAATTTCTGATAGACGCATTCTCAGTTCTTGTTTCATTTGATGGACGTCTATCCTGCTTCTTTGCTCGATTTCTTCCGAATTAGCATAAATATGAGGTTGAAAATGTAAAATAAATACTTCCTCAAGCAGCTGCTTGCCACAGAGGTCTGACAGGAGCCTGTCAGTTTATATGCCATAGTAGAAGGTCTGAGAGGATGGCAGGACCTCAACAGAAAAACAACACATACATCCATGCCTTACCCGGGGCTCGAACCCAGGTCCCTTAGATCAATAGCCAAGCTAACCAACCACTCGGGAATGGGACGGCTGAAAATGTAAACTCTGAATTAATTGAAAAATCTAATTTACGATGAGTTATTTAGCGGAATACTTAGCCATGCTCGCTTAAACTATGTGATGCAAGGAGTCGTTTTTCTTTACTGTTGGGTTGTTTTACCTCTGAGCGGCACTTTTTCGTACACAATGAGTTTAATGGCCAAATCACAAAGACCCCAAGGACTCAGAGAAGGATGGATAGAGGAGAGCCACTGAAAAGCTGTCACGGCACAGTTGGTAGTCTCCCGTCATGGCCATCTAGCATAACTTTAACGTGTATAGGGTATGGCTCTCCAGCACATGGAATCCCTTCTTAACACATACCCTGTGCGCGTTAAAGAACACGCTGGATGGCCTTGACGGGAAGCTACCATCTGTCTCCCAACAGCTGTTCCAGTGGGTCCCCTCCCCCAACCTTCTCTGAGCCTTCGGGGTGACCTGGCCATTTAGCCCATGGTGTGCAAAAAAGTGCCGCTCAGAGGTAACCCAACCCAACCCTTCTTAACATCCCATCCGACCAATCAGCCTTTCTGATAAGCCTTTCCAAGCCCATCGGTGCCCCCTTATAAACGAGGGCAGGGAGGAGGTTTTAAAAAAAAAATTAAATAAATACACCCTCCGAGCCCCGGATTTAGGCATGGATGTGTGTGTCGTTTTTCTGCTGAGGTCCTGCCATCCTCTCAGATCTTCTACTGTGGCATATAAACTGACAGGCTCCTGTCAGACCTCTGTGGCAAGCAGATGCTTGAGGGGGTATTTATTTATTTTTTATTTACACCCTCAGGCAGCTGCTTGCCACAGAGGTCTGACAATTTAAAGGAGCCTGCCAGTTTAATAAGCCATGGTAGGAGATCTGGGAGGATGGCGGGAGCTCAGCAGAAAAACGATACGAACATCCATGCCTTATCCGGGGATCGAACCCACGACCCTTAGATCACTAGCCAAGTGATATAAAATTTCAATCAAAAATGTCATTTACGTTTTGTCTTGTTGAGTGCCCTTGTCACCTTTTTCAGAGCAAGTTCAGACAGCTGTTGAGCATCATGAAGTATAATAAAACTTTGTCGAACTCTTGTCATATCAATCATTTTAATTATAAGAATTTACACTCAAATTGATCTAAAACGATGCAACAATCACGACATAAATCTCTTCATAATGTGCATTACCAGCTAGAATATTTTCCAACAACAATGCGACATAAAAATTACCTCAGAAATTACTTAATTCCTGATAATTACATAACTTCCAAAACTCTAAATAGTGAATGAATATTTTTGAAAACTGAGATTTAAATAGATTTGATTATGATCTTTAATTTATCATCAGTCACATTCAGTGGTGAAAGCAGATTTTATTTCTTAGCGGTGCGCTTCAAAGAATAGCTATGTGTGGAAAATCACACACAGGCGATCACTCCAGTGAAGTCGCCTTACAGGGGTTAATAAATTGAAGTGTGTGACGACGAAAGTACAGTGCTCTTAAATTTTCTCATTTCCCATACGTTTTCCGCAAATAGTGAATGATTTAGGGATTTGTGTGAAATAAATATTAATATATTTAAATACTTGCTGATTCCGTTGTATTCTTGGATTTCAGTCTTATTGAAAAAAATAATAATGATTTAGATGTTTTTAAAATTATTTTAATAATTAAAGAAATTTTTTTAGAAAGGAAAATTAATATTTCACTCGTATTGTAATTTTGAATACTCAACTTGCATATTTTAAACTCAGAAGCCATATATAGCATTTTTTAAAAAAACATTTATCAGAGATTTGGAATAGCCATTAATATTTATAAAGCTAAATCAATGATTACATGACATACGGAAATTTTGTCTCTTACTTATCCCCGATAATAGATGCGAAATTGCAGAGTTTCTGCATTCAAAATGAGGTAGGAAAAGAGTAACTTTTGTCAAAAAAAGTTGCGAGATGATTTTGTTTATTGAGCGTTCTTGTGTGCCAAGCAAATTCATCTAGCTTTCCACTCTTGTCACGAGTACTATATAGGTTGACCATACCTGCAGTACAAAAATTAATCATTTCACTTTTACACGTGGGCGGGGGTGGCTCAGTCGGTAGCGCGCCAGGCTCGTAATCTGTAGTTCCCAGGTTCGAGTCCCAGCTGGATCAGCGTTGAGATTTATCTCCGCTAAAATTCCCCGCCTTGCCCACGGTCAGTAAAGGACACCGCTGGGCTTGGAAAGGCCGCCGTCCGTCGGATGGGACGTTAAGCCGTGGACCCGTGTGCGGGAGAGCCATACCCTGTGCACGTTAAAGAACACGCTGGATGGCCTTGACGGGAGGCTACCATCTGTCTCCCAACAGCTGTTCCAGTGGGTCCCCTCCCCCAACATTCTCTGAGCCTTCGGGGTCCATGTGACCTGGCCATTTAGCCCATGGTGTGCAAAAAAGTGCCGCTCAGAGGTAAAACAACCCAACCCAACTTTTACACGTGATATATGTATTTGTGGGCACGCTTAACTTTACATATCATTTGACCTCAATATAGACTTGTATTCACCTTAATGAGAAATGTTTAGCGATTCAGCAACGCTAATACCACAGAGTATATCGAAACTAGTAGTTCAGTATAAACTACTGATGAAATATGAGGAGGATTCATCATTGCAATTGAAAATCTCAGACTACAGTATTAAGAGTCAGAGATTTTTCAAAAGTATTCATTATTAACATTTAACATCAAACAACCAAACTAACTAAAAGAAAACAATTGGAATATTGTTACTTACGAAGAGAAAATCTACAGCAATCTGAAGTTTTCTCTTCAAACTCTATAAACAAATTAACTGCACTGAAATAAAAATCACAAAATCGTTTCCCCAGTAGTGTATTGGTGACAAGACTCAGATGGAAAATATTTTTTGAAGGCCCTAAAGCTAACCTCATGAGAAGCGACGAGGGAGAGAATAAAATTTCGATATAAGTATAATACCTTTTATTTAATATTCAAATAAACTTATCTAGAGTAAATAAATATATTTACTTTCTTTTGTTAAAGTTTATAATTAGATTCAAATTAAAAAAATTAAATTAAGCCACGCCAAAATTCTTTTCTTAAAATCTTCTAAATAATTTCAGTCGTAGAATTTAGGAGTGTGCGCATTCTCTTACTGTGTGTGTGTATACTCTAAATAGAAGTCTGTTTAGAATTCGCAGATGTTTAGGAGATGACGAAACAGACCACCAGTTTTTGAAATGGCTAGGAAGGACAACTTAATATTTAAAATTCATAGCAAATATTTCCTGCCTTAAAATTAAAGGAGATGTGCTAAGCGAAAATTATGTTTAAAAAAAATGATGTGCCAACTTTTGTGGGACAATAAAATTAAAAGAACGTGTATTAGTTTTTCTATTGTGGTTACTTCAGTAGCGTAATGTAAGGTGATTAATTGATAAAACTAATTTTTAAAAATCTGTTTTTCCATGATTTTTACATTAAAAAATTTCCCCCCCCCCCCTTCAAGCTCATTACTTAAATTTGGAGAAGCATATGCCCCATCGCCCCCCATTAAACTGCCTTCGGTTATTCCCAGAAATGTTCAGAATTTTCAATTCAGCAGAATATAAAAAAAATGTATATTTGAAAACGAACCCTTTCTTTGATTTACCACCCCGTTTTCGCAGTTCTGCCTCCGGTAGTGATTAAGACTGAACCCAGACAGCTACGGCTTTGGTTGCAGTCGCCTTTGTCTGTCTAGTTCTGTCTTCTAATCGTTCCAAGAGAGAAAGCACTACTTACAATTTCTAGCACTCCCTTGGCACTCCCTGAAGGCAGAAATGGAATCTCAAGTATACGGTTTCTAACCAGCTTGGTATTTAAAGGGTTAAACTGTAGTAATGTAAAATTAAGAACCGACGAGTTTTTCTAAAAGGAATGGTTCGCTTTAAAAAAAAATTAAATTCTCGGTTGGAAAAGCATTAAGGTGAAAAGGAAATCGTTAACGGAGCTAGTACTGAAAAATATCTTACCGGTACGTCGTACCGGCAAATAATTTCTTGCCGGTACCACATACCGGCGCGTACCGACATACTTTCACCCCTGATCACATTAAACGTTTTCCATTTAATGCATATTAGAAGTTCTTGAGGTTATATTCCCATTGACGGGGCGGGGGTGGCTCAGCCGGTAGCGCGCCAGGCTCGTAATCTGTAGTTCCCAGGTTCGAGACCCAGTTGGGTCAGCGTTGAGATTTATCTCCGCAAAATTCCCCGCCCTGCCCACGGTCAGTAGGGGACACCGATGGGCTTGGAAAGGCCGCCGTCCGTCGGATGTGACGTTAAGCCGTGGCCCCGTGTGCGGGAGAGCCATACTCTGTGCACGTTAAAGAACACGCTGGATGGCCTTGACGGGAGGCTACCATCTGTCTCCCAACAGCTGTTCCAGTGGGTCCCCTCCCCCAACCTTCTCTGAGCCTTCGGGGTCCATGTGACCTGGCCATTTAGCCCATGGTGTGCAAAAAAGTGCCGCTCAGAGGTAAAACAACCCAACCCTATATTCCCATTGACATGGGAATTCTCTAATATTTTGATAAGGCTAGTGTACAGCTTCCTTATTTTTGTGGGTTCTGAAGAAATCTAGAGAAGAACTTCAAGCCGTTCTCTTCTCAAAAACTGCGTTGATGCTGAAGGAATATCGTCGAAAGTCAGTGTAGAATTTTATACCAGATCTCTTGTTCTTCATGAAAAGATTTCTTCTCATTTCCGTTAAAGTAAAACTTCGGAATTGTCCTTTCCTGAACATAATTTCTAAATGTTCATTATACATTGTCAAGTAACAGCAAATGACGCATATGAAACACATCATCCCATTTCGCATTTTATTTCTCTTAATAATATGTGCATCGTCTGCATTTCCTACTGCATCCCGTTCATCTGGAAATATTTCCTGCCTAGCATCGTGATTTAAATGCGAAACGAACAATAATACACATCCTGATATTACAACTGTAATGGATACTATTTCATTAACAATTGTCAGCAGCATTTTAGATGAAAACGCCTTTGAATAAAATAATGGTTGTAAAATATCATTATGATATACACCGGGAGAGAGCAGATTAACAACTTATAGCAACCTAATCCGAAGCTTCATAACAAGATATTGTAACAAACCTTTTCTGCTGACAAGTCAAAACAGCCGACAGATGTAATATCTATGTGACATCCTATAAGCATGAATTAAGTTTTTAATAATATTAATTGATCGAGGAAGGCGACGATTTCTTAAGTGAATTGATTGTTTTAGCACTGGTTTTTTTTATACCACAATTAGCACGTTAAAAGGATCCCTAGGACTAAGATCTACATAGAGGAAGGGGATATATTGAACGAGTGTTAGGGTTGGGTTGTTTTACCTCTGAGCCGCACTTTTTTTGCACACAATGGGCTAAATGGCCAAGTCACAAGGGCACCGAAGGCTCAGAGAAGGTTTGGGGAGGGGTTGGGTTGGGTTGTTTTATCTCTGAGCGGCACTTTTTTGCACACCATGGGCTAAATGGCCAGGTCACATGGACCCCGAAGGCTCAGAGAAGGTTGGGGGAGGGGACCCACTGGAACGGCTGTTAGGAGACAGATAGTAGCCTCCCGTCAAGGCCATCCAGTGTGTTCTTTAACGTGCGCAGGGTATGTCTCTCCCGCAGACGGGACCACGGCTTAACGTCCCATCCGATGGACGGCGGTCTTTCCAAGCCAATCGATGTCCCCCTACTGACCGTGGGCTGGGCGGGGAGTTTTGCGGAGATAAATCTCAACGCTGACCCAGATGGGACTCGAACTTGGGAATTAACGAGTATTAGGGAGGAGATGGAAGCTTCAGGGTTATCATTCCGTCAAGATCATCCAGTTTGTTCTTTAACGTGTGCAAGGTACCAGTCCTGCACACGACACCCCGGCTTAACCATCTGATGGGGAGTAGCTGCTCCAAGTTCATCGTATCCCCCGTCTCATAGAGGGCAGAATACCTCAAAACGGCAAAATTAGCAACACGGCACATACGTTATATGTATAGATTGCCGTACAAAAATATTTGACAATGTCTATGTCAATGGGAATCGAACTTCGACGCTTTATAACTTCTAAAATAGGAACTTAATG
The DNA here is from genome assembly GCA_038380435.1 of Ryuthela nishihirai. NCBI lineage: Eukaryota > Metazoa > Arthropoda > Arachnida > Araneae > Heptathelidae > Ryuthela > Ryuthela nishihirai. Next base: position 32,476,540 of record JAWZYU010000005.1, on the reverse strand, counting down.
GAAAAATCTGATTGAAGTTATAGATCATAAATCTGTTTACATATCTATTTTCAACAATATTCGTTCAATATTTACAAAGTTATGGAAGTTAGAAAATTTAACGATAAATTGGAATAATTGTTTTATAAAAAATCTTGCAATATAAAACTTTTTCAGTCAGAAGAATTTCCACCCAAAGTTATCTAAAATGCAACAATTACGACACAATACTCTTTAAAAGATATATAAACAGATTTATGATCTTAAAATATTAATTCTTATGACCTGAATATTTTATAAAAAAAACATTCAGAATTTTCTAACATTGAAATTATCGTTATGGAAACTTCTAAACTGTTTATACATTATTAAATGGATTAAAACAATACTTATTTTTCGAGTTTTCATTATGAATTTCTGAGATCTCTCTTATGACCATTATTGCTGTGAAAAACACTGAAAGAATACTATTGAAAATCGAGAATTATTTATATTTGATTATGATCTCTATTTTTATCTTCAGACACATTTTTTCATTAAATGTGTATTTTAGAAGGTACGAAGCTTCGAAATTCGTTTCCCGTTGACATAACATGGAAATTCTCCTAATATTTGGGGCGGGGGTGGCTCAGTCGGTAGCGCGCCAGGCTCATAATCTGTAGTTCCCAGGTTCGAGTCCCAGCTGGGTCAGCGTTGAGATTTATCTCCGCAAAATTTCCCCGCCCTGCCCACGGTCAGTAGGGGACACCGATGGGCTTGGAAAGGCCGCCGTCCGTCCGATGGGACGTTAAGCCGTGGCCCCGTGTGCGTGAGAGCCATACCCTGTGCACGTTAAAGAACACGCTGGATGACCTTGACAGGAGGCTACCATCTGTCTCCCAACAGCTGTTCCAGTGGATCCCCTCCCCCAACCTTCTCTGAACCTTCGGGGTCCTTGTGACCTGGCCATTTAGCCCATGGTGTGCAAAAAAGTGCCGCTCTGAGGTAAAACAATCCAATCCAACTCCTAATATTTTAGTACACAGTTTATAATACTTTATAATTTTATGAACCCGAAAATTTCATCAAGGGATTAAGTATTAAGAGATAGGTACGGAGAGAAAAATGGAAACAGTTTCATGTTATTTCAATAGAAAATCGCATTCAGAGATCAATAACTTTTTCAATATGATTTTTAATAAACAATATGTCTAAAGATAGATTTGATTCAGATCTTTAACTTATCAAAATCTCGATTTTAAACAATATTTGTTCATCATTCAAAGAATTATGAACGCTGGAATATTTATTGGCTACAAAAAATTGACCCCAAAATTTAATTAAAGCATTAAAATAAACATTCGAGTAGACTGGAGTGTTCATTGCACCCAGTAGTCCACCAGAGTCAACTATGATCTCTTAACCTGTTTTAATGTCTTAATTAAATTTTCGGCACAGTTTTTTTGTAGCCTGTTAAATATTTCATCGTGCTGTTCCGTGGGGTGCCGTCCCTTGGCTCAGTGCCGTCCCGTGGCCGAGTGGTTAGCACGCTTGGCTGCTGATCTAAGGGACCTGGGTTCGAGCCCCGGATTAGTCATGGATGTGTGTGTCGTTTTTCTGCTGAGGTCTTGCCATCCTCTCAGATCTCCTACTGTGGCATATAAACTGACAGGCTCCTGTCAGACCTCTGTGGCAAGCAGCTGCTTGAGGGGGTATTTATTTATTTATTTCATAATTCTTTGAATGCTGAACAAATATTGTTTAAACTGCAGACGTAGATAGATTTGACCGAGATCCTTAATTTACCTTTAGACATATTTTTCATTATAAATAATATTGAAGAAGCTATTGGGCTCTGAATGCGATTTTCTATTCAGATAACTTGGAACTGTTTCCATTTTTCTGTCCAGTAATTGTAGTTCTGCTGTGGTTATATCATAGTTTAGTTTTCATAATCCTACTATCGTATAGTTCACTTCTAATACTTGCTTCCATGATGACTGCAGTTTCAGAAAGCAAACACTCTGAAAATCCATCCACGCGTAAAAAAAGTAGCTACACTACACCCAGTAACCAAATAAAAAAAGATATCGTAAAGTAACACATTTCTCATTATTACGTTTTCAAAAATAACTTACTTTTTACTTTTGAAAAGATACTAACGAAGCTTATAAAGAGAGAAAAAAAACATTAAAATGAAACGATACTTTAAAATAAAACTTGTTTACAACTACTTCTGAAACTGAAGTAGTCATAATGTTCTACTCTCAGAATGGATAGCGTTTTTTTTTTAAGCCAGAAACATTCCAGTTTATTGAACCAAGAACGATCAATAGTAAGAAAAAATATTTTCAGAGAAAAAAAAAATGCCGCGAGGACAGTTTTTGCTTGGGAGTGTTTGTTTTTCATGCATTCCAGAGTATTTGTGCAAAGGGCTATTTAAACTTGCATTAAGTAAGTAAACTCAGGTGATCTCCTCTTATCCATCAGTGGGTAGTGCACTTCAAGATGAGTTGTAACTGAAAGCTACTTTTCAATAGAGGAATAAAAAACAAGTTTATGTCAACAGGATATCAATGCTGACCGCATCAGTTAAATAAGAACTTCGGAAAAACGCTGGAATCAACAATATGGCCGCTGTTTCGTAAGACGAATCTATCGATTTACATTAATGTCAACTTCCCTAAAGATTACTTTCGGTAGGTACTGAAAGAAGAATTAATGCAGTATTGGGAAATTGGTACAGTCGCTCAAAAAAGTATCCGAACACTATGGGTGATTGCAGAATTCAGAATAAATATCTGGCAACGATTTTTTTTAGAAATTAGTGATCTGGCAACCTTCGTGTCACGTGATTACAGAATTCAGGAAAAATTTATTTTCAAAAATTGATTCAGGAAAAATTGAATTGTGCAGTTACTGCACACGCTCCAGTTTGCTGTGAACGGTAACTGTACACGCTCAATATTTCCGTGAGTGAGCCCACACGATCTAGTATCAAAATAATATGACCACCTACAGTCGCTCAAAAAAGTATCCGTACACTATGGGTGATTGCAGAATTCAGAAAAAATATCTGGCAACGATTTTTTTTAGAAATTAGTGATCTGTCAACTTTCGTGTTACGTATTTTGTACGTATTTTGAGGGAATGCATCGGAAAACATAGAAGTATACATTTTTATCACGAAGCGTTATAAAAAGGGGGGAAAATGTTACGGGGTTGCGAAAGTAAAGAGTAAACAGCATTAAATAGTTAGAACTAAAAACGATATTAAGAGTTCTTAATAAAAAAAACAATATGCTCATATAATGATAGAAAAAAACAATTAAGAATTTAATGTAATGGCTGAACTTATAATTCAGGTCATGTTTTTTATATTTTTTATAACTGAATAATTGAAATATGAAAATTTGATTCCAATTTCATCATCATCATCCTCAAGCAGCCATGGGCTACAGAGGTCCAACCAGACCACACAGTTTAATTCTCCAAGCATATCTGTCCTGAGTTACATCTGCTGCATCTGGCCACTGCACACCAATTCTAACAAGGTCCTGTTTGACACTGTCTGCCCACCGCATCCTAGGTCTCCCCCTCCTTCTGAGGCCTCTAGGCACACTGTTCATAACCCTATTCGCCAATCTATAATTATCCATACGGGCAACATGGCCAAACCAGCGGAGTCTCTCTCTGCACAATATGCTGCTTAAAGGAGGTTGCAGACTCCTTCGCCTAACCTCATCATTAGTTACAAAGTTAAACCACCTAATACCCAAGATACTGCGTAAGCATCTAGAATCAAAAGCATCTAGTTTCCTGCTATCTTGTTTACACAGCGTCCAAGTTTCACTACCATAACTAACCCTAGAAAGAACCAAACTCTCACACATGACTCAGTGTTATTATAGAGAGCTTTCATTATGTTAACTAACTTGTCTGGTATACCATATGATCTCACAATCAACCACAAATTATGACGATCAACAGAGTCGAAAGCCTTTTTGAAATCAACAAAGTTAGCAACCAAAGGTTTCTGAAGCTCTAAACATTTCTCAAGAATCTGCCTAAGTGAAAATATCTGATCTACACATCCCCTACCACTTCTGAATCCATATTGCTCATCATGCAATTGCCTGTCAACCAGATTCTTAATTCTATTAAGCACAATCATGGAAAGAACTTTACCTGGAACAGAGAGTAGGCTGACACCCCTATAGTTATCACAAGAACTGCGATCACCTTTTTTGAAGATAGGGATAATAATAGCTCTGGTAAAATCTTTAGGAACCATGCCTTTATCATAAAAGTTATTCAAAATTTCAGTCATCCAAGTGGTAACCAAAACATTCCCAGCTCTGAGCATTTCTGTAGTAATTTCATCTACCCATGGGGATTTATGAAATTTAAGTTTAGAGATAGCCAAACTAACTTCAGATTGTGTTATAGGGCCAACATTAAAGCTGCCAATGCATCTGTCATCATTACAAACAATGGGAGTAGAACTAACCCCATTGTTTAGAACATCACTGAAATGCTCAACCCACCTAGCCATGACAGAATCCTCACCTTCTATAACCTTACCTTGTTTATCCTTCAATCCCTGTATGCCTGTCCGTTTTCTACCACATAAAACATTAACTATCTGGTACAGCTCTCTGCTGTTGTGCTGCCTAACTGCTTCCTCAGCTTTGTCAGCCAAGCTATCAAGCCAAAGATTTTTATCAGTAGCTAACTGATCCTTTACACGTTTATTAAGCTCTCTGTAATCTTTTCTATTAGGACTAGTAGGGTACTGATTAAGGACATTCCTGCAGTTCCTTCTTTCTGAAATAAGCTCAATTGCCTTATCACTTAAATAATTCTGTCTCCTCTGCTCCTTTTTTCCTAAAAGAGTACTGTTAGTTTCCAAAAAAGCCTGTTTAAAATGGCCCCATTCTTCCTCAACTTCAGTATTAAGCAAACCATGACTGTCATAATGACTAAGTAACCTATCGTGGTAAGCTTTAGCTATAACTGGGTCTTTCAGAGCTTCAGTATTAAAGGTAAATTTTTTAACCCTAGCACAACACTTTTTAAGTTGCAAGACACTTTTAACAAGGTAATGGTCAGATCCAATTTCAGCTCCCCCATATGCCCTGGTATTTCTAACAGAACTAGCCCATTTGCTGTTAATTAATATATAATCAATCATATTCCTATGCAGCCCATCAGGTGAAACCCATGTGTATTTATGTATGTCGCGGTGTTTGTAATATGTGTTAGTTATTCTGAAACCATTGAGTTTACTTACCAGTAGGAGACGTTGCCCATTGCCATTGCAGCTACCAATACCAAAAGGGCCTATCACCCCTCCCCAAAGATCAGAGTCAGTACCAACTTTGGCATTGAAGTCACCAAGAACAAGGGTAATATCTCCTTTCTTGACAGAATTCAAAATATCCTGAAGTTGTCCGTAAAACCTATCCTTCTCATCCTCATCGGCATCCTCAGTGGGGGCATAACAGCAGATAACATTCAAGTCTTTAATGCTTGTCTGAAATTTTGCTGTAAGAAACCTTTCATTAATGCACTCATATCCTAGCAGAGCATCAGTAGCATGTCTGCTGAGCAGCAGACCCACGCCTTGGTGATGCTTTCCATCCTCCCTCCCTGTAAAGAGAAATTTAAAGTTATTTTTAAGTATCTCACCTTTACCTGTCCATCTGGTCTCTTGCAAGCCTAGAATATCCAGGTTATAGCGCTGGAATTCCTGCATGAGGATATCAAGAGAATAATCTCTATGTAATGTCCTCACGTTCCACGTTCCTGCAGAGAGAAAATGATTAGTAGGATTTTTAAAGAAATTAGGTTTATTGAGATTGGTAGGGCCAACAATATCAAACAGCCCCCTGATCGCAGGCATGGGGCAAAGACCCGTTCCTCCTCCGCTAAAGGCTGAAGTCACAGTCATTCGTTTTTGATGCATATGATTACAAAGTATGAAACAAAGAAATTTACCCAAAGTACTGAAAGGAGAGACACGTAGTGTGCACATTTGTGTAAACAACAGACTCTGATAGCACAAATATGGATTGCGTGGTATTCACAATAGCAGAAAGACAAACTGGTGGTAGTCACGACAGTACAAGGAAAAACTGGTAATAGTCACGATAGTACAGGCACAGACTGGTGCTACAATACGATAAAGGATAGATGGTTCTTTACCTCTGAAAGACATTTTTTGTACACAAGAGGCTAAATATCAAAGTCACAAGAACCCGAAGGGCTCATGAGAAGGTTAGGGGGTGGCCCAGTGGAAAGATGTTGGGTTGTTTTACCTCTGAGCGGCACTTTTTTGCACACCATGGGCTAAATGGCCAGGTCACATGGACCCCGAAGGCTCAGAGAAGGTTGGGGGAGGGGACCCACTGGAACAGCTGTTGGAGACAGATGGTAGCCTCCCGTCAAGGTCATCCAGCGTGTTCTTTAACGTGCACAGGGTATGGCTCTCCCGCACACGGGGACACGGCTTAACGTCCCATCCGACGGACGTCGGCCTTTCCAAGCCCATCGGTGTCCCCTACTGACTGTGGGCAGGGCGGGGAATTTTGCGGAGATAAATCTCAACGCTGACCCAGCTGGGACTCGAACCTGGGAACTACAGATTACGAGCCCGGCGCGCTACCGACTAAGCCACCCCCGCCCCTCAAAGACGGGGTTGGGGTTAGCACAGATAAATCGCAACACTGGCTTAGTTGGAACTCGAGCCTGGCGCACTACCAACTGAGACAACCGCTGTCCCAACAAGGCATAGATCAGTAACCTGCACGATAACTCCATGGATAAGAAAGCAGCATGCGAATCAGAAAATGTTGATAATCTCCGAGCTATCTACTCTTTTCATGCCATTTAAAAGATTCAACAAGAGATTTTGGTTAATACAGCACTTTTCTATAAATTTCTACTGAACAAAAACATTTATTGCGTTTTAAAAACTGTTTCCTTAGCGCCAAGCGAAGGATAATATATTATCCGAAATCCACTGGAAGGCTGCATTTTCAGAAAGCTTGGTCTGGATAACATTGGGCTGCGCTATCTCTGGTATGAATCTGACAGCTGCACTTCCGGCATCAGTGCATGGATCTTCCAAAGCGAGTTTCGTCTTCCATGTCAAGAAGAAAAAAAACATTTGAAGTTCATCAAGAGAAGGAAGAGAGGGTGATGAAAACCGAGCAAGTAGAACAACAACAAGAAAAAAACAGAGAAATTCTCTTATCTCCTTTTCTCTGAATGCACCTTAAATCTCACAACTTACTGCTCCAAAAATAAAAGAACTATTTGATCCAAATTTATTACGCGTGTTACTTATATTTTCTTTTTTTTTTCGGGACTGTAAAAATAAAAAAAAAACATTTTTCAGAAAGAACTCGTCTAATTATTTTAGTTTTACCACGGCTCAACAGATTACTTTTGCAAAATGATGTTTTCGATTGCGTTACTTCATCTCTGAGGGACATATTTTTGCTCAAAAGGATAAATGGCTAGTTCACAACTCCAAAAGTGAGCGTTGTGAGCTACTTAAAACGTGGGTTTGGGTTGTATTGCTGCTTTACCTCTGAGCGGAATTTTTTTGCACACAATGGGCTAAATGGCCAGATCACAAGGAGCCCGAGAGCTCAGAGAAGGTTGGGGAGGGGATCCACTGGAACAGTTCTTAGGAGACAGATGGTAATCTCCCGTCAAGGCCATCTAGCGTGTTCTTTAACGTTCACAGGGTATGGCTCTCCCCTGCACGGTCCACTGCTTAACGTGCTTAACGCTATTTATCTGCAGTTCCCAGGTTGATATTTATTTCAGAAAGGGGACACCTTTTGTCTTGGAAACACCAGTATCCGCCAAATGGGACGTAAAGCCTCTGTCCCTTGTGCATCACAGTCGTACCGTGTGCGCGTTAAAGAACACGCTGCATGGCTTTGACGGGAGGCTAACAGCTGATCAATGGATCACCTTCCCCGACCTTCGCTGAGCCTTTGGGGTCCTTGTATTCCAAGAGTATGGAGAATGACAACGGTCTTAAAAAAACGTCCATCGATTGTGGCAAATGCGGGAGAAATAAGTTACTGAAAGGTTGTATGGCAAAACTTAGCTGTTTACAGTCTAAGGCTGGTGAGAGATGATCGTTTGCAATATTTCAAAACCCATTTCAACGAGAACTGTTTGGAAAATTCGAAACTTTGAAATTTGGGAACTGTACAGTCGCTCAAAAAAGTATCCGAACAATATGGTTGATTACAGAATTCAGAAAAAATATCTGGCAGCGATTTTTTTAGAAATTAGTGATCTGGCAACCTTCGTGTCACGTGATTACAGAATTCAGGAAAAATATCTAGAGCGTGTACAGCAACTGTACACGCTCCAGTTACCGTTCACAGCAAACTGGAGCGTGCGCAGTTACTGCACACGCTCCAGTTTGCTGTGAACGGTAACTGCACAAGCTCAATATTTCCGTCAGTGAGCCCACACGATCTAGTATCAAAATAATATGACCACCTACAGTCGCTCAAAAAAGCATCCGAACACTATGGTTGATTACAGAATTCAGAAAATATATCTGGCAGTGATTTTTTTAGAAATTAGTGATCTGGCAACCTTCGTGTCACGTGACACGGAGGTTGCCAGATCACTAATTTCTAAAAAAATCGCTGCCAGATATTTTTTCTGAATTCTGTAATCAACCATAGTGTTCGGATACTTTTTTGAGCGACTGTACCATGCTATACTTACAATGAAGTATTAAGTAGGTGTTCATAATAATTTAGCCAGGAAGTGTATTTATACTAGAAATTAGAAATCTTAATAATAGAGTGTAAAGGTCAAAAAGTTTACCCTAAGGGCAACGATTCGCCGCTGCCCCCTCACCCCCTTTTAAGAAAGAGCTGGAAATTTATTTTTGTGTTTTATATATTCTAATAAAATAATACTATTTGCATTTTCCCAGTCATCCATTTAGTTCCAATTTCCACCATTAGAAGCTCTGCAAAATTAGAGAAATTAGAAAATGTCTTCTCTTTAAAAACGAGTGTCTCCTATTCGCCAGAGGCAGTACATCATTCTTCTGCATTCTGTTATTAGATAAGATCTTGGTGGGAATGTTTTATTTTGTTGCATGCGTTGGTCTGTTTACGAACATGCGCCTCTCTCTGAAACTTAATCTATGCTGACTGCTTCGAAGCATTAAATTTCATGTCTTTTCCTCCTCCAAAGCTTTAGTAGTTTCTTCCTGTTTTTGAGGGCAATTTTTGCAATAAAGAAGTTATGTTTATTCCAAATATTTCGCTCAGTCGGTTACATATCAATAATGGTTAACTTACGATACTTTTCTGTCGTGTATGCAACAGAATATAACAATATCAGCGACCCTAGAAACTAATTTTGCTGCGATACTTTTAAAATGTGGCCACTGGCTTCGGGTGCACACGACGTGGGAGGTAGACAGAACCGCCACTCTACATATTACGGATTTTATGCTTTCCTCCCAGACTAAATAAAAATATTTCTTCTCGGAAATTTTATCACATTTCTTATCTTTACCTTATCCCGCATAAGAGATTCTTTACCTTAGATGTGTGCGTTTATATCTAGGGTCTGCTTTAATATGTTTGTTGAAAGAGTCAACGGACAACAATGCTGCAGATATACGCGCCATAGCGATCTATGAGACAAAGACAAAATGCCTAGTTCTGCTGGGTCGTAAATCGAGGCGGAGGAACTGTCAACCCGAGTGACAGCTACCTGCTTGGAGCTAAGTGGTAGCAGAAGCAATAGAAATGGTGGCCATGGGATAACAACAAGTAAAATAAAATCAATGCAACCAAGGTTAGGTGGAAAGCTGCAACGTTTGTTAGAGGTGAAAGAGTTTGGGATTGGGCGGTGATATTTTTACATGAAAAACAATTGCTGGAATGTTACTATATCTGAGAGTTGAGCCTGACTTCCGCCCTCGCAAATATCAGCGAGGATATGATATAATTTTACTAATTGTTCGTTTCGAATTGAAGCAAATTACTTTACGTTTTAAGCTTTACATCAGTTTTTACTAAAGGACGCTACAAAAAATGGGGCGGGGGTGGCTTAGTCGGTAGCGCGCCAGGCTCGTAATCTGTAGTTCCCAGATTCGAGTCCAGCTGGGTCTCCGGAAAATTTCCCCGCCCTGCCCACGGTCAGTAGGGGACACCGATGGGCTTGGAAAGGCCGCCGTCCGTCGGATGGAACGTTAAGCCGTGGTCTCGTGTGTGGGAGAGCCATACCCTGTGCACGTTAAAGAACACGCTGGATGGCCTTGACGGGAGGCTACCATCTGTCTCCCAACAGCTGTTCCAGTGCGTCCCCTCCCCCAACCTTCTCTGAGCCTTTGGGGTCCATGTGACCTGGCCATTTAGCCCATGGTGTGCAAAAAAGTGCCGCTCAGTGGTAAAACAACCCAACAACCCAACCTACAACTAATCGAAACACCATTCCAGGTCTGGTCAGTAGTTCCGCTTCAAAGCTTAAGACAAAGAGTAAGAAAGAACCATTGAACAATTTCAGTGAGTTCCATTTTCGAGAGTTGCTTCCTGCTCCCCCTCTCCTAATGTGGTTCCAGGATGGCCACTGCATCTAGTGAAGTTTCTATCTTTCATTCTTTGTGTTTTCTGGCTTGAATCCAAAAGCCTGCGTGACCAAAAGTGTTACGAAGATGCAGAGGCACTTTGGTTAATTGAATGAGATTCAAGTAGCTGTCAGTCTTATATCGTTGCTGTAAATATTATTGCGTACGGATTAAAACTGTAAATAGTATCTTACAGAGTTTTGTCACTTTGCATAAAACCTAGATAGTTCCAACGACCATGTAATTAATTACCTTGAAATATAGTTAGATAATAAAATAAATAAATACTCCCTCAAGCAACTGCTTGCCACAGAGGTCTGACAGGAGCCTGTCAGTTTATATGCCATAGTAGAAGGTCTGAGAGGATGGCAGGACCTCAGCAGAAAAACGACACAAACAGCCATGCCTTACCCGGGGCTCGAACCCAGGTCCCTTAGATCAGTAGCCAAGCGCGCTAACCACTCGGCCATGGGACGGCTAAAAATAATAAATACCCCCTCAAGCAGCTGCTTGCTACAGAGGTCTAGGCATCTACAAATAAATGTTTATACCCATGCCACTTTGAATTATTATTAGTTTCAAAGTGTTCGTGGAATGAAATTCTACAAGTATAGAGATATTATTCTCAAGTCAAAGTTATCAAAGTGGATTTTAACCATCGATATATAGTTCTCCTGCACACTAGAGTGCAAAACCTGACGTCCCATCCTATGGATGTCTTCTTAGTCGGTAACACGCCAAGCTCGTAATCTGCAGTTTCTAGACTCTAGTCCCTTCTGGAGAGCAGCGTTGAAATTTTTTCAACTCATTCGAGTTCCTTCTTCGGTGATAAAAAAGACACCGAGAGCTTGGAATGGAAACTCTTTGTCGGACGTCCCATGTCCAGAGAACCATACCCTGTGCACGTTATAGAACACACTGGATGGCCTTCATGGGAAGCTTCCATCTGTATTCTAACAGCTTTCCAGTGGGTGCTATCTCTTAGTTCTTGACCTGACCATTTAGCCCATTGTGTGCAAAAAACAGTGCCATTGAGAGGTAAACCAACTTGCTTTCCGGTTCATTAATATTTTTTCCTCAAAGATGCAGGAAACGGGAGATGCTCAAAAAGCATCGCATTCGCGAAGATGAGACTCGGACCTGTGAATCTCAGGTCAAAAGCTTGGCATGCTGTCAACTGTGTCACTATCAGTCTCATTTCCTAAAATGAACGGGGCGGGGGTGGCTCAGTCAGTAGCGCGCCAGGCTCGTAATCTGTAGTTCCCAGGTTCGAGTCCCAGCTGGGTCAGCGTTGAGATTTATCTCCGCAAAATTCCCCGCCCTGCCCACGGTCAGTAGGGGACACCGATGGGCTTGGAAAGGCCGCCGTCCGTCGGATGGGACGTTAAGCCGTGGCCCCGTGTACGGGAGAGCCATACCCTGTGCACGTTAAAGAACACGCTGGATGGCCTTGACGGGAGGCTACCATCTGTCTCCCAACAGCTGTTCCAGTGGATCCCCTCCCCCAACCTTCTCTGAGCCTTCGGGGTCCATGTGACCTGGCCATTTAGCCCATGGTGTGCAAAAAAGTGCCGCTCAGAGGTAAAACAACCCAACCTAAAATAAACATGTAAAAGCATGTTTTTTTTTTTTCGTTTTTTTTTGTAAATTCAGAAGATCTTTTACATTCTTCGTCAGTGGTCATCTTCTGACATTCTCTATCTGCGCCGAGGATCTAGTGTTCCATTTTCGGCTGCAGGAAGTGCTGTATCGAATCGCTTCCACGATACATCCTCAACCGCTTAACTCGTAGCAGAAATAAAACTGAAAGCTGAAATGACAGCTGCATCGACGCTAAAGGAAACTCACCCATCGAGGTAAGATGCTTTTTTTTCTCTTTAGAACCACATGAATGAAACGTTATTTTAACTTTTAAATTCGCCTTGTCTGACGTGAAAAAATGAAATTAACAGATTTAATCAGTTTCTTTTTTTATTTTGCTTTAGTCGCATAATAATAACTATTTTTTTAAAAATTCCTGTTATAATATCAGGATAACCTGAAGTCAACGAGACGGTAGCTTGCTGGAACCTTAACTTACAGGTTCAAATCATCCATTGGATGAAACGTTAAGCCGTGGTCCTTGGGCTGGAGAATCATACCCTGGCGCCGAATGTCTTAGCGGGACCTTTTCTCTGCGTTTTAACAGCTGCCCAGTGGATTCCTTTTCCCAAATCTTTTAAGCCTTATCTAACTACTGTTCCAGCAATCATTGTGTGCTGTGTTAACTGAGACAATGATCAATAGTGGGTTGGATTGTTTTACCTCTGAGCGGCACTTTTTTGCACACCATGGGCTAAATGGCCAGGTCACATGGACCCCGAAGGCTCAGAGAAGGTTGGGGGAGGGGACCCACTTGGACAGCTGTTGGGAGACAGATGGTAGTCTCCCGTCAAGGCCATCCAGCGTGTTCTTTAACGTGCACAGGGTATGGTTCTCCCGCACACGAGGCCACGGCTTAACGTCCCATCCGACGGACGGCGGCCTTTCCAAGCCCATCGGTGTCCCCTACTGACCGTGGGCAGGGCGGGGAATTTTGCGGAGATAAATTTCAACACCGACCCAGCTGGGACTCGAACCTGGGAACTACAGATTACGAGCCTGGCGCGCTACCGACTGAGCCACCCCCGCCCCAATCAATAGTGACTTCGATAGTAGTACGAAATGTAACTTATATGAGGAGACTAAACAAACTAGGAGTAATCTCTAGAACCCTTCTCTGTCCTTTAGGTTGCAAATCAAATTACACTTCACCGAGCCCTTGAGGTTTTTGTGACCTAGCCATTTAGCCCATTGTTTACATAAAGCAGTCCCGTGGCCGAGTGGTTAGCACGCTTGGCTATTGATCAAAGGGACCTGGGTTCGAGCCCCGGATAAGGAATGGACGTTTGTGTTGTTTTTCTGCTGAGATCCTGCCATCCTCTCAGACCTTCTACTATGGCATATAAACTGACAGGCTCCTGTCAGACCTCTGTGGCAAGCAGATGCTTGAGGAGGTATTTATTTTTTTTAACCTAAAATGCCGCTCGGAGGTGAAACAGGTCAATCCATCTCATTTGAATCCTAACAATAATGTTTTTTCCTTATTATTGCCGGTGAACTTCAAATGGTTTATGTGAACGTATGTGAAGGAGAGCCATAGCATGTATGAGATAAAAAAAACACTGGCTCACGTCGAAGAAAAGATTTCTTCTCATAACAGCTGTCCAATTGCTCATCTTCACCAATAGGTTATGAACTTTGGACAAAGTCAGGGTTCATAACCTTTGGAATCTATCCTGTAAAAAACAAAATATTTTGATCTTTTCTTACTTTAGGGAGTTTTTTTACACCCAAAGAAATCCTCATCATCTTCACAAAAACACTGCTTACACCAACTCTACTTTCAACATTCTCTGAAAAACACACACATATCCATAACTCTAATTCTTGCTGGGCGGGGTTGGCTCAGTCGGTAGCACGCCAGGCTGATGATAATCTGTAGTTCCCAGGTTCGAGTCCCACCTGAACCAGCGTTGAGATTCATGTCCTCTAAAACCTGCCCTCGGTCAGAAAGCGGACACAGATGGGCTTGGAAAGACAGCCGTGCGTCGAATGGGACGTTAAACCGTGGCCCCGTGTGCTGGAGAACTATACCCTATGCACGTTAAGGAACACGCTGAATGGCCTTGACAGGAGGCTACCATCTGTCTCCAGTGGTGCAGTGCGTTCTCTTCACCCAACCTTCTCTGAGACCTCGGGGTCCTTGTGATCTGGTCATTTAGCCCATTGTGTGCAAAGTACTGCAGCTCAGGGGTAAAAACAATTGATCCTTGCACCACTGAAGACACTATAACCTGCATTGCAATCGGTATTATGTCCAAAGTAATTGGGGCGGGGGTGGCTCAGTCGGTAGCGCGCCAGGCTCGTAATCTGTAGTTTCCAGGTTCGAGTCCCAGCTGGGTCAGCATTGAGATTTATCTCCGCAAAATTCCCCGCCCTGCCCACAGTCAGTAGGGGACACCGATGGGCTTGGAAAGGCCGCCGTCCGTCGGATGGGACGTTAATCCGTGGCCCCGTGTGCGGGAGAGCCATACCCTGTGCACGTTAAAGAACACGCTGGATGGCCTTGACGAGAGGCTACCATCTGTCTCCCAACAGCTGTTCCAGTGGGTCCCCTCCCCCAACCTTCTCTGAGCCTTCGGGGTCCATGTGACCTGGCCATTTAGCCCATGGTGTGCAAAAAAGTGCCGCTCAGAGGTAAAACAACCCAACCCAGTCCAAAGTAATCATTGCTTTAAACATCTGAATTTTACGTATATCGCAAACCACTTTATGTCCACCACTTTGGAAACAGAAGATTCATGAATTGCAAGACAAGATCTCTACCTTTATTCCTGACTTCGAAGAGACATCGGATGTGCCTATCGAGTTCTTCTTTCTTTAACTGCTTAATCTCGTGAGTTCTGATGAGAGTTCAAATGATGTTTCTCTATCTCTCGATCTTTCACATTCCTGTGGGAAGTCCCTTAATGGAAGAATATCACACCATTCCACAACGAAAACTTATTCTAAGTTTCAGATCGTATTACCTCCGAGGTACTACAGCTGAATTTTCTCAGAATTTCGGGGTTCGTGTGACCCGGCCATTAATCTCATTCTGCGGTCAAAACCATCTCTCGAAGGAAAAGCACCCAATTGAACTTCGTTTAAGTTATTTATTCCTCATTCTGCTGTAGGAACATTTCAGATAAAATTCACCCGAAAACTCTCACAGGAAAAAAGTTCGTGCTCAAGAGAAATAAATCTTTTGGATTTGCATTCTATGGTTTAATTTCATTCCTTCTTTCAGTGGTTCAATGGTTTAATTTCATTCCTTCTTTCTGTTCTCGTTTGCGCAGCATTGACCCAAAAAGAATGGCTTGCGTAAGATTTGAACTGAACATATGGCTACACCTTTTCGGATATTACGGCGACCAAATGAAGCAAATAAATGCATTTATTAACAAAAATTGGGCGGGGCGGGGCGGGGGTGGCTCAGTCGGTAGCGCGCCAGGCTCGTAATCTGTAGTTCCCAGGTTCGAGTCCCAACTTGGTCAGAGTTGAGATTTATCTCCGCAAAATTCCCCGCCCTGCCCACGGTCAGTAGGGGACACTGATGGGCTTGGAAAGGCCGCCGTCCGTCGGATGGGACGTTAAGTCGTGGCCCCGTGTGCGGGAGAGCCATACCCTGTGCACGTTAAAGAACACGCTGGATGGCCTTGACGGGAGGCTACCATCTGTCTCCCAACAGCTGTTCCAGTGGGTCCCCTCCCCCAACCTTCTCTGAGCCTTCGGGGTCCATGTGACCTGGCCATTTAGGCCATGGTGTGCAAAAAAGTACCGCTCAGAGGTAAAACAACCCAACCCAACAAAAATTGGATTGAAAAACTACGGAAATCAATAAAACCCAAAGCACTGAATTCTAATTAAAAAAATATCAGATTTACACTAACACGTAGAAGAACTCTACTTCAGTTCATCTGCAATTTCACAGAAACCTCTTCAAGCTTGATATCCACAATCTCTAAATTTCAGTTTTTTCCAAACTTATCTCACCAACTGTTACTGAAACGGAATACTGCCTAGTACACGGTTTCTCAATTCAATTGGCCGCAAGTTCGCACTCATAGAAAAAGGCAGTCGAAAAAGTTTTACGAAACCCTTAATAACATTCGTATATATGAAGCAAAAAACTAGATCACAAATGTGTAAATATTTAACAAGGATATTAAATCAACATATTATTTTATTGCACGTATTTAGAAATAAAAATTACCTCTCATGTATCAATAAATGAAGAAAACATTAAATAATCGTTTTTTTAAATATTTTACAGGCATTTTCTTGCAGAACCCTTATTTTCACTTTATGGAACCTGGTGTTCTACGGTTGGGTTGTTTTACCTCTGAGCGGCACTTTTTTGCACACCATGGGCTAAATGGCCAGGTCACATGGACCCCGAAGGCTGAGAGGAGGTTGGGGGAGGGGACCCACTGGAACAGCTGTTGGGAGACAGATGGTAGCCTCCCGTCATGGCCATCCAGGGTGTTCTTTAACGTGCACAGGGTATGGCTCTCCCTCACACGGGGCCACGGCTTAACGTCCCATCCGACGGACGGCGGCCTTTCCAAGCCCATCGGTGTCCCCTACGGACCGTGGGCAGAGCGGGGAATTTTGCGGAGATAAATCTCAACGCTGACCCAGCTGGGACTCGAACCTGGGAACTACAGATTACGAGCCTGACGCGCTACCGACTGAGCCACCCCCGCCCATAAAAATCAAACTTGACCACTGTGTTCTATGGAACATTGGGCGGAGATTGGCTCACTCGGCAGGTCGCCAGGCTCTTAATCCGATGGGCTTGCAAAGGTCATCGGCCGTTTGAAGCCGTTTGAAGCAAAGACTAATTCCCAGACGAAGAGTGAGTGGCAACAGAGGAAGAAGTGGGAGACTATGAGACTGCGCAGTCGACACTTCGACAGTTCTCACAAATTATTGGTTGATTGGCAAGTGAGTGATAGGTCATTGACTTAATATCTGTAAGATCTGTCGAAGCATCAACTGCGCAGTCTCATAGTCTCCATTGTTTCCCCAATTTCCACTCACTCTTCGCCAGGGCTTGCTTGGGTTGGCTCATTCGGTACTGGATCAGGTTCGTAATCTGCAATTATTAGATTCGAGTCTCATCTGCACCAGAGTTGAGATTTATGTCCGCTAAACCCCGGCCCTCTCTTTGGTCAGAAAGGGGACACCGATGCATTTGGAAAGGCTGTCGTTCGTGGCCACATGTACGGGAGAGCCATAACCTATGCCCGTTAAAGAACACACTGGACACTGGAAACCAAAAAATGGATGGTCTTGATGGGAAGCTTCCATCAGTCTCCTAACAATTGCCCAGTGGATTCCCTTCCCAAACCAAATCTGAGCTGTTGGCAGTGGGAATAGTAAGGTGACACTGGGCTCTGGTGCGAGACTTCTTTACCAAGCCCTCTGCCCCTTTTCGAAACCCCGCCCTGGCCACGGTCAGGGGGACACCGATGGGCTTGGAAAGTTCGCCGTCCCTCAGATGGGACGTTAAGCAGTGGCCCCGTGTGTGGGACAGCTATATCCTGCGTACGTTAAAGAACACGCTAGATGACTTTGACGGGAGGCTACCATCTGTCTCCCAACAGCCGTTCCAGTGGATCCCCTCCCCCAACCTTCTCTGAACCTTCGGGATCCATGTGACCTGGCCATTTAGCCCAGGTGTGCAAAAAAAGTGCCGCTCAGAGGTAAAACAACCCAACCAACCCAACTCCTTTTCTAAAACACATTTTTTGGAAAAAATTAGGAGGATGAAAAAGACATTTTCATAGCGACATACTACCCAAGGACACCTACAATATCTAATAAAGAAACGCTTCTAAAACAAAAAAGTGGCGAGGATCGAACAATGGTTCAGCTGAATCATGGTAACTACGCTACCAGCTCTTGGATCCTTCTGATCTGGCTATTTAGCCCTTGAATACCAAAATCCCGCTCAGAGATAAAACACAACTCACTCAATCCACTCTTCACCACTGCCAAATTATAACTTTAAAAGTAAAATTCTACTGAAAGTTAAATGCTTACGATATGAGAATTTCATGCCGAAAATTCTCAACATTTCATTTCCTTTCTAATCCTAAATGGATACTTCATTTTCCTTCTAGTCTTAGACGGATTCTTCATTTTCCTTTAGTCCTAGACGAATTCTTCATTTTCATATCCAGTCCTAGACGGATTCTTCCCTTTCCTTCTAGTCTTAGACGGATTCTTCATTTTCCTTTAGTCCTAGACGAATTCTTCATTTTCATATCCAGTCCTAGACGGATTCTTCCCTTTCCTTCTAGTCTTAGACGGATTCTTCATTTTCCTTTAGTCCTAGACGAATTCTTCATTTTCATTTCCAGTACTAAACGGATTCTTCCCTTTCGTTCTAGTCCTAGACGGATTCTTCTAATTTTCCTTCTAGACGGATTCTTCGATTTTTCCTTCTAGGCGAATTCTTCTATTTTTTCCTTCTAGACGGATTCTTCATTTTCCTTCTAGACAGATTCTTCAATTTTTCCTTCTAGACGGATTCTTCAATTTTTTCCTTCTAGACGGAATCTTCATTTTCCTTCTAGACGGAATCTTCATTTTCCTTCTAGACGGATTCTTCATTTTCCTTCTAGACGGATTCTTCTTTTTACTTCTATACGGATTCTTACTTCCCCACAATTTACAGTCCGAATGCGCTATAAAATGTGCAGAAACGACAGACGAGTCAAAACACAGACGACAGAAAGACCAAAACGTTTTATTCAGCTTTTTCGTACAACATAAACGTTTGTCACGTGCAAACTCTTTCTTGATTGGGCCCTAATACTCCAGAAATGGTTCTCTATTCAGCCTAAAATTATGGCGTAAAATGTTTAACTAATATACACAACGCTTTAGTAATTTATGCATTTACTTTCAGGCTTAATTTGCAACACTTCCATTTTACTTCTACACATTACGCTTATAACAATACAATTCCACGATAGTTAAGCTCGATTTCAGAGACACAAACCTTCTTTACAATTAATTACTACAAATACTTCATCATTTAGTCCTAACGCCATTAAAAGTACCTTAAGTTCAACAACTAAACAGCAAAGAGTAGAATCGATTAAGTCACGTGCTATCTCTTGCTACTCTTCCCAAAATTATGCAATGCAAAAAGCAAAATATTCCATATCTATTAAAAAAATATATCCAAATCGTTAAAATTATGAAACATATTTAATTGATTGCATCGCTTTTAACAGTGAACAACGTCTTTATTTTTCCTCTCATTATTTGCCTTATTGCTCATTCTTACACTTGGACACTTTTTATCAAATCCCTATTTTTTAACACCTATTTTTGACTTTTTACTGGATATCTTAAAACATATGTAACGTTCTACCTTTGTATTTTACCCTTTTTATTTTGCTTTTTGCTTAATCTATCCTCTACACCCATTGTTGATTTTTCTCTTTTCTATTTTTGGTTCTCTTTATACACGAGGTATTTTTTGCCCATTGTTTTGTTATACATTTTTATTTTCTATATTGTTGAGTCATTTACTCTTTACAATCTTCGATTGCAATTTGATTGTGGGTTACTTGTATGTTATCTCCCATTTTGCCTCTTTTGGCGAATGAGTTGCCTGAGTTGCTTTTTTTGGCTTTTTTTTGGCCTGAGTTGCTAAACAAACTGCATCCTTAGAAAGCGGAGAACAAAAAATCTCCTAATTAGGCTTTATGGTCAGAGAATTTAAAAAAAAAAACTCCCTGAACATTCAAAGACAGATTTAGAAAGTGAAAATCTGATATTTTATCATTTTATTTTCTGATTTATTGTCATAGTATATATACACCGAAGAGCCAAAACATTATGACCACCTGCCTAATATGATGTTGGTCCTCCACGTGCCACCAAAACAGCTCTAACCCGGCGAGGCATAGACGTTATAAAATTTCTAAAGATCTCTTGTGGTATCTGGTACCAACACGTTACCAGCAGATCCTTTAACTCTTGTAAGTTACGTGGTTGAGCCGCCGCAGATCATAATATGCTGTTCCAACATGCTCGATTGGATTGATGTCTGGGGAATTTGGAGGCCAGGGAAATACCTGGAAGTCTTCCTTATGTTCCACGAACCATTCTCGAACAATCCGAGCATGGAGTGTTCCGATCCGAGTGTGGCATGGCACATTATCCTGCTGAAAGAAGGAACTATTAGAGAAGAATACCGTTGCTATGAAAGGATGTACCTGGTCTACAATGATATTTAGGTAGGTAATAGACGTCATAGTTTCCTGCACATGAATGACTGGACCCAGGGTTTCCTAGCAGAACATTGCCCAAAGCATTGCACTTCCTCCACAAGCTTGTTTTCGTCCCATGGTGCATCCTGGTGCCAACACTTCCCCAAGTAAACAACGAACACCTACCAAGTCATCCACGTGGTGTAATAGGAAACGAGATTCATCGGATCAGACGACCTTCTTCCAATCATTCAAGGTCCAGTTTTAATGCTCGCATGCCCATTGGAGGTGCTTTCGACGATGAATCGAGGTTAGCATGGGCACTCGAAGCGGCTTGCGGCTATGCAGCCCCATTTTCAGCAGGGTTCGATGTACTGTGTGTTGTGACACATTACTTCCGTCACCAGCATTCAAATTACGGGCGAGTGGCGCCACAGTATCTCTTGGCTCGTACAATATGGGATAGTCTTTAGCATCGACGACTCATGGTCGGCCCACACCTTGCGGCGGTTCGTGGTTTTTCCCTCCTCAGATCACTTTTCAAAGCACCTTTTTGAAGGTATTAACCACGGCTAAGCCGTCCCGTGGCCGAGTGGTTAGCGCGCTTGGCTACTGATCTACGGGACCTGGGTTCGAGCCCCGGATAAGGCATGGATGTATGTGTCGTTTTTCTGCTGAGGTCCTGCCATCCTCTCAGACCTTCTACTATGACATATAAACTGACAGGCTCCTGTCAGACCTCTGTGGCAAGCAGCTGCTTGAGGGGGTATTTATTTATTTATTTTTTTTAACCACGGCTGACCGTGAGCACCCCACAAGCCTTGCCGTCTCAGAAACGCTCTGACCCATCGTCTGGCTATTACAATTTTGCCTTTGCCAAACTCACTTAAGTTCGCTGCCTTTCCCATCTGAAGAGCAAGAATAACACTGATTAACAGATCTCAGCGTAAGGTGTGATTTATACCGTTTCATGACCTTCATTCGCGCCATCGTTTACCTGCAGCTGCTTCGATTTGCATAAAGACGCGCTGATCATAATGTTTTGACTCTTCGGTGTATATATCAGTTATATGTGCATTTTTCAGAAGTGTCTGAAATGGGAACGTTTCTCGTTAGATTTCATTCGGGCCTAGCTGTGTACAGTCGCTCAAAAAAAAAGTATCCGAACACTATGGTTGATTACAGAATTCAGAAAAAACATCTGGCAACGATTTTTTTTTAGAAATAAGTGATCTGGCAACCTTCGTGTCACGTGACACGAAGGTTGCCAGATCACTAATTTCTAAAATTGGCACACGAAGGATTGGAACATTTTTTTTTTTGATTTGCGACATATAGGACAGAGAAGAATCCTGGAAGCTACTCCTAGCTTAATACAGGCCTTCTCATACAAGGACATGCGCTACTAAGACCGAAGTCACTGCTGACCACTGCCTTAGTTAGAGGAACACAACACACAAAGTTTGCCTTGCTGGAACAGTCGCTAGCTGCCTAACCACTATGCCAGTTAAGGCATACTCTCGCGAAGTTCTGATGTCTGTAAATAAATTTCTGCACGGAAAAATGCAGATTTCCACTTCATTAAACGAATGTCTGCAAAAGCAAAGCAGCATTCAAGCTATGTTAAGCTGATGGGAGGACGTCTCCAAGCACATAAATTAAGCCATTTCATTCAGCGTTTCATTCTGTTGGTCTTAGCTGTGCAAGTGTTGAGCACAGCTAAGGTCAACAGAATCAAGTGCATTTCCATAGTATATATATTAGTGTGAATGTAAAATATATAAATAAATGTTGTGTCATCCTCAACATAGTGCAATGGGCATTTACTTCTTAACATCGAAGACACATCACTTATGACGAACATCGAAGAACGGGTGTAACAATTCGCGGATCTGTGGATTTTCCTACAACCAGAGGTGAAGAGTAATTGAAAGAAATAATTAAAAGGAAGTTCGAGGGTCCACTATACCAAGAGTAGGGTAAATTAGAAAAAGTATAATTTCTAAAAACATCTCCATGAAGATGAAATATTCAAGACATCAAAACCCCATTAGATTAAAACATGTCAAATCCCTCCACCCAAGTGAAACTTTCAGAATACGATATTGCGTTATACAGAGTATTAAATGTTGTAACTATAATTCCAATCCACTCATTCTGTCGCACAGGACACATTGCTCTTTCTATCCTAAAAGCCCCAAAATAATTAAACAGATAAAATGCAATCATTCTAAAGAACTTAAGTATCAACCACCTGATCAGTCGTTGAGACTTACCTCCGCAAAACTCTTCGCCCTGCCCACGGTCAATAGGGACACCGATGGGCTTGAAAAGACCTCCGTCCGTCGGATGAAACGATAAGCCGTGCCCCGTGTGCGGGAGAGCCATACCCTGTGCACGTTAAAGAACACGCTGGATGGTCTTGACGGGAGGCTACCGTCTGTCTCCCAACAGCTGTTCCAGTGGGTCCCCTCCCTCAACCTTCTCTGAGCCTTCAGGGTCCTTATGACCTGGTAATTTAGCCCATGGTGTGCAAAAAAGTGCCGTTCAGAGGTAAAAACAACCCAACCCAAAAGCCTGATCAGTTTCCATCATTTTTCTCATCAATAGTGCGTAGAATATTGTTAGGTAATTAGGTTATGTTTGGTTGTTTTACAGCGGTTAAGAGACAAACGCCTCCTATCAAAACTATTCAGCTTGCATAATGTATGACTGTTCTGCACAGGGTACGACAGTTCTTTAACTGCACACGGGGTATCACCGTCCTGCACATGGTGCCATAGCTTAAAATCTCCGAAGAAAGAGTTTCTATGTAACTGCACACGCTCCAGTGAATCATCCGACGAAAGAGTTTCTATGTAAATGCACACGCTCCAGTGAATCATCCGAAGAAAGAGTTTCTATGTAAATGCACACCCTCCAGTGAATCATCCGAAGAAAGAGTTTCTATGTAACTGCACACGCTCCAGTGAATCATCCGACGAAAGAGTTTCTATGTAACTGCACACGCTCCAGTGAATCATCCGAAGAAAGAGTTTCTATGTAACTGCACACGCTCCAGTGAATCATCAGAAGAAAGAGTTTCTATGTAACTGCACACGCTCCAGTGAATCATCCGACGAAAGAGTTTCTATGTAAATGCACACGCTCCAGTGAATCATCCGAAGAAAGAGTTTCTATGTAAATGCACACGCTCCAGTGAATCATCCGAAGAAAGAGTTTCTATGTAACTGCACACGCTCCAGTGAATCATCCGACGAAAGAGTTTCTATGTAACTGCACACGCTCCAGTGAATCATCCGAAGAAAGAGTTTCTATGTAACTGCACACGCTCCAGTGAATCATCAGAAGAAATAGTTTCTATGTAACTGCACACGCTCCAGTGAATCATCCGAAGAAAGAGTTTCTAGGTAATACTAACAAAAGTTAGGAGTCTGCTATTCGGAATTTGTCTCTGTAATCAATATAAAAAGAACTATGACCTATTAACATCTAAGAACAAACGATGGAGCGGGGGTGGCTCAGTCGGTAGCGCGCCAGGCTCGTAATCTGTAGTTCCCAGGTTCGAGTCCCAGCTGGGTCAGCGTTGAGATTTATCTTCGCAAAATTCCCCGCCTTGACCACGGTCAGTAGGGGACACCGATGGGCTTAGAAAGCACGTCGTCAATCGGATAGGACGTTAAGCCGTGGCCCCGCGTGCGGGAGAACCATACCCTGTGCACGTTAAAGAACACCCTGGATGGCCTTGACGGGAGGCTACCATCTGTCTCCCAACAGCTGTTCCAGTGGGTCCCCTCCCCCAACCTTCTCTGAGCCTTTGGGGTCCATGTGACCTGGCCATTTAGGCCGTGGTGTGCAAAAAAGTGCCGCTCAGAGGTAAAACAACCCAACAACAAACGATATTGATCGTATGTGTATGGATGTCAAGACTGTCAGACTATTTCCTTTGCTTTCTTCCATTTTTCAATTTCATCAATATCAGTTCCTACAACATATATAAAATCTTATCATCTTTTCATCATCAGAGTTTATTAAGTTACATATAAATATTTCTACTCTTTCTTCTACCCCTTAGAGCCCGATAGTTATTTTCTATATAAATTCAAATTCTCTTTCATCTCTGCAATCGATCCAGGCACTCATGACTTTTCAAATCCTTATTCTTCATTTTAGATCAACCCTAAATCCAAGAACTTAATTATATTATTTTTTACCACTTAACTCTCTAGTATTGGTGCACTTGAGTCTCAGAGCCCCAAAGGAAAATATATTATATTAAATTACCTCTGAACATGCAGAAAGGAAATCTTGCCTCTTTCAATGTATTCTTTTATCATCTGTTGCATCACCATCGGAAGCAATTAATCCTGGGAGGTGGGTTGGGTTGTTTTACCTCTGAGCGGCACTTTTTTGCACACTATGGGTTAAATGGCCAGGTCACATGGATCCCGAAGGCTCAGAGAAGGTTGGGGGAGGGGACCCACTGGAACAGCTGTTTGGAGACAGACGGTAGCCTGCCGTCAAGGCCATCCAGCGTGTTCTTTAACGTGCACAGGGTATGGCTCTCCCACACACGGCGCCACGGCTTAACGTCCCATCCGACGGACGGCGGCCTTTCCAAGCCCATCGGTGTGCCCTACTGACCGTGGGCAGGGCGGGGAATTTTGCGGAGATAAATCTCAACGCTGACCCAGCTGGGACTCGAACCTGGGTTGGGTTGGGTTGTTTTACCTCTGAGCGGCACTTTTTTGCACACCATGGGCTAAATGGACAGGTCACAAGGACCCCGAAGGCTCAGAGAAGGTTGGGGGAGGGGACCCACTGGAACAGCTGTTGGGAGACAGTTGGTAGCCTCCCGTCAAGGCCATCCAGCGTGTTCTTTAACGAGCACAGAGTATGGCTCTCCCGCACACGGGGCCACGGTTAACGTCCCATCCGAAGGACGGCGGCCTTTCCAAGCCCATCGGTGTCCCCTACTGACCGTGGGCAGGGCGGGGAATTTTTGCGGAGATAAATCTCAACGCTGACCCAGCTGGGACTCGAACCTGGGAACTACAGATTACGAGCCTGGTGCGCTACCGACTGAGCCACCCCCGCCCTCTCGAACCTGGGAACTACAGATTACGAGCCTGACGCGCTACCGACTGAGCCACCCCCGCCCCCCTGGGAGGTGCAAGCTTCCTAATTAGATAACACTCCAAAACTCAAAAGGGAAAGAGGATCTTACCTCTGAATCGCGTAGAGACTTTAGTGGTTAAGTGTAAAATTTCGGGATATTTGCAAATCCGAGGAAGGGATCTCTCAATCCAAAATCTTGCTTCCGTTTTCTGCAACTCTAGCAGAGTGAAATCCTTGATTAGCGCAACGAATTGGGTTGCTTTAGATATGAGAGAATTTTTTTTCACACAATGGGTTAAATGGCACTTACGAAAAAAAGGAATTCTGGCAACGATTTTTTTAGAAATTAGTGATCTGACGATTTTCGTGTCACGTGACACGAAAATTGCCAGATCACTAATTTCTAAAAAAATCGCTGCCAGATATTTCTTCTTAATTCTGTAATCAACCATAGTGTTCGGATACTTTTTTGAGCGACTGCACGTGTTCTATACGTTCACAGGGTATTGATTTGTTGTACAGTCGGTCAAAAGAGTATCCGAACGCTATGGTTGATTACAGAATTCAGGAAAAATATCTGGCAACGATTTTTTTAGAAATTAGTGATCTGGCAACCTTCGTGTACGTACACAAAGATTGCCAGATCAGTAATTTTTTTAAAAATCGTTGTCAGATACTTTTTCTGAATTCTGTAATCAACCGTAGCGTTCGGATACTTTTTTGAGCGACTGTACACGGAATCACGTATTAGTGTTCAATCCTACGGACGGAGGCCTTTCCAAGCCCATCGTTATCCCCTTTCTGTCGAGGGTATGGGAGGGATTTAGCGAAGATAAACCTCAACTCTGGCACAGATGTTGGCACAACGATTTCCTTCAGCAACCAGCTTTAATAGTTTTTATCTTTAATAAAATTGATCGCTTATTCTGAATCCTCCTGACACCGTGGCTCTTTCTAGCTAAAACAGAAAAATAAATAAGAATACGGGAAAGGAAAATTGCAAAAATTAATCTTTCCCTAACATTTTAAACGGCTAAACACGGCCTAGCTTTCCAGTCGCTTACAAATGAAAAATACAGCACAAACAACACATAAATTCCAGCCTTATAAACGATTCTACGTAAAAATTAACTCAGATTAATGCAATTTCTTCGCTTACACAAGCACAAAACAGATTTGTTCAGATTACGCTGTCTTTCCTGTGTTTTTTTTTTAACGACGAATAACTGTTTAGTACGAATAACACTAGTATTATCCTCCCTTTCTCAATCAATTTCGGATTCCTGTAAATCCTTCCTAGCGTTTCTTACACACTCCATTCCTACTTTTCTTTTATCGAAACGGTGCGAACAGCAAAGACAACTTTTTACACAGGTCGAGGCGCAAACTTCGCTTTAACTTGTTACCAAATAAAAGAAAGAATGCTTTATCATAAATGTGTCATTGAAAAGAAAGCCCAAATAAACCTTTTTCTTTTTTGTGGTAGTGGCTGTTTCAACGCTTCATTTTTTTTCTATTCAGGCTAACGGTTGCCATTAAAGCTGTGGGATCAATCCATTCATAATAGCGTCTTATCTTCCTTTGTACTCGTCTGCCACTAGGAAATCTCGCCTGCTCGCTGTCATAAAGCTTGTTCTGGAGAAGTACATAGAGTAAAGCGTCATCAAGTGGAATAAGACAAATTAATTTGAGGCAGTCTGTGCAGAGCAACACGCTTAATTAAATATGGTAATGTGCAGCAGTTTCAGGTCGGTAAGTATGGATTGTCCACAATACAATGAAAACTCATTAAGGCTACGAAAACATCTGCTGGCTGCACTTGTCAGATAAGTATATCGTCTTTAGTTCCACCAATTGTATCACTAATACCCCCCTTTTCAAAGGAATTAAAAACTTAATTTTCACATGATAGTAATCTTCAGTATAAATCCCCCACGAGTTGGTCCGTAATGAAAAATCACCAGAGTTCGGTGGGGGTTCCTGGTTTCCTTCGGCGGGAAACAGCGAGCAATGAATGGAACTTCGTCAGTTGGCTGAGTTGGGAAAAAAAAGCATCCTTTGGTAGGAAAGCATATAAAAAAGATAAAATGCCTACTTGATAATGAAGAATTGTCACGAATATCTTGAAGCGAGTGCGAAATGATCATTTGAAGCGTCAGTGTCATTAGCTGTAATTGCAATCGTATTCGAAAACTTTGCCGGATATTGCTTCTAACTGATAGTTCTTTTTGGAAACAGAATAAACGGAAAAAAATATTTAATTTCGTATCACAAATTTCCGAGAAGAAATAATACCTAATTTTGCTTTATAAACTACTACGAAAAAACAATTCCTAATTTTGTTTTACAAATTGCCACGAAGAACAATACATAATTACGCTTTTATTTTTTTGCATATATAGGACAGAGAAGGGTTCAAGAAGTTACTCCTAGTTAGTACAGGCCATCTCATATAAGGGATATGCCGTACTAATACCGAAGTCACTGCTGACCACTGCCTAAATTAGAACTAACAGACTAAGTTTGTCTTGCTGGAATAGTAGCTAGCTCCCTAATCACTATGCCAATCAAGAGACTACTACGAAAAAAAATACTTAATTTTGCGTGACAAATTACTACAAAACACGATACTGTTTTTTATTATCAATTACTACGAAAAAAAATTAAATTTATTTTACATTAAATATTGCAGAAGCAATTTTATACATGATGATTAAAAAAATTTTGATTTTTTTTAACGCAGCATTACCTTGTTTCTTTCTTTACAGAATTGTTGCAAAATTAAAATCAAGTTAGACACTTTAGTAAATTTTGAACCAACTGATCTGCAGCAATTTCATCTTCTATGTGAATATTTTAACTCCTAGGAACTGAGAACCAATCATGAACCATTCACTAAACCGATAACTAAATAAAATATCTTTCTGATGGAATACAACAATTATCTTATTCAAACGTATAACCAGAAGCAATGCGAAATTCTCGATCTTTAGGAAAAATCGGATATTTCATCAGATAGTCTACCAAGCACTCGTAGACGATACTCTGCTATTGATTATGAGAGGAACACTCTGGATGACTTTGACGGTAGCTTCAGTCTGTCTCCTAACTGGTATACAATTGGTCCCCTTCCCAGCATTGGACCTGTGTGACCTGATCATTTGGTTCATTGTGAGCACAAAAGGGCTGGGTTCGGTTGTTTTACCTCTGAGCGGCACTTTTTTGCACACTATGGGCTAAA
Organism: Ryuthela nishihirai; assembly: GCA_038380435.1. Taxonomy (NCBI): domain Eukaryota; kingdom Metazoa; phylum Arthropoda; class Arachnida; order Araneae; family Heptathelidae; genus Ryuthela; species Ryuthela nishihirai. The sequence goes on along the minus strand of JAWZYU010000005.1, from coordinate 32,447,736 downwards.
TGGCCAGGTCACATGGACCCCGAAGGCTCAGAGAAGGCTGGGGTAGGGGACCCACTGGAACAGCTGTTGGGAGACATATGGTAGCCTCCCGTCAAGGCCATCCAGCGTGTTCTTTAACGTGCACAGGGTATGGCTCTCCCGCACACGGGGCCACGGCTTAACATCCCATCCGACGGACGGCGGCTTTTCCAAGCCCATCGGTGTTCCCTACTGACCGTGGGCAGGGCGGGGGAATTTTGCAGAGATAAATCTCAACGCTGACGCAGCTGGGACTCGAACCTGGGAACTACAGATTACGAGCCTGGCGCGCTACCGACTGAGCCACCCCCGCCCAGAACAAAAGGGCTCCTCATAAGTAAAACAACCGAAACCAAATTCCCGACATTACCACACTTTTTCTGAACGTGATTAGTTCTGGAAGGGGGAGGGGGAGGCAAGGTGGGTCATGTCATCTTCCGTTGGAGAATTTTAATAGAAACCGAAAAGAGTAGAAAACGTGCATGGGCTTGTCATAAAAACTCTCTAAACACTATTAAAAAAAATACAACTTTGCAAATAACTCCCGAATAAATTCCCCATTACAAATATCTTTAATTAAACAAGTGAATTAGTCGCTGCAATATTTCAAACAAATGCAATCTAAAATTCTGAAAGACATCTGATACTAAAAACCTAAAAATATCCTAAACTTTCAATTATTCAGTTAAATGGTGACACCCGGGTGAGGAAAAATGTATATTGCACTATCAAGCGAGAATAATTTCTGGAAAACACTTAGGGGAACGGCGTTCTCATATTTGTTTGGACTCAGTTCAGTTACTTGCATTTACCTAACCAAGCACCTACCCAACCCACCGGGGCGGGGGTGGCTCAGTCGGTAGCGCGTCAGGCTCGTAATCTGTAGTTCCCAGGTTCGAGTCCCAGCTGGGTCAGCGTTGAGATTTATCTCCGCAAAATTCCCCGCCCTGCCACGGTCAGTAGGGGACACTGATGGGCTTGAAAAGGCCGTCGTCCGTCGGATGGGACGTTAAGCCGTGGCCCCGTGTGCGGGAGAGCCATACCCTGTGCACGTTAAAGAACACGCTGGATGGCCTTGACGGGAGGATACCATCTGTCCCCCAACAGCTGTTCCAGTGGGTCCCCTCCCCCAACCTTCTCTGAGCCTTCGGGGTCCTTGTGACCTGGCCATTTAGCCCATGGTGTGCAAAACAGTGCCGCTCAGAGGTAAAACAATCCAACCCAACCCACTCAAAAAAAAAATCCTAGATCCTCCTGGAAATCCAACAGCTTGGATTACTATTTGAAAAAATAAAGTTTTTCTTGAAATATAATTATGTATAAAGCAGAGGTTTCCAAGATGGGGGACGTGCCCAGATGGGAGGAAGGGGCATAAATACAATCGAATCTTTCGAATACAATCGAAATCTTTCTTTATTTTTAATTTTTGATTTAATTTTTAAAAGGGGGATTAAAAAAATCACCTCTCAAACAGCTGCTTACCACAGAGGTCTGACAGGAGCCTGTTAGTTTACTAAGCCACAGAGATGATCTGGGAGTAAGTTGAGATCGCAGCAGAAAAACAAAACAAATATCCTTATCTTACCCGGGGCTCAAAGCCAAGTCTCTTTGATCAATAGCCAAGCACGCTAACCACTCGGCCACGGGACAATTTAAAATATTCCCTCAAGCAGCTGCTTGCTGCAGAGCTCTGACAGTAGCTTGTCCATTTATACGCTATAGAGAATACTGATGATAAATGCGAGTGTTGAGTTGGGTTGTTTTACCTCTGAGAGGCACTTTTTTGCACACCATGGGCTAAACGGCCAGGTCATAAGGACCCCGAGAGCCCAGAGAAGGTTGGGGGAGGTAATTCACTGGACAGCTGTTGGGAGGACAGATGATAGCTTCCCGTCAAAGCCATGGGGTGTATTCTTTAACGTGCAGAGGATATCGCTCTCCTGCACATGGGGCCACGGCTTTACGTCCCATCAGATGGACGGCGGTCTTTCCAACTCCATCGGTGTCCCGTATTGACGGAGGACAGGACGAAATGTTTTGCGAGATAAATGAGAGGTGAGGTGGCGTAAGAGTTTCTCAAAACAGAGGCGTGATACTGAAATTTTTGGAAATCCCTCGTAAAAAGAATGTGAGCTAAAACAACGATCGACACAATAAGTTCGAATGTTATGGAGAAGAAAACAAACGAACACGCTCTGAAACAGAAAAAAAAGTCTAACAGAATCAAAAACTACCGCTGCATTCTCTGTAAAACATATTTTTTTTTGCTCAAAACTTGACGAACAAACTTTCTGAAAATATAATAATTTATCCTTATTCCCAACTATCTAGTTAATCAAATGCCTACATACATGGTCATGTAAAGCTTAACTGTTCTATTCTTAACAGGTCTTAAAACCATTTCTCACAAAAAAAATCCCATTTAGGGTACATGATATGTAACTATGTATATGTTACCTTCTTGTTATCAATGCTGCTTTAGACTAGGATCGTGGCGTTATTCCTGACACGTATTTCCGTTCAAAGAGTGGTTTCCGTGGGCCATGATACTTTGCGCTTAATATGCATTAAAAGGTAATAAATTAGCATACATATCTGCTTGCTGGTCTAGGGCTTAGTGTGTTTAAGCTGCAGTTCCAACTAATCCATAATAAGACCAGGGTTATAAATCGACGTAGAGGTGAGTATTTATCATCTCCTAAGAAGTGACCCACACAAAGTTCCCTGAACTGATTGCATTTTCCCCTTGGTCACCAAGAGATATACCACAGGATCGTGTTTTAATTACTGCAACTGGAAATAATGCCAACAGACGTGAGATACATCAGAAAATGAGTTACAGTGTATTAATTAAAGAACAAATGCTATTTAAATTCTCGATGTCTTTTGAAGCATTTGACGTAGAGATATTAAAAATGGAATATAGAATATAAATCAAGAGTGTGGAAGTGGTAGAAACACATACAATACTCTTTTCGTTTCGTGTATTCATTTTACATTTTGAATGAAATGTGTTCACGAACACAATTACATTTTATTCTATATATCAATGCATTAGCCGATTTACTGGGCGTTGCTAGGTTTTTGAACGCCTTTGTGTTTCCCCAGAAAAACTCGTGTCTCGTGCATGCTGCTCTATCCCTCATTTCGTTCCTCAATTGAAATATTTGTTTACTCATTTCTGAAACAATAGTTTTGTCACGCGAAAGCAGAAAGAAATTAATGGGACTCTTTCTTCTTCGAAATTCATTCATGGTAACAATCATTTTCAATAACCGCTGATGTGACGTCGAAGGGAATTTTGAGAATTTCAAGGCAGCTGATGCCGGTTTTTTGTTTCATCCCAGAGTTGGGTTGGGTTGTTTTACCTCTGAGCGGCACTTTTTTGCACACCATGGGCTAAATGGCCAGGTCACATGGACCCCGAAGGCTCAGAGAAGGTTGGGGGAGGGACCCACTGGAACAGCTGTTGGGAGACAGATGGTAGCCTCCCGTCAAGGCCATCCAACGTGTTCTTTAACGTGCACAGGGTGTGGCTCTCCCGCACACGGGGCCACGGCTTAACGTCCCATCCGACGGACGGCGGCTTTTCCAAGCCCATCGGTGTCCCCTACTGACCGTGGACAGGGCGGGGGAATTTTGCAGAGATAAATCTCAACGCTGACGCAGCTGGGACTCGAACCTGGGAACTACAGATTACGAGCCTGGCGCGCTACCGACTGAGCCACCCCCGCCCCTTCATCCCAGAGAGTTCGCACTTAACCTAGGTCGGGTTGTTTTACCTCTGAGCGGCAATTTTTTGCACGCAGTGGGCAATTGGCCAGGTCATAAGGGCCCCAAGGACTCAGATAAAATTGGAGGCAGGACGCTGGATTGGACAGCATTTAGGAGACAAAGAATCACACTTTAAAGGTTATCCCAGCTTGTTCTGATAGCAGGCAATCTCCAAATTTTTTCTGAAAGACTAAGAGTAGTAAGTGTTTGTAAAGTAGCAAGAACTTCGCTTGAATCCCATATTTTTGTCGGATTCGTTCGCAAACAAAGTTACAGGTACAGTCGCTCAAAAAAATATCCGAACACTAGGGTTGATTGCAGAATTTAGAAAAACTATCTGGCAACGATTTTTTTTAGAAATTAGTGATCTGGCAACCTTCGTGTCAGGTGATTACGGAATTCAGGAAAAATATCTGGAGCGTGTACAGCAACTGTACACGCACCAGTTACCGTTCACAGCAAACTGGAGCGTGTGCAGTTACTGCACACGCTCCAGTTTGCTGTGAACGGTAATTGCACACGCTCAATATTTCCGTGAGTGAGCTCATACGATCTAGGTCTTTGTGAGCTCACACGATCCAATGTGCTGTGAACATTAACCGCAACCGCTGCAGTTTGCTGTGAACGGTAACTACACACGTTTCACATTCATTGCATTATATATTCATATGCATTATATATATATATTAAAAAATATCCGAACACTATGGTTGATTACAGAATTCAGAAAAAATATCTGACAACGATTTTTTTAGAAATTAGTGATCTGGCAACCTTCGTGTCACGTGACACACAGGTTGCCAGATCACTAATTTCTAAAAACATCGTTGTCAGATATTTTTTCTGAATTCTGCAATCAACCATAGTGTTCGGATATTTTTTTTTGAGCGACTGTACTTTGTGCTTCAGCTAACCAGATTGGATGCGCATTAGTCAACAATCCCAGACGAACTGCTTTGGCAAATGGAACTACAGAGAAAGTGAGACGTCACAATCAACGGAACTAGATAAGAATGTAGACTACGATGAAAACGTATACAGCAAATGCAATAGACTTTCGTCGAATCGAATTTCTGTTATCAGAAATTCTCACTGACTCATGTTCAGTTTCAAATTCAATTCAAATCATGCTTTCGTAAACAAAACTATGAAAACGAGTTTCCACGGCGATAAAAACAAGTCTATCCATTTCTTCCCCGTCGTCCTCGATTTGGGTTGGGTTGTTTTACCTCTGAACGGCACTTTTTTGCACACAATGGGCTAAATGGCCAGGTCACAAGGACCCCGAAGACTCAGAGAAGGTTGGGGGAGGGAACCCACTGGAACAGCTGTTGGGAGACAGATGGTATCCTCCCGTCAAGGCCATCCAGCGTGTTCTTTAACGTGCACAGGGTATGGCTCTCCCATACAAGGGACCACGGCTTAACGTCCTAACCGACGGGCGGCGGCCTTTCCAAGCCCATCGGTGTCCCCTACTGACCCTGGGCAGGGCGAGGAATTTTGCGGAGAAAAATCTCAACGCTGACCCAGCTGGGACTCGACCCTGGGAACTGCAGATTACGAGCCTGGCGCGCTACCGACTGAGCCACCCCCGCCGTCGTCCTCGAGCTCCTGGTTTGATCACGAGACGGGTATCAGCCGGAGCATCTGATCGCATCCCCTCTGCCAATCCCTTTTTATCTTTTAATTCATTTTTGTTGATCCTACAGTATATCATAAAAAAGTGTGCTAAATAAAGTCAGGTTTACACAGTGAAATACTCTCCAGTTATTTCTGCAACGAGACTATTTTATACGATATCAACCATAATTTCACTACAAGTTGCACAGCACAGTTAGTTGTGCTAATTGTTTTGCTGGAAATTATATTTCCAATGCCGTCCCGTGACCGAGTGGTTAGCGCGCTTGGCTACTGATCTACGTGACCTGGGTTCGAGCCCCGGGTAAGGCATGGATGTTCGTGTTGTTTTCTGCTGAGGTCCTGCCATCCTCTCAGATCTTCTACTGTGGCATATAAACTGACAGGCTCCTGTCAGACCTCTGTGGCAAGCAGCTGCTTGAGGGGGTATTTATTATTTATATTTCCAATACCCATTTAATCTATATTTAAAAAACCACATATTGAAAGACAGTTCCATGTGTCTTGTATCTGTAAGGTTTAAGAACGTTTTGCTAGATGACCACGAGGAAGAATTAATTTCAACAAGACCATGCAGAGCTCTCCATTACCTTGCAGCAAGTGAGATTATCTAAATCCGCATTCTTGGAGACTGTTATTCCTCGGAACTAACACCCACACGAATTCTTTCTCTGGGGTTTCATTAAAGATGCAGTTTATCCCCTGCCATTACCACAATTAACCACTTAACAAAAGGACGAGATTACTATCGCTTCATCCAAGTGACTCGTGATATACTCCATAGATATGATTCAATTTCTTTCGGATCTTTGCCGCATCATGTTGGGCTGTTTTACTTCTGAGCTGCACTTTTTTTGCACTTAGTGAGCTAAATGGCCGGGTCACAAGGACTCACAGAGGCTGGAGGAAGGGGTTCACTGGACAAACTGGCCTATCGTCTGGGCCATCCAGCGTGTTCTTTAACGAGCACAGGGTATGGCTTTACGTCCCATACGACAGATGGCGACCTTTCTATCAGGATCTGGCAGCCTAATCCTGCTTATATTACTTCAATTTGTGTAATCAACAACAGGGTACTTCATTTTGTGTAAGTACTTCAATTTGTGTAATCAACAACAGGGTACTTCATTTTGTGTAAGTACTTCAATTTGTGTAATCAACAACAGGGTACTTCATTTTGTGTAAGTACTTCAATTTGTGTAATCAACAACAGGGTACTTCATTTTGTGTAAGTACTTCAATTTGTGTAATCAACAACAGGGTACTTCATTTTGTGTAAGTACTTCAATTTGTGTAATCAACAACAGGGTACTTCATTTTGTGTAAGTACTTCAATTTGTGTAATCAACAACAGGGTACTTCATTTTGTGTAAGTACTTCAATTTGTGTAATCAACAACAGGGTACTTCATTTTGTGTAAGTACTTCAATTTGTGTAATCAACAACAGGGTACTTCATTTTGTGTAAGTACTTCAATTTGTGTAATCAACAACAGGGTACTTCATTTTGTGTAAGTACTTCAATTTGTGTAATCAACAACAGGGTACTTCATTTTGTGTAAGTACTTCAATTTGTGTAATCAACAACAGGGTACTTCATTTTGTGTAAGTACTTCAATTTGTGTAATCAACAACAGGGTACTTCATTTTGTGTAAGTACTTCAATTTGTGTAATCAACAACAGGGTACTTCATTTTGTGTAAGTACTTCAATTTGTGTAATCAACAACAGGGTACTTCATTTTGTGTAAGTACTTCAATTTGTGTAATCAACAACAGGGTACTTCATTTTGTGTAAGTACTTCAATTTGTGTAATCAACAACAGGGTACTTCATTTTGTGTAAATACTTCAATTTGTGTAATCAACAACAGGGTACTTCATTTTGTGTAAGTACTTCAATTTGTGTAATCAACAACAGGGTACTTCATTTTGTGTAAATACTTCAATTTGTGTAATCAACAACAGGGTACTTCATTTTGTGTAAGTACTTCAATTTGTGTAATCAACAACAGGGAACAAAAGGCATAAATCTGTCTGTGCGGTCCTTGCAATGCCTAGATTTAATCCTCAAGCACTATAAAGGCCGGGACATGCTGAGTTAAAGTTTTATTGCTATGACACCGGTATAAGTGTTCCTTACCTGTAAAAGGTACCGAAGAGAGCCAGTGAACAGCGGGGAGTTGACTTTATTGGGTGACGATGCGGATTGTCACCTGACCGAAGGGCAAGTGATTACCTTGAGTCGGGGGTGACTTGGCAGTTGGAGAAAAAGACACGTGACTTGGAAGGAGGCAAGACGCAGCTTCGTCGAGGACAAGACTATTTTCTGCTGGCCGAAACGCCCTGTGACTCCTGTGGGCCGAGATGCCTTGTGTGAATAAATAATCGATACTTCTGCCTCCTTCACTGGTGATACGGGGCGGGGGTGGCTCAGTCGGTAGCGCGCCAGGCTCGTAATCTGTAGTTCCCAGGTTCGAGTCCCAGCTGGGTCAGCGTTGAGATTTATCTCCGCAAAAAATTACCCGCCCTGCCCACGGTAGGTAGGGGACACCGATGGGCTTGGAAAGGCCGCCGTCCGTCGGATGCTACGTTAAGCCGTGGCCCCGTGTGCGGGAGAGACATACCCTGTGCACGTTAAAGAACACGCTGGATGGCCTTGACGGGAGGCTACCATCTGTCTCCCAACAGCTGTTCCAGTGGGTCCCCTCCCCCAACCTTCTCTGAGCCTTCGGGGTCCTTGTGACCTGGCCATTTAGCCCATGGTGTGCAAAAAAGTGTCGCTCAGAGGTAAAACAAGCCAACCCAACGCTACCTTTTGAGCCGAGCACACGAACTAACAATCAACCGTAAATAAAAGTCAGAGAGACGTAAAATCCTCACACTTCTGAAGCTCATCGGTGCCCCCTATTGACCGAGGGCAAGGTGGAGGCTTAGCGGAGATAAATCTCAAAGCTGGCACTATTAGGACTGGAGCCTGGGAACTTCACATTACTAGCCTGGCAGTATACCGAATGAGCCAACCCCGTCGCATCAAGTTCGGTGCTCATATTGAGCATATGCAAACTAGATTTTGTTCCCTTCATTGTCATGTCATTTGCCTTTCTTTCAGGGGCAGGGGTGGCTCAGTCGGTAGCGCGCCAGGCTCGTAATCTGCGGTTCCCAGGTTCAGTCCCAGCTGGGTCAGCGTTGAGATTTATCTCCGCAAAATTCCTCGCCCTGTCCACGGTCAATAGGGAATACCGATGGATTTGGAAAGGCCGCCGTCCGTCGGATGGGACGTTAAGCCGTGACGCCGTGTACAGGAGAGCCATACCCTGTGCACGTTAAAGAACACGCTGGATGGCCTTGACGGGAGGCTACCATCTGTCTCCCAAAAGCTGTTCCAGTGGGTCCCCTTCCCCAACTTTCTCTGAGCCTTCGGGGTCCTTGTGACCTAGCCATTTAACCCATGGTGTGTAAAAAAGCGCCGCTCAGAGGTAAAACAACCCAACCCTTTCTTTCACGAGACAAATAAAGCTATAAATGTTTCAAGCTTGAAATTTACATTTACCCTGTATATTAATTTCGAAGAGTATAATACTAATACAAGCGTTAACCCACTTTCGAAAACGTCGGAGATCTGTGTAGCTAAACTGTTCAACGTCAAACATTCATCGGTAGAAAATGTGGGATATCCCTTAAACATCCACGAAAAAGCCAGATGAAGTAACTTGGTGGCATCAATAGCCAAACAAAACTCCAATGTCCTGTAAGAGAAATCTGAAACTCTCTTAAATTATCGGAGCAACGGGATCATTTAAAAAGAAAAAAAAGCGATATGTAACATCTTATATTTTCTTATATTCTATGATTAAATGCGCCTTATTTTTAGATTTGCGTTTTGGGACTTCATTTATGACAGAATCTTTTGTTGTTTTGGGTTGTTTTACCTCTGAGCGGCACTTTTTTGCACACCATGGGCTAAATGGCTAGGTCACATGGACCCCGAAGGCTCAGAGAAGGTTGGGGGAGGGGACCCACTGGAACAGCTGTTGGGAGATAGATGATAGCCTCCCGTCAAGGCCATCCAGCGTGTTCTTTAACGTGCACAGGGTATGTCTCTCCCGCACACGGGGCCACGGCTTATCGTCCCATCCGACGGACGGCGGTCTTTCCAAACCCATCGGTGTCCCCTACTGACCGTGGGCAGGGCGGGGAATTTTGCGGAATATGACAGAATCACGAATAAAAATACATCAGAATAAAAATACGTTCATAATTTCATGAAGTGAATTTAGCAACAGCCAAGCGTGCTAACCACTCACCCATGGGACGGCAAGTACTTTAGCTATTGCTAGGTTCGAGCCCCGGATAAGGCATGGATGTATGTGTTATTTTTCTGCTGAGGTCCTGCCATCCTCTCAGATCTTTTACTTTGGCATATAAACTGACAGGCTCCTGTAAGACCTCTGTGGCAAGCAGCTGCTTGAGGGGGTATTTATTTATTTATTTTATAAATTCACTTCATAAGTCATGAAGTAAAGTTAGAACAGCTAAAATACTTAGCCATTTATTACCGAGTTGATAGCACGCTTGTCTACTGATCTAAGGGACCTGGGTTCGAGCCCCGGGTAAGGCATGGATGTGTGGGTTGTTTTTCTGCTGAGGTCCTGCCATCCTCTCAGACTTTTTACTTTGGCATATAAGCTGACAGGCTCCTGTCAGACCTCTGTGGCAAGCAGCTGCTTGAGGGGGTATTTATTTTATTTTTATTTAAAGTACTTAACATTTCCATTTCTTTAATGAAATATAAAAGGGATTAAAACTCGTTTCATTATTTCTACCGAGGCATTGTATTCTTTTTTTAATGTTGCTTTGTTTAGCTGACAGTAAAAAATGTAATTTATTAAAATAAAATCTTCTAAATTTCTTCTAATTTTTTATTTAAATAAAATCTTCTAAATTTAAATAAATAGAATCTTCTTGAAAAAAAAAACTGAGTGTTTTAAATATATGCCTTTTCTATTCTTTGAAGAGATATTCAGCAGAAACTGCTTTCAATTTAGAGTTGGAATGTTTTACCTGACAGCTTCACTATCGTGCAGAAAATGGTCTAAATGGCCAGGTCACAATAGTTTTTTTGTCACAATAATTTTAGAGGAGATTTGGAAAGGGCAGCCATAGGAGAGCTCTTAAGAAACCGATTAAAGAAGTCAAGGCAGCTTCCAAAGCAAAGGTTGGGTTATTTTATCTCTGAGCGACACTTTTTTGCACACCATGGGCTAAATGGCCAGTCACATGGACCCCGAAGGCTCAGAGAAGGTTGGGGGAGGGGACCCACTAGAATAGCTGTTAGGAGACAGATGGTAGCCTCCCGTCAAGGCCATCCAGCGTGTTCTTTAACGTGCACAGGGTATGTCTCTCCCGCACACGGGGCCACGGCTTAACGTCCCATCCGACGGACGGCGGCCTTTCCATAACAAGAACGAGGAGAACTAACTCGAGTGCAAACTAACCACTGCATTTTCTCCTCGAAAAATTCCCTTAAAAAGTGTCTTATAAATCTTTTAATCTACCTGTGATACGTTAAAAGTATTGCAACTTTATTCTTAATAAATACACATACAGAATATATTCCAAACTCATATTATATCTAACACTTATTATTATTAATGATATTCATTTTGCGATTTTCATTTCAATATATAGCTGCTGCTTTTTTTTGTGTATATTATATGCTTCGCGGTTACATTATTTTTTGTGGTAAATATTTCATTGCACAATTTTGTCATTCCATAAATTCATAATATTTTATTTTGGGAGTAGGAAGGTAATTCAGATTTTTTTTTATCTCGGGGTTGGGTTGTTTTACCTCTGAGCGGCACTTTTTTACACACCATGGGCTAAATGGCCAGGTCACATGGACCCCGAAGGCTCAGAGAAGGTTGGGGGAAGGGACCCACTGGAACAGCTGTTGGGAGACAGATGGTAGCCTCCCGTCAAGGCATCCAGCGTGTTCTTTAACGTGCACAGGGTATGGCTCTCCCGCACACGGGGCCACGGCTTAACGTTTTATCTCGGGGATGAGAATACCTACTTTTCATACTGCGGCCATCCGTAGCATTTTATACCATAGTAGGTTATTTGTCTCCTGCTCACGTGTTCTTCAATTAAAGCAATATTTGGATTTACTTAAATTAGGCTTTTCAATAGTTCTTATTGCCTTCTGCCATATGGTTTGATTAAGATCTACATAACAATGCAGGACCGGATATAGGTAGGGGGGAATCCCCCCTCCTTGAAAATGTTAATAAGGGTAATAGAGGCAAAATTGTATATTTCGTGCATTTTAAAATTTTTTTTAAAAACCTCTGAAACGGGAAGAATGTAATAAAAAAAATAAATAAATACCCCTCAAGCAGCTGCTTGCCACAGAGGTCTGACAGGAACCTGTCAATTTATATGCCAGAGTAGAAGGTCTGAGAGGATGGCAGGACCTCAGCAGAAAAACGACACATACATCCATGCCTTACCCGGGGATCGATCCAGTCTCCTCCCCCCAACTTTACCTTTTTTTCGACTAGACTGAGTTTCTTGTCCCCATTCCCCTATATTTTTTCTAGATCCGGGCCTGTAACAATGTAAATATTAAATGTACTATTACTTCTTATTAGGGCAAAAGGTCAGCGCACATCTGCTCTTCTAAACCAAAATAGCTAGAAATGAAAAAAAAAACTAATTTTAATTTGAATGTTTCTTTTATGCATTTTTAAGAAAAATATTTTAAAAAAAAGTTTTTAATGTGTTTAAGTTGTATTTGTCAATAACTAAACAGTGCAATTAGTACTATTTTCCCCTGCACACTAAAAGCTACTCTCTGTACAATGCAGGGGCGGGGGTGGCTCAGTCGGTAGGGCGCCAGGCTCGTAATCTGTACTTCCCAGGTTCGAGTCCCAGCTGGGTCAGCGTTGAGATTTATCTCCGCAAAATTCCCCGCCCTGCACACGGTCAGTAGGGGACACCAATGGGCTTGGAAAGGCCGCCGCCCGTCGTGCGGAGTCGTGCGTCCGTCGTACGTGGCCCCGCGTGCGGGAGAGCCATACCCTGTGCACGTTAAAGAACACGCTGGATGGCCTTGACGGGAGGCTATCATCTGTCTCCCAACAGCTATTCCAGTGGGTTCCCTCCCCCAACCTTCTCTGAGCCTTCGGGGTCCATGTGACCTGGCCATTTAGCCCATAGTGTGCAAAAAAGTGCCGCTCAGAGGTAAAACAACCCAACCCTGTACAATGCATACGGTGTCCTATAAATCATGAATATATAACTCATAAAATATAAAATGATAAAATGATTTAAGTATTATCAAAGTATATCCATCACTTTAATAATAAACTCTGGGATGTAACAATAATACTGCTAGAAAGTGCGACTATAATAAGCATTAACAAAGAATCTTCTAATTCCGATCCTAACACTTTGCAATCTTCAGATTTTAATCAAGAATGCAATTCGCAATGGCGAAGATTAATTTATTAGCTGTGAAAGTTTTAATGGTTAAATTGGTCTGCACGAAAGGAGGAAAAAACATTAACTGGGGAACAATTCAGACCTCAATAAATGGGAATAAATGAGAATAGGCATCAACTAATTCTCGATTGTTGTTTGCCAACGAAAGCAAAGGAATCATTAAAACAAAACAGAAAATCTCTAATGGGAGTTTTATGAAGCCGTGCTGTTTCGGGGGGTTGCGGCGATTAACGGCTCGCGCAATTTATTGTCCTTTGACGTGTTGAGAAACAGCTAACCAACATGTGATCCGCGAAACAGAAGTCATCAGTTCCAACTATTTAAAGGCTATTCACGTCCAACTTCTGCTAATGATGTTCGGAATGAATTTAACATTTAGATGTCTCCTCTCTCCAGTTTTATGATTTTTTTTGTTTCTCTTGTAACCGAAAAGTACTCTTTTAAAGCACAGTATGGCGTGTGCTGCCTAACCCTGCAATTGTCCAGAACCAAAGCCTCCTATATCATGCTGGACAGTGGCAGTAACTGAAGAATTAGGGGCGGGGGTGGCTCAGTCAGTAGCGCGCCAGGCTCGTAATCTGTAGTTCCCAGGTTCGAGTCCCAGCTGGGTCAGCGTTGAGATTTATCTCCGCAAAATTCCCCGCCCTGCCCACGGTCAGTAGGGGACACCGATGGGCTTGGAAAGGCCGCCGTCCGTCGGATGGGACGTTAACCCGTGGCTCCGTGTGCGGGAGAGCCATACCCTGTGCACGTTAAAGAACACGCTGGATGGCCTTGACGGGAGGCTACCATCTGTCTCCCAACAGCTGTTCCAGTGGGTCCCCTCCCCCAACCTTCTCTGAGCCTTCGGGGTCCATGTGACCTGGCCATTTAGCCCATGGTGTGCAAAAAAAGTGCCGCTCAGAGGTAAAACAACCCTACCCGAAGAATTAATTTTTTAAATATGTAGTTATTTAATTAAATCTGGTAATCAATTTTAAAATATTCATGAATAAAATGCATATTCGTAAGGACTAAATTATTTTATATTATGAGGTCAGATTTCACTGCTGACGAGCAGTGACTTAACTGTTTTTGTTCCAAAAGATTATATATCAAATATACATATAAATAGAAAATATATATATAAATAGAAACAGCTCCTGATGACTGGAATGAAATTAAAATGGAAAATGATGTAAATGCTTCATTCAGATTATTTTTATTGAAATTGCAGGAAATGATAGAGTTATCAAAAGAAACTATATATTTAAAGAATAGAGAAAAGAGGTTGAAACCATGGATAACAAATGCTCTTTTAAATTCTATTAAAAAGAAAAATAAGTTATATAAGTTGAGTAAAAATCAACCATTTAATACAAACCTAAATAATTATTTTAGAAAATACAGAAACTTAATATTAAAATTAATCAAAGAAGCAAAGTCAAAGTATTACATTGCAAAATTTTTAGATAGTGACGGTGATACTAAACAATATCGGAAAATTATAAATGATTTGTCTGGTAGACAGCAAAAGAACTTAATGTCCCCTTCAGAAATAAAAATAAATGATATTATTTATTCTTTCAATGAAAATCCTGTGTTGTTTATTGATAAATTTAATACCTATTATACAGAAATTGTTGGTAATCTTGTAAAGGAAATTCCTGATTATGCTGATAATGAAAGTCATAAATCGATTTCATCTCAAAATTCTATTTTTATTGATTGTATATCAGAGAATGAGATTTTTGCAGTTATTGCATCATTAAAATTAGGAAAAGCAGTTGGAAGTGATCAGATATCTGTGGAGACACTAAAAGAGATAAAAAGTTATATTGTAGATATATTATGTTACCTATTTAACTTATCGTTATCATCTGGATGTTTTCCCTCGATTTTGAAAGATTCAACCGTTGTCCCAATATATAAAGGAGGTGAATATTTAGAGATCGCAAATTACAGACCGATATCCTTGCTCTCAGTTTTTTCAAAGATTTTCGAAAAGCTACTTAAAACTAGAATTTTAAATTTCTTGAATAGAATTAAATTTTTTTCTGATCATCAGTATGGGTTGAAAAAAAATGTAGCTACTGAGGATGCTATATTACAATTGTCTTCCACAGTATACAGATCTATAAAAGATAATTTGAAAACTGTTGTGCTATTTTTGGACATCAAAATAGCGTTTGACTCGGTTTCGCATGATTTGCTGATAAAAAAAACCTGAAATGGCTGGAATTCGAGGAAATGTTTTGAAATGGTTGGAAACATATTGAAAAAGAATTCAAAGAGTAAAAATGGTAAACTTGTTTAGTAAGGGAATTGAACTAAAATATGGAGTTCCACAGGGTTCTGTGTTGGGGCCAATATTATTTAACGTTTTTATAAACGATCTTTGTAATCTTGAACTTAAAGGAAAAATAATAACTTTTGCTGATGATACAGCTTTGATATATGCGACTGACAATGAGAATATTTTAATTGAAAAAATAAATGAAGACTTGGGTAATATTAGAAAATGGTTCTTAAAAAATAAATTGTTATTGAATATTAATAAAACGAAATATTTATATTTCAATTTAAAACGTAATAAAGTCGATAAGTTAAAAAAATAAATTATTATATCATTCTGTAAACTGTTTAGGACATCAGTGTGCATGTGAAGCAATTGAAAGAGTAGAATATTATAAATATTTAGGCGTATATATAGACAGTCAGTTAAATTGGAATGAACATATTAAATATTTGATAAAAAAAAATTAATGCAATAATTCCAAAATTGTTTTATATTAGAAATTTTATGAATCGTACTTTTTTAAAGCTTATATATAATGCTTGGGTTAAGTCATATTTAAGTTATGGAATAATATCTTGGGGAGGAATGTTTTATAGTAATATTAAATCCTTAGTTACTATTCAAAATAGAGTAATTAGATGTATATTAAGAAAAAGAAAATATGATAGTGTTGAATATTTTTATAATGATCTTCAAATTTTACCACTACGGAAAATGTATGTTTATAATGTGATCTTATATTTAAAAAAAGCACTATAGAGAAAGTGACATTAAAAATGTAATGCAGAATACCAGAACAAGTGCACATATTAATTTCATTGTACCACTTCCGAAGAAAACTATTACACAAAAATATTATATATTTTTGGCGCCTAAAATATTTAACAGTTTACCTGAAACTATAAAGGATGAAATAAATTCTTTTACGTTTTCTTGAAAACTAAGAGATTGGATTTGTAATATAGATGATATAGAAAAATTTCTTTAGGTTGGAGGGTTTTTCCCTATATTTATGATTGTAAAATTTTCTTTTTATTTGTTTGCTCTTTAGGATGTTAAATTTTTGAATAAAAATTGATGTATTTAGAGTTTATTATTGATTCTGTTACTATGTTGTTGATGTAACCATGACAGAAAATATTAATATGGTAATATACTTAAAATGTTGTTTCTAATGTTTATATATGTTTTTTATTTTAACCTTATACTCCGCGTGCGAGTCTATGAACTCTTGTGGAGTTGTATATTTCCAAAATTTTTGTAAATACTTATATTGTATCATAATTTAATATAAATGGAAATAAAAGATACTACTACTACTATTCTGATACGACTGTGTATAGACGATTGTCTGACTAACTGACTAGAATATTGACTGGGGACGGCTCACAGACGGCTGAAAGGGGATACGCTAATTCTAACCATAACACAGAAATGGTAGACCTCTGAAAATTTTCACCTTGGACTAATCCGGGACGCAGATCTCGGGAAAAAATCTGAAATTTGACGTCCTAAGTTTCCTTCAAGGTCAAAGAGCGATTAAGTAGAGGTCAACTTGAGCAACGAGTGCTAGAAGTGTGTCTGAAGTGTTGCAAACGTCACGAAATTTCGAATACGGAGCGTCCTTTGAAGTCAAAGGCCGAATTCAGATCTGTAGGTGCCAGAGAACTGAAAATTGGTTCCTGGGGTTATTTTGGTCGTAGATCTCGGAAATGTCAAATTTTGATTGCAGTGGGTGCTTTGAGGTCAAAGGTTAAAAATAGATCTACCTGTCCTAGGTACAGTTAAAATTTGTGTCTGGGGGCATTTTGGGTAGATTCAAATTTCGATATACTTGTGCTGGAGTGATAAAAATTGGTGAAGCGGGCTATTTCAGGCAGAATTCAGAAATGACTGGAATGTTTAGATCCTGTGTCGCGATCAAGGTCAAATAGGGGTCGGAATGGCGGTCTAGAAATTGTGAGGTGACGAAAGCATCGATTGATTTTCGGCATAAATATAATTTTAAAATTTTACAGGAAAATTTTGAAGCCACCATCTTCGCTGTTGTATTCTGCTAATACTGGGTATATCGGAAATATTGTTTTGAGCCAGATGGGATCCGAAAGCAGACTATTTTTCTATCCACACCCCAGTATTAGCAAAACACAATAGCAAAGACAGTGGCTTCAAATAAGCTTAATGATCGCTGTAAATACAAAAGATGATAATTACACGGGTAGGTTGTTTTTAAGCGAGCAATTAAGTTTAGATTATTTTATAATATTCGTATATAATCTTAATAAATAAATTTTTCTATTTAATAAAAGACAAATAAGGTCTCAAAGACCCCGAAGGCTCAGAGAAGGTTGGGGGAGGGGACCCACTGGAATAGCTGTTGGGAGACAAATGGTAACCTCCTTTGAAAGAAGGGGCGGGGGTGGCTCAGTCGGTAGCGCACCAAGCTCGTAATCTGAAGTTCTCAGGTTCGAGTCCCAGCTGGGTCAGCGTTGAGATTTATCTCCGCAAAATTCCCCGCCCCGCCCCGCCCACGGTCAGTAGGGGACACCGATGGGCTTGAAAAGGCCGCCGTCCGTCGGATGGGACGTTAAGCCGCGGCCCCGTGTGCGGGAGAGTCATATCCTGTGTACGTTAAAGAACACGCTGGATGGCCTTGACGGGAGACTACCATCTGTCTCCCAACAGCTGTTCCAGTGGGTCCCCTCCCCCAACCTTCTCTGAGCCTTCGGGGTCCATGTGACCTGGCCATTTAGCCCACGGTGTGCAAAAAAGTGCCGCTCAGAGGTAAAACAACCCAACCCTTTGAAAGCATCCGTGTTCTTTAACGTTCACAGGGTATGGCTTTCTCGCACACGGAGTCATGGATTAATGTCCCATCAGACACACAATGGTCTTTCCAAGCCCATAAGTGTCTCCTACTGACCGTGGGCAGGGCGGGCAGTTTTGCGGAGATAAATCTCAATGCTGGCAATGTGGGACTGGAACCAGATTATGATCCTGGTCGCTACCGACTGAGCCACCCCCGCCCTCACTTTGAAAGTTAATGGAGAAATGAGATTAACCGTTGGCTGCTAAAGATGGCGCTGCTAACAGTGGTATTGAGCCTTCCATCTGTGGGAATTGGCTATTCTCTGTGTGCGTGAAAACGATGTTGCCAGATCCATCTCTGATAGAGCTGGAAAAGCACAGCTTATTAACAGAAGAAATCAAATATAACCGTCGAGGTGTTTTAATGTGAATTAAAATAAATAAAAAATAAATACCCCCTCAAGCAGCTGCTTGCCACAGAGGTCTGACAGGAACCAATCAGTTTATATGCCACAGTAGAAGATCTGAGAGGATGGCAGGGCCTCAGCAGAAAACAACACGAACATCCATGCCTTACCCGGGGCTCGAACCCAGGTCCCGTAGATCAGTAGCGAAGTGCGCTAACCACTCGGCCACGGGACGGCTTAATGTGAATTAGTATGTACTAAAATTCCGCAAGTTGTTCTTTGTTCTTTAATGTCAGTAATTAATTTTAAAATATTCAATAATATTTTTAATAAATTCGTAATAAATAGAGTGTTTGATTTTATACGATTTTAAACTAAATAGCTTGTAGTTAAATTTTAGAGGAATTCAATCACTTAAGAATTTTTGTGCATATTTAATTTCATTCTTCTAGGTGTCCCCGAACAGTCGCACAATCTTATTCTCCCAGTATGGTGTTTTTTTAAAACAGAAATCCCAAAATCTGGGATGCGGAAGAAAGTCTGAAAAAAAAAAATACAATATTGGTTGGAAAAATCATATACTCAGGCTTTTTAAGTTTAAATGGTCTTTATAAAGCCTATTTATTCTTTCATGAGCAAAGATGTAAGCAAATGTTCAGTGGAAAATACGTAAAAAAAAGGAAGCAATTTGTGCAATGAAAATCAAAAGCGATCCCTTAAGATCTTGTGAGTGAGCATCAGGAAACCTCTGCTTCAGAACAAGAAAGAAATCATGCCGAGAAGATAACTGAGAGCTACAACAGGAATCAGATCATTGTTTGGCATTTGCAGAAGGAGGAATGAAAAAATGAATTAAAAAAGTTATTTTCAGGAGAGAAAAATGGAAATTTTCCTTTTTGAAATCGCCGCAAATGTGGGCTGCGATTGCAAGGACGGCTGGCAATCATCTGAAGAAAATTCTCAAAGTCATAGCACAGGGTCAAGCGCTGCTAGACGCACAACAGAATCACGTGATCCGTCGGCAGGTGGTAGCAGATCCAATCGCAACCATGTCTACCATTTGGTGAGCTGCTGCCATGGAAAGTTCCCATCACGACTAGAAAAATTCCCAGGAGATTGATGGTAGATGCAGGACTGCCGTCTCAGTGTACAGTTCAGAGACTGACCTTGACAGCATCACAGATCAGGTTCGTCTGAACCTTCATAATGTTAGAACTACATACCTGAAACGGGAATGGCAAAGAAGTATATTCAGTGCAAAGAACATCACCACTTCTCATTTCAAATCGCTCTAGGCCAAGCAGTGCTACACGATCATGGAGAGTCTATGAAATTGACTCTTGGTGCCCTCAGCCCTGCATCTGTCAGTCTCTTAATAATTGCCTCAATAGCAGTTACAGTTCACCGAATGGTAGTTAAGGTTTCGATTGGTTCTGCTACCATCTACAGACGGATCATGCGATTAACTCATGCTATTGAGCGTCCGACACTATGCATCGATTCTGAGTACCTTTTTCGAGATAAGTGGTGAAAATAACATCCAACTCTCCCTGCAATATAGACAACTGCAGACAAATATAGTGCTTAAGAATTTGGCGTAGTCACTCAACATTTTTCTGTGATCTCCCACAGATACCATGTGTTTGTCACCGAAATGCAGTCATTTGAATAGATATCACTACCCTGCACTCACATGCTGATTTGCATGTATATCCATCCACTCCTTATGGTTGGGGCAATTTCAATGTCGATGAGTGTATTTAAACGTTCACATATATCGTTTTCCGGTGCTTCCCCTCAAGCAGCTGCTTGCCACAGAGGTCTGACAGGAGCCTCTCAGTTTATACGCCATAGTAGAAGGTGTGTGAGGATGGCGGGACCTCAGCAGATAAACAACACGAACATCCATGCCTTACCCGGTGCTCGAACCCAGGTCCCTTAGATCACTAGTCAAGCGCGCTAACCACTCGGCCACGGGACGGTTCCGGTGTTCCTATTCGTGAAATAAAATTCCTCATCTAATATCTGAAATCAGAAAGTTTATAGTGAAACCTCAATAAATCAGGACGGGGATGGCTTAGTCTGTAGCGCAACAGGTTCGTAATCTGTAGCTCCCAGGTTCGAGTCCCTCCTGGGCCAGCGTTGAAATTTATTTCCGCAAAACTCCCCACCCTGCCCTCGATCAGTAGGGGACACCGATGGGCTTGTAAAGGCCGCCGTCCGTCGGATGGGACGTTAAGCCGTGGCCACATGTGCGGGAGAGCCATTACCTGTGCACGTTAAAGAACACACTGGATGGCCTTGACGGGAGGCTACCATCTGTCTCCCAACAACTGTTCCAATGGGTCTCCTCCCCCAACCTTCTCTGAGCCTTCGGGATCCTTGTGACCTGGCCATTTAGCCCATGGTGTGCAAAAAAGTGCCGCTCAGAGGTAAAACAACCCAACCCAGGTTCGAGACCCTCCTGGGCCAGCGTTGAGATATATTTCCGCAAAACTCCGCACCCAGCCTTCGGTCAGTAGGGGACACCGATGGGCTTGGAAAGACCGCTGTCCGTCGGATAGGACATTAACCCGTGGCCTCGTGTACACGATAAAGTACACGCTGGATGGCCTTGATGGGATGTTACCATGTGTCTCCCAAAAGCTCCAGTGGGTCCCCTCAACCTTCTCTGAGCCTTCGGGGTTCTTGTGACTTGGCCATTTAGCCCAATGTGTGCAAAGAAAGTGCCGCTCAGAAGTAAACAATCCAACCTTACTAAAATTTATATAATATAATTTAAATACAATATTAGTTGCTCTATAAGCATATAGCGGATAGAGCCAAACAACATAATTCAGGGGAAATTTTTTTTTTTAACATCAACAGAATTTTCTAGATGGATAAGAATCCTGCCAAAAGACAGGAAACGTCATTGTCACAGAAAAAGAATCGCTTGACTACTGCACTATATGCTACAAATAAAAATTAAACTGGCATCTAAATTCACAAAATATTTTATCCCAGGAACAAAACGATTTGTGCAAATGTAAACTCTCGCACAGTGAACTGTAATTCATCAGTTTATTTACCAATGCTAAAAAAATTCTCGTCATTCAAGGTTAATAATTGCAAACACTTGTTTCTGCAGAAGGAAATGTAATTGGCTGATTTTTTTCTCCGTTTCCAAGACTAAACGATGCCTTTTCCCACGATATTCAGCAACCTAATGAAGCTAATTTTTATTCTAACATGGACGTTGTTAAATTGCTTGTTTAGTGTACACATATAAAAAAAGATTTTAATGTTACGGTTTACTCGGTGGTCCGTGTGTACAACCGAAATCCTCTTTGTTTTCAAACCAAATGTATTATTTGCACAAATGATAAAATCCGAAGTTACAATTATTAGTGGTAAATATAAAGTTTTTGTTTAATACCCGCAAATCTTTACGAGATTCGTTTTATATATATGTAGCTGTTAATAAGCGTTTAGCGGTCCAGTCACAGAGATAAATATTCTTCAAAATCAGGGGATATTTATCAATATTCAGAGCGAATATGGCTTTTACAGCATTCCTTCTTGGAGAACTTGAGCATGGTATTATTTTATGCAAATTTCTGACGCATGGAAATTTGAAGGTTGGGTTGGGCTGTTTTACCTCTGAGGGCACTTTTTTGCACACCATGGGCTAAATGGCCAGGTCACATGGACCCCGAAGGCTCAGAGAAGGTTGGGGGAGGGGACCCACTGGAACAGCTGTTGGGAGACAGATGGTAGCCTCCCGTCAAGGCCATCCAGCGTGTTCTTTAACGTGCACAGGATATGGCTCTCCCGCACACAGGGCCACGGCTTAACGTCCCATCCGATGGACGGCGGCCTTTCCAAGCCCATCGGTGTCCCCTACTGATCGTGGGCAGGGCGGGGAATTTTGCGGAGATAAATATCAACGCTGACCCAGCTGGGACTCGAACCTGGGAACTACAGATTACGAGCCTGGCGCGCTACCGACTGAGCCACCCCCGCCCCAAGAAATTTGAAGAATAATGGATGTATGTCTAATATGTAATAGTCTTATTGGTGAATAATGAATATAACCCGAATCAATATGCAATAAAAACACTTAAAATATGCACCAAAGAAGGAAAATGTGCAAAAAATGAAATGAACAGTTATCATAAAATTAACTTAACACCCATTGCTGATTTTCACCATTGTGTAAAGGAAGAAATGGGCTAATACGAACGTTTTTTAATTGTCTTCCGGTGTAAAATGTTGATTGTCTACGATAAATTTATAATCCTAAAATAAAATTTGAGGCTTCGCTCCGAAAAGGATTTCTGAGCCTAGAGACTGTGGTAGGGGTGGCTCAGTCAGTGTAGCACGGCAAGCTCGTAATCTGTATATCCCAGATTCGAGTCTCACCTGGGCAGCGTTGAGATTTATCTCCGCAAAACTCCCTTCTCTGACCTTGGTTACTAGTAGGGGACAATGATGGACTTGGAAAGTCTGTCGTCCGTCGGATGGGACGTAAAGCCGTAGTCCCGTGCATGGGAGAACGATACCCTGTGCACTTTAAAGAACATGCTGGATGGCCTGACGTGAGCTGCCATCTGTTTCTTATCAGCTGTTCAGTGGGTGCCCTTCCCCCAACTTTCTCTGGCTCTCGGGGGACCTTGTGACTTTGCCATTTGCCCATTGTGTGCAGAAAAAACGTCGCTCAGAGTTAAAACAACAACTACCCAACATCGAGTAAATAGACTTCTAGTATTTGTACTATGGCAAGAAAGATGCTGAAGACCCTTTGGGGACCTTTTGATGGCCAGTGCACAAGGGCCCCGAGCTCTCAGAGAATGATAAGGGGAGGGAACCAACTGGGCAGTTCATACGAGGCAGATTGCATTATCCGGTCAAGGTCATCCAGCGTGTTCTTTAAAGGGCCCAAAGGATGGCTGTCCCATGCATTGGGCCAAGGCTTTATGTCGCATCCGGCCGACGACGGCCTTTCCAAGCCCATCGGCATCCCTTACTGACCGAGGGCAGGAGATAAATCTCAACACTGGTCCAGGACTCGAAACTGGGAACTGCAAATTACGAGACTGGCACGTTACCGCCTAATCAACCTCCGCCCTAATATAACACGAAGAAGACTAGGGGAAAAGTCTATGTTTTCAACACATAGGCAAATGCCTTGATGACCATCTCAAGCACTTTGGAACCATTTTCAGCATCAGTAAGACACAGCAGTCGCAGGGAATCATTTACAAATTTAGAATTTATTATAATTTCTTTTTTTATTGTTTTACTTTCTTGTCAGGTTTCTCGTGGTATAATTTTTTTAATTTAGCTCTAATATAAGCAATGTATGAAATTTTTCTCAAAAATATGCAATAAATATGTAAACACTCATTCATGGCCAAACCTAAAATCCGAAAAGATTTTATATATAATGGCCTCATAGTTACGATTATTATTTTTATATAATGTCATTATTTTTATATAATGATTTTATATACAATGGCCCCACTTTTCCCATGCTGGATGGGACCATAGATGGGCCCAATGAAAATCCTCTCTGAAAATCATATTTTCTTATTTCCATACACCACATTTTCATCTTCGAACATTGCCACGTACAACTGTTTTTCCAATCAGGGATGGAAAACAGGGATTCAAATCAGCGATGTTATTAAAAGTGTGCTTGGAATTTATTTTCTGGATTATTTTATTCGAAACAGTAAAAAGAATAAAAAAGCCAACATGAAATTCTTATGACAACTGATTTTTTTAAATTCGTTTTTTTTTTAATTTTATATTGTTATAAACTTAGCCTTTCTTCTGAAGACATAATTCAAATTCTAAATCTACGAATATACCATGAGATGAAAAAACAATAAAAAAAGGTCTGCCTTTTTTTGTAGTGCACCCATCCCTTGATTTACACCATGGGTGTCCGACCTTTTGACTTCCCCGGGCCGCATTGAGTGAAGATAAATTGCTTTGGGCCGCACATAAAATGTCCAGAAAAGTTTTTAATTGGGATATTCGCTTGTGTCACTAATACTTTTGTCATTAGTGCTCTGTAGTCATGAAAAGACTCGCTGAAAATCACATGATCATGTTGAAAGCTTATGTCGCAAACACGTAAACGTTACGATTTTAGTGGGCCGCATTACCAGCTGTTTAGTGCCGCATGCGGTCCGCGATCCGCGGGTTGGACACGCCTGATTTACACGGTTAATAGGTTCAGGGAAATCATCGTGCAAATCGAGATTAACAACTTGTGAGAAAAAGAGGGTAGGTTCCAAAAAAAAATCTTGTTATTTATAAAAGGTACATTTAAAGTTTTGTTTATACATATTTAATTCAAATTTCAGTTCAGCAGTAATAATAGTTGTTAATGAAACCATTATTTTGAACTCTATTTTCACTAATTCAGATCAGTTTAGATTAATATTTTGCACATATCTTTTTGGTTACGGAAAATACTCATCGTTAATATAGACGTTCACTTTCCGACTGGAAAATGAAATATGAACGAATGATGTTTATGAGCTGAATATTAATTAGGAATTAAGCATTTGTACCAACATTTCATGCTTTATTTTGTAATATTAGTATTATTTGTAATAATAATAATCTACAAAGTTAAACTTGTTGCTAAAAAATGGCCGAGTAACCACTAGGCCATTTTTTAGCAACAAGTTTAAGTTTGTAGATTAACTTTTAAGTTTAACTTTGTATCCGAAAAGATTTTATATATAATGGCCTCATAGTTACGATTATTATTTTATATAATGGCCTGGACCCTTGGCTATTGATCTAAGGGACCTGGGTTCGAGCCCCGGGTAAGGCATGGATGTATGTGTCGTTTTTCTGCTGAGGTCCTGCCATCTTCTCAGACCTTCTACTGTGGCATATAAACTGACAGGCTCCTGTCAGACCTCTGTGGCAAGCAGCTGCTTGAGGGGGTATTTATTTTATTTTATTTAAAAAATGGGATAAGAACACTGTTACTAGTGTGAAAATTTCAGTCTAGAAAAGTGAGATATCGCTGCCGATTAAAAACAGAGTTCACTTCAGTAAGATGTCTCGAGGCAAGATTGCATTACAATGGCAAGAATATAATTTTAGCGAAAGAATATAAATATAACTGTTTACAGATGACGATTTTATTAATCATAGAAATTTACTATTATCTATTTATTCTTAAAAATAAAATCATATCAATTAAAGCCATTTAGTTGAGTTTTACTTTGGGATGACAGTCTAATAGTCTCCCCTGAAGCTATGCCAATGCTAGTCCATACTATGTATTATATCTGCATACAAATAAAAATCTAAATCCATGCAGTGTAAAATGGAGTTTATAATCGTGTAAAACGAAACTAGTTGCATTTCTTCGAGTGTGTGAAACCGAAACCGTGTTAACCGAGTACACGTAAATCGAGAGATGGGTGTATTTTGAAATGTATCACAATTGGAGACACTGCGCTGCAATTTGAGGTCAAATACTAGGAAGGTCAAATTTTAGAAACAAAATTGAATTACTAGACTCAAGTTTTAATTATTTTTATAATTTACTTGGGTCAAATTAATAATTAAAGTTTAATTTAAAACGTCATATGACTATAACAAACAAAGTTTAAATATCGAAGAATATCTGTATAAAGTTCGCAAAGGAACAGGTGTGCTGCAGCACTCAAAAGTACCAAGCTTTTTTATTAAAGTCAGGAGCAAATTAATTTCATTAAAAATATTAATTTTGATTAAAATATTGCGCTTAAGCAACATTTAAAGAGAAAAATAAAATACCAATTATGAGTTTTTCGCTCTCCTTAAAAAATCTACTCTACACGTTAATAGAATTTCGTCTTTTCCCTCTAGACTGTCACGTAGCGATGGCGATGTTGTTGTTAATTGATTGACATCATATCCATGCACCTGAATAGGGGCGGGGGTGGCTCAGTCGGTAGCGAGCCAGGCTCGTAATCTGTAGTTCCCAGGTTCGAGTCCCAGCTGGGTCAGCGTTGAGATTTATCTCCGCAAAATTCCCCGCCCTGCCCACGGTCAGTAGGGGACCCCGATGGGCTTGAAAAGGCAGCCATCCGTCGGATGGGTCGTGGTCCCGTGTGCGGAAGAGCCATACCCTTTACACGTTAAAGGTTTAAAGAACACGCTGGATGGCCTTGACGGGAGGCTATCATCTGTCTCCCAACAGCTGTTTTAGTGGGTCCCCTCCTCCAACCTTCTCTGATCCTTCGGTGTCCTTGTGGCCTGGCCATTCACCCCATGGTGTGCAAAAAAGTGCCGCTCAGAGGTAAAACAACCCAACCCCTCCCCCAACCTTCTCTGAGCCTTCGGTGTCCTTGTGGCCTGGCCATTTAGCCCATGGTGTGCAAAAAAGTGCCGCTCAGAGGTAAAAGAATCCAATGCACCTGAATATTGTATTCTGCGGAAAAAACAAAAAGGGCTGCTGATGCTTACTTCATTAACAGCTACCAGATGAACTGTAATGCTGAATGAGAGCAAAGTGCAAAAGAAAAACCTTTATTTTGTATATATAATTCCATATATTCGAGTAAATATGGTACAGTCGCTCACAAAAAGTATCCGAATACTATGGTTGATTACAGAATTCTGAAAAATATATGGAAACGATTTTTTTTAGAAATAAGTGATCTGGCAACCTTCGTGTCACGTGACACAAAGGTTGCCAGATCACTGATTTTTTTTAAAAAAACGTTGCCAGATATTTTTTGCAATAAAAATCTTTGCCTTACTTTTTTGAGCGACTGTACCTCATTCTTCATATACACAGAAGTTTATCTGTCCCTCTAGAAAGAGATAACATTTATCACCGCTAAACTCCGTGAGAAAGAAGACACCGTTGGGCTGCGAAAGGCCGCCTTTCATCGAATGGGACGTTATGCTGTGGTCCGTGTGATTAGGAGAAAAAACGCTGGATGGCCTTGACGGAGATTTCCATCTGTCTCCTAACAACTGTCCAGTGGATTCCCTTCCTCCAACCTTCTCTGAGCCCTTGGGGTCTTTATGACCCGGCAATTTAGCACATAGTTGCAAAAAGGTAATGCTCAGAGGTAAAATAACCTAACCCAAGTTATAACAGCTGATTTAATCTTTTGAAGTAAATTTTCAAAAATAGCAAAAGTTACATTTAAACGTTTTAGCTTCTATAAATCTTTAAACATTAAAGGTAAAGTGCGGAAAACAGCTAGTTAGATTGCTTTGAGTGAGATCTTCAATTTTCCTCCAGTAACATTTTTTTCATTAAAAAAAATACTTATTTGCGAAACTTTGGATGTAGCTTTCTATGCATATAACCTAGAAATATATGGCCACTTTTTATAGCATAGTGTACTATATCATTTATAGAATTAAATAATGGGAATATATTTATTCACTCTCAAAGTAGTTTTAAGGAACGAGGGGATGAAATAACTTAACCCGCAAAACGCTAATATCAGTTTAAATTCGTATAACATCTCAAGAAAGATAGTAAATATACAATGGTACAGAAAAGAGTGCTTTACCGTGAAAACTTTGTTCTTAGAACCTAACTACGTTAAAGAGAACATTATCTTAATAAGAGAAAATGTGGAAGATACAGAAAGCGAAACGCATCAGCATGATCTGTAGCCCTACTGGAATGGCTTTCAAACTTTTTAAAGTTATAACCACGGTAATTCTAACTTTAACATATTACGATTGTTAACTGCTAGTTTCTTGTTTAACCTCTAAATTAGGCAGTTTATGAACAATTTTGAAACTTAACGATTTTTATAAAATTATTTACTCATTGCCGGTGTCACGTGGGGAGGCTAGGATATTGCGCAGTTAACGCTTTGACAGTTCTCGTACATATGACAGTCGCCAGTTAGACAGGTAAGTCATTGGCCTATCGGGCGGGGGTGGCTCAGTCGGTAGCGCGCCAGGCTCGTAATCTGTAGTTCCCAGGTTCGAGTCCCAGCTGGGTCAGCGTTGAGATTTATCTCCGCAAAAAATTCCCCGCCCTGCCCACGGTCAGTAGGGGATACCGATGGGCTTGGAAAGGCCGCCGTCCGTCGGATGGGACATTAAATTGTGGCCTGTCTGCTGGAGAACCATACCCTGTGCACGTTAAAGAACAAGCTGGGTGGCCTTGACGGCAAGCTACCATCTGCCTCACAACAGCTGTTCCAGTGGGTCCCCTCCCCCAACCTTCTCTGAGCCTTCGAGGTCCATGTGACCTGGCCATTTAGCCCATGGTGTGCAAAAAAGTGCAGCTCAGAGGTAAAACAACCCAACATTGGCCTATCATTCATGAGAATTCTAGAAGTATCCTGAGTAACCTCATAAGTCTCCAAGTCGACAGACACGCTATGCAAATGAGGAGCACTCAATTACTGCTTGTGAATACGTAAATAAATTAATAGACGCCACTATTGCAATTCGGAAAGTGTTCCTATTAGGAAAATGACTCTTACATTATCTTGTCTAGGTGCTTCTCATAAGGGTTTCCCTTTTCTCTCTCCCTACATGTGGTAATTTTCATTTTGATGTTGTCTCTCAACACCTGTGGCAGGCCTCAGAAAGCCTCCCTAGGTACGAGAAACGCTTCTTAATACCGTAGCTGCATTCCAAAGTCATGATCATCTAGTTACTTTTAAGCAATCTGTGTACGGAAGCTATAGAAGGAAGTTCATACCTCGCCGGGCAAACTAATGCGACGGCCATTCCTGTGGTATACTCCAGCCCGCACCTGCCAGCGGTGGGAGAGCACAGGAAATTGGGGAAAGCACGCAAAAGGGAAAAGTTATAGCTAACAAAATTAGCAGACACGTAACATGGGGAGAGCAAGGGAGGGGAAGAAGAGAGAAATCTGCAACTTGGTAAGCATCCTCAATCCGCCGAGCAGAACAAACGCTCGTAATTAAAGCTGAACTCAGAAGTAGCCGCAGAAATGTAATTATCTGTGCTCCTCGTGCACCTGGTATTTGCATAAGGCCGGTCGCTGCTCCACGAAGATCGCGTGAAGTAGGGGGCTGAGAGAGAGAGACGCAGCAATTTCATCCAGAGCGGAGTTGGGCCACATTTGCGGAATCTTGTGCCTCTGCGCTTACGATACCGGCTTCGGAAGAGGAGTAGCTCTGGAGTATAAACGGGATGCAGAGGAGGAGGAGGCAGAAAGACAAGTCTTGTACAAACAGAGGACGGAAGATTTTAGACAAGAGGGAATGGGATGTGCTCTTTTGCTAAGTCTTTTGTAGGCTGCGAAGTTGCTATTGTCTGGTTAATCTAAACCTGAAACCATTGAGAAGGATACGAAGTTAATTGTCTGCACTTAAGGCGCGCTTCGTAAATAGCAAAAAGTTCTCATTAGAGGACTAATTTCAACTTACGTTACGTTGGCATGCTTGGCTGCAATAATTACCAATTAGAGGTTCCACTTATGTTTTGATAATTCATCAAATAATATTTAAATTGCTAATTAACTTAACGAAACAGGTACTAATGATGTGGTTTCCCTAATAGCTTAATGTTCGGAATAGTGGCTTTATCTGGCTTGTGATATTTGTAACGACACATCAACAGATACAGTAGGAAACAGAAACGGGGACGAGATTTTCGTGCAGTGATATGTTAGTATGGCCCGAATGGGTGCTCAAAACTTTCCTCTATAATGAACCACTTTTTGTGTGTGTCACAGCGCCAAGCTTTGTGTACTGTGCAAGGTCAGTTTCGATGATGCGCCTCAGAGGTACTCTTCTGTCACTTATTAAAAACAAGGGGATGCGAGGGTGGATCAGTCGGTAGCGCGCCAGGCTCGTAATCTGCAGACTCCCAGGTTCGAGTCTCAATTGGGCCAGCGTTGAGATTTATCTCCGCAAAACTCCTCTCCTTGCCCTCGGTCAATAGGGGATACCGATGGGCTTGGATATGCCACCGTCCATCAGTTGGAACGTTAAGCCCGGCCCTTCTGCAGGAGAGACACAGACTGTGCATGTCAAAGAAAACATTGGATGACCTTCACGGGAGGCTACCATCTACCACCCAGCAGCTGTCCAGTGGATCCCCTCCCCCAACCTTCTCTGAATCCTCGGGGTCTTTGTGACCTGGTCATTTTGCATATTTTGTGCAAAAAAAGTGCCGTTCAAAGATAAAATAACCAAACCCTTTGTGCAAACAGGTTGTTTGCATAGAAATTCAGCTGCTTCGTCCAAAAACCTCCTTTGTCAGTGTGAGCTGATTTTTCTGGTAAACAACAAATACGTTTACTTGCAGTTGAGGGGCGGGGGTGGCTCAGTCGATAGCGCGCCAGGCTCGTAATCTGTAGTTCCCAGGTTCGAGTCCCAGCTGGGTCATCATTGAGATTTATCTCCGCAAAATTCCCCGCCTGCCCACGATCAGTAGGGGACACCGATGGGTTTGGAAAGGCCGCCGTCCGTCGGATGGGACGTTAAGCCGTGGCCCCGTGTGCGGGAGAGCCATACCCTGTGCCCGTTAAAGAACACGCTGGATGGCCTTGACGGGAGGCTACCATCTGTCTCCAAACAGCTGTTCCAGTGGGTCCCGTCCCCCAACCTTCTCTGAGCCTTCGGGGTCCATATGACCTGGCCATTTAGCCCATGGTGTGCAAAAAACTTCCGCTCAGAGGTAAAACAACCCAACCCAACTTGCAGTTGATGGTTTTGCAGAACTTCTAATTTTTTTAATGAATTCTAAACAAATAAAAATATTATTTTTACCTAAAGTCCTCTAAGTTAACATGACAGTGATAAAGATCACAACATCTCAGTATTGCCAGTTAAATTTATGAAAATAGTTACAATTTAGACTTTAAAAAAATTCTCAATTTCTTTCATTTTTTTAAGAATTTAAATCACCCTATTTTGTTGCATTCTCAGAAACGCTCCGAATATAAAGAGGTAACTTTGACTTAACTCAATAACAAATTCACGTCTTGTCATCGTATTCATGTCACTGTCATCCATAAGATAAACTGATATCTTAAATCCCTTATATTATTCGCAATTGATTCCTACCGAATTCATTTTTCTGTTTGCATCGAAGAAAATCCGAAGCTTTTCTTCTTTTCTCACCTTACACGTTTCCACCTATTATATTGAAAGAACTGATCAACCTCCTAGTCGAGAATCTATCACGAATCAGCTCTAAGAACGACCACTTCATTACCAGTCGGGTTTCACCTACGAGGGCGAGGCAGAATCTGATCAATATGCACCCCTCGGACCACACGCTGAAAAGTGTTCAACCCGCATATGTGAGGAGAATGTGCAAGCAGGCCACAGAGCCCCTGCGAAGGCCACCTGAGTGATGAAAATGGCGGGACTTGCTGTGTTCACAGATTGCTTACACAACTGTTGCTGACGCCACAAATGAAGTCGCTACGGTAGGTACAGGTGCAACCCCTCAGCAACAAGGTGAGGTGGATGACACCGAATAAATCATTCCAGCGGAGGGTTATCTTGCGTTTCTGACTTACTGTGGCCAGATAACTACTTCTCACGTCACAGGTTCTCAGTTTGAAGTGAAATACTATAAGTACTGCCCACTAAATTGTCTGTGAGGTCAAGTAGGTGTAAGACGAATGCCACCCGCTCTATGGCATTTAGTTTGCTCGCTCTGAGGAATTGGAAGAAGCAAATATGGAGGTGTATAGTTATGAACAGTGGCGACGCGCGCGCGGAAGCAACGTTTGAATAGTAGAGACAGTTACCCACATGAAATGAATAATGAACCTGTTATTTACGCTTTGATATTCTGAAAATAAAGAAAAATATGAAATATTTTACATAATCATGGTCGTGGGAGGGTGGGGGAGGGGAGGGGGCCAAGTGAGATAGTTTTTCCCTAGAAAGTAGATCGAAAAATTATTTTGAATATCAGGAGTATCAAAAAAACCAATGTTCTTTCCTTAACAAAATATAATCTTGATTTTTTTTTGTTGTTGTTGTTGTTTTCGGAAGTATATCATTTCTTTTTACTTGTTAATAGAAAAACACATTTTTACGTGTATTTTTCATTAATAATAATTTTTGCTTTATTTTTTTGTTAGTTTTTGGGTATACTTAGTTGTATTATGGTAAATTGTATGCATGTTTGCTGCATTCGTTACTATGCCTGTTAACTAACGGCTCAATCTAAATATTTCTATTTTGAAACATTGATTAGTTTTAGCCACCCCCTGAGAAACTTCTGTCACCCCCAGGAAAAATTTCTGCCGACGCACATGTGACATAAAATGCACCAATATCATATATATATTTGGGATATTTACATGAGTAATAATTTTTGGAATGGTGTTGCGTTCTAATATCTGCATCATTTTAAACATTTTATCTCCCCATTCCAATTGATCTCTCTACCCTGCTGGATATGAGATGCACTAACTGAATCATTTTCATATTTAAGAAGAATGTAATCTAATATATTTTTCATTTAAGTAAAATATAACTAAAATAATTACTTTGGCTACGTCATTCATATACCTTATGTTATTATTCTCTCCATTCCATGATATTAACGCTGATGCAGCGACCAGCTCAGAAGATAACAGAAATCGCCAACAGAAATATAATTAGTCATACGTAATTACATTTACTGTAACTTTATCTGAGCTAACATACATAGTTAATTAAGAAAAAATAATATGCTTTAGAAACTCATAACTCGTATTACTTGAAGCTCGTACCATATCTTATTAAAACCGTTATTACATCTCGGAACTATGTTAAGAATTTTCATTAGAGCAATTAAATCCACTGAAATACTCTCCAATGGAAACCTACAGGTGCTGGACAGAAAAATGGACTTGCCATCCTCTCAGACCTTCTACTGTGACATATAAACTGACAGGCTCCTGTCAGACCTCTGTGGCAAGCAGCTGCTTGAGGGGGTATTTATTTTTTTTTTATTTTTCATGTCATCTCAACAGAAAATCACATTCAGAGCTCAATAACTTTTTCAATATGATTTTAATAAACAATATGTCTTAAGATAAGTTAAAGTCCGCAAAATTTCCTGCCCTGCCCACGGTCAGTAGGGGACACCAATGGGCTTGGAAAGGCCGCCGTCCGTCGGATGGGACGTTAAGCCGTGGCCCCGTGTGAGGGAGAGCCATACCCTATGCACGTTAAAGAACACGCTGGATGGCCTTGACGGGAGGACTAGTGATGTCAAAATGAAATCTTTGAAATATCTAGTGTCAATTTGAAAATCTCTCGCGGCACACAGATTGCGAGACACTGCTATAAACTGATGATAGAGGACGTGATTTTTGTGACATTTCATGGTCCAACCAAATCTGGTAGGATCAGAACCCTTTGGAATTTTAAAATTACTGCTGAGTGGCAATATTCGTGAATTGATTATGAACAATACGAACAGACATGTTGACCATCTAAAAGCAGGCCCACTCAATCTGAGACTCATAAAACACACGCAACAAAATATACAGAATCTGACTCATTTTTTCCAATTATTCGACCAAACATATTTAGGTGCATAACAAATGATTTTTACCAATTCCTAATACTAATTAAAAATGTATATTCTTGTTTCTAATCAAGATATTTTGTTGATTCCTTAAGAGAAGTTTTTTTTTTCAAATTCCTCTGAAATGCACGTTTTCGTTTTTAAGTTGAGAATTTTCTCCTGCTTCTCTTTCAGAGTATATATTTTCAGTTTCTTGAATTCCTCTTCAATGAGTTTGGGATGGACTGTCCTGATCTAAAGGGAAACAAAATAAATGCGAATATAAATTGGAACCCTATCGATAATATTAATGAAATATTAGAATTCTTAGGCGAGGAGAGTTCTCATGCGAGGGAGTCCAGAAATTCCAGAATTTCAAAACTCCTTCGCTTAAAAGATTATTGTTCTAATAATTCAATTTTGGGAAATCGAATGACCAAATGCATCATATGACATTGATAGTTTTTTGTAGCTCTCCCACCACCCTGGGTCCAGTACTATTGCTTCGGAAACATGATGTGGACAAAAGATTTTAGTCATGGTCCATGGATAGCATTCGATTCGAAATGAATGAACGACTTTAAAATGTTGATTATTTTCCTTCTAAACTATCATTTAGCTTACAAGCGAACAAGAAGCTTACAAAAAATATAGTTTAGGTTTAAGCTTCGATACCGTTCTGCATCTAACTACTTACAATGTAAGAAGTATCAACAACACTCTCAGTTGTTGACTTTAAAGATAAAAAATATTTGTGTACAAAGATTTCGCGTTTTCCCCACTTTCATTAAAACGATTATCAGAAAAATCCCAGTCCACGCTTTCTCATTAACGAAGTAAGAGTTGGCAACTCAGGAGACTACATTCAGCTACACTATGTTCGTTGAACTGCATTATTAAGGTTACCTAATATACACTATAAAGGTTCCAGCTTTAGCTAGGGGGGAGTCAAGGGGGTCAATGCACCCCCCTCTTCAGAATACTAATAACTTATTAGCTATTTTATTATTATAATAATAATAGAAGCAAAAATATTACACTTATTTATATTTCATGAAATTTTTAAGAAATATTTTTAAAGACCTGTAAAATAAATAATAATAAATAAATACCCCCTCAAGCAGCTGTTTGCCACAGAGGTCTGACAGGAGCCTGTCAGTTTATATGCCACAGTAGGAGATCTGAGAGGATGGCAGGACCTCAGCAGAAAAACGACACACACACATCCATGCCATTTCCGGGGCTCGAACCTAGGTTCCTTAGATCAGTAGCCAAGCGTGCTAACCACTCGGCCACGGGACGGCTCATGGAGGAGGAAAATATTATACTGCTTTGAAATTCCAGCTCCCTTTAAATTTTTTCTGCTAGATTGTGTTTCTTGCCCCCCACCCCCCCAACTCCTAGATGTTTTCTAGATATGAGCCTGCTTCCATGTAATTTGAATATTGTCAGTTCCATATTTAAAGTTTCTTAACCTCTTAAATAAGTTTCTATTAAAAATGTGTTACGAGAAAAACCTTAACTGGCAATAGTGGTTAGGGAACTAGCGACTATTCCAGCAAGGCAAACTTTGTGCGCTGTGTTAGCTCTAACTGAGGCAGTGATCAGCAATGACTTCGGTCTTAGTAGAGCATGTCCTTGTATGAGAAGGCCTGCAAAGGTTAGGTGTAGCTTCTAGGATTCTTCTCTGTCCTAAAATTTTGCAAATCAAAAAAAAAAGAAACGGAGGGGGGGGAGAAGGATAAACTGAAGATTTCGCTCAATATCGAATCCCGATTTATAATAAAAATTTATTTAACACTTAAAGTTTTTTTAAACTAGAACATTTATCAACAGAAGTTGTTATTAAGCTCGTCCCAATTATTTTTCTTCAAAATTGTCGAGAACTTCACATTAACGTTTAAAATTGCATCTTAGCAAAATATTTCTTTTAACATTTATTATTATTATTGTTTTATTTAATGTTCGAGCTGTTATTTTAATTAGCTTTATCAATCGAGATTTACATAAATTGCAGATCTCAGTCAATTTATGCTAATTATTAATTTATTAATTATTTACATAAATTGACTGAGATCTGCAATTTATGTTCGTCAAAATATTTCCATGAAAAATCTCACTTGAAAAGTTGTTTTAAGTGTGATATGCATTCACATAAGAAGTGTCCCAATATTTTTAGCAACATAGTGTATAATCGAGATGCGTCTTACTGTGATTGGCTGGCAAAAGAGATTGAGACAGAGTGAGCTGGAAAAGGACGCGGAGTCCTCCAGAAGGAGAACAGGACACTTCTCGACCAACTCGAAGAAAGTCGTTAGTGTCAGCCTTCCTCAGCAAGACGACTGAAGTGGGACTGCAAGTGGGAGAACTGTTGGGAGTGAGAACATTAGCTCCAGTGACGAGTTCATTAGTGTAACTGAAAGAGGTCCGGGGAGAACAGTATGGTGCCTGCATCCCTTGATTAGTGAATTGTAACTTAACATTGTAGTCGTGTGCAAATTTTGTATTCAGTCTTGCAAAATAAACATACTTTAATCTAGTGAAGACGATGTGGCGTCGTCAGAGTTCAGCTACAGCAGTTAATTAGACAACTGCTCCCCACAGTGATAAATGATCACTACAAGAAGAGTAAGGCATGGATGCAACTCTCTTACCTTACACTAGGGCAAGGAAGTAATTCCCTAACCTTAGATTGGGAACACGAGGTAGTTATCTCACCTCTGATTTTTGGTGCAGAACTAACTTCTTCACCTTGATTGAAGACACGGGCAATTCCCTCACCTTCGATTGGGAACATGAGGACAATTCCGTCATCTCAGATTTTGGTGCAGAAGCAACTTCTTCACCTTGATCGAAGACACAAGGAAATTCCCTCACCATCGATTGGGAACATGGGGACAATTCCGCCATCTCAGATATTGGTGCAGAAGCAACTTCTTCATCTTGATTGAAGACACAAGGAAACTCCCTCACCTTCGATTGGGAACATGGGGGCAATTCTGTCACCTCAGATTTTGGTGCAGAAGCAACTTCTTCACCTTGATTGAAGACACAAGGAAATTCCCTCACCATCGATTGGGAACATGGGGGCAATTCTGTCATCTCAGATTTTGGTACAGAAGCAACTTCTTCACCTTGATCGAAGACACAAGGAAATTCCCTCACCATCGATTGGGAACATGGGGACAATTCCGCCATCTCAGATATTGGTGCAGAAGCAACTTCTTCATCTTGATTGAAGACACAAGGAAACTCCCTCACCTTCGATTGGGAACATGGGGGCAATTCTGTCACCTCAGATTTTGGTGCAGAAGCAACTTCTTCACCTTGATTGAAGACACAAGGAAATTCCCTCACCATCGATTGGGAACATGGGGGCAATTCTGTCATCTCAGATTTTGGTACAGAAGCAACTTCTTCACCTTGATCGAAGACACAAGGAAATTCCCTCACCATCGATTGGGAATATGGGGGCAATTCCGCCATCTCAGATATTGGTGCAGAAGCAACTTCTTCACCTTGATTGAAGACACAAGGAAATTCCCTCACCATCGATTGGGAACATGGGGGCAATTCTGTCATCTCAGATTTTGGTGCAGAAGCAACTTCTTCACCTTGATCGAAGACACAAGGAAATTCCCTCACCATCGATTGGGAACATGGGGCAATTCTGCCATCTCAGATTTTGGTGCAGAAGCAACTTCTTCACCTTGATTGAAGACACAAGGAAACTCCCTCACCTTCGATTGGGAACATGGGGGCAATTCTGATTTAATTTAATTAATTTAATTAAATTTAATTAATTTAGATTAAGGGCATTAAAATGAACTTAATCTACGGTCATCCTTAATCTAGATATGAGTGAGACTCATATCTAGATTAAGGATTACCGATACTAGATTAAGGATGACCGATACTAGATTAAGATATGACTCATCTAGATTAAGGGCACGGAGGCAATTCCCTCACCCCCGTATTGTGGTACAGAAGCAATCTTAGATCGAGTACACATAGGCCACACTCTCTCGCCTTATGCTGATCTACTTTCAGTTGAGATCATGTTAGGTGCGTATTCATATAATTATTTTTGTCTTCATTAATTAGGGCCGAGCTCTTCTATTCGTATTATCCCTGATTTATACGCTTCAGAACACTTGTTCCTGCCGAAATTTCACTTAACCCTAAATTACCCCAATATTAACGAAAAATTCTTCGCTCTTCGTCTCTTTCATTTTGATAAATATCGCATATACATATATACAAATACAACTCACATAAAACAAATGTTCAATTAAAAGAGTATATAAGAGAGTTGGGTTGGGTTGTTTTACCTCTGAGCGGCATTTTTTTGCACACCATGGGCTAAATGGCCAGGTCACATGGACCCCGAAGGCTCAGAGAAGGTTGGGGGAGAGTACCCACTGGAACAGCTGTTGGGAGACAGATAGTAGTCTCCCGTCAAGGCCATCCAGCGTGTTCTTTAGCGTGCACAGGGTATGGCTCTCCCGCACACGGGGCCACGGCTTAACGTCCCATCCGACGGACGGCGGTCTTTCCAAGCCCATCGGTGTCCCCTACTGACCTTGGGCAAGGCGGGGAATTTTGCGGAGATAAATCTCAACGCTGACCCAGCTGGGACTCGAACCTGGGAACTACAGATTACGAGTCTGGCGCGCTACCGACTGAGCCACCCCCGCCCCATATAAGAGAGGGAACATCATTTTGTCTACGAGCCCATCTTAAATGATCGATGAGACATCCCAACTGTGAATGTGATGGTTAAGCTTTTGTCATATATTGTATCAGCTTCGGAGCTTTATCGGGTTCCATCAGTTAGTTAGCTGGAAGTTAGGCTACGGAAGGAAAGACGAATCCTCAGTGAAATCAGACAACAGAAATCTTTTCGCTTCACCTTTACG
The DNA here is from genome assembly GCA_038380435.1 of Ryuthela nishihirai. Classification (NCBI taxonomy): domain Eukaryota; kingdom Metazoa; phylum Arthropoda; class Arachnida; order Araneae; family Heptathelidae; genus Ryuthela; species Ryuthela nishihirai. The sequence goes on along the minus strand of JAWZYU010000005.1, from coordinate 32,408,911 downwards.
AAAGCTAGCACTGGAAGATAAAAACGTTAAGTCCTCTTGGTTGATTGGTTCGAAACAGAAAAAGGAAAGCACTCGAGGGTATTTGGATTAGGATGTTTCAGAAGAAAAATAAAACATTTTCTTGACACTCATTGTCCTGGAGGCAAGCACTAGTTTTCAACAAGGTCGTGAAGGACTCTCAACAGCGATATTAGAGTGATCTTAGGTGGATGCTACATCGGAAGTTTGCACTTTTTAGTGAATTCTTGAATTCCAGATGCTATTTTATTTTTGTATTTTGCAACCATTAATTTACTCACTTGTCATTCAGGAAATAATATTTAAAAAAAAATAAATATACAAAATACATAAAAAAATTGCAGAAGGTAATTAAATTATCTTTTGCACTTTGGCATTTCCCCCGAAGCAATTTCTGATATTAGCAAAAAATTTCTGCATCTTCCTCACTTTTAATCTTCTGCAAATGCTTTTTAATATATTATTCAATTCAACATTACCTCTAAACTCTTTTTACCATAAACAATTCAGCAATTACACCAGATTCTTTTTAACATCTAATTCAAACGTGTTTGAAGGTCCCACTTTCTTCTACCACGTTTCTTTCGCCATCTTTATTTCAATGCCCTTCACAGTTTCTTTTTTTATCGTCCTCTTCATTTTAACATTACTTAAAGTTTTTTATTAACTCTTTAAATTAGAGAGTTCCTCCAGGCTATTTTTTTATTACTTCTCTACAATTTATTTTTGCCATATTCAAGTTGACAATAATTATTCGACTATTTCTTCATTCTCTTCAATCTGACTATTTTTTTGCCTTCTTTTATTCTATATTTCCCCCCAGTAATTTTAACTTCCAGCTTGATGCATCCTCAGAATCTTTTCTATGCTTTAATATTCTTCTAAGTGTCGTTTTTTTTCACCATCTTCATCAATTTTACATTGCCTTGATTCTTTTCAGCAGCTTCTTCAACTTGATATTTTGTCATATTATTTTCATCTCCTTCAGTTCCACACTCTCCTTTTCATCATCTTTCATTCAGTATTTTTTTTTAATTAATTTGCTATGTCATCTTCAATTTAACATTTACCCTGACTCTTTTCATAATATTTTACTCATTATATCTCTCTTACTCTTTCATCATCATATTTCACTTCACATTTCCAAGATTCCTTTCATCATCTTTACTATAAGTTCCAGTCTTGAAGGGGGCGGGGGTGGCTCAGTCGATAGCGCGCCAGGCTCGTAATCTGTAGTTCCCAGGTTCGAGTCCCAGCTGGGTCAGCTTTGAGATTTATCTCCGCAAAATTTCCCGCCCTGCCCACGTTCAGTAGGAGACACCGATGGGCTTGGAAAGGCCACCGTCCGTCGGATGGGACGTTAAGCCGTGGCCCCGTGTGCGGGAGAGCCATACCCTGTGCACGTTAAAGAACACGCTGGATGGCCTTGACGGGAGGCTACCATCTGTCTCCCAACAGCTATTCCAGTGGGTCCCCTCCCCCAACCTTCTCTGAGCCTTCGGGGTCCTTGTGACCTGGCCATTTAGCCCATAGTGTGCAAAAAAGTGCCGCTCAGAGGTAAAACAACCCAACAACCAGTCTTGGAATTCTTCACCACGTTCTTAAATTTAACATTTCTCTGGACTATTTTCACCTTCTCGATCAAATCGAGTTTCTCAGACCGAGTGTTGAATAAAAATGAATACTCTCCAAGTATTTCATAATTATCGTTTCGACACACATACTTTACAATTTCCTTCAATTGATACTTACTGAAATATTTTCAGCATCTCAATTTAGCACTTACCTAAATTTTTCTTCGTCGTCTTTTATTCAATACTTCTTGAAACTTGTTTTCAATCAACCTCTTCAATTTGACTATTCTCCAGTTTCAGTCTCTTTCTTCCCCAGCATAATTCATCTACTAATCGCACTTGCGGTAATCCCGCTTAGTAGAATGCAGGACTTAAAACTGTTAACCAAAATTAACAGATTTCAGTGTCAAATCAGAGGGAGTTTTTTACATTCTTATCTGAATCTTGCCTCGGTGAGAAGACAGACTACAAAGACAATCGCTCAACACGTGTGAAGTGAATGTTCCTGCGGAGGGCATCGTTGGAGTTGGAAACTTCGCCTACGCCAGATCGAAAGAGGCAGGGCTGACTCAGTCGGTAGCGCACCAAGCTCGTAATCTGAAGTTCTCAGGTTCGAGTCCCAGCTGGGTCAGCGTTGAGATTTATCTCCGCAAAATTCCCCGCCCTGCCCACGGTCAGTAGGGGACACCGATGGGCTTGGAAAGACCGCCGTCCGTCGGACGGGACGTTAAGCCGTGGCCCCGTGTGCGGGAGAGCCTTACCCTGTGCACGTTAAAGAACACACTGGATGGCCTTGACGGGAGGCTACCATCTGTCTCCCAACAGCTGTTCCAGTGAGTCCCCTCCCCCAACCTTCTATGAGCCTTCGGGGTCAATGTGACCTGGCCATTTAGCCCATGATGTGCAAAAAAAAGTGCCGCTCAGAGCTAAAACAACTCATTCCAGATCGAAAGTTAAGGCTCACAGAGTTAAGGCTCCCCCCTCCCATGCAGGAGTGTCATCATACCCTGTATACACATTAAGGAACACCGAATGGCCTTGTGTTCTACTCTGTTAGGCGACAGATGAGAAGACTTCCACCTGTCTCCTACCCGCTGTCCAGTGGATCCTCTTCCTCAATTTTCTCTAGCCCATGAGGTCCTTTTAACCTGACCAATTAGCCCACTGTGTGCAGAAAGTGCCTCTCAGAGATAAGACAACTCAACTCTGGTCCGAGATTAAACATGAAATAATTGGGTTGTTTTACCTCTGAGTAGTTCTTTTTTGTTGCGCGCAATGAGCTAAATGACCAGGTTACAAGGACCCCAAAGGCTCAGAGAGAGTGGTAGAAAGGGACTCGATGGCCAATTGTTAGGAGACAGATGAAAGCCTCCTGTCAAGGCAATCCAGCAGTTCTTTAACATGCACTCCTGCACACGGAGCCACGGCTCTACATTCCTTCCGACGGACGGCGGGCTTTCCAAGCCCACCAGTGTTCCCCTTGACCGACGACTGGTGGGGTTTCATGGATATACAGTATATCTCAACGATGACACAGATTGAAGACCTCGAACACGGGAACTGCAAGCTAGAGTCTGATCCCTCCTCCAATATTAAATGGATTTCAGCATACGTTTAAACTACAATGTCAGAAAGTCAATAATCTTAAAACATGCACGATCCGATCAAAAATTAAATAAGAAGATTTTATAAGAATCACTTTTTAATGTTGGACTGAAAAATAAAAATATTGAATAAACTGAAAACTTGAAACTACTTATTTATCTCTGGGATTATCAGAATTCTCTGCCTTAGAAGCAAGCCTTGATCTGTTTGAGCTGCTACATTTAAGTTACAATACAATTTTTTTGAAAAAAAAAAGAAGGTCCACATTGTGTGAACTTCATATTTTATTAAGGCAATCTCCATCGTCATCGGAATAGCTCAGCTGAGCCAACATACATCTCTCATTGTCCCTCATTTGCGCAAAACGCCATATGCATCATCTTGTAGCGAAGAAACCTTTCGGTTGACCAAAATGAAAGAGCCACGAAAAGCGTTTAATTAACTACTTGTAAAGTCATATTTCCCCCAAACTATCGGGGCGGGGGTGGCTCAGTCGGTAGCGCGCCAGGCTCGTAATCTGTAGTTCCCAGGTTCGAGTCCCAGCTGGGTCAGCGTTGAGATTTATCTCCGCAAAATTCCCCGCCCTGCCCACGGTCAGTAGGGGACACCGATGGGCTTGGAAAGGCCGCCGTCCGTCGGATGGGACGTTAAGCCGTGGCCCCGTGTGCGGGAGAGCCATACCCTGTGCACGTTAAAGAACACGCTGGATGGCCTTGACGGGAGGCTACCATCTGTCTCCCAACAGCTGTTCCAGTGGGTCCCCTCCCCCAACCTTCTCTGAGCCTTCGGGGTCCATGTGACCTGGCCATTTAGCCCATGGTGTGCAAAAAAGTGCCGCTCAGAGGTAAACCAAACCAAACAAACCCAACAGCTGTTCCAGTGGGTCCCCTCCCCCAACCTTCTCTGAGCCTTCGGGGTCCATGTGACCTGGCCATTTAGCCCATGGTGTGCAAAAAAGTGCCGCTCAGAGGTAAACCAAACCAAACAAACCCAACAGCTGTTCCAGTGGGTCCCCTCCCCCAACCTTCTCTGAGCCTTCGGGGTCCATGTGACCTGGCCATTTAGCCCATGGTGTGCAAAAAAGTGCCGCTCAGAGGTAAAACAACCCAACAACAACACAATCCAGTCTTATACATCGAGCATAGAGTAAATAAAGTTTAAAAAGATACCTTCAATTCTGATTCGAACCTGAGAATGATTCAGTTTGGGACTCGAACCTGAGAAATTCAGATTACATAAAATAAAGAGGGGCAAAAATTTGGTCAGCAGTTCCTGATAGTTTAACATCGTTAATCCTATTTAAAACCCTGCCATTGTAATCGAGAATATTTCAGTTCCTTTTAGCATTTTATCTCCTAGTAGAATTGCTATTTAATTTAATTCGAGTTTTTGTTATTGATTTTTCGTGTTCGTTCTTCGAAGATTAGTAAAAGGAGAAAGAGACGTTCATGGTATTTCTTATCTTATGGTTTTGTTCGGCTCTTTTTTTGTGTGCCCTCTCTGAAACACATTTTCCGTTCTATATTAAATTATCTCTTCGCATTGTAGATTTTGTTTAAAAAAATGCATAAATAACATTTATAACTTTAGGTAAAGAAGGAGCAGTCCATTTCCGCGCTGGTGCATTCCAATTTTGAATATAGTTAGCACGAAACATAAAAACATCTCTCAGTAAAGTTTAATCCTGAAGAGAAAAATTAATTCAAATTTAAACAAATATGTCATTCAATACAGATGAACACATAAAAAACAAGATTAGAAATACGAAGATAATTTCTTCCTAAGTACATCCCAAAATTACGTGAGCGTTTTCATAATTTATCCCAGCTTCTTTCTATCATCATTTATTTTTAAACTCACGGAGTGAATTATTTACGCCGATGCAATTTTTATTTCGCTGCAAAATTACAATTTCCATTTCAATTTAGCCCCCAGAAAGTAATTTTAGTTCCATAAGGGAATTCATTTTGAGAGCAAAAAGGGCGATCCTACAACCCCCCCCCCCACTACACACACCCTCCCATGACTTTTGGGACCAAGAGCTGCATCTGCCGTCCCACCCGTCATCCGTGACCCCCATCACACCGCTGATTAACCCCCGTTGTCTTCATCTTCCCCACGAGACCAGTCACGTGTGTAGTGCACCATGTGGCCCACATCATTAACAGTTCACCTAATCGTGGCCAGCTGTGGGTTTGGCACGGCTGTCCCATTGTGTAACCAACTTAGCAAATGACTGCGTTCTGCTCACTTAATTATTTACCCATTGAGCGCTTACTGCGCCCAGAATGCGGCTGCATGCAGAGAAACGCCCGAACCGCCTACGCTGTTATTGCTCATCATAATGAGTAGCTGCGACGGTCGGTTGACTGACAACTCCCAGTAATGAAGCGCCGCGGTGACAAAGTCCAATATTCAACCCTTAATATAATTACGGAGGCCGTGATGGTTAGTTGATTGGAACCGAAATTTCACTCTCTTACTTGCAAATGGCGTTAGATGCCAAAGGGCAATGCCTATTGTGGTTCTTGGAACGTTGTCGGGCATTAATTAATTATGTTCAAGATTTTAATTCCATCTCTCACTCACCGCTAATTAAAGATCAAATGCAAAGGTAGGCTTCAAAGTCCTCTTACTACGTCAAAAGCCGTGTCTGAAAGCTGATTGTAATTTCGTTGCTCAGTTTCCGAAATGTGCACCTGGATCTCTCTTTGGATTAAGCTAAGTCTTCCTTGCGACAAGTGGCAAAGAACTTTTCGATGACTTAAGAAGATAAAGGAATTATTGCAGAAATTAGACACATAAGAAAAGCATTTTATTCCTTGGCTTTATTAGCATAAAATAACTATCAGTTAACTATAAATCATAATCTTGCTTTTAAATTAGTTCAACGTTGTTGTTTTTTTTTAAATGAAATTGAGTTTTAGGTATGTAAAGCTCTTGCAGCCGTCCCATGGCCGAGTGGTTAGCGCGCTTGGCTACTGATCTAAGAGACCTGGGTTCGAGCCCCAGGATAAGGCATGGATGTATGTGTCGTTTTTCTGCTGAGGTCCTGCCATCCTCTCAGACCTTCTACTATGGCATATAAACTGACAGGCTCCTGTCAGACCTCTGTGGCAAGCAGCTGCTTGAGGGGGTATATATATATAAAGCTCTTGCAGATAAATATCTCAAGAAATCCACTGATCAGTTGGCTTTCCCAGAGATTAAAAAAAATGTTCTTGGCTTCAGCGGTGCATTTTGCTAGAATCATAACTAACATCTACACCACAAGAACTTCGCTTTACTGCAACTGATTAAAAAACTGGCAGAAAAATAAATGGAATCACTAGTAACATTAAAAGATACGTATTGATACCTTTAAAAACTAGTAGCATTTTAAAGGTATGTATGGATTTTAAGAATTAGTAACATTTTAAAGATATATATATTAATAATAATAATAAAATAAATACCCCCTCAAGCAGCTGCATTCCACAGAGGTCTGACAGGAGCCTGTCGGTTTATTTGTCATAGTAGAAGGTCTGTGAGGATGGCAGGACCTCAGCATATATATTATATTATATATTAATACCTTTATTTAAAAATAAATTGTAACACTTTAAAAATCTTTTGATACCCAGATTTTAGGAACAGCTTTTTTTGCATTGGTATAGTGCGAGGGGCAACTGGGGAGACTATGAGGCTGCGCAGTTGATGTTCCGACAGTTCTCCTAGAACAGTGGCGTACCAAAAAACTTCTAATACGGGGGGTGGGGGGGGGGGTTGGCATGTTTGAGTTTCATTTGGCGTACTTGAGCCCTGTTTCTTGAGGACTAGCTTAGAAAATATGTGATATCGAAACCTTTAAGGGAAACTCTAACCCCACCCTTTAAGTGGGTTACAACTGGCAACTCCCAGATAATGAAGCGCCCATAGGTGAATGACCTTTTAATCACCAATATCTGTAGGGCCGGGGATGGCTCAGTCGGTAGCACGTCAGGCTACGTAATCTGCAGTTACCATGTTCGAGTCCCGCCTAGGCCAGCGTTGAGATTTATCTCCGCAAAACTCCCCGGATGGATATGCTCTTAATCAATAGGAGACACCAATGGGGTTGGAAAGGCCACGTCCGTCGGATGGGACGTTAAGCCATGGACCCCTGTGCGATAGAGCCATACCTCTGAACGTTAAAGAACACGTTGGATGGCCTTGACCGGAGGCTATCGTCTGTCTCCGAACAGCTATCCAGTGGGTCCCGTTCCCCAACCTTCTCTGAACCCTCGGGTCCTTATGACCTCTGACCCAAAAAAATGTCGCTCATAGATAAAACTACCTAACCAATATCTATAAGGTCTGTTAAAGTGTCAACTTCGCAGTCTCAGTTTCCCAAGTTGCCACTGCGCTGCGCCACTTATGCTTTATAAATTTACAAACTGACAAACGGAAAGCAAATAAAAAGACAGATAAAAATAGCGGAATCCTCAGAGCCATAAGTAGGTCATCGTCATGAACAGCAATTAACTACAGAGAGCAATTAACTACAGAGATCAATAGGTAGGCCATCGTCATGAACAGCAATTAACTACAAAGATCAATAAATACAGAGAGCAATTAACTACAGAGATCAATAGGTAGGCCATCGTCATGAACAGCAATTAACTACAAAGATCAATAACTACAGAGAGCAATTAACTGAAGAGATCAATAGGTAGGCCATCATCATGAACAGCAATTAACTACAAAGATCAATAACTACAGAGAGCAATTAACTGCAGAGATCAATAGGTAGGTCATCATCATGAACAGCAATTAACTACAAAGATCAATAAATACAGAGAGCAATTAACTGCAGAGATCAATAGGTAGGCCATCATCATGAACAGCAATTAACTACAAAGATCAATAACTACAGAGAGCAATTAACTATAGAGAGCAATTAACTACAGAGATCAATAGGTAGGCCATCGTCATGAACAACAATTAACTACAAAGATCAATAACTACAGAGAGCAATTAACTACAGAGAGCAATTAACTACAGAGATCAATAGGTAGGCCATCGTCATGAACAGCAATTAACTACAAAGATCAATAACTACAGAGAGCAATTAACTACAGAGATCAATTAACTACAGAGATCAATAGGTAGGCCATCGTCATGAACAGCAATTAACTACAAAGAAAACTTATTTGCATTTGAAGAAGCAAAATGAACTGTCGCGGCGTCGACTACGAAGTCTCATAACCACTCTCGTTGTCGCACACTAAGCCAATTGCAAAACAATTGCTTCCGAAACTGAAAAAAAAAAACCTTCTTTTGAAGCAAAATGTCAATATAAAAAAAAAAACCTTATGCACTTTACGGTTTTTACAGCAATTGTTTATCCCAAACAACTGAGCATTTTATTGGAACTTTCCAAATCTCTTTCAGCTAAATTGTTATCGTGTTCGGGAGCCCTCCCATCTTCGGCTTTAGTCAAATATCAACCGGATGTAATGCTATGTTATTGTTCCTCTGATCATTACTTGAGCCGCAAAGCCCAGTTTTGAGGTCACTTCACCTATCAGTCACGCAATATCACCGCTACAGATGTTGGATCAATAGGTAGGCTGGACTCGACTTGACAGGTCTAATGTGCTTAAACCTTGGCGAGCAATCCGGTGATTTATTACATCTTAAAAGAGGGAAATATTTTCACGTGAAGGATCCGCTCTGGGCATTAGCACTCTGCCAGTCACCTCCAAAGAGCAGAGCAAACAATGCAGTCTTGGCTCGATTCTGAAACCGTACATGGTTCCCAAATGGGTGCTTAACATCGCCTTTATTACTTGTTTAATCTATTTATGTGGACATGCTATCATTTAAAAGGTTAAAAGTTAAAGCCTGTCCCTTTTAAGTATCACTGAGGCACTTTGTGGAAATATGGGGAGAAGATGCCCCCAATTCTCGGTCAATGATGGTGAAGTAAAAATGAAATTGAAACGGTTCCAGCTACGATTAATTTTAGCTTTTTTAGTGCCAATAACGATATATCGTTGCTTGGAGGGGGGGGGGGGATTAAACAGAAGAACGATATATGTAGACTGAAGAAATGGTACAAGCTGTTCCATATTAACACAGGAGAAATCGTTAATGTTTCTTCTTAGAACTGGGATAACAAACCAAAATTATAGAAATAAGAAAATATTTTCCAGTTTGCGTGCTAAAGTTACAAAAACACTTTCAAGTGATGTTGATGCCACCAAAAGTTACCTATCCGTTCATTAGACAATAGGAATTAAATAATGCAAAAACACTAAGAATTTAAATATCAGGATGCAAAAGTACTAAGAATTTAAATATCAGGATAAAAAACCCTAAGGATTTAAATATAAGGATTCAAAATACTGACAACTTAAATATAAGGATATCAACTTCTATAAAGATACAAAATTCTAAGAATTTAAATATAAATGTACAAAATATTAAGTATTTATATACCAGGATACATAATTCTAAGAATTTAAATATAAATACGTAAAATATTAAAGATTTAATTATAGGGATACAAATTTTAAGAATTTAAATATAAATATACAAAATGCTAAAGATTTAAATATCAGGATACAAAATTCTAAGAATTTAAATGCAAGAATAAAAAAATCTACAAATTCAAATTTATTGAGAAATTATTTAATATTGAGAATTTAAATATGAGGACACTAATTACTGATAACTTAAATATAAGGATACAAAATCCTAAGGATTTAAATATAAAGACACAAAACACTGAATGTTAGATCCCTTACTATATAAGGTCAAAATTAAAAAAATAAAAGTTATTTAATATAATCAAAACTATTCAATCCAACGTAAATATTCGCAAGAGACCTTCTTAGTATATCTCTGACTGCACGCCGCCGGGATCAGATGAATTTTCATTGCCTGAGTGAGAAAATTACAGGACAGAAAAATGGAAACAGTTTCATGTTATCTCAATAGAAAATTACATTCAATACGATTTTTTTTAAAAATATGTCTAAAGACAAATTAAAGATCTGAATCAAAATTATCTAAATCTCGATTTTAAACAATATTTGTTCAGTATTCAAAGAATTATGAAAGCTGAAAAATTTAACAAGTTGCAAAAGAAATTGAACCCAAAATTTAAAAACCTTGAAACAGTCACTCTAGTAGAATACAAGATGCAACACATTCGATACTCTACTAGCATCAACCATGATCTTTTGATCTCTTAACATGTTTGAATGTTTTTAATAAATTTTGGGTTAAATTTTTTGCAGCCTGTTTAATTTTCCAGAGTTTATAACTCTTTGAATACTGAACAAATATTGTTTCAAATCGAGATTTAGATAGATTTGATTGACATATTTAATTTGTGTTTAGAAAAATATTGTTCGTTAAAAATCGTATCGAAGAAATTATTGAACTCTGAATGTGATTTTCTATTGAGATAACATGGAACTGTATCCATTTAATTGTCCAGTACCTGTAGCTCTCTCAGGCGTACCAGGTACTGTAATCATGACTAAATATTAGTGCATTTAAAGAACTCAGTTAATAGTTGATAGATTTAGTGGTGAGAATGTTCGTAGAGACTTGCATGGCCTAGACTTTCATGGACGAGCTACTACACATCACATATCACCCATGGAATAGCAGTCGTCGCATAGCCTGGTTCAAAGGTCATCGTTTTTGGGATCTGGAACAATAGAGACAGGATCTATCTAGTGATGAGTAACGTTGGATGTGGGATGTGGAGAATGCCAGTATAATATCATCTACCATTCTGCATGATCCCAAAGATGAAGTTTGGAGGAGACGATGTCGTGGTTGGATTGTTTTTCGAGGTTGGGTTATCTAATAATCGTTGTACCTGGAACTCTCACTACCACTATAAGCCAGACATTCTATACAATTGCGCGGTGCCAACGTTGACATTGGCAATATTACGGAAATGACACTAGTAACTTCTGTAGTCTCCACATCACAAAGTACGACTTGTATCCAAGCGATTTGAACAGAATAAAGTGATTGAAACACAACCTCAAAAACCCGACGTCTTTGGGATGAATCGGAACGTCGAATCAGGACAAGATCAGTTCGCCCAAATTCCTCCATGCATCTGGTGACGGCTATGCAGGTTGTGTTGTTTTACCTCTGAGCGGCACTTTTTTACACACAATGGGCTAAATGGCCAGGTCACATGGACCCCGAAGGCTCAGAGAAGGTTGGGGAAGGGGACCCACTGGAACAGCTGTTGGGAGACAGATGGTAGCCTCCCATCAAGGCCATCCAGCGTGTTCTTTAACGTGCACAGGGTATGGCTCTCCCACACACGGGGCCACGGCTTAACGTCCCATCCGACGGAAGGCGGCCTTTCCAAGCCCATGGTGTCCCCTACTGACCGTGGGCAGGGCGGAGAGTTTTGCGGAGATAAATCTCAACGGTGACCCAGCTGGGACTCGAACCTGGGAACTGCAGATTACGAGCCTGGCGCGCTACCGACTGAGCCACCACCGCCCCCGACGGCTATGCGGAAGAAGCGTCGTATTATTACTGTAGTCTGCTATAAAAAAAACTGTAAAACGGTTTTGGCTAGATGGCGCAGGGCCATTATTTCCCATAGCGCTAGAATAACTAGAAGAACCAAGGCCAATGATGGGGGGGGCGGGGGTGGCTCAGTCGGTAGCGCGCCAGGCTCGTAATCTGTACTTCCCAGGTTCGAGTCCCAGCTGGGTCAGCGTTGAGATTTATCTCCGCAAAACTTCCCCGCCCTGCCCACGGTCAGTAGGGGACACCGATGGGCTTGGAAAGGCCGCCGTCCGTCGGATGGGACGTTAAGCCGTGGCCCCGTGTGCGGGAGAGCCATACCCTGTGCACGTTAAAGAACACGCTGGATGGCCTTGACGGGAGGCTACCATCTGTCTCCCAACAGCTGTTCCAGTGGGTCCCCTCCCCCAACCTTCTCTGAGTCTTCGGGGTCCATGTGACCTGGCCATTTAGCCCACGGTGTGCAAAAAAGTGCCGCTCAGAGGTAAAACAATCCAAAAACAAAGGCCAATGATGGATCTATATGTCACTAAGATTGTCAACAAGCAACCATTTCCTAAAACGTTCTAGGGTCCAATAGATTTTGATAACATAGTGTATTTGAAATGTAGCTTCTCCTTGAATGTACCTTGAGGATGAATGATAAGGAAGAACAGTCCAATATACGCGATTCCAGTGATAAAGAGAAAACGAAAGAGGGTAATTTCAAATTGATCAGATATATCGTGTTAAGATTCCAGATTCGTAAATAAATAACGAAAAAGGCACGATTTTCGTGGCGTTGCTTGTATTGAAACTATGAAGACTATGAGGTATGTGACTGGTAGATAATTGTCTTATTATTTATGGGAACTCTCAGAGCATTAACTGCGCAGTCTCAAAGTCTCACTAGTTGTCACTCAAGCTTCGCCATTGCTGGTTAATTTATTGTTATCAATAGTTATTATACATTCAACGGCCATCTTATTAGGTAGAGTTCCATATTATGTCAATAGTAACTGGGAGTAGTTGATATATCTATTTATTCATCATCATCGTCATCTCACAAAACAGAGATAGAGAGATTTTTTACAGTTGAACCGCTAAGCTAACAGCCTTATCCGCAGGAAATATAGATGAGCATTGTTTTTTTATACAAAAAATGTTATGACATTAGTATGAAAAATACAAATAAATAAATAAATACCCTCTCAAGCAGCTGCTTGCCCAGAGGTGTGACAGGAGATTGTCAGTTTATATGCCAGAGTAGAAGGTCTGTGAGGATAACAGGACCTCAACAGAAAAACAACATGGCCATCCATGCCTTACCCGGGGCTAGAACCCAGGACCTTAAGATCAGTAGCCAAGCGCGCTAACAACTCGTCCACGGGACGGCTGACATTACTATATACATAAAATATTGTGACAGTATCTTATATATCGCAATAGAAAATTTGAAATTATTTGATAATGAAACTGTTCACAACAGTTTGTGCACAAATTGTGCGGAAATAGAAAGGAACACAAAATTTTTATAAATATTTTTGTAAAAAAGGCATAGAACTCAGTAACTTCTTAAATGAGCTTTTATAAAAAACAAAGGTGACTGAAGATAATTTAAATATCTCAATCAAATCTTTTCAGTCTCGATTTGCATCAAGTATGCTTTCAAATATTTAAAGAGTTATGGTAGATGAAAGATTTCGACTCGTTCTCCAAAAAATCACTCAAAATTGGCAAAACTCGACAGTTATTATGTGAACTGCTAAAAATACGCTTGTACGTATTGGTAAGGTTTGATATAACGGTTATGGCTATCGTGTTAAAATTGTTCTTATTATTTCAGAGCAATTATTCAAACTGACTTTGTTGCTGATAAATATTCCAATTTCCGCAACTCTATAAATATGAACGAAAATTGTTGGAAATCGAGATTTAAATAGATTTGATTTAGATCTTTAAATTATCGTCACTCACATTTTTTTTACGTAAAAAGTTTATTTAAGAAGTTATTGAGTTCTGTATCTGAATCCGTCCTTCGAATGGGACGTTAAGCCGTGGCCCCGTGTGCGGGAGTCCCATACCCTGTGCACGTTAAAGAACACACTGGATGGCCTTAACGGAAGGCTACCATCTATCTCCCAACAGCCGTTCCAGTGGGTCCCCTCCCCCAACATTCTCTGAGCCTTTGGGGTCCTTGTGACCTGGCCATTTAGCCCATTGTGTGCAAAAAATTGCCGCTCAGAGGTAAAACAACAACCAACTGTATCTGAGTTACCACCGACATGACTTGGAACTGTACTTAAAAAAAAGCGACAGCTCAGTGTATATGCCCATTTACTAGACTGCGTAATTATTTTACTTACAATGTAACTTTATAATGTTCATCCTTACAAACAGTAATATTAAGAATATGACAAATGTAAAATATCATAATCACGAAAGTAATGAAAGGACATATTGTAATTGCTTATCAATTGAGAGGACATATTTTTTGTTAGATAACGTATTCATTCAGAAATGTATTAAAATGTATTATTTTACATTTAAATGAATATATATATATAAATCCTTAATGCTGAGAGAAATGAAGTATCTAAAGATTGTAAAATGCACACTTTTATTAAAGTTCAGCGATGAAAATTCCTTAAAAAAAGATACAAAAAAAAGTAGTTGCCATTCAACCGTCTACTAAGGAAAAAATGAAAATGTAGTCTTGAAGAAATATATCTTACTTGAACGCTGCGAGCATAAGCTATTAATTTGCTCCGAAAGAGTGGGGAATCCTTCCCTTTGTATCACGATCTTCAACTACTGATAGTTTTCCTAGAGAAGGATAGCTTCTTGGGAATGTCTGCAAAAAGCAAAGAAAACCTCTATCGCAACGAGAGCCTGTCTTAAGGAGAGTGCCGATCACAGAATACAGAAGACGTACACTAAAAAAAAGAAAGTAATATCTCCCTTCGCCATTTAAAGCAGAACACAGAACTCCATGCAATGCACGATTTATGACCTTCCCTGTGAGTTCGGAGAGGCATTGTGCATGATCGATATTTTCCATCAACGCTTCAACATTCTGTCTTCCTCTGCAACAGTATGCCAGGACCAACAGCTGAGGACTTAACAGCCGTCTGGGCACACTCTACAGAAGCCTGAAGAATTCCTGCTTTTAAAAAAAGGGAATACAAAATTCCAGTAGGAAAAAGAAGGGACAGAAGCTTTCATCTGTGATAGTCATCATCAGCTCTGCTGCTTCAGCGTCTTCCTCCTCCAGTTCATAAAACCGCCGTAAACATGTGTAACAAGCAAACAACACAGTTTGACTTTCCTAATTACTGGCTTAATTACATTTTCACGACAAAGTCTAACAAGGAGCACCGCAAAATACGATGTAAAAATCGATGGTGTCAACTCGCGAAATTGCGTAGGACCGCTAAGCGAAAGGCAAACGGGCATAACGTGATGTTGGTTTCGAAGAGACAGCGCATTAACTCCACAATGGGTCAGAACTAGATGGCGCAGAACCATTCTTTCTCATAGCGCCAAAAGGTCGTTTGCATGCGATTTCATTGCCAGTTCCGAGGACCCAAGCGAAGGAACCGAAGCCAAATCGCCGTCCAATAATCATTAAACTTTTTGGAGCAGTGGAAAGTGGGGGTCATAAAATTATCTTTCGTGTTTGCTGTTAAAGCGAACGTTTCCAGTTAAGGCTTAAAATTAGAGCATAAAATTTTGTTACGAAAATATGCGAGAGATGAGTTTGTTTTGTTGGTCCAAATGTAATTCTGTGATGTTATGTCTTCTTCGTTAACAAAGACATCCTCTTTTAAAGCTAGGGCAATAAATTTGTGGCTTATTAAGGTCTGTCTTGAGATGCATATGGAGATCATAAAATGATTAAACAAAATGGAGCAGGAGCAAAAGAGACATTTCGAAACTTAACATTTTAAACAAAGTCATTGGTGTCATCAAATAAGACTTTGGTGTGTCCTTCACGCCCTGTTTAAACTACTTTTCGGTGAAGTTATTCCTTTCAGAACTAAAAAGGAAAAAGAAATGCATCTTAATACTGAATGTCAAACAAGATGTGGAGACGGCGATTGCTCAATGTAGACAATTAGCGTTTTAAGTTGTTAGTTTTTAAGCTGCTTTTACTAAATGATAATTGAAAGTGATCTACGCAATGGTATTAATGGAGGGTGCGATAAAAAGCGAAGGATTACAAATAGGAGTTTTCACAGTGAAATTGGTGAGGATGTACCAATTTTTGATGGGGTGAAAATAAAAATTCTTATTTATGTGGGAAGAAAATAAAGGCAAAACTGATCATACAACAGTTATTCACTTGGGGCAGTAGCGGGAGGGCGAAATATAAATATACACAATCGGGTTAAAACTTTAGGGAGGTAGCCAAGTCCTTGATTTTAAGAATACAAAACACAAAATTAAAGAAAATGAGTAGAAAAAGGATCAATGAAGCAGTTTCTCCTGAAAGAGAAATGCAAACAAAGATTCTAATCATTAACACATTCTTTAAACATTAGATGGAATTCAAAACCAGCTTAACCCTTTCAGGACCATAAGGTTTCTAAGAGTAAATATTAGTATGTAACTGTTTGTTTTAGTTTGTTTAGACGTAAAATAAATAAAAATCATAAGAAAAATACATAACAATGTGTAGTTTTTTTGGAATTTTATGGGAAATATTTTTCCCAATGGACTATAAAGGTAACACAAATTATAGTTAGGCTTATTATGCAATGTCTTTTATTTATTGGTTTATTAGAACAAAATGTTAACTAAAATAATACAAAATTATGAAATAAAATTACTATACAAAATGATGTGCTAATTATGATATTCGACGAAGCAATTTCTTTTGGTAGTGAGGCAAAGATGGACATTGCACATAGTACATATATTATGCGTCCTGACAGTTCTGTTTTTGTTTTCTAAACGTTCCCGTTTACGTAATTGCGTTCGGCATACGTTCTATTTTGACATTCTGTATAAAAAATGCAGATAAGGTTATACTTAAATACGACAATCACCAATTTTAAAATGGGAAAAATGTTTCCCTTAGTCGTGAAAGGGTTAATTAGCAATACTGGATGCAGGCACGCATCCAGGATTTAGTTTTTTTTTTTTTTTTGGGGGGGGGGGGGATAAGCATTAGATTTGAGTAGGATTTCCCATTTACTAAAATACACTACTGGACAGGAAAGTTTAAAGTGATATTCTATATGAGATAAAATTTTTTATTTTTTTTAATCTATTGTTAGTGTCGGACATATCATATGGAGGTAAAATTAAATTATCCAAGATTCAATTATCCAAGAAACCAGTTTTTGATTTCAAAGCAGGTAGACAAGTTTGAGATTTCATATAATACAACTGAATTTCTGAGAGAGTGGGATTTCCCAACTATCCCTTGAGCAAGACGTCCTTGACTGGATGCATAGGGGCGGGGGTGGCTCAGTCGGTAGCGCGCCAGGCTCGTAATCTGTAGTTCCCAGGTTCGAGTCCCAGCTGGGTCAGCGTTGAGATTTATCTCCGCTGTCCGTCGGATGGGACGTTAACAGGTATGGAGAGCCATACCCTGTGCACGTTAAAGAACACGCTGGATGGCCTTGACGGGAGGCTACCATCTGTCTCCCAACAGCTGCTCCAGTGGGTCCCCTTCACCAACCTTCTCTGAATCTTTGGGGTACATGTGACCTGGCCATTTAGCCCATGATGTGCAAAAAAGTGCCGCTCAGAGGTAAAACAACCCAACCCCCAACCTTCTCTGAGCCTTCAGGGTCCATGTGACCTGGCCATTTAGCCCATGGTGTGCAAAAAAGTGCCGCTCAGAGGTAAAACAACCCAACTGGATGCATAGGTATTCAAAAGATTGCAGCTAGCAATACTTTATTTGGTGGAAAATATTTTCCACAAAATGAAAATGCAACTGGGCGTGAAATTTTTACTGCAGTGCAAAGTGTTTTGATAATTTCACGTGAAAATATTTTAGATCACATCACTACGTGCGCGTCAAAGTGTGTTCAGGGGGCACTGAAAGTAGTCGTTGGAATCAAGCGAAAAACGAAAAGATTATTGGAATCGTTCGAAACCGAATAGGTTGAAGAAAAGGAAAAGTTGCGGAATCAATTGAAAGAAAAAAAAAATGTCAAACTCAGTTCAAGAAAGCAAAGGTAATCGTAAAAACTTGAAATTGAATTGTTTGAAGGAAGGGATGCTTTTCGGAAGCAGTTGGGGAAGGGATAAAATGCCGGTTGCAGTTGAAGGAATGAGAATTTATACGAATTGAAAAAAAAAAGAAAGAAAAGATATCCGAATCATTTGAAATTGAACATCCTGTTGATAAGCTTTAAGCTTTGTGGGTCACCTATAATGAATATAATTTGCTTGTACAGTCGCTGAAAAAAGTATCCGAACGCTATAGTTGGTTACAGAATTCAGAAAAAATATCTGGCAACGATTTCTTTTAGAAATTAGTGATCTGGCAACCTTCGTGTCACGAGACACGTGGTTGTGACACAAAGGTTTCCAGATCACTAATTTCTAAAAAAAAATCGTTGCCAGATATTTTTTCTGAATCCTGTAATCAACCATAGTGTTCGGATACTTTTTTGAGCGACTGTAGGTGGTCATATTATTTTGATACTAGATCGTGTGGGCTCACTCACGGAAATATTGAGCGTGTGCAGTTACCGTTCACAGCAAACTACAGCGTGTGCACTAACTGCACACGCTCCAGTTTGCTGTGAACGGTAACTGGAGCGTGTACAGTTGCTGTACAAGCTCCAGATATTTTTCCTGAATTCTGTAATCACGTGACACGAAGGTTGCCAGATCACTAATTTCTAAAAAAATCGTTGCCAGATATTTTTTCTGAATTCTGTAATCAACCACAGCGTTCGGATACTTTTTTGAGCGACTGTACCATGAACAAAGGATAATGAAGGAATTTAAAAAGAAGCATCTAAGGAGAGAAAAAGTTGTTGGAATCAGAGAAGAAAGAAAATATCTCAGAAGCAGTTTAATTGTAATCTTTGAAGGAAAAAAAAAATTTCTCGGAATGAGTCAAAATGTAATAAAAATAATAATAATTTATTCAAATTAAACATTTAGCAGTACATATTTAAGTCAACTCACCAGAAGAGTTTAATTAACTCGCTAGTGGATTAATAATATTATAATTTTTTTGCTCATCACATTTAGTAGCATACATTGGTACAAAGGTTCTAACAGAACAGTATTAGATATGTACAAAACAGTATATATCAGTTTGATACATATAATAATTATTGCCTTAGCACACATAATTTAATTTCTTTTTTAAATGCTAAAATAGTATATTGCTTTTATTGTTTGGTAGATTAGCTGTCCCATGGCCGAGTGGTTAGCGCGCTTGGCTACTGATCTAAGGGACCTGGGTTCGAGCCCTGGCCTGTGTAAGGCATGGCTGTTTGTGTCGTTTTTCTGCTGAGGGCCTGCCATCCTCACAGACCTTGTACTATGGCATATAAACAGACAGGCTCCTGTCAGACCTCTGTGGCAAGCAGCTGCTTGAGGGGGTATTTATTTATTATTTTTTTATATTTGGTAGATTATTAGATATTTTACGACCATAGAAAGCAACATATTTTTTAAATAATTCATTATTTGGTTTAGGGACAATTAATTTTTTGTTTTCCATAGACCGAGTATTATAGGAGTTTTCAAGCCTATGAAATATGTGAATATTTTTATGTAAAAATATTGTATATATGGATATATATATGGTATATATATATATCAGGTAAGAAAGAAGATGCTGTCAGAATCAATCGAAGAAATATTTTTGGAACCATTTCAAATTGAATCAGTTTAAAAAGAAACGTGTGAATCACACGAAATGTAATCAGTCGAAGAAAGGAAAAGTTGCAGGAATCAGTTGATGGGGGGGGGGGGGGAGGAAAAGTTAGGGAATAAATTGGGGAGAGGAAGTTGACCAAATCAGTTGAAATTTAATATATGAAGAAAAGTCATCCCATGGCTTGGGTTGGGTTGTTTTACCTCTGAGCGGAACTTTTTTGCACACCATGGGCTAAATGGCCAGGTCACATGGACCCCGAAGGCTCAGAGAAGGTTGGGGGAGGGGACCCACTGGAACAGCTGTTGGGAGACAGATGGTAGTCTCCCGTCAAGGCCATCCAGCGTGTTCTTTAACGTGCACAGGGTATGGCTCTCCCGCACACGGGGCCACGGCTTAACGTTCCATCCGACGGACGGCGCCATTTCCAAGCCCATCGGTGTCCCCTACTGACCTTGGGCAGGGCGGGGAATTTTGCGCAGATAAATCTCAACGCTGACCCAGCTGGGACTCGAACCTGGGAAGTACAGATTACGAGCAGGCGCGCTACCGACTGAGCAACCCCCGCCCCATCCCATGGCAAATCAGCACAGCTTCCAACCTCAACTTTTCTGATTTCACTTAACTTCTGTAAACGTTTAGTACTCATAAGTAAACATATAAAACTAGTTTATTTCAATTTTCTGTTCAGTAGTTTTCAAGCTATAAATACTCAAATATGCCAAAAAAACATCAAAATTTTCTTTAAATATCTATAATTCTCACTCTATTTATACTAAAATATTTGAGTTGTCTCCTTCCCAAAGTCTTGAAATATATTTTAAAATGAGGTATTATATTTTCTTTCAGAGTATATTAAAATTTCAAGATTATTGTCCAAAACTTTTCACTTTGAATCTCTCAAAACACAACTTAACTTTTTTTTAATTATGCTGAAACACATATTAGTCAACGATATGGAAGGAAAATATTTTCTCAGGACGACGCGTATTCCTGAATTATATATTTTTTAATTATGATTTTTTTTCGTGCAAAAACCTTGAATGACTATACAAAGTAATCTAATGCGTATGAAATCGTATTACTTTTTGAAACGCGGACTCGTAAATGTAACTCGTAATC
Source organism: Ryuthela nishihirai (assembly GCA_038380435.1). Taxonomy (NCBI): domain Eukaryota; kingdom Metazoa; phylum Arthropoda; class Arachnida; order Araneae; family Heptathelidae; genus Ryuthela; species Ryuthela nishihirai. The sequence continues at coordinate 32,388,220 of JAWZYU010000005.1, read as the reverse complement.
TGTAGTTCCCAGGGTCGAGTCCCAGCTGGGACAGTGGCGAGATTTATCTCCGTTAAAACTCCTCGCTCTGCCCTCGGTTAGTAAGCGATACCAATGGGCTATGGAAGTCCGCCGTCCGTCAAATGAAACGTTAAGCCGTTGCCCCGTGTGCGGGAGAACCATACGCTGGGCAAGTTAAATAACATGGTGGAAGGATTTGACGGGAGACTACCATCTGTCTCCTAACAACTGTCCAGTGGTTCCCTTCCCCTCACCTTCTCTGAGCCCTCGGGGTCCTTGTGACTTTGGGGCGGCGGTGGCTCAGTCGGTAGCGCGCCAGGCTTGTAATCTGTAGTTCCCAGGTTCGAGTCCCAGCTGGGTCAGCGTTGAGATTTATCTCCGCAAAAATTCCCCGCCCTGCTCACGGTCAGTAGGGGACACCGATGGGCTTGAAAAGGCCGCCGTCCGTCGGATGGGACGTTAAGCCATGGCCCCCGTGTGCGGGAGAGCCATACTCTGTGCACGTTAAAGAACACGCTGGATAGCCTTGACGGGAGGCTACCATCTGTCTCCCAACAGCTGTTCCAGTGGGTCCCCTCCCCCAACCTTCTCTGAGCCTTCGCGGTCCATGTGACCTGGCCATTTAGCCCATGGTGCGCAAAAAAGTGCCGCTCAGAGGTAAAACAACCCAACCTAACCCTTGTGACCTTGCCATTTAGCCCATTGTGTGCAAAAAAGTTCTGCCCAGAGGTAAACAACCCAACCAACTCTTTGAAATACTGTAAGGTAAATTTAGCAAAAGACTATTCAAATAAGTTTTAAGAATATTTTATTTAGCAAAATATATCAACTTATCAACTGTAATTGCCATTGAAATCGATCAATCAATTAGTCGTTATTGTGATATTAAGTTCCGCTTTCTCGCGTAAGTTCTCGTTAACATTAATTCTTTACTTCACAAGCTTTGAAATTTAAAGTTTAATTATTGGCTTGGTATATGGTTTTCAAGCTCAAGGCTGGTAAGTGGCTTTCAAATTTAGGTGTTTGATATGTGGCTTCCAAGTTCAAGGCTTGTTATGTGGCTTTCAAGGTCAATTCTTGGTACGTGGCTTTCAATTTCAAGGCTTGGGTACGTGACCAAATGTTGCAGCGCTTAAGTAGTGAGATCGGCTTACACTTGCTGTGACGTTAAGTTATCCATTTTCATTATTTATTTTTATCTTTCCGCCTTTACAGTGTCAAAATTCTGATTTCATAAAACTACATAACACATTTGTTGCAATGCATTCAATGTTCAGGAAAATTTCGTTTCTCCTTTTAGAGTACTCAAAAAAAAAAGATTTTTTTGGAAAACGTCGACTGAAAGTAAAGTGTTTAAACGTGTACAAGAAAAGTAGCGAAAAGCGAGAAATAAAAAGTTTGCAGTACAAAAGGAGAAGGATTTGCCAGATGACGTCGACTACTCAGTGGGGGGGAATGGTTCGCTATGTAAATTTATTGCAGAAGAGATGGAAACGCAATTTAGGGCATTTAGGAAAGAAATGATTTGCAAAATGCAAGCATTAAATCTGATTTAGTAAACGATTTTTGAAGATTTTAAACAAATCTCTTACTCTTTGTTCAGATAAGCTTCACGAATGGGTAAATGTTGTCAAAAAAATGTCAAGGTTGTCAAAAAAGTTATAACTCCAGAACTCGAATCTTAGAGAACAGAATGAAATTATGCGACAGGAAGTGACGCATTTACAGCGTAACTTAAAACGAATTACAACAATAGAAAAGAGGGGCAAATATTAAAGTTCTGGTATTCCAGAAGTAGAAAAAGAAAACACTGGAGAAATTATGCATAAGATGGCAGATGTATTAAAAACTGATAAAAGCAAAGGAGATTTCTAAGCGATTCATAGAATTTCGACTCGAAATAAAAATAGTCGTTCATTTGTGGTTCAGTTAAGATCAGGAAGATGAAACAAGTCTGGATTAAGCAGAGGAAATTGTAAAAAGCATCTGAAAATGACAGATTTAAATGAAAATTTTAAACCAGGAAAAATTTTTGCCGATTATTAGTTGACAACAGAAAATTAAAAAATAACTGCTGTATGTAATAAAATATTAGCAAAGTGAAAAAAGGTTTCGTGATGCAGAGATATTTGGAAGAAAATAATAATTTTAATTCAGAAATAATTCAGATAAGTATTCTAAATGATTTAAATAAATTGATTTTAGTTATTATAGTTATATTTTAGTTATTATAGTATAGATTTTAGTTACCTAGTCGAACCGTGTCCACCAATTTAAATGCTGGTTTTTCTTTTACTATGCAGGATTGCGATAGAGTCGAACCCACACAACGTCTTCATTGTGTAAGGTCACGTCCTTGGGAGCCATATCGTGTGCACTGTGAACTGTGGCATTGTAACCTCTTACAACATGTTGTAGCACGTCCAAGTACCGGTAGGTGTTATTGGGTGTATAATTCCTCCCCGTCTCTCGCGTAGGGTACGATTCCATCTCTCCATCAAAGCTGCTTTTTTGTCAGAGTAGGTGACAAAGAACCGAATACCTTTCTTTTTCAGGAATTTCTGGAAAAATCTGTTGGTAAATTCGGTACCTTGATCCGTGTTTAAATTCATGGGAGATCGCCCCTTGGAAAGGATTTTTTTGAAAGCCGACACCATTTCTTTCCCTGTTTTTGCCTTCATAGGCACCGCCCACCCATACCTTGAGAACACATCGATGACCGTTAATATGTAGCGATAACCGTCATTGAAGCGAGTTAGATTTTTCACAACTACGAGATCGGTTTGCCATTGTTCGTCTAACCCTGTGACGTAAACTTTGTTATGGGGGAACTTTCTGCGAACAGGTTTATGTAGGGTGTAGGCGGGTTGCTTTTCTAAGCATTCTCAGACGAGTTTGAGCGGCAGTCCCGTATTCTGAGCTAACTTTTTTACACTACCGCATCCTATTTCAGGGTCGAAATAAAGGGACTCCAAAGTTTAGTTTCTGCTGCACCCAGACGTCGTATCCCACCAGATTTTGCCATTGTTGTAGGGAAAGTGTAACACCTGTAACTGTAGGGATGTCTCCTATAAACTGTCTGATGTCCACTGTTGCACACGCGAATTTTGCATTCACTGCCTAAGGCTTTTGACTCCCCACACTGAATATTTTTACTAGGAGCCACAAGTTCTAATACAAGCACCACTATCGTTAACACTGTTATGATTACACTTCCAACACTAGCTAACACCTTCTTTCTCCTATCCATACCAAGACAAAAATGACATAGGATGAAAACACAGACACATTATATGGGTTACAATTATTTATTTAATTTATACATTTCATTTTTTGCATCGTCGACAATAGCATTATATTTCAGAGTACATACAAATCCAGAATCTACAAAATTCAACAGACCTCGTTTCCAGGCCGTGTCCACAAATACTTGTGCCAAGGCGTTAATGTCCAAGTCACCAGACCACCCTACGATGGTCACTATTTTTTCTTCGGGTTGAAGTCCATCTAACGGAATCAGGCGTGTTAGTTCTTGTCAGAAAATGTCCACCAACAGCGAGTAAACACACTCCGGGCCGTCGAAAACAGGACTCAACAGGAAGGGTAGAACGGATTCTGAATGTTCTATAATAGCCATACGGAGATTGTGATCTTTGAGAGTACCACACACGTTATGCACAACACGCATCACTTCGTCTACGTGGATAGCCAGCGCGAACCACTGCGAAGCATTCAGCGTTATACAGCGTATCACAACACGGAACTGTAGAGTTTTTTGGTCAGCTGATTCTTTGATGAAGTCGACACAGCATTCACCACCTACGTTGCGATGCATGTAGGCATGTAAACCAGACATCACGTGCCATGTCTCTTGATCGGGACCGATTTTCACTTGGTACTCTATGTGGGGTACTGTGGCACACAAAGCCTCCCATTCAGGTATTGAGAGGGTAAACCCCACAGGTGTAGGGTAGATGAGTTCACCATTTTCATATTTCTAGTAGCGACATATGTGCACAGAAAACTTATTTTTGAACAGCGAAGGCAAGACGTAAACATCTTCACCGAGACACCACGCATCTGGATTGCTAGCCTGCATCGTGAACAATGACGCACTCGAGGGTTGCCACCTATTTAACGTGAGAAAGCAGCGCCACCTAGGACAACCAATCAGGACCCATAGTTTTATCAGGAAATATAATAAGCCAATAGGAGATGATTGGACTTTGTAATTATTTATGAGGATTGCATCATCCCTTTCTACGATGGGTTGCCACCCAAAGTTTTGCAATTATTTTGAGGCTTGCATCATCCAATCGTTGCTACCCAAAGTTTAGTTGGACTTGGAAAAATACGGCTAAAATAGAGGGTTTTTCCCAAGTACTCATTGTATACACTAGATGGCGCCAGGGGGTTTTAATAAAGGGGGAGGGAATTTTAATAAAGGGGAGGTAATTTTTGATAAGGGTTTTTTTAATAAAGGGTGGAGTCTGAGAATAATTACGACTAAAATAGGGGTTTTTCTAAGAATAGTACTCCTCATAGTCACTAGATGGCGCCAGGGTTAAAAGGGGGGGGTGAGTTTTTAATGGAGGGAGTCAAAAATCGGGAAATTAGAACTAAAATAGGGTTTTTTCTAAAAAATAGTACTCCTCATAGGCACTAGATGGCGCAAGGGGTTAAAAAGGGGTGAGTTTTTAATGGGGGAGTCAAAAATCGGGAAATTAGAGCTAAAATAGGGTTTTTCTAGAATAGTACTCCTCACAGTCACCAGATGGCGCCACGGGTTAAAAGGGGGAAGAAGGGGGAGAAAGGAGGATTTTTGATAAAGGGGTTTTTAATAATGGGGGATTAATTAATTTTAATTAATTATTAGTTAGTTATTAATTGGTTATTAATTATTAATTATTAATTATGAATATTAATAAGGTGTAGAAGGGATGTGGTCTGTGACGTCATACCGGAAGTGGGTGGGGCCAGTGACGTCAGACCGGAAATATTAATTACCGTATAGTGCGACACCACTACTCTGAGCATTTCAGTGATGTTCTAAACAATGTGGTTAGTTCTACTCCCATTGTTTGCAATGATGATAGATGCAATGGTGGCTTTAATGTTGGCCCTATAACACAATCTGAAGTTATTTTGGCTGTATCTAAACTTAAACTTCATAAATCCCCAGGGGTAGATGAAATTACCACAGAAATGCTCAGAGCAGGGAATGTTTCGGTTACCATTTGGATGACTGAAATTCTGAATATCTTTTATGATAAAGACATGGTTCCTAAGGATTTTACCAGAGCTATTGTTATCCCTATTTTCAAAAAAGGTGATCGCAGTTCTTGTGATAACTATAGGGGTATTAGCCTACTCTTTGTTCCAGGTAAAGTTCTTTCCATGATTGTGCTTAATAGAATTAAGAATCTGGTTGACAGGCAATTGCGTGATGAGCAATGTGCATTCAGAAGTGGTAGGGGATGGTGTGGATCAGATATTTTCACTCAAGCAGATTCTTGAGAAATGTTAAGAGTTTCAGTAACCTTTGGTTGCTAGCTTTGTTGATTTCAAAAAGGCTTTCGACTCTGTTGATCGTCATAATTTGTGGTTGATTGTGCATTCGAGCTGTTCATGAGACTTGGTTTGGTGATAAACAGAGAGAAAACTAAACTGATGAAAATTGGTCAGGCAGGCTGTGATTCAGTTAATCTGAATGGTTGCAGCTGCAGCAGGTGTCCGACTTTAATTACCTTGGGAGATATGTAACAGATACTGGTGATGTGCCGCATGAGATTAACAAACGAATAGGGAATGCTGCAAGGACTTCGTACACAATGTGGCCATAAGAAAGACATAGAAAAAACTGAATTTCCGAAAACATTCGTTATATTATCATTATCAAACTGTAAAATGCGATATACACTGAATGGACAAAGTATTATATACACCTACCTAATGACCTTTTGATTCACCTTTTGCCCCCCACAACAGTAGCCAGATGTAAGGACTCAATGAGGTGTTGAAAACACGGAAGTGGCACTGACGCCCATGAAGCGAGGATCGCCTGTCGTAGAGCAATTAACAGTTGCTGATGTCGGGCTCGAACAGATCTTTTCAATTCGCCCACAAATCCTCAATGGGTTGAGACCTGGCGAGTGTGTTAAACTCACTTGAATTCTCTTGGAGCCAATTGGTCGCCACTCGGGAAGTATGCGGTATGGCGTTGTCCTGTTGAAAGATGACGTCATGGTGCGGAAAGAGAATCGTTACGAACGGGTGTAGATGGTAGACGAGGATGTTCGCATACTTTGCGCGGTGAAGACGGAAGAACTGAATATTATTCCATACTCTATTAAACTGCTTTGTAACGATATTCATAATTCATATGAATTTGCGCAATTCAAATATTACAATTCAGGAGCCACCATTCAGTTTTCCAAGAGAAGAATTTCCTCAGTTCTTACTTAATATATACACTCAGTGCTCACTGAATTATGACCACCTGTCTCCATGCTATGTCGGTGGAATCTAACTTCGAAGCTCTATAACTAGTAAAAAAGTGTTTTGTGACAGAATGGGACTGAAGGTAAATTATATATATCAATCAAATCAATCTAAATCTCGACTTTCAACAATATTCCCGTAGTATTTAAAGAGTTATGGAAGTTTGAATATTTAACAACAGCAATGCGTAACGTTAGAATTTAACTCAGCAGTTAATTATAATTTGAATAGAAAGTATTATTTCACACTATTTAATACAACAGATGTATATTTGAAAAGTCAATGGAAATAATTTTTCGTTATATTTCAATTTTCTAAGACTTGCATTCTTGCGGGGCGAGGGTAGCTCAGTCGGTAGCGCGCCAGGCTCGTAATCTGTAGTTCCCTGGTTCGAGTCCCAGCTGGGTCAGCGTTGAGATTTATCTCCGCAAAATTCCCCGCCCTGCCCTCGATCAGTAGGGGACACCGATGGGCTTGGAAAGGCCGCCGTCCGTCGGATGGGACGTTAAGCCGTGGCCCCGTGTGCGGGAGAGCCATACCCTGTGCACGTTAAAGAACACGCTGGATGGCCTTGACGAGAGGCTACCATCTGTCTCCCAACAGCTGTTCCAGTGGGTTCCCTCCCCCAACCTTCTCTGAGCATTCGGGGTCTGTGACCTGGCCATTTAGCCCATGGTGTGCAAAAAAGTGCCGCTCAGAGGTAAAACAACCCAACCCAACCCTTCAGTACAAAGCGATTCTTTATCTTCCTTTACATTTTTCTCATAAAATGCTTAGTTTAGAAGTTACAGAGCGTCGTAGCTATCTTCTATTGACATAACAAGTAGACAGTAAACAACACAACTTAGTATATGTTTCAGCACAATATTTTTGAAAACATTTCATGGTGCATATTTTGTGGTACTCAAATTCAAATGTAAGATCAATGATGTTGAAGCACTTTTTCTCCAGAAGTTTCTAGCGAGACACATCATTTTAAAGATCTAGAAAAGAATTTGAAACGAAACCAATTCCACTTTTAAAACTAAATTAGGTTATTTGATGTTTTTTACAATAATATATCTCGTAGAGAAATTTCAACTTTACAATTTCTTTCATTCGCTATTCCTCGTAATCTTTTTGATAATAAACTGAAGCACTGTCTGTGCATGCGAGTTTTTCATAAGTAGAACAAGAGCACAAAATTTAATTAAAATCAAAAGTGATGTTGAAAATAGACATTTTTCTATTTGTCTGTGTGTGTGTTGATTTGACGGGGGAATTACCGAGAAAGATTGATTGACGGGGGAATTACCTGTCATAAACATTTCAAATTGAATATGTTGAAGGAAGGTTAGGTTGACAAAATCAGTTGAAATTGAATTAGTTGAAGAAAAATTGTTCGAATAAGAACAAAATCAAATTAGTTGGGATAAAAAAAGGTGTCAGAATAATTTGAAACTGAATCAGTTGAAGAAACAGCAAGTTGTCGGAACAAACTGAATGCTATAGAGAAGTGTTATACATAGAGTGAAAATAAATTTTATTTTCAGCAAAAAAACACTTCTGAGAATCAAATGTTAATTAAAGAAAGGTGGCTCTCAGCTAAAGAGGACCCTCAAATGAATTTGCACATACTGGACAGAAAAATGAAAATAGAAATCGCATTCAGAGCTCAATAACTTCTTCAATATGATTTTTAACGTAACATATATCTAAAGATAAGTTGAAGATCTGAATCAAATCCAAAACTCGATTTTAAACAATATTTGTTCAGTATTGAAAGAGTTATGAACTCTGGAATATATTTAACAGGCTACAAAAAAACTGACCCCAAAATTTAATTGAAACAGGTTAAGAGATCAGAGATACTAAAATTCAAACTAGTAGAGTATAAGATAAAATTCAACTAGTAGAGTATAGGATAAAATTCAATTAGTAGAGTATTGGATAGAATTCAACTATACTGCTCACAAAAATTAGAGGATATTTCATCGCTTCATATTCATTTTGAAATATCCCCTAATTTTTGTGAACAGTGTAGTAGAGTATAGGATAAAATTCAACTAGTAGAGTGTAGGATAAAATTCAACTAGTAGAGTATAGGATAAAATTCAACTAGTAGAGTATAGGATAAAATTCAACTAGTAGAGTATAGGATAAAATTCAACTAGTAGAGTATAGGATAAAATTCAACTAGTAGAGTATAGGATAAAATTCAACTAGTAGAGTATAGGATAAAATTCAACTAGTTGAGTATAGGATAAAATTCAACTAGTAGAGTATAGGATAAAATTCAACTAGTAGAGTATAGGATAAAATTCAACTAGTAAAGTGTAGGATAAAATTCAACTAGTAGAGTGTAGGATAAAATTCAACTAGTAGAGTATAGGATAAAATTCAACTAGTAGAGTGTAGGATAAAATTCACCTAGTAGAGTGTAGGATAAAATTCAACTAGTAGAGTGTAGGATAAAATTCAACTAGTAGAGTGTAGGATAAAATTCAACTAGTAGAGTGTAGGATAAAATTCAACTAGTAGAGTGTAGGATAAAATTCAACTAGTAGAGTGTAGGATAAAATTCAACTAGTAGAGTATAGGATAAAATTCAACTAGTAGAGTATAGGATAAAATTCAACTAGTAGAGTATAGGATAAAATTCAACTAGTAGAGTATAGGATAAAATTCAACTAGTAGAGTATAGGGTGCATTTCACTCGATTTCTTCGGTCGCCAGATGCGTGAAATAATTGAATCGAAACTTCTCTACTTCATGTTTCTTTTTTATCTGGAACACAGAGTTTAAAAATGTTGTATGTGGGATTACAAAGGTTTAGAGTAAGTTTTTGAACTAAATAAAATGTAGAGCGATGACACTAATTATGTCCTAAATAGTTGGGTCAGCGTTGAGATTTATCTCCGCAAAATTCCCCGCCCTGCCCTCGATCAGTAGGGGACACCGATGGGCTTGGAAAGGCCGCCGTCCGTCGTATGGGACGTTAATCCGTGGCCCCGTGTGCGGGAGAGCCATACCCTGTGCACGTTAAAGAACACGCTGGATGGCCTTGACGAGAGGCTACCATCTGTCTCCCAACAGCTGTTCCAGTGGGTCCCCTCCCCCAACCTTCTCTGAGCCTTCGGGGTCCATGTGACCTGGCCATTTAGCCCATGGTGTGCAAAAAAGTGCCGCTCAGAGGTAAAACAACCCAACCCAACCCTTCAGTACAAAGCGATTCTTTATCTTCCTTTACATTTTTCTCATAAAATGCTTAGTTTAGAAGTTGCAGAGCGTCGTAGCTATCTTCTATTGACATAACAAGTAGACAGTAAACAACACAACTTAGTATATGTTTCAGCACAATATTTTTGAAAACATTTCATGGTACATATTTTGTGGTACTCAAATTCAAATGTAAGATCAATGATGTTCAAGCACTTTTTCTCCAGAAGTTTCTAGCGAGACACATCATTTTAAAGATCTAGAAAAGAATTTGAAACGAAACCAATTCCACTTTTAAAACTAAATTAGGTTATTTGATGTTTTTTACAATAATATATCTCGTAGAGAAATTTCAACTTTACAATTTCTTTCATTCGCTATTCCTCGTAATCTTTTTGATAATAAACTGAAGCACTGTCTGTGCATGCGAGTTTTTCATAAGTAGAACAAGAGCACAAAATTTCATTAAAATCAAAAATTGAAAATAGACATTTTTCTATTTGTCTATGTGTGTGTTGATTTGACGGGGGAATTACCGAGAAACGAAAACCTGTCATAAACATTTCAAATTGAATATGTTGAAGGAAGGTTAGGTTGACAAAATCAGTTGAAATTGAATTAGTTGAAGAAAAATTGTTCGAATAAGAACAAAATCAAATTAGTTGGGATAAAAAAAGGTGTCAGAATAATTTGAAACTGAATCAGTTGAAGAAACAGCAAGTTGTCGGAACAAACTGAATGCTATAGAGAAGTGTTATACATAGAGTGAAAATAAATTTTATTTTCAGCAAAAACACACTTCTGAGAATCAAATGTTAATTAAAGAAAGGTGGCTCTCAGCTAAAGAGGACCCTCAAATGAATTTGCACATACTGGACAGAAAAATGAAAATAGAAATCGCATTCAGAGCTCAATAACTTCTTCAATATGATTTTTAACGTAACATATATCTAAAGATAAGTTGAAGATCTGAATCAAATCCAAAACTCGATTTTAAACAATATTTGTTCAGTATTGAAAGAGTTATGAACTCTGGAATATATTTAACAGGCTACAAAAAAACTGACCCCAAAATTTAATTGAAACAGGTTAAGAGATCAGAGATCCTAAAATTCAAACTAGTAGAGTATAAGATAAAATTCAACTAGTAGAGTATAGGATAAAATTCAACTAGTAGAGTATTGGATAGAATTCAACTATACTGCTCACAAAAATTAGAGGATATTTCATCGCTTCATATTCATTTTGAAATATCCCCTAATTTTTGTGAACAGTGTAGTAGAGTATAGGATAAAATTCAACTAGTAGAGTATTGGATAAAATTCAACTAGTAGAGTATAGGATAAAATTCAACTAGTAGAGTATAGGATAAAATTCAACTAGTAGAGTATAGGATAAAATTCAACTAGTAGAGTATAGGATAAAATTCAACTAGTAGAGTATAGGATAAAATTCAACTAGTAGAGTATAGGATAAAATTGAACTAGTAGAGTATAGGATAAAATTCAACTAGTAGAGTGTAGGATAAAATTCAACTAGTAGAGTGTAGGATAAAATTCAACTAGTAGAGTGTAGGATAAAATTCAACTAGTAGAGTGTAGGATAAAATTCAACTAGTAGAGTATAGGATAAAATTCAACTAGTAGAGTATAGGGTAAAATTCAACTAGTAGAGTATAGGATAAAATTCAACTAGTAGAGTATAGGATAAAATTCAACTAGTAGAGTATAGGATAAAATTCAACTAGTAGAGTATAGGATAAAATTCAACTAGTAGAGTATAGGATAAAATTCAACTAGTAGAGTATAGGATAAAATTCAACTAGTAGAGTATAGGATAAAATTCAACTAGTAGAGTATAGGGTGCATTTCACTCGATTTCTTCGGTCGCTAGATGCGTGAAATAATTGAATCGAAACTTCTCTACTTCATGTTTCTTTTTTATCTGGAACACAGAGTTTAAAAATGTTGTATGTGGGATTACAAAGTTTTAGAGTAAGTTTTTGAACTAAATAAAATGTAGAGCGATGACACTAATTATGTCCTAAATATAAGTTTTAACTATAAAATGTTTCAGTTATTATAATTATAAAATAAATATTCCACCTAAATAAATTCTCTACTTTTTGTTTTACTTTCTATTAGAAACGGGATACCGATGAGCTTGTAAAGGTCGCTGTCCATTGGAGACGACATTAAATGGTAGCTCCATGTGCAAGGTATTTTGGGTTGCTTTGTCTCTGAGCTGTACTCTTTTACGCACAATGGGTTAAATGGTCAAGCCACAAGGGCTCAGAGAAGGTTTGGGGGAGGGAAGTCATTGGACAGCTGTTAGGTGGCCAGATGGTAGCCTCCCGTCAAGACCATCGCACGTATTCTTTAACACTTGTGCAGTTTAACGAAAGCACTGGATGGTATTGACAGGAGGATACTGTCTTTCTCCTAAAAGTGGTTCAGTGGATTTCTTTCCCTTTCCTTGCCTCCGTCTATGAGTCTTTAGAATTCTTATGACCTGACTATTCCGACTGTTGTGTGCATCAAAGTTCAGAGGTAAAACAACCAAAAAATATGAATTGAAACGTGCCAGGTTACAAACGAGTTCTGCATTTAAAAAAAAAACCATATTCGACGGCTTTTATTTACTTTAGAATCAAGCACGGAAAAGGTTCTTTTGCGAAAGCCGAAATGAAATTCAATCAGTGAGTCATTTCTTTACAATGATAAGAAAAATGTCTGAACATTGGTGAAACTAGAGACAATACTGTTTCGCTATCCGTGCCTTCCCCAATCTCGTCGTCGCTTTTCTCGTTTCAGTATATCATTAAGAAATTCTACAGTTAAAGCAAACTGAAATGTCTAGACTTCGGCATCGCAAGCAATGTATTCATAGAAAGATACGATAGACATGTCTCGGCTCCACTCTTGTGAAATTTCGCTCTCCGCTGCAACTTCTTTCATCGAAACCGAAGACGGCGAAGATTTCTGAATGCAATTGCCACAGCTCTATGCTAAATGCTGATTGTTCAGGTCGAAGCTGAAATTTTTTGTTTCAGAGGGTGAAACAATGTAGTAATCAAAATAATAGGCAGAAATTAGATGATAAATTGCGGAGAAATAAGGTGGAGAAAAGTGGAATGGGAGTATGATGGAGAAATAGGATGGAGAAAAGTGCAAATGGAATATGGGTAGAAATAGGATGGTGAAAAGTTGGAATTGGAAGTATGGAGAAAAGTAGCATGGGAGTATGTGGAGAAAGGATGGATAAAAGGGTATGCTAGTGTGGGGAGAAATAAGATGGAGAAAAGTGGGATTGGAGCTTGAGGAGAAATTGGATGGGTAAAGTGGGGGAGAAATAGGATGAGAAAATTGCGATGGGAGTATGAGGAGAAATGGGGTGAGAGTTTGGGGGAAAGTGGGATAGAATAATGGAATATAATGGCAATAAGGTTGAGGGGAAAATGAAAGAGAGATTGAGGATGAGTGGAATTGGAATTTGGAAAAATAAAGAGATGTGAGATAAGAAAGGAATATGATGATGATGAGGTGAAATTTGATGCTAGGTTGGGAGAAACCAGATGGGGAAGGAATGAGATGGGATGTGTGGAGAGTTAGGATGAGATGTTGAGTAGACGTATCATGAAAAGGAGGGTTGGAGGATGGGAGAAGTAAAATCGGTGTGATTTAGCACTGGGCTTTGCTATGAAAAAAGTCTAGAAAATATAAGATCTATCTACCACTGAAACGGTAAAAAATATGATCAGTGTCAGAAGACAAGTAATATAAATTGTGCTAAAATTACTGAAAGATGGATTTGGGAAAAATTAACATTAAATGCGAGAAATATTTTCGCCTTTAAATAGGAAAAATTCATGATCAGATAAAAAAAATCATGTAACGTGGATAATGTAATCATGTAACGTGGCAAATAGGGACAATGTTAGATCGGGACTGCATTGTAAGTATTACTATATCAATTATTAAACAATATTTAACCGTCCCGTGGCCAGTGGTTAGCGCGCTTGGCTACTGATCTAAGTCAGGGCTTCTTAAACTTTTTCCACTCGCGACCCGTTTTCGCCCGAGAAATTTTTACGCAACCCGGATATATAGGTATATGAAATAGGTATACAAATCAAACATTTACTGATAATAAATCATAAAGAAAGTTATTTTAAAACAATTCTTTGGTATGCATATAATTTTATCATTTATTAAAGACGAAAGCAAATTGGCATACTAATGAGATGGATTTGCTTGGTTATTTTCATATAAAGAATTAAATCTTGGCTGAATATTTGACACAGCAGGACGCAGAGCATCTTCAACGTTTTTCAGAGTTGATCGATATTTTGATTTTATAATCGTCAATGCTGAGAACGCCGCTTCGCATAAATACGTAGTGCAAATTGGGAGAAGTATGTTTAGGGCCATTTCAGAAATCGTTGGAAATTGTGTCTTAATCCCAAGCCAAAATTCATTTAACATTTTTTAGGAAACTCAAGTTTTAAACCTGTGTCTATTGATAACTCGGCAAATTCTTCTTGAACTTTTAATGGCACATGACTGACGTTTTTGATTTCAATTGAGTATGGTTTATGAATCCAACTTAGTTTTTTAGAATCAAAATTTGAAGGGAAGTATTTGTGAAATTATGTCTCCAGGCACTTCAGATGATCAATTATAACACTTACAATTAAATCTTTGGGAAGATTATTTTCAATTATAAAATCATCTGTAGCTGTAAACATTTCTAAAGAACCATTTTCCACCCTATTCTTCCATATGTTATTTATTTTAGTAAAACTTTCAATTTTATCTTTTAACATAAATTTTAAATACATTTTTTCCTTGAAGCGACATGTTTAAATCATTTAGTTTTTCGAAAATATCCGACAAATAACAGTTTTGAAAGCCATAAGTCATTATGAAAGAAATTAACAAAATCGAATTTCTGCTCTGTCAAAAATATAACAACTTTATCTTTCAATTTCAATAATCTGTTTAAACTTCGCCCTCTTGAGAACCACCTTACATCTGCATGTAGTAATAAGCTTTTGTAATCGGAGTCCATATCTTTGCAAAGGTTTGAAAACAAACGACTGTTAAGGGCACGGCTTTTAATGAAGTTCATAGGTTGGGTTATTTTACCTCTGAGCGGCACTTTTTTGCACACCATGGGCTAAATGACTAGGTCACAAGAATCCCGAAGGCTCAGAGAAGGTTGGGGGAGGGGACCCTCTGGAACAGCTGTTGGGAGACAGATGGTAGCCTCCTGCCAAGGCCATCCAGCGTGTTCTTTAACGTGCACAGGGTATGGCTCTACCGCACACGGGGCCACGGCTTAACGTCCCATCTGAAGGACGGTGCCCTTTCCAAGCCCATCGGTGTCCCCTACTGAGTGTGGGCAGAGCGGGGAATTTTGTGGAGATAAATCTCAACGCTGATCCAGCTGGGACTTGAACCTGGGAACTACAGATTACAAGCCTGGCGCGCTACCGACTGTACATACAATGTGGCAAGAAAACAACAAGAATGGAATAAAATAACTAGAAGGACGCATGTAGTCTCTGACACATATGAGAATCTTGTTTTCAAAGATAAAGAAGATTTTCCTCTTCCTACTGTTTCATTCCTTAAAAGTGTTAATTTGAGCTAGCAGATGATGGAGGGGGGGGGGGGGGCGGACGTCTGACGGACGGTCATCTGACGGACGGCGGACTCTCCAAGCCCATCGTTATCCCTTACTGACCTTGGTCAGGGCGGGGAATTTTGCGGAGATAAATCTCAACGCTGACCCAGCTGGGACACGAACTTGGGAACTACAGATTATGAGCCTAATGAAGTTAATGATTTTGATAGTATCGCGAAACACAACATCTAACTCTGGTGATATTTTATTGGCTACGAGTGCCTCTCGATGGATCATGCAGTGAGTAAAAGTGATATTTTCATTGCCACCAGCTTTAACTTTTGCTACAAACCCAACATTCTCACCCATCATTGCTCCAGCACCGTCTGTACAGACTCCAACGCAATTTTTCCACTGTAAGCCTTCATTTGTGAAAAAATTCATCGACTTTAAGATATATATCTTCCTCTCTTGTGTGCCCTTCCAAAGGGCGACAAAACAATAATTCCTCATGTATGCTTCCTTCATAAACATATCTTACGTAAAGTAACAACTGTGCCATTTTAGAAATATCAGTTGTTTCATCTAACTGAATTGCAAACTTTGGGCTGCCCTTAAGCCTGGTAATAAGATGCTGCAATTGGTCTTTACTAATTTCAGGAATTCTTTTGGAAACAGTATCATTCGATAAAGGAATTTTACGAATTTCATCCCCATACTTTTTCCCCTGATCTATTTCTGACATTTTAATAGCAGCAGGTAACACGAGATCTTCTCCTATCGCGTAGGGCTTTTTAGTTTTTGCAATTAAATAAGAAGTTTCGCAACATGCAAGTAAATACTTTTCGTTGACAGTAACAAATTTCTCAAACCATTGTTTTTCATTATTTGAAGATTTTACAAGTCGTTCAAAATATTCCTTTGGTTTATGTCACTGCATGCTTGGTATTAAAATGTCGTTTTGTTGCTCTCCCGCAGCCAAAACTTCATTACAAATTAAGCAAAGAAGTTTTTCCACACCATGATGATTATTAGAAGTAAATCCATATTACAAAAATGATTCGACATATTTTCTTTTTCTTGTCAATTTAGGTGTACTACAACCCAGTAGCGAAGAGTCTGCCACAATGTCATCAGTATTTTTACCTCTTCTGTCTTGGGGCGGGGGTGGCTCAGACGGTAGCGCGCCAGGCTCGTAATCTGTAGTTCCCAGGTTCGATTCCCAACTGGGTCAGCGTTGAGATTTATCTCCACAAAAATTCCCCGCCCTGCCCACGGTCAGTAGGGGACACCGATGGGCTTGGAAAGGCCGCCGTCCGTCGGATGGGACCTTAAGCCGTGGCCCCGCGTGCGGGAGAGCCATACCCTGTGCACGTTAAAGAAACGCTGGATGGCCTTGACGGAAGGCTACCATCTGTCTCCCAACAGCTGTTCCAGTGGGTCCCCTCCCCCAACCTTCTCTGAGCCTTCGGGGTCCTTGTGACCTGGCCATTTAGCCCATGGTGTGCAAAAAAGTGCCGCTCAGAGGTAAAACAACCCAAACCTCTTCTGTCTAAATTTAGCCACTTCTCCATAATCCAACACAATCTAAAGATATACTATTTTGATTATTATATGCTGAGGAATGACGGTAGGAAAATATTAAAAGTCTTTATTTTCCGTAATTAAACTATTATGTTTTTATAAGAGAAAAAAACTTTATATGTACTGAGAAAACAATGCTAATCATAAAATACAATAGTCTCAAATCCGAGCCGAGGTGTTTCTGGCAGCGTCGTTGACGTTGCGTGGCGTGGCAGCATGCGCAGTTCGAAGTGCGCATGTTGTGTGTTAATAACAAGGCTACAGTGAAGTGGCGCTACTAGAAACACCTCGGAGTCATTACGCATTTCATTACGAATCAATTTTTGGTCGTTGCGCGTTCATAAACCTTTTACCGTTGGCAAATTTTTCGCGACCCCCCACATTCAGTTACGCGACCCCATATAGGGTCGAGACCCCTAGTTTAAGAACCTATGATCTAAGGGACCTGGGTTCGAGCCCCGGGTAAGACATGGACGTTTGTGTTGTTTTTCTGCTGAGGTGCTGTCATCCTCACAGACCTTCTGCAATGGCATATAAACTGACTGGTTCCTGTCAGACCTCTGTGGCAAGCAGCTGCTTGAGGGGGTATTTATTTTATTTATGAAAATAATTCAAGTATCGTCATCATTTTCAGTGAATAGAACCCTCTTTGAATAATAAACCTAATAATGAATTTCCTTCCAAGTGTGAGAAACATCTGGGCTCATAAAGAGAGGGTTGCTGGGCGGGAAAATTTTGCATTGGATCGATGGTTTAATTATTCATTCTAGATAATTAAAGAAATTCTAATCAATGGAAAAAAAAAAGATAATTACGAGTACTTTCAGTGAACGAAAGAAAGCCAGGAGTTGTGTTTCGTTTTGCAAATTTGCGCTTTTACGCTTTTACAAATTGTATTCAAGTTGTAGTCCAATATTCTGTATATGATATTGAATGTGTTACTAACGAATTCCTGTGGAATCAATGCAAAAATTCGATTCTTGAGTTCGGTTGCCTGAGTCCACCCGAGCCCATTAGGGGGAAAAACTTTCTATGACACAATGTAAAACATATTTTCGGAGGTGCGTGCCTCTAAACCATTTTTGGTTATTTTGCAGTTTGGGTTACTGTGGAAACTATAGGTTCCAGTTTAGACTACGTCGTTTCTCGGTTAACAGAGTGCAAAATAAACAAAGTCTTAATGCAGCCCTGCGCTGGACACGTATAAGCATGTAGCATGTAGCACAATTATGATTTTTCGAAGTACCAGGATAAAACATCCCATAACCTTCTCTATCTGAGGATATCCAATAAATGGCATAAGTCGCAAAGGGCAACACCAAAATCACCAAAAGGTGAGCCCCAAGGGGCAGGAAAACAATGATGAATATGGTAGATCAGGGTACTAGACCATAAAGTGGTCCTGATCGAAAACCAATGGTCCAGCCCTTTTGAATCTGCTCATAGGATCATGATCATACTTTAAAATGTTAGTAATGAAATCGTGAGGATTCGTGTCCACAGCTTCTAAGAATTTCTTAGAGATCTGCTTTATATGGGTGTAAATATGTTGGACGCCTAAATCCCCATGTATTTGTCTGTTGGTCACAAACCATGGGGCATTTACGGCCTGTCTCAAGATTTTGTTTTGATAGATCTGGAGTTTCTTAATATTTGCCTTTGTCGTGTTAGCCCATATGGGGGCTGCATATGTTATAACAGGTCTAAGAACTGTATGGTAAAGTAGTAACTTATGATCAATGGAGAGGATAGAATTTCTCCCCATCAAAGGGCCAAGTTGGCATCGAATCATGTTTGCTTTTTACAGAACATTTTCAATGTGCTTGTCCCATCCGAGCTTGCTAAGCAAGGTAACGACCTGATACTTAACAGTTTTCTGCCAGTTTAGTGGTGTATCGAAAAAGTACACGTATAAGCATAGTTTTGACAACTTTAAATAAGTATGGCTGTTTGTATTTTTACCGGTGGCTACTAGTATAAATTAAATCTATGAAGAAGGGAAAGAAATTATTAAGCTAAGCCTTGAATGAGGCCACTTAATTAATGCATAGGAGTATTATAGTGAAGCCCGTTAACTAGGAAAGGACATAGCCAAAACCGTAGCCTAAACCTATAATTTCCACAGTAACCCAAAACTGCAAAATAACCCCTTAATGTTATTTGGGAAGTACTATAAAAAGACCGTTGAAGCTAAAAATTTTTGAGTAGCATCATCATAAACGTTAAGAGCAATTCATTAGTGAAAACGAATTCATAAAACGAGAAAGCTGAATGGTGTTTATTTTAAATTACTAAAGACCGATTCAAAGATTGACATTACAACCAAAGTAATCGTTAATTTCATTTTTCTTTACTTCTTTATGCAATTACAAGAAAAATTAGATATTCAAATGATGATTTCTTTGTACAATCAATTTCCTCCATTATCCTTTTATTTTTTTCCCAACCAATTATAAATTTCTTAAACAACTCTCTTTTTATCAATTTAGCTCTTTTATTTAAATTTTAAATTAATTAAATTAAATATATTTTAATTAATTAAATATATTTTCAATTAAGTCTACAATAATCCAAAGTTTTACCATCATTTCTGCTATAATAGGAAGACTAGGAGGGTTAAATCAAACAAACATGAAAACCCTATTTGCTTGTGTTCGTGTTTAGTGTTCGGATATTTATTTGAGCGACTGTACATATCCCCTCCCTTAGTTGGCGTAAACAGTTTTCCATTGTTCCCCCTCAGTTAATGATCTGTGCATTAAATTTTCCCATCACAAACTTTGAATGGATGTTACCTGATGCAAACAGCCTGTCAGGCCTCCATGACAAACGAAAGATTAAAAAGAGGCTATTTCTTTCTCTGTTGTATTCGATGATCCGGATGTTCTGAATCAGTAGAGACCAATAGCTTGTCTTGCTGGTAGTGAACAGGGGTATCGTTCCACTTTGCTCTTCAAATGACGGTGTTGGTGGTCCAAAAACTGGCTCAGATATTGGCCAAGTGTATTCTTCGCAACACTTGGGGCCATTCCGGTACGACCTGTTGTGACTGGCGATGTTCCAGACAACCCACTGCTTATCAAATCTCAATGAGCCATCAAAACGTCTCCTTTCACATCAGCCTCTTCTTCGTATTGATCAGATCGGTTAGATACACCCTGCTGCTATTCCGACAGCGAAAATCTATCAGCTTGGGTGGTCGCTTATTACATCTATGTGGTTCCGCGTTGCATTACATGACATACTTTGGCACGTCATTTGCATTTCATTTTCGAGGGAAAGAACTTTTGGATACAAGAGCAGTCTTTTATTTTTTTAATATTTTCTGTCTGCTCAATGCTTTGTAAAACCAGAGAAAATGATTATTATTATGCAAATAGCGATCTTTTAAATCCTGGTCCTCGGCTAATTATTTCCACTGGAAATCACTCGATCTTTTTCGTGGTCTTCGTAATAGTGTGTCGTTCCTCTAATAAACAAATGCACTTGTTTCTTTTTTTGCAATAAGATACCGCCATTTAATAAAACGAATCCTTACTCGCTGAAATTCCTTATAAATTCTGTGGAACATGGAAATAATAGTTCAATCTTCATTCTAAACATAATTAGAAACCTCTTTCAAATCACTTAGCAGCATGGCTTAGAAGGGTAATTCATAGACAACACAATTTAGGTTGAATAATTGAAAATGCCAAATATCTTCTAAAGAACTTTCTAAAAATGCTTTACAATTGTAAAGCATTTTTCGACTTCGTGTTGCTTTACAATTGTAAAGCATTTTTCGACTTCGTGTTGCTTTACAATTGTAAAGTTCAAACAAAATTGTAAAATTACAACAACCTTCGTGTCACGTGACACGAAGGTTGCCAGATCACTAATTTCTAAAAAAATCGCTGCCAGATATTTTTTCTGAATTCTGTAATCAACCGTAGTGTTCGGATACTTTTTTGAGCGACTGTACAATTGGAAAAACCATAGAAACAAATAACTGATCTCGAACCTCCTGGAGGGGGGGGATCCAAAGAAACATCCTTGTTCTTCTTGGGATTCCTTTCTCAAAAAATGCTTTACAATTGTAAAGCATTTTTTTTAAAGAAACAATTCTTAAATATGTATCTCCATTTATAAGCATACAACCACAGTAATGGACTATGTCATTCTATTCAACCAAAAATCTAAGAAGTGAAATTCTTTTAATTTAAGCTTTTCAAGGTCAGGTTGGGTTGTTTTACCTCTGAGCGGCTCTTTTTGTACACAATGGGCTAAATGGCCAAGTCACATGGACCCCGAAGGCTCAGAGAAGGTTGGGGGAGGGGACCCACTGGAACAGCTGTTGGGAGACAGATGGTAGCCTCCCTTCAAGGCCATCCAGCGTGTTCTTTAACGTGCACAGGGTATGGCTCTCCCGCACACGGCTTAACGTCCCATCCGACGGACGACGGCCTTTCCAAGCCCATCGGTGTCCCCTACTGACCGTGGGCAGGGCGGGGAATTTTGCGGAGATAAATCTCAACACTGACCCAGCTGGGACTCGAACCTGGGAACTACAGATTACGAGCCTGGCGCGCTACCGACTGAGCCACCCCCGCCCCTTCAAGGTCAGGTCAGCGCTTAGTAGAGGAAGAAACATTTTTTAAACGTTGGTGTACTTAGGAAGTTTTAACGGAGAGGGAGACGACATGCCTTTGGATGAGGGGAATTTGAAGGGGGGGGAGATATCGAATAGGGAGGGAGATTGCATGTTTGGGTCTCTGATTTTCTTGGACTGTCTTACAAAATATATTTTATGCATGCTCCCAAAATAGAATAATCCCTTAACACTACTCCCTTATGATCCTGTTCAAGTACTCGTATATTATTATATTATTATTTTATTTTTAAAAAGAAAGATACTTACCTAAACAAAGGACAGAGATAACCTAGAAGTTATGTTAGGCTTGTCCTAGTTTCTCATATAAGTAAAACCTTTTTATTTTAAATCTCTTTGGACCAAACTTTTACAAAATGTTATTTTATAAAGTCATTCCACGGAAACCAAATGATATTTTCTGTATAAAACGTGCTGAAAAATATATACCATGTATGCAAATTAAGAGCATTTTGCATACACCGTAATTTCATATATCACGTACATCAAATAAATACTGTAGAAATTAGTGATCTGGCAACCTTCGTGTCACGTGACACGAAGGTTGCCAGATCACTAATTTCTAAAAAAATCGCTGCCAGATATTTTTTCTGAATTCTGTAATCAACCGTAGTGTTCGGATACTTTTTTGAGCGACTGTACAATTGGAAAAACCATAGAAACAAATAACTGATCTCGAACCTCCTGGAGGGGGGGTGGATGCAAAGAAACATCCTTGTTCTTCTTGGGATTCCTTTCTCAAAACTTTCTCGTATTTATTTATCCTTCTTCCAATGTATTCATTGCAGTCGATATATTGTTCATTCTTTTTTGATGATGATTATTTGTGGTTTAAATCTTACATGCTGAGATCAACGAAATCCGTCAGTTAGGATAAAAAAACAAAAAGTCACAAGAAATCTTGAGATTTGTCTCCGTCTTCCACAAACGTTACTGAGCATGTAAGTTTTTTCTTGCCTAATCTTCAAAGCAGATTTTCGACTTTGTAAAAGATTGTTGCGTTGCATGAAAAATGCATTCTTATGCAACAAAAATGTTTCGAACATTTCTGCTAACGTAAAACAGAATATTCAAAAAGTTAAATCTGTATTAACACAGATACATTCGGACTTCTGAAACACATGACATTTAATATTTCTAAAATTTCATAAAAATTCCAAACTCACTTTTCTTTTTGCTATTATATTTCCCAAACTGATAGCTAGGAAAGCTTTCGTAACTTTATGAAACAAACCTACATCAATACAATAAGATCAATATTCAGCCTTCTTTATCTCATTTCAAAAATTCTATTAGGAGAAAAAAAAATTGTGCCCCAAAATATCTCTTTTAAAAAAAATCGTATGTTTCGAATAAAATAGAAATGTTTGCAGACCATTTCCGTAAAAGTATGAGATAGTTGCTCTACATTTGAAAATCGAAACAAGGGCAAATACAAATGTGGGACTTTTATTAATATTCAATCACATTCTGCTCTTTGCTCTCTGGGACAGAGTTGGTCCAGTCAGTAGCATGCAAACTCGTAATCTGCAGTTCCCAGGTTCGAGTCCCACCTGGGCCAGCGTTGAAATTTATATCCGCAAACCACTCTGCCCTCGTTCAGTAGGTCAGTAGGGGACACCGATGTGCTTGGAAAGACCGCAGTTTTTCTGTGGTTGGTAAAGCCGTGGCTCCGTGTGCGGGAAGGGCCATACCCTGTGTTCATCAAAGAACTCGCTGGATGACCTTGACGGGAGGCTACTCTGTGCGGGTCCCCTTCCCCCAACCTTCTCTGAGCCCTTGTGACTTGGTCATTTAATCCATTATGTGCAAAAAAGTGCCGGTCAGAGGTAAAAAAAAAAACCAACAGTGCAATCTCTCTTTGTGATCTGAGTCGTACGGATTAAAATTTTTTATTTAAAAACGAAAATATTATTTTATTAGTATTCTCTCAAGTTTTCTGATGTTTTAGGACAAAGCATAAATCACCATTATACCGTTCCCATTAGATTTGGAAATGTCCTTTAATATGAAACTTCATTATTGAAAAGTTTACGAGAGTAGGAAATAATTTCAGGAATTTTTCTAAATGAACTTTAAGCATTTTCTCGTTTTTTTGGGGGGGGAAGGGGGGGATTACGCTTTTTTTTGTCACCTCAAAATTCTCCACAGTTGTTCATTTCGTCAGACCATTTTTCACATTTAGCGCGCTTAATCCAGTCAGATTTTTTTTCTTTCTTTCTGTCGGTTATTAAAAACGTTATTAAAAACGCTTCCTTACTAGAATTAATAATCCACTTTGATCAGTGATACACTTTCTCTGTTATTACGGCAACTGCAAAACAGTATGGGGGGGGTCTAATGTGGTATTATTCCAGTAGGCCTACTCAGCTTTACGAGATCTCTCGTAAATTTCGTTTTTTATTCATTTGCGCTTCTCGTCTAAACTTCTTTTTTTTTTTGACAAATATGCAAATTACGTGCTATCACTACTTCATAATGAGCGTCATTTATAAAATATTTCAGTGCGCCGTCATGCAGGCGCGTGCCCAGATAAATGTCTAAGAGGAAGAAAAGTTTATTTTATGCATCCCTACTATCCACAGGGAGAGAAGGAAATATTCATTTTATGTTTTATGTATTCCAGGGATGGGGGGGGGTGAATATACATCATACTTCGTTTAGAACAGAGGAAAGTTCATTTTATATATTCCCTAGGAGAAGGCGGAAAATAATTTTTATCTGTTCTTCAGAAAGGTTCAATGTTTCTTATATGTACCTTCCTACTTTCTCTTTGGGGCGGGGGTGGCTCAGTCGGTAGCGCGCCAGGCTCGTAATCTGTAGTTCCCAGGTTCGAGTCCCAGCTGGGTCAGCGTTAAGACTTATCTCCGCAAAACTCCCAACACTGCCCACGGTCAATAGGGGGACACCGATGGGTTTGGAAAGGCCGCCGTCCGTTGGATGAGATATTAAGCAGTGGCCCCTTGTGCGGGAGAGGCACACTCTGTGCACATTAAAGAACACGCTGGATGGCCTTGACGGGAGGCTACCATCTGTCTCCTAACAGCTGTTCCAGTGGTTTCTCTCCCCCAACCTTCTCGGAACCTTCGGGGTCCATGTGACCTGGCCATTTAGCCCATGGTGTGCAAAAAAGTGCCGTTCAGAGGTAAAATAACCCAACCCTACTTTCTCCGAGCCCTCGGGGTCCTTGTGACCTGGCCATTTAACCTGTTATTTGAAAAAAATAGTGCTGCTCAGAATTACAGCCGTACTAATATGGGCTACAACAATCACAAACTTATTTCTCAGATGCAGTATAAATGCCCTTTTTGTCTCATCAGTTTGCCGAGGTGTTCCGCCTCCTTTATACTAAGAGGCGCCAGTGAACTGCTCTGCGAATTACTTTAAGCATTGATTGCTATGAAACAACTCCTTTAAGTACTGGTTGGCTATTCAAACTACCATTGCCAAAAGGGCCCATCATCCACAATCATCATCCATAACCAATAATGGGGGAATGGAAACCCACAAACGGAACCCCACCAGTGCAACAAATTCAGCTCTGTAATCGTGATCAAAGCCAATAGGTATGAGAGGCGATTTGAACAGCTAGCTCTGAATGTGAATTAGCCATTCCTCACTGATTTAACCCCCCCAACACACACACAGAGAGACACTTCCTCTATTCTACAGTAAGAATAATAATCCCTTTGAAAATTCCCGAAGGCCTCCAACACAAGGCGCGAGGCAGACATTTTGCGTGACATCTGGCAAGTTCTGTGCATCGTTTCAAGGGAATGTTGTATAGCTCACTTCCAGAGGGAAATTAAAAAAATATGCCAGAGATAAATCATGGCACCTGGCAACCGTACAAAATATACATTAACTGCAGATGCAAAAGGGCGGGGGTGGCTCAGTCGGTAGCGCGCCAGGCTCGTAATCTGTAGTTCCCAGGTTCGAGTCCCAGCTGGGTCAGCGTAGAGATTTATCTCCGCAAAATTCCCCGCCTTGCCCACGGTCAGTAGGGGACACCGATGGGCTTGGAAAGGCCGCCGTCCGTCGGATGGGACGTTAAGCCGTGGCCCCGTGTGTGGGAGAGCCATACCCTGTGCACGTTAAAGAACACGCTGGATGGCCTTGACGGGAGGCTACCATCTGTCTCCCAACAGCTGTTCCAGTGGGTTCCCTCCCCCAACCTTCTCTGAGCCTTCGAGGTCCATGTGATCTGGCCATTTAGCCCATGGTGTACAAAAAAGTGCCGCTCAGAGGTAAAACAACCCAACCCAACGCAGATGCTAAAGAAATCAGCTTTCTTTTCACTTTCGCAGTATAGTTACAATTTATTTTCAGTAATAAAAAAACTAAATAATAGCTAATTAAACCATTGTTTAAAACGTTATTGTCTGATGATGATGATGTGTTAAAAAAACCACTGTGGATGATATATTAAGAGTAGAATGGTCTATTGAGACAACTGTATTATCAAAGATACAACCGTTTAAACAAGGACGAAAACAATGAACCATTTTCCTTTTTAGTTTTTTTTCTTTTGCAGCCAACGCTTAAAGGAATTCGCAGAACACTTCATCGGAACGTCTTCGTATCAAGGAGGCGGAACACCTCGGCAAACTGCTGTCGATAAGGCCAAAAGGCACTTTGCACTGGAAGACTACAAGTCAACTGTAAGACAAGAGTAGGTTTAAAGAAATGTGGCAAAAGCAAAGAATTCAAAGAGAAAAAAAATCGCACACATCCAGGCATGAAAATAATTTCTATGTTTAATCTTATCTTCTTTTGAAGATCTCCATCGCAATAACAGCCTTTAATGTGCATTTATGATAACGCGAATGTGTTGAAAATGTCAATCACGGACTCAAGACCAGGGCAACAAGGCATCGCCAATTACAGGGCAACCCAGTCATTACATGCCATTAGCTCAGCGCTAAGAGACTGCGTTTCCGATGGTACGCCATCACCGAGAAATAATGTGGATGATTTCTCCTGTCTTCGTCTTCGAAATAATGGACCACAGCAGCATCATTTGTAATGAAATTAACAGCCTTTTAGCCAGATATCAAACAAGATGATCGTTAGGTCAGTCAGATACTCAGAGCGCAAGAGAGGTGGAAACTGCCTTTATTACGACGGCCTAGTTTGTTCTCAACAAGGAAGCATAATATCAGAGGTTAAGCTTTGCAAGGAAGATGGTTGCAAATTGTTTTAGCGCCGAAATTAGGGAAAGGTTTGTTACAGACATTTTCTACATAATTAGATAAAACGAAGTTGCGAAAGAAACTAACTGAGCTTATTGGCTATCGATGTTAGCACAGAGTACAGACAGAACTTAATTAAGGTAGAAACGCTTCTAATATTTGACTCGTTTTTCGTTAAGCATCTTTCATTTATTTTCCAGAGCGAAGATTTTGGGTTGGGTTGTTTTACCTCTGAGCGACTCTTTTTTGCACACCATGAGTGAAATGGCCAGGTCACATGGACCCCGAAGGCTCAGAGAAGGTTGGGGGAGGGGACCCACTGGAACAGCTGTTGGGAGACAGATGGTAGCCTCCCGTCAAAGCCATCCAGCGTGTTCTTTAACGTGCACAGGGCATGGTTCTCCCCAAACACGGTGCCACGGCTTAACGTCCCATCCGACGGACGGCGGCATTTCCAAGCCCATCGGTGTCCCCTACTGACCGTGGGCAGGCCGGGGAATTTTGCGGAGATAAATTTCAACGCTGACCCAGCTGGGACTCGAACCTGAGAACTGCAGATTACGAGCCTGGCACGCTACCGACTGAGCCACCCCCGCCCCTCAGAGCGAAGAATCATATATTTCATGTGTGCATAAATTTAGAAAGAATGCCTAAGTTCCTCTACTTCGGATATTTAAATCTAAAAATATTAATCCGTAGAAATTAATCAGCGCTTTTGGTGTACGGAAACACCTGAAAAAATTCTTATTGTAACACTTTTGTGTCCCACTAAATAAATTTGACTTTTACTGTTCTTTCTGAAAAAAAAAATCATTTCTTTTATGTCGCCTTAATTTATAGAAAACAAAATTTTGATTTTCTTTATTTCTATGTTTCTTTTCTCCTTTTTTGAACACGCTACGAACAGTACGTAAACTTCCTAGGATGTAAGAGAAAAGTTCTCATTTCTTGATGCAAAATTTCGTAACCAATACGATTTGATAACGATCCCCATAACTAAAAAAATCACAACACTTCAACAAATTTTATGATATGGATGACATTGTGCGCAAATGATGGCAGACCTCAAAAGCTTTCGTGTTCGACCTAGGAAGTTTCGATGTGTGTACTATGTACGATTCGACACACATGAAATCGATATAATCAACTGTCTCTCACACTATGAGTCACCGCAACCTTCGTGTCACGTGATTACAGAATTCAGGAAAAATATCTGGAGCGTGTACAGCAACTGTACACGCTCCAGTTACCGTTCACAGCAAACTGGAGCGTGTGCAGTTACTGCACACGCTCCAGTTTGCTGTGAACAGTAACTGCACACGCTCAATATTTCCGTGAGTGAGCCCACACGATCTAGTATCAAAATAATATGACCACCTACAGTCGCTCAAAAAAGTATCCGAACACTATGGTTGATTACAGAATTCAGAAAAAATATCTGGCAACGATTTTTTTAGAAATTAGTGATCTGGCAACCTTCGTGTCACGTGATTACAGAATTCAGGAAAAATATCTGGAGCGTGTACAGCAACTGTACACGCTCCAGTTACCGTTCACAGCAAACTGGAGCGTGTGCAGTTACTGCACACTTACCAGTTTGCTATGAACGGTAACTGCACACGCTCAATATTTCCGTGAGTGAGCCCACACGATCTAGTATCAAAATAATATGACCACCTACAGTCGCTCAAAAAAGTATCCGAATACTATGGTTGATTACAGAATTCAGAAAAAATATCTGGCAACGATTTTTTTAGAAATTAGTGATCTGGCAACCTTCGTGTCACGTGATTACAGAATTCAGGAAAAATATCTGGAGCGTGTACAGCAACTGTACACGCTCCAGTTACCGTTCACAGCAAACTGGAGCGTGTGCAGTTACTGCACACTTACCAGTTTGCTATGAACGGTAACTGCACACGCTCAATATTTCCGTGAGTGAGCCCACACGATCTAGTATCAAAATAATATGACCACCTACAGTCGCTCAAAAAAGTATCCGAATACTATGGTTGATTACAGAATTCAGAAAAAATATCTGGCAACGATTTTTTTAGAAATTAGTGATCTGGCAACCTTCGTGTCACGTGATTACAGAATTCAGGAAAAATATCTGGAGTGTGTACAGCAACTGTACACGCTCCAGTTACCGTTCACAGCAAACTGGAGCGTGTGCAGTTACTGCACACTTACCAGTTTGCTATGAACGGTAACTGTACTCGCTCAATATTTCTATGAGTGGGCCCACACGATCCAGGTTTTTGTGAGCTCACACGATCCAATGTGCTGTGAACATTAACCGCAACCGCTCCAGTTTGCTGCGAACGGTAACTGCACACGCTCCATGTTCATTGCATTATATATTCCTAAGCATTATATATATTAAAAAAATATCCGAACACTATGGTTGATTATAGAAATCAGAAAAAATATCTGGCATCGATTTCTTTAGAAATTAGTGATCTGGCAACCTTCGTGTCACGTGACACGAAGGTTGGGTTGGGTTGTTTTACCTCTGAGCGGCACTTTTTTGCACACCATGGGCTAAATGGCCAGGTCACATGGACCCCGAAGGCTCAGAGAAGGTTGGGAGAGGGGACCCACTGGAACAGCTGTTGGGAGACAGATGGTAGTCTCCTGTCAAGGCCATCCAGTGTGTTCTTTAACGTGCACAGGGTATGGCTCTCCAGCACACGGGGCCACGGCTTAACATCCCATCCGATGGACGGCGACCTTTCCAAGCCCATCGGTGTCCTCTACTGACCGTGGGCAGGGCGGGTGACACGAAGGTTGTACGTACTAATTTCACTACTTTCTAAAAAAAAACCGTTGCCAGATATTTTTTCTGAATTTTGTAATCAACCATAATAAAAAATAAAAAAATAAATACCCCCTCAAGCATCTGCTTGCCACAGAGGTCTGACAGGAGCCTGTCAGTTTATATGCCACAGTAGGAGATCTGAGAGGATGGCAGGACCTCAGCAGAAAAACAACACATACAACCATGCCTTACCCGGGGCTCGAACCCAGGTTCCTTAGATCAGTAGCCAAGCGCGCTAACCACTCGGCCATGGGACAGCTTAATCAACCATAGTGTTCGGATATTTTTTTTAGCGACTGTACAGCTTTTGCACGACAGCTGCATCTGTTGCATGAGTTTTTCCTCTGCGGTTTCAAGAAATGTCAACTATGCGATAGGGAAGGACGAAAATAATAAAAAAAATTCTGATACTGAGATAAGTTGCTAATCATTTAGCAACTTATCTCAGTAAATTTTTATTTTTTTTTCAATCAAAACTCTCTTAAGGTTTGTCTTAAGACTTTAATTTTTCCCAGCATTGCTAGAAAAGTTTGCATTTTTTGGCACTCTCGTATCAAACGTTTATTTTCGTTCTTTGCTATGCATTAAACAGCGAAGGATCCCAGAACTTACTCAAAGCTTGTACAGGCCTTTTCATACAAGAACATGTTTCTCTAAGGATCGGGGCGGGGGTGGCTCAGTCGGTAACGCGCCAGGCTCGTAAACTGTAGTTCCCAGGTTCGAGTCCCAGCTGGGTCAGCGTTGAGATTTATCTCCTCAAAATTTCCCCGCCCTGCCCACGGTCAGTAGGGGACACCGATGGGCTTGGAAAGGCCGCCGTCCGTCGGATGGGACGCTAAGCCGTGGTCCCGTGTGCGGGAGAGCCATACCCTGTGCACGTTAAAGAACACGCTGGATGGCCTTGACGGGAGGCTACCATCTGTCTCCCAACAGCTGTTCTAGTGGGTCCCCTCCCCCAACCTTCTCTGAGCCTTCGTGGTCCTTGTGGCCTGGCCATTTAGCCCATGGTGTGCAAAAAAGTGCCGCTCAGAGGTAAAACAATCCAATCTCTAAGGATCGAAGTCAATTTTGCTGACCACTTCTTCAGAGTCTAAGAGCTACCAGACAAAACACCATAACCTACGAGAAGTGAGATGGAACCAGAGCCAGTCCCAAATATGACGAACCCAACTCCGAAAGCCATATAAATATATGAATATAATTCAATGGATCATTTAAATAATCGATATTTTTATCATTTATTAAAAGAAATTTTAAATTGTGTAATAAAAATGATTTACAGTGTTTTATAATTTACGTATTATTTACATTTGTTTGACATTTAGTTGACAATGACATATATATTTGGATCCTCCCTCCCCCCCCCCCTACTAAGCAAGGGCCTACGCCAAATGGCCCTCAGTTTCTAGGCCTGGCTAACACAATACGAAAAGTATGCCTTAATATATAAAAAATACCCCCTCAAGCAGCTGCTTGCCACATAGGTCTGACAGGAGCCTGTCAGTTTATATGCCATAGTAGAAGGTCTGAGAGGATGGCAGGCCCTAAGCAGAAAAACGACACAAACAGCCATGCCTTACCCGGGGCTCGAACCCAGGTCCCTTAGCACTAACTAACTATCTTTAAAGCTACTTTCAATCAGTTTTCGAATAAACAAGTCGGAAATCGTAATTTTGTGTGCACTATTTTGAAATGGCAATAGTTCTAGATCTTCTCAATGGATGTTGCTGCCTGATGATACAAGAGAAAGAGAAATGAGACCAAGGAATTCCTGGAATTAGACCCACTTGTTGAAAAGTTTTGAGAGTAAAAGATTGTATCCTGAATTTTCAAGTTATTATGTTAAAGATAATAACTTTAAACTGAGTTCAGCCTTTCGCTTTCTGATATTGAATATACTTTTTCTTCTTCTAATTAGGTCTTCGCCACATAATGAATGAATGTACTTTTTCTTCATTTTTCAGACATTTACACTTTTTTCTTTCGAAAAAATGAGCAAATATATTAAAACTTTATACTTCAGCGAAAACATAAACAAAGACATTAAGAAATTGACACCGTTGTTCTTTTCATACTTTTTTTAAATCTTGTATGCACTTGAAATAATTGATATGACTTTTAAATTCATGTTTTACTAAAACAGACTTTAAATGTTTATCTGCCAAAAACATTCAGATGCAAAAAAAAGACGAAAAAGCTTCTGTAAAGGCGATTAACATTATCTGGCACGTTAAGGTCCTCAGAACCCCTCCCCACGATGGGGCGGGGGTGGCTCAGTCGGTAGCGCACCAGGCTCGTAATCTGTAGTTCCCAGGTTCGAGTCCCAGCTGGGTCAGCGTTGAGATTTATCTCCGCAAAATTCCCCGCCCTGCCCACGGTCAGTAGGGGACACCGATGGGCTTGGAAAGGCCGCCGTCCGTCGGATGGGACGTTAAGCCGTGGCCCCGTGTGCGGGAGAGCCATACCCTGTGCACGTTAAAGAACACGCTGGATGGCCTTGACGGGAGGCTACCATCTGTCTCCCAACAGCTGTTCCAGTGGGTTCCCTCCCCCAACCTTCTCTGAGCCTTCGGGGTCCATCTGACCTGGCCATTTAGCCCATGGTGTGCAAAAAAGTGCCGTTCGGAGGTAAAACAACCCAACCTCCCCACGATTTTTTTCCGAAACCAAACGAAATGTTTTATCCCAATGGAAAAATATTTGGATATCCATGTAGCAAGAACATTCAAGGGCACTAGACGAATGACACACGCAAATGTCAGAAAATGTATTGATAAAAAAAACTACACTTGGATGGCTCCAAAAGACCAATGTGCGCTTGTTCTCGGGTAAAATGTCGGGGGAAAAAAATCAAAAACCATGTAATCAGCTCTGTAGCAGAAGATGGATCTGTCGGTACTGCGCCAGGCTCGTAATTTATTGTTCCCAGATTCGAGTCTCAACTGGGCATGCGTTGAAAATTTTCTCCCCTATCCCCGTTCTGCCCTCTTTTAAAAACCTTTTGGCTTGGAAACGCCGCTGTCCATCGGATACGTGTTAGCTTTGCTCCGTGTATAGAAGGGCCATACGCCGTGCACTTTAAAGAACACTCTGGATGGTCTTGACGGAAGGCTTTGATTCAGGCCGATCTAGAAAAAAATAAGGGGGGGGGGGGGGGGGGGCAAGAGATTGAATTTTTATTGCAGTGTAACATTCCCCCTCCATTTTAGAGGTGTTTCAAAATTTCTTGAAAAAAAGCGTGAAACATGGATAAGTTAACAATTTTTTGCCTACATCTATTTATATCCTTTACTAGTATTCTCAAAGGGAGACTTCCAACTATTATTATTCTAATTAAAAAAAAATAAATACCCCCTCAAGCAGCTGCTTGCCACAGAGGTCTGACAGGAGCCTGTCAGTTTATATGCCACAGTAGAGGGTCTGAGAAATTGGCAGGACCTCAACAGAAAGACAACACGCACATCCATGACCTTAACCGGGGCTCGAACCCAGGTCCATTAGATTAGTAGCCAAGCGTGCTAACCACTCGCCCATCTAGCTATTATTAATTAGGCTTCCATCTATTTCATATCAGCTGTTCATAATTTACATATTATTCAGTGACTCCCCCTCCTCTTCCCCCAACTTTCTTGAGATCCTTATGATCTAGCCATTTAGCCCATTTCTGCAAAAAACGTGCCCCTCACAAGTTAAACAACCCAACACAAAATTATTCTAATTAGCCTAGGGCCTGGAAACAACGAGTCGGACATCAAAAAGGAAGTGGTGTAGAGGGGTCGAGGAATAAAATCATTATTTTGGCAAACTTATATTCCCTGCGGATATGCCTTAAGGAGCTTCGCGGAGACACATAAATGTTTGTCACTATTGACTGATAACCAATAGAAATTAATAAAATCAGTCATAAAAAAACGATCAAAATTAAAAAATTTCATGATATATGGATGGGTTGGGTTGTTTTACCTCTGAGCGGCACTTTTTTGCACACAATGGGCTAAATGGCCAGGTCACATGAACCCCGAAGTCTCAGAGAAGGTTGGGGGAGGGAACCCACTGGAACAGCTGTTGGGAGACATATGGTAGCCTCCCGTCAAGGCCATCCAGCGTGTTCTTTAACGTGCACAGGGTATGGCTCTCCTACACAGGGACCACGGCTTAACCTCCCATCCGACGGACGGTGGCCTTTCCAAGCCCATCGGTGTCCCCTGCTGACCGTGGGCAGGGCGGGAAATTTTGCGGAGATAAATCTCAA
Organism: Ryuthela nishihirai; assembly: GCA_038380435.1. Taxonomy (NCBI): domain Eukaryota; kingdom Metazoa; phylum Arthropoda; class Arachnida; order Araneae; family Heptathelidae; genus Ryuthela; species Ryuthela nishihirai. The sequence continues at coordinate 32,354,396 of JAWZYU010000005.1, read as the reverse complement.
CGCTGACCCAGCTGGAACCATATATGGATGGACATCAACTATAATCGTTTGTGTTCACTACTTACGTGCATTGTAAAGCTTACTTTTGTGACTACTTGTGTATTTTGCAACATTATTTGTGTACCTTTGTATGTATATTTTAATTTCGCACGGCTGTGTACGGTTTTCGTTTCATAAAATTAAACTTCTGTCTTTCTAAAAATCAAAAATAGCTTCGAGAAATTTAGCATTTTTCTTTTCTAAAACGTTAGACTTTCAGAACAACTCTATTCCACTGACAAAAACAGAAATTTTTTTTTAATTATTTTTTTTTTCGTTTGTACCTTGACTGAGCTGAGCTTTGTTTTCTTGTAAACATGAAGTCAGCATCCCGATGATTCACTGATTTAGAAATCTGAATTCATACGGAATCTGGGAAGTTTGCATAAAATTTTCATTTGCAAAGAGAACTGACAGGTTGGGTTGGGTTGTTTTACATCTGAGCGGCACTTTTTTGCACACCATGGGCTAAATGGCCAGGTCACATGGACCCCGAAGGCTCAGAGAAGGTTGGGGGAGGGGTTTGGGTTGTTGTTGTTTTGGGTTGTTTTACCTCTGAGCGGCACTTTTTTGCACACCATGGGCTAAATGGCCAGGTCACATGGACCCCGAAGGCTCAGAGAAGGTTGGGGGAGGGGACCCACTGGAACAGCTGTTGGGAGACAGATGGTAGCCTCCCGTCAAGGCCATCCAGCATGTTCTTTAACGTGCACAGGGTATGTCTCTCCCGCACCTGGAGCCACGGCTTAACGTCCCATCCGACGGACGGCGGCCTTTCCAAGCCCATCGGTGTCCCCTACTGACCGTGGGCAGGGCGGGGAATTTTGCGGAGATAAATCTCAACGCTGACCCAGCTGGGACTCGAACCTGGGAACTACAGATTACGAGCCTGGCGCGCTACCGACTGAGCACCCCCTCCCCTTGGGGGAGGGGACCCACTGGAACAGCTGTTGGGAGACAGGTGGTAGCCTCCCGTCAAGGCCATCCAGCTTGTTCTTAACGTGCACAGGGTATGTCTCTCCCGCACACGGAGCCACGGCTTAACGTCCCATCCGACGGACGGCGGCCTTTCCAAGCCCATCGGTGTCCCCTACTGACCGTGGGCAGGGCGGGGAATTTTGCGGAGATAAATCTCAACGCTGACCCAGCTGGGACTCGAACCTGGGAACTACAGATTACGAGCCTGGCGCGCTACCGACTGAGCCACCCCCGCCCCTTGGGGGAGGGGACCCACTGGAACAGCTGTTGGGAGACAGATGGTAGCCTCCCGTCAAGGCCATCCAGCGTGTTCTTTAACGTGCACAGGGTATGGCTCTCCCGCACACGGGGCCACGGCTTAACGTCCCATCCGACGGACGGCGGCCTTTCCAAGCCCATCGGTGTCCCCTACTGACCGTGGGCAGGGCGGGGAATTTTGCGGAGATAAATCGCAACGCTGACCCAGCTGGGACTCGAACCTGGGAACTACAGATTACGAGCCTGGCGCAGAACTGACAGGAGATTGTAAATATAATACGCCCTAGAGAAAAATCTGTGAGGAGGACTTGATCCGAATTCCGAACCCAGGATCTTTTGCACCGGTGACAAGCACGCTAACCACTTAATCACTGAAACAAATAAACTATACTGTTAGTATACAACTTTGATATTGAGATGAGGTCTACTGAATTTGAGGATACCGTCCCACTTCAGGTACTCTAGTTGTTATAAAATAAAAATAAATACCCTCTCAAGCAGCTGCTTGCCATAGAGGTCTGACAGAAGCCTGTCAGTTTATATGCCATAGTAGAAGGTCTGAGAGGATGGCAGGACCTCTGCAGATATGGCTGAATTTCTAAGTCGTGAAGTTCACAGGCACTTAGGGTATTTAGGTATGAGGAGAGGGGATCCAAGAATCAGACTTAAGTAGGTTTGACCAATTTTTCTAAAACATTCCACAGGAGGAAATGTTAAAATGGTATTCTATATGGAATAAGATTTTATAGTTTATATTTTTTTAACTATTTTTAGTGTCGGATTTTTAGCAAAATACAATAATGGAATGACAGCTGTTTTGGATCTCAAAGTAAGTAGTCCGCCACCACTGGTTTCCTCACCCTTCGGGTATGTCCTTGATCCCAAGGCTGGTATTAAAGCTGGTAAAGAAGTTAGATAGTTTCTCAGCAATGCCATTAAATACGATTTAAATCGCTCACACACAAAAAAAAATCTCGTGCACACCGGACTAGTCATGGAGCCATTTCTTTTCATTTCCAAAGGCGACTCTTTCACCACAAGGGAGGGGGGAGGAAACATCGCAGAATTCTCGACATTGGCAGAACTGGGAGTCGAACCCGCTATCTTTGGAATGAGAGCGTGGTACAAGCAGTGAAGTTTTGCGTGTTCCTGACTTCTTAGACTTTGCATGGCCTTTGTATTTCCTACTTCTAATGTACATTTCTCTCTAAACAATTCGATACATTTAAAAACTTTTCAAATTTGTAAGCAAGGAATTAATTAAAAAATTTTAAATATTTCAAAAAACTCTATTTTCAGCATTTCATTTACAACATTTCAAACAACTGTGAATGCAAAATAAATAATACTATTTAGCTTCACAATTAAAAACTGTAAAATTTGAAAGCATAAATTTTACGAAGATCTTTAACTTGACACTTTAAAAAAAATAATGACAATGACAAAACGAAAAAAAAAGACTGTTGAGGCCTAGCCGAAGAGAATTAGATATTTTAAATAGCATTATGCACGCCTCGGGTGATGTTTTTTAAGACTTCCTGCTGCTTCTCATTCAAATTACGCTTTTTATGCCCTCCAGGTTTAAATTATGATTTCATCTTCAAATTGTATAATCTTCGTAATTCCATACGACACGAGCTCACTCAGAATTGTTCCTTCAAAAACAGTTCCTCAGATCTGTTCCTTCCAAAACAAATTCAAAGCGTATTTCTTTTAGAAAAACATAAATGTAAATCCAATGCACTGTTTAAAATCCAACATAGAGAGAATAAAGCACTATAAAAGAAAAAAAAAAACTGAAATCGGCATTACCTTTTCATATTTGATCTATTCTTACTTTTATGCACAGAATATTCAGAGCAAACATTCTCTCACCAGTTCTTTTTATCTTTTGTGCTGCATTGCATATTCTGTCAGTTTTTTCTTCTAGGGAGAATTTGTTTATTTTTCGCTCAAAATACAATGCCAAGGATGTTCCATACTTGTTTCTGTGTACTACATACTTCAGCAGAATTATTAACACAACATCTCTTCCTCGTGTTCTCCCCCAACATCGCAGCATCCTCAACACGCATCAGCTTTACAAATTAAATTTAAAACAAGCATCCAATGGTGTATTCTTTAATATGCTGGTTCCAAAGAATATTCCCTTCTCATTAATGATAATAAAATAACTTTTATTTTTCCAATTTCAAAGGGTACACTTGTCTCAGGGATTCTGAGAACCAACTTTTCGACAAACTTCCTTTTTCTTTTTTTTTTTGCTTCTCAGGAAATCACTTCCTGTCATCTACTTCAACTTCAAGAGATTACCACAGCCGGGATGTGATTCCGCATTTTCTTAAATCTGATTTTTACCGCGAGGAAAACAAAAAAAAAGAGCAGAGGCGAAAGAACTTCCAGAGGGAGAATGTCACTATCTATATGATGATTTTTCGCATCTAGCAAAGACGCTGCCCAGCACAGAGCCAATATTGGGAGAAGAGAAAGCATCTATTTGCGAAATGCTACCTCTCCCTCTAGTCGATGGAACCTCATTCAGAGCCCGAGGATATGTCCTTGTAATAGCAACAAGGACAAAGCTAAGAGATAAAAAAGAAGTCAATGTTTCTTTAAGTGAAATTGCTGAATTATTTTCCCTGCCATGAAGATTAAATTTTGACTGCTGTTGAAGGGTTATTTTTTTTAGGAAGAAGTGCTCATTTCTTTCTGTCTCCCTTCTCTTATTACATCAGCTCATCGGGGAGATAAGAAAGATAGAATTTTGAGAATGACAGTGAGACAAAAGAGCAATTGCAAAAAAAAAGGAAGTAACATTCCGATGGATTTTTTTTAACTGTCGACAATGCTTGGGCATCATTTGGGAGGCAAGAGTAGGGAAATTGACATCGTGCAACCTCGAAGCATAAACTTTCATTTGATATACAACTCGTTACTGTGGCCACAGAGTAGGAAAAATATTCTCATCCTACTTTGGAAGAGAACAAGAGATGAGATTTAGAAGAGAAGAAGAGATGAGATTTAGAAGAGAAGAAGAGGTGAGATTTGGAAGGGAAGAAGAGATGAGATTTAGAAAAGAGATGAGTTTTAGAAGGGAAGAAGAGATGAGATTTAGAAGAGAAGAAGAGATGAGATTTAGAAGAGAAGAAGAGATGAGATTTAGAAGAGAAGAAGAGATGAGATTTAGAAGAGAAGAAGAGATGAGATTTAGAAGGGAAGGAGAGAAGATAGGATATTTGAAAGGGAAGAAGAAAGGATTTTTATAATTTATATCTTTTCGAAAACCAAAGTTTTCATTTTATATTCAAACTCATTGTGATCGGATCTCACTTTGGGAAGACGGTTCTTTTCACAAAATCACCAAATGATATACAAGTGAGAAGCCAAAAGTAAGAGTGAGATAGGTAAAAGAAGCGAAATGCGCAAAAGGGGGGGGGGAAGAAATCCCTAAACCCACTTCTGATTAAATCTAAATTTCTGAAAACTTTCTGAATCAAACTGTTAAGAATAGTAATTTCGCATTATATATTTTTTTAATTATATACGCTTCATTCTCTTGACGTCAACCCCATTTGCATGTATTTTAGGCGTCACGTTTTTCAATTGACACTCTTAGAAAGTTGAAAAAAAACACTTCCTCTAAAGCAGCCACTTGCCACAGATGTCTGACAGGATCCCGTCAGTTTAATCCGCATTAGAGGAGACTGTGAAGAAGGCGAGACCTCGACAGAAACACAACACAGAAAAGAAACAACCAACCTTATCCGGGACTCGAACCCAGATCCCTTTGATCAGTAGCCAAGCGTGATAATCACTCATCATAAAACGTATTAAAATACCAATTTATGCTGGAAAGAATTGTGAAATCGGCGATATATCTTCCCGGTACAGATGAAGGGCACCAACCTTTCAAAAGGCTTCTTTACACCTTTTCTTCTATGTAGATGGTTGACAGACCTCGTCACCAGTTAACACAAAACTAAATGGAAATTCAGTTCAATTGAGATGAAAAATAAACTGAATTCCAAATATCACTCTTCCAGTCCACACTGTCTAAAACAAGCGAATAGATATTCGAAACTATAATAAATCAGTATAAATTGCCAACTTTACAAGACTGAGCTTGACATTATCACAAGGATAGCTTTCCAGACATAAAATGACTATATAGTCTTCCAATCATTTCCAATACATTAACTTCAAATTGTGACCTGGGATTAATATGTTAGGAAATCTGTGGGTGTCTCAATGACAGTATATATATATAAAAACGATTGTGGTAAGGTTGAACAGAGACATCGGGCCTGAGCAGCCATCGAAGGAGGAAAATTAAAGTTGTGTAAAGTTGTTGGGTTGTTTTACCACTGAGAGGCACTATTATTTGCACACAATGGGTAAAAGTCGAGGTCGCAAGGACTCCAAGAGTTCAGATGAGGTTCGGGGAAGGGGACCTATAGACAGCTGTTAGAAGACAGATGGCAGCCTCCCGTCAAGACCATCCAGCATCTTCTTTAATGTGCACAATGAACGGTTCTTCTGCACACGGGGGCCACGGCTTATCATCCCATCCGACGGATGGAGACTTTTCCAAGCTGTGTCCCCTTACTGACCGAGGGCAGGACGGGGAGTTTTGAGGATATAAATCTTAATGCTGGTCCAGGCTAGATTAGAACCTGGAAACTGCAGATTATGAGCCTGGTGCGCTACCGACTGAGCTACCCCCCACTCCAATTTGTCTAAAGGTTAACTATAAGCAATTTAATTTAAAACAGAGTAAGAGAAGATAATTTACCTACTATGAGTTTATTAAAATGTTATTGAATACTTTTAAAATAAATAGCTACCAGAAGAATTTTAAAAGACATATTTTAATTAAATATATATATTACTTTTGCTGTTATCGCGCTGTCCTGGTCCAGTGTATCTAGGTGGCTTTGGATTCATTCAGTCGGTAATGCACCACACGCGTAATCAGATATTCCCAGGTTCGAAACTCAACCGCACTTGTGTCGAGATTTTCTCTTCTAACACTTTCTCGGTTCCCTCAGTAAGAAAGGAGACACACCGATGGGATTAAAATAACATTCCTCTGCTCTTTGTGAAAAAGGGGACATAATGGCCTTGAAAAAGCCTCCATTCGTCAGAGAGAATGTTAGACCATGTTTCAGTGTGAAAGAAAGCCATATTTTACGCATGTTAATAAAACGCTAGATGACTGAAAAATATGCCTTCAATCTATCTCCAAGCAGCTATCTATTTTATTCCCAACCTAATTCTGAAACTAGGTTGTTGTGGGTTGTTTTACCTCTGAGCGGAAGTTTTTCTGCACACAATGGGCTAAATGGCCAAGCCACAAGGACCCCGAAGGTTCACAGAAGGTTGGAGGAGGGAATCCAATAAAACAGATGTTGGGAGACAGATGGTAGCTTCCCGTCAAGGCCATCCAATGTTTTCTCTAACGTGCGCAGGGTATAGCTCTCTCTTCCACACTGGACCACAGCTTAACGCCTCATCTGACGGGCTACAGCCTTTTCAAGCTTATCGGTGTCCCCTCCTGGTCGTGGGCAGGGCGGGGACTTCTGCAGAGATACATCTCAACGCTGACCCAACTGGGACTCGAAACTGGGAATTGCAGATTACGCGCCTGTTGCTCTACTGACTGAGCTACTCCAGCCCCTTTGATACTAGGGGTTCTTGAAGCTTTAACATTTAGTCTATTGTGGGCAAAAATATACAGAGGTAAAATATCCCAGTTCAATCTTGAAAAGATTAATGTACTTGTCACATATGTAGAGTGCAGTCGATACGATAAGAAAAATCTTTAGTTTCGCAGTACCAGTTTCTATATATAGGGTGGACCGAAAGTTCCTACATAACTTGAAAATTGAATTAGAAGAAACTACTTACTACAGAGACTTACATCTGATAGTCCAATGGAGAAAGGCTTTTCAGCAAAGTTAATGCACTTCAATGTGAGTACCGTTTGTAGCTCAGAGCACATCTAACCGATGTTCCAGTTCAAGCCATGTGCATTCAATATGCCGTCGTTAACTGATGCCACGTCATCAGTACTTCGCATCTTTGACGAATACACTTTATCTTTAACATATCCCCGCAAGAAGAAATCAAAGGATGTAATGTCCAGGAATTATGGAAGCCACGGGAGGGATTCATCTCAGTTAATCTATTAGTCAGGGAATTCTGCATTCAGGTAGTTGCATTCGATCTTCCTCATTATGTTGGAACGCCATCTTGTTTCCTAATGATGTTGGGATGTCTGTGGAAAACCTCAGAGACAGCAAAAAATTGAACCGCATCCCAATAAACTTTTTTTTGATTCTGGATTCGAAAAAAAAAAACGGCTTCATAATGAGATGAAACATTAATCTGTCTCAAACATTCCATTTCGAGATATCATAAGTGTGCCAATAATTCTATAAAATAATATGGATTCTCTGAGCCCCTAAATCTTTTATAGGTACTACAACAACATAATTTTTTTTTGGAGTTGGACTATCAAATAAAGCAAATAGTTCTTTTTTTTTAATTCAATTTTAAAATGGGTCGGTAGCGAGCCAGACTTGTAAACTGCAGTTCCCAGGTTCGAATCCCGCCTAGGCCAACATTGAAATTTATTTCCCACAAAACTCCCATCTCTGTCCTTGGGAAGTAGGGGACACCGATGGGCTTGAAAAAGCTACCGTCCATCTGATGGGGCGTTAAGCCGTGGCCCAGTGTACAGGAGAGCCCTATCCTGGGCACATTAAAGAACATACTGGATGTCCTTGATGGGAGGCTACCATTGGTCTCCTAACAGATATCCAATGGGTTCTCTAAACTGTTGGGGGTCTTTGCGACCTGGCCATTTGGCCCAATGTGTGCAAAAAAGTACCGCTCAGAGGTTAAACAAATCAACCTGAATTTTAAAATCGTCTAAGTTCTTTTGCCCCACCTTGTATATGTGAAGAATAGTTCAATTGTTAGAACAGTTTCTCAGTGGATTTAAGTATGCCTAAGACATCCTAAATTCAAAGCAAATAATCTGTAACTAATCATTCGAATCAGAAATATCCATATTTAAATTAATTACTAAAAAAAGATGTGCACATTGCTGAGAAGAGAGAACAAAAGATAAATTTCTCAGAGACTTCTATAAAAAATCGGTGTCGGAGCATCAAGAATCTCAAAGTGTTCGGTCATTCCCTGAATCTTCAAAGACTTAAAACAGCTACTCTGAGAAGTCTCCTTCCTTTGAGGTTGTATTATACAAAATAATCAAAGAGCAGAGACTCAGACATCAGAGTGACTATAACTTCCTCTCAGATGGTGGTTTCACCGTCCCATAATATCGCCATCAATACTGGTACTAATTATAATGCATTATATTTTGAGGAGAGCACTTAATGCTTCTGAGCTGCTCTATATTACAAAGCAACTAATGAGCTTATTGAATATATTTGCATTTTAAATTTTCCATTCCTTCTCTGTCTATACTTAACTACACCGATTATTACTAATAATGCATATTCAAGCGTTGTGCCAAACTCAGTAATGGCCAACTACTTCGCCATTAGCTGGTCTTGCTTGGCATTTCAAACACAGTGATCCTCTCTGATTTACCAAATTGCACGTTACTATAAACCGAATCAATATACACCGATCAGCCATTGGGGAGGGGGTGGCTCAGTCGGTAGCGCGCCAGGCTCGTAATCTGAAGTTCCCAGGTTCGAGTCCCAGCTGGGTCAGCGTTGAGATTTATATCCGCAAAAATTCCCCCGCCCTGCCCACGGTCAGTAGGGGACACCGATGGGCTTGGAAAGGCCGCCGTCCGTCGGATGGGATGTTAAGCCGTGGCCCCGTGTGCGGGAGAGCCATACCCCGTGCACGTTAAAGAACACGCTGGATGGCCTTGACGGGAGACTACCATCTGTCTCCCAACAGTTGTTCCAGTGGGTCCCGTCCCCCAACCTTCTCTGAGCCTTCGGGGTCCATGTGACCTGGCGATTTAGCCCATGGTATGCAAAAAAGTGCCGCTCAGAGGTAAAACAACCCAACCTCTCTGATTTACCAAATTGCACGTTATTATAAACCGAATCAATATACACCGATCAGCCATTACATTAAAACCACCTCTGCGTTATGCAAAGAAGCGCGCTTGCAGCCAGTGTCACGTGCCAAGGTCGCAAATGATATATATAATACCCGGGTCGAAGCTCTCCCAGGCAGTATTTCGTTTTGTCTCAACATGGGAAAAAGCAAAGGATTTATCTGATTTCGACAAAGGTCAGATCGTTATGACAAGACGTCTTGGTAAGAGCATCTCCGAAACAGCGACGCTGGTACGCTGCTCACACTGTGCAATAGTTAGTACCTATCAAAGATGGTTCGAAACAGGTGACACTTCGAGCCGTCGACAAGGTGTGGCCCGGCCACGCCTCATTGATGCCAAAGGTCAATGCAGACTATCTCATCTTGTCTGCAGCAATAGGGAGGCTACTATGACTGGCATTACCCATAATTTCAGTTGTGGTAAAGAGCCCAATGTGTCGACAAACATACAATTCATCGTAAGCTCTTGGATATGGGTCTCCACAGCAGCAGACTCATTCGTGTGTGCCTGTGCTCACAGCCGTTCACCGTCATCCACGCTTGCAGTGGGCACATGATCGTCGACATTGGACCATAGAAGACTGGAAGTGAGTCGCATGGTCAGACGAATCCCGTTTTCTGTTACACCATGTCGAAGGACGAGCTCGTGTGCGATGTTTACCCACGGAAGCCTTCTCACCTGGATGCACTGTGGGACGGATCCAGGCGGCTGGAGATAGTGTGATGGTCTGGGCAATGTTTTCTTGGGGAACACTTGGACCAATTATCCCTGTAGAGCAAACTCTGACAGCTGTCACCTACCTGAACATCCTGGCTGACCAATTACATCCCTTTATGGCGAATGTATTCCCTGGCGGACATGGCGTCTTTCAAAGAGACAATGTCTCAGGTCACACTGCGAAGAAGGTTCAGGAATGGTTCCTAGAACATGATGAGGAATTCCATTTATTACCATGGCCCCCAAATTCGCTGGACATGAATCCTATCGAACATTTGTGGTTTGAGTTGGAGAAACGGGTACGAGCAGCATCACCCCAACCACGTAATTTACGAGAACAGCGGGATCTACTGTTGCAATCATGGTACCAAATATCAATCGACACCCACCAACATCTCGTTGAATCTATGCCTCATCGGGTGAGAGCTCTTTTGGCAGCAAGAGGAGGACCTACATCATATTAGGTAGGTAGTTTTAATGTTTTGGTTGATCGGTGCATATACACTGAGGCAAGAATTGTTTGATAAATCAATAAATAATAATGGTAAATAATGAAACTAAGAGAAGAAAAAAACGTGGCTCTGTACTGACTGCAAATTAAGCAGGACAAACAACAGACCCGTTTCAGGTAAAGAAAACAGAGACAATACGCCTCTAAAGAATAACACACGTGTATCACCCTCACCGACATCGAATAACAATAGTGACTATAGCCAGGAGACATCCTTGGGTCTCCGCTCCTCTAAGAAACCTGGAGAAGGCTGTAACTCTAATAGTATACGGCCCCCGTCTTCGGCGCAACAAGAAGCTAGAAACTTTCAAACGTTACTAAATGAAATAACGCACTTAAGAAACGAAATCAAAGACTTAAGGCATTCAGTAGAATTTTTCTCATCTCAATATGATACACTATTGAATAAATTTCACGAATATGAAGCGACGCAACTAGACACAATGAGTAAACTAGCTACCATTGAAACTACATGTGCAGATCTCACTCAAGAGAATACGGCTCTAAAGTCGCAAATTAATGATCTTGAACAATACGGCAGAAACCGAAATATCGAGATACATGGCATTCCAATGGACGACCAGGATGAGAAAGAAAATCTAAATCAGATAATGATCAATGTTGCAAAAGCGCTGGATATAAATAATTTTAACATTGATCAACTTAAAGCCTTACATAGACTGCCAACAAGGAACAAGAAAAAAACACCTGCGATTATTGCCCAATTTAAATCTAGAAACGAAAGTGAACAATGGATGTCAAAAAAGAAATCGAAAATCTTTGCCAGTAACGTTATTGATGACGCTAAAAAAACGCCAGTGTATCTAAATGAAAATTTAACACCAATAAACAGAGAACTTTTCTGGAAAGCGAGGTGCCTGGCCAAATCAAAAAATTTTAAATACGTCTGGTTTCGGAACGGGAAAATCATAATGAGAAAAACTGATGGTGACAGCGTAATTCGAATTGATATGCAGACGAATTTCGATGAATTTTAAACGGGAAATATATTGCTTATTTGTTCCATCTTATTTGTTTTGCCATGGCGACCTTTCATTTTGATGACTTACCAACATTTGATCACAACGAAAATGTTCTGTGCGACTATGAAGAAGTTAAGAAATGGTTCTTGACTAGTAAATTACGTTATGAATCTGATGAACACTTAAGCTTTCTGCATGTCAACATTCGAAGTCTGAAAAAAAACTGGGATACTCTCTGTATTTATCTTAAAGATATCTTGAATTTCTTAGATATTATTATATTAACAGAAACTAACATCCTCAGCACGGATGCTCCATTGTTCAATCTAGAAAATTTTAATCAACTTTTTACGAGAAATCCTGGTGCGTTTGAACATGGGATTCTACTTTTCTTCCGCGACACATTACTTGTAATTCCTGCTGAAACATTGAATATAAATATCTACAAGGGTAATTTAACTTTCAATTTACTTGCTATTTACAGATCACCATGCTCGAACATTAACACTTTTCTTTCTAATCTCAAAAACTGGTTCGAAACAACTGATAAACATCGCAATCAAATACTAGTTGGAGACTTTAATTTAGATATCAAAAATATCAAGAAATACGGAGTTGCCAAATACGTAGAATTGTTAACCGAGTTTGGTTTCTCACCTATCATTACTGGTATCACCAGGGAAGACATCATTGGTGACTCTCTTTCTCAGACATGCATTGATCACATTAACGTCCGACTTGACATTAAACTCGACACAAATTCAATGACTTTTTGCAGTATGATCGCAGACCACTACTTAATTGCGGCAACTTGCGGGGGGGAAAAACTTGGGAATTCGTCCAATCACACTAAAAAGCTAGACAGCAATTTCAACACGAAAACTATCTTAGATCATAAAAACATATGCAAAGAAATAAGTCTAACAAACTGGCTGGACAGAGGCACTGGAAACGAAACCCCAAATTCAGAACCAATAGACGTACTTTACGAAGCATTCATAAAAAAAATATACGGCGATTGTTAACAATAACAAAATTAATAAACTATCGGATGGCTCAAAAATGAAACAACGCAATTGTAGCAAAGACTGGATAAATCAGGAAATAATAAACTTAATACGTAAAAGAGACTCGGCTTGGATTGATTACAAAAATAACAAGAGAAACAGAAATTTTAAGTTACTATACACAAACTTAAGAAACACAGTAACGTCCGTTATTAGGCAGGAAAAGAATAAATATTACTTCAAACAATTTGAGTCTTGTAAAAATAATCCAAAGCAAAATTGGGAACTCATCAACCAAATTTTCAACAATAAACCTAAAACTGCCATTGACGATTTTATCATGAAGAATATGCCACAAGGTATGTCTGAAACTCAAGCAGCAAAGAAATTTAACAACACCTTTGCAGACATTATTGTCAATCTCAGAGACAACCGTATACAGAATCTCTCTACAGTTCCTAAACATATCCAACCTTCTGTTCCCTCAATTTTTATTCCTCCCATCTCAAAACTAGAAACTTTCAAAATTCTAAGTGACTTAAATGAAAGAAAATCATTTGGGTTGGGTTGTTTTACCTCTGAGCGGCACTTTTTTGCACACCATCGGCTAAATGGCCAGGTCACATGGACCCCGAAGGCTCAGAGAAGGTTGGGGGAGGGGACCCACTGGAACAGCTGTTGGGAGACAGATGGTTACCTCCCGTCAAGGCCATCCAGCGTGTTCTTTAATGTGCACAGGGTATGGCTCTCCCGCACACGGAACCACGGCTTAACGTCCCATCCGACGGACGGCGGCCTTTCCAAGCCCATCGGTGTCCCCTACTGACCGTGGGCAGGGCGGGGAATTTTGCGGAGATAAATCTCAACGCTGACCCAGCTGGGACTCGAACCTGGGAACTACAGATTACGAGCCTGGCGCGTTACCGACTGAGCCACCCCCGCCCCTGAAAATCATTTGGATACGATCAGGTACACATGAAGCACATTAAAGCATGTAAAACCTCCTTAGCTGATCTCTTGATAAACTTTATCAATGAAAGCATATCTACAGGAAACATCCCTAATAAACTCAAAATTGCTATTCTAAGACCAATTTACAAAAGTGGAATTAAATCCGATTGCATTAACTATAGGCCCATTGCCATCTTACCCGTTCTTCACAAAATATTTGAAAGATATGTAGCTAACGTTCTAGCCGATTTCTTGAAAAAACGTAACATTATTAGTGAAAAGCAATATGGTTTCCAAAAAGGTAAAAATACAATTACACTTTTAACGGAGTTTTCTGACGTCATTAATGGAACTTTTAACAACAGAAAAAAAGCAGCGCTATCTTTCTGGACTTTCGTAAGGCATTTGATACGTTGGATCACGATATTTTGCTTCAAAAATTGTATATTTATAATGTCCGAGGTATTACCCTTAAATGGTTTGAAAATTACTTAAAAAACAGAGTGCATGTTACCAAAATTAATGACATTTTTAGTGAGAAGAGAACAATGTACACTGGTGTTCCACAAAGTTCAATTTTAGGTCCGCTTTTATTCGTTATTTATATTAATGATCTAGCTAACCTTAAACTGAAGGGCTCTCCTTATATATATGCTGATGACACCGCCTTGGTTAACGTGAATCACAATATAGGAGACGCAGTCCGAGATACACAGGATGATTTGAACAAAATTATTTACTGGTCTAACATTAATCGTATTTACATAAATTCAGAAAAAACCAAATGGATGAGCTTTCATTCACCAGGATACTATGATTTCTCATCTTATGCAATTAAAAACCACGAACCCTTGTGTCCCCACAACATGATAAATCATGACCCTGACTGCTGCGACTGTGATGTTAATGAGCGTGTTGAGAGCCATAAATATCTTGTACTTTACATGGACACAACCTTCCGATGGAATACAAATATTCAAAAGTTAGCAGGGAAATTGCGGCTATGTGCATCTAAACTTTATAAACTACAATTTGTTGCAAGCACACACACATGTATTTTGGTTTACAAAGCTATCTGTGAATCTATATTGACTTATGGTTTGACAATATACGGCTCAACTAACCTCACAGATATAAAGAAAATAGAAACTATTCAATCATCCATTGCTAAAAATATAATCCCATACAACTTAAGAAATTCATTTTATCACAGCGAAGAAAGACTAAATTTTCTAGGCATACTCTCTTTTCACAACCTTTACAAATACAGCATCACTTTAAAATATTTTTTTGATAATCAATTTAAATCTAAAATCTCTCATGGGAAAAACACAAGGTTACAATCCAAACATTATTTCCAACTTCCAAAAATATTAAACAATTACGGGAAATGTACAAAGGCATATACAATACCTTACGTGTTCAATCAACTGCCAAGGGAAATTATTTTATTAAACAATTTTAAAGAAATCAAAAATAAGACTAAAAATTTTCTTCTAGGCACTAAATTTTAAATAAAAATTTCAACCATCACAATGGAGCTTCCACTGAAATTCACATAATTCGATGACATTGTTTTAAACTATATCTTATGTATTTTCATGTAACGTTATTATTCTTCTCTCCTGCAGATAAGCAGATGCTTTGCGGGTCATTTGTTTAAACTTTTGTATAACTAACATAGTAGTCCCGTGGCCGAGTGGTTAGCACGCTTGGCTATTGATCTAAGGGACCGGGTTCGAGCCCCAGGTTAAGGCATGGATGTGTGCGTCATTTTTCTGCTGACGTCCTGCCATCCTCTCAGATCTTCTACTATGGCATATAAACTGACAGGCTCCTGTCAGACCTCTGTGGCAAGCAGCTGCTTGAGGGGGTATTTATTTATTTATTTATTTATAACTAACATGAATCTGAATAAAGATTATTATTATTATACTACTAAACAAAATGCAAACGTATGCTTAGTTCAGAAACAAAATTTTTCCCCTGTTATTATTTCATGCCAGGAGGTTGCATTAAAACCAAGATAGCGATAATTTTAAAAAGTTAAAATATAATGTTATGAGCTAAAAATGAGAGAGAATCCAACGTATATATTACAATTAATGCACATAGTGAAATGTAGAAGCATGGCATCCTCTGGTCTTCCATATATAAAAGCAAACTAGAGTAGTATTTTTCCCACAGTGTCATAAATGCACCATTTCCGATGGTGATCTGTCAAACCTACAGCCAGGGTTGGGTTGTTTCACCTCTGAGCGGCACTTTTTTCCACACCATGGGTTAAATGGCCAGGTCACATGGACCCCGAAGGCTCAGAGAAGATTGGTGGAGGGGACCCACTGGAACAGCTATTGGGAGACAGATGGTAGCCTCCCGTCAAGGCCATCCAGGGTGTTCTTTAACGTTGGGTTGTTTTACCTCTGAGCGGCACTTTTTTGCACACCATGGGCTAAATGGCCAGGTCACATGGACCCCGAAGGCTCAGATAAGGTTGGGGGAGGGGACCCACTGGAACAGCTGTTAGGAGACAGATGGTAGCCTCCCGTCAAGGCCATCCAGCGTGTTCTTTAACGTTGGGTTGTTTTACCTCTGAGCGGCACTTTTTTGCACACCATGGGCTAAATGGCCAGATCACATGGACCCCGAAGGCTCAGAGAAGGTTGGGGGAGGGGACCCACTGGAACAGCTGTTGGGAGACAGATGGTAGCCTCCCGTCTAGGCCATCCAGCGTGTTCTTTAACGTGCACAGGGTATGGCTCTCCCGCACACGGGGCCACGGCTTAACGTCCCATCCGACGGACGGCGGCCTTTCCAAGCCCATCGGTGTCCCCTACTGACCGTGGGCAGGGCGGGGAATTTTGCGGAGATAAATCTCAACGCTGACCCAGCTGGGACTCGAACCTTGGAACTACAGATTACGAGCCTGGCGCGCTACCGAGTGAGCCACCCCCGCCCCACCTACAGCCAGGTGTTGGGCTATTGATTCGATTGATTGAATAATAGTTCAGTTCATTCGCTCTACCATTCCATCTGACTGAGGATGCAAAGCAGTAATCCTGGTTCTCTGCATACCTAATATGCCATGTCTCATTCCTTGAAACACACTTCACTTAAGGTCACTTCCTTAAGAGGTGACTTTCACATAAAGTCAGTCCTTGATGGATTTATACGTCTTGACACTTCAGGAAATGTAGAGATTTCTTTCACTAGTCCTAAGGAATGGAACTATGATATTTATGGCAGCTCTTTCAAATGGAGCTTTAACATTATTTCTCATCACTTGCACAGATTTTAGTTGGCTCCAAGTCCTTCTCTAAGTGTTTCTGTCCTTGTGAGTTTGTATGTTTTATGAGAAACCAATCCTAATATAGCGTCCAGGTTATCTCCGACCGTTATGTAGGGAAGTACTCTTCTTCCTGGGGCGGGGGTGGCTCAGTCGGTAGCGCGCCAGACTCGTAATCTGTAGTTCCCAAGTTCGAGTCCCAGCTGGGTCAGCGTTGAGATTTATCTCCACAAAATTCCCTGCCCTGCCCACGGTCAGTAGGGAGCATCGATGGGCTTCGAAAGACCGCCGTCCTTAGTATGGGACGTTAAGCCGTGGCCCCGTGTGTGGGAGAGTCATACCCTGTGCACGTTAAAGAACACGCTGGATGGCCTTGACAGGAGGCTACCATCTGTCTCCCAACAGCTGTTCCAGTGGGTCCCCTTCCCCAACCTTCTCTGAGCCTTCAGGGTCCATGTGACCTGGCCATTTAGCCCATGGTGTGCAAAAAAAGTGCAGCTCAGAGGTAAAACAACCCAACCCTTCTTCCTACCTTCTTTCAGTAAATTCTTCACATTGACAACACCATCAATTTAGATCATCCTTTACTCATCAACCAATAAAAACATTTCCTGGCCTTTGCTAACGTTTAGTTGATACCAAAGTATCCTACAATTGGCACTCAAGGGATTTCTACTCTATCAGGGATTTCACTATTTATTCACTATTATCATGGATTTTCATTATCAGGGATTTCACTCTTAACTATATTCCATTTCCCATAAAAAAATAAAAATGGAGCGGTAAATCTCCCTCAAAGAGTTCTGAACCACGAAAGCCAATGAAAAACAACATGCGACGCCTGAAAATGCATCAATCCTCAACTGTCTCAGTGTATGGTCGCCATAACTCTTCACATAAAGGGGGCCTCCTCAGTGCGAGATCCTGTTCACGGTGAGGGGACCATCCTGTAAAGGTTCCGCTGGTTTGGGCACCTTTACAGGGTCCTGAACTCTCGCCCCGTGTTTGCGATGCACGGAGACCAGTGTCCGGAGAAAGGAGAATCTCGGTAGTTGCAGGAGTCCTCGTCTTTTCTGATCAGCTCATAACTGGTGAAGTCCCCTTTGGTCGTCTTGCCATTGGGAAGCCAATTCATCACGGGGTAGCGAATTCCAGCTTTGGCCTCTGCTTATCGTAAACAGGAGCTTTTGGGGTGCTCCCCAAGACCAATCGGCTGGTGGGCTGGATCTGCTAGGGCCAACTACACACCTTGTCCACGCCTGGGTGCAGGTTTGCAAGTTTCCCTACACCTTATTTTACTTTTGTAGTTTTCCATATTTTGTGATGTCATCTCGGAATGTCTGATCTCCGTCATTTCCCCTTCCCTGAAATAGACAGGTCATGTGGGCCGTTGCATGGGAATTGCTGAGTTGGGAAAGTGTGTTCTTCCCTAAAAAAAGACCTCCCTGGAAAAAAAAAGCAGGGAAGGACTTCTCTTAAACTGCAGGAGTTAAATCACCGAATTGGGCATACAGAGATTCTTCTGACCATTCCACCAACCTTTTACATTGAGCAGATTTTGGCAATTAGTAGGAAGCAGTACTTTTATACATTTTCATCAATTTAATGGGCCCCATTGCGCTGTGAGGAGAGCAACAGCTTGGGTTGGGTTGTTTTACCTCTGAGCGGCACTTTTTTGCACACCATGGGCTAAATGGCCAGGTCACATGGACCCCGAAGGCTCAGAGAAGGTTGGGGGAGGGGACCCACTGGAACAGCTGTTGGGAGACAGATGGTAGCCTCCCGTCAAGGCCATCCAGCGTGTTCTTTAACGTTGGGTTGTTTTACCTCTGAGCGGCACTTTTTTGCACACCATGGGCTAAATGGCCAGGTCACATGGACCCCGAAGGCTGAGATAAGGTTGGGGGAGGGGACCCACTGGAACAGCTGTTAGGAGACAGATGTAGCCTCCCGTCAAGGCCATCCAGCGTGTTCTTTAACGTTGGGTTGTTTTACCTCTGAGCGGCACTTTTTTGCACACCATGGGCTAAATGGCCAGGTCACATGGACCCCGAAGGCTCAGAGAAGGTTGGGGGAGGGGATCCACTGGAACAGCTGTTGGGAGACAGATGGTAGCCTCCCGTCAAGGCCATCCAGCGTGTTCTTTAACGTTGGGTTGTTTTACCTCTGAGCGGCACTTTTTTGCACACCATGGGCTAAATGGCCAGGTCACATGGACCCCGAAGGCTCAGAGAAGGTTGGGGGAGGGGACCCACTGGAACAGCTGTTGGGAGACAGATGGTAGTCTCCCGTCAAGGCCATCCAGCGTGTTCTTTAACGTGCACAGGGTATGGCTCTCCCGCACACGGGGTCACGGCTTAACGTCCCATCCGACGGACGGCGGTCTTTCCAAGCCCATTGGTGTCGCCTACTGACCGTGGGCAGGGCGGGGAATTTTGCGGAGATAAATCTCAACGCTGACCCAGCTGGGACTCGAACCTGGAACTATAGATTACGAGCCTGGCGCGCTACCGACTGAGCAACAGCTGAAGACGCTTCAAATATATTCCGTGATGTAGATGAGATCATCAAGAATATTATAAATATTCATTCATTAAATATTTTAACATGTCTCAGAAAATATTCAAATATTAACACTTTAATTAAAATATTAAACAATTAAATTTTTAATTAGAGAAAATAATAAATTAAAAGAAATCAATTAATTAAAATATTAAGATAATAAAATTTTAATTAATTAAACAATAAATTGAAATGTAATATTTTAATTATCTTACACAAAGAGGCATATTTGTCTTCAACAACGATTTGCAAACTTCAACTGCAGGTGTTCCTACAGAAGGAGAGAAGGCTTCCTTTAAGTCAGTTCACTTGAAATAGGGTTTTTGAAGATGACTGCCCATCACAAGGAGATAATGTTATTTTCATTTCTAATGAAGGATGTGTCACTAAAGCGATTTTTTTTTTGTTTTGTTGCTTACATTAATTAATAACTCACTTCTAATTACCTCAATTTCATGTTTATAGTTCGCTTCGGCATTTTCTATTATAGATTTCACGCAGTTAATTTCACATTCAACATTAAATTTAATGCCATCAGTTTGAGATCTTAATGAATTATTTCTTATTTACACAGTTTTCAGATCTGCTACCTGAGATCTCAATATTATTTTGACTAGCCAATTAATATTCATCTCACTATCTCGGTATTAAATTGCACGGTCATTCTGGATTTCATTACATTTATCAATTTGAATAATTCTCTCACCTTCCTCGTAACTGGCATAAATCTCATTCCCAGACACCGATTTATTACGAAATGGAAATAAGAAACAGGCAAAATAAATGTGTACACAAATTAATTTACCAATTCAAAGATTACCATTGGCGAAATTGAAATTTAAGCCAATGTAACGGACAAGAAATTTATTAAAATCTTACGCAAGAGAATCTCTATGCACAGGGCAATTAATTTATAGCTAAATCACATTGACAGAACACTCAGATTTGGGATCAACAGTGTTAACACTATGAATAGGAACTTTTTTAACCTAAATACTTACAGACACCTATGTATAAGCTACTTAGCGGCAATCATCACACTGTTATCTATTAGATACGTATCTGAGAGGGCTTGATCAAGAACTTCTAAAAGGGAAAGAGTTAAGACCACCCAGTTCGGTATAGAGCTTCCTCTGACCATAATTTAAAGTTTTTCCTCCCCTCGAAAAAAAAACTGGAAAAGAAGCGTGAAGGAATTTCTTTTAAACGTAACAGTTACCATCAGCGAATTAGAGATACAGATTCTCCTCACCATCCCCCCCCCAAAGGAAGGAATAATGTGCAATCGAACACGTCACCAAAGCTCTGGTGGCATCGGAAGTACGTCTGAACAGGAGGAATGACGATCTGCCGACTAGTGACAGAGGACAGATCTGTCACAAGCAACCAGATTACTAATATCATAACGCTATCCCTGTCTGCATCAATAAGAAGATGACTGCAAGAATCAGGGCTGCCTCTGATGCCATCCCATCATCGTCTATACCTGCAGTGATGCAGGGAGAGAGCTGCTTGAGGACAAGACTGGTATTGTGTCTTCGTTAGTGACGAATCACGTTCCTGTTATGGTTCATTAGTGGCCATACTTGTGTCTAGAAACGTGCTGAGACAGAGGTACTCCATCCTCCATCAAAGTGCATCGTACCAGGTAAACAGCTGGATTCATTACATAAGGAGCCATCAGTTACAATAGCTGTTCCAGTCTGGTCATTATTGATGGTACATTGACAAGACATTATACTGAAACCATTCTGAGACCGGTGCTTTTCACTTTATATGCTCCATCCCAAACGCATTTTTCAGCAGGACAATGCCACGCACAAACTTCTCTCATATCCCTACAGCACCTACGTGATGTTGATTATGTTTCATTGGCCTACACGTTCCCCAAATCTGCCACTCATCGAGCACATTTGGGACATGATAGGACGTTTACCAACAACTGACAATAAGTGTTCACGACTCACTACTTCTCCGTTTGCTCATAGAGGCAACACTTGTTATTAATGTACACTACATTTTCGTAAGTAAATACTGCTGATTTCACACAAAAACTTCATTTCTTGTCTACCTTGATATCTGTCACTTCACTTGTTTTGAGAACTCAAAGAGAGCATTCCTTATAGGTTTGGAAATTTCAATGACAAACAGCGTATGTTAGAAATGTTAAGACTCGAGCCACTCCGGGTAAATCTGTTAGTTTGCGATAAAACTCGAATAATAATAAAACTAGCAAATTTCAGAGTACTTTGCACTTGAGAGCTAAACCTCCTCTAACGAATTCAGACTAAGCCTTAAACAATTTTCTTCGTAGAAAGTTCTACCCTTTTCAGACCTCATTGTAATAGCGTGGCACGAACAGCACAACTAAGCTGTAGTGCGTCAAACTTCCAACCTTTTCTTCTTCTCATTAAAGACACAAAAGAGTCACTCTGAAAACTACAGTCTTTTCATACCCCCCCCCGAACTTCTCACTCCTCTTGTCCATTAAAGACAAGTAGGATTCCACAAGGCGAATTGTTTGCATAGAATTTTCCTTCAGAATTATAACCTGGAGAGATTTATCTCTTTTTTATTAAAAACAACCTGATAAATAAAGCTAATTTCCGCACAAAGAGAAAATAAAACGGTACAAAATAATGGCCTTTGAAAAGGTTTACAGAATGAATGTCAGAAAGACAAATGTCTATAAGAGTGGTATATGTGAATTGTTGGAATTGCAACATTTTCTTGGTTTATTTTACTGTTTTATCCAATTCGTGCATACAGTAGGCTGGAGATCTGGCTTGAGTCTGATTGGGTTATCTCTGATTATCACCTTTTTTTTACCCAATGGGCTAAATGACCAGGTCACAAGGACTCCGAGGGCTCAAGGAAGGTTGGGGGAAGGGGACACACTGCACAGCTATTAGGAGACAGATGGAAGCCTCCCGTCAAGATCATCCATATTCTTTAACGTGCACAGGGTATGGTTCTCCAGCAGACAGGCCACAATTTAATGTCCCATCCGACGGACGACTGCCTTTCCAAGCCCATTGGTGTCCCCTACTGATTGTGGGCAGGGCGGTAAATTTTGCGGAGATAAATCTCAACGCTGGCCCAGGTGGAACTCGAACCTGGGAACTGCAGATTACGAGCCTGACGCGCTATCGACTGAGCCACCCCCGCCCCTCGTCTTGAGTCATCTGAAGTAATTGAAGAGATCAACGTCTGTTTAGAGATTTATTTCAGTTCGACGAGTTTTAAAAATCTGAAGAGGTGTTTTTTCCGTGAACGTTGTTATGGATCAGCACATAAAAAGTTTTAACCAATGTTGCATCTTCCAAATACAGCTGACAAAATATCGAGGTGCTGACTTTGTGAACAGTGTTCAAATTTCTTCATGAGACGAAGTGCGTAATCAGAAAACTCCATCAAACACTTCATTAACGGACTTCTGAGAGTGCTCTAATGCGAGTAATTGCCAAGCGTTTTATCTTGAAAACCAAGAGACTGCCGCTACAG
The DNA here is from genome assembly GCA_038380435.1 of Ryuthela nishihirai. Classification (NCBI taxonomy): domain Eukaryota; kingdom Metazoa; phylum Arthropoda; class Arachnida; order Araneae; family Heptathelidae; genus Ryuthela; species Ryuthela nishihirai. The sequence continues at coordinate 32,331,490 of JAWZYU010000005.1, read as the reverse complement.
CAGCAGTGATGCGGATCAATGTTCCAAAATTAGCTCCACATACAGCTAAAACGATGATGACTTCGTTCACCATGTTCCGGAACTTTATGTTGCTTGATGCGGGTGTTTAACCTTTCCAAACAGTTGACGTCACACCTTTATGTGTTACTTGAAAGGGCTACCAGTTTGAAATAGTAACTTTTATGTGGTGATTTTGCCCAGAATAAAATGCATTATTTCAATTTTAAGCGTTTGATTTCCTTAAAAAAAAACCGAAAAAAATTAAAATTTCACTCATTTCACTCTTAGTTGGTTTTAAAAAATTGAAATGGGGCTATCATTTCCACTTTCGCTTCTGTCTCACTGCTCATCTGTATACTAATATAATCTGTATATAATTTTCCTCTTTCCATACGTTTGACATGCCCATAACATCGCAATTGTTTCTCCTCAATCATCTCAGTAATATTGTTTTCAAATTCCATTAAAGTTTTAATGTCCTCATTTCTAATCCTTTCCAATCTTGATTTGCTTGCCAATCGTCGCCAAAAGTCCATCTCCACAGAAAGTAATTTCTTTTACTGTCGTTTTTTATTTATCCTGTCTCCGCTCCGTAGAGCATGATGCTCTGCACAATTGCATAAAAAAAGTCTTTTTTTTCCATTTCCTTAATTATAATTTTGCTGTAGAGAGCTGCATTCAACATTCCTACAGCTCTCGTTCCTTTTATGATTCTTCTCTATGTTCCTTCATCAGACGATCCATCAACTTGAACAACTCACCCCAAGCTATTTAAGCATGTTTACCGCTCTTATTTCGCTGCTTTCAGTCTCAATCCCCGCAGATTGGTTTGAACTCAAGAATTCTGTTTATTGATATTAACATTTAGGTAATACTCGAATGCAGATTATAACTTTTTCCATCAAGTTCCGCTTTGCAAGAAATTCAGAAAAGCAGTTTGGCTTATCTTAGTCTACGATGTACACTTTACTCCTAGTCGAGTTTTCTGACAATAGGACTGACCTTCAAGTAAGCAACACCGATGTTCACTTATATTCAAAACAAATATGCTAGGTTTTTCTATGAATATTTTCACCTTTATTGTTGGGTTTGGTTGATTTACCTCTGAGCGGAATTTTTTTTTTTTGCCCCAATGGACTCAGAGTTGAGATATCTCCGCAAAATTCCCCGCCCTGCCCACAGTCAGTAGGGACACCGATGGACTTGGAAAGGCCGCCGTCCGTCAGATGGGACGTTAAGCCGTGGCTCCGTGTGCGGGACAGCTATACACTATGCACGTTAGAGAACACGCTGGATGGCCTTGACAGGAGGCTACCATCTGTCACCCAACAGCTGTTCCAGTGGGTCCCCTCCCCCAACCTTTTCTGAGCCTTCGGGGTCCATGTGACCTGGCCATTTAGCCCATGGTGCGCCAAAAGGGCCGCTCAGAGGTAAAACAACCCAACCCCAATGGACTAAATGGCCAAATCATAAGAAAACCAAAGCTCAGGGAAGGTTGAGGGAATGAACAGAACTGTTAGGAGACAGATGTTGAGAGAGAAGCATCTCATCAACCATCCAACGTGTTCTTCGGGTACACAGGATATGACTCTCCTAAAGGAACCACGGTTTAACGTTCCATCCGACGGACGGAAGTCTTTCCAAGCCCATCAGTGTCTCCTTTCTCACTGTGGGGGTTAGCGGAGATAAATTATATACATATTGAATTTTCAAGTTCGCCTTTTAAATTTAGTTCAGTTCCTGTTTCGATATCCACGTTTACCATAGTCTTTGTAATCTCATCGAGATTTCTGGATTCCTTAAAAATCATTTGCATAATTGTTTTAACCAATTTTATCATTTCAGTTTCAGTTGAGATATGAAAGAAATCATCGTTGTTTTGTTATCGTTGTTTTGTTTCTCCTGTAAGTAATTCGAATTTACTAGAAAGCTTTGGGAACGAAACTAATAATTTATTTATACATCTGAATATATATATTTCTACCAAATGTTAGATACTTAAAATAGAGTCTTGTTTTTTAAAGGCATTAAATAAAAAATTAAATATTCCTACACTGGTAAATAGTTTTGCCTCTTGCTTGATCAGAGAGATTGCATTCTCCCCCGTGACAGTTGCTTGCTGGTGTAGAACGTTGGATTGATTGGATTGTTTTACTTCTGAGCGGCACTTTTTGCACACCATGGGCTAAACGGCGAGGTTACATAGACCCCGAAGGCTCAGAGAAGGTTGGGGGAGAGGACCCACTGGAACGGCTGTTGGGAGACAGATGGTAGCCTCCCGTCAAGGCCATCCAGCGTGTTCTTTAACGTGCACAGGGTATGGCTCTCCCGCACACGGAGCCACGGCTTAACGTCCCATCCGACGGACGGCGGCCTTTCCAAGCCCATCGGTGTCCCCTACTGACCGTGGGCAGGGCGGGGAATTTTGCGGAAATAAATCTCAACGCTGACCCAGCTGGGACTCGAACCTGGGAACTACAGATTACGAGCCTGGCGCGCTACCGACTGAGCCACCTCCGCCCCTAGGCGTCTCGCTAAGAAAACTGGCTGCAAGTCTTTATCATTGTTAACATAGCTTAGGCAACCTATTCTTACCGTATGATCACAAGGTGAAATTGGCTGTTTATGACAAAAGAATTTCTGGAACATCGAATTTCTACACCCAAATGTTTAGATTCAAATTATAGAATAGATAGTAAATGAACAAAACTAAAGACAAAATCCATTATTGGGACTTTTAGAGGATTTTTGAGGACTAATTCCGAGGATCTATATTTCTGTTAAAATGTATCAGGTAATGATGAGAAGATCGTCTGCAGAAAGAGTTAAACTTGCTAGGTCGTCTGCAGAAATAATAGGAATTTGTAGAGGCCCGAGGCCCTGAAAAGATTGGGAACCACTGCTAAATGGAATTACCAGAAACTAAACCGATTAACATCAAATTTTAAACATTTTGGTTCTTACTGTTAGATTGTTTCAAAATTGTACAAGGTAAGAATTTTAAAAACATATTTAGGGTTAGTTGAAGGGAAAGGGTAGGTATGAATCGTACAGGAACGAATCAAAACACAGTTTCAGTATATACTTTAAGTCTTATTAATGGACTTTTAAAAAAAATATTTTTGAATATTGATCTACGGGACCTGGGTTCGAGCCCCGGGTAAGGCATGGATGTATGTGTCGTTTTTCTTGCGAGATCCTGCCATCCTCTCAGACCTCCTACTCTGACATATAAACTGACAGGCTCCTGTCAGACCTCTGTGGCAAGCAGCTGCTTGAAGGGGTATTTATTTTTATTTTTATTATATTTAATATGCATGCTTACTATTTTTTTTCGCCCCGTTTTCCAATAATTCCGCAGTTCTTTAAAGATGGAGAGGAGGATGCAAGAGGCAACACGGTGTTGCACCCCCCCACCACCACCACCAAACACACACACGCTCCCAAAATCGTTATCTCTTAGATTCCGTATATTTTCAGACATATAATTAAATATTTGTTTTATAATTTCATATTACATTTTTTCAAACATTTTCTGCTGTAAAGCTTTCGTTGACAAAAATGATCCTCTGTTAGGCTTTCTTTGGCAACAATTATCCTCTGTCAGACCTTTCTTTAGCAAAATGATCCGCTGTAAGGCAGGATTTCGTTAACAAAAATTATCCTTTGTCACTGTTTCTTTGATAAAATGATTCTCTGTCAGGCTCCACTTTGGAACATGACTTCCAAAAGATCAGGGTTTAATAATTCAACATTGAGCTTCTTCTGAAATTCAAATATTGCCAAAAAGCAAAACAGGCACTAAATATTTTCTTTCGTTATTCCTAACCGTGGCGTAAATTCCATTCTAACTTTCCTAGAATCTTTACCGAAAAAGACTCTATTCTAAATGCACACAGACTCATTCTAGCATTCTCTATTATTCCCTGCATACGAAATCGCATACACGGAAAAAAGGAGGGAACAACATTTGAAACTGTATATTTAATATTCCGGAAGCGACATACTTTCTTCTGCTGCGATATATAATTACCCATTCTTCAAGTTTCCCATTTCCGACACATGCTTAAAAAACTCCAGCGATGCGTGGTTGCTCCTACCACAGTTCACAGAGCAGTATTCCCAACGATCCCAATATATAAGGCAGATTTAATGACAACATAATAACCGCCTCCAGGAGAGGACTATTCGCCAAGGTTCAGTAATTACAATCGCAGCACCGCGACGCAAGAAATCCAACTCCGCGTACGCTCCTCGTCCCGCAGGCAACAGCACCAGTTCTTCTCAGCATCAGTCTACGGAGAGAGCGTTTCTATCAAATTGAGTTATCAGCGTCATGCAGTTTCAAATGTTAGCCCGCGAGGATGGCCAGATTCAATTCCCTCCACTTTATACATTTGATGTGGAGTAGAGCAGCCTCCCACCTACAGTACACCTCCCCCTTCTTCTCATCCCCCACAACTTTCCCCTGTCACTCCATCCACACTGCCAGCCAATCCGCTGTCAGGCTCTCGGTTGGGCTTTTATCTCTGTCGCCTCCATTTCACAAGTCGCTGCAAAAATGTAATTTCTCTTCATTCCCGATCGAAAAAGTTTCCTCGGTCTTATTGATCAGAGAAACGAAATATCAGCAGACACCTTGGACCTTTAAGTACTGAATTCAAGACTCTCTCTCCTAACAAAGAAATTTATATCCGCTTTCAAATTTCATTTTGCGTCCTTCCAGCATCATATTAGACAGTCGTCACCCCTCTCCCCCAACTGTGGCTGGTGATATCTACTGCTTGATGAAGATTTGTTAACCTTTAAAAATCACTATAATACTTTTTCGAAACAGGATAACAGTGTAAATGCATCTAAATAAAATTATTTTCCTTCCCCAAAGAATTCCTTCAACTTTTTTTTTGTTACGCACAAGGACCGACAGGATGTCATTACATCAACCGTATAATTTGACACTGAGTGTTATATTCTTATAATGCTTTTCAGTACATAATATACCATTTCTCCCCAGCTAAAAAAAATTACACTTGACCATTTTTCTTTATTAAGAGAAAATATTCTCCATCATCATCAGATCGTTCTGTTAAGGCTGCATGAAGGTGCCAAACCGGAATTTCATCGTTTTGATTTTTTTTTTAGTCTTTTTAAAATGCAGACAAAATAAATGATATATATTATGAAGATAATTCTATTTCCACAAGTAACCGCTTTTAGTATACACAGCCCTAGCAAAATGTTGGAGAGTTTCCATGTTATATCAAACTTCGAAACTCTAACTTCTAAAATATGCATTAAAATGACATTATTTAAGACTTCTTATGTTACTTACAAAACATTTATTCCAACAGTAGAAATGGGGCGGGGGTGGCTCAGTCGGTAGCGCGCCAGGCTCGTAATCTGTAGTTCCCAGGTTCGAGTCCCAGCTGGGTCAGCGTTGAGATTTATCTCCGCAAAATTCCCCGCCCTGCCCACGGTCAGTAGGGGACACCGATGGGCTTGGAAAGGCCGCCGTCCGTCGGATGGGACGTTAAGCCGTGGCCCCGTGTGCGGGAGAGCCATACCCTGTGCACGTTAAAGAACACGCTGGATGACCTTGACGGGAGGCTACCATCTGTCTCCCAACAGCTGTTCCAGTGGGTCCCCTCCCCCAACCTTCTCTGAGCCTTCGGGGTCCATGTGACCTGGCCATTTAGCCCATGATGTGCAAAAAAGTGCCGCTCAGAGGTAAAACAACCAACAACCCAACCACTATGTGATTCCGTTCTGAAGAACTGTTTAGATTTCCTAAGCGATACTTTTGGCTATGTCCTAAGCCAAAACTCCAATCTGTGGTGCAGGAGGTATGGAGAACATTGTTCTTAAGGCCATATTGCTTTCCAGCAAAGTCATCGAGCATGCACTTGATTTTAAGGCAAGGCCACAAGGGACCAAGGCTTAACATTTCTACGGGACGGAATGGCGCTCTTTTGAAATCCTTTCCGTGTCTCCTTTCAAAACGAGGACATACAAAGGATAAAAGTCAACTCTTTCAAAAGTCGTAAATCTTTCTACTCTCGCAGCAATAATTATGCTCTCATTTATCCTCTAGGCTTGGTCAGCATTGGTTTCTTGCCAAATCGCTTTATCAGTTTTTATCTCTTTCCCCGTCTTGTTTGTTTTCATCTCTTTATCTGCCCTTTCCAGTCACCATTTGCAAATGTTTTCCTTTCCTTGTGAAGCGAAGGTCATTCAAGGGCAACCAGTGCTCATTTTGTATTCGCCTTCTGCTTGAAGGTATCATTGAATCTCCTTTAATGCAGTCAATGCTCGCAGATCTAACACAGTGGTTAACCACAGCCTAGTAATTGGGAATAATTATCAGCATTAAGATGAGCCATTCTCTACTCTGCGTAACCAATCCAAGATCGATTTCAAATCACAAATCAAGGTTCTCTGATGTCGCAATGCTGAGATGAATCAGAGGCCACCTAAAGCGGATATCAGTCACTTTCTGCCATGTTTCCGCTCGGCACAAACGGATTCCAATTGCTGGTGCTTTTCGTATGCGTTGGAAATTTTGAGATCACACTCTACGGAAGTGCATCATCATGTAATGCATTGTTCGTTGATACATTACTAGCCAATTATGTCATCACTTCCTCTCTTTGATTGCGTAATAAGAGGCATATTCCAAATGGAAACGGATTGTTCCAACGATCGCGTGCAGGTCAGGATCTAGGGAAGGCCAAGGGGGAACATGACCCTCTCCTCCTTTCAGAATTATAAAGGCAAAAAAAATATGAAACTTATTTATATTTCACGCATTTTTTAAGCATTTTTTAAAGACCTGTAAAACGGCTCGAGAGGAAATGTTACACTGCATTGTAAATCCAGTCTCCCCCTCCTTAATCTGCAGTTCCCAGGTTCGAGTCCCAGCTGGGTCAGCGTTGAGATTTATCTCCGCAATATTCTCCGCCCTGACCACGGTCAGTAGGAGACACCGATGGGCTTGGAAAGGCCGCCGTCCGTCGGATGGGACGTTAAGCCGTGATCCCTTACACGGGAGAGTCATACCTGTGCACTTTAAAGAACACGCTGGATGACCTTAACGGGAGGCTATCATTTGTCTCCCAACAGCTGTTCCAGTGGGTCCCCTCCCCCAACATTCTCTGAACCTTTGGGGTCCTTGTGACCTGTCATTTAGCCCATGGTGTGCAAAAAAAAGTGCCGCTCAGAGGTAAAACACCCTCCCCCCCACAGTTACATTTTTCCGCTTCGATTGCGCTTCTTGCCCCACATTTTAAAATGTTATAAGATTTTAAAATTAACTTATAAGTAGCTCGACCTTAAAATGTTATAAGATTTTAAAATTAACTTATAAGTAGCTCGACCTTAAAATGCTTCGGGATCGACTGGTTAGCCATCCATGTTTCGACCAAGAGCCCCAATGACTCTTGCCCAGGACTCCAAGGATCCTAAACCACAGCTGCATAAACATTTTTCGTCTCGTTATCCTCCTCCTCCACCTCTTTTCCCTTAATCCCGTGGACCTATCTGAATCGTATCTACCGATTGATTGATTCTGATAAAAAAGGTAGATGATGAACAGAAGGAAATCTTTTCTAATCAACATTGCACAGATAAAAAATATAAAAGGGAGAGGATATTATTGCGACACCGACCTGATGACGTGGTATCACTTTGCTTGGCATTGCCGAATACCGATCCGCGTGGTCGTTTTCGTCCGTTCCAACCCGTAGAAAAGGGGCGGGGGTGGCTCAGTCGGTAGCGCGCCAGGCTCGTAATCTGTAGTTCCCAGGTTCGCGTCCCAGCTGGGTCAGCGTTGAGATTTATCTCCGCAAAATTCCCCGCCCTGCCCACGGTCAGTAGGGGACACCGATGGGCTTGGAAAGGCCGCCGTCCATAGGATGGGATGTTAAGCCGTGGCTCCGTGTGCGGTAGAGCCATACCCTGTGCACGTTAAAGAACACACTGGATGGCATTGACGGGATGATACCATTGTCTCCCAAGAGTAAAGAACACGCTGGATGGCCTTGACAGGAGGCTACCATCTGTCTCCCAACAGCTGTTTCAGTGGGTACCCTCCCCTAACCTTCTCTGAGCCTTCGGGGTTCATGTGACCTGGCCATTTAGCCCATGGTGTGCAAAAAAGTGCCGCTCAGAGGTAAAACAACCCAACAACCCGTAGAAAAGCGGGTAACTTTGCTGATCTTATCACTAATGAGGGAGAAAAAAATATAGATGTTCGTAAAGAGTTTCACTTTGTCTTTTTGTGGCGAAATAAGAATTTAAATAAAGACAGGTGTAAAAAATAATAGAAATCATTATTTTAGTTAATATTTCCTCAAGTTTTAGAATCTTTATCGATATTTTAAGGGAGTGGCAAGGCTGCCTTGGATCCCTCACTTTCTTATTCCTAGATTGTTATCTGATCCAAAATATCATCCCTTCTTGCTACCGATATCAGTCTGTTTCCTCTCTGCGTACTTTCAGATCGTCATCTCATGTAGAGAGAGATATTCTGCAAGAAAATATGACGGCATGAGTTTTCAACTGCCGTTATGCACGCAGTCCCTTGATAATGATCAAATCGATATCGTCTTATCGTTTACAGGCATTTCAGGTAACAATTCTGTCTGCCAGCCTGCTTATTGTCTGTAAAAGGACACTGCGTGGCCTATGCAAAACATTAATATTCGAAATACAAACGGAAGTTGCAATAATTGAACGTCTTGGAGAAAATCATGCGAAGGGAACATTTTCAGAGATTTCTGCTATACGCAAAATGTCTCTCAAAAGTAAATTTCCGCTTTTTGTTTCATTATGAACTGGCTCCAAAGTAGATTGCCCACCTATCCTATCTGGTCACGAAAATCAAACATTTATATACTTAGCTTGTCGAGAGAATAGAACAGGCGAATTTCAAAGCGCTTGCTTTTGTTCAGTACGATATCAAGAAAATTGCACAGGAAACTTACAAGAATAAAAAAAATACATCATTTGCTATTGCAGGAAATGAAGGAATTCTTGAATTGATATTAACTCTGTAAAGGTTAAGAACGGATTGGATTGTTTTACCTCTGAGCGGCACTTTTTTGCACACCATGGGCTAAATGGCCAGGTCACACGGACCCCGACGGCTCAGAGAAGATTGGGGGAGGGAACCCACTGGAACAGCTGTTGGGAGAGAGATGGTAGCCTCCCGTCAAGGCCATCCAGCGTGTTCTTTAACGTGCACAGGGTATGGCTCTCCCGCACACGGCGCCACGGCTTAACGTCCCATCCGACGGATGGCGGCCTTTCCAAGCCCATCGGTGTCCCCTACTGACCGTGGGCAGGGCGGGGAATATTGCGGAGATAAATCTCAACGCTGACCCAGCTGGGACTCGAACCTGGGAACTACAGATTACGAGCCTGGCGCGCTAACGACTGAGCCACCCCCGCCCCGGTTAAGAACGTCTCGCAAATGTCTTAATATCTCAACCGATATGTGATAACTTCAGATTTGGATTTGGTTGATGTTTATCTCTGAATGATATTTTTGCAACAGCAGTCACTTAAATGAAAAAGGTCACAATGACCCCATGGTAGAACTGGCTATGAATTTCACATATCACTGGGCAACTGTTAGGAGACAGATGGTATGTGTAACTTTGATGTTAAAGGTCAACTATGGAAGAAATCTGAAAGAAACAAAATTTCTATTTCCTCTAATATAAAATAAAATATTAAGAACATCCAAATTAAAATAAAACGCCATGTCAAAAAAAGACTAAAGAAGTCGATCCTTGTTCATTTTCTTAGTTTTAAACAAATACACATGATCTAACCTTATTTAGGCTTAAATTTGTGTTTTTGATCTAATCCAAAAAGTATAATTTCGAAGCTGTTGGGGCAGGGGTGGCTCAGTAGGTAGCGCACCAGGCTCGTAATCTGTAGTTTCCAGGTTCGAGTCCCAGCTGGGTCAGCGTTGAGATTTATCTCCGCAAAACTTCCCGCCCTGCCCACGGTCAGTAGGGGACACCGATGGGCTTGGAAATGCCGCCGTCCGTCGGATGGGACGTTAAGCCGTGGCCCCGTGTGCGGGAGAGCCATACCCTGTGCACGTTAAAGAACACGCTGGATGGCCTTGACGGGAGGCTACCATCTGTCTCCCAACAGCTGTTCCAGTGGGTTCCCTCCCCCAACCATCTCTGAGCCTTTGGGGTCCATGTGACCTAGCCATTTAGCCCATGGTGTGCAAAAAAGTGCCGCTCAGAGGTAAAACAACCCAACCCAACTCTGTACATTTCCGTAGATTGTACATTTCACATCTCGATAATTCTATCAGATTTCGTGTAGTATGTGTACGATCACACAATCTGAGAGAACGTGGTTGAAGTCTTTTACTACACCAAAGGAACATCAACAAACAATCAAAGAAATCCGATAAGCTGAAGATTATTTGCTACGACGGCACGAAAACGAGCAAGTTGGTTCGAGACACGAGGTACAGAGGTACTTGAGGAGCACGAGAAAGAGTTACCGGAATTGCCACAAATAGCCAAAGATTTATTTTTCGAAAAGAATGGCTGAAGGATCAAATAAGGGACAAAAGAAGATACTCAGGAAATGAGAACTCGTTTTCCTTGATTTGTTTTCTTCCCCCACAATTTGTCTCGGATGAAACGAAACAGACTGAAAACTTTATTTCGCTCAACCATGTTTTAGATCTTCAAGAAAAGAATATAATCGGAAAGTAACCCCAAGCGTATTCTGGAAGATAAAGTATCATATAATCATTACAAAGAGGAGGTGATTAGCTGAGGCGGTAGCGCGTTGGCCCGTAATCTGATCCTCCTAAGTTCGAGTCTATACTGCTGCTCAGTTTAAATTTCCTTTGCTGTATTTTGTCCTCATTGAAAAAGGGAACACCGACTGGCTTCCAAAGGACGCCGTCCTTCTGCCGAGAAGTTAAGCTGTGACACTTAATGCGCGTTAAAGAACATGCTAAATGGCTTTGACGGGAGATTCCACTGTCTCCTAACATCTGGATCCTTTCCCCAACTTCTCTGAGCTCTTGACATCCTTGTGATTTGGATAATTTACTCACCATGTGCAGAAAAGTGCTGCTCAGAGGTAAAAAATAATAAATAATAAATACCCCCTCAAGCAGCTGCTTGCCACAGAGGTCTGACAGGAATCTGTCAGTTTATATGCCAAAGTAGAAGATCTGAAAGGATGGCAGGACCTCAGCAGAAAAACGACACATATATCCATCCTTACACGGGGCTCGAACCCAGGTCCCTTAGATCAGTAGCCAAGCGTGTTAACCACTCGGACAAAACAACCCAATAATTCATTAGTATTTTTTAAATATGAAATTTATTTCAATATGAAGCAATAGGACAATTTGTCTATGGTTCTAATATATAATAATAAACTACGGTAATAAGAAATAAGAAATATATATACGTATATATTATATTTTAAATAAAATTAATAAGTAATACGTTGTTGTTGTTGTTGTTGTTTTGCCTCTTAGCGGCACTTTTTTGCACACCATGGGCTAAATGGCCACGTCACATGGACCCCGAAGACTCAGAGAAGGTTGGGGGAGGGGACCCACTGGAACAGCTGTTGGGAGACAGATGGTAGCCTCCCGTCAAGGCCATCCAGCGTGTTCTTTAACGTGCACAGGGTATGGCTCTCCCGCACACGGGGCCACGGCTTAACGTCCCATCCGACGGACGGCGGCCTTTCCAAGCCCATCGGTGTCCCCTACTGACTGTGGGCAGGGCGGGGAGTTTTGCGGAGAATAAATCTCAACGCTGACCCAGCTGGGACTCAAACCTGGGAACTACAGATTACGAGCCTGGCGCGCTACCGACTGAGCCACCCCCGCCCCAAGTAATACGTATAAGATACTCGCAACATAGAAAATTATAAGCATGAAAATGCATTTGTTATGATAATGGAGAGTCATGTTCTTTGCTCGCTAATTCTGAAAATAAGAGTTAATGAAGAAATATCCTGAATGTAAGTCAAAAACCTTCATTAAATTCCTCTATTTTTAACTTTACAGAAATATTCGTTTGATATCTTAACAGATACGGGAGATCAATAAACAATCTGGCCAGAGAACGTTTATTGATCTTCCATATCTCTAAAAGCCTAATTCAAGGCGAGATGTAAATTCAAGGCGAGATTCAAGGCGAGAATGTAAAGGGAGGGGGGCAAGCCCTCCTCCCTTTTTCCGGACCGATTAAATTTCTTGCGCCCCCCCCCCCCCCCTGATTTTTTTTTAGATCCGGGCCTGGTCAGATCAGACAAGAATTTACATGAAACCACAGAAAATAATTTAATGAACAGTTGAATAATGAGCTTAGTGATTTTTTTAAAGTAATAATTGTTTAAACTAACTACCTGCATTGGCTAAATACTTGGTTATAAATACCTTTAGATACTTTTAAGAACATTGCCAAAATCAAGTTTTTCAGAGCAGAATTGTTCTCAGATGTGCAGTTGGAGGTTCTTTGTTCCAAGGTTTATCACAGCACTTTTCAGTTCTTTAATTCAGGAGTAGCCGTCCCTTAGCCGAGTGGTTAGCACGCTTGTCTACTGATCTTAGGGGCTTGGGTTCGAGTCCCGGGTAAGGCATGGATGGTTTGTGTTGGTTTTTCTGCTGAGGTCCTGCCATCCTCACAGACCTACTATGGCAAATAAACTGACAGGCACTGTCTGTGGCAAGCAGCTGCTTGAGGGGGTATTTACTTTTATTTTTAATTCAGGAGTAGCATAATTTCTCTGTTTCACAGAAAATCCGGTTTGTGTGATTGGAACTTCCTTCTGTTTTTATTATTTGTTATTAGATGTCCGAGGACTTTGATGTTTTGTTATGCACTGTGCAGTTTTTTTTTCGGTATTAAATAAATAATATATATAAATATTAAATAATATACAAAAAATAGAAAACAACAGTTTTTATTTTTACTATTATAGAAAGATATATAAGATAGATTAAAGTTTACTGTTGGAGTTCGCAGGAATATTGTGAATAAAAAAAAACAGTTAAGAAGAGCTACTGCGAACTCTAACAGTAAACCTTAAGTTATGTAAACCTTTATAAATAGTAAAAATAAAAAACTGCTGTGTGCTTTCAAAAAACTGCACAGTGCATAACAAAACATCAAAGTCCTCGGACATTTAATAATAAATAATAAAAACAGAAGGATGTTCCAATCACACAAACCGGATTTTCTGTGAAACAGAGAAATTATGCTACTCCTGAATTAAAAATAAAAGTAAATACCCCCTCAAGTAGCTGCTTGCCACAGAGGTCTGACAGGAGCCTGTCAGTTTATTTGCCATAGTAGAAGGTCTGTGAGGATGGCAGGACCTCAGCAGAAAAACCACACAAACCATCCATGCCTTACCCGGGGCTCGAACCCAGGTCCCTAAGATCAGTAGACAAGCGTGCTAACCACTCGGCCACGGGACGGCTACTCCTGAATTAAAGAACTGAAAAGTGCTGTGATAAACCTTGGAACAAAGAACCTCCAATTGCACATCTGAGAACAATTCTGCTCTGAAAAACTGGATTTTGGCAATGTTCTTAAAAGTATCTAAAGGTATTTATAATCATGTATTTAGCCAACCCAGATGTTTACTTTAAACCGCCCTACAGCTTCAATAGTGCATTATCGCTAAACTAGTCTAGATTTTTTTGCATGTCTAATGATTCTTTCTGTTTTTGTCAATTATGACAAAAATTCCTACAATGTGACGTTAATGTTTGATGTTCTTGCTTCAGTGATATATCATATGCATTATCCTCCAATTGTTCCAGAGTACACTTTGACATAGAATGTTTATTTTTTAAAATTAAAAAAACTATGAAAATTATGAATCAGTTAGAAAAAAACACTTTGACCTTAAGCTTGAATCGAGAGTGAAAAAAGGAGGGATCACAACCTTTTGTCTCATTCAGGTTGTCCCAACCAAGTTTCAAGTAACCAATGTTTCCAATATCAAGGGCATTTTTCATTTATCCTCATTTAGTTTTACTATTATACTATATAAGAGTAGGAACAAACTCCTAATGGAAGTGAGCAACCTAAGCTCATTCATTCAACGCTTTAAGTAGAGCTGATATGAAGAGTTTTGCACTCTAGGAAAAATTATTTACATCTCCTTCTCAGAATATTTTTTATGCCTTGGGTTATGCAAAACGTGCAAAACATATAATTATTATGTCAATTTTAAGCTGCTTCTGGTCCATATCCTTCCTTCTTATGCTGTCACACCTGTACCAGAGAAACCATTGCATTCCGAAAGAGAATCCGCCAGATCATGACATCATCGCCACAGATATATCTTTTAGATTAGACATCAAATACATTATTTAGAATTACTGTTTTGACAAACAAGCAGCGCTTTAAATAATTGTTAAAAACCAGTAGCCAAAAAATTATCCCTTGAAAGCTAGCACTCTATACCATAAAAACAATTTTAACTGATATTCGATAATTATCACATTTCGTATGGAAGATTTCATTGCAAAGAGATAAAAAAAATGTGTGTGAAGAAATTTAAAATCTCTTTTATATAGGAGGGCAAAAATCTTTACCCCGAGCAGTAACTTAGAATAAATGGAAATAGATTTCCTTGATATTTCAGAATCACATAGTCGAGACTCGTTGGGGCAAAATGTTGTTCAAGCTTTGTAGACCCGAAATGAAGAACTTTTCATGCTAAACATTAGTGTCAACATTTTCTCTAGCCTAATAATGGTATAGACATCTTTCCTAGCCTATTAATAGTATCAACATCTTGGGGAGGGGGACACCTCAGTCGGTAGCGCGCCAGGCTCGTAATCTGCAGTTCCAAGGTTCGAGTCCCAGCTGGGTCAGCGTTGAGATTTATCTCCGCAAAACTGATGAGCTTGGAAAGGCCGCCGTCCATCGGATGGGACGTTAAGCCGTGGCCCGTATGCGGGAGAGTCATACTCTGTGCACGTTAAAAAACACGCTAGATGGCCTTGACGGGAGGCTACCAATTACCATCTGTTGCCCAACAGCCATTCCAGTGGGTCCCCTGCCCCAACCTTCGCTGAGCCTTCGGGGTCCTTGTGACCTGGACATTTAGCCCATTGTATGCAAAAAAAGTGCCGCTCAGAGGTAAATCAACCAACCAACAACTATCAACATCTTTCCAAGCTTAATAGCAGTATTAACATCATTCCTAGTCTGATAATAGTATCAGCATCTTCCCAGCCTAATAATAGTATCAATATCTTTCCTACTCAAACATTAGTAATCTATACAAAAAAAAAAAGGATTAAAAGTGCATCTTTCGAAATCAAACATAAATAGGGATTTTCAGAAGACTTTAATTAGTATGGACATTTTTTAGCCAAACTTTAGTAAGAACTTCCAATTCAGAATTAATATTGGCATCTTTCCAAACCAAGCGTTTCTACCGACATTTTCAAAAGACATTCATTAGTATCAAGATCTAGAATCGCGAAGTCTGACCGCATTAATTTAGAACGAATCGTTTGAGTGCACCTTTTTGTTTTAATGCTTACTGCGATCTGTTAATAAGATGAAAATATTCTTTCGTTTCATTTCTTAGTGCACCGGTGCGTAAAAATAAAGTAGCAAAATTAAGCAGTTCAATGGGAAACTAACTTCGAAACTCTTTAACTTCTAAAATAAGACTTTTATGGTAAAATATGTGAAGATAAATTAACGATCTCAGGCAAACTATCCAAATCTCAAATTTCAGCAATATTCGTTAGGTATTTAAAGAGTTATGGGTTGGGTTGTTTTACCTCTGAGCGGCACTTTTTTGCACACCATGGGCTAAATGGCCAGGTCACATGGACCCCGAAGGCTCAGAGAAGGTTGGGGGAGGGGACCCACTGGAACAGCTGTTGGGAGACAGATGGTAGCCTTCCGTCAAGGCCATCCAGCGTATTCTTTAACGTGCAAGGGTACGTCTCTCCCGCACACGGGACCACGGCTTAACGTCCCAACCGACGGACGGCGGCATTTCCAAGCCCATCGGTGTCCCCTACTGACCGTGGGCAGATAAATTTCAACGCTGACCCAGGTGGGACTCGAACCTGAGAACTGCAGATTACGAGCCTGGCACGCTACCGACTAAGCCACCCCCGCCCAAAGAGTTATGGAAGTTTAGATTTTAACTATATCAATGGCTGTCACAAGATGCACTTCAAAACTTAATTAAAAAATAATTGTTGTTTCGGGACTTAGTAAAAAAAAGTATATGCTTTAGATGTTTGTGTCAGCAATCTTTCCATATTCATCAATATTGTATAAGTTTCATAGCAATGCATTAAAAAAGCGATTCATCTTTATCAACCCAAACATAGTTATCGATCTTTCAGAGAGTTGTATAATAATAAAGACACGTCTCATCATTTGTGACAATATCTGCTAACCGTGGTTGCCAGCATCTCCTTTCACGAATCGACTGTAGCTCTTTTTTGCTGCTCTGTCAGTTTTTGTGGTACCCATTTGGCACAGATCGTTTAAAAATTTAAATGTTGATGAATAATTGTTTCCATACTGCCAATCGATACACTGACATCGAAGCTTATTACCTGAACGGTGATGTGTGGGTTTTCCTCAATGAGCTCACGAACAGCAGCGAAGGCCACCTTCGTCTTCCTGCACGAGAGAGGTCTTCGAATCTCTGCCGTCGTTTACTGAATTTGCATGGGCGGGGGTGGCTCAGTCGGTAGCGCGCCAGGCTCGTAATCTGTAGTTCCCAGGTTCGAGTCCCAGCTGGGTCAGCGTTGAGATTTATCTCCGCAAAAATTCCCCGCCCTGCCCACGGTCAGTAGGGGATACCGATGGGCTTGGAAAGGCCGCCGTCCGTCGGATGGAACGTTAAGCCGTGGCCCCGTGTGCGAGAGAGAGACATACCCTGTGCACGTTAAAGAACACGCTGGATGGCCTTGACGGGAGGCTACCATCTGTCTCCCAACAGCTGTTCCAGTGGGTCCCCTCCCCCAACCTTCTCTGAGCCTTTGGGGTCCTTGTGACCTGGCCATTTAGCCCATGGTGTGCAAAAAAGTGCGGCTCAGAGGTAAAACAACCCAACCCAACTGAATTTGCACAACCATCCCGTAGCAGTGCCATATGAAGAAGTATGATCCTCATATACTTGTGAAGAATCGACATGAACTTTTTTCGCGTCGTCCTCAAGGTGCATCCTTGTGAAAATGCAAAATATTTCCCGACTTTAGTAGGCTCCATAGCAACAACGCATAGATTTCACAAACAGAACTTTACGCATCGCCATAGAAAAAAAGAATTATTATATGGTCTTTGTTTTTAACATGTGATGACAAGTTTAGACAAGCTTTCAAACAAGTCGTAGCTTATTATCTTCGGAGGAACGAATGTAAATACACAGACACTTTTGAAGAACGTTTGAGTACCCTTTTTACTTATTAAGTCTCGGGTCTGAAGTAAATTCTTACGACTGGCTTATTGCTAAATATGTTCACAACTCATTAAATACTGAAATAATATTTTTAAAAATCGAGATATTAATATATTTCACTAAGATCTTTATCTGTTATCACATTTTTCAGAAAAAAGTTGGGTTGGGTGGTTTTACCTCTGAGCGGCACTTTTTTGCACACCATGGGCTAAATGGCCAGGTCACATGGACCCCGAAGGCTCAGAGAAGGTTGGGGGAGGGGACTCACTGGAACAGCTGTTGGGAGACAGATGGTAGCCTCCCGTCAAGGCCATCCAGCGTGTTTTTTAACGTGCACAGGGTATGGTTCTCCCGCACAAGGGGCCACGGCTTAACGTCCCATCCGATGGACGGTGGCCTTTTCAAGCCCATCGGTGTCCCCTACTGACCGTGGAGGGGAATTTTGCGGAGATAAATCTCAACGTTGACCCAGCTGGGACTCGAACCTGGGAACTGCAGATTACGAGCCTGGCGCGCTACCGACTGAGCTACCCCCGCCCCATTCAGGAAAAAGCAACAACATCTTATTTTAGAACTTAGACAGCTGTAAGATTATCTTCCCATTTACATAATGTAGGGTTGTTACCTAACTTTTCACCACCAGTGTACCACTACATGGACTATTGTGAGTGATTGAGTGACAGGGAAAAAAGCTAATTCTAACTACAATGCAGAAATCGTAGAGCTTTGAAAAATTGTACTTGGGATAATACGGGTCGTGGATGGGGAGAAAAACCCAAAATTTTTCGAGGTCAAATAGAGGTCACGTACAGGTCAAACTTTGATGTACGAGTGCTAAAAGAGTGGAAATTGCTTCCTGGAGGTGTTTCAGATTATAGATCTTGAAAAAGACGCAGAGGTCATTCGAGGTCAAGAGTCAAATGCAGATTTGCCGATGTTAGACAGCTTAAAGCTGGTGTCTGGGGAGGGAAAGGAGGCCATTTTTAGACACCCTTTGAGAATGCTAGTAAGGGTAGTAGAGGTCAAAATTTATTAAATATATTATTTTTCATATTTTATGCGTTTTTCCTGAATTTAAAAAAAAATCCTAAAACGAAGCAAAAAATGTTACATTGCAATGGAAATTCAGTCTTTACTTTCTCCCCCTGTCAGGTTATCTTACCATTTACATAATGTTTTCCGCCCCCCCCCCCCCTCCTTTGTTTTTTTCGGCTTGATTGCATCGCTTTCATCCCCTCCCCCTTCCCCCATATAATTATTTATTTCTTGATTCGGTCTGTCTGGGGATATTTCAGGTCGTAGATTTTAGAAACATTTTCAAAATTGAGATTCGGTGGGTTCTTTGAGGTCAAAGCTAAAATTTGATGACTAGAGATATTTGGGTCTGAGATCTCAGAAATGTGATGAAAATTTGGATCCGATGGCCAATCGAGATCAAACGTCAAATTTCAACATATTGGTGACAGAGAGTTAAAAGCTGGGCCTAGTGGTTAACACGCTTGGCTACTGATCTAAGGGACCTGGGTTCGAGCCCCGGATAAGGTATGGATGTGTGTGTGTGTGTGTTGTTTTTCTGCTGAGGTCCTGCCATCCTCACAGACCTTCTACTATGGCATATAAACTGACAGGCTTCTGTCAGACCTCTGTGGCAAGCAGCTGCTTGAGGGGGTATTTATTTTTATTTATTTGTAACGTTCAAGATCAGAAAACAGTTGGAGTGATAGATAGTCTAGAAATTAAGAGCCATAGATTCATTTCTAGTATTGCAAAAGGGTTCTTATATATTGTAAAACGTCATGTAGAATGGTATTACAAAGGAAATACAGAGCCTCAATGGGTAGTGATGTCTCTAGCCTGAAGAGAAAATTAATGGGTTTATGATTCTAACCATTAGTACTGTTTCTGCTTTTTGAATTAACTTTTAATTAATTTTTAAAAAATGAATGCTGATGTCTTCCTCCTCGTGGTAATGTATTACATGCTAAACCTTTTATACACCACAGCTCCCGCCATTTGTTTTTGATGTTTTCGATATTCATTTACCAAGGTTTTACCTTTTTACCGTCAGACTGAGAGATTTCATCCTCTTAGCAAAAGACAGAGATCCGACTTGCAGGACTCATCACGTCGTTAGTGAATGTCTGAAGTAGGTTTTATCCGGAACGTCATTTATAAAAGAAGAAAAAAACAACAAAAAAAGCCGCTTTAAAAACATAATTCTTTTATCCGCTGGCGTCTTGTCAAATTGTGGTATGATAAATTAATTTGATTTGAGCGAATTCATTCCCATGTAAAGTATAAGAGCAACAATTTCAATTGATATTAAAACAAAATTCCCAATGTGAATTTCTCGCCAAAGCTTATAGTACATGCTCGTTGAGAATAAATTAAACTGGAAGTCGAAAAAAAAAAGAATTTATCAAACTCCGGAAATAAATGTATTTATTGCTCGTAGAAACTGCTTATGACAATCCGCTAACATTTGGTTTGCAAATTATGCTGCTTTTTTGCTGTCTGTCAGCTTGCTAATTAATCGCTGAGGAAGCTATAAATAAATTATCGTATAAAATTAGATTTTTCCCACCATTAAAATCAGATTTTGCTTCTTGCAAAACTGACACGTTAAGAGCCAAAAAAAAAAACGCACCCATTTCAGATGCTAATATGTGCAAAAGGAACTAGAACATAACTGACGATTTTGTCTTTCTTTGAATATTATTTATGACTCGATATAAATAATCGCTGATTTAAATTTGATCATAGTTAAATTTAGAAATGGAAGTAGAGAAGTGCACTTGTTACACAAATAAGCATTGCTGAATAGATATCGTTTCACTTCTGTTTTTTAATCAAAGAGGATAGTTAAATTTGTAGCTTTCTAACTTTCGTAATAAGCTTTTGAAGGAAATGTTAGAATAATGTAATGCAGCAAGACATTACTGTTTGCATTCAGGAATAATGTTTTGAATCATAAATCGCCGATGGCGGATCTGGGGCTCGAGCATTTGCTGATTGGTCAAGACATTGTTGAATATAGTTCCTCTCTATTTTGTCTGCATTTCATTGAGATAAAGCAAGGGAGAAAGCAAAAGGACAAGGAAAGCAAGGCCTGCAGCAACAGCATAGAGCGTGATGCATTAATAAGGTCAATGTTAGTAATTCGTTTATCAGGTCATTCCTTTTTTATAGTAGAATTCAAAGAGCATAATCGATTAAGTATAATAATAATCAGTCGCATCAAATGAAATTTTACGGGATGCTTTCGTTGTGTTTGATAAAAACAACTGAACAGTAAGGTATTAGGGGGAAAATGTAATATGTTAGGGGATAGATGGACACCTCCCGTCAAGACCTAGGGGCGGGGGTGGTTCAGTCGGTAGCGCGCCAGGCTCGTAATCTGTAGTTCCCAGGTTCGAGTCCCAGCTGGGTCAGCGTTGAGATTTATCTCCGCAAAATTCTCCGCCCCCCCCACGGTCAGTAGGGGACACCGATGGGATTGAAAAGGCCACCGTCCGTCGGAAGGAACGTTAAGCCGTGGCCCCGTGTGCGGGAGAGCCATACCCTGTGCACGTTAAAGAACACGCTGGATGGCCTTGACGGGAGGCTATCATTTGTCTCCCAACAGCTGTTCCAGTGGGTCCCCTCCCCTAACATTCTCTGAGCCTTCGGGGTCCATGTGACCTGGCATTTAGCCCATTGTGTGAAAAAAAGTGCCGCTCAGAGGTAAAACAACCCAACCCGTCAAGACTATACAGCGTATTCTTTAAACGGGATGGCTTAACGTCCCATCCAGAGGGGGAATAGTGTTTTCAACCCCGTGGGTCTCCTTTTTCACACCAAGGCTGGATGGGGGACTAGAGGAGATAAATATCAACGCAGACACAGGTCGGATTCGAACCTGGGAGCTGCATAGTACTTGCCTAACGCGCCAGACTAATAATATGTAGTCCCGAAGTTCCGAACTGTGTGATGCGTCTCTAGGCTAGTAATATGCGAAGTTTATAAACTTACAGAGTTGATAATAATGTTTCATACAGTTATTTTTCTTAATAAATATTTTTGGTACCGTGGTTTTTCTCAGTAATAACGACATAGTAAAACTAACTTTCTCATAATATAACAATTTACTACAGTCAAATTTGATTAAACTTTGCCGTTGGTCTATTTTGAGTGTATTCCGGTAAAATATTTCAAAATGCTTAGCTTTAACCCTTTCACGACTAAGGGAAACATTTTCCCCATTTTAAAATTGGTGATTGT
Source organism: Ryuthela nishihirai (assembly GCA_038380435.1). Taxonomy (NCBI): domain Eukaryota; kingdom Metazoa; phylum Arthropoda; class Arachnida; order Araneae; family Heptathelidae; genus Ryuthela; species Ryuthela nishihirai. The sequence continues at coordinate 32,309,770 of JAWZYU010000005.1, read as the reverse complement.
CGTATTTAATTATAACCTTATCTGCATTTTTTATACAGAATGTCAAAATAGAACGTATGCCGAACGCAATTACGTAAACGGGAACGTTTAGTCCATGTCCATCTTTGCAATAATGTTGCATCTGTGCAATGTCCATCTTTGCTTCACAACCAAAAGAAATTGCTTCGCAGAATATCATAATTAGCACATCATTTTGTATATATAATTTTATTTCATAATTTTGTATTATTTTAGTTAACATTTTGTTCTAATAAACCAATAAATAAAAGACATTGCATAATAAGCCTAACTATAATTTGTGTTACCTTTATAGTCCATTGGGAAAAATATTTCCCATAAAATTCCAAAAAAACTACACATTGTTATGTATTTTTCTTATGATTTTTTTTTTTATTTCACGTCTAAACAAACTAAAATAAACAGTTACATACTAATATTTACTCTTGGAAACCTTATGGTCCTGAAAGGGTTAAACAGAGCATCTGTTGTGGGTTCGTATCCCATCCGGCTGAAGACAATTTTTTCTCTATGTTTGATATCGTCGTTAAACTAAGAATGATTACTTCCCTGATAGCTTTAAACTATTCTCGAAAGAAAATTTTTTTGTTACTTATGATTACATCAATTCTTGTACTGTTCATCGAAATCGTCATTTTCGTGATTTAGGTATTTTGTTTGATTCGAACTTTAATTTTAATTTGCATATTGAAGAAATTGTAACGAAAGGTAAATAAAATTTTGAATTTTATTGTTAACAAAACAAAATACATTACTTACACCAGAACTATTATGAATTTCCTTAATTCATTAGTTCGTTCAAACCTAAAGTGTAAAAGTTTAATATGGGTTCCTTCCTATCAATACAATATTTATTAAACTGAAAAAAGTACAAATTAAATTACTAACATTTCTTAGTTCTTCAATACAAGAACAATTATTATTATCTTCGAAATATTCCTACTCAATATTTTAAATATGTTTAAAGTTCGCTTATTTAGAAACAATTTTTTTTCTATCTTTTATTTATAAGTTATTAAGTAGCATAGTAGATTACGCAGAACTGCTATTTTTTAATGAGCTTTGTGTTGCAAGGCATCCCGATAGGATTACTCCATTTTGTTTAGAGTTCCATTTCATAACTTCAATAAACTGATAAATTTTGCCGTGGTTAGGTTTTTCAGAATTTTTAACTTGCGCAGTAACTCGTGCAACATTTGTGCAGAATAATCTACATTTGTCTGAAACTCCTGGGCGGGGGTGGCTCAGTCGGTAGCGCGCCAGGCTCGTAATCTGTAGTTCCCAGCTGGGTCAGCGTTGAGATTTATCTCCGCAAAATTCCCCGCCCTACCCACGATCAGTAGGGGACACCGATGGGCTTGGAAAGGCCGCCGTCCGTCGGATTGGACGTTAAGCCGTGGCCCCGTGTGCGGGAGAGCCATACCCTGTGCACGTTAAAGAAACGCTGGATGGTCTTGACGGGAGGCTACCATCTGTCTCCCAACAGCTGTTCCAGTGGGTCCCCTCCCCCAACCTTCTCTGAGCCTTCGGGGTCCATGTGACCTGGCCATTTAGCCCATGGTGTGCAAAAAAGTGCCGGTCAGAGGTAAAACAACCCAACCCAAATCTGAAATACCTTTAAAAATTTTACATTAAATTGCATAATGTTATTTACTTCCTAGATTTGATTTCTGTACTAAAGTAAGCTAAAATATACAACGAAGAGCCAAAACATTTATTACTAGCGCGTCTTTATGCAAATCGAAGCAACTAGTAAACGACAGCGCGTGTGAAGGTCATGAAACTGTATAATTAGCACCTGATACTGAGCTCTGTTAATCAGTGCTATTCTTGTTCTTCAGATGGGAAAGTAGAGGATTTAAGGAGTTTGACACAGGCCAAATTGTAATGTCCAGACGACTGAGTCAGAGCATTTCCAAGATGGCAAGGCTTGTGGGGTGTTCACCGTCAGCCATGGTTAGTACCTTCAAAAAGTGCTCCGAGGAGGGAAAAACCACGAACCGCCAGCAAGGGGTGCGTCAACCACGACTCATAGGTGCTAGATGTCAGCAAAAGTCATCCCGTATGGTACGAGCCAACAGAAGGTACACTGTGGCACAAGTCGTCCGTAATTTGAATGCTGGTGACGGGAGTAATGTGTCACAACACACAGTACATCGGTCATGCCCCTCCCCCCCTATTTTCAGAATGTTATTAAGCGTTATAGAGGCAAAAATTAATTAAAACTATTTTTTAATTTCATGCATTTTTCAAAAAAAAATGTTAATTTATTTTTTTATTAATGACCTATAAATAATAAATAGGAGGGGAAATGCTATAGTGCATTGGAAATCTAGTCTCTTGCTCCCCTCCGCCTCTCGATTATTTTCTATATCCGGGCATGATCTCGTCCATATTGATGTTTATAAATCAGCCAGTTCAGGAACTACTGTTTCTTCGAAATGTTGAAATGGGATACGCGAAGCACGAACTGTACGGCTAAACAGACTGCTGCAGTTCTGATCAAAAGAACAAAAAGTAGCACACAGACGACTGAAAAGAATCGAAGAAGAAAACGGGGGAAAATGTCAAAAAAGACAAAAATAATAAGAGAAAACAGAGACAAAATGAAGAATAAAGAAGACCGAAAAGAATAAAAGAACAAAGGGAGAAAAAGACACCGAATAACTCAAAAGGACCAAGAGAAGAAATTGCCAAAAAAGGAGGAAACAAAAGACTGAAAAGGGTGAAAAAGAGTTGGGTTGTTTTACCTCTGAGCGGCACTTTTTTGCACACCATGGGCTAAATGGCCAGGTCACATGGACCCCGAAGGCTCAGAGAAGGTTGGGGGAGGTGACCCACTGGAACAGCTGTTGGGAGCAGATGGTAGCCTCCCGTCAAGGCCATCCAGCGTGTTCTTTAACGTGCACAGGGTATGGCTCTCCCGCACATGGAGCCACGACGGACGGCGGCCTTTCCAAGCCCATCGGTGTCCCCTACTGACCGTGGGCAGGGCGGGGAATTTTGCGGAGATAAATCTCAACGCTGACCCAGCTGGGACTCGAACCTGAGAACTACAGATTACGAGCCTGGCGCGCTACCGACTGAGACACCCCCGCCCCGAGCCAATGAGAATTCTCCACGATAGCAATCCTTGGTGACTATGAGGCGAGAGAGAGAGAGGACTTTTGGTTCCTTCTTCCTCTGGTGATTACAACGAGAGAGAGTTCTGCTTCTGGTGAAGACAGAGAGGAGAGGGTAGATAATTCTTTTGGTGGTGATGACAGAGAGGAGAGGATAGATAATTCTTTTGGTGGAGACAGTGAGAGAGCACAGAGAGATTGAACGGTTGGCTTATGATGTACTCGTAAGAATTTAGCTTAGTAGAGAATAGGGCAGTTGAAGTCAAACGATGTGATCACGACAACCTACTGAATCTGTAAGTTGTCTGTTGACCTCCCGTCAAGGAGGTCAAAAAAGTCTGTTGAGCATGTTTATGGAATTGAAATATTTGATTGTGAAATAATCGAATTTATGGAATTGAATCAGTGATGTTTAAATTGTAAATAAATGTCTTTTTGTATTTGTAAGAAAATGCCTTTAACTGCCTTTGCAGACTCCTTTTGTCTGGGGAGGATGACTTTGGTTCCCAGTGGGATACTGGTCCATTAATTAATTAATTAATTAATACTATACGATCACGGTAAAAACCAAATAGGGGGCTAAGAGAAAATCCTTAATGTTAAGAGAGATGTTTATCCTAAGTTATACCCTTATAACAGTTGGCACAGTGAGCCAGGATCTTTCGTTGTAAGCCGCCTATGAAATACTGGTATTCGTTCCAAGGATGTTTTTTTTACTGTAAAACCCCCCCTATAACATACTGGTGTCGTGAGCCAGGATTTCTTCTTTCCCCCTATAACACCTTGACGGGAGACTACCATCTGTCTCCCAACAGCTGTTCCAGTGGGTCCCCTCCCCCAACCTTCTCTGAGCCTTCGGGGTCCTTGTGACCTGGCCATTTAGCCCATGGTGTGCAAAAAAAGCGCCGCTCAGAGGTAAAACAACCCAACTCGGTTACCTACCGGGTATTCTGACAACCTCACTATCAACAGCAAGTCCATTTTCAGCTAAGTGCGACTATAAGTCATCCTGATCTTTGGGTTGGGTTGTTTTACCTCTGAGCGGCACTTTTTTGCACGCCATGGGCTAAATGGCCAGGTCACAAGGACCCCGAAGGCTGAGAGAAGGTTGGGGGTTGGGTTGGGTTGTTTTACTTCTGAGCGGCACTTTTTTGCACACAATGGGCTAAATGGCCAGGTCACATGGACCCCGAAGGCTCAGAGAAGGTTGGGGGAGGGGACCCACTGGAACAGCTGTTGGGAGACAGATGGTAGCCTCCCGTCAAGGCCACCCAGCGTGTTCTTTAACGTGCACAGGGTACACACGGGACCACACACGGGTCCACGGCTTAACGTCCCATCCGACGGACGGCGGCCTTTCCAAGCCCATCGATGTCCCCTACTGACCGTGGTCAGGACGGGGAATTTTTCGGAGATAAATCTCAACGCTGACCCAGCTGGGACTCGAAACTGGGAACTACAGATTACGAGCCTGGTGCGCTACCGACTGAGCCACCCCCGCCCCACCCTGATCTTTGACTCCTGGCGTCATCTATGACGGGGAATGCTAACCTTTCAAATATTGCTTACAAGTGGTGTAAATGGAAAATCACTGACACTAAAGCAATATTAATGAAAGACTCAATCAACAGTAAATATACAGAGCATAATACATAGAAATTATTGAATTCTATGTCAAGATGTAGTCTGTGTATTTACTGTTGATGGATTCTTTCATTATACGTTGTCAAAGATGAAATTTTCACTTTTCAAAGGCAGTCAAATAATAATGAAGTGCGTTAATATATCCAGAAACGTCACTGGCTGAAATTTTTTTTCGGTTCTAAAACTAATTACGCAAAAGTAATTCTCGCTTCCATCATAAGACAATTTTAAGGCACGGTATGGTGTAAATATGAAATCTTGATATCTCACTCCAAAAATGGAAGAATATTTGTAAAGAGGTGCATTGTACAAAAAATGGAAATTCGGTTCAAGAGTAAAAACAGAGCTCTCATAAAATATCTCATAGGTCATTTAATGAGTTATGGCGTAGTCCTGCTACAGAGCATCTTAGGCGCTTGCCTGCTTTTCATGTGTATCTTTGGGTAAATACATCAAATTGCTTCATTCTACATTTCGTATAATACCATATTAAATGCCAAAAAGGTAAAACCTTTGCTTGCTACGTTTACATCTAAATCATAATATAATCCTAGTTACATTTTTTTTTTCATATAAAAATTAAGAAGTCAATGAATCATGTATTGAGTTACTGTAAGCATTGAAAGCACTGCTCGCTTATCCCTATCCTTAGACTTTAAGTACATTTTGACAGACTCGGTTTAACTATGTATTATTCATACATTCAGTGAGAGCCAGAAACAAACTCGAACTTGCTTCTGAAACGAAAACTTTACATGGCTGAAGACAAAGAGTAAGGCAAAGAAGGGAAAGGTATATGTGTGCCCTATGAGGTAAAATAAGCAAAATTTGAACTGCTTCTGGATGGTGCAAAATATATGTATTTCGGCCAATGAATTTCGGTGATAGCTCTTGACCGATGATGATCTTGACAGATTTGAACTTGACTTGATCTTGACTTGAACAGATCGCTCTTGAACGATGATGCTACAATGATAATATACATTTTACAGAACAATTAAAAAGTATTGAAACCATGAATTTAATGGCAAAAAATAAAAATATTATTAGGAAGTGGAACCTTTTTCGCTTTAACTTCTAGCTCAATCAGAATGTTTTCCACTGTTTTTAAATGTTGGCCTATTCACATAATCGAGATATCCATATTTTAAAGGTTACTTGTTAAACTTGATTAGGAAATTTTTCATTTAGATTGAAAATCCTCTATATTTTATCATTTTCTCAGATGACAAAACTTCCTAAAAGCAGACTTACTTTTAGAGAGAACGGAGGAGAAAAAGTTTTGAAAAAGAAGTTATTTAACATCCTTAATTCCTCTGAAGAGATTCTGAAATAAAATTAGAATCCAGTCTTTATAATTGTTGGTATGTAAATCTCAGAAATACATATATTTGGCTCCGTTATTTTGTAAAAACTAATATAAAATTTACGTACAAATGATCTTTACCCCAAAACTCTCAAATATTTCTTTATCGGTGGCTGAGAGTTATAGCGTTGAGAACTTTTTGCAAATTGCAAACTTTAAATAAGTTTTTAAACAGAAAAAGAAGGTAAAAAAAATGACATTTTACCCTCATTAAATTACGTTCAGGAATGTAGCGTAATGTTTAACTTCAAATAATTTCCCTATTGGAAATACAGATTTTGAGGCAATATAATGCTAAGCTTTCACAGAATGGCTATTAAAAAACTGCAAAAATTAAAAAAGTTTGCTTTTAATTTTTTTTACTTACGCACTAATCCACTTCAAATCTTTGACTGCATGCTCCAAATTCGCAAAAAAATGGCAACCAAGGAATTGCAAGTTTTAAGAAAACGTTAGCTGTAATAATATCAGAAAACATTAGATATAAATGAAAAGGATAAACTTATGCTTGGCTTGTCATTGATTTTAAACTCTAAAGAAACTTGCACACCAAGAACATTCTTAGTATAAACTTTTACTAGTATTTTTCATATTATCAGACTAGCAACTGATATAAGATTTCAATATTAATTAAAACGGGTGATTTTGCTAAATATTCTTAAAAAATAATTTAGTATTTTTCATTTCTATAAATTTACCAGATATTATTTAGTAACGTTTAACTTCAAATAATTTCCCTATTGAAAAATAAAGTCTTTGAGGCAATATAATGCTAAGCTTTCACAGGACGGCTATTTAAAAACTACAAAAATTAAAACAGTTTACTTTTCATTTTTTTTATTAACCAGAGATTTTTTTAACTGATCTTTGCCTTACTCTCTGTCTTCTTGAGATTCTTTGCGATTTCTCTGAGATTCTTTGACATACTATCTGTCTTCGGCCATATAAAGGTTTCGTTTCAGAAGCAAGTTCGAGTTTGCTTCTGGCTCTCGCTGAAGGTATGAATAATACAAAGTGAAACCGAGTCTTCATTCAAGATTATATTTAATTTACCACAGAAAGTTTTTTTTATATATATTTTGACATTGTTTTAAAATTACAAACAGAAACAATTTTTAACATTGAAAACTATACATTTTAATACTACACTATATAAGGACCGTCGATAATTTGCTAACAACATTTACCTTATGTTGTTTGATGATGGATGCTATTCATAACCTCATTGATCAACTATTTTCATTGAAATTCATTGAGGTTTCATTGAAGTTTCATTGAAAAACCATTTTCATAAAAAGTAATTGGATTGTTTTACCTCTGAGCTGCACTTTGGTAGACACAATGGGCCGAATAGCAAGGTCACAATAATCCCAAGAGCTTAGAGAAGGTTGAAGAAATGGGTTAGGATGTTTTACCTTTGAACTCCACTTTTTTGGGTTGGGTTGTTTTACCTCTGAGCGGCACTTTTTTGCACACCATGGGCTAAATGGCCAGATCACATGGACCCCGAAGGCTGAGAAGGTTGGGGGAGGGGACCCACTGGAACAACTGTTGGGAGACAGATGTAGGCTCCCGTCAAGGCCATCCAGCGTGTTCTTTAACGTGCACAGGGTATGGCTCTCCCGCACACGGAGCCACGGCTTAACGTCCCATCCGACGGACGCGGCCTTTCCAAGCCCATCGGTGTCCCCTACTGACCGTGGGCAGGGGATCCACTGGACAGCCGTTAGAAGACAAACGGAAACCTCTCCTCAAGATCATCCAACATGTTCTTTATCTGCATAGTGGAGGTCTCCCTTGCATACGAGTCCACGGCTTAACTTTCCATCCGACAAATGACGACTTTTTCAAGAGCATTGGTGGCCTCCTTTTCAACGAGTGTAGGATGAAGATTACTGGAGATGAATCTCGACTCTTTTGGGACTCGAACCTGGGAATTCGAGTCCCAACTGCATAGTAGTGGGACTGCACAGTTGGGACACAACCTGGCTAGCTTCCGACTGAGGCAACCTTCACCGCACACCGGAGAGAAATGAAGACGAAAATCTCCATATTTGTAGATTAAGTTTCATAATTTCGTTCATTTATTTGCATTTCATTTTTTCTTTTCCGAAAGTAAAATTCTTTCTTTGCTTTTCACACGTTCTCTGCTGGTCACAATATTTTTTTCCGGGCAACCATTTCAATAGCTCTAGTTTCTATTAGTTTGTTTCATAGCACTGCGAAGTCAAAAATCATAAGTTACACCCTTATCTAAATACGAATTACTAACAGAATTTCCCGACGCCTCTTGTGCCTCGTTGGGGCGGGGGTGGCTCAGTCGGTAGCGTGCCAGGCTCGTAATCTGCAGTTCCCAGGTTCGAGTCCCAGCTGGGTCAGCGTTGAGATTTATCTCCGCAAAATTTCCCCGCCCTGCCCACGGTCAGTAGGGGACACCGATGGGCTTGGAAAGGCCGCCGTCCGTCGGATGGGACGTTAAGCCGTGGCCTCGTGTGCGGGAGAGCCATACCCTGTGCACGTTAAAGAACACGCTAGATGGCTTGACGGGAGGCTACCATCTATCTCCCAACAGCTGTTCCAGTAGGTCCCCTCCCCCAACCTTCTCTGAGCCTTCGGGGTCCATGTGACCTGGCCATTTAGCCCATGGTGTGCAAAAAAGTGCCGCTCAGAGGTAAAACAACCCAACCCGACTGAGCTGATTCACAACATCATAAACGGTATGGAATGTCGCTGTCGTGCCTGCATTGCTGTAAGGGATGACCACATTCCTTATTAAAGAATTTTGCCCATTGCATTCTGACACCTCATTTTTGGACAAGTTCCTGTGTTATTTTTTAACGAAAAGTGTTTCTAGTGTATAACGTTTTATGCCATTCTGAAACTAGCATTGTAAATCATGTTTTAATCAAATTTCATTAAAATCATTCATATAGTTTTTTTGTTTATCATAATTTTTCTGAGTGTTCCTTAATTTATGGAAACCAATGTTAAATCGCAATATATCATCAGTACTTATCCAACGAAAAAAGAATTTTTAATTTATCTCTAAAAGCAAAGAAAAAAATTGAATGTCTATTAGAAATGAGTTAGGACTCAATTTTTCGAGTCTGAGCACGTTTAGGCGAAAAAATTTCTCTGACGAATCATAAGACATAAATAGAAATGCACGTGGCTAATCATATATTACATTCTTGTATAATTATTAATAATCATTTTATGACAAAATTAAAATGACGTTATTTGGAAATAAAAATATTGCAAATACTAGGAGAAATTGAAACTTTGTGGGTAAGATCATTGTAAATACGAAGAGTCTTACATTCAAGATGGAAAAATAATAAAAACTGTAATGTACTTATTTTAAAACACTATCGACAGGTTAAAAAGTGGAAATTATAATAAAAAAATATTAAATATTTTTCTCATTTTCTTCACAGTTACAAGAAATATGAGAAATTAGAATTATCTGAGTTACCCGAAGTAGTCTGCTATTTTGATCCCGAGCTCATCTATAATGTCTATTAAAATATGTTAGTCGGTCACAAGGACGGACGGGCCGACAAAATGAAAACAATAGCTCATTTCTAAAGACAAGCTAAAATTCCCATAAAATTTTTAAGGTCATGGACTAACCCAGAGATTCCCAAACTTATTTGTCCTACCGCCCCCTTTTCAGAAATAAAAAATTACTCAGCGCCCTCCTGAAAATCTACCTTTTTTAAGCGAACAAACAGAAAGATGCAGTGACAAATTTGCGTTTTTCTTTTTTGCATTTGTTGTCTTTCTTTTATGTTGTCTTTTATTAAATATTTGTTGTCTTTTCTTTTATACAATTTGTTGTCTTTCTTTTATGCATCTATATTTCTACCTACGTCCTACAACATAGTAAAGAAAGATGTTGTTGTAAATAAGACACCTTGAAGTTTGAAATTATAAAGTTATTTATTAAAATCAACCATAGTAAAATTCGCATTACACACAGAAAATTAAGATGACGATGGATAATTTTATGTGTTTAGTTGGAAAATAAAGTAATCATTACGACTTTAACACTGTGTTACACAACAGATGAAATACGATTGCACCCGAGGCTACTACCGACCCCCTGGATCGTTCCAAAGCCCCAGGGAACGGTATCGCCCACTTCGGGAACATTGGACTAACCAAATATCTAATAATATAAATTATAAGCATTTTTCTAAATAAATTGGGGCGGGGGTGGCTCAGTCGGTAGCGCGCCAGGCTCGTAATCTGTAGTTCCCAGATTCGAGTCCCAGCTGGGTCAGCGTTGAGAATTATCTCCGCAAAATTCCCCGCCCTGCCCACGGTCAGTAGGGGACACCGATGGGCTTGGAAAAGGCCGCCGTCCATCGGATGGGACGTTAAGCCGTGGCCCCGTGTGCGGGAGAGCCATACCCTGTGCACGTTAAAGAACATGCTGGATGGCCTTGACGGGAGGCTACCATCTGTCTCCCAACAGCTGTTCCAGTGGGTCCCCTCCCCCAACCTTCTCTGAGCCTTCGGGGTCCATGTGACCTGGCCATTTAGCCCATGGTGGACTAAAAAAGTGCCGCTCAGACGTAAAACAACCCAACCCAAACCTAAATAAATTCGATCGGCTTTCTTCTGATATGAATTGAGAGCGCATAATTCAGTTACAAAAAAAGTTGATGATTATTAATACGAGAGGTGCAGAACTAATTTCGTCTGTTAGGGATTCAGTACGACTCGACTTCTGGTAAAGAATTTACCAAGACGTCATCGTCGAGAGCCAAAATTAGTCTCAACATCGTTAACACGATGACAAGTAGAGGAAATTCTGCCGATGCATCAGGAACGCGAAACAACAGCGTGGCTGTTTCATAGTCAAAGCTTGAAGCATCTAAAAAAAGAAAAATGGCTGACTTCAGCAACTCGACTCAGTCATTGCTGAGGAAAATATCTCCATCGAAAGTGATGGCACGGACATGGGCGCAGACAGGAATTTTTCCAGGGAAAAGGAGCAAATTTGCTTCAGGGAGGAGGAAGATATTTCCAGCGGGAGAAAGAAAAAAAAAACAAATCAATGTTTCAAGAAAGAATTTTTTTTTTTCTCGAGCTGTCTTTAATGATTGCAATTGCAAATAACGGAATGTGCATCATTCCATACGCAACTAAGGATTCCTGAAAACGAAAAAAAGCAACCTGTTATTGAAAATACACGTAAATACATACTTTTTAATATTAATAAACAAAAATAAATAAAATACTACCGACAACAAAGGGAAACGGAAAAAAACAAGTTTCACATTTCTTTAAAGAAAACAACATTAATTTTTGGTGCCCTGATATTATTTAATATTAATTAATTTTCGATTAATTTTTTCAGGGATTAACTGTCCCTCTTTCACCCCTATCTTTCGGGTTGCGTGGTTTTACCTTTGAGCGACACTTTTTTTTTTGCACTCATTGGGGTAAATGACCAGGTCACAAGCACCCCGAGGGCTCAGAGAAGGTTGGCAGGAGGAGATCCACCCACCATACAGCTGTTATAGTCCCGGTAAGGCCATCTAGCGTGTTCTTTAACGTGCACAGTATATGGCTCTCACGCACAGGGGTCATGGCTAAACGTCTGATCCGACGGACGGCATCCTTTCCAAACGCATAGGTGTTCTTTACTGATCAAAGGCAGGGAGGGAAGTTTTGCGGAGATAAATCTCAATGCGAATCCACCTCCATTCCGGGACCCATAAGCACGGATGTTCACGAAGAGGGGAGAAAAAATTGGCTCCCCCCTTAACATGGAAATAAAAAGTAAATCAATTAACAAAAAAATAACAACTTATGAGCCTGAACCTGATAAAATGTAAGTATCGTAGTTTGAATTTCTTTTTAAATTAGGAAGAAATGTATAAAATTAAACATTCATAAGTTGTTATATAATTTATTTTGCCAAAAATAAATTATTTAAAACCTTCCGAAAGGAAGTAATTAAATAAATTACTTTCTTTCGGAAGGAAGATTTTTTAAATTCCCAAGCTTTCACTTTTGTACATGAAAGACAAAGTTTTTTATCCTTGGTGGCAAAGGTATCTTCAACTTACTCTTAAGTCAGCGCTTCTCAGTCTGTGGCACATTAACCCCCAGAGGTAGAAAATTTCAAGTGGTATGAAGACGGAGTAAAGCATAATAATTATAAAATAGGCCGATTCATTTAGAGTTGTAACACATTCTAGATTATGCACTCAGCTTCCATTTCATTCGGGGCGGGGGTGGCTCAGTCGGTAGCGCGCCAAGCTTGTAATCTGCATTTCTCAGGTTCGAGTCCCAGCTGGATCAGCGTTGAGACTTATCTCCGCAAAACTCCCCGCCCTGCCCACGGTCTAGGGGACACGGATGAGCTTGGAAAGGCTGCCGTCCGTCGGATGGGAGTTAAGCCGTGGCCACGTATATAGGAGAGCCATACCCTGTGCACGTTAAAGAACACGTTGGATGGCCTTGACGGGAGGCTACCATCTGTCTCCCAACAACTGTTCCAGTGGGTCCGCTCCCGCAACCTTCTCTGAGCCTTCGAGGTCTTTGTGACCTGGCCATTTAGCCCATCGTGTGCAAAAAAAGTGCCGCTTAGAGGTAAAACAACCCAAAATCCATTTCATTCGATATAGTTCCCGTTATGTCAACAGTTAAAGAACTCAGTAACTTCTTAAATAAACTTATTATGAAAATATGCAATTCAAGATAATTTAAAGATCCCAATCGATTCAAATCCCGATTTTCAAAATTCAATGTTTAGAGAGTTCCGGGAATTGGAATATTTAACAGTAGCAATGCCAGTTTAAATTATTGATCTAAAAAGTTAATAGAAATAACTTAAAACCAATGTCTACATTCGATTTCATTTATTTCCTCCGAAAAACTGAAGAAAATGCCACCACAAATTTCTAAAACTTCCGCGTTGTGGACCACTGCTCTAAGCAATGAGGACTTGACTCACTAGTGAGAATGTGCGCCAAACTGATCATTGCAGGTCGCTGGGTGCTGAAAAATGACATAAAATATAAATTATGCACGACGTAATTCCAAATTCTTAACCATACCTGAAACTCGTAAATGATTTCCTTTGTTTGGATTCGCGTGAGTGGTCAGACAATCTTGAAGAAAATATTTCGCTAGCAAATTTTTCTTGGATGTTAATACCTAATCCAATAGGGGCGGGGGTGGCTCAGTCGGTAGCGCGCCAGGCTCGTAATCTGCAGTTCCCAGGTTCGAGTTCTAGCTGGGTCAGCGTTGAAGTAATCTGTAGTTCCCAGGTTTGAGTCCCAGCTGGGTCAGCGTTGAGATTTATCTCCGCAAAATTACCCGCCCTGCCCACGGTCAGTAGGGGACACCGATGGGCTTGGAAAGGCCGCTGTCCGCCAGATGGGACGTTAAGCCGTGGCCCCGTGTGTGGGAAAGCCATACCCTGTGCACCTTAAAGAACACGCTGGATGGCCTTCACGGGAGGCTACCATCTGTCTCCCAACAGCTGTTCCAGTAGGACTCTTCCCCCAACATTCTCTGAGCCTTTGGGGTCCTTTTGACCTGGCCATTTAGCCCATGGTGTGCAAAAAAGTGCCACTCAGAGGTAAAACAATCCACCCCAACATCCACACAGCCTCCTCTGAGTTTGGTTGGGTTGTTTGACCTCTGAGCGGCACTTTTTTTGCACACCATGGGCTAAATGGCCAGGTCACATGGACCCCGAAGGCTCAGAGAATGTTGGGGGAGGGGACCCACTGGAACACCTGTTGGGAGACAGATGGTAGCCTCCAGTCAAGGCCACCCAGTGTGTTCTTTAACGTGCACAGGGTATGGCTCTCCCACACACAGAACCACCGCTTAACGATGCATCCGACGGACCCTGGCCTTTCCAAGTCCACCGGTGTCCCTACTGACCGTGGGCAGGGCGGGGAGTTTTGCGGAAATAAATCTCAACGCTGACCCAGCTGGGACTTGAACCTGGGAACTACAGATTACGAGCCTGGCGCGCTACCACCTTCTCTGAGCCCTTGAGGTTTAAGCACATTGTGTGGGATAAAAGTGTCTCTCAGAGGTACAACAGCACATCCGGTGTTCTGAAAGATTTTAGAAAACGTTACAATGATATTGCTTTTAAAAAATGCCGCGTTAAAAAAATTAAAATGAAATTTCCATTCTGTATTACAACATGGTTTGAGCGCGAAACGAGAGGACATAGTTTCTTTTAACAATATCCAGACAAAAATGGTTTGTTAATTAAAAAAAATGTTTAGTTATGTATATCTATTTACAATGTTCGCACGGGTGATGTACAGTCGCTCAAAAAAAATCCGAACACTATGGTTGATTACAGAATTCAGAAAAAATATCTGGCAACGATTTTTTTAGAAAATAGTGATCTGTCAACCTTCGTGTCACGTGATTACAGAATTCAGGAAAAATATCTGGAGCGTGTACAGCTACTGTACACGCAGCAACTGTACACGCTCTTTTTTTAGAAATTAGTGAAATGGAAACCTTCGTACCCGAAGGTTTCCAGATCACTAATTTCTAAAAAAAATCGTTGCCAGATATTTTTTCTAAATTCTGTAATCAACCATAGTGTTCGGATATTTTTTTGAGCGACTGTACATGGCGTCAGCGCCGACTCTAGTGAGAAGGAGCTTATATATTCTGCATAATTTGATAGAATGTTTTTTTCCAAAGATCACTAGACAAAAATACATTGCACTGTTTGGCAAAAACTATTTATAATCCTCTCTCAGTCTAAATTTTGTTCTAGACCAGGATTGGATTGGATTGTTTTACCTCTGAGCGGCACTTTTTTGCACACCATGGACTAAATGGCCAGGCCACAAGGACCCCGAAGGCTCAGAGAAGGTTGGAGGAGGGGATCCACTGGAACAGCTGTTGGGAGACAGATGGTAGCCTCCCGTCAAGCCCATCCAGCGTGTTCTTTAACGTGCACAGGGTATGGCTCTCCCGCACACGGGGACACGGCTTAACGTCCCATCCGACGGACGGCGGCCTTTCCAAGCCCATCGGTGTCCCCTACTGACCGTGGGCAGGGCGGGGAAATTTTGCGGAGATAAATCTCAACGCTGACCAAGCTGGGACTCGAACCTGGGAACTACAGATTACGAGCCTGGCGCGCTACCGACTGAGCCACCCCTGCCCCATTCTAGACCAGGACTTGTATGGTATGTAATGAAGTAAAATAATAACTTTGCTTAAAAGTAGTCCTTACTTCGCAAATTAAATATTGACAATTCCAATGTTGACATTGCGTTTACTAAACACTAAGCCTAACTTCGGGAGATGGGAAGAAAGAGATTCAAAGCGCTGACTTTCGGGACAACAAAACAAAGGTCGAGTTCTCAGAGGGTGATTCCATGTATCAAAGGTCACGTGATACCTTAACGGAAGTGTTTAAGAGGAAACTACAGTCTGATTGCTAATCAAAATCTTGTCGACTGATTATTTTTAAGGATGGTGCAACAGAACAAGTTTTCCTTCCCTCCTGAACTCATTACTTTCAACGACAACTGGTTGAAGTTGGGGTGTTTTACCTCTGAGCGTCACTTTTTTGCACACCAAGGGCTAAATGGCCAGGTCACATGAACCCCGAAGGCTCAGAGAAGGTTGGGGGAGGGGACCCACTGGAACAGCTGTTGGGAGACAGATGGTAGCCTCCCGTCAAGACCATCCAGCGTGTTCTTTAACGTGCACAGGGTATGGCTCTCCCGCACACGGGGCCACGGCTTAACGTCCCATTCGACGGACGGCAGCCTTTCCAAGCCCATCGGTGTCCCCTACTGACCGTGGGCAGGGCGGGGAATTTTTGCGGAGATAAATCTCAACGCTGACCCAGCTGGGACTCGAACCTGGGAACTACAGATTACGAGCCTGGCGCGCTACCGACTGAGCCACCCCCGCCCCACTGGTAAGTAATTATTAACAAGCCCAACGAGTGGTGGCTCAAAATAAACTAATGAGTGGTTTCATCAATTTGGAAACAAAGTTCGTCGTCGTCGTAAAAACAATAACAATATTTATTTGCAGAAGAATATTGAAAAATTGATTCAACTAAATATTTTCCTCAAAATGATACATTGCCCTACCAAAATGTTATAGAATTTCAGCGTTATATCGATGGGACGGCAACTTCGAGCTCTATAACTTCTAAAATATGCATTTAATGGGAAAATATGACTGAGGATAAAGATCATAATCAAACCTATTTAAATATCGAATTTTCAAAAATATTCCTTCAGAATTGAAATGGTTATGGAAGCTGGAAAATGTAGCAACAGTAATGAGTCGTGAAGTATTTACTTCAGAAATTAATTGAAACTTAAATAATAATTCAGAAATAAATTGAAACTTAAATAACTATTAATAAAATAAACATTTTGTAATTTTACGTAATGACATTTTGAACTTACGTAATGTGTGAAAATATAAATAACACCTGATACTGAGCTCTGTTAATGTTATTCAAACCATTTAAAAAAATAAATAAATATTTTGGAATTTAAGGATTATTTTAATACGTCTGTATTGACAATTAGGATTTTCATGAAACATGATATTTTATTGTTAAATATATCAGCTACCATAAATTTTTAAATACCGAACGAATATTGTTGAAAATCGAGATCAAAATAGATTTGATTATGATCTTTTATTTATCTTTCGCTACATTTTTCCATTAACTGTATGTTTTATACACCACAGAGCTAAAATATTATGACCAGTGTGTCTTTATGCAAATCGTATGAAGGTATAAATAGCAACTGATACTGGAGCTCTGTTAATCGGGGTTATTCTTGTTCTTCAGGGCCGGGGGTGGCTCAGTCGGTAGCGCGCCAGGCTCGTAATCTGTAGTTCCCAGGTTCGAATCCCAGCTGGGTCAGCGTTGAGATTTATCTCCGCAACCATACTGCCCACGGTCAGTAAGGGACACCGATGGGCTTGGAAAGGCCATCGTCCGTCGGATGTGACGTTAAGCCGTGGTCCCGTGTGCGGGAGAGCCATACCCTGTGCACGTTAAAGAACACGCTGGGTGGCCTTGACGGGAGGCTACCATCTGTCTCCCAACAGCTGTTCCAGTGGGTCCCCTCCCCCAACCTTCTCTGAGCTTTCGGGGTCCATGTGACCTGGCCATTTAGCCCATGGTGTGCAAAAAAGTGCCGCTCAGAGGTAAAACAACCCAACCCTTGTTCTTCAGATGGAAAAGGCAGCGAACTTAAGTGAGCTTCACAAAGGCCAAATTGGCCAGACGACTATGACAGAGCATTTCCGAGACGGCAAAGCTTGTGAGGCTAGCCGTAGTTAGTACCTTCAAAAAGTGGTTCGAGGAGGTAAAAACCACGAACCGCCGGCAAGGTGTGGGTCGACCACGGCTCATCGATGCTACAGGTGAGTGAAGGATATCCCGTATGTTACGAGCCAACAGAAGGGATACTGTGGCATTCACCTAATTTGAATGCTGTGACGAAAGTAATGTGTCACAACACACAGTACATCGAACCCTGCTGAAAATGGGGTGTGTGGCCGCAGGCCGCTCCGCGTTCCCATGCTAACCTAAGTTCACCGTCGAAAGCATCTACAATGGGCACGCGAGCATCAAAACTGGATCTTGAATGATTGGAGGAAGATCGTGTGGTCCGATGAATCTCGTATCCTGTTGCATCATGTGGATTGCTGGGTATGTGTGCGTCATTTACCTGGGGAAGTTTTGGCACCAGAATACACCGTAGGACAAAAACAAGCTGGTGGAGGAAGTGCAATGCTTTGGGTAATGTTCTGCTGGGAAACCCTGTCCAGTCATTCATGTGCAGGAAACTATTACATTTACTACCTACGTAAACATAATTGCAGACCAGACACATCCTTTCATGGCAACAGTATAGCCCCCTCTAGTAGTGCCTTCTTTCAGCAGGATAATGTGCCATACCATACTGTCCGGATTGTTCGAGAATGTTTCACGGAACATGAGAAAAACTTCCAGGTATTGTCCTGGCCTCCAAATTCCTCAGACATTAATCCAATCGAGCATCTGTGGTTTATGTTGGAACAGCATATCCGATCTGTGGCGGCTCTATCACGTAACTTTCAAGAGTTCAAGTATCTGCTGGGTTGGGTTGTTTTACCTCTGAGCGGCAATTTTTTGCACACCATGGGCTAAATGGCCAGGTCACATGGACCCCGAAGGCTCAGAGAAGGTTGGGGGAGGGGACCGACTGGAACAGCTGTTGGGAGACAGATGATAGCCTCCCATTAAGGCCATCCAGCGTGTTCTTTAACGTGCACAGGGTATGGCTCTCCCCACACACGGATCCACGGCTTAACGTCCCATCCGATGGACGGCGACCTTTCCAAGCCCATCGGTGCCCCCTATTGACCGTGGGCAGGGCGGGGAATTTTGCGGAGATAAATCTCAACGCAGACCCAGCTGGGACTCGAACCTAGGAACTACAGATTACGAGCCTGGCGTGCTACCGACAGAGCCACCCCCACCCCAGTATCTGCTGGTAACGTGTTGGTACCAGATACCAAAAGACACCTTTAGAAATCTTGTAGCGTCCATGCCTCATTGGGTAAGAACTGTTTTGTCGGCACACGGAGGACCAACGTTATATTAGGCAGGTGGTCATAATGTTTTGGCTCTGCAGTGTAAGTTATAGAGCTTCGAAGTTATATTCCCATTAACAAAACAAGGAAATTCCCTAATATTTTGGTAAGACAAGTGTATATTTTGTATATAGTGTATATATAGTATATATAAAAAATATATACAGGGTGAATCTGAAAAAGTGGGCAAAACTTTACGGGGTGGTAGAACGCAGCTATACGAGCAATATTCGTCATAGAAAGTATGGGCGGAACGCAAACGGTGAGCCGCTAGGTGGCGTTGGAAATGGTATAAAAGGGTCGGTCCTCGCACCCAACGGCATTTCTACCGTGGATTGCCGAGAGGATGGCTGGTTATACTAACCACGAAATGGCGGATATGCACTTTGTGTACGGTGCGGCGGACGGGAATGCAAGTGAGGCACAGAGTATCTCCTCTCCTTCTTGTGTTCATTCTTTAAATGTGACAGTGGAAAACTACCTTTTAACTTCTCACCGCTTGCGTTCCGACCATACATTCTATGACGAATATTGCTCGTATAGCTGCGTTCTACCACCCCGTAAAGTTTTGCCCACTTTTTCAGATTCACCCTGTATATTTAAATTATTTTCATAATTTTATTTAAATAATATTTTATTTGAATGAAAATGAGAAGTTGAGAAAGGTCAAAAACTTATGAAAATAGTTCTTGAAAAAAAAATTGCAATAGTATTTACTTCCCATAAAATTACTTTAAAACAGATAAAATTATACTTGGTTTCAAGTATCCGTAAGTGATATAGCCTAACCAGTTTACGAATACCGTTAGTGATTATGAAAAATACCGTTAGTGATTACAGTCTTAACCAGTTTGTGTTTGCATTCCAATGCGTATTCTAATACAATAACACAGCCTATCAGAGTCTTCTAGGCTTACTCCACTCTTTGTATGCATCCTAATTATACCCTAAGTATGCATCCTAATTTAAGAATTATTCTTAAATTTATTATTATTCTATAGAGATTCTATAGAGAATATTTGCCATAAAAGCTATGAAACGCTACCAAAACACGTGTTATTAAAAAGTTGAGACAATTGACAAAACTCAATAAAGCCGTTAAAATGAAATTGGATTTCTATTGTTATTAAGAGCAAGAACCTGAATATATTGACGAAGATAGTATTTGGTACGGTGGCCCTCCACCTTAATATTAGCTATTCACGTACTCCTCCAATTAATGTTAGATATCCTCCACTTCAACGTTGTCTATTCAGATCATCCTCCTTGTCAATATTAGATACTCTAGAGGCCTTCCGCGTCAATATTAGATACTCCAGAGGCACTTCGCATCAGTATTAATTCCTTCGATCCTCTACAGCAGTAGTAAACTATTCGAATACTAACTATTCTGGTCAATTCGAATAGTTTAGTACTGCTGAAGAGTACTGCTGTTTAGTATTGTGTTTAGCGAACGTTAACCATTCAAGTAATCTGCGATAAAAATACAAGGTGCAGGACAATTTTTGCTAGATTCTGATTTCCGGTTCTGATTCTTCGATTATTTTTAAGCAAGCAAATAATGATCTAGAATTAATTAGAAAATGGACCACAAGTAATTTTTTAACAATAAATCTGACAAAGACAAATGCAGTTTATTTCTACTTAAAGAAAAATACTTCTGTTGCAGATATCTTGCACCGCAATGAATTGAAATATCATGATACAAATTGTTTATCGAAAAGTCACTGTAATTGTCCTCAAATTCCTTTTGTGCCGTCAATGAAATATTTAAGTATTTGGATTGATGTATGCCTAACTTGGAAAGTGCATGTAACGTGGGTTAAAAGGACACCCGTAACCTGGCCCGCTTATATCTCTTAAGACACTTAGTTTCATTTAAATTTATGTGTACACTATATTATGCATTAATCCATTCTCAATTGACATATGGTATAAAATCTTGGGCGGGGCATGTCTTTCAATAATTTTAAACAACTTTTAGTTCTGAAAAAGGGATTTATTCGCTTATTAACTAAAAGCCCGAAAACGCAGCCTTCATTATCTTTGTTTCGAGAAGCAGGAATTTTGCCTTTACGCTAAGATTATTTTTTCGAAATTATTAAATACTTTTAATTTAGAAATGATAGCATTAAAACTGATACGAATAATTACCAGTTACGACGAGATAAAAACAAATTATGAAATTCCTGCATTACATAAGGAAATTTTTAGGCACTATTATTTGTACTTAGAACCGAAATTCCTTTTCTCTCTCCTGGTCAGCATGAAAAATATCACAAATTATCATTTGTTTTCTAAAGTTCTCAAGAATAACATTTTGAAACTGGATGATGTGGAAATTTTTTTGCATTAATCTACTATAACTGTTATATGTAACATGGGTTGGGTTGTTTCACCTCTGAGCGGCACTTTTTTGCACACCATGGGCTAAATGGCCAGGTCACATGGACCCCGAAAGCTCAGAGAAGGTTGGGGGAGGGGACCCACTGGAACAGCTGTTGGGAGACAGATGGTAGCCTCCCGTCAAGGCCATCCAGCGTGTTCTTTAACGTGCACAGGTATGTCTCTCCCACACACGGGGCCACGGCTTAACGTCCCATCCGACGGACGGCGGCCTTTCCAAGCCCATCGGTGTCCCCTACTGACCGTGGGCAAGGCGGGGAATTTTGCGGAGATAAATCTCAACGCTGACCCAGCTGGAACTCGAACCTGGGAACTGCAGATTACGAGCCTGGCGCGCTACCGACTGAGCCACCCCCGTCCCATGTAACATGGATATTGAATGTTTCTAACTTTCTGACTTTCCCACTTCTGGATTACTAGAAATTTTTTGTTTTGAGTTGTTTTCGTTTTTTTTGTGTATTATTCAAATGTGACGACTGATGTTTTCAATTTAAATTGTTTCTGTATGGAAATCTCATTGAACTCTTGTGAGATCTCAATAGCTTTTGTATACTGTTAAACATTATCCGAAATAAAAATTATCTATCTATCTATGTATAACCAAACAAAACGTTCGTGACCAATAAGATCCATGAACATTGGTTCTGCCAGTGGCATCCCAGAAACTTCCGATATAAACTGTACCACAAGGCCCTGCCTGGCCTAGTGTAGCATACCTGACTACTATTCCAACGGGCAGGTCCTTGTCTAAGTGTTTATATGTTGTATTCCATGTATAAGTGTTTGCATATTGTACGAGAAACCAACACAAGCAAAAGCAGACAGGTAATCTCCGTCCTTCCATTTTTTTAAAAAAAGCAATAAAAGGAGTTTTGACGTTAATGTGTTTAAGTCTATGATTTTCAGGATTTCTTAGAAAATATACTTTATTCAAGCCCTCGAGTGAATAGGAGGGTGATCCTTGGGTAGGCCTCTACAGTTGGGAACGTAAAAGAAAAAACTTCTTGCTTAGAATTCTTTAAATCCTTAAAGAAACAAACTATAAGTATAAAAAAACACTACGTTAATGACCACCCAAACTTGGGCTGGCTTTAGGACAAACAGGGAAATTCTCTCCGAGTTCGCAATTCAAAATGGGGTAAAAATACACTGAACTTGATTGAAAGTTCCAAAGGCGCTGCAATACAGATGAAAATGTTTTTGCCCAGTCCAGTACGTGTCAACTTCTTGGAAATGCATCAAATGAACACAGATCTCTTGGACATTTGCTGCAGACAATCTTGTTCATAACCTAACATTGAAAACCTGGTCAATTGGCCACATGCTGCATTTTGTCATATTGGGTAGTCGAATTCAAACAACTTAAGATCCAAAATGGCTTACATAAATGCAGTTTCAAGTAAGATGAAAACAATTTCAGAAAACGGCTGTAGTTGTTTTACTGTGTAACGGGCATCTGGTGGAGCATAATGAACTAAGAGGATAGGACACCAGCACTCTAAGGTAAGTGGTAGAAGGAAATTCACTAGAAAAGCATTAGAAGAAGATGTAAACCCCCGTAATGGTTCTAAGAGGAATTCTTTAACATAAGCCGACTCTTTCTGAACATAGAAAGAAGTCATAACACCGCATCTTCCGTACTCCTTTTCAAGTGCATCATGGGAGTTCAGAAAAGCAAAGAAAATCTAAATAATTCTAAAGCAGGATCTGGGAATGACACCATCATGCTTGAACACTAAAAGTTTGGCCACTATTCCCAGATAAGACAGACCCATAGTCTATTTAGTGAAGAGTAGCAAGATCAGCCGTGGTGCAAAAGATTTTATTACCATGCACAGAAGAAAGCCGTAAAATATTAAAGCAGAACCACTTATTTCCTTACTGCATCTACCATTTGCAATAATTACCTTCGATTTCTTTCAACCTGTAATACAGCAATACTTTCTTTCCCTTATAAAAGTATTTTCCTGCAAACATAATCAACCTAAACCTGAAGTCAACGTTGTTGGATTGGATTGTTTTACCTCTGAGCGGCACTTTTTTGCACACCATGGGCTAAATGGCCAGGCCACAAGGACCCCGAAGGCTCAGAGAAGGTTGGGGGAGGGGACCCACTGGAACAGCTGTTGGGAGACAGATGGTAGCCTCCCGTCAAGGCCATCCAGCGTGTTCTTTAACGTGCACAGGGTATGGCTCTCCCGCACACGGGGCCACGGCTTAACGTCAAGACGGACGGCGGCCTTTCCAAGCCCATCGGTGTCCCCTACTGACCGTGGGCAGGGCGGGGAAATTTTGCGGAGATAAATCTCAACGCTGACCCAGCTGGGACTCGAAACTGGGAACTACAGATTACGAGCCTGGAGCGCTACCACTGAGCCACCCCAGTCAACATTGTATCAATATGGAAAAAGTTGTGAAGTGTTCAGACATGCCTCTACATGTTTTGCACACAGCACGAGCTCAGTCCGAAAGTAGTGACGAGGCTGAAGCTTCTCTTACAAGCATGGATTTGTTCAAGCGTCGATCCATCATAAAATTTCTCTCAAAAATAAGGTAATCGGACAGAAGTAATCCGTGAACGAATATTAGAGCTGTGTGTAGTAATATTGCATCTTTATAATACTGAGGGAAATATTGCTCTAAGCTAGCCTTTCTACACTTATTTACCCCGAAATAAATAAATAAAATAAATACCCCCTCAAGCAGCTGCTTGCCACAGAGGTCTGACAGGAGCCTGTCAGTTTATATGCCACAGTAGGAGATCTGAGGATGGCAGGACCTCAGCAGAAAAACGACACACACATCCATGCCTAATCCGGGGCTCGAACCCAGGTCCCTTAGATCAGTAGCCAAGCGTGCTAACCACTCGGCCACGGGATGGCTTTTACCCTGAAGAAACCCTTGAAATAATTTTCAGGTCTCAGGGAACCTCTGCATAAAAAATATTATATCTAGAGCTTACGTTATGTTCGCGTGATTAGTAAGTTGTAGATATAATAATCTAATAACTGTCAATGGTCTTTTGAGTAGAAAAAGATATTTTTCAGTTGATTTGTTGTGAGTGCCCAACTTATTT
This sequence comes from Ryuthela nishihirai, assembly GCA_038380435.1. Lineage (NCBI taxonomy): Eukaryota > Metazoa > Arthropoda > Arachnida > Araneae > Heptathelidae > Ryuthela > Ryuthela nishihirai. The sequence continues at coordinate 32,285,505 of JAWZYU010000005.1, read as the reverse complement.
GCCTACTCATTTTTATGTATATTTTTTTAATCACGATCTCTCGCGGAACTCTAGGATTACGGGGATTCCCGGTTGAAAAAGGCTAGTCTAAGCAGTTCAAGGGGGTAGAGAGTCCATAGATTGAGTCGTTGCATTCTTTTGTATCTGAGCTTCACTTCTTTCCATACAATGGGCTAAATGTCCAAGTCACAAGGACCCCTATTGCTCCAAGGTAAGGGAATACTCTAGCCAGCTGTTAAGAGACAGATGCTAGCCTCCTGTCAAGGACATTAATCGCATACCTTAATGTGCACAGGGTATGGCTCTTTTGCACGGGGGCGGGGGTGGCTCAGTCGGTAGCGCGCCAGGCTCGTAATCTGTAGTTCCCAGGTCTGTGGGAACTACAGATTCGTAAATCTGTAGTTCCCACAGAGTTCAGAGCTCGTAATCTGTAGAGTCCCAGCTGGATCAGCGTTGAGATTTATCTCCGCAAAATTCCCCGCCCTGCCCACGGTCAGTAGGGGACACCGATGGGCTTAGAATGTTATACAGAAAGAAAAGACTGCATGAATCAAATTTGCAGACATATCTATTAAGAATAGTCACTGATAATGAAACTTAAAATAATACTGGAGATCCCGGAACAAAACACTAGTCCATGCAACGGAAAATTCATGATACATCCACTCTGAAGAATTTTAGATACAACCGTTGGGGGGAAAAACTGTTGCAATCGTTTTCGGAATGAATTTTACAAGATAACAATCACTGGAGATGCCTCTACCGCAGCGCTGCGAAATTTGAAGAAGGTCATGAGGAAAAAACGACGAGAGAACTACAAGGGTTGTCGTGCTTCTTCACGGTAATTCTCCTGTTGAGTTGTTTTACCTCCGAACGGCATTTTTTGCACACAATGGGCTAAATGGCCAGATTATAAGGACTCTAAGAGCTTAGAGAAGGTTGGGGGAGGGGACCCACTGAACAGCTGTTAGGATACAGATAGAAGCCTCCTGATAAAGGCATCCAGCGTTCTTCAACGTGTACAGGGTATAGTTCCTCTGCACACAGAATCACGGATTTACATTTCATCTGGTGAAGGTGGCCTTTCCAAACCTATTGGTGACTCATTTCTGACCGAAGGCAGGATGAGGATTACCAGAGGTAATTCTTAATAGTGACCCAAGTGGGACTGGAACCTCCTGGGAACTACAGATTATGCGTGTCTGGAGGCGCTACTGGCTGAGCTGCCCCCCCCCCCCCCCCCTTCAATTTCACCTGAACGCAGGCCACGAAAAGCAATTGCTACTATTAAGGACTGTGGCTTTGAGTGGTTCAACCATCCTCCTTGTACTCCAGAACTGACGCCAAGTGATATAGTTTCTATTTTTGAAATCTGGAGTAACACGTGCTGCTTAAACATTGCCTTCCAGGTGAAAATGAACCCAAAGGTGTTATTTCAAAGTCGTTCGAGGACAAAGATCAAGACTTTTTTTTATTTCTAGAGGATTTCCTCTCTGCTCTGGAATGGCAGAAGTACGTGAAATTATTTGATTGGATTAATATAAAATTATTACATAAAAGGGTTACTTGGGTTGGGTTGTTTTACCTCTGAGCGGCACTTTTTGCACACCATGGGCTAAATGGCCAGGTCACATGGACCCCGAAGGCTCAGAGAAGGTTGGGAGAGGGGACCCACTGGAACAGCTGTTGGGAGACAGATGGTAGCCTCCCGTCAAGGCCATCCAGCGTGTTCTTTAACGTGTACAGGGCATGGCTCTCCCGCACACGGGACCACGGCTTAACGTCCCATCCGACGGACGGCGGCCTTTCCAAGCCCATCGGTGTCCCCTACTGACCGTGGGCAGGGCGGGGAATTTTGCGGAGATAAATCTCCACGCTGACCCAGCTGGGACTCGAACCTGGGAACTACAGATTACGAGCCTGGCGCGCTACCGACTGAGCCACCCCCGCCCACTTTTTCTTGCACCCAATCCCGAGGGCTCAGAGAAGATTGGAGGGAGGGAACCTACTGGATAGCTGTTAGGAACAGATGATAGCCTTCCATTAAGGCCATCCATGATGCTCTTTAACATCCACAAGGTATGGCTCTCTCTCCCTCACACGGCTTAACTCTCCTTTCCAAGCTCATCGGTGTCCCCTTCTGACCTACAGTTTTGAAGAGATAAATATCAACAATGGCTCAGATGGGACTCGAATTTGGGAACTGCAGATTACGGACTTGGCACGCTACCGGCTGAGCCACCCCCACCCCTTATTGCTATAGTAATCAGAGGGAAGAATCCTACATTTATCTGCACATACACATACATAACTGCATTAAGAAATCGACAGACAAAAAAAAAATCAAAATTAATGTAACTTCTGTGTTATTAGCAGTCATTCATCACGAATTAATACATAAAAGTGGCATCCTGATGAATCCAACCGTTCAGCTGTGTGCTCACCTAATCTTCCCCCGCCACGAGGCGATGCATCTATTAAGTTTCTTCGAGAGTTGCAAGCATTGTGAATACAGCACACGTAAGATCGCGAGCCGAAAGAGCCTTCCCTAAAGAGCAAGCGTTAAGAGCAAAATTTCAGTGTCCACTGCACACCGAGGTAATTACAGAACTGAGAGAAGGAAGTCGGTAGCATTTCTGGGAGTGGCTGTAAGAGCCACACCTCTCTCGCAGCTAGCCATTAATTCTCTCCCTGCTTGCTTATTAGTCTACCCTTCATTATTGATTACGGTTTAGTTTTGAAATTACACTTTGATCCGTTAGCGTTGATTTGCGCTGCCTTTGCAGTCGCTCCGGCATTTCTAATCAACGCATAGACTGCGCCAAGAGGTGTATGTCCGATTAATCAGATTCTGGAGGATCTCGCTTTGAAAGCGAGATAGTTAAAAGTTCTCTATTGATACTAACAAATCTCGGAAGGAAAAAAAGAGAGAGATTAGTATAAAATTTGTTTTTTCATTAATGTCGAATCAATTTCTGCAACTTGTGGGTATAGTGAGTATTCCCAACAATTCACCATTGCAGGTCTGATTCTAGAAAAAAAAAATCGATGATAATAATATAATCGAGGAATAACCGAGGTAAAATCGAAAAAAAATCGAGCCGGAACGCTGTTCCGCTATAAACATTTTCTCTTTATTCCCTCTTTTTGTGGGGCGGGGGTGGCTCAGTCGGTAGCGCGCCAGGCTCGTAATCTGTAGTTCCCAGGTTCGAGTCCCAGCTGGGTCAGCGTTGAGATTTTCTCCGCAAAATTCCCCGCCCTGCCCACGGTCAGTAGGGGACACCGATGGGCTTGGAAAGGCCGCCGTCCGTCGGATGGGACGTTAAGCCGTGGCCCCGTGTGCGGGAGAGCCATACCCTATGCACGTTAAAGAACACGCTGGATGGCCTTGACGGGAGGCTACCATCTGTCTCCCAACAGCTGTTCCAGTGGGTCCCCTTCCCCAACCTTCTCTGAGCCTTCGGGGTCCATGTGACCTGGCCATTTAGCCCATGGTGTGCAAAAAAGTGCCGCTCAGAGGTAAAACAACCCAACCCTCTGTTTTTGTGGTTTTTACAAAGATTTAAAAAAAAAATGATAGTAGTATATGTTTAATATTCTCCCTTCCAATCTGGTTACTACCATTCTCAAAAAAGGAACTTATTTAAACGAATTTGATTGTAATCTTTAAATTATCTTCGGTCACATTTTCCATAAAAAACTTATTCAATACATTACTGAGTTCTTTATCTGTGTTACCATTCACATAACAATGTTCCTAATCAAGTGGCCTTTGAGCGTAGAGTTCTCAAAAATTCAGAGCTATCAGTGTGAATCACATAGATCACCACAATGTACCAACCAAATTATCAAATTCGTAGCATAAATTGACTGTTAGTAAAGTTTTGACATTTTCCAACCGTTTACTGCACTTTAATGGCAGAAATTCAAAGCAACTGAAAGATTCCGAAAATGCGAATAAAAATATTTTATTAGCTCCTATTAAGCAAAAAAAAAAAAGCAAAAGCAGTTTCCTTTTTATTCTCAAACAAAAAAGTTTAATGCCTGCCACAAAGAGAAAAAAAAAATTCTTTTTTCAGTAAAAAAAAAAAAATAAATACCCCTTCAAGCAGCTGCTTGCCACAGAGGTCTGACAGGAGCCTGTCAGTTTACATGCCATAGTATAAGGTCTGTGAGGATGGCAGCACCTCAGCAGAAAAACAACACACACATCCATGCCTTATGCGGGGCTCGAACCCAGGTCCCTTAGATCAGTAGCCAAGCGCGCTAACCACTCAGCCACGGGAGTAAACAAACTAAAAAAACCGCCTAATACTAATGCTCTCCGGATATTTGAAGTTGAGATTGGCTACTATCGAAGTGACCTGGGTTCGAGTACCGGGTAAAGCATGGATATTTTTGTTGTCTTTCTGCTGAGGTCTCATCATCATCATAGACCTCTATGGCGTATAAACTGACAAGGCTACAGTTAGACCTCTCTGGCAAGCAGCTGCTTGAGGGAATATTTATTTTTTTCATTTACTTTCTATTAATATAATTCATATAAGATAAATCTCATTCTAAAGATTTTTCTTATCAATATATGGCGTACCAAAATTCCCACGTTTAATAAAGTTGAAAGATATTTAGATAAATGTGTTGGCCTGAAGACCTGAAATTGATCCGATGTAACCATCAGAGAACTAATCCAATTGACTAGCGGCGAACAAATGAGACAAGGTCTCTCTCCTGTCGCCAATGACAACAGATGATTAATTTTGGCTGGCTCCTGCGCTACAGCGGAAGAGAAAAGTTCACAACAAAATCCGCAATTCATTTGCTCATGGCGATGAAACTTGGCAAAGCACATTTAAACAATGTCTACGTTTCCAGGCTTTCTATTTACACGAACGTTTAGCGACATAACCAGAAAATAATCTTTAGTGATAATTTGTAACCGAAAGTCTGAAACTGTAAAATAATGAATAAATTCTCATTTTCGTGTGGTTTAACAGTTTTCGCTTTCGGCATTCAGTGTTTGAGATGAAGCGGCATAAGTATACAGATGCGGGAATTAATAATGTTATCGAAACTAGAATCTTTGACGAAGTTGTAAAGTCAAGATTAAAAAGATTATTTTTAATTTATTTATTCAGGGCCATCATGAAAGAATAATTAAATAATTATTTTTAGCTTATTAAATAATTAAGTAACAAAAGTGTGTACGAATTGTCAAGAAACTTAGAGTTTTCTTGTTCTTACATGTGCGCTAGTTGGGTTGTTTTACCTCTGAGCGGCACTTTTTTGCACACCATGGGCTAAATGACCAGGTCACAAGGACCCCGAAGGCTCAGAGAAGGTTGGGGGAGGGGACCCACTGGAACAGCTGTTGGGAGACAGATGGTAGCCTCCCGTCAAGGCCATCCAGCGTGTTCTTTAACGTGCACAGGGTATGGCTCTCCCGCACACGGGGCCACGGCTTAACGTCCCATCCGACGGACGGCGGCCTTTCCAAGCCCATCGGTGTCCCCTACTGACCGTGGGCAGGGCGGGGAATTTTGCGGAGATAAATCTCAACGCTGACCCAGCTGGGACTCGAACCTGGGAACTACAGATTACGAGCCTGGCGCGCTACCGACTGAGCCACCCCGGCCCCCATGTGCGCTAGTATCACATGTAATGTCTTAAAAGTCAAATTACCAAATCTCTGGGGGGTGGTACTCAGCCGATAGTGCGCCAGGCTCGTAATCTGCAGTTTCCAGGTTCGAGTCCCAACTGGGTCAGCGTTGAGATTTATGTCCTGAAAACTCCTGTCCCCACCATGGCCACGGTCAGTAGAGGCCGTTCCGCCGTCAGTCGGATAGAACGTCAAGCCGTTATCCCCCATGTGCGGGAGAGTCATACCCTGTGCATGTTAAAGAACACGCTGGATGGCCTTCATGGGAGGCTAAGTCTGTCTGCAAACAGCTATCCAATTCCCCCAACCTTCTCTGAGCCCTTGGGGTCTTTGTGACTTGGCCATTAGCCCATCGTACGCAAAAAAGTGCCGCTCAGAGGTGAAACAATCCATCTCTTCCGTTACAGTGGTTTACAATCTTTTCCCCTCTGTACCTGAGATTCTAGAGACCGATGGGGGAGAGAGAGGAGGCAGGGTTCCTCTCTGGGGGAGATGGAGGAGGCAGGGTTCCTCTCTGGGGGAGATGAAGGAGGCAGGGTTCCTCTCTAGGGGAGAGCGAGGAGGCAGGGTTCCACTCTGGGGGAGAGCGAGGAGGCAGGGTTCCTCTCTGGGGGAGAGCGAGGAGGCAGGGTTCCTCTCTGGGGGAGAGCGAGGAGGCAGGGTTCCTCTCTGGGGGAACACTGCCTCTCTGGTTCCTCTCTGTTTTACCTCTGAGCGGCACTTTTTTGCACACCATGGGCTAAATGGCCAGGTCACAAGGACCCCGAAGGTTCAGAGAGGTTAGGGGAGGAGACCCACTGGAACAGCTGTTGGGAGACAGATGGTAGCCTCCCGTCAAGGCCATCCGGCGTGTTCTTTAACGTGCACAGGGTATGGCTCTCTCCCGCACACGGGGACACGGCTTAACGTCCCATCAGACGGACGGCGGCCTTTCCAAGCCTATCGGTGTCCCCTACAGACCGTGGGCATAGCGGGGTATCTTGCGGAGATAAATCTCAACGCTAACCCAGCTGGGACTCGAACCCGGGAACTACAGATTATGAGACTGGCGCGCTACCGATTGAGCCACCCCCGCCCCTATAAACAATGAAAGATGAGTATAAAGATCAATTACGCGGCACGTGAACCTAAATTCCTAAACAATATAACTCGATTGATTATCTCGATTATCTCAATGGAAAATCGCATTTAGTCCTCAATAACCTTTTCAATATGATTTTCAATGAACAATATATCTAAAGACAAATTAAAGATCTGAATCAAATCTGTCCAAATCTCGATTTTAAACACTATTAATATTCAGTATTCAGGAATTAATGAACGCTGGAATTTTTAACAGGCTACAAAAAATTGACCCGAAAATATTATTAAAACGGTTAAGAGATCATTGTTGACTCTACTAGAGTGTTTGTTTTAACGTTTAAATTTAATTTTGATGTCGCCAATTTTTTTTGTAGCCTGTTAAATATTCCAGAGCTCATAACTCTGAATGATGAACAAATATTGTTTAAAAGCGAGATTTAGATAGATTTGATTGGGATCTTTAGTTCATCTTTAGACATATTTTTCATTAAAAATCACATTGAAGAAATATTGATCTCTGAATGTGATTTTCTATTGAAATAACATGAAACTGTTTCCATTTCTCTGTTCAGTACCTGTATTTCACCTTTCGTTTTCTGTTGATGCTGCATTTTGAATTCTTCCCTCCAAATTAGTATCTTCTATCTCCCAAAATCAGGGACGGGGTGGCTCGGTCGGTAGCGCGCCAGGCTCGTAGTCTGTAGTTTCCAGGTTCGAGTCCCAGCTGGATCAGCGTTGAGATTTATCTCCGCAAAATTCCCCGCTCTGCCCACGGTCAGTAGGGGACACCGATGGGCTTGGAAAGGCCGCCGTCCGTCGGATGGGACTTTAAGCCGTGGCCCCGTGTGTGGGAGAGCCATACCCTGTGCACGTTAAAGAACACGCTGGATGGCCTTGACTGGAGGCTACCATCTGTCTCCCAACAGCTGTTCCAGTGGGTCCCCTCCCCCAACCTTCTCTGAGCCTTCGGGGTCCATGTGACCTGGCCATTTAGCCCATGGTGTGCACAAAAGTGCCGCTCAGAGGTAAAACACACCAAACCAAATCTCCCAAAATCAACTCTGGCTGAAAGCGCAATCCTAGTCGAAACACAACCTCCCATTTGCAGACCATATATGCACTTAGTCACGTCATAGAATTGAACTGCCTTTAGTGCTTGATTCAGTGGCAGATGTTTCCAGAGTAGCATCTCACCTTCTGACTAGACGCGACATTTACCGTTGATGATTGCTTCAGTGATGTTCAGTCGCGCAGCTGCCTACTCGGTCCGATATTCCTCACGTATTAGGATCTCAAAAGAGAGGACGGACTACAATCAAATAATCGAAAGCTTAAGGGAACGAAAAGTGGTTGGGTTGTTTTACCTCTGAGGGGCACTTTTATTGCACACCATGGGCTAAATGGCCAGGTCACAAGGACCCCAAAGGCTCAGAGAAGGCTGGGGGAGGGAATCCACTGGAACAGTTGTTGGGAGACGGATGGTAGCCTCCAGTCAAGGCCATCTAGCGTGTTCTTTAACGTGCACAGGGTATGGCTTTCCCTCATACGGGGCCACGGCTTAACGTCCCATCCGACGGACGGTGGACTTTCCAAGCACATCGGTGTCCCCTACTGATCGTGGGCAGTATGGTTGCGGAGATAAATCTCAACGCTGACCCAGCTGGGACTCGAACCTGGGAACTACAGATTACGAGCCTGGCGCGCTACCGACTGAGCCACCCCCGCCCCCAATTTATTCTTTAGACTATCGCGCACAAAGTCAAAGACAATTCACTTTTTGTTTTACACAGATTCTTCCGAATTACGTTAAATTTCGAGTTCAACTGTTGTAATCATCTGGCCTGACGCGCTACCGACTGAGCCACCCCCTCCCCCAACGAAAAGTGGACAACTCATTACACGAATGAAGAGAAAATTAAATTTATTTTAATCTAGATCGCAGACTAACAGATTTTTCTAGATGGGATTTATTTACGCAAATACTCTATTTCGAAGTAATTGGAATAGTATTGTCTTAGAAGCCAATCTACTCACAATACGCGGTAACTGAATGATATACACTATATTGCCAAAAGCCTTTGGACCGTCTATGTTATGTGAATGGTAAGCCACAGCAAAAAATTTCCCTGAATTTGGAACTAAAGTTTTTGTGGAAAAATATCGCTGAGTTGAATAGCACAGTCAAATTCCTTAAAATTTATATTTTAAACTATTTAACACCTACATGGGAACACTACATGAAAAGCATTTCTAATCAATATAAAAACCATTGATTGAAGTACAGTCGGTCAAAAAAGTATCCGAACACTATGGTTGATCACAAAATTCAGAAAAAATATCTGGCAACGTTTTTTTTAGAAATTAGTGATCTGGCAACCTTCGTGTCACGTGACACGAAGGTTGCCAGATCACTAATTTCTAAAAAAATCGCTGCCAGATATTTTTTTTGAATTCTGTAATCAACCATAGTGTTCGGATACTTTTTTGAGCGACTGTAGGTGGTCATATTATTTTGATACTAGATCGTGTGGGCTCACTCACGGAAATATTGAGCGTGTGCAGTTACCGTTCACAGCAAACTGGATCGTGTGCAGTTACCGTTCACAGCAAACTGGAGCGTGTGCAGTAACTGCACACGCTCCAGTTTGCTGTGAACGGTAACTGGAGCGTGTACAGTTGCTGTACACGCTCCAGATATTTTTCCTGAATTCTGTAATCACGTGACACGAAGGTTGCCAGATCACTAATTTCTAAAAAAAAATCGTTGCCAGATATTTTTTTCTGAATTCTGTAATCAACCAGTGTTCGGATACTTTTTTGAGCGACTGTACATTTTGGGATTTTTTTTCCAAAAAACTTATATTTGAAATTAATAAAAGAATTACTTAATAAATTTTTCAACGTTTCTTCAGTCAAAGCCGTCCTGTAGCGGAGTGCTTAGGGTGCTTGGCTACTGATCAAAGGGATCCGAGTTCGAGCCCCAGATAACGTAAGGATATATCTTTCTTTGTGTTGTGTTCCTGGAGAAACTTCACCTTCTTCAGATCCTTCTCTATGGCGTATTAAACCGACAGGCTCCTGTCAGATCTCTGAGGCAAGCAGCTGCTTCAAGGGGTGTTTTTTTTTTCATTCTTTAAAAGGTCATAAGTTAATCTAAACACTGATAGCAAATTTAGAGGAAAAATTGCCTCGACTCGCATGGAATATGAATCCACTACCGGTAGGGTTACGACGACAGGTTTAAAATGATCCAGAGATTTAATAACATATCCTGATCACATGCCAAGCTTTCTGATAAGAACCCACGACCACCTGACATGTTAGGAGGAGATGGTGAGCTTGTATTCCACCTGGCTGAAGACAATTTTTCCTCTAAATTTGATATCTATGCTATAAGAGTGACTTCATGGCCATAATAAAAGAACATTTTTATTTTTCACTTTGGTTTTATTTTGTATGTTATTTTTCCCGTTTTCATTCTTTTTTTGTGTGTGAAAGATATTGGGTCCAAATAACTAGAGCATCCTGCTCCAAATACTGTTAGATTAACCAATTAATTCGGGGCTGAAAAAATATTACACATATATAGAATTATAGAAACTGAAACATTAACAGCAAGTAATATATAGTCATAAAAGTCGAAACATTTGATGGAAAATAATATATATTCATAGAGATCGAAACATTTGACACAAAATAATATATAGTCATACAGGCCGAAACATTTGACAGAAAATAATATATAAAGAGTCATAAAGTCGAAACATTTCTCAGCAAATAATATATAAAGAGTCATAAAGTCGAGAATTCTGACAGCAAATAATACATAGGGCCATAAAGTCGAAACATTTCATAGCAAATAATACATAGAGCCATAAAGTCGAAACATTTCACAGTAAATAATATATAAAGAGTCATAAATCGAAACATTTGGCAGCAAATAATATATAAAGAGTTATAGAAGCTGAAACTTTTAACAGCAATGTTGTCAGTCATAAGAATTTACGTCAAAAGTTAATGAACATAAAATAAAACTATTATATACCCAGTAGAGCCGTCCCGTGGCCGAGTGGTTAGCAAGCTTGGCTATTGATCTAAGGGGCCGGATTCATCTAAGGGACCGGTTCCTGCCCCGGGTAAGGCATGGCTGTGTGTATCGTTTTCTGCTGAGGTCCTGCCATCCTCACAGATCTTCTACTATGGCTTATAAACTGACAGGCTCCTGTCAGACCTCTGTGGCAAGCAGCTGCTTGAGGGGGTATTTATTTTACTTTTTTAGACCTAGTAGTAGTTGAACCAAGTATAACAAATCGTTTGCTAACATAAAATCTAAATTTAAGAATTTCTTTAAAAATGGCGAATTCAGGAGGAATCATTAAAGTGTTTAGGATATTGTTAAATGTTCCAGCTTCAATAACTCTTAAATATTTTACGAATATTGATTGTTTCGATATGGAATCTTTTTAAGTGGCATCTTGAATTTACTTCCAGTGATATAGTTTCATAAAAAAACTTACTTTAGAATTAGGAAGCTATGAATATGGATTTCCATTTACATAGCTAGGAAATGTCCCAATACTTTTGATATTATAGTGCAAAGGAAAATCGGAATAAATGAATTTTTTTAACATATGTTATCTATTTACTTTACAGCACAGATTACTTTACAGTTCTGATAAAAAAAAAACTCGTTTCTAAAATTTTCAGGCGTTTAAAAACGTCAGAATGTTTTTAAAGTTGCTGCTGATAATAACGGATATTTGCTTTTTCCTACGGTTGGGAAAAAATACTTTAAGCATTTTTTATTAGAAGCTTGTTTCATCTTCTCTGGATTATTTTAGCTCTACTCTTGGTACACTACTACTGGGTATATGGTACTGGGCTTATAATACATTATATAATATTTTGCTTGTAATACTATGTATGAAATACACTGCTTGACAAAATTAAAGTAACATTAACAGAATATAGCGTAACTTTTTGATTGTTCGATGTAATAAAACGAAAATTTCCCAGAAATAGATTTTAATATAACGACGTTTATGTGAGGATGGTTTAGCACACAATCCCCATTTTGTCCATGTCAGATATCATGGACAAAATGGGATGTCATGTTTTGTCCATGTCAGGATGGCTTTAAAACGCAATCCAAATTTTGCTCGTGTGAGGATGGTTTGTAACATGCAATTTACACTTTCTACATGTGAAGAAAGATTTAAAATACAATCTACCGATCAAAGCATATAACCAGCAATAATAAGCAACAAAATAAAATTATCCCTAGTCTTTTAATAATCAAGGTCTAATAGGACTCTTGTTGAACTCATTGTACATGTCAGAGAATATCGGTGAGGAAGCCCTCAGCAGAAAGAAATTACTCCAATGAGCAATGTCTACTTTCTACATCTGCCAGTTGTTAGTTTTTTGAAAGCTAAAGAACATAATATAAATAATAAATAAATACCCCCTCAAGCAGCTGCTTGTCAACAGAGGTCTGACAGGAGCCTGTCAGTTTATATGGCGTAGTAGAAGGTCTGATAGGATGGCAGGCCCTCAGCAGAAAAACGACACAAACAGCCATGCCTTACCCGGGGCTCGAACCCAGGTCCCTTAGATCAGTAGCCAAGCGCGCTAACCACTCGGCCATGGGACGGCTAAAGAACATAATAGCATGATGGGAAATCAACTGAAAACTAGATAACCTCTACATTTGTATAATAAATATTCATTTTTTCAGTTAAACGCCCATTATATTGAACATAAAATTACGTTTCTTTCCAATCTTTTTAGTGAGGGTTTGCGTTTACTTCTGGGTGCCGTGCACGAATGGGGTAAATGACCAGATCACAAAGACCCGTGACCATACTTTGGTTAATGATTTGTTTTTTATATTAGTTTATGTGCATTTCATATATGTAACTCATTTTTATAAAAAAAAAGAAATAATAATAAAGGTAGAAACATAAAAATGGCTAAATGAAGTTTTTTTTATTACATGGCACGCATAGATGAATGTCGTGTAATGAAAACTGAAAATGAGAAATTGATGGTTTGAAAAATTGTTGTCTAATAAATGAAGATGATTAACTGTTTGTTTACAAGCGTTTCTACTTGACACCTTACAAGTTATAATCTTTAACCAATCAGGATGATTTGCATAAGCATACATTGCCGTCAATCAGCGACAGTTCAAAATGTTCATTGTTTGCACAACATATTATGCGTGATACCTGTTTAAACACAATAGCTTGCATAAGCAATGGGAAAAATCTTTTTTGCAATTGCTTAAATTTTCAATCGAGAATAGGTCAGATAGGTGAGATAAAGAAAGCATCCAAGACATATACACAGTCTTATAAGAATAATATGACTACCTACCATACAAATATTATGGTAGGTAGTCATATTATTCTGATACGACTGTATTATAGTAAACACAATCATAAGAAACGATCGTAGAGAAGAAGGGTGAAAATCGTGTCAACCTTTAAGTGTGAAGTTTAATTGTGACCAAGATAGTTTTTTACTTTTTTTCACCAGAAAAAATACTTAATTTTCAGAACTTTAACCTGCAGTGACCAACCGATATAGTATTGGGTTGTTTTACCTCTGAGCGGCACTTTTTTGCACACCATGGGCTAAATGGCCAGGTCACATGGACCCCGAAGGCTCAGAGAAGGTTGGGGGAGGGGACCCACTGGAACAGCTGTTGGGAGACAGATGGTAGCCTCCCGTCAAGGCCATCCAACGTGTTCTTTAACGTGCACAGGGTATGGCTCTCCCGTACACGGGGCCACGGCTTAACGTCCCATCCGACGGGCGGCGGCCTTTCCAAGCCCATCAGTGTCCCCTACTGACCGTGGGCAGGGCGGGGAATTTTGCGGAGATAAATCTCAACGCTGACCCAGCTGGGACTCGAACCTGGGAACTACAGATTACGAGCCTGGCGCGCTACCGACTGAGCCACCCCCCCCCACCCCCGATATAGTATATATATAGGACATATCGCATAACAAATCAAAGAGCATTTCATTCTGAATAAAATAATAACAGAAATTCAAATTAAAATGAAGGCTACTTAAATCCTAATTTCAAAAAACAGCAAATCCTCTTTCGATACTTTAAGGGTTAAAATCGAACGACTGCCGTGTAATTCGAAAGCCAGTCTCACTTTAAAAATCGTGCTAAGCAAAAAAAAACGTGATAATAGAATTCGTGCTGGTCGAGCACTGGGTTTCAACCTCGTTCATAATTCTTCTAACATTTTCCTAAAAGGTTAATAGTTTCATCGCTGAAATAATAATTCTTTTAAAAACCCCCACTATCTTCTAAATGGCCTTCTTTGCTTCCTCTCTAATTCAGTAACACCTTTCCACAACAGATTACAGCGACTGATACAGAGCCCAGAATATATTAGTATGGATAAGGTTATCCTTATTCGCCAGCATGGAGCAGGGACCTGTCACTCTGACTAATGGAAAGGATGAGCCTGCTGCGAGCGGCTGCTACTGCTCGTGCCAAGTTATTCGTCATCTTTGGACTTAACGACGGAATTGAATTGCCCAGTCAGAGAAAATGCCATGACTCACAGGCGAAATATTAAACGAAAATTCTCTCATCATAAGTTACGGCGCAAAATGCATTTGCATAGAGGAAAATAAATTCCCTTCGGAATGGGAAACGACTGGCGATTTCGCGGTTGGTAAGTTAGGATGTGATTTCTGACACCAAGAAAAATAATAGCTTTTAACCTCCTTTGCCATTCGAAATCGCATTATCTCAAGGATCTCTCTAAAACTAAACCAGCATTTTGAACAGAAGCATTAGCACATTGCTTATAGATACTTTTCGAGATAAATTATAGATGAATGGGTTGGGTTGTTTTACCTCTGAGCGGCACTTTTTTGCACACCATGGGTTAAATAGCCAGTCACAAGGACCCCGAAGGCTGAGAGAAGGTTGGGGGAGGGGACCCACTGGAACAACTATTGGGAGACAGATGACGTCAAGGCCTTCCAGCGTGTTCTTTAACGTGCACAGGGTATGCTCTCCTGCACACGGGGCCACGGCTTAACGTCCCATCCGACGGACGACGGCCATTTCAAGCCCATTGGTGTTCCCTACTGACCGTGGGCAGGACGGAGAATTTTGCGGAGATAAATCTCAACGCTGACCCAGCTGGGACTCGAACCTGGGAACTACAGAGTACGAGCCTGGCGCGCTACTAACTGAACCACCCCTGCCCCTAGTTGAAATGAAGTTGAGGTGGGTTCTTTTATCTACGTGCGGCACTCTTTTGTGCATAAAGGCCTAAATGGCCAAGTCACACAGACCCCAAGGGCTCAGAGGAGGCTGAGGGAAGACAGGGCAGTATCTAGTAGAGGGGATGCCTTTTCCACTCCCGAAAATGATAGTAAAGGTAACAGAAGCAAAAAAAATGTTAAAACTTATGTATATTTCATTCATTTTTGAAGGAATTTTTCAAATCCCTCTAAAACGGAGGAGAAATGTTATACTGCAATGGAAATCCTATCGCTTGTCTCCCTCCCCCTCCTTTATTTATTCCAGATCCGAACCTGAGGGAAAGGATGGGGAACCTGAGAGGAACCTGAGGGAAAGGACAACAAACTGGAGCGTGTGCAGTAACTGCACACGCTCCAGTTTGCTGTGAACGGTAACTGCACACGCTCAATATTTCCGTGAGTGAGCCCACACGATCTAGCATCAAAATAATATGACCACTTACAGTCGCTCAAAAAAGTATCCGAACACTACGGTTGATTACATAATTCGGAAAAAACATCTGTCAAAGATTTTTTTTAGAAATTAGTGATCTGGCAACCTTCGTGTCACGTGACACGAAGGTTGCCAGATCACTAATTTCTAAAAGAATAGTTGCCAGATATTTTTTCTGAATTCTGTAATCAACCGTAGTGTTCGGATACTTTTTTGAGCGACTGTACATTATTGCTGTTAGCGGAATATCTCTTGAACATCTACCACTAAAATTCAAATATCTACCATATACATTTTATTTAAAAAAAACTTAACAACTTTGCCGTTTACGTATTTAGTGCTCTGTGAAATATGTATATATTAATACTACCTCAGTGTTTGAAAAATGCGAGTTATATTTCATTAGTACCAATCCAACTGAAAGAGTTTTCTAACTATCATTTCATTGTTTCCAATGGAAACTTCATGACGTTCACATTCCACCGCCAAAATTTCAAACTTTTATCATTAATACATCGTGGCAATAATCTTTTGGAATTTTCAAAATTTTCCACCGCTAGAGGGCGTAATTATAGCCTTAAGAGATTCGGAAAGTGCATATCGTAATATTTCATCAATACTTATCGAACACAAAAAGAATTTTTAATTTATCTCTGTAAACAAAAAACAAGTTCGATGTCTGTAGACGGACAGGCAGACGACAAAGCGAAACTATTACCTCGTTTTCAAAAAATGAGATAATAATGTTACGGGAAGAAATGCTATTTCAAGTGTAACATAAGAAATCAAATTTGGAATGAATGAGTTGAGTAACATCTGAGCGGAACATTTTTGCATACAATGGCCTAAATGGCCAGGTCACAAGAACCCCAAGTGCTCGGAAAAGGTTAGGGAAATGGGATCCATTGAACTATTGTTAGGATGCAGATGGTAGACTCTTGTCAAGTCCATCCAGTGTGTTCCTTAATTGGGAAGAATATTGCTCTCCTGAACAAGGGACCACGACTTAGAGTCCCATCCGACGGACGGCATCATTTCCAAGCTCGTCTGTGTCGCATTTCTCATCAAAGTCATGGGCTGTGATTGTACAATTAGTGGAAATAAATCTCAAACCAGGTCGAACTGGAATGGAACTTAAGCCCAGTAGGTTGGGTTGCTTTACCTCTCAGCTGCACTTTTTTGCACCCAATGGACTAAATGGCCAGATTAAAGGACCCCGAAGGCTCAGAGAAGGTTGGGGGAGAACAGACACCGGAACAGCTGTTACGAGGTAGATGGTAGCCTTCCGTCAAGGCCATCCAATGTGTTCTTTGACGTGCACAGATAACTCTTCCGCACACGGGCCACGACTTATCATCCCATCCTACGGACGAAGACCTTTCCAAGCCCATCGGTGTCCCCTACTGACTGACCGTGGGCAGGGCGGGGAGTTTGGCGGAGATAAATCTCAACGATAATGGATAATGGCCCAGCTGGGACTCGAAACTGGGAACTACAGATTACGAGCCTGGCGCGCTACCGACTGAGCCACCCCCGCCCCTAAGCTCAACAGGAACTGCAGATTAAAAAGCCTGGCACACTAACCGACTGAGCCAACCTCCTTCCTGGATAACATTCGAAAATCTAGCAGGTTCGAACATTGGCAACCGTGGAAGGATGCGAGCGCACTTAGAAGAAGACAAGACTGTCTGACGTATTTAAATCACTTTGATTTCAGTTTGATAAGAGCTCACTTTTTGACAGCACTTCTCAATTTTCGCCTCTGGCACGGGGCGGGGGTGGCTCAGTCAGTAGCGCGCCAGGCTCGTAATCTGTAGTTCCCAGGTTCGAGTCCCAGCTGGGTCAGCATTGAGATTTATCTCCGCAAAATTCCCCGCGCTGCCCACGGTCAGTAGGGGACACCGATGGGCTTGGAAAGGCCGCCGTCCGTCGGATGGGACGTTAAGTCGTGGCCCCGTGTGTGGGAAAGCCATACCCTGTGCACGTTAAAGAACACGCTGGATGGCCTTGACGAGAGGCTACCATCTGTCTCCCAACAGCTGTTCCAGTAGGTCCCCTCCCCCAACCTTCTCCGAGCCTTCGGGGTCCATGTGACCTGGCCATTAGCCCGTGGTGTGCAAAAAAGTGCCGCTCAGAGGTAAAACAACCCAACCCAGTGATTGATTGAGCCATCGATATGCTTTAGCCTTTAGAGCCCATATAGAAATATAGGTATTTCTTAATTTTTTTAATTTATTTATATTTCTTTCTTTGTCACTAAAAACACCTACCTTCAAAAACTTTCATTTGTTATATGACTCATAAACATCGATCACATTTTTCGTTTCACTTATTTTGGAGTCTTGTTTGAGGTAGCCTATGATACTGGAGACATCACAAGCTTTAATTTGAGATATGACTCGTTAAAGTGTAACCCCGCGAAAATCCGCCCCTCCTTTACTTGGGGGGAGATAATAGTGGGGTAAAATTCGAAGTAGTGTACGACCGTATTATACGAGCTTTCGTTTGACACCTAACTCGTAACTGTAGGCCCTCACGTTCGGAAGATTGTAGAACGACTTTCATATTTCCCGTTTTTTAGAGAGGGGAAGAAAGTATAGGAGGTAAATTTTTTATAGTTTATGATATGCTTTAGGTTTATTTTCTACTTTTTAGAGCTCATATACGAAGATAGGTATTTTTTTTTTAATTTACTTTCAGAATTTTCATTTGACATATGACAAAATCATCCATCAGTTTTTCTCCTATTTGTAGTCGAGTTAGAGGTAGCCGATGACATTGGAAACGTCACAAATTTTAATTAGAGATAAAACTCGTTAAGATGGAAACCCGCGAAAATCCGTTCCCCCCTGTATCGTGAGGGGAAGAATGGCGGGAGACAATTAGAAAGAGTTTACGACAGTCATTATATGAGCTTTCATTTGACACCTAACTCGTAATTGTAGGACCTGAAGATATAGTTGAACGACTTTCACATTTCCTTTTTTTAGGGAGGAAGAAGCATGAGGGTCAATTTTTAGTAGCCTATGAAACTTTCCGCGTCACAAGATTTCATTTGACGTATAGCAAGTTACTTTCCGTACTCGCGTTCAAGAGATGTAGAGGAACAATCATTTTCATATATTCTCCTCTTTCTATGGGGAAGAAAGCATGGGGGTCAATTTTTTCCATGGCCTATGACATTCTCTATCGCTTTTCTCCATCGCGTTCGAAATATATGGTGGAATAACTGTTTTCACAAATCCACAAACCGACAAATGTCAAAGCGAGAAGCAATAGGAAGTTAGGGTTGGGTTGTTTTACCTCTGAGCGGCACTTTTTTGCACACCATGGGCTAAATGGCCAAATCACATGGACTCCGAAGGCTCAGAGAAGGTTGGGGGAGGGGACCCACTAGAGGAGCTGTTGAGAGACAGATGGTAGCTCCCGTCAAGGCCATCCAGCGTGTTCTTTAACGTGCACAGGGTATGGCTCTCCCGCACACGGCGCCACGGCTTAACGTCCCATCCGACGGACGGCGGCCTTTCCAAGCCCATCGGTGTCCCCTACTGACCGTGGGCAGGGCGGGGAATTTTGCGGAGATAAATCTCAACGCTGACCCAGCTGGGACTCGAACCTGGGAACTACAGATTACGAGCCTGGCGCTCTACCGACTGAGCCACCCCCGCGCCCTTAAGAAGTTAGGAAAAAATAATTAAGCTTAACAAGATGGCGATCAATGTAGTGTTTCTCAAACTTTTTTGACGGTGACCTACAATAAGAAATACATTTTATATCGCGACTCAGTCTGTGAGATCCACTACGATATATTTTTTTCTATTTTAATTCATTATAAAAAGCTGGTCGCGACCCATTAAATTGATTTCACGATCCACTAATGGGTCGCTACCCGAGTTTGGAAAATGCTGATGTAGGGGAAATTTCTGCAGCTGAAGATGCAGTGAACACAGTGTCAAAGACTAACAGATGAACTGGAGATATGAATACCTTCGACTTTTGGGTTGTTTTACCTCTGAGCGGCACTTTTTTGCACACCATGGGCTAAATGGCCAGGTCACATGGACCCCGAAGGCTCAGAGAAAGTTGGGGGAGGGGACCCACTGGAACAGCTGTTGGGAGACAGATGGTAGCCTCCCGTCAAGGCCATCCAACGTGTTCTTTAACGTGCACAGGGTATGGCTCTTCCGCACACGGGGCCACGGCTTAACGTCCCATCCGATGGACGGCGGTCTTTTCAAGCCCATCGGTGTCCCCTACTGACCGTGGGTAGGGCGGGGAATTTTGCGGAGATAATTCCAAGCCCATCGGTGTCCCCTACTGACCGTGGGCAGGGCGGGGAATTTTGCGGAGATAAATCTCAACGCTGACCAGCTGGGACTCGACCCTGGGAACTACAGATTACGAGCCTGGCGCGCTACCGACTGAGCCACCCCCGCCCCAATAATACCTCGACTGTAAACACGTTAAACCCATATGACTTTCTTAATCAATTTGAAGAAGATCACGTGAAGAGTTTTTTTTTTTTGAGTACTTTAGAGTGTACGAAAAATATTAAAAGTTTAGGTAACTTTTTTTTTCTTGCATATAGTCTGAGATGTCTAGCAGATGTAAATTTCTAAATAAATTAATTGCAAACCAGAAAAATTCTATTAAGCAAGACCTAACTATCAACGCCTTCAAGATTTTATAAACCCAACAGAAGATGTTAAAAAGGATATCAAAGATATTTAGAGAAGAACATAAAAAAAAAAGTTTGGAAAAAATATGAGTCTGGTATAAGATATTTGAATCGTTGATGTTTGAATTAAATGAATTGCAGTAATATTCTAGGAACATAAATCTGGAATAAGTTGGTGTACCTGAAGTAAAATTTGAAAATATCACAAATATTCTGTATAAGGTTGCAGAAGAATTCACGTTGTAGAAGTGGACAGTGTTCAGATAGCTCACAGATTTCCTACTAAAAACAAAACAAAAATTAGACCAATAGTTGTAAAGTTGAAAAGTACTGGGTTGGGTTGTTTTACCTCTGAGCGGCACTTTTTTGCACACCATGGGCTAAATGGCCAGGTCACATGGACCCCGAAGGCTCAGAGAAGGTTGGGGGAGGGGACCCACTGGAACAGCTGTTGGGAGACAGATGGTAGCCTCCCGTCATGGCCATCCAGCGTGTTCTTTAACGTGCACAGGGTATGGCTCTCCCGCACACGGAGCCACGGCTTAACGTCCCATCCGACGGACGGCGGCCTTTCCAAGCCCATCGGTGTCCCCTACTGACCGTGGGCAGGGCAGGGAATTTTGCGGAGATAAATCTCAACGCTGACCCAGCTGGGACTCGAACCTGGGAAGTACAGATTACGAGCCTGGCGCGCTACCGACTGAGCCACCCCCGCCCCAGTTGAAAAGTAGCGAAATTAAAAGTGATGGATAAAGAAAGCATAGCAAGACAAGGGACTTAAAGCAAATCTTGTTAATGAAAAATTCAAGTTTTCGAGGAAATATGTAAACATATGACTCGTTACATGAAGAATTTATTCTATAAAATCAAACAATTCAAGAAAGATTATAATTTTCATTTGGCTGTTTGATATTGTCGGCATTCCCTCTCTCAATAAACATAGTTTCTTTAAACATCCCACTAACCATTTTCTCTCCATAGGTAGTTGGAATGTGAGGACTCTGCACAGAACTTTTTCTATTGATGTCCTCACACAAGAATTCCACCATTATAATTTAGATATTCTCGGCTTGCAAGAGACCAGATGGAGAGATAAAGGTCAGATTCTTAAAAATAATCTTAAATTTCTCTTTTCAGGAAGTGACGACAATAAGCATCACCAAGGCGTGGGTCTGCTTCTCAGCAGACACGCTAGCGATGCTCTTCTAGGATATGAGTGCATTAATGAAAGGTTTCTTACAGCAAAATTTCAGACAAGCGTTAAAGACTTGAACGTTATCTGCTGTTATGCCCCCACTGAGGATGCCGATGAGGATGAGAAGGATAGGTTTTATGAACAACTTCAGGATATTTTGAATTCTGTCAAGAAAGGAGATATTACCCTTGTTCTTGGTGACTTCATTGCCAAAGTTGGTAACGACTCTGACTTTTGGGGAGGAGTAATAGGCCCTTTTGGTATTGGTAGCTGCAATGGCAATGTCTCCTACAGGTAAGTAAACTCAATGGATTCAGAATAACTAACACTTATTACAAACACCGCGACATACATAAATACACATGGGTTTCACCTGATGGGCTGCAGAAGAATATGATCGACTATATATTAATTAACAGCAAATAGGCTAGTACTGTTAGGAATACCAGGACATATAGGGGAGCTGAAATTGGATCTGACCATTATCTTGTTAAAAGTGTCTTGCAACTTAAACTTAAAAAGTGTTGTGCTAGGGTTAAAAAATTTACCTTTAATACTGAAGCTCTGAAAGACCCAGTTATAGCTAAAGCTTACCATGATAGGTTACTTAATCATTATGACAGTCATGGTATGCTTACTACTGAAGTTGAGGAAGAATGGGAACATTTTAAACAAGCTTTTTTGGACACTAACAGTACTCTTTCAGGAAAAAAGGAGCAGAAGAGACAGAATTATCTGAGTGATAAGGCACTTGAGCTTATTTCGGAAAGAAAGAACTGCAGGAATGTCCTTAATCAATACCCTACTAGACCTAATAGAAAGCATTATAGACAGCTTAATAAACGTGTAAAAGATCAGTTAGCTGCTGATAAGAATCTTTGGCTTGATGGCTTGGCTGACAAAGCCGAGGAAGCAGTTAGAAAGCACAACAGCAGAGAGCTGTACCAGATAGTTAATGTTTTGTGTGGTAGAAAACGGACAGGCATACAAGGATTGAAGGATAAACAAGATAAGGTTATAGAAGGTGAGTATTCTGTCATGGCTAGGTGGGCTGAGCATTTCAGTGATGTTCTAAACAATGTGGTTAGTTCTACTCCCATTGTTTGCAATGATGATAGATGCATTGGTAGCTTTAATGTTGGCCCTATAACACAATCTGAAGTTATTTTGGCTGTTTCTAAACTTAAACGTCATAAATCCCCAGGGGTAGATGAAATTAGTACGGAAATGCTTAGAGCTGGGAATGTTTCGGTTACCACTTTGGATGACTGAAATTCTGAATATCTTTTATGATAAAGGCATGGTTCCTAAGGATTTTACCAGAGCTATTATTATCCCTATTTTCAAAAAAGGTGATCGCAGTTCTTGTGATAACTATAGGGGTATTAGCCTACTCTCTGTTCCAGGTAAAGTTCTTTCCATGATTGTGCTTAATAGAATTAAGAATCTGGTTGACAGGCAATTGCGTGATGAGCAATGTGGATTCAGAAGTGGTAGGGGATGTGTGGATCAGATATTTTCACTCAAGCAGATTCTTGAGAAATGTTTGGAGTTTCAGAAACCTTTGGTTGCTAACTTTGTTGATTTCAAAAAGGCTTTAGACTCTGTTGATCGTCATAATTTGTGGTGCATTGTGAGATCATATGGTATACCAGACAAGTTAGTTAACATAATGAAAGCTCTCTATAATAACACTGAGTCGTGTGTGAGAGTTGGTAAATCTTGTAGCAATTGGTTTAGCATTACTTCTGGTGTTCAACAAGGGTGCATTTTGTCTCCTTTTCTCTTTAGTTTGGTTATTGATTACGTTATGCGAAATTCACTTCAAGGGAAAGATTCTGGCCTTAAATGGGCTTGAGATACGAAAATTTCTGATTTAGATTATGTTAGAAATAGAAATAGAACCTTAGAAAATATGGGTAGAATTGATATAGGCCTATAGGCATATATCAATTCTACCCATATTTTCTAAGGCAGTGGTTCTCAACCTTTTATGCTACACGTACTCCCTGGAAATGTGTATGTAACTGGCTTACCCCTTGTGTAGATAGATAAAATTATAGTTATAGCACAATAATGCCAACTTAGCGATTTTGTTACTAGATCTAGCGTATGTTTCGAACGCCAGCGCCTACAGTTAAGAGTTAGGTGTCAAATGAAACCTCGTATAATGACGGTCATTAACTATTTCGAATTTCGCCCCACTATTCCCCCTTATAAAATATGGGGGAGGATTTTCGGGGGGGGGGTCGACTTTAACGAGTCGTATCTCAAATTAAAGCTTGTGATGTAATGATCTACCTCAAAAGTGATTCCAAAAAGGGGGTACATGTAGAAAATAAACCTAAAGCTTATCGATGGCGTACCCCAAAAAACTTTACCGCTGTTCTAAGGTAACACTGGGCAACAAATTTTCATAAAAGTCATGCCTCTGAGATAAAAGTAGCCATTTCTTAAATATTTCAAGGTGCTGAACACGAATATGACAATGAAAATGTAAAATTGGCTACGATTTCTGAGAAATCCGCAATAGTTTCTTTTGTAATAGAGTAATACGTACATATGACGTGTATCGGTAAAACTCCGGAAGCTTCAACTTCCGACGTCGCTTTGCCCTTTGCTTGTACGGCTGCACAGGATCATTTCTGGCGAGCGTCCAACAGTAGTCAGCCAACATTGAAGTGGACCAGTTTCCCTGGTATCGTTTCTCCATCGTTACAATGTCCTGGTGAAAACGTTCACCGTGCTCATCACTAACCATGCCGCAGTTGTCGGGGAAGAAATCTAAATGGGAATGGAGAAAGTGGATCTTTAAGGACATATTGCAGCCAAGTTTGTGATACATAGACAACATGTCCTTAACCAATTTCTTGTAGTTGTCTGCCCTGACATTCCCGAGGAATTTAGTTGACACCAGACGAAACGCGTCCCATATATAAGGCGAATAAGCTTTTTTCTCGTCACCCTGAAGCAGATTGTCGAACAACTGGTCTCTGAACAGCTTGCGGATCTGAGGACCCACAAAAATTCCCTCTTTAATTTCCGCTTCGCTGGGTCGAGGGAATTTGTCAGCCAAGTACTTGAAAGCTGATGCAGTCCGGTCCACGGCTTTTATGAAGTTTTTCATCACACAGAGTTTGATGTGTAGGGACGGTAGCAGGATTTTGTGCATTTCTGCCAGTGCTGGGTGTTGCACATTCTTCTCTCCTTTCTTCAGAGATTTCCTCTGAGGCCAGTTTCTCTTTGCATAGTGCAATGTCTCTGCTCTGCTGTCTCATTCACATAAGAAACAGCAGTACTTCGTATATTCCAGCTGCAGACCCATCAACATAGCCACTATCTTCAAGTCACAACAGAGATGCCAGCCATACTTCCTGCATTGAAGACAGTTCAACAGCTGTTTTAGGTTGTCGTAAGTTTCTTTTATGTAGATAGTGTGTCCAACCGGAATGGATGGAAGTCGATTTCCATTATGCAGCACCACCGCCTGGAGACTCAATTTCGAGGAGTCTATGAATAGTCGCCATTCTTGAGGGTCATGTTTGATTCTGAGGGCATTCATCAGGCCATCTATATCGGAGCAGAACACAAGATCATCTTCCTTTCTGAAATAAGGTGCAAACTGCTCATGACGAGTTCGAAATGAAGTCACTCGGTCATTTTCCTTGAGAAGATTCCATTGTTTAAGTCTTGATCCAATTAAGTCTGCTTTGGCCTTGGACAGCTCCAGATCGCAAACAAGATCGTTCATTTCTTCTTCGGTGAGAATATATGACGCGTATGACGCACAGTGGCAGACGTATGGATCATCATTGAACACCGAAGGCTGTGGAGAACCTGACATTGGTTCGCCTCCCTCCTCATTGTCTAAATCGATGGAAAATTCTTTTCGAGGTTCGGGAATGGGAACGCAATCACCATGCGGAACTGTCAGAGAACATATTGTATATTCGGGTATGCTATTGTCCACTTCTTTTTCCTTGTGATGCCTCCAGAAACAAGTGGAACCATGCAGAAGTAGCAGACATTTGTGTTTGGATTGTTTTACCTCTGAGCGGCACTTTTTTGCACACCATGGGCTAAATGGCCAGGCCACAAGGACCCCGAAGGCTCAGAGAAGGTTGGGGGAGGGGACCCACTGGAACAGCTGTTGGGAGACAGATGGTAGCCTCCCGTCAAGGCCATCCAGCGTGTTCTTTAACGTGCACAGGGTCTCTCCCGCACACGGGGCCACGGCTTAACGTCCCATCCGACGGACGGCGGCCTTTCCACGCCCATTGGTGTCTCCTACTGACCGTGGGCAGGGCGGGGAATTTTGTGGAGATAAATCTCAACGCTGACCCAGCTGGGACTCGAACCTGGGAACTAAGACATTTGTGTGATTGCTTGGCCCTCTCCAAACCGTAGGAACAGCAAACGACGTCGCCACTTCGAAATATTTTTTGCACACGTACTGCAGCATATGTGTTGGGCCCAGGCCTTGTCCTGGTTCCCGATCTTGCATCCGAAATAAAACTCATACGCCGCTTTCACTATTGGAGTGATAGTCCTTTTGTGGCTTGCAAACGCCACTTCCCCACAAATATAACAAAATGTATCTGCACTGTTAACACAGTTACGAGGCATCACTACAGCTGGATTAAAACTGCAAGGATCACTTGTGTTGTGCTTATGACTCAGGGGTAAGTGGGAGTCGCTCAAAAGACTTGCTCACCCTTACAACTAACGATTGCATCTTTTGTTCGCGATCGCAAAACCGTGATGTCATGACTCAACTACATTGCATCTGACAATGATGCAATACCTCCGGGGGGTGTATGACAGGCTGATGCAATACAACGCAATGTGTTGCAATCTGGAGTTTAAAATACAGCGTTGCGAAATGGTTACCTATGTACTCAATGCGGACTGAGTCGTTTATACGTGACCATCTCTGTCTCTCCTAAACAAGAGCCAATCGACAATTTCATTCTCATTTCCGTGTTCAGCACCTCGAAATTAGTAAAGTTTGGCTATTTTCATTCCAAAGCCTTTTTGTGTGTTGCCCAGTGTAATTAAAAAGTTGATGAAAAGAAGAAGTGTTAATATTTTTTCTTACATTTAGATAAGGGAAATAATGCTATCCTTTATTTATTGATGTTTAAAAAGCATTTCATACTGTTGACTATGAATTGTTGTTGTTTAAAATGTATAAAATTGGAATTGGTGGAAATATCTACGAGTGGGTTTAAATCTTATTTAAATAACAGAAATCAAGCAGTAATAATCAAAACGTTCAGCGTAACTTTCAGCTTATAAATAAAGATGTTCCATAAGGGATCCGTTTTAGGGCCGTTTTATTTTTAATTTTTAGAAATGAGTTGTATTCCCGTAGTTTAAATGGGGACATTGCTGGATTTACTGATGGCACTGTCTTAATATATGGAGATAAAAAGTATGCTAGAATTTAAAAATAGTATCGAAAAGGATTTGTTCAACTTAAATGTATGATTTAAATTAAATAAATTAATTATTTACATAAAAGTACATTTATTAATTTTTCAGTTGAAATGCAGTTTCTTTCAACAATTAAAATGTAAAATTTCATTGTTTTGCATGCAAAGATTTTAATCATTTTAGGTGTCTAAGCATACAGTAAGTAACTAGCCATAAATATCTTGTTATTATGGTTGATAATAATCTAAAATGCAAATCACATAAATTGTTTGCTTAGGAAATTAAGATTTATATTCGATAAGCTTTATTTTCTGAATAAAAGTAGTTGATGGTAATTTTTTAAAGATTCTTTCTATGCTTAGGGTTATTCTGCTCTTCAATATGGAATCTGAGTTTGTGTATGTGTGTGTATGGGGGGGGGATTATTTTGCGAATATAATGCTTGCCATTAGACTGCAAAATAAAATAGAAAAATGTATATTTAAAATAAGAGATGAAACCTTGCTGAATATTTATTCTAATAATTCTCTTCTAACACTCAGAAAATCTTATATATTCAAGTCCATACTATTCCTTTACAATAACTCTGAATGGTTAAATTAAAGATAAAGTTATTCAGAGAATCGGAGACAGTTTACGCTTTCTAGAATGTCAGCAAAAATGTCTGTCAAAAACAAATTTTCTACCCAGCTCCAGAAATGTGTAATTCGTTACCAGATGATAACAGAAACATAAACAATCAGATTATTTTAAGCATAAATTGAGAAAATATCTAAATAAGAGAGATGATTTTGAATTTTTATTCGACGTAATTAAATAAAAAAAATTTTTTAGTTTTTCCAGCAAATGTTAGCTACTGATTCGGATGTAACTTAATTACCTGGATGGGTTTGTTATTACTCCTTGGTAATATTTGGAAAATGCTAAAGTTATATTTTCTGTTTATTTTCACCGTTTCATTTTCTTTTCTTCTTGAAGTTTCCATTCAAGAGTAATCGTAAATTTTTGATGTAATATTTTTATAAATGAATATGGGAATAAACTTATTATTATTATGAAACACGAAATGCATGCAGTTTACGATGATTCGTCGCATATTAATGAGATGAAATTCATTCATTTCTAGACTTTTGTAGTAGCTCTATTTTCAACAAGTTTTTTAAAAAAATTAGTAAAACAGGTTTTCTGTAAAAAAAATTGGGTTAAAAACATTATATAAAGTACTCCCTGAATATTATACATTTGAAAAAAAACATAATTTAAAAACTAACAGTTATAAATTGGTGAAAATGGTACCAATGCGTGGATATGAATAGAGGAATGGGTATCTGCGTGCTCTGTTTTCGACCTTTATGAAACAGGCTGGAAATTTCAGTTAGCACGCTTGGCTACTGATCTAAGGGACCTGTGTTCGAGCCCCGGATTAGGCATGGATGTGTGTGTGTCGTTTTTCTGCTGAGGTCTTGCCATCCTCTCAGATCTTCTACTGTGGCATATAAACTGACAGGCTCCTGTCAGACCTCTGTGGCAAGCAGCTGCTTGAGGGGGTATTTATTTTTATTTATAATGTAATAGCAAAAGTACAACCTTACAAGTTCGTTTCTGATTCATCTGTGCTAAGCAATTTTTTTAGTTAGACATTCGTTGAAATTCTTTTTACATTTCAGTAAATCAATTTCAGGGCCAGTTAAAGCTGATGCCAGTTGCATTAAGCACTTTCATCTGAGAAATTCAATACTGACGTATTTAGGAAATAAAAAATGAGTGGCAGAAACAGGATCGTAGCGAGGGGAGATTACAGGTTACTTTCCTTCTCCAAATTCTTTCTAAATTTAAAAAATACAACCCATAAAACAGTCTCGTAACTTTTCTGTAAATTCAACTATCACTGAAGATGTTTAAGATTTTATATATTACATGTTATCATTACTTTATTCCCGTGTTAAATATTACAACAACCTGGATGAGCTGATGCTCTTGGGTTATTTACATTGTAATAATGTACATTTATATCAAAATAAAACCAAAAAGTTCTAAGTTCCGTGACCGAGTTCTTTGACTACTAATCTAAGGAATCCGGGTTCGAGACTCGGATAAGAAATGAAAATTTTCTTTCTTGTGTTGTCCTTCTGTTGAGGTCTCACCTTTCTCATGTGTCTGGGGCGGTGCTGGTGGCCCAGTAGGTAGCGCACCAGGACTGTAATCTTCAGTTCCCAGGTTCGAGTCTCATCTGGGCCAGCTTTGAGATTTATCTCGACAGAGATGGGCTTGGGAAATCCGTCATCCGTCGTATGGGACGTTAAGTTGTGACTCCGTATGCGGGAGAGCCATACTCTGTTTTGCGCACAATGGGCTAAATGGTCACAAGGACCCCGAGGCTCAGAGAAGGTTGGGAAAAGGCTACTATCAGACCTCTGTGAAAAGCAGCTGCTTGAGGGCTAATTTTTTTAAAAATAACTTTCTCTGCTTCAACATTATGGAACCCAAGATTGGATTGAATTGGATTGTTTTACCTCTGAGCGGCACTTTTTTGCACACCATGGGCTAAATGGCCAGGCCACATGGACCCCGAAGGCTCAGAGAAGGTTGGGGGAGGGGACCCACTGGAACAGCTGTTGGGAGACAGATGGTAGCCTCCCGTCAAGGCCATCCAGCGTGTTCTTTAACGTGCACAGGGTATGACTCTCCCGCACACGGGGCACGGCTTAACGTCCCATCCGACGGACGGCGGCCTTTTCAAGCCCATCGGTGTCCCCTACTGACCGTGGGCAGGGCGGGGAAATTTTGCGGAGATAAATCTCAACGCTGGACTCGAACCTGGGAACTACAGATTACGAGCCTGGCGCGCTACCGACTGAGTCACCCCCGCCCCATGGAACCCAAGATCATCCTAAAAGTATTATTAGATACAAAATTGTCTGGAATGGAGTAAATATAATTCATTATTTAACGTGCCAATGGTCATTAATTGAGATTGGTGGGTTCAATCCAGTATTGAGTTTTATATTTGTGTGTATCTTGTGATTGAGAAAGGACACGATGGCCCCGTTTCAGATGCTCCACCCAATGGAAACTGCCACAAAATACCATCTTCTGTGCATTGATGGAGGACTTCGATGGCAAAGCAAAATCTCGCCCTAGTGGCTGTTAGGTGACATTTTTTAAACTATTCCTGTTTTAAGTTCTGACAATCCGGCCATTTTGTGCATTTAGGCTGCAGAAAACAAAGTGCCATTTAAAAGTGAAATAACCGAAAGCAACATCATTGGCTGCAGGCTGTGCTATAGAAAAAGTTGGGGGGGGGGGGGGGGGGGGCAAGCAATGCAATCGAGCCTGCAAAGGGTAGGGGGGGGGGGGGCGAAAGGCTGGATTTCCGTTGCAGTGTAACATTTTCACCTTCGTTTTAATGTTTTTAAAAAATTTCTTGAAAAACGCGTGAAATATGCATAAGTTTAATATTTTTTCGACTCCATTACCCTTATTAGCATTCGCAGGGGAACATGGTCCCATTACCTCCCCCACCTCCTCTAAAGACCCTCCTCGGGCATCCCTATGTGCCAGAAAGGTCTCACAGGGGGGGGGGGGGGTCAAAATACGGACATACGTAATAGAGAGACTGGTGGATCCTTAAATACTGTCCTGACGTGTTATTTCTATTTTACATCAAATATAAGAGAAAAATACACGAAGGCAGAAAAATACAGTCATAACATGCGAAGAGAAAATAGAATTTTGAAAAAAACTCTTGCTGCATAAAGACCAGTCACCATTATAATCCTCATAAGTCTATAAATATAAATAGTTTTTCCTTAAATGAGTTCGAAAACGTTATTTTAACAAAAAATGATATAAGGCAAAGATTATATTTTCAGAATAACCAAATAAAATCATACAATAAATTATTCTTTTACGGTGCTCAAGGAATCTTTACAACTCTATATAAATTACAACCATTCTTGTTATTTCACCCCTGATATAAATTACAAAGGCAGTAGAACAACAAACAAGCAAGTTTTTGTTTAAGACATAACACCGATGCCAAGAAAATGTTGGGAACAAAGCTTTCCTGTATGCTTTAAATACTTGCCTGCATTTTTTTTTCTCTTGACTCTTAAAGCGTAAAGCTAATGCTATCTTTTTTTAAAAACAACTTCTAACGGAATGAATTTTCTTCCTCCTCAGCAGAGAATTTCCGGAACGATGTGACGTTGCTTAACGAACAGAAGCAGCAACGTGTTAGTAGTGCTAAAAATAGTATGTCGTGCACACAAACTAGCATCAATGGATTGCAGACCCTCCCCTTCCGTGTCTCAGTAGAAACTGTGAGTGAGCTGGTCCACTAGACGTTGCTATAATCATATGCTCTATGTCCCCAAGCTTAGGGTTAATTCTAAGCCTACTTACCCAGATGCAAGACGAAGGACGGCGAACAAAAATATGGCACTATTTTGGAGGTTTTGACGACCCGGTGGGCTCCTCACATGTTCGTGAATTTTACCGCTGCGCCAAACACGGCTCCGATTCTTGTAAAAAGCAAAACATTTACATTTCAGCAATCCGAATCAGCTTCTCCGGTGGTACCTCAGATTTACAATGAATCCATCGATGTTTGCAATAAGCATCTAATAAACAACGCGTCGGTATCGCCATCTGGTGTAGGCAAGTGGAAACTGTGCATCGTGTTCTAGTGCTGTCAGAAATTGAATTTTTTTTAGGCCTAAAATTATTTTTTTTTTATGTCAGCCACTTATATCTTAGAATAGAGATTATTTTAAACATACCAAAATTAAACCTTAACTGAATCTTATAAGCATTTAAACAGAAGAGAGACAAAAGGTATAGGGCTTATTCGCGTCTCTATGCCAATATATCACTAAAATTCATATTTTCCTATGTATTTTGATTTTTACATATTGTAAATTTTGCTGCATCTATCTTTCCCATTGAATCATGAACGAATCTTATAATTTCTTTTAGTTGTCATAATAGTTTGGAGTAAGAAAGAGACTAAGGTTTATGGAGCTCTAATTCCTCATAAAGATGCATAGCAGTCATCAGATAAATGAAGTGCTTGGTCCCGAGCCCTTTGCCATCCCTCCCAGTAGGGAATGTAGAGGTTCAGGGGCTCTAAGTCGAACGACGTTTAGGGGACCTAAGATGTGTAGTTGAAATGACTCCCACAATTATGAAAGCAATTCGCGGAACGCTATGAAGGGCCCCTCAGTATCCTGGGCCTTAAGGGACCGCTTACTGCGCTTCTCGATCCCTCCCTTTCCATTTAAATATTTCTTGGTCCGCTACAGGTTTATCAATTTCGAAAATTCTATTGCTCGAGAAACAAAGTAGTCTTAACTTTCCATGAAATCACAAGTTGAATAAATTGCATCACCACCTGCCTATTGCATTTTAAGTTTGTTTTCCCACATTTCATATTGTAATATTTTTTTAACATATTTCATTGAGTTTCTCCTCTGGATTATGCAGGAAGAGAGAGATGTGAAACCCTCACTATACTAGCACAAATCTGTGGTTGCATCGCCAGATTGATTTGCTGATCGTCTGATGGCATAGCTCGGTAAAGATTTAAGTCCTTTCTTCGCAGGGGCGGGGGTGGCTCAGTCGGTAGCGCGCCAGGCTTATAATCTGTAGTTCCCAGGTTCGAGTCCCAGCTGGGTCAGCGTTGAGATTTATCTCCGCAAAATTCCCCGCCCTGCCCACGGTCAGTAGGGGACACCGATGGGCTTGGAAAGGCCACCGTCCGTCGGATGGGACGTTAAGCCGTGGCCCCGTGTGCGGGAGAGCCATACCCTGTGCACGTTAAAGAACACGCTGGATGGCCTTGACGGGAGGCTACCATCTGTCTCCCAACAGCTGTTCCAGTGGGTCCCCTCCCCCAACCTTCTCTGACCCTTCGGGGTCCATGTGACCTGGCCATTTAGCCCATGGTGTGCAAAAAAGTGCCGCTCAGAGGTAAAACAACCCAACCTTTCTTCGCAAGTAAAAAATAAACTCCGCGAATACTTTCCAAAATGCACGGTAGCGACATTGATCAAGAGTGAGAACATATAATGTCAAAAGAAAGCATAATTTGGAGTCAAAATTCAACTTCGCAAAAAAACCTCACCCCTCGGTGAGACCCTTGGATAGCTCTTTTTCCATCGGATGGGACCTAAAGCCCTGGTACCGTATGCAAGAGATTGTGCACGCTGAAGAACTAGCTGGATGGCCTTGACGAGTGTCTTCCACATGTCTTCTAACAGTTGTCTATTGGATCCCTTCCCAAAATTTCTCTAAGCCCTTGAAGTCCTTGTGACCTGGCCATTTAGTCCATTGTGCGCAAAACAGTACCTCACAGACGTTAAAAAACCTAACAGAGTTAAAGGGCGCTATTGGCAAATGGCAAACTTCATTGTCTATGAAATATCGCATTGTGCTACTGATCTAAGGGACCTGGGTTCGAGCCCCGGGTAAGGCATGGATGTATGTGTCGTTTTTCTGCTGAGGTCCTGTCATCCTCTCAGACCTTCTACTATGGCATATAAACTGACAGGCTCCTGTCAGACCTCTGTGGCAAGCAGCTGCTTGAGGGGGTATTTAATTTTTTTTATTTATATTCTCTTGAAGCGACTCGTTAGTCATCTAATATATTTTTCAAATTCAAGCAATACGAAAGATTGGCAGTCGTTTAATACAGTAGATTAGCGGACCTAAGGTTCGGTTGTCTTATTTTATCTCTAAGAGTCTCTTTTTTGTACACAATAGGCTAAATGGCTAGGTCACAAAGACCCCGAGGTCTCAGAGAAGGTTGGGGGAAGGGAATCCAGTGGACAACTCGTAGGAGACAGATGGAAGCCCTCTAGCATGTTCTTTAACATGCATAGGTATGGCTCCCTCTCCCACACAGCTTTGAATCCCTGGGGTGCTTGTAACCTTGCGTGTGTAAAAGTGCCGCTCAGAGGTACAGTAACAGAGCCCAACAAAACTGAAAAAGACATAATAACGCTGAAGAGAAAAGTTTAAAAAGGAAAATTAAATATGCATGAAAAGCTTTTAAAAGAGTGAAATGGTTTACCATTCATTTCCAAGTATAAGAATTCAACAGTTGCTGATGAAGGAATAAATATTATACTCCGTTTCAGATAGGGGTGGCTCAGTCGATAGCGCGCCAGGCTCGTAATCTGCAGTTCCCAGGTTCGAGTCCCAGCTGGGTCAGCGTTGAGATTTATCCCCGAAAACTCCTGCCCTGCTCACGGTCAGTAGGGGACAGCGATGGACTTGGAAAGGCAGACGTCCGGCTGATGGGACGTTAAACCGTGGCCCCGTGTGCGGGAGAGTCATACCTTGTGCACGTTAAAGAACACGCTGAATGGCTTGACGGGAGGCTACCATCTGTCTCCCAACAACTATTCCAGTGGGTCCCCTCCCACAACCTTCTCTGAGCCTTCCGGGTCCATGTGAAAAAAAATAGTGCCTCTCGGAGGTAAAGCAATTCAACAAGTTCCAGATAAAAATGGAGCGGTGAATGTGAAGATCAAAGAAAGCAATCAACCAATGAAAAGAGACCACATCCACATCAGTTCTTGCAAGAACAATTCGCAGATGTAATTCCGCCTCAACAAATAGTTCCATACCTTATGAGAGAAATAAGTGTCTTTGCAAATGTACATTATTAATATGTATACTTTATTAAAGTGGGCAATTAAAAATGCTTAAAATGTTTTTAATTTCGGAATATTGCAAAGTACTTAGTGAAGCATAATTTCTTTTACACTTTTATATTAGCAACTCTAGAACAGAAGGCCTTACTACTAAGTTATGACGTCAGTATAGGTAGTCCTAAAAATCTACACCCTTTCATACATTTATTTTTATGACCTTAATACTGATATTTATGCTACCTTTTATTTACAAATATATCTTTATTAGAAGGAACATTATTCATGTGTCAGCAATATGACAACGCTAATACATAAAATATCATTTTTGTTCTAAATAATGTATGCTTAAAATATTAGAATAAAGTTTAGTATTAAAATGCATCAGTAATAAAAACATAAAAAAAAAAGTATGAAAAAAAATGTACTATTCAGAGCAATCTCCTGCGATAGTAGGGGCGGGGGTGGCTCAGTCGGTAGCGCGCCAGGCTCGTAATCTGTAGTTCCCAGGTTCGAGTCCCAGCTGGGTCAGCGTTGAGATTTATCTCCGCAAAATTTCCCCGCCCTGCCCACGGTCAGTAGAGGACACCGATGGGCTTGGAAAGGCCGCCGTCCGTGGATGGGACGTTAAGCCGTGGTCCCGTGTGCGGGAGAGCCATACCCTGTGCACGTTAAAGAACACGCTGGATGGCCTTGACGGGAGGCTACCATCTGTCTCCCAACAGCTGTTCCAGTGGGTCCCCTTCCCAACCTTCTCTGAGCCTTCGGGGTCCATGTGACCTGGCCATTTAGCCCATGGTGTGCAAAAAAAGTGCCGCTCAGAGGTAAAACACCAACTGCAACAACAACCTGGGATAGCAGGTAGCCAACAAGCTGCCAATTTTCCCTTAGTCCCGTGATCTCGGTCAGAACAGCCTATGTTGACGTCATAAGTAGTGCTACGGCCTTCTGTTCTACATAGAAGATGTTGATATCACCTACTAGAAAAA
Source organism: Ryuthela nishihirai (assembly GCA_038380435.1). NCBI lineage: Eukaryota > Metazoa > Arthropoda > Arachnida > Araneae > Heptathelidae > Ryuthela > Ryuthela nishihirai. The sequence continues at coordinate 32,250,077 of JAWZYU010000005.1, read as the reverse complement.
TTGCCTCGTGTTGCTCAGGTCGTTGTTGACATCAGCGCACGCTCTCATAGCCCGTAGCTTCGTCTACACGCAAATTATCGAAAGTGTTATTTATGTTGGCTGAAAAAATCAGCTTCCTACCAGCACTACCAGTTCCTACCAAAATCAGGTTCCTGCCTAACTATAATAATATCTTTGGGAATGTGAATGATCTGGTATAATTATAATTTGTGAATGAGCAGAAGATACGAATGGTTGGGATGTTGGGTTGTTTTCCCCCTGAGCGGCACTTTTCCACACCATGGGCTAAATGGCCAAGTCACAAGAACCCCGAACGCTCAGAGAAGGTTGGGGAGGGGATCAACTGGAACAGCTATTGGGAGACAGATGGTAACCTCCCGTCAAGGCCATCCAGCGTGTCTTTAGCGTGCACAGAGTGTGGCTCTCCCGCACACGGGGCCACGACTTAACGTCCCATCCGACGGACGGTGGCCTTTCCATGCCCATCGGTGTCCCTTACTGACCGTGGACAGGGCGTGGAAAATTGCGGAGAAAAAACCCAGCTGGGACTCGAATCTAGGAACTACAGATTACCAGCCTGGTGCGCTACCGACTGAGCCACCCCCGCCCCTAATACAAATGGAGAACGGAGTAGAAAGACGTTTATCCAAAACAGCGATTTTCTACCACCTATTAAACCTATCGAATTTATCTTTTGTACTGTACTTTCTCATTCTACTCTTAATCTTCTACTAAAAGTTTAGGTTCCAAGACCCTTTATGTGAAGAGGTTTGGCGACCACAACCATATTTTATTTTTACAGATTTAAAACACCTTCGGTAGAACTCCCTAAAGGAGTGGGGCGGGGGTGGCTCAGTCGGTAGCGTGCCAGGCTCGTAATCTGTAGTTCCCAGGTTCGAGTCCCAGCTGGGTCAGCGTTGAGATTTATCTCCGCAAAATTCTCCGCCCTGCCCACGGTCAGTAGGGGACACCGATGGGCTTGGAAAGGCCGCCGTCCGTCGGGTGGGACGTTAAGCCGTGGCCCCGTGTGCGTGAGAGCCACAACTGTGCAAGTTAAAGAACACGCTGGATGGCCTTGACGGGAGGCTACCATCTGTCTCCCAACAGCTGTTCCAGTGGGTCCCCTCCCCCAACCTTCTCTGAGCCTTCGGGGTCCATGTGAACTGGCTATTTAGCCCATGATGTGCAAAAAAGTGCCGCTCAGAGGTAAAACAACCCAACCTAAACGAGTTGAGGATTGAAACATTTTCAAGCGTAGAATCTTGCTTTTCAATGCTGCTTGGTTAAACGTAATAAGCCACGATTGGATAAAAAAAAACTCTTTGAGGGAGACTTGCCGCTCCATTCTTTGTATGAAACAGAGTGTAGAAGAATTTAAAATATTTTACCTCTGAGCTACATTATTCTGCACATAATAGGTTAAACGGCCTGGTCATAGTAACTCAAGGGCTCAAAAAGAGTTGCGGAAGGTAGTCCATCTGGAAGTTGCTACGAGACGAAAGCATCAAAGCCATCCAGTGGATTCTTTAACGTTCGCAGGGTATGGTGTTTCTGCATAAGGAGCCACAGCTTAACGTCCTATGCAACGGACGGGGGTCTTTCCAAAATCATCGATGCCCTGTTTCTCTCCGAGGGTAGGGTGGGGATGGCAGAGATAATTCTCAACGGTTGTACACGTGAGACTGGAACTAGCAAAAGCAGATTAAGTATCAATATCTGGCGTGCTAACTACCGATTGAGGGAACTCATATATCCCATCTTGAGGACAGATGAATGAATCAACGCTAGCTCTATTTCACGGCATGGATTTATTAAAATAATATCGAAATTTCAGTGCTAGCAGTGGCGGGGGTGGCTCAGTAGGTAGCGCGTCAGGCTCGTAATCTGTAGTTCCCAAGTTCGAGTCCCAGCTGGGTCAGCGTTGAGATTTATCTCCGCAAAATTCCCCGCCCTGCCCACGGTCAGTAGGGGACACCGATGGGCTTGGAAAGGCCGCCGTCCGTCGGATGGGACGTTAAGCCGTGGCCCCGTGTGCGGGATAGCCATACCCTGTGCACGTTAAAGAACATGCTGAATGGCCTTGACGAGAGGCTGCCATCTGTCTCCCAACAGCTGTTCCAGTGGGTCCCCTCCCCCAACCTTCTCTGAGCTTTCGGGGTCCATGTGACCTGGCCATTTAGCCCATGGTGTGCAAAAAAGTGCCGCTCAGAGGTAAAACAACCCAAATCAATGCTAGCACTATTTCATGGCTTGGATTTATGAAAATAATGCGTCAAATAATATAAAAGGTGATAGAAAAGGAACAGAAATGTCCCATCAAACATAATCTATTTATAAGCAATTTTGTCCATCATATCGATATATCCCATAGTCAAGAAAATAATCATAAAATAACATCTCAAAAATATCGTCTTCTAAAGAATATATTTACTGTAAAAATAATCCAAGTGCATGATGGACTGCTACTTTTAAATAAATCCCTTATTAATAATAAATTAATTCCATAAGAGATACAACCTGGGCTTGGACACGTAAAACATTTAATTTGGTCGTGCTTACCAAGTGCTGGCAAATGAGTGATGTAGGGTTTGGTAGAAACGTAACGAATATTCCAAAGTCAAGACAGATCCGGGGCGGGGATGGCTCAGTCGGTAGCGCGCCAGGCTCGTAATCTGTAGTTCCCAGGTTCGAGTCCCAGCTGGGTCAGCGTTGAGATTTATCTCCGCAAAATTTCCCCGCCCTGCCCACTGTCAGTAGGGGACACCGATGGGCTTGGAAAGGCCGCCGTCCGTCGAATGGGACGTTAAGCCGTGGCCCCGTGTGCGGGAGAGCCATACCCTGTGCACGTTAAAGAACATGCTGAATGGCCTTGACGGGAGGCTACCATCTGTCTCCCAACAGCTATTCCAGTGGGTCCCCTCCCCCAACCTTCTCTGACCCTTCGGGGTCCATGTGACCTGGCCATTTAGCCCATGGTGTGCAAAAAAGTGCCGCTCAGAGGTAAAACAACCCAACCCAAGACAGATCCGCTTGTAAGCAAGGGCAGCCTTTGATATTCCAAATAAATTTAAATTTTTTGTTCACCGAGAGTTCAATACTGAATTTTTCTCACTGAACTTTCTTTCACTGAACAAATATTAAAATCTTTGTTCAGTGAGAGTTCAATACTGAATTTTTTAAGTATGAAGGAAATAAATTTAGGCACTTAATCAGGAGGGTGGTTCTGGCTGTAATCTACACCCCAGCCCCAAAATTCTGAAGTTTTTTAAATGATTAAGATTTAAGAAACGAATTTTACGTACATTTGTTGTTTGTAACCTATTTATTATTATATTACATCTAATTATACATAAGTGTCATTCGAATGAAAAGTGGACAAGTTAGAAATAAAGCGTAAATCATTTATTCTGTTCCAATTCGCCATGCCTATTGAAATTTTTGTCTCAATACGAAATTTACCCGCTTTCCTAAAGCGACTTAGGCTGATACAGAGGAAGTCTGTGACATTGCATCACATCTCTTCGTCCGACTTCAACTTCCTCCTTTCCACAGCATTTCTAGAGGTTCAGCATATTGAAAATTTAATCGAAAAGATCCGAAGACTATAGAGAGGATGCTGCAGACACTCACGGCCATACCTGTTTAACGTTGTTATCGTTACTTGGGAAGTAGCGGTCGGGGGTGGCTCAGTCGGTAGCGCGCCAGGCTCGTAATCTGTAGTTCCCAGGTTCGAGTCCCAGCTGGGTCAGCGTTGAGATTTATCTACGCAAAATTCCCGCCCTGCCCACAGTCAGTAGGGGACACCGATGGGCTTGGAAAGGCCGCCGTCCGTCGGATGGGACGTTAAGCCATGGCGCCGTGTGCGGGAGAGCCATACCCTGTGTACGTTAAAGAACACGCTGGATGGCCTTGACGGGAGGCTACCATCTGTCTCCCAACAGCAGCTCCAGTGGGTCTCCTCCCCCAACCTTCTCTGAGCCTTCGGGATCTATGTGACCTGGCCATTTAGGTGTGCAAAAAAGTGCCGCTCAGAGGTAAAACAACCCAACCCAACTTGGGAAGTACGCTAGTGGAACTAGTCATGCAACAAAACAACAGTTTTACTCAAAACTTCTGTTATTGCCTGCCTTCAAATGCCCATAATTTCTCAATATCATTGCGAGTTGATGGTTTAGTAACTAGAATCAACAACAGTTCCTGAGAGTCAAATTAAATTGTTAGTGCACAGCACATGATTCAACTATGAATGCGTCCATGAAAGCTTTGTCTGTAATCTACACACCGTCTATCACGTTCAAACAGATGCTTGCCACTGATTCTGATGTTAATGAACTTCTACACTGAAGTGCCATTGAATTAGGGATAGGAGACGTTATTCAAATTCAGTACCGCAAGTCCCGCATTTGCGCGCATGCGTGGCTGAAACTCTGGTCATATATAGCTGTCAGCTTTGGTTTCCCCAAACATTCGTCGTGAATAGCGTAATGGGAAAGGCGCGGGATTTAAGTGCATTTGACAGAGGGCAGATCGCAGGTGCCCGACTGATGGGACACTCGATCTCCGAAATTATCAACGAACTTGGATTTTCTCGTACGACAGTTTCAAGAGTGTTCCGGGAATATGAAAATTCCGCCAAAAAAAACAAGCACCCGGACAAACTGCAAAGGACAACCCGTCTTGAATGAGACGGATTGTCCTTTGCAGTTTGTCCGGTAGTTTGCAGTTTTGCATTAGGTAACCAGAAAGCAGAATGATTCAGATTTTGGCTTGGGAATGTGTTGGTGGCAGCGCTGCGAATCAGAAACTCTGTTATATAAAGCAGGTACAGCGTATATCGAAACGTTGGTCGTATTGTATAAAACGTGTCTTCCTGAATTAGGGTTTGGGTTTGTTTTACCTCTGAGCGGCACTTTTTTGCACACCATGGGCTAAATGGACAGGTCACATGGACCCCGAAGGCTCAGAGAAGGTTGGGGGAGGGGACCCACTGGAACAGCTGTTGGGAGACAAATGGTAGCCTCCCGTCAAGGCCATCCAACGTGTTCTTTAACGTGCACAGGATATGGCTCTCCCTCACACGGGGCCACGGCTTAACGTCCCATCCGACGGACGGCGGCCTTTCCAAGCCCATCGCTGTCCCCTACTGACCGTGGGCAGGGCGGAGAATTTTGCGGAGATAAATCTCAACGCTGACCCAGCTGGGACTCGAACCTGGGAACTACAGATTACGAGCCTGGCGCGCTACCGACTGAGCCACCCCCGCCCCCCTGAATCAGGTAATTCGAAACCGCGTAACTGGAGGTCCGACTGTTTTTTGTTCTCATATCCTTTTTCCAACAATACTTCTATTCAATTGTGTTGTATTAAAGCTGAGCAAAGAAACCCACGTTTATATCTTATTCATTTAATTGATTGTTAAAATTTTAGAGTCCAGCAAATATTTATCTTTTTTTTAACAAAACTGTTGTTACATTATTTCTGTGTAAAACTAATAATTGCCACAGCTTTATTAAAGCGCTGCACATATTTTCTCAAACTAACGTTTTCAGCAAAACAAATCTCTATTCCATAGAGGATAAGCCGATAAACAACGAACATCTTCCACTGCACATTCAAAAAAAAATTAATCTTTCATTGATTTCAATCAAACACTTAATTGTTTCATCAGCCAAATTTACAAATAAATAATCTGTTTTTTTCAGTCATCAAAGCATTTGAGTCAAAAGACTTTTTTCCACTGTTAATGAAACATTTTAAACAGCACGAGACTGTTTCAGCTTGCCAACTTATCCGAAAATGTGTCTCCCCAGTCCCTTTCATTAGCTCCAATTGCTTCAAGATGTCCCAGTTGTTTATCGTGTTGGAATCAGTGCAGAAAAAAGCTAAATTCTTCTGATCGATTTTTGTGTTTTCGTTGTGCTAACGAATGAACTTTTGTGCGGCTTTCAGAGCTCGTTCTTTTTTTCCGATTAAATATATCACTTTTTATTGGCAGCAGTATGCATGTATAAAAGAGTGTGATTAGAAGTACTCTTGCAAACGAAATGCTAACTATACCAATAATTACACAAGGTGTGATTTAATGAATAGATAAACTCCAAAAGGCTTACGAAAGAATTACTATTCATTGGCAGATTGTGGATTCCCTAGCAAAAATGCACCGATTCCTCGGCCATCGTTTCACGTTCCCTGGATCCACCGTTCCCTGGACACATGCCCCTTGACTTCGTTTTGTAATGGGGCGGGGGTGGCTCAGTCGGTAGCGCGCCAGGCTCGTAATCTGTAGTTCGCAGGTTCGAGTCCCAGCTGGGTCAGCGTTGAGATTTATCACCGCAAAATTTCCCCGCCCTGCCCACGGTCAGTAGAGGACACCGATGGGCTTGAAAAGGCCGCCGTCCGTCGGATGGGACGTTAAGCCGTGGCCCCGTGTGCGGGAGAGCCATACCCTGTGCACGTTAAAGAACACGCTGGATGGCCTTAACGGGAGGCTACCATCTGTCTCCCAACAGCTGTTCCAGTGGGTCCCCTCCCCCAACCTTCTCTGAGCCTTCGGGGTCCATGTGACCTGGCCAATTTAGCCTATGGTGTGCAAAAAAGTGCCTCTCAGAGGTAAAACAACCCAACCCAATCGTTTTGTACGGATATCTGAAGGATAGATGGATACTTATAGGTCGAAGGTGACTATAATCCGATAACTTGTCACCGATACTATTCCAACAATTGACAGAAGCATTCTGTGGCGGGGGTGACTCAGTGTGTAGTGCGCGAAGTTCGTAATTTGCAGTCCCCACATTCGAGTCTCGCGTTGAGATTTATCTCCGCTAAACCCCTGCACTCGGTCAATAAGGGACACTGGAGAGGAGGACACCGGCGAGAAGGCCGCCGTCCATCGGATGGGACGTTAAGCCGTGACCCCGCATGCGAAAGAGCCATACCCCGTTCACTTGAAAGAACACACTGGCTGGCTTTGACGAGAGGCTACCATCTGTCTCCTAACAGCTGTCCAGTGGGTCCCCTCCCCCAATCTTTCTTTGAGCCCTAGGGGTCCTTGTGATCTGGCCATTTCATTGGGTGCAAAGAAGTGATGCTCAGAGGTTACCCATGTTGTGCTGTAATTGACTGTCAATTGAACGTGTTCAAACAACCAAAATGATCACGCTCAGTGTACTAATTCCTAATAAACAAGTATCATGCAAGAAACGTTTTGAGTTTGTCTAGCCAAAACAACAAACTGTGTCTCTATCATGTAGAGTTATTTTTCATTCCTTATTTCATTTCCTTTAAGATAGAGGTGTCACCCCAAACTTAAAGAATCACAGGAAAAATTCTTTAGTTAAGAACAAAAACATACATTTTTAATGAGTAATGAAGAAAACTTTTTTTAAAGAGTCAAGAAAACACCTTGATTAAAAAACAAAAATGGAATTTAATGAGTGTTAAATGAGGAAAATCGTTCAGTTATTACCTAAAAATATTTTCTCGAAAAAATTGGAACAAATGAGCTAGATTAAATATATTGATGATTTATTTTATAAGCAGCAAAGTACTTTGCAGCATGCGCTTCTTCGAAACTGCAGCCCCCAGGTTCGAGTCCCGCTTGGGCCAGAGTTGAGATTTATCTCCGCGAAACCCTCATCCTGCTCTCGGTCGACAGGGGACACCGATCGGCTTGGAAAGGCCGCCATCCTACAGATAGGACGTTAAGCCGTGTCACCTTGTGCGGGAGGGCCATACCCTGTGCACGTTAAAGAACGCTGGATGGCTTTGCCTGGAACTACCATCTCTCTCCTAACAGCTATCCATTGGGTCCTCTCCTTCCCCCTCCCCTCAAACTTCTCTGAGCCCTCAGAGTCCTTATGACTTGACCATTTAGCCCATTGTGTACAAAAAAGTGCCCTTCAGAAGGAAAACAACCCAATCCTACATTGTTATGTACGAATTATTCTGGTTTTCTTTTATTCCATTATTTATATTTATTTGCACTAATAAATAAAAAAATAAATAAATACCCCCTCAAGCAGCTGCTTGCCACAGAGGTCTGACAGGAGCCTGGCAGTTTATATGCCACAGTAGAAGATCTGAGAGGATGGCAGGGCCTTAGCAGAAAACAACACATACATCCATGCCTTACCCGGGGCTCGAACCCCAGGTCCCGTAGATCAGTAGCCAAGCACGCTAACCACTCTGCCACGGGGCGGTAATTGTAAAAATATTCTTAGAAATCTATTCAATTTTCTCTGTTAATCTCCATTAATCATCATCTTCCCAATCTACAAACTTAATGAAAACATTTGAGAAAAATCAAATTTTCAGCCTTGAATGACAGAATCCTCTCATGTAATGTAAAATCTTCGATTTGTTTGACTAGAATCCTCAGACGTTTACTTCTTGGAACGACGCCTGGAAAAACAATTTGTTTTATAGAGAGACCATTATTTTGGCTAGTAATCCGATCTTTATTTGCCTCTAATAAAATCAGAGTCATTAAAAAGCCATAAGACGCAACCATGAAAAGCAGAAAATCACGAAAGGAGTTAGATGAAGGAGAACCTTCCTGTTGACATTCCACTTAATTGGCAAAAAAAAAGATTTTAGCTATCCTCATTCAATCAAATCAGCTCACTCACTGGGTCAAGAAAACATCAATTAGGGAGTTTTACTTTTTGTAAGAGAAAAACTTCTTCCTGATTCAACCTCATCCATTCACCAAGAGGCAACCAATTAAACCGAAGAAATCAGCAAACAGGGTTGGGTTGTTTTACCTCTGAGCGGCACTTTTTTGCACACCATGGGCTAAATGGCCAGGTCACATGGACCCCGAAGGCTCAGGGAGGGGACCCACTGGAACAGCTGTTGGGAGACAGATGGTAGCCTCCCGTCAAGGCCATACAGTGTGTTCTTTAACGTGCACAGGGTATGACTCTCCTGTACACGGGGCCACGGCTTAACGTCCCATCCGACGGACGGCGGCCTTTCCAAGCCCATCGGTGTCCCCTACTGACCGTGGGAATGGCGGGGAATTTTGCGGAGATAAATCTCAACGCTGACCCAGCTGGGACTCGAACCTGGGAACTGCAGATTACGAGCCTGGCGCGCTACCTACTGAGCCACCCCCGCCCCAATCAGCAAACAGGAAACGATTCTTCTCGTTGAAAAGAAAAGGGAAATCACTGTCAAAATTTACCTTCAAGTCATCGATGTCACTTGAAGTATGTTTAATAAGCCATTTGTCATGAACTCAAGCGAGTGGAAAGATTTTCAGTAAAGCTCCATTCAAGAGAGAAATATTTCTCATCAATTCGTTTAGGACAGGCAACAGATTGTTTGTTTATAACTAGGGTGCAGAATTGAAATTAATAAATTGCAATTTTTTTTTTGCCGTCGCATTTTACGATCATGATATGAGTAGTATCATCACACCCGAGCGTTCCCCCTTTGCACAGTGCTTTCCCCCCCCCCTATGACGTCACCGACCACGCCCCTATGACGTCACCGACCACGCCCCCTATGACGCAACATGACGTAATCATTACATAATCGTTACGTAACCGGTCACGCCCCTTTATTAATAATTCCTCCCCCTTTCACCCCCCCCTTTCCCCTCAGTGGCGCCACCTGTTGAAAGTGAGAAGTACTATTTTCCCAAAAAAACCCCTATTTTTATTCTAATTCTTCGATTTTTGATTTCCCCCTTTATAAAAAAATTCCTCCCCCCTTATGAAAAAACCCCTGGCGCCATCTGGTGCCTGTGAGGAACACTAATTCCCAAAAAGCCCCTATTTTTATTCTAATTCTTCGATTTTTCTTTATTTTACCCCAATGGTTGACCGGGACTACCGCAGAGTGTTGTGCAGGCTCTGAGACGTAAACGACAGAGACGTCTGTAGACCCTGCCAGTGTGAAGACGTCAAGTGTTTTCATCTCCAGATACTCGAACTAGTACAACTATGCAAGACATCTGTATGGTTCTAGACCTCGACGGTTTCCGTGTAAATGGTCGTTTCCTAGTGCGTGAACTTGGATATGCAACTCTGAATGGGAAATGTGGTGTCTATCGTTTCAATCTTCGACAGCACCAACCTTTGTCAGCAAAAGACAGAAGGACAGCCAACTACGTGTCTAAATATGTGATAGGTCTACCCTTTCATCCTCTACCTCGAGAAAAGGTGTGGTCGCTAGATCACGTCCCTAACATCGTGAAATATGTTTACAAACTTGCACGTACTGAAGAAGCTGCTGTGGTGGGTTACAAAGGAGGTACTGTGGAAAGAATTCTCTTGGAACAATTAAATCTTCCCAGTGTTAATCTCGAACTTTACGGCTGCCCCAAATATTGTGATCTCCCCAAAGTTTCCAAGTTCGAATGCGGATATCACACCGGAGAGGACGTCCACTGCTCTTTAGCAGAAACAGTTGCTTTCTTTGGATGGATCGATCGTCGAGAGCATGTCTCAACAAACACCTGCTTATCAGCTCGTTCCTAATTGGTCGTCTCAGGTGGTGCGGCTCTCTAGTTAAATAGGGAGCGAGTGCTCTGTGCCGCATTGTTCACGATGCAGCCTAGCAATCCAGATGCGTGGTGTCTCGGTGAAGATGTGTACGTCGTGCCCTCACTGTTCAAAAATAAGTTTTCTGTGCACGTACACCGCTACAAGAAATTTGAAAATGGTGAACTCATCTACCCTACACCAGCAGGAGTTAGCCTCTCCATACCTGAATGGGAGGCTTTGTGTGCCGCGGTACCCCACATAGAGGACAAAGTGAAAATCGGACCCGATCAACAGACATGGTACGTGATGCACAGTTTACGTGCCTACATGTATCGCACTGCAGGTGGTGAACGCTGTGTCGACTTCATCAAAGAATCAGCAGACCAAAGAACTCTACAGTTCCGTGTGGTGAGACGCTGTATAACATTGAACGCTTCGCAGTTGTTCACGCTGGCTATTCACTTAGACGAGGTGATGCGCATTGTGCACAATGTGTGCGGTACCCCCAAAGATCACCAACTCCGTACAGCCATTATGGAACATTCTGAATCCATTCATCCTTTCCTACTGAGTCCTGTTTTTGACGGTCCTGATTGTGTTTACCCGCTGCTGCTGAATATTTTTCAGCAAGAACTTATGCGTGTGATACCGTTAGATGGACTGCAACCCGAAGAAAAAATACCGACCATCGTAGGGTGGTCTGGTGACTTGGACATTAATGGTCTAGCACAGGTATTTGTGGATACGGCCTGGAAGCGAGGTCTATTGAATTTTGTAGATTCTGGTTTTGTTTGCAATCTAAAATATAATGCTATTGTCGACGAGGCAAAAAATGAAATGTATAAATTAAATAAATAATTATAACCTTATATAATGTGTCTGTCTTTTCATCCTTTGTCATTTTAGTCTTGGTATGGATAGGAGAAAGAAGGTATTAGCTAGTGTGGGTAGTGTAATCGTGACATTGTTAACGATAGCCTTACTTGTATTAGAACTTGTAGCTCCTAGTAAAAATATTCAGTGTGGGGAGTCAAAAGCCTTAGACGGAGAATACAAAATTCGTGTGTGTAACTTAACAGTGGATATCAGACAGTTTATAGGTGACGTTCCTACAGTGACAGGTGTTACACTTTCACTACATCAATGGCAAAACCTGGTGGGGTACGACCTCTGGGTGCAGCAGAAAACAAAACTTTGGAGTCCCATTATTTCGACCCCGAAAGAGGATTCGGTAGTGTAAAAAAGTTGGCACAGAATACGGGACTGCCACTCAAACTCGTCCGAGAATGGTTAGAAAAGCAGCCTGCCTACACGTTACATAAACCTGTTCGCAGAAAGTTCCCTCGTAACAAAGTTTACGTCACAGGGTTAGACGAACAATGGCAAGCCGATCTCATGGTCGTGAAAAATCTAACTCGCTTCAATGACGGGTATCGCTACATATTAACAGTCATCGATGTGTTCTCGAGATACGGGTGGGCGCTGGCCATGAAGGCTAAAACGGGGAAAGAAATGGTCTCAGCTTTCAAAAAAATCCTTTCCAAGGGTCGATCCCCAATGAATTTAAATACTGATCAGGGTACGGAATTTACCAACAGAGTGTTCCAGAAATTCCTGAAAAAGAAAGGTATTCGGTTCTTTGCTACATACTCCGACAAAAAAGCAGCTTTGGTGGAGAGATGGAATCGTACCCTACGCGAGAGACTGGGGAGATATTATACACGCAACAATACCTACCGCTACCTGGATGTGCTGCAGCGTGTTGTAAGGGGATACAATGCCACAGTTCACAGTGCACACGATATGGCCCCCAAGGACGTGACCTTACGCAACGAAGACGTCGTGTGGGTTCGACTCTATCGCAATCCGAGTGTAGTAAAAGAAAAACCAGCATTTAAAGTAGGTGACACAGTTCGACTAGCCAGTGTAAAAGCGCCCTTCAAGAAGGCAGGTACACATTTGTGGACCGAAGAAATATTTATAGTCGACAAGGTATTACAACGGCACCCCCCTGTGTATGTCGTAAGGGATTCTGAGGGAGAAGTGTTGAAAGGCACATTCTATAAATCGGAGCTTCAAAAAGTGACAGAACCCGAACTTTACACGGTTGAGAAAATAATCGAGAGAAAAGGCCAAAAGGCACTGGTCAAATTTCGCGGATATCCCAAACCTTCCTGGATCCCTAAAAAATGGATAGTTTCTACCTGACTCTCCCCTCCACGGCTAGTCAGAATATTTATCCGAACAATTCGCAGACCGATTTCACAGTCCGTCTGGCACAACCCCTAAGACTGAGCGGAAAATGGAAAGTGGGACTAGCTGAAGTTCACTTACCGGTGAGCTGGTACAATGTGGATGGTTCTAACGACACATATGAATATTACGCCCCTGCCATCCCTGAAGAATACAGGAAAATCAAACTTAAACCGGGTAAAATAACTCGAATGGAGCTGTTGTCTCTCCTCACCACACAGCTCCCCAAAGAAATAATAGTTTCCTATAACGGTGGTTACTGGGTATTCAAACCGAGTGAGGGGTACGGACTGATGTTTCCTAAAACGAATTTCGGTAAACTTCTGTGTATCGGCGAGGGAGAAGTTGACAAACCCTTCCACCAACGATTTGCCAGCAAACTTTGCAATACACCAACTTTCGACATAGATGACGAGTGTTATTTCTACGTGATCCCGCCAGGTAGTTTCCAAGAACGAAAGGTACCCCACGGACGATACGAAACTGCCGAATCGTTATTCGATGCAATGAACCAGATGTTACCCTACAGGCTGAGAAAAGCTTACCGTTTCAAGCAGCAGGCAGATCACACCGTGTTGATGGATACAGACAAGTCGCATTACATTAAATTTCCTCGATCGAACCCCGGATTAGGTGACATGCTAGGAATTGCTAAATTAGATATACCGCTGAATAAAGTCCTGGGTGACTATCCCATCGATATGAACAGAGGAATGTATGGTATTTATTTGTATTCAGATCTGATTGCTCCTCAGTTGTTAGGTGATACTCACGGTGAACTGTTGCGTGTCGTGAATCCTGCCGTCAGAACCAGTAATAACGAAGCCATTGTTGCCGTATATCAACAGCCCGATTACTACCCCCTTGCAAGGAACAGTTTCGAGAGTGTGAGAATCTTCCTTCGTACCGACACTGGAGAACCACTGCATTTTAAATTCGGTAAAGTTTTAGTCAAGTTACATTTCTGTCATGAGGGTTAAATTCGTTCCCCCTTCCGCAGACGCCTACGTGAGCTACTACAAGAGCCAGACAGGGAAGGGTGTGTTCCGTGGTCCTCGTTATCAGAGAGGCGACGGGCTAGGAAGCATCTTTGCTAGGATCGGACGTTTCATCAGCCCTCTCGTACGCCCTGCGCTGTCTACCCTGCGTAAGGGCGGGCTACGGTTCGTTTCAGAGATGTCCCAGGGGCAAAACTTCAAATCTGCAGCCAAAGCCGGGCTCCGTGAAGCGGGTGCCGACCTCTTGCAGCGTGCCAGTTCAAAGCTGCAGGGAGGGAAAGGAATAAAACGTCGTCGTCAGCATCCCAAGGTTCATAAAGTGAAGAGACACTGTACTGTGCAGGACGTGTTTTCATCATGAGCATTCAGAAAATTCACGCTGATTCTGGCGACTGTGCCAATTCAGAACTGGATCTGTTTCTGGTCCCACCCACTGTCTCACAATTAGAAAGAGGCTGTTATGTCAATTATTTACCTGTGGCTTCCCTGGAAGGTAATGCACCACTCGAATTCATCGTGAAGGGGACGGACGATTACATTGATCTATCTCGATGTCACCTACGTCTCGTCTTGAAAATTGTAAAATCTGATGGTACAGCACCGTCGGAAGTGATTGCCCCCTGCAATCATTTCTTCCACGCCCTCTTCAGCCAGGTAGACGTCTTCCTCAACGATCATCTCGTGAGTGCTTCTCACACCCTGTACCCCTACAGGGCGTATCTAGAAACTCTATTGAATTACGGGGCTGATGCTACACGAAGTCAGCTAGGCACCTCTCTCTGGTACCTCGACACCCCAGGTAAAATGGAACTGACCAGCAGGGAGAATGAGGGGTGGCATCAACGCAAGGGGTACGTCAAACCAACAGGTATCGAACTCATCTCGTGGATCCACGCTGACCTGTTTAATCAAGATCGTTACCTACTCAATCAAGTCGACCTGAGACTGCGTTTGCTGAGATCCAAACCCGAATTCTGCCTCATGACAGGTGAAGCAGACCCCTCTTACAAAGTACAGATACATGAAGCTGAATTTTTCGTGCGTAAAATCAAACCCACTTCGGGTGTCATCCTTGCACACGCTCGCCTGCTGGGTTCGGAGAGTGCCAAGTACCCTCTGCGAAGAACGGATTTACGTATGTTTTCCATCGCTTCAGGCCTGACGAGTGTGAACCGTGACAATTTATTTCTCGGCCAGCTCCCTGTACGGCTTGTACTGGGTATGCTGGAAAGTACCAGCCTGAATGGATCGTACGAAAAAAATCCCTTCAACTTCCAACATTTCGACCTAAACTACATCAGTCTTCACATAGACAGTGATCATCAGTCCTACACCCCCGACTTTGCGAATGGGCGCTATCTCCGCTGTTACCAAGGATTATTGGAAGCTGTGGACGCCTGGAAATCCGATAGTGGTATTAACTTATCGCGAAAAGCCTATGGAGAAGGTTTTACATTATTCGGATTCCAATTGACCCCCGAGCAACGTGAATGCAATCAAGTATTTTCTTTAATAAAGAGTGGGAGTGTGAGAGTCGAATTAAAGTTTGCCAAGCCGCTACCCGCATCGGTCACTGTGATCCTGTATGCCGAGTACCAGAATTTGTTGGAAATCCCATTGGATCGTAAAGTCCTGTTTGACTACAGCTCATGAATTCCTATCAGTTAGAATCCATCCTTTCGATGTTACCCACAAGTCTCGGAGTGTTCCCCCGTGACAGACTACCTCACAGAATCAATCAGTCAGAAGCCTTGTTTATCTACAATACCGATCCGTCCTCCCTGCCTGGAACCCACTGGATAGCGGTTTACAAGAAAGGAGTGCAAGTGGATCACTTTGACCCCCTGGGTACGAGTCCCGATGCCTCCATGCAAGAATACTATAGTCGACTAGGCATACGTCACGTCTTACACCCCTCGATACCTCTGCAGGACCCCCTGGGAGACACATGCGGTGCTCACTGTCTGTATTTCCTGTTTAAAAGAGCGTGTGGTTCGACTCTTCCCACAGTACTGCATCGTGATTACACGTGTCGAGTAGACTTTAACGACTGCATGGTGGTGCGATGGCTCTCTGCACTCCTTCGAATATTATAATTGCAGCACCTTCACAGTGTGGGAAGACGACTTTCACTCTGAAACTCATCAAAGAAGCAGCTCAAGTATTCGAACCCCCACCCCAGCGTGTCGTTTACTGCTACGGTGAGTGGCAGCCTGCCTTTGAACCCTTCAAGAAAACGGTGGAATTTTATGAAGGACTACCTACGGATCTGGAATTTGATCCTCACAGACCTACACTTCTGGTACTGGATGACTTGATGGAACAGTCTGTAGCCAGTGAGCGCATATCACAATTGTTTATTCGTGGGGGTCATCATAAAAATATCACGATTGTCCTGATCTTACAAAATCTGTTTTTAAAGGGAAGACATTCGAGGACTATATCGCTCAATGCTCACTACATGTTTTTATTTCACAATTGTCGGGATGCATCACAAATAACCCACCTGGCGAGACAAGTGTACCCCCATCAATCTAAACTCCTGACGGATGCCTATAGACTGGCTACACAGGTAACCTGCGGTTATTTGTGTGTTGACCTTCATCCCAGAACGTTGGACAGTGAAAGGCTCCGTGCAAAGATTCTTCCATCAGAAGAACCCGAAATACTTTACGTTCCAAATGAAAGTTAAATCTCAAGGCCCGTTCCTTCAGTGCTTACCAAAGCTAGGGGGAAAGCAGCGTACAGCTCTGATGAAGCACATCTCCGACCCCCAGATGTATGCTCTATGTGAAGTGTGTTCCAATTTCTTAAAAGGAAATATACCTGTTTCCCACAGAGTATTAAAGAATTTACGCCAGCACAAGACGGTCATAAGGAGTCTAGCGTCCAAACGTGCATCTTTACGTCACAAGAAGCATCTGCTGCAGCGTGGTTCAGGGTTCATTATACCCCTGCTGACTGCTGCCCTCCCCCTGTTGGTTTCGCTATTTAAAAAAAAATGATTTCTGTAAAAGCTGTGCAGAGAAAAAACATAAGAAAAAAAGTATGTGATTTGGACTCAGAGATGAAGAAAATATTGGAGTCTGACGATGCTGACGATAAATCCGAAAAGTATCTGACTGCTTTGAAAAATTATTTGTTATTCTCAAAACAGCTTGACACTCCACATGAACTAAAAGTCAACATCCCCAGAAGCACTATAGCTGAAGAGCGCCCGCCAAAAGACATTGCCGTACCCATCCGACGTAAGAAAAGAAAATTATCCGAGTGGTCAGCATATTGAAACCTTCTGTAAAATCCAAGCCCTGTGACCTTGAAGATTTGTGTTAAAAAACCCATGTATTTAAAATGTGCATTACAAAATATCCAATAAAAGAAAGTAAAACTGATATTTGTGTCTCTTGCTTCATTCACTCTTCTACGCCATTCCGTTAATTAGTTTTACAAATCCGTGCAGTGTCCCCCCAAACACGGTCTTGCTGGAGTAGTTCTCTAAGCACGGATGCATCCAGGCTTCTCATTGGTCCTTCTACGGAGAGCTCTAAGCTTAGATGCACCGGTGGTTTTTATTGGCTGGCGTCAGCATGCGCTGCTCGCGCTCGCACTCTGAAGCACGGCATTGAACTTTCCCCTCGCCGTAGTGTGTTTCAGCTAGGTAATAAAGAGGCAGATTTTTTGAAACCTTTTTTATTGAAACAATTCACAGACAATAATTTACATGACATATCCAATGCTGGACAGTAAAACAATGACAGATCTGCTATAGTTTTAAATACAATAAGTTAAATACAGTAATTCAAAAGCTGACGACGCCTCAGTGCTGGGTCATTACGTGTGAACTAAGGTTCCTTAGGAACATTGAAATAATAAGTTTAAAAAAAAAAGGTCTGCTACGGATACAAGATCCACTACAGATACTGAAATAATAATAATAATAATAATAAGGCCCCCCTAGGAACATTGAAATAAATAAAGTGTGCAGTGAAATAATAAGGTTCACTAGGAACATTGAAATAAATAAAGTATGTAATGATATAATATTTTCACTGGTGAGCAACGAAATAAAGCGTGTAATGAAATAATATTTACACTGGTGAGCAACGAAATAGAGTTGTAATACTATGCACACTGAAATAATAAATGAAGATGCAATAATAAATAAATAATAAATAAATAATAAATTAGTTTACAATAATACATTAGTGTACAATAATAAATAAAAACTGTGCAATTACTCATCCATGAGTTGGATAAGGGTATCCAGGCCCAGGTCATTGTAACCATAAGGTACAGTGAGAGTCGAACCCGGGCTGAGATACCGCTTATCGAGGTTAGCCTTAAACCTTTTTACCATGGGCCTGTTCGTAAGTGACCCATCCACTTTATTACGAACCACATTAAAAGGGACATCGAAGGTCTCGCTGACTGGGGAATTCCCTAGGACCATGGATTTCAGAAGTTCAAAATTATATTTACACCTGTTTTGCTTCGTGAGAGATATGCCCTTGGCGCGAAGAATTTCATCGCCGTTGCTCAACCGAAGGGCATAACTCTTGGCCCCGGCGCTGATGTAGTCCGTGATGTGTACACCGGGGCCATACTTTGAAGAAATTTCGTCAACGAGACCTCCAAGGAAGGGATTTTGTGGTGGTGTGTAGGTGTCGCGAGGAGACGTTGTATAAATCACCGAATCCGTGTCAGAATACATTGCACGACTATCTAATTTCGATAGAAGCTCGTACAGCTTTAGTCTGGCATGACTCGTCACCATTGCAGCGAGAATCAGGCTTCCACGGGTGTTCGCTGGAGTGGCAGACTCCGCCGGCTTGTGCGTGACAAGCACGGCCTGATCACTGATAACAGCGACGTCAGTGATGACTAGCGATGCGTCCGTCAAGAGCTCCATGTACTTGACAGAACAACTCACAATGGTCGTCTGGGTTCGACTCATGTTCTGCGCATGCTTCCCCCATGACGAATTAAGCGAGACCTTGGAAAGAGTTCGCTTAAGGTTGTTTTTCTCAACTTCCGAGGGGAGGATCCGAACCCCCTCCGCCTGGAAGAAGGCCTCACAGAAGGCTTCCTTTTGCTCCTCGGTCTGCACGTCAGGGGGAAACCCGGAGTAGCGCTGCTTCAGTCCCAGAAAAGTGTCTATGTACCCAGCATAGACACCTCCCTTTTTTGTTGTAGGGTCATATTGCAGGATGGTATTAAAGTGCCACACGTCGTGGAACTGGAGAAGTCTGTAGCCAGCACGCATCGCAGCGTAAATTTCGAATGTAGGCCAAGATCCTGTCAATGCGCGCTGGTTCACGGTGTGCCGACAAGGGGGTGCCAGCTGTCCATCCGCACAGATCCTACAAAGGGGAAAAAGCAGCTTCCCATTACACCTATAGGGCAGTACAGGGATGAATAAACCGTCGGGGGGTAACAGTGTGGCGTGTGCAATGCCAAAATAGTGGTCGAGGTCCGTGGCGAAATCGGAGGTGATCCGAACCGGGTGACCTTTACCGAATGGAGCCTTCTTGCAAACATAAGGGTACAGGCTGTTGTAATCAACATAGTTAAGGCTACATCCTAAGTCAACCGATGCAAAGATGGAGAACACCTCCACGCGCCCTCCGTAGAGGTAGTCACGGGCCCCTATACGCTGGATAGGCTCGACGGATTTATAAATTAATGCGACGGACTGGTTTTTGCGCATCAACTCGTCGAATTCGTGCTCCCACATAATTTTGCATGTGTACCCGTTCATCAGCACTTTCAAGGTCTCAAGACGATCCATGGTCCGGGTGTTTAGCAGACCAAATGGCTTTCTCGTGCGCTGATCTATTTTTTCAGGGTTGAAACATTTCAAGCAGTGATGAAAGTAACAACCTAAAAACTCGTAATAACAACGGGTACTGTGGCACACGCCATCCAATTTGTACTGCCCTATCTTATACTCACCTCCGGGTGATCGCGCAGTTTGAATTTCGATGTTGTCCTTGGAAGCCTCATACTCTAACCACGCGAGAGCTTTCAAGGACTGCCGGTCGTTACTCGCCGAATACCCTTGGGCGGGACACACACCGAGGGTATTCTTTTGCAAAAACTTTCCACGAAATATGCGAAGGCAAGCACCGGCAATAGTCAGGTCACGCGCAAATGGGTCTACACCTGTGAGATTTAAAAATTCCTCACGGAAAGCTTGGGCACCTCGCCGCAGCAGCTCTGTATCTGCCTTGCAGTAATACAGAAGCTGCTGTTGAAAATCCCAGGGTTCAAGGCTTGCTGCGGCATACCACTCATTGAATGCTGACAGAGTTTCAGGCTCCATGTCTTCCGGCTGGAAAAAAAGCCGATCAGGGATGGGTCCTGTATATTGTAGATTTTCCTCCTTCACAAATTTAAAGGGGAAAAAGCCTTTCACCGTCTCCAAGTTGAAGGTCTTCGTGAATGATCGAAGAGGAGCCTGAATAAAGGACAGCGTGTCGATAAACCTTATTTTAAGGCCAGGTAAAAAGATACCTAAAATCTTGGATCCATCGAACACGAGATCCGGTTTTAAAAATTTTCTGTACAGGTAACTAATGATGAACATGCCGTCAAAGCCTTTGAGATTATGCGCTAGGACTGTGGCGTCCTTGAATCGTTGAACCCTGGGACGTTCTTCAGCTAGAATCCAATCCATAAAGGCGTCCATTTCCGGGAATGAAGCATAGACCCACTCATCGTCCACTTGGTATGTGACCACACACAGTATCGGTTTCAGCAATCCGTCGGCACACTGCACAGTCTCTACATCAAAGTAGAGGTAAGTCTGACCGACAGGGTCAATCTTGCAGGGCTCGACGAATTTTAAAGTGTCAACCTTGCAAACGTGTTTTTTCAGGGGATCGTACAAGCTGATGCACTTAACACAGCGATGTTGTGTCTGACATGCCTTCAGCAGATGCGCCTGAAAGCATTCAGCCCCGCGCAAATACACACAACACACTGTGCAGAGCAACAACTCCCCTGCATGAACCACATCGGTTGACAGGCACCTGTTGCAGGTCCCCTTGCAAACGTGCCCATTGTTAGACCCCTTTAAACATTTCGGACAGAATTGCTTAACCCCGAAAAACCCTGATGGTTTGGTAATCACATCGTAATGCCCAGCACTAAACAATAAATAAAGGTTGTCCCCTCCTTCGGGACCAATGAAGATGGGGAGGAAGGCGTCGTCAGCAGAATACACTACAATCCGGTATTGCACCATGTGCGCTTGAAACAATTGTACTTCCAGGAGTCCGCAGGGACCCTCGGGAATACCCGCATCCTGATGAAGTTGATGGGCTAATTTCGCCTGCTGTGTGCACCGGTAGTCCCGGATCTGCACATAAGTGTTTGGCAGCCCTTTATTTTTTAAACAGAGCTCTCGTGCAACGACGAGAGCCCTTGCAAGACAGATATCGTCACGATTCACAATTCTTAAAATGCTACCCTTCTTGGCAGCGAACGAATGCACGTCAACAAGACTCCGTTTCTCCGGTCCGGCACGTCTCCCAATACCGCCGCTGCCGACCCTGTCCAAGTCCGCACAGACGAAGTCAAATTCTAGTTCACTCCCAGGACCGAGAGATTCATTTGACTGCACTACTTTGTCTAATGCAGTCATGAATCTCTCACCCGTCAGGGCATTACGCCGAATTAGGGACAGGTTGACGGGGTTTTTCAAATCCCGGGAGCGTAAGCATAGCCGTACATGGCTATATTCCCCTGTGGGGACGATATCGGCTAGCATCCGCTCGTGCAAGTCGTGCAGGACCGGAATGAAATTATGGGGCTGTACATCCTCCATTCCGCCAAGCCGCACACTTTTTGAAACAAATTGTGTGCGAAACTCGGCGGAGTTGTAGTGACGAGTTTTGGTTACAGCGTAGTACGGCACTGCAGCAGGTCTGACTGTGGATGGTCCTGGAACGTTGAAGGACTCGACAGACCTAGATAGATAATTTATTCTCAGAATATGCAGTACTTTACGTGTTTTTTATCTTAGAACTGAAGTTATAATGCTGTATTGCTCAGATACATGTTTTTAAAGTATCACATTTTCCCCAGATACACACTTTTAAAGTATTACATTTTCCCCAGATACACGCTTTTAAAGTATCACATTTTCCCCAGATACAAACTTTTAAAGTATTACATTTTTAAAGTATCACACTTTTAAAGTATTACATTTTTAAAGTATCACATTTTCCCCAGATACACACTTTTAAAGTATTACATTTACTAATATTCTTCTTTATACATAGTTTGTCCAATAAAAATCATATATTTATTCACATATATATATATAGAAATTTTTCCTACAGTACAAGTCTGTGAAAAAATGATCCACAGGAGTAAACACTCGAATGTGGAAAAATTTAACAGTTGTAATAAAGGGCAACACACATTGCTAGTATAATTTTACCTACAGTACAAGTCTGTGAAAAAATGTTCCACAGGAGTAAACACTCGAATGTGGAAAAATTTAACCGTTGCTAGCTCAAGCAAAAGGTCTAATTAAATATTTAACTAATTTATAAGTAGAATAAAGAAAGTAAAATGGCTTTACAGGCTATAAAACTATATATGCTTTAGTAAATGATTGAGCCGTTTAAGACCTGCTCTACATCAAATGAAATTTCATTTACCTGACTACAGAGCCGCTGAAGAGTCCCGAGATGACGTCATCACCGGCTACCTCGTTGGGGGGGACGGCCTGGCACACGATAGGTGCCGGAGTCTTGACAGCGGCGTCCAGCGTCTTAAAACACGCGTCATTGGTTGAGACGGCATCAGCTGCGGGGGCCGCGCGGTCCGGAGCATTGATGGGTCTAGAAAGATAATTCCGTTTCAGAATATACAGAACATTTACATGTTTTTCATCTTAGAACAGAAAAGACAATATGCAGTACATTTACTAGCATGATCAAAATATCTAAGTAACTAAAGTTTGAAAATTATCATTTAGACTTTACTAGATAGAAACAAATATAAAACTCTATATTGAGCAGTTATGTTGTGATAAAAGACAGCATGCCTCACAGCTTGAGCAAAAGACCTAACTAAATATTTAACTAACGTTTGAGAAATAAATTTAACAGCTGTAATAAAAGACAGCACGCAGTACATTTATTAGCGTGAGCAAAAAATCTAGGTAACTAAAGTTTGAAAATGACTTTACAGGTTAGAAACAAATATAAAACTCTATATTGAACAGTTATGTTGTGATAAAAGACAGCATGCGCCACAGTTTGAGCAAAAGACCTAACTAACTATTTAACTAACGTTTGAGAAAAAAAAAATTTTTCTTTTTTAACAGTTGTAATAAAAGACAGCACGCGGTACATTTACTAGCGTAAGCAAAAAATCTAAGTAACTAAAGTTAGCATTTACAATAAAATGACTTTACAGGTTAGAAAACTCGATGTACGTTAATAAATAGCTGAGTTTCTTAAGGACAACGTTAAATAAAATTTCATTTACCTAGTTGCCATTGAAGGGAGCGCATCAGGCCGGACGACAGCGGGTGGTCTCATCTCCACTGCTGCTTTTGCTGCGGCGGCTGCCCTACGTCTGTGGGTCAGCGACAACCTCGTAGTCCTCTGCCGTAAATCCTGCCCTGCCTCCAACTGACGACACGGACGTTTTGCATGTTGGGGATCCTCCATGGGCAGGCTTCTTTTAATCGCCTCATCAAGGAGCTTCACGGATTTTAGGAGCTTTTCGAAATGCTCCATATCCGTAGTTTTCCTAGATAGATAATACGGTCTCAGAATATGCAGCACATTTACTAGCGTGATCAAAATATCTAAGTAACTAAAGTTTGAAAATTAAGATTTACAATAAAACTCTATGTTGATCAGTTTGTTACCCCGAGCAAAAGATCTAATTAAATATTTAACTAAAGTTTGAGAAAAAATTTAACAGTTTGCTAACCTGAGCAAAAGATCTAATTAAATATTTCACTAAAGTTTGAGAAACAATTTAACAGTTTGCTAACCCGGGCAAAAGATCTAATTAAATATTTCACTAAAGTTTGAGAAACAATTTAACAGTTTGCTAACCTGAGCAAAAGATCTAATTAAATATTTCACTAAAGTTTGAGAAACAATTTAACAGTTTGCTAACCCGGGCAAAAGATCTAATTAAATATTTCACTAAAGTTTGAGAAACAATTTAACAGTTTGCTAACCTGGGCAAAAGATCTAATTAAATATTTCACTAAAGTTTGAGAAACAATTTAACAGTCTGCTAACCTGAGCAAAAGATCTAATTAAATATTTCACTAAAGTTTGAGAAACAGTTTGCTAACCTGAGCAAAAGATCTAATTAAATATTTAACTAATTTATAAGTAGAATAAAGTAAGTAAAATGACTTTTACTGGATAGAAACAAATATAATATTCTATGTACGTCAGTAAATGATTGTGTCTTAAGGACAACATAGCATTAAATAAAGTTTTATTTACCTGTTAGCTGTTGATGATCCAGCAGGAACTTGCTCAGTAGACATCTTGGGATAGTCAGCAGCGTTGATAACTCAGTAGAGAAGCTAGCAATGGAATGTCCTTGGGCTGACTTGACCCCGTATATATACACCCCCAAATCCCACTATCTAATACGTGTCACAACAAGATCAGAATAACGTGGACTGTCCAGCGAGTGACACGTCACTTACCCTTAGAGAGCAACAATCACAGGACACTCAC
The DNA here is from genome assembly GCA_038380435.1 of Ryuthela nishihirai. NCBI lineage: Eukaryota > Metazoa > Arthropoda > Arachnida > Araneae > Heptathelidae > Ryuthela > Ryuthela nishihirai. The sequence continues at coordinate 32,225,606 of JAWZYU010000005.1, read as the reverse complement.
CCCTAGGGCGATTGCATCATTTGTCACGAGATGTTTCGTTGCTACCTGACACGTATGTGCATGATGAAACCTCCGAGTTTGAAATTTTTCCATTGCAGGTTGGTTCTTGTTCAAGAACAGAGTGAAGGTAGCGCGTTCGACTCTCGTTGGCCGGAGAGAAGTTTTTTTTTTTTCGATAAAACGCCTCTACAGAAAACTGTTTTATTTAATAAAGGTAAGGGAATTTTGATGAGTGTTTAATTACTAGGGAGTTTAATAGCAGGGAATTTTAATTATAAAGGAATCGTTTAGTCGTCCTGGCTAAATGAATAGCAAAGAGTTTTAATTACTAAGGAATAAATACAACTCTGTGAGTTGATTTACAATTTGAGATCTACATTCAAAAGAATTCAGTGCTAGTGTTGGCTTTGATGTAAGAAATACATAGAAAAAGCTAGGTTAATATTTGAAATGCCTTACCCGCATCAAGGCCACAGCAAGGCCACGGTATAGTCCGGGAACCCACAGAGCGAGGGACGATTTTTTTTTTTTTCCGGTGAAACACATCTACAGAAAAACTGATTTTTATTTCGACCTTGGAGTGATTTTAATAAAGGTGAGGAATATTTTGACGAGTGTTTAATTACTAGGGAGTTGATTAACGGAGTTTGAAAATTTTTCCACTGCAGACGTGTGTTCTAAAAGCAGATTTAACATGCCATCCCTACGAATAATTTAAACCATTATTAATTTCACCCTATGGTATTTTCTATGGAAGCAGTAAGAGTAAAATGAGTTTCAACTGTAGGATGATTTTTAATAGAGGTAAGGGAATTTTGATGAGTGTTTAATTACTAAGGAATTTTGTATCATTCCTTTCTGTACAATTATTCTAAGACCAGTCAATCGTTCCATGCAATTATTCTGAGACTTGCATCAGCCGAGTGAAGGGGTGGGGTCTTAAAATGGTCAACCAGAGAGTTTTTCATAAGGGGGAGGGCTTAAAATATAGGTAGGTCGACCGTGGGGGCCGAAAACGAGAAATCAGACTTAAAATAAAGGGGTTTTTGGGGAAAATAGTACTTCTCACTGTCAACAGATGGCGCCAGGAGGGTTTTTAATAAGGGGGAGGGCTTAAAATATAGGTAGGGCGACCGGGGGGTCCGAAAACGAGAAATTAGAGTGAAAATAAAGGGTTTTTTGGGAAAATAGTACTTCTCACTGTCAACAGATGGCGCCACTGTGGGGGAAAGGGGGGTTTAATAAAGGGGGGAATTATTAATAAAGGGGCGTGGCCGGTTACGTAATGATTATGTAATGATTACGTCATGTTACGTCATAGGGGGCGTGGTCGGTGACGTCATAGGGGGGGGAAAGCACTGTGCAAAGGGGGAACGCTCGGGTGTGATGATACTACTGATATGTTACCATTTCTCGATTCAATATCACAGTTTATGGATCAATTTATAATTCTTTGCTGTGGAAAACTGATATAATTTAAAAATCCTATTTTCGAAATTCTTTTACCCTGCAACTGAAACGTTGTCTCGACTTATCAGAGAACAGAAAGATGAACTATAAATAAATTAAATTCAAAAAAAATTATCTATCCTTATATCTATACCTAAAGCATACCGATGGTGCAGTCAGTCACTGAGTTCGTATTCAGGAAGACAAGGCGCCGGCAAGATTGTTGTGCAGGTAAATCGGCGTCCTATTTTCCTTTGAAGTGAATGCAAACTTAGTAATTGATTGCACCATAGATGTGCTTTAGGATTATTTTCTACTTTTTAGGCTCATATATGAAGATATGCATTTTTTTAATTTTTTATTTCCTTTATACTTTTTGTCCCTAAAAACACCTATCTTCAAAAACTTCATTTGATATATGATTCATAAACATCCCCAGATTTTTCCGTCGTTTTGGAGTCATGTTAGAGCTAGCCCAAGAATTGAAGACGTCATAAGCTTTAATTAAAGCCCATCGGTGTCCCCTACTGACTGTGGGCAGGACGGGGAATTTTGCGGAGATAAGTCTCAACGCTGACCCAGCTGGGACTCGAACCTGGGAACTACAGATTACGAGCCTGGCACGCTACCGACTGAGCCACCCCGCCCCTTTTTATCAGGGGGGAACAGTGAGAGCAAAATTTGAAATAGTATGCGACGGTCATTATGACAGAGTTGATTATATATTTTCTTCGTCGATTATTCCATTCAATTTTCTCTTTCGATTCATGGCTTAGGTTTCGATTATACTTATCGAGGGCCTGACTGCCCTCAATAAGATAATCCAGAGGAGGACTGGATCTAGGAAAATATAAATGGGGATGGGGGAGCAAGAGACTGGATCGTCATTTCATTTAAAAATTTTATCTCCATCTTCGAGATGTTTAAAAAATTTCATGAAAACTACTTGAGTTATACATATGTGCAGTCCCGGATCTGGGTTGGGTTGTTTTACCTCTGAGCGGCACTTTTTTGCACACCATGGGCTAAATGGCCAGGTCACATTGGACGCCGAAGGCTCAGAGAAGGTTGGGGGAGGGGACCCACTGGAACAGCTGTTGGGAGACAGATGGTAGCCTCCCGTCAAGGCCATCCAGCGTGTTCTTTAACGTGCACAGGGTATGGCTCTCCCGCACACGGGGCCACGGCTTAACGTCCCATCCGATTGACGGCGGTCTTTCCAAGCCAATCGATGTCCCCTACTGACCGTGGGCAGGGCTGCCCGGATCTGGAAAGAAATCGAGAGAAAGGTTACAAAAACATGTAAAGCGGCGGGGGTGGGGGGGGAGCTGAATTTTCAAACAGTATAATATTCCCCCGTCCGTTTTAAAAGTCTTTAATGGCATTCTTGAAAAGTGCATGAAATGTAAATAAGTTTAATAATTTTTGTCATTATTATCCTTACTAATATTCTGAAAGGGTTGTAACGCACGGCTCGATTTCTCCTCTTCCTCCTCCTGGATCCGGCTGTCACGATCCGGCGCTGAACCAGAGAATGAGAATGCAATAAAGTTAACTGAGCAATAAGTGCTGTTATAAGGTCCTGGAGGTTTTGGGGAAGGGGTTGACTGGGAGGTGATATGTCTCCTTGCAGCATTCCATGGCTGCCAATGGAAAAGATCCAAATGCGGTCCTTTTACAGAGAAAATCTAGAATCGTTTGTAAATAAGACATGCAACCATCTTTCTTCAATTCCAGCTACATGATCATGAGAGGGAGATCTATGCCCTGGAGCTTGAAGGGACGCATATAACCTGCTGAGGAGCAGAGAGTCCGGTCTTGTCACTCCGAATTTTGCCAACTGACCCTAGATTTTTCAAACTCCCTAAGTTTTGCCAACTCGCCTTAATTTTACAGAAAAAAATCCCAATTTTTACATCTCACCTAAATTTTGCCAAGTCACTTCGAATTTTGCCAACTGGCACTAGATTTTTCAAACTCCCTAAAGTTTTGCCAACTCGCCTCAATTTTACAGAAAAAAATCCCAATTTTTACATCTCACCTGAATTTTGCCAACTTCCCACGATTTTGTCAAGTCACTCCGAATTTTGTCAATTCCCAATATTTTGCCAAGTCACTCCGAATTTTGCCAACTATTCTAGATTTCAGCAAGACTCTCCGAATTTTGTCAACTCCCCAAGATTTTACAAAGTTGTCCCGATTTTGACAACTCACCTGTATTTTACTAAGTGGATTCGAATTTTGCCAACTGCCCTAGATTTTTGCCAAGTTTTCTCGATCTCGCCACAATTTTACGAAAAACAAAAATCCCAATTTTTACATCTCACCTGATTTTTCCAAAGTCACTCTGAATTTTGGCAACTCTCTCAAGATTTGCCAACTCTCCTAGATATTGCAAAGTTGCCTCGTTTTTGCTAACACGCCACAATTTTACAGAAAAAAGATTGCAATTTTTACATCTCACCTGAATTTTGTCAACTCTCCACGATTTTGCCAAGACACTCCAAATTTTTCCAACTTCCCTTCGATTTTGCCAACTGCCCCTAGATTTTGCCAACCCGCCATAATTTTACAGAGAAAAATCCCAATTTCTACATCTCACCTGAATTTTGCAAGTCACTCCGAATTTGGCCAACTGGCCCTAGATTTTGCAAACTCGCCATAATTTTACAGAAAAAAATTCCAATTTTTTACATCTCACCTGAATTTTGTCAAGTCACTCCGAATTTTGCCAACTACCCAAGATTTCACCAAGTCTCTCCGAATTTTGTCAACTCCCCAAGATTTTGCCAAGTTGTCCCGATTTTGCCAACTCACCTCTTTTCACTAAGTGGCTTCGAATATTGCCAACCACTCTAAATTTTGCCGTCTCTCCATTTTCCAAACTGCCCTAGATTTGCCAAGTTGTCTCGACTTTGACAACTCCCCTTAATTTTACAAAAAAAATTACAAATTTTCCCAACTAACCTAGATTTAACGAAGTAGCTTCGAATTTTGCCAACTCTGAGTTACTTTGGGGGGAAGCCTCCCCCCCTCCCCCCATGACTACCCCCCTGCACATTATATTACCTAGTTGCGTCAAAAATCTTTCATTTATCTTTAAAGCTTGTTTTTCTTTTTTATTCACATTTTGGTGATTCTTGCTTAAGTTTTAAGAAGCAGTGTAAATATTTTTGTGGGTTTGTTTTTGTGCCCAAAATCTTTCCGTATCTTACTTGACCATTTCGAGGTCACACTCAGTGTTACCCACAGGGTTAATGTAAATTTTTATGTATATGCTATTTTATTTTTATAAGTTCCCTTCAGTTCCCTTCAGAGTGTTCGTTCAGAAAAAGTTTGTTGTAGTCCTGCATTGACTGACTGGAGCAATTCCTGCCTCATTGCAAAGCGGTTTGCCCTAATAGTGCGTGACACACTGCAGCAGTCCTTATTGGTGAACACAGTCTTTCTGCCGCAGTTCTGGAGACGATGAGCGGTGGACTGCGATGTACACCACTGCTGGAAGACTCTTTGGACAGTACGTTTAGACACACCTGCAAAGGCAGCAACTTCTTGTACACTATGCCCTTTGGCTCGGGCAAATACAATAACACCTTTTTGCCACTCATTCACATCTTTGGCGGGACCCATGTTTCACGGAGCGACTAACACACACACGTGGCACACAACCACTTCTTGTCACTGTATGACCCCGTAGCGCACGGCATAGCTATTTGTAAGACGCGCTTATTACTGGTGCGCCCTCTGTTGCTGTCGAACGAACGTAACCCTCTTACGGTGGGAGATGACTAATTTTTTGTCTGGTGAGCTTATTTAATTATAGGAATTCGTAACCGAAATTGATGTTTTACTATATAATTCTATTCTATTCAAGAGATATATGCAGAGATAATTTATTCATGATGCAAATAATTGCTAAGGTAAATAAAACTAAGTTTTAAAATAAGTTGAATGTATTGAAACGACGAAAGCAATATATTTATTAAGTACTATGAATTAACTTTCGAAAAAATAATCCCTTTGAAGTCAGAAAATTTTCTTTAATTTGTTTCGTTCTTAACCGAAAAACAACAAGATTTAAATATAATTTTGCGAGTTGTTATTAAGAAAACATTCTAATGTTCGGTCATGCAATTAAATTTATTCATAATCTGCATTAATATTTTATGAAATTTAAATTAAATTTTAAATTTCGGTTATTTTGTTTAATTTTTAATGCATGAAAAGATAGCATTAAGCATTCAGAATATGAAGTTAGTTACCCAAAAGGTTCACAATTTCAATTAGTTCTTTTCGAATTGATGTTCCTAATGTAATATATAACAGTAAAGTGATTTTCAGAGTAGCTTTTTATTTAAACAATCTCTGTCGTAGAAATTTCTTCACCAAATCAAATATCCACATTACAGTTGAGAAATTTTTAAAAAAATATTTTTTTTCGATTTCATACAGTATATTACGCGGTTGGGTTGGGTTGTTTTACCTCTGAGCGGCACTTTTTTGCACACCATGGGCTAAATGGCCAGGTCACATGGACCCCGAAGGCTCAGAGAAGGTTGGGGGAGGAGACCCACTGGAACAGCTGTTGGGAAACAGATGGTAGCCTCCCGTCAAGGCCATCCAGCGTGTTCTTTAACGTGCACAGGGTATTGCTCTCACGCACACGGCTTAACGTCCCATCCGACGGACGGCGGTCTTTCCAAGACCATCGGTGTCCCCTACTGACCGTGGGCAGGGCGGGGAATTTTGCGGAGATAAATCTCAACGCTGACCCAGCTGGGACTCGAACCTGGGAACTACAGATTACGAGCCTGACGCGCTACCGACTGAGCCACCCCCGCCCCATATTACGCGGTAAACAGATATCAGTTGTGTAATGTTAAATTTGATTCATTTTACTTAAAATAATACTTTAATAATAGGAAATAAGCAGCCACAATTTCCCCTGTCATATTTTTTCATTGTTATCCTTTTAACCTTTCACGAGGCGAAGTATGTTTCTCTAGACTAGAGTTTTCAAAACTTTTTACTTGGCAGCCCCAAAGGAAAAGAAGAATATTTAGAAGACTCTTACATCCTGAAAAATCCAGAATGACAAAGTAGATACGCTGAATATGAAACAAAAAATTTAGTAATCATATATTTGATTTCATTTAGTATATGCGTTACTTATTGTAATTAGATAAAATTTCAAAGATATCATGAGTGAAAAAGCCCATAAAATAGAAATGACACGGATTTCAACTTTCATTAAATCTAGTTTCTCAATTATTCATTTATTTGTGACATAAATGCACTTCAAGGCATAAATTTTCATTCTTTTACTTACGATAAGAAAATTGAAAGTTAACTTTTAATGTGATGCGGCCGTCTTCAATGACTTTTCGGCCTATTTTGGAGGATCACAAAACATCTTTGAAAAAACGCTGCTCTAGACCAGCAATTATCAGAAAATAATTCGCCATTGTCGGAACTGTGGCCATGCCAAGGTAAGAGTGATAATTTTCCTTACACGAAAATCACCCAAGTAGTTTAACGACATGAAAAAATCACAGCCTTCATTTTGGAAATCAGTGCTGCATCGTCTGCTCTAGTTTATATACTTTGATATATATGTGAACATTTGTGTTGTTAATTTTACGTAGAATTTTGAAAGATATTTGGGTTGGGTTGGGTTGTTTTACCTCTGAGCGGCACTTTTTTGCACACCATGGGCTAAATGGCCAGGTCACAAGGACCCCGAAGGCTCAGAGAAGGTTGGGGGAGGGGACCCACTGGAACAGCTGTTGGGAGACAGATGGTAGTCTCCCGTCAAGGCCATCCAGCGTGTTCTTTAACGTGCACAGGGTATGGCTCTCCCGCACACGGGCCACGGCTTAACGTCCCATCCGACGGACTTTCCAAGCCCATCGGTAAAAGATATCTTGAAATTGGTATACGTAGCAATATGTAGAAAAACATATTGAATTTTAAGAATTTTTAGAAATGGAAATGGCAAAATGGAAGGAAAATATCCTGCAGTTGTCTCTTCCAAAACAAGTTGCGTTGACCCCTTCAAGGAGTTCTTTTCTTTAATTCTGAAAAAATGATTTTTAGGGAAAGCATGTTCAAAATTAATGCATCGAAATCAACAAACCCTTAATGCTATCTTTATAACATAACTTCTTCATAATGCTCTGAACCTTTGTGCAGATTACATTAAAACTTTAAATTGTTGCATCTTTATCGTAAAATACCATTTTCAAACATTATATCTTCTCTTCGAAACTCTATTAAATTAAAAATCTGACAAGTGGCATACCTAAGGGTAGGAAGGGGTGGGTTATTCCATCCCTCCCTTTGACGACCTTTTCCGTAAAATACCATTTTCAAACATTATATCTTCTCTTCGAAGCTCTATTAAATTAAAAATCTGACAAGTGGCATACCTAAGGGTAGGAAGGGGTGGGTTATTCCATCCCTCCCTTTGACGACCTTTTCCGTAAAATACCATTTTCAAACAATATATTCTTCTCTTCGAAGCTCTATTAAATTAAAAATCTGACAAGTGGCATACCTAAGGGTAGGAAGGGGTGGGTATTCCATCCCTCCCTTTGACGACCTTTTCCGTAAAATACCATTTTCAAACATTATATTCTTCTCTTCGAAGCTCTATTAAATTAAAAATCTGACAAGTGGCATACCTAAGGGTAGGAAGGGGTGGGTTATTCCATCCCTCCCTTTGACGACCTTTTCCGTAAAATACCATTTTCAAACATTATATCTTCTCTTCGAAGCTCTATTAAATTAAAAATCTGACAAGTGGCATACCTAAGGGTAGGAAGGGGTGGGTTATTCCATCCCTCCCTTTGACGACCTTTTCCGTAAAATACCATTTTCAAACATTATATTCTTCTCTTCGAAGCTCTATTAAATTAAAAATCTGACAAGTGGCATACCTAAGGGTAGGAAGGGGTGGGTTATCCCCTCCCTCCCTCCCTCCCTCCCTCCCTCCCTTTGAGGACTCGACTAACCCATGTTGTCTAAGATAGTGCAAGAAAATCAGACTCAATCGTCCCAACACTCCATTAGATTCGAACATATCAAGAAAAAAAATATCGTTGGTCTCAAACATGACATACCCTCCAGCCACCTCCCACCTTAAATATGTTAAGTCCCACCCTTTTGGAACTCCCTGGGTACGCCATTGAACGTGACTCATGAAATCCCTCTTCCAAATTATTGCACACAGTTTGACAACAATTATTTAATGTTTTAAGCCTTCACGTCTCGCAATTTCTGTCGAGGAATGCATTGAGACTCCCTTCAGTAACTTGTTTGTTTATAAATTGATGATTTATATTTATAAGCATAGTCATTGTTCTGAATTAAAAGTAGATAATAATAATTTTTGTTTAGATGGCGGAAAGTATGTAGTCCCACTTTTAAAAAAACAGGAAATATTACACAAACATATTTTATATTTAGGACCAAAAATGTTTATTCTGTTACCTAGTGAGCTTCGAAATTGATAAGTGGAGTATTTATCTTTAAGAAAAAATTAGTTTTATCTCTCGCATACATTCGACTTGGATTTTATGTTTTCAGTTTTACGATAAAAATTAAATTTCCAATTTTTTTTGTTGTACCCTTCTTGTACTGTATTGTAGAAAAAGTGTTTTCTTTTCCATTTTTCTTTGTTTTCGAATGTAAATATCCATTTTTATATTTGCTAAAATGCGAGAACATTAAATTTTGTCACAATCCACCTTGTGTGGATCATTAAGTTGAAATTAATTTGTGAAAATTAAGTTGAACTTTCTTTTTTGCTATTTCATGTAATGCTAACTATAACAACTAGATAAGCGAATGTTTTTGGGTTGTTTATATTGTACTAAGTGTACGTATAGTCCAATGTGTTGAAAATAAAGTATTTTGATTGATTGAAAAAAAAAATTAAATCTATCTACATATATATGTTATTAAAATAAAAAAATAAATAAATAAAAGGTATTTCGAAGATGAAATCATTTATTAAATCCTTATTAACTTTAAAAGATAGATAGGCTGCTAGCATTTTTTTTTTCCAATTGGTACGAGAAACTACTTTTAATGCCCTACATTCCTTTGAAGCTAATGTTAACTTGAGTAACTGATTTAATCATCGGCATTGCTTTTTTTTTTCACTTTCTAAGGCACGTTTAGGATAATATATAAATATGTATATTTTAATTTTTATGTTTAATATTTTATTTTTTAGCAACAACTTCACAGGGAATTCGGTTGCTAAAAATACCTCTTTCCCTATGAGGAGGGAATTGACTAAGAGGGTAATTATGCACACTCTGCACTGTACTTTCGGTGAGAAAGAGGAAACCAATGGGCTTGGAAAAACCACCGTTCATTGCATGAGACATTAAGCCATGGCTCCATGTGCACGATATATATATATATACCCTATGCCCTTTAAAGAACACGTGAGATATCCTTGACGAAAGGCTTCCATCTATCATCTAAAAGCTGTAGAGGAGACCGGCTTCTCCAATCCAACTCTAAGCTTTTAGGGTCCTTATGACCTAGACATTTAGTCCAATGCGTGTAACAAAGGGCCACTCAGAGGAAAAATAACCAAACCCAGTATTATTCTGTAGGTCACAAGCTTTCATTTGAGAGATAAACTCGTTACGATCGATCCCATTATCTTTCCTTCCCCCTTTTCCGCGGATGGAATTAAAACGGGTACACACACTTTGAGACACTCTAGTGACATAGACAGATCAGAATGAAAATCTGGTTTCTTTTTTTATCACTTGGTTTCCATTGGTTTCATTGGTTCCATCCATTTACATACATTGGTCACTTGGTTTCCATTACTTCATTAGCCATCCGAACTGCAGTTAACGTGCGCGGACACTCGTTTCTTGAATGTCCGGAATAACGTCTCTGGAGCAGAAATGTTTCGGTTCCTTGTGATCTTCAGATACTTGATCGATGGGACCCAAATTTGATCTGGTGGTCCCACTTGCGTCTTTCTGCTTAGGGTTTAGAGATTGGGTCCGTAGCTGAATTTGGTCGGTCCGAAACCTCTGGGGTCTATTTTTATTGAATCCCCCCCCCCACTGCAATATCACACAATGAGATAGCAGACACACTTGCTAGGCAGGGGCACTCCCTCCCCTCCCCCAATTATATCACTCTCCCCTCCTGCAAACATCACATTTCCTCATATTAGAAAAATTTGTACCTCACCTGGGCCCAACACACTGCCATTAAACAAACATTTAGAGCCGCTATAGCATCCTCCCCTCAAACACTACACCTCAACTTTTTATTAAGAAGAGCCCAAACTGCCATTCACAGACTCCGTACGGGCAGAGCCAACTTAAACAAAGACCTTTTCATCAAAAACAAAGCACCCTCTGTACTCTTCCCCACTTGCAATGTGATAGAGGACATACCCCCACTACCTACTACACTGTATCAATACACCATTCATCACCTATCACAGCCTAGTTGGCTAGGTTGTGATAGACACCTTCTATCACAACCTAGCCAACTTAGGATCCTCACATACACCCCAAAAACCCTACTCAACCCTACACACAAACATAAAAAATCCCATTACTCTGCACTAGCAAACTACATAACCAGCACTGACAGAATCTTGTAATCTTCCACCTACCTCCTGACCAGCCCCCCACTCACACACTCTACATTTTCTCCATTGAAAAGATCCATTGGACAACTTTAAAAGATCCAGAAGCCAAAAAGATCCATTAAGGACAAAAAGATCCATGCAGGACAAAAAAGATGTTTTATGGACAACCCACAACTCAATAGTGGCATATAAATTGATTTTTTGCCAACAGTTTTGCCACTATATTTCTGAAACATTTCTATATTTTTATATCAGAAAACCATACAAAATAATTTTAATAATATCTATATTTTTAAAACAGAAAACCATACAAAATACATAAATAATTAATTTATTTTCACATTCCATTTCTAATTCTACCTAAGCATACATAACTCCATTTATTAACACTCATATGACCCAAATATTAATTATTACCAATAAAATTATGAACCTATGCGCTCATACTCCAGCAACTAACTGCTACAAATATACTGCCTGTTCCCCCACACACCTACTAAACATGTTTCCTACATATACCTACATAACATATTTCCAAGTCAGGTTCTCTTAACCCTAAACGGACTACCTGGCCCCTACACCGCACTTTCCTACAGCACGTCTTCCATTCTATGCTAACCTACCTATACACATATTGTTGCCCCTCTCCTCCACAATTTTTCTCCTATTCTATTAATTCCAGGTGTATGCTAATACCTTCCCCCTACACCCATACCTAATTTGATAACCCCCTGATCAAAACTCTGGAGAGAAGGGGGCCCAAAGAGAAGAAGAAATTTAAACAAACATTTAAAACACCCTGGGGGGTTGGGAGGAGGAAAACCATTTTCTATCGCACAAACCAGCTCCCATATTTACAAATGAATAGCTTGGATATTAATTCTAGTTTTCCACACTTATCATCAATATAAAGCACTGATAGATTTCCACCTAAATATTTCCTACATCAACCTTAAATTGCTGCTGAGGCCAAATAAGCCCTTTCGCCACTTGTAGGGTCGCCTGAGTCGCCATTGTGAGGGGTAAGCTCATGGACAAGATGATAATGAACCTTATAGGTCCATTTACAAAGTGGTCCAGGAAGAAGATAAGGATGTTAGATCCAATACCTTATGGTTTAGCCAAAAACTTCATTTGATTAAGACAAACATTATAATAGATTTGCGAACTTTTTCTTTTACCAAGGAATGACATTTAGTTTTGAGAGTATAGGAAGAACATTTAGATATGAAAGTAGAACAATATATCAAACATTTGGTTTACATTGGAACAATAATAATAGATTTTAACAAAATGGTCCGTCAGCAGTGTTTTTTCTTTTGACTCTATGGTTCGATTTTATAATTTATTATATAATAAATTAATATATCTATATTAAATTAATTACCATAACCAAAAAACGACAACTGTTCAAGTGATAATTTGCGATGAGTAATTCAATTTAAAATAATAAATATAAATTTATAATCGGAACGGAGTCAAAAAATATAGTTCATCTTTCTATTACATATATTTTGCACAAATAGTTTTTAAAAGATATTACTAGAACGAGAAAGAAAAATGTATATATATTATAAGGTCACCGGACAAAAAATTTGTCATCTCCCACCGTAAGAGGGTTACGTCCGTTCGATAGCAACAGAGGGCGCACCAGTAATAAGTGCGTCTTACAAATAGCTGTGCCGTGCGCTACGGGGTCATACAGTGACAAGAAGTGGTTGTGTGCCACGTGTGTGTTAGTCGCTTTGTGAAACATGGGTCCCGCCAAAGATGTGAATGAGTGGCAAAAAGGTGTTATTGTATTTGCCCGAGCCAAAGGGCATAGTGTACAAGAAATTGCTGCCTTTGCAGGTGTGTCTAAACCAAAGGGTCTTCCAGCAGTGGTGTACATTGCAGTCCACCACTCATCGTCTCCAGAACTGCGGCAGAAAGACTGTGTTCACCAATAGGGACCGCTGCAGTGTGTCACACACTATTAGGGCAAACCGCTTTGCAATGAGGCAGGAATTGCTCCAGTCAATCAATGCATGACTACAACAAACTTTTTCTGAACGAACACTCCGAAGGGAACTGCATGCCATGGATTTCTGGAGCAGAGTACCGTGGAAGAGACCCACGTTAACAGCTCTGCACAAGACTGCAAGACTACAGTGTGCGCGGCGCCACAAAGACTGGACTGTCGACTCTTAGAAGCGTGTGATCTGGTCGGATGAGTCACGTTTTTGCTTGTACTCGAAAGATGCGAGGCAACGGGTACATCATAAGCCACATGAAGCTTTCCATGCAGACTGTGTGCAAGGTTCTGCTCAAGCTGGAGTAGGCTCTGTGATGTTTAAGGGGCGTTTCACGTACGAGGAAATGGGTCATTTGGTTGCGGTGACGTCACAATTGAATTATGATGGAGCTACTGGACGACCATGTTGTCTTTTGTGCAGCATCTCCACAGTGACCACCAGAAGGAATTGCAGTCTTCCAAGACGGCAATTGTCATGTGCACAGGGCTCAAAGTGTGTCGGATTGGCACGATGAGCATTCTGAAGCCTTGGAACATCTCAACTGGCTCGCTAAATCACTGGATTTGAATCCCATAGAAAACTTGTGGGACTATTTGGGGAAACAAATGAAGCGCTGTCCCAACCATCCAGCGAATCTGGCCGAACTGTGGCATTTGCTGCTGGAAGAGTGGATGAATATTGATGTCCATACACTGGTGGCATCCATGCCAGACAGGATTTCGGCTGTTCTTCGGTCGCACGGAGGCGTTACGTAGCGCGTAACACCTCCGTGCTACGTAACTCCTCCGTGACCTATTTTTTAACTTGCTTACTTTTACTTACTTTATTTTTTAACTAGGGGTGACTTATTTTTTGTCCGGTGAGCTTATATAGGTAATTTTTATAGTGCAAGGGCAACATACTGAATTGAATTGAAAAGATGAATGTCTTTTCGAGTTTGAATTTTTCCTCCCGAAATATTTCGCTAAGTAATGCGTCTACATCCTGACCCTGCCTCTGCAAGCCGAAGTGCCCCACCAAACATCTTTGCCCCAAGCCGACACTGCTGATGAATATCAAAAATACTTGTGCTTTGTGTTTGTAGATTATAAAAAGACTTTAGCTTAGAAACCAGATTATTTTAGAAGTGTGAAAAGAGGGAATGGAAGAGACAATTCTATATCTATGAAAATATATCAGTTACTATAGAAACAATTAAATGTTTTAATTCAAAGGAGATTGACAAGGAAATGGAATTTCTGCCAAATTATTTAGAACTGTACTTAAGGAAATAGTCAAGAAACTGACATAACAAGTAAGGCTCTTGACAGACGAAAAAGACTAAATCGTCTTAGATTTGTTGATGTTGCCTTTTCGTTTTCAGAAAACTTAGACACCTAAGAAGAAATACTTGGAAAGTTAAATTATGAAAGCAACTGAATCAAATCTTAGGATTATATAGATTCTGAGGATTAATAGAGAATTTAAAGCTAAAGTAGCGATTAATGAATTTTTAAATCAACGAGAGCTGACTTGGAAGGGAAAGAAATAGAATTGGTGTCTTCATTTACTTATTTGGTACAACAGATTAGTAAACATGATGATTTCTGGGAAGAGATAAAAATAATGACAGAGATGAAATGGATGGCATTTGGAAAAATCCCGAAATACCACTAAGAGTAACATTTTATTAGATAAAAAAACAACTTTCGATCAGTGTATCTTACCCGTCTTGATTTATGCATGTGAGCCTAAGCACTCACGAAAATGATAGTGAATAAGTTAAGAGTTACCCAGAGAAGTATAGAAAGAAGCATGATGGGTTTGCAAGATAGGAAGACTAACGACTGGATTAGACTTCCTACGAGACTTAAATATGTCGTCATGTTCATATATATGTCTATGGAGACAGGCAGGTCATATCCAGAAGATAGGAAATGATGGAGATAATTTTCCCAAATGAAAACCGAGAGCATGAGAAATGGGAGACGACGAGTGAGAAGAGAAAACAAATAAAGGAGAAAAGCAATGGATGGGATGTTTATGGAAGCGGATGGAGGATGACTCGGCAGTGGACAGTCAACCGCTGAAAAGGAAAAATACATTTAATACATTAATGTGCATGATTATTATATATTAATTATTTATATCGTGATAAAATTATAATGTAATGTATACCGCTAAAGCTCGAAAGCCGTTAATGTGCACATTACCTAGCTAATCTGCAGATTAACTGATTTGCTCCGTTAACGTGCGGAATCAAGAGTTTTCTGCATTTTACCTAGGTAATGTGCACATTAACGGCATCCGTATCGTTAAAGTTCAAAAGTTTGTTTCTCTCATAGTGGTGAATCTCTTGAATATGAATCTTCGTGTCACGTGATTCACTCGTCCGCATTATAAAAAACGCCCCGGATGAGCGGAGGCCAAGTGAGAACGAATCGGTAAAGTGATTCATTCTTGATAACGAATCACTAAAATGATTCGTTCTCACTTGGCCTGCTCATTTTGGGGGCGTTTTTTATAATTCGGACGACTGATTCATGTTGACAGAGGGATGACCCTGGTTTCAACTCTACTCTCGGACACTAGATGAATAACATTATGTTAATTTAAGCGTACAGAAACGTTCCTGTTGTTCCAGCAAAGATCTTATTTTCACTTTAACGAGTGCCTAGTAGGTAATGTGCAGATTATCCAGGTAATTTGCAGATTACGTAGGTAATTTGAGAAATGAAACAATTTTCCGCACGTTAACGGATCACCCTAGTTAATCTGCACAATACCTAGATAATCTGTAGAATAACTGATTTCTGCACTTTAGCGGTAACATATACACTCAGCGCCACTGTATTAGATACAGCTCCATGTTACAACAAGAATAACTAACATACAGAACTTACTAACTTCATAAATGAATTTTTATGAAAAATTGTGTGACAGAAGATAATTTAAAGATCTCAATCAAATCTATTTAAATCTCGATTTTCAACAATATGTTTTCAATATTTTAAAAGTTGCAACGCTAAAACGTTAGCAAGTTAGATTGTTCTACAAAATATTTTTCAAAATTGTCGAAAATTAATAATTAATACGCGAACTACTAAAAATACTCCTACTCGTGTTAATAAAGTCTAGTATAGCGGTTATTGTTTCTGGTTTAACTTGCTTTATTAATTTTAAAAGGAATTATTTAAACAAAATATATATCAATCCATTTGTTTATTTCACTATAATTCATTTCATCTACACGATGTTAAAACAGTGTTTTATAGAATGGTGTAGTAGATGGTAAAATAAGTAGGCAAAATATCAAAAAAATTAAAAAAAAATTGACAAAATTGTCTCCACAAGCTAATATGTCTTTATCACAGTTATTAAGCAAAAATCGTCATCCAACTATCCAATTATCATATGACTAAAAAAGTTCCAATAGTTGGGACGAAATCGATCACAACTTTTATATTCTTTGTTGCAGTGCTTGATATCCATTTTCTTTCTTCATTTTATCCATCAACTTCACATTATTAATGTATGAGATTTAGTAAGTATAAATATCTGAAAGATATTTTTGCCTGCTAATTCCACCATCTTCTACATCATTCTACAAAGCACTCTTTAACATCGGGGCGGGGGTGGCTCAGTCAGTAACGTGCGAGGTTCGTAATCTGCGTCCCAAGATTCGAGTCCCTGCTGGACCAGTGCTAAGATTTATCGCCGCAAAATACCCCACCCTACCCCGGTCAGTAGGGAACACCAATGGGCTTAAAAAGACCGCCGTCCGGCAGATGTGACGTTAAGCCATGACCCCGTGTGCATATTTTTTTCATGAAAAGTTTAAAAATTTTACTGAGTTCTATATCTGAATTACTATTGACCTAATGTGGTACTCAATAAAGTGGCCGCTGAGTTTATATAATTCACTATTTTATAATAAAGCTGAATTCATTATTCACCTTATGCGGCGTTGTTTTGATCACACACTTTCTAAAACACAGAAATTTAAGAAAACACACTTTGTTTTTTTTGCATCACTTCTCAAACAAATTGTCTTCGAGGAAGATAGATCACTAGCAATTTCTTCCCATGCGAAAAAAAATTCGTTCTAGCTCCCTAATTTCTATTCTGAAATTAATACATTTGTAGATAGTAATGTAATCATTTAATTAATTTAATCGTATTAGAATTCTTCATTTTCAAAATAACGAGATAATGTTTCTACTTTGTCTCTCTGTAACATTCAACTTTTTTTTTTTCATTTTTAGAGTAAAATGAAAAAATTCTTTTTTTCATTGGATAGATATTGATGCAATATTACAATTCGCACCTTCCGAAGCTTTCAAAAATTTTAATTTCGCAGTCCAAAGATGGAAATTTTTAAGAAATGCAAAATTTTAAACGAATGCTGCAAAGGATTTAGCGGTGGAATGTGATCATGTGGTTTCCATTCCCCCCCCCCCTCCCCAGTGGGACATTTTTTCTATCACCAAGGTAAAAATGCAACATTTTTCAATTGTTAATTGTTTGTTTTTAGATATATATTAAAATTCTTTTTTCGTTCGATAAGTATTGATGAACTATTATATTACTCTTTACATTTTCGGAATGGGCGGGGGTGGCTCGGTCGGTAGCGCGCCAGGCTCGTAATCTGTAGTTCCCAGGTTCGAGTCCCAGCTGGGTCAGCGTTCAGATTTATCTCCGCAAAACTCCCCGCCCTGCCCACGGTCAGTAGGGGACACCGATGGGCTTGGAAAGGCCGCCGTCCGTCGGATGAGACGTTAAGCCGTGGCCACATGTGCGGGAGAGACATACCCTGTGCACGTTAAAGAACACGCTGGATGGCCTTGACGGGAGGCTACCATCTGTCTCCCAACAGCTATTCTAGTGGGTCCCCTCCCCCAACCTTCTCTGAGCCTTCGGGGTCCATGTGACCTGGCCATTTAGCCCATGGTGTGCAAAAAAGTGCCGCTCAGAGGTAAAACAACCCAACACTTTCGGAATAACCCAGAATCTGAAATTGTGCCCGGAAAAGGTTGAAAATGGCAAAATTCTAAACCGATATTTCAAGCGATGTGTTTATGCCAGAAATTTGATCTTTTTCCAGTGGTGTATGATGATTAAGAAGTTTGGATTGACAGCAATGGTTTGCTCCTTCATCCTCAGGTGGGCGGGAAAATATAACTCTGTATTTTAGGAGATAAATGGAAAATTCATTTTGAGTTAAATAGGTACTAACAAATATGATATTTCATATTTTTCAAATCCTCCAAAAGGCTTTAATTTACATCGTTAGACAGCGCTGAAGGTAGAAAATTTAAAGCTTCAACTATCACAATATTGCAACGATATATTTTCGCTACAAATTTTAAATTCTGTGGTAGAATGCAATAGTCATGAAGAGAAACACACAAACGTACGTATCTTACTAAAAGAAATATATCTGTCGTTTAATTAAATCATTTCAATTAAAATTCGACTGATTGCTCTTTATTCTTAAAAATTTAGTAATTAATTTTGTAAAAACTTAGTAATTAATTAGTAAATTATGTATTTTTGCAACAACATTCTAATATAGTAGTAATAAATCATCATCATCATCATCCTCAAGCAGCCATCGGCTACGGAGGTCGAACCAGACCGTGCAATTTAGTTCTCCAAACAAGTCTATCCTGAGCTACATCTACTGGATCTGGCCACTGCACACCAATTCTAACAAGGTCCTGTTTGACATTGTCTGCCCACTGCATCCTAGATCTCCCCTTCTTTCTGAGGCCTTTAGGCACATTGTTCATAACCCTATTCGCCAATCTATAATTATTCATACGGGCAACATGGCCAAACCAACGGAGTCTCTCTCTGCACAATATGCTGCTTAAAGGAGGTTGGAAACTCCTTTGCCTAACCTCATCATTAGTTACAAAGTTGAACCACCTAATGCCCAAGATACTGCGTAAGCATCTGGAATCAAAAGCATC
The DNA here is from genome assembly GCA_038380435.1 of Ryuthela nishihirai. NCBI lineage: Eukaryota > Metazoa > Arthropoda > Arachnida > Araneae > Heptathelidae > Ryuthela > Ryuthela nishihirai. The sequence goes on along the minus strand of JAWZYU010000005.1, from coordinate 32,206,551 downwards.
TAGTTTCCTGTTATCTTGTTTACAAAGTGTCCAAGTTTCACTACCATAACTAACCCTAGAAAGAACCAAACTATTATACAGTCTAATTTTAGTCTTTAGGTGTATACGCCTATTTCTCCACACTCTCCATAGATTCTTAAAAGTCCCGGCAGCAATCCCTATTCGCCTTTTAATCTCATTCCGCACATCACCATTATCTGTTACATAGCTCCCAAGATAATTAAACTGTGACACCTGTTCAAGACTGCAACCATTCAGATTAACTGAATCACAGCCTGCCTGACCAATTTTCATCACTTTAGTTTTCTCTCTGTTTATAACCAAACCTACTCTACTCCCAGTCTCATCAACAGCTCGAATGAAAGAGTTCATCTCATCAACATCATTTGCCAAAAGGGCTAAATCATCAGCATAATCTAAATCAGAAATTTTCGTATCTCCAGCCCATTTAAGGCCAAAATCTTTCCCTTGAAGTGAATTTCGCATAACATAATCAATAATCAAGCTAAAGAGAAAAGGAGACAAAATGCACCCTTGTCGAACACCAGAAGTAATGCTAAACCAATTGCTACAAGCCTTACCAACTCTCACACACGACTCAGTGTTATTATAGAGAGCTTTCATTATGTTAACTAACTTGTCTGGTATACCATATGATTTCACAATCAACCACAAATTATGACGATCAACAGAGTCGAAAGCCTTTTTGAAATCAACAAAGCTAGCAACCAAAGGTTTCTGAAACTCTAAACATTTCTCAAGAATCTGCCTAAGTGAAAATATCTGATCCACACATCCCCTACCACTTCTGAATCCACATTGCTCAACACGCAATTGACTGTCAACCAGATTCTTAATTCTATTAAGCACAATCATGGAAAGAACTTTACCTGGAACAGAGAGTAGGCTGATACCCCTATAGTTATCACAAGAACTGCGATCACCTTTTTTGAAAATAGGGATAACAATAGCTCTGGTAAAATCCTTAGGACCCATGCCTTTATCATAAAAGATATTCAGAATTTCAGTCATCCAAGTAGTTTAGTGGGTTTCAATTTGGTGTAATATATATAACGGTAATTATTATTTTGTATTTTTTAAACGTAGGTGTATTTATATTTCAGTGTGGCTTATTAGTCGGCGCCCCTTTCAAACACAGCTTGCTTATCGTATAAAACCTTTACGTCTAGAACGTTTCTCATGCTGGAGATAGCCACACATTAGTGGTTTGTGAAATCAATTTAATGGATCGCGACCAGAATTTTTTTTTTATTGAAATAGAATAGAAAATATCAGAGTCTGAGTAGCGATGTAAAATGCATTTCTTATTGTGGTTCGCAGTCAAAAAAAGAGTTTGAAAAACACTGGTTTAGAACAATTTTCTCAGGTTATATTATCCAGAGTAGGGATACGCGGTAAAACATTTTGGAGTACGCCGTGAGAGCTCAAAAGTCGTTAGATCTAGTAACAAAGTAAAAATAACCATTGTTATACTATAACTATAGTTTTATCTATCTATACAAGGGGTATGCCAGTTACATACACATTTCCAGGGCATTTCCATTGCATAAAAGGTTCAGAACCACTGGTACCGACCGACCACGAAAAATTCGTTATGGCCGCATTAAGAAAAAAACTAATATATGACTTCCAATTTACATCTAATTGTGAGCAATATGGAGAGGTTGCCATCCCCTACCATAGATGGCGCCACGAGCGAGAAGAAAATCTCTAAGATTTAAAGTCACAATTAGCTGATAGAGTGAACAGTCGTTGATAGTTTAGTGGCGAGAATATCCGACGTGTAAGTGGAAGACAGGTCCCATTCCAGGTGAAACTGATTTTTTCGGAAAATTCAGTTCTTCAATTCTATGTCAACTGATAATCTGTGCATTTACTATTGAGTGAATATAAGTTTGAATACATATTGATGCCCTTGTCCGAAAATTTTGTTTTCGTTCAGAATTTGTGTGATAAATAAAAATTATCCTTATTACTTTTATTTTTTAATTTCAGTTATTGAAATTATCTAGTGGCATCAAACGGCCAAAGTGGCAGTGCTGGAGAACCATTTCTTGAGAGCAGGCCTGGGCAAACTAAGGCCCATCATGCGAGCTACTGATGAAAATTAAATTTGTAAGAGAAAATGGACAGAGGGCAAGAAGTCCAACTTCAATGAAGCGAATTCTCATTAAAATAATCAATTTAATACAATCTCCCACTATTTTTTTATTTTTCATTTATTTATTTATGTTTTTTGCATGTTTATGTATACGTTATCAGTTATATATTTCTTTGGCGGGCCCGCCCTTAGAGTTTCAGTTTCCTACACGACCCTTTAACTACAAAGTTTGCCCAGACCTAGTCTGGGCAAATTTTATAGTTAACCCTTTCAGGACCATAAGGTTTCTAAGAGTAAATATTAGTATGTAACTGTTTGTTTTAGTTTGTTTAGACGTAAAATAAATAAAAATCATAAGAAAAATACATAACAATGTGTATTTTTTTTGGAATTTTATGGGAAATATTTTTCCCAATGGACTATAAAGATAACACAAATTATAGTTAGGCTTATTATGCAATGTCTTTTATTTATTGGTTTATTAGAACAAAATGTTAACTAAAATAATGCAAAATTATGAAATAAAATTACTATACAAAATGAAGTGCTAATTATGATATTCTGCGAAGCAATTTCTTTTGGTAGTGAGGCAAAGATGGACATTGCACATAGTACATATATTATGCGTCCTGACAGTTCTGTTTTTATTTTCTAAACGTTCCCGTTTACGTAATTGCGTTCGGCATACGTTCTATTTTGACATTCTGTATAAAAAATGCAGATAAGGTTATAATTAAATACGACAATCACCAATTTTAAAATGGAAAAAATGTTTCTCTTAGTCGTGAAAGGGTTAAAGAGCCAAAATATTAAAGAATTCCCATGATATGCCAAAGGAAAGCCAATTTATTCACTCAGTATCTTGAAGAATGATTTTTCTATGGGAAAGACACTGAATGTTAAAGATCAAAAGCAAGTGTGTCTAAATCGTAAACTTCATTCAATTTAATCTGTATTATCGATGTTATGATAGATGGAATATTTAACACAGCAACACTCCTCCTTAAGAAACTTCTTGAAAATCGATGAAAATTAAATGAAATATTAATTATTATTAATATTTCATTATTTCATTATATTAGACGAACTTCTCGGTGTACAATTGTTTTGATAGACAGTTTGTCATGCAACTGTTATTTTTGTTTTGATTAGCCTTTGGGATAAATTCTTATAATTGGTGACTTTTGCTGTTAAATAATTCAGCTTCCATAACCTTTTAAATACTGAACGAATGCTGCTGAAAGTCAAGATTTAGATAAAAATTCGTGTAGGGCAGAGGTTCCCAAACTCATTTGTCCTACCGCCCCCTTTTCAGGAAAAAATTGCTCAGTACCCCCCTGGAAATCTACCTTCTTTAAGCGAACAAACAGAAAGATGCAGTGACAAATTTGCGTTCTTTTATGCATCTATATTTCTACCTACGTCCTACAACATAGTAAAGAAAGATGTTGCTGTAAATAAGACACCTTGAAGCTCGAAATTATAAAATTATTTATTAAAATCAACCATAGTAACATTCGCATTACACGCAGAAAATTAAGATAACGAAGGATAATTTTGTGTTTATTTGGAAAATAAAGTAATCATTACGACTTTAACTCCATGTTACAGAACAGATGAAACATGTACGAACAGTTTTTAAAAATTTTCTTATCTTCCCTTCTTTCTTTATGCTTCCACCCCCCCCCCCCTATTGCATCCGAGGCTACTACTGACCCCCTGGATCGTTCTAGCGCCCCCCAGGGGGCGATATCGCCCACTTCGGGAAACTTTCATCTAGAGCTTTAATTTAATTTGGGAGAGCTCTGTATAACATAATACACATAACATGGTTCTTAAATCCATAGAAATATAGAATTCCACACAAAGCCATGAGAATATAAAAAAAAATGCCTATGATGTAAAAATATATGTTTTCACAAATTTTTTCGTAAAAATACATAATTTACTTTTTTGTCAGTTATTTTTATAATAATGAATATTTTATTGAAAAAAACCAATACATTCTCAACATTGTCATTGAAACTAACTTTGGGAAAGTTAAGCCTCACTGCGCCATCTGATTACGCACCTCTATTTTCAAATCAGAAACATGGAATCCAAGTTTCCATAAACGCAATGCAAAATGTGGAGCTGCAGCGCCCTCTAAACCTGGATTCGTGCATTGCAGTGAAGCCTTCGCGTGTTAACAAAGAGAGCGAAATTGTTGTCTTTTATTCTCTTTAGTTTCTGAATTAGACTTTTAAACACAGCTAGCTAGACGAAATTCAATTTCCAATGATATAAAATTTATTCCTTGAGCATTTATAGGTTAGATATTTCAGTTTTTAATATAATAAATATTAGAGGTTACCAGTTTACGTACTAATATATTAAAAAAAACTATTATTATTATTGTAAAACTGCAGAGAACTCCTAACCCTTGTTTTTCTTGCACTACATGAATATGCCAGGATCAGGTTCCGCAAAAACCCGGCAGGCGGTGTCACTTATGCATAGTTTAGGCTTCCCTTCTCTTCATACGTTCTTTGTCAGAAAGTCTTCGGATACCGCCTTCGTAAGTGGTCTCGATATGCACATATTTTGGTTGGTTGGTTGTTTTACCTCTGAGCGGCACTTTTTTGCACACCATGGGCTAAATGGCCAGGTCACATGGACCCCGAAGTCTCAGAGAAGGTTGGAGGAGGGGACCCACTGGAACAGCTGTTGGGAGACAGATGGTAGCCTCCCGTCAAGGTCATCCAGCGTGTTCTTTAATGTGCACAGGGTATGGCTCTCCCGCACACGGGGGCCACGGCTTAACGTCCCATCCGACGGACGGTGGCCTTTCCAAGCCCATCGGTGTCCCCTACTGACCGTGGGCAGGGCGGGGAATTTTGCGGAGATAAATCTCAACGCTGATCCAGCTGGGACTCGAACCTGGGAACTACAGATTACGAGCTTGGCGCGCTACCGACTGAGCCACCCCCGCCTTGATATGCACATATGTTGCTGATTTGTTTTCCTGAGTGTTTTGTAGCAGATGGCCGAGAGAGAACTATTTGAAAATTCGGGTTTGTTAACAGTCTTTAATAACATTCCATGATTGCTTTGATGTTAGCCATTAATCAAATCTATGATTTCAGTATTTGATTCTTTAATACCATGAGAGTCAAGCCTGTATTGTGCTCAGCTTTTGTGTGAGTTTCCTGTTTGTATATCCATATTTTAACTCCAATCTGGAAGGGAATCAATTAAATTATCTGAAAGTTTGTTGCGATTTGCTTACACGAAGGATGCGGTTATCGTTAAATAACAAGACGGAATTAATCACGTTATCAAGCCAGGTGTTGCAGATTAGCAACAGATAACTTTCTACTTCGTGATTTGAATGGGATACGTGTGGACAGTTCGTTTTAAGGATTATCCGAAGAGGCTGTTGTTGTTCTAGGACTTCCTCTGGAGCAGAATATCGCGGTTAAATATGCACTGAGCTGAAAACGTTTGCTCTGATGAAGTCTTTTCTGTGGGTTGTTAAATATTTGATTTAAATTCGTGCTTAGTGTCTTCTCTAAGCATTTTCTCGTTGAATGAAGCTTAGTTGAGAAATTCACTTACATCTCCTCTCCGTAAACTATATGAGAGACGAGAGTTCAGATTAATTGAAAACAAAAACTCTAGATTTACATTTGTACAAACTCAACAAAATTGAATTAACTCAGTCAGTCGACTCTGCTTTTCGTTTCTGGACTTTTCAATCGCACTTTTAAATGGTCCTGTTGTTGTGACATGGTTTGTCATCCATTGCTGTTGACAGCTATTAAAAGTAATCTCCTTAGTAACAATCTGCATGATTGCAACAAACCGATGCATTAATCAAAATATCCCTTTCATTCAAAGCCAGACTAGTTTTCAATTTGCTTACAGATGATACAATGAAATATCAGTATATAGAAATCGAGCAGGTGGCCGAATTATATTCCTTATACTGATATTTCGTTAGAATAAAATGCAATTGATATTAAAAAAGTAAAACAAAAACTATCTTCTTATATGGCCCTAAAAAGTAGAAAATAAAGGAAGGAAAAGACTAAGAAATAGGAAGATAAGTATATCGATGTTGCAATCGTCATTGAGTTCGTATTCATTTGAAAGGAAGATAAGTATATCGATGTTGCAATCGCCATTGAGTTCGTATTCATTTGAAAGGAAGATAGGTATATCGATGTTGCAATCGCCATTGAGTTCGTATTCATTTAAAAGGAAGATAGGTATATCGATGTTGCAATCGCCACTGAGTACGTATTCATTTGAAAGGAAGATAGGTATATCGATGTTGCAATCGGCATTGAGTTCGTATTCATTTGAAAGGAAGATAGGTATATCGATGTTGCAATCGTCATTGAGTTCGTATTCATTTGAAAGGAAGATAGGTATATCGATGTTGCAA